>JAFREQ010000018.1:0-2730000 GCA_025331565.1 Holacanthus passer | reverse complement strand
GTCCCCTGGGAACTTTACAACATAACATTTTGACAGTGTTTCTCCCGTTTCTTGCCGCAGTGCACGGCCTCTCCGCCAGCTCTCAGGACTCGGCCAAGTCCCCGGAGCCGTCCGCGGACGACGAATCGCCGGACAACGACAAGGAAACTTCGAGCAGCGGCGGCAGCGACTCCGGCAAGAAGCGGAAAAGGAGGGTGTTGTTTTCCAAGGCGCAGACCTACGAGCTGGAGCGCCGCTTCAGGCAGCAGAGGTACCTGTCCGCCCCGGAGAGGGAGCACCTGGCCAGCCTGATCCGCCTCACCCCGACCCAGGTGAAGATCTGGTTCCAGAACCACCGGTATAAGATGAAGAGAGCCCGGGCCGAGAAAGGTATGGAAGTGACCCATCTCCCTTCTCCCAGGCGGGTGGCCGTGCCCGTCTTAGTCAGGGATGGAAAGCCTTGTCACACTCTTAAAGCTCAGGACTTGGCGGCCACTTTTCAGGCCGGGATCCCCTTCTCGGCTTATAGTGCCCAGTCACTCCACAACATGCAGTATAACGCGCAGTACAGCGCCGCGGCCACGCCACAGTTCCCCACAGCACATCACTTGGTGCAAACGCAACAGTGGACTTGGTGAGAGAAATTATAGAGACTTGGCTCGGAGGCACGATTAGGGAGTTTCACCACAAAGCGAAAAGAGAAAAAAAAATAAAACACACAAAAAAAAAAAAAAAAAAAACAAAACAAAAAGACTTTTCATTTTTGCAGCTTGACTCATATATATACTATCATTTTTATTCGGGGCTCATGTGTGCGCCGTGTTTACATGTTTTCGTTAAGAGAACTGGGTCCAAACCTCTCCCTTATAGATTTTATTAAGAATGTCAATGCTCTTCTTGTGAAAATTTTTTGTAAAGTATGTTGTGTGTTGGTTGTAGAGATGTTTTCCTCTTTTTATTTTTTTTTTTTTTTTTTCCCCCTTTTGTCCCTTCGTGTTATTATCAGCACGTACGAACCACTTTATAATTATAGAAAATTTTAATTTCTTGCTTCTTTTATGGACCGAAAAAATATTTATGGCCATGAATAAACACTGGCAACTTTTCAGCTATTTTTCCTTTTGTTTTTATTTCCTGTAAATATTTTGGGTTGGGGGGTAGGGAGGTGGGAGTGGGGGGGCACGTGTTTGCAACCTAGATGATCGACTTATAATATATATATTTACAAAGTTAAAACAAAAAAAAAATGAGGGAGTGATTTTTCTTTTGGGGCTAAAATTTATGATGACCGTGTCAGACATGTAAATATAACAGTGTAGCCGCGCGATGATGGCAAAAACAACCCAAATTCTTTTCTTAAAAAAAAAAAGGATTTTAAAATAAAATGTTTCTGAAATGAGGTTTTGGTTTTATACCAAGTGTCCATTTTGCTCATCTATTAAAACACCACGAAGGAAGCCAATATTTCCTACGCTGAGGCACAGACTCTGGGAATAAATCTCCAGCGGCACTTCAGTCCATTCTTTCCAAGCAAATTTAAATCCGGAGAATATTTTTTTCCTCTGAGTCCCAACACCTCACTAATAAAGAGCCTAAAGTCACTTGTGAAATGAGACCAAAATCCACTCACTTAATATAAGAGGGCTTCTCCACATAAGAAGCTTTTGAGTCAAAAGCTCTCCTTTTTTTGTCAGCATCCTCCACCACTCCCAGCCTTGGGTGTAAAGTGGTAGACTGTGGAGGGAGGGCAGGGGTGGAGGTTGGAGGGGGAGAAAAATCGTTTAATGCAATAAATGTTTTGTTATCTTGTTAAAGCGCTAAACTGCAAATAGAGCAGGAGTAATGAACCAGGCTTTGTTTGTCCATCGCTCAGCCAAAATACGCACGACTCACAGGGGCTTTCACCGCCTGTTAGAGCTGCTTTTTACATCATCATACACCGTGTTAGGGATGATGATGATAGTGTGCATTAAAAAAAAAATGCTTTGCCCTGTTAGTCACCACGTCCTTTAAGGTGGAACCAAGAACAAATGGCTCCCCAGTGATCCGCTGCGCACTGCGGATTATCAGCGCCCGGTCAATATCTTGGGTAAATATGATAACCCAGTAGAAAAATCTATGCATTCTGTGTTTGTCCCGGGACAAGAATCTCACAACAGATGTCAGAGTCGCCCCTATCATCTCTGAACAAACAGCTCAATTGGGCAGATTTGCTAATTATTTACAGAATCGAGTCTCGAGGGGGGCTACTGCTTTTGTGACTCAATTTGTCCCTGACAGACAGGTTTTTATTGTTTGTGTGTGTCTCACCACCGGTTGAGCTTGTAGGTCAAATACATTTGTGCATATTTTTTTTAACGCCTGCAGAAACACACACTTGCTTAGAGCGTGCCTGTGATCGCTCACAGCAGTTATTATGAGGGATGGATGCGAGAGGAAATATACCACGAGACGGGAATTATAAACTGTGTGTGATTGGATTTGATGATATTTTTTGGCTTATTTAAAATAAAGCTTGCAAAAAAATTACAATACCAATATTTAAATCCTCACAAGCAGCAGGCAAAGGTGGACCTGTGTGCGTCTTTGCCCTCGGATTGAGCCTCTCTGATGGGGCAGTTTTGTGACTCCATCATTGCATAATACAGTACAAGACGCAAAGGGCAGAGACAAAAGGCCAGGCCTGCTTTCTGCTGGATGTTACAGGCGTGCATGTTAACGAGCAGCAGCAGCAGGAGTGGGCATGCAGACAGTGGCAGATAGAGAGACTGACAGAGTTTCTTGGTGCTGTTCAGAGTCAGGGAGACGCATCCTTGGGCTTTTTGTCCTGCCTGTCACTTGGTGCCATTGTGATCTTTGCTGCACACGCTGTATCCCATATGGGCAGCTGGGCTCGGACAAGGAGAAAAGGATCTCTCACAAGCCCCAAATTGTATCGAGCTTTCAAATAAAGCATTGTTGTCTCTCAAAGAAAAACGAATTAAAAATTCGTGCTATATCTATTCTGGTCAAAAAGAGGAGCCCCATTCACAGATAACAGGGAGTCCTTCTTCCTTGATAGAGCTATGCCAACAACAGCCTTCTCATTTCTCTTTCACCCTCTCTGCTCCGTTCTCCAAAGTGAAAGGCTGATTATTGTCTGTCCTCAAAAACTATTTTTAATACCAGACAGTGTTCTTCCTTGTTTGCTTTTGGTATGCGTAGGCCCTGTTTCTAAAATAGAGCCGTGGAAAAAAAAAATCATTTTATGGATTTTCCCCTATCAGGTGTAAAACTGAGCCACTGTTCAATTTGAAGGATTTTCAGGCCAGCACGGTTTATTCGAGCTACACACCAACGCGCTCTTCACGCTGGTAGCAATTACAGAAATATGCAAATAGTGCAACTGATTAATCTGAGAGGTAAATGTTGAAGCTGCCACTTGCATCCTTAATTTTTTATTGTGAACGCGATGATCTGGATGATGCAGATGTTTTTTGTTTTTTTTTTTTCCCAGTGGGGACAAAAACCAGGGATGTTGGCAGGTGTTAAGTGAGCCACCATCCAAAGACTAGAAATTACCTCATATGTTATTGTGCATTTATATTTTTGTATTATATTACACCTTTTTATATATTTTTCAAGTCACCTCCAAATCTGGCTGATTTTGTTTTTTTTTTTAGATCAACCCAAATCATATATTCATGCCAGTCATGGTTTACCCCCGAAAACTGGTGCAAAATAAAAATAATAGCTGTGCAAAAGCCTGGATGATAACTTTATTTTTTTACGGTGCACAATATTCAGTTTGCACCCGTGCTTTGTCATTAAAGCACCAGAAAATGACACCAGCCCTCCACCAGCTCAGCAACAGGGTCAGATTTATGGGGAAATTGCTTTTTTGGCTGCTCGAAGGGATAAAAGCAGGCGACATTAAAAAACAAGCATCTTGGCGTGCAGCATAGTTCAACCTGCGTGGATAACACTATTATATACCTGGGAATACAATACTTGAGGAAATGTGCACTCGGGACACCGTGGATCTTCCTCATCCTGCACATTTGAACCTCGACATGAATCATTTTTCTATCACGCACATCGCCAAATAAACGAGGATTTCAAAGCTATAATAAGCGGTGCTTTTCATTTAAAGGAAGCTATCTGGGTTTTATTGCCTTAAAGGAGATCCAGATTAGATTCGCCACAGTGCCGATATTAAATAGAGAGAGAGAGTGCGAGAGAGAGAGAGGGAGCGACAGAGGGAGGGAGAGGACGAGCAGAGGTTGTTGCGCCGAGCTGCCACTAGATGGAAGCAGAGGTCCGCAGTTGGCCTCACGCAGCTTCTACCTGCAAACTTCATCTCATTCCAACACTGCAGACTAGTGCAACAAAAAATTATAACCCAACTGCTGAAATTAACATGTTTTTTTCCTTTTTAATGAACAGACATCCCAGCAAACTTGACTGTCTTTTTAAGTGCATGATTGCGGTTTGTGACACTGTTATGGATCTTGAGAGCATAATCATATCGCTCTTGAAAAAAAAAACGAGACTCGATGTAAACAGTCAGGCAATTAGCACTGTTTTCCATCTCAAACTTAGAGAGAGAGAGGGAGAGAGAGGTAGACTGGGTATAACCACGGTGTGGCGCAATTGGATAGGGGGACAAATATGGTGCAGATTAATTCACTTCAGTGAAAGTGAACAATAGAGCTCAAGTGAGGTTTTCCAAGTCTGAGCTCAATCAGTGTCCTTCACAGCACAGAAAACTCTGAGTCAAATGTCCTCAACAATATGAAAAACTGAATCCTTATCACTGTTATTTCTATACTAGAGTTGATCAAAGGAAGCTGCTTCTTTAGTAGAAAAAAAAAGCATCATCTCTAACAATAAAAGACCACATACATCCACTTGGATGACACTCAAGCAGAACATCTGTGGGGTCTCATGGCTGTCTTTAAGAGCCAAAACAAAATGCTGGTGTCTAGAATCCACTGGCGGCGTCTTTCTTTCTTTACATGCCCATCACGTCCTGCAGTTGTGCAGACTTACTTTCCCCGGGGCTGCAAAGTGCCTGAGCACCATCATCTCCTCATGCGGAGAAGAAGTATGCAAAAGCACTGCAAAATGGGTCAAATGACAAAATAAAAGGCTACCATCTTTATGCACCTGCTCAGTTCAGCATCAGTGAGCTTGCACCTGTAGGGGGCCTCATTGGGTTAGAAAGCTGCACCAGCAGGGGGTGGAGGGATGCTGAACATGATGGAGGAGGAGTGAGGAAGTAGGAAAGAGATGTTTTAATCTGCAAGAGTTTAGACCAGTTTAATAAGGCTGGTATGGGGGGACACACAGAAAGAGCAAAGAACAAATCTGCACATTACAACAGAGGAAAAATCATATCCAGATACTAATATGGGAAAAACTGGTCCAGGATTTCTTTTGTTGGATCTATTTTTGGGAAGACAAAGATGGACGTGGAAAAAGCATCGCCTCAAAATATCATTAAAGTATCTTATGTTCGCTTATGTCCAAACTAGGGATATACACTAGACTCAAGACCAGTTGATTCGGGACAGCAGTGCAATTGGGGACAAAAAGTGGTGTCCTCAATTTGGAAAACTATGATTTTTAGGTCAACAGTTAAGGTTATTGTTAGGTTAAGGTCAGGTAGTCCTTCAGGTTAGTCTCCAGGAAATGAATGTAAGTCTATGTATATTCCCCAAAAGTGACATAAGTAAAGACTGTGTGTGTGTGTGTGTGTGTGTGTGTGTGTGTGTGTGTGTGTGAGGCAGGGTGGAGTTGTTAGAGTGCTGTGTGACCCAGATCAAATCCACACAGCAAATCCACAAGTTTCCTCAGTGGGGAGAGAGCATTGTTCACATCAGCCTCCCATCTGCATGAGAAGAAGCTGCTGAGCTGAGAGCTGACACACACACACACACACACACACACACACACACACACACACACACACACACACACACACACACACACACACAGTATCTGTGATTTAAACCAGGAAGAAACAGAAGATCTGCAAGCTTGATGACAGTTTTCTGTGGAGCTTAAGAAGAGAAGGGAAGATACCTGCAGCATCTCATCAACTCCTGCCAAGTCGTGTTCATCTATAACGTGAATAAAAATGGGATTCTTTTCGCCACCTCTTCTTCAATTCGGAAGCAAAGAACAGTCATTTGTATTATGTATAGTTAATGCAGAAAATTTTAACACAATATAAGTCTGCAACAAGTCAATTCATATCTGACCAAAGGATAAGGAGTTAAAGTCACAAACAATTTGTAAATGGCATATTTCATATATTTTATTTATGGAATAATTGCTCACTCATGAACTTCTTTATCTGCTTACAGTTTACGACCTTTTCGGCCAGAATTGTATACCAAAAAATCATGTTCATTTGGCTGTTTAGTTTGAATTGAGTTAATTGGGAAAATACACTCATGCAAATTTAAGTGTGTTAAATTGAAAGGGGAAGGTCTGGTAAAACTATTGTCTGACCATAAAGTTATTGTGTCATGCAGGATTACAGCTTATACCTCATATTTCACATCTGTATGACATGTATCATTTGAATCATTTGCACGCATCCAGCAAATAAACATCCCGACAACATTGTTTAATTGGTTTTACAATCTGCTCTATTGCTCCTCACTCTGAGGTGTTACAACACTTGCTTTTATCTCCTTTTCCTCATCCGCCCTGCACAATGTTGTTCTTTCACACGCTTAAAAAACACGACTGAGAGAAAGAGACAGAACCCTTTTGCCGAAGCGTCCTTGTCTCCATGTAAGGTCGTTTTTTTCCAAAGCTTCATTTGTGATGAGTGGAAGCAGATTTTTTTTTTGGCTCCTTTCTCGTTCCTGAGTCTGAAACTGAGGTAAAGCTAAGGCAGGGCTGAGGGATGCACTCTGTCAAAAAAAAAAAAAAAAAAAAAAAAAAAAATCCTTTGTGACATTTTCCTGAATGCCAAAATGCCAACAGTAATATTTAAGAGAGTCAGTGAACAGATGTGAGTTCAGCTTCCATTCTGGCCTTCCTTGGACGAGACAAAACACACCCAGCAGTGTTTTGCTGTGGGAGACGCTGATAGTGCAGTTCTCAAAATGTGGCAGCGGTAGGTCTGCAGGTGATCAGCAGCCAGTTTAGAGTCATCTTTGTGAAAAGAGGAACGAGTGTCAGGGTTCTTGACTTTGCTGAATGTTGAGATTAGGGAAAACAGCAGAGTCTGCAGAGTCCACATGGAGACTGTGATGATCTGGTCTGGTGGAGTGACTCAGACAGACAGGGTTTATTTTCCTTCCCAGGTAACCTTCTTCCATCTGTCTACTAATATTCCACGACTACAGCCATGTACAAAAATGTCATCAGCATGGTGAATGAAATAAAGGACTATAGAAAATCAAGCTGGCTTTTTTTTTTTTTTTGTGGGCTTATAATGTACAAAATGATCATACTTCACATTTAAAAGTTCAAACAATCAAACCAGTTTCATAGCATCTTTTAAGCATAAGATCTCATCAGGTGTGAAAAACACGGACATTGATTTCACATACGCTGGATGCTCCATCTGTTCCTCTGAGAGTCAATGACAAAGGAATGCGACCGCAAAAAAAAAAGGTTGTTGAGAGCTATTAACAACTAAATGTGTCTCAAGCAGGGCTGTTTTATTCAGCTTCCTCCTGCTCTCTCTCCATATATACCTGTACAGTATAGAACCATTCATCCATCACTTTGGAAAAAAGTAGGACAAATACAGTGACCAGTACTTTTATGCCATGACCTGGGATGATCTTTAATTTGCTCTCTTCTTTTTTTACATTTCAAAAAGTTTGTCATGTGTGTAACAATGAAGCCTTGGAACAAATACTTCTTCAGCTATATTCAGTGTTTCTCATGCTGTCCAGCAATATGCTATAAATGTAAAGGGGTGTTAAAAGCTTCCTGAAAGAAACTTTAATCAAGAAAAAACATGGATGAAATTAGTTTGAAGTTGCAGGGTCTGAATTATGTTCGGATTTGTCACACACTCTTTTTGTAAACTAACACACTGGCTCACGGTGACAAAAGCAGGCTCGTCGAACAAAGAACAGAATTTTACCCAAGGCGACTTTTTAGTGGATATAAGCACAGACTCTGTGATGTTCATGACAACAGCAACCCAACACTTATTGGATCAATTTTGCATTTTAGGACACACGTTCATTTGACAGTGTTTGTTCAGTTTAACCTTTGTGGCATGTTAGACTTTGACATTGCAGCATTTTAATGACATTGTGCAGTTAAAGTAAATCAAACCAAACTACAGGGAACTAATAGCACTGATACACAAACTTGTGTTTTCATCCCAGTTTACAAGATCAGAGATATTTGTGTTGTTCCATGTCGTTGTTATTAATGTAATTCATTGCCCTTTTTAATTATATAGTAAATTTGTAAGTAAAAAAAGAGGACCAAAGTGAAAACATGTCATGTGCCGAAACATAATTTGTAATTAAAAATTTTGATGACATAGATACTGTCCATTTAAATTGATGAACATTTTCCACCTCTCGCAGCTAAATTCTCACCAAAGCTGCATAGCAATTATTATTCCCACTCAGGCTCAAAGTCCTCTGTCTCTTACAGTTGTGAGTTCTATTAAAAGTTATGCTGCTGTGTTATGATATGCAAAGTGCCATATGGTCTTAATTCCCTTTGTCTTCTCTTTCTCAATGTTCCATCTTAGGACTTGAATTGTCTTGTATAAAACCCACAGTCCGCTGCAGTCAGATGGGCTGGATGGGGGACAGCGCCAACAATCAGGTTCCCAGAGTTGAGTGTTTATGCCTTTCACTTAATGGATTGTCTCACCTTCTTCAGAGGATGAACATGAGGTGCTTGAGATGCCAGCACTGCAAATGGATCCTGGGGCTTTGAGCCTGATAACAAGCGGCCGTCATCTGTTTCAGACATGCTTCAATCAGTGTGCGTAATGATCAAAGAGCAACGATGTGGCAGCGACGTGTTTTGCCAATTCAAGTCGCCTAATTAGCTTCCTGTTTAAAGAGGATGTCAAATATGTGTAGCAAGTTGTGTCTATCATGTGTTTGTGCACTTGTACCCTGTGGTGAATTTATAATGTCTTTCAGAGCTTAACTTCACTGAATGGAAAATAAAATAATAATTCAAAAAAAAAAAAGCTTCTCCATCTGTTTGTGGACTTGCTTTTGCTGAATAGGTGCAGTGTTTCAATATGACTTTATTGTGTCATGTATGACATTCACTCTTCATGCTCCTTGTGATGCGTGAGATTGAAGCAATAACCTTCGACTTATTTATCTTCTAAATTCACAAATACAATCTGCTGGCCGTGTTTTCAAAGGCAACACACTGTCCACTGTCCTTTTGGATAGTTTGACATTGGTACTCTGAGGGATGAAAATGAACAAATGGAATAAAGCTACGATCTTCACAAAAACCTTCCTGTATTCATGTCTAAAATCTCCTTCCTTATTTCGCTGTCCGATCAGCTGACCCAACACAGAAGAGCAACTGAGCCGAGACTGTTACAAAGGGATGTGTCACATTCATGGCTGCCATTGTCAAAGTGCAGCCGAGCGAGGCACCAAAACTCTGGGGCACTGCACGATGACAACTTTTTATGACATACTCATGAAATTCATGTGAGTTTATAATTTTGGTGGGATATGCATTGACTCTTTACATTGTTTTATTTCTTCATATGTGGACAACTGTATCTACAGCATGTGAAAGTAAGAGGCCTCTCACTGGCACCAAGAAGCAAGGCGACGTCTCCTCACTTCACTTGCTTCAAATCAAATACAAAATGTATTCTTCTTATTTTGTTTAATTTTGTATTTCAGCATGGTTTGACCCCAGTTTATGTTTCTGACATCCTCGGCCCCCACCGCACCTCCAGGCCCCTCAGCTCTGTCCAGTGTTTCCTCTCCAGTTCATTGCCCCAGTCAATGGAGTGGTCAAGTATTTTCTATTGTTGCCCGCATGGTGTATTGTTCATCGTTTTACTTTATCTTCAGAGTCTCCACAAACGTAAATATGATTGTTCATATATAACATCATGTGTTTCTGTCTTTTTGTATTGCTACCCTGTATTTATTGTTTCCCAAAGTGGGGCCCGTGGACCAAAGTTGGCCGGCCATGAGGTTTGATTTGGCCTGTGAGAAAAAAGTGAAAAATAAATGTAGTTTTTAAAAAGTGCTGTTCTATTTTTTATGAGTGAAAATGTTCTTTAAGTATTTTGGATTCTTATTAATCATTTTTCATAATCTGAACACAGTGGTCATAGTGACACTCTGCACAGGACGTCAGTCATTTAAGGGAGCTTGAGATCTTAGTACCACTTTGCATCTTAACAATACTATTCAATGCAATACAAAACAGTATTATACAATGTAACACCATAGATGTTTGCTTTTGGCCCATCATTGCATCTCAGTTTTGGCCCTCCAAGGGAAAGGTCGCCCTTGCTTTAGATGATCTGAACGTATTTTCAACTTATCTGTGCAGCACTTTGGTCAAGGTCCGTCGTTTTAAAAATGTGCTCTATGAATAAAAATTAACTTGTTCAATGAAATAAATGCCACATTACAACTTTTATATATTTTCATTTTGTACAAAAGAAGCACTTAAGTTTAAATCTCAATTTGTACTTGACACATTGTACATGACACACTTAATAAAAGACACTTCAGGTGCATTTATATAAAAACCTAAATAAATATATATAAAATATACTGTATGTAAGTACTGTACCTGCTACTTTGTAAGAGCTGCCATTACTCCTCTACATATCAGGGGCAATCATTCCACTGTATGTATCTGACTTTAGTTGTTGATAGTTACTTAAAAGAATAAGATACAATACTCAGCAGTACATGCAGTAGCTAGTCAAGGTGCAAGAACCACCTATAGCGTTAAAAAGCAGGTTACACACTCACTCAGTTATACTACTTTAGAATGAATGCCTTCGCATGTCACATTGAAGTGAATCAGACAGTACATTGCTCATGTGCAATTTTGAATTTGAATTTTTTGCTACTGCTCAGGTGCAGTGTTGAAATTCCCCTTGGTAATTAAATGGTGGATTTTGTAGAGCTGAGTCATGTATCTTCCACCCAACAGTACGTTGGTTCATAATGATACCTCATTTATTTATTTGGGTTACCTAAGCGCACAAATGTCAAAAACAAATGACTCGTGCTCAGGTTTAATAATTCAAATCTGAAGTCAGGATGAATAATATCATGTATATAGGAGTTCCAGACAGTGTCACTATGTTAGAAACACAGATACCTATATAGTTTAGGAACTGAAGAATAGTGGTATTTGAATTGGATGCATTTTCGTCCATTTTTTAAAAATACATGAAGTACATGTGAAACCATTTCAGTAAATACAAAAGCCACACAGTTATTGTACGACTTTTATTGCAAAGCATGAATTGGAACCGGGCCATCCATGGATAACAGGAGCACATCTGTGAGTGGTTCAAATCCCTGGATGAGCTCTGAACACCTGGGAAAGAAACGTCTGGTTAGAGGAGTCCCCTCCATCTGCAAAATGCCCCTGAGGTGCTCTTGAGCAAGACACTTCACCCTCAGCTGCTTGATGTCCAGCTGCAGAGTGCTGCGGTGCCATGTAGTGGACAGGTAGGTCTTTACTCTGTGTGTGTGTGTGTGTGTGTTACCTCTTCACTGTGTGGATGTGAGCCAGATCGCTGCTGACACACTGCAGCTCCGTAACCTACCATTGATGAATTAAGATGTAAACACATATTTTTGTTACATAATAATGTTTCACCGAACATGTTAGTGCATTTCCACTGAATTCTGACTCAAATGATAAAATGTGACTCACATGTGACACATGTGAGGTGTATTTTGCAAAATAATTTAGTCTTTACTAAAATGTGTTGTAAGTGACAACATGGTTGATGTATTAACCTTACTGAGTTACAATAATTGCTGTATTATAAAATAGAAAAAGTGTGTGAAATAGGACCATTTAAATATCGTATACATTAAAGGTTATGTTGCCAATTTTTCAAGTCTGTCTTAAAACAATAGTCCGGTGTCCATATGGACACTGAAACAGGTTTTGCTCACTTTTCCTGATGTGTGAGTGTGAATGTGTGATTTCAGTGCCACTGATCGGTAACAAAATCCACAGTCTGACATTGGGCTTCATCGGCCTGACTATTGTTTCAAGACAGACTTGAAAAATGTGAACCTATCCTATAGTCCATAATGTAATTTTTACATTAGCTGTTTATTCCTCAATGACATGGATCACATACACATAGTTTGAACTGTGTGTAAGAGACACTTCATGAGCTGGAACTCACTCACAGTCTAGTGCAGGAAAATGTCCATCAGTATTTTCATATGATGAATGATGATGGATAGAATATTTTTTGGTAAGCTTACATTCACATTATCAGTGTTTTTCACTTAAGCAGTGACTTCTGCTTTCAAGTAGTGACATTGCACGCCACACTCTGCACTGCACATTTTACCTTTTTGGAGGAAAAGCACAGGTCTTCCTAATAACATCGACAATGGCCGTGAAAGCGTGACAGCGATCCAGCGCTCACAATACCAGGACCCTGAAACTGGAGCAGCCAAATGGAATTCAGCCATCATTAATTTTATTATGTACACCTGAGCCTTTCCTACTGTCACACGTCAAACTGTCTTTCATGAGCCATGAAAGGCCTTTTGTGCCTTTTTAGGGCAACAAAGCGAAAAGACTTCGCTGACACAAAGAATCTACTTGAATGCAGAAAGAAAGTATGTGGATGTTTTTTTTCCTCCATTCCCAAATTATGAAATGTTGAATATTTCCCAAATGCATGAATGGATTAAAAATAGGTTTTAACACAATCTTCCACATCATCATATTTCTGTGATGCATTAAACTTTACTCTTAAATCTGCAGCGAGATGTGATTGTTGTATTCTGAAGAGAGACTTTTCTATTAGTAACAGAAACCAATATTGTCATAAAGTCTTTCCTCTCTTAAATCTACAAACTGAACTTTATTTTTAAACAACTGGGTCCATATTTGTCCATTAAATTTACCTGGATATTGCTGTAGTGTACAAAACATCATACACTCCAGCATCAATAAATCAAATAAAAGCTGTGAGGTGAGCGGTGGCAGATGGCTGAAGGATGTTTTGTGTGTTTTCCCTTTGACTGAGCAGCAGTCGCCCGAGTGGAGGAATCTTTTTCTGGCTCCTGCACACATGGCTGGAGGGAGGAGAGAGGAGGAACAGTCTGCAGTCGTTTTAGCACACAATTTCATGATGGTTTCAGAGAAGAGGCCAACCAAGCATTTCAAGTGGCGGAGCAGCGAGAGGGCAGCATTGTAGAGGAGAGCAGGTAGTGTAATGATCAGGTAGACAAGATGACATCAAGCGTCCTCAGGGATGGCCAGGCGCAGAGAGCTGACATCCTTCCAGAGGGAAAGAACCACTGAAACAGGACGAGACAAAACCAACAAACAAGAGAGCCATTAGCCCCAGGCAGACTTGTTATTACTGTACAGCAGCAGAAAGTCAGGCACTCGGCTCAACACGTGCAGGAGCCGAGACAAAGAAAGTCCTGGAGGAAAATAATAAAACGTGTCACAATGTGTGTCATTTTGCATGAGTGGTAGGGACATTGTGTTTTGAGCATCGCCTGACAATGACAGGTAACATTTACATTTCACACACGCTTCCTTCATCTCCTAAGATTCTGGGTCCAGTGGAATTGTGGGAACTGTGTGTAAAAGTGCATAAGTCATACAATGAATAATGTTCTAATGCAAATAGACAGACAGACAGACAGACAGACAGACAGATAGATAGATAGATAGATCTATTTCCACATTTTGTTAAAACTGAATAGAATCTGTGTGCTTGTAAAATATTTTTTTTTACAATGTAT
Organism: Holacanthus passer; assembly: GCA_025331565.1. Classification (NCBI taxonomy): domain Eukaryota; kingdom Metazoa; phylum Chordata; class Actinopteri; family Pomacanthidae; genus Holacanthus; species Holacanthus passer. The sequence continues at coordinate 2,716,069 of JAFREQ010000018.1, read as the reverse complement.
TAATAAATATGCTGCAGTAGATTTCACACTGTGTGATGATTCTGTTATTCACATTTAATTTTACAACAATTTCTGATCTTATATTGACACAAAAAATAAGAAGCATGCTAGCCTTAAGCAGTAAATCAATAACTTCTACATGATGACTGTGAAGCAGGTAGTGAAGACAGGACGTTGTCTAAAATGAATAACTACACTAACATCACTAAAAACACTAAACGTGTTTTTTTTTAATTAAATTAAATTGAACTGCATGTGTCACTTCAAACATACTTATTTAATATTTTTTCACATTGCTTTTCCAAATTCACGGTCTGTTCCATCCAGATACACCATTTACACCAGGTGTGACAGCTGACCTGGGACATGTCGTCCTCATGTCATTTATGTTATTTAAGTGCTGTTATTATTATGTGTTTATGGGTGAAAGAAAAAAGTTGAAACATAAAATGTCACCGTACAGAAATTTAGAATTTTAAAACACTTTTCCCTCTTGTGCATTTATAAAATATCATACATGTTTTTCTTTTTAGGATGAAGAGATAAAGAGATGCACACGGCATGACAAGTTTAAAAAGTAGCTTGGTTAACAGTCACCGAAAACGAATTCATGTCCCTGTTGACAATTCATGTCGCCTCATAATAGTTCATTTTGTGTTTTGAGCCACCATAATTTTGAATAGTTTAGTTGAACTTGTTGCTTGATAATTGAACACATTGCTTTCACTCACTACATCAATAACTTCAATTTAACTTGCCACAAACACCAGTTTTCCATTTGGTAATAAAACAAAAAAGCCTTGTGTATCTGCAATGTGTGTCATGTATTTCACTCACGTCAGAGAAAGTTAAGTATATCATGAAAAGAAACCTTACATAGGTCACTGAGCATAAGTGACTTTGACTTTTCTTCCCTGCTGTAGTTCCTCAGACGGCCACTGAAGAAATACTCAAAGAAAATAGCAGGACATTTCTCACAAATGAAGTGAATAATTATAATGTGTGTGTATGTGAGGAAGCAGCACAATCTGAAAAAGCTACATATCAGCTTTGCATTTAGACTTCAACATTTTGCACAGGATTCCTACTTCAGCTTTGACCATCCATCAAATTAACAACTGTTATATAAGGTATTGTACTTTCCAAATTTGTGTTAGGAGGGAGTGCACATAGTTTTCATTATAGTGTGTCTCCTTGAAAATGACTGCAGGCTGTTAAGTGAACTTCCTGTTGCTAAATAAAAAAACACGCTTGATGATTAGAGCAAAAGTCATTTGAGGGAAAGATTGCTGGTTTTGGCAAAGTCAACATGGGAAAACCAAATGCGGCCTTGAGCATGGCACTCCAAAATTAAATGCTCCACTTCTATAATAATAACCTTTATAATAAGTATAATCTAAATAAGTATTTCAGATTTTCCAAATGCAAACAATCTAAATATAAAGACTGTTTTTGGTTAAGTTTTTGTTGTTTGTTTCTTTAAAAAAAAAAAAAAAAAAGAGCAACCTGGAAAACAATTGATGATCACAGTTAGTAAAATAATATGAAAAATATTATAAGAAGTGAAAAATACAGCAACATTGTCTCTATAAAATAATGCTGGGATAAAACACACAAACAATATTATTTGAAATAGTTCATATGAATAAATGTTTCTTGCTTGTGTGTGTGTGTTTTTTTACAGAGGCTAATATGAATTTATATACAAGATAAAAAACAATTAGAAATTAGTTGTCAAAGATAATTATGAATTAAGCACAGAAATAAATATTTAGAAAGAATATGCTGACACTATATTGACATACGGGACTACAATAAGTCTGACAATAGAGTCTCTGCACACAATAATATGATGTTAAACCAATTTACAAAATAGCAATAGTTTGATATATTTTTACCTTTGATTTTAATATATCTGCAGATAATGTTTCACCCTCAGAGGGATCCGTTTAATAAACACTCTCCTTCAGCAGGTAGCAGCTGATTTTGGGCTTTGCTCGTTTTCTGGAAAGAAAACGGGTAGAAATGACAATTTTAATCTTTTTCCACCGTGCAGTAAAAATGGGCTTTGACTTTAAATTCCAAAATTGCATAGTAAATTGTAGAACAGTGCTTGTATCAGTCAGGATCAATACATTCAGAATTTGAAGTAGTTTTGTGATGTGTTTATGTGGCTTCATCTAAATAATGGTAGGCTATCAGGTGGCCTACTGGATAAAAGCATACCAAAGTGGGGGATAAACAGACAGGTAAAAATGCTACATTGATATGCAGCTTTCCATTGTTGAGTTGTGGAGCCATTTAAAAAAGTTTCCGTCTCCGCACACAGCACTCAAAGTGCTTTGAAACTTTTGATTAGGAGATGCATCTCTTCACAGTTAACATGAAAACAAGCCGAATAAATGAATTCCTGGCATAAATGGACATGAGGAAACACTCGATGCAGATTGCAGCCATTTGCATGCATTCTGGGTGTAAAGCCACATTTGATTATTATTATTATTTCTTTTACCACACATGGTGGTGTGAAACATCCAGTAGTGTCCAGCTAAACTATTTCCACGGCACCAAATCTTCCCTGCAAAATAATGGAAGTGGGATAAAGAAAATACACAGTGTGCATGCAAATTCCTGAAAAAGGCCCATTTGTATTGTAACCTGCTTAAAAAGTCTGATAGTGTGTAAATAATTGTACTATTATATTTGATATAAACCTGCAAGCAAGACATGTGCACAACACAACTTTATGCTCAATCTGCAGATTTAGCTGAAAATTAAAAACACCCCATTGCAAAATATTAAGCAGTTGTGATTGTACAACACTGCCATGAAAATCTATAAGTCCAAGACACCTGCCAGGACTTGAAGGCCAGTTTTGTGCAGTGATGTGAACCAGTTGTTCTTATATATACATTTAAAAGAGCATTTCAGGACATGTCATCAAACATCACCTCGCCACAGCAATCGGCCGCCAAGGGCAACCAGACACAGAGAAAGGCTTGGCACAGGCATTTTTGTCATACGAGCAACTGGGTGACAGAGCTGGAACGAGCCGTGGCTGAGTCACAAACCATACTCTCTAACAGCTTTGTTTACCTGCCCTTAATGCTGCCACAATTAATGCAGCAGAGAAGTGGACTAACCAGGTACCCTTGGAACCTTGGTAATCTGCATTGATCTGCTGCTCTGTGTGTGTGTGTGTGTGTGTGTGTGTGTGTGTGGTTTTTTTTAATTGTTGTTACAAAAGAGAGCAGCTATGCTAAAATGTTGCCACTCAAAACAATGCAGAGGACAGCGGCACTCACAGAACCCTGAGTACCTCGAATTTCAGGAGGCTGAATCTGTTTCAGACCCGGAAAGGTGGAATTTGCTGCCTTTTTTATTTTTCCAAATATCAAGCGAGGTGATATAGAATTACAGAATGTATTTATCTATGTGCATATTCATTCATTTCATTGTAGCATGTTTACAATAATCTCACATTCTTTAAAACTGATGCTAATGTTTATGAAAGAGTTTATTAACATATATCCAGCATTTGTTTACTGTGAGTTATAGTTTGAACAAAATTACATGTTTATGTGTGATTTGTGTGTCTTTATATGTCTCAGTTTATGATTAAAATCATGGTAAACAATGACATTTGAAAAGCATAACGGCTCTGATTCATAATGCAAATAATTTAAATGTGTATTGTGTTTGCATTCGTGCAGAGGCCATTTGTAAAAGAAGCCAAACTCACGCTGAAAACCAAACAAATCATCTGCGGTGCACATCATCAATAAGAGGCTTCAGCTCACACAAATTGTCTTGAGCCCAAAAAACACCTTTAACTTTACTTTCCCGCTCTGCCTGCAATTTCACCTGCCTGCAAAGAAGGAGCTAGTGTTTTCAAAGTAATATATCGTACAGCTTATGTGATATTTTTTTGGTGCCTTTCAAAAAGAGGAAACAGCTGCTCTTCATATTCTGTGATCAGCAGGTTTGTGTTACACAGGTAGTGTATCTTTTTCCTTTGGTGTTTTGTGGCCTTGGTGTGGTGACTTGAAAGCTCATTGTTTCTGTCAGGTATCACACACACACACACACACAGGAGTTCAACAAAAATGAAACAACTTTACTTGCAGTAATTAAACAGGCAGTAACCAGCAGTTTAAAGCGAAAACCAAAAATGCATTTGCTGCCTTCTTGCAACCACAGGCTCCCCCCTTACAGTTCCCAGTGTCTGATTACAATCTTATCTGTAACTTAATGAAGCAAATGATCAGCTGCACATCACACAGCGAGACTTAAAGACTAACTTCTACACTCTAATCCTGTTATAAAAGCGAATTCTCCATGTTTTCTCTCCCAGCTGTCAGATTATGGTCAGCATCCCAGAGAAGCCCATATTCTGTTTTTTGGCGCCCTATTAGCATCATTTCGTCCATCAAGCGACATTAATTGTGAATGAATGCAAACTCCTGCAGAAGAATACGGTCTTCAAGAGGCCTGTCACATACTTTCTCCACTTGGGAGGACCTTTAACCTACTTAGCCGAGGAACCGCAGCGCTTCAAGTAGCGCAGCTGAAAGATATGCACCTGCCCGCTTTTTACTCTCACACTGCTCGGAGATTTAAGAGGAGAGAAAGTATTTGATCTAAATGGCACTACACTGACTGCAGGTGTGGAATTTTCTCTTCCACACATTTTTTCCACAGCGATTGAGCCACCGAGAGCCGTCCACAATGCGCATGTGGTTGAAATCTCAAGTTTGGAGTGAAGGATTCGTTTGTCTCGGTGCTGCAAGATTGAAGAGTGTCAGGATTCAAAGTTTGGTTTCTGCTCATAATATTGCCTCCAAAACTAAATGTATTCTGCAAGTAAAAAAAAATAAATCTTTTAATACCTTGGGGGAAAAAACGCCAAACATAACTACAGACTTTTTGGCATCAACTTCAATTTCTATCGCTTTATATTTGATTAAAAAAATAATTATGAGAAAATAATTTTCACTTTTCTGTTGCCTGACATTAAAAAAAATTATAATACAAGAATATGAGTCCCCACAGCTTTGGCTTCTTTTAAAAATATTTATATTTCTCCTCTGATTTAAAGATAAAAATTAGACTCCCAAAGGAAATAGTTTGCGAAATCACACCACACCTCGCCAAAATATGCACTTTATAAGTCAGTCTGTTTCATAGGAATCATAGCCAAGATTTTTCTTTAAATGAGAGGCTCGTGACAAAATCAAATAAGTGGCTCAGGGGCCCAAAACAAAGGGAACAGTCTGTTTACAGGTCGTGCGTAAATTACGCACAAACGGTTTTTTTTAAACCTGGTTTTTGGTTTTATGATCGTGGTGCTCTGGAATTTATCATTTAATATTTGTCGAGGCTCTGAGATATTGTGTTTGTTTCTTTGTTCCTACATGTCAAAGATCATCCAATCGAACGTGGAGAAAAGAAGAGCGAGTTGGAAACCTCGTGCCAATTTTTTGGTATTTGTTTACATTTTTCCTCGCGTTTTGAGGTTTAAAAGTGAGACGTTTAAGGGCTGCAGGAAGAAATAAATGCTCGTGTTTTCTGCACCGTGTGCTCGGCCGGTGTGTGTGTGTGTGTGTGGAGGTTGCAGGTCAGGACCCCGGCCCTTCAGCCATCTCTTCACATCTCTCAGGGTATTGATCCAGCAAGGACGAGATGGAGAAAAGCAATTCAACAACCAGGCGATTTGCTCCATCTGCTGTGCTGGGGGTGGTGGGGGTGGTGAGGAGGGAGGGGGGGCAGGGTGATATCGGAAAAAGGTTGTCTGTATGATATAAACTACATAAATGGACAGTTATTTTGGTTCTGGTTAACGACGCGTAAATGGAAATACTGGAAACCGGTTTAAAGCGTCCTTATAGAAAATCCGCAGTGTTTATATAGGAAGGGCGATTTTGCACCATTAAGTCTTAATGCACAAAATAACAGATGATTTAATAACTGGTGGCAAGCAATGGTTGGCATACAGCTCCCTATGGAATAACAGGACACTCGGTCATTCTTTCATTAGGCTTTAACCTGTATGTTCGCAATGAAGTCATCCTAAAAAGCTTGTGTCATATTTTTAAATTATATAGAAAGTTTGTCAATTGTATTAAGTTGTCTGTCAAAAAAATTCACAGGTGAAAGCAAGACAGCTACAACGCAAACTAACGCACAATCCGCGTGCGTAATTCTGGGAATACATTTTTTTTCCTCGCCATGCAAACATCAACATATCACCTATCCTCCTCCTGATGCAGCTCTTTTAAATCAATATATTGCATGATTTTTTTTTTTATCAGCATGTATCACACACGCACAGGTTGCATCCTGTAAAGACAAATGCATCCACAAAATCTATCCACTATCATCACAAACAGCTGCAAAAAAAAAAAAAAAAAAAAAAATGGCGATTAAAATGTCTTTCTCCATAAATGTGTCAGATTCGTGCACAAACCTTTGCTGGGCCTTCTCCACAGCTCCTGGATCCGTCCTGTGAGTCCCGCTCCTCACGTCTTGGCCACGTTCATATTCTCTGGATGTAAAAAAAAAAAAAGTTAACTTAGACTGACAACTATATTAACGTGGACTATAAGCTTCTCATAAGCGTTGCATGCGGCTAACCAGCTCCAGATTTTTATGGGATCCTAATGTGGAGGGACTGTGGACCAGGGTCCTGCTCTCTGACTCAGTAATCCACAAGGTTGAGAGGTTTGTCTCATTTACATAATGTTAGAGGTCTGGGCCGAGGCCTACTTTTCTTTGCGCCCTGAAAAGACACCATGCAGCCGCTGGCAGGAGAGTGGAAAAGGCGAAGCAGGCAGAGGAATATTTGCAGGTAGGAAATGTTACTTTTCTTTAAGGAATGAGTTTTATTATTATTATTACTTTTATAGGATCATGACTTTTTTTTTTAACTGAGAGCATTTGGTTTCCACCTGTTCCACCCCTCTTCTCAAGCAGATTTTTTTTTTTTTTTAGTTTTAGGATCCTTGTCTTTTTTTTCCACTTTGGTGTCTTTCTGACATCTCCAGCTGACTTTGCTTTACGCACGCCTTGTTTTGTTTTCCTGCACAACAATAAAAGTCCAGCCACTTCACATTAAATCCTCTGCGGACTCCTGGCATCTGATGGAAGAGTGGTGGTGGTGATTGGGGGGGGGGTAAAAGGAGAAGAAATTCGGGTGCTGAAACATGCATGATGAACAATGAATTTATTGGAATCAGGCTATCAAGTTAACCGGAGATTGCTGTTCTTGATATGTGCCTGTAATTGATGGCTGACCATGTCACGTCTTCAATTGCTCAATTAGGGGGAGGCAGCTACTTGCCTCCACGCCACGCTTAAATTACATTAGTGGCTTCATGCACACACGAGTGTTTCCTTCCTGCAAAATGAAGGAAGGTGGAAACACAATCTGGGGGAAATAGCCTCAAAGCTGCACACCTGCTCCTGCTGTTGTCTGCTGCAAGATGCTGATATTTAAAAAAACAAAACAAAACAAAACATCACAGCAAATATTATTATGATTATAAGCATCATAATAGCTGCGGCTCTATCATTGGATATGTGGCTCTATAACGCGTCATAGATGCATAAGGGACACACGTTAGAGCAATAATTGGAGGCTATATTAACTATTTAAGTCTTTATTAGGGTTTGCAGCAGCTCTTTTTTTTTTTGACCCCCCTCCTCCTCTGTTGTGTTGCTCTGATTCTTCCCCTGGCGCCAGTCAGTTTGCTCAGAGATTACAATGTCAAGTCAAGACTGCAAAGTGTCATTAATGCAGGATGACCACACTCGAGGGTTTGGAGGCTCACAATATTGTCTCCAAATTGCATTAAGTCTGATGAAACAACTCCTCTTTTTTTTTTTTTTTTTTTTTTAAAAAAGAAATGCATAAAATTGTGATGTGATTGATTGTGTAAATTATTTCCAAGATCAGGAGGGAGTTGGTGTGACCTGCAGCTGCATGCTCAACTAAATCTGTAAATCCTGTGTGTTGTATCTCACTGCATTGTCTGATCATGAATGTTAAGGTAGTCATATATATATATATATATATATATATATATATATATATATATATAGACACACACACACACACACACACACTCACAGGCTGGATCCCTAGCTCCCTTTCAACATTTGGAGCTTATTTGGACTTGTCCCTCTCTGCTGGGGCAAAATGATGCTTAAGAAGCATAAATGAGCTGGTCATACAACTTCATTGTGCCTCTTTGATGATACTCGGTGGCCCTTGTGTCTGTTCAAAGTGCTCTCAAAGTTTCTAGAAAGAGCGGAATTCCCCACTGACGCAAAATAGTCATATGTGGTCAGATCAGCTGATCTATGTGCAGAAGGCAGCGGTTAGTTGTTCTCACCTGTGCGCAGCTGGCACAAAGGACAGAATCCTAAACATGTGGCGTCTTTTTTTTTTTTTTTTTTTTTTTTAATCTCTAAGTTAATATAAAGCAAAGTGTATTTTCATGAATTATTTCCCTAAAATGTCAATGACTATTGTTTGCTGGTTTAGGAGTTTTGCTCCGCCCCCTGTGTTTGTCGTAAACCTGGCTCCTGGCTCCAATAAACCCGGGCTAAGAGCGCCCTGGGCTCGCCTCCTTCTCCAAGGCGATCAATAGGATCTCAGGCGCACTACAAGCACTCTCTTACGTAGACATCCACCAAGGAGAGAGCCGATACAACAACACGGTTGATCTGCTCAAACACAAAAAATCTACCTGCTTTCTGAATCATGTCGTTGAGCCCAAAGCACACAACGCCTTTTTCAGTGACAGATATTTTGAGTCCAATCGAGGAGACCTACAAGAAGTTTAGTGGCATGGACGGCGCAGGGAACCTAACCTCTCCACTGGGAGCCTACCGACAGCCTCAGGTGTCTCAGACCGGCATGCAACAGCACTCCATGGGCCACAACGCCACCGTGGGCACCACCTACCACATGCCGCACACCGTCTCCCAGTTCTCCCACAGCGCAATGGGGGGATACTGCAATGGAAGCATTGGCAACATGGGAGACCTCCCGTCGTACCAGGAGAGCATGCGGAATAGTGCAGCAGCAACAGGGTGGTACAGCGCCAACCCTGATCCCAGATACTCCACCAGTAAGTTCTTTAACACATTTATACACACTTTTGCATCCTTTTTAAAAAAATTTTTTTTTTAACTCCGTCGCCAATCCCCAAAAACATTCAATTTGACATTTCAGGGGTGAGACTCAAGAATAAATGTGTGTGTGTTTTTTTAAAATATAATTTATATTTAGGGGTTAATGATAAAATGTTATTAAATAAATAGTGTACATTTTTTAAAGAGATGTTTAATTTTAAAAATTACTATTTATGAAAACTGAAAAGGAGATCATTCTTTCAAGTCTGCCTCGACTTTTATTTATCTTTAGCAGGAGTAAATATTTAAAAGCAATATCCAGATATTTATAATTATTACTATTATTATTATTATCATTATTATTATTATTATTGTTATTATATGTTTTTTTTAACTGATGCTTTCCAGCTTGATTCATTAAGGCATTTAAGAGCCAATAATCAATAAAAACTACTTCAGGCGAAACAGTGTTCTCCTCTTCTGTTTATTGAACGCACGTATATGTATGTATATTTTTAAGTTTCTAGATTCATGGGACCTTCCACAGGTATGAACATGGCCGGCATGGGGGGTCTCACAGGGATGGCGGACGCCACCAAATCCATGCCAGCTCTCCACGCAGCGCCCAGGAGGAAACGGCGCGTCCTGTTCTCGCAGGCGCAGGTCTACGAGCTGGAGAGGAGGTTCAAGCAGCAGAAGTACCTGTCGGCGCCGGAGAGGGAGCACCTGGCCAGCATGATCCACCTGACGCCGACCCAGGTGAAGATCTGGTTTCAGAACCACCGGTACAAGATGAAGCGGCAGGCCAAGGACAAGGCGGCGCAGCAGCTGCAGCAGCAGCAGCAGCAGGACGGTAACCTGTGCCAGCAGCAGCAGCAGCAGCAGCAGCAGGCGCAGTCCCCGCGGCGCGTGGCCGTGCCGGTGCTGGTGAAGGACGGGAAACCGTGCCAGAACGGCTCCAACACGCCGACGCCGAACCAGCAACAGGTGCAACAGAGCCAGCAGCAGAGCCAGCAACAGAACGGAGTCGTGCTCGCGTCCCCGGCCGGCAGCCTCAGCCAGCACCAAAGCCAGCAGCAGGTGAACGCTCTGGAGCTGGAGGAGATGTCGCCCAGCCCCCCCTCCCTGCACAGCCAGCTCAACATGGCCCAGATAGACACATCTGCTGTAGATTACACCAGTAACATGGTGAGCTCAAACCTCCTCTACGGCAGGACGTGGTAGGACTTCACACAGTGCTGTCACTGCTTTCACATTTTTTCTATGTGAGAACCAACCTGCGGATGAGCCCATGCAACACAGCAAGCATATATATATATATATATATATATATATATATATATGAAGGCTGAGACTGGGGGCCCTTGGTGTTGGAGGGACAAGGCGCACAGACACAGACAGACAGACAGACAGAGGCGCACCAGCTGATCAGGGCACATTTTCTTGACATCTCTGAGAGGGGAGTCTATTTTTGAACATTGCAGAAATGGCTGCCCTTGAAAGCAATTATGTCGTTTCTGGACCTTTTGTAACCCATGTTTTGGACCTTCCTCATGATGTTTTAAACGTAGTCTATGTTGTTGAAACAAAAAGGAATGCTGCTTCACTTGAGTGCGGACTGGTGGGGGTGGGGGTGGGATTGGGGGAGAGGGGGGACAGGTGGGAATCAGGTCTGAAGTCCACTAAGCCACCACTCCTTATTTGCGGTGATAACCTGGTATTTTATCATATTAATATTGTAAACTAATGTATTCATTTAGACTTATTAAAATAAAGTAGGGACTTGTATATTTGGCTAACACACAAGAATGCGTTTAACTGTATAATAATCGTTATTGCGTCCACTTTTATGTTTTCTTTATTCTTTTGTAAGTTAAACAGGAACAAATGCGTGATGGCTGCTGTATATGTTTCAAAAAAACCAAGTGAACGTTAACAATAAATAACTTGAAGTGTGAGAGCTATTCCTGAAGAAGTAATTTTTTTTTTTTTTTTTTAAAAAGGGGGATCTGTTTTTTTTTTTTTTTTGGAGTGCATTTTCATTATGTTGTGATTGAGACCAAATTGAGCTGGAAAGCAAGGTCGATGAGGGAGCCAGCATTGTTCAGGTGACATTTTGGAGGGCTGCCTTTCATGGAGCATGTCTGCAAGACTCCCAGATCCGGGAATTCAGCCTTTAAAAAAAAAAAAAAAAAAAAAAAATCAAACACTTTCCAGCAGGTTTAATATTCACATTAATTTATGCATTCATCTATTAATAGAATTCTTTTTTTTTCTGTTGTAATCAAACTCTTCAAACACACTGATCTTACTGTGTTTAATAGGCCCAGACCTTCGTTTTTGCCGTAGTGTAATTGGTCAATTTTATTGTGAATGCGAGCTTCCATAAAATACACAATGACTACTAATTATTGTAAGAACGACTATATTATCCTAATGAATGGAGTGCATGCCTTGTACTGCATTAAAGTTAATTACACTCAAATTATAGCTTACATTATTATTATTATTATTATTATTATTATTATTATTATTATTATTATTATTGTGCACAGGCCTCAGGGGCTTTGCAAAATTCAGATACAAATATTATGCTTCTTATTTTAACTTTGTGAATCTTAAATAATGTTTTTCACTTTTAATTCAAACTCCTCGCTTTTTTTCTAAAAAATGAATTTGAGCGTAAGTGAAGCTGGATGAGCGAGAGTTGTGTTTTTGGAGCCATTAATATTTAGGATTAACGCACTGTTGGTGATATTAAAATGAGAATATGCTGCTGTCATATAAATCAATTCTAATTCTTCAAGTTCTTTATAAAATGTTTCAAAGTTAATTTTCTTTATTTCTAAACTTGCATCTTGTTATAATTTCTGATCCAATCAAAATGAATTATGACAAAATATATCACATGTATAATTGCAAAAATCCAATGTTTCTCAGGGACAAATGCTGCAAGTTTTTAGTGCTATTTTGATTTTAAATAACAGTGATATTTTTATGCATTGAAAGACACTGTAAGTTCAAAATACCCAGCAGCACACACACTTTTTTTTCCATTCACACACTCACATGCTGCACACACACACACACTCACACAGGAGCCTCATTCTGATCAATCTCTTTAGCAGAGGAATGATTTGTGCAAACAAACTCCAAAGTGTTTCAGGTCATCACTTAGCATCAGTGTCGGTCCCCCTTTGCTTCCGTCCTCCAAAACCTTTTTTTTTTTTGCACAAGCAGTGGCTGATAATAGGATCTAACATTTCATTTCCTGTGGTCATTTAAACACGTTTGGAAATTACTTCTCAATCCCCTTGCTGATGACACCCTGTGATGATGATGATGGCTATCAGTGTGTCTCAATGGAGACCTTGGAGAGCCCCCATTTCCAACCCCTTCACATACCTGGCAGCTGTATGTATATGTGCTATCATCCCTGCACTCGAAGGAAGCATCAGAGCCAATATGCACCTGACATGTGGAATTGAGCGTGGCAACTCCATCAGGAGGGAGTTTGATAAGAGCATTAAAAAGAGACACGCATTCCACAATATATACTTTGATGCTGCAAGATGTTTCTGATAGATTTTTGTCTCTAAATTGAGGGCACGAATGAGCTGTCAACAAAGATTTTGATGGTGTACCACATGAAATGAAAGTGGAGGTGAAGCCATTCTTTTCTCTTTTCAATAGCCATAGTTATGGTGCACTAATAGGCTATGCTTGGTAATCACTGGCTATTGTGCCTGTTGCTTCTCTCAGTTTATTGGGGGGGTACCTCTCTTTGTAAGGATATATGAGAAAGGCTGGGCACTGTAATTGGTGCTGGCATCATCATTTCTGTCTGGAAAGTTTTAGGGGGCCGAAGCCGCTGCTGTGTGGCGTTAACATCCGTGCATGTCGTCGTGGAGCCGGCTTAAAGGTTGCCTGTGTTAACAGCATCTGCAACCCACACGTGCGTGCAAACCAGATGTGCATGCACACGCGGGCCCACATTCACATGCACAAACAAAGCAACCAAATAAGTCATGCATTATATAAAATTGCCTCTATTACACAAAGCAGGTATTTCCATCAGAGCCGGAAGAAGTCTGTCACTACCTCAATGCCAGATATAGCCTACTGTTAGCATAGAGCATGAGGCGGAGGATAATTTATTTCGCTGATGCAAAGAATTTTTTAGACTATTCTTCTCAGGTAATTGCAGGTTGCACTGCATAATGTGAATGTGGAAGGAAGCCTTGCTTCAGTCTCTGCACCCCCCTACCACCACCCCCTCCCCACCCCCCATTATTCTACTTAATATGTCAGAACGTCTGATCGCAGAGAAACCTTTCAAGTCCTATTGATGTGTTCCTCAATTGACCATGGCGACCTAGCAACCTAGAGAGCGCTAATTGGCTAGGGCTTAACATTATTATGGCTGCATAGTTTACACAGGAACATAGGCCAAACATATAACCCTCATCATACACAGTACACTTTTCTTTTTTCTTTTTTTTTTTTTCTTTTAGTTTTGCTGGCACAACAGGAGGAGAGCTTGTTTCGTGTTCTTGAAAAAAAGGAATTAAGACAGAAAGCTAAAGGCATAGTCTAGGCCCCAGTTCTGAATATAGTGGATGAGTGGGATTTTTTGCTGAAGATACACAGGTAAAGATGGAATAATGTGGCTAAACATTCAGATTATTTATGACATTTTGCATGATGATATGAATAATTGCATATGATGTAGACAGACATCATTCATAGACGTTAAGTATATCCAAAGTTTACTCCCACAAGTTCCACCACCTCCTCTCTCCCTCCTTCACCAGAAATAGTCCCCAGATCTTGCCCCATGTGAAATGATTAGGGGAGGCGAGGCTCGCTTTTCATTTCACTGTGCGAATGAATGCATTGAATTGGCAAGTTCTGAGAGACACAGAGCGAGATTTTAATTAGTGTATTGCCCTCGCATTCTGCCAAGGAGAGACAATCTTTCTCTTCCCTGCGACAAACCTGTGCCTGCTGGATTTGTTTGGTTTCCACAGAATGAGTCACTGCAAGTCTGCAAGTCTTTGCCCCAGGGAGCAAAAAGTTCCCTAATTCCAGTCATTTTCAAATGGAAAAAATAGCCTGCAAATAATCATCTTCCTACAGAGTGAAAAAAAAACATTTCAAGAAGGTCATAGGACTCTGAAAGCAATTCTCACTCTAATAGATTTCCATGAAATTAAATACATGAAACCACATTTTTACCGTTGCCTTTGGTTTGACGACAACATGAACTCAAATGTGCACACACACACACACACACACACACACACACACACACAATTATATGCTCTTCCAGGACTTGCACTGGCTAATTCCATTGCTTACAATGAATACCATTTTAGCAATATGAGGCATTGCAGGGGCAAAGCAACCTTTTGAAGACTATTCACAAATGTCTGTAGAAGGGGGGCAGAGGATGAAGGATGGAGGACCAGGTTAGTAGTGTGTGTGGTGGTGGTTGAGGGGGGGGCAGCATCCCTTATTAGAAAACCATGTCACATTCTCTCCTGCGCCGGCCGGACTCGCTGCGCTGCCAGTAATCCCCCCTCCAAGTCCCCCTATGCATGTTATTCAATTCGCTCATAAGTAGTTAGAGAAACTGTTTTCAGTTGCCACTAATAACTACTGACCTCCAGTGACACAGGCCAACAATAGGTTTGTCAGGCCTGAAACGCACAACCAAAGAAGCTGATTAGGAACTCAAGAGGTTTGAAGCAAGAATCAATGGCTGCTCTGTCCTGCCACGGTGCTTCCAGCATGGCGCTGATGATTGTGGGACCTCCATTAGTTATGCCTCATTAAGTCGCACAAACTTCTTCTTTAAGGAAATTAGTTTAGCCAATTCTAAAATCTATTATGGCCGTGGAGCCCCCACTGAGGTGCCACTGTGACCAGACATTACACTCCTTCCTTTGACATCACTACATCTTACGTTTTTTGGCACACATTTTCCCCCCTCTCTTTTGAAATTCTTTCAATGCAAACAAACTACACACCATGCGAGGTGAGACCAAGTTATAGCTATAATATATAAACGCACTATTACCATGACAAATTGAATGTATCTGTATTACAGATTCCAAAAGAATGTGCTTTAATGCAAAACATCTGGCGCATTCTTCTCCATTTTTGTCAAACTTATGTCATTCCAGACAGTTTATAAATCTGACCTCAGATGTCTACTATCAAAAACAGTGCAGTAAAATGGGACGGCAACTTAACTCAAACGCTGAAATGGCTGCAGACTGTAAACATCAGCAATCGAAAGTTTTCCATGACACGAAGGACGAGCTTCTGCACGAGAGAATTTGTAAGCCATTCAGTCTGTCTGTCTGTCATATCGGCGGGGCTACACATGATATAATTATGCGCCATCCTTGGAGTTGGTATCAATCTGCTCGGAATGACAAAAAAGGAAAATCAAACAGGCATAACAGACATTTAATCGTCACCTCGGAATATGTAAAGAGTTCAAGTGAAAATGAGTAAGAAATGGAGTTTTTGTATTCAGAAATATGAACAGACACATTTACAGGACAAAAGAGTTCTTCTCCGTCCTTCACAACACTCATCTTTACTTTTGAACCAGCTAGCAGTTTTCTCCCAGCTCACCGTTGCCACAGTAATGGCCAGCTGCCAGTCTGCAGATTACTGGTTAATAGGGCCAGGGCTGAAGAGCAGTTCAATGAAGGTAGGCAATGGATAAGATCAGTGTGTGTTGGCTAGGGCAGAGTTATCTATGTATGCGTGTGTGTGTGCCTGTAAGTGTGAGTTGCTTTGTTCTATTTCTTTTTTTTAATTGTTTAATTTCTTTTAATAGACAAAACTGAGTTTTGGCGTTAGTCAATGGGGTGATGATCCAACAGCCAAATACGCGCACACACAAATAGACGTGGATGGCAAAAGACAACAGAAACAGCCACCACTCAATAGCTACGTCTGTCAAATTAAGCCCAGAAGGACGTAATCGTTTCTTCAAATATAACATGCAGTAATCTGCCCCCCCTCCAAAACACGCAGGAGTCTCAATATAACCGTCCCAGAGGGCCACGGGGGCCAAAGAGGACCACCCACTTTCTTTTCAATTATCATCTTGCAGCAACCTGTCTCCTCTCCAGCATTCAGCAGGAGACACTGACTGCTCTCCAGAGGGAATTACAATTAGACTGCTGTTTGTCCCTCGAATCAACTTCCAGACTGTAGCTGATAATCTCAACTCTGTGGCGCATGTGACCCAGAGGACAAACAGGATTACGCCCCAAATCCCATGTTCCTTTACTCCTCTCCTGTCCTCCTCTTGAGATGCTGCGGTCAGGGGGTCTCGGGGTGGAGGCGGGGAAGGGAAACGTAGGGACGCAGCTTAAGTCATTGCAAATACGCAGACGACATCAGGTCACATCCAGTTTGCACTTTTCTATGATAAACATTTTTTTTAATGCCACATGCTTCAAAAAGCTTTATTTTCTGGATTATTACTGTGACGTTTGATTCATTTCTGGGAGGTTTAAGGTTGTAATTTAGTTTGAGTTTATATTTAGGTTTCTATCTGAATCTAAAGCAGCTGTTCCCAACAGGTGGTCAAGATCATGCAAAGGGGTCGCAAGATAGATCTGAGGGGTCACGAGATGATTACAGGGATAAGAGAGAATCAAAAATAAATGTCTTTAGTATAAAACTGTTTATTTTTTCTCACTTCTCTAATCATTCCTTTTTCTCTGTGAAATAGATGATAGTTTCCCATCAGGTCAGGAAAACTAAAAAGCTATTTTAATTTCAGAAGGTTCGGAAATAACTGATCTAAAGTTCAACCCAGGTCCATAAAGTCCATAGTTTTTGAAAAGTACAGGTGAAAATGCAGCATTTCTTTTTACACAAATAACTATGTATATCTGGATGGACTGGGCTCTTGAATATTTAATTAGTTTGGTTGCAAAGTGAGGTATTGTGCTCAGCTCAATAATGTTTGATTTTAACAAAAAAAGTGTTTTCTACTGAAAGTTTAGTGTATTTTAAGAGAAACTCTTTTATATTTCAGTTCATGAATGATTTTTGTTTTTTTCCAACTGTCTGTGTCTACATTGTTTTTACTGTTGAAAAAACAAGGTGGCGTCTCCCTCTGTTCTCCCAGCTGGCTAATACAAGTCTATTATTTACTTGTAACTTGTATCTTGTGTGTATTATCTGTCCGTTAAAACCTCATCAGTGCAAATAACAATCACAGTGAGAATTCGTCTCGGGGACACCAATTAGGACACAATCCACATGGGACAAAGGCTCTGTTTCAGATGGGAGTCACACTGGCCAGTGGATCTGGAGTGTTTATTTGCCCCGCTGTAGCCAGCTGGTCATACGAAGGCACAGGAAGGGTACATTGACTCCACCCTGCAGGGGGTAGTGGCACAGCAAAAGGGAAATGGGGCTCTTTTTCAACTCCCCTCTTCACAATGCAGCACACCCAATGAAAGAGCCCGAGACCCTTTTGTGGGGGTGGTGAGTGGACAAGGGAGGGGAGGGAGGGAAGGAGGGATGGCGAGAGGGGAAGGGGGGTGAGTTTGGGCTGCCAACCCCCTCCTCCTGCCGCTGTCCTGTCTGTGCGGCCAGCCACACTTCAGAGCTAATTAGCGGTCAGATCCACTGGCCCCTAATCAGCAGGACATGTTAAAACTGCCCTAATCAGGCCTAATCCTGGCTTTGTGTCAAACACACACCATTCCCCTGTCTACTTAGTCCGTCTGCTGTATTGATTAAGGCATCATTTGGGGATTTGACGGTCAATACGCTGCAATCTGTGATGGGCTATAGGTGTGCCCTGGATAACATTGTATCTAATGATGCCAAATGAAACTTTAAAGTAAAGCTTCTATAGGTAGCGCGGGTGGCTGTCTCACCTCCTCAGCAACTGATTGAAAATGTTGTAGAAATGCCGATGATGCTGTGAAGCATCAGATCTCTTTCACCATGAATCATATCAAACTAAAAGAAAACGTATGAAAAACACTTTCAATTACAGAGTATTAGATTAGATTCAACTTTATTGTCATTTCACAGAGTAAAAGTAGTCAGACAATGAAATGCACTTTAGCATCTGACCCGAAGTGCAAAAAGTGCAGAGTAAAGTACATGTATAGAAATATATGAATAACAGTGAGGGGTATGTGTGAATACACTAAGATCAATACAGTATGAACAGAGTGAAATGAATACACTAAGATATATAGGCTACAGCATGTGCAGCAGTGACAGCAGGTAATTGAAGGTATAATTTGAAATATACAGGACAAGTAAGAACGAGTAATGGTTGTAGACATCATATTATATTATATTATATATTGATGACTTAACTGGAAATAGCTAATGCTTATGTAAAAGAAACAAAAAAAATGTCATTTAAAAATATTACTAAGATAATTGAAATAAGCTATATTTTAATAAGCAGAGTAAAATTGGTGGTTTGGTTGGTTTACATTTATAAGTTGTGTATATTATATAAGTTGTGAATGAGTCTGTCACTAATAAAACCTTGTGACTCATCTCCCATTCAGTCATAGTTTATGTAAACTGTGCTTCTATACATGCATGAGGTAAATATTATTTTTCCAGTCATTTTGTACTTTTTCTTTTTTCGCTTGACTCAAGTTCTGACTAACAGTGTAGACCACATCCGGAACAAGGCCTTCAATAGCTGAGAAATTTGGTATGAAAATTGTGTAAAAACTTGTTTTTCTCCTTGAACTAGACTCTTATAGCTTTTGAAGTTTTTTGACAATGTGCTGTGCTGTCACTTACCTAATGAAACTATAGGTTAACATATCAGTTTTGCTGTTACTCAGAACGCTCTGCTGTTCAAATGCTATAACCACTTATTTAATATATTTACTGAATTACCGAGCTGGCAATTTTGTTGCAAAAGAAGCGTAATTTATCACTTATTTCAGTCCTTTAGTCATTAAATGTTCTATAGTGTTAATTAGGATCTAATGCACAGACACTCAAAAGATGGGCATGAATAATAAGACGCTTTTCCTTATGCAGATTATTCTGCGCTCATTCATTACTAATGGGCTTGTTGCCAGAGCCGATGGGATGTAAACACAACCACGAGTAAGTGAAACAAGTCTGTTAGAAAGCATATTGTTCATTGTTTAATTCAATATGCTGCTTGTGCAGACTTTTCTCCTCGTCTCGATGTCATCGCCGCTGACATCAGTGTTGTCCACCTGCACACACACGACGGCTCATTTGCTTGATTCAGTCAATTCAGACACTACTTGGAAACTTTAGGAGGAAAAATGAGGTCATCAACGTTGACAGTATGGATGAATTTTAAACCAAATGCTCAAGTGTAGAGAATGGATTAGGTAATTACCATACTTCCCAGCGATATAAGGCCATAAATTAAAATCTCCAACAACTTCTCAAGTGACAACTCATCTAATCAGGGGGACAATCATGTGGAGGCCTTGCTGTTTACTGATTGCTCTAATCAAAAATGGCTTCTTCAAACACAGCTAATTGGTCAGTTTACTCACGGAACGGGGAGGCAAATGTAGAGGGGCTACTGTCGTGATTTCAAGGACCCAAATATCTCCCATTTGCATTGAGTGCCACCAGAATACACTTGACTCCCACAAGTTATCAGCAAACCAGACAATTATTCATCAGACACAAATTGGCACATCAAAGTCAAATCAGAGAATTACCGTCGGGAAGACCCCAAAGCAAGGGCTGAGAGAGGAAAGGTGGCCTTTGATTGACCGCGTTGCCCTTCGCTCAATCTACCATCCACGTGCTGTCAGAAAGCTTCAAACTGTTGCATGAGTAAAACCACACAACAGCTGAAAAGAAGGAGGAAGATCAAGACATCAAGGTGTTTTTCTCTTACCAGCTATAACAACGAATAACCCAGAAACACAAACATTATATAATTACATATTCTCATAGTTTGAATATACATTGTTTCTATTGTGTAAACATCATCAGTCAAACACAACTATGCACTCTGTGTCATATCCACATACCTCATGTATATAAAGCAACCTGTTACACTAATCATATTTATTTCAGCATCCTTTGCACTATTATCTTACTTGCTATTGTTGTTTGTTTTGTTTTTTGTTATACAGTATATATGTACTTTTTATACATATTTATATATTTATGCCTGTGCATTGTAATCTAATGTTCACATTTACCTTGTCAAGCTTGTTGTCCTTGTTTTACTCTGTATGTAACTCTGCTTCTGTGTATGTGCACTGAGAACTTGTATATACACCTACTTGGCCAATAAGGCTGATTCTGATTCTAAACTGTATGTAAGGGTCAAATATAATTGGCAGCTTTCGGGAGGGATCTGACACGACTGGTTAAAGCTCCAGTGATGCAGTGAGATGTCACCTAATTTATCATTTTATTAATTTTTAATGCATAATTTTGCATTAAACTTTTTTCAAGATGAATGAAAGAAACCTGTTGGTATTTCTTCACTATTTCATAGCTCCTCTCAGGTGAGGAGAAATGTTAAAATGTTAAAGGAAGTTTAAAATCTGCATGGTTTAAAAGGTCCTGTGTCACACTCGTGCAATAAGCATATATTCATCTACTCTGGGCCACTGAGAGTTTCCACTGGGCAGGTGGGGTAGCTGTTAATGGGAGGGGGCAATGGGAGAGCATCACTTTTACCAGTCTGCAGTTTTATGAATCAGGGATTTCATCTGGTAAGTGCACTTACTCATTTTTAGACTTTCACTGGCCCAGAGACATGTTCACATCTTTCAGCAGGATAAGAAATAAGACTCTGACCAGCTCTTATCTCAAACTACAGTACTACTATTCTGCGATTTTTACTATGACACTTTAAAAAAAGTACTTCACTGATTTAGCGTTATGCTTCTGCAACAATGTCAGGATCGCGATGGACAGTTTAACAAACTATCAGAATCTTTGCAGCAGAATCAGAGTTAATGTCTTTTTTTTTAATCCACACATTCTTGTTGCTTGTTAAAAACTTCATTACCCACAACCAACAGCTGGTTGGAGATTCAGGTGTGTTATACTAATGGCGGCTAATGTAGCCTCGAAAAGATGAGGATCAGGCTACAGAGGTCTGGTAAGCTCAATGCTTTCGCACTCAACCCCCTGAGATTTATTTGCATTTTCAAACTTCTTCAGCCCCAACTGTCTCTGACTCAAGTGACATCACAGGTGGCAGCTTGTCAGATATGGTGCATTTCTCTCTAGAACCATAAAAGTACTGATGTGTAAAATCAGCTGATTTCCTCTTTAATATCATTAATAATACTATAATTAATTACAACAAAAATCCAACATAATTAGTTTACACTGATTACTCATGGTAGATTTAATAATGCACTAAACAGCATTACACTGAAATGGCATGTGAGCATATAGCACAAAGCAGCAGTGACAAAGTGCATCCTGGGTATTTTATTATGCAAATATCGCATCAGTGCTGCCCTTTGCACAGAAATACATAGACATGACAGCAACGTGAAAAGAATCAGCAGCGCACACAGAAAACCTAAAGCAGCAATGACAACCAGAGTGAGACCAACAGCGTATCAGTGCTGGTGTTAACAAAGTAAACTGTGCAGTTAGTTTATATGAATATTGTGTATCGTGCAGTGGAGGTGAGTTGCCTGGGAGACAGTGACAGTGGGGGGAGTGGGTGGTATTGGTGGCGGTGGGGTGTTATGAAAGGCTATGCTCTGGGAAATAAAAGCTGCCCCTTAATCTGAAACGCTACAGCTGGATTCCAGGTGAACATCTGGCAGTATTAGGTGACAAATGTACAATTAAACAAAGGAGTAAACAGGGATTCCAAAAAATCTTAAAAGAGAAAACATTCTAATTGCGACCTGCGTGCAAAGCTCATTCTGAATATAAATTGATTGAGTTGAATACATTAATGAAATAATTAATTATTCAAAATGATGAGCCACAGTTTGAGGTAAAATCTGCCCTTAGGTTCTCACTGTTATCAAGCTATGATCAGCAATGCATTCTGGGAACAAGAGCTTTTTTTTCTCTTTCACCTGGAAGGACTGACTCCCTATAACTACATTACCCATTGTTGTTCCACTTTCCCACTACACTGTGAAACATTTGATGCACATGTGGCAAAAATGAGCTGGGATGTCAGGTAGCACAAAAAGATGTTCAGGCCAATCATGTTAATTAATGTTTTGTAGCAAATCCCTCATACAAATGCAAAGTTTATTAAAAGCTGTTTTATACTGGAAAAATGATTTAGGGTGGAGCTTTACTTGAGGCTATTTTCAGGCTTCTCCTTCTAGTTGACTTTACTGTCAGAGCAGCTTATTCACCTTGTTGGTTGTGTCCAGATTTGAAGTAATTTTTGAGAAGATTTAGCGGCATATATAGTTTCAGATGTCAGGTTTTTGACAAATGTGACATCTACTGGTGTATGTAAGTATGTAAGGAAATGCTGGTAGCACCAGGACACTATACACTTAAGAAAAGCCCCCCCAAACATAGACATAAAACATCACATTAATTGAAAGTCAAAAATCTATGCAAATCTATGTAAACGTCTAATCGATGCAATTGCAAACTTTTGCACAAAGATTTTTCAGGATAACACACTTGCACTATACAAACAAAGAAAATGTGTCAGAACGAGCACTTTGCTGTTTGTTGTAAAGGAGGAATCAGAATTTTATCTTGATAGATTGAAGTGGATGAGGTGTATGTAAGCAGCACATCCTTTAAACCAGACTGTAGATAGACTGCACGTGTAGTGTTTCTGCTCCTGTCTGATGGTTACAGGTTTAATCAACTGACAGAGACAGCCCTCACAAATCAGTTGGAAAAGTAGTTGGAGATCAGTATTTGTATCACCTGTTATCCATTTTTGTCTCTTTGCCTTAATAGTATACATTTACTTCCTTAAATTAAAAAAAAATATTTGCATGTAAAATTGAAAGATCTGAAACGTTGCATACAGTAGCCTACATAAAAGTGTTTCATTGTGGAGATGGTTCCAGCAGTTAAACACCAAAAATGCTCTTTGTGATTGCATTTGCAATAGATGTCAATTGAACTGCACTTCTCTGATCTGCATGGCCACAACTGCAGCTACATCACTATGAGAGTTTATTTGGAGCCACACCAACAGAAGCCCAAACAAATGATATCAGATAGCAATCTTCTATTAATATAACATTATTGTTTGAGGTGTCATGGAAATAATTCCAGTTCTACGACTCTAATGCAATTACTAGATACAGATTACTCAGGACTTCACAACATGTGGGACATCTGTGAAACACATTTCAGCTACAGATCCTAACATCAAAATTTCTTTCAATTCAATGTTATCACCAATAGAGAGACACCACTTCACCGACTGTCCTTCCTTATTATAAATACTGTTTGAAGAACAACTGACGCCCCTGACATTTTTGATTTGATGATAATTTGTCACAAACTTTCAACCTTGAAATGAGCTCTTTCCAAACTCTATACACGGTCTCCATTTTGACCAAATCAATACAAGAAAACTTAATTTGTTTGTTTGGTATTTTTTTAAAACACACTTAATTACATCCTTGACAATTTAAGCATCGGGTCAGAAATTAGCAATAACTTCATTAATATTCAGTTAATTCAATCATAAAATGTGATTTCAATGAGCGGAGACCTCATTTCGGAGAGAAACAACATTTGTCCCTCAGTCTCCCTTAAAATTGCTTGTCAACATTTGTAGCATTGCTCACTTAAACCATTGGACACCGCTGACAAGGTTAACAAGGTGGCTTTTATGGAAAACAAAGGAGAAATCTAATAAGCTGTTTTGAACAAAGCGGCGAGGGAAATGAGACATTAAGTTATCCTTTAAAATCCGAAATTAATTCAGAGATCCAAACATTAATAATTTTAATAGTCCACATGCCTTTATAGATAAATCCTCAACCTTTATGCGACAAATTACATGATCATTAGTGTCTGAGGGCTCAGATCCTCTGGGCCAGAGGGAGCAGCAGCGCCAAGGGATGGCAGCTTCATTCAGTCAGGTGAAAGCACTTACATTCAACAGTCTGCTTAAAGCTGCCCACATATTCTTTGACAGACAAAATCAGTGCATCAACTCGTCAGCTGGTCCACGGCTTTGGTCCGGACTGACATGTTAGAATTATTGGTTGGATTTT
Organism: Holacanthus passer; assembly: GCA_025331565.1. NCBI lineage: Eukaryota > Metazoa > Chordata > Actinopteri > Pomacanthidae > Holacanthus > Holacanthus passer. The sequence continues at coordinate 2,691,707 of JAFREQ010000018.1, read as the reverse complement.
TTTGCAGACATTCGTGGTCCTCAGACGATGAAGCCTAATGACTTTGATCCTCTAACTTTTCATTTTAGTGCAACCGCAGTGTTTGTATTTTTGTTTATTTGTAAAACGTTTCAACATATATTTAATTGATTGCCATAAAATTTGGTACAGATATCTCTGGTGGCCAGAGGATGAACCCTACTAACTTTGATGATCCCCTCGCTTTTCCTTTCCTGCTTTCTGCTGTATTTTGTTTTTAGTGCTAACACACCTAACTAAAATAGTGAACATGTTAAACATTATAACTGCTAAAATCATCACACAAGCATTGTTACTGTAAGTACATCCTCACATGGTGCCATCTTATTAAATGCTTCAAGTTCCATCTTGTCCAAAATTTATCATACACTTTACTGCCATTGCTAATACGTCCCAGTACAACCAGTGCTTAATTTGAATCTGTAATCCGTTTTGTAACATTCTATAGAGTTGAAGGAATAAGCTCACATTAGCAAAGTCTTATACATTTCTGAATTGGTGAATCTCACATGAAACTAGGTTGTTTGTGATTTTCCTGGATTAAAAACATCCAACCTTCACACAGAACACATGCATATATGTATATATACTCACCTCACAATCTGACATGTTTTTTACTGTTGAATTCAAGGTCGAGGAGAGCTGAAGCATTTTTCATGAGACGCTTTGATGAGGAACAAAAGTAATGCAATGAGTAATTAACTAGCAAAGTCATATAATCTGTAGTAAGTAATTGATTACTTTTTAAACACTGAAAATTATTATATGGATACCTGAAAATCATTGAAGGAAATCTCATATTTTTCATGCACTAATAGAAAGTGCACATCACCACGGTGGACTGGTCCCTGCTCCCTGTTCTCTGACTCTCACTGGTTCACAATCAAAGTGGGCCGAGGACACATCTCTCTCATTATTTTTGTGCAATGGGCCCGCAGAGAAATCGTCCTACCAGGATTTCTCCTGACGTCCAGTCGGTCTCTGGCTGTAGAGCCTCATGAATTTCTCCCTCACACTGAGGAACCTGAAGCCGAATTAGTCAAATCCAGCAGATTCCCAAGCTGCCTTGCCTAATACTGACTTCCCTTCATGCTAATTCCATGGTGATGAAGAAGACTATGCAGCACCGCATTTTTCAAAGACAGAAAATCCATGTCGTCCTACTTCACATGACTATTGTAGACTAATGAGTGAAATCGCTGATGGATTGAAGGATGAATATTCTATTTATATGCCACATTACTAGAGGTCATCTGATGGAGGGGTCGTTGGTGTAGATCTCCACCAAGCTGCTGCACATGAACACACCTGCACTTGCACATGCAGAGGCTTCAAGGCATTTCATGAGAAAGTAATGTGAATGGAGGATGTTGCAGTAAAGGGTCGGGGTTAGTTATTACTCATGATCCATTTTGATTAAATTGATCATTTTCTCCTGAAAGAACCTTGCATGTTCAATTTTTTCAACATGTAAATTATTTTGCATATTTATGTATATTTTAAAATATGTTCATTAAAAGCAAACTCATTGTGAAGAATGAATTGATAATGATTGTTTGATATAAATACTTCAATATATTAACAACTACAGAAGCTTTAAATATATAAATATATATATATATAATTATAATGTAACACCAATGCTGCTTGTTAACAGCTTGTTTCTGTGGTGTTTGCTCAAAGAACCGTTATTTGTCGATCTCTGGATCTGGGCTACTTTTAGTCGAACTGAATGATGAACTAAATAGAGGAAAAACATGTGCTTGCCCATGGAAATTTTTTTTTTTGAGGGGCATTATCCCCATACAGTCCTGAGCAAACACATATCAAAGCAGGGGACTAATGAATAGGCCTACTGCTTGGCCTTCCTTTGCAGAGTATGGCGCTTTTGAAAAGAGAACTAACTGAATGGCATACATTGCTGTGCTCATGTCAATGTTTGCATACAAAGAGCTACACTTATTTTCCTGTGCCTGACTGACTGTGTGGCAGACCAAACAAAATTAGTTTGAGTCTGCATTTAGAGGTTGGCACAAAAGATGTTTCTAAATCAATCCCTCAACCCGGAGATAAGCCTCATTGCAATGAATAGATCTTTGAATCCCCCCTTTTGATGTTACCAGTCCAGTTTGAACAGTTGATAAAATGTTGATATCATAAACACTAAAGGTTTAACATTTATGTGCTTTCAGTGTGTTTGATAAATCAAAATATGTCTATCTATGAACCGTTTTTTCTTTATGCAACAAGTCAGAACTGAGAGTCACATATAATCCCTATTATGTTACGTTTTTTTGTTCACATTGTACTTTTTTTATTTTTTCCACCGGTTCAAGGCCGCTTGTAGTCTGCTGTTTTAGCTGCTATTCTGCTCACTGTTTGACGCAACTAAAACTCGATCTTTACACTGAATGTGTGTGTGTGTGTGATGTTTCAGTGAATGGCAAAAAGACAAAAGAAAACTGTTTTCATACATTTGATTGAGAACTTAAGTGTCACCATTGATACATACAATTTGCCTGCATGAAGTGTAATCCTTGATTTGGTTGTGTGCACATTTTCTGGATGTTGAATTATTTACACATTGCATTTATTGATCATAGACTTTTACAGAACCTCATGTGTTGTTAATATATTTGGCATTAAAGAATACAAGTGCTCTGTAGTGTTGCGTGAAAAGGCTTTGACTTGAATCTCTTTTGTACTCATTGATTTAACTGATACTCACCCCGACCTTCTGCAATGGATTCTTTTCATACTGTCTTTCTTATAGCAGTACACATTCTGTATATGGGATGTACTGCAAATAATTGCATGTATTGTCAGGCTGTCTTAATTCTACCTTTGCTGGTAAAAACAACTTTTACTCCACACCAGTGTAATGACTACTAGTAAATCAACAGCAACACTTCCAGCTGAATAAAGCCGTACTTCCATCTCGCGCCTATACTCTTGTACATTTTTGCTCTGACGGCACAGTATTGACACTTACCAAAGGAAATAGGTTAGCCTCAGTCTGGGAACAGCATGTGCGCGCATTGTGTAACAAATATTGATAGCACTCGTGTTTTGATGCCGAGGGAACCAAATTCATAGGGCTAATTGTCAAAATACCTCTTCCAGCTCAAGCGCTGCAAGACTGGAGGGCACTTGTTTGCCTCTTGTGCTCTGATGATTCAATAACTCCAAACAAGTTTGCAGCCTCAGGAGTGATGGCTCGTGCTTCCTTTTATCACTGCGAGAGACGAGGGGGGACGCGGGAAGCTCTCAGCAACGCTACTGTGATCTAATAGCGCGCTTTCACCTTCGCGCCGCGCTCGCGGCTCGTGATGTTTTGCGATGCTTTAGGTTCAGGCGTGTCACATGAAGGGCCGGGTCGTGCGTGTTGCGCTTCAGCCTCACGCCTGTTTTCACGTGCCTCGTGACAAAAGGCCGTTTCTTGGTTATGTTGCGAGCGACTTTGTGGCCTAAAGCAACTGCCCACAGAAGCTTAGTGGAGCCACAGTTCAGCAGCTGTGTCACCGGCTAATAACGGCTTTAAAACCTCAGCGGTAAATAAACGGTGGCAGGCAGTCAGGGGTCTGTTGATTCAAGTTGAGCATTAGCATTTCTCCTCCATGCTAATGGCTGACCCTGTATTCCCCCAGTGAGGACCAGTGAGTGAGCGTGCCAGCTCCTAGATAACAGCCGGTGTTAATGACAGGGAGTCCGACCAATCCCCATGCTGCGTCTTGGGCTAATCTGCTTTGATCACCTTTGCTAACATCTCTATTATCAACAGATTTCAGCCATCAACAAGGAATTACATTAATGCCACTTCCTGTGACCCAGCTGCACCGAGCCCAGACGTGTGTGTGTGTGTGTGTGTGTAGTTTGCTAACGTGTATTCCTCTGGGAGAAAGACACAATGGAAGAGGTTGCGAGGGTGAAGATTTGTAAATGCAATAACATTCGCCAGCCCGACATTATGCATTGTCTTCATTTCACTCGCCCAGAGATCACCAGGTCCCTGCAAAGGATAGGAATACAAGACACTGCAACAACTCCCTCAGATCATTTAGTGTTATTTGTGCATTCGGGGAAAGATGCAGAGCAGGAAATCTGCGGATGTGTGGCAGGCGGGCACAGACACGTCTCTAGTGGCTGTGGGAGAGCGTACCATGAATAAATTTAGCGCTGTCCCCAGGAGATTGCCTTCAATCACGAAGCATAAGGTGTCAATGCTGCGCCCTGTGTGCATGGAGCACCAAATTACCTTCCACCAGATTGCTGAGCTGGGTCTAATAGGACCGGGGGAGACGGACTGTTGAGGACAGACTGCTAATTAATCTGGCCAAAGTCAGAGTTTATGTCCTGGGCCCGATGACAACTGGTCAAGTCGAGACCAGGGATGCATGCACTATAAAAGTAGGAGAAAAAAGTGAACATTGACAGAACATAGTAATGAAAAAATAGTGTATGTATAAGCATCATTCAGAACATAATTATATGTGTTTACTCGGATTATTATATCTGTGCTAATACTGAGTGCCGAACGATATAAACAACAACAAAACGGTACATTATGTCTGCAAACAAATATTTGACAATGCATTTGACATAATCATATATTTATCACCTTTGTTATGCTGCGCTCTGACGCTGCAGTAATGTGGCTCCGTAATCACCGAAGCATTTTATGTAGCGCAACCAGCAACAAATGTTCCCAGCAAATCCTATGGTGTATGAACCATAACATTAAAGGCCATATCCAGCATTCAGCACAAGCTCAAATATTAACATCTCAATTTACATACAAATTTCCATGTATCTAAAAGCAAAAAAAAAAAAAAAACTCTTTACCAAGCCATTTTCCTATTTTGAATAATAGGCTGGTTTTCTGAGATCCAGTTGATTGACTAAACAAAGACATGACTAGTGCATTAAAGCAATTGTTTATTGCCACTGAATCATGGCGTATGTATAATTTTGCAGTAAATGGTTATTAACTGATACAGAAACCATGGATTTGTATAATAGCTGGTAATCATTCTACCTCAGGATGTGTTTTCACCCTCATACACAGGGTTAAAGAATTAGAGTGTAGTCAATTACATTTAGCAGGTCACAGAAATTGATTTACTGCCTAAGGAATGTTTTTTTTTTTTTTTTTCCTGCTGGGCTTCGGCTCTGTGGTGGCATTCTGCTCACATAATCAAGGATGAGCGTTGCCTGTCTACCCAATCTACTACTTGGTCCCACAGGGAAAGATGACTTGCAGCAGGAAAACCTGCATGAATACTAATTTGCCTACTTGGCTTTAACAGCTTTTGCAAGCCAATCTCATAGGAATTTGTAGAATATGATGCCTTTCCATCTTTCCATATTAATTACCCCAACTGAAAATGGGGACAGCAAGAGATGGGGACGGAGGAAGAGAGCGACAGAGGAAGAGTGTCTGAGGGAGAGAGAGAGAGAGAGAGAAAGAGAGAGAGAGAGAGAATCATGGGAATAGCTCTAAGCAGGGACTCTCTGCTCTCCATCCTAAATGCGGTTAATTATAATATGATTTGAAGCATCTCAAGCAGGAATCTGGCAATCTAGATTTGGAGCTCTCTGACCACAGCTCCAGTTTGGGTCTCTTCATTATGGCTCAGCGTAGCCGGCCCTCCTCGTCCCCTCAGACTAAGGATCGCAGAGGCAGCGGTAAAACTGGGGCACATTGGTTACACTGACTGCAGGCGTGTTGGAAAACAGAATATTCTCATTCCTGACTCCTTTAGCTCTTTTCAACCAAGAAGGTGAGAACCATGACTTTTAAATATGAGGTAATGCACCGATACCTGGGAATATTTCAGAATCCAGTGCTTTGATTAGCAAATCATGATTTGTTCCTCATTCGATTGAAAGAAAATTGAACTGAAAATTACACAAAAAAATGGCACTCCACTCGACACAAGACCACCTGCAAGTGAAGCACGTCATATAGCACAAGTAGGCAAAATGATGTAATGCCCATCATGGGCCATGCCATGCACCAGCTGAATTCTGTAACACTGCGACCAACCCGCTGACTGTTAATAGTGGGATTATCTTGATATGCTGAGGGGTGTGGATGGGTTCACCCTCTAGTGCTGATGTCTTCATGACTGCTTGTTCAACTGTCTCGTGGAAAAGCCAGAGGAACGGACAAACCACAGTGCAAGGACTCAATTCATGTAGTGCCAAGGCTTCTATTCTAGTGGTACTAGGTTGGACATAATTGGTTTTGCTTGACCTTAACGTGATTATTTTGCAAAAGAGTTTCAACCTGCAAAACAGGTGTAAGCACCTTGTAACCAACAACACCTTTATTAGTTGATCGGGTCCTGCGTGATGAACATTGTGTATGTTTCCATGCAGTTAACCAAACCTTGACTTTTGTCCCACTCCTTTTGCAGAGATATGTCGTTGGCTCAGATGCCGTGCATATTTCACAGTAAGCCACTGTTTACATGAAATTAATGAGAGCAGAACTGATTGGTGAATGGATCACACTTGGCGTGGTTGTGCAAATATATATAACATAATATCACAGCAGTTTGTGAAATAGTTATGAAATGTAGTCATTAGGAAGTGTGTGTATGGGCATGAATTGCCCATCATGACAGTCACCTTGACTATCTTGTCGTGTTTCTTTGAGTGAATGAAACACTACATTTACGAACTGCACTGGAGTCAGTGATGTGGTCGGGGTGGATGACAGGCCTTCAAAGTGCCAGAGTGTAACAACAGAATTCAGCGTCCGCTCTGTGGTTAGCTTTAGGCAACAAAAGCACTTTGGTTAAAGTTAGGGAAAGATTGTGATTTTGAAGTGTTAACACAATATTTCATTCCATTCCAAGGTCATATGAAATAAACAATTCATGCCTATGTACACAAACATTCAATTCTGTGATTAATTCGTGAACTGCCGTTATACCGGGTTGATATATAAATATAAATCAGTGGTGGTTGTAACTAAGTATATTTACTCAAGTACTGTACGTAAACACAATTTTGAGATACTTGCCCTTGAGTATTTCCATTTTATTCTACTTACTTCTACTCCAAAACATTTTGGACATATTGTACTTTTCCCTTCACTCCATTTTCTGACAGCTTTACTAGTTGCTGTGATTACGACTATATATGATCAACTAATCAATTATAATGTATTATGGATCGAGCTACACAGAAGTATATAAAGAAGTTAAAATCACCCTGATCTTTATTAGATGCTTACACAATAACTATATTCCAATGATGTAATATATATTATTACATAACTACTTTTTCTTTTTGTACTTTTTGGTACTAATATTTTGATGCTAAATCTTATGAAGTTTTATGGAAGTAAAATTTTGAATGCTGGACTTTCACTTGTAACAGACCATTTCTACACTGTGGTATTGCCACTTTTAGTAAAATTAAAGTACGTCTTTCACCACTGTTTGCAATGATGATCATAATTTGGCATTCGATTTTTGTGTGTATGTGTGTGGGGGCTGGTCCATGCATTTAATGACAGCATACATTATGTAACTGAACAGAGTTGACCTAAATATATAAAATGAAACAAGGAGGGAAAATTATAAAAAAAAAATTGCCGCCTTTGGTTTTGACCAAAGACACCAACAGGAAAACAGTCATGAAAAATATTAGAAGAATGTCAACATACATTTTTGGGTGAGATTACAAATCAAAAGATGGTTTATCCTTCACTCCTTCCTTGTGCTGATACTCATGTTACCATTTTCAATGAGCAATACAAACTATGCTAAAAAGTTGAAAATGTAGTTTGCTTTGGAAGAACAAATGCATTTAGTAAATGCAGCCTTAGTAAAGACGGAGTGCACAATTTATCTTGGTTTCACACAGAAATGGAGACTGATACATATTGTGCAATAATACATAGCAAAAACATAGTCTTGCCATGAAAAGATCAAAGCCCTATGGACATGTAACAGCAATCCATAAAGACACAGTATCCAGCTATAGATGGGAGCAACTCGACGCTTTTATATACGTCCACTGAAATCCTCCATAAAGCATCACCATAATAAGGGTTTTAGGCATCCGTGCTGAACAGATTTTCACTTGGCCCTTTGTGTCGGAGAATCTCACCTGGTCTTTGGAGTGGGGGCAGAGGGGAGCAAACCTTCCTGCCCCGACTATGGAGAGACAGCCTTCCTCTGTAACCCACTCTCATTCACAGACATCATTCATGTGCAAATCATCCTTGGACCTATTGTTCACCCACTGCGCTTTCAGATACTTGCTGAATCAAGTGATAAATGTAATGGCAGGGCTGGAGATAATGTTCCATATGAGTGAAAAGAAAATAATAAGACTTATCAGAGCACTCACTCTCGTGCAAAGGGGGAAAACTAACTTTATACAACTGGCTAGAACAAAAGCCAACTTGAGATCAATACTTCTAATATTTCTTTCTTTTTGTTTATTTGAAAATGTTCTCCAACACGTTCACTCTTCATCGAGCACACACTATATGTCTCTGTGCCGTCATAAATGGCTGGTTTGAGTGATGATAATTCATGATTTTGATTAAAAATCTTGTCCTCAAAATGCGTGGTACCTGTGAAGCATTAAAATAATTTAAGGTCTCTGGGGTGATTTTATTTAGTCACATTAACAAGATAGATGCTGTGATATTCAAAAATGATCACAACTTTACTTTAACCGCTACATTAGAAACCATAGAAAACAACATATAAAGTAAAAGCTCTTTCTTAATGACAAGGAAATATTTTAAAAAGTATCTAGTTGTAAGTAGTCACCTTTCATCTCTAGCTATTTTGGGGGAAAGACCTAATGGTGAATACTATATTTCTGTGTTTTCTCCAGATTAGTGACTGCAGCTGATCTGCTGGATACACATGACAAAACATTGTTGGCCATATTTACATATAATGAACTGAGCTGTAGAAGTAACGAGGCTCTAATGCTAATTGCAACACATGGGTCATTTTCACTGAAGATATTTTGGCATATCACAGTTGGGAAAAATAGATGCAAATAGAAATTAAAGGTGACTGAATTTCATTTAGCTGCTTTCATTTCTGGCCGTGTCTGACATTACTCCCTCGTTCACTTCTCCCTGTGTAACAGACACTCACTGGTTTACTCTATAGTGAAGGGTAAATTGAGAACACAGCTACTTATGGTCATTTTGTGTGACACATGTGCTCATGATTGGAACTGAACTCTATAAATAATATTATAAAGAGTATGGTCTGGACCTGCTCTGTATGGAAAGTGCCTTGAGATGGCTTGTGTTGTGATTTGGCGCTATACAAATAAAACTGAATTGAATTGAAATTGAATTGTGTGATTTGAGTGTGATTTCGGAGTCCAGGACACAACTTTGTTAACAAAAGTGATGTATTAATGTAATGTATTTCTCTTTTCAAGGGCGATAAACAGAGCAAAAATTTCCCCACCCTCAGAATTTGAACTAATAAAATAGCAGAGGATGCATATAATGCACTATGTAGTAAATAGGGAGGTCATTTATTGTCACGCTTAAACAGAACAGAGCCGTTGTTCATGATATTGGTTACATTTGTGATTTTTCTACTACAACAACTCAAAAATGTCAACTTTGGTGTGAAGGATGTGTTGTGACTTCAATCTGAAAGGGTGAATTCTTTGTACAATAGCAATTGTTGGGAGTGGTTGTCAGGCCGTGGCTGATGGGAATCCAGTCTGTAGTTTTAGAGGATCACAAAAATCACCATGATTGATCCTCTGCGGAGACTAAATATGCATACAACTATCCATCAAACAGTTATTAATCAATATGTGTTTACCAGATTGTTGGATCAACAGTATTATTCATGATGTTAACGTGGCCCTAAGGCAACACTGCTAAATAATACGCCACACTCATGCACGTTACCTTTTTTTTTAAAACCCCTGTCATTTAGAACGTGACCCTTGACATAATTTAATACAATTTCAGGTTGAATAGATATAACCTACATTCTTGTCAACAGGCATCCAAACAGGGCATAGACACTGAATTCATGATTTAGCAGTACGGCATGACACATGGAGCAGGAGCCTTGGAGACACAGCTCCGGTTAAGCTTTGAATCACAAACAAACTGAATACGTGAATTGTTTTTGTCTCAACATTCAAGGACAAAATCAGTAATCCCAGCCAAAGTAAACATTTTACCAACAACTCTGTTGATCAGTGGAAAAGATTGTTTAACTCTATATAATGGTGCCTGATCTCTTTGAAAAAAGCCAAAGCTTGTGTAATCAAAAGCACAGCCTTTTGTCTCTTTAACACACATACCAAAGAAGCTGCCGAGGAGGCCACATCAGAATGAATGAATATTTAATTGAGGCCTATTGAGACAGAAGATCAAAATGACCTTGCTCTAAATGATTATTCACTGATAAAAATAAAAGTAGGGTAGGGGAGAATGGAAGGCGCGCACTCGAAAGCCTCGGTTTGCCCAGCAAGCAGGAATATATTACGCAAACATATGAGAACAAAACCATAGCATTGTTGATGAATGTGTTTAACTTTGCCACTCGCTTTCATCTATTTGCCCCCCCCTACACCCCCCACTTGCAGCTAACATTAAATTCTTATTTGAACAGAACTACAAAATACATAATAGTCATTCTGAAAGCGGCAGAGAGGATTGACAGACTTTTCAAAAACAATCCATTGTTATACATTTATTAAGATTCATTTTACGCGCGAAACCTGCTGTCACGGAGATTGATGAATCCACCGTTTCTCCAACTCACGAGTGTCTCGGATGAACGATTTAGACACATGCGTGAGACTCGAGCGCAAAGACGCCAATGAAAGAAGAGTGACCCTTTCTTATTGGAAGTTGTCCGGACAAAAAGCAGGTCAATCTGGCTTGTGAGGGAGCAAGGCCCTCCTCTCAACTTTCCAGACACTCATGGTAGCCATTGGTGAGGGGGGGGGCTGAACTGATGTGGACTGAACATGAATAGCTTTAAGCTCAGTACTTGATAGCAGGCTGAAAGGAACAGGCTTCCATACTCAAAAAACTGTAGTTGTTGCGAGCTGATACTCTAAAAGTGAGTTTGTGTTATTTTGATGTATTGTGTAATATCAATCTTTGTTCAGTGATTTATGGGATCACTGCACTTTCATGTACAAGACAAAAATGAGATTCCAGGCCACATTTCTGAATAACTGTTCATACCTGGATGTCATTTCTACAATATGCTGTATGTTCTGAACACCTACAATGAGGCTGAAAAAGAAAAAAAATCTTTCAGTGATCACTAATATCATTATAAGCCGATATTCAGATTTTGTTAGAGCTGCAACAAACTATTATCTACTGCTTATTTTCTCAATAAATTGATTGTTTGGTCTATAAAATGTAAGAAAATAGTGATAGTATTAGAATTTCTTTTACCGTAAAGGATTAAGAAAACAAGAAAAAGTTCGCACTTGAGAAACTGGAACCTGTGAATTTTCACAATTTCTGCTTTTAAAATTACTCAAATGACGAAGTGATTATAAAAAATGCTGCAGATTTTTCTGTTTATTGAGTAATATATCTATTTCCTTCAGCTCTAGTGGTTGTGCTTCAGAATCAAAGAGCAAGGGTTTCATTCAAGACTCACCCATTTGCAACGCCGTTCAACAATGGAACGTGGAGAAGGTGCAAGAGAGTATTTCTCTGACAATAGTGGACCATAATAAAACCCTATGATACAGTGTGTTTCAAATAAGGACTGCTGCAGTGCTAATTCTGGAAAATCTAGGATATGAAAAAAATTGTTCAAGCAGACTGAGAGGGCTCCTTTAAAACGGTTAATCACAAATACCGAAATGCACTCAAGTCTTTGTGCGATCCAGTCATTTCTGTGATAACCTCAACAACGCTGGTCATTGCTGTCTGGAGGCTGGTTTGTGATGTGTGGTTTTCAACATTCAACAAGCTGCTATTACAGAGACTGTATTTGTACTTTTAACAAAACTGCTCGTGTCAGACCTTGACATTTGTCATATACAGTAGATGTGGAGGTCTATGGGTGCATGAAGCGTGAGATTCACAGTCACCAATAGATCTAGTTGTTGTGATTGTTATGCTTACTCATTGCTCAACAAGGGGAGGATGATATGGCCTTAAAATAATATCACAATATTCTAGGCTATTTTTGGGATAATGATATTTCTGTTGATATGGCAGAATACAAGTACAACTTCAATCAGAGATTCGCCAGTGTAGTTCATCTGCTTGGTTTAGAACTCACAATAACTGTTGAGCTCCCCTTGTGTTAAAAAAAAGGTGTGTTGTGTTTCCCTCTTCATGTTGTTACGGTCGTCTTGCACTTGTTACATATTACCGTGGTTTGTTGACATCATGACATCATTTAGTCGGAAGTCGGAATATTGCCATTATCAGAATATAAATTTTTGAAATCATATTAAAAATTATACCATCACGAACGATATACGGCACATCCCTTTTCTCAGCTGCTGTTGAAAACTCAACTCAAATGCATTGCAATTGAACGTTATGTTAGGCCCTAAACGTTCTGTTTAGGCTGCTGTGCTTATTATCATCTGAAAGGGACACGTGCTTGCAAGGACAGTCGAGTCTAAATTTGTAATACCTTCACATCTGTTAGTGACAAAACCTTGAGTTTTAATTTTACGAAAGCACACAAGGTCCACACCCACCCATATATTTTATAATCCACCCCAACATCAATCATCATCTGCTACAATCACACTATACTATAATAATAATTGAATGGTTATGGGCATGTTTATATTGCAACCTACAATCCATTAACTTTGTTCAATAAGTTCTAAACCAGAAAAATCAACCCTCCTAAAAAAATATATTTTCCTGCTAATTTTCAGAACACACTTCCATCAAGTGTCACCCGTATCCATGTATCATGACAGCTCTCGAGCTTCTCGGTTCAGCGTTGCGACTGAATCATCCAAAAGGTGCGGGCATGGCTTTAAAGGTGAGGCTTCACTCAAGATGACTTCCCTTACATTCCCGTGCTCTTTAAAACCGGTAAACGTTTGCTTTTATTCAGAGAAAAATGCTCGCGTTTGTGAGCAAAGCATAAAAAGAAAGTGCTTTTCTGCAGCGGAATTACAAGTGGTCTTGTCATAAAAAAAATGTTTCCCATCCTCTCTCACGAGACAATCTACATCTGAAGACACCATCTGTTCAGGCGGCAAAATAAACATGGATCACCTTCACAAAAGCGCTGCTGTAAGAATTGAGCCCTGTCTAATGTCAACCTGATGGCAAAGCTGATACTGTAATTGAGTCAGTCACTATATGGATAACACCCCTTAACTGCAAGATAAAACCTTCCTCCCGTGACAGTCTGACTGTGCGCGCTCTAAAAAGAACGAGCTGAATATCATCGTCGTCGTTGCCGTCGTCGTCTCTCCGGCACAGAATCAGAGAAGTTATTTTAAAAAATGTTATTGTGTTAGTACACATTAGTACAATATAACTCCACTTCCACCGTGAGCTATCTGTCGCACACAAGTATCTGTTGACATGCTCCTTAACATGGATATTATGTTAGGGAGCCTTTTAGCAAACTCCAAATTATTCTGCCACAGTCCCTTTTCTGTGGTGGGTCAGGGCTGTCTGAAGCCATTATTGGTAATGAATGTGGAGTCCTACTTTAAAAGGTTCAGGCATGTAAAGTCACCTAAAGCTGACTAATGGAATCCTGCTGACACTGAATGCCAGGGGCTTTTACCACATCCCAGAATGGCAGTTTTGGAAATTTACACTACAGACATAATGAACTATAAATGTAAACTTGGGAATGCAGCCTCCCACACAGCAGCTCAGAGTTATTAATAGCTACAGTAACGTTCGACATGCTGCAAAAATCATAAATTGCAGAAGACTAGCGTGTGGTTTCAGCACCAGTTTTGCTGCTCGTGATTCATTTGCACAATCGTACAGAAGAATTTAGACATGCATCTTTGTATTTCTGTACACACGGTTATTAAAGAAGCAGCTGTGAGAATATGCGTAGAGGGTTCGTTGGAGGTTCTAAATATTCTGAGTTTGTTAGCGCTACAACACTTTGTGCCCTGGGAGATGGGCCTCTTCAGCAGGTTCACAGGTCGCGCAGCAGCGTGCAGAGTGGCCATTGTGCTTTGTCATTTCACAGGTGACTCACATCATTACACTCGAGCATGCTGGAGGTAGAGCACTCTGAGATGCTTGCGGCATTCAAAATGCATGATTTTCAGCCTAGTGCAAACAAATCGCTTTAAAAGATCAGTTTAATCTATTTCGAGCTGTTATTATGAGCCGGGAGAGTTGTTCAGATAAAGAGACTGAAGCAGGGTTAACATCAGAGTGTTGGACAACTCTTCACATACTTTACCCAGCGTGAGAGCTGTCAACTTTATTATTTGTTTTTACGATACAGTGCGCATATGATTTACAATGCAGACCACTAAAATGATGGTCAGGGGGTGAATTACTGTGAGCCAAACCGCCTGAAATTTTTCCAGTGATATAATGTAGTGCATTTAAAAAATATCTGCGGGGAAATATCAGTCACAGAAGTCATCGATGTCGTCGATGTTTGTGTTGAAAGGTTGAGGACGTAAGGCTGCTTCAATGTCTGAGTTGCTGTCCTCTGATTCGCCCCAGAAAGCTATACAAAAAAGGTATAGAGAGAAGAAATACAAGATTACATTATTAGAGCACAGTGTTTACCTTTCAGTGGCTCACAGTGAATTCCAACCTACATCATTTCCTGCACATAATTTCTTTATCCAGTCAAGTCTACGCTCTCTTTACAGGCATTCCAGGATTTGAATGCACGGCAGCTGCAGCTTACCTTGACTCTGATTTCACTGTGAAAATCTTTACATTCGAGCCTTTACACAGTCTTAAGGCGTTAAATCTATAGTCTGTTCCCTTGTGGCAATAGAATGCATGAGATCACAGATGTCAAAATCGAAATACAGATGTGACGAGAGAGCAGCTCAGGTTGAAAAACTTGTGACGCTTGTGCCTTTTTTCTACAGGAGGAAGTGATAATTGCTGCTGCTAGAAGAACTGAGATGATCAATCTGCCTCCGCTGGAACTAGACACTATTTGAATATATTTTGATTTGACCAAAAATGATCATAAATGTCATAAACAAAGGAACTTGTCTGGCTCAACAATCATGGGGCGCATTATTTGGAGCCGCGAATAAAGTGCCCAACATTTCCCTGGGCTTTTGTTTAAAGTTTGATCCTTGATGTAGGACACAGACGTTTCACTGAAATAGGTTTGGGTTATTTTTTAGAGGATTAGGCAGAGCTTGCTGACAACATGAATCTAAGCTTTCAGTAACCTGGATTTGGCTTCAAGGTCATCTTTTTTTTTTCATTTGCACATCCTCAAAAGGCATAGCTGCATTTACAGAGAATTTTAATCAAACAGTTGGTGTTCTTGTGAGGCTCAAAATTTACAGTCATTTCATACATGTTAACATGTGAACCTCTTTATGGTGATCTGTGCAGTGTAATTAACCTTTTTTTGACACTGTGTCTTCGCACACAATTGAAATGACTTTGTCTACACTCACCTTTTGACTGCAGAGCCGAACGAGCCTTTGAGTTTGTGTTCCCTTTCCTGGAAACACAAAGACAGTTATTAGCCTTGTAAAGTTATTACCTTAGGCTTTCTCTGAGAAAAGAGCCGCTAATTCTCACCAAAAATAGCTAAAAAGGGAAAAAAAGGCAGGCGGGCAGACAGTGCAGCTCAGGAAACTTCCTTGACTCCTGTTCTAATTGTGCCAAAAGACTTCCACAAGGCCCTCTTTATTCAAAAATAGTCCAAAGACAGGGTTGCCAGGTTCCCATAGCTCTGGTGATATCGCTATGTAAATGTGTGACCTCCGAAAAGGCTTTGATCTACCTCGATGCATATGCAATAAGGCCCCCCGTTCCACTTTTAAAGGCCTCCTCTTTAATTTACATCATCACAGAGCCTATTCAGAACCCCACAATATAGCCTCATCATCTCCCAGGTTAGCATACATATCCATATGGCTTACTTGTTTTGGACCTTCTATATCGGAGGAGTGTCGACGCTTTTCTTGGAAATGGGAAGAAAAAAAAGATGCAGAGTTTTAAGCAGATGAGCTCGCGCAATAAAAAAAAGGAAAAAACTGTTGTGTGGCGTGTTCCTCCATCTGCATCAATTCAAACCCATGACCTCTTTGATTGTCATCCTCTCAATCACCCTCATCTCCTCATCTCTGCCTCAGCTAAGTCTTGGCACATGTGACTGTACATTGAGTATAAGGACCAAATTACTCTGGCTGCGTTCCAATTGCTATCTTCTAAACTATATATTGCTGCTTTGCACCACTCAAGGCAGAATGAGACAAAAAAGGATGCAACTTCATTCCTAACTGTGAACAGATTGCTTGGCGCTAAAAGCAATATACCGTACAGCCGGTATAATCATTGGACTGTAACCTTTATATTCATATGCTGATAGGACTTCCTACAGGACGCTGGGATGATTCTTGCATCTGCTCAGACAGCGCATTGAACCTCAGGTGATTAAAATGCTAGGAAATCAAAGCAGAGGCTGGGTAAGAAAAGCGGAAAGAAATGAAAAGAAAGCAAAGACACAATGACACATAATCAGCTGCTTGCAAACTGAAGGTCCACCGCCTATGAGGGTGTTTTGTGTGTTTTGCTGAAAGAGGATTTTGTTTGCCAAATTACGGGTGTGTCAGTAAATTCATAACCAAATCTTATGGTTTTGGTGAATTGAGAGTAGTATGGATGATAATATTTTTCTGTGGAGCCTATTTTGAATTCAAAATTTTGACAGGTACTGATTTTGGCTTGTGATTGATTTTGATTTTTTACTAGCCAGGATCATTCCCTACTGACCTTGCTAGACTGACATATGAGTGTATACAAAATGACTTAGCTGGAATAAAATCATAATCAATGTACTCATTTTTGTGACTTCACCACTGGAGCTAAAACTGGATATATATAAATCCAAAGTGCTTCGATATGCATGTAATGTGTGAAAATGACTTTGAGTTTCAAAGGTGTATCAAATTACAAATCTTTTCTATGTTCAGAAGTCGCAATGAGATTTTTTCACATCAATAGTCATTATATGTTGACAGATTGAGGGATGGGCTAAGGTACGATAAGGTGACGATTACATATACATATCTGCATTTTTCTAAAAAAGGACATCAACCTGCTATCCACACTCAGCATTTTGAGATAAAGCACAGACGCTGAAGCGCAACTATATCACCAGGGCTGGTGCATCCATTTACAACCGTTAGGAAACAGATCTCGAGCAGACCCTGCAGCAGCAAAAATACAGCAATAATCTATACGATTACTTCCTCTCCTTTGCCAC
Source organism: Holacanthus passer (assembly GCA_025331565.1). Classification (NCBI taxonomy): domain Eukaryota; kingdom Metazoa; phylum Chordata; class Actinopteri; family Pomacanthidae; genus Holacanthus; species Holacanthus passer. The sequence goes on along the minus strand of JAFREQ010000018.1, from coordinate 2,674,260 downwards.
AATAATAGCTGTTACGGAGAGTAAATTAGGCTTTTCTTTTCTTGAACTTCCCCCCCGGGATGGGAATGGTCTATCAGCTGTTCCACTTCAGTGAGGGACAGGACTGATTTCAAGACAGGGCTATTACCATAGAGAGCCCAGTCTGGATCTGACCCCACCAATCTAATATTCCGTTTCCATAAACATTTATGCCAGTTCATCTTCTGCTGAGTTTCCCTTAATTGAGGCAATGATCTGAATATGTAAGACTGGGCTGGCCAGTGTTTTACAAGCTCTGGTAGACAGAGGTGAATGTAATGTGTAAAATGATGCAAATTACAGCTATTGTAATGTCCTCTTTTTTTCCCCAATGCCTCGCTCATTCTCTTTCTCTGGCCTTTGCAATTGTTCCATATTGTTGTTTATCTCATGTTTTAACGGTTACAGTTGTGCCTGCCGTGCACAGCCGTGTCCACCAACGACCTTTAAAATTGTATAATGAGTTTTCTACGCATTACACAATTGGAACTTGGAGGAAAAGGTCGATATTTTTAGTGTTGTCTGTATTTCTGTAATCAAACCTCTGTCTTCTTTTGTCGGCTCACACCACACTGGTTTTTCTGTGAGCTGAGTTAAAGCTCCCAAATTTACATATTTTGAAACCATTTCTGGTTGTGAAACAAAAGTTAGGCTGGCTGGTATTGCAGTTATATACAATCTGAAATACAACTTACTTTCATAAAAGCCAAGACAACCATGTTACCACATATCTCAGGCACAGCGTATGCACAAAAGGCACCATCTTTCATGAATAGAAGAAAAGTGACAAGGTTCTTTAAGAATAACACAACGATTACTCAGCTTACAGAAATCCAAGGCACTCTGGTGCAAGTTTAAAGTCCTTTTGAGACTATTCTCTACATTTTTAGATCCGGTGTAGCAAAACATTTTGCTTTGTTTACCCCTGAGAGCAGCATCCCGATTCTGCTTAAGCACATCTTTTGCAATATATCTTTAGGCTTCTCAACTGTGCAACAAATGAACAGCTACAACTACGACCGCAAATTTCTGACAAAGACAAGTGTGCTGACTTAAATACTCTCTTAGATCGTGTCAAGAAAGACATTTTCATGTACGACAGTTAAAGTTGCACGGAAATGTAGGAATATAAATGTTGGCAACCATGTAGCTGAACTGGGTTTACAGTGTTGTATGTATATATTAACAAAAAACAATCCAGTAGCACATAGACAAAAAAAAAATCATACAGAACATACTGTCCTTTCAAAATACAGTTTATATATATAAGTAATTCCCAAGTAAGATTAGAATGTGTGTGTCTTGGAGCAACTGAAGACAGATTTGACTTATAATCCTACAGTCACATTAGGAAATGTGAGGACTGTCAGAGGAAATAATGCTTACCAAGCATTTAGTTCTACCTCGCACACACCGATAGCTAGAAAACTGCTTTTATTTACCCTGGGTTTTTTTAAGCTCCTGCCACCCACACACAAATGCTAATAGCACAATAGCACTTTTGCGCGGCGGTGCTTGTCTAAAGGTAAAGGGAGACCCATCACCTCATCATTCCCATCAACTCCTACTCCCATCCCAGCTATGACCCCGCAGAAACATTGTTTAGGCTCCGTTTAGATGTACTCTAACAGGCCTGAATGGTAGCAGGATATAGCCCCTCAGTAGGGGGCAAACAGTGAGAGGCAACTGTGAGTGCACTGTGAGTGGGCACTCTCTAACATGTGAGTGCTCTCTGCTGGCAATGAGTGAGTACTGCAGCTCAGAGGAAGAGGCGCTGGGGCCAATGATTTCAACACAGCATGCTCTCCTCCTGACTGGTGGCAGCTTAGTGGGGATGGACAGTGCAAGAGATGGCTGAAGGACTGATCATTCATCTCATGTTTCATTTTGTTTTTTTTGGTGCATCATAACCTGTGGAAGGGTAGACTAACGTTTGCTGGTTTGTCAAACACAAACACACATACATCCGTGTCTAAAGGACATGGAGAAAATAATAATAATAATAATAGAACCAAGTTACAATATATATAAAAAACACCATCAGAATAAATTACCACAGATGTAAAAACAATGCCAATCTTTTGTCTTTTTGGCCTCGATCAGCCTCCAATCAGCTTACAGGAACCACAACAAATGCATTTGAGCAAAGTGATATTTGCATAATTTCGTTGTATAGACTTTCTACTGACCTGTAAATAAGTCAAAAAGCTAAATTAAACATTAAAATGAACAAACAAAAAAAGCACAAAAGGCGTTCAAAAGCCAAATTAATTTTTATAGGGCAGTCAGGCATTATTTACCAGTTTGAGGCAGCCAATGTAGGACAGTGACCTCCTCTGGTTGGAGCCTCTAAATGCTGCCTTCCTCGAGAGTCACTGTCTTGTTTGCCCTGTTGTGGCCTTGTTGTATTCTTACTCTTTAGTGTAAACTGAAGGAGGAGATCAACTAATATATTCTCAAAAGAAAAAAGAAAATGAAAAAAAAGGTCAGCGTCAAATTTATTGGCTGTTTCTGTGAGGATATTTTCCCCAACAGAAATATTCATAGAAGTACAGATTCACTGCTGCCACGTACCCGATTGTTCACTTACTTCCTTATGTCTTACACTGCTGTTTTTATATCGTCTGGTAAATTGTTTACGTGGATTTTTTTGAAATCCTCCATCTTTCACTACGTCTTTGTCTGGTACTGTCTCTCTGTCTCCCTCTATCTCCCGCTCCCGTCTTTCTACGTCCCCCTCCCCTCCGTTCCTTTTTCTCAGCTCATGTCCCTCTCACCCCTCCATCCCTCCTCCCAGTGAGCTGTCAGAGATCCACACACATCGCCTCCCCATGAGAGAGAGGGAGAGAGAGAGAGCTTCTGATTTTGACACTCTGAGTGATTTTAGGTCGAATGCTTGAGCACATCCTGTTGTCCAAGGCAAAGCTGTAAACCACTAATTGTTGAGTCAAGGTTTTTGTCAAGCAGGCACTAGGCACAACAATCATCACACCAGCTGATGGCTGGAGTATTTTGTGTGTGTGTGTGTGTGTGTGTGTGTGTGTGCACATGTGTTCAAGCATTTTTTAGGATCAAAAACAGGGGGAAATAAAAAGGTATTAACAAACCCAAAATAAAAATAAGAAAGGAGTGGCATCTGAAATGCCTACAGTAGAAAGGAGCACAATGATTCTTTGCACGAGAGGAAGCAGTGGCATGCACTCGCATACAAAGGGGAACAAGTGGTCTTTACATGGAGTGCAGCTGCTTATTAAGACTCACTCCTTCGTGCATTATTCCTTTCATCCCCACTCAACCACAAAGTGATTTTACTTTGCCACTCACAAAGACGGCAAAAGATTTCTAATGGACAAATCAGTCGCTTCCCCACGAGTTATAATACAATAAACAGCACATTCTATAAAAGTATCTGACTGAAAAACACTGTGTGGGAGAGAGCGAGGAAGAGAGGGAGAGAGAGAAAAAAAAAGAATATGAAAGACCTCAATTCTCTCGAACGCCATAATAGTGAAATGAGCACATATAAATGTGTTAAGAGTATCTCTTTGCATCTTGTATAGACTGCATGTATTTAATCTGTAAAGCTTATTAAGGCCCTAGTCATTGCTATGCAAAGCAGCACCCAGTGCTTTTCTCTCGCTTTTCAGCCGAGTGCAGTGTTTGGCCAATAGGACTGGCCCCCCGCCTCTCATTCTGCATTCATAACATGCAACATTTGCACAATGTATCTCTCAAAGGCCCTGAATAGAAGGCCTTAATACTCATGTAAACAACTGCAAACCAATTACTTAATGAATCGGGCCCACACATAATGAGGAGCCTCACAAAGGGCTATAAATGCATTTTTTGCACCAAAGCCTCTGCTTTAAACTACAATCCCTCTGCTGTAGTCTAGGCTTAACTGGCAAATCATAATTATTGTCTAAGACAACAGAGAGGAAGCCATTTTTGTATTTTGAGTCCAGCTCCATCCTCCTTTTGATGTCACTCATCAGCTCGCTGACAAAATAAAGCAAATAATTAACAAGTAGGACGGAGAAAGTGGGGAGGGGGGGGTACAGGAAGACGGAGAAGAAGAGGGGCAAAGAGATGGAGAAAGGGCAAGAGAGAGAGAGAGACACAGGGAGAAAAGAGAGAAGCAGGGCAAGAGCATGCTGCAGTGTTATGCTTCTGCTTAAGTGCAGGGCTACTAAACCACTTGTGGAAGCAATAAAGCGCAAGAAGTGACTGTGGTAAGTGGAATGCTTAAATCTAAGCGTCCAGGAGAAGCAAAGAAAATACAGGGGAAATCGTTGTATGACCAAAGAAAGCATGATGGTGACTAGTAGCTCTTGGCGCTGCTTCCTTCCTAACCCTAGCGAGATTAGACTATCGGACATGCATAACCCATGTGTCCGGTTTTTCTTGTGTACACAACTTGTGTCTCATCACTGCTCTCGGCATTTTGTTTCTAATTTTTTGTTCCGCAGATTTTGTTTAATCACACATATTGCGGGCTTCCCATGCACATTAATGACAGGGAAACAGGCGCCATCTGAGAGGGTCTGGGCCCGAAATTGGCTCATGTTTATTAAAGAGGGTGGTCACTGGGGCTGGCAGTGGCAGACATCAGCAGCTCTGAGGACCACAATAGAGCCAGCCCATTAGGCCCTTCCCTGGGCTAATAGGCAGACTGGGAGCGTCTGCTTGCCAGGCCAGGGAGATACAGACTTCAGCCCTTGTGTCAGCGTGGTGCCCAGTAATCACATGAAATCAGAGAAGATTATTCCTCATAACGTTTACCCAGCCATTACTACAGCCCAAATGGGTTCGCTGTGAAGAGGTGCTCTGAGGACCCGACATGCAATTGCAGATTTGATGAAGTCGTGTTGATATTCAAATGTAACCGTGATGGTGTTAGCTTCTACCAAGCTATTTATCATTAGATCTTCTTTTCCAACCCACTTAGGGCGCTGATTTGAGCAGCCTAAATGCATTTCAAGGGGGAAAAATGAAAGGACATTTGTCCTTGTCAACACTTGAGTCCCCTTCTTCCAAAACAGTTGTCCCTGATTCTCTTCTTGACATGATCTGTTTGTATTCTGACAACAAGCCTGAAGACAGTGATATTATGACTCCAATTTATTTTTTGTGGTAGCTGTTTTGCTTTTGATTTCTAAAACGTGGCTGAACTCGGTGAACGGTGAGTGAGAGGGGCTTTAGGGGCCTTTTGTCTTTGTAAGCGAGTTAATGGGTGGCGGCCCCTTGATCTTATGGAAATGAACAGGGAATTATGAGAGTGGCCATGCAAATGTACATCAACCACTTTGGTGTCTGGTGGCCCATTTCCTGTGGCCCGTTGAATAATAACAATGTTCTTACCAAGGGTAAGGGTCTTGATGTGAGGAGCGTTTGGCCCTCCCCAGGTCCTCTTCATGGCCATGATTTATTCCTTAAAAGAGCAAACAGGGCCCGATAAAACCATTTGATTCGGACGTCTCATCACAAGCTAATCTACATTGCATATTAATACAGAAACTTATGGAGTGGCTTATGAGAAGCAAAGACTGAGTCGACCTTGGTATTAGCATCTCTTGACAGTGCACACATGGTCATGTGAGAGGGCTGATATTTATATTTGTTTATTAATATTTTTTTATAATTTACTTGGAGCTCCTTTCGTGCACTATGAACATCCTACACCCAAATTCACATGACAAGCTGGAGCCTATGATTGCTGAGATGTTGAAAATTTTGGGGACTAAAAATGAGGTTATTAGTCAAACTGGTTAGGAAAACTTGGACAAATAGCTTTGGGCTTTCTGTCTGACTGTCATTTAGCATCTATGTACACAACAAATAAGGTCTTTCTATGGTGTCCTCATGTGTCGTGAGAACATATGGCCAGTGTTGACTCATGGTTAAGCTCCAGCTCCTCGCTTCTTGCCTGGTAGAGTGGACCGGATCTCTTACCTGAGAGGCCATAGTCGTCATCCTCCTCCTCTTCAGAACTTTGCAGCCTTTCCTGCATGGCTGATTGTTTAAGTAGCTGATATGCTTTGGTCTCTGTTCAGGGACACACACACACGCAGGCATCCACACACACACACAGAAAGTCACTGTCAAATATTTGCTTAAAACCCAGGTTTCCAACTTTCAGAGGTTTCTGTGTTTGATGAGACAACACGCTTCAGTAGCTGAGTCTTTTGGTCTCACTGCTGAGCGGAGTGGGTGAAAACACTGTGCTCAAGCTGTTGATTCTAGCCTAGAGTATGTAGCAACAGTTTCCATGAGACAGCAATCAGCATCTCACATTATCTCAGCATCCCCTACCAGGAAGGCAATGATTGATTTTCTGTTTTAAAAACACTCATAATTACTTTCCGGCACACTAAAGTAGGTATCATATTTGAAAGGAGCACAGAGAGGGAGCTGGCAAAAACCAACAGAGCAAGAAGTACATAATAAATGGGCTGTTGTCTCAATGATGTTGCTAAATCACACATACCAAATCAAAGGACAGAGCAAAATTGTGATCTTGCATGACCCAGTCCTAACATTTTCAACTTCATAATAAAAGTACCACTTTTAAACATTTTCTAAAAAAAACCCCCAAAAAACCAATGTTTACAGTGCATGGTAATCTCCAGTGTTATTCCACCCACAGCACTTTATACAGCCATGGCTTTTACATGTAGTCTAAAAACACCCCCACTAGATATACAGACGCGCATGTCTTGGCAATTACTATCAGTTCCAAGGTCATGGTATTTGATTGTGACATTGATGTCGCTCAGCACAGCAAAACCCTTTCCTTGAAAAATCTTTAGTCATGTTTTTTTTTTTTTTTGGACTGGTTATGGCTCTTTTGATTAAGTGTAGCGATTGGAAACTGGACTCATTTTGCTGGCTGTGCACCTTAGGGATGCGGACACATGAAACACCCCGTAGGAAATCTGATAGCCAAGGGTAATATAGGATTGCTTTACATTTCAGAGGTGCAGCTTAGGGATGGGCACACCAACTGCTTCCAGGATGCCTTCACATCTAGTATTTTTTCAAGTCCAGCCTTGCCGGAGCATTGTTTAGAAGATAATGAGAACCGATGACAGATCTCTCGCGCTTCCCACCCTGGCGTCCAGACAATTAAAGCAGCCGCATTATGCTGGGCCAGCGAATTATCAATTTTGCCAGAATGCCTCAGACCAGGCTGAAAACATAGCTAGTGTTTTCTCGGAGATAATTAGAGGGAACTAGCACAGCTCTTCAGGTGGGACTTTGACCCTGGATTCACCTTGATCATCCTGCCTCAGCCATTGCGTAAAAGAGCCCATTATTCACTGCAGTGGGAAGAAAACAAACCACAACATAAGGACAGTGTGAATGCTGGGGCACCGGCGATGCCTTTTTACCTCTAATAGGAACACTTTCCACAGGGCTTTCGTCCTGGCTGTCCTCTTCAGTACTTTGTAGTTCTGTAAGAAAGGGAAGCGCATAGTGAGAAGCAGTGGCAGGGAGGAAGGTAGTTTAGGGATAGAAATGGGAATGGGGGGTCTTTCTTTAGCTCTGAATAGAAGGCTGCATGAAAACTGGGCTGTGAGGGATTTATAAAAAAGCTCTATGGTGAAATTGATTTCTTTTATAAAAGGGTAGTTTTAGTTCTCTGCAGAGGTGGTTTGTAAAAAAATAGCAGTAGTCTAACATTTGTTCCTATTAATGGTCTTGTTACATATTACTGAGCAAAGACAGACTTATCTCAGTGTGGGATGTTTTGGACGTTTGTGGGAATCTACTATCAGCCGCAACAAGACCAAAACACTTGCTGAGGGCAGAGTTTTTGATTGTTAGAAAACGCAACAGCCATTCCTCCGTAATTAATAAGCAAAACCTAGCATTCAAATATTGTAGCCTAATTGGAATTTGCCATGCTTATCTTAATCGTGCAAATGATCTCCAGTAACCTTGGATCTGCTGCTTCTGCACCGTTCTGGCGGGCTTCACGTCGCCGTCAGCCAGGAGAGAAGGAGGACCACGCGAAGAAGACAAGTCACTCTCGTCCTCTGCTGAGGGCCACTCCTCACTGGACCGGGACACAAGTGTCCTCAGCAGCACTTTGGCCTGCAAGCAGCACAAATTAAAACCACACTCTTAATTGTTCCCATTTTGTGAAGGAAGTGTCAAATTGAACTCTCGCCGATTAGGCAAGTCATTTACTTTGGCCATGGCTGCTCGCACAGAGGTGCAGCTGTAGTGCGTGTTCAAACGCCAAGAGAAAATAACTTCAAATTCTCTCGCTCGTTTAACTAAAAAAAGATTATTTCGCACACTTTCACTCCCGCTCTCTCTCTCAATCACACTTTTTTTCCTCCCCTCCTCTCCCTCTCTTCTCATCCATGAGATTAGAGAAGCGCCTAAAGAATGCAATCACCCTGGCGTTAATGTGCAACACATCCCAGATATCTCCCCTCTTGGCTGAGAGAATTGAGACAAACTGCTCTCTTCCTCCCTCTCCAGCTCATTTTTTATCTCTGGGGAGATGAGGATACACAATTAAGAGGAGCTGTTCCGGGAGATGAGGAGCAGGGAGATGCCACACACCGATTTCCTTCTCTTCCCTTTTCCCTCCCCCATATCAAATCCTGCCATCATCATCTCTCTTTTGTGATCAAAGGCTGCCTCTCAGCCTCAGATGGCCATTTGCTACTTTTAATGAGCACTAATATGGAGGGGATGATCAGGAGGATTTTGACAGTGACAAACTTTAAGTACATTGTAAGTTGTTATCAGTAGGTCGCAGTGAACGTCGACAATGTACATGCTTTCATTTTCTGAGAGGGGAAGAGAGGCAAACACATGCCAATCTGAGCTTGCCAATTGGTATTTGATGCCGCTGCACAATAAAAACTGTCTTGATCCTTGTCCCCGATATCCGTCTTTGTTCTTTTTTTAGATTTAGTCAAATGTACCGTGGGTTGAGGGCTCTCGCAGACCCACTGCATTTTAAATATCAATGAATGCAACTGTTAGCACTTGAATATTCAAAGGGCCTCTTTGAGTGTGTGCATGCGAGCTGCATGCTCCCATTTGTCGGGGTAGCCAGGCTGTGTGGCATTACGTGAATGGAAATTTCTGTTTGCTCTTGTGTGTGGAGAGTAAGCTGTTGTATGAGAGGACAGAGAAGGGGGAGAGAGTGTGTGTGTGTGTGTGAGAGAGAGAGAGAGAGAAATAAAGGGAGAGATGAAGAAATAGAGGGAGGGAGAGAGAAATAGATGGAGTAGATGGAGTGAGAGTGAGAGAGATAAAGGGAGAGAAAGATTTTCACTCAGGCTTTTCCTGATGCACTTGGACACAATGATGTAGATGGCAGTGCCTCTCTTCCTTTTGTCAGTTCATATTTTCAAGAGGCTCTACAGTCTCCCTCTTTGCCTCTCTCATTGCGTCGGGGACACTGGAGCAAGATCTCCAAGCCACAAGAACCTCAACAAGATGAGTCCGCAAAAATTAATAACACAAAAACCTGCATGTACATATATATATATATATATGGCCAATCCTGCAGATAGAATAGTACAGTTTCTGAAAAAGTGGGATTCCTGACAAATCTCTTGACATTATCTTTGGGCTCTAAGTGTGAATATTAATTGCAATTTCTTTCTTTGTTTAATTGAGCATGATCTGCACAAGGTCAATGAGTGGGAAATTTAAAATAATCCTGTCCGTTGTGGAGAAGGTCCAAATGGCTCCCTCTTTCAATCGGACCCAGCTGATGGCTATACTTTTGGCTAATACCAAATTAAAAGCAAGTGTTTCTCAGATGAATACGCCACATGAGATGAAAGAAGCCAAGCAGGGGCTGTAATTTGCGATTAGCACACGGGTCAGGGTTTCCCTTCTGTCTAGGTCAACGTGTGGAGCAATCTGATGAGTAGGCAGCCGAGGCTTGGTTTCAAACGCCAGACACAAAGAGGGCACTCAGTACCAACTACAGGTCTCTTTTAAAAAACATGCAAAGAAACAAAAACATTAGCCTTTTTGGAAAGAAGAAAAAAAGAAGCCATTTTACTCCTGTGGTGTGGGTGTGATAATGTCTGCTCGCTTTCGGGACTGGGCGCCAGTGAATGCAAGTGTGTGACCTCCTGTTTGTGTGTGCAATGGCTGTGTGTGTGCCTCCAACGCTACCTGGTGGCTGTAGGTGGCATGGCGCTCCAGCAGCAGCGGCGTGAACAGCTGGACCAGGCGCTCAGTGCTGAGGACACGGCGCTCCTTGAGCAGGAGGGCGTGCTTGAACCAGCGATCCCACAGCCGAGCGGCATCAGGAGGGAGGCTGGCGCTGCAGTGAGGGTGGGGGTGGGATTGGTTGGAGAGAAAGAGAGGCTTTCTTATCGAACACACAGTAGGACATCTGTAAACAGTCATAATTAAACCTCCTCACAGTGAAAGTTTCTTTGATTATCAGGGAAATTGAAGTAGCTTTTAATTTTGATTTGAATATAATAGGTTTGCCACACTATTTTTTAGGGAAGAACTCTCAAATGGCTGCTTGTTAGTCTGTCAAAAACACTTTAGAAGATATAGATCATTAATGAATTCCATTTAACACAGAATACACACTGACAGGAAAATAGCTCCTGGTTGAAAATTGGATAAAAAGGTCAAAGAGCCAATAGGTATCTCCACAGGAAAGAGAGGGACACGTGTTTCTTTGGATTGAGTATATAGCGGGGAAGGTCTCTGTGAAATCAATAGAGTAGTGAAGCAGAGCATGGATTTGGCTCAGAGTATAACTACTCATTATCCAAAGGACTGGAAGTCACAGATAGGGCATTTTAATTTACTCATGACATTCACCCGTGCAGTGTTACCGCACAAGATGACACCAGAGATGACCTTTACATTTGTGGACAAGGGAGACTGTATCGAATGGTAGCGTGCAATATTTCAGCGCCGGTCATAAGTGCATGCCCCCTCCCCCACTGTCTGGTCAAAAAAAAAAAAGCTATCCACTCTTGGTCTGAAAAGTGGAATTCACCTTTACTGTGAGTCTGTTCACTGTCTCTCTGACAAGTAAAGAAAGGTCTATTGACCTGTAGCTTTCAGCGCATTGATATTTGTGCTCTAAATTACTCCATTATAGCACTATTCATTATTGGAGATGAAAATGTCATTCTCTAGACAACACACACACAATATATTACACTGTATCACAAACAATATATATAACTATATTTGTTTTTTCTCCTTTTTTTCAGTTTCTCAGAATTTTATTTCAAATGTAACATAATCTAACAAATGTATATGACTAGTACAGCTTTACACACACAACACCTGATTTTGTCATTGTGATTTTTTTTTTTACAATTCAACAATTATACATTTCATTAAGCTACAGATTAAGGAAAAAAATTAAGCTCATAGAAAAAAAAACATAACCCACTGATATCGGTCTTTGATGTTAGATTCACAGAAAAACCAGGACCCTTACCTTATTTCATTAGGCTCAGTGCTGGACTGGTGAGCACTCACTACATCCCGTGGTAGCAGGCAGCCCTTTGCTGTGCTCCATGACAACCTCTGAAGCTCATGAAGGATGACTGCTCCACATGCTTCAAGGTCCTCGTCATTCAAGCTCGCTCCACCGTTACAAAGGCTGTCCAATATATAGAGAGCAGTCAGCTATTGCCATGGAGCCCTGGGCTCAGCCCGCGGGTCAAGAGTACATGGAGCACATCCAGCAGCTGCTAACACTTCACACACACCCACAGACAGAGTATAGTGTAATCATACACATCAATGCACATACACACTTGTTCACATTATATCATAGCAAGACTAAACATGATACCGAGGGTCACGGCACAAGATGGCCACTCTCTTTACTATTGAAGATGTTGTTGACATGATTTACAGCACTCATGTTTGCACAGATGGGGATAAGTATATACTGGGTTTAAAAAGAATGACAAAGCTTTCCCTTTGCCAGACATTTATCCGTACTTTACAACAAGAATTCCAATTACGGTAAATTAATCATGCTATGAAATATAAAAGGCTTATGAAAAATAAGCCCAGTCTAATGAAACACATTCTCCATCCTCCATCTCCCTGACTCCCAATAACAATTCAGCAGGATGGTTACTAGAACAATCCCATGTGTTTGAAAACCCCTCAGAAAGAAAGACGTGTGCATGTCGTTGATGACACTTCATCTAAAGTGAGAGCACTTGGCAGAAGGATAATATGTTTTCCTCGTCTGAACAAACTGCTCCATGGCCGTTAAATAAATATACACAGCATTTAGTTCAGACAGGGAGAGATAAAATTGTAAAGTTTGAAGAAAGACAGGAAGGGCATACCTGATAATTCTATTGAGTCGTCTACCATCAATTGAAGAATCCCCATACACACTAGTCCGTTCACAATGGAGTCGTCCTTCGACGTTGTCTAGTAGATTAAAGAGTCCTTCCTGGGAGAGACTTAAAAAAAAACATTGCCCATTAATGCAGAGAAAGGAAATAAAAATAGAGGAGGTCATGTGATCGATAGGCCTGCATTTGTAAAAAAAAAAAAAGAAAAAAAAAGAAAAAAGAAAAGCCATTTGATCCAAAAATCTGTGATACATTTTCTAGGCAATTTCCTTGAAGTACTCAAGGACTGCTGGAGGAATCTGATTATTACAGTGCTACTGCATGACTTCAATGCAGGACTTGATCGATTTAAAGCGTGTCGGTTGATGGTGCCACGTATAATGACAGGTCGAATGGGAAAGCTTGTGAAACCTGACATTAAAAACTAGAGCTTGTAGAATTAGCTGCCTATTGCTAGTAACACTTGAAATCAGCTACATGCAGCTCAATAGCAAAATTTACTTCACGCTAAATATGTAATATGATTCCATAAATGAAAATATTAACGACTCTGTAACATCACCACCATAACACATTAAAAAGTGGAAAAAAAAAAAAATCCAAAAAAGAGGGGCCTCGAGATGATTTCTTTTGGTGAGAGATTTACACTTTAATCTGGTCCTGTGTGAGGCTGCAAAATGAGAAATGGATGCCTAATGCATGTGGATATTGGGAATCCATCTCTTTCTTGAGCATTAAGCTCTGGGTGGCCCTCATTGAATTCTCCCAGAAACCCCAAGCCGAGAGATCCTGAGCCCCCCTACATAAAAGGGGCCAAAAAGAATTTATGACAATCTGTAATGGGCTCCTGGGTTAGGGGTCAGCAAACAATTGCTCCCTCTTTTTTGCAGGTTGTTTCCTGGTAACATCCTGATTAAGCTGGCAGCTTGAATTATATCCATGACATTCTGTAGTGTGCAATCCGTCTGTGCTAAGTCCTCTTCAGTGTGGCTGAAGTAGCATAGGCAAAAGCTCTATCTTTTTTTTTTTCCTCTCTCCCTTATCGTCAGCATGGGCCTTGAAATAGTCATCTTTCTCTTTCCACTTTATTTGTCAATGCTCTTCAAAAAGAGACCTTTAGAGAGGGAATTAGTTGTGTTTTTCTGCAAACCTCTCTCTCTCTCATTGTATTGTTGCCAGCTTTCATGTCAAGGTCTCCAACCTCACTTTAGATGCTGCTGTTGTCCGCGTGTCGACATCATCAGGAGCGCATTGTTAGCTAGGAGGAAGAGGTCGGCCTCTTTGCAGCGATATTGCTCTACAGTGTACAGTACTGACTCCGGGGTGATTTAACACATGGAATGGCCTCACCGTTGAGTGATTGGTGTCAGAAGAATCTCAACATGCTGGCAAAGGCAGTAAACACGACACACACAGGAATGGAAAAATATACCACAAGTAATAAGAATAGGCAGGGCGCAGGGACTGCCTGACTAAATGTGTTCCATTGCACTGCGAGCACACAATTTACACAGGACTGTGTGACTTCACGGAGACTAGAATTTAAAACGAAAAAGACACAACTGAGTTATGTTGGTAAAAAGCACAATGCCCGAATGACATTGTAAAACATTTACATTATTTTAGAGTTTTTTTGTAGACATGAATTGGATTTTTAGCAACTCAACTTTAAATTGTTCGGCATGCTGTCACCAATCTGGCAGAACCATCATGCAGTTCAGGGACGACATATTTGAGAGCAGGACACAGTGAGGCCATTATGTTGAGTCTCGAAGAAAAAAAAAAACCTGGAGGTTATTTCAGTCGTATACTCTCACTCACCCCAGCCATGCTGGAGGAGAAATATAATGGGATAATCTAATGAATTGCCCAGGCTTGTTTTTCCTGACTGTGAGCTGAATGGAGGGAGCGATATAAACTCTAACCTTAAGAGAGCGAGAGAACGAGAGGGAGAGAGGGAGAGGATAGAGACTGGATGCTCTCGGAGCTTTACATCAAAGCCTCTGGTTTTCTCCTCATACACACAAGCCCTCCGTGTTAACAATGAAAGCTGCAGCCCCCACCATCGTCTCCCAGCACAGGCTAACTGCAGTTCCTCTTGAGGTCATGCTATAAACAGTATAGCAGACCACACAGAAACACAGTAATGCACGAACAAACATGCTACACTCTCAGACAGAAAAATAAAATCCTTCATACTACTTTTGGTACATATAGAGACCAGACGTTTGTATCAAAAAATGCATTTGGCACTTGATAATGCTCAGAAAGGTTGCTTCAGTAAAATGATGTGTTTTGAATAATATTATTGTGAGCATATGTGCAAGTGGGTACTTAATCTAAAAACTAATGTATATAATAGTCAACAAGCATAATGTATATATCCCAAGGACAGAACACGAAAATGAAGCACTGGGACTATCCCTAACAATAAGGTAAAGAAAGAAATTACACAGCAAATAAAGTTTTCTTCTTCTTTCTCAAGAGCATAAGAGCTCCTGTTCATAAAATACTGCATATTGTAGGGAAAATGCAGAGGCTTTGGGTGCAAACATTCACATGGGATTTTCTGTGGCTCTAACCCCATCCAAAATGATCCTTCAACTCAGAGGCCATCATCACGCTAAGGATTTGTGGCTGTAAGTGCTGTCCATATGCCCACCCTCCAGAACACTCTATGGTGCCACAAATTTCCTCCTCCACTGGGGACTTCCTGAGGTCTCTCAAGCAGAAAATTGCTCTGTTACAGCATTATCTTGGATTATGGCAATATTGTTGGTGACAGGTCCTGAGCTCTCCCTATGAGATGCATCGCTGCCACCACCACCGCAGCTGCCGCTGAGCTACAGAGAGCAAGGTGGCATGGACCGTGACTCCCACAATCCTCTCTGTCAACCTCTGATGTGATGGTGGCAAGGACTGTATGGTGTCTTCACCCGTTCCTATCATTAACAGCCCTCTGTGGTTCAGCATGGCTGAGCAGAACATTCTCCTTTCTCAGCTTGCTTGGCTTTAAATCTTGGAAATACATACTGACTGCATTGTGCACGTTTTAAGATGAGCATGTGCCATAAAGCAATCAAAATGTTAGTGTTTTCCACCACTGATGCACAATTCCAAACAACAAAGTACAGGAGTCATAGTTACTGTACCTTTCCAAGGTCACCACTGGAGCTGAGGAGTCACAGTTTAACTGTGGTGTGTTCTTGGACTCATCAGAGTGGAGGGATGATTCAGGACTGTGCTGATTGTGATTATCACTCCCTCCTGAAGTGGCATTCCTGTCAGGTGCCACACCCTCTGGTAGATCCTCATCCAGCTCAGATTGTGTAAGAGATATGGACAGGTCACTAGCACTGCTCTCTGACAAATGCACATCAGAGCTTGGTGTGCTGACACTCTCACATCGATCTGAATGTAAACAAAGCACAAAGTATCACTGAGCTTGTCTTTTAAGGTGCTAAATGAAGTGCTTTCAATTGTCAACTTCAGTAAATACAATAAAAAGGATATTACAACAAGACTATTATTAGGGATGCAAAGTGTTTGCAAATTTCTGGAAATTTTCCAAAAAAATTTAAGCTGGGGGAATTTTGGGAACCTTGGAATTTTTGCACAATTTCAATATAATAATTGTACTATAATAGTCCATATACTATACTATAGTATGAAAGCGAACATATTTGACTGAAAATACATTAAAAAAAATTAAAAAGCAATGGTGTGCTTTTGTTAAAAGTATGCCCATTGAATTTAATTGTAACCATGCAGTGTATTCAGCAGCACACTCCTCCATCACATGTACAGATCTTTTTCAGCAACCCATTAAACAGAAATTCAGTAAAATTACAAGCCTCTGTGTGCAAAGTGCATTCTCCAATCATATGTGCTGCCCACACTACTGCCAACTGTCCGAGCCAAAGGACTACATGCTTTCATTCATAACTTGATCATATTGCTGGAGTGGCTATATTTTATATGATTTATATTTCAGTTAACCAGCAGATAGTAGCATAAAGGAAAGGACACAGTTTGTAAGTAAGTTGTAAAAATTGATTTTTTTGTTTGTATTAGAAGAGTTTTCAATTATGTTTGCTTATGATATGGTAAAATGTTTGTCTATATCTGCATATGACATGGTTAATACAGCCTGAGCAAATAAGCCCTATAGTTCCATTTTATTCCTGTTATATTCTATTATTCCCATAAATTCCTGTTGATTCCCATGGAAAGTGTCCAGCTTGAATATTCCAGAAATTCTGCAACTCTACAAGGTAATAAGCAAGGAATAACATTGCAAACCTGGCGTATCTTCAGCTTCTTTTCCAAAAGTGGTTTGAGGCGTCAAATGGCTGAGACCTCTCTCTCCAGCTTCCATTATGGGTGGCTGATGTGCCACCTCACGGGAGTCAGTGTGTTCATCAGGGGAATTCTTAGCCTTCATGGGGCTACTGCTGCTGGGAGACGGATTCTTCTCAGGCCCCGTCAAGGTCACCAAAGGTGATGGTTCTTGTTCATCATCACTTCCAAAAGGCACATTGCCAGCTGCGCCTGTTAAGGCACGAACAGATGGGAGCACCGCCATCGTTCTTTCATGTTTGTCACTCAAATTACAGCCGTCAGGGGAATCGTTTGAGCCTGAAATGTCATCTGATAAATGTGCTCGGATGCTGGCGGCATCCTCTCCGCCAACTCTGAAGTCCTTCAAAAGGCCACTTGGTAGACGTTCGCGGGAGTGCATGCTGCGATTGGGTGAATGATGCAATGCTTGGTGTGAGTGTATACTTGTGGTGCCAGCTTCAGCGTCAGACCCTCTGGAGGTCTGGCGGCCCATAAAAATTACCGCTGGTGGTTGTGTAAAATCCTCAGCTGGGTGAGAGAGGAAGCTGTCCTGGTGCTGCCTTAGCACAGTTTCAATCTGAAATATAGTAAAAAAAAAAAACATAAAATATATGTAAATATATTGACACTTTCCATTGCCTCATAAAAATGATATTTTCTAGGCATAAACACAATTTTACCATTTTAAATCTTTTCTTTAGGTTAAATTCCAAAGAAATTCATCTCAAGCATGTTAACTATCCACTTTACATTTTTGAATAAGTGTATCTTATTTGGGCCAAGGTCAGAATTCTTTTCACAACATCTTTCAGAAGAATGTCTCAGGATCAATGTTTTAACTTTTCATCTTATTAGAAATCCTTTAGACAAGTTTTGATTCATGTCTGCAATGTCACCAAGGGGGAGAGAGAGAGTGAAGCAAAAAAAAAGCCTCCCTCCAAACATAATAACAAAAAGCATGGCTTCTGTTTCTTTTCTGATAAGCGTCTTAAATACCAAACAGTTAGCTGCTTAATAACATTCACTGTAAACCATGCAGCCTGCCCAGCAGATCCACAAAGTAGGTAAAAAAAGAGGAAAAGTTAATTTCTTGGCTGAGTGATTCCATCGGTAGCTGCAGGGCAAAGTAGAAAGTGTCTCACTAAAGTAGCAATTGATTCTTCTATCAATCTGCGGCACGCGTGTGCTCTTCCAAGGAATGTATTAAATATGAAAATCATATCCCGTTATCATCTGTCTCCAGCTTTCAGCCCGGTAAGCTTCCCTTAATGAATGCTGCAGCCTGAGGGACATGCACACTGCCAGCCAATGGCTTGTATGCATAATGGAGTGACGGTACCATTTTGCTCATTACAATATCGACAGGCTGACGGGGGTTTTGCACACAGTTACAAGTGACTGCTCTAGACAGCATGCTCCAAGTTATTATGAGATGTCTTAGACATTTCATCTAAAAGAGCTTTAACTGCTTTAAGTGAAGGGAGAAAGCAGCTATGGGCTTGAACTACATCGCTTGTACAGATGCACCAGCTAGGATTAGACACCTGTGCTATTACAGATACACAGTTTAAATGTAGACTCCTCTACAGATTTACGAGGCATAATGTCTACACCCCTTTGTTATTCTAAACCTGAAAACACGGCTTGATAGAACTGAGATTTGCATAAACCTTGTAAACATTTCAAAAAAGGAGGATCCAACATAAAAAAAAAACAAGTGTTATTTTGCAACCATAAAAAATAATTGTAAACTCACACGCACACACAACAGAGGTCATACGATACATAGTAGAAGATGCAACATGTATAAAATACATGATGTACAATTATGTTACTTCTAAACTAAATGCTATTTTGAATAATATACTAGTAGCATATACATTATATGTACAAACACACATATTAGCATTACCTTTGCTGCCTCAGGCTCTTGCTCCATTTTCTTCCTTGCTTCTATAAATCTGGAAATCTTTTTGAAAAAGTCAGCCTGTATGAGGTGTAAGAACAGAAAGATACACAAAGATAAGAACAGATAAATAGATAGATAGATAAATAGATAGATAGATAGATAGATAGATAGACCGTCATATTTAACTCATAGGCAGGCAAAGTGACACTGTATGCAAACAGGAGGTATTGTCTGCTATAATGTCGTGATAGTGCTGTTGAAGATTACCTGCATGTGGAGTAAAAGCAGAAGATAAGAAAGCAAAAGTGACAACGTCAATCATCAGTCAGTCACAGTCAATCACAATGGGTTTTCCCAAGTGAGTGTCCTCTGTGTCACTGTTGACACCCCTTAACATTTATCTGACCGGCCAGACTAACTGCCTTAATCCCAACTCCAATTAAAAAACCTAATGGCCTCTTTAAGAGCACTTGGATTAGCTCAAACATGCCACACTTTTTCATCAAAACAATGGCAGTTTACATAAGCAGACCTTTTTAAAGGCAGCTTTTGTAATTTGGCATTTATCCACTCTCGTATTTACATGTTTTGCACAACCAATAGTAACAGAAATTACAATAAAATTGTTAAAAATTCATGCACCTCATTTTACTTCATTTAACTCACTGTCCACTTGAGAATTGATGTTTTTCACTGCACCAAAAACATCAGAGTTAAACCAGAAAAATGGAGGTGACTTTATACAATGGAAACAAAGAGCAACAGGACAACCAAAATAACAACAAACATGTAGGACTCATAAAGCATCAAGAGGAAATAAACCAACTGCTTGAGGGGAGAGAATGACTAAACCTCTGGAGCACTTCAGAGTCTCTATATTGGGCAATTAACTCAGCGAGTCATAATTAGCCAATTTTGTTAATTTGATATTAAGCTGTCAAGCACTGTCGTTGAGTTTTAAGTGATAATCTGACTGGCTCATTGTTTTCTCCCTCGTTCATTCGCTTGTTGTGATAAATTGCACAGTTTGAGTGTTTACTATTGTCACATCAAGCAATTGGAAGCAAATATTTCTACTCTGTGTTAAAATTACAGCATGGCATTAAGGCAAATGTGCAGGAACAGGTTCCATTAAGAAATAAATAAAGAAATAAATAAATATTGTAGGTCTGTCAGTTATTGCTCTTATTCTAAATTTACAGTACATTTGATAACCTGTTGGAACAAGTCCTTTTGTAAATACACAGTGTTCAAAAAAATGTATTAATGATTATTAAATGTGATCAAATTTTTTTTTTTTTATCAAATATTGAAAAGACTGCTTTTACCAAGTCCATAATTATAAAAATTATTCCACTGAACAAATGATTTTGTGTGTGTGTGTGTGTGTGTGTGTGTGTTATACCTTTTGTTGTTGCAGGGGAGCATGGTCGGGACTATATTCCTTCATGCCAATTTCTATGCACTCCACATCTCTCAGAAGCTCAAGGTTTCTCATTTTCGCTCGTGCTTCCCTGTCACAGATTTCCTTGAGATAACTGCGCAGTTTGGAACACTTTATCTGTGAGCTGAAGGCAGTGGAGAACTATTATTCCAAAGAAAAATTATCTAGGGCCATTGTCAAAAAAAAAAAAAAAAAAAAAAAGAGCTCGACTTATCACAAGAAAAGGTTAAGCACGGTATGTTTTAAATTTAAATTGTATTCTCAACTCTCGTGTCAACCTCAGCTTTGCTGCTTTGACCCGGTATGTTAATATTTATGAGAATCCATTTACAATGAAAACAGAATGCTCTGCTCACATCCAGGTGCATTGTGCTTGTAACACACTTGAGTACTTGGCTGATATTTTTTTGGTTGAACAAAAAAAAAAAAGATTAACACAAATGCCAGTACCTTCTTTCATTTTTCCAAATGAAAACATGACTATGCATCTATACAATAAATGGTATAGACAGTATGTATACTCATCAAGTATGTGGTAAATTTGCAAAACTAATTTAGGACTCTCAACTTAAACATTCCATATATTAAAAGTAATGGTATAAGAGCAAGGTATGTTTAACTATTTTCATACACAGTAATCAGTATAACTTACATTCGTTTGTCAGATCTGGAGTAAGCAAACAGCTCCCTCTCCAGCTCCAGCCTCCGTCTCTCCCTGCACACACAAGTCAGAGGAGCTGTCACACACACACACACACACACACACACTACAGAAGCATCTCCCTGCTTTGCTATGCTAATTAGTGGCTAATTATCAGCAATATTGACGATTCTTATCTATTTATTCATTAACAAGCGCGTTTAATGCATATGCTAATTTTGGTTAGCTACATACTAATAGCTAAGTACGTATTAATGTTGTTAAACGAATTGGCTACATACAAAAAAGTGTTAGCTTCACATGAATTTTGGCTAATATGCGGATGCTAACGTGCCATAGTGATGTCATGTTAGCTTATAATTCATCTATATTACATGTAAAACAACCTTAATACCACTGTTGTTAGCTAAAGGTGGTATCCGGTGTAAATAGGCTAATGAACTAGCTAGCAGCATCTCCTTCTGCCCTGTGTTTGCCGGTTAGCTCAGAAGCTAGCTTGTTATCTCCCTGCGCCAAGCGGCAGAAGGAGGCTACCGGGCAGCCGGGGATCACAACTCGAGCCCGCGGTCTCTACCAGGCCGTGCTCCCGCTAAAAAAAAAAGGAGCGATACCTCACCTGTTATGCATGCTTTGTTGAATCGATGTTATCTTTTCATAATACCGGTCCTCGCTGCGAGTCACGCTGGCCATTTTCGACCGATTTGGCGCTACTGCAGAGCCGAGACGGGGAAGCCGGAGAGGAGGAGGAGGAGGAGGAGGAGGAGGAAGGAGGGTGGACGATGTTTACGTTGGTTACCATGAGCACCGCTTCCCACAAGTCCCTGCTGATAAACACAGAGAGCACGTGGTGTGAGCTCTCCTTGATATTGTTTGTTCAATTGAGAACAGCTGTATATTGTGATAGTGATGTTCAGTATAAAAAGTGATCCTGCCGTCTCAAAAGTAAGAAAACTCTTTAATATTTACTGCAAAACAGCCACATTTGATAGAAACTGTAAGATAAGAAAAGATAAACCTTTATTCGTCCAACAGTGGGGAAATTCACAAAACTAGATATAAGTTAACAGTCATTTGCTTAAATTTAGTTTCTTGTGTACCAGGGCAGACTAATATTATACAGGATAAAACAAAGCACTCTCAGGATGACATAGTTCATAAAACCTTACCATTTGCTGACAAAAAATAAATGTCTGTAACCTGACTGGGCTAAATACCAGCCATCAAAAGGCTTTCTTCATTTGATAAGCTTCCCTCTCTCCATCAGATACAGATTGATGTCTCATTTACTCACATGGCTACTGTATCATCCCCTGATCTTGTCTTGCATTATCAAAGTTCACCACTGACAGTTCTCATAATTTTCATGTTTTGACTGCAGCAGGATGTCATTTCGTCAAAGCCGCCACGCTACATGTCCTTGCTGGGATTCTGAAATTGACAGCCCCTCCAAAACGCATACCCTAATCAAGCAATTTCTCCAATTCCAGTCCCATCAAATTGCTCTTTAACGGTTGAACTGGGGAGTTTTGTTGTCCTTTTCTAATGCTAATCTGCCCTATTCAGCATCTCTGTATGAGGCTATTTGTTGTGAAATAAATCCCCTTGTTTGCCTCCTGCATGTATAATTGATATTGTTGCCAGGCTTTTTGTTTGTGCTGTGCGGAGCTGAAAGGCGGTACTTTGGAGGTGATGAAGAAAATGGGACTTGTAACATTGCTGTTCCAGCTGAGCTCAGCTGAGGTTGATGCCAGTGATCAACCTTTGTTGGATGTCATACCACGCATTCATGATTATTTTCAGCAGATTATGATTCACAATATAGGCCGCATTCACGATCCACTGTTTAATAGGCTTGTGTTGCTCTGCCCCATTTTGTGCATCAGGCAGAAAACTCATCAAGATGTACTGGCACCATGAGTGAGATTGCATCAAAAGTAAAGACGCTCCAATTAGTATGAAAAGCCTGGACTCAGCTTGCGATTTAATGCATGTTGGTGAGTATGGTTTCAGCCACTTTGCGTAGACAAATGCATAGAAAAATGACAGGGCTCATGAATTATTTTCTTCCCCCACACTGCGTTTTATCTACATATCTCCTAAACAGCATTCATTTGAGCTCTACAGTGAGTTATCGCCAGTAAAGTTCCTTCCTAGTTAGAAAAAAATATAGCACAAATGGTGCAAAATATAAACAGTTTTGATGATAGAGTAGGTATAGTCTTTACAAGTGTTTATCAGTAAAAACAAAAAAGTGCCATGCATACATTTCTCAAATCTTACTACATGAATGGCTGCACTGAAAATATTATTTTCCCTGTTTGTAGTTTCATACAGTGTTCCTGCACTGTTTCCGCCTGCTGCTCCTCTGAAGACATACAATGTGTATGGCCATTGATATGCCCTAACAGAGGTCACAATTTGCATGAGAATTAACAGCTAGTAAATTAAATTGATATTCAGTGCACATCTCCGTTGAATCCGTCAGACCTTTGTTCCCCTGCCTGGCAGAGCCCATGTTCAGCCCCTAGCTAGTCAGAAACATCTGTGCAGTTAATAATTTGATAAACAGCTTACACAAATGCTAAATTATCTTCTCCACCCCCTCCCTTTTTCTTCCTCCCCTTGTGCGAGACTTGGAACAGTTGGCTCACCTCTCTGTGGTGTTGGGTTTATCTGTCTTTTGTGGCTGTTCCACAAGCTCTGGTTTTCATGGCCCTCCCTTCACTCCTTTCACTATCACTTAGATACTGAAGCAGTGTTTGGGGTTAATGCAAATCCTCAATTCTCATCTATAAAGAAAAAAGGCGTAGGAGTTGCCTATTGTGGCAAGTTTAAAAAGAACTTAGTCTGAACATTTTGTTATTCATTCATAGTTCTGTCTGGATAGCATTTACAAAAATGTTGAAGGAGAACTGTGACATTTACCAACACATTTTAACATTTACAATGCCATTGTGGGTTCCATTGAGTTAAAACCCATTGTTTGCCCAGAACTCAGGTGACTGCCTGTGAAATTGCAAATTAAGGTCTGACATATTTTTTTCCGGAGAGCATTCTACATCAGAGTGCAAAAGCTTTCAAGTTCCATGTGTTAATTCAATGGTCACTTGTTTCTATAATTGGCTGATACCACTAGCGAAAGAGATTTGACCAGGCTTTTATAATCGCTTCAAAAAGTAGGCACTTGTAGTTGGCACAGGTATAGTTTGATTTTCACAAAGTTATATTAAAAAGATTAAATGTGTCCAGTTGATGATATTAGTAGTATCTGTTCAAAACCAGGTCTGATTAAAATTTAAAAAGGATACAAACCATCACAGTCTAATCTTTATATGGCTGTGTGTGTGTGTGTGTGTGCACGCACATGTGCCTGCATGCCTGCATATGGTTTACTTGTGTGTCTATGTTTTGTGAGTACGTTTTTGTCTAGGAGAGGACAGCAATTAGTTAAGTGCTATCAAGTGGATGAAAAGCTGCAACAAATCCCCTTTATAATTTCATAGAAAAGAAAGCTGACAAAATAGAATGGCATGGAGGGGAACTAGTTTCCAGTGTTTGCCTTTTTATTTGCGCCTTAAGAAAAAACTGAACTCCAGAGGCTGTGCTAAGCTGTATGAAGACACATTATGTGCACTTTTTTTTTTTCAAATGTAGAGTTGTTGTTTTTTTCTTTATTTTTCTCTAAGTGTTGTCTCTTCTATCACTAAGGATGAGTGAGGAGATCTGATTCACCATGATGCTGCACTTGTTGGGTATTTGAATAAACATCAGGGCAGTCTCGAGTGCTGTCTGAGAGCACAATGCTTCAGTGTGGTTTTGAACAAAGACTCCCAGGTCTAATGACAGGGGCCTGTTGTTAGTGCACGCATGCCTTGTGATGCCGTTGTTTGCAGAGTGGATTCATTATCAGCTTTTTCTTTTTCTTTTTTTTTTTATTATTCTTTCCTTTGGGCATCTGCCACTAGTCTCATCCACACTCCTTCCAATCATTTTCCACAAGCCACGCAGTCCACGTCGCAGATCCTGTCAGTGGGCGAGAGAGACAGGAAGGAGAGGATCATCTCTCAGTTTGACAAGAGCCTGTGAGCCTGGAGTTTGACCAACAGCTGATAGCAGGGGACGGCGTGGTACACAGCGGCAAATAAGGGCAGCGTGTGTGGTTGTCAGATGATGAGATTCGTGTGGGCTGGGCTGCTTGGGTCAGGCGTCTGACAGCCAGGGCTTGATGTTTGCACCTGTAGTGGGCCTGGTTGGTCACACTGATCCCTGGCCTTGTTAAGACAGTGCCCATCCACCTCCATGTTTACTGGCTCAGGCCAGTAGTGGTAGTGAACCGGCTGTCGTGCAGCGTGCACCGAAGTGAACCTATTACTGCTGATATAGAGAGTAGCTTGTTTTGTTTTTGATCTTGTGTTACTACACATCAGCATCCTGTGTATTGAACTAATCTATACCCAGGTTTTGAATAAGCAATGTTACACCCGCTGTATATAATGTGGAAGTTGTGGGTCTGTTTTAACTGTGCTTTTTAGCATTATTGCAAAAACATTGCATATACTGTAAAAGTGCAAAACGGCAGATGTAATTAGCTCTTTTGAGACAGCATCTTAATTTTTGAAAGTGTGCTACCAAGATCTCTCAGTTTTTGTCTAAGGAGACAGAATAGATGAGCAGCCAGGCAATAGATAGCTCATTATATGAGCACCTCTTCCTGCACCCAAAGAGCCAATCCAGTCCTGGATGGCTCATTTGACCCCCTTCTCCAGGAGAGGCCCACAGGGCACATGTCACATCCACATTACGGCATTAGGGAATGCTTTATTTGTTTGCGTGAGGGGCATCCTCTCCTCTCTCTTCCATGGGTCACACTCGGTTGACACTGCTACTGGATGTCATTGCACTTATGTGGGTTTAGTCTTCCAGGTCAAATTATCCTTCGATTTGAACTGAAATTGGGAATGGCGGAGGCAAGGATAAGCTCGGGCCCGGGCCCTCTCCGCTGTATTAAGCCATCACGGCCATTGTAAGGCGAGCTCATATAATGAACCCTGTCACCGCTGCCACTGCACCAATATCCCCACAACACAGCATGCATATTGATTGCAGATTGTGAGTGCATGTATGTAATGTATGTGTGCATGCTCGCGCAAGCTCACCTTTTTTCTAGCAAGGAGCAAGGGAATCGTGTTACTCTCCGACTGATTAGAAAGCTCATGCATAGGAAATCACGACAGAGACACTGCTCCCCATCTGCCCGCAGTGCAGGTGAAAACAATTTACACATCGGCAGGCTAATGGATACATTCATAGGGAGCGCAGACAGAGGGATCGAGGGGGAGAGGGAGAGAAAAACGGAGAGAGAAAAGGAGAGGGCTTGTAATGGGCCCAGGCCGATGCAGGCCAGTGGCCCTGCTCATGCGGCCAAGCCAGATAGCAGCGTATCAGATAACACATAATCACCGGGGTCAGCGACTAATGAATGCGGTCGTGGCCCACCAGAGCAGGCTTTTGCCCGCGCTAAAGACACTTGTAAACAATTCGGCTGGGTGAAACATGGCAATAATATGTTGATTCAGGAGGTAATGAGGTTCTCCCTGAATCAATACCCCCGGCTAACCCCTCTCCCAGGTGGGCCAGTGAAGAGCAGCGAGCCAGGTTGGCGAGCGCACACCTCTGCCGATGACCTTTCCGTGGCAGTAAGGACACGAGGCAGTCTGAAGAGGACTATTCTCATATTGCACAAGGCGCTGAGTGTCAGAACTTTCATTCGCAGCAAGCAAATGAACAGGCAGGCGCTGCATGCTAATGAGTGGCAGGCTATTTTCCACCTTTTTTATCTGCACATTATGCTCTTGACTTTGGAGAAGGTGGGAATTAGGTTGGACCTCAGTGTCAGGCTGCCTGATGGCTCCGCTCAGGAAAAACTGGTAATTGAAGCCGATGGCTGCCGCGGAGGAGGTCTGAATTTGGAAATAAACAGTTTCAAGCACTGCACGTCATTTCTAGAGAGATGACAGGGGGAATGGAAATGAGCTGTCTGGATCTAATGTGCTTTCGCAGCAGGGAAAAAAGGGGGCCATCTTTCAGATAACAATTCCACTCATTAGGACTTCAGTGGCACCGTAATGACGAGAGACCAAGTCGCTAAATTCAGAGAGGACAATTAGGAAATGCTGGCACCCAGACAAACCAAGTAAACAGGGACACATTGCTCGGAATTGTACATATACTGTGGCTTGACATTGTGAGATACATCTAATAGCTTTCAAAGGGAGTTGAAAAAGGAAAAGCAATAAAATAGCCTCATGCTGGCTAATTCTTATCACAGTAGCAACTTCTTCATTATTGCTTGTTTATTTGAGTAGTGAGAAATAGACCAATTAATTCCCCTCTCATTGATAAAGTAAGTCCATGATTACTAAAGGGGAATGCCATAAATTAAAAATTTTATACCAAGCATTTAGATTTAATACTATAAAAGAAAGCATCTGTATGTATACAGTAAAAGAGTAAATATCATACAGGAAACTCAGCTTCCCATCTCCCTGTCTCCATTCATTCACAGTCTTTGGTTCCGTGGTTTGAAGAGCTGACCATTTCCCATAGTTTTTATGTAGTATTGTCATAATAACGGATCCTAAACTGTAAATAAGTTGCTGCATGAGTCATTGCTAACTTGAAAGCTCATTTTCTCCAGCACATTCCTCTGCAATTTTGGCAGATGTGGCCTCTTCACCTTCCTCTCACATGGCCCCCATCCACTGTACCCCCTGTGGCTACCACCAACTTCTCAGGCTCTGCAGCGCTCCAGTGTGCCGCTGCCATGTGTGTGTCCACTGCATCGCTCTCCCTTAGGAGCCACTCCCTCTCCCTATTTCAATTTCCAAAGGATTACCAACAACAATGCATTTCCTCAACAGTTGTGCAAAGTTCCTCCACTCCCCTCCTGCACCAGCTCTTCCCCTGGCTGCCCAAACAAAGCCCCGAACTCCAAAATGTAACTTGTGGACATTTCGAGCAGGATTCCATGAGTGGAATGATGGTTTGCTCATTAAAATCTTTCAACATGGCTGCTGGGTTGATCTCGCTCGCTGCATTAGGGTAAAGAATTTGTTTATATACTTTCGAATGACAGCAGCTGTTAATCTCTGATGCTTTTTAATGTGGCATGTAAAAAAAAAAAAAAAAATGCAACCTTCCACGGACGCGGCATGCAACCTGATGATGTGGCGGGCGCGACCACAGGGGTTTCTTAGACTCCGATAGCCTTCATGCTCATGAATAAAACAGGGGGTTTAGGGGGCTTCCTGTGCAGCTAATTCACAGTGCCGAGCTTCCAATCTGTTTTTATGGTACTTGGGCGGAACAATTTCTCTTCCCCTGCTTCAGGGCTGCATACAGCCAGAGAGCGGATTCTCGGCAGCTTGTACAGGGATAGTAATTTGCCATAATCAGTCATTGTGCACTGGTGAGTTCAGCGCAAGCTGAGACACATGATACTTTTGGGTATTTCTTCAATTTCATGCAAATAAACAACGCAGCACAGCTTCTAAAATTGCCCTCCATTTCTAACATGAAAATGTCTGTTGGAACATAACTGCCAACGCAACTTCCCTGTAGCTGTGAGGTATGAGTGATTTATGCATTATCTAAGCTCTGCCGTTCTTTTATATGAGTTGCGTATTTGGCATTTGTCATCAAGTGCAGTGATCATTTCTAACAAAAGACCAGTTATGATTAACAGCTTTTAAACCGAACCTCTTGCTAAAATACCAAGCAGCACATTGCCATCAGTCACTGCAATTAGTAATGAGGAACGCGGTTCTCTTCCTCGTGAGTCCTGTTTGCAGACTCATTACCAGGCCCTGCTGGTTTCTCCAGCACTGAGAGGAAGTTAAACAAAGCGCCACTCACACACAGCCCCTCCGTGGCGACAACAGGCTCCAGACCCATCGCCAAACGCTGAGAAGTGAAGGGCCTGCGAAAACAAACCACTACGACACCCTTCACTCTTTCTTCTACTCGACCGCACCCTGTCACCGTCCGAGCCAATCACTAGTACCTCGAGCTACGTTAAGAACTGAGAAAACAAACCACCGGGCAATAAAGCCCCAAACCTCTCCATCTTAATTCTACCATGCACCTCATCATGTCACTTATTGCCTATACAGTGTTATCACCTTCCATTCTTGATGTGAAATCATTGATTTTAGAAATAATAACAAATATGAAATTGTGATTCTCAATACTGAACTTGGACAGACAAATGCACGCAGATACACAGGGATGGTTGCAAACATGGACGCAGATGTACGTATCGATACACTGCAAACACACACATAGTATACACACAGAAGAGACAGAGGGGACCTAATTAAATGCAGACAGTGACTGTGTGGACTGGTGTACAGTGGAGCTGGGCCCCAAGCCGCCACAGCAACAGTTCATCTCAGCCAATTAGATGTTGCATCAAAGCCGGGGCAGCCATAAAGCGGTGGGTTCACAGGCGACATTGTTGTGTGCGTGGTCAGCAATCAGCAACGTCCCCTGCTGGGATCTGCCGCCGTTGAAGCCGTAGAGAGAGTCACCTGACAACAGCCAGTACAGCAGAGGCCCGCCTGCCTGCTGTGTGATCTTCTCCTAATGTGCATGTGACTGAACCGCAGGCCTCTGGGATGGATGTAATGCCATGGTGAAAAAATATATATCTGAACCCCCACCAAGTTGTCTGGTTATTGGCCCTCTTTCAATCAGAATATGTGTTTGCTTGATCCTCGCAGTACCTAAGTGTGATGCAACCAAGCCAAACATTAAAAGTAACTGCTTTTGCACAAGTAATTAATAATACAAAACAGTTGAATCCCAGCAAGTTCGCTCATTGCTTTATCTCCTGTTTACCAGGGTCACGATGAAGACATCCAATGATTACGTTCCTGGAATGAAGCTTCACATTTACATTCACGTTTTCTGATTCAACTGTCCTAATTTGCATGGTTAATTTTCCCATTGAGTTCAGTGAGAAAATTAGCTCCGAAAATTAGAAAGGGCTTATTTTTTGCATTTGCATTTTTTTGTGCAGCTATGTATTCTGTGCTCCTGTGAACGAAGACGTGCATTTTATATACGTAACGACAGAAGGATGCCTGGTACAATTTCTTGCCATAAAATGAAGTGCATTAGCAAAGATCAGACTTATGCTCAGGTATTATATCTCAGTAGTCAGTCCTATCTAATGTAGATACAGGTGATCCTGTAAGAGCTGTGAGAGCCAAGAGAATGACAGAGGAAGGAGGGTAGTTAAGAGTTAAGTCCAATGTTTAACCTGTTGATGGGCACAGGTACATCGAGTCCCCAGGTCCTCTCTGAGACTGAGCAGCAGTCGTCACTCTGTTTCTCTCCTCAACCCTAAAGCTGTGAGTGAGGCGGGAGTCAGCCCAGGATGGGTTTCCCAGGATTAGGAGGGGGTCAGGGCTGGAGTGCTGCCACTCTCCCTCTCAGCAGCCGAGCCACAGCTCCCTCATTATACCTGAGGAGTCAAAACAATACCCATGGTGCACTGGGGCCTCTGGGACAGGCCCACCCCTTGCACCATACAGGGCGGGGTGGACCCGCTTCCGTAACATTGACAGGGAATAGGCAGATTTTTTTTTTTTTCATCATCATCATTAGCGCATACTGAGCTGGAAATGTGAAAGAAGATGGTCGAGGAACAATTCCAAAGAGCAAGAAACATTACGTTTGAAATTGGTTTGCACTATTTAAACTTATTAAGAGCACTTGAGAACGAACGCTTCCAGTCTTCTGACTCCCTCTCTCTCCAGCATTCTTGTCAATGTGTCTATTGTAGGTCACGAAGTGTATTTCAGTGTAGACCTAGCCTTCACAGCACATAAAGGCATCCATTAACCAATCACATCAATAGGCTTGGTTAATTTATGTATACTTATTAATATATTTCTTCTTTTCCTTCAGTGAAACATAATTACAGATTATGTAATGTTTAGTCCTGGCATGTTGATTACTGTCCAGTGTTTGAAAGGCTGCAGTTCTTAGTGAATTAGAGAATGATTAGTGCATGGCAAATCTACTTCATTCTAAATATGTTAATTAACAGTCTATGCAGTGGGTGCAGTAGTTAAAAGCACCACTAACCTCACACAAGCTTCAAATGTGAAAACACTCTAAATTGCTTGCCGTGGGTTTCTTTGAAAGGCTATATTTAATTAAATGCCATACAGTAGCCATTTCGGGGCTAATGGAACTTATATGTAAGAGATCTGGTGAGGAGTCACTTAACCATCCATTACGACTGTGGTTTCAGTTCTGCAGCACCGTTTTCTCGCCACATGGAAATGATGGGGATTAAATCAGCATTCTAATACAATTTAGCCGAGATGTGTGAATTGAGAGGAGTTTGGCGAAACCAATGAGGTAGATTTCATTGATTAATACAATTTCTCTTCTTTGCCACGTTGCGTCGTATCATTCTCCTCTTTTTAAAATACATTGTGAGATTGACAGTGATCTATAACAGTGATTTAACGCAGATTCAATTTAAGTTGCCTTTTTTTTTTTTGCATTTCATTTCAGATCCAATGTAAGATGAGGACAGAAGCTTTTGTCAAATCTACATTATGTAAACACAAGACCAATCCAGTAAGACTGAGTGGCTCTTCAGGACCACTAACAGAGCGCAGAGCCACCTAGTGTTAGCACTCCACACACAATAGACTCCTCCAGCAGCTTCAGGTACGCTGCTGTCGCTGAATGGCCCGGAAAACACACTGGAGAAAAAAAAGTTGTTAGAGCACATATGGGGTTTCTTGTATATAATAATTGTTGAGAAATCCCACGTCGATGTCACGACGTATCTTGAGCGACACGGAACAAAGTGTGCAGTTAATTTAGTGCATTTGGGTACAGCGTTGTCGCCTCACACTGTTTGGTATTTCAACTTTTCAATAGTTTTAAGCAGAACAACAAACACTCCCAGTCCCACACAGCTCCTTGTTTCATTGTGGCGAGCTGCTCCACCAGTGCAGCCTTGTTTCTCATATCTTGGTTAAGGGTGCCCCCATCTGGCCAACAGCTCACTGATGTGCTCACAGGCTGTGTGAGGCCGTCTGGTTGCTCCTTTGGTTCCTCCTACCCCGCTGCTCCTTCTTTGCACTGATTCCTCTCATGAAGGCTAATATGGATTGTGTATGTAAACTACGAATGCTAATTTTTTGCGTTGACGTAAGGTGATATTAATCATTCTAGACATGTG
Organism: Holacanthus passer; assembly: GCA_025331565.1. Lineage (NCBI taxonomy): Eukaryota > Metazoa > Chordata > Actinopteri > Pomacanthidae > Holacanthus > Holacanthus passer. Next base: position 2,642,274 of record JAFREQ010000018.1, on the reverse strand, counting down.
ATAATTTGTGTTTGTAATGTGGAATTTAAGAGAACAGAAAACATGACTTGTGGACGATGTTTTTTTTTTTGCACCTCTATTTTATTACTATCCCTCTTTCCATTTCTCTCTCTCTCTCTCACACACATACACACACACACACAAACACACCCTCAGGGACTGTGCAGCAGCAACAGTTGTTTTGGGAGAGAGTCTTACTGTATTGGGTGAAATAAGGGTGTCGGTGTGCGGCGGTGCAATTTGCAGCCTTTGCCGGAGGAGCCCATTTTCTTGTGCGTGGTCACTGGGCGCTGGCCGCCGTTCATCAGTATGGAAGTCTATGAGGTGAGGAAAAATTGTAATGATGGACACTGAGCGGCAGGAATCAGCTGCTCAATAAGCCCCCCTAATTGCTTAGCAACAGTGTTCCAGGGTCTCTCATTTGAGATCAAGAGTTTAGTGGACTGAAGACTCCGCTTTGGAGAAATAGAGCTTGTGCCATTCGATAAGACGGCGGAGAAATGGGCTCTATCTTCTACTTCCTTTGTGCCCTCCCTCCCATTCCTCCACCCCCTCTTCTCTCTCTCTCCTTCTCCTTCTCTCTCCGTCTCTCTCCCACTGACCCCCCTTCCACCAACCCTTTCCTACCAGGATGATTATGTTACTTTCAACTGCATGATGTATTCAGTTCACTAGATTATTTTCTGTCATCTCAGTTAATTGAATTCTGTCCATCACATATAGATGTTTTCACATTTGCATAAAGGTTAGAGTGGTGAAGAGTGTCAAACTTCAATTTAGACAATGTCACTCAAATAAATATACTGGCCTCCCCCCTTGGTTCTCCGGAGGTGGGTATTTACGGATTCCGTCTGAATTTAAATAGATCTGTATTCCTGGGATACGCTGGCTCTCATATACATGTAAATATGAATATGAAAATGACCGGATGGCTCTCTGATACGGGTTGCATGACCGCGTGAGATTGGGTGTGTGTGAATCTTTTCAATAATCTGCGTGATCGCACGTATTTGATTATACGTGTGTGTGTGTGTGTGTGTGTCTGTCCACATGGCCGCCCTCCTCATGGCAGGTTTGTGACACAGACAGTATGTGGGCATCACTTTTCTCTACAGAGGCTCTCAGTAAGCACTTCCTCCTACTCCCCTACTCATTGTCAAGTGCCTCTAACATCCAGCCTACAACTGTCATGTGAAAATGTAGGACCACTGTGGGAGGAGTAAGAAAAAGGGCCTACCCAAGTATAATGTGTGAATTTATCTATTTTAGATATACACACATTCATTTTACACACACACACACACACTCCATTGAGATTTTAAAGCAGTTTCTCCATGGCAGGCAATCTGTTAAATGGCTACGACTGACAGAGGGAAATGGAGCATAATAACATGTCACACAAGGAAACATAGCAAATTGTGGAGGGGGGTGGCGGGGGAGCAGACTTCTCTGACAGACAAGAAGACCTGGGCCAATTCACATTTAATAAGTGTCCCGGAATATCCAATTATGTTTGCTTTTGAAAATTGATTCATGTGTCTTTAGCGGCAATTTTCATATTAGCCTCTTTCAAATAAACATCTATTAGGTTTATGTATCATAGTGGCGTGTGGCGACAGCATACAGCCAGAGCTAAAATAAGTCTGTGTCAGTTAGTCAATAAATGGGAGCGCGAAGACGACGGACAGATTAGAGTGCTTATCTCTTTTCATCAACTCTGAATGCCGGCTGAATTGAAGGTCAATATCTGAGGATTCTCCAAGCCGAGCAGGTGTCTGGAGAGTATGGATTGGCTAGTGCTTGCAGCGCCTCTGTCCGTCTTTGTGGGCAAGCCAGGGCCAATTTCAAATGTGTCACAGCTGCATTTGAGCCAACAGTTACCTGGACAAAACCACTATACATTATACTACATTCCTCTTTAACACTCCTTCCCCCACCGCTCTCTTCTTCATTCTTCTCTCTTCCCTCGCCGTCTCAGACTTCTCTCCATTAGTCTAGATATGTCACACTGTGGGCTTTGTCACGCCATGTGACACATGGTGTGAGTTATCTGTGGAGACTTGGGAAAATGTCTGCTGAGAGACAGGCAAAGGTGGGTTATTATTTATGATAACATGAAAGACAATTGTGTTCTGTATTGACTGGGAGATTTGCAATCGGGTTTTTTTTGTCAGGAGCCAGAAACTCAGCAACGAAGGAAACCTCTTTTTTTGATTATAAATTAGAAAACGCAAATATAGGGGGAAAGTACAGAAGGTGAAAGCATCTTTTCAATGGGCCATCTGTTTACAGCCATTTTCAAGGTTGCCTATTATTGATTACATCTCTGTTTCTCCTTCCAGAGACACAGTCAAATACACCGCAGATAAAGAACTATTTAAAACTTACTCAGACAGTGTGCAACTCTATCTCGCTTCTTTTCTCTCCCCTGGTTTGCAATGAATGCAGAGGTTTGCTCGTTGGAAATGGACGGTGAAAGCCTGATAGGCCGTGAACGGGGCAGATGGCGCTCTGCTCTCGCCTCCGGCTCCCAATGTTTGCGTTTGAGCTTAGCTCTAAAATCACACAAAAAAAACAGTAGATAAAACAACATCGGCACTCGTGTGGTGCCACACATGCACGTATGCAGAACGCGCACACATGTGTGCGTAGTTGAGGTTGGTTACGAGGCTGTGGAGGTGGCGCTTGTATATTGAAGGGTCTTGTCCAGTGTGTCAGAGGGCCCTTTCGGCTACTCTCTTCTCAGACAAAGCTTTGGTGAAGGGGCTCACTCCAACAGGACATGGCTGCTGGGGGGGAGAGAGCAGCAGCGGCACTCCAGACCTACTCGCCTGCAGGAGGAGGCTATCTCAGCCACCTAGTCCACTCCTCAGGCTGGCCGATACCCTCCTCCACCACCACCACCCACGGGGAAGGCCATATCCGACCTTATCTCAGCATGTCTGGCCACACACACTGGTAGAGCCACAGACAACAACCTTTCGCAGAGAGTGTAAGAAAATCACTAAATTGGCTGCGCTTAAACGTGTACACCGCCTTGCCAGCCTTCGAACAGGATATTACAGGGTGAGAAAACGGTACTGGACAATCACAGTGTTGCAAAATCAGTGCTAACACAAAACACGCTGAACAATATTGCAGATAGGACATGAATTTGTTTTTGTACTTGGAATTAAACTGCACAAGAAATTCATATACTTTTGCAGCACTGAATAAAGAGAAAGCGCCTGCTGAGTATTACAAGTAAATGAATGGCTGGCTTTATTTGGGTATGCATCTGTAATGTTATTGTGGGCATTTTTATTCATGCAGGCAAAGTTGTGAGCTCACCCTTGGCTTTTATTTACATGGTAGTCTTTCGTCTGCTCAACGGGAGAGCCTAGCTAGCTGTAGATAGGTCCTTTCAGATACTTACAAAGGCCGCTTCAGCAGCTTTTTGTTGCAGTAACTACCTCTTTCTTCCTCACATTTCGAATATCTTTGGTTCAAACCTGGTGGCCTTGATGAACAAGGTCTATGGAATCAATCAACTGCTTCTCTTAGAAGATCTTAACATGGTTTAATGTTGGCCTTGCTACATTGTCCTTTTGAGATATAAACCTCATCCAACTTACGCCTGAGATCCAAGTTTCTTTTCTGAGGGGTCTTTTTGTGTAGAGTGGATTTCAGAGAGGCCTCAGTGTGGGGGGGGACACAACCAGAGACAAGCAAGGCTGAGGCATATTGTTCTCGCTAATAATGAATGACAGCATACCTCAAGTATTTTTTGTGACTCATTTATTCGCCACAGTCGAAGAAACATCTTTAAATCAGTCATTAATATACATTCAACTTTTCCACACAATCAATACGAGGGTCGTGTGAGTGCATGGCTATTATATAAAGTTCATGCATTTAATCCATCTTTATATATAGGTTTGACAACTGTTCACTAATTGAATCTTTATCTCAATATAACCACCAATGCACAGAGATTATCACCAGTCACATATTTTTGGTAGGATGAAATTTTTTTTTAAATCTGAAGTGATGGGCTGTAAAAAAAAAAAAAAAAAAATACGTTTTGTGAAAATTATGTTTTGACCGTATTTGAGCAGATAACAAATAACACCTGCTTTTTTTTTTTCGTCCTTTCAGTTTTGTCATGTGCAGCAGGCAGCATTGTTAGTGAAACAGACAGCTATTCATGGTGGACATATGTGCAAAGCGCCATCAGCGTCTACAACCTCTCCCAGCTTCTGTAAAACAGCAACATCTGCCTTCGGTTTTTATAGCCCGCAACATATGTCCCTTCTTTGGTGACAAAGCTGGCTGTGGCTCTCATGCTGTACCTGTCCCCTAGTCCAAACATACATCTTTAGATACCTGTCAGCCTTTATTATTCCGTCCTCTGTCGCTGCAGATAAGGGAAGTTAAAGTTTAATGAAATGCAGCCCGGCTACAGAGGCCTGGCTTTTATAATTTGTCACAGGCTGGGTGCTGGGAGCTCACTGCTATGTAAACACAGAGGCAGTGGTCACGGCCATTACTTGCAAATGACGGAACATGGACGAAGTGGCAGAAATGTCACCGCGCGCCAGCCATTTTCCTGTTGTTGTTTTTGCGCTGCGCCGTGCTCCCCCGTAAGCCAAGATGGAGACATCAAAATTTGAAAAATACAAATTCTAATAAAGCCCCCGGTAATGTTTCCAGAGCAAATTACCCGCAGAAAGTATCCAAATGCAGTCATTCCCCGTCTGTATTTTCACATAAAATTGATAGCCAGCATGTTTCTCAGGCTGTGTTCCTGCGTCGCCTCGGATATAAGAACAAAACGTGGCAGCTGTAGGTGGGATGAGCAGCGACGCTTCCAGCAGCAGTGCTCTCGGTGACTATAGCCAACATATTACACATGGGCCTGGGGTAGAAAAGACAACCTGCTCCCTGTCTCACACGCCGGGGCACAGCACTACTTACACTGTGTCCACCTATATAACCCTAATTGGAATTAAAGATAGGACCGGGAAGCCTGCAGCTATGATGGTCAAGGAGCTCTGATGCACTTTATATCACTGGACTGAAGAGTCTTGTAGCCATGAAGCCTTGAAGTGTCAGTGGATGAAATGTTTTCTCACCATTCTTACTGTGTGTGCTACTATTCTGAAGGCTTTACAGGTTAGAGGAAAATAAAGTGGTAATTGCGCATTATTAAAAACTGTCATTCACATGATCATTATTTAACACAGTGTTATTAGCAGTTCATTTGGCCATAGACATGAGCAGCACAGTGTGGCATAAGGCATAAGGAAAAAGGACTGTCCCTCTTCACTGGTTTGTTCTGCACTAGACAGAACTCTAGGAAACAGCTTATTCTGCCACTTCCATTTTGAGCTCTGTATTAGCCTGGACTGCAGTCTAGCTGAGAGCAGGGGTCTGCACGCTGGAACACATACACCACACACACTTCAGCGGCGGCTGATGTCTTAATACAGGCAGGATCTAATTTAGCTGATCCTCTGACATTTATCCTTTAGGTAAACTCCGGCTCTCCCCTCTCGGTCCCAGTGGCGCCCGTGCCAACAAAACGGCACGGGCATATTTTAGAGCACCGGCTTCACACGTCAGAGTGCCCTCGGGGACGCTGAAGCAGTGTTTCCACCAATTAGTCCAGTTCAGTTTAGTTTGTTACATTAGAACTTTTGTTTTTGCATTTTTGAAAAGGTGTGCATGGTACCAACAGAACCACTCCATCCTGTTCCATTTTTTGTGTAACCCCTCTGTTGAACCTGGCGCTGATCCAACACTAAAAGGTAGAGTTAAAACACTGCAGACTCCTCATTGATCAGAGAGAATCAGAACAACCAGGGTCGTCTGCGCTCCGGTGCAAGATTTCTGCAAGAACTCTTCAGTCTGTTTTGCAGCCGTTCTTTGTCTCGCCGCCTTTTCCAAAACAAAGATTTTCTCCTTGTTGTAATAAACAAGCACATATCGAGAAGAAAGGACATGAAACGTTCAATGCCCTCTTCTTGTTCTTGTTATAAGAGTAGAGTAGCTCGGTAATGTGCAAGCGTGCGGTTGAGCGAGAAGCAGAAAAGTGACTGTGAATTCGAGTGGAACAGAGGGAAAGGTTAGCTGTAAGTTTTTAGCTGGCAGTAAATGTTCAGTATAGGTATAGAGGGTAAAATTGTGTTCCTTTGTTTACTGTATCATGTTAGATATGATGATGCTATTTATGTGGTTGGTGCAGCTGTTAACATCTGGAGTGCTGGTGGAAACACAAAACAGATCTAGGGTTCAGATACAAGTAATTTAAGTATTGGTGCCAAGGGTACTATGGGAAATGTGGCTTCAGTGTCAGTTTCTAGTGAAATATTCCACATTTGATTGTTAACTTCTCGGGCCCTTTGTGATGTGATCAGATAGAGGAAATTAACTAAGAGTAGACCCTTGATGAAAAGGCTGGGGGGGGGTGTTATTTATATTTGGATGTGCCATTTTCAGGTGTTGCAGAAATTGATGGGCTTTAGTACACAATAACATATGCACTTGCTTATGGCAAGGCACACCAACAAAGCTGTTGAGCGGGCATGTGCAAGCATACTCAGAGGTGGGCTGTGTGTGTGTGTGTGTGTGTGTGTGTGTGTGTGTGTGGACCGGTAGGGGCTACAATCAGTAGCTCTGTGACAAGGGAGGGAGGTGGTGGCTAGCAGGAGGGACAGAGGGACAGGAGTGATAACAGATTGAGCGACTCTGATAAACTCTCCTCTAATGGTTCTGCCTGTCCTTCTCCCCCTCTTTCACTGGCGGCGGATTAGAAACCTGGATAAGGAGAAGCAAACACTGGCAGCTTCTCTGAGTAAGCAACAGAGAGAGGGAAGCGGAGGAAGATAGAGAGAATGAGGGAGAGAGATGGGAGGAGGAGAGACATGAGGAGAATGAAGGACAGAGGGAGAGAGGCAGAGTGGGAAGGGAGCCAGAGAGGATATTCAAGGAGTGGCACTTGTACACAGCCATCCATCGTTTCCCCCCACCCACCCACCAACCCCACGATCCCCTTCGCTCCTGCTTTATTTTTGCTTTCTCGGCCCTTGACGATGCAGCAACTGCTTACGGAAGCACTGGAACTGCTCTTTGAGCCTGAAGTCGATGATGGGTTCAAGTGGCGGGTTGCAGGAGGTGTCAAACACGGCCTAATTCTGTGTGGTTAACGGCTAGGCGTGACACGTGCAGGACAGTGTAAACATGGATTAGGTTGATGTCTCAATCACAGCATGGCAGACTGACAGACAGGCTGCTGACAGTGGCAGCAACACGGGGGAAGCTGCCTCGAGTCCGTACAGTGGTTCAGAGCATATATGCTGTCCCTGATCAAAACAGAAATCATGAAAGTTTGAAGTTGCTTTATTTTTAACTGTGGGATACCATAATCTTATTTATTACTCTGAGTGTGCTACTACCTATTGTTTTGACATTCTGAAAAAGCTTGAATAGTGCTATTAAATATGGCAGTGAGTTTTCTTCAAAAAGTCTGTTACAGATATTTTGGAGCCAAACCTCAGTTCTAGTTCAAAGAATTTAGCCTTTCATTTAGAAATCAGGTTTTTTTTGTTGAATGGGAAATCTTTGCAACTTTGCTCAACTCAAAAATCCTGTGTATTTCTTTTTTTCTCATTTTGATGACATGGATTATTGCATTACTTGGACTATAGTTTGGTTGCACTTCCCCCCGTTTCCCATGCATTGAGATTGCATTTGTGGCAGATGAGCCCGAGGGGGGAGTTGGAGGTGAAACAGCACTGATTTCACATAAACACAGGATTGATAAGATTGCACATAAACGCACCATTGAAGCAGACCTTTCAATCGCTCCGCACTTTCAACTGCATTTCCACGCAGAGCTTTGAACGAGAGAAATAATAAATGCACAAACATAAATAACACGTCTGTGAAGGAAGTAAGGAATGAATGCAGAAATATTCTTAAAAACAGACGGCAATGAATGAATTCCGGTTGGATGTGCCTACCAAAAGAAATTATTCATATAATAAACGCGGTGCTAACCACAGCTTTAATTAACAGGCGGTGACTTTCAGATTTACAGCGGTGACCACGATGTGACCCTGCTGAGCATCAGTAAAGAAGTAGATATTTATTAAGTGTGATGGTGCCTTTTATTGAATAAGGAATGGGTACAACCCCACGCCTGGCTACCATTCAGCTGAGAGTAGGCTCAAAATAGAGACGGATAATGTAACCATGCAAAATGAAAAGCAAATAATTATATCCAGCTTTAAAGCCTCTATTAGTGCAATTCTGTACGAACAAATGGAAAATTGCACACTTAGTAATTTGTCCATTTGATTATGGCTGCTGAGTATGTGTGATTAAAATAGTGTAATTATATCTACTGTATTGCATTCGTGCTCTGAACAAGACATTGAAATATCGGGCAATTGTGTAACTGTAGTGACAGTTTGATAGACTGGACACAATACCATATACTGCAGTAAATTAATAGAATGTTCCATTTGCTAAATTGATCCATGAAAAGGATTTACCCAGAGGAGCTGAAAGTTCAAACTGCACATAGCTTTTACAGTGCAACAGGGGTTAAACTATTAAAAAGACAACTATTGACTTCTACCACAATGTTCCTTTTCAGACTGTGCGAACATGAAGCATTAAAGTACCACTCCAGACAGCAGTAAAAAACTGAAAAAAAAAAAAAAAGCTTTAGTGAAACTCACAGCGCCAAAAGAAGAAATAACACAAATTTCTTACACTGGTGGCAATTATGTTGAGTAGTATCCTAGTCGACAGGGTCGCCTTTCTCAGCACACAAGACGTCACGCTTCTGAGGGCCAGTGAACTTGACACTGGAACGTGACGCTTTGCGCTGTAACGTCAAGTGCTGCAAACAATATGCACTCACGAAAGCAAAGCACCGCTCGACTCAGGAGAACGACACGCTCCGATGATTGTGCCTTTGCCACAACTATTTGTGATTGACAAAGGCCCGTGTAACTCGCCGCCGACTTTACCTTCGCGATCCGGTATCTTCCGTATATCTCGGCGGGAGAGCAAACAAACGAGCAGTAAATAACTTGGTCCCCACAGGCCGTCAATCAAATGGACAAGTGTACACTACGCTGTGTTAGAGAGCTCAGAGCTGAACTAATCCAGTAAATACAACAAAAGCCCCGACCTGAGAAAAATCCTGTCTGAAGATCCAGTCTCAAACCACAGGAGGAAAAGCCGGGAACACAGAAATCTAATGACTCCAAAGCAGGCATGAAGTGTGAAATCCTACTCTTTCCGAGGAACAGCTGAGCCCGCGTGTGAGAGACGAAGCCACTAACATTTGTTGCAGCGATGGATAATCATATTTATTGATTCACCGAGTGGAGTCATTAGCTGGTTAACACGTCGCCACCAGAAATATTAGCCATCATTGTGGAAAGCCGTGTTTAAAAGAGCGTCACTTGAAATTCATAATAGCCAAATGAATGCAACTATTGTTGGGTAAGTCTTTCAATAGCTGCCTCGCCATCATCACACTCATCGTGCCAATGCATTACACTGAACAAAAGAGCTTAAGGCTAATTATTGAAAGATCCACACAAACTAGTGAGCTAGTTAAATATTGTCAACTCTAGCCAAATTCCCAATCTTCCTCTATTAATTAAGCCATTTAATCATCCACCACACTAATTGCATAATTAAATCACTGCCTCCTGGGTGTTACTGATGTGCAGTGGGTAATCTGGCGCAAAAATACCACTCATCAACAATGTGGGCTGGTTGATAATGGTAATGGATGGCTAGGACCACAGCGACTCGCCAAGGACAACTTGCTTCGGTAATACACGAAAGGTTATGGTCAGTTTTTACACCGTTCTGATGTGAACGTTGGGGAGGAGATTTTTTTTGTCAAAGCAGAGAATGACACATTATAACCAATGCTTCTCTGCATTTGTGTCATGATAAAGAGACTATTCAGATTGATATGCAACAAAAGCCATATTTTCTGTTTAATAATTGTGCAAGTACAACATCTTTAACCATCAAATAGACTCCATTTTAACTTTAACTCCATGAAGATGACTTTTTTATGTTCAATGTTTTATTTTCTGAAAAAATAATGTTATGACATATTCACTATTTTAAAAGTGACCTTTAACCTCAGTGAAACACCATTTCCTACATGATGCCACAATGTGTGCCGTTATTTTGACATTGCTTTTTAATAATAAGTTGTGACAGTGAGTTTAAAACAGTCCCCGGAGAACAACTTTGCACAAATAAAAAAAACGAAATCAAAATCATTAAAAACAAAGCATTCCACTGCACTAAACACACAGCCCCTCATCCAGATACAACAACATGCTGCAGCCCTCCAATTTAGCACAATTGTGGTCAGTCGACACGAGTGCGACCGGCACAAACACCTTGTGTGTTGGCATTGTTGGGTGCGCTCGTCTCAGCACAAGACTCGGCGGCTCCAGCCAAGTGTTTAAATTCCTGAAGAGCCTCCAGAAGAAATTAGTATGTAATGGCCACACTCTGCAAGAAGAAAGACCCATTATGGCTTTCCACTGACTGTACTTGGCTTTCATTTGTGAGCTAAATGGATGCGCGTGAAGGTGAGAGTTCACTAGCCATTCAAGTATTTGGCTTTAACTGGCTCCAGCACTCTTGCTTTAATTCAAGCAGAAGGACAAGTATGAATAATCGCTCTGGATAAGACTCATCACAACCACCGGCTGCCCCACACACACACACACATACACACAGACACACACACCACCACCACTGCCAACCCCCCAACCTCAAAATGGCTGCTGAAGCTTAATGACAAAATACCATTTACATCATGCCTTTTAATTTGCAATTTGCCAGCTTTTGTTGCTGCTATCTGATTTTGGTTTGTTAGCTGCGCACTGTATTATTTTGATGCAAATTTCCTCCCAGCTCATCTCAACTGGTTCTAATTTCACATTTGTTTATCAGAGCTAGAGAAAATAGCTAGGGAGAAATGGGTAACTCTAATCAATGTAAAATAGAACACAAAATATCCGATGATTACGAACCGGCGAAGGCTGACAGACTGCGCGGAGAGCTCAGGCTGGTGGATGCAAGAGCCCGTGTGGTATCATGGGGACAAAGAGACCACGCCCAGCTGACACTGTGGGGATGAGTTGTATAAAAAATTGAGGTTTTGAAGAGAAATGTCTGTTATTGCGCCCGTAACGAAGGAGTGGCTGATTTATTTAAATACACAGGAGTGTAGAGCCAAAACTGCTAATACGAGGCCCCAAGGGGGTTCATCTCATGTAATATATGCACAGGCTAATTTATTGCACCAGGACTAATTTCCATTGCTTGTGCTTGGAGTTGCCTTGCTAATTATGGAATGTTTTTTTTTTTCTTTTAACCATTTTTTTCTCCCCGATTCATAATTGCGCATCCACATTCAGGGCCAGTGTCCTTGCAAATGAGATGAGGCCTTGCCATTTGGCATTCACGCCCCCCCTCCCCTCCACACACACACCCAGGTGAGCCCACAGCCCACACAGGGCACACAAGCGACGCTCCATTTCCTTCCAAAAAACACCCACCCACCCAATCACCAGTGTTGGATCTTTGATGGGCTCTGCCCCCAGAACTGCTATAACCATCTCAGAAATATCAGATAGGCTGGTGTGTAATTAGACTTGGGACTTTAATTAGGAAAAGTTAACTGTTAGATGAAAGCTGTCACATCTGTGATACGTACTGTTGGTTCAGTGGATGGATCCCAGGGGGGTCTGCATCAAAAGGCCCTTCCCCGCTGAGCAGGCCCACTCTAGCATGTTCTCATGCGCCAAATCAGGCCCTCTGAGTGGCAGCGGATGTGAGGGGATGGAAAAACAGAGGCACAGGCACAAGTTAACTGCAAAGGAGAAACGGAGAGGAGGAGGAGGAGGAAGGGAAAGGGAACGGAGGAAAACGAGAGAGGGGAGAGAAGAAAGGGAAAATATCGCAGAGCCGCTCGGCTGCTTTTTTGTGTGTGTGTGTGTGTGTGTCTCGTTAAATGGAGAACACGACACAGACACAAAGGGATCTGAGGGAAAACAATGTCGCTTAACAAGACATCACTGGCTCATCATTAGCAATTTGTTGAGGGCATAATTTTCCCCTGCCCCTTGCATAATAGGTGCCCTGGGATATCGCCGACGCTTTTGTGTGCCCTCATTTGGCTATTTATTTACTTGGCTCGTGTCACAAAAGAGATCTGGCCACCTCATGCGAGAGCCAAGATAACGCCGTTATGGCTCCACATCACAGCCCTATTAAGATGGAGCTCCTTTAATTGACTCCCCTAGCTCATTGCCTGACCTGGAGTCCCACAGATCCCACCCAACCAATAAGAGTCCTCGTCTCACAGGGCAAAGCTTGGGGCGACGCGACGTTTTTGTTCATTTCGTCGCGGCTGGTGTCACGTCAGATGGCCTCGTTATTGGGCGCACTTGTTTGTTTTTATGCATCGTGCTCAGAGTTCAGGTGCTAAAAGAATGATCAGGAGCGATTCTGTGTTTTGATTGAGCTGCTCTCTCTCTCTCTACTTTCTGCCTTGTGCTCTCTCTCTCTCTCTCTCTCTCTCTCTCTCTGCACTGGAAAAAATACAACAGCTGCAAACCGCTGTAGCAGTGTTAAATATGGTGAAACGGCTTGACGGATATCACTGCCATTAATCACAAAAGCAAGGGGATAGAGAGAGAGAGAGAGAGAGAGAGAGAAGAGAAAGCCTTATAATTTCATTGTGTGCGTTTCCTGTTTACCCATCCCCACAGATGGTACTGCCAGCGCTCCACAGAGGAGCTCTCACACTGTTGTTCCATCGCCCCCGCTTTCTGTGGCCCTTTTGTGACAGTAAAGACATTGAGCTGTCATTTACATTCAATAGACACATACACTGGGGATGGATGGATGGTCGAATGGATGGATGACCCGAGTCATGGCAACAACGCGGCCATTTGGAAAAACAAAAAGCAGCATTTTTTTTCTGGAAATGGAAAGAAATTGATGATGCTAGCTTGGTGCGGCGCTGACAGATTGCGATCAGTATAATGATGTGCACACACTGTCTGAGGACCCCTCACTTCCTGGGACTTGCCCCTTTTTCCACCCATCGTTCTTTTTGAATGACAGCATTCACATTAGTGTAACTGTAATATGATTGTGTCTGCTGTTGAGGAAATGAAAATCAAGTATTTGACCTTTGTATCTTACAAGTGGCTTAGTCTTCTGCTGTGGTGGCCTTCAGACTGATGATGCAGTAGCACCCTTTTATGCCAGCATGCCCTCTTTGTTTTTTTTCATAATTGTTAAGCCTTCATATCAAGACTAAACAGCTTTAATGTATTCCGTCCATAGCATAGCTGGAATTTGCATGAATTTATCAGGCTTAAAGCCACGCCGCCTGTTCTTAGTCCTCCATTGCGTGAAGTGTGTTAAATGTGCACACATGCACACAGCAGCCCCGTGTCTGCCGCTTTGACACAAAATTGTGCTTTGGCAAGGCCAAATGAGTAGATAGTGAAATCGATTTCCACATTGTATTTCACACCCTTTCATCAGGCCCGGCCCTCGTGGCTGGAACGCTTGTGATTTCAAAAGCACTTAACATACGCCAGCCCCTTTGTTCGAGAAGCAAACTACTTCTGAGGAGACATCAATGCAAATAAAACCAACTAGCAGAGCGAAGGGAAACTCGAGCTGAAGAACAACCAAATTACCCGTAGTTAATACGTCTTCATTACAATTTCTCTCTCTCTCTCTCTCTCTCTCTCTCTCTCCCTCCCTCTCTCTCCAGCATACCAAAGATTCTCAGCGCTAATGATTTTCTGGGTATTAAAGAGGCACCCACTGCTGTCACTCTGGATATGAAACAAGAAAACAGATTATTGTCGAGATCACCCACTGTGAACACCCAAATGATACTTAAAAAATAATGATGTTCTTAACCATACTCATTAACAGCACAGTGCAGGAAAGAACAATACTCTCCTCCAGGAAAGCCAAACAGATTTCAAATTAGAGCATAAAGCAGAGAGGCAATCAGTTTGGAAAAACACTAAGGATGGAAACAAAGCAGACGGTGTGGCGATATGCTGTTCCCACACACCGGGATTTGGGTACACTAGCAGTGGTTTAAAGTGACTGAACATTTGGCTGTGGTTATTGGTGCAAACTCTGCATCTTACGTATTTTTTTAAATCATAGCTGACACTTGAAAGGCATCCATTGAAAACCTAATCCTGTATAGTAAGTTGCAAATGTTGACTACTTACTATCTGCATGATGTGCACGAAGTTGATGCCAAACACATCAAATCATAATGATAATTATTGTTCCCCCCACTGTTCTTCACTTCAAACATGCTCTGTATACTTACTGTATATCTGCCGTGTTTCCCCACTGAAATAATTGGCACCATGTGGTAAAAACAGAAACGGTAATGTTTGGTATACAGGATGGCATGCACCAGAATTTTTTATTTGCCTAATTTAAAACTGTAAGTTTAGGGCTCACAGCACGACAGGAAGTCCATTTCGACGAGTTGCCAATGAATAACCAGAGCCTAATTTCCATTACATAGGAGAACGATTCAAATGTTGGCCTATAAACAGACAGTAAAGGAAGTCCAATGTTCCATAACTCAACCCTTGTAATGGCGTACTTTTCCTGAATAGGACAACTAGGGACACAGTGGGATTGTTCAGTTCTCGCCAAGCCAAAACGATTCTTTGTCAGCCAGGCATAAATAACATAGTGTTGATTGTTCTGTCAAAGTTAATCTGACAGCTCGGGGAAGCAGTCATTTATCTAATGACAGAGTTTCTATGACGACAATCGATCCTCCTGCAGCCTGGTGTGTGTGTCTGTCTGTGTGTGTGTGTGTGTGTGTGTGTGTGTGGTGAAGGCGGGGGGGTATACGAAATATTTTCCATGGGCTGTGTTAGTTGAACACAGTAAAACACATTGAGGAACAGGGGACAGAGATGCTCTGTGCTGATGTGCAGCTTTGTCCCTAAAGGTATCACTGTAATACATTCTTAAGCTCCCACAAAGTTTTAGTTGTTTTATTTATTCATTTTTACAAATTTTTTTGCACATATCCAAAAGCTAATAACTTTGGCAAAGTAACATTTCATCACAATACCACAGCATGTCTGGTTTCCACCAGTGAATTTTACCTGATATTATGTGATATAATTTATTGTGTTCCGCATTCACAGAGAAACATTATTCAAATTACTTTCAAATGTCTTCATTCTTGCACTTTTTTGCAAAGCAGGTGGATCTTTTAAAGTTTCTTCTGGTAAAAATATACATTAGTTTTCTGATATTCTACAATATTCTTCACCATTCACTCATCATAACAGTTTTCAGTGATGCACAGAGTTCGACATTAACTTTATCCTTGTGATGGTCACATTTAGAATGATGTAGTTTATCAAAATTATGCTTCATCTATTCGTATGAAAACATATTCAAATGAATTATTACCTAATTCCACGTTGTGCACGACTACAAAGTGTAAAGATGTTTACACATTTTTTTTCTTTCGAAAAGGTTTTTTTGAGTCCTTTTCTTTTCACTTTTTCAGTCATGGCTGAGGTGAGTCTGAAAATCTCACTCCTGTGAATGAGCGACAAAAAAAGAAACCAAATTAATGCTGACATTTTTGCAGTTTAGGGAGGCTGGGTGCTGCTTCCTGCCAAAGAGAGACAACATTAGGGAAATAGTTAAGCAGCTCACATTATATTTTAGCACTCATCTGTTAATGGAGTCAGAAATATCTACCACTCTTTAACTCTCTCCAAAACACTTAGCTAAATTCTCACTGTTGCTTTCTTGTTGCACCAAACAGGTCACGGCGATGACTGTCATGTGACCTTGATGCATCGTAACAATTGCTACATGATTATAGGTAGAAAATAGTTTGGAGGATGCTTGGAA
Organism: Holacanthus passer; assembly: GCA_025331565.1. Taxonomy (NCBI): domain Eukaryota; kingdom Metazoa; phylum Chordata; class Actinopteri; family Pomacanthidae; genus Holacanthus; species Holacanthus passer. The sequence goes on along the minus strand of JAFREQ010000018.1, from coordinate 2,626,290 downwards.
AGGTGTCCTTGGATGCTTCTGTTATCAGAGAATTTATATTAATTTGCCTTTTCCTTCAAGTCCTCCTTTGGACTTATTTCTTATTCCCAGAGAAAAATATTGACAGCGAGAGGAAACAGGCCTTTGTGATGGTGTATGCTATAGATCCCTCATAATGAAGTGCATTAATGTTGCAAGAATGCTGAACATTATTATTTTAATTATATAATTCTTCTAGTTTAGTTTGAGTTGAAGGTCATTGTGGAGCACTGAATGACCCAGTAGCGCCGGGTAATAGCCAGCAGCAGAGAAATTAAAATATCTTCTTGGCAGAAGTCTGGTTGCATCTGCTTAGCCCTGTCAGTACTTTTAACATCCTGTTACTTCAGTATAGTGTCCATTTAAATTCAAAAACTGCACGGCTGTTGCAATGTGTTTGGTTTCCTTATGAAATGAAGAAATTAAGAAAGCCTTACTATCTGTGTCTGCTAATGTCCAAGTGTTCTGATGCCTTGACAGAATGTCTCAAATAGGCGACGTGCAAGAGAAGGAGGAGGGTTGAAAAAAAAAAAAAAAAAAACAAGACTAAGACAGAACCTTGACAAATATCATCCATAACATTAAAATGGCCCCTATTGTCATTACGGACAGAGAGATTAAATTCATCTCATCAGACGTAAGTATGACTGGTGCCTCAATAGGCTGATGCCAAGCGGCAAGCCAAGAAGATTAGCAGGGCACTGATATCATTATTTCCGCCTATCAGGGATTTAGCAGGGAGGCAATTGTAATTTCTAGGCTTATTAGTTCACACTCGGAGGAGAGAAAGCCCGGTGATAAAAACTGACTGTGACAGCCGGGCATTCCAGCAGCAAGTGCTGTCACTGTGACACTGACCAAATGCCAGTGAGCCTCTGTCCCTGTAATCCTGCCTAATGGAGGTTAACACACAATACAAAGAGGTCCTCATCAATGATCACAACAATCCACACATTTGCATTTTTAAGTTATAAGAGCGGTCACAGAGAAAATAAAAAATTAGGGAGGGGTAGCTTGTGGAAATGAAGAGCGGCGGGAAGGAGGGAGGGAATTTATTGGGCGCGCATGGAGATGCGAGCGCACACACACACACATACACATCAAGTGTATTTTAAAGTTGTGTGGAGAAGTGGAGCAGCAATCTTGAGGGTGGCAGGCAGGCAGGCAGGCAGATCCTCTTGGCAATTCAAGACATCTGCCTCTCCTGCCTGGGCAGCCTGTGCCAACGCGGGCGCCTGGAGAGAGCCCTGTTTCCCAGCACACTAAAGCCCAGAAGTGTTTGTCTAGCCTAATAAATATTGCACAGTGCTTCCTCTTAATCTCATTAATGTTTGTGCATGTCTGTTGGTGGCTGTAGATATAAACAAGGGATGAGCATTAAGCCCTTAAAAAAAAAAAAAAAAAAAAAAAAAAAAAAAAAAAAAAGACGGCCGTCATTGACGCCACCGGCCTCCTCCCTAGATATACAACTGCGGTCGGCTTCCTTTAAGCCAGCTAGACACGGAGCGGCTGAAAGACTTAAAACATACAGGCATTACTATCTGCTCCATAACACCTGAGTTCATCCCCCAGCTCCATTTGTCTCTGTAAATCCAGGCACAGGATTTGGGTGCTGTCATATTTGGGCCAGATGAAGATATCTGCCGCTCTGTTTGGCAACATGTCTCCTTAATTATGCCTAATTTGTAGACCAAATAGCCGCTTATCACTCCTACTGTCTGTGACAGCTTAATAATCTCTAACCTCGGTGTGGGCGTGTGGATGAGAGAGCGTGACCGGGACCTTAATATGATTTGTGTGTTTTGGTGTCATGGTTTAACAGTTTTATAAGCCAGCCCGGTGATAAGTATCATGTTATTAGGGAGTTACATATTTGACTTTATTTTTCTCAAAGGAAGCCACGTTGTGACCAATTGTATTACAATAATGGCATTAATCAGGGTCTCCGGGGAGGAGGAGAAAGGTGATTTGCATTGCAGCAGCTGACAGTTCTCTCTTAATATCTTTGTATGCATAGTAGGCTGCCACTATACGCTGTAGAAAAGGTTATTGTGAAAAGAACAGAAGCAATCTAAAGGCTTTCGAGCACCTTCCTCAAACCATGAAATGTCATTGTAGTCTTTATTAATGACAAGTAGTCGAAAAGGGGCCGCTGATTGCTTTAGAAATCATCAACGTTGTTTTTCCTCTCTTGATACATTCCTTCTTTTCTCCGCCGTTTTCCAGTGTGATTGTGTGCGCATCTGTGTGTTTGTGTGTGTGTAACATAAGGAGGGGGTATGGGAATGGAAGTAGAGGTGGGCGAGAGGGCCCTGATGGCCCTGCAATGAAATCTGCCTGAGCTTGCCTCTACCAGCTGCAATTATCATTAAGCCTCCAATGGAACTGGTCCACTCCAGAGACACCTAAAAGCCGCCGTAGACCCACACATAATATTGTATTAAATGGGACCAAAAAAATCAATACACAATGCAAATGAAAAGCAGGGGAGTAGGATCCACTCAGTATGCATATTTCCTGTCAAGTACACTTTCTGACCCACTGAACGCCGTCCGTGGCGGAACTCAGTACTTTTGAAAATTACTGATGATCTCTTGTTATGAGCCCCTATCTGCCTGCCTGGCACTATTTGTGATACGCTTGTCTAGCCGCCGCGTGTGCTGAAAACCTGCTCGCGTCCTCGCCGAATTAAAAGAGTTTGTCCATGAACTGACGAGAATGTGCCGCTTATGTCCTTTTTTGTACACAGTAAATGGAAATGTTGATAAATACCTCCTCCCATGAAGCACTTGCTCCGTGGCGGGCTGCGTGCGGCGCACAACGGCACAAGAGAGCTAATTATGAGAAGGATGAGCCGGGGTGAGGAGCAGGGTGGGCAGCTACTTATTTTGCAGCCTTTCTTTCCATTGTGTGGAGATATTATTTCCGGGATGTAAACATTTGTGCTGCATTTGTGCGTGCTTGCCTGTATGTATGTGTGCACCATTGGAGGGTGTATACAGTACATGGAAGAAATACTCCAGCAGGAGGGAAAGAAGCCCCTGAATGCATGTTCTCCTGTTAGTGCAAACAGATAAGTGCTTATCATATACCTGTAGCCAGGAGGTCATATCCAATATAGCCAAGCAATTCCTCCGAGCTCACTTCCCCTGGTTGAATTTGCAATCTTAACTGGTAGGGTGGTCTCTTCTATTGTGAACAGGGCACACACTGGGCTGTCAAGGTATTCTCTCAGAGGCCCACATTCACTCTGTCCCACAGAAGCTATTTATTCTCTCTCTCTCTCTCTCTCTCTCTCTCTCACACACACACACACACACACACACACAGACACAGACAGGCACACACCACCACCACACGCACGTATTATTTTAGACACAATTTTTTGATTTACCGGAATCATTTTCAGATATTAGAATTCGATATCATACAGCTTGTGTGTGTCCCCCCCCCCTCCAAAAAAATGTTATAATATTATTTTCTGGAGTGAACTGTGTGGTATCTGGATTAAAAATCTCAAACTTGTAGTGATAATCTAAAGTTGTAATGTAATTGCTTGAAGGAGCGTTAACTTGGAATGATGCACAGTTTCTTAATGCACATGTGCGAGTAGCATTTTGTCTTTTTTATTATAAGAAAAAACAACGTTTTCAAACTATTTTCAGTGTTTATTGTTTACTTGGACTCATAACTTGTAAACTCAAGTCATATATATTTCGACATGTAATATAAAGGTTCATTTATTTTTATATCTGACCTACTTAGTATTATAAAAGTGATGACAAATTCAATCTGTTCAAAACTCTAATATTGTTCTCAGCTTTTTAGCAAGACATTAAGAAATGTGCAATTTCTTATAAGGTTTTTATGGTTATGCCACAACATCAGATACTTGGATACAGTGAACTTGATTTTAAGTATTATTAGATTCTATATATACACACACTCTATATTGTCTAACAGCTACTAAATGAACAAGAAAACATAAAGTGCCTTCCTTCACCTGACTGACCTGACTGATAAGATGGTGCTATGTCAACACCAACATGTGAACAAATGACGTTCTTCTAACATAACTTATAAATTAATAATTCTTAAGTGAGAGTTGTCTAATTTAAACTCCTTTTTTAACAATGCAAATATAAGAATAACATAGTGTCATCAGGGACTTTACAGAAGGGAGCTACTTCAAATGATCATGCGCTTTTATTTAGTTCACTTTCTGCACAGTGAACATTGCAACTAAGTGGCAGCATCGCATCCGTTTCATCATCACAGAGCAGAGATGAGCTGTTATCTAATTAGCCCCCCAGTTAACACGCTGCTAAAATGAGACTTTCCACAAGAACAATGTTCACATCTCGCTCGCTGATGTGGTCTTTCTCTCTCCCTCCCACTTTTCTTTCTCACACTTTCTGTTTTTCAACCGCACCGAAAGCGGCGGAGAACATTTGTGAATTTGTTTTTAGGTCAATGGTTATGATGTGAACTCATTATAGGAAAGGTCAGACCCATACATAAATGTATACTAGGGTACGGCGAGCGTGGCCCGTCTCAGAGAAGGATCTCAGGATACTTAAAGGACTTCGCCCTGGGAAGAGAGAAGGGCAGACCTCACAGGAGGTTCACAGGAGCTGACTGTCTGTCTCAACCGGTCAGCCAATCCCATGTCTCACTTCGCTGATTATGCACACTTCCCAGACCTCGCTGGAGATACTCCACAGGGAAAGGGGCGAAGAAGCAGGGTTTTTATACGTCGTCGTGTCTAAATAATGATGTCGCAGCCATGAGCAGGGGTGCCTGCTATTCCCCTTGGAGTTTTGGTTCGTGGCCTGCCGCCTCTCCGGTTAAGGCTCCTGTCTCTAATGACCCATGTGAAAGACTACCCCGCACTGCCGTAATGACATATCATACCTCATCACTTAGACCCCACACTGACAATTATAATCATATATATAGCTTTTGCCGCCGGATCACGCCACTGTTATGACAAATTGATATGGTGATGAGAGACGCGGCGGCGGGAGAAGGAGCTGGGGAGTGGAACGGAGACGGAGGGCAAGAGCGGGAGAATATGTCCAAGCACAGAGCACGGAGATGAGGGATGACTGAAGACACCTAGTGAGGAATTGCAGTATCAGTGTTCCTTACACAGGGTTTCATTCTTCACGCAAGTTATTGTTCATTCACCCCCTTGCCCCTTAAAGAGTCATATTCTGCCCTGTTTGGCTAAAGAACACTTTCTGTCTGTATGGGCCCTGTCACTCCCCTCTTGTTTCTTACAATGGGGGGTTTTAAGCCGCCACACTAGATGTGTAAAACCCTTCCCTCTCTGATGGGGCTAGGGCATGGACCACCAGCATACTTGGCCCCTCTGCCCCATGATGCACCCAAGACAAAAGTGCATTGAGAGTCTCCCCAGTTTTTGTTCCTCGACCTTCGAGGTACCAACACCCACAAGGCACTGGACTCACTTCCTGTGCTGCACTTTGTTCTACATTTATTACCCTGTTCTGCCAATAACATGTCCTTCAAACTCCAAGATGGATGTTTGCTGAATGAGTTAACCTTGTGTATATTTGACAGTGGCTATTGGTGGTCCATCTCTTTGAGGCTGACTTGGCACAAAGGGGCTTTTTGTTCCCCATTTTTCTGTGTCTCTTCCTTGTGTTCTTCTTGTTGTCCTTTGTTTCCCTGCTTCCCCATCTCTTTTCCTAAAAAAAAAAGAAGAAGAAGAAGTACCCTTAAGGGCAGGCTTTTCAGTCCGGCATCTTTTTATTCCCTTTGCTACACAATTTTTATACTTCCACAATATCTCCCTCCAGTCCCAGCCCCCCGCTCTCTATCCGCAGCCCAGTCCTCCGTGCCCCAGCCCTGCCTGTCCTGCAGCAGATTTAGCTTTTGTTGGCTAGTGTTAATAGGATTAAAATGGGTTACTAGCTCAATCACAGAGAGCTTCAAACCATCCCTAAATGTAAGTGTCTCATGGGGGTCGGGGGGCATTGTGGTTCTGTCTTTCCCCCCTCTGGCAGCCCTCCTGATCGGAGGAGAAACCCCAGGCCTGATGGGGGTGGCAAAGGTTTGGCCTCGAGGAAAATCCGCAGGATTATGTCAGCACTCATTACAATGTACACAAAGACCACGGGATCAGTAGGAGCACAAACGGAGCAGTTAAGTCAAATAGGGTGGGCCAGGGGATTCTCCGCTTCCACCCTGACATTGATTAGCCTTTGTGCTCCACGACTCCCCACGTTCAGGCCACAGCCGCTGGGTTACCGATCGGCAACGTATAAAGTTAGTCCTGCACCGGGTTTTATACCGGCTGGAATCTCAATTTAGAGGCTTAGTCTTACATCTCTGATTTCATTTATTGCTAAATAAAGATGACCTGTTACCATAAACTGCAGCATTTAGCCTGATGTTGCATCCAAAGTCACAATTTTTTTACCAAGCAAACAAAAACAATCTGCCAGCTATGATAAAAATCAATTCAGCCTTGGCAAGGTGGATATTGTGGGTATAGCACGGCGTGCCCAGCACCCATACATAATTAGACAGTGGATGAGAATAGTAGGGGATCTATTGTGATAATGTGAGGTCACGTCGCTCTTGAACATCCATGATAATGACCATATCCAATGAAGTTGTATCCATTAGGCACGTTGAAGTGTCCAGTACCGCATTCACACAGCCCTGAGACTCACACATACACACACACGTGCATATGCCTCATTTGCATAGCGCTTAAACAAAAGTGAAGACAGATAATTAAAAAAATAAAACACAATAAACAGCCGGACAGGATTAATATTCCGCTTCTCATTAAAACACCACAAATGCATGCTGGGTGGAGCATGTGCGTGACTACTACAGTGTCACCCTCGGAGGCTGGAAACGCGAGGGGCCGTCCAGCGATGGATGTTTGTGTTCATTTGAATAGGCACTCAGGGGCAGTGTTCCACCCCTGCGTTCAGCGCGCATTTTCATACGTGACAATAACACTCATCCATTCACGGACGCATACGCACTTGAAGACAGATGAATGCATGCGTTCACAAGCACAGACGCACACACGCCACCTTCTGCCGCGCGTAAATGCTTTCGTCGACCAGCATGCACACTTGTGTTAAGCTATGCAAAAATGGCCACATTCACAACTCACTAGTGCTCGTGCATGAAAAAAATGGCTGATGTGCCAGTGGTGTGTGTGTGTGTGTTTGTCCACAATGTAGGCATCGCTGCGGTTATGTTACAAAATATGCACCGAAGCTGTGTCTGCTAAGAACACGGATTCATTTTACTGACCGGCAAATGTAATACAAAATCCATGCACCCCGTGTTCAAGCCATTGCACAGATGTTGCATTGCCAATATGTTCTGGCTAAACAACAGGAAGCGATTGAAGGGATTTTGTTTCCATTTCTGCTGCATCAGGTTCGAAAACAATGCACTTGGTCCGCACATAGAGTACACAGCGATTCCTGTTAAAGTAGCTTCTCAGTGAAGATTGCTGAGGTCCTTTAAGAATATTACAGCCATATGGGTTTTCCCTCCGCACATATCTGTTTATTTATTTACCTAGATTAGATCATAAAATCATGAAATTACCCTAAAATTGCTTTTTTGAGAATGCACACAGCATATATATATATTTTGCCCCTATCCCCCTCCTGTCAGCGTATTCATAAATGTTGCTGGAAAATTTCTTATTCTAGCAATCCTCCAGATAGCCAGAGCCCATTTCCATAGCTTTAAATAATGTCAATCTGGGCAAACCCTGGATTGAAGCCCCTGAGCCGGAAGGCACAATTTCTCCTTTGCCTACAGTCTGATAATTTTCGGAGCTATTGGCAACTTGGGAATTTTGCAGCCTTATCACTTGGGCTCAGCGAAGTTCACTGCCACTAATCGGTGCAGGGATCACTCATTCAAGGATTGCATGATCATGTTTTTTTCCAGGGCAGTGACAGCTGTCTGCACCGGGGCATTAGCAATGCAGATGAAGCAGCCTAATAGGTTAATGCGTAACACACGAAAATTAGGTTTAATCCCCAAGTGAAATAATCTAACATTTGCAAATTCCTTGATGTGGGAATAGAGACATTGCCTGTGACTCAATTAGGTGCAATGCGGATCAAAGCAAATTTACCTAGAGCATGTGCCCTAGATCCCCAGCACGCAGGCACGTGTATGTGTGCGAGTGTGTGTGTGTTTGTGTGTGTGTGTGCATGTGACAGTGAGGGATATGGCAGCGTGCCTGTCCTCATAATGCCGCAGGCAAACCCGGGGCGGCAATAACATCATCATGACAGGACCTCTGCCTGCTTATTTATTCCCTTTACTTACCTCACTGCTCAAATAATGTCAATGCACACGTGCACACGGACATACACACCCTGACACGCTGACGCACACACACGCGCACACACGCAGACATTTGAAAATGAATAGCCTTAGCCGTGGAACCTGCAGAGAAGTGATAACTGAGACGGTGTGAGCAGCCTCCGTCACAGCAGCAGTGTTTTCAGCCTAATTGGAACTAAGTACCAGACACATGTGGGAGCAAATATATGTGGCGATTCATATGCATGTGGTCAGGTTGGGATATATTTCTTATTCAAATCTAAATTGAATGGGGGTTGGCTGAATCCAATCCAAATGTAGCACTAATGTTGGATTCTATCCCGCATCATGCCCCATGATTACTATTAATAAGCTCCTGCCATGTGTACATCGGGAGACCCTATACAGTGCCCTGTAATGGAAATGGAACACTGGGGTTGCGCGTGTGTGTGTGTGCACATACGTGTGAGTGTATGTGTGTGTATCATTAGCAGGGTGCAGCTGGCCATTAGGGTCCTAGGGTGGGTGTTGTTTTGCTCTTCTCCTCACTGTATTCCTGTCGGTTATTCTCTAATGTGTTACTCTGACCACCGGCACTTTGTTAGAGGACAAAAACATTTCCTCATTGCCTCTCACACAAGTGTGTGTGAGTGAGGTCGAGACTGATTTCTCAAAGCAGGTAGCGAGTAATGAAAGACACACTCTATGCCTTCACGAATTGGCAATCGAGAGAGGAGAGAAGACTTCAGAAATAAGCACTGTTTAGGGGTGGGAAGCGTCAAAACGCACCAATTACTATCCCCAGACAGTTACCCCTCCAAAAAAAAAAAACACACACACTGAAATCAATGAGGACACAAACTGAACAATCAGCTGCAACTAGCTATCAACAATGGAGTGGAATATGCAAAAATGCCAATTAAATGTGTTAGCATACGCACAGCTTTTTTTTTTTTTTTTTTTTTTGTGTGATATCCCAACATCTGTGGCATTAGCCATGGCTCTCTTTATGTAAAATAGAGACGGGGAAATGAATACGCAATCTACCACTGTGTTTTCATCATTAGTGCGCTCCAACTCACGGCTCTGCTGCCTCCCAAGCCGCCCGAGTGGGGAGCGAGAGGAACATTTGTGTGCCCTCGCTTGCCAAATTAATTCTTGTCTTGACATCTTAATTCTCAGTTCTTGTGTGTGGTCAAATCAGCCTACTATAGAAAAGCAATCAAGCAATTATTCCCAAATTATATTTGCCCAACACACACTGATTGGTTATTCTTTTCTTATTGAGTAAGCTCATTAATTCTGAGCAGCTTGCTTGTTATGCCTCTGCCATTACTCCTTTCCCCTCTCGTCCCCTCTCTCTCTCCTCTCTCTCTCTCTCTCTCGCTCACCCCCTGCTCTTCATCATGCACACTCACTCCCAGCTCTCACCCCCCTCTCACACACACTCCTCTTTCCTTCTCTCTCCAACAGATGCACCCTATCTTCCAGCCCCAGCCTGCTGATGTTTTGGAGATGACATACACTACAAAAGCCCCATGATCTGTGGCATTGTCTAGTCGGCCAATTACTATTCCCATCTCTGATTAACTTTGATGTGGAACCTAATGAGATAAGGCAGCTTATCAAGGCAGCAGCTGATAGTGGTCTCATTTATTCCTGTGCCTGGCACCCAAGCAAGTGACAAAAAAAACTAATGAGGAGGAGTTTGTATGTAAGCTCAGGTCTGAGGGAAGTGCAAAATTGTTCATCTGCAGTTCATCAGCTCCCGCCTGAAATGGCCTCGGCAGCGTCAGCGTGCAGCGCCGGGACACTCCACATAACAGCACTGTGGCTCGCCGTACAACAAGAGCCACCACGTTTCTGACTTCCCCTCTCTCCTCCTTTCTCTTAACAGCTCCTCTTTCCCTTCTCCAGGCTCTAATGGTGCAGCTAATTGCTCAGGTTGTTTAGTTGTGAGGAATGGAGGAGTGTGTGTGTGCACAAAGCTGTTCCCTTCGCCTGATCTCCAAGAGGTGAAACCTTAATTTTCCACTGCTGCCATCTGTGTCTATTTTTATTTTGCGTGTGACCGTGTGTGCGTGTGTGTGCGTTTGATTTTTCCACATGGAGACAAGGAAATAATTTGAGAACCTGCTCTGCTGTTGATTGGATTTCTCTATAATACATTTCACTTGTTTTAAGGATGCGTTCATGATACACATTCTGCTATAACGGTATGTTTTTGAAATATGAACGAAGAATTAGGCTTCCGTTGAATTATGGCTTATGAGAATGAAATTTAAATACAAAATGCTCACATCGTGTCAGTTGCACTGAATAGTTGCTGAGCAGAGGTAAAAAACAGTTTCTCTTCTTATTAGAAATAAAATGTGGGAGCTTCTCTAGTTTCTGTGCCATCGCAAGGCAGTGTAATAATTACTCTCCTTTAAAAGGCTTGTTCATATTTTCTTATCAACAATACCACTACATTGTAATGAAACAGTCCTTTTAAATAATACTTTTGTTGTGAAGCAGCAGCATATTCTTGTAATGCAGTTGACGAAGGAGGGGGGAAAAAAAAATACCCTGAAGTGAATTGAACTGTGAATTCTCCTGCACGGACTGTGTGTAGAGAGGCAGGAAGTGTGTGCCTTTTGATTTGGAGTATAAAAGTAAATAATATTTGTACATCTAACACATACTCGAAGTGAATGAGCAGCCCCTGAATGTGTTTCTATGAGCAAGTGGAGAGCTCTACAGACTTTAAAGCCGGAGCCCAATTAAGCCTCGCCTCATCGGGAGAGGGAGAGGAGCTGAAAGCTGAATACATAAGATAATGCAGCCGCACTAAAGCAGCCAGCTCGCTCAGTGTAAAATTAGAGAGGGAAGAAAAAAATCTTGATAAAGCGAGAAGAAAAAGCGGGGACAGACAGTAGGGGGAAGAAGAGGAAAAAGAAGTTCCTTTGGGCCAATTTCCTTTGAAACTGGTTAACCAAATACAGCTATTCATATTCAACACAATTAATAGTGTCTCTTTCTTGTTCAGACGGCACATCATAACGGGCAGAGGGGAAGAGAGAGAAGAGGATTTCTTTCTCCCTCCAAATTGTAGCCAATTTAAGGACAAAGCGGTACCCTCTAGTTCCCCAGAATAGGAGTCGCATGCATAAAAGAAGACTGACATCCAAATCTCATTCAAGGACGCAATTTCCAAATGCTAATCATAATCTGCAGATGTTGGCCACTGATACATCCGTTTATTTATTTATTTTGGAAGCATGTCTGTGCCCATTTGGACGGCCTGTGAAATTTGAAACAAAGAGGGAAAATCCCTTCTTTTTGAGGCATGTTGAACAGTGAGCGAGACCAGCCACAGCATGGACATCTGCACCATCTTCAGATGGTGTGTTAGCAAACACACGCCTGCGCACACGCACACACACACACGCAAAACAGTCGTTCACACGCACAGATGCACAGAAAGGCAGCACACGCACATAGGGGGAACTCAGACATGCTCGCATACACACCCATCTCTCTCTCTCGTTTTTCTTTTTTTACTTCTCTTGCTCTCCCTTTCTCTCCGGGTCGTTTTAGAGTACCTCAGATGTGTCATCAGACATTGGTTTCCATCTGAACCTGAGGGAAAAAAGAAATACTTGACAGAAAGGTATATAAAAAGAGGACACTCTGAATTTTTGACATTCTTTGCACAGCTGCTTCAAAATGAGTAGGATGGAGAGGCAAGGAAAAGCAACTCCAAGACGGGTTTTTGTTTATTTGCTGCCTTTTCTCCCTTTCCTCTTTCAGGGAGATGGAGGCTAGCACAAGGCCACAACTCACTCATCCTTGTATAGAGGGACTCAGTGCAGGGCCGTGAAAGAGAAATAGGCATGGCTAAATTAATTCTGGGATCTGCTCTATTCAGCCCAACTCAAAAAGGATAACCCCTTTTTTTTCCATTTAGATACCAAATGCAAGGTGAAACTCAGCTCAACTTGTCAGCTAGGTGGCATTTAATATGCTGCTTCCTTTGATAGGTAAATAGATACAGTCGTAACTGCAGCTGCTAACTAGTAATTAGATTTATTCAACTCGGGGCTTGTGTTGCATCAGTCGCGTGTTCATGTCGTGCTTGTTGACACGTGCTTCTGGTTTGAAATTTCCCCCAGCTCACCATTCTTAACATGCTTTCTATTTTTGCAAAAATAAAAAATTTTCTTTCATTCTGGCTCTCGTTCACTTACGTGGAATGTTGATTTTTTTTTTTGCATGGAATGTTTGCTTCTTTTTCTGAGTAAATATCCTGATAAATGGCCTTGATAAATTAGAAAACATCCATTTGTATTGCTACTTACTACCATTCAACACTAGTTGGCATGCCAGTTTAAATAGGAATGCAGACAGTGTGCGCAAATGCTTCGAGTGTGTGTTGAGAGCAGTGACCCTTCAAGACTGCAGCCGTGCAGCCCTCCATCATCACTGATGGGCTACCTCTCCTTATGTAATAATTAATATTCATACTTCTCTACATGTGATCCCTCCTTGGATGGCTGCTGATGTTATGGAGCCCATTCTGGCTCAGTGGGGTTAATACTTGACTACAAAAGCCATTGATTGAGGTGGCACTAGAGAGATGAGTATTCTGCCGCTATTTGTAATATTTCACAGCGGCTTGGAGGTGCTGTATAGATGCTCGTTTCCCTTTGAAGACTGTCTCTGGATGTTTCCACTGTTGGCTCCTGGCTCGCTTTGTTGACTTTGTCCTGCCTCTCCCCCAATAAACAATCCTCCCAGCTGATAGCATGCCAGGTTCTGTCTGAAACAATCAGTACTCATGCCCCTCTCGAGCATGCCAGGCCAATCAAAAGACAGGAGAAGACAAACAGAGCCGTGCAGCTGTCCTCCGAACAAAATGAAGCACTTCCGGGGCTAGTGAGGAGGACCGGGGCGCTGGGTGCACCCTAAATGGACCATTGTACTCTCCCAGAAAAAAAAAAAGCTTCAGGATCACACAGCACCCAATTGTGGGCCAAGTGACACTCCTCCACACCCACCCACTTCCCATACCTACAAATCACACATTTACCTCCACCCCCCACCCCCACCTCCATACCCCCTTTCTTCATTTATTCACTTCCCTCCCTCTCCCGGTCGCCCAGACTTGGTTGTATTCTTCAGGGAAGGAAGAAAAGACTCTCCCTGCTACAAATAGATGGAATGGCTCCGGTATCCCCCACCCACCCTTTCTCCTGTCGGCAGCAGACTCTGTGAGGCAGACTCTGCATGTCCAGCCGCCAAAACACTCAACATGCCACAGCAGTCTGACTGGGTGCTGAAAGCGGGGTCTGCATTTTAATATTCAGTGCACCAATTCATTAACATTCTATTCGAGCCCATAATAGAGACTGGAGAGGCTCTGACCCTGCAGTTCCACGATCAAGGTCAGTAACTAAGAAAATAAAATCTGAATCGCATCCTGGCACACAATTGGATACTCCAGCCCTGCCATATCCCCGCTTAAGAAAATAAAATTACACCCCCCCCACCCCACCCAAACATGATGAACGCATTCACTGTGTTCTCAATAGGGGCACTTTGGAATGAAAAGACCGTGCTTCAAAAGTAAAAAAATTTTATTTTGATGTAACAAAATGAAAGGCAAATTCATCTTCAGGACAAGCATTAGCAAAGTACTTCTGTCATCGCACTTTGTAAATTATGGATTTGTTAAAGTTTGAAGTTTTGTTATTTAGGCCTCAGCAACGCCTGTGCACACACACATATAGGGGTCTGCAACGGCACTCACAAAAAGCTCCATTGGTTTTGTAGTTCACCCCAGCAGCTTTACAACTCATGCCAACTATGCGTGCAGTGTCTGTAAAAGGTCACGCTTACTATTTACATCCCTGCACATATGGACACACACACACACACACACACAGTCGAGAGAATAAATCTAGCCGACCAGTCGATTATGTGATTGGGTGCTGTGACAAAGGGTGAGCATGTTGCTAACACGTTCCCTGTCAGTGGAGGGGCTATATGTGGGCAGACACAAAGCCTCATTAAAATACATACAGAGCCGGTGCTGCTCCGGTGGGTGGGAAAGATGCTCCATCAAGATGTCGTTACAACAAGGCTATCTCCACCCACTGGCATGTATCTCCCTCACACTGTCCTCCCCCATGCCTGGACAGCACAATGGCAGGCTCCTTTATAGCCAGTGTGGGCCATTCCCTCCATTCCCTGCAAGGTCAGGGCCTAATCCTCGGGGAGTTCTCACATTGTGTTTTAGCGAACTGGGGTCAAACTGTTTGAAATGAGGGGGTTTAGTTAAACATCTATTAGGCAGGCCCAGTGTGTTGGGGTGAGCTTGATTTATGTGCAAAGCTGTTGTGTTCAGCTGTGAGGATACTCAGCAGCGTATTGGGCGTGCATGTTCCACAAGTCCTGTATGTGTCACCGTGAACAAAAAAAACAAAAAAAAATCCCACGGCATACGTCGAAGTAAATAACGCACGTTGACCCGATGTTCACCTCCACACATGTCCACCTACACATGCGACACGTCGTCCACGAGAGGAGTGAGTGAATGCGTTTCAGAATAGTTCGCGTGTCTGTCATCTTCTTTGCCATTGAGAGGCACAGTGCCCGGGCAAAAAAAAAAAAAAAGGGGGGGGGGGAATTAAAGAATAAAAGTTGAAAGTGTAGCTGTGTTGTCAGCAGTGCCGTGTAGGCCAACTGCCCTGTTAGTGAGGCTGACATTCAAAGAGAGTTGGGATGCCGACAACAATCCCACAACCTCCTGCTGCGAGAAGACATTTCGCATGGTGGCCGAGTGCTTTGATACAGCTCTTGTGATCCTCGCTGGCGTGGCTTTGAGAAAGCACACACACACGCACAGCGCAGAGCCCAGGCCATCACCATTACATACCATTTGAACACAGCGCTTTTTATATATTCCAGAATTTTCCATTATTATTGTCATGAAACCACCCTCTTTCAGCTGGGCATTAAACGCGCGTTTGTATGGAAATTTGGCGCGTTTTGTTGCCATCTTCATACCAATATTTGGTTTCATCTCGTGTCTATTTCTGAAATTGTTAAAAAAAAAAAATGCATTACACAGCAACTATGCAGGTACATGAAAATGCTAAGTGTTTCCAGAGGAAAGACAGCGAAAGCGCCCTCTTGTCATAACCAAATAGAGAATAATTAAAATACGGCACTGTCCTCATGCTACCCGTTAATGGCAAGGCTGTCTGTATAATAGCAAAATGTGACTGCAAGCAATAAGCAGTAATGCAGGTTAGTGAATATACAACCCACTTTCAAGACTAAAGGCAAACAAGCTCCACTAATTACTGAGGCACTATGCAGTCATTTTTCTGAGCAAGGGTTACTGAATGGTTGCCTATTACTTCACTCTCCCTGCACCAAATGCTTAAGATAATGACCAGTTACTAATTGGTGCTTATACCTTATATCAGTTTGTGCAGAATATAATTGCAGCTATTATGGTACTAAATAATCATTGGAATTAGCATCTTTTAGCAAAAAAAAAAAAAAAATGTGCTGAATAGAAGTATGGAGCATTTTTCCAGGAAGAGGTCTTAGTGTCTATGCACCACCGGTTGATTCATCATTAACTAGAGGGTTCAGGGCAGAGGGAATGCCTTTCCAATCATATTGTGGTGTCAGTGCATCTTCCTCACCAGCTAATGGAGGCACTGATGTAGCACATTCACATCTGTGTGCAGTCTTGTGTATTTGTGTGTGTGTGTTTGCCTTCTTTAGTAGCATATCGGGCATGTTTATGGTGTGTAATGTGCGCGCCCGGGTTCATGTAGCTGTTTGCGCGTGCTCGCCGTGAAGCGAAGGGAGGGGGGTCTATATTCTATGCAGATCACGCTCCCCATGCTTCAGCAGCTCCTCCTTTGTGTTGGCCCTTCCGTCAGCTGTTGACTTCCTAAGTGTCTCAGACAGCCATGTTTCTGTCTGCGCCTCTGTCCACTGCCTTGTCCCGCTCACATTTCTGAAGTCCGCTGACTGCTAATGGCCGTGTCCAGACAAAGAGCCCACTCTGTGGCCACTCTGCGGGGCCAGGCCGGGGGCCGGGGACAACCAGGAGGGGGTCCGGGGAGGAGGAGACACTGTGCGAGGGCCGGGTTTGGGGGGAAAAGGGAGGGCTGAAGCTGGGACGAGCACCCGGCACTGCCTGCCTCTTTACACTCATGTCACGCTTGTGTGACAACCACTCCTCTGTGCTTGTTTGAACTGTCCTTCCCAATTAGCACTAATAAGTCACTCTGTAAGGATGAGCAAGCATAGTGTGCCCAATCACCCCGCGTTCACATAAGCATAAACAGATTTGTACACAAAACACAAACACACACATTCTCTCTTCCCCCCCTAAAGCTTAGCAGCCCATGAAAATCCCAGGAGCACAACCCCGCTAATAGACAGAGAAAGCCCAAAACGCATCTCGTTCCCAGCAAACAAGTGCCAGTAAAGAGGCAAATTAATGACAAGTCGTTTGAAGGGTTTGCCTAAGAATAATTTTACTCTGGCGTACTGCTCACTACCACTGAAGAATTGATTAGATCCCTGCTCAATCAAAGTGGCTGAATCAATAAAGAGCAGAGCAGGCATGCTCCAGCCCAATTTATTCACAGCATCACTCTAACATAAGAGTCACTGAGAAACAGAGGGAGGGAGAGAGAGAGAGGGAGAGAGCGAGCGTCTCTGACAGGTGACGGTGTGAAGGTCCCGCTGAAACTAAAAGCTAGTGTCAATAGCAGAAAGGCAGGTGTGCCCCAATTCATGTCGGGGCGCCGCTGATGCTTCATTACATTAGCTCAAACGTCTTGCAGCCTCCATTCAGGGCTGTAAAGCACAACTTTCAATCATCCGAGATTCTTTCACCGCTAAACTTTATGTTCAAAAAATGTGAAACCTTGAGGAAATAATGACTTATTTAGTTTCACGACACAAATGTGCAGTAGTAAGAACAGACGCAGTGTATGGGGAGGAAAGCTAAAGAAGTCTGGAATAATGACTTCACTTGTGTTTCCTCAAAGTAAAGACTGGAGGACTTAGTCAAGCTCGGCTGTGCTCGGCTGTTTATTGTTGCCCGCTTGTTTATTGTCATGCAGAAAGCAGAGGAGGTATTAAAGGCAGATTCTGCCCTTATTTTAAAATGTGCTGCTGAAGATTAGAGCGCTTGCCAAACACTGTGGAAACACTTAATTGATTTCCTTTGGACTGTTTACCTCTACTGTAGCCCTCCTAGAGCCCAGCACCCGCTCGCTCGCACGTATGCGCGCACACACACACACACGTAGAGTACAACCCTGGCCCCATTGACGCCAACACAGGCCTGCCAAGAGCCTCATTAGTATTCACAGCAATGGCATTTGCCAGCCCGAGCGTTGCCTTGGTGATGCTGCCCACACAAGTGATGATAAATGGTGCTTTCAGCTCCTCTGCCTTCCACAGAGCCGAGCAGGGAGCTGAGGAGTTGCTGGCCGGGACCCAGCTACAGCCGCAGCTAGCAAGGCCTCATCCCCAACGCTGGGCAACTGACGCATGACTACACAAGCCCGGGGCTGCTTGAAGGCTTTGGGTGCAGGGGAGTGCTGGGTAAGAGGGGTTTGGTGCCGTATGGGCTGTGTGTGTGGATATGGAGAAAAGAGATTTAGGTTTACACTGTGTACGTGCGTGTGTGTGTGTGAGTGTGTGCGTGTGTGTGCATGTGTGTGTTTGTTGGGAGAGGGGGAGGAGGGGGCATGTTGGGAAGAAGTGTGTGCTTGAACTTGTTATTGTTGGCTGAAAAAGTGATGTCAGCTTCAGTGTTTCTCGAGTGTGTTTTGTTCCCTGTATTTTTCAGTTATGTGATAATCTGATCACAAGTTGGTGACATATAATATCTGACTTAAAAATCTCTCCAATTGTATTTTGGTGTTGTTGACTCCTACATATGTATATCACCAATAAACCTGAAAATAAATTAAAAATAAAAACTCTAGTAAAGTAATTATTCATTAGTTTTAGTATGAAAGAGTGTTTTTAATTTACACATATACATATACATTACATATACATTAATATTAGCACTCACTAAAATTTTGTGTGTCACTCAAAGAAACTGTCACTATAAAATACATTTTTAATATTTAAAATTTGGTTGACACTAAATTTACAGGCTCAATACTAATACTATACTAATTATTTTAAAGACAGCTTTTAAAATAAAATGATCTCATGCACAAAAGTGGTATTTGACACTTTTTGCATTTATTTAAATAAAAATATTCTGTCATAAAAAATATTTTATTACAAAAATTCTACAGAAAGTTAGTGAGTCAAACCTCACTCAAATAAAGAAAATACAACTTTTTGTATTATATATAATATGTGAAAACATTCCGTCAGATAGGTTTAACACACACTAACACACTAACCCTACACACTAAAGCAAAAATAACTGATTGTGGTGCGAATAATCGTTTCATAAACTAACTCCTCAGCTGAACAAATTCAGCGTCGAACGACAGTCGGAGTCAGTGCAGGCCGATTCAGTCTCTCCACTGTTTGTTTTATCGCAGGTGTCACAGCGAGGGCTGTTTGAGCCTCGAATCAGCGTCGACAAACAGAGGAATAAGGTGTCCGGCTACACTTGCCTTCCCCAGAGCCCACACATACATATGTGTAAGCAATGAGGATGAGGTGGCTGCACTGAAATCCTCCTGATCCTGGTTAAATAGAGAAAGACGGTGTTATTCCCACATTATGGTGCAGCGATACAAAGCGCATTAAGGGCCTGGGTGACTCGAAATCATAGTATCTTATTAGAAATAGTGTGACAAGAGAGATGGACAGTGTCTTTCTTTCATGCACATATCTAGTTTTAGCATAAATAGCAATTGTGTAAACTGTATTAGGTTTGTTTGAAGTTTAGCAGCTTGTCCCTGAGTGCTCTCATTGTAAAAGCTCACCATTATAAAATTATATGTTCATAGAAAATATGCACAAGGTCATATGTTTCATTTCATTTCTTCGAAATTAAAATAGCGAGGCAGGAGTTTCAGAGGAGAAATATTTAAAGAAGCATTATGAAATTCTGTTGTCTCAATTATTCACTCTTGGGTATTTTTATTTACTTCACTTTATTCTCACAGTTAAAATCAATAACATCACTCTTCTTCCACCGTCAAAGTTGAACACAAGCAATCACAACATTTCTTAACCCACAATTATCTCACTGCTGCTTCTTACACAATCCTGCTCCAGCATTCAGAGCACGACCGAGATGCTCTCTTCACCTACGTGTTTGAGTCTATTGAATTCAAACCTGGGCAGCGAATATGTTTGATGAAATTACAGTAATTCTCACGCGGACCGTGAGCGCAGCCCTCCACGGTCGAACTTGGGGATGACCGCCCCTTCAAAAGATGGCCTGACCCTTCCAAAATCAAGCCTGATTACCCATCTCTAGGACACTAAGAAGCGCCCAACTTCAAACGGAGCAGAGACAATCACGGGTGGGGTGGTGTGGCCTGGAGGGAGGGGGGTGTTCAGAAACCTCAGCCCTGTGCCGTGGCGGTTTGGGCCAGACTGAACGGTCTCAGCCAGGGGGCCGGCACTATTAAAAGATAAATGTATTTCTCTCTTCCATTATTCATGATGTGAGGAGGTGGGGAGGGAGCAGGGAGCCAGAGGCTTAGCACAGCAGTGGATCCCTTCTCGGCCTCGTCAGGGCCAAGGCCCCCGCTGCACCCGCTGCACCCACACCCTGATGCAAGAGAGGGTGAGCGGGGCGGGGGAGTACGGGCGACAGCTGTGAGGTGAGAGAGGGATATGGAGAGATAATGCAACAGTATGTATTCCCGCACTCACGTATTAAATGTCATAATTTCATGTAATTGTGTATAAATTTCTAACAACTGCATAAAGATGCCTTATGACTTGTTCTAAAGTTAATATCTTTATTAATATCTCAAATATGATCACTGTGTGTTTTTCTGCTCATAAATGTTTTTACCTCTCGCTGTCTCATTCATCTTATGCACACACACACACACACACACACACACACGCCTGTATCAGAAACCTGGAAGGAGCATCAGACTGTGGCACTCAATAACCTCTCAGCCGCTGATTAAGTAAAGGGTTTGGGTAAATACTTTGCAGACATCTTGGACTTCTGCACCAGAGTGAATGGAAAAGTGAGCTTTTGTCCAAGTCGTCTGTGATCTGCAAGAAAAGCAGATTAGAATGACCCCAGTGTCACTCATTTGGAGATGAGTCACTGTTGAGAGAAGCCAAACACACTGGAGAGAATGTCAAACAGCAGAAATGGCTAAGCTTCGTCTATTTGCTGCTTTTTATTGTGGATGATTTAGATTTTTCTCCCTGAAGCAAGACAA
This sequence comes from Holacanthus passer, assembly GCA_025331565.1. Taxonomy (NCBI): domain Eukaryota; kingdom Metazoa; phylum Chordata; class Actinopteri; family Pomacanthidae; genus Holacanthus; species Holacanthus passer. Next base: position 2,605,516 of record JAFREQ010000018.1, on the reverse strand, counting down.
TATATAGGAAAGCAATTCCTCATATGTCTACCTATATATTTCAACATAATGCTATTTTTCCAATGTGACCACAAAATATATTTTCGAGAGATTAAGGGATAAAAACAATGCTTTTATTGTGTTCAACAAATACATTTATCTCACATGCCTCATGATGGGAGAAACTACCTGTTCATGTTTTAATCAAATGCTTTCCAAATTGTTTCATAATTACCTATAATTGAACACACACTGTGCAATTTTGCTGTTTCATGCCAGTATCTATTTTCTACAGTTACTAAAATCGTGCTGGCATTATGCTTGTCTCAACAATGGCAATCATTGTTATCTCAAGCGTTCTCTTGCAAATTATCTTCTAGACGAGATCTCAAATTAAACAACATTTTAAATGTATCTACAAAAAAAATTATTTCTACTGTCACTGACCACAAACCAGCCAGTTCAAATTTCATCTGTTCAAACAGAGGCGTCCTCACAATATAAAACAATGTAGTTCTCTTGTCCATTAAAAAGTGCTTTTCCCTCGACACAAGTGGTCCCGGTTGCTTCTATTAACAAATTTGAGATATATTATTCGGGCATAAAATGCACACCGATGCTTGGGAGAAAAGACGAGCTCTATGACAGAGTGGAGGGTGGTCTGAACACATCAGTACTCATGACTCCACGCTGGGATCATTTGTTTCCAGACAAGAGGGCACAAGGGTGGGAAAAAAAAAGAAAAAGAATATAAGACGACCAAGGAGATGTGGGAAGGGCGGCGAGGGGGTGGGAGACGGTGATGAAATGCGTGTGTTTGTGTATGTGTCCGCACTTGGACAGATGAGTGTGTTTTATCTGTCTCTGTGTACTGTGTTAATGTGGATCACTATTCTTGCTTTGCCACTTTACGCATTCTGGCTTGAATTAGACGCGAGAGACAAAAGGCTTCATATGTGTGCTTGCGTGTCAAGGATTACTTGTTCCATTGAATGTGTCCCCCTATTATCTGCTTATCACTCTCTGTGCTCTTTAATCTCTTTCTTGTCTCTGCTCAATGGCTTCCTCTCACTGTCTCCCCATCACAAATGTAGCCTTTCTCCCCTTCTATTTTTTAACACTTACAAAACTGAAAAGGCCTGGCCTGGTCTGGGCCACCTGGAAGCACCAGTGAAGCTTTCTCCCAGGCCTGGCTCCCTGCCACTAGCCAGCTGTAGCATTGTGAGTGGCCCATCTCAATTAATTCCATGCATTGCAATTGTTGCCGGGCACTGTTTACAGCCACCTCCTACTCCGCCTGGGTAGCCTCTCCGATTGTCCCGGGGCCTCCCTTGTTTAATACTGTTTTGCAAGTTATTAAGCCCTGGAAGTCCATTAATCACAGTTCACGGGCTGTGTAAGCCCACACAAGGCAGGCAGAGGTGGGGGATGGGGAGGCACACTCGCTGTCCTCAATGGGCTTAGACGGTGGTCCATTCAGATCCCTAACGAGATCATTACCACTAACTAAATACAAACCTGACCCCACGACCCGCTGGGAAATTACGTAGGAGCTCCCCGGTGCAAGACATTAATATACACCCCCACACCTCCATCTCCACCCCTCCCGTTTTCCTGCAACAGTGCGTAAACGCCCACCCCTAAAGTCTCCCAATGCAACCCAACCCCGCTCCCCTACCCCTCCCTCTTGTCCATTCTCACTTTCTTGCCAATGGACAGAAAACTAAACCTGTCATCAAAAGGGGCCTAATCACTGCTGTGGTTGTGGTAAACCAAGCCTGACAGACATTTCACTGAGGCCTCAATGGCCACATCAGTGCCACCTCCCTAGCCAGCCCCCCCCCCCTTTTCTCTCGCTTTCTCTCAGTCCCTCCGCTCTCTCTTTTTACCAGGCCTCTGGCCAATGAGCAACAAACACCCGGGGGCTTTTCAGATTACTTGACACACTGTGTCCACTTTTGGGAGGGAGACCACCTGGTAAGCTCATTTTAATACAAAACCAGTTCAGTCTCCTCTCCCTTTTTTTTCCCCTACTCCGCTAATTCCGCCTCTCAAGCCAAGCTACCACCATGAATTCTGTCTAATCCAGTGACCCCCACAGAACATTCCTGGTTTTACACTCCTCGGAAGAGGCTGGATTTGGGCGGATTACATGCTTCCAGTTCTGTTTGGAGGCACCTGTGACTGGAAGTGGAAAGAAGGAGCAACGATGACAATGAAACACAGAAAGAGAGGAGGTGGAGAGAGACTCCTCCTTTCTTCTCAACTTTTCACCTTTTGTTTTCACTTTTGGAATCACGGGTAGTCTCAACCCCGCTCTCTACCAGCAACTTTTGCATTGTAGAAGGCAGGTTGCGTGTCCAAGCTGCCACAGCATTACTGTGTGGCCCCGGCGTGGGGGTGGGGGAGGAGGGGAGGTGTGTGGGAGGATGACAGAGCAGGGGTGAAGGATGTGGGTGGAAAGAAAGGTTGGTTGGGGGTTTGCACTGACTTTCACTTTAGCCCCTCAGCTTATGTTAAGATGTTGTCACTTTCACCATCTCAAGTGTTGCCACTTCAGATGCCGGAGCTTAGCGTTCGCAATGGGCTGTGGGAGGGTGGAGGGAGGGAGAGAGGGCAAGAGGGAGGAAGTCTGGGAAGGTTTCCATTTGAAACAAGCACAACTTTGTCACACTGTCACCTGACTACCATGGCACCCCTCTTTGCAATGTTCCCCAACTTCCTGTCTCCTCTTTGCTCCTTTCGCGTCTCCTTCTCTTTAGCCGCCTCCCTTCATCTTTCTCAAGAACTCTTTAAGGCACTGTTTCCGCCCTGAATTCCTCTGCCAATTTGATGGATTGTATCTCACAGCCTTTTGAGTTTTTTTGCGTAAGGTGCTTAATTGTTTCGCTCTTTTCCCCCCCGCACAATATCATGGCAGATGCTTAAGCTGTGCGTGCAGTTGTAGATGTGCATATTTTAAATTAGGTGTAATATCCCCCACTTTAATCCATGATAAGATCTCAATTGTTCCATGATGTGAAATGGAGATGCAGCGACAACCGGGGCTAAATTAAATCGAAATCTTAATTTACCTGGATATTATCCTCCAGTGAAATATAATCACTGACTGAATAACTGGGCACACCAGCAAATTTTACTCTTAATGAGTATCATGGAACATATGCTTCAGTGTAGATGCAGAGATTAAGGAAATGCAATTCAGTCAGCTTAAAAAAAAAAGAAAAGATACGAGCCAAAACATGAGCACGATCAGATACAAACATACACTCATAAATGCACTCATATTTTCAAATTATCCACTCTGGAAAACACAACTATAAATACAAAATTACACAGAAAATCTCACAGCATAGGCTGGTTGTAGAGTGTCTACCTGGCGCTGCATCGATTGTTCCTCAACACTGACCAATTGTAAGCTCATAATGATGATCTCTGGCATGACAAGTGATTTTAACCTGCGTGTGGGCCGCCCCCGCACCGAGTCACAGATCAGCTGCCCCACGTAAACAAAAACATTAGGAGAGCGTTCCACATTTAAGAGCATGCTAATTACAGTCATTCCCATCTGAAGTACTTTCTGCTGCAATTTGCTCAGATCACCAAACCTCCAATCCCTCTCATGTAAACAAATAAACTCTCACGCAACAAAGAGATAAAGCAAATAATAAAATAGACACTGGCGCTATCGTAACTCGCTGGGGGCACTGTGTTTGAAGTAGGCTTCAAATAGTATCATACTACTCTACAGCGTTGAGTCCTAGTGTTGTGCACATCCTCAGTGAGGAATAATTACAAGGGGTTGTTGTTGATGCGCTCAGGAAAACAAATCATTTACTTTGTAATGGCAGAACGGAGGTGAATGCAATCCAAATGTAGAGAAATAAAGTTGGGTTTTTTTGAAAAAAAAATTCAAAAACATTAGTGCTTTTGTGTTTTGTACACGTTGACAAACAAAAAATGTGGTCATAATCCAATTTCTTGATTTGTTGAAATAAACTAAATTCAGTTAATTGATCTGAAGCCAACAGGTGTCAAACGACTCAGTTCTCCCTCCAGTTGTTTGATGATGACGATTAGTTAATTACCAGCTTTTGCTCAGCATCCCTCCGTTCTCCTTTGGTCTCAACCCCTCACCTTGGCCCATAGGCACCAGGGCTGATCCACAGCAACAGATAGGGGGAGTGAATGTCACCGCAGCCCTCTCAAGCCCTCCAGGTGAGAGTGTGTTTCTCCAGCGGTGGAGGAAATGAAGCAAAAATGATGGAGTGTTTGTTTTCTGACATTTTGTCTCTCCGCGGCCTCATCAGGGCTGAGCCTCGCAGACGTCAAGTGTTAATTTAGGGTTCCTGCCGAGCATGAGCCTGTCAGCGGCGAGGCTTGGAGGAGGGAGGTGAGCTCTTGCAGAAAATGACCCTTCTGGTCTGATTGTCTTCTGGCCCGCAGACTGGCACTGAGAGGAAAAACAAAGACACGGGGAGAGAGAGAGAGAGAGAGAGAGAGAGAGATGTGGCTGAGTGCTAATGCACCTCGCAGCAATTAGAGAAGCTTACCTGACTGCATGAGCACAGCACGCAAACACACACACACACACAAGGTACACTCAGTAAAGTACATCCCCCCCTCTCAAAAAAAGCACATACTGCACAGTCAGGTAAATATATGCACACCAGCTGATGTCAGCACATACACCAACAAAATGAAAGACTCCTTTTGAAAGAACTTATTCGCTCAACCACACGCACACACACACAAACACTCACTTTCACCATGGCCCATTCCCAGTGGATGGCTTCCCGCCACCTTTTAGCCCAGTGATTAATTGGCCTGAGCTTACGATAGTCCAACCCTTTATTCTGCGAAACTTAAACAAAAAAGACAAGCCTCTCTAAAGATTACAGCAGCACATTAACCACAGAGTGAACCATGAAATTGCTTTTTCCCCTCCTGCAGTGTTGTGACTCTATAGTGGTCACTGCCAGTCATGGGGAAGTTGCACGGGCATTAGTGTTACATCACTGATGGACAACAAAACACGACAACCGGGTGGAGCTTAGCCGACCAACGCGGATAAGCTGACCAGCTTGGACAAATGGTAGAACAGGCACAGGTACGAGAGGAAATATCCTCCGCGGAGATAATAGGTGATGCAGTTTTATTCGCCGAAAGAGTCAAGTTTTTTCCAAGAGAGTCCAATACATCAAATTCACTGTGATAAAGAGGGTTTAGAGGGCTGTCACATTGGAAGGAAAGGTTAATTCCGTAATTATTTCAGTGTGAAAAATAAATAATGTACCCTTTGCCGTTTTCCATCATTTCCTAATTCGCTTGGAAATTCATTTTCTTTTCTGTTTTTTTTTTTTCACTCCACCTAGCCCAATTCAATCACTCGAGTTCATCTGTCTGTGTTATGCAAATCTGAGCGGCTGAGATTGAACCCATTTGAATACCTGGTTCAACTCGTGAGCGGAGGGGCTGATAGAAAAGATGGATTCTTTTGTTTCACCGTGCCTCCCTTTTGCACCCAGTCACGCGGTATCAAGGCTACCTTTTTACATGGTGCTCTCATTTATTTTAGCCCATTGCACAATGCTGCTCTGGCAGTCAAATGTATGAATAAGGAGAGGGAGTCTCTCTCTCTCTCTCTCTCTCTCTCTCTCTCTCGTTCTCTCTCTAGAGGCGAGGTCTGTAGCTAAGATCATGGACACTTGCAGAGGAGACCAGAGAACCAAAGAGGGTTCATTTGGAGCTGAGGATTGCCCAAATATCCTCCGTGTCTGTCACTGGCATTTTTTTAGAGAAAGAAAATGTGTGTTTAACTGTTTTAAACAGCGTTCTAAGTGGCGTGCTGGACTTGACATCCTATCTAACTGGCCAGGGTTTTGATTGACAGACAAGGCTAAGACCAGTGTCCCGGAGGCATGCAGACCTAACACTATTATTCCAACTTATCCCTAGGAATACGTCCAGACAGCCAGGGGCACAGCGGGAGGCTAATAGACTAGCACAGAGGAGCCCCCCTGAAGCTTGATGCATTGTGTCAAGGCCTTGTCTACTTCACGCACATTAAGGATCACATGCCACAATTTCACAGTACAGCAGGGGGACCGGCCCTCGTCCCAGCCCCTGATTTGCCAGTGATGGATGGTGTTGACAGCTACAAGCCGAGTACCAAGTGGAGCAACACAAAGGTCAAGGTTGAAGCTGCCAGTGTGGTCTGCTTAGCAATGGAAGGTCTCCATAGTAGGAAAATGCTGTTTATACTAAACACTAATGTTGTAGTTACATGGGCACAAAGGGCTTTAGTCATTTGAAGCCATGGCTTTTGTTAAACAGCCAGACTTGCTAACCATAGTACTTAGCAGTCAAGTACTGGACTGCTTAAAATGCCCAAGGGGAAACACAATGATCATTAATAAATTCCATTTTTAAAGAAAAACAAAATGCTCAGAATCAGACATTTGCATGTAAACCACCTCGTTCTCATGACAGATAGCAGTCGCCGTTCGGTGCCACATCACTCCGAGAAGAGGGGAATAAAACAGTTGTTTCCACTGCAGTGTCCTGCAGGAGTGAATTTTTTCAATATAGCACTTCAGGTTGAAGACATTTCTCCGGTCATTTTCCTCCAGTACTTCAGTGTAATTCTTTTTTTTTTTTTCCTCTCCCCTCCATTTTTTTCCCCGGCGACTGCAGTATGTGGCAGTCTGAATTGTGTGTTATTACCCAGCAGGAGACAATATCATTACCACATATTTGCTGTCAAGGGTCTGCAAAGAATGGTGCTGTCTTGGGCCTCAGTGATCTAACAACCTCACACAGGGCTCCAGAATTACCCACTCCTGGCTGGGGGAAGTCAAACACTACCAGTTAGAGAGGGTAGTGAACAAAAGAGAGGTACCCTCTCTCACCCCCCTCCCTCTTTCTCTCTCCCTCTCTCGTGAAGATAGAAGGGGACACACCTCCTCTGCGCCAAACGGAGGATGCTATTCTCCCGCGCCTTGATAGAAATATATGTTTGGTTCAAGTGCTGGATGATATGAGACCGCAAGGAAGATGTGGACGCGGCGCGTGTGTGACAGTCTGTCATTTTAGATAAAGAGACAAATTGTAATCTCTGCGATGTGCTATTAGTGTTGGACAAGTAGCTCATAATTACCATCAAGTTTTTGCTGGATGCTACCGCTGAATTCTACACAGTGTGTGGAGGAATAAGAGGACAGCATATCAAAAATGGGCCTGTCACTAACAACGGAGGTGTATGTGTATACAAAAAAAATGTCAAGTTTCTTTCCTGCTTTCCTCTTAACATATCACATTGTGACAGGGGTTTCAGCATTTAAAAGGGTTCATGGAGATATGTCATATAATGTCTGGAGAAAATAACTTCAGAATGGACAAACAATCCCTTTTCGCAAACACTGCTATTCAGACTTTGTAACAATGTCTTTCTCATAAGACAAATAGAATTGCTATCATTTCCGTTGACAGCGTACAACAAACACACCAACAGTTTATGCATACTGAGTGACAAAGCCATCTATTTTCTTTCCGGAAAAACAGGCAATACACACTCTGGCAATTGAACCACAAATGAGGAGTGAAAAATTCAAACTTCCTCTTCCATCCACCATCATTTATACAAGACATAGAAATATTTGATTGCTCTTGCATATCTCCTCACGCTTAAGGAGACAGCCAGCCAATGCGAGGCAGACGTAAGCGAAAGTCTGGGACTCTGTATGAGCCTATCATTTAAGAATCCAAGGGAATCAAGCCTGCAAACAATCAGGCGAGAGAGGAAAAGAAACTCAGAGAGAGCTTCTTCTTTCAGGGCTTTGAAGGTGTAAACAGAGACCCTTATTTAAGGTTAAGATGTGGCTGTGCATCCTTGATACACCTCTGCGCTGAAATAAGGCAAGAGTCCTTGATTTTTTTTTTTCCACAACAATAGGGCCGAGCTCTTGAGGAAGACACATTCATATTCATGAATTCAGGATGTATAGTGGTAAATTATGAGCATGCAGCTCCGGCGTTCTTCAGGAGAGGTGAAACGTTTGAAACTCGCAAACCATTTTAATAACAAAATCATTCAGAGTATTCATGTTAGTTACTAGAAAGAATATATATTATATTGTGCCTTTCTAGAGTGTACACTTTAGGCAAGGTGGAATTTCTCATTAATTAAATTTGATTGCCTGTAGTGCCCTTATGGAGAGATGTAGAATAGGGAAATGTGAATGCCAGGAAAGATAAAAAAAAAAAAAAACAGGGCATATAAGATCAAGCTAAGAGGTGAATGGTAAACAGCTTGGCATTTTATCATAGCAGAAGTAAGGACTTTCATCTTCTGTACAGTACAGTTACACTCACTTTATTCAAAAGTGGACCACGTACTAAGCTCATTGCAGTTGAGAATTTAATTAATATGGTGTTCCTGCATTCACTGTTCTGCCAGTGATATCCAAGATCACGCATCAGTCAGATACGGCATCTGACATGATATTAAATTTGAACGTTTACACCTTGCAAACAGAGAGCACTCAAAGGCATCAGCTGATAGGACGATATGATAACGTTTTGAAATCGGTGCCACTAAATTAACCTGATTCTAATAGGATTTGAGGTAGATAACATGGAAAATTACTGTTTTCTTTTCAAGGCAATATACAAAATGGAAGCGCTACAAATTGATTTCTATTTCCTCCCTAGATGCCCCCCTCCCCAACCATCCACACATTTTCATAATTTGAGATGAGGCGATATGGCATTAATATTCCCTATCTTATCTTGTCACATCCTGAAATTGTTGGAGAGGATATGATTAGCTGAACAATAGCATGAGAAATGCACTTTATGAAGGCTATCCAGGTTTTTATGACAAAGAGAGTGGAGAGGTGGCGAATGGGCCAGGAAGCAGACACGGTGGCAGTCAAATGCCCTCGTTTCTGGATCTTGATTTGTCGCAGCGTGGCATTCAGAAGAGCCCGGGGGCTCGACGATACATGCATGCCCACCGGTGTTGGCCATTCACACATGATTAGCATTTTATTATTGTTTATAGGCCATTTAGGAAGCAGGAAGACAGGCCCGAGCCAATGGTGCAAGGAGAGCTCCAAAGCGCAGTGTTTTGGACTGGTTAAATGCACCATTAAGCCTTTTAAAATGAGCTCCACCCGTCAGAGACTAAAAACAAACGTGGCTTTCTGGCTATCAATGGGCACCACTTAGAGGAAACAATGCCCTGTTGAGGCCCACCAGTTTCCTCATCAATGAACATCAAAGATGAATGAGCCCTGGCTGACAGCTTTGTTTTGACTCTGATACCCACAAAGCCCTGCTCAATATCATCCTGGTCCTGCTCCTCTGGGCTGCCCTAACAGGTGCGACCCCTCTTCTCAATGCACCGTTTGACAAGACCACGGATGGGCAGGGGTGGTGGGGGGCTTTGGTCCACATCCGCCTTAATCCATCCTACTATAAAAACACTTTGAAAAACAAACGTTTGTTTGGCCAAAGTCAAAGCCCTGGAGCCTGGGGCTCATCCGTCTGTCTGCCCAGGCTTTCTCCCCTTTATTCCTGCCCGTTTTTGTCAGAGCTTCAACTCTTCCCCGCTCATTTGGACAGGACATTAAACAAGACCCGAGAGGATCTGATTCCCAGCCATTTCCCACAAGAGGAATACATACAGTTACAACAGCCAATTGTTTGGATTATGATAACAGCGCCTGAAGAAGAAGAAAGAGTGGGGGAAAAAAGGAGGTGGGGGGGGGAAAAGTCAGAAATCTCACAGAGCAAAACATTCTGCAAAGGAAAACAACCACCGGCATCAAAAGACGCAGACCGCGGATCAAACCTGATTATCATTCAAGTTACTCTTTAGATGGGGGAGCATTTTAAGCCGGTTAATTTCTGAGCTCCCCTTTTTTCTGCAGTGAGAACTGTGCGTTTTTCTGCCAGTGATAGGCTCCCACTACTTCATGGGGAGATTAGAGCTCCTCCACTCAGGGATATAGAAAGGCCTTCAGCCTGGCAGGGAGAGAGAGAGCGAGAGAGAGGGAGAGCCAATGTTGAGCATTTTAATCTAGAGTCACAAAGATAAGATGCAATGGCAGATCAATATGTGCTCTATGGTGGCAGCTCCCTGAGAACTTGTCTCTCTGACTGTGTGGTGAGAAGCCTTTTACCCCGTGTGTCCCATGGCTTCATTTCTCCACAGACCAGCTATCTGGAGTGACTGTCTCTCCGTGACATCCCACACCGGGGCACCCAGACACCACGCAAAACAGACAGTGAATATCTAAATAGGATCGCCTGTGAAATTTGCCGCGATAAATCTCTCCAGGAATCACCCAGTTTGAATATTTGATATCGCATCTGTCCTTGGCTACCTCAGGGGGGCGAGGCAGGTACGATAAGGGATATTCAGAGGAGTGATTAGATAAAAGAAAGCTAAATTCTTTTTTTTGATTGTGGTAGATGCATAGCAATGGTGTTTGCACTCTGCCGTGTCTGTGTGACTGAAGTAAAGTGTATAGCCAGCATTCAGGATGTCAGTTTTACTTAATTTGCTCTCCTTTGCATCAGCGCGGCATTCCATCAATCCAGTGTCATCAGATGCAGCGTCAGTGTTGAGGCACCATCCAAAAAGATAAAAATGAAAATTCTTCATGCTGAAAAGTGAGACACCTTGAACCCCTTTAATTTCCAGCCTGATAAACTGCTCCCACAGCATGTCATTATGTCTTAAGTAGACACAAAACTCATCCGCACTCACAGACATCGTTAGCACACACAAGTGGGTTTCGACGTCCCTCGCGTCGCTTTCCAGCAGCCCACATCCTCATCTACCCCCTTCTTTCACTTCTCAGCCTCCTGCCTCCGACGATGCTTTTGACACGACTGTGTCCTAAACAGAAATAGATCATTAAAGGAAAAAAAACATGCAAGGTATTTGTCATGTTTGTTTGTTTTCATCCCGGGCAGAAGTTCAGATGCAGCAAAGGCTCGGAGCCAAACTCAGCTCTGACAATTCAGAGCAAAACAGCAAGAAGGAAAAAAAAAAAAAAAACGGAAAGTGTTGAACCAAATCTGCATTTGTGAGCACAATACATGTACTGTAAAAGACAACTGCAGCGCTTTGGGTAAAGGGTGGATGCTGCAAGTTGTTTGTGTGTGTGCGTGCATTCAGTGGGCCCCGTGCACGTGTGAGCGCTTGCGTGCCTGCGTGTTGTGTGACAGCAGACCTCGCTGAGGAGGACTAGCAATCACTCCATTCAGCATCTGCTGCCACACAGCTCATATTGTCATTCCCCAGTTTAAAGGAACCTTGAGCGGCTTCAAAGATCTTTTCAAAGCCTTAATCCTAATAGGTCGCGGTTTGTTCTGTCACATCAAAAGTGGGGGGGAGAGAGGAGGTAGGGGGAATAATGCATCGGGGCTGGCAGAGATTCTTAAGGGCGGAAGATTGGCAGAGGATTTGCAGTGCGGGGAGGACTGAAATCTGAAATATCGGACACAGAATGCCTGCTGTAATAGATATGAAATAGGTCTTCTCAAAAGCATGAAAGGCTGACATTTCCAGAAAGTTTGTCATGAGAAGGCCCTTTTATTCCCCTTCGTCTATCTGCGTTTGTACTGCCACCTTGTCCATAGTGGAAATTCGCAAGTGTCACTCTAACAGGTTATAGAATAAGATTGGACATTTTAGATTTTTTTTTTTTTTTTTTACCCACCTCTTCCCTTTTTTATTGAATGTTTAGAATTTCCAGTGAGAGACCAATTGAGTTCTGCCTTCTGCATGGCACTCAGCTTAAAATTCTATATTCAGCACTTGTGTCCTGACCTTGTGTTATAACCAACTGAATGAAATCTGGGCCTTAGAGCTCTGTCATATATAGTCTATATGCTATATAATATAATATAGAAAATATATATATATCTTACAACTATCATTGGAGGTAATTGTGAGATAAGAAAGCTCACTTGATAAACATATACTGCCCTCAGTGTGAAATGCTTCAGCAGCATGGACGACAAAGTTCTGTCTGCCGAAGCATATAGTGGGTGTGAGACATGCTACACCGTAAGTGTCACTTATGTGTTTACTCCTCACCTCTCTGACACTTTATCAGCTCTGAAGGTGTCTTTCATGCATTTCCACCTGATCGACTGGGCAGACAAAGAGATCCGGCCCGCGTTTCAACAGTGCACAAGTGTCCAGCTAATTAGGTGCTCATGGGAAACCGAGCATTGATTTTCTGTCAGCGTGTCCGCCCCCCCAAAAAAGAAACAGGGCTGTTTGTCTTTTTCTAATGATGCACCGTGTGCCATTGATAACAGTGATAAAACAGGCCAGAGGTGTCGCATAAGCAAACCTGGACACACTACACCCGTGGGAACCCATATATAATGCTGCTGTTTAATTGTATGGGGTTTTAGGAAATAGGTAGGCAGTGACTAGTGGGAAGTAAACAAAGTTTGTCTGGGATGGAAATGGACTGAGTTGTCTGACAAAAACATACCTTTTCAGCTCTGTAAAGGCGTGAAATCCCTCTTGTGCTTGTTATTTCACACTCCTGTGGCTCCAGCTTGGGCCAGCGGTGGCACGGTAAACAAACAAACACATGTGAATTCACACAGACCACACACACACACACACACACACACACACAGTGTACAGAAGAGAGGGGATTTTGGCAGAGAAGTTACTAATGACCTCACATTTTCAGGATCCTCACTCGCACAGAATATGAATCCTAGAATCACTTTTTTTTTTTTTGCAAATTATTCCAAATACAGTGCATCTCCAGCATAAATGGAGGCGTAATCTATTTTTCTAGAATTATGAAATAACCAACGATGCGATCTACCCTCCATACGTTCTCCCCGAGGTGGGAAACATGGCTTTGTTGAGCGCACAGAGAACTGTTGTGTATAAATAATGGTTTCAGTATCACGCTGGACAGTGTGCCAGCCACCTGCTGATCCAACCACACACAGGTGGAGCCAGCCCGGGTGACACAGGGCCGTAGACATGGGCATTCAATCTGCCAGCAAACTAATCAGTGAAAGGGATGAACTCCAAGCTTATCAGAGGGGGTCATGGATGTAGGTGGAGGAGGCAGGGATGTTTTTGCGCAGCCACAGCAGGGTGACGCGGGGCCCCCGAATGGGAAAATTCACAAATCTCAATGTAGGAGGTTGGAAGAGCGCAACCCTCAAGGAGGTGAAGGAAGCTTTGCTGCCTTCCACCCACACGTTACCTGAACGTGTCAGAGTCTGATGCTAACACCTTCATCTCAACTATGATATCATGAATGCCTGGTTCACTTGGCTTGCAATGGATATCTGGCAGCCACTGTATTATTAGTAATGGGCATTTGTGTGTCTAAATACGGTATCACGATAAAGAGCAGCGTACATGGATGAAATGTTAGAGTTTGATAAAGAAATCTAAACCAGAATAATTAGGAGATGGCTTGAATCTTGTGTCTGGTGCCACAGGAGCACGCTTGAGTATTGCATTGTCACTCAAGCACTCCCCTGTTAAAAAACAACAATTCATTTCACCAGATAAATGTCTGTCTTTGAAATGCAAGGCCCCAGGTTGAACAGTTTGCCTTTAAATTCAAGAATGTTCTTTTGCCTCAGCACAGTGATGCGCCCGATGAATGGAGGCATTATTTCAGCTCCTTAACTGATCACCGCTGGAAACCATTCTGTATCAGCATTTAAAGGTACAAGACTGTAATTCAGGAGGTAATTTCACATCTTAACAGAATCCAATTAAAAGCACGGACATTTCAATTAAACGTCCCCTGGCTTGTCTCTGCGGTGTCACACCACAAGTGAAATTGGAATCAGATTACGGTGAGAACCTGAAGAAGTATTTTTTCAGCGCAATAAGGATCACGCCTTCCAGATAGAGACCCCTGTCATGCATACTGCGGGGGGAAAAAAAATAGCCTTTCTTTGCCAACATTAGTCATTTAATTCTCCCTCCTTATTAATTTCACAGCAGATTACCTGAGAAGATACAAAATGCTGTCAGCAAAGAGTTTTAATTAAGTATGGGGTATGTTGCTGTGAGTACCTTATGTGAAACTGCTGCCTTATAATGCTCTTGTTTTAATTACTTCAGAGTGCCCCCTCATTAACCTCTGCGGAGATGTGCTCCAAACTGCAGTGTGCATTACAAACACTAGAATCAGAAATTGCTTATATCCGCACAGAGAGATTCATGTTTGTAAGTGTTTTGGAAATTAAGACGTGAAGAATTCAACACAGCTTCCTCGTCTTGTCGTTCAGAGACAGGCACAAATTTTCAGCGTTGCGAAATGAAAGAAATAGGCAATACAATTCTAATTATTGTGGTTTGAACTTGTCAATTGTGAGATAACCTTGGTGGTTGAGGGCACCATGACGACCCCTGGTGGGAGCTGTAATCTCAAATTACAGGCTCATGTTTGGGTCTTATTTGTAGAACCTGCTGTTAACAAATGGCATCCAGGCTCCCAATATAATACCTATATACTATAATATAACAGTGGGCCTAAAATATATTTAATGAATGGAATGTATTTAATATATGTATTTTATCTATTTTTTTTTCATGAATACTCTTCACAAATCCATAAACAGGATAATACAAAAAAAGGTGTGCGAAAACCTGAAATTCAAAAGGTTTTCATATTAGACACTATATAACCTGGTTGAGTCAAACACACGTTGGTTTTGTTTCATCATTTCATTTCTCAGCAGCTGTGGGTGGTCTTGCAGCCAGAAAATCAGCAGCCCTGTGGACATTTCCCTTTTGATCCTTTTCATCCTGAAGTTTCTGAATGGTCCGATATAGATTTGAAAAAAAAAATGCTCCCAAAGTGTGCTCCTATTCACAATAGGCGGATGGATAACTGTGCCACTGTCCACCCCAACACCTTAATGTGGTTTAACGGGATACATTAGCTTTTAATGGCACTTAATTGTACAAAAAGGAAATCCATAACCACATAAGGAGAAAAGTCAAGTATTTCCAAGCTCTTTATAAGAACAATTTAGAGCAGACAAGTGCTTTTCAAACCTTGGATTGGAATCAGTCCGACAGCCTGGCCATGAGAAGGCCCGTCCTCATTTGTGAGGCTGCAGTGCCACCATTTGGTCACGATGAGGTCTTCTCTGCCAGGCCCTGGCAATTGTTAGATCTAGGCCTGTATAAAAAGAATAAATTACGATGGTTTATACTCTGAGAACCCCATTTTGAAATAAATGATCTCATTGAAAAATAATGTCACAGTTGGCTCCCTAATTGTCTAATTCGGCGCTGAACTATCTTTGAGAAAGCAGTGTGGGGCTCTACAGCAGACTATAAAGTTGAATTGCCTTTGCCTACGGTATATCATTTCAGAAATGAGCTGGACCCGAAATACTTCCAGGTGCAGGATTAGAGAGGGAAGAAAACATCCAGTCTCACTGTTATTGCTGATAGATTATTGTAGGTCCATGCCATCTTAGATAATGAGCAATAACCTGCACTTCAAAAACAGGGGAGGTTTGCCAAGAAGGAATGGTGATTACAATCAATTAAGACTGGTGACAAAGCACCAACAATAACCCTGTGTGTGTGTGTGGGGGGTGTGTGTGCGCCCGAGCTTGTGTTTTATTCACGCATCCTTCCAAACTACCCTGTTTTGTGTAATCAACATCTGTTGTGACAGGCAACCTCCTCCTTTCTCAGAATGGCCCACTTCAGATAATGAGTGTCATACCAAACTGCAGGGCAAAGGCTGATTTTACTCCTCTTTTAACTCCTCCTCTATGGCCTCCGCTCTCACTACCCTCTGTTCCCTCTCCTATCATTCAAGACATCCATTGTGGAGAACCTTGAAAAAGAGAGACAAACACTCTCACAACATTGTCAGTGCTCAATTTGTGGGGGTGGTAGACAGAATAAAATAGTCTTGTCTTCTTTATTGAGAGTATAGGATCCTTCACAGTCGTCTCCTAAATGACGTTTTTTTGTGAATGCCTTTATTTTACTGTCAGATTTGAGTTATTCAAACAAAACTTCTTCTTTTATGAGCCTTGTCTTATATTTTCTTTGTTTATAGTTTCTCCCCCAAATGGCATATGAATTAATTTTCTCATTTGTTTTCGGAATGATACCCCTATATTTGCAGGCCGTGCATGGAGCATATGCACTTTTTATTCATGAAAATAAGCAGAAATCCAATGATGTGAGTCGCTTGTATTGGTATGCTTGTTTGCCTCAGATCAGCAATGGTTTAGGCGCCACCTCCTGGTAAAGTTTGTCATCATTGAATCTCACAGTGATGCAAACTTGTAGTTTTTGAGTATAATAGATAGAAATATATTTATTCTATAATATTAGAAGACTTTTTTTTAAATAATACTGAGTCTGAAAAAATACTATTATAATGTGGTATATAATAGAGGGTAACAGTGGCCACAGTTAGACACATATGTCTGTTTCTTAATATTAGTAGACTTTATCTGTCTGAAAAGATTCCTCAGTCAGAAACTTGAACTCCAATTTGACTCTACTGTCTGAGCTCTGTCTTCAATGAGATGTGTCTAAAAATGTGTAAATAAAATAATTTTCCCAGCTTAGCCTCAAGATTAATTGCCTCCAAAATAAGACAGATAGGTTCAGACAAGCGAAAGTGTGAGATTGCACAGAGTGTCAGTTTACTGGGGTAGATTAACGGACGCATCCAATTTCTTCGAACTTAAGATTCATCTCAGAACATAAACACTTTTTTTTTTCATTTTGCAAGATGGAAATTTGCTGTCTGCACAACCATGTAGAACAAATTATTTTGGAAAATCCATTAAAGTCATGAGCACACTGAACTCTGTTCAATTTAGCATAACCCTAAGTTTACTTTCACTGCAGGAGAGCTCTTCTATTTAAAGATTCCCTTGTATTCTTATATTCATTAATCAAAACCTCCAGTTTAAAGTGTCAAGTGGCAGCCGCTTGAATGAGCAGTGCCGCTGTTGTACCTTTTTTTCTCTTTGTAAGTATCAGCATTGCAGTGTGTGAACATCAAAAAAAATACAGGTCTCTTTCATATGGACGTTATGTTCCCTGGTTCAATCATAACTGTACTGTAATATTTGGCTATGAAAAATAGTAGGGAGACCAAAAGTGTTTTTAATACAGACCTTGACTGTAATGTGACCAGGTTTCTGAGCTGGAGTTAACTATAGTAAGACATAGTAAAGGCAAAGGCATTGGTGCTCATTTATATAGCATTAAAAACAGCATGAACAAAGTGATTATTTCACGCTCACACAGCATATTGTTTCAGAACACTATGCTTACATTTAATAGCCCTTTTTTTACAGCAGACACATTTACCCTATTTACACTTCACTTCATACGTGAAAAGCACTCCTATAATCAATAACATTAATAATGACTCTTTTCCATTATAGTGTCCCAGTAAGCTATGTCTGTGAGCCAACATGCACAATATCAGAACCCTGGACATTGTTCATCTTATTACAAACTGTTGAGTTATAGTTAGCTTCTTGTAATGGCCAGTGTTTGTTTAATTTAATCATTATAAGTGCACATATTGTATTTGTTATAATATTGTAATAATGTGCTAATAACAGACATTGACAACACTGCATTGTAGTTATCCAATTTCTTTCAATGTCAGACATGTATGCCAAATGCATCCATGCTGCATACACTGAAATACACAGAACTCTCCTCGACAGTTTAAGTGTGTTGAACCATGCATTAGAATTTGATTATAGGATGCTACAGTGTGTCGTTATTTGCAGTCACTTTGCTAAAATTAACCCTTACATTGTGTGTGAGTGGTTTTGCATTTACCTTTTCTTGAAGCCACTGGAGCAGCTGAAAAAGCATTAAAGTGACTGGTCAATGAAAATCTGAGAATTGTCAGAAAATTAATTGGCACTACTTAAGTAATAAGTAATGAATTGTTTATGTCTTTTTCAAGCAAAAATGACCAAAAAAATATATCCCTGATTTGAATTCAAATGTGAATATTTGCTTAGTGTTCTATGATATTAAAATAAAAATCTTTGGGTTTATAACTATTGGTCAGACAAAAAAAAAAGTGGTTTGAATATGACATGTAGAGCTTTAGGAAATTGTGATGGCCATTTTTAAAATTCTTTTTCTGATATTTGATATACTAAAAAGCAATGGGGAAAATAATCTGCAGATAAAACAATAATGAAAATAACCTTTAGCTGCAGCCCTGGAGTTATCCCAATAATACAAACCATCTAATCAAAAACATGACCACTATTTTCATTTAACAGATGCACATTTGAAAGTCTCCCTCTCCAAAATGTCCATGCATTTATTATCTATTTTTGCCCCCAGTGAGTTGCATGACCAAATCAAGTATCAAAAACATGCACGATCTCCTCTGCTGCAGTGTTTCAACCACCAGGGGGCGGTTGGGAGCTTTATAACAACCGGACCCCAACTTCCTTGTATCAAACCTCTATTGTATGAAAGACTGTTAATGAGAAGTCCCTGTTTTAGACTGAGGATTCAAATTCAAGTTTACTGCAGGACACTGCATTCAAACGTTTTAATTTTTTAAGGAAGTAGCAGTATAGGAGTTGAAAGAGATGAAAATCCTCTTTGCACGGTGCCTTAGGATAAAAAAATAATAGAGCACCTTGAACGGTAAAATAATTCATTATAATGGACGAAAAACAAACAAACAACGAAGGTGGAACGGTTATAAACAAGGAGGCGTATTCACATAACGTGACCACTCCTCTCTGTCAGGCTGCGCTTCCGTGTTTACACACCCACAGAAAAAAAAAAAGCAGGGCAGCGGCGGCGGCCGTAGGTCCAATGTTTACCGAGCAGGCATAGAGAGCTGGTGAGGAAAGTGACAGTCACACTGGAGGCTCGGTGTATGCTGAGACACAGGTGATTTCAGCTTCCACGGTCGCATTTTACAGCGGAATGTTCACTCGAAGGGGGCATGGAGACGTCAAGAAATCTACACAGAAAGTTCTGGACCCAAAGAAGGATGTGCTGACCCGGCTCAAACACCTCCGGTCCCTGTTAGGTGAGTGAAATGTCACCGGGCTGTTTTTGATGCTGCATCGACGAGGCTTAAGCTAGTCGAGCTAGCTAGCTAGCTGGCTAACGTCAAACAAGGCGTCAGGTTAGCTGGCTGGCTGTCACTGCGGTGACTGTTGCAAGCAGGCTGACAGGTAACATCAATATACACAATGCCAAAATAAAACTACCTTTGCTTTTTTAAGTGTTTGCCACCCACCGCCTGTTTTCATTTAATTTTTTTGCCTACTAATATCAGACAAGTCACTGTGATAAGGCATGGATGCTAGCTAACGTGAGCTAGCTCCCCTTGCGGCTAACTAGCCAGCCACTGCTAACTGATGCTACCTTGTCAGGGCATCAGTGGTTGAGAAACAGATGCCCGCCACAAGCTTTGTTGTCATTTAGTCCTGTGTCAATCCTGGCTGTTTTAAAAACTTATCAACTCGTAGCTCAACACTGAAAAGTACAAACATGAATTACTGTTATGTACTTGAGGCTGAAGTGAGAATAGAGCTTTCCTCTGGCTGACTGCCTGGTTGAGCTGCTATCAAGTTCCTCTGCCCATGAGATATTTTGAAAAATGTAAATGTGCCATACTGATGGTGTCCTTTGTTTCTTTCATTGGACAAGGAAGTACAGTATTTATGACAACCATAAAGCTGTAGCTGTTTCAACCTGTCTTCCTTCACTGTGATAATCAAAAGAGACATGAATTTACTCTGTAGTAGCCTGACTGCACATCAGAGTTTTGCATTACACATAATGGAACTGCTTTACAATCCACTTTTTATCCATTGATCAACTATCTCGATGCCCTAAAGAGCCCATGAAGTGGATTTCTTTGCTCCTGTGAGTCTGAATGCCAAATCCACTTTGCAAAACATGTAAGTGGAAGTCAGATGACATGCAAGTTAGATGGTTTGTGTCCATTTTGTTTTGGTGAACCACATGACTTAAAAACAACTTGTACAACACAGAGAGGTATTTGGAAATCTATAGCATAACTTCATTTGTATTTTAGATATGCAGATATACATCATTCATTGCATCCCACCTGATTATACTCATTCTGGTATAAACAAACTGACCTGTATAATACTGAGTACTGTAGCATATGAGCATATGCACTACTGTTATTCTCATAGCATCAGAGACAAAATGGGGTCAGTGGGTACTTTGGGAAAGTGTGGAGAGAAAGAAAATTGTCAAGAGGGAATTGCAAGATATGGAGGAAAAGTGCACTGCATTCATTATAAGTGCAACATACTGTACGATGGAGGCTTTCCCTCCAGAATTTCAGTCAAAGTAGGTCGCTTAGGCTCAGGTATTGCTCTGTACACACAGTAGTTCATCTCTAATAAGAATCAATTTATAGATAATGCAGTTTAATATGTAGTCTAATCAACTTGGCATATATTTGTACCTGCATAATAATGCACTATATAGTCAATGAAGATACTGGCAGTTATTACAGCTTTGCTCTATTCATATGTTTTGATATTTACAAAATATTCAAAATAACAGTGACAGTAAAGATATGTCCGCTGTAACAGTCCAATTCAGTGAAAAGGAGGTATCACTTGGGCCGCAAAGTACTTCTGACAATTCTGGTTTCAACCATTTGTTTGACTGAACCTTTTTATAGTGGTATGTTTGCTGCTTTATTGATTTGTGCACAGCAGCACAGCTGTGGCAGCCAGTATCAGCTTAATAGTTCTCAGAAGCTTGAGCAAAACAGTTTTGGAATCGAATTATGGTTGGATCTTTCTGCTGTTGTAGCACACCTTCAATGTCAAGACTAGTACAACCAAAGTGGAGGTCAATACAGAGCTCTGCATGTCCTCTGTGTTTCTCTTTCCCCTCATGTGCAGTTAAAGATAAGGCTGGTCTGTTTGTCCAGCAGCTGATAGTAGGGCCTACGTGTTGATGTCCCCCCCAACCTCCCTGATTTTACCGTGCTTTCAGCTAAGGAAGGATTTCCTCCTGGTGCTGCTGGTTCCTGTGTGGACAGGAAGCAGTGATGAGAGATGGGGTGCTGTGGAGAACAGGACAGGGACTTGAGGGAATATAGCAGGCCTCATTTCACTGAAGACTGCATTTTGTATTTTTCTGAATCATGTTGTTCGTTATTTTTGTAATGGTAGCATTTAGTCTGGATGAATAGAGAGTCCAGCTTAATTCCATCATATAAGGATTGTTGGATGTCGTCAGTGATAATGTATTTCTGTAACATTGTAACAAGACTATCATCACCTGTAATAGCAGAGAATTAGCTTTATTTGTCAATCTAAATTTCTAGGGAGCTCTGAAAATTGTTTCACCTGCATGCTTTTATCTTTTAGGATCCAGTGTATATTTCCATGCTTATTTACCATCCCCCAAATAGTTAATACGAGAAATGCACTGATAATGTTAAGAAACGTAAAAGTGAAGTGTGTCAGATTTCAGACTGTCCGTCCAATATTTGTACAAAATCTGATTTATTGACAGCTTGTTAACCTTCTCATAGACCCTCCAAATTCATTGTCCGTTGAACTATACGAAAAAGTTGCATCTTATTGTCTCTGTGGCTTTGTAGTACCAGAACCAGAAATCTGTTAAACCAGCTTGTTGAATGCCGTCGTAGTATCAGTGGTATTGGAGTTGAAAGGACAATCTGTGGTCTCGGCTATTTTCAGAGTGGCTCTGTATTGGTTTTCTGCTCACTGAGCAGATCTGTGGGATAGAGTGTGAAAGCTGCTGCATGTTAATTTGCTGGTCATGCCTGGCTGGATTTGGCTGAGGTTGTTAATTACAGGAGCCCAGCAAACCACCTGATCACTCAGTGCTTCTCTCAATGGAGGCACAAACAGCTTTTCCTCTGACTCATTTCTGCTCAGAGTCATTCTCAAGCTCGATCCCAGCTCATTCTGCGTTCAATGTTCTACACTACCACCCTCATCCTCCAAAAATAAGCCTGAAGTTGACGGTCACAACGTCGGCAATAGTGTAGGAAATCTCTCACCAATTAGACTGTACTCAGGAGTGTTTGTCTGGAGGAATACCCATTGATCCCCGAAGGAAATATTTTATTTTTCACCTGCTCCCTCCACAGGGAGGTCAGAGTGTCAGATCAGCTGTAGACCAGTGCTGCTGGAGCTGGTAGTGATTCAGTGTCTTGCTCAAATATGCTTTGCCATCATGAGTGCTCTCTGCTTGAAGGACATCACCCAATTCACTGAACAGAACAAGCTAAAGTATATCCTAAGTGGGTGTTTTTTTGTTTCCGTTTGTTCTCTTCAACCGGTGTAAACAAGCTCATTTTTAACCTCCTGGTGAACTGCATGGGAACAACAGTGGACGCATGCAAGTGTTGTTAGTGATAACACTCAGGTGTGTTTGTTTGTGGGTGTAGGCGTGTGAGTCTGCAGTCAAAGGTAATGGGGTTTTTTTTTAAGGAAGCTCTGCACTCCTCTTTAGAAGAAATAAAATGTAGTGTCATTACACCTTACTTTTCTCCGTTTGTGCTCAAAGTGTTGCTGGAGTCAGGGTCAACTGAAAGCACTGCAGCTATAAGAGGAAATCACAAGGTGAAGCACCAGAGGAAACAAATGAGCACAACACTGGAAGGGCTCTCAAGACGGTCTTCTGTGTGGCTGAAGTAAAGGCTGAGATCACTCGACTTGTGATTCTCTCCCTTTGTGAAGCACTCAGCTTAGACTTGTGAATATCTTCAGCCTCTTTTATCCCATACTCTGTAGGCATGATATCGACTCTTGTGGGCTTTAGTTCAACATAGCCACCACAGTAAGCAATCATAAAGAGGTTTTATTAACTTTTTAGGGTCTTTATCGTTACAGATTTTGCAGTGTTTTTTTTTTTTCACAAAGTAAATACAGGGCCTGTAAAGCATAGTGGATTAATGACACCCAATTGACACAAATGCACTCTTTAAGACAAAATAAAACTGTACTAATGTATTTAAATTGCAGAATTGACCAAAATATAAGACAACCCTAATGATAAGCTAAACCTCCAGCATTTGAATCAGTATGTGGCTTCCTTTCATAAGTAGAGAGCAAAAAAGATGATTTTTTTAGACATTTGTTAGTGACATTGTTAATAGCTACTTGAGAAGGATAGTCTGCTGCTGAGGTTAGGCAACACTAGACAGCCATTAACAGGTCTTTGTCTGGTGCTATTATGATAACAGCTTCTGTCATTATGGTCCTGGCATCAAGCATCTTAGCTCTTTCACTTAGCATGAGATCTGCAGAGCTGCTTGAGAAGGAGATTTGAAGGAAGAAAAGAAGAATGAACCACAGAATCAGCTCTTCATAATTTAATATTATGGATTCATGTCAGGTTGCATAATTTTAGCTTAGATTGTAAATAGCTAACTGGCCTTTTAAAGAACTAAATTCAGATTGATGTTTGTAAAATGTTGCAGTGTCATTTACTTTCACTGACCAAATTCACCACCCAGTCTCCAGCCATATATGCTGCTGTCTGCCATAAGCCGATAATATCGGACTTCCAATGTCAGTCAAGCTCTAGTCCAGATAGGGAATCTGGGTTGGCCTGCATGTCAAAATCAAAGGTGGGCTGCATAACTGATTATTTTTTGACTGCATAAAATTAGCTGAGAGAAACTCAGCAACTTACATGTAGAGACAGGCTTCCTAAATAGAGAGCCAGAGGTCTGATCCCTGTCCTGGATAGTAGCATATAAGGACCTCGTCATTCTAATAAAGATAAAGCAGTGTTTATTTTGTCAGCATCCACAACTACAGCTGACATGAGGTCTTCACAGCATGCAAATGGCAAACACTTGGGATATGATGTTGAATTCTAACAAAATAATTATTTGCTCAGTAATTGAAGACTTCGATACAGACAGTGGAACTGAGGCTTGCTAGAAAAGGAGCTTTACTATTTTCATTGGTGATATTTGCTGTTATTACATATTCTCTATTTTATTTTACATCAAATCTGGTACTCTATCCCTGTTTTTATGCAACTTTATCTTATTTTCTATTATTATCAAGAGGGTCATTCAATGTCCTTTTTATGTAAAACACTTTGTCCATGTAATTTATTTGTTTTAATGCACATTGAGCTGCACTTCTTGTATGAAAGGCGCTATACAAATATTGTTAACTACTATTACTACTGGTCAGAGGGCAAGGATCATGGGTAATATAGCTTTTTTTTTTTAATATACAGAATTTAGAAGTTGGTGTATTGTAAATCTACATTTGGACATTTTTGGCCTCTTTTTCTAGAGTTAGATTTATTTTCCAATGAGATTAATAAAACAGGGGGAACATTAACTCTACTATCCGAATATTTGTAACACGCATGCCACAAGTTGGCAAGTGTGTGGCTTCCTCTAAATGGGTGTCAGTGTCCAGATAAGCATTTGGCAGTATAAAGAAACCCTGTGAATCCCTGGGCTATTAAAATTGCAAACTATGCCATGATAAGAAAATCATAAACTTTAGACTTTTTCTACTAAATACTGACTGCTACTTCTTTTCTTTCTAACTAAACACTATTTCTAAACTAACTGGTTGTAGGTAGTTTTTATTAGGCTACATGTTGTAACACATGACTTCTAAATATAAACATTTACTTAACCTCTAGGATGTTTTAATATTTCTAAACTTTACAGAAAGCTTTGGCAATGTTCTTGGTCTTGTTTTTCTCTTTTTAGTCTGTGGTCTTACTGTCATATGTTTCAGAGCTTCCTTAAAACCCACATCTCAAATATGATATAAATCACATGGTGCTGAATGAAAGGCTTTTTTCTTTTAGCTGCTGGCCTGCTGGAGAGTTGGAGATAGGAAAACACCAGTGCTCTGTGTTCTGCAGTGGATGATCTGTGTGATTTTACACAGTGCATGAAAAACCTGTTTGTCTAGTTGCACTGTTTACCTGTCCTGCTCTTATAATAGCCTGCAGTTTACTGTGTTGTTGTCAAGATTTGATCTCAAAGTGGATGTCCATTTTATGTTGCCTTTCTGAATGCCCAAGCTCCTGCTAATCTGTTTCGGATTTCCAGGTTTAAAGTCAAAGGAAAATAAACACTTAGCTTTGGGTTACAGTAGTAGCAAATTGCTACACAGAGTTGTTGAAGAGCAAATTGTAGGTAGGCCACCGTAGTGAAATTGTGGGTGATGACTAGAGGAAAAAAGCAAATTCAAAAACAGAAAAAAATATCTATATATACACTTTGTCTTTCCTTGATGTTTTCCCTTTTGTGAGCCCCGTAGTGATGAAGTTTGTCATGTCAAAAAAGTGAGGGATCTGCTGAAGTTGAAGTTGAATGACCATCAACCACCAAAACATGAACGCCTGAAAAAGTTAACACTAGTCAATTATTTTAAAGGGACTGTGAGTGGAGAGTCAGTAACGTAGGTTAAACATTGGTTAGTTATTTGGGCATCCTGCGAAACTGCCCTTGTTTTTTTTTTTTAATTATTAGATTTTCTTCTTCTGTGCTTAAAAATAAAATGCTTCAGCCCTGCCTTTGCTTTGACTACAGCCTGTTTGTATTTTACATAATAAATGAACAGACAACATGCCCCAGGGAGTATTACTTTACTTTAGGATTTAACATAAAAATTGTTTGTAAGTGGAGTTCCTCACCATAGCACACCTACAGTGTGCGTGTGACCTGGCATTGTGGTGAATTGTGGCTTTTAATGTGTTTGCTGAAAGGGAAGAAAGATTGGGGAGCAAAGAAGATATTACTGTAGTATGTAAATTGACATCAAATTGTTTGGTGTCCATTTGTAATTTGGGGTTTTTGTGCCCTCCATTTGAGGAAAGGCAATGTCCACAAGGAATCATTTTACTGGGAAACAAATGTAACCCTTGTGTTGATTAAAGGTAAGGATTTTCGGGCTACCTGAAGAGGAAGAGGAAAAGGGAAAGTTCCCAGTGTAGCAGCTCTTCGGTGCTAAGCTGCAGAGATAAGCCACTCTCTACAGTGTGAGCTCAGACTGGGATAAGGTCAGGCTCCGCCAGTTCTACCATGACTCTTTCACACTGTGCTCTGCGTCGACTCACAGGCCCCAATCTGTTACACAGTTAGACACTGCCTGCAAGTGGAGAGGCATTCATGCAGCGTTTGGCACAGTGGCACCATAATGAAATTATATGCACCATAAGTATTGTGATTGCAGGAAAGGCCCTTTTCATAATGATTACATTTCTTAATGCAGCTGCTGTTTATATTGAACCCTGAGTCATAAGCCATATGACACTCTGCTGCAGCATTTATCCAGAGCTTCCCATTAGTTTTTCAGAGCCATTACAAGCCTGTTGACATTTTAAACAAGGTTTACTTTTTACGGGTTGGCATAGCTTATGTGAATTGGAGCTCATTTTTTGCCTCTGTCAACTTAAAGAGAGCTGCATGCTTTGCTCCATTGCTTTAGCCTGACAGTATGATAATCATTCTCTGTGAATATACTGCTCAGCAACGATGATACATTGCATAGTCAAGCCAGTTATTGATGTTTTCTCCCGACTAGCTATGGCAGCTCAAACTCGCCCAGCCCCCTGCAGGCTGACATGGCTGTGCTATTCTGCAAACTGAAAACTTTATTAGCTAAACCAATCCATAGATGATGAGTCTCTTGTCAATACTGATAGAGAAAACTAAGTGAATTGGCTCCAATCGACCCCCTGATAAGGAACATCAATTTGGCCCAGTGAGTGCTGAATTATGATTGACGTCTCCAGACTGGCACAGCTTGGAGCACATTCAACAGTATTAGAAGCAGCTGTGTGTTATTAAGGCCTCAAATGAGGCTCATACAGCCTGCTACCTATTGTAACTCTGTCAAATCATGTGACAGACCTTCCCTCAACAGCTGGTTTCAGTAGATTTATGATTAAACTCCTTTCCCTACGGTCAAATATCAACCCCCTCACCCAGGCATGGGTCACAAGGTGCCATCTGTAGCTGCTCGCTTTCTGTTTTTTGCCATTTTATTCTTTTTTTAGCTTCTCTGGAGCCAAAGAAAATGTGATAACACATAGAATACAGTATAACATTTAAATGTCCATAACATAAATTTGAGAAAGAATTTATTTCCTTGTATTTGAAGTTTTGTGTATTAGATTAAGAATGTGTAAAAAATTTATTTAGTATCTTAAAATGCAATGCAGTCAATATGTCTTTTGTAGTTTTCTTTCTTTAAAAAAATTGATATTACAATATATTTTTTAGTATTTTAAAACAGCACATTATTTTGAATACAGATGTGCTGTATATAAAACTGAAAACCTCCTAAAATTGAAAACGCCTCTCTAATCTTTGAAATGATCCTTGTGCAGCCTCTTCAACTTTTTCATGGTCCTTCTTTGTGTTTAGACAACCATTTAGGAGGGGAAGTGCCATCTATAGTGCATCTCTCATGCATCCACATCAGCTACCACCCCCGTATCTCTTCTGTTGTGTGTTGGCGTCCTCCAGGCATCCCTCTGCCGGGGCCCTTAAAGAGTCCTCTGTGTCTGATCTGAGCACACTGCCAAAGAAACATATCAGTCTTTTCTCTCTCCTCATCTCCTTTCTGGAAAGAATCTAGTGCACCTGCAGTGCTAGCCAGCCCAGACCTAATGCAAATGAGTGTATGTCTGATCAAAGGCCTGATTAGACTGCTTTTTGAGTATGACGTGGCATATTAATGATTCTGCTTCAGGTGCTATAAACAGCATACATTGTAAGTTGCCCAGAGGGTTACTACGTATGGTTTGACAAAAACTTTAAACATTAAATGTGAGTACTTATTATTGCATGTGTTGCGTGCTGATTAAGTTTGAACAGGGAACTGTGGGCACAGTAGCCAGACGTTTGGTTTTGATTGTGTAAATATGCCATAGGCTTCGGCTTCAGCTGACTACATGACCTTCACCCGTTTGGCTAACAAGCCCTATGTGCACACTGCTGTGTGCACTCTCTTAGTGCTTGCTGGGCAAACCCAGTTTAACACCAGTTCATTAGAAAAGCAAGCAACAGAAAGAGACACTAATTATTCAGCTGAAGCTTAAAATTGTGCTGCTTTGGCTCCCAGATGGATAGAGTCCTTCTTTCTTTGGTTACCTTACGTGAAGTTGTTATGCACCAAAGGCATGTCATAGGGTTATATAATACAGTGTGATACTCAGCAGTTCAATCCACCCTTTCACCCTTGGCCCCAGAAGTCACAAGGAGACCTTCAGTGACGTGATGACATCTGAAATATCCGTTTATCCAGCCAGAGGTCAGGAAATAACGACATAATCTTTGCACTGACATTTGACTGTAATATTTTTCCTGGTGGAAATGACAGCGAGTTTGCAATATTTCCTTCCATAGAATATTCTGAGAAGATGCCGTGTTTTTCTGCCCACTAAAATCTTATATTTCAGCCCTCCACTCTGGCTACATGTTATTAATTTCCAGTTGGTCCTCTCACATGGGGTTGGAACATCTGCCCTTCTCTGACAGTTAACAGGAAGCATATCACAATGGAGAATAGCATCATCTAACAAGAACCTGTCAAGGCTGGTCTGTTTGGCGTGTATTTATTAATTCCACTAGAGAAGATTGCAGGTCTCTACATCATTAAGTTATCACTGTCAGCAGTATGTAGGCCATTGTTCATACAGTTTTTAGTCAGTTAACAATAAGGCTGACTTAATGATCCCCTTGCAGAATAGTCAGTTTACTGTGGTTTAGCCAGCTGATAGGTAATAGCTGAGTATTTAGCTTCAATCATTAAGAAGTAGAATTACTAGGATAGTATTTGGGGCAACAATTGACACCTGGTTTGTTTTGTTACTTAATTTGGCTGGCTTTTTGTTGCACCCGTCCATCCCTTCTCTCTTCCCCCTTATTAGTTCTTCAGCACTCTCCCTTTGACAAGGAGAGCTATTATGTGTGAATCACATCACCGAGGGTTGGCATGAACTTTGCTTCCTCAAACAGAGGGGTTCTGAAAACAAGAGAGCCAAGCTATCAGCTCATTCAGCTGTAGTCACCAGTGTTAAGACACAAAATTTCCTCCCACCATTAACAGCCCTGTGTGATCACAGCTCTCCACAGCTGCTCTTCATCCAGTGCCGTTTTCCTGTCCGTGACACGTGAGCCTCGCAGACGGCAGGGTGTCAATTGAAGGACACAGTTATCTTGTTGGCCTCAGAGGATACAGTGTCATCCCCTGCATTCCCAGGCCCTGGAGAACAGGTTCTGTCTCTTTCTGTCCTCATGCTGTTACCTGAGAAGTCAGTGAAGCCCATTGAGGGAATAGTCTCTGGATATAGCGGTTCACAATGGTTATAACTGTTGTACAACTTCACCCTTTCAACCAAGCACTTCCTTTACAAAAAGTATGACCTAAACCAGCGAGCAGGGGAACAAAGAGGAGAACTTATTACTACACAGCCTCTAGGTCATTACTGGTAGAGCATGACATGCCTAACAGAAAGTCCATACAGAATTCTTGCTTTAATTTGTTATCTATGTCATTTCACGTAACCTTTTACTAGTACACCATCCTCAGGTGAATCAGAGATCATAACTAAAGGCACCGACTTCAGTGCTCATGCAGTTATTATACTGTGGAGTTGAGCTCACATGAAAAAGCATTTTCATGTAGTCAGTATTTTTCTTTTTTTACTTAATATTTTAGCATACGCACAGCAACAAGAAATATTTGTAATGTAACTGCATTTTAGTTATTAATATAAAGATGTTTCTAAGTGTTGTAATGTTTGGTACATATTATCTGTATGAACAGTAAACAGATGTCTTTGCTCATGCAGGAGGATTCATGCTCTGATCCTTTATGTAGCTTGGACAGAAGCCTGAGTGACCAATACACCTTGTCTGACTATCTTTGTCTGAAATTCAGTGTCTTGCCAGCCTTTTCTGAGATGGTTAGCATCTACCTGAGATTATTGCTTGTTGTCAGAAGGCATGTGACCTTCCTTTTTTTTCAGTTTTTCTTCTCTCCCCCTAAGGCCTCTCCCTCCATCCGTCATGCTCCACTGCCTGGTTATGGTTATTTGAGCAGATGGGGAGCAGTGAGTCTGAAGGATAGAGAGCGCAAGATGATGGCCCTTTGACATGATGCATGACATATGAAATTGACCCACCCCCATCAGCTCCTCACACACCCAACAATATTCAAATTCGAGTTGCAAAATTATCATACACACTTCCTCTCTGTTCTTTCTCTATCTTTCTAATGTACACAGGTGCACCGTCTGCACTCATCAGACCTGTTTGATGTTAAGAACTTCCATTATTTTTTTCTTGTTTAATTGAACATGTTCACATCTTAATTGATATTACATTACTTTCTTGAAACTGATCTTTAAGAGACAAAGTTAAATACTGTAATTGTAGAACAAAGGTCAAAGCTACTCTCTGCTACAAAGCAACTTTCTGTTGATTTGGGTGAACCATCATTCAGGAAACCGACCCAACAGAATAAACAGTGTTGAACCATATGATGGGCCAAGACTGGACTGCCTTCAGACCCCAACCCTTTGCCGTATTTTCTGGGTTGTATTTCTGGTCCTTAATAACTATAGTAGCTTTATAGCAGAGTGACATGCATGACCTAAAAAACAGTTTTTAGGTTTGCAACAGATTTGAATTATTGTGTAGGAAAATCATATAGGCAGTGGATTCTCTGATCACAAAATCTTTTTAGACCAATTTAGCAATAAAGTAGTAGTTTTTGTCTTTGAGAGGTGTTTGTCTGGGTAAAAGCTCCTGCCCGTTCTCCATTGTTCACTGCACATCTCCAGTATAATGGCCCATGGGATTTTCAGGCAGGAGTGTTGTTTTGACAGCAGAGCAGTTTATTATTCCAGCTACCTATACTGAAGGCAAGCCAGCTAAGTTAGCTGATGCTGCCAGCTCTGAGATAAACCCAATGAAACCAATACTAATAACAGTGAGAGGAAACCAGTATATTCAGTGTTTCTGTAACTGTTACAGTTTGTTACTTCACTGCTGACAAGCAGACTTGCCTACATCCACACCCTCTGATGATGGTTCTTGCTGCTCGTGCACTTTTCACTGGCTGTGAGAGCCACTGCATGGACAATCATTGCTCCTACCATTAAAGTTTTCCATAAAGTTCACAGTGTGTGTTTGAAGATGTGTACTCGTGTGTTAGTGTTTGTGCTTAAATGAGAATTGACCAGATGTGACTGGGAGAAAGGGGCATTTAATGAATTGTTGCCTTCTGTGAGAGATGGAATTGAAGCATTAGGTGTTTTCTTTGGTGTGCAAGGCAACTGAAAAATGTATTGATCTGATTCCTACATTTTTCAATGTAGAATGAGTCTCTGGCTGTTAAGGCACATCTGGATCGAGCTTCTCGTTTCGTCTTAGATTTCTAAACTTTCAAAGAGCCACATGGGATCCACAGATGACGCCTTACTGGTTTTTACGACATCAAGGCTCACAACTAAAGGCAGTCATGACTTTTACTTGATCTTCCCATCATGTGTCTTCATTATCTTTGCTTTAATCTCAGGGCAAAGATAAGTCGTCTGAGTCTTTACTACATAATTCCAGCACTCCCCATGAGCTGGACTGCTCCTGGGAGTCTTCCAATGTGCCATGTGGTAGACACAGAATTGCAACAGAAGGTGAACCTTAATTGCTGTTATTGTGCCAGGACTCCTCCTGGCCTATATTTGATTATTCAGACCAGGCCTATCTCATTACCACAGTTGTATAAGTACAGCAAATGATAGGGGTTCATTATGTGAAGAATTTGGGATTTTGTCAGTGCCAGTTTGTTTGTGACTGTACACATGTACCACCCATTTCCCTCATTAACTGTTGCAGTCTGAGCTTGGGTGGCCATCAACATACCTCAGCCTGGCCTTGATCCAGACCAAAGATAATCCTCAACTCATCCAAGCTGACATGACAAACTTGCTATACTAAATAGTGACTGAAAATATTTTTGAGGAAAATGTTAATTGCCCCACAGGCTGAGACACCAGCATATTTACTGAGTACATTTTTAGTCATGCTTTGATTTTTACTGAAAGTGTAGAAAATCCTGGGAATGTATCACACTCCTCTAGTCAGTGGTAATCAACATATTGTGGAGCAGCGTCTAGGTCTGCACCAGAGAGTGCAATCATCTCAATATGAGAGTTGAACATAAATTCAGTAGCACACTGCGTTCAAAGATGTTTCTTTGTACATGAAGTCTTAAATTATGCTTCTCTTTCCAGCTCAAACAGTGTACATTTAAGACTGTAGCACAGCATCAGCAGAGAAAGGATGTTCTCCAAATCTCTACATTTACTCAGTGATTGTGACATGTTCAGATTAGGAAGCACAGTTGTTTCTCAACTCTTCCAAAAAGCCTGTCATCATTGCATTAATGATTGCAGGTGAGGCTTGGGTGAAGTTACACAGCGTAAAGAAGTGAAGCAATTTGTCTTGATGTAAAACAGATATAGTCTGCAAAATGGGAAACGAGTGGGAAATCATCTGTGCAACTGTGTAGTTAAACATTGTCACTTTTGAATCAAAACAAGCAGGTATCTAAAAATAGGTTGGTAGAAGATTTGTAGTAGCTCAACTATAAAGCTAATCCCAGTACAGCTGAGCAACACTGACAAACTCATATTAGCCTCCATTTCAATTCAGCATGACAGACATATTTTGGATGACCATTGATGGCTTTTGGTTGAGAAGATATACAGAAATTCTGAGGAAGAAAATCATCAGAAAAATTTATATTGTGACCAAACAAGTAAGATTATCTATTGTTTACTTAATAAATTTGGATTATTGTATTGTATCATTAACTGTATTGCAGTCTGTAAAAGACCAGGAAAACACAAATGTATTATGTCTTCATACAATATTATGATGACTGGATTTCTGGATAAAATCTGTACTCGGTTCACAATATATCTGGATCAAGTTATTGCCCTGATCCAGATTTAAGATGCATCTGAGCAACAAGGTATAATCTTCATTCAAGATGTCATTAACAGTGTTTCCCGTTTGTTCCACAGATATCATTGACAAGAGTGAACTGAAGGCGTTCTTCGAGAGCAACTGTTCTCAGATTTATTTTATCTTCTATGAAAATTTCATTACACTGGAAAGCAACTTAAAACAAAAAGGTGAGTGCAAACCTTTTTTTTGTTTTCCTTTTTTGTGAACTGCACACTCACTAGTTGACCACCACCCTCGTGACGGTTCAATAATTAACCCTCTACCTGCTCTCTATGGTAAGTAATAGGGTTCATTTCCCTCTGCCCCACATTTACAGAGCAATTAGCATATGCACATAGAGAAATTTCTGCATATGTCCAGTAAAACTCTGTGTGTTGAGCCAGCCTTCAACACTTTTTGGGGGTAGGGGGATTCATTCCCATCGGGAGTATGCTCTCATGGTAACACAAGTTCCTTTGAATTAGTGTTCACGAAGTGGCCTGTGTTATTGTTACATTATTGATGAGGCTAATGCAGTATAGCTCCCGGTTATGTGTTTAAAAACCAAAGTACTCTCCTTGTGTTTCAGGGAACAAATCTCAAAGGGAGGAGCTGGACTCTATCCTCTTTATTTTTGAAGTAAGTTGTCCTTCTTTTTCTGGGTTGCTGTCTCCATTTCCACTGGTAGCTGCTACAGCCTCAGCCTGTTTACTGCTGAACTCTTGGGTGGGACCACAGTTTCCATGGTGCCATTCTACAACTGTGGCCGCTTCCTGAATTTGCCTCAAATAACCTAGAAATCAATTGGAGATTGTGCAGGAAAAGGCCTTTTTCAATCATCTTCCAACCTTCAACAGATTATGAGAGAGTGTTTTTCAAGTGTGCATGCATATCAGAGGAGGTACTGTATGTCTGTGTGTGAGTGTCATATTGTTGCCTCTGTGGCCCCTCCCTGTGTTTTTTCTTTTGCTCTTATGTTGCACATGCAGGTTAAAGTCCCTTACCTTGTTTTCCCACCTGACTGCGAAGGCAGCTCCAGTTTCCAATACAAACAGTCAGCTCTCCAGTTACATTTGCTCAGGGCAGGGCTGAAAGGATGGCAGCACATAAAAAAATGGGGGGGCAGTCTGTCTGCACCTCTTTTTACAGTATGTGTTGTCCTAGTTTTTCTGCTCACCTGAGAGCGATGTGCAGAAGTGGTCCTTGCATTATGTCTAGCGTATTCATTGTTTGTTGTTAGCAGGATCCAAGTGTAACTTTGGATTCAGGCCCACTGACCAGTTCATTTGTTTATCACAGTAGCATCAGGTTAGCGACTGCTGTTGCCTGTCTTTAGCTATGGATTCCTAATCATAATATGGATTCCTGTTGAGGAGACACGTCTTGTACAACTTGGACTCTGTTTTCATGTTACCACATTTTTTTTGTTCTGTCTGGGAGATGCATTGTGTACTTAGTGCTTTTTAGTACTTGCATTAATTTGTCTGCTAATGTTCATTCAGGTTGGCAATCTTTTTGGAATTTAGTCTCAGTTATTCAAGTTTGTAATTTATGGCCCTCTTAGCTTGTTAAGATTGGTGCTTCCCATTGGTTTAATAAAACTAACTCACTAGATTTCCTTCCAGTATTCTCAAGTCCTTCACTACCTTTCTGCACACATCCAGTCACCTAACCTGTAAATACAGCCTGGATTCATGCCTCCTACATATTTATGGAGTCATCTTTTCAAAAGGAAACATTGAAAGCAGCTTAACCCTCATTTGTCCCCTTTTAGCCCCTGCCTGTGACGATGTGTGCTTTTACCCGTGCACTGAGAAGATAAGCTCACTTTGAGTGGTGTGTACAGGACAGATACAGGGTCGCTTTGATCCTGAGCTCTACTACAGTCTGCGGACTTTCTCTTTACGCTATATTAGATTAGGCATGTTGGATCATATGTGGCTGTGAATATATCAATGGATACATTTGTGCCCAAGCATGCACTACTAATATATATCATGTTATCCCAGATGTTATGTTATGTAACACAGGGACATGACAAATGCAGTAAAAGATTAACTAATATGATTCTTTGAGGCAAGTGGATCTTGCATCCTAATCATTTTTTCTGCAACAAGCACAGTCATGCATAGCCTATGTTGAGAATTTAACTAAATTTAACGGTAATTTTATCATGAATCAATTTGTCAGGCAGGATTGTGCTTTTTGTAAGTGTGTATCATTTGTTTTAGTCACACAAGTCAACCAACCAAACATAGCCTTGGCAGCCTTTGTCCAAAAAGCCTCAGAGCAGTATGGAGAGTAGGCTATGAATGGATAACGGCTGGGACAAAAGCCATTTTGTGCTTTCCAGTACACTTTAATGCTCTATGACAGGTGAAGAAGAACAACGCAGCTCGATATGGCTGCAATGCTTATTCTGTCCAACAGTTTCCCTGGAAAGCCACAGTTATGCCCTCATGTCTCCAGGCACATGGGAAATATAGTCCCCCTCCGGTCTCCATCACCTGAGTCCCCCCTTGCATTCAAATCTGACTGACCCATACAGTTCATGTCTTCAGTGTGTGTGTTTGCTTTGAGCTGGCTATGTGGGGATTATTTTGCTGTCATGATGAGGTATGCGACCCCTTTTTTTGCGCATTGCTGTGGGGGGGAGAATGATCCCCGATGCTGAGCCTGTTTGAGTAATGGATATCTGGAGGGGGTAATCTTTTGTCCCTCCCCCTAAACTCTGCTGTAACACCCCACCCCCACCGCCACCAGCAGCCATCGCCATTCCCTTCCAGGATCTCTTTGTGTGTGCTGCCACGAAGGCATCCACCATGGCAGCTTATGATGCTGCCCCAGAACTGACTGAGATGAGAGACCTGATCCCTGTGGGAATGTAACAACACTGCTGAAGATGCTGGATAGAAAAGTGCCTTCTAACCATTTGTATCACCTTTTGTGTTGACAGTATATTGCTATACTGTAAGCTTTGGTATTTCACACATAAAACCAGAGTTGACCAACAAATTCATTCTGTACCTTTTGTGGCTTTCGTGCAGTATAGATCTTAAAAAAGGTCCAGTTTTTTTTTTAAACTTGTTCGCATTGACCCAATGTTAAAATACTGCATTGCTTAAGTATTTACCCCTTCTACTAGGACACACCTAAATCATTACTGGTGCCTGCTAATTGTTTTTTCGAAGTTGCATAACAAGTTCAGTGGAGACCTGTGTGTAATCAAGGTGTGACAAGTGATTGGAAGTTAAATATACTTGTATATGGAACTGCTTGTTAGTCAATCCCCTGGTAATAGCTAGCTCGTGAAGACAAAGGAACACTGAAATCAAATTCAGCAGCAAGGCCAGTAAAAAGGATATGAAAGGCAGCTCAGAGGCCTATGGCGGTTCTGAGAGAGCTACAGGGGTCCGTGACTGAGGTGGGAGTCACTGTGCATACAGCAGAGATTGCCTGGTACCTGACCAGTTGCAGCTTAATGGTAGAGTAGCATAGAGAAAGCCATTGATGGAAAAAACCTCACATCTTGGCTAGTGTTTGCTTAATGAAATATGGGAGATAAAGTTTCGATGGTCTGATGAGACCAAAATTGATGTTTTTTAACTATCATACTAAGTGGTATGTTTAGTAGAAGCCAACCGTGACACGTTGGCAGGAACACACCATCCCCAGCACAAAGCAGCATGGTGGTGACAGCATTATGGAAGAGTTGAATACTCATGCAATCAACTTGATCGTAGCTTAATGAAACCACTGTGATTAAATTAGAAAACTTGCTGTGTTTTTGTAGGGACCATACTAGAGTGGTAGTGGTAGTAGTTACTTTTTTCATGGCAATTTTGTTTTTTATTTAGCTTTGTAAAGGTAGGTGTTTATGTGTTGTAGAGCATCAATACCAGGCAGTTGTGTGACACAATGTTGTTGTCTCTTCTGCTGCACAGATAAATTGCAAGCAAATGTAGATACGTAGTGAAAATGCTGTTGCAATTATGCAGAAATTGTGCGTAGGTGTAATTCAAGGAATCAAAGCAGATGAGACTACTTTCTCTAACTCTCACTGTTTTTTGTTGTCACAAGACCTGATTGAGCTTCACAGGCCTTGAGGGACTCCAGTTTGTTTACGCTCCCATATGACTCAAGGTGACCTCTTACCGTCTGAAAGCAGTTGGTGATGGTGGTGCCACTGAGGTTGTGGGACAGGTTACAGGACAGCTCTGGGACCAACAAAACTCAGAGGGAAGTCTGCACATAGCCACTTTCTCTCCAGGATGTGACCTCACCATGACCTGTAGTCTGTCATCCGGATCTGACTCAGCATTCTGAATTCCCCTCGTCATCCTCTCTGTAAAAGCCCCTCATCTAGATTTGACTTACTGAGTTACCTTCTAGGGGTAATTCTACTTATTATATTTAGTTAACCTTATTTCTCATGGATTATGGTGAATTGAATTTCCAGGATTCCAGGGTAATGCAAAAGCTGTTTTCTTTGAGAAAAAGAAAATAAAGAGGCTTTTGACTGATTGAGCATTAT
Organism: Holacanthus passer; assembly: GCA_025331565.1. Classification (NCBI taxonomy): domain Eukaryota; kingdom Metazoa; phylum Chordata; class Actinopteri; family Pomacanthidae; genus Holacanthus; species Holacanthus passer. The sequence continues at coordinate 2,567,950 of JAFREQ010000018.1, read as the reverse complement.
TTAACCAGGTCACTTAAGGTTGAAATGTGAGGCTGGTCAAAATGACAGCACAAGTATCCTCCAAAAACCACATCAGAACCTCTGGAAACCCAAACAGATCATACATACTAACAGAGGAACACAGAGAAGGTCAAAAAGACAGCCTAAAGCAAGATAATGCTGTTTCATTCCAAACAACATACAAAATGTGTTTGTTAAGACACACACTTAACATTCACAAGACAGTTCAGGAGGAATGAGTCATATTATTGTCCACCTGCTGTAGGCCACAGCAAACAGAAGATAGATTATGACTCCTTCATTTAAATGCCACTCCAAAATCCACAATTTAAGCCATTTAATAATAATATATGTAAATGGTCAGTAATTTCTAAGGTAGTAATTAATAACACAGTGTCTCTCTGTGTCCTGAACACCCATCAACAGTATAGTTATGTCTGGTATAATGGTGGCGTATTCCTCTTGAGGCACATCTTAGGTTGAATCATTCAAACGGTCTTCTACGTGTTGGATAACATTTGATGAAAAGTGAACCCAAGGCCATTTAACTAAGTGGTTTCTTTTCCTCCCTCTTCCCTCTTCCTTTATGTAGTCCTAGTTATAACTGACAGTTTTCCAGCAGAGGATTATTAGTTAATGCACACATGTAAATTTGCTAAGTGCAGCTTGGGTCTGCACATGGCACAGGCTGAGTAAATACATCTGGATGTCTGAGGCTGATGCCTTAACTTGTTCTTATGTTTAGCCTTTAAACCTGAACTGTGTTAAAGTTTTATAGTTATACTTACAGTATAGATGACTATTTTTGTCACATGCAAGAGCACAAATTAACATTTTGTGAATTCAAAATGGTCCTAGAGGAAGCGTGCTGCAGTTTGGCTTCCACACAGTACAGAGGAGCAGCAGAGCTAACAGACAACTGGACACCTGAGAAGGCGTTTTATTGCACTCTGCTGCTGCCACCCACTGGCTACAAGGAGAATTAACACATTTTAGTATTTTTTTTCATATTTAGGTGAGTTTTGGTGATTTACTCTAAAATAATGTGCTTTAGGCTTTCATCTTGATTATATTTTAGGACCATATGAGCTATGCATTGTCATTTAAATTTACCAACAAATGATGAGAGCAAGCTAAGAAATTTGGTTAGTATGTAAATAAGAAGTCTGGTTTTTGCCTACAAAGCATTTTAAACAAAGCAGGTATGTAACTGACGTCTTTTCTCACACTGGACATGATGGCTACATGTGATTTTATTGTTAGGGTCTTGGTCCCTTGTAGGTGAAATTATGCTGCAATTCAAAGATGATATTCTTTTTCTGGTTATTGCACGTAGTGATCACTGTACATTAGTAGGTTAGTCCTTTGTGTCTGCAGTGTCTTTGTCTCTCTGGCAATTTCATTGTCCTTAGATGGTATAATTATCCATGAGTTGTGTCAAAAAACCTAATGTAAATATGTAAATTACAATATTTCTTCTGAGAGTACTGCATGACTGTTGCTGTCTTCAAAAAGCCCTTGTAGACCACCTCTTGGAGAAGTGTATTCTGTGTCATGTTTAGGCCCTGCGACTGGAAACCTAAGTGCGGATCATGTAAATGTGTTAAGGCTGTAGTTGTACCGCAGTAATGCCCCCATCTTTATGCTGGAGTATGGCTGCAGATTAGAGTAACTCCACCAACCCTCAGTCCGGCAGAGTCTGCATTCGCCTCATATCAGCCAGTAAATTCCTCATTGTTGCGCCCGCCATTCCAGCTCCGCAGGGAGTCTTTCTGAGCTAGCTTCTCCATCTCATTCCCACTCGCCCATCCTGGTGCTCTGTAAGGAGAGAGAATGACAGTGTTATTGTGTCTGCTCGCACGCACGCACGCACACACACACACACATGCAGGGAAAGGCTTAAGCAGGCTACCCTGCTGTGTTACCGCCGAGCATAATGTGTCTGCTGCCCCAAGGAGACAGAGTGAAGGAGCCCAGTATGGAGCCTGTGCAGAGATGTAATAATCCCACGCAGGATCAATAGCAAGGTGCAGCCACACGCCTGTACACGCATACCATCACGTCTGTGGATCAGAGAGAAGTTGAACAGCACAGATAGTCATCCAGCGCCCCCCTTTAAGTGATGTATGTCTTTCAATATCTCCACTGACACTGATAATGACAGGGATTTAGTCTCAGAGGACAAGAAACGAAAGTTAAAGATGGACGACGACGAGGGACGAAGGAAGGGAAGAACTCCAAACATGAGATGACTTCTGGACCGCCACAGCTCTCAGCATAATATGGCGTAGCACAGGGCAAAAAAAAAATGTTATGATATGGCTTCTTTTAGAGCAATTCTATTGTGGTAATATGAAAATTTTACATTTTGTCTAAAAACATTTGTATTCACTCAAAGTTATCAACTTTAGATTCTGATTCAATAATTGTATCTACATAAGCCTTATTGTTGTCAACAAAGACAATTCTTGAGATTATAAAAGCTGTTACTGGGCAGTTTCACTTTTCTCATCTCTAGTCTCTGGAGCTCTCCTACTCTGTCATATTTCTTTTTGTGTTTGTTTTTTTACTTTGCATCTGTGTCTAGAGAGGGCTTAATCTTTCTAGTTCTTTCATGCACTTTTTTTGGTCATGCTCTGTATCCTTCCCTGGCCTGTTTTCTCACTCTCCAGGGCAGATAAGCTTTTTATCATGCTGGTCAGAGTAGGTTCTCTGGTTGAGTGGGTCAGAGCTGCATACGTAAAGCAGTAACGGACAGACTTGACCTCTACATTGCAATCATGAGGTCTTATTGGGTCAGTGATTAGGATTTGATGAGAAGTGAGCCATTGGGGCATCAGTTGTTCACTATTAACTAGCCATGCGTGCACGTTCTCACACATCTGCCGTCCCCCCCAGCCTTTTTTTTTTTTTTTCACCTCCCCAGAGGGACCCAGTTAACCTGTCGCTGCATTCAAGAATAATGATAGGCTGCTGAAAGGTTAGGGCGCTCTAATTGAGTTGTAAAGCGGTTGTTGGGGAGGTGATGACATTTCTCAGTGCTGTCCTGCGTCTCCGGGATCTGCAGACATGCAAAGCCAAGTGGAGGGAAAGGGCAAGGACACTGCTAATGTCCTAATAATGCTTTTTCAAAACAGTGCCACTTACCAAAACAAGGTGTTGTTCCCTCCCTCCATTATCGCTTAATGGACAGATTATTTTCTTGATTAATTGATTCATTGTTTGGTCTTTAAAATGTCAGCAAATAGTAAAAAAAATGTCAGTCACAAGTTCCCAGAGCCCAAAGTGATGTTCTCAAACATTTTGTCTGACCAACAGTCCAAATCCCAAACACATTCATTTTATTAGTACATAAGATGAGTACAACCAGAATATATACTAACATTTTCAAAGCTGGACCAAGTGGATTTGCATAAAAATCAGCTTAATAATCTTTTGATCGACTAATTTAACATGCAACTGATTTTTTTCACCTCTAAAAGAAAATGTATTCTTCAGAGGAAATCCTGGAGCTGGTCAGGAGTTTGGTGAAAGAAAAAGGCCCTACTCTGCAACTTAATACAGCAATTGTGCTATTGTTATTGCTGAAATGTGATACTACTGCTACTCTAATAACTACCCGCTTACTGAACCAAATCACAACCTTTTCTGCTTTTTTTCATCAGAAAATTCTACAACATCTGCCTGAGAAAATCTACAACCGATGGCAGTTTCACAGTATAGGTATGTATTGCCAATGTTTTTCACCATATGAAATACATGACACTAGCTTGAATATAAGCTTTGTCTCTCCATAACACCTGACAGGTAGTTCTATTCTGTGTATGTGTCTTTCCTCCTTATGCTTCTGTAACCTCTATGATACACTTTAGGACAAAAAATGTCACCACAACCATGCCTAAGCCTTCCATAATGAAGAGAAAATAATTAGTCTTCGAAGGGGATGTAAATGTGAAATGCAAATGAGCACTTCATTTGAAATGCAAATAAGTAATTGAATTATGCTGGCATGATTTCAGTCCCACACACTGAAAAAGAAAAATCCTTGCAAGAAGCGATAACCTCAATTCTAACTGTTGTTTGTCAGCCGTTGGCAGTAGCATTCTAGGTCTAGATCCCTGTTGTAGATTGGCCTTCCCCTCTGGCTTGAAATATCAAGACTCATCTGGGGTTGGATGCCCCAGACAAATTCACCTTTTTGTCAGTCATTGGGCAACAAATCCTCATAGGTTTAAGTCTGCCTCTTGGCCTTTTCCTGAACTCGCATAGATTTTTTTTTTCGGCGCTCATCGGTTCATGTGTCACTAGTCAAGATGCTGTGCTGTGACTATGTACTTTGAAGAACATGTGGTGGCAACTGGATAGCTCCTCACCATACCTGAGTTTTAATTGAATTCCTAAGATCACTTTTTTTTTTTTTTCAGTTTTTTTTTTTATCATATTCTCCATCCAGTAGTATTGCTAGAATGATTTGGATGCTCTGGGGTGAATTCCTTGTTGATCGTAGGGTTGGTCAGGAATGACATTAATGATTTATAATGGTTTTGTCCTTCTTGTGTAGGACTGCAAGCTCACAGACATTTGACACAGGCCATTAAAAGATGAACAAAATCTTTACACCTTTTATCATCCTCCGTCTGCTTGCTTCTAATTCCTCCTGTCCCGAGCCCAAAAACTTTACATTTAATTGTTTATTGATTTAACCTGATGAGAGGACAGTAAGTACCAAAGAACACTAAAAAAAATCAGCCTGCTCTTCATGGCTCCCATTGTTATATGTCCTGGGTGAATCACTCAGTTAAGGACCTTCTTGATCAAGACTTAAACACAGCTTCACTTTTTCCCCAACATAACACCAATTTTAACCCTAATCGTTAACTTAAAATCCCTTTAAGAGCTCGCCAGAATTTCTTCACAGCCCACAAGGTCCTCATACAAACAGTGCTGTCTGCAGGCTGTCAAGAGTATGTCTACACACACACACACACACACACACACATACCCACACACACCCACACATACCCACACACATGCACACACAGACCTCTTCCGCCCAAGGTATTTAGCAATCAGAGCAATGTCTCATTTGATTACAGCGGAACCAGATTGCCTTCATGAATGCATGTCGCTGCCAACTGACGTTAATTTTCATCAGGAAAATGTGAAGCCTTGGCGCTCTCTCCACTAGTTTGTCACAACCACCCATCAAGGTCAATTTGCCTCAGTGAAGATGACAAGCAGGTCCCTCCTTGTCAGCATTGTGCCATTTTGTTGTGTCTGCTTGTGAGACCCCTGTTGAATATTTGGAAATGCAAATGTCTTAGACAATTGGGATTTTTTTATTTTCTTTCTTCCAGGTTCTATTCTGAAAAAGCTTCTACACACTGGAAATTCTTTCAAGGTAATGTATGAATATGAATAATCACCAGCCACATGATGCACTGTAACATGAATGTTAATGTGCAGAATCTGACTACACAGGTCACATTTAGCTTTAAAGAAGGATTCCACATAATTCTGTCTTAACAAGATTGTTAAATTTTGTGCACCCGCTAATATGCCCCCACCTCCTCCTCCTGTCTAGATCCGCTGTGAGGGGATCCGTCTCTTCCTGCTGTGGTTGCAGGCCCTGAGGGAGAACTGTGCTGAGGAGCAGTTCCTTATCTTTGCCTGTCTGGTGCCAGGATTCCCTGCTGTGCCCTCCACCAGAGGGCCCTGCACCCTCGACACCATCATTTACAACCCCTTCTCCAACCCTCCTGATGGTGAATATAATGAAAATGTTGATTAAAACAGATTTTGATTGTTTGAAAATCATTTAAACCCCATATTTAATTGAAAATAGTGCAAAGACAACATATCAAATGTTCAAACTGAAAAATATAATTGTTTTATGAAAAATATATGCTAATTTTAATTTTTTTTTTTAAACCATCAAATTGTGTTTTGATTAACATTTTACACAGCATCCCAACTTTTTTGGAATTGGGTTGTATAAACACATAGTGGGTTCCTTTTTAAGAGAACCCTTAATTTCCTGCACATAACACTTAAGGTATTTGTATCTGTTGATGTGAGCAGCCAAGGTGGTGCCTGAGGAGATCACCCCGCTGGTTCCGGCTGTGGTAGGAGAAAAGGTTACGGATGACCAGACCTGTTTCATCCTTGAAACCCTGCTCAAGTACATGGTTATCCAGGTAATAACTAATTATGCTAGGAAAACAACCATTTGCGAGATTATGCAGCAGCTACAGGGCGGATTCTTAAAGGCTTTATTCTTTTGTCCTCACTAGCTTCGGACCAGTTAGCACAACTGTAATGATTTGATAAATCTTTTTTAATAGTAAAAATGTTATAGTACCTTGGTAGGAGGGGTCTCCCAAAAATAACACTTTGAACAAACGATAATCATGGCAAACGTCACCTGTATATCAGAATGATCCCACTGCAATGTATACATTGGTTACACAGTGTATGTTTGTAATCCTTGTCTTGTACAACAGTAGTATGAGAAACTGAACACAATATCAGTTGTTAAATGTGTAAAGTTGGAGTCTGTTAAGCTTCTGTGTACCTAGCCCAAACCATTTTCCCTCTTTAGACTTTTTTTTTCTCAGAGCAACCTTCAAACTATTGTGTTGCAAACAATATACTGTCACTGTCTGAGTGACTGAGCTGGAACCATCTCCTCTCCCTGTCGCCTGACCTTGTCTGCCTTTGTGCTCCTCTGCCAGGCATCCAGTTTAGAATGGAAGAACAAAGAGAACCAGGACACAGGCTTCAGGTTTCTCTTCAGCCTTTTCAAGAAGTACTACCTTCCACATCTATTCCCCTCCTTCACCAAGCTTACAAATCTCTACAAGCCTTTATTAGGTAAGCTGACAGTGTATAGATGCAGTATATGTTTGCCTTTGTACTTGTACTGTGACTATTCTATTACTGCAGAGGTGTGCACACATACTTTACACACATTGTGCACTGTAAACGCAGGAGATTTTCTGGTAGTAAATTTTCAGTTTGGCAGTTTGTAACATCTGCTTTTCTTACATTTTGGGAGAGGGGTTCTATTCAGAAAACTAGCGTACTTGTGTTGTCCATGTGTGTTAGATTTCTGTGAGTTGGAGTTACTTTACTGACCCTATAATATTCATACCCCTCAGCTCCTTGAGTTCAAATGCTATGTGGAAGCTTTTCAGTTTGTAAAACAGCTTATAATTGAAATGTGGGTTTTCAAAACTGTACTAACTATTTAAGTTAAACTATCACTGTCAGTAGAATTTGTGTACAAGAGCCGATGATGTATGGCATGTGCTGTTGTGATATGAGACTCAAAAACAACAGATACGGATGAAACAAATGTATAACAAGTGAGCAATATAATATTAATATAATAAATAAAATACTGCTTATTGAGCTCCTGAGGGGTTATGGTTGAGCGAACAAATTTTGATGCTGCTGGAAAAAAAACAAATCTGGACATGTTCACAGCAAGACATCTGGAGTTGATGAATAATCTTTGTGTTTCTTTGTTGCTCTTCTCCTTTGTCCTTTTTTTTAACCCTCCCTCTGTCACCATCCTTCACTCTTCACTGTATTGCTCAATTAGACCTCCCCCACCACAGACCAAAACCCTTGTATGTGCCAGTGACGCGGAACAATGAGAGCACCTTCTGCACCAGGGACCAGTACCTGGCACCCCGTGTGGCCTTCATCACCTGGCTGGTCACCTTCTTCCTGGAGAAGAAGTATGTCAGCAGTGCTGCTGCAGCGCAGAGCGCCAAGAACGGCACTGAGGTCATTCCCAAACTCATCCAGGTGAGCACCACAGTACCATTCTGCTGATTTCTTATACTATTATTTAGCTATTGTGGCAGCAAAACCCCTGAGCACATGTATCGGTATAAGGACACCTGGACACAAAAGACAATGTTTTTTGAGAAAGTATTCACACACATGAAACAATGATTAATCCTTTAAATTATTATAGTACACATTACAAGTTGTGAAATTCACTCGCTCACAGTTTTTGCAGTGGAACGTGGTGCAAACATATTGATGCAGATGCAGAAGAGTCTGTCACAGACAACGTCAGCTGTTAAGTCAGTATGTGAAGGAATGTTATGAAGGTTGCAAACCTGAAGAACACTTGCTCACAAAAAATATTATTATTCATAAATATCTTTCAAGGCCAAACACAAGTCAGCCTCCAAAATCAAGTAACACACAATTCTAACATCACTGCCCTGCGGTCCTGAAAAATCAAGACTCATGGCCGTCCCTCAGTTTCATGTTTCTTATTTATCATTAATTAACAGAGTGATCAGGGGGAGAAAATGAGGGGAATTAAATGCAATGTTAATATTTCATCATTTCATAATAATGACAAATACAGTAGCTTGTTTACCCATAGAAATAACCGTAAAACACAACTAATCGATTTAGGAATTTCTAGTCACATAGACTGTAGCAAACTGTGCAGAGGCAGCCCTCTAGCATACTAAGGGACTCTCATTTCTCACTGTGTCTCTGTGGTGCCCAGACTGTCACTGCAGGCAGTAGCAGCCAGGAGAAGGAGAAGGATAAGACATCAGATGGGGATACGAACGGGCCAGCGGGGGAGCCTGAGAAGAGCCACTCCAACAGCAGCACGCTGTCAGATCGACGGCCCAGCGATTCCAGCTTGTGTAGCATTGAGGAAGAGCACCGCTATGTCTATGACATGGTGCACGCCATCCTGCTGTCCACCAGGGACAATGTGAATTTTGTCAACGAGGTCTTCCACCAGGTACAGTGGGGTCTCCGGGCAGTGTTTCTTTATGTGATGTTGTAAAGGTTATTTACATTGCAGGTACCATATAGTTTTCATTTTGGGTCATGATGAGAATACGGACTGGATGGTGACACTGTGATAATGTGTACTGTGTTGCCCTCTGCTGGCCATTTGTTATCATAACTTAAAGATCCTTCCTACAACCAGGCTACCATTTAAAACTGTTCATAATATTGTAATCACTCAAATTAACAGTCCATGTTCTCCCTCCTAAGGCCTTCCTGCTGCCGTCCTGCGAGGCATCAGCAACCAGGAAGGTGATCAAAGTGTACAGGAAGTGGATCCTGCAGCAGAAGCCCAACTTCATGACAGAGCCTGACAAAAATGCCCAGAGAGATGAAGTGGATGTCCGCTCTGAACGGACACTCTGTGCAGAGACTAACAGCATACATGCACAGGTGAAACCTCTGATACAGACAGCCAACTCAAATAGATTTTTGGTGTCATAATGGTTTTGATCAGCACACGCATAAGCAGTACACTTATTACAGATTGCAAAGGAAGATGTGCATGGTATTAATCTGAAAAGAGTATGTTGCTCAGTTTACTTTTGTAGCAGTTAGAAATGTATTTAAAACCTATTTGTTGTGTGATTCTAACTTCAATTTGATGAAAATTATCTGATGACGTCACATAGTGATAAATCACATCATTAAGCTAAAACACACTGTGGGGGTCCCAAAACAGAACAGTATAAACAAGTTAAGACCATAAGATGTTTTATCTCGACAAACATGCAAGCTCTTTTTCAATATAGCATTTGTCTTAATATCTTAGCTTATGTCGACTGGCCTTCCTTGTCCTCTTCCAGGCATTACAAAGTCATGGCCACAGACGATCGTCCAGCTGGGGGAGGACCTACTCATTCAGCAGTGCCATCAGTCGAGGCTTTCTCACTGAAGAGCAGAACAAGGATGTCAAGGCTGGTATCCAGCCCACACTACAGGTCCGTCTCTATGTTCAGAGATCTGATCAAAGCATTTGATGCTTAGAATCAGCAATACTTAGTGTATGCACTTTGTCTGTCATTACTGCTGTCTTAAATTACTTTGTCTTTGCTGTTTGCCCTGTTGTCATGTGTGTAGGTGTTCCTGACCAACTCATCAAACGTGTTCCTGTTGGAGCCATGCCAGGATGTACCTAAACTCCTGGACAACCAGGTTGAGGTGTGCAAGGGTGTTCTCAGCATCTACCGGCACATGATCATGGAGCACACGATGAACACACAGACGTGGTCAGTTACATATTCAAATACACATGGAAGATTTTTCCAGTTACTCTGTCATGGCTCTCAAATGTCATCCAATGTCATTTGATGATTATTCATCGCTTTTTGTTTCTTTTTGTGGACACTGTTGTTTACTGTCTGTGTCCTGCAGGGAGCAGATGCTGCAGGTACTGCTGAGGATCACAGAGGCAGTGATGAAGAGGCCACAAGAAAACCAAAGAAAAGACAGCTTTGCAGAAAGTTTAGCATCTATACTCTTTAGGGTATGTCTAGTTTTATATTATCTGATATACATGGTGTTTTATTCTTATCAGAAAAAAGATGAGGGAGTGAATGTGGACATGTCATTGTTCCTATTCTCAGTACTCTTTTTCGACAGTCCCCTGTTGTTACGGAACATTGAATGTTTATAATTCTATGTCCTTTATTAGTAACCACCACAATTTGTTGCTCAAAAACCTTTATGTACTTGGGTGCGAGTCTTGGATGGTTTGATTTTTGACAAAAAGGCAAAGAGACACTATATCAAATTGGATGTATCGGTGTGAGAATTCTGCTGTCACATCTTATCAGAGGCTGGAATTTATAGCCATGACCGTGCCTGTCAATGCTAATTCATCTTTCCTTGTCTCATCTTGCATTCAGACCATCATTGTGGCGTGGGTGCGAGCCAACCTGTGCGTATTTATCTCCCGGGAGCTATGGGACGAGCTGCTGGCAGTGCTGTCCTCTCTTACCTGCTGGGAGGAGCTGGTGACAGAGTGGGCCAGCATCATGGACTCGCTGACGGCTGTGCTGGCACGCTCCGTTTATGGCCTGGACATGGCCAACCTGCCTCTGGACAAACTCAGCGAACAGAAGGAGAAGAAGCAGAGAGGACGTGGTGAGGGGGAGGAAGGGGGTAAAAAATGGGGATTTGGATGGCTACAATTTGGGTGAAAAAAAGGTTTAGAATTAACTTAAATCTGGATTTGGTTACTTTACAGTTGAGTCTTATTTTTCCTTCATTTGACTTTATGAGGGTTAGTTGTGTTAGTTTCTTTTACTTTGACATGAAAAAGTAATTTTTGTTCATCAGTGACTCAATGTTCCAAAACAATAAAACGTCCAATGGGGAGATGGATACTTTTTAATAAGCACTTTATTTCGTGTTAAGTATTACAAAGCTTCTATCTGAGCTGGTCAAAATAATATTTGTGAAGCCTTCAAATGTCTAAGTTGCAATTCACTTGTATAGATTTGAATCCAATTTGTAAACATCTATCTATGTGTAACAGATGGATGTGGCCTTTTAAACAACGCTTTGGTGCTGACAATTGAATAATCAACCACAAGAAACAACAATTTGATAATAAATTGAATTCTGTGTTGCTTGAAGCCCCAGTGAACTGCCTTACATATCAGTAGAAAATGGTGGTGCTAAATCCAAATATAAAGGTGATATTTCATTAAAAAAACAAGTACACTGACACCTCAACAATCAGCAAGTGTTGTTCTCTGCATGCCAGGAATTATCCAGGACTCCCAGAAGGAAGCAGCAGTGGCTCGTTCGTTCTCACTGAGTTGGAGGAACCAAGGGGAGCAGGGCGGGTCAGGAGTTCAGGAGCCAATGAGGACTCGCTCCGCAACCACGTCAGGAGCTCCTGGTGTAGAGAATGCCCGTAACAACGTCCGACAGAAGGCCTCTGGTACGTCCCTGTAACGTTAGTGATAACAGTGTTGTTGTGCTGCATGTCACCATACCACAAAGCAGGCAAAAATAAAACACAAAGGGGTGGTGTTTACAAGAGCCTCCACATGTATGTACTATTCTGTATCCATGCTGTGTCAATCTTCTGGCTTTGTGTTGGCCAACAACACAGTACTGATAAGCTCAAACCACATGTTTTATCAGACGTATTGACTGCGTGTGAAAGCCTTCAGACAGGTCCATGTGTACGCTAGCCCAGGTGCCGTTGAAAGGCCCAACACCAGAGACAAAGAGTCCAGCAGATGGCCCCCATTGTTCCCCTCACATGTCACCGGTCAGTGTCAACATGTTTCCATGTCAGCTCGATTGCTTACAGTGCAATCTCCCCCCGCACCCCCCATGTTGGCATGTCAAAGGCCAGCTTTGGACACTCGCTGTCATTAGCTCAATTCAGACGCCGCAAACACACCTTATCTGATGGGAATGTGGCAGGCTAATTATAAGTTAAGCTGGAAGGCAGTAGAGTAGTAACTAGCTGCAGTGCCTGTCTTGCTTGTCTTAATTTTGTCTAGACAGAATCTTAATGTGGAGGATAAAAGACAGAGACGATCCCTTTTCGTTTCCCGGCCTTCCACCCCTCCAATTACCAGCAGCGTACTAAAATGACGAGCTTGTTGAGCTAGGAGCAGATGTGTTTGTGTCTGAAGGATGAAGTCTTAGAAGGGGTGTGTGGGTGTGGGTGTGGGTGCACGTTTGCTGACACATCTATTATGTGTCTCGTGTGCATGTTAATGTACCTATTCTGCTAGTCTGTTTATTTGTATCTGTGTGCGAGCAAAGATGGACATTAAACACTACCGCTTCAAATTCCCTTCCCTTTCTTTGGCCTAATTGGATTTCTCCCACATTGATCTTCAAAGGGCCGGCAGCCCTCCTCCCTACTCCTCAAGAGAAGGCCCACACATCAATTGCACGGCAGTTTTTGATAGTTTCATTAAGAGTGTAATTAATGCTCATTAATATGCATAAATGGGAAGCAGTGGTGGGCTGTAGCAGAGACGATGTATCTGTCTCACTGAAAGGCATAATTAAAGTGTGCTGAAAGCAGAGAATAGAACTGTGCTCTTTCATTGCTCTCTTTGAGATTAAGCCTGAAGTGCTATCCAGACACAATGGCAATGCCTCAGCATTGACAACTGTCAAAACTTGGCTGTACTTGCGCATGCAAATACAAACTAATATTGTTCTGAGATCTTGTCTTGATAATGGAGAAAAAGGCTGGATATTTCATTATGGTACTCATTAAGCTTCTCCAACTACAGAGACCCAGTTGAGCCTGCTCTCACTCTGCCATTGCTGGGATGGTTATCAGTTATACCTTTTACTAATTTGTCTCTAAATTCATAAGTAGAGCTGCAACGATTAATTGATTAGTTAATTAATTGCCAACTATTATGATAATCGATTAATTGGTATGAGTAATTTTTAAAGAAAAGATGTCAAAATTCTCTGATTCCAGATTCATAAATGTTAATATTTTCTGGTTTCTTCACTCCTCTATGATAGTAAGCTGAATATCTTTGGGTTGTGGACAAAAACAGACATTTGAGGATGTAATCTTGGGCTCTGGGAAACACTGATTGACATTTTTCACCCTTTTCTGACATTTTACAACTAATTGAGAAAATAATGAACAGATTAATCAACAGTGAAAATAATCATCAGTTATAGCCCTAATCATAAGATAATATAATTTAGACAGAAATAAGATAAAATGTTCTAAGTTTGGCCTGTACATGGTTACTTCTTTTTCTGTGTTTTGGTGCACCATTTAGATAAAGCATCCTAGTTTAATGACAAAATCACCCCATTCTTCTATATCCTAAATGCGTAATAACTGAATACACTAGTCTAGGAAGCAATACACAACATGTCTATGTTAGCACAGAATTTTGGTTCATTTAAAAAATTTACGTTACACTGCATTTGGCAGAGTCATGTTACCAAATACCAAAATGGGTCATATGAGATTATTTTTAATTTTAGCAGTTTTAGTATTTTATATCTTGTGAACCCCCCTGAAAATTGACAGTGTCAGTCTAAACTTGAGCCTGACCAATAAATCAGATGGGTGGACCAATATATTTATATATTTGTACTATTGGTATTGCTGTAAATGCCAACCATTAAGCTGCAGGGACCTGCACTGGTGAAATGCAAAATAAATTTTATGTTTTAGGTTGTATAGTAACAGTGTCACCATTGTATAGCTTCTGTGGTTGATTTTCACCTGTAAACAGTGCAGTGCATACAGTATGTCACAATTCTTTAAAATAAACAAATTCAGTATCAGTCAGGTTTTAGTCTGAGCAAATGTCAGTGTGATGCTGCATCACATTACACAAATATTTAGAATCAATACATGCAACAAACTGTTTTACAGTTTCAGTCTGTTTGATTTTAATCATATGGTATGAATCTTATTTACAGTTCTTTCTCAGAGCCACTTGTGCTGTTTTTCCTGGAATCTTTCTCTCACATTCAGATTTCAACAGACACTGAACTGACCATGTTCGGGTCAAACTCTGGTTTCCCTGTGCTTTTATTTAGTCCACTTTCCCGATCAAGAATGTTTTTATTAAGTGAAGTACTTTTGCAGCACTCTGTACTTTGCTGTTATTGAATACTGTCTTCTTCCCTTTACCTCTTTTCTCTTTCCACTGTCTTTCTTCTTCTTCCTTTTCTTTCTTTTTCCCTGATGGAAGCTAAGCGAAGCCAGTCCATCAGCAACTGTGTCCATCTATACGAGGCTTTGCCCACTACTAAAAGCGTTCCTATGCTGCTCCACACTGTGAGCTCTTTCTTGCCTGGTATCTCTTCTGGTAATTCTGCTTGCTCTCACAGACTCTCAGGTAAAGTGTATTCTGAGAGCTGCGTGTGTTTGTGTGATTGTGACCTCCACTCTGCCCTTCCATCCATCTGTCACTCTCTGTTATATACCGCCAGTTTCTGTGTCTGTGTGACAATATTTGGATCAGAGGGGTTTATGTTTTAACAGGAACTTAAGACTGTCTTGTGTTTACTTACTGAAAAATGTAAAAAATCTCTAGGGCAGTCCTGCAATGTGTAGAATACAGTTTATAGCACGAGTCATCACCACTGCATGTGTGCATGTCCAGATTTCTCTCTGATGTTCTCATGAATATGTCAAATCTTCACCCGTACTGTGTCTTCAGATACCTAAAAAATAACAAGGGTGTTTGCATGTGAAGGCTTGTGTTACAGTTTTTGTTTGGTGTCGCTGTGTTGCTGCTCTGGCTCTGCCTAACCATTATTATTTTCTCCTGTGTGTCAGATGTGGAGGAGTGTCAGCTGTCAGAGTGTGGGGGAGAGGAGGAGCTGGGAGGTGGGGACAGCCCTCTGCCACGTAGCAGCAGCACCTCAGACATCACCCAACAACTGTCTGACAGTTTACCAGGTATATACAAACACAAACTTGATCATGTTTTACCTCTCTGATCTAACACCCACACAGTGAGATGAGATTAAGAAGAGGTAGAGCTACATGTAAGCCATGGGGTAACTTGAAGAAAAAAAAGCGGAGTTGCTATTTTCTTCCATTACACCCTTTACAATTGAATGCATACAATACAATAGTAATAAAACAATCTTTGTTAAAGCCTTTTCTGGTCATTTTTTTTCTTGACATTGAGTCAGATGTCATAGGTGTGTAGGCCATAGATGGTGGTAGAATAGTATTAAAATAGTGGCCTTGAATCTGAGACAATCCTGTGATGGTTACATATTGCAATAATGTGCAATTTTAAATATATGTTGAGAACTGAGTTTTATATATAAAATTAAACATTTAATACGGATCCTGCATCTCTGCATTAGAGTGACTGGAGTTTTTATTATTAATTTTTTTCACCTAGTAAGATGATATTGGCATTTAGGGTTTATGCATGCTCATTTTTTATTTTATTTCTGTTGTATTAGTTTATTTGACAGCGACAGTGCTCATTAATCAGCAGAAATAAAAGAATTGTAAATGAGTTGGCCTTGACGTCTTCATCTGTTGTCCCTGGCAGGATATTAAAAAAGAGCTAATTTTTGTCTGTCCAATTAAACTCAAGGACATAAAGGTAGTGAAGAGATAACAGCTTTTTGAGATAACTTAATTTTTGTTTATCTGTCTGTTCATATTATGCCCTGTCGCACTTCAGCCCAGAAGAGAGAGTACTCCCCTACTTCCTGCGGCACTGACAGCAAGATGGCTGAGGGGAAGAGAGAGAGCAATGAGCCACCAGTGGTGAGAAGAATCACCTTGTACTATAGTATTATGTCAAGGTAATGAAATAAGATTTGCCCATATAAGTACCTGCTTAACAGTGATTCCGTATTCCCAGATCCTCATCCAGCCAAGCAGCAGTCCAGCTGAGACAGAGTCCAACGCTGAGGGACAAACAAACTACACAAGACCCAGGCTCAGAGAGAAAAGTTAGAGATTACGTTAATTTTTTTTTTAAAATCATGAATCACTGTGATATCTGTGTAGCTGTTGGTTAATACACTGTACATGTTCCACGTGAAGAATCAGTTTTTATTATTATTCAAATATTTTTATTGATTTTTCAGTTATATGATTAATCACTGTTTTTAAATTCAAAATTTATTGAAGTATCAAATAGAACTGACTCTTTGCATCAATTAGAAGTTTTTTGTTACACAGCCAGTGCCTTCCATCTCATACTTCTCACTTTTGATGTCCTTTATCGACCTTACTCACCCACCCAACCCAGGTGAGAGCATAAGCAGTGAGACGTCCAACGGCTACCTCAACGAAGCTGAGGTTACCTGGCAGGCCTTCGATGAGGAGGCTGATACTCAGTCCACACAGTCAGCCCACATGGACGTGACAACCGACCCCCAAAGCCAGGGGAGTCTGCTGCTCAGCCACAATGAGGCTCTAGCAGGTACTGGAACAGATATGAACTCATCCTGAGCACCTAAGACAGATCTTACTGTATTTTGCAATCTAATGCAGTCAATGAATATAATGAATTTAAACAAAATAAGCCAAGATAAGCTCTTAGCCTTATACGGTTGATGAGCAGACGAAGACAATTCAATGAAGAAGCTATTGTGGGCAATTAGAGGGAATTGGCCAAATAGAGGGTTAAAAGGAAAAATAAGTTCCACACAGTGGTCATTTATAAACATTCAGCACAGAGGGACAATGAGTTGAAAGGGTTCAGTAGTTCTGCAGGTTCATCATCCCATCTGGGGTTTTGGTGCCTCTTATAACCTCACTCTTGATGGATTAGTCATAGCCAGGTAGAGTGACCCAGTAAGGAAACTCGACCCGCATGTCAGTATCTGCTACAGTACGTCTCTGGCTAAGCCATTTAATCTTTTAAAGCTGCTGACAGCTTGTGTGTTTGTGGCAGTTATTTTTATTTTCATCAGAAAATAATCATGATATTCCCTCTGCTTTAAACCCTTCAGCTTTTAGTTTATTCCCCCATCATTATTGATGGAGAGATTGCCACCTCTCTGCCCCTTCCACCCCTGTATGTGAACTGTCTGTGTTGTCCTACATTGTGATCATCATGAAGTTGTCACTCTTCCTTTGTCCCTGTGCTCCCTTCCCCAAACCCAATTTTATCCTGTCCCCTTGTCGTTTTTAGGTCCTGAGTGTGCCCTCCCTCCCCACTCTGCACCCCCGTCCTACCACCACCACAACCACTTCCACTACCCCCAGAACCCGCCCGCCTCACCAGCCCTGCTGGTGCACACAGAGTGCCCACGGGACTGCCCCCTGGATGACAACATGCATCAGTCTGTCTTACACATGCCACACCAATTGGGTACTGCTCCCCAGCTGCTACTCATCATATAGACCATAGAGTACTCATTTACCATTGACTCTCCATACTTCCTTTGCTTACATTGCACTACTCCATGTTTTTTTTTCTCCTCCCAGATGGCAGAATCTGTTCAATTACTTCGTTTGATGGATAAATAAATAATGCATTGCTGTATATCTTTTTAATTGAATCTAATTTGATTGGACACATTTTATTCAAATAGCAGAAAAATATTTCCTTTAATAATCACATCAGATCTGCTACCCAATCCATTTCTGTGCCTTTTCCAGGCCTCCCCTTCACCATTCTTCTGCTGCACACTAGGTGGCACTGTCCTTCCACAATTCAACCTGAGTTAATTTGGGGGGATGCATGTGATTTGTGCCTGTTTCCCAAAAGTGTTTCAGTGCTTTGATCATTTTCAGTGCCCAAAGATCTAAGTGCTTGGATGCCTTTGGGAAAATGCACAAGAAGACGAAGGATTTGGTCAACAACTGCTCAAACAGTGACAGGATGTCTTTGAGGGATTATTAATCTTTCATGTATTATAGACAAATCTCAAATTTTAAAATGCTTTTAGAAAGGGTGTTCTGCATTTGTTGACTGAATCCCATATCCTCCCTGAAATTAAATTTGGTTTACTTTGTATTAGGTACCGGCAGCTACAAATATAGGTTTTAGCAAATAATTTACTTTCTAACCCAAACCACCCCAAACTCTCTTTCTGACCATGCAGACAGTAGTGAGTGTCTGGCTGATGATGTCAGCATTATTGCGGGTGGGACCCTGACTGGTTGGCATGCTGATTCGGCCTTCGTCCTGTGGAGGAGGATTTTGGGTATCCTGGGAGATGTCAACAGCATCCGCTGCCCCAAAATCCACGCCAAGGTTTTCTCTTATCTTTATGAGCTTTGGCACAAGCTCGCCAAGGTAAGGTGGAGAAGCAAAAACCACCACCATGTGAAGCTTTTTTATTTTTGTTAATGTTTTTATTGACTGAAAGTGAACATGTGCTTACAGATCCGGGACAACCTCGGGATCAGCGTGGACAACCAGTCTTCTCCTCCCCAGCCTGCCTTCATCCCTCCTATTCGAATGCTGGCCTCCTGGCTCTTTAGGGTATCAACAACAAATGTTCATGGCAGGCAACACTTAGAAAACAACAGTCACAATGACTGAATACTTTTAAAATAGAAAACAAGCACAACACAAGCAAAGAACTGAGGGTTAGATAAAAAGTATGTTCACATTTAGTAGGTATACATGCAGAAAACATAATAATCTGTCAAAATCTAACAGCAAGTCTTATGTGTAGATCTGATTGCCAGATCCACTGTCATGTCCTAAAAATCATAATCCAAGGTATTTCCATTGAACGCTATAGTTATTTCACTTGTTGGAAGTTCATCAATATGTTTAGCTGTGGTAAACAATAAGTGTTTAAGGGAGAATCCTCTAAAGCTCAGGAAGCAGTTTGATTACATTTCCAGCAGCAGCAAAAGTAATAAACAGGACTGAATGGTTGGCTTTAGCAGCAGTAGATGCTATGACTGAACACACAATTAAAATGGCAGTATCTAATTGTTACAGCAAAACTATGAAAACAAAAATGCTGCAAATTAAACTTCAAATTTGTAGTTTGCCTAATTGATGGAGAAAAGCAACTGCGATCACATTAAACTGACATTAGTTGAGAAAAATTTGACAAACTGAAACTTTTTGAACCACCCCTGATGCATAACAGGTGTTCAATATGTCTTCAACTCCTCATAACAACACTGACCTGAGCGTCTTTCTCCCCTCCATAGGCCACAATGCTGCCTGCTGAGTACAAGGCTGGCAAGCTGCAAGCCTACAAACTGATCTGTGAGATGATGACAAGGCACCAGGATGTGCTACCCAACAGTGATTTCTTGGTGCACCTCTACCACATCATGCACAAGGGCATCACCAGCGGTGACCAGGTACAGCCAGCAGGTGGCACCTGCAGTCAGGCTGCCAGTTGTTCTATTATTCAACACCAGATGGCGCAGCAGTCAAACTCATGTGATGAACATTTATTGGCCCTGTTTAAAAGCTGGAAAATGATGGCTTGTAGTTGCCAGTTTGCCATTTACTTTTTCCTGTGTGATGTGGCTCAGTGATTAATATTTACCTGTTAGCTCTTGGTGTATTTCAGGTAAATCCATTGCTTATGTACACCTGATATGTGTCCAGTCCTTTTTACAGTAATTGTTACTGACAGGAGTGAGGACAGGGGACATATAGGTGGTACTGCCAATGTAGGATTGGTCAGGCTTCAGCTGGTAATTCTGAAAACTGCATGCCAACCAGTGGTGATGAAGAATGCTTCTGTGTTTTGGCATCTTCCACCTCCTTTAGCCACACCCTTCCTCGTATTTAAATCTGGCCTAGCTCCATTCCTTCCAGACGAAGCTGAGAGGAGATGAATGGAGTCTCCCCAAAACAAAGGACAAGGATAAAAGTGTATGTGGGTGGGGGGGTGTTTTGGATGCAAGTGTGTGTGTGTGTGTATATGTATGCCCTCCTGGCTGGGTTTCTATTGCGCCTTGGCAGTGCGACAAGCTTATTAGAATGTTTTCCATGTCGTTAAATAATGTTTTGAGCCCCTGCCGCGTATACGTGATTAATTAAGGATTGACGTCTGTCGCGCTCCGTTAGACTGACACGTCGGCCAGGGGCCCAGAGTAGGCTGGCCTGCCTGCCTGCCTGTGTGTATGCAAGTGTGTGAAGGAGCGGGAGGGGAGTCTGGGGAACGTAGTGTAGAGTAGAGCAATGAGGGGGGCAAACTGAGGGACGAGGCAACATTCTCCAGCTTTTGTTGTGGCTCTGTATAATGCGTCGGGGGGCCAGAGCCAGGCTGGCCACTGAAGCATGCTCAAATTGGCCAGAGAAAAGAGTCCTCACGCCACACAATAGAGGACAGCCGCACGCCTGCTTAACATAAGAAAGTGGCTCTTACTCCCCCCCTCCTCCTTCCTCTCTGCCTTCACCCACAACCCCCACCCAAAAAAGGAAAAAACATATACTTTTCCAAATCAGTCATACTGTAATATACATTTTTTTCATCTTGTTTTTCATTCACAAATTTTTCAGATAGTTTGCATGATTAAAGTATCCATTAGTTCAGGCTTGTCTGCGAAACATCTAATATGATTGTGTATGTACAATTAGTAGTTTTGGTTTTAAACAAAATATGTATTTCATATTTGTATCTTACAATCCTTACAGGTTGAGTATTTTCTTTAGACAACCTCTTCATGGAGGAATAAGATCTGCCTTAAACAGCCATGTTTTATAGACAAGGGGGGAATCCCAGCGTAAATCCTCACCATTAAATTCAACTAAGCTCAGAGAAAAATGACAGTTCCCTTGGAGGGATTCTCCTTCCAACTGACAGAGTGCCAAGGTCAGGGCTATTGTCCTGACTGTCATTCTCTGGTCACTGGTCTCACAAAGGCATCACCATAGCACAATAGCAGTAATCTATCTAATAGTGCTACTGTCTGCACTGTGCACACAAATAAAGTTTTTTAATTTCCACCTGTTCATTTTGCATAGGTGGAAGAAAACATACATCAGCCACATATATACACTTAAAACAGCAGTTAATCTTGAGCTAACTTATAAAATGCAAGGGCAGGGTTGGGTAACATTTTTTTCCAGATGGCCAAACTGGCTTAGATAAAGTAAGCAAAGGGTCACACATTGGACATTAAACACATATTGCTGAATGATGTTAAACTACATGAATTTGGTAGACATGACAGGTTACTTTTCAATCAGCTACTTGCTAGTTCAGAAGGCCTGGCTCCTTTTTTCAAACAGACAAGAACTTTTTTTTTCAAGAAAGACTTTTTTACAGCTGTATGTGTCAATGTGTCGTTTTCTGAGGTTACAATGAAAATATTACTTACATAAAACAATCCACTTAAATGCAGTATCAACTTTAAATTAGCCAATATCTTGCCAGTTGTCTGATATGCACCACAGAATAGGTCACTGATTAAACATTATGTTATAGATATAGACTTAAGGCACACTGTTTTACAGAGTACATACCTGCATCACTGAATGAAGTAAAGATTAGACCCATATTTACTATTTACGAACATACACGTTGTCTTATACTTGATGGTCACCTCTTTTTGCAAGACCACCAAGTTTGGCGTCATATCTGATGTTGAAATACAGAGCACAGAGGACAGATGTTTATGCGTCAGCCTTGATCTGGAACTGTGTGACACACGCCAAGTGACTGTGAGATGAGACAAACAAAAAAAAATCCAAAATTCACTAACAAAGAAAACCTTGCTCTGTTTCGCAAGCTTGTATGACAGCATGTAGTGTACTTTGATTGCTGATTCTTGGATGATCGACAGCGTTGTAAAAATGTTCTGCCTGGCAATTAAGTTGGAAGATAATTTCAGGACTTTTTGTTCTCCTTCCCACGATGACAGGTTATTGGCATAGTTAGCATGTTTTGTCGAAAAATGTCTCTTGATGATCATCGTGATCATCTCTTGGCATATCAAACATATTGCCTTTGAACCAGCACTTTTGATGAAATATTTAGATGTCAAAAACACGACATTCAAAGTCATTCATTCTAGCTCATGATTCTGTTATCACAACTGCTAACGTTGCTAAGTCGTTTAACTTGTCTCGAGGTGAGCAAGAGTCAATTTGAGGCCTGTAGTCCATTCCAAATATAGACCGCGCCCCCTTTTGGAATCAGGTTGAATAGCAGTACAGACTCATTGTAGTCATTCACCCCATTGGCTGAATTATGCTGTATAATGCTGTATTTTATTTTTGGGTATCTTTGTTTTTCCCTTTGAAGAAGTTGCCAGCCAGATTGAGATGGTTCACAGGCCACTTCCGGCATTGGGGTCGTATTTTGCCCATGTACGTATGTGCTACGTACAAGTAAACAAAGAGTTTTCTCACCTGTCAGAGCAAAACTAGCTCCTCCCTAACTCAGTTCATCTTGTCACTGCAAAAAAAGATCTTGTATAATTGATATACTACCTGATTAAAATCTGACAGTTGAACCCCTAAGCCGCAAATGTGGCTGTTGATTAAACCTCATCTCATAGTTGTGCAGGTGGGTTATATTCCTTCAGTGTGTGAAGGGAAAACCCCAGATAGTCATAGTGATGATAGTGGTGTTGAATTTGGAACAGGAAATCTGGCCTGTATTTAAACTGGAAACGTCCATGTTTAGTAAATGAGACAAACATTTTCCGATGTTGCGCGGAGTGATGTAATACCGGCCTGAACCCTGTCACCCTGGGGCCAGCAGGTGGACGGCGTGTGCTTTCCTGGAGATGAGGCCAAATGAAAAGGCCTGAGGTGGCTCTATTCAGAGTTACGTTAATGCACCTTTTGTTGATGCAGGGGCCATTCCGACTGCCAGCACAGAGCCACATGCGGGGCTCAATTCCCATTTCTATACACACACCTCAAATCAGGTTCCCTCTACTTACACATACAATGGAAAACACTTTGCATTCTACATTTGTGGCTTCCTCTAAAATGCTCATTTCAGGCAATCAAGCAACAGTTTGTTGCATGCTAATTACCTCTGACTGCAGTTCACATTATGCTTCAGAGGTCAATTACCAACAAAATGAGGGTAAAATGGGCCCTCAATCCTAAAGCTCTTCCCACCAATTTTCCACATGCAGGGCATCGTGTTGGTTTGACTTCCTACTTATTGCCTCTGTGTGTTTATTCTGTTTCTCCTTTGTTCACCTACATTCCCTGTTTACCAAAGCTTCAGGTGATTAATGTCATTGAGAGAGACAGAGAGAGAAATTGTGTGTGTGTGTTTGCTAAGGTGCCCCTCGGTTCAGCTAGAAACAGGCTCGTGTTTGAACTGTCTGATTTACACAAGTTTATGGCCAGGAAGGCAGGTGTTTCTAGCCTGGACCTTGGCTTTGTACACAAATATACACGCGCATGTCTCAGATAAGATAGAGAACAATTATTCTGCCTTACTGAGATGCTGCATTCTCATACCAGTGTGTTTTTATTATTTCACAATAAGAATACTTCTTCTGTCGATGAAGAAACTACCCTCTTCGCTGCATATTTACCATCTAAATATAGCATGGAAAACCTGTCAACACCTTTTTATGCTCTTGTCTAGCATGATATAGCACTGTACATACTTGAGCAGTTTGTGCAGAGCCCTCTGCAGTACAGCATATGCCAATGTTGAAAGAGCACCCATCTGCCACTGAGCCGCCTGTACCTCAGCAAAACAATACCTTGTCTCTGGCTTTAATTACAGGTTTGCTTGTGTGTGTATATACACGTGACTCACGAAGTTGAGGTCTTTTGTTCTCCCTCTTATCCTCTGTGAACAATCCATCTGCTGCCTCTCTCTCTCTCTCTCTCTCTCTCTCTCTCTCTCTCTCTCTCTCTCTCTCTCTCTCTCTCTCTCCCTCTCTGTCTTTCTTTCCCACTCTGTTTTTTCCTGTCCTTTAGTGACATGTACTGTTGAGTGCCTTACTCTCCTCAACACACTTAAAATGCTTAGCCTACCTGTTGGAGGAAAAAGCTTTCTCCCTGCCATATCTCTCACATGGTGGCCCATTTACAAAATATTTCTGCTTCCCTCCACCCACACTAATAAGACCATGTGCTCATACCAAATACAAAAATCCCTTCTAACTGTGAACACACCGAAGATACTCAGTTTTGGTTCTGATGGACGATAGGTGTTTATTCCTGTATCAAATCAAGTCAGTTGTTGATGGCTGATAGCATAAATATCAATGTGGAATTGCTGTTTGCCTCCTATTAACATTTGTGTGTGTGTGTGTGTGTGTGTGTGTGTGTGTGTGTGTGTATGAATGCTTGTCATCAGGATGTTTTGAACACCATCATCCGTTCCTGTTCTCCTCGTTTCTTCTTCCTCGGCCTGCCGGGTTTCACCATGCTTGTCGGAGATTTCATCACTGCTGCTGCCTGCGTCCTCAGCTCTGGCTACTCAGAGGTATACACACACACTTTTAACATGCAGATTGATTATGTGAAACAAAAATGTTTTCTTAAACTAGAAAAAGTTGTTCAATATCACACATGTTTAAAAGTGTTTAGGAATGTCACTGACAGTGTTTCAGAACAAAGTCTTGCAGAAATACAGAAACAGAATTGCTCCTGATAAGTACTTGCTGATCTTCAGTAACTGTACCATTCATTCGCTCATTCATGAGTGATAGTTCTACGAATGACGTTGTCCCTGTAAAAAAAAAATGCCTCAAATTTTGCAGGTTTTTGACTTTGTAAATCAAATTGTTTTGTGAATTCTAGTCGTAATAAAATAGAATGTGAAGGATAAAATAACAGAAATGTTTGAAACTTCTTTCATTTGTTTGGTTGGCGATAAAATCAAGAATTCATCCTTCAAATGTGGAAAACCTCCCTTTTGTTGTTTCATTCATATTGTGCTAGACCCCAGCTTTATTTGAGAAGCAAAGAGCAGCTGATTACCTGATTACCTTACGACTGAAACAAATGGCTGTGTCAGACAGTTTGTACAGAAACCGTTTCATTAAATGCATCAGAGCATCACCTTTAAAGTATAAACATGACTCACAGTCACGTTCAAATAATTGTCCATAATAACACGTGTTCACAGTTATTATGGACTTGAACACATGCTTGACATTTTGCTCGACTGTGGCTGCATACATTCTATACTGACAGACCAATAATATGACCACCCCCTGTTAGCTTATTACCAGTGTGTACAGATTTAAATCTAAACATGAGCAAGTTAGTGTTAACTGTCTCTTACATCTCTAAGCTGTATGATATGTCAAGAACAGTTTACAGGTGTTGTTTCTCACTGTTTTGGTTGTCAGATAATTTCATATCTCTCAGAATAGATTTATTCTATGTTTTCAGCATAACATCAGCTCAACAGGTGCAACAGGATGTACAGTCTGCTTTAGAACTGCTACCACTGCGCATTTAATCAGTCATTTTGTTGTCCAACGCCTACCATGTGTCAAGAGATTCTGTTGAACATCAGCAGAATCATGAATAAAGACCCAATTAATTCTGCTGGATCCCTCCAATCCTTTTTCCCCGGATAGCGACCTTCCTGTTTCCTGGAACTGGGTTGTTTTCATGTAGCTTTGGGGAATTAATGATAGCATGTTTGGGTTTTTTTCCTTCTTTGTTCTCATCTCTGCCAGGCTCCAAGGATGGAGGCTCAGACTATCCTGGGCTCCCTTGTGTGTTTCCCCAACCTTTACCTCAAGATTCCCCTACTGCAGCGTGTGCCTGGCTCTGATGACATCACCGTAAGCAATGAGGATATCAAGGTAAATGGTCAACATGTCCCATAATGCTTATATACGGTAAAGACATTTAATAACTGAAACTGAAGATTAGTCCATTATTATAAGTGTTTTACACATTTCTCCTAAAATGTGAAGTCTCCTAGATTGTCATTTGAGTGTAGTAAACGCTGCATGTTGTCTTTGCTGTACAGGATTATCTGGTCAACATCCTGCTAGAGACGGCAACAAAGGAACACTGCGAAGGGGCCAGGTACGATTGACAATACTGGCGATGCTTATTTTTTCTTTTGTTACATTTTCTATTTATTTCAGTAGTTTGATGTGAATGTCTTTTTACATTTGCATGCATGATAAAAAAACCTGATGTATTAAGTATAAAAGTCTTAATTAATTTTGTAGCTTGTTTTCAATATGCGCATGTGTCCAAAGAGGTTGTATACTAAAGTTTGCATGAATTTAATCAATGTAGTGGGATTCTAGTAGTAGTTCATTTATGGAATCCTGCTAGATTTGAGGTCATCTGAAAAGGACAACCATTAGCACACTCGCTGACCCACTAAACTAAACGACTGCTGCTTGATAACATTATGCGAAGGTCCCTTTACACCAGGGTGTCGAACTACCTAGCTAATGGAGAATTGCAAATTTTCATGAAAATGGTTGAAGGACATGGAGTTTGAACTATGGCTGAGGCCCATCTCTGGAAATAACCTTGAGGCGTACTGCACTGTGTGTCGGAAGGCAATAAGTGTAGCCTCGATGGGGATCTGTGCAGGCCGGTCCCACATGCTAAGTGCTAGCCACAAAGCTGTTATGGGACGCAGAGAGCAGGTCTCCAGCGTACATTTCTGTACCACACCATCATCCCCACCCACCACCACTACAGCTAGTGTGTTTGGGTGTGTGTGGTGTGTTTTATAGGGAATAAAATTGTTTTTCTTGCTCTCATATATGATTGATATTACTCTTTGTGATAAACCTTCCATTGGATAGGGCTCAGACACTCACTCATTCTCTTGTGTCTCCTGTCCATCTGAATTGTGTTGCACTGATACAGTGGTTCAAGGAGTTATCACAAACTAAGACTGCTTAATTGTGCTATCTTACAGTCAATGTATAGTTAATGTAAGTTAAAGTGTGTCGTTAAAACTCAAAGTGGTGACAAGGTCCTAAAATGTATGGAAAGGGTCTTAAGACAGTTTACCAAAAATAATTGTGTCCTTTAGCTTATAATTGTAGAATAGTGTCCAGAATGCATTTTAGTTTCAGAATATACTTCTGTCATTCAGGTGCATTGCCGTGTGCAGTCTGGGTCTGTGGGTGTGCGAGGAGCTGATGCAAAAGAACATCCATCACCAAGTTAAGGATGCCATCAATGTTCTGGGAGTAACACTAAAGGTCAGTGACCCTCTAAGGCAAGGAAGCTTCATTGTATCATAAATGCCTTTGCAGTTTGATATCTGCTGACTTACATGTGCGATATGATTTATAAAATACGACTGCACTGCAGCAAAAATTCTGAATTGACTCAATCACAGTCAGCGACAGTGCCTTTAATCAAGTTGATGCAGAAAGCCTGGATTTCATCACAGTTTTTTTGTGTTACCCCACAAGCCCTATACTGTTTAGCTCTAACAACAAATTATAGCTGATCACATAAAAGGACTGCAGGACAATTTCAACATAGCGAGTGGAGAAAAAGTGTGAGAATAAAACATGTCCAGTGATGTGACTCATGGATATATTTTGGATGAGTCCTCTTTTTCTACCAGAGTGAAGAGATGCAGAGAACCAGTGGAGGCTGTTTTTTTTTTTGTTTTTTTTTTGTTGTTTTTTTTTTCATGGAAAAGGCTTTGGGGCGGTGGCGTAATTTCCAGGCTGCTCGCTCTCAGTAGATGTGGGCCAATTTAAGCAGCTACATCTCCCAGCTTCCTGCTCGAGCAACCCCCTTCTCTAATGGAGCAGTAATCACTCCCCTGTACAACTTGACACACAGACTCAGCCAGCCCCAAAATAGAGGGTATAGGCTGGGTGGGGGATCTAGGGAGAAGAGTGGCACTGAGAGTCTCTTTTCTAAAAGCAGGTGCTGAACTCTCAGGGCCCCTTTTTGTGTTTGGCCATTTCTGCACTCCCCACATTGTCTGCCCTTGTTACATGTTGAGAGGCATTCAGCTGGAAGAAATGGGAAATTCTATTTCTCCACAAAGAATTTCAAATCACTGAAGAAATCCACATTTGAAAGAAAATTGTCAACAGCTCAATTCTCTCCTCCAATGAGTCTGGAGAAAATGAGCCATGGTTTGAAGTGGAAATGAAATTATGCTGATTATATGCACCATAAATGAAAAGCTAAATTTAAGGGAAATTACTCAGAATTTTGTCACAGTCACTGTGCGCCTAAAACTTTTTCCCCATCTTGTCCCTCTGCTTTTTTAGAATTTTAGTATTTAGGTGAGACAAATCCAACAAAGGAAAGTTAAGAATAAGTGATCCTCCCAAACTGGCTACTCTGGGAGAAGTCTGAAAATAAATTTAGTAACATTTTGTAATGTGTCAATATATGTTTTGTGGCGACTGTGAAGACACACGTCAATTTTTTAAATTACGATTATGCTTTTAAGTAGGAATTCAGCATTTCAGACGTAGCTTACTTTACATTTCAGGTGTCAGGTATGTATTGTTTTGCTTGTATCCTAATTAATTAACTATAATTATTAAATTAATAATTCTTAAATGATTAAACCATTTCAGCAGCTTAAAGTTTCATAGTTTTTGTTTTGATCATTTTAATCTGTTATGTTCATGTTGACATGTTTAATGTCTAAATTTTTCTCTCCATTCATGCTGCATATTGTAAAAGGAGCCAAATCCTTTGCATCATTGATCAGGTCTTGTCTTGTCCTCTTGTTTGTTTGTTTGTCCAGTTTGGGAACAAAGCAGTGGCTCAAGCAGCCTGTGACGTGTTTCAGCTGCTTATCTCCCACTGGGAACACCTCCAGAGGTCGGAGCCCACTCTGCCTAAGAAAATCATTGAGGTAACACACACACACGTGCACGCTCATGCTTAAATAGTCAGTAGCCATTAGGGTCCTGTGAGAACGCATTAAATGTAAGATGAGAAATTCCTCTCATGTCACATTAACCTTAAAATGTAAGTCTTACACGAGTTATTACTCATGCATATGCATACTCTTCATCCCGTGGCTTCACATCCATTTTAGCACACAGCCCTGACTCAGCTGATGAATAGGAGTGTGTCATCCAATTATCTTTCTCCTTGTTTTGTCCTAACACAGATCTTTGTGGCCACAATAGCCTTTTTGTTGCCGAGCGCAGAGCACTCAACAGTGGAAGCAGACAAAAAGGTACATGTTGGAAAGGAGGGGATGTGAAATGGCTGAGATCTAAAGGCCCTTGATCTCTCATGTTGGAATGGTGCAGTTGCAGAGGAATGTTTCTACTGTCTCTACTGTTCCGCTCCCTCTATCTCTGTGTTTTCTGTCTTTGCAGCTTTTATCTATTACGTGTTATTTCTCTGGAACTGTCCCGCTCTTTTTTGCTCTTCCTTTTTTTTTTATGTTAATGACTGAAAAAGGAAGAAAAACTGAAAAAGGATCTCGTCTCTTCTTTGTCCCCTCATCAGTTGATGGTTTCACTGCTGCTCTGCCTGTTGGACTGGTGCATGTCTGTTCCCCTGAGTTTGCTGCTGGAACCCATCACCATGCCTTTACTGGAGGACCGCACATCCCACAAGGCCCCACTGTTGGACTACATCTACAGGGTGGGTATCCTCCCTGGCAGCTGGGAGGTGGGACGAGTCGAAAGTTGCAGTTACAAGAAGCGTGCCTGCCTTCCAATATCCTTTGAAACATGCATAGTGTTTGCCTGCAGACACAATAACTTCAGCTTTGACACCTCCACCCCCACAACACCAAATGGGCTTGCCACTTTAATTAGACTCACCTCCACCGTGACCTCATGACTATGCCTCATTTAACATTGTGGTGGCACAACAGCATAGAAGCACCCGTCATAGCTGACGCATGCAGGTTGACATTTATCATAGGCAGGAAACTCTAACAATTTCCTTTGTAGTAATGTATACTGTATTTTTTTTTTTTTTTTTTTTTTTTTTACAATAGATGAAATTTCCAGTATTCTATCTATTTCTCTCTATTTGTCCCTCTTTATTTTATGGTCTGACCTTGAGGATGAGGGCCAAGCTTCAGGCACAAATGAATGAGGTATTATTCATTCCCTCCTGTCTGGGCAGATGCGGTCAACGGCAGATCTTTGTAAGGATGTCACCCCTGATAAGAAATGGTCCAATTATTCAAACAGGACCCTTTGTCCACTTGATAAGCTCAGGCTATAAACGCTTGTCCTGAAGATTTGAATGGAATATGTCTTAATATGAGAGCGACGGCAGCTGCTATGAAAGCAAAGACAATTAGGCATGATTGGTTGTCTATCGGCACACAAAAGGCACGGCCCCTCTGGGTTTCATTGGAAATAATACATTAAGCAAGGCATCACAAGGTGTGACATTATTAATGCAATATCAAGACCCAAATCTATACATTTCCACAATACATTGGTTGCTAATTATTCTCCATACCAAGCAAAGAATGGCTCCCCTGATAGAGAACATCTCCCTTTTCACTGGCCAGTGTCACAGACAAGGTCACATGGAGGATCTATTTGTTTTTCATGCTTCACCGTACTTCAATTACAATTTTATATTTAAAAATAAAAAGCTTCAGTCTGTTCTATCACAAGCCATCAAACACAGGCACAATATATGTACGCAGATAATGAAAAAGGTTGGAAAGTGAGTTAAAGTTATTTGTGGTGACCAACAGCATGCAGATCAGTGTAAAAAGCAACATTGCACTAGACCTCATTGGTTCACTGGAGTTCTGTTCAAGCTTCTCCATCTGCTCTATCAGCCTGCCTCAGCAGCCAGCTGCACCTCCCGCGTGTGTGCGTGTGTGTGGGTTCACTTATGTCCAAATTGGGGATATACACTAGACTCAAGACCAGTTGATTCAGGACAGCAGTGCAATTGGGGACAAAAAGTGGTGTCCTCAATTTGGAAAACTGTGATTTTTAGGTCAACAGTTAAGGTTATTGTTAGGTTAAGGTCAGGTAGTCCTTCAGGTTAGTCTCCAGGAAATGAATGTAAGTCTATGTATATTCCCCAAAAGTGACATAAGTAAAGACTGTGTGTGTGTGTGTGTGTGTGTGTGTGCGTGCACACCTGTATGTCTCTGTGTGCGATTTTGTTATTTGATTAGTGTGTGTACATAGGCGTGCCCATGTATCCATACAGTATGTCCCCCTCTAACTACAGTAT
The DNA here is from genome assembly GCA_025331565.1 of Holacanthus passer. Taxonomy (NCBI): domain Eukaryota; kingdom Metazoa; phylum Chordata; class Actinopteri; family Pomacanthidae; genus Holacanthus; species Holacanthus passer. The sequence continues at coordinate 2,536,634 of JAFREQ010000018.1, read as the reverse complement.
GCTTGTTTCACTGTGCGTTACCTTCCAGGAACTGTTGCTATGCGAAGTGCAGTCACTTAGTTGTCAAGCACAGCTGTGCCCCCCCTCTCTGCCTCTCCACAGAGGAACCTCTTTGGAGCTTTGGCATAGCAGCTGTTTGGTTCAGGTCTTTTCAGCATCAAGCCTCCAATCCCTCCCCCAATGCACCCAGAGGTCTGCTGAGTAGAATCATGCACATACTGTCTACATTGCCCCACACAATACTGTTTCAGATGGCAGGGCCAGCCTGCCTCTCTGAGCGTCTCTCAGCCAAGTTTGAGCGTATGTGTGTACTGAATGGGATTAGCCTTTGCATGGCTTTACCCAAGTTGCTCCACTCTGAATGAGAGGCCCCCCTCATTTACATACATTAGGCATATGTTTTGCTCACTCTTATGCAGTACCTAACCTCCACTCAGATTATACAGTATACAGGTGTGTTTGTGAGTGTGTGCGTGGCTGAGCGTGCATGTTTGTGGTAGGAGCTGAGCACAAGGATAAAGTCTTAATTAAATCAAACAGTGTAAACCTGTCCAATGGCTGTAATCAACTGCCCCAGTGCGCCTTATCTAGCCCTGCCAACGGATGCTCTGCCATCTGTTATGTAGATCGATACACTCACACATCACAGGAGAAATGGATTAGTGGCAATAAAGACCCTCTTTTCTCTCCTTCTCTCCCTCCCTCCCTCCATCGCCTTATAATGTAAATGGGCCATATATTCCCCTTTCATATGTTCCTGGATCATGTCAATCTATAACAGGCCTGCTGGAGTGTCTGTGCGCTTCGTCTCACCAGACACCACCATATCTAACAGGATGGTGTCACGTCAGAGCACAGTCATCAAAGTGCCTATTACTGTCATACTGTAGAAAAACTGCCCCCTACTTCATCTGGATAAAATCACTCAGCCCTACACTTTTTTCAGGTGCTGCACTGCTGTGTGTCCGGCTCCAACCTGCACACCCAACAGAGCCACTACCTCCTCAGCCTGTCAGACTTGTCCACTGACTATGACCTCATGTTGGGTCAGGTTAAGAGCTTCGAGCCTCCACCATCTCAGACCACCATCACTGACTTTGGCAACCTGCTCACCGTAGCTGAGGGTAAGGACAAGGAGCCGTCTACATGCTCATTTTTATCCCCTTTTTATCAATTGTGTGCAAGATTGCGCTGGGCTGGCCGATAAAAAGATGATGCTGAATTAATTGTGTGCACACACAAAGTATGTGTGCATGTGATTGTATTTATGGATATACGTGTGAGAGAGTCAGCTATAACATCATAGCTTATTCCTATATGGTTTTTCTGTTGCTACTTTATTTCAGCTCCATACTGTACCTGTGACAGACCACAGAGACATATATTCCTCCCCCTAAAAAAATTCAAAAAAATATTACTGGGAAAAGCAAACTCTAAGTAGCCCATCCATTTGGAGCATCTCCATTAAATGTCAATACCTTATTAAAAGTATGAAAAGGAAATCAACCATCACTGGGACTGGAATGTTCACATTAGTACTCAGCCCTAGAGAGAAGACCCATTATGGGGTTGAGATAAAAATGTGATTTTTTTTTCCCTTCTTTTTTGTGACCTTGTGATTCCATTAGGCAATATATTCCTCTCTCTCCACCATGTCCTCAACTTCTGAAAAGTCCTTAGAGCCCAAATACACAGTGCATATGTCTACTGAAACAATGTAAGAAATTTGAACAGTGGCTTTTGCCTGGAAAATTTCACCACACCTCTGCTTTTTTTCGGTGCACAGCTGCACAGAGTCTTAGTAGAAATAACAAAACACTATCAAAAGGGCAAACCAAAGAGTGCCGGCCTAGTTATATTCATGCCCCCACCTCATATTGATCAAGTCACATCAAAGGGCCAGCGCATCTCTAATGCAGCTTGGCCTGCTTTCTAAAGAGCTTTCTCCACTTTGATGGGGGATGATGGTATTGATAGCACTGTCACAATGCAAGAGTGCATCTTCTTGTTTTTCCCACATCACTGCAGAATAAAGCACGGCATGCCTTTCACTTGGGAGTAAAAACCTGTGCATTTACATAAATGCAATTCACTAAGTAGAGTCCTATTAAGCAGCCTGTAAAGATGGTGGTTCTCATTAGCACTCAGCCAGTCTCAGCGCTTGTCCATTGTAAGAAGACTCAATGGGCTTTTCAAAGTTGTCTCTCATGATTAGATGCTACCTACTTAGAGGTGTGCTGGCCAAGCTATTGTGAGAAATGAATAAAGTACCCCTATTAGTAATCATAAATGAGATTTGGCTTTGTATAAAAAGAGCTAACAGAGATGATAGCATGTCTACACACAAATGTGGGGCTTTTGAAATACGGCTCTGCATTGGACCCATTATAAAAGATAGCCCCATGTGCTGCTTTATTCTAAACCCATCGGTAACTTTTACCATTGATCACTTTTTCACATGTATTTTCCTTCAGAGATGGTCTCAGTGTTTTTCTCTTCCTGTCCTCATTCTTCCACCAGAAAAGCGACGCCGGAACATGGAGCTGATTCCCCTGACAGCACGGATGGTCATGACACACCTGGTGAACCATCTGGGCCATCATCCACTGAGTGGTGGCCCTGCCCTCCTCCATAGCCTCGTGAGCGAAAACCACGACAACCCGTATGTGGAGTCGTCCGAGCTGTCCTCCGAGGTCTTCAAAAGCCCCAACCTGCAGCTCTTTGTCTTTAATGATAGCACGCTGGTGTCCTACCTGCAGATCCCGGCCGAGACTCCCACTGTTGGTCAGCCCCCCCAACCTTCCTCCCAAGTGCGTATCATTGTCCGCGACATCTCGGGCAAATACTCGTGGGATGGAGCAATCCTCTACTGCACCACCCAGGGAGACTCTGTTGATGTGGACGTTTTTAATGCAGGTGATCGCCCTCTTTCTACGACCACCACTGTCGCTCACAGCAGAAACCAGCCCAACTCCCCAACAAAGGGACCGTGCAAAAATCATTGCTCGGTCTCGGACTCCCTCTCTGACTGCTGCGAGGAAGAAGAGGTGGATATTCTGGATAAGCTTTTGGAGGACCTGGGCCAGTGCAGCCCAGAATGTCTGCCCCAGCCACAACTAAGACTCAACCAGCCAGCCCCCTCACCCCATGGCATGAACCTAGAACAAGAGAGTTCCATCCTAGAGGCCATTCTGCGGCAAACTCAGCAGGAGGAGGAGCAAGTGAGGAGGTGGGATGCCGATGTGAGCTTTCGGGCCGCCTGCCAGAGGGAACCCTCCCACCAGGAACCAAAAGCTCCTTTCTACTTCTGCCGGCTGCTGCTTAATGACCTTGGCATGAACTCTTGGGACCGCAGGTACACTACCAACTGCAGGTGGCTACAATCATTGGTCTGTTTTGCATCATACTAAAGGAAAACAGAGACAAATGGAGGAAAGTGAGGTTGTTAGAAATCATACTTTTTGCGTATTTGTCTCTCAATGTGTTTCTTTATCATTCAATCTCCAGACCACATCTTAAATGTGGCCAGTATGGCAGAAAAGATAAGCCACAAAATTATATTATAACCTCTGCAGTCTCATGCTATTTTTGAACCCAAGTTACTTCCTTCATCCTCAAAGTAACTCAGCTGTTGGCTCGTTACTCAAAGAGAGAAAGAGCAAAGTTAAAAGCACACTGGAGTCTGGAGTGTCTTAATCTCCTCTCCACAGGGTAAAAGTGCCCAGCTGTTTTCACTAAGGTCTACCTTGCAGAGCCACATCTTTGCTTCCCCGTAAATTAAAAGCTTACACCTCTTAATGGTGATGGTGCAACGTGCGCACAGCTAGTAGGAGATTGTTGTTTGCACCTGTGCCTTTTTTGCCTTTGTTAGTCTTGACTGCAAAACAAAACTTTGCTTGAAAAACCTTTTTTCAGATAGTACACTAGTAGATTTTGCCACTTTTCAAATGGCTGTTCATTGTTGCCAGCATGGCATGGTTTCCTGAATTGCGTTTTTTGAACAGAATTGAAAATATCATGTCTAATCAGGACTGTTTTTGTCCGACAGGAAAAGTTTCCATTTGCTGAAGAAAAACTCCAAACTCTTAAGGGAACTGAAGAACTTGGATTCCAGGCAGTGGTAATGTCTTTATAAGTTTAATCTGAAATTTGATATCATGTTGTGTCCTGTAGAAATTAGATTTGTCTGAGATACCAAAGAACTCAGAATTATCTATAATTATTGCCTTCTGCTAATCATCAAACGGTCACTGCAGCCCTTGCTCTATGTAACTGAAATTCACATTAGTTATAAGTAGGGATGTTCCTAACAGCTAATTTCCTTGACCATGAAATGGAAGTTTACATTTAGACTAGTCAAATAGTCTAAAATTAAGAAAACACTCAGGGCCGTTTGAAAGTATTAATCACTTTCTTCATTAACCAAATCTTATTTTAAATGCAGTTGAAATGTTTACCACTTTGTCATGTCTATTGTGTACATTGAACTATCATGTAATTCTAATGTGTACATTAATAAGATAATACTTTTAACCGATTAGTGTTTCTGGTGCCAACTAGCGATGGTAGCAATGTTTAATTGACTAGTCGAGTAATTGAGCACATCCCTAGTTATAAGTCACACATTTGCTCAAAGTAGCATCATGTTGCCCCTTCCCTCCATTCCTCTAATTTGAACTATCTCCTGCTGATCACAGGCCTTAAAGTCCCCCATTATCACTCTTGCTGTCCTTCTCTTACTCTGGCTCTCATAGTCCAATCAATAAGTACTCCACATTGCTAATGACGGGAGCGTATTCGAATTCCCTCAGGATTGGACTTCTTTCTCCCAGATGGCCAGACTTTGTTGGGCAACCTGTGCGCAAGCATGCAAAGTGCCCTAAATCTACCCCAGCATGATGTACTGCCATGGCAACAGGGGAAAGTAGAGGGGCTTGCTGCCGTTCTTTTTTTAAATCATGTCAGAGCTGGAGAGATAATGGAAAAAATTTTCCGACAAACTTGTTTTTTTCACGTTCTGCTCTCCAGATTTTATTCAACAACTCAATTACACTTATACGCACAATTTACCTTGATAAGCGAGGTGTAGTGTTTTGAGTCATTGCATTCACATTTCAAAGCATTTTCATTTGAAGTGGCTAGAGTAGTGAGAAGCTTTTCAAGTTCTGTTGCGTTTGTAAAATTGTCACTATATGTTTTGTTCTGCAGTCGGGAGACACACAAGATTGCTGTGTTCTACATTGGAGAGGGCCAAGAGGACAAGTGCTCCATCTTGTCAAACAGTGCAGGAAGCCAGGCCTATGAAGATTTTGTGTCTGGACTGGGATGGGAGGTGAAAACAACCACACCCTCAAATCAACAGATTCTCTGTATTCACAGATACAACCTAAATGTGAACACACAGATCTACAGGCACACTAGGAACACGCTAAATTGTACATGTATCCCTCAGGTGGACCTGGCCACACACTGTGGATTTATGGGGGGCCTCCAGAGGAATGGCAGCACAGGTCTAACGGCTCCTTACTATGCTACCTCCACCGTGGAAACCATCTTCCACGTCTCCACTCGTATGCCATCAAATTCTGATGACTGCCTCACCAAAAAGGTATAAAGTCCTGTTTCTGTTTATGATTGTTAACCTTTTTTAAGATGCATTTAGACAATTCCTGTCCATCTGTGACATTTGGATTAGCCTAATGTGTATTGTATGAATTGCACACCTGAAGTCCAGATAATGTCAAGAAAAAAGAGAAAATACTGCTTTGCCTGATGCAGTGAAATGGCTACACAGTCCTGTCTGCCCATAGCAGTGTCTTGTTGTAGCCTTCAGCTCTGTGTTAAGCTGTGATCAGGAGGTGTGACTCCAGAGTGCGGGCATTGATTAGTGACCCCAGCCAGGCAGGCCTGAGGAGTAGAGAGTCGCAGGCGCGTGAGTGAAGAGAGGGCATGTGCCGTGGCAGTAATGACTATGATTCTGCTAGCCCCTGCCCCCCTCCCTGTGTGCTGTGACCAGGGCCTGGATTCAGCCATTAGCTCTCCCTGCTAGGGCAGGCGCCGGCCGGATGCCGGCAGGATGCCGGCAGGATCCTTTTATCCAATTCCTGCTGCCGCCACAGGAACGATCGATTGGGTTCTGCAGTGGGATTCTGAGCTGTAGTGCACCAGTAACAGTTAGCACGGAGAAATGAGCCGCAAGGCCCCTGCCCGTGCTGCCAATCTTCTCATACAGTACCCTGCTGAGATGGGAAATTCATCAGGCTCTCCTCATATCCAACCCCCCTCCGGTCCTCCACAGATCTCCCCCCTCTCCGTTTCACAAATAACCCCCTACTCATTCCAAACCTATCCTGTACCTGTGCTTAGTGACTTGAGAAATTAGTTAGACTGAGTAAAGATTTTGACTTTGGTTGGCCAGAGTGAGGCGCTGGAGGGGCGGCCATGCCTAGAGAGGAGTGTGCTGCCACTCCACTTCCATTCATTTTGCCGGGAACTTCTGTAATTGCTGATGCTCACCTTGCACAGATCTCCACACCAGCCATGGGCCGAACAGAAATTTGGCAGGCTGACTGCACGCACGGACGCTTCAGAAAAAGACGGGGGGAGCAGAGGGAAAAGAAAGTGGTATGAAGAACTGGAATGAGAAACAGGCTTTGTCTGTGCCCAAGTAGGATGTTTCCCTGTCAATTTAAAAATAACACTTTTAGTCCAGCAGTCACCCACTTTACTGCCTGTAACCATAGAGGCATACTGTGGGAGACGGATGGATGGGGGAGCTCTCACTGGGCAGATTGCCTGTTTGAAGACGACGGAGGAGGGGGGAAAAAAAGCGACTGAACCAAAAAGAAAAGAGGGAAAACCATGAATTCCTCAATCCAATTGTGGGTTTTAGGGCAGTGCAGGCTGCAGCAGTAGCAGCTGGCTTCAGTAATGCGGTTATAGAAGCGACCTGCAGGGTTGGGGTCAGGCCATGTAGACCGCGTGTGTGCGTGTGTATGTGTGTCTGTGAAAGAGAGGGAGATAGACGGCTGCCTTGGCTATCACATTCACCCCCAGGCACCGCAGCTTAACTGGGCTGCTGCAGGTTGTTTTTATAAGGAGCCTCTTGTGTTCTGGGGTCCTGCGGACTGCTGTCTCCATGTGTGTGAAGCCCATTTAGTGGGTGGGAGGTCAAAGAGGGCTAATTGGACAAGAGCCTTTGACTTGAAACACATTTTATTAAAAAAGTCTCAAACATTTGGATGTGATTAACAAGGGAGTAAATAGATTGGTGCGGAAGATGATTGACTAGAGCATAAGCATCCTCATTAAACTTGTGATTAAGCTCATCCAAATGCTAATATCTTAACCCAAATTAACATCCCAGTGTTGATTGTCTACTGCAAATGCATATTCAACATTTTCTCTGAAATTGTCCCTGTGACTGACCTGGTTGGTACCTGCTGATCCTTGGACAGACAGACTGAACTGGCGGGCTCCAGTAATCAGCATGCCGTGGATTTGTTTAAGATTACCGTATTACCATAATTAAGGGCTTATAATAGAATGTGCTAATTGCATTTTTGGTGGCGAGGGCATGTTTCTTAATGGCTCATTAGGCCCACAGTACATTGGCAGATGTTTTCCTCTGAGTAGAGGCTCACTTTTCAGTGTCCATGATACCCCAGAAAACATCACTGGACTACCAGCTAATAAGTGATCCACACTTGTCAGTGAATATAATGTAGCAGTGTCCATCTATTTTACCTTTGGATACGGGAAAAATTGTTTACCTATTTCAAACTAGCCTCAGTCAATTTCCTGTCATTTAAGTGTATCTTCTTGCCCTGCCCAGTTTCATTTGTGTTTCGTGAATAGAGTGGAAATGGGAAGCAATTTAATCTCTGATGGAGAAAGTTAATTGGATTTGAATTATTTGGTTTTGAAATGCTCAATTTTGTGCATTTTGCGTTTGCAATTTGAATTTGTAATGAAAAAGCTATAAAAGGAGTCAAAACTAGAGCCCAGGCACCTATTTAAACCATTGTTTTCAAACAAAGTTTGTTGAGCTGTAAGCAGTCACCTTGCTCTCGCACCTGCTGCATTTATGTTTTATCTATATCAACAGTGCCTATACTGGAACAACAGATAGACAAAAATTGCTGTGTGCAACAATAAAAACATTTACAGCTCTTCATTTATGGTACCTCTGCTGATCTGTCAGCAATAAATCTTTTTTTTCTTTTTTATAATCAGTCACCCCCTTCGACATACCTCTTGTACCTCAGTTCACTTCTCAGCCTTTTAGAGGTGATGTGGGCCTAAGGTACCGACTAGATAAACCCAGAGACATGTCCCAGTCTCGCTAAAACTGTCCTCCTGTCATCATCACCGTAGGGATGAAAATTACCTGCACCTCGCCAGGCACTTGATTAGACTGATTTTGTTTGTTTGGCAGCTGCGTCACCTGGGAAATGACGAGGTCCACATAGTGTGGTCAGAGCACACCAGGGACTACCGACGTGGCATCATCCAAACCGACTTTGGAGACGTGCTGATTATCATCTACCCAATGAAGAACCACATGTATTTCATCCAGATCATGAAGAAGCCGCAGGTAAACTGCTGCACTCAGTGGGTTTTGTTTAGACTATCATTCACTACACGCATGCAACTCATTGGAAGTGGGAAGTCACTTTTATGGCATGTGGTGGAACATTTTTTTAATCAGCTGCTTTTCCTTTTGCACCAAGACGACAAATTATTTTCCAAGCAAAAAAGGCAAGGAAGCCATTATATTTTCAGCACCGCACTCATTTGCAGGCTCTGTTCATGAAACCATCCCTTCTCCTTGCTTGCTATTCAGACTTTGCTGTGAGTTTTATGAGGTTCTTTCTCCTGTTGTGGTTTCAGTCTGAAGGCTCTCAGTTCCCCCTACTCCAGCAGTGCATTATTACCCACACTGTGGGTATGTGCTCTCAGAGATGGTTACTACCCTTTCTTGGCTAGCTTTCATCTTGGCTACTCTGCACTCGATGTGTGGCCTTCTAAAGGACAGTGAAATTTCTTTGTCTGAGACTGGCTGGCTTCAGATGTTCAGATAGAGCCACCGTATTTCCTATATGAACATTATTCAGGTGTGAAAAACCTGATTCACATAATTTAATTTGTTTTTGTATTTGTCACTGTTAATGCGTTGATTCTCTTTAATTTTGTCTTTCAAGCGAGAGATGACTGAGAAATACATAATATAAGGCAAGAAACAATGAAGTCTCAGTTTTCCTCTATTGAGATAGCACAGAGTATACACCTCCAGAGCACCTACCATCCCTATGAAGAAATGACTGCAGTGTTCCTATAGTGCTTTCCATGTTTTACAATCATCATCAACATCATTTGTTTACTCGTTTGTATTAATATTCTAGCAAAACTGCAAATGTTCTTAGAATGTTGAATTGTTGTGTTTTTTGATAGAGCAGCTCTATGGAGAATTCACTGTCATAAATAAGATAATAAATACAATAATAAAAACAATTTGATCTCTCAAGGGGATCAGAATTATCCCATATAATGTTATGCTTACACGAAAGCTGACTGCATTTATTAAGACCCTGTGACAGACTGCTTGGATTATTTATGTTGGGCAATTTAACAGTTAAGCATTTCTTTCAGAGGAGTATGACAGCAACAGTGCATTAAGTTTAAATACTTCAATGGTTGCAGATGGTTCACAAATGAGCGTGTCAAGCAAATTCTAGCCTTAACCCAGCAGAGGGTTTCTGCAGCCAAAGCACAGTTGGGAGGAGAGTCGTGGCTGCCACTGTTCTGTCCCCCCACCTCCACCCCCCACCCCACCCCACCCCATGAAAGCCAGACAATTTCTCCAATGTACTACAACTTTAACTGATTTCACTTCTAACAATCTGTAATCTACTCAGATTTGTGGTGTTAGTTCACAAATTGTCACCCCAGTTTACCGGTTTGTGATTAAGTTCCTTTGTCTGTATCATCTCTGATTAAAATCCATGTATTTTATAATTTGACTGGTTATTATACTGGCTGAACTACCAAGTTGAAGACAGCAGGACCTTTTGGAGAGACTTTGACATTCACGTCAACTTCCAGGTCAACGACCATTGAGCTTCAGTGATTAAGGGCCCCCCTTCCAATATGCATGAACAGACGCGTGTACCCACACACACTCACACACTGCTGCTAAAATGCATATTGCTCCTTTGTATTTGTTCGGTAGCTCAATATGAGGCCATTGTTTAGTATTGATTGTCATTTTAATTTCATTTACCTAACATTGATTCGCATTAGATATGTGTGGTTGTCATGCAAAGTTAGGTAAAAAATCCAATTTCAACTTGAACCCTTGGCCTAAACAGATGGAGAAACGGTTAAAAAATAGAACAAAAAGATTTTTAGTCAACCTTTTCTAATTTTTGGACACTTACATATACAATGACAGGACACTGACCAAATTAACTTTGCATCAATGAGGAAGTTTTGATGCCTTGTGATGCCTCTTACTCTTTTTGTCTTACTCTGTTTTTCTCTCTGAACTTTCCCAGGTTCCATTCTTTGGGCCTCTGTTTAATGGCGCCATCATCACTGGGACGCTGCTGCCAAGCTTGGTGCGGGCCACCTGTATCAATGCCAGCAGAGCTGTCAAGTCCCGGCTGACTCTGTACCAGAGCTTGTATCCTTTACTCCTCATGCCTTCTGCTTCATTTGCTCTTCACTATCCCATACGCGGATGGCTCATCAGAGCAATGCAACAATTTCTTTCAAAAGTCAACCGTTCATTACCCATAAAGATGAGACCATTAAGGTTATGAGCATTACATTTAGCGATATTTTCAGAATGATTTCATTAGATGTATAACACCACTGAGCTTACATTTTCAGCACCACCAGTGGCCCATTTGGGTAAATTCATTGAGACATGTGGCGTGCTTGTCACGTCAGCCAACGTACACAGCTGAGTGCTGACACTGATCTTTATGGGCTGGCTGATTTACATACAGCTATTAGGCCGGGGCTGTTTCACAGCCTGGAGCATCATGGGAGGTTGTGTGTGGCTGTTTTGGGCAGGAACACAGATAATGTGTCATCGTCTATCACTACCGTTTTATGGAGCACAAGGAGAGCCGAAATAAGAGCACCCTCAACAAATTCACCCAAGTGCATACAGACACGAGCACGCAGGCACACACGCACTCGCTCTCATCCCTCCACCCATCCGTCCAACAGTGTGCCGTTAAGAGCCTGACTCCAGCTGTAGTTGTCAGTTGGTTTAAAGGGAGTGTAATCACCAATGGAGATGAATTAGCATGTGAATGCCAGCAGCACAGAGTTGGGGGGGTGAGAAAGGGGGGAAGAGTCGGGATGGCCCCTGGAGGGGGAAACCTGATCTCCCTTAACGCCCCGCTCCTCCTCGGACAGCATGTACGGCACCGCCTCACCAGAACCACGCTGCCCCTCTGGCGGTTGCTATAGAATCCTCCCCCAAGGAGGTTTCACTTGGGGGGGACGACCTGTATCTATTGTTTTTAAGTAATTCACATATTTTTTTTAAAAATTCAAATATGATCAAGTTCCTATATCCCAGTCTCTTCCTACAAAGGCTTTTGGTCTTTAATTCCTCTACAACACGCCCTGTGCATGTTATTTACACCTGGGTGTGTGTAAGTATGTGTCTGCCTGTATGCGTTTCACAGTGCATCACATCCCCTGTCCCCCCCCACCCCTATATCAGCCCTTGTCTGTGTGTCCCCGGGGGCATCCTGAGTGACAGATGTCCGTTACCCGACGCCAAGTGAATTAGCCCAGTGTGACTCTCAATGCCGCGGGGGGCGGGGGCCAGCCACAGGCCTGCCTGCCTCTGTGAGCCTCAGGGGGTGAAGGGGGTGGGTGGGACAGTACCGGGCCTGTGCTGTGCCACAAAAGCCTTACCTGGCATTCCTTAGCAGAGGACCAGACAGCACAAAGGCATGATCTATGAGAGGAGATAAGCGCTGCCTCTGGAGTTCTGGCACTGATAGGCTGCCAGGCCTTGCACACTCCAAGAGTGGAGATGAATGAATGTGCCAGGCAGAGCACACTGCCAGCATGAGTATCTGTATGTCTGTTTTTTCTGCTGTTTGTCTGTCTAGCTAGAGAGCTTGTGAGGACAGAGCCAAAATGTTATGTTTGGTGTGCGCTATGTGAAAGTGATAACCAAGTTTTTATAATTTAAGAGAATTGGGATCACAGACTGTCTGTCTGGCTGACACAATGTCCAGCAATGGCATGAACCATAAACTAAATTCTTGAGTGGCAAGTGGAGTTACTCCTTTCTGTGCTTTCATCATTGAATTTGCTGTTGTATTATACCAGCCTTTTGCACTTTTACCTCTCCAGTCCTCATTCTTCCATCTACTCAGGTTATGTGGCTCCTTATCTTTCACAGGTCGGAACAATGACCCAGCCTTTTTTTTTTTAATTCTAGGATGTGTGGGGTTTTTTGTGCGAGATGAAAATCCTCATCCTTAGTTTACCCCTTCACAATGCCTTAACAATCCACAGTCCGCTCTCTGCCTGTGAGGCCACTCTCCAAGGTAATTAGTTGAATATTTCTTCAAAGAGAAGCTATATGGCCCCTGTGTGTCCAGATAAAAGACCAGTATTGCGCTGCGGCCCCCTCTCTCGCTCTGTCACAAGGCTCGAGAGGACTCCAGCAGTCTGCAGCAACGCTCACAGGATCTCTCAGGCTAATAGGATTTGATATTGAAAAATGACCACCAGCAACATTTTTTAGAAAATACGCACGCGCAGATAGGCTACAAGAGTGTTTTTCAGATAGATATTCCCTTCATGCTGTTTTTCTGTCTTACTCCTCCTCACATCCGCTGTCTCTCCCTCTCTCCTTTGCCTCATCTCTGATTTCTGAGGGTTTGTAAAAATCTGTGTAGGTGCATTTGTTTTCTTGTACGAGTCCAGCTCTGATTGTCATTTTGAATTTGTGTCACTTTCTTCTGTCAAGACATGGCCAAGGCCTCATAGACATCATATCACAAGCCTCTCGCAGACAACTCATAATGTATCATCTATTATTTATATGCCTGATGGAAAATGCAGCTGGTCTGGCTTTGTGTGTTCTAAGTGTATTGTCTGCAACTAGTCCACCCTTCACAGCTGCATTTGGAGGACTTGTGACCACAAAATGTTCAATCTAAAAGAACATAGGTTTTTATTAAAGCGCCGCTATTTTTATTGATTCGGCAGCAACAGAGTAGAATAAGTGAATGCCATTTTGTGTTTCTATTGATGGTACTTATCACTGCATTCACACTGTGTATGTCATATTGGCTTGAAGGAGACAATGAGTCTGTTTGTGTCAACTGTACCCAACCCTTCACTGGATGGCTTTGCTGTCTGCTGCCATTTACTGTATGATGAAGGTCCTTCATACTGTCACTGTAGAATAATGTCTTCATCCAAAAGCTGGGATTCATTTCTCTCTTCAACAAGCACTTGAGTTTGATGTGCTGTCCATCACTCTTTGTGATGGGAGTATTGTTAAGGGTAAAAACTGTCTGCGTGTGTGTGTGTGTTGAGAGACGGCAAGTTTCTAATAGGTGAGACAGTGCGGAACTGACCTTGATTCAGAGACATAGCCTCCCTACTGGACAGAATCAATAGTTTTTGCACACTGCCCTTAGTCCCCATCCTCTGTTCTGACACACACGTAAACACACACACACGCACACACAGATCCATCTCCAGGCAGCGATCAATAACCATAATCTGTTTCTGCCCATCGCCAGTCATGCGAGCCAGGCTTTTAGGTGGTATGTGTGTGTGTGTGTGTGTGTTGTGTTTGTAGCAGAAAGAAGAGAAGGGGGGGCTTGATCCTTTCAGTGGAACCCAGAAAGCTGCTGAAGTCTGTCATGTTCCCTCACAGGCTCATGTGAGCATGTCTGCAGTCCCCCAGCTCCACTGAATGCCAAAACGAGATGTCCATAATTTCAGTGGCTGTATACTGACAAACATAATGGATATGATATCCTGTATGCACTCCTTTGTGTGCATCCCCACCGCGCCCCACCCCCTGACGCCATCATAATTATTACAGTCACTGCATTGACAACGGCACATTCTCACACCCCTTCTGAGCAAGTTATTGTCCCGCTCTCACTGTGTCTTTGTCCAACGTCAGTGCGTCCTTTTGTATACTGTAAGATTCCTCACCTCGCGGAGATGAAAGTGCGCCTGTATGCATGATAGGATGTCATGAATAGGATCTGCCATGTTAGTGTTGTCTCACATGAATTATTTAGCATCGTTGATAGGTCTAATTTGCCAGCTGTTGTGCCATAACTGTCGGCAGCCTCATAGATAATACTCAGCAGTCTATATCACTGTGGAGCACAGTGCTTGACTGGGCACAGTGAGACGCCAAGCTAGTCATTATATGTTGGATTCATGTAATGGTCTGGGCTGATGTGAGTATAACTAGCCAACTTCCTGTTTATGGAAAACAGGCCTGACCAACAAAATGGTTTTATGAAAAGTAATTTGTAATGTAAAGTAAATTTCTTAAAGGGAGACTTGCAATGTATTTTAAGATTTTAATAGTGTATCCTTATTACTGGACACAAGCCTTTTAGGTGGAGGTAGTTGGGTGTTGCCGAGTAGGTAGGTAGTAGGGGGTTGGGTTAGGGGCAGTTTCTGAGTTGAAGTGTCCCTGCTTGGAGTTGGCCAGGGTGGTTTGGGCGGAGGCTGGCATTGGCTTTGATAGAGCAGTTGATAGTTTATGCAGTATTCGGGGAGCTACGCAAAGAGGAGGGGTCTCTCCCCCACTGAATGTTTTAACCTAATCCCATTATCAGTGTAGCGCACTGCCTCCCATCTCTTCCCCCTCCTTATCCCTACCCCCTCCCACCCTTCTCTCCAGCTGACCAGCTGTTCCTGCCGGGACTCACGACAATGTCCGATGTGTTCAGATCACTGAGTACCCCCCCTCAACACACACACAAATACAGAGCGCAGTCCATGCACAACCAAAGCAATTGCCTAGCCCATTGCTGGAGCCTAGGAAGGCCTAGAGGGAGGAGGGTGTTAGTTAGGGGAGACGGGGGTAGCTTAGGGGGTGAGGAGGGGGCAAGCACAGGCCTGTCAAACCAAGAGCCCTGACTCAGGAGGCAGCCCAGCTCGGATGGCATATGGCGTCTAGCTTCATACAACATGCAAAAGTATTCTCTCCCTTCGCCCCCCCCATCCACTCCCCCTTCTCCCTGTCTCCCTCCCCTGCTGCTAATGCAGAATGACTCATAGCATTACTCTTTTTTTTTTTCCTCTGTCCCCACCCCCCCCCACATCAGTTCCTCCTCCTCTTGCCACCCACCCTGTAACAAAAGGCGTCCGCTGCATGGCACCCACACCCTGAAAGCCCTGGGGGCCCAGCACAGCCCAGCCCAGCCTGCACTCTGAGGTCTGAGCTTCATGGGGGCCGCCCCTTTTAAACACAGGTAGAGCAGGCGTGGAACCAGACGGCCAACAGCAGGGACCCAGAGCCCCGCCTGGGGTAGCGTACACACACTGCTGGTGTCAAACTGTTGGTGCATTTGTGTTTGTGTTTATGTTTGTATGTATCTGGAAGCTATCTTTGTTCTTCAGTGCCTCTGGTATTACACAATGACATGCTTTGTGTGTTCGGTTGTGTTTATGTATTTGTGTGCACGATGCATCCTGCATGTGTCATCATTGCCAAATGGATAGTGCTCCTTTTAAATGTAATTTGAGTTCTGCTGAGTTCTTTCAACTTTTTCCACATTTTGATTGATTTTCCTACAAACCCCCATTTTTAGATAAAATAATAAGAAAACATGTAGCGTAGCCTGGTGTAACCCAAAGAATGTCATGCTCTGTGTATTTTTAAACTTGAACCCCCCACCCTCACACCCCTCCCCTTCTCTCTCCGTCTGTTATGCATTCATGTCTGACATCTGTGTGTTTGTGAGCGGCAAAGTGAAAGCCAGCAAGACTGCCAGTTTTTTGTTTGTGGAGTCGCCTTCTCTGTCCCATCCCAGCTCAGGCTTTGGGTATCAGGTAGAATAACGAGAGCATCACACTTGCCATTTATCAGTTTTAGGGCATATCAGTCATTTCTGTGTTTGGATACGTTTAAGTTTCAATGCAATGCAGAATTCTTAAATAATTTTCACCATAATCAAATTGAACCGTAATCAAAGATCTGCTTTGTTTCTGCTTTAAACAAAAGTCCATTTCAAAGTACACAGACAATCCAAGTTTAGGTGCGTTCTGTGCCCATTTCTAAAGACCAGGCATTGAAATTATAATTGAAAAACATGTCATCAGTTATAGAAATTACAAATTGTTGAACTTCTTTTTTGACTAATACAACCTTATATTTCAAAATAAAGTACAGAAAGCGTAGCAACAAGCATGTAATTGGGTATTAAATTTAACTTTGATAAAATTAATAACTAATAGCTGATGTCAATACATAATACATTTCTGATGTCAATAACAACATATACAATTTTTCGGAATGACCACTGTCTGTTTTTTAAGCTGCTGTGTCATATTGCTGTCTTCTATTTCCAGGGTAGAGTATATTAGAATAAATTCCCACAGATAGAAGGAGCAGAAAGGATAGCATGACTTTCGTTGCATTTATTGCATTTTCCCTAAGCTTGAACATGTAGAGCTAACAGTGAGTAATCATCCCAAATTGGCTACTGATATGTAAAGGAATGACTGACTGTGTTGGTTTGGGTGTTAACACTCACAAACACTGCAAATGTCACTCACTAAATATCAACAAAAAAAGAAATTGCCATAATGGCATCCTTGCTAATAGGTCACAGGGCTCTGTCCATCAGCCAGAATACCCTGACCCCAGTGTCACCACCGGACTAGTACCGACTGCACTGGCGTTAAGACTTGTTCATCATGATTGATGTGTGGCGGTGCCGCAGCTTCTAGCACGGGTGTAAAAACCTGTCTGTCTGCTTTAAGTGATAAGCATCCAGCTAGCCATTCCATCTGTTCCCCTACCCCTGTTTAATTAATGAACTTTCTTTCTCCGCCCCGTAGCCAGCCAGCGCAACACTAAAGCAAAAGCTGTTAGCCCTCTCAGGTTATCCAAATGGATGCATGTTCTTGTCCCCCCCCTCCTCAATGGGTGCGTTCTCATTGATTAGTTATGTTTTGTTTTCCCCTCTTTTGTCTCCGGGTTCTTGAAGGGAGGGTTAATGAGCTTTCCTGGCAAGCTGTAGCGCTTGGAATCCGGGGATAAATGGGAATAATTTTGTTGTTTTTTTGTTTTGTTTTTTTGTGATGGACTTGGCAGAGATGTGAAGCCTCGTGCCACCATGTGTGTTTGTGCGTGTGAGTGTGTACGTGAGTGATAATGTGTGTTTGTTTGGATGTGTATGAATGGCTTTGAGGTGGGGTATATTGCATTTCATCCCTGCTGGTCCATTATTCCTCTTCAGAAGCAGGGAATCTGGAACACTCTTTAACAGTTGGCTCTGTCACTATTCATCTTCTAGCCATCTCAGCAAAACTCTTGTCCTGTCCTCCTTTTTTACCACCAAGTACTCTCTCCCTTCCTTTATATCCCCTCTTCCTTCCGTGTCTCTTGTTACAAGGGAGTGGACAGCCCTTTGTCCAGCTAAAGCTGCCCTCTTTTGTTTGCGCGGCCTTTTTTATCCTTGTGCTAATCGCTATGGTCGTGTGCCTGAGTTGGACCCCATATTTCACGCTCAGCTCTCCTTTGTTTGACACACCGCCCCTGATAAGAATCCCAATTCTAGGGCCTCTCTGATATTGAAATCCAACAGCGGCGTAGAAAGAGCCTTCAATCATCCATTATCTGTGCTCCAGTGATTACCATTCAATCTCCCAGGGTCCATGCTCCTCATCACCGGCCCCAGAGCTGAGGCCGTCCCCTGAAAGAGCCCGCATCCCTTAACGCCTGTGTCACATGCAAGCATATCCATAGATATTTCTGATGCCGTCTTGAGACAGCCCCGCATTGAATGCTGCTGGGAAATGTCAGTGAAATGTCACTCATCGTTCTCCGCTGGAATCTCTCGGTCTCTGATGTGGCCCTGGGTTTTTCGGCACTCTTGTGAAGACACCTTGTGACATTATTGGGTTTCTTTGTCCTTAAATGGCCATTGAATTTTCAGTTCTCTTTTTTTGTGCGGAGACTGGGATTGCTCTTTTTCTTTTTACATAAGCCTGTGTTGCTTTTAATGTCACAGACTTAATTGGCTGTTTTAAGAAGGAATTAGTTGATTATTTATAAGTTGCACATTAATGCCTCTTTAAATGGTTCAAAGGCAGTGTCTGCTCCTCTCCTGGCCTGTGGCCATTGTTCTCTTTTAGAGGATGTCCTTGTGCCTCACAGCATTTGCATTTTTGCACTAAATGGAATTTTCTGCATTGACAGACAAGGCAAGGCAAACAAAGCAATAACAAAAACAAAACATTTAAGTATGCATCGCTGTGCATTGTCTACCTCTTCTTACAGAAAGCAGCCTTTGATGTGTTAATACTAATAGTCTGTGTTTCATTGTCAAGTGGTGGTTGTGGCTGAAAGCGAAGCACTGAGAAATACTGGCCAAATCTTCCTGTGTCTCTCCCCTGCATCAGGCTGTAATAATATTGAGTTTGATGTCAAACAAAGACAAGGTATTGTTGGTTGCAGACGCAGACACCACACATTCAAGTTGTGGGACCTTTTTTATACAAACTAAATGCATCTTTGTCGTACAGTATAACATTAAAATTAGGATTGACACAACACATGATTAACATGTCTGTTTTCCTCATTTATCCTGCTTATTACATCCACCAATGAGGTCACATTTTTTGGTTCGGTTCGTTAGTGGGTTTATTTGTCTGTTTGTCAGCAGGATTATGGCAAAGCTACTGACATGATTTTCATGGAACTTTGTGGAAGGGTCTCGAATGGCCCAAGGAAGAAACCATTACATTTTGGAATAGATCCAAATCACAGGGTGAATACACAATTTCGGTTTCACTGTCGTTAATAATGCAAGATAGGCTTTGGTGGAATAAATACTGTGCATCTTAAAATCCAATAGATGGTAGTAAAGTTCAATAGCAACAAAACAACCAACCATAGAAGTACAATGACACCATATCACAATCCACTGTCACCAGTATCAGTCATCCTCTGGGGTCACCTACAGATGTAGGTGTTCAAACTATGGAGCACTCTGGGACAGAGGTTTCATGGGAGAACCAGGACAATTAAAGTACATTAAAATACAAACATCACCACAATTGGAAAAACACTTTGTTCTCAAACTATAGTGTGGCTATGGAAACATAATTTTGGTTTTCACAAATCCATGTTGAGTATGTGAAATATTTTCAATTCAGAAGTACATAATAAATGGTGATGAGGCTTCAGTTAGGCACAACCATATTTTGACATGACTAATAATTTTGAAAATATATACAGACATATATAGTGGTTGCACAAACAGATTTGCGCATCATTGAAGAGTGGACTATTGGCCTTAGCGGAGGTCTGCGCTCTCTGAGTGTCCCTCTCGTTCTTATTGTTGTGGTTGAAATGTAAGAAAAGCTTTGTGTTACAGACATCCACTTATCCACCGCTCTGTGTTTAGATACACAACAGCTTTCAGCACCTTTGTTTAATGTAGTGTACACATCTTCATTAGTTATGTATAGCCTCTAATTACTATTGATGAGACTCTAGCTGATTTGGGTACAAATCTATAGCTTTTGTTATTCTAATGAGTGTTATTTACCCTCAGATCTCCAAGCCAGGGGGCTTTGGAATGGGGCTTTGTGCAGGCAGATATAGCCGGGCCGCTCTAGCTACACCCACTTGTTTTTGTATCTGCCGACTTTGACAAAATCCAGTTTGCCTCCCCCCACATCATCACCCGTCTGCATGGATGTATAGCACTTCCCGCTCCTCCATCTGTTTTTGTCCACCCATGAAAAGGTCCATTATAATCTGCAGGATGCACAGTTGACGTGCCGCTAGCTCCGCTTGAGCCAATCAAAGCAGCGCACTGAACTTAGGCCATGAATCCGAGAGGCCCTAACCCCTCCCCCAAGTTCATTTTGATTATCCAGGCTCTCTGTCGTAGATCTTCAGCTGAACAAGTTTTTATAACAACATTGTCTCCATCATCCCTTTCCCCCTATAAAAGCTTCCAGTCTGAATGGGACTGTATGCATGCCCACTGGATGATGGCAGGCTCCTGATTAACCCTGGAGTGACTAGCTAATGTCATTGAAGGAGGGCCACCTGGCTGTGAGACTGTACAGTCAGCTGCCACTGAAGGGCCAGAATAGGAGACGACCAGGTGTTGGGCTCCAGCCCCCCTAATTGTTGCCATGTAATAGCCTGCTTGACTGCACAATATAGCCCAGGGGCGAGGATTAGGAAAAGGCTGTTGCCAACGCAGAAGTCCATTTTCTTTTTTGCCCAAGGTTTTGTGTGTGGGTTTCTCTGTGTGTGCATGCTTCTGTGTGTATACATATATACATCTCCCTTTGCCATCCTCCTCATCCATTACTGTTATAGCAGGTAGAAGGCTGGGCCCCTTTTCCTGGCTGTCTCCCAGCCCCTTACCCACCAAGCACATTCATTTCAGACATACACTACTACATACTCACTTTCAGATTTAGAAGGCTAAATTGTGAATTTGATAAGGATGTTAGACCTACATATACAGCTTACCACCTCAAAGTAACGTACACACTATGCTTATTGTATGAATTGCTCAAATTACCTTATTACCATTATCATCAGCATAATTTAAACAAAATGACGTAAATAAATTGGACCAACAGTCCAGTGTCTGCATATGTAATTTTTAGATAAGAGTCCATATCTCATTGTAATTACAATGGCATTGATTGAAATATGTCCAAAATGAAAATATGAGGGCAAATGAATTCACTCTTGCCCTCAATAACTAACCCTCACTGCTCTATGCATTCACCACAGCTGTGATCATATGTAACCTAGCGCTAATCATTATCATTCCCGCTAAATGCCTGGTATTTTGCATAAGGCCAGGCCGCCTAATTGGCCTGATGAACCCTCCAAAGAGGGGGCAATGGGGGAACAAGAGACTTCAGTGTGTCTTGGCGGGGAAGCAAACAGAGATGCTTGGCGTTAAGGCATCACAGTTATTCTGTTGCACATGCCACAAGCATCATTAAAATTGCAGAAGCCTGTGTTCATTTTGTTTTAATATTTCATCAGTGCTTGTCTGAACGGCGTTATCGTATGGTTAAAATCAGAGCCATTTGGCATGACCCAGAGTTGGCACACTCCTTGTGCAAATTAAGTGTCAGACTAGTTTTCTAGTGTCAAATAGATTATAGAACATGACGGTAACTTGATTGCTGCTGTGCTTTGAGGTGCGTACAGGTGGGCAGAACCCCAGTTTGAGTCTGTAGCCTGATAATAATTACCACGCTCTAAATTTCACCATGAAAGTTGGAAGAAAGACGAGGTGAAATGCCTCATAAGTAATCAGATGGATTTCAATCAAAGTCCGGGTCCAGCATGCCCTTCCCGGTTTCATCTTTGACTTTTTTATTAAAAGTTCAAATTGAGATCAGATAGATGCTGTTGTTCCCTGTCTCGATTCTGAACAATTCAAATATCAGGAACTGAAGGAAAAAAATATGACGCGTATTCACCTCAGATAGCTCATAAGATGCACACCTTTGTCCTGACCTAATAATGTTTCTCGAAGGCTGAGGCATTCATGTCACTCTAGCCATCATCGCTGACAAAGGGGACCTTCAGAGAGAACTCTCACCCAGCCAGTCACAAAACTGTATCTGTTAATCTTCATCCCTATGAGCCTTTTTGCTCATCTTATTATGACTTTCTGTTAATGCACGGTGGAGGCCTGTGTGACTGTCTGGCTATAATGGGCCTGTGTTTGATTAATCATGTCGATCCATTGTGTTTCACATCTAAGGCTGCTGCGTTAGGACTCATCAATGGAGACCAGAGTCCTTTGAAAAGGAGATTGGTTACAGACTCAGCTCATCTGAATACACAAGCCCAGTAGGCTTTGATGGCAGTCATGTTGTGTTGAACAAACCATGCTACAACAAATTATGATGTCACCTGATATCTTGTGGCTGTCCTGTTTCTCTGTGTTGTGAGGATGACTTGTTGCTTTATTATTTATAATCTGTGCACCCCCAACAATCAGCCGGTCCTAAGATAGTTTAGAGGTCAACATTGACTTTGGTGTAGGTGCTGGTCTTATGATTTGTTGTGGAGCAGAAATCGATTTTTAGTGTCCCCCAGAGGAATGGTGGGCTGCCAGAGACTTGAGAAAATGGGTGACTACTTCCTCCAGTCAGCTCATAAATAACCTGCTCATGCCAGCTAGTAGACATCAGATTTTGTCTGCAGCTGTGGCAAACCTGTGTGAAATCACTGATGGGCAGTGATGATGTCACAGGTTAGGAGTGATGTCACAGCCATAACTTCCCATCCCGCTGTCTGAATGCCAGATGGACGGTAGAGAGGTGTGGAGGTTGAAGCTTAGAAAGCTCTTGCTGTGGGAAACTCACCCCTCAGGAGGTGTCATTAACCTGGGTTTACTGTTTGACCCGACTCCTTTGGGGCTCCTGAGCTCCAGTTTCTTGGACCTGCTCCTAATTAGGCTACTTGTTAGAACTCTCTGAAACCAGCTATTCCTCTAGAGCATCAGATGTTGTGTATGTCTATGCACACCCAGAAAAATGGACACACAAACACCTCCACTCATCATAATGCATCTGTGACACATTCACATTTTCTGTGCTGCTGCTGTGTCTACAGAAAAAAAGCTGTTTAATGAGACACCAAGGTTTGAGTAGCTGCCATATAAAATGGGTGTGGGACACACACACACACACACACACACACACACACACTGTACCATCATAGTGGCTAGTTTCTGTCATACACGCTCTCACTTTATCCATCTCAATCTGTTGTTCCTTCCCACTCTGCCATTATTCCAGCAGCCAGCTTTATTGCCACATTCACTCTCTCCGTCCCTATCCTTCTATCTCTCAGTGTCTCGCCGTCTAAATGTCTCTGTCTTCTTCCCCGTTTTCCCATAATCACCTCACACCTCTAAGGGCCTCTGCTGAGACGAGCTTCACACCTCAGCCCTCGCTGTGACAACAGGTACCGCTGGCACTCACCGCCTGGCCTCTCTCCAATCAACACCTGCTCGGATTTATCCCTCTTTCTTGCCTTCCTCTTTTTCATCTTCCCCCCTCCCTCCTTTCCATCCCTGCCTTCCTTCTCCATAGTTCTATCCCTTGTTTTTGTGTCTCCAACAATCCTTTTCCCTTTGTATCCCCTGTGTACATTTCCCAGCCTCCCTGCCATTTTTCTGCCACTTATCTCTTTTCAATAATGAGTAGCAGTTCATCCATATGCAGTCTCCATACCAGTGTCTCCTGGAGATGGCACTGTGTGATCCCCTGTTGATTTAAACATTTTCATGTTAAACCAGTCTGCTTTGATTACCTCTTATGGCAGTCAGTGTAATGATAGTAACAACAGCCTGTATGCAACTCATTTAAAGATGTGTCTAGCTTATCTTTGCCTCCTATCATTTTCAAATCTGATGCTTTTTTCCACTTAATTCACCGCCTAAGCAGGGAACATAACCCATATGG
The DNA here is from genome assembly GCA_025331565.1 of Holacanthus passer. Lineage (NCBI taxonomy): Eukaryota > Metazoa > Chordata > Actinopteri > Pomacanthidae > Holacanthus > Holacanthus passer. The sequence goes on along the minus strand of JAFREQ010000018.1, from coordinate 2,512,913 downwards.
TTGGGCAGTATTTCTGTGAGAGTGTGCATGTGGTATGAGGAGGTTAGGCAGTATGCCTTTCAACAAAAAAAATAATGACCACATCTGTTTTTTTGTTTTTTTTGTTTTTTTTTACCCTGCTTACACTGGCACCCCGGCACAACCAAGCACCCCACCCCCTACCCACCCCTTCCTCTTAACAGGCCAATTATGTGACTGCTGGGAGTCAATGGCGCTGTGAGCTACTCCTGAGCTCCTCTCCTCACCAAGGTCAAGCTGATTGGCCCAGGTTAATGGGCAGATGTGGGGCTAAGAGAGGAGGGGGTCAAGCACCTAGAGGCACCCTCCACCTCATCTCTAAACTGTCCCTCTTAACTACAAGAGCCCCTTTTACCGCCACCGCTTCTACAAACAGGATTAAGCTTGGCTGCTGCCATAGAGGCCCAAGGAGCGTAGGAGTTGTTCCTCCCTATGCATGGCAAAGGGCTTTTTGTGCTGTGTTTTTTACAGTCATTGAAATGTTGTTCCGCAAGTAAAACCCCTAGAATACAGTGTCTCGGTCAGCCATGTGTCCTCTTTGAGGTTGTGTCTACATTGGGTAAAGGCTTTTTTTTTTAGCTTAAATAAAGTCTGTGTTAGATTTTAATCAACTTCCTTTACAGACAGTATTTCAATGTAGCAGGCTACACAGTTTCCGAGATAAGGCATAGTTCTCAGAAAGGACTTCTGTTCTTCTGTTCTCTTGCTTGTCATGTTAATGTAATATCCTCAGAGATCCAGAGTTGATCTGAAACCCACACCCCTCTCTCTTCCATCTCCTTGTCTCAAGTGCAGTTAAAGTTGACGGCCACATTGGTCCATCAACTTTAACTGCACTTGGTGAGCATTTGCCTGTGGTCCTGACTCATTTAACTGCAACAGGCCCTGTTGAAAATTGAAAGATTCAGTTGTCCCTGGTCTGCAGAAGAAAGCTGCTCTTAAGCAGGCCATCAGGAGATTGGAACACAAATAGTGTAAATCAAAACTGGAAGTTTTCTGCCTCACACAACAAGAGTGTGCATTGAATTGCAAATGTGATGTCTGGTACTAAAGCAGCTTGTTTCTTACACCAAACAATTGGTGTATCTAGCCTGGCTCTCACATGATTAAAGTCTTTTGATATCTGAAAGAATACAGTGTGTTTCCTATTGTAAAACTACATCAATATTTTCTGATGTGAAATGTGGAGTACCTCAGGGCCCTCTTCTTGGCCCTCTGCCTATATTTCACCTCTTGGCCAAATTATACACAGTCATGAAATTATTTTCCACTGCTACGCTGATGATACTCAGCTGTATGTGGCTGTTTCCAAATTATTAAATTAGAGGCCTGCTTGTCTGCTCTGAGAAACTGGATGTCATGTAATTTCCTGCTCCTAAATTCTGATAAAACTGAGATGCTGGTCTTGCTGGTCTGGCCCTGCTCGACTTAGTCAAATCCAGTCAAGTTTATTTATACAGCACATTTCATACATTGTAAGCAATCTGTCAGCAGAGAGATCAAGGCTAACCATAGACCTGAGAGAACAGGTAGACCTTAAATTTGCTTTTAAAGGACAGCACAGTTGTGGTACATCTTATATCATCAGGCAGTTTGTTCCGGAGAGTGGGCCATTAATAACTGAATGCACCTTCACCAGATTTACTCATCATGGGTACGGTGAGGAGACCAGTGTCTGATGACCTAAGAGTTCTGGAGGGTTTGGAAACAGTGAACAGGACGGCTATTAAGTGATTTATAAATGGTGAGCAATACTTTGAAATCAATTCTGTATTTTATTGAAAGCCAGTGAAGTGATCTAAGTGTAGGAGTAATATGTAATATGTTTTTCGTAGACACAGGCAGTTAGACCAAATAATGGTAACTCTCAAAAATTCATTTCACTGTTATTATTTATACTACCACTTTTTTAATTGCCACTTTATTTTTGAGTACTTTATTTCACTTTGACTGTTTGCAAGCTGCTGTAACAAGTGAATTTCACCTGAGGGGGATCAATAAAGCTTATCTTACCTTGTCTGAGCCAAACATCCAAAATCTCGGTGTTATGTTTGATCCCACCATTTCTTTTGATCAGCATGTTAAAGAAATCACCATGTTCATTTTTTTCCACCTGCGCAACAACGGTCTTTTCTGTCCTTGACAGATGCAGGGACCCTAATTCACACCATTTTTCATCCACACTTGATTATTAATTAACTAAAGTCTTGTTGTCAGGCCTGCCATGTGCTAATACTACAAGTCTTCAAATGGTTCAGAATGCTGCAAATAAAACTAGAACAGCTTAGTCTGATCAGACTTTAAGGTGCTTCTGATGACTTACAAAATTATAAATGGGCTTGACCTTTCGTACCTGTCTGATCTCTGCCCCGTGCTCTTAGCTCTCAGAATACAGGGCTCCTGTTTGTCTTTGGAGTTAAAAAGAAGTCAGCAGGACCTTTTCCCTCTATGCTTTCTTTCTCTACTGTCGCTCCCTGCTGACATCAGACGGTCTGACTATTGAGACTTTAAAATCCAAACTTAAAACTCGTCTTTTATCTCAGCCTCATTTAATCTATTAAGCCTAGTACTTGTAGTTTTGCCTGCCAACAAGAATACAGTAAACAAAAAGCTCTGCATCCTCCTAAGCATATGAGAATCCAAGCTGTACGCCTATGTCCCTCTTTTCAGTCATGCTTCTCTCTTCCCCTGATGCCTCATTCCAGATGTTTGGATCTGAATCTTTGTCCTCCAGAAGATTCAGCCTCTCCTCTTTCTCTGTCCTTTGTGTGCATGTTGTCCTTGTCTCTCTCTCTCCCTCTATTACCCCTTACACACTAAGACAAAAAACCCACTAACATCTGGCTTCTGTCTTCAGTGGGAAAGGGTACAATTGGCATTCATTCCCAGGTCAAATGACTTTGCATTAGTCACAGGTATTTATCAGCTCCAGCTCCGATCAGCAGTGATGGAAACATAACACCAGGGTGGACACACAAATTTTTGCCCCTTTGCCATTGTGATGCCGTGACATGCGATGAACTTCATATATTGTTTTTTCAAAGTCTGGGGACAAATTTTAAAAGACCGCATAGAACAAAGCATTGTTCAGTCTGTTGAGCTTTAAAGAGAGGCTCAAGTAAATATATCAAAATTAATCATCCTAGTACTGTCATTCGCATCCATGCTGCTTTCCACTGCTCCCCGTTTTCTGGAATATTTGAGACATCAAATGTGACAAACTCATTTATTAGCAATGGGAAAAGAGTCAATCATCGATTTTTAGCGTGTTTACCTGTGTGTAAAAAAAAAAAAAAACAAAACATAATGTCCACCTTTATGTGTGTTGTAAAAATGGTATATGTGTTTCTTTGCTTTCTTCTATCTGTGTTCTTGGTGTGCTTGAGCTTTGCCTCTTGTGTGGTTGGGTGGTCCTGTTTTCATTTGTCCGTGGTGGAGAGGAGGTCATGTGGCTCAGGTCCTTTCTGTTTGGTGGCATTAATGTCCATATTCTTCATAAACTTTCTTTCTGACCAGGAAGAGGGATCTTGCTGAAGTTTCTTCCATTTTTTTCCGGGAGATTTTCCTTATCCGACATCATGGGACCAAGGATAGAGGGCGTGCTGTGCTGTACAGATTGCAAAACCCTGCGAGTCTAATTTATGACATTAAAATATAAATATATAGATAAACGGAGACACTGCACTGTCAAAATGATCGGCACATTTTTGACAACGGGAGGTGGCAGCCACCTTCCTGCGCCCATCATCTGACTTCTCTGACTTAGAGGTGGATAGAAATGGGGCTTAAGTAGTGAAATGTCAGTATGGGGCGACTTAAGACCCCTTCTAATGCTCCTTAGCCTAATCTGGACTGTCACCCCCTGCCCTGCCTTGTCACCAGATTAACTGTGTGTGTGAGTCTCTATTTATCTGTCTGCCCCATTCATTCTGTTCATTTGTGCAATTCCTGCAAAAGTAGAATTTAGACTACTAACAAAAAACTGTGTCTTTGCACGATCTTTCGCTGTTTTGTACAAATGAAGTACAAAGCATTCTGGGATTTTTGCAGGGCACACTTGGCCTGAGCCCACTCTAGTCTTGATGCTGACAGCCATCCCTATAGCATGATGTGGCATGGCTGTTGGGATGGTCTTCCTGAGGCGTTGAGTGTTATCTTGTCTTCACCAGATATAGCACTGGTGTTCACTTGGCATTCAGACCATTCATTTTTTGTCCCATCAGAACCTCTGAACATCCTCTTGGAAAGCTTTAGATGGCCTGTCATATGGTGGTCATTAGATTCACTGTCATCCCCTGACCAAGACCTTTACAACATTTACTGAGTTTGGTTGCGTTGTAAGCTCTAAAAAAAATTTCTATAATCTGTGCACATGAATGAGCGTGCAGGTGAAGCGATGAGCATACCTGATGATGGTTCATGCTTTTCCATTGATTGACAGTTAGTGGCAGTTACCCCGTAAGAAGTGTTGCAACGCTTCAGCTAGCACTTGTAAACATGGATGTTAACGATGCAGGTTTAAACCTCATTTTAAAATCCAATGTTTTATGTGAACGGAAATACATTCACATGTTTGTTTGGCCCCAAGGATACACACACTGTGTTGGTGGTGAAAAGTGCTGAGAAAACACTCAATATAGACTGTTTACATTCAGAGCACCTTCAAGAAGTACTTTATGAAGCCATGATGCATAAACGTCCCTGCTGGCTGTGTGTGCTCAAAAGATGTTGAGTGTGTGTGTCAGAGGCCAGCGGTGGCGTGAGGCCTTTTGTCAGCAGGAGGACAGAGGAACACAAAGACGGAGGCTTAACAGTCAGGATGCTGCTCTCCAGAGAGACACCGGTTCAAAGGTCAACACAGGCTCTTTTGGGGAACAGTGTGTTTGTGGGTGGAGGATGTTAGTGTGTGTGTGTGTGTGTGTGTGTGTGTGTGTGTGTGTTGTGTTGGGCCTACTTATGCACAAGCGCCTATGTGTGAGCATGTGTACGTGTTTGCATGTGCTGGGTGGGGTTACACACAGCACAAAATGGATCCCAGTGGACAGGCATTTTCAGGACAGGTCCCTGTGGACGGAGAGAGTAGAAGGGAGGGAGATGATGATGAGGGTTGGTGGCTGTTGGCCGATGGGGTCCAGCAGGGATGGAGCAGCCTGCTAATGAAGAGCCATCTGAGGCCTCCATTCACCTTGAACATGGGCCACTGCAGCTGCCCTGACCTTGGCTTTGATCCACAAAGATGCTTGACCCCCACCATTCCCCCAGAGCTAACCCCCTGCCATCTGGACAGCATGCATGCATATGTATACATACGTGCACACACCCACGGATAAATATGCATGTACACGTAGGCTGACTCGTATGCACATACGCTTTCACAGGTTTGACATTGTTAGATTCTGCCTCTGGTGGTGTTTGTTTAGCCACATACAGGACTTATTATTTGGCATGTCGGCTACTTTTTTTCTGTATTTGTGCATAACACACACAGGCATATGTGTTTCGGATGCACACCTACAGTCAGACACTTCATGAAGTCACTGCCTTTGACAAAAGGAGAGGGCATGCAGGGGACAGGATGGAGAACAGCCATGATCCACAAAACCACCATATACCCGAATGTATAAATGTAGTTAACAGAATGTATTTGTGTTTTTCTCTTTATAGCAAACACTCCCTTCTCACCCTCATAACTCCCTACTACAACCTCCATGTCTCTAGATGTGAGTCCCCTACCTTGTAGTCTTACATTAACTCAGATCCGGGAGATTTTTTTTCTCGTTGCTATCCCAATGGGTGCCACGCTCCATAGATATTACATTGGTTTCCCTCTCTTCTTCCTAATAGGAATGCAGCCACTTGGAACGTAGGGGTTCCTTGGAAATTCCCAAAGTGGCGCAACACGCTCCCCTCCCACACACTGGCTTGTCTTACTTGTCCGCCCAGTTCAGCTGTAAATGGCAGTTATGTCACGGGTGACTTAAGTTGCAGTCCATCTGTGGAAATGTAGACCTGTCTGCATTTTCCTTTTTATATATTTCATCCCCAGCTTTATAAGGATTTTTTTATAGCGGAAAATAGAGTGGAGCCTTATACGATACAGTAATGCATAACAACAAATATAGCATTTTGTATTTTGTGAGAAGAGAAGTTTTGTCGCAAAACATGAAGCTTAGTCAGGTGCTCATCAGCAGTAGCTGCAGCTTTTTTTCTTTTTTTTCTTTTTTTTTTTTACCCAAAAGTAGGTCGGTGTCAGCGGGTTTGGTGTCCATGACATGGGCATAGCCTTTGCGTCACTGTTCTGGACGTGTCCCTTGATTAAGTTACTGCATGGAGGCAGCAGCATCTGTGCATATGCAGGGGAACAAGCTGTGCCCATGGCTTAGTAATTAGAGACAAGCAGAAAGATGAGGGAGTGCGAGAGAGAGAGAGAGGGCAAGATTACCCCTCACCGTGCATCAGGTCTGATTTCTGTGCAGCAATTTTTTTACCCACAGATAGCATCGTACATTTACTTAAGTGAGCTGATTACGGCTCTCGCTTTCACTCATCTCCAAAATACCTTTTATTAGTCTCCCTCCCTCCCTCATCGCCCGTCTTTCTCCCAGACAGCCTGTCATATATTTTCCCTCGTCTCTTGATAATTCCGCACTACATCTCCCTTCATTTTATTCTTTGGAGTTTTTTTTTTCTCACCCACTATAATCCATTTGTCTAACTTGGATAGAGGGCAGCGGAAGGAAGTAGTGGAGGAGAGGCGTGTGTCAGAGTCAGAGAGAGCGTCTGCTCCAGCTGGAGTCAATATTTGCTTTAGGAATCTCAATAACAGGCCTCCAGTCATCTGCATCTCTGATAATGGACAGCCATATGGCTCTGTTGACCCACGCTGTGCCGAGGTTCTCTTTCTCTCTCCTCCTCATCCTTCTTGTCTTTTCATTTGTCGGCTTCCTCCTAACTTGTCTCATTTCTTTTCGTTAAGTCCTTTCTTCTACTATATTTTGTCTTCCGCATATTACCTATCTGGGCACATTTTGTTCTTTTACAAACATCCTTCCCCTCTGTCTGTCATCCATAAAAGCCTGGATATGACCCACCACACAGAGCTGTGACCCAAGTTACCATGGCAGCAGAGACTGGGATGCCCACTCTTTGTCCAATACTGTTTCCAGCAAGTGACAGAAAGCAGTGACGTTGCTTGTCTGGCTGTGACTGGAGCTCAAGAAGGAAGTGCTTTTAAATGCTTAAAGCCGTGCTGCTCTGCATTTTTTCAATGGAGACATTGGCCATGTAGATAATGGAGATACAGTATATTAGTTGACAGGTCTTATGGCCAACTTTTTTTTCCATTTTTTTCTACTTGAGGTAGGTAGGAAATATGAGCTTTTACTTTAATGGATTTCTTGGTGTTCTGTCCTGACAAGTGTCCAAATCTTGTGTTTACCCAAGAATCTCATTTTTCAACAAGATGCCAAAAAAAATTGCTGAGCAGAGTAGACTTCCCCAATTTTTTAGGTATTTCTGTTTGAGGAACATATGTATTTTCACCCACCCTCGCTACTGTTTCTCTCTGCCTTCTATGGTAAAATAATGCTATTCATGTTATTGCTGTTTAAAAGACATAAAATAAACCATATTTGACTTAGAAGACTGAAATTATTTGGTTCATGGGCCGCATGGTTTACAAGTCCACCCTGCTCCCAATCGTCCTCTGTTACCCTTTCCTTTGTCTTATTCTGCCCTCTGTCCATCTCTTTCTGTCCCTGTGAGCAGCTTGGCCATGGTTCTCTTTGGTGCCTCCCGGCTCAGGTGCCCGTCACCCCCGCTTTGCCACGGTTCTCTCAAACCCATTGGTCATGGCTTGCCTTGGCCCCCGCTGTGGCGGCATGTGCCCACAGCAGGCCCCCTGCCCAGTCACTGCCTCGTCCTATCTATCTAACCCAGACCGGAGCCTCTCGGCCCAGTCCAGCCTATCTCAGCTCAGCCTGGTTCAGCCTTGGCGTCAGCAACAGCCCAGTGCCACTCCACGCTGGCAGTTGTAATGAGACGAGGGGGGGGGGGCCTCTGTGTTGAGCGACTAGAGTTGTGTGTGTGCGCGAGAGTGAGAATGCATGTATTTGTCGAGCAATTTGTTAGGTGTCGCCTGTCAAGGAAAATGGCCACAACAGACAGCTGTGAGAATAATCAGACTCATTGTCAAACATACACACACAGTTAAATCTGAAAAGTGGTTGCCATCATTATGCCATCAGATACACCTTTTTACCCCAATAGTTCCCCGCACCATATTTTATCCAGCACTTGCCTCCATTCCACGACAGACGTAGTACAATATATCTATGGTAATGATATGATAATGGCCATCAGAATGTTTTCCACCCTCACCCGGCAGCCATTTTGCAGGCTTATTTATTTATTTATTAATTTGAGCTTTCCCCATTTCAAATCCGGCCATCCATCCTGCACGCTGGCTGCCCAGGCTCCAGTCACTGCTTGTCACTCTGAATTTCAAATGGCTCCAATTTTCCCCCTGATGGCACGGAGAAGTGGCAGGCAGCACATCGGGGAGGGTGGTCCTAGACATGCTGCCTGCAGCAGGGGTTCTATTAGAGGGGGGGGAGAGAGAGGAGAGGTTTGGAGCATCACGCCAGTAGTGATGTATTCTTTCTTTTCTTTTTTTATGATTATTTTGGAGACTGCTTTCTCATTTGGGGATGTGTGGCATGGCTGATTGTTCCATCTTTGCTTCTGGCTGGGTCGCTGATGGTGTAGCTGCCCTGCCCGGTAAAGCTGCCTCTCGCTCCCTCTCACACTACATGTATATGTAGTGCAGCACTGGAAAAATGCGATTTGTGACTGTTGCTCTGACTTGTTCCAAACTGGTAAACTGTGCTGTGTAGAGATGGATGTGCTGATTCTGGAATGTGATTATTTTGTGAGTATTAGGTTTAGTCACAAGCAAACACTAACTGTACCTTGATGCCTTGTTTTTTTGTCTCCAGACTGTCATTTTTTTTGTTCCTTAACCAGCTAACCAGCTATGAGGAGCGGGCGCTCTACTTGGAGGCCATTGTTCAGAACCACAGAGAGGTGATGACCTTCGAGGACTTTGCCTCACAGGTCTTCTCCCCCTCTCCTGGCTATCCAATGAGTGGGACAGGTGAGAAATGAACCACACTGCGCTTCTGTCCTCCATTTTCTTTCCACTCCAGCTCTTTTGCCCCCTTTCTTTCTGTCTCTCCATTCCACTGTTGCTTCACCGCGTTTGTGCATTTTCCTCTCTTCCTTCCCTCTTCTTCGTTGTCCCTTTTCCTTTTCTCTTTTTCCGTATCGGTCTCTCCTGCTCCTCCTCCACACCTGTTTGCCCCCATCGCCTCCTCAACACACCCCCCCCCATTCTCTCCACTCGTCTTCCACGCCTACGCTCACTGATGAATATCAAACGATGGGCCCGGCTCTTCACGCCATCCGACCGACTTCAAACACTCTGCTCTCTCCACTTCCTCGAGCCCCACTCACGCTACTTTGTTCATCTCTTCTTGTTTCAAACTGCATCTTTCCGTGCAATTACTTTCCTATGAATATAAGCAGCCTTGTTAAATGGCGGTTGCAGAGTGCGTGCTTGCATGTGTGCGTGCGTCTTCATGAGCTCATTCGCCAACACTTAAGCGATCCGACCGACAAACAGCAGCTCGCGGATGTCAGCACAGCACTCTTATCAGTCCATGATGAAGAGAATGGAAAACGTGTCTTATCTTGTTCTTCCTACTCGTACCAGCTCTGATCGATTTGCAACAGCACTGAAATCAATACAGCATTGCACTTTTCCACTCTATTGAATCCCGACACACGTTCTGTTTTGACAAGGAAAGCACTCCACAAATACCACATCATCTTGTCATTTTCAAATCTGTCAGTGCTTATAAGTAGGGTGGCTTAAAGTGTATGTAATATTTTTATCCTGTATGTTGGCATGTGAGAATTAAATGTCTGATTTTTCTAGACCGTGTGTGTGTGTGTGTGTGTGTGTGTAGGACTTCAAATTCTCAGACAGCAGGTGTGATATTCAGGCTGTTGAAGGCAGGCAAGAGGTGGTCAGCCACATTACCATACTGTTTGCCCACCTCTCCTGCAGAGGTGTAAAATCTCGCCGGACTGACCTCTGCTCACCTCCTCTCATCTCCCAGCACCAAATCAGCTTAAAGGAAAGGACCTAGGAAAAAAATAGAGACAGATACAGAGGAATATAGAGGAGGGCGAGCTGGCAAAAGGGAGAGGAAGAAAATCTAACTGACAATTTCAACCATGAGTGTGGCTGGACAGAAAGAGGTTACACTTTTCATCCTCATTTTCATGTCCAGACTGCAACGCATAGTTTTTGAACTAAAATGCGGTCAGCAGGGTTTCCAAAAGTCTCAGCTTCAGGGGTTCTAAAATGTCAGCGTAGTGTGGATACTTGGTGTAAATGTAGCAAAAGTTTTATAACTGTATTTGTGTGGATGCACGGCTGCATCCACACCAATCATAGAGAGGAACAGAGAGGTTAGCCAGGCTTGAGAGTAATGTTTCACAGCATGGGACATATACTGTGGCTAATGTGAGAGACCATAACATAATGAAGTCTGTAAGGCTGTTGTGTCACCCTCGCTGCTGCGGAAACTCGTTCTGAACGGCAATTTGTATTTTGCCGGAATCTGTGTGCGTAAATAGATTAATGTGAGGTGTGTGTGTGTGTGTGTGTGTGTGTGTGTGTGTGTGTGTGTGTGTGTGTATATGTCTCTCTCTGTCCATTCATATTTGATCCAGGACTCACTTGCTCCGTACAGTACTGTAACACAGTTGCTTTCAATGTAGGTTGACCATTATAACAGAGCTGTTGAAGGAGGAAGTTTAACCTCTTAAATACTGTCAAGTTTATTAGTTTGAACCCATAGAGCTGTATTTTAATTCTGGTGGGAAAAAAATCTGTAATGATAATTAATAACTAATAATTTATTATTCTGATATTTATTTGATTAATCTTTTAGTTAATGAAATGTAAAAAAAAAAAAAAAAACAAACAAGCACAATTCCCATTTGATAAGCTTGAATTAGTGAATGTTTGGTGTATTTGCTTAAAAAAAAAAATGATATAAAGTCAGTCAGTTAGTTGATTAACTGACTCTAGCAACTACTCCCAGCTACCGCAGCTGATAGTGTGTTTTTCCATGTAGTCTTATCAACTGTTTTTATGAATTGAAGGCTGCTCTGTAGCTAAAACACCATTTTTCAAACCCATAGTCATGATATATGTAATGCTTTAGGCCGGATATATAACACATCCAAATATCCTTTGTCATTGTTGTCTATCATGCCTGATCATCTGTCTCCCATTAAGCATATAGCTTCAATGTAGCAGTGATGGCTGGCTGACACTGCTCCTCATTCTCACCCTTCTGAAATGTGCTACTGCCCTCCCATGCCTTTCATGTGTATGAGATTATGTGTGTGTGCGCTCATATGCGAGTTTGTCCATCCACAAATGTTGTCTGTCCGTTTCATCCTGCTCTGGCTCCCATTGCTGCCACTAACATGTCATCCATGCTCCATGACAGCGTGCAGGCGTTGGCCGGGGATGGTTTGGGACATGGAGTACCCCTGGGCCAAACTGGACTGTAAGACTCTGCCTGCTTCCTCCACACTAGGCATGACGCCCTGCCCCAGCCCACTAACATCCGTCCGTTCGTTCATTTAGGTCACTGCGAACCCCAACCGTCATCAAATAACTGGGGGTTGCGCTTGATTTAGCCTTCAAATTCAAATTCAAGCACAGATTCTGCATGCTGATTGCTAAGTGCTCCTGCAGCATTTCACCACTGCTGCCGTAAAGCATTTAACCCTCTGCCCTCTCCTGTCCGTCATCCGTCTCTTTACCCTTTTGGCTCGTCAGTATCTTCCACAGCCTCGTCCTCCGTCATCCTGAATGCAACCTCACCCCTCATCCGGCCGTTTTGGTCATGGCTTCCTGCATGAGTCGGCCCACCTGTCATTCATACTCCATCCACAGTGCTCTGCCCTTGCCGTGTTACACCTGCACTGCTTTGCTCCGTTTTTATTGTTTTCTTATTTTGTGTTCATCCTCTTTCAAAATGAATAACTGCACACAAGAAGGCAATGCTTCTCTCTAGTGGATAAAACAACTTGAAAGCTCCCATGACCCTCTGAGGTGCCCCAGCATCTTTTACTTTTCTAAGCCTAACCCTCTCTAGTAGTAACACCGGTGGTAAATGTTTCTCAGCCTGCTGGTGCCTTGTAAGCTGTCCACCATTCAAGCTTTGGATTTCAAAATTGTCTTTCATTTTGAAATCTGTTTTATCAGGTATTTATCATTTATCGGGTACCGTCTGACAGTGTGGCCTAAAAGGTTTCTTCAGAAAAGTGGCACTTGTTGATTAACTCCTTACCCAAATCCATTAACCATGTGTGACCTTTAAAACCCTCCAGTGACGACTAACACCCGGCACCACGCAAGCTGTCTGACCATCCCTCCAAATCACTGACGTTTCAGCAGTGTTGTGTTGTGTCCTGCTGCAGTGTGGTTTGGTTGTGTGTCTGCTGCTGTCTCACATGATGCTCTACTCTGTTTTTCCCTTTTAGATTAAAAAAAATATCTTAAAGGTCCAAATACTGTATATGGCGAAGGTAAGCCCCGAGTCAGACCGGAAGCTTGTTTCCGTCCAGCGGACTACCTACCCTTCGCTCGTTCACTCATCCTGGCTGTTCCCCCACCCACTCCTCCTCTTTTATTCAGTACTAACCACGCTTTATTTACTGAGTGCTCTGACAAAAGGAAGGGGACAGAGAAACCAGGCTGTTTATTTGGGGGGTGTCCTACTGTTTAGGCCAGGCTGGTAATTGAAAGTGATGCACGGTGGGGACAATTAGCACCTGACTAAGTAGCAGCATGAACAATACGGCTACACTTCTGGCCCTCGCTTCTGCATGTGGCGCGCCTTTATCTCTTCCCCCAGCAAACACTTTTCTCTCTTCTTTCTTTCCTTTTTTCCCCCCCAATCCCTCAACCCCCCCCCCTCATTTCCTCCTGTTGGAGTGTGCCTGCTTGCCTGGGGCAGACTCTGAGACTAACACCTGCCGCACTGGAAGACGTCTTTGTCATCTAAAGCCTTGTTTGAACTGCTGCAGAGGGAACCAATGGGATAGCAGGGCCATTTAAAGGCTTTCTTTGTTTTCTTTCTCTCTCAGGCTCTCCCTTCTTCTTTCCATCTGAAATTAACCTCAGCATACAGCAGATTGGGCTGAGCGCGGAGCGGAAATGCAGGGGTATAATGACGATAATAATGACACATTAGCCTCTTCTGGATCTGAATTATTTTTCATTCAGTAACTTACTTGAAAATTAATTCTTGCATAAGGCTATACAGTGACAAACATAATTTAGAAACCCATGTAACCACAGTCATTAAGTGCCACAGTGGGAGTGATGACTGTTTAGTGCAGCATGTTTTAATGGCCGCTAAACGAAAGGGACGTCTGTTGAGTGGGCGGAGGACTGTACCGCGCTATTGTCTGTGTATATTAGCTTTAATAGGTGGTTGCCTTCCTCCTGTCTGTCATATGTCTTTACAGCACGTGCAGCTGGAGGTTAGTTTAGTAAACAAAAGTGTTTACTGTAGGAATGAGTAGAAGAATACGGGAATGCAGGGTTTGTTCTGTCCATAGGGCCAGCCCACATTTTTAGCCAAGCCCATCCCCTTTTTTTATATTCATATGCAGATTTGAGAATGCATGTTCGGACCACCCCCCCTTCACACACACCTCCCGTCTAGCCCTTTACAATACACACACCCGATGTTTCATCCACAGCCCAGCCCTCGTCTCCCAGTGAGCCGCGGCCCTGGATGCTGCCTATGTCCACTGTGCTGCTGAGTGTCTGTTACTCCAGCCATCTGCCATTCCTTTTAGCCGCTGCAACTTGAGATGCCTCCGAAAAATGGCAGGAAATAAAAGGATCGGAAAGAAAATAGGCAACCAGATGCCATCTCGACAAAGCAGAAAAGTTGTTTAAACTCGAGGCATGGGGCAGAGGCGGGCTGGGGGGTGGGGGCGCCCGCAGTTTGGGGGTTTGGTCAGGGCCACACTGAGGAAGCCACAGCGTTCACAATACTTTATTGTCCTCACCAGCATTTGATGCCCATCTCCCAGCTTATTACTATTTGCCATCCTGTAATCATGGATGTGAAGTTTTTTGAAAAGGACAATGTTTGACAATGGGAAGGCTCTGCATGTTCACAACAAGAGCATAATGTGTAATTTTATTTTCATTCAAAGCATTCTGCTGTCACACTGTGAATTGAATACTTTTTTTTTTTGCCCGTAACTACAAAGGTTACCTCTCATTTTTTATATCCTATAAGCATCTGGAAAAACTGTATTGGACAAGGAAGGGAAGGCAGCTTCTCTTTTATCCAGCTTTGCTTATCTACAGCATGTGACAAAGGCATGTGGTTTCTTAAAATATTTTATTCGCTTCCTCAAATCTTTATTCTAATGACTTAAACGGTAGAACAAACTCAATTTCTCACGCTTGTTTCTTCTTTTTTTTTTTACAGTTTGCATTGTACGTTTTGTGAATGTTGGTGAAAATCCAATGAACTGGGCAATCTCGTTTGCGGGAAAAGCAGCCACGTGCATGACAAAGCATGCTGGGATAAACAGCACCCGCACAAAGCCCAGTGATCCCCTGCCATGTCTGACCAACTCTTGTTTCTTTCTGGATACAAACTCTCCCTCCATCTCTCTCGCAGGCTCCTTCACCGGCAGCAGCAGCACCGAAGCCGGAAACACCGCGGGAACGACCGACTCCATCGACCAGGTTTCTCCAACTATGCCACGTGCCACAAAGAACCGAGTTTCCGGAAAACTCCGCCGATCATCCAGTGCTATAAGCAAATCCTCCAACTGAGCTCTTCAACCCCTGTCCCTCTTTTTCCTCCCCGAGTGCAGCCTTTAATCTTTTCTCAATGAACCTCGCACACCCAGCCGTGACTGCAAGAGAATTTTTGTTTGTTTGTTCGTTTTTGCGTGTATGATTTCTCTTTTTATTTTGTGTCATATAAACATGTAACTGGAGCATATTGCAATTTTTAATTTAAGTGGCAATCGTTGATTTTGTTCATACATTTCTGTTTGTCGTAGTGTTTAACTGCTTAATCGAGATGGACGTGTGACTAAGCTATTTATGTTCATCCTGGTGGTTTCAGCTTGAGAATCAGCAACGTAGGAAGACTTGGCTGAGAAGTCTTAAAGCAACCTGTGATAAAAAAAATGTCATTTTTATTCTCATTTTCTAGTGCAGACATGATGCATTAGAGGAAAATGTTCTTACTATAGTAAGGGAATGGGAGGCTGCTTTACCCTGTTTCTATATCTCATCTATCTCAACACTTAATGTGACAAAGCACTGAACGACACAGCTGTAAAAGGCATCATCCTAAAACTGCACAAGAGATTGGTATGCATTTATAAATGTGTCTGCCTTTTTACCTCCTCCCGCACCTGCCACAACCTTTCTATGTCAAAGATACCACTTGAGTTTGTTGGTGGGCCATCTCCCTACACTGAAAAGGAGACAAGACTGATGCATGGGGAATACCTCCCCAGAACGATTTGTACTCCCTGCACTGCTACACACTCCCTGTGTGTGTGAGTGTGTGCAGTTGGAGCCATTTTAGTAGTTATGAACCCGGAGTGGACAATCAATGTCTTTCTAACTTGAGCTGAAGTTTGTTTTTTTTTATCACTCTAATTTTCTTTTTTAAATGAATTCCGATGGATTCTGTCACGATTTGATTTATGCAACTCTGCTGGAATGAGAAAAGACTGCGTTTGTAATTGTTTTCTGATGTCGTTAACATGGGCTCATGTCCGGTAATTGAATAAGTTTCCTCCTGTCTCTTTCCTCCGCTATCAGTTTCCCATGTCCCGTGAAGCGAAGCCATCGACATTCCAACGTTCCCGACCGACGTTTTTGCACTCGCTGTCATTGATTAACTAGCATCGAATGTGTCTCTCTGTTCTTGGATGTGAATCGCTTTAAGTTTTATTTGCTGATGTCTGTTTGCTAGATGTACATAGAAAGGACTATTTGATTAATTATTTTGTTGTTGTATTCATGTGCTGTTTGGAGGAAAAATACCGCCAGAGCCTCAGGTGAATCTTAACTCCATGCACTGGTGTGTGTGTGAGTGTGTGTCTGAGTGTGTGTGCATGTATGTGTGAGTTTCTGAGGGAGCTTCTCACTGTGCCTGTGTAATGTCTGTCCCCACACCCACCCTTGCTCCCTGTAATCAGATTTTAGTTCCTCTTCTTCATCATCTGAGACAAACCATGAAAACCCTGCCACACATCTCCTCGTTAGCAGTCTAAAATAAAGTGTCCCCCTCCCCACGCCTCTAAAGGTCACTGTCACTGTGCTTCCCACAACAGAAACAACAACAACAGATGGATTTTGAACCACCAGGGTTCTCTGTTTTCGTCTTCATTATAGGTGGTGCGCTCCTCTGTCTTTATCTGCGAATGGAAGTGGCAAGGACTCCTCCTCTTTCCCATGATCCACTCCCCATGTCGCCTCCTGAGGCCTGCAGGAGGGGTTGGGGGCTGGGTTTTAGGTGGCATGCCAGAGCTGAACTCTAACAGCAATCCTAGCAACGGCCTGGCCGTCGCTCTCACTTCTCCAAACCTGCCCCTGACCTGTTGTCATGGTAGCCAGGTGTCCCCCCCCACACACACACACACACATACACTCACACCCTCTGAGGGCTCCACCCAAGCTGCAACACTATCCCCATCTGTTGCACTACTATGCCTTACTTTCCCCCACGCTCTCCTGTCATTTTTACTCTCACATCTCGCCTCCTCCTGTTGTTTGTTCATTCCCCGGAGCAGAAAATGGAGAATCCAAACAGCGGGAGGATTGACAGATGCATTTTTGTGCTTTTTTTTTTTTTTTTTTATAAGAATGTATAGATATAGGCCTGGATCAACATCTTTGGTTTTTATTCTCCCCCCAAAAGCCACTTGAAGGAACCACCCAGGATGCTGATCTAAAGATTGTAGGTTATAGATGATGTCTGTTGAAGGGGCCTGTGCTCCCCCTTTGGTGGCTTAGTTGCTGGAGGCGTTAGTTCAGACCAAGATAAGGATTGTGTGTCTTATATACGTGAAGAAAATGAGCTAGTGTTAGTCCTAGTATGTTTTGGTTTTTTTTGCTTTTCTTCTCGTTTTGGAAATCCTTGTACATTGTGTCAAATTTGAGGGCTCCAGCGACCCTCTGAATATAAATATATTAATGCCTGTAATATAATCTTTGTATAAGAGGAAAAAAAAAAAGCTTGAAGATTTCATCATTACTTGTCAACATATCAAACTGTTTTTAACGACCGAAGTCCTGCTATCTTTATTAGAAATGTGAAAATTGAAACATTTCATTAAATCAATTTGAAATTCTGAGCATCTTTGTTGTTTTTTCCCGCTCGACTACACATCAGCTAATTGTGTAACCTCAGATTTTGTGGAGTTGTGTGTGTGTGTGTGTGTGTGTGTGTGTTGACATGATAGTGCTGTTACCATGGGCTTCCTGACCCTGGCCCTGCAGTAGTAGTAGCAGCAGCAGCAGCAGGGGTAACCTGACCCTCCTCCCATCTGTCTCCCCTGCTGCTCAGCCCCGCTTAGGGGAGGCCGAGCATAATGGAACCTCACCGGGAGATACAGGTGCAACGGTGGCAGCACCTACGGGTGCCCTGCCTCGCCTGGGTCACATAAAGACGCAAGAAAAGCACTTGAGCGTAATTGGATCCTTAAAAGTGTGTTTGTGAGAGAAGGTGAGAAAGAAGCCTAATGTTACCTCATTTTCACCCAACTCTCCGCTGCCATCATTGACTCCGTTTGCAACAGAACAGACAGGGGCTGCATGTCCCAGCCCCTCCAAGCCTGGTATTCTGTGTCATTACTACCAGATTGTATTATTTCATGTGTTATTCTGCCGGCTGTCTATTTTCACACTTCAAATATCTCTCTGTCTTGATGCCTTGTGACTGAGGCCTTAAGGGAGAGTAGCACAAAGTTTGGGTTGTTCTTTTTGGACTTCGACTCTACTTTTTTTTTTTAGTTTCACCATCAGTGATAATAATCTGAGGTTAACTCCATGCGGACAGCAGGTGTCTATGAGTCTGACCTGACACAGTTGGAGGCTGCCTGCTAAATTACAGCTGACTTAATGCTTTACAGGTCCTGGAGATCAGATATGAAGCCAACTGAGCCCTGATGTGTCCTAAATTAAGAGAAGTAAAATGGAGCTTGCATGAGTCCTGCAGAGCAGACAGATGTTTTACTGCTGCAGAGGTGAGCTGTGATCCACCACCTCTTTGTCCTCCTGTCACATCCTGACATGGTATTAAGGAGGGAATTTATGATTAGGCCCTAAGTGCTTCTCTATGGCAGCGAAACGGCGTCTATTGAGCCAGCGCAGCAATGATTTACTGAGAATCAGTCTGATAAATGGGGAATCGAAGGCAAAGGTTTGGCCAAAGGGGTTTTCTGAGGTTTCTGAATAGATTCGCACTCTTTTGGAGTGTGAGAGATTTGAGGGCTCAGTTGTTCAAACTTTTAGGGTGTGACATTTTTGGGGACCTCAGTTTGGAAACCACCTGATCAGCCATAGAAGCAGGATTAAAACTGCACTTTTTAACTTTGATAAATCTCATTGTGATATAGACAGAAAATGTATCTACATTTTTTTAATGGCATAAGGCCCTAAATCCAAACAATACTTAAATACATAAACTCATTAATGGAGTCAAGTATAACGATTTTTGTGTGTGTGTAAAGGTAAAATTAATGAAGATCTTTTAAGGTTTTAATTGGGTTTTAATTCAGTTTGTGTCCTGAACACAAGACTGCAAAATCAGAGGCCTGTTTCCAACATGTCAAAGTAGTTCAAGTCATATTTAAAGTTTTAAAAAGTACATTTTTACATGTATTAATTTCATGTCGTGTCACGTGATTATATGGCTCGGAAATAATTCGTTATCTTGGGAACAAATGATAGAAACACATCACGGACAAATTATTTCTCAACTTAAATAACTAAATTAATGTGAGTAATATAAAACTTCCTCCAGAAATGTGGTGATTTTTAGTCAACACATAACGTTCATAAACGCAAAAAGTGAAAAGACACTTTGAGTCCTTTTGAAAATATTTTTATTTCGATAGACAACAACGATATACACATACAATCAAAGCGCTATAAAAGCCAACATTTAAGAAAAATAACTTGTCCTTAAAAAAGATTGCATCTAAGGTAAGAGCTTTACGTTTTTTTTCCTTTTTTTTTCCTTACAAGAGCTGTGGAGATTGAAGATTAAAACCCGACCCACGACGAATATCACAACTCATACTGTAAATTTGACAACAACAAAAACAAACAAACAAACAAAAACAAAACAAAAAAACAAAACATTTTGGCTATACGACATGTAAACTGCCAGAACGATTCACAGGAATAAATCACAACAAACACAACAATAAGTTACATAAAATAATTAGAATAAATAAATAAATAAACATGTGATGAAAAATATTGCAACAATCTTCAATAATAATAATAATAATAATAATAATAAAATATGTGCCAGCATTCAAAATTAAAACAGTCTATGTTGACTTTTTTTAAGGCAGTTGTACAGCAGGATTTGGATGTGTATGTAGGCTATGTCTAGGCTTATTTGTCTACTAAAGGCATTTGTGGTTCTACTAAACAGGGAATGCTTCAGTCCCTCTTCCCCCCCACCACCACCAATACAAAGTTGATCAGTCTGTTGTAAAGCTGCAGTGATGGAGCAAATCACGGTCTGTGAATCCAACAGGCTCTGATGGGGGGTGGGAGAGAGAGAGAGGGAGGGTGGGGAGGGGGAGGGGGGGGGTCTGAGAATCTTAAGACATTTCTTAGGTCTAGAAGCTATCATTGAACACATGTGCTGTCCTAGAAAAATACCCTTTAACAGTCAAACTAACGCTTTGTATTCTTTTTTTTTTTCCTCCTTGATAAACTAATTTGAGAAAGGAAAATCTCAAAATAGGCCTATATATGTAATTCAAATATATAGAGAGAGAAGCATTCAACAATCACTGATTGGCATGAAAAGACACCTCATGAAACACCACTGAAACATCAAACCGCCCTGCCTTTCATTGGCCTAACTTTTATGGCAGTGAGCATCACAAACTTTTTTTTTTCTTAACCCCCCAAAGCCACTTGTTTCACCCCCCCTCCCACCCCACCCACCCTCCCACGAAAGGCACGAGTGTTGCGGAGTCTTTCAGCAGGCGGGGCGCACCGGCATCTGGAGCAGGATCACCTGCCTGTTCTCCGACGGGTGGCACTTGTTTATGTGCCTGGTGAGCCCCGGCGAGCTGTAGAGAGTGGCGGGGCAGTACTTGCACGGGTAAATCTGGGAGGAGTGCATGAGGCGCAGGTGTCTCTCCTGGCCGGCCCTGCTGGTGAAACTCTCCCCGCACACCGGGCACAGCAGGCAGTCCACCGGGCTCAGATTGAGGGGGCTTTGGTTTGAGGCTTCCTCTGAGGATGATGATGATGCTGAGGAGGAGGAGGAGGAGGAGGAGGAGGAGAGCGGGGGCTGCTCCGCCGGCCGCTCGCTGCTGCTCGGAAAGCCGTGCTCCTCCAGCACTTTCTTCTGCAGGGCCTGGTGTCCCATGATGTGTTTTCTTAGGTATGCCTGTCGCTTGAACCTCTTCCCGCAGAACTGGCAGTCGTACGAGCCATCCTCGGAGCCCGACTCGGACAGACCCGGACTCGGGGTGTCTCTGTCGCTCATGTCTTTGGCTTCGTCGGACTTGACGCCCAGAGGTGGCATCTTGGCCGTCTCGGGTTTGACGCCCTGCGCCGGGGACATGGCCGCCGCCGCCGCCGCCGCCGGTGGTGGTGGCGCGCCGGTGCTCCGGGGCTTGTGCCAGCGGCGGTGAGAGGCGAGGTTGGCCGGGCAGCTGAACATCTTGTCGCACTCGGGGCAGCGGTACTCGACCCGGACGATGCGGGAGCACTTGTGCTGAGCCAGGGAGAAGGGGTCCGCGTACGCCTCCTTGCACAGCTGGCACACGAACTCCCCCAGAGGCTTGTTCCCTCCGGAGGACTGCGCCCTCGGCTTCATCTCCACCGGCCCCTCTTTGATTTTGAGACCGAGCACGGGAGAAGTCGTCACCTCGTCCTCGAAGTTGAGTTTTCTAATGGCTTTGGGTTTCTTGGAGGCGGGTTTGGCTTTGCGCTCCGGGCCGTCCGCCGCGGGTCTCTTGGCCCCGGCGCGGCCGCTCGGCGCCGGGAGGCTGCTGCTGCTGGTGCCGCTGCGGCTGCTGTTGCTGGTGCCGATCTTCAGGTCGACCGGGGCGTACAGGAGATGGTCCAGGCCGGAGAGGGAGGCGGGCGTCGGGAATGACTCGGCAGAAATAGGCGAGCCCAGATTGAAACTTCGCTCAAAATATCCCCTGTCGTGCTCCTTGCTGATGGGCCGGGTGGGGCTGTAGAGGGCTTGGCACACCGCCTCCGGGTTGCCGAACTGCGCCGGCTTCTCCAGCCTCGGCACCGGCGCCTCGGCGGCCGCGGTGAGATCCGGCGATGCCGCGGCGCGGTCCGGACTGGACGCCACGGACATGGGCGGGGAGGGGTCCGCCTGACACGGCAAGGCAGCTGGGGTGGGTGGCTCCTGGAGGTCATCTTCGTCCGGCCGGGTCCTGTAGGAAACATGTGCAGATTTCTTGTTTCTTTTCACCAGGAATCCTTTGGGCATCTTGGCGGGTTGCAGAGGAAAGGCACTTCGGGGAGGCGGGTGAAGTCTCGAGTATCCAGGTTTGTTAAAAATATGGCAACACTAGAAGCTTGTGGGACTTTATCTCCCCCAGTATATCGATCCTTCTGTTGCTGAAATGTTTTCGTCTCCAAGGCATAGCTCCACTCTTTTTATGCCGGAATGATGCTATTGTTCTCGCCCCCCCCGTTGCAGCATCCCCGACCAATCGGATGGACGCAGCATCCCGGTGGATTTGGTGGTGGGAGGGCTCAGAGCCGGGCTTTGGTGGATTTCGTTGGAGGATGTGCAGATAGCTTAGCAGATGCACCGGCGGTTTATTACATTAATGTGTGCGCTCGGCCCCTCCCCGACGGAGGCACACGCCGGGACCCTCCTCTTTTTACGGTCTGATGGGCCCCTATACAACTGCACACGTGCCACGGCTTTGTGGCTCTCCTCTGGGGGGCCCGGGAGCTGCCAAAAGGAAATGTCCATCACTGCCACAATCATCACAATTTAGAATTAAGACGGGGATGAGACAAGCTTGGTTAAATAGCAACCAAAAGCTCTGGTTCCTTCCTTTTCTTCTACAGTGTTGTTTGAAGAAATCCACCTCATGGGCGCAACTATAAAATCTCTCAATTCAGTTTTTCAGTTATTATTCTTTACCTCCACCTGGTTTACTGCTTTACAGTTCTCTCCATCCGCGCTCCAGCCTCTTTGCGCACGACTTTTACGCACATTACGCACGTCCTCCAACAATCCAAATAAGCCCGTTTTTTTTATAGATCTTTATTTTATCACGGCCTTAAATAAACACTACAGAGGGAGTGTTTCTTTATTTTAGGGCACGTGTCTGTCTCGGTAGTTTAACTCGACATATAAATCAGACATCTCGCTGCATACATAAGTAATAAGAAGGCCCTCTGGTCTTTGTGCACAATAGCCACGTCTGCCCGTGCTTGGATATCCCTGTCTTTTTTTTTTTTTTTTTTTTTTTTTTTTTTTTTTGAAAGGCAAATTGACCTCTTAACTGTGAAACGGGGACCCACGGCCAATCTGGCCCACAGCGAGGCGCGTGCTGGGCGGAATCAGGGCTGCAGACAAAGAAGGCCGCACCGAGGCTCCTCTTGCAAAAAAAAAAAAAAAAAAAATGCTGCACAGACATCCGAAGCTTAGAATTGTTGCAGGGATGGAGCTGTTTGTTTGTGCAAATGTGTGCTGTTTTCAGGATGGTGATTGTTGACTGGAAGGCTCGTTCTGCTGGAAGAATTAAGTTTGCATTGAATTAAATCTAATGGTCAAGCAAGTAAAGATTCTTTGTACCTTCTTAAAACAACAAAAATTAGTTTAAATAAAGCCAAATTCTGCAGCCTCTTCACAAAAACAACTTTTCTCAACAAATGCATGTGGCCTATTTTCTTGAGCTCTCCTATGGTTTCTCCTCATATATTGTGCATTTGTCTCTCTTTTTTTTTTTTTTTTTTTTTTTCGTTATAATGGTTAAACTGCAGGCTGCAGTGCGCCACTTGGCACAGGGCGCATTCTTTCCCCTTTCAGCCTGCAGACCAGGGAGGAATTAATCTCCATCGTCGTACATTGTTCCCCTCATTTGCATAAAGCTGCAGTATGACCAAGTCAAATAATTACACAATCGGAGCTGAGCCGCAGGCCTTTCAATAGGCCTCTGTGTCCCGGTGCCTTCTCACCTGCCTCAAAACACACCGTTATATTTTTTTTGCTTAGAGAGGGTTAAATGACAGATCTGCCCAAACTGGAAAAAAAAAGTCAAATTGATCTGCAGATTGAACTAGATGGAAACTTTTCAACTTTGTGGAGTGATCATATTTTAAACCCCATCCCAAACTTTTATCTCCAGTCTTTCTCGTGTTTACCCTCCTCTGCTGTTACTTGTTGTTCTTCCAGCCTGCGTCCATTAGTCGTGCTTTGTTGGGGCTACACGCTTTGATGGCATTTTAACGAGTTCCTCTTTCCCTCCCGTGATCATCTCTGTGGCGTGTGCTGCCCTGGCGGACGGGAAGCATAGGCGCCTCATTACCATACAGCTGCAGCAGGGACCCGACTATATGGAGGACAGGCCTTATCATATGCTATAGGATTTTGAAATGTTGCTCTCATGTTCTCTTTTTTGCCTTTAGGCTATAGTGTTGATGTAATTACATGTATGAGATGATGTGATAAAAGTTGCAAATATATGCAAAAGTAGTGTGTTTTTATGTGATGTAGAATCATGTTTCTTTACAGTCAACTTCTACTAATAGTCACTTTAAAATGATGCCCAAGCTGTTGCAGACCTCATAGTTCATGACTTAATTGTGTAACCAGAAGTTGACTATTTCTGAGGTTCTGGCCTCAGAGCCCAGTTCTTACTTCATTGCACCACCTACAGGATGAAGGATTAATGCTGAGAACAGACAGGAAGTTTAACCTGCAATATCCAAAGCTTTGCACTCAAATCTCTTTGCAGGCATCTCACCATGCTGTTCCTGTCAAACATTAACCGAATTACAGAGGGAGCTGTGGAGCAGTTTGGTTGTTTTACTGAGATTAGATTACCTCCCTTTTCTTCTCACCACAGATCTACTGAAACCTCCTGTACTTTCCGAGTGAATGATCATCTCCAACGTGCTTTGCCACCCCAGGCCAATCTGAGAGTGCAATAGGACATGACTGTAATTGGTGCTCACTACACGGCCACCTTCAATGCGTTGTCAATCAATTATTGTAATGGATTAGCTGAGGTCCTATTCTGGCTGCTTGTAATCTGATAGAGGCCTCTTTCAGCACCATGGAGAGAGCCAGCGAGGGACCCAGATTTAATCAGGCCGGCTGTGGACGCGGGTGCAGCCTCGGCTACAGCCTTTGTCCCCCTGAAACTGAGAGCAGGCAGGCACCAACAAGAGGACAATGACACGGTAGAACAAAAGTGCCAGAGTTTAATGAACTGATTGGATTTTAAATATAGTTCGAGATGAGCTTGTCCAAAGCACATTTCAACTATTTATAGAGGGAAGACAGCTCAGTTCTGTTGTTTCTCTGCTCTAGTTAGTTATCAATCGACCTGTTTGTTAGTGTGGATACTCTTATTATACTACATTAATATGCATATACTCACATATTTCTTAGTTTTTCTCTGCTGTAGGTTTACTATAATATATCTTTTGTTTGTCTCTGCTGTTTTCATGTTTGGCCTGAGAGCAAGTGCCTTTTCCCCTTTGATTAGTCATGTTGCTATTTGTTGACCTGCTCTTTCAGGACAATGATTTTCACTTATGTAGGTGTTCACAATCAGCAGGATCCTCTTTGTCGCTTTTACACATTTTCCTGTCATTTCCAAAGAGAAGAAAAGATTCAGTACAGTTACAGAACTCCACCCTGATGATAGTTTATGGAACCTGAATCAAGATACTGAGTCTGGATGTTTTCTGCTTTTGTGTTTTCAGAGATAAAACAGTATAGAGTTGTCTTCCATTGAAAAAAACATAATTTTACCGAAGTCACCTGTGTGACACCATTTGGGTTGTACATTGTCAATTCCCAATTCCAAAGACCTGGAAAACCATCTGTAGGCAATTTCAGGGGAATCAGCGTGTCACTGTGAAACAGCAGTCAGTCTGCATTTATAAAGAGTGACAATAGTAAAAGGTTTGTAGCAAGCTTGGAGAAAAAAAAGCCAAACTGTAGTATCCAGAAGATCAATGGGGAAATTGTCCTGTTTGGCCATGAAAGCGACACAGAGGTCACCGTCTAGACTTTAAAGTGTACTCTAGAAGGATGCCCACGAGGCCGCAGGTTACTGTGAAAAGCCTTGTAAAGTGGTATAGCTCTGAGCTTAAGACTAATGGACATCGGTGTTGACCGGGAACGTCCCTGATGTCATCTGTACTTTTGACAGTGATGCTGATGACTCTGTGAGGACAAGGACGGATGTTTCTGGTCTTTTATGTCACTAACTGGAAACGGTCTGTGGCAGCTGGCTGATAAAATGATCTGTTTGCAATATGTATGCTATATCGTGCAGCACATCCTTGTGAGATTATGGCCAAATCCACTGTGGAATAAGTGTGAAATGCCATATCGACAAATGCAAAAGGTTGCTGATGACCTCAGGGAAAACCACAGACGCCTTGATTGGTTATATCTAATGTTGTGTGTGCACGGACATATGAACAAAGGCTTCAAAGGGGCAACACCAGCTTTTCTTTTCCTTCTAAAGAGCCTCTTATTAAAAAGAGGTCTTCCTGCATATCAGTTGCTGGAGTCCCAGGGGCATGTTTAGCTCTAATTTACTCATCAAAAACATCAGAGTGTCTCTCAATAATCTCTGCAGTCCATTGGTTGTTTGGGGGTGGAGTCCCCCCTGTCAGAAAGCATGCCCTGGAATGTTAAACACTAATTCACCTCTGAGCTGTGGAGGTGGATGAAGTGATTGTTCTATCTGGGAGCTGATTAAAATGGCTCCGGCCCGTTTCTCCCCTCTGCGTTCACCTCTGACGTCCGCCACATTCATTTCTGTATTCATGAGCGTACGAGAAAGTGCAAGCGGAGCGGCTGCCGTATTACGGATAATAAGGCCAGCGGGCACCACATTCGCTGCCACAGGTTTCCCCCTGCCCCCGGCTCATTCAATTACTTCACAAGAGTCCTCTGAGGCACAGCTGCACTATGGGGGTGAAGAGGAGTAAATTGAGGTACATTCATGTAGACACACACACATACACATGCACCTCACAGATACAAAGAAGTGGAGGAGGGCACACACAGCAGCAAGAGAAGCCAGCATATAAAGGATCTTACTGACAGGCAGTTGGCTTAGCAGTCAATACATGCAAGTAGATAATAAAAAAAAAGGGTCCACCCTCTGTTGCTCACTGGCTGACTGAAGATTGTAATGATATTGATAATGACTCCGTGTAAGAAAAATGAAATCAGGGCCATTGCTCAAAGACTCCATACATGGGGTCACCATTATCTTGATGAGAGTGCAGACAGCAGCTGTATCATCTAGCAGCATGAAAGATGGACACTGGCGTACCTAATGGGCCATATCCTTTATCCATTGACAAAAAAAAAAAGAGCTACACATTGGTCATCTTTCTCGCAGCCTTAAACGATTAGTCAGCTTATCTCGCTTATTCATACATTAGACTCATGTAGAAACCTCTGTTAACAACATAACTGCCTCGTTCCTTCAATTAATATTCGCAGTGTTACGTTTTTGAACCGTGGCTCTGAATGTGGAAGTCGTCTCTCAGGAGAGGGCCGGTTGCTGTCCGTGGTACTGAACCTCTGCCCTTGAGTTTTCAGTGGCTGCTGCCTCTCAGTGCCTGAGGCTCTATAAAAACACACAGGGCCGGGGGGAAATAAAAGTTGCTGCCCTGTTAGTGGCTTTAAGGGCCTGAGTGATGAGAGCCGACATGATGAGCATTCACAGTCACTCTTACTGTCAGAAAAGTGGCAAAAAAGTGACGATGTTGATCATTTAAATTTTTTTACAATGTTATTTGTTTTATTTTGGAAATACATGGATTTGATTTCTTGCCAAGTATTAGATATGAAGAAAATCACTACTACTGTCATGTCAATATGCTTAGCTTAGCTTACCTTAGCACAAAGACTGGAAACAGTGGCTCTGACCAAAGATGAAAATATAGCATCTCTTAAGCTCATTAATTAACTCTTATATCTGATTCATCCATACAAAAACTAAAGTGTAAAAATGTGGTTTTATGGGGAGAGACTCCAGGAAGTTAGTTCACCTGGTCAAGAAATAGTCCGGCATGTAAAACCACAAACTGATGTTTTTGCACTTCCTGATGCTGTGGCCGTCAAGTGCGAGTGAAATATGAAAAGTGTGTGGCTCAAGTAGGCTATATAAGTACATCCTTAACATATGCACCTTAAGAGAAACCCCTTTTGCTGACCTTTGACTTTGGAATGCCACATTTCCCAAACTAAGAATTCCCAGAATTTGCATGCTCTTCATTAGATGGCATAATTTGCATTCTCGTGTAATTGTGCTGCTTCCTTGATTATTAAATGATCACCCTAATTAGGGAGCATAATAGGGTTAATCAGACTCTGCTCATCACACTTATTATTATTCCTGCAAAAAATGAAGGAAAAAGATACAGTACTTGATTAATTATATCAGCCTTTTCATCAGCTGGGCTACCATTCCCCCCTCTGAAATTAATATCATGTTGTAAATGGAAGGAAGGAGCTGGCCGGACACAGACAGATGAAAGATTTCACTCAAATTAATTAAGCACTAATTATGCGGTGGGAGTTGGGAGCAGTTTGCATAATGAGCTCTATCAAAAGAGATCAGTCATGGAGAGGAGCCATAGAGTTTCTATACAGGCTTCATATGATACACAGACAGCACTGCACAGCATGAAGAGGGCTACCAGAGAAGTGGGAAGAGGGTTAAAGTACTTCCCAGCTTGTGTCGCGAGGTTGAGGAGTGGTTTGTTTTGGTTTGTCAACATTCTGTGAACCAGAAGCTTCCTCACTTGCCGTGTTTTGTGCCTCAAATGCGGAGCATTGCGCTCTCTCTTAAAGATCTTACATCTGTCCTGGGGCTGTGTGTGTCTTTTTTCTCTCTCTCTCTCTCGGCATAAGCATCAGATAATGAATTCCCCGCTCCAGCGAGAGGCAATAAGAACAGAATGTCCCTTTAAATTCGAGCTAATCACAAACAACCTGCATCCATACTCCAGGGAGCTTTAAAGACCCTAATCACCTCTCACTCCAAGTCTTGTGGTGTTCAGTTATTGTTGATCAGGGACTATACTGTGGCTATCTATTTAGACAATGGGAAAAGGGATTAAACAGACAGAAACTCTCTGTGTCTTAATCGGCTGTTTAATCACAGCCGCTGTGTAGTGTATGGAGTTGAGTTACTTGAACTGATTTGTGCCACAGCGGCAGCAATCATGCATAGGCTAATCAGGGTGCACAGCCCGGCACTGCCCTTCAAGGTCTCCGAGTGGAATTACAAAGACTATGATTAGTTAATCAAATGAAGAACCCAATGTCCTTTCTTTATTTGTGTATACACCTTATCTAAATGGAAATTGTATAGCTGAGGCACTTCCAGAAGGACACATCTACATGTGAATGATCCTCCTCGAGCCCTCGACGGTGAATGCAGAATAAGATCTTTCACTCCCAATCATCGTGTTATGGCATCATGGAGACTTTTTACATGTCTGAATGATATTTGTTGTCAATGCTCATGTGAATGATGCAATCACTCTGTCTGTTGTGGAGTAAATCAGGAAGCACTAGACAGCAACCCTTCAAATACACATGATGATGTGAGGCAGAATGTCAAGATTGTATCATTTTGGCGAGTGGAGGAAAAAGGGAGAGCAGACAGGCAGTGGAAGTAAGGCAGCTTATTGATGGTACACAAATAAATACGATCAAACGTGCAGAAGGCCAACATCGCATGCTTCAGAGTTTGAATGACACGGCTTTTTCCTTGTGCGTCTCCAAGTGGCTCCATATCAAACGTTTAAATGATGAACAGTACATGACATCCCTAAATGGCTAATTAGCTCACAAGGGGTCATTATGTTAATTAAAATTTTTATTCATTGTATGTTTTCATGCAGCGTTTGCCAAAAACACCTCATCTTAATAACTAATATTAACTATCATAATACATGTAACATTAGTAAAATGATGGATAACCCACATGGCATCAATTGACTTCCAGTTTTAGCTGGCAGCCAAGCTACTTTCTTGAAATAAAAAATTAGAGAGATATATCTAAATAAAAAAGAGTGCACAAATATATTATTTTTTTTGTGGCAAGAGATTGATCTGTTTTGATCTAGACCATCATGAACCTTTGATGAGTAGCAGAAAACGAAACCTTGATATGACCCATTCGACCAACCAATTTTGCCTCATGAGAATATCTTCAAAATGTGCACTGAATTACATTTAGATAGATTTAAATTCTATTATGAAGTCATTTTTTTTAGCATCAAAGCGAACCTTTCTCGACCACACGTCCTTCTGTCAGACATGCCATTCGACAATGCGACTGTTGTTCCTAAGGAGAAAAGAATTTCCCTCCATCGCATTGTGACAACTTCCTTCCAGGGGCAGCAGACTTGACCTGCTCGCGCCTCCTAGAACCACCTCTATTATTTGCCTGTGACAGCGGCCCTTTGGAAGGGGTGGGGGGGCCTCCCTGAAAGGTACAGGGTCGTGGATGTCCCAATCCATCTCTGTCTGCCAAGCGATTGATTGTGATTTAGTGCGTGGGGCAGGAGATGGTGGGGTTCCATTCTGATGAGCGATAGGTGGGAACCCTTTGACTCCCAGCACATGGCAAGCAAGAGGCAGGGCTATGATGAGGGGTCAGAGGCAGCTGGTGGGGGTAACTGGGGTGGATCTGGGGGTTGGATGGAGGCAATGGGGGTGTTGCGTGGATCACAAGAGAGAAGGTGTTAGAGATCCAGGACAAAGCCCCCCAACCGACCGCCTGAGTCTATCACTCAGCCCATCCATCACTCGTCCAGCTTTGTGTTTAGCCCAACGGTTGCTAGCTAATCGTTTCATCATCAAGGATAATGGAGATGACAGTGAATACGGAGCAGCAGCAAGCCTCAACACCAGCTGGACGAAAATAAGTCGAGACTCCTTCCTGAAACACGACCAATGTTAATATCTCAAATGGAGCCTCGCATTAGAGGTGCAGGCTCAGCGACGTTTGTTTGAACATCAGTTAATGGTTACACATGAGCGTGCGGCGGAGCTGGCTGGATGCCTTGAAATGATCAGCTTCCTTCGTTTTTAATTCTGAATGAAAGCACCATGAATCTAAGGGGATTTTCCCCATATTGTGCTCTGAGAAAGCGCAAGGAGATACGCACTCTGATTAGGAGACTAAAAACTTGTCTAGTGTGAAGAAGATATGCTTGATATCCTGTCAGCTGCTCTAATTTCCCAGTTCTCTTCTAAACACACACAAGACTCCAGATATGCATAACAAACACTATCTGAGTGGAAATCAGAGGGAAATGGCTTTTATTTAGAAAATAATATAATCTTTAAATCTGAATACTCAGGAGTGAAGTTCAGAGAGAGTATTCCTCTCATTCTTCACTGAGTTTTGTCTCCCACTTCAGGTCTGGTGTTAGATACAAGCTGTCCTTGGGCGGGTGTTTAAGCCCAGCCTCGGCCTCGCTTCAGTGGGCCGCTCTGGCAGCTTAACTCCATAATCAGCCTGAGAGGCCTTGTTAGGGCCAGATCTCGAAATTGGAAGACAGACACGAGGTGGAATTATTTGTATTTCACAATCACCTGTCAATAATTCCACATGCAACATCAGTATTGCGAGGGCGGCACGGCGAACAAAGGCCAGTGCATTGTCAATCACAGGAGGTTGTGTCAGCCAGGTGAATGTGTAGCCAGTAACCTGATCTGCTGTTGACAGAACAGGGACAGGTGCTCCAGTCAAACTAATCCATACATGCATGCTAGAGTCTAGGTCATCCATTAAGGCAGATTGATTCAAAGCTTTAAAAGAGTACTCCTCAACAATCCCAGGCCTGGCCTTACCTCTGCCGTTGCCATGATTGCAGTAATGCAAAATGAGCTGCATCGGAAAGGGAAAGGAATGTTCAGTGTTTGCTCAGCTAATGCTGGAAACATTTTGTCACACAAAGAACGAGGGAACATCTCTGGAAATAACATCTGAACTTTATGAAAAATAAATAGCTGGGTGGTTTGTCATCTGAAGCATTAAATACACAAAAATATAGTTCTGCTTTATTTAACTAAATTTTCTTACACACAAAAAAAATATTTAGCATGCATGGCTCAGGGAGGTTTAAAAGCAGTGGGTGGAGGTGTGGGGACTTATTGTCATAGCCTGCATGCCCATTTCACATAATAGGCTCGTGTAAAAAAAAAAACATATAAACCAGAATTCACTTTGATTCAGTGTTATTATCAAACCCACTCCCATAAGGCCCCAAATGCCAAATAAAGGTTTACAGGCAGAGGCCAGACATCTGCTGCTCTCTGATTGGTTGACAAGCCAGCAGCAGTCTCACCTGTTATCCACAGCCCAGTGCATGGTAAACACCCTCAGTCAGAGCTGCGGGGAGAAGGAGCCCATCTGGTCAGCAGCATTAACAACCAGCTCTTTAACAATGGCTTCCAGGAAAAGGAGAAGGGCACAACAGGCTATATCAGCCAATAAAAACAGGCTATGCATGACATTTAGCGCCTGATGCGGGGCTTAGCAGTATACAGGTTACCTACTGCCCACACCAGCCCCT
This sequence comes from Holacanthus passer, assembly GCA_025331565.1. Lineage (NCBI taxonomy): Eukaryota > Metazoa > Chordata > Actinopteri > Pomacanthidae > Holacanthus > Holacanthus passer. Next base: position 2,480,713 of record JAFREQ010000018.1, on the reverse strand, counting down.
GGCAATAAAACAAAAGGCAATCTCACAGAGCGGTGGGGATGCTGTGTGTAAAGCCCCCTGTTTCACTTCTTGATCTCATAATTTGTGTGCAGAGGTGCAGACAGAGCATAAAGTTAAAAAGTATGAAGGGGATCATTTTCAGGGGGCTTTCATATAAACATCAAACAAATAAACAGGCAATACTTTTAGTTATGCAAACACTGTTATTCTCAACATGTCATAGCCAGTGTCACTGCATCCAAGAAGGGGGCACTATGACAGCCAATTTTCTTTTGCGAGGAAAAGCCTTTTTTCCCGAGGGATGTAAATAAGAAACATGCAGATTAGAGAACAGAGCAAAGATCTAGTTGTCAAAGTGTTGCAGTCATTGGAGAGCAGCGGTTATTTGACTAAACAGTGCCATCTTGTGTTCAACTCAGAAAACCTGGGAGATGCAAATGACACTGAAAAAAAACAAATAGTTGTGATTTTCCTCAAAATAGCAACTGATCTGTTGTTAACATACCTGTGTCTTATGACAGAAGATCATGAACAGTTTTATAAATATTGTGCATTTGAGCCATTTTCTTATTATTCTCCTAATTTTGCTCACTGTTCCGTTCTCTCATGCAGCTTTCTGTGGAGCTGCAGCACAGTTCATATTAGTAACCCTCATCCACAAAATGGACTCTAACAGGTTAGCAAACACAGGGTAACTGGCTTATTAGATATTGGATGGGGCTCCATTTTTGCAACAGCCTCCACCTAGCATGCAAAGGATGGAGACAAGTCTCTAAATGAGATCTGGGGAACACAAAGAGGGATGTGAAGACAGAAAGGTTCGGGATGGAGTTTGAACAGCAAGCAATGGGCTCTCTACAGCTGCTGGCACTAATGAGGATAATTACCCCAGTAATAACATTAGCCTATCTGAGGGAATGGAGGGGAAGGACAAGTGGTTGTGTTTGTGTGTGTGTGGGTGGGTATGCGAGCGTGTGTGTGTGCATGTGGTGGCTGTATGTGTGTGTGCATGCATGGCCGGGCGCGTGCCTTTCCTTCTATCTCACTTGCAGTCTCTCCCTCATTCCCTGAATCTCAATATCTCTTTGTTAGCCCACAATAATTGTATTTGGGCCTCATATCCGCCATATCAGATTCGAGTTTGTACAAGGTAATTAGCAGGGGAAGGGAAGCCTCCACACCAGGAGGACAAATGCCCCCATGACATCATTCTGGCTCCACTCAGGAGGGGAAGCTTTTTTTTTCTCTCTCTCTCTCTCTCTCTTCCTCATCTTCATCTTTCTTGTCATTCAGCTGTCAAAAAAAGGAACACTGAATAGGGGCAAAAAAAAAATGTAGTGGCAAGCTAAAGTTGATGACATTGAAAAGGCAGAGAGTTGGGATTAAGAAGATAAAGAAATGAAGAGAAGAAGGAGAGAGAAAGGAGAGAAAGGGGTGAAAAGTGATTTGAGATGAGATGGAGGGCTGTGTTTTCGCCGCAGGCCCGTAATCTCCAATCAGCTTTGACTAACAGACAGCGGGGGAAAGTTCCTAGCCGTTAATGCAGCTTGCCATTCAGAAGAAGCCGGTGTATCCAGCTGGGAGTTGGGGGGGATGAGGGGAGGATTAACTGGCACTCAGGTGGAGAGAGATGAAGAGAATCAGACGGAGACCCTGCGGATGGTCACACCCTCTCTTCCTACATCCATCACTCTTTTATTTTTTTATTATTCAGTGAACAAATGTACTGTACTATGTGTTTTCTGGGTGGAGTGGTGAAAGCAGGAGGAAGTGATGGAAGCTTAGTTTAGGGGTGACTTGCATCAATTATTGTGTCAAATTTTGAAGATGAGTCAACAGTTTCTCTTATTATTATTACATGTATTATTCTGTTTATTATAATCATACAAATTTAGTAAACTAAACACAGCAATTAACACAAGCAATTTATTTGTGTGCCATGGCACAGTAAGAAGGTGAATGAAAGCAGACATGGCTTTAATTAAAATGAAGAGATACTTCAGTGAGTTCAGTGAGCTGTGACTGACAAACATGATGCTCTTTAATTTGAAATATCTCAGGTGATCCTTTATGTTAGTTTAAAGATATTTTGTCCTCAGGTCTCCTTGTTGTGGGTCATATATAATGACTTAAATGAATACCAGGAAATCTCCAGATGTCAGCTGTCCATCCTCCTTCTGGATCATCAAAGGGCTCCTGTTCCTCCTCAGCACCGATGAGCAGATAAGAAACATCTCATATAAGAATATACAGTATCCTTCAATAAAAAAATAAATAAATAAATAAGGAAATGATTTTGCAGCTGCAAAAATCTATTGTTGACTACATTGAACAGTATGATGCTCAGAGACTCACCCTTCCTGCCTCGACACTGTGAGCTGTGCTGATGCTGATGTTTCTCCCAAGGGGTCGTATAAGATGCAAGAGTAGACGTCTGTGTCAGAGACGTGGAGGCCTTGCATCTGAAGCCAGGTAGAGACGGTGTAGCATCGGGGACCGCCTCGAGCCTGAAAAAAAGATGAGATTAAACCTCAGCAGATGATAGAAATTTATTCAAAGATAAGAAATTTGTATGTGTGGTATGAGAAAGCTATTTAGTATTGACAGTACAGTATTGATTCTCTTTCATTAGTATTGTTCTCAGCAGACTTGTGGAATAAACTCCGGAGCTGCTTTGTTTCTCAAGCATCTAGCCAGTGCATGACTGTCTGCAAGTGAATGATGGCACAAGAACACACTGCTATGTGGGTGTTAAAAGGAAAGTCTGTTCATTTTGTTCACCACTGTTTCATCTCCGTGGTGAATACAGCTTAAATACATAATTCATTTGTGCTTTTTGAACACTTGTTTTTGCCATTCGTGTCACGTATCCCAGAATCCCTTGCATTGCGATGCCGTTACAATCTTGGCCAATATACTGTGATAATATCATGAGTTACTGTGTGTGATTCTCATCTTCGGCCTTGGAACATAAAAATAACATCCACCAGCTGAATTCACGTTTAAAGGGATACTCCAGTGATTCCACTTCCAGAAAGCTGGGTGTCTCACAAAAGAAAGATTACAAACAGAATGGTTAAGATCGGAGCAGCAGAGGCTAGATAGATAGATAGAGATAGAGATAGTACGACTTTCAATCCATAGCAAGGCTTGAGCACCAAAAACACTGGATACAACATTTCCCATAATGAAACTTAGTGATGTCTTATGTGAGATCATCAGGGTTAATCAGGGTTATTTTTAACACTTTGAAAAGCTCACTCCAGAGCTACAGAAGACATTACAGAAATATTTTTCACAGACTTAGTAGTACTCCTTATGATAAATGAAATGAACTTCATGTGTAAAATCAGGGGAATGGCCCTTTTGATCATAAACATCTATGTAGCAAACTGGGACAAAGGCCCACTTAAAGGTAAATTTCACCCCCTTTTATGTGTATGTCCAATTGGTGTTGATGGCAAATACAGTCAATTGGAGCAATTAATTCCTCAGTGTGTGCTATATTGGCCGAAAAGGCTCATCTGTCCTGCTCACGGAGTCGGGCCTTTATGTACCAGCATGCATTGCGCATGAGTTTCCCCCTGAGCAAGCTAGTTGTTAGATGCTAATCAAAGTTACACAACATTGTCAAACAAACTAATTCCTGCAGTTTAACCATTTCTTTTTCACATGTAGCTCACAGCATCCAACCCACTACTCTCATTAAATAGTTGGCTCCAATTGAGGCTTAAAGTTCACGCTGTTTCTCTTGGCTGTCCCTTTTATAATATTAGTCCAACATTTCCCCAGTCTGTGGGAGTACAATAGTTATTTCTGCCACATTTTCATCAATAAGACCTGAGACCTCACAACCAAATACAATGTCATTCCCAGTGTAATTGGACAGGTTTCTAGGGCCTTGAATGATACAGGGAGCTGTGCTAGAAGAAAAGGAGTATCCCAAGGTTCAATACTTACCCCTAAAGTTGTTCTCTATCAAGACAACTATTGACATGCATTGAAATCTTAAATATATTAGCTTTCCTAAATTGATAATATGTGTAAGAAAAGAGTGGCAGGGTCCTTTTCCAGTGAGGTTGAGGGTTGTATTATGGCCTCTCTCATCTGGCAAACATTTGGGTAGGTCCACCCATCTGAGCCACATACAGGCACCTTTTCCCGACACATGCGTGTAGGTCCTGGCTCAGCCCTGTGTCCCGCCTTTGGCGTTTTCCTTTGGCAGACCAGGTCTTCTCCACAGCGGCTGGAGAAATTCTGAGCCCCATCTGGGTCACACTGTTGCCCCTCCACATAAGCATACTGCTCACAACATCCACAATTGTCCTGCACTCGACCTACAGGGCAGTCATCAGGGACTTGGGGGCAGAGGTGCTGGTTGCACTCCCTGCAGTCCTCGCCCTCCTCCCACAACTACAGCCACTGACAGTGCTGGGGTAGCAAACCAAGGGATGTTCATACACTTGTGCATATACAGACACACAGGCAAAACTGAGTCATGCTGCTGTCCTGCATCAACACACAAAGCCAGAAAAAAATCTTTTCCTGAGGTAAAACTTGAAGGCCCACAGACCTGAAATAAAACTGTTCCAAACTGATCCAAATCCAAAAGAGATGACAGACCTGGTTGTTGTTGTTGTTCTCAGACAGTCATATAGTCACATGTTGTTCCTCCTCTGACTTTTAAATATTTCCTTCTGCCTCCTCTCCTCTGTCCTCTTCTGAATGGTTGTTATTATTACCTTGTACCCCCGCTGAATTATTTTGCCATTTCGTTTTCCCCCTTGAGATTTCTTCATCAGCTCCAATTCCTTTCTAACAAAGAGGCAGCATTTTCAGTGAATGAAGAGAGCAAACTTCATCTCTGAGGTATCCGACTCCGTCTCATCTTTCTTTCCTTCCAATTCTGCTGCCTTTCTTCATGTGCCAGTGGGCTCACTAGTGTCTCTGTGCAGGGCAGGACTGGCAAACAGGCTTCAGAAATGGCACAGGATATAAAAGAATTCTGCTAAATCTGCACTTCATACAAACGTCAGGGAAAACAACAACTGTCTATATGAACACAATGATCCTAGTATATATGTAGGATTTTAAGTTAATAGAAAATGCAGCAGTATTAGCAGGCTCTCTATTTAGTGGTGTAGTGTGAAATTCCTCGGTTTAGAAATATTTTCTGATGATTTTTGTTCGTTTGGCCAAAGTCAGGAATGTGTATTTGTCTAAAATGGCACATTTTGGTAAGGAAGCAAATCATTTTAAGAAAAACCTAAAATAGTGTGTAGATTATGATGAGGTTATTTTTTAATGCTGGTGTGTGTCTGTATTTGTCCCATCTCATTAAGTCTATTCTTACCTCAGCTCTATTTGCACAGTCTTGAAGTATACATACAGTCAGTAATCACTTCTACATGATTTACTAATCGAGCCAATATTGCTAATTCTAGATACTTACCTCTCTACACAATGCTCACCTAGAATGATGGATTGTATATTTAGGGCCAGTCAGAAACTTGAGGCTTTAGACAACTGCTTCACAGATGAAGGAATTAATATGATGGATTTTGTATTGATGTATTTGATTATATTTGTTTGTTTGTTTCCCTCGATCTTTCCAATTTTATGATGATTTCAAGCTTGTATTTGTCACATACTAAACATACACTATCTAATCATTGTGCAGTGAAATGCCTAATGATGATATAATTTCATGAATATTACAGTTTGGATCTGGTGCCTTTCTTTATATATTAAATACAACATACATGTATATACTGTATATTTCTAACATGCTTTTTGTGAGTGGATCCATAAAATCATTCAGAGATCTTGAGACACTTTTTATCTGCTTTTTTATCTGCACTGATCACATAAAGATCACGCCTCCTATCTAACTGTCCCTTGTTATTTCCTTATGCACATTCCTGAATGGACCTGACTGAACATTGTAAATATGTTATGTAAGATAATATGTGAGTCAATCATTGATGGCTGAGTTGTAGGTTTTGGCAAGTTACTTTTTGTCAGTAAAAGTATATGTAGTCAGTTAAACTAAGTTGGATTTACATTGCTGTATAAAGCTTTACAACCTAGATGTCTTTTTACAGTAACGTGGCACTTCTCGTTTGCCCTCCAGCCTGGTTGAGGTGGTGCACAGAGATGGATGCACAGCACAATCAGCTCCCTGTGTGAATGGTCAAAGGCGTGGCTTCATTAAAATGCTCTGTGACGTCACGCACATGAGGCCGCTCACGTACTACGGCGCGACTTTACAGGACCGTTAATGCAGCGTTAAAGTACGTTGTGAATCCGTTTATCACTTCAAAATAAAAACATAAATTATACCAAAATTAATGTATACGCTGTTTTAGTTATCCCACAAGGTATTAGACCCCCCACAAATCTGTTAATTTAGCTCACAGTTCAAGGTAAAGCCAATGTCACGTTGCGTGGCGCGAATTTAAGAACGTTTACGCTTTTATTTTGAAAGAGCAAGCCCAGGAAACTGTGCGCAAGTCATTAACGTAACTCTGTTCCACGTTTCACAGGAAGTAAAGAAATGTCTAAGGGAGAGAAGGAAAACTTCAGTAAATGAACTGACAGATAAACCTTCATTCAGCCTTCAGACTCTTCTCCTGCTTCTCCTGACCGGCTTCATCAAGAGACTCTGCTGAGAAGCTCAGTTTTTACTCTCTATTCGGGAAATTTAGTAAGTATTTCACTGACAGCCTCAATCATTTAATACGATGTGGTCTCATTTTGACAGTTTGTCACAGAAGTTGAACCTTTGCTCTCTGGGTTTGACTTTGATTTAGTCTTGAGTAAAGATGCAGTGAATATATGATGATAGTGACTTTTAAAAAAAGAAATATTAACAAGTGGGATTTTTTTTAGAAACTAATGTTATTATTCATTTGTTTTTTTAAATTCTGGTCTCAAAAGCACACAATTGGATTCTGTGCTTTTACACAAATACACACCAAAAAAAAGTGTAAAAGGGAAAACAGGATGTAGCCTGGATGTCATGCAGTTACATGTATTTGAGTCCATTCTGTAACAAACTATTCCCATGCAGCATTCATGGCAATACTTCTGAATGGACTAAATTCATAAAACATTTATGCTGCCATGTAGAAGTAAGTTACATGTTATTTAGCATCTATGAAGATTCAAGTATGTTCTGTCTAAAGATAAAAATGGCTTGCAACAATGAAAAGTTGTAGCAACAGACCCTTTATCTTGTAGACACTATAATTGTTTTATGTGGTTAGACAGGTTAAGGCTTAAGCCTGCTGACGTGGGACAATATGGGCAGGTCACAAATCTGTCAAATAGCCTAACAAACCTTTGAGGTGTGCTCACAGGGGCTCAGACAAAAGGATATCCTGTTTGTCAAGAGCTGGTCTAGATTATGGTCACATGTCAAAACTACTTCTGCTGCAATCAGCAAACACAGCCAGACAACTGGGATAAAATAACCACAACATGGCTTTGAATGGAGGGTTGATTTATTTACTTAGATTGTATGTTGTGTCTGACAGGTCAGAGAATGGCAGAGAAGGTGCTGGTCACAGGTGGAGGTGGCTACATTGGGAGTCACTGTGTGGTGGAGCTCATTGAAGCAGGTTACCAGCCTGTTGTAGTAGATAACTTCAGCAATGCTGTAAGAGGTAAGATCCCTTACTGGAAACATAGGCTGATTAATAACTCTGTACATCAGCATAAATTGTTCCAGGTGTGTTTTTTTATTGCAGCGATACTCATATCTCTCGTGTGTGTGTGTGTGTGTGTGTGTGTGTGTGTGTGTGTGTGTGTGTGTCTGTCTGTCTGTCTGTCTGTCTGTCTGTCTATGTGCATGTACTACTTCCTGCTGTGAATGGAGGAGAGGGGGGCTTGCCAGAGAGCATACACAGGATAGGCAAACTGTTGGACACCAGCATTGAGTTTCATGAACTAGATCTTTTGGACAAACCTGGCTTGGAAAAACTCTTCAAAAAGGTCAGAAAGTGAATTCAGTTGATTTACTGAAATTAATGTTATTGAATTATTGTTACTGCTTGTCCTTGGTGGATGAAACAACCAGTCTAATAAAACACTAGTAATTTTTGGCAATAACATAATTCCACACTTAGTTTTTATATACTGTGTTTTTTTCCACTAAAAATGTCCCTGCTGGCCACCATACATTCTCAGACAGTACTGAAAATAGATAGTGTGGCATAATGTTATCATATTTTATATGCGTATTAGTTATAGAAAGTGCTTCCACATGGGTCATACCCATCACACGTGACTTTATATCTATCTGTGTTGCAGCATTCTTTCAGTGCGGTGATGCACTTTGCTGGACTCAAGGCTGTTGGGGAGTCAGTGGAGCAGCCGTTGCGCTACTACAGAGTCAACCTCACCGCCTCAATGAACCTGCTTGAGGTCCGTTTTAACTTTTGTCATCTGATCTAAGGCTGCCCTTCATTAAATCCGCACTCTTCATTTCATTCATCCCTCTGATCTGATCATTATTTGCACTAATCTTCATCTTTGTTCGCTGAGTGCATGGCTGTGTGTGTTCATTTGATACTGAGTTGGTAATTCTAACACTGCACCCCTCATAACTTTTAATGTGTGGAGCTCATCGTGTCCGCCAAACTCAGCTTTTATGCATACTCCTAAGATGTGTGCGTGCGCTCTGTGGCCGCTGACCGTATGCTTGTGCCTTGTTTGTTTGCATTTGCATGTGTCCCAGGTGATGCAGGCTCACAGGGTGCACAATCTGGTCTTCAGCAGCTCGGCCACAGTGTACGGAGACCCTCAGCACCTTCCCATCGACGAGCAGCACCCCGTGGGCGGCTGCACCAACCCTTATGGCAAGACCAAGTACTTTATCGAGGAGATGATCAAGGACCACTGTCAAGCTGAGAAGGTACTGATGAAGAGGTAGGAAAGCATTCACAGATGCACACACGCACATGCGCACAGTGTTTCATTATTGCCTCTGTGTGAGCAGGGCTGGAATGCAGTGGTGCTGCGTTATTTCAACCCGATTGGAGCTCATTCCTCTGGCCTGATAGGAGAGGACCCTCAGGGTATCCCCAACAACCTGCTGCCATATGTTGCCCAGGTACATGAACTGTCTGCCAAATACACGGCTAGATCTGAGCATGCAATGCATATTCTCCTATGTGTTTTTGGCTTTGCTCAATTTATCTCCCTCATAGGTTGCCATTGGGAGAAGAAAGTGCCTCAATGTTTTTGGGAATGACTATGATACAGTTGATGGGACAGGTAATGGAGACCTTTACTTGCACTGCACAGGTTTAATTGTGGTTTGTTCTTTTGGGCAGAGGGCTTCTTAATACCAAGTAAACCATCAGAGTTTGTTTTTATTAATGTTCAGGATCGTGCAAACAAGCTTTTCCTTCTCTTGCTAGGTGTGCGAGATTATATTCACGTAGTGGATCTGGCGAAAGGACACATAGCAGCTCTGAAGAAGCTGAAGGATGACTGTGGGTGCAAGGTATGGTTGAGAAAAGAACAAAAACAAAAGTGTTTTAAAACACATTTTTAGTCAATTTCCAGTTCAGTATTCATGGGTGTGCTGGCATATGTGCCTTTTTGTGTCCGTAGGTTTACAACCTTGGAACAGGGAAAGGCTACTCTGTGCTCCAGATGGTGAAAGCCATGGAAAAGGCATCAGGGAGAGAGGTGAGTGACAGAAGAGCTCTTTTCTCTTCAAAGTAAATTGTTTTCAGGGTTCATGTTTGTATTGTGTCTTCTGAGAGTAACTGAAATGACTCAAGGCAGTAATGATGGGCCACACCACATCCTGCGAGTTTAAGACATTGACTATGAAGGTGGTTGACCTCTGACCTGCTGAAGTTCCCACTTTTTAGTCTAAACCACCCTCCTTTTTTTTAATTACTATTTTTCTTTATGTGTCCTTGCCATAGATCGCCTACAAAATCGCGCCACGTAGGGGAGGAGACGTAGCATCGTGCTACGCCGATCCTCGCCTAGCTGAGAAGGAACTGGCCTGGAAAGCCGAATTTGATCTGGAAAGAATGTGTAAGGACATCGACATTGCAAAATTTATTGCTCAACATCATCTGATTCTCTTCCAAAGAAAAAAAAAATCAGCGTGTATTTTTTTTTGTGTGAAATATCTTCCCATAATATCCCTGATGTTATTCTTCTGCCCCCATGTAGGTGAGGATCTGTGGCGCTGGCAGTCCATGAACCCCACAGGATTTACCAAGGGCACAGCCTCTTGATGCACCTCCAGCCTTTTGTTGTTCCTCTTCTAAATCACCCAGCCAAATCAAACCATCAACTTCCTCATTTTTGCATAACGCATAAACAAATCATGAGACCTCCGGGGGACCTGAACCCTTTACATTTTGCTATGTTTAATTTCCTATTTGTTCTCTACTCGTGGTTATCCTCAAATTACCTTTTAGATGAAACGTGTAAGAATGTATTTTTTTTTTGTTATTTCAGATTAACAATTGATATTTTTTCTATTAATGTACTGACCTGTGAGCCATAACAATGAAAGAATAAATTAATTTTCTTCCTGAGGAAACTGAAGCCTTCATTTCCACCCTGTTGTGAAGCCGGGCTGTTTTTTTTTTAACGATTGTGCAATGAGTTGTGATGAATGGGACTACATTATGAGATTAAATGGTTTAGTGAGACAAACTCATTCTGGCAAGAAAAAAAAAGACACTAAATATGATGAGCTTGAGTTAAAGTCACTATTGAGCAACACAGGATCATTATAAAAGCCTGATCCACCAGTGTGATATGGTCAGCAAAGGTTACAAATCCCTGCAGAATTACTGTGCTTGATTTTATAATGCTGTGTTCAATGTTAACATTCTGTCTATATAGTACATTTAAAGGGGGCACTAGGGCTTTAAATGGCTCCTTGAACCCTCGGGCACCCAGTTAATAAACACCCACGTCAGCACAGTGCTCCAGTCGCTCTAACCGGGTTTCGGTCTTTAGGGCTGAGCAGGAAGTGCCTGACTGTGGACCCTGGACGAGGGGGGGAAAAAAGAGCACAGAAGAAATAAATTAAAAATGGATATGGTGGCGGACTTGGGGGCGAGCAGACTCTATCGGGCGCCGGGTGAATCGAGTCACCAGTGAGTATCGATGGATTTAATATCAAGAGGAGGGGAATCACGGCGTGGGGCGTAAGCGGGTCCTGCCGACACCTCACGCCTGGGAAAGAGTCGCTGGGTTCGGGCAGCAAAGGCAAATCCTCCCCGCTGCTCGCTTTGCGCTCCGGACCTCCGGCGAGAAGTGGGGGCGGTCTTGAGAGGATGAAACCGGGCGTGTTATCCCCCCAGCGATACTCTTGCGTGAACGTATTTATTTCATCAGCTCGCAGTGTAGTTGCAGGAGGTTTAGGTGTGTGTGTGTTGGGGTTTTTTTTTTCTATTGTGTGCTGGCTTGAGCCTGAAGTGGGCGTCGCTCCAGGACAGACTGGGCTGCTCCGGTGCGCCGCTGCCCGCTTCCCTCTCGCAGGACTGCAGCACTCTCATGTCGGTTTGTAGGTCGGCTGCTGTGTGTGGATGGACCGGGGGTGGCGGGGTGGTGGTGGTGGTGGTGGTGGGGGGAGTTGCTCGGGTAAGATTTTAGACCTGGTTTCGTGTGACATGAGGAGCAGTGTGTGAGTCCTGCGGGCGGGCTCATCGGGCGCTGTGGAGCCTGTCAGCGAGCATCCCATGATTAAAAATGAATGCGTGTCATCCAGGGCTTACATGAGGATGGGTAAATAGGTTATTATAGAAGGAGGAGAACTATTCTGCAAATGAGGTTGCGGCATTTTTTTTTACCCCCCCTCTTTGGATGACATGTCCGGGTGCAGTGTTTTATTTCCTCTCGCCATCGGTCCGGTGCGTTTGCAGCATCACGGATTTGAAGCGCGCGTTACTTCCCCTCAGGGATGATTACAGGGTTTTGTCACCCGATGCTCTCTGACTGGAGTCGGGTGTAGCCCATTAGAAGAAGATTTTGATTGAAGGCTCATCCGGCCAATCACGGCGCGGAGTGAAGTCCGGGAGGGGCGGGCCGTCTGTGGAGCTGGAGATGGTCCAGTGCAGAAACAAAGACAGGGGGGATGATTGACAGCTACATGGATGGGGTGTCACTGCTGTGTTTGTTGTGTGACCTGCACTTAATGTTTTGGGGTGTGTAGCATAAACAGTTATTAAGGTGAGCTGACAATCATAAAGTCAGACATCCCATGAATTCATAATACTATGCATGCATATAAGATCATACGTAATTCAGGAAGTGTCTCACTTTCACTAATGGGTGTCCACAAGGTCTGCAAGGCCTCTATGATGTGTTGTTTTCTTACAGAACTAGTCAATCAATGCTGCATACTCAGCCTGCGTGAGCTCTGTCATGTTGTCTCCCGCAGGCAGCCTCAGAGGTGGTTCAACACCGCCGACATCACAGTGGCTCACCAAAGCAACCTACTGAAGCAGCTCAACCAGCAGCGCCGCCAGGAGCTTTTCTGTGACTGCAGCGTGCTGGTGGAGGGCCAGCTCTTCAGGGCCCACCGCAACGTCTTGTTCGCCAGCAGCGGCTACTTCCGCATGCTGCTCTCCCAGGGGCCCGACGGGCTGTCCGACTCTGTCAACGCCACCTTCGACGTCTTCAGCCCCGAGACCTTCACAGTCATCCTGGATTTCATCTACTCCGGCCAGCTGGACCTCTCCAGTCACAATGTGATTGAGGTGATGTCGGCAGCCAGCTACTTGCAGATGAACAATGTCATCAACTACTGCAAGAACTTCATCAAATCCTCCTTGGACATCAGCGTGAAAGAGGAAGACAGTGAACGCTGTCTCAGCTTGTCTGAGACCTGCAGTTTCACCAGTGGAGCAGGAGAAGAGGCCTCAGAGCAGCAGCAGCAAGGCCCCAGCTCTGTCAGCCCACCACCGGCACTCTGGACCCGGGACAACTCCAGATCCCAGTCCGGCTTCATGGGGAAGGACTCCGACCAGGAAGCATCAGCCTCGGCCTTGAAGACTAATCCAAACAGCCCTGCTAATGAGCTCAGCGCCGAGGCAGAGGACCTGCACGACCCTCAGGACCCTCTGTACACCTTGCCAGGATCAGAGCGCCGGCGAGGTAAAGGGGGAACAAAGAGGAGAGCAGCCAACAGCACTCGCTCTAACCAGCATGAAGACTTGGACATCCAGGAGGCGAGGACACAAAAGGCTGAGAAGGCAGAGGAGCTGTATGCTACTCTACCACCTATTGTAGGAGTTATTGGACACTTTAATAAAGGTGAGTTGGACTGTATGTGAGAAAATGGAAAATCAATAGTTCTTTTACCTTTAGAGCAGCGAGAAAAGGAATAACATACTTCATCATAAGCAGACTAGCACGAGTGTAACCATCAAAAATTGCCAGAAATAGTGATATCCAGTGAATAAATAGAAAAGCCAAAGCTCTGAAAAGTTTCTCTTCCTCTTTGCAGACTCCAACCCTATTATGCGCTTCAAATGCCCCTTTTGTACACACACGGTGAAGAGGAAGGCAGACCTGAAGCGTCACTTGCGCTGTCACACTGGGGAGAGACCGTACCCCTGTCAGGCCTGCAATAAACGCTTCACTCGCCTGGAGCATCTTCGTAGCCACTTTGAGACGGTAGGTTTATTTACAACCAGCAGGTGAAACCTAAACTCATATCAACACCTTCAGAAACATAGAAATAGTGATAAAGCTTCCAGGCTGCACCATAGGGTTGAAAAACAAAAGATGCATTGCTTATGTGTATCAGTGTTCGCAACCACCTACTCATACCAATACAGCTACAGAAACACCAACAGTAACATAACCAGTACTAAGCATATTTACAGTCATATGTTTTTCATTTACATTTTTTCTCTTTCGCCACAGATCCATCAAGCCAGGAAGCTGGTGTGCAGGAAGTGTAAGTGTCAGGTGACAGAGGACACTGGGCATGTGGTGTGCGAGGGCACACGACGCTACCGCATGTGCACCGCGTGCATCCAGGAAGTGGGTTGTGACGACATCCCCATGGACAGTCTAGAGGGGAACAATGACGAGCCGGCCCTGTTATTGGGGGTGGATGGGGAGGAGGAGGGGGACACCAAGAGGAGCTGGATGGTAACAGACGACGACGACCTGGCTGAAGACTCGGGGGCCGACCTCATCATCCAACAAGTGGACGACAGTGACGAGGAGCTGCAGTGAAATGGAACCAAAGCATGCGTGTGCTGAAGCCATGCAAGAGAATTTATGCACAAAATATGTGATCCACTGATGTAGATACACACATTTATGATATATTAGTTGTCTATTAGTTAAATGCAACTGGTTAATCTTTACTTTCAATGAGATTGTTGACCTTTGTGACAAAATGGAATGCTTTTTGTTACACTTCATAAAGATACAGTATGCAGTATCCAAAGCATGCATTTTCAGTGTTTCCTTTGCTCCAATTATTGTTATATGATAACTCTTTCAAAGACACGTTTTTTTCATATGCATGGAAGAACAGCTTTGCTACTTTTTTGGGACTCTGCTTTGATAAAAGGCTTTGACATTTGAGCAAAACAAAGTGACAAGGACAGAATAATGACTCTGCTATTTCCCTACTCCATGTAGAGAAAGTCAAGAGCAGGATTTTTTTTTCTCAGTATCTCACAATTGCAGTGCTTTCTATGATTATGTTTGATTATGATATGCACAGTCATATAAAGCCAATTATAATTTATTTGTGTTTTTTACTTTTTGACACATTAAAGATATTTTTATACACACCTGTGTCTGTGTCTTTTTCACTGTGAATGGAATGTACTTTCAACGCTTTTATAAATTATATTAAGGACATGAATATTAAACGAGAAAATAATAAAGTACACATATGCAATCAAACAGAAGATTCTATGCTTTCAAAATGAAACTCGCATTTCATTGTCATTTCATTGTATATACTCTTTGTTTTGTAATTTCAGAAAGTTTATCAAAAACCAGTATGTAAAGTTTTGAAAGAAAACAGTAACATGGGTATACTTTTTGAAAAACATTTGTGGATAAAATCAACATTTGCAATAACATTAATTGTGGTGTCTTTGCATGAAAAAAATATAGCATGTCATCCTTAAGATTCAGCTTTAAATTACGTTTTAGTGACTTTTGTCACTAAGAACATTAATGCTTTCTTGGGTACAAAACTTATATGGTGCTGGGCCTTCTTATCGTTATTATCTTAAATTATCAGATTTCAAAATGATCTTTCAATACAAATTCCCGGCCGACAGATGGCGCCCTTGCGGGGCTTTTACAACCTGGGAGTCTCTTTCCTCTCCCACTGAAGAAGAGGTGACGTCAGAGCGGAGGCTGGACCAACATGGCGGTCGTCATGAGGCTTGTCAACAGAAGCACCTTAAATTCAGTGATGGGTCAACCCTATCTGGCGTTTAGCTCCGCGCCTAAGGTCCGAGCAGTGAGTTTTATTTGCTTTTGTCTTCCACCATGTTGGACTGTGCACGTTTGGCTAGCAGCTCTGGATAGCACTGCTTGTTAGCTAGCTGTTAGCCTCCTCTACGGTTCAGATAGATACGTTTAGACTCTTGTTAGCTGGCTTCTTATCTTAACAGCCCAGAGATTTCTAATGTAACATTGACAAGAAAAGCTATTTTACTTCATTAAATGTGTGTTTGTGTAGACTGGCGTCAGAGCAGGTCAAGCTCTTCCGGAAAAGGTGAAAATAGTGGAGGTGGGACCCAGAGATGGCCTTCAGAATGAAAAGGTAGCTTTATGTGAAGAATAATTGTTTCATTTGATTCCCCTTCTACAACCAGGAAGCTTTTCAGTCTAATGTTAAAACTGCTCACAAACTGTCTGTAACTGTTTTGTAACCATCAGTGTTGTGCAGAGACAGGTGCATGCCTCCTGTGTTGTGTAACCAGGTGAAACTGTGTCAGTCATGCATTTGTATTTTTCAAGTGTTCCTCATTTTGTTGCTTTTATACTTCCGCTCTCAGACTATTGTGCCAACGGAGACTAAAATTCATCTGATTGACATGTTGTCAGCATCAGGACTGCCAGTGATTGAGGCCACCAGTTTTGTATCTCCAAAATGGGTTCCACAGGTTAGTTTGTTCTCCCCATGCAATTCATATGGAGAGTGCTGACACACCCCACTGAGAGCAGTGCGGAAACTGCAGTGTATATGAATGGAGTGGCTTGTTCTCTCACCACTAATTGGTTTCTGTCATTGTTCTGCTAATGTTAGATGGCAGACCAGGTGGAGGTGATGAAAGGGATCTCGAGGAAACCTGGAGTGTCTTACCCGGTCCTCACCCCCAACCTCAAGGGTTTCCAGGCTGCTGTGAGTGTCAAGCATCATAACCCAACACACTTTCCCAATAGCTACACACTGTATATTTAGCTTTTTATACTGTGGGTGATGTGCCTTAATGTTTCCAAAAATGCCTTTCCCTTGTTCTAACTTACTACAGGTGAAGGCAGGAGCTTCAGAGGTAGCCATATTTGGTGCTGCATCTGAGCTGTTCAGTAAGAAGAACATAAACTGCTCAGTGGAGGAGAGTTTACAGCGCTTTGACGAGGTTATGAAAGCAGCTAAAGAGGCTGGTGTGCCAGTTAGAGGGTAGGATTACCGGCTTGTCTTTGATTGTTAACAAGCATATAAATCATGAGAATTATAGGGTTTGATTTTTTTCATCTATGTTTTTTGTCACTACAGTTATGTGTCATGTGTTCTTGGATGTCCGTATGAAGGCAAGGTGGCACCTGAAAAAGTTGCACATGTGAGTTCTCACTTTATACACATTTATAAAAGCTGGCAGAAATCTGTTTATCATCCTTTGCCAAAAACATAAACGGTGCGTAAGCACCATCACTCATTGAAGCGACTCAAGTTTGTCTCTCATCCTGCAGGTAGCTAAGCGTCTGTACTCCATGGGCTGCTATGAGATCTCTCTCGGTGACACTATTGGAGTGGGAACTCCAGGTAGCATGAAAGAAATGCTGGTGGCGGTGAGCAGAGAGGTGCCAGTGAATGCCTTGGCAGTGCACTGCCACGATACCTACGGCCAGGCTCTGGCCAACATCCTTGTAGCCTTACAGGTAAGACTTGTTCCTGGTTAATTTAATGCCATTTGAAAATGTCTGAACAATACAGGTGGTGTGATAGAGTCCATGTAGGTGATGTATTGTTAGTGTAGTGTTAAGTAAACTATTAGTTTCAAGGTAAATATTTCCTTTGTTTGCAGATGGGAATTAGTGTGGTAGACTCGTCAGTGGCTGGACTGGGCGGGTGTCCCTATGCCCAGGGGGCTTCTGGGAATGTTGCCACTGAAGATGTAGTCTATATGCTGCATGGACTAGGAATTCAAACCGTAAGAAGTCACACTTTGTTTCTCTTTGGTGTCCCCTGTCTTTTAGTTTCTTTAGAATAGAGAGCAAAGATGCTGCTCTTGCTTTTCTGATTACTTTCTAGTTCCAAACTTCAAAAATTTGGAATTGCCTGCTACAAAAGCTTGATTCAGTATAGTCAGAAGGCTGAGAGAACTACTATATATTTTTGAAAGGTTTTTCATTCTTTCAGGTTGAAGAAAGTCCTCTTTACAAATAGATATTATTTTGTATGAAGGGTTTGCAAAACAGTAATGTCTTTTATATAGAGAACAAATTGTTGTGCAAAGGTTCAACCAGACTGACAATTGAAAGGGCAGAAAGAGACTAAGATACCTCTGAGCAACAGTTAAATAAGAAGAAATCACCAGTAATTGGTAAAAGAAATTGGGAGCTAAGCACCAAAATCTCTGCCTATTTGAATAGGAACTGGTGCCTGTTTCAGGGTCAAGTGCACAAGAATGTCTACAATATTAACAGGAGTGTTGCTTTAGCGAAGCAAATCTTTATTCTGCAAAATAGAAGTCGAAGGTTAGTGTTTAAACCTATTTAAAATCTGAGCAGACTGCAAAAGGGAAAGGAAAAAGGGTTCCCAAAATATTCAGAGCCACATTGCATCATTGTGGTTCAATAATGATCTGAGGTCACTTAGGTTTTTCTGAACTCAAAAACAAATTAAAAACTAAAGGGCATTTGAGGGGAAAATGTATTCTCTGTCATGCAACACTGGTAACATTGACTAAATGGAAGTTTTAATCATTTAATTCTTCTTTTAACCAAACCTATTTTATTAAACTTGCAAACCTATATTAGTAAGGGTAAAGGAAAGAAGAAAAGCGTCAATATGGTGATTCCAAACTTTTGAACAGTAGTGTAAGTAAAAAGGAAGAAGAAACGGACATATTGTTTGTTCTTTCTTTCCATTTCTCAAACTAATTATTTATTATTTATTTTGAGAAAAAACTTTTACAGGAATAAAATGCACATCATCATAATTTCATTTGCAGTTCTAATTATTGTGTGTGAGCTCCCTCAAGTTTGACCCTTTAACTTTCCGTCCTCATCTCAGGGAATTGACCTCTCAAAGCTGATGGATGCTGGAGCTTTCATCTGTCGAACTCTCAACAGAAAGACCAACTCCAAAGTGGCACAGGCAACCTGCAAACTGTAGACTTGTAGAAAATCAACCACTGACTGTACACTACAGCGTCATCCTGTAACCTGGAGCCATCATCTTCTGTATGTTCAGTTCTTCCCACTTTAATTTTTGTTTGATTTATCCTTTACCAGTATGAGAATATTATTTTAATATTTTGTTGGTACTGACCCCTTCTTCTGTTTTAGAATGAAGTATCTGATTAGATCCACTACATGACAGCATAGCTGGAACGGTGCCTTATGCAAAGTCTAATCATACAGAGCCTACCTATCTAAAGCCATGCCTTCACCTGTTTCTTTAAAAGTGTGCCTACATTACTTTCTGGGCAGTGAAGCACAGACTTTGTTTATAATATTAAATGAACCAGTAAAAATACCTAAGAGATGTGTCAGAGACACAAGTGTTGTTTTGACTTCTATCATCCTCTGTATGCAGTGATCACTGTCTTTAAATGAATTCTCTACATAGGGAGCATCTGTGGAAACCATCAGACTTAATGAACTTGGGCATTTTGCTGGCTTGTGAAAAAATATCGATCACTGATTTTACAGTTGATTTTTATTTTAATATGTCGGATTTCTAGTTTTACTTTAATGTGTTTAGTTAAGTATTTATTTTTGAATGACTGTCTTCAAAATCAACATGTACATATCCACCAAGATTGTGAGGTTTAAAAATAAACAGTATTTCCTCAATAAAATGTGTCACTGAGCTCAAATTTACAGCATTGTGAAGAATCCACGGGCCGTGAAACATAGTTTTAGACAATATTGAGAGAACTGTGTATAAAGAGACTGCTACTAAAATGGAATATTGAACCTTGGATGTGTAATTTCTGCCCTTTTCACAGTCGGCATCGGTTCTACAAAAGAGACGGATTTGAAGTTATTCATATAAAGCACTTAGAGTGAGAGCTAATCTCTGAAAATCACCATAGTGATTTTGCAGTTTGTGGAAATGATTCAGAATAAACAAAAACTTTTCTTCGCCGCACCTTGCAAGAACCAGACTGACAAGTCTGACAGGCGGACTGAGATTCTTACTGCAGGCCTCTGCGACACTTAAAAAACATGCATCATACGTATCAGAGACAGGAAAATAACATGCCACTATGACTCACAGTTGAAATGGTCGATGCTAATTGGTGAGCCCAACTATGGTTGGTGTAAGAAATGGATTTGTGAGTCATCGTCAATGGAAAAATTCCACTCCTTAAATACGAATGATCAGACAGTAGTGTGAGAGAAAAAAATTTGTTTGTATCTTTAGGTGGTGTCTTTTGTATATGTTTAGAAAGCTAGTGTTTGTCCCACGTGTTTTAAATTACTTGCTCAACACAAGAGATCAATAAACAGCCCAATACTGATATAAGACCAAACAGAAACACATTCAATAAATTTATTATATTTAAATTCATATTTAAAAAAATACACTGTTAACAAGTGCAGAGACAAAATACATTTCCGCCTGATGTCCACAGTGGACGATTAGGGACTCTCAGAAACACGTAATAGTTCAATGAGCCATCTGTTTGCCCAACCGTTCCTCCCACCTCCTCCTCCACTGTGCTCCGGCTCTAACAACACAGAATCAAACAGCAGCATTCCTTTCGCCTTATTTAAATCAACAGTGGTCTTGGATGAGGCGAGTTTGTGTACAAGCGCGTCAAAACACAGGCGGCCTATGTACAACATGTGGCTGTGCAGCACAAACCTGAGACTGAGCTTATGTCTGCCAAGTCTTTAGATAAAGAAATATAGCAATGATATACATATATTGTCGCAGTAAAACATTTTATCTATGGAAAATAAAGTTTAAAAAAAACTTATTTGGCCAGTTTGCAAACCTTCAAGTATTACTCAGCCATAACTCTATGACTTCGGAGCGCCCACACTCCAATGCAGAACTGTTTCCCATTCTCGGATGGCTCGCAGCCATCAGCACGGCAAATGGTGAGGAGGAAGCTATGATTTCAGATCAGTTAAATAAATCAGTAAAATGTGCATCAGACATTCAGTGAGAACAGAATGACCTGACACACCACTGTAGACACTGGCAGGGAGTGTGAATACCTCTACCAGGTGTGTCCTGCCTTCTTGTGTGTGGTGTTTCCTTTCCTTCCCCTCCTGTGTCAAAACTCCAGTCACAAGAAAGGCAGCGAAACCTCGCTGGAATGTTCAAATACAGGTGAAGGGGTGAGGTTGACAAGGCACACAGACCTTTATTGTATTGAAAAATGAAACCCACATATCAAAAACAAATCAATTTGACTCTAGCTGACTTGTAAATATTGTGGATGATGACTTGGAAACCAAAGTTCATGCTCTCAAAAAGGAGTCTTAGATGTGGACACAGGGGCCCACAGGAAGAATCCAGCACTGATGACTCAACTTCCAGGGTTTGACACATACTGCAGTTTGGCTCATAGTTCTGAGTCTGTTTATGAGGTTTGGTGTTGGGTTCTAGCCCAAGCACTGCCGATCTCTTGATCTTCAGCCTGAGTTCGGCTTCGATCACGAAGCCATGGAGAGATTAGGAGCAGACGCCCGGATCTTCTCCTCAAGTTTGAGTCCAGAAGGCCTGTATGACGACTTGTACGCGCTCTTGAAGGATGGAGGCTTTTGCTTCGGGTCCGGCCTCGTCATGGGCACGTTGCAGTTGTTAAAGGGGTCGTCGCTGTAGTTGTCTTGATGCACAGCCACGTTGCGATGGCGCCTCTTTATCTTGTTTGCGCACCGCACGATGCGCTTAGAGATGAGATATATGATCTCGCAGATGTTGAGGACGATGCAGAGGGCCGAAGCTCCGACCATGAAGTAGGTGAAGACCTTCTTTTCGGTGGGGTGGCCGATGTAGCAGTCCACCTGGTTGGGGCAAGGCGACACCTCGCACTTGACCAGTCTCGGCAGGTAGAAGCTGTCATAGACGTGATGGAGGATGTAGAGGAAGGAGACCTCGATGCCCGTCTTCACGAAGAGGCTGATCAGATAGGTCCACCACAGGCCGCCGTGCTTCTTGCCTGTGTTGCTGTACAGCTTGCTGTTGTCGCCATGTTTGGCCTTGTACTTGCGCTCGCGGTCGTCGCGGTACGCCACGTGCATGACCACCATGAAGGACGGGCAGGTGACGAAGATCAGCTGCAGGGCCCACAGGCGGATGTGGGAGATGGGGAAGAAGTGGTCATAGCAGACATTGGCGCAGCCGGGCTGCTTGGTGTTGCAGTCAAAGTCCTTCTGCTCGTCGCCCCACACTCGCTCCGCCGCCACCACATACACCATCACCCTGAACACGAACACCACAGACAGCCATACCCGCCCGAACGCCGTGGAGTATTTGTTCACCCCACTGAGGAGAGCTTGGAAGGTCTTCCAGTCCATGTCCTCTGGTGGCAGTCAAATACGTCTTGTGTGAAACTCTTCTCTCGCTGGCAGCAGTTTTATCTTCACACCTGGATGAGGCAGAATGAACAATGGGTGAACATGTTCTCACTGTCTGAATATTCTGCTTTCATTCTGTCTCACTTCAATCCGAGCGGCTTTAATAACAAAGAACCTTTTAGTCTGGCTTTTTAAATCAGCGATTCATCTTCTGAAGCTGATTTAATGTGAAAACATCTCTCAGCAGGTCTCATTTATCAATCCAGCCTCTAACATGAGCTCAGAGTTTGAAGCAGGCCTCGAGCCAAACTGTATCAAACAAGTTGGACCAACATTATTAACACACCCAGTGTTTATGTAGATTTTAAAAAAGCAGCTTGACAACTTTCACAACTTTTATACTAATGTTTATTAAAATAAAGTCAGTCTCCTGTTGTGTGTGTGTGTGTTAACACAAGAAGCAGACTTCAGTCGTTTGAGTGTAACAAAAAACAGACTTTTACGCACAGACTTTGTGGGTTACTTGGACACATTTTCTTCATATATTCAACTCTTTAGTGACATATAACACTTCTACAACCATCAGTGATAAATGCTCGTTTCATAGTCTGATGTATAAAAGCCATAAAAGCGACACATTTGAAGACGCTCGCTTCCAATTGGCGGAAACGCGAACTCGAAAACGCACGAAGCTCAGCTCATCCCGGACACATCTAAAGTTCATAGCACGGAGTTTTCCACTTACCCAGAAGAAAATATTAGTCCATTATAAGTTGAAAGACACGCTATTACATATATTTCCAGCTGATTTCTTGCTGCTTTAATGTCGTTTTAGTCCTTTAACGCACAGATTCGGCTCCAGTCGACAGGTAGAGAAGCGCAGTGTTGAGAAATGCGCCTGTGGGTGTGGTTAAAGAAGAAAGACTGAAGCTGCCCAGATGTTCCTCTCTCTCTCTCTCTCTCTCTCTCTCTCTCTCTCACTCACTCACTCACATGCCAGTGTTTGGTAGCAAATCACATTTTTTGCATAACAGTTATCTCCAGGTAATTTGGATGGGATCTGGAGACAGATCTGCACACGAGCAATCAAGTCTGGAGACGGATGTCCAATCACAGATGTGCTGGTTTGAACACATGGTTTCAGGTGTGTGATTGTGACAACATGGGGGGACCACCTTGTCCTGGTAGAGAACTGGAGGACACTTTGCTTTACAGTGCCTGGAAGGATTCAGAAAGATGTTTAACATGTCTCTACACAAACCACAAACACGCTCAGAACTCAAGTTACAGTACGTCTGATGGCTCAAGTCTTGTCAGGTTAAATGAGGCAAAGGCTCGTGCGAGGGGTGTTTGTGCTTGATAGAAAGTTTACAGATGACAGATTTAGGTTCATTGTTTTTACGTTTCCATGTTTCCAGGAAGGACTTTCTGCCTCCCTGTCCCAACGTGTTCCTGAGTACTTCACACAACATACGTAAGAGGCAGACACACCCCGGGGTGAATGCATTTTTTTGTTATTGTGCATGTCTCTTTTTGTTGCAAGTTTCCTGAAGTTTAACAAGCTCTGGGCAGCATATTTTCTCTGATGCGTGCTGGTGGAGAGGAGGTCAGAGTGGAGCCATCAGTTCACGGGTTACTGAGTGAATTCAAAACTATTATATTTCCCTCTTCCTCTGTCTTTTTTTTTTTTTGTTCCTACACTTTCATTTTTTTCTACCTGTTCATGAAACACCCAAAAAGGTGTATTGTGTTTCCTTCATTCTTTCAAAAACCAGCCTCTACTCAGATGACACTGTCGCAACTCATGAACTCCCAGCTCTTCAAAGCTCATCCTCATTGTCAGATCATGAACTGTGGCCTTTGTCTCCGCTCAACCATCCACCTAATTTCACAACCACATTTCTTTCACGTTTCCTTATGCTTTGCAGACATTTCCAAATCAAGCTGCTTTACTTTGTCTCTGTTCTGTAGGGAAACAGCAGTGTTGTAAGGAATATTGTATATCCTTATCCTCTGTAGCAGAGCTTTCCAGAGCTATTGAAATCCTTTATTGACATTACATAAAAGGAAAAAAACGACTTGTTCAGACATCATTACATTCAAGTCAAGTCAAGTCAGGTATACTTGTATTGCCAATCATATGCAGTGTCTCAATGGGCTTGTCTCAGGCTCACAATAGTAATGGCTCCCAACCAAACCCAAAGTTTCTATGAAGATAAGGAAGCACTCTTCAAAAGCCTTTTCCAAGGACAACATAAGTTACAGCTGTAACCTACAAGGGTGTAATATAGAACTGCTGAGATATCACATACATAGATTACAAATTTAGGTCAAATGATGATCAAGCTGTTTTTGTTTTCACTTCAACATTTCTGATGATGTGAAACTGTGACATGACAGCAATTCAGTTGTTTGGCTAAAACACGGGAACCCACAAGTAATTAAATCAGATATGTTCAATAATAAACACTTTTTATGTTATAAAAAGCTGCATTTGGCAAGTGCCAAGAGTGAAAAGTAACACTACAAAGAGATGTTATTGTGCTGGCTTCACTGAATGAAAGGCTTCATCTCAAAAGTCTGGCAGCTCGGTGCCAAAAGTCTCAGCATATTGTTAGAAATATCAACTGCAGCTTTTCAGGAAAGTCATTTCTGGCATAAAGCTGCGGCACGTGAACACAACATTTGTAGCCGTAACATCAAGAGCAGGCCAGTAGACAAGAAGTTCATTCGAGGCGGGGGTGGTAGTTTTTCTCCTTGGCCCCAGATGAAGAACTGGTCCAGGCAGTCTGCCGGGGACACACCTGGAGGAATGCATCCTGTGACTCAACCTCTGCCAGCTACAGGTCTCAACAAGGCAGACCAACACAACAGGATAAGCACATCTCTTTTCACTGCGGGTACTGTGAAAAAGGAGGAAATGTACCAGAGAAAGCGAGGACGAGGAGAAGAGGAGAAATGCTGCCCCAGAAGAGCGGGGAGGGTCTTGTAATGGGAGTGATTGTTGGCTCATTTACAGAACCACCCAGTCAGGCTGGACTAACAGAATAAGGGCAGAGAGAACTGAAGCTTGCTTATATGTTCACACTACACTTGAGACTGATGATTAACTCTTTGTCACTTCATCCAGTTAATTCTTGCATTATTGCTTACGGAGAAAGGGGATGTCATCCCCACTGTGGCTTGAGTCTCAGATCACGCACACAGAAAACATGTGACTTCCTCCTTCTTCCACCATTCAGATATTTATGGTTTCATCTGCCAAGGATTCAGATATCCATCTTCTGCCAGCCCCAACACAGAGGAGCTGAAAAATGACTTTCCAGCAGCAGCTCGTCTTTCCTGAAACTGGTGCCCTACTTATTATGATAATCCACAGACACTCACTTTTTAATAGATTTCATTGGAACAACTGTCTGCTGACACAGACATTAATGGTTCCAGTGAAATCTGTTAACAGTGGCATCTGTGGATGATCCTTCCACTGTTTGTGGAAAGACACTTGGCTTTGTTTGAGTTTTTAAAATGTCACTCTTTATTGCTCTGAGCAGCACGAGCTATATTTTATCTTCCTCTGTGCTACTGAGGTGGCAGCACAAACTTCAGAGGCAGATATCACAAACCCTCAGCAGAGAAAACTAAATATCTGCATGGCTCGGATTAAGGAAATCTGCCTTTTGGCCCTCGCTGCATCTCTCCTATCGCGCATGAAAGTGTAAACGTCCATTAAGAGGCTGCACGGAGCGACACATTCCTGCTCTGGGTGGATCCATGCACGTCAGCACGGATGAATCGAATTGAAGAGTGGGAGACTCCTCCTCTGCCCTTCTCCAAGTACCAATCAACCTAAACAATGAGGGGGCTGATCCTGGCAACGGAGTGCCAATGGGGAGGGAGGGCTTTGCAAAACACATGGGGAAAAAAATGAAAGAAAGAGAGTTTGGCAAACCACAGAACCCGAGCAGGATCAACAAACCCGTCTGCTGATTTACATTGTCTTTCACATGTTATAGTATTTCTGCACAGCATAGATCCACTGTGTATAACTCTTTCTAAATTGTCTTTCCTGATCTTAAGAAAACAAACTCACATTTTCAAAACATGAACATGATCTTTAATGAAAAATATTACTATATTACAAATATTCAGCCACACTGCACCTCAACACTGTGAAATATGCACATCCTGATATTATTAACAACTGTGTTTACAACACTGCATTTCAGCTTCATTGCTCTCTTCGGCCCGCAGGAAGAAAGCAGTTTAAAACAGTAACATGCACGACAGTACGATCTTTCAAACCTTTTTTGATAAATTATGTAAAGTACAGTATTCACAAAGAGTTACATATGAACATGTGAGGAAAAGGAAAACGGTCTCAACTAAACATTCGGAGGTCAGGAACTGAGCAGAGGGAAAATCTTACACAGAAAACCACATGTGTTTGTAAAACCATACTCTCCTAACCATGGTGACTCATGTAATTGGTATCAAGGCTGGATTTGAGACTGCGCCACATAAACTTTTTTTTTCTGTGTAAGGACTACAGAATTTAATCTGCAAAGATCTCTGTAAACGCTCTGACCCGAACCTACAACAGTGAGCACATTCCAGATTAATGACACATAAGACCTGTGGTCCAGAATTTTGTTTTCTCTGACAGTTGACACAGGAAACAGTAAGGAACTACTTTGTTTGTAGTTCAGTGTCTGAGCAGAGAAATGCCTGCTGACGAGTCTTTTAAGGAAGTGCCTGAGTGAGAAGAAACATATTTCCTTTCCAATGTCTTTGTTTTTCATAAAGTCTTTTATTCTCTGAGTCTCAGGATATGGCGACGCTGTATGAGGGAGCAGGCGTTTCGGGGGTGTTTTTGCCCGTCGCCTTTAGAGTGTTTGCCTCCATGAAGTTGCTTCCACTGGACAGCGTGTTGGTCATGACGTGGTGAGAGTGGTGGACGGTGGAGAAACACTCGCGGCAGCGTTTGCCAACCAGGTAGAGGATCTCGAAAGCGGAGAGGAGGATGCAGACCAGGCTGGTGACCACCATGAAGATGGTGAAGATCCGTTTCTCCGTGGGCCGAGCGATGAAGCAGTCCACCTTGTTGGGGCAGGGCTTCTGCTCGCACTTGATGAGCGAGGGGAAGTCGTAACCCTCATAGATGTGGTAGAGGAGGAAGACGAAGGTGGCGTCCACGGCTATTTTGAAGACCAGAGTGAGGACGTAGGTCCACCACAGGCCTCCGCGCTTCTTGCCAGTGTTCTGGTAGAGACGGCGGCAGTTCTCGCCGTACTTGAGCCGGTTTTTCCGTTCCCTGTCCTCCCTGTAGGCGACGTGCATGACCACCAGGAGAGAGGGGCAGGTGACGAAGATGAGCTGCAGGGCCCACAGCCTGACGTGGGACACGGGGAAGAAGTGGTCGTAGCAGACGTTGTGGCACCCGGGCTGGGCCGTGTTGCACTTGAAGTCCTTCTGTTCGTCGCCCCAGACCTTCTCCGCAGCCACCACAAACACCATGACCCTGAAGAGGAAAACAATGGAGAGCCACACTCGGCCAAAGGCTGTGGAGTACTTGTTCACCCCACTGAGGAGGCCCTGGAGGAATGCCCAGTTCATGACGAGATTTGTTCACAGCCTGTCTTCTCTTCCTGCTGATGGAAGACAGAGGAAGCTCTGAAACGGACAATACTCAGGTATCTACCAGCATAAAAACAAAGAGAGAGAGCGTACATGTCAAAATTAAAGGAGGCGGTTCAGACAACGAAGACACAAACTGAGCTGAGACTGGATCATTAACATATGAATGCACATGTTAACATATGTTTAAGGCAAAAAAATACAAGAGATAAAAACATATTGAATATATAAAAAGTACATCCAAAACTTTATTAAACAGTAGACTTTCTTGTCATGAAAGTAGAAACTTGTTAACTCGTCGCTTTGCTGAGATACAATCAGAAAACTCGTACTCAAAGCAGCCATTCACTGCGCTTTCAGGTTTGGACATTTCGTGCGTAATTACGCGTATCCAAAAAATAATCCGCGTCTAAAAAGCGACTAACTCGGACAAATCGGAACAAGTTCGATTCATAAGCAAACACATCCGCTTGTATACTCACAGTTTTAGAAGCTGTTGTTCGGTGTCGGAGCGGAGGAGCAGGCTTTGGGATGAAGCTCGCCGATGAGTCTCTCTCTCGGAGGATTTCTCAACAGAAAACGGGAGTGGAGGGGGTGGAGCTGTTGGCCTGCCATTTCTTCTCTACACCCAACCTGCTCAGGTGTGGCAGCCCCACTCAAATACTTGTTTGTCCCGATGACTGATTTTCTGTATGTCAACTTTGGATCACTCAAGGAACACAATAAGGAAATGATTTTTTTTGCATGGAAATCCCGTTAAATGGATTTATTATTTTATATTATACTGTATTTTAATATACAGATTAAATAATATTGTAGCATGCATGATTTGTATGGTGAGCTCATTTGAAACCAACTCAGATTTTATGCATGAAAAGAAATGTGTCCATAATTATTTCTTTGCAAACTTTGACATTAACAAAAAAAGTCTTTTTCAAGTTCAGCTTCAAAATAGTGTAATAAACATGTGCTCTAAATAGGTAATTATGCAGCTATAAAAGTTGTAAGTCACAGATGAAAATGACATTTCACTTCGTACAAAGTAACAGACTCCAAACTGTTCTTTATAAAAAATGGTGTTTATTGAAATATTTACATGGCAGATCCTGGTGGGTTCAAAATACAAAAGACAATGAACACACTGTTGCTCCCAAACATACAAACAAGCACATGCTTCTTCTTTTCGTTCACACATATTCTCCACAGTCAGAGATGATGACCTTCTGCTTCGGCTTGCCGTCTTTTGTTCCCTGAGCCTGCAGGGAGAAAACAGATTCACAAGATGCAGCAATTATTTGGCAAAATGCGTCCTGATTATTTTGAAGTTTTACAAGCTTTTATCAGCATATGACCAAGTATTACTAATATGACATGAAGCTCAGAAAGATGTTTGAGTTTGTACTTTAATGGGTGCATTTATACTCCAGATAACATCTGTGGACAGTATGATCGTTTCATTTTTTAAACTTAAATTAAGATTGTTTAGAATTTTTTCACTTGATCCTTAAAAAAAATTCAGCTTCAATCTTAGCATCAACAGCATTAATGTCCCCTTTGGTAAACCAGCAGACAGTGATTGGAGTGAAATTGGGACACTGTGTAAAATGTAAGTAATAAATTATGTTTCTTTTGCAAATTATTTTCAACCTATATTAAATAAAGTAATGTAAGCACACTGTGAATACAGTTGAAAAAACAACATGTAACCTTTTTTTTTGTAAATATACTCCAATTTTTAAATGCCTTTAACATGGTCAGAGAAAGTTGGGACAGGGGCTTGTTCACCTTTGTGTTACATGACAGTAAGTATTTGGGAAATGAGGACATTAATTGTTGTTTTGAAAGTAAAATTCTTTCCTACTCTTGCTTGATAGATGACTTCAGTTGCTCAACAGTCCAGGGTCTCTGTCTGTCTGCTGTCATATTTGGAGCTTCAAAGTGCAACTTTCACAGTCTTTCCTTGCTCCTGTCCCAACTTGTTTGAAACATGTTACTGCCATCAAATTCAGAATAAGCAGATATTTACAAATATCAATGAAGCTGATGAGGTCAGACATTAAATATATTGTCTTTGCACTGTTTTCAATTGACTATATGTCAAGCAAATAATCGCTTTCTGTTCTATTTACATTTACACAACAGCCCAACTTTTTTGGAATCACATTGGGGAAATATGGTTTTGTTTTGTGAGTGTGACCGCTTTTTTGTTGTGAGTGAGGCTTTTACTGAATTAACCTGTTGGGTTACCACTGTTTTATTGTGAATAGAAACTTGCAATTATATAAAAAAATCCTTTTGCAGCATCATTACCTCCATTGCACGGAGCACATCCATCCCCTCCACCAGGTCTCCAAACACCACATGTTTGCCATCCAGCCAGTCCGTTTTGTCAGTGGTGATGAAGAACTGAGAACCATTACTGTTTGGCCCAGAGTTGGCCATGGAGAGCTGCCCTGTGAGTATGAGAAACAAAGTTTGGCCAGTTATACACAGGATCTACTAGTACACATAAACCATGATGCTCAAACACAGAGAGACCACGCACACGCGCTAAGAGCTTCTTACAAAACTCCTCACCTGGAGCAGTGTGTTTAAGGACAAAGTTTTCATCGTCAAACTTCCGGCCGTAGATGGACTTGCCACCAGTGCCATTGTGATTGGTGAAGTCACCTCCTTGGCACATAAACTGAGGGATGATGCGATGAAAGCTGCTGCCCTTGAAGCCAAAGCCCTTCTCGTGCGTGCACAAGCAGCGGAAATTCTCTGTAAAAGATATTTAAAAAGATGTCAAATGTTTGCAAGCTGATTTTTTTGTTTTGTCTTTTAACATGGGGATTGGGGGAATGATATAATTACACACTTGTGGTTGTTTTACTCCTGTAGAATTCATTTTAGTTTCTTTTTAATTCTTTATGCAAGCAAATGCACCATTGTGCAGTTACAGTATCTATTTTTGACAAAAATGGGATGATGAAAGCCTCACAGCACACAGCATACACACCTGCTGTCATTGGAACAATGTCAGCCCGAAGGAGGAAGCGTAGTCTCCCTGCTGGTTTGTTTCCAATCTTGATGTCCATGTAGACCTGAGGATTAACTCTGCCTTTTTTAGCCGGGGGCTCACCCTGCAAAAAGAAATCATACTCATGTTGCTATCTTAACCCAGTTAAGAGTTAGAGGTACCAGCACACTTTAGAAAGAAAGCTGCCTCACCTCCTGTGTTGTGGTGTTGGTTGTTTCTCCACTTGCGGCCTCTCCCTCAGCCTCCTCTGCGGTCTTCCCTGAGAACTTCTTCAGCCAGTCATCGTCAGACCACACTGAAGGAAAAGCAGCGTTATAAACAGATCTAACAACTTAAATTCATGAACAGTTTTTGTTTTTTAAATCAATCACCTGGTCGAGAAGATCCTTCTTTGATTCTCATGGGCTTGGCAGTGTTGACCCGAATAGTCCGTCCAAAAAGCTCAGACTCATTCTAGGAGCAAAAAGAAAACACATTAATATTAAAAAAGGAAGCTCAGTATTTGGACCTCTTTGATAAATGACTCATGACGACTAGGTCTCGGAAAGAGAAATCAAAATTCAGTGACATGGCTGTGCAGCAATATGATCCACTTACCATGTTGTCAATAGCTGCTGCAGCATCCTACAGAAGACAAAAAGAATAAAAAGGTTAAGAGAAATATTAACCATGAAAGTCCCACCATGTTTACATTCAAGTGTCACACTAGCATTAACCTTATTCTAAATGAGACAGCATTCCACTGAGATATAGGACACTGATAAATGTAATCAATTCATATTCCTGTTTACATGCATATACAATATTTCTCATATGTTGCAACTACGGTGCTGAGTGTATTTCTTATTCTTATTTATGACTGTACATAAAAGCCCTGTTAAGGTTGTACATATTAATGTTAACAACACATCTTACTGAACTTAACTGAATTAAGGTTACTCTAAACATAGAAATATTACCCTATTCAGGTTAACATAATCAATTTGCAATGTTTATTAATTCTGATTCTAACAGAGTATTATCTTTATTGGGTTATTACCAGAATATTGCAGTCATTAGTGTGTACATCAGCAGTACATACCTCTGCCAACTCAAACTCAATGAATGCAAATCCTCTGTGCTTTTCTGAAAAAAAGAGCACATTAGACACATTAATACAGGTAAAATGTTTATCTTACCCACAAGGTGTATTATTACATAGGCAGTGCAGTTACTGTCACACTGAATCTCCTGATCTTACCTGTTTCATAGTCTAACGGGATCTGGATGTCTGTGATGTCTCCAAAGGGAATAAAAGCTGCATGTAACACCTTCTCATCCACCTCCTCTGCCAGGCCACCTGACAGAAACACACACTGTACTGAGACTGAGACCAGCAGAGACATGCTGCTTCTAGCTCATAGCTTAAATGTGACAATGAAGACATGTTTGTTTATAATGAGAGGAGACGATAACAGATGAGGTTTACGTGCTGCGTTCAAGACACAAGAAGAACCAACGGAGTCCCGAGTACCTCAGGCTAAAGCTGTTTTTATAGTTTTATCTTCAGTTCATTACACACATGGCATGATATCACTTACCCATGTTGTTGTGCGAACTGCAAAGTTTAAAACCAGCGAAGTTGCCATGTTTTACCGGCAAAATCTTTTACCTATCGGAGGTTTTCTTCATATTATGTGGAGTTTATATTCTTACAGTCGTGTCGAATTTCATTATTTATCCAGTAATAACTTTACTACGTTTGCTAGATTTACTGAAACAATATAACTCGAGCATATTTTTATGAAAAGTAACTAACTTACCAACATACAGCACTCGTTTGTTAGCCGCCATATTGGATTTGACCCTTCAACTTTCACCCCGGCAGCTTGTCATTGGTGCAGGGAGACGGAAGCCCGCCTCCCTATGACCAAATTCTCTCCGGCGCCGCCTGTCGGAGGAAATCCTGTACTGCTGGCATCACTCCAATTTTATTTCTTTATACCATCATAATAAACGAGCTACATTGTGCAAACTTGTTTCAGACTTTTTCACCAGACATTTTGACTTGTCACAGTAGGAAAAGCACATTGCACAATACCAGGACTATGACACTGAAGCAGCTGAATGCCATCATACATTTTATGATTTTTTATTACACCTGTAGCTTTCCTACTGTGACATGTTAAAATGTGAAAAAAAGGACTGTTGAATATAGGAGAGCCATCTTTAAGCTTTTCCCACTATGACAAGTCAAAATGCTTATTGTGAAACAGACAGTTTTCTGAGGAGACATTACACTATTTTAGGTTCTACGTTCTCTTTTACTTTCACTATTTCAAAGTGGCATTTTGTGTGCAGCAAAATAATATTTTTGGCACCAACTACTAATAAGACACCCTTTATAATAAGGCACTAAAGAGGTTATACGTTTTAACTTACTTAATTGTTAATAAATTACCAATGCTTATGGATCAGTTATGAGCCATTAATAAAGACAACTTTTGGGAGGCCAGGTTGTGAGAAATCTCTCTGGCATGTTGTGCCATATTTTGTTTAACTGAGACCAAGAAAAGTTTCCAGTTAAGTTATTTAAAATATTTCACCCATTATTAAAAACCTTAGGGAGCCCCCTCCTTGCACGCGATATAAAGCTATCAACAAGTTCTAGGTCATCCTCCTTGTTAACAGTGGAATTCTGCTATTTGTGTTTTTGTCCCTTTTTCCCTTATCGTGATGTGGCACACTTGCCAAGAAACCCAGTTCTGCAACAAATTCCTACAATTGTTCCCCGCATGATCTTTGTTTTCTCAGGATTAGCACCTTCCTGCTCTCTAACAGCATTATGTTTCCTTCTCATCCTTCTTGCCACTTATCCCAGCAATAAATTGGTTAAAAATATTCCCATGTTCATGCACTCAAAGCCAAGCAAGAGCTGTCAGGACTACATATCTATAGTGGATTTCATACTTATGATTCCAAAATAAACACTTTCTTGATCACACAAACGTAGAGCAGAGTGTCAAGAGGAAGGAATGACAGAAAAATTTCAAAAAGCAAAGCTGACACCTATAAAATTGTCTTTTATTTGCATTACATTGTACTTATTTACAAAATTAGATGCACTGAAAGATTTATCATTTTTAAAGCATAAAATCAAACCATGCAAAAGTGACAGACCTTATGGTTCTGTAGTTGTGACTTCCAGGTCAGAGCCTGCTCCATCCCATGCTTTAATTTCATGAACTGACCATGAGATTTCTATGCAAGGGTTAAGTGACCATATTTCAAACTGATAATTTGGTACAGGAAAAACTTTTTTTCGTCTTTCTGTCTTTAGTGCAAAAATGCCTTTTTAAAAGGTAAATTAACGGTTTTCTTTTCCCTTCGACTGTTTCTTGCATGAAGTATCTATCCAATGAGGCAGCACCCTAAATTATACCATTTTAGCCCAGACAAAAGTTATGATACTTATCATTATATTGTTTTCGCTACTCCTGCAGTGCCCTGGCTATTCTGGCCCTTGTCCTTCCTCGGCCTTCTCTGCGCACATACACATTTAAAACTGAATAAAATAGGTTACATGTAAGCATTAAAGTAAAACAAGAGTGGTAACCTTGATATATCATCCCTTTATTGAGAATACCACACACCCATAATAACATGATAGGATGGAGGAGTCCATCATTTCAAATCAAACATAAAACTTTCAAGCAAAGAAAAAGAACAAGGCTCAATTTCCTTTTAGAAAAAAGGTTTCTCTCCTTCGCCACAAAGTGAAGGGCCTCCATTCGAGATTCACTTTCATTATTGCTTTTGGTAATTTTAAAGTTTTACAGAACTAGAAAATTAGGAACTGTGACATTTTTCAAAAGGTTCAAGTATATTTTTAAAATTAACTTTTCTTTTTTTTTTCCTTAATTTTTGCATAATTGTTCAGAGGAGTCTGTTGTTTGGAGTCAGTGTATTGAGTCTCTCCCCATTTCTGCTCATTTTTCTGTACCCTGAAACAACACAAAAACATCTGATTACTACCACAAAACTTCAATT
Source organism: Holacanthus passer (assembly GCA_025331565.1). Taxonomy (NCBI): domain Eukaryota; kingdom Metazoa; phylum Chordata; class Actinopteri; family Pomacanthidae; genus Holacanthus; species Holacanthus passer. Next base: position 2,446,068 of record JAFREQ010000018.1, on the reverse strand, counting down.
ATGTTTGACAAAATCAACAAGTATGAATAGCTTCACTGTTCATGTATTATCATACCAATTAAATACAGCAGTCTTCAGGATGTGGCGGCAGCAGCAGTGGTAGCCATGCCACCCACTTTCTGAGTGGCATCTTTCTTTGCCTGGTGGGCTTGTAGCACGGCGACGGCTTCTTCCACCTGTACAAACATAACATCACATGTGAATAATGACACAGTGCAGTATATGGATAACAGACATGTCAGTGTGACAGTATGCCAAAGTTAGAGGTAGCCAAGTACCTTTGAACGCAGAGATTCATGAGACTCCAGCATATGTAACAGCTCAGAGTTGTCGATCTCCAGCAGCATGCCGGTGATCTTTCCTGCCAGGTTGGCATGCATGGACTGAATCAGTGGGAAAAGACGCTCACCTGTTTGGAAAAATGAAGAATAAATCAACCTAATTCCAACTGTAAAGCTTTACAGTTCAATCATTATGATATGGTATTCTTACCTAGCATCTGTTTCTGCTCCTGAGGGGGGGCAGCAGCCAGCATGGAGGCTGTGAGAGGCTCCTGGCCCTGAACATGCACAGCTGGCTGCGCCTGGAAGAGACAGGTAAAGAATGAAGGTAGGAGAAGGTAAAAATTATTTATAGGTTTGGGGGTTTGATGTCACAGCTTAAGCTGGTGTGATTAATCTTTTGCCCATACCTGCTGTAAGGCAATAGGTTGCACCACCTGGGGGTTGGGGTTACGGACACCGGTGGCATATTTGTAAGGAGGCATGGCACGGGGCCCGGGGACTCCCATTGAGGGACGAGGAGCCATGGCCTGGCCAGAAGCTGAGAGAGGGGGAAAAATGGAGGAGAATTTACACAGTGTCTTGACAACCTCTACTGTATTATATTGTCAATAAAATCATCAGTCAGTGAGTCGATGGTGATCATTTTGGTCAGTTGATATTGGTGAACACACCTCGTGGGCCCTGTGCGCCACTATTAGGTGTCATGTGTCTCAGGTTGGCACGGGGTCCTGGTTGACGCAGCGAGCTGGGGATCCCTTGAAATCCACCTGAGAGTGACAGAAGCAGAGACAAAAACAATGAGATGTGATTCAAAACTTGAATGCATCAAAAGTGTTTTATATGTTTGTTATGTAGCTGAAAGTACATGAAAAATGCCACATGCTTACCTTGACCTCTGCCACCTTGTTGCTGCCATCGAGGGTTGGGTCGCATTTGGGCCAGCTGATTGGGTGCATAGTAAGTAGTCCTATTCTGGGCCTGGTGGATAGAAGCGAAATGCATAATTGTATAGCATTAAAATCATATCCCACTGAAACAGCTGTCTACATTTTTAATCTGTTTTCACTGAAATGAAACAGAAACAAAAGTTTAAAAAGTTTGCCTAGTGACCTCTGGGTAATGCAAAACTTCACTTGGAATTGTGGGGAAATATTATAGTGTTCTTGATATTTTAAAAAAAAGTAAAAAAGTATGTTAACTTATTTTAAAACGTGCATTAAAAGATTTTTTGGCCACTTGCAGCTGTAAACACAAGATCTCAGACTTTGATTCTCACACCTGTGGCACAGCTGGCATAAAGTATCCACTGGTGGGCTGGAACTGATTGATGATGGCGTTAGCCGGCATGGCCCTCATGCCGGCAATACGCTGCATGTACTGATTGGTGAGGTGGGCTTTGCGCTCCTCTTTGCGCTGAGCCAGAGCCACGTAGAGGGGTTTGGAGCCGACGATGCGTCCGTTCATCTCGGTCACAGCCTTGGTGGCCTCTTCGGGGGAGGAGAAGCAGACGAAGCCAAAGCCCTTGGAACGACCCTCCTCGAGCATCACCTAAAAAATAGACATAATTGTGTCTGTATAACTTCAAACATACAATATTGTCACAGTGTTGCTATATTTGTATTGCAGTGATGGATTATCTCTCCTCTAGTGGTGATGCATTACAATATCTGTTTGATCATTCTCACCTTAGCACTTGTGATAGACCCAAATGGAGAGAACTCCTTACGCAGTTTCTCATCGTCTATGGTGTCATCCAGGTTCTTAATGTAAAGATTAACACCCTGAAACCAAAGACAAACAGTCATGATACATATGTAGCTGAATTGAAACACGGATTGAAATTCAGGATGGATCAGATTTATTTCATTAATTAAGGGCTCAGTTTCTACAGACCTGATAACGACTGATCCGTTCCTGCTTCAGCAGCTCAAACTTCCTCTTCAGCTCCGCCTGACGCTCCATCTTCTTCTGAGCCCGACCCACAAACACAGTCTTGCCGTTGAGTTCGGTGCCATTCATGTCCTCTACAGCCTTTGGATGAAATCATTATTATCTGAGGGAATGAACAATAAAGACTCACTTGATACATTTCCATGAGGCCAAAGTACCTTGTTAGCGTCCTCATGTTTCTCGTAACTAACGAATCCAAAACCTCTGGATTTGCCGGTGGGGTCTGTCATCACCTTTACGCTGAGTGTTTTTCCTGCAGAGGTTAAAAGTCAGATAAGTGGATGTAAGATAGCAGAACTAAAGCACATCAGAGTTTGGAGTAATACCCGTGAATCTAATAATTCTTACCATATTTGTCGAAAAGCTCCTTCAGCCGATCATCGTCCATATCATCCCCGAAGTTCTTGATGTAGACGTTGGTAAACTCCTTGGCTTTGGCACCAAGTTCAGCCTCCCGTTCCTTGCGAGATTTGAAACGACCCACGAACCTGAAGATGGAGGGAGAGCAGCGATACACACTCTTTTAAAACAGCCCCGCCAGAGATGAGAAAACAAACCAGGATCCACCTCTTTTGACCTGCTTTTTCCGATCTTAAACATTCTTGATCCGAGTTTTCCGGGGTACAGAAAGTTCCGCAATGACAGAGGAAGACCTGACCACGCAAGCACGGTAAGTAAAAGAGAGTACATTCTTTTACAAGAACAGGGACAACATCCACAAAACAACTTCACAGCTACATTTCATCATGTGACTCATCATTCCCGGGGTGGACAATGAAAAAGCATCCAACTGCTGTTAATGTCACCAGAGGCAGGCAGATATGTCGGCATGCTAGACAACACAGTGACAACCATCTTTAATCTTGGTCCAAAACTTGATGAGGAGGTGGATGGAGAGGGGTGGAGGAACAGAGTCTCACAGTACAAAGGAAAGCTGAGGAGGACCAAATGATCTTATATACCTTGCTATGATGACCTCTCTCTCCTTCCGCCATCCAGTATTGCATTCCTGCATTCGATCCATCACTAAAACACACAAGCGTGGTCATACACACACACACATACAAACACTCCAAGACGGGTGACCAGCGAGTGGACGAATGAGGCAACAGAAAATAGCGTCTGGTAGGAAAGATAAGAGTAAGTAAGAGTTTTTAGTTTGTTATCTATCAGTTTAGAGGTTATCTTCATACTGGCGGTAGTGAGAGATGAGCTTATTAGTCCGATTATTCACGCACAAACTCACCAACTGAAAAAAGACACGACAAGTCAGTTCACTCAGCACAGGTGTACAACAGACATGTCAGGTTTATACATTAAGACACAAAATATGACACAGTCTGATACACATAAGCTATTACTATTATCACCATGAGCTCAATAAGTACTGCACCTTCTACATAGGGATTTTAAATGTCATCATAGCTTTCAAATACTATAAAAATCATTTTAAAGTTCAAACTAAATTCTTCATAACAACAATGAACACCCCTTTGTCCCCAGTTCCTAGATGATCAGACACTCACACCTTGCGGTCATTCAGAAGCATGCCGTTCATCTTCTCAATGGCACGGTCAGCGGCATCCTGGGTCTCAAAGTGGACAAAGGCGTAGCCCTTGGAGCCATTTTCATCGCACACCACCTGGAACAGAGGAACACATACGGGTAAATATGCCTCATGACACATGCAGGGAGTTGCTCAACTTTAAAGCAGTGGGTCAAGAATTTGGGAAAAACGCTTATTCACTTTCTTGTTAGATGAGAAGATCAACACAACTCTCAAATCAAATTAAATATGAAGCTGTAGCCTCTTATATATATCATCATAGCTTATCATAAAGACAGGAAACAACTAGTATGTCTCTGTCCAAATTAATACCTTTAATCTCATTTCCTAAATGCATACAATACACAAAATGTAAAGGCGACATTTTGTGGATTTAGAGGGGATATTTGTGGTTTAAACCCCTGAAAAAAAAACATAAAGCCACTTTTACACCTCAGTTTTTCACTTCGGTTGTCACTTCAACAAGATCTGTACAACATGTCAATTAGTCAGCTATTAGGTGGATTTTGTTACCTTGGGGCAGAGTCATTCTAGTTGTTCTGTTGTTTAAAGCCTCATTTAGAGTCACATTTATGACAGTTGTACCTTGCAGGAGAGGATGTTGCCAAAGGCAGAGAAGGTGTCGTACAGGGCTTTGTTGTCAATGGACTTGTCAAGGTTCTTGATGAACACGTTGCCCACTCCAGACTTCCTGAGGGAGGGGTCTCTCTGGGACCACATGATTCTGATTGGCTTGCCTTTGACCACGTCAAAGTTCATGGTGTCCAGGGCTCTTTCAGCTGGATGGGAGGAGGGGCAGAGGGGTGGAGGGAAAGGTCATGGGTGGTTGTTTACATGGAGCCATGAGTCTGAAAACATATCAGTCACTAGTACGTATGTCATATATCATGCAACACAGCATTGCCTTGATAACATTCCCAGAGAAATAACATGAAGCCACAGTGTGTCCTCCCGTGCAGTGTGTGTTACAAAGAAGAATCCTGGCCGCCAGCCCAATAACACAAGGCACAAGTAACATGGTTAAGATACTGCAGTCCACCATGTGGCTGATGAGCAGCTGGGACAGGTGTGGGGGGCAGCTGCAGTGGGCAAGCCGGGAGCACATGGCCCCCTTCTCTCTCACCACATGCTGCTGGGCCACGTCCCACCTAGGCCAGTTGCAGTAGCAGAGCAGCAGGCCCTCAGATAACACAAACAGGCTTAAACTGTGGTGTTAAGAAGTAAAAGGTTCCATTCTTCATTTGCTCAAATCAATGCGTCTCCTCTGAACCCAGTTTAATCACTAAGATTCAACTCACATCATTTCTCTCTCCGTCTATTGCTTTAACTCTCATATAGGCTCTCATGTCCATGTGGGCACACATGCCAAACAGCCTTTTGTTCGGTCACTCCACAGAAACGGACACACACACAGGCCAGGCTTTCCAGCTAAAAGTGTCTGGTAAACAAAACGGAGCTGCCTTGCGTCTGCTGGCATCAGCAGTTTGGCTTGCAATTGTACTTCCCAGCCCGTGTGCTCAGAGAAGGTGTGTGATTGCTGTCAAACATGTGGACCTCTGGAAGGTTCAGAGTGGGAATCTTAGTCAGAAAAGGCCACAGAGATCTATGTAGTACACAGTAGCTATTCATATGATGTTGCGTAGTATCATTCAGACTGATAGTGAAAGAGTGTGAAATGTTAACGGTGTAGGATTACTTTTTATTGTTAATCATTTCTGTCATGTTAAGACCTTAATTACGAGCAGGCAGATTTTGGGCTGCTCAGAAAGACCTTCTATATTTAGAGAGGGGTCCTGAGAGGTATGTGCTGGCATGGGCTGTGAGTAGAGCATTCTCTACCATTGATGGGGAAGAGACACATTCAACAAGAATGCTCAGATGAGCAACACCAGGTCTCATGAGTGCTTACACATACAGCTGTGACGTGAAGTAATCCAACGGAAATCGCGTACAACTTTCACTCCTCATGAAATCAACTACCGACCAGTTAAAGCTGTACTCAGGTATACTCTTCATAGCATTTTACAGGCAGCAAACTATTGCCCCACAGGCATGTGTCAGGACTCCATGTAAATACCCAACAGCTACCATCCCCCCCATGTCTACACCTCCAATAACAAATGGTGTCTTCTCACTTGTGGCTCTTATTACATTTACTCAAGTGAGTGATACTACCTTCCTGGGAGCGAGCCAGCCGTAACCTATCATTACTCCAGCTTTCGGTAACCGACTCGAGATAAAACTGTAACAGGTGTGTAACGTTGATACAAGAGGCAAAAAAGTCCACACAATGTAAACAGCATCGGCGGGCCTCTGGAGAACGACCACAACACCTGCTGCTATTGCTCAATGCTTTGATAGCATTGACTGGGAATTGAAAAGCGTTGTGAAGAGGGAACGTTAGATACAGTTGTTGCACAGACATTCGCTTTGGGCATGAGGTTGGACAAGCAGATTATATATTACAGGTAAACCCAACTGGCTCAAAATAACACTGGAATTAAAACCAAACAGAAACAGGATCAAGTCTTTTATATTATTGCATGTGCCAAACAATACACACATGCATGTCAGATAGGTGGTTATTGTTCAGCTTGTGCTTCTCTTTTCATGCTTCCAGTTAACACACTGTAGCAGCAGAGGGCAATGGGAATTGGTTTCACTTAGTGGCCCTTTAAATAGGAGCAGAAATGGGTCATTTTGGACTGAATGAGTGAGACCTGCAAAAGGAGCTCACATTCCTAAACACAGTGATATAACTGATGGGGATAAAATAACTTTATTAAGTCAAACTCAACCTGTGGGTGTGTGTGTGTGTGTCAGGGCTTTAAGCATGACAGTGACATATATATTACAAGGAGTATAGAAGAAGTGGGGCATGCTTATGTGGGTCAAATGAGTCTGTGGAACTGTCCTATGATTAGACTATCTCTGAATCCTGGTGGATGAAGTGAAAGTCTCTATTTTTTTTTAATGCATTGCATGATTGTGCTGTTTCAGGACTGACATTGAACGCACATGGTGACATTGTCAATAATCAAAGGATGCATGCAAGAACACACCGATCCCTCCACATGTGTGCTTTCTTACCGTCGGCAGGCTGGGAGAAGTTCACATAAGCATAGCCCAGGGATCGCCGGGTGATCATGTCTCTGCAGACCCGAATGGAGAGCACCGGACCGGCGGGGCTGAATTTCTCGTACAGCATCGCCTCCGTGATATCGGGGTGCAGGTCGCCGACGTAGAGGGAAGCCATCGGATAACTCCCGGTAGCTGTGTTCATATCTTGACAAGATTAAATGAATGCAAAGCTTCCCTCAGAAAAAAACAGCAGGGGAAAAAAAAAAGGTATGAAGAGTTATCCCGGGTCCAAACAGCGTTTCAAGTCAGACACCGAGAGCTGGTGTCAAAGCTGGAAAAAAAGATCACCACATAAAAAAAAAAAAAATGTCTTCTTTGAAAAAAAAAAAGCCAACTTCGGGTTAAGCCCGAGGCCTCTTTGTTTATATGTATATTTTTTTTATTATTTGCTATTTTTTTAAACGTTTCTTTTAAGTATGAAGGTACTTGTTTTTATGAAGATTTTGTGGATTTTATATTTTTTTATAGTCTTTTTAAGTTTTTCAGGAACAGTGAGTTTGGACACTCACGGTCGTTTTGTGGCCGGGGAAAGAGACTGCGGGACGAGAAGCGTGGGCACTTTATAGAGAGAGAGAGAGAGAGAGAGAGAGAGAGAGAGAGAGAGAGAGAGAGAGAGAGAGAGAGAGAGAGAGCGCAGGCTGTGCGGAGGAAACACCGGCCAGGGTCAAACTTGGGAGAGGAAAAAAAAATAAAAACACACAGCCGGCATGTGGAGTAAAAGGGAGAGAGCACACTGTAGCGGTCCAACTACAGAGGCCAGCTCCCCACAGCGACATCTGGGTGGGAATACAGCAGAACACACACTGTGGACAGAGACGGATTTGAGGATTAAAGATATAATTTACTCATAATTACTGCACAAAGAAATATTGCATTTTTAGAAAAGGGAGATGATCGTTGCAGAAAAAATATTGATTGTAAAAAGGGAGCTGATGATCATCACAGAAAGAAATCAATTTAAGAAAGGACATTATTGCAGAAAATATTGAATCTGGAAAAAAAGGGGCTGATTATTGCAGAAAGAATGATTGAATTTTTAAATGAAGATTTTGGTTGAAGTGAAAACCTGCTTGCTTCTTAACCCATGAGAACCCGTTTCGTGACTTTCTGTAAAAGTATGGGGGATATACCAAAGACCAAGTGACCCACATAGAATACATTTCTGATATGGTTTCAAATATATATTTTATTTATATACATTTAAGAAATATGATCAGAACTGGTTAAATGTAATACAGGACACATTGTTAAAGCATTAGAACTTTTATGAGTTTAAAATCACCTTTTGTATGTATGCGCTTCCAATATACAGTATAGCTGCCCAGTGTCCTTGTGTGTGCGTAGTCCACCTACGGATGGGTTAAATGACAGAGGTCAAATTTCCCCAACTGCATGTAGCATGATTGTGTGTGCATTACTGATGTGGGACAAATAAAGGATCTTAATCTTAAAAACAAACTTGGGGGGGGGGCGAGTCATGTCACATCACCATCACACCTGGATGTTTAGTATATGTCGCTTAGGGACTTAATGAGTTGAGGTCAAGCAGAAAGCTGTATAAGGAAGAGTCTAGGCCATACAAAGTGCTTGTTACACCCATGTCACTGTGGGCTCTTATGGGTCGAACAAAAAAAAAAATACAACTGTATTAGTGCTCAATATGTTTATTCAGTGCAATTATGAAATAGTATTATGAAGTTGCAGTTATTCTGCTCTGTCCATTCTCCTGAGGATGAGAGAAATAAAATTAGTCATTTATACTCATGGAACTCACAGAATGACAAACTGGAAACCATCAAGATTAGTTACCTCAACAAATCGATAAAAACCGAGCGCAGACCCTTCTGTCTGGGCTCCTGTTTTCCTTTCATTCTGTCCATCCCACATCGTCTGATCACAGCTTCTCCTTCCTCTTGTTGCTTCACCACCTCTTCCTCGTAACTCAGTGTCTGGGAGCCATCAGTGCCTTTGGAAAACTGGAGTTTTGAGCGAATTACTGGTCGACCCTCATTTGTTCCTTCTGCCTGCCTTTGAGCCAGCTCGTCTCCAATTTGATTAAAATCATTCTGATTTAGGTCATTCACAGTCACGTCATCTGACAGAGGGACGTCAACTTCTTGTGGAGCCTCCATGTCAAATAATCCAAAACTTGCCTTTTCCAGTTTTGGAGGAATTACCCAGCCATTAACTAGTGTGAGAAAACTCAAATCATGATCCTCAATCATGTTTGTGGGTGTATTCAGATGAGACTCCTGATCTGTGGTTGAGAGTTGCAGCTCAGGAAGGTCATTTGTGTTGCTTGCCTGTGACTGAACTGTCAAGTTGTCTTCAGACTCTGAACCGATATTCTTGCTGTGTTCATCATCTTGCACCTGTCCATGTAGCCAAAGGGTCAGTCTGGCAGGGTCCTGACTAATGACCACTACACCCTGAGGGGGAGAGGAAAACTTGCTTCTTGACATAGAAGTACCAGAAACTATTGGGTCCTCAGTCGCTGCACCATCAGACTGAATGGAGTCAGTAACAGGAGCGCTGGATGTTTCTTGCGGTTCAGAGACAGTAGGTTCAGGACTCGTCTCTTCATCTTTGTCCACAATGACTAAGGGGCCAGTGCTTACGACAGCCTTGGCATCTGAAATGACATGCTTAGTGAGTCACTGTTGAATTAGAGACCAGAAATAGCCCAAGTCCATTTATTGTTGCGCCTTTGACAAAAACCACAAAGTACTGACCTTCAGGAAGGTGCTTGACTGACAGGCCTTTACACTTTGAGCTACAGCACTCGCACACCTCTGCAGTTCTGCTGAGGTCCTCCCATCTGAGACAGAAAAATCTCATCAAGTAATGAAAAGGTCGCAAAAGTTTTGTGTTTTGTGCGTCTATAAATACCTTGACTGGATCACATTATAGTTGCAGGATTTGGAGCCGAATGTGGCACCCTGGTCTGAGAGGATGACACTACAGTGGATGTACAGCTTCAGAGGAGGAAGAGTTCATAAGGTCAAACAGCTGAACAACAGATGCATAACAGAAACAAATTCATTAAAAAAAAAAATCCCCACCTCAGAAATGAGATAAGACGTGTTCAGAAGAAAATTAACCACATCCGCTCTGTTAGAAGCCACAAATTGTACGACAGCATGAGGAGAACCCAATGGGGCCGTGCATCTGCCGAGAGCAAACATATCACAGGTGACTGGGACATCATGGACAAACATTACAATCAGTTCCTGACTGGCTGCTTACCCTTTATTCATTATGACAGCATGCCTGGGTCTGGTCTGAGGCTCAGGGGACGCAGAGACAAAACAAGACTGGATGAAAAGCTGCTGCTCCGGCCTGGTTTTGGCTGAAACCTGGAGGTTGACAACCTGGCCTCTTTTATAGGCATTGGACTCTGCAGTGCTGGTCCAGGATGCTGCAGGGAAAATAAAACACACGTATCTACAAAGGAAACAAGCTGAACAGAACATTTTTGACTTGTATTATTACTCACGATTCATGGCTTTGATGTTAAAGGTCTCGCCATTCTCATGAAGTGTCTTTCTCAGGAAGTTTGGATTAGCATATGACCTGAAAAGACATGCATTCTCCTTCAGTATGGTTATTTGTGACAACTTACAAAAAGTTAGGTAACTCAGTAGATGCACCTCTTTGGGATGCAGGAGATGTCCACTGTGGAAGGAGTTTGCCACCAGGTGGAGGGAGGTCTTTTGAGATTCAAGTGGAGAGAGTTGGTGAACATCACCATGCCATTTTGCATCTGTAAGAGAGTCTGGACTCAGAAGAAAATCTTTACAGAGCTGTCAAAATGAAGTGACTAATAAAGGATTTGGTCAACTCACTGTACGTGCAGTTCCACACTCATCCAAACTGTAAGTGAAGACAAATTGGTTTGGTAGCTCTCTGTTGCTCAAGCAGCCCTCACCCAGCTGTATCTCCTCTCCAGTCAGCAGGATGCCGTTGGTTCTCTTATCCACCAGCACAGTCAGCTTTGATTCATCGCAAAACACCTCCACTCTGGGAACATTCATGGTGGGAGGTAACTCAGCCAGCATGTGAAAGTCAGGGGTGCGGGTTTGCCATGAGCTGAAGATGGTGTCGTATGGAGTGAAACCAAAATGTCTTTTAAATGGAAAAGGCACAAAGTCTTCAAAAAATCCTGGAAAGTCCTGGGCAAATGGGTCGTCCTGCTCATATATTACTGAATGAACAGCAATAAAACATCCAACAAAAACACAGAGGAATATCTCGATTGTCCCCATTGCAAACCTCAAAGTGGGCCAACCACTCTGATCACTCTCCTAAGTCAGGTGTGTCATTAAGAAGGTGCAGCAGCAGGAGGGACATGTGCTGCCAATCAAGCTAATGAGGCCGACAGGCAATTATACAGCCAGTAATGCTAATTTGTGCTTTCTGAGAGTTTAATTGTGAGACAGGGGGCATTTAGCAGCCATAATTAAAAAAAAAAAAACAGATAAAAAGCAAATATTTCAGATGTTTTGATCTTTTTTAAAATACTTACAGCTGAAATGAATTTTAACTTAATACATTGTCCAGTCGTTCCCAGTCAATAGTAATAATAATAATAATAATAATAATAACTTTATTTATGAGGGAACCAGGTCACACGTACATATTGAAAGGTCTTAAGAATCAGGATGACTAACTCCATGGACAGCACATGAACTACTTTTAAACTGGTTTATACACATGCAAAACCAGTAAGATGATCATCAACAGTGATTCACCATAGGTCTCCAGTCACTATTAGGTAGGTGATCTAAAACTATCAAAACAATGTAAAATATGTGCAATCACTGTAGATCCCATACAGTATGATGTATGACGTGAAACCCCATGAATCATTTATGGGCCAACTCTATTTGTCTATATATCATAATTTTGAAATATCCCTTTAAGTATGGACAATCAATCCAGCTACTAAGTTATGAGGATAGAGTTGCATGTGTTTTTTTTTTTAAGCAGATAACTTTTCCCTCTCAAACTGCAGTGTCGTATAGTGAATGGGGGCGGGGCTTCGGCACAGGTAGGCGGAAGTTCACGCCCGTCCGTCCGCAGGTGAGCCGCAGTGAAGGAAGACAACAAACCGACAAGCAGCGAAAAGCTGTCAGAAATGACTTTAATACAACTTGGACACTAATATGATCTGAGCGGACATCTGATACACCATGGTGAATTTAGGTAAGTTGACTTCAAGGCGTGTTTCATTATAGAATATACAGGTAGTGTGTTGCGTGCTGAAGTTTTTAGGCGTGGTCTGCAGTTGTAAACGGGGCTGCAAGAAGAGACAACCTGAGTCTGTCCTGTCAGAACTCTATGTAATATCTTATTTTTGTGTTAATTTATATAAATGAAATAGAGTTGTTAAGTCTTACAGAGGTGTAGTCTAGTTTGCAGTTTCACCTAAGTACAAGTGAAACTTCATGGGATCCATGATTAAGAGCTGTTGACAGGTCAGATGTGGCCCCATAGTATAGTATGGGCCCCACACTGTGCATCATGTTATTGTTGAACCCAATGAAAGTAAAACGATCAAACATCATCACCAAGCAGGATGAAAGAGACATGATGTCCCTTTCAGAAAATATAAGAGAACATAAGTTTGATAAATGTCTATATATTTACTGCATGAATGTGTTCGTGCTGTGAATATTACAGTGTTTTTGTTGGGTTTAAATTACAGTAACAACATGTGATGATGTGTACTTGAATGGCAGCAAATGACAATATTATGACCAAAAACATGGTGAGTTTATCCACAGCATGAATGAGACAGGCCACCCACAGGTATCTGTTTCTACCTGACCCTTCAGGCCAGGTAAATGTGGCAGTGAATGTTTGAAGACCCCACCCAAAGCATTGTCCTGTTTGGTTCAGGAGGGGCTTTGTGTTTGGGTGCTTCACCTTTATTCAAAGGAAGGAACGTCATAGTGCAACACAATCCCCCTCAGACCCTTTCTCTGAATTGTCACCATAACTGCAGCATTTTGCAGCAGGCGGTGGATGAGATCTTCAGTCACCCCTGCAGGGTCGGGGGTAATTGTGGTAACGGCCTTATTGTCAAGAGCTGTCTCGGCGTGCTAACCACCGGCCCACTTCCTTTTGACTTTGCTGAAACCACAACACTGCAATGTAGTTGCTCTCACACAAGTTCTCACTGCACTTACAGCTCGTTCTAAATTTCAGATCATGTCTAACATACTTGTAGGTACAGGAATTTCATCTTATATATTATGTTGTTTCCTGTCAACGACACATGCTGATGTGCACACACAGGTGGTATTTACATGCTCTAACAATGGATTAGGGTTTTAAATATTAGTCTTTTATTCTGGCAGAGGTCACACAGGTCAAAGTAACATTCTTCTCCTTCCTCTAGGAGTATGCTGCGCCAGCCTCAAGGACAACAAAGCCCTGATGAAGATGGGGCTGGCGCTGGTGCTGGTGGGCCACGTCAACTTTCTTCTCGGAGCACTGGTGCACGGCGCTGTGCTCAGGCACATCAACGTGCACGCTCAGGCCCGGACCATGGTGTATGCCATCTCTAATGTCATCGCCATTGTGGCCGGCTTGGTGGTAAGTGGTAGGACATGTGTGTAAGGAGGTTTGATATTAAACTAGGTTTTGCCTCAACAGACTGAAAAAGTATTTGTTTGTAGTTGGAAACTCCATGTCTGATCATAACGCAGTGTCCTTGAATGTATGACCTGTCTTTTTAACTGAACTTGTTCTGCCCTATAGGGAATTATTAGCGGAATAACGGCCATTGTCCTCTCCAAAAACAAGAAAAACCGGATCCTGGTAAATACTGCTCCCCTCTCCTCGGCACAGCTTCTCCCTCCTCCATTCAGCACGTGTCATTTGCTTGCTCTTGTTAGAACTTGCCCTTTGCTTTTTGAGTGATTGCATTTGTGTGGAGACACATAAGATAACTATTTACATAGGTAACATACACATGCAAATACAGAATTCATTCAAATATTGGAACGTTGACTCACCTGTGATTTTCCTCTTCCATCTACTTACATTGAAAAGCATCTTATATGAGGAAAAATGTCTTTCACATACGAGATAAAGGGCTGTGTTTTCACTAACATGCTCGTGTCATGTCGTCCTTGCAGCAGTGGGTCCTGTTGGTCTTCAGCTTCTTGGCAGGTCTCTTGGCAGTTGCCTCCACCCTGGGCTTGTCAGTTTCTGTGGTGAAAGCCATTATTCACAAAGGATGGAGCCTGCTAACGCACTGCAGGTTTTCTGATAATGACATCAGCTCCTCTTCCAGCGTCACATACGAATGCCCTTTTGACCCCACCCGTATCTATGTAAGTGCAATATAAATATTTGTCCGTCGCAGTTTCGACTTGAATTGAAAAAAGAAGTGTTTATTTATCAAAGCTATGTGCTTTTTTTCATCAACCAGTCAACCACAATCATCCTGTGGGTGCCTCTTATCTTTATGTCCGTGGTGGAAATGGTGTTCTCCTTCCGCTGCTTTGCCGTCTGCACTTCATTCCTCTACCTCTGTCCGTGCAGGAGGAGGCCGATCAGGGCTAGGAGGGTAAGATCACAGACTCTGCAAGATATCTCATCTTACTGTGTCACATAGTAATTCCCCATTGTGGGACAAATAAAGGAATATCTTATCTTTGACAGTTGCTTTTTTTTTAATGTGAAAAAATGTTTTTAGCATAAATGCAAATGGAGCAGTTATGGAGAAGTGAATTTCTAAAACCCCCAAAAACAGAACTGAGAAATCCATACAGCGAAAGGGACAAATACTTTTACAAGAGAAATCAGCACTTTCCTGCCTGACATTTTTTTCAGAATAACACATTGTACTGTACCATTTGAGGTTACACATGAATGTATCTAAAACAGCAAAGACAGTATGATATTATAATATGAAGTAATGCTTGTTTTTTTATTGCATCATACAAGCTATAATTTTAACACAAGGCTTAGTTGTGGCATAGTTGCAATAAAAACATTAAATCAAGCCAAAGTCTTAACAGTAAACTGACCTGGCTTCATTATATCCATATATAGCAATGTCACATTGAATTTAATACAGACAAAGAGAAGCCAGTGGTGTAGACATGCTGACAAGACAAACCTGAACAGAGCAGTGTGGTAACCGTGTCCCTCATCTCGTCCTGTCTGTTCATGATCACATGGCTTAATTTGAAAGTGAAATCAAACCATCATTATCAACGTTTGGTTCTCACAAAGTCATATAAAAATTCAGATGTGCTCATTTGTTATGTGTTACCAACATTGCAGGAAGATTCAAATACTCAATTAAAATGTTCAATCTGAGAAACACATGTTGTCTGGACTGACATGTCTTACCAGCAGCCAGCTACAAACCAACTTTGTGGTCAAATGTTGCAATTCTTACTTTATTGTAAACACTTTGCATGTGTTGTCTTTATATGACACAAGTTTTAATTGCAGCCCAGCACTGATACAAAATGTCACTATATTTTAGACGTCCTTTTTTCTGTCTTGGCACAGTTGTCAAATGGTACAATGCCATGAAATGTCAAGTTTTGACAGGTTTTCACATGCAGAAGAATTAAGATATCTCAAAGTTCCTCACACAGCTGCTGTAAAACCATCGAACCTTGTGGTAACATTTTTCAAGTTTGTCAGATCTTCTGCTTTTAGGTTTTCTGTAGACTGCAGGTGTGGCCCATCATCTGTTATTTACTGAATGTTCTCATTATCTTGGCTAATACTAGTCAATCTATTTGCATGATATATGAAGGACATGTATGTGCTCAGCTGACTGGAGCCATGAGGTCCTGAATGTGATTTAACTTCCAATTCATGTTTCAGGTGCGAATCCAGAGAGCTGTTGAAATCCCAGCATCACCTCCGGCACAAGATCCAGAGAGCGATGCTCCAGCTGAGCCTGCAGAGCGGGATGAACTGCTGGACAGCGTCACGGCCGTCGAACAGAGTGACTGGCTCTGAACCAGCTAAACCTAATGAGATAGGTTGCAAGCTGTTGGGCTTAAGTGGACAAAGCACGCCATCTATGAAGTTGTATTGAGAGTGTCTGTTACATATTAAATGTCTGAAGACATTTGTGGGACTTTAACAATGCAATGGAATTTTATTTCCCTCTATATCAAACAGAGGGATTTTTTTCTATTCAAATACTGCTGTTGGTTTGGTATCACATTTTGTTTGCATATACTGGTATTGTCTTGAAAATACAGAGAGCTGTCACCTGTGTTTTGACATTAAAATTATTTTCTTTTTAAATGTTGTCAATCATTCCATCAGACCAGACATAACCTTTTATAATCGTATTCTAAAAATGTTACAGAATAAAGCTCCATAACTTTTTAGGACAGTTTTTATTGGTGTTGAAAGTGTGGTCAACACACACACACACACTGTCAGATTTGAATGACATTTGCAAGCGCTCTTGTGGAACACTTTTACTCATGTTTTAGAATACAAATATATATACAACAAATGAATTCTGGCATTTGTCTTGCTTCCCATTTTACAATGAGCATTACTGGGTATTCAAGTCCAAAGTCCAAATTTTGGTAGACTAACCAACTGGCAATGGTGTGACAGGACTCAAGTCCAGGGAATTTACCAAGGAATATGTCAATGTGTCAGTAAAGGGCACATACTAAATTTAATTCTAAAATATAAGACTGTAATGTACTTACACTATGACGTACTGTAAACGGTGTTCAGGTATATGTACAAACCTCTTAACCCTTGTGGAGACCTTAAGTAGGCATGACAAGTGACACAAATATATTACAGAAAAGGATCTATTGTATAAACATGCTTCAACTACATATTCAAAGACACGGGACAAAAGTGGGACTGAAAGACAAAACAGAGTAGCCAAAATATCTGATTTAAATAAATTAAATCCATCAGATATATAAAAGCATAACATGTACTAAGCCAGTTTACAAAGTTGTTTCACAAGGGAAAAGCAAATGTCATAGCATAAAAAGATAAAGGATAAAAAAAATGAGAAAGCATACAAAAACAATACTCAAAAACACTGACTGAATTCAGTCCATAAACAGCAAGGTTGAAAAGGTGTCCTAGAAAATCCCCTGTCCCATTTGGAGGGTGTGGGGTCTCATTACAAAGGTATAGTCCTTCATGGAGTTCCACAGCAGCAGCCTGCAAAGATGAGTTATCCAAAAAATCCTGCTTTAACATCCATCCTGATCAGCTGCACTGGCATTATTGGCTGCTGAGGACCTCAAGGTGTCTTGGACTCCTCTTTAGGCCTAAAGGACCCAGAGTAAGGAAAAAATTAAAGCTCCCAATAAACCACTTCCTGGACAACATGGTAATTAAGTGCATGCAGTGTTTTCTCACTTTGATGTGTCCATTTTTTCCTCCTCTGGCACCTTCTCTTCTTCTTTTACTTCTGTAAAGATTGAAGAAAAAACAAACTCATAGCTATCATGATAACACAGTCTCTGTATTTTACAGGATGATCTGACTTAAAATTTTTAAATCTGTTTATGTTACGAAATGATGATTAGGATGAGATGAAAATGAAAAAAATGAATAGATACCTTTTGTTTCCTCCTCACCTTTCTTCTCCTTTTCTTCTCCCTCTTTCTCTCCTTCAGTTTTGGCTCTCTTGACTTTCTTGAAGCTGGCTGCATTTCTGCGGCCTCCTTCGCCTTCATCCTCTGAGTCAGAGAACTCCTCCTCACATGCTATCCTCTTGTCATGAGCACGGACTGAACATTAACAGAGGGCAGGGTTAAGTTAAAAAAAATTAGCTCTACTGTTTCTAACTGCAAGTTGCTGGAGTTGTGGTGTGAATGTGCAAGAAAATTGCAACTATGCTAGAGCTTCTTACTGGAGATGCGTTTGTTGGGGTCATCCTCCTCCTCATCTCCACTGTCCTCCTGTACAGCATCCTCAGGGATGGCCTGCATCTGAACGCCTGGGGCGTGGGGCAGCATGCGCAGGTTCTCAAACAAGCGCTGCCTAGAGGACAGAATGCAGGTTGATCACAAACAAAGATGAATTGAGACAAGAACCTGTTACAAGGATGAGTTCTCAACCTTTCAATCACAATACTAGAAACCGCTGCTAAAAGTGGATATAAATGCTGCTGAAACAACTGAATCATGACTCAAGCAATACCGATTATGCAGCTTGACATTTCATTGAAAAAAAAAATCATAAACTAATAAACTGAATGGCAGCTTCATGCACTCACTTGATCTTCTCCAAGTAGTCGTTGGTGTTCTGATTGGTCATGTTGGAGGGGCTGATGTGCAGCTTGAAGTCTGGTCCGAAGTACTCAAAGTAGTCATTGTATGGCAGCTCTGTCAAGATTGTATCATTAGTGGATGAATATGACGTCATTTACTTTTTTTTCTCTTTTCACCTGTTGGAAAACTAATGTTGCTGCAAACAACAAATTCAAAATGTACCAACTGTAAGAAGACTCGAGGAGGCTACCTAAGCACTTTACTACAAAGCATGCCACTACCTTTTCCTTCTGTCTAAAAATGTAAGAAAATAAAAAATATAAAAAAGTTGCCACAGCCCAGAATAATGTCTTAGCGTTGCTAAACCAAACTAATCACATTCAGTGCAACATGGGCATTAATACTCACCATTGGGGATGGAGGTATCAAGGGCTACAGCAGTCTCATATGTCCAGCAGCGTGCCACATTACGGATGGTGTAGCCTCCTCCACCCAGCATTAGCAGTGGCAGGTTGAAACTCTTCATGTACTCCACACACTTGGCATGGCCTGAGCACACAGCATTAAAGTAAATAATGAGTTGGGGGAGATTTATTTGGTTTCTCAGTTAAACTTTATTCAAGACAGTTGCAGTTGCTGCATCAAGAGAGTAATTGTGGAGGGAAAGGTTGACTAACCTTTAATGGTGAGGTTAAAGCAACCGAGCCTGTCTCCTGACAGAGAATCAGCTCCACACTGCAGAACCACGGCACTGGGCTGGTACATCTCCATCACCTTGGCCATGATCTGCACAAACAACAATATTCACTCTCTCAAATGCTTCTGCCCATCAAGGGGAGATGTCAATTAACAAAACAGCACTGTCAACAAGTCCTAATTTACTCACAGGCTTGAATATGGCTTCATATGACTCATCGTCAATCCCATCCCTCAGTGGGTAATTTACAGCATAGTATTTACCCTTCCCAGCACCGATGTCCTGCAGAGAATAAAGGAAATGTCAACTCACTGTACAACTATGACGATGGTACTTTCATATGTCAAATTATTTAGAATCTTACTCTCAGGTCGCCGGTGCCAGGGAAGTACTCTCCATACTTGTGGAAGGAAACTGTCATAACACGGTCTGTGGTGTAGAAAGCCTCCTCCACACCGTCCCCATGATGGATGTCAATGTCTATGTACAGCACTCTCTGATGGTATCTGGAAAGAGGGGAAAAATCCTTTCAGTCCTAAAACTTTTGATTTAGCCTATGAGAAAACATCTAGAGGTTTTTGGAAGTAATCTAAAATTATAAAACTGTCATTTATTCTGAAAACATATTGACTGGGATAACAACTGGAACCTAAATTCACCATTAGTTTAAAAAAAAAACATTTGTTCAGCCACGCAGTGTATCATCCACTCACGTAAAACAAACTATTGAAGGGCTGTAGTACTCACTTCAGTAACTCCAGAATAGCCAGTACAATGTCGTTGACGTAGCAAAACCCTGAGGCCTCAGACTTCTTGGCGTGATGCAGACCTCCAGCCCAGTTGATAGCAATGTCTGTCTGCTGTTTGTTCAACTTCACGGCGCCGGCTGGAGCACAATGAAGAGGTGAGAATTAACAGCCTGCTGACTCTGAACTTAACAGATTACTGGGGTAATGATGGGATGATTATTGTTCGATACAACATGTCTGTCTGAGCAGTATTCAAAGAGAAACAACTTACCCACGGAGCCCCCTCCTGAGAGCTGGCAGAACTCAAATAGACCATCAAACACCGGACAGTCCTCTCCCACATTAACTGCAGAGCAAGGGGAGAGAAATAATCACGTTATGTCTATCGTTCATGTCTAGACAGTCAGATAGATGAACACAAATACAATACTTAAGATACAAGACCAAACTTACATCTCTGCATTTGTTTGCTGTACTCTGACATGTTGTCCGGCCGAATTGAACGCAGGAATTTGATGTAATCATCGCTGTGATACTTGGTCATCTCCTCTCCGCTGGCTTTGTGCGGACGCTGAAACACAGGACAAATTAGTTCCCGAGACACACAAGACAAGCTAAGAAAGTCCTTAAATTTGGCTGAAGAAGTACTGTTACTGTAATTTAGCATACATATATCTCCATCTTTCTGTAGAGGCCATAGTTGAGCAACAGGTTGTGAGTCATGCGGATTCGGTGGGGTTTCATGGGGTGCCCCTGTCCATAGTAGTAGTTTCCAACATCACCTGAAATGCAAACAAACATGTTGGATTATTTGTTAATTTTTCATGCAAATTGAAGAAATGTGAACATAAGTAAACAATAACAGAATGTGTTTCTGTGCAGAAGAGCTTGATGCACTGAAAATGTAGTGAAGGAAATCAACAATACCATCATGGATGCGCGTTATGATCCCGCAACTTTTCACTCCAAAATACCGAAATCAAATCGCTTCGAAGAAACTACACGAAACTACCCAGCTGCACATACACTGGTGCTTTATTACTCACAGCGACCAGTGTCGAGCAAAACCTTCTTTTTCGTCGAACTACTTGGTGTTTGAACGCAGCAACATGAGCCATTTTAATGTTAGCTTAGTGTTGACGTTAATTGCGGTGACAATGAAGTAACAGCTACTCATATCCCCTTTGTTAGCTCTCTAGCTAGTTACGATAACTAATCAAGTTAAAGTACTAATATCCGGTAGATTGGCGCCTAAATAGTATGTTATGGTCAACCAGCACATTTAGGAAGACTGAGCAGTTAGTATTAAGGCATTAATAGTCTGTGTGGAGTCGGCGACACAGTGTTAGACTGAGATGAAGAGAGCCGCCTGCTACTCAAGCTAGCTCGGTTAGCTAACGTGCCAGGTTAGCAAGAGGTGAAATAAACTGCAGCCTTTGTTTGCGCAAAGTGGCTGGATTTCATTCATTAATGCGCCCGCAGTCTACAGGAAAGGCACACGAGTACTCACCGTCATAGTAGTAGCAAACTTTTTTCTTTGTTCCTTGGGAAGTAAGCGCCATTTTAGTGCTCTTTGACTGGCTTTCACCGCAGGAGACAACAGCGACAAGAGGCGGATAGTTTGTATCGCGTCCAATCAATGGGGTGTAGTGTTAGCTGCTACCAAGAGGGGGCGACAGAGCCAGAGTCTGTCCCACCACGATGTAAAAACTAAAAGCCTTGATTCACAATGTGACATAACAATAGGTTCAAAATGCATTTTAAATAGTTGCCATTATGCACCGGAATGGTACAGTTTCATATTTTACAGTATACATGATGTTTTTGGATCATAACGATGCATTAGTGCATAGGCAGTATGATAATAATGCAAGTGGTCAAGGACACAGAGCTCAATGACGAGCTACTTCTTTCTACTTTATATGCTACTTGGGTGTTTAATCTATGGTGATGCATCATATTTTTTAAGTTTAGAATTTTCGAATATAAAATCTCAGGTATCAAATGTGCCTCTAAAATGTGGTCCAGTGTAAGATACAATGGAAATGTGAAATGAAAGTACTCATGAGTAGCACAGGCACCTCAAAATTGTACTTGAATCGTACTGTGAGATTTTACACAGTTACATTCCACCACTGCTACTCAGTAACATTAAAAATATGTTTTGAGTGGCTGTTATATTTGTTTGGTATATCTGCAATATATTATTACTCACAACATACAAATTACAGTGTCTAATGCACAATAAAACTTTTGAGCATTTTTGTACATTATGAAACATATCACACAGTATACTCTATGGTGGTTCATTTTAGGTGAAGTGTGTGATGGATACTTTATTCTATGTCAACATCGAACAACATCCACATAAAGCTGTTTATTGTAAATAAAAGACCATTTGAAAACATTTATTAAACTGCAGAGGTAAAACAGCTGAAGCAGTTTGACAGTATTTACATCTTAATAAAGAGCACCAGGAGAGCAGCTACTTATCCAGCTACATCAGACAGTTCCCAGTTTATTCAAGCAGCATGGTGATCACTCTCCTTATGCTCTGCAGTGATCCAGCTGTGACAAGAGTTTCAGGTTCACAGTTCCAGGTGTGACTGTATCATATCTAAGAGGCCCTTTCAGAATAAGACAGATGCAGAAACAAAGTATTTGGAAAGTCTCAGTGTGTACCCTATCAATATAAAGGCATGTACTCTAAAAGAAATCCAGCATCCACCTTCACAGGCTGTGCCTTTAGTTTGAATATATTTATTATATGTCTGTATGTCTTTGTGCCCCATCAGGGCTATTCCTGGTACTGCCTCTCTGTGGCAGTGAAGAAATCATCCAGAACGCTCCTCAGGTACTCAAAGGTGGGCCTGTCTTCTGGGCTTTCCCTCCAGCACATGCACATGATGTTATAAAGCCCGTCTGGACAGTTTTCTGGCTTTGGCATTCTGTAGTTTCGCTCCAGGTTCTGGATCACCTCTGGGTTGGACATACCTGAACAACAGGTAAAATGGAGGAGTAGACAATGGATGTTTTCAGCATTTATAATCCATGCTAAACTTGCAGTTTGGTGATATTATAAAATAATTTTGTAATGAATCACTGCCATGAATGAGCATTTACCAGGGTAAGGTATGCGTCCATATGTCACTATTTCTGTCAGGAGGACCCCAAATGACCACACATCTGATTTTATGGTAAAGGTGCCATAGTTAAAAGCCTCTGGGGCAGTCCATTTGATGGGGAACTTTGCACCTGTGAACACAGTAGACAAAAAAAAAAAGCATGAACACTTGGTGGAGCTGCTGATCAGATTTTCATCACACTTCAATCTTTGTGATTGAATTTGAAATCTTTCCTTGTCAAATCTACCAAAAATGTTATAATAAAACAACATTCTATGAGACACATTATTTCCCAGACTCAAAATAACATGTGATATAAATAATGTGTCAAGTCTTTATACCCTCTCTTGCTGTGTATTCATTGTCCTCAATCAGTCTCGCCAGTCCAAAGTCAGCAATCTTACAGATGAGTTCCTGAGACACCAGAATGTTGGCTGCTCTCAGGTCTCGATGAATGTAATTTTTCGCCTCGATGAAGGCCATGCCGTGAGCCACCTGCAGGGGACAGCACATCATCAGACAAACCACCACATCTGTGTGTTCAAGCATGAAACACATGAGTGTGAGAGACCTGTGTGTGATTTTGGATTGGGCAGTATTTGTGTGTTTTGGACAGATGAACAGAAAGATCTTCCAAACCAGGGAGTTCACCACTTCCCCAGGTCAGTCCCTTATACCCTTTACCTCTGTACTCCACCCACGCACTCCACCCAGGTGCACAGCTGTGCCTGCTCTACTTCCTGATACTTACAGCTGCAGCCCTGTCTTTACCTTACTGGCAGACCGGCTGATTGTTACAGTGACTGTGTTTATGATTCAAATACTACATGAGTCACTTCCTCATAGGCAGACCACAGAGGGAAATTGATACTATACCTAATGTATGAAGCGCTTGGTGTGCGGGGTATTTAAAGAAATGCTGATGATTTCTACAGAATTCAACACCTACACTTAATAAGCACGTGTCAATTGTGTCTGTGTGTGTGTTCAAATATGGGACTCTCTACATTTTGCTGGGTCAGTTGTGCACGTTTCAGACATAAGAATCTATCACATAGGTACGATTGGCCCTTGGAGTCTTGTCAGAAACATGAGATGTACGTATATGTGGGATGTGTATTTCATAAACTTTTACCGTCATCATGACTTTCCAGTAGGGGAACTTAACGCCTCTTTACTCTCCATTCCTTTAATTTGATTGTGGTGTGAATCAATGGTTTAAACCATCATTTTACATTAATCAAATTAGATATTTGCTTTCATCTCCCGTAGCTCACATTCATTTGAGTAAAATCTCAAGTTCTTCTGATCACATGCATAACAACTGGCTTGATGGTGTCTTTCTGTAAAATATGTTCACCACAAAACTCTGCATAAAACTCTACGTCTCTGCACCAACCTCTAAGGCGTCAGAGCATCTGCCTACTCCGGATGAAGAATCTTTTTTCTTGTTCAACTTAAGCCTGTCTTCCTGTGGTTTGTGTTTTCTGTTCCCACACCCACAATACATGTAAGTCAAAGTTCCCTTACCGGCATCTAACATTTGAAGAAGCAGCCAGATGTGGACACGATTAGAGTTTGACATTTTGGGAAACACTCCTATTGCACTTGTATTGTATACTCCTACACTTTGTTGCCGAGAATCAGATAAGAAGATAGATATGCATGTATGCTAAAAATGAGCTATTTGAGTTATTTCAGCATAGAGATGGGAAACATGGAAAACAGCTAACCTGGCTATGTCTGGGGGTAAGAACAGCCTAAAAGCATTTCTAAAGCTCGCTAATCAACACATTATATCTCATTTGTTTAAAGCTATGGTCAGTAATGTATTTTAGAAGCCTTTTTGTTATATTTGTTGAAATTCTCTTTACAACAGCAATCAATAAATCCAATGCTCTGACAAAGAAAAGCAATAATCTCATCCATGATATGATGATGTTATGGGTTTTCTTACGTGTGAATAGGCGCATGAGGTATATGGTTAAAGATGACAACAATGTGCTGTATTCGTAGCACAATACACACACCCTGAGCCAAAGAACAAGTGAGCAGCTAACCCAGGAGATGGAGGCCTGAAGGAAGGGCATGGGATTTTTCATTTGGATACTTTCAAAAATCTAGCATACTCTTACTGGTTTTTCCAGTGTTACCAACCCCAGCCTTAATCAATTTGTTTTAAACCTCCTGGAGGTTGCCTGATAACCTCACAGTGACAATAATGCCACATTTACACCTGAAGTACTCAGAGGTTTCAGTCCCAGCAACTGCACTTCTCAAAGAACTGAAAGGTTCCTTGAGATCGTCTCTGTCTGTGTTTTCAACTCGCAAAGCATAGTCAAATTAGTCCGCAGAAGTATGAAAAAGTGACGACACTCGTGCAACTATACAACAATGATTATCTGTCTTGTGCTTTCTTCTGTAACGCCACATTGATGTGTCGAAGCACAATATACCTGCCAACATTTTTCATGGGTTTCTTTCTCATTTCAGGGCCCGTTTTGTTGTTTCTCATGGGAAACTCCAATACATAATTTGCATGGCCTTCACACTTTATCATGAATGATCTTCACACACGGATCCAAGTTTTGTATGTCTGTCTGACGTCACCCAAGTTGCCAGATCGTCTATGAAACACAATCTGCACATGCAACATAGAATTTTAACCAATGCGCTGATTCAAGGGGCGCGTGCACGAGCAGATAGCTGTGAGCTTAATACTCGCCACCATCGCAGAAAAGCCTCCATATTTTGAAACCTAAATGTTGGCAGACTTGCCGCTTGTATCAAACCCCATGATCAAACATCTGGCTTGTCTCTGCTTTAAATTGTATATTCACAACATGACCTTTCTTTTGAGTGACAGAACACAATGGTTATCATTTAGCAGAGCTGTGACAGAGTATCTTTCTGTTGCTAAAGAGACAACAAGACAAATTCAAAGAAATTAAAGCGGAAAATCATCATCATATATTAAGTTTCAGGTTTGGTCACAATGCCCTGATTTTGATGGCTCAGCTTAGTCTGCACCTTGGTGAGTACAAAAAAAACATGTAATATGACTGTGACATTCACGCCTGCACACACACCCATCAGGCTCTGTGTTATTACAAGATTAGTGTTGAATGTGAGCCTCGTTACAACAGCGGCCACTTTCCTGTGTATGAGGATCACGCTGAGAGAATAGGAAGTGAAAGAATAATTGATGGGTATGTGGTAAATGGAGTGAAAGGAGACAGACATAGACAGTGATAGTTAAAAAAAAAAAAAGTGTCTTGCCTGTGATGCCATGTCTATCAGAGTGTTCATGGGCAAACTGCTTCCCTCTGTTGTTTTCAGGTAATCCACTAGGCTACCTGTAAAAATGACATTCAAGTTATCTTTCAAAAAAAGAGCATGCATTCATGTTTTTATTTTATGTTTTTATTGACTTTTGCTGCTGCTAACTGAGCTGAACTCTAGGAAATTATTTCACAAATCATTCAACCTCGACACATGGACACCAGCAACCTATTTCTGCAAATACAAAACTGAATAAACTAGGTTACCATCATCAGCACATCCTGAATATTACAGATGCATGCACTTGTTTATTGTAACGTATTCGAAGGTGTGTGTTTGAACAAAAGTAAAATGATGCTTTGTCCAGATGACTAATGATATGTTCCTCAGGTCAAAAACACCATGATTCCCCACAGACCTAAATAGATGGAGTTGGACCAGAATAGCAGCTCAAATCAGGGAACATAACACCGTGAGGAAGTACACAGAGCATCAGTCAGATTGATGCATATTTTCTGACAGCTGACTTTGTGTTGAGTTTGATTAGCGCAGAACAATACCTCCGCACGCCAGCCAACCAAGTCAAACCAAAGGAAATGCTTTAAGAGGAATGACTGTGCCAGGAAAGAGGAGGCCTTTGCTCCTCTGCTTAAGTCCGGAAGACTGCTTTTGAAGTCTGAGAGCCAGAGGAACGCTCTTTTTGTCGAGGTCACAAAGGGAAGCTGGGATGACACGCCTGTTATTTTCCATCTTTGTTGTCTTCGGTAATAAAAAAAGGGGACAAATTGAAAAGACGGGAACTCCGAGCCATCCTTTCTCTTGACAACAGAGGCGACAATTGTGTCCTGTCCACACGTGGATCCCAGACAAAGAGGCAGCCTCATGTAGGGCCACTGCTGGTGGTTTACAGGCCACACATACAAGACCATACAAAGGCACTCCATTCAAATTCAGCTGTGAGGCAGCTGCTGTGTTTGTGACATCTCTCTGTGCATTTTGTTATTGTTCCTTAAAAGAAGACTTTTGAGGTTAAAATGAGACATATACCGGATCACTTCCATATGACTGATTAGCTATTACTCTGTTTGTAACATGAAAAGCTGTTTGCAGCTGTTGCTGTTTATTACTCATGTTTGTGATTCACAGTCATCTCGGTTGTATTTTGTTATGTAAGGACACAGGGGGAAAGAAGATGATCCAATGGCAAGATGCTGAACAAACTGGCTTTGTTGAAGTTTGTGTACCACCACAATCTTATAGTGTTGCAATATTTGTGTACATGTGTTTGTGCATGTGAGCGTCTGTGGATGCATGTGCCTGACACGGACTCTGGAAAGTCGCCAGGTCTCATCAGGGCTGAACAATAACCCGGTGAATCACCCTCTCCTGTTCGAAACCCCCCTCTCTTCTCAGACAGGAGAGACTTCCCCTCGGTCTGGAGGGGCCCGTGAAAAGAAGCGAAAGTTCATGTTTGCTTTGCAACATTTTAGCACAGAGCGGCGAACACAGGAGGGTCCTGAGGAGAAGGCTGAAAATAGCCCTATCAGAAGGCAGGCCACTTCAGCGGAGCGGCGTGCTTTGGGAGGCAAGCTTCATAACTTAAGCTTCCTTATTTAGATTTGCTCACATTCGTTTACAACTGCAGGTGATTGTACCGTGCATCTCATATCATGTCATTTATCAAAACCAAATAAATACAGAGGCAGCTGTGGTTGCTCCACTCCAGTCACTGGAGCACAAGTCTGAAAACACGGTGACTCACTAAATGGGTGAAACACATGCAGCAGCCCAGTCTTTTGTTGAAGCATGTGCTCTGGCACCCAGAGTCCGATAACAGATCAACATGTTTGATCCTGACTATAAAAACACTTTTCTTTGTGTTTGCTCCAGGCACAGAACTTACCCTGATGACACCATCTTTGTAACAGAGCGAGAGATTAAGGAAATGATCGTTTCAGACAGGCTGAGACATATTGAAGTTGACTAAACTGACCTGAAAGAAGGTATGATCACAAAAGGATTTCTTTTTAATTTATCTTGAAATGGGCATTCATGTCATGGAAACTCCAAAGTTTTGCTTTTCTTTTCAGGCTTTCAATGATATCTGGATTCCCCTCTTGATGCCTGGTATTATTGCTAAAATGCCCCAGGCTCTGACACACAGAGTATTTCTACCCACCATTTTCCATGTACTCTGTGACGATGTAGATCGGCTCCTGAGTAACAACAGCGAAGAGGCGGACGAGGTGTGCGTGCTGCAAGTTCTTCATCATGTTGGCCTCTGCCAGGAAGGCCTCCACAGACATCGTGCCCATCTTCAGGTTCTTAATTGCCACCTTCCTCTCATTATTGTAGACACCTGAAAATATACATGTAGAAATCACTGAGTTTCTTAAAAGCAGTGATTACACAAGACTAAGAGTCTGCAGCTCTGTGAGGCTGTACTTAGCTATACTGGTCTTTTGAGCCTAAATGCTATTCTAACTTGCTCAAAATTACGCTGCTAACATGCTGGTGATGGAGGTAAAAATGTTTACAATGTTGCCATGTAGTTTAGTGTGTTAACATGCAAACATTGTCAAAGTAACACAGAAAGTAACAGCTGAGGTTAATGGGAATGTCATTCATTTCGCAGTCATGTAGTCGTAAGCTAAAGTATTGGACTGGTTGATGATGGCGCCAGAGGAAAACTTGGATTGCATGGATTACATGCATGGATTGATGGATTACCAAAATCATCACAATTCATCTTGAGAGGGGAAAAGTTGAGAGTTGTTGAGACATTTCACTCAAAGCCCTAGATGATAAGTCAGGGGATCACCAAAATCAGTATGATTCATTGTCTGTGGCAATCCACCCAATAGTTGTTGAGTTATTTCACTCAAAACCAAAATGTCAACTTTTTGTTTCTGCTTGAATAAAAAGTCAGCAGGTTTCATCTTCTGTAAATATCTGCACACATTTTCATGACAGTCCATCTACTAGTTGAGATATTTCAATCTGGACCAAAAGGGCAGACTGACCCACATACTTTGCCCTTTATATAGCCGTGCTGCAAGAGTGATTAAAAATGTTTTGTATCCTAGAATTACTACACTATAATGAATGTAAAAGTAAACCAGGAGAGCTTTCATCGCAGCTTGTAATTGTTACAAATACCGTGGCTATGTCATGAGTTATGATCAAATAAAATGACAACAGTTCCACACAATTCTCATGTAAACAGGATCTCGTTCCAGTTCTGGCGCACGAACACTCCCGTATATCAAGTCAACTGAACCCACAGCAAAACCAGTTTTATCTTCAGTCATTTCAATCACTGAGCTTCTCACATCATGCATGAAACGTGATGTTGACAGGGAACAAATTATAGTCACTATTCAAAGCATCTCTTCTATCTACAATGGAAATCTTCTCCCTACAAAGGACGGTTATCGCATATTTTCACGGTAACTACCAAGAATAAACACTTCACAGCAAATGAAAGTCACTCCCATTATTCAAGTAAGTCCGGTGTGAGTATAAAGAAACAAATACAGTGTCCAGACTATATGCAAGAGGATACTGTAAATAGAAAGTGGCTGTGAAAGTTCCATGGTTGGCAGTGTTTAGCTCTAATACTGTGGTTTGTTTGGGATGTTGAATTGTGCTGGCAAATGTAGATGGAAAATAATAAGGGGGCTGTGGCGCAGATTATTTCAGCTGATACCCTTGTGATCAAAACACTTTGCCTTCTTGTTTAACTTGCTCCACAATGACAATGGACATTCATGCAAACTTTGTAAAGAGACAATTCCTCCAATCTGTGAACTCACTGGAAAGGAAGAGTCATGCATTTTGAGTAGTGCTGCATAACAGATAATACCTCACGTCGTTCTGCAGTTAGATGGTTCACACAAGCCTACAATTAAGGTTGCGTTGAGGAAACTATTCTGCATGCGCTGCAGAAAAACTCTGGCGAAAGGCTCTCTAGCGGACACACAGTCAAACCCACAACTCGATTGAGCAACTGGGCTTCGTACACGTGATGTATCTGTGAACAATGGTTCAAGCCCCTATGTAGAAAATGGAAACGTGACAGTCTTTTATTACTCGTCTCCTCTGTTGCTCACCCATCCACACTTCTCCAAACTGCCCTGCTCCAAGCCTGCGCTCCAGCTTCAGGGATTCACGAGGAATCTCCCACTCGTCCTGCCACCAGGGCTTCTGCGGTGCCCTCGACTGGCACGGCTTCACCAGCTTTGTGCACAACCCATCTGCATCACCTGGATGACAGAGAGAGAGAGAGACAGGTTTAAAATTAATCACATGAAGCCCCCCATGGTAATCAGTAATTTGGATTAACCCCTTGATGAGGCTATACGCACGTGTGTGATGCTGGACGAGCTCCTTCAACGAGTTAAAGGAGATCTTGGCTGTGATGTAGAAGCCTCCGTTGTCCATGTTGCGGATTCTGTAGTGCTTGACTCCTTCGCCGGTGTTGTGGTCCAAGTCCCTGATTGATAAGGAGTATGAGCCTGGAACAAAGAGGAAGCATGATTGAATGTGACATGATGAAGATTTCACCTGAAATATCTGAAAATCACAAATCAAATCTCACAATACCAGTTTGATTTTAGCAGCACAGGAGCAAACTCTATCAGCCCTAACACTGATTTTAATATGCAGTTGACCCGATTTTGATCTGCTTGACTGTTTTACAGCACAAAAAGACATTGATTTATGCTGCACACATAATGGGGTTTGCATGCCATTATTTGTTTCATATGTCTACCAGAGGCAGAGGCATGAAGGAAACATGCACGTACAAGTCTCGACATTTTTAGCAGTTAAGTGAAACTGAAATTAAATAGATGAAGCAGATTTGGAAACAAAAAGGGGTTTGTGGGAAATGGGCCTTATTTTAGAATCACTGCAAGTAATAACAAGACCAAGTGAGAGAGGACACCAGTTTCATATGTTTTCTCACGTGTATGGTTGCTTAATAAAGCAACATGCAGCACCTTCAATCAAATATAACAGACCTTCTCATATACACTGCTGAGAGACAACCTTGTGAATTATTGCGTGTAGACTGTGTATGGGTCAATGCTATGATGATCACTTCACCTGGGGTTGTTTCACTCTCTCGAATGAGGAAGGAGCCCAGCGTATTCCCGGGAGTGAGGAGGAGTCTCATGGCTTCATTTCTAGAAATGTTCTTAAAGAACCACCTGCAGCACAAACACACAATATGCTTCAACGCTTTCAGCTAACCACTTCCCTTCCCAGCGTGCATTATGAGAGATAAGGTCGAGAGCAGTGTCATTATGTTTCCTGTATGACGTACGGTTCAGTCTCCACCGTGGTCATTGCAACGAAGTTGTATGGGATGAAGCCCTGCTGGCCCGTGGTGAGAGACTCTGCCAAATACCACTCTGGATCTTCCCTGGATGGATGAAGATATAGCAATAATACCATGAGTGAGTTTACATATCTGCGATGCCTCACAGCAGCCTACACTTTGTGGGATGAAAGGAGACACCTTCATAAAGCACTTTCAATTAGGCCCCACAGGCAAAAGGGGTCTTTGCAATGTAAATGATAGCTGCATGAAATGGACCGCATCACATTTAGTAGGCTGGGAAATGTCTTGTCTTACATATGAGCAGAAGAGACAGGAGAGAAGACAGAGAAAAGACACATGCTCACTACAAGCAAAATAGAATATTCACCACAATGAACATGGCTTGTTAAACCTTTGATTTGTTCATAAGAGGAATAGCTCACCTCATAGAAACAAGTCACCTGAGATATTTTTTGTCTTATTTTCTGAGTACTTAAAAAACATATTTTATGTATTTATTTAACCATTCAATTACATTTTGTGCATGGTCTGGTGCCACATACTGTATGTAGAGAACTAGATTTCTTTCACTTTAATTCAATATATTTAGGGTTGTTTGCCTCCCAGAAACAGATACAGTTAGTCTAAAAATATTACAGTCCACCTTAAAAACAACCAAAAATCATGTCTAATATGCATAGCATATTCATGTTCGTAATTACATTATATTATATCATGTCATTGCAAACCCCCAAAATTACAGAGGAAATGACTTTACTACCCTACCCTGAATGAAATGAAACTCCATCAGAGTTGGCGGGACCACCAAATAAAACCAAATCCTCTTGCGTTTTTCAAATTTATGGAGTCATCTTTTTCTTACTAAAGAAAAAAAATCAAATTAACTCCCATGCGTTTTTCTTAATATCTTGTTGGCAAGTATTTTGTAGCTAAACAACTGCAATGCAGATCTGTAAGCACAACATGTATCTTTATTTCCTGTATTAATATGCGTTACAGGAGTGTAGGTTTCCTCTTTCGAACCCGCCATGTAATCACGTGACTAAACTTTTTTTTTTGTTTGTTTATTCAATTGTTGACAGTAGAGAGAGACAGGAAGCATGGGGCGAGCGCAAGGGGGTATTGGCATGCAACAAGTCCCCGCTCAGAAAGGCGAATACATGTTATGTGTCTTCGGCCATTTTTGAAGGTTTAAATGACAGTGAATCTTGCTGCATATATAGTGGTCTGAAATATAATTATAATTCTTCCTACTTGTTGAGGATCTTGAGTTTGTCGCCCTTCTCAAAGCCCAGGTCTCCATCATGGTTGGGTTCATAGCTGTATATGGCCACCACAAGATTGTCTGCAAGAATAATATTGAATAAGTTTTAGTTAGATAAAACATAGATGAAATTCATTGTTGACTGTTATTAGTCACAGATGTGATTGTTGTGTTGTGTGCTAGGTGTTTAAAATTCTTTCGATATTTTGATGAATGACTGCTACTGAAGGAGCTATGGCAGCGGTGAATGGAGAGAGTTTGTGATGGTTTCCTGTTATTAATGTGTGGCTGAAGGTGAGGTGTACGGGAAGCCACATTTCTCCTGTCTTGCAAATAAAAATTTCCAGTTGACTTTTCTTTTTGGGAGGTGTGCATCAAATTGTTTTCCATGATTACCGACATAACCGTATTTTGTTTCCAAAGACAATGCAACCACACGAGGAGTTACAAAGAAATATAGCACATACAGGAAGATGGGACACAGAGGGATGTGAAGGCCCAGTGGCAGAAAATGTCACCTTTTTTTTTCTTAAAAAAATAAAATATTAATTGCTTTCTGTATGCAATGATTAGCCAAGGCTCTGCAACAGACAACTTATAAGGCACACTAAACCTGAGTGTTTGCTGAGGAAGATTAGCCAGTGAGGTATCAGGTATTTCTCAAGCATTTTCGAGGCATTATCTGTAGTGTAAGCAACTTGGTAAGGAAATTGGTGAGGGAAATGGAAAATGGAAAATGTTGCTTGTGTCAAATATAAAATGCACACACAGCAATGACTTAAGGAGTGAGAAATTAGGACGGTAAGAAGTTGTGAAAATGTGAAACATACAATTAATAGAGATGCAAAATAAACTCCTAACGTTCAATTTAATTGGGGGTTTAGGAAACATTAAATGCTTTTTAATGTATTTCCAATATATTTTAATATTATTTCCTTAAGTAGACTGTCAATAATGCTTTAACACTGCCTGAAGCTTCTAAATATATCATGTACTGCATGTCTGTCTGACCTCTCCTATGTTGCCATTAAAGTGGTGTCGTATGTTTTACCTGACTTGACTTCACTCACCATATAACGTATAAGGGACACACACAGGCACATAGAGAAAAATATACTTGTTACCTGGTAAAGGAGACGTAGGAGGCGAATGCTGCGATGGGTGAAATGGAATCAGCTGGTCTATGTACTGGGGAGAGAAAAACAAGATTAGACTTGTGTTTTAGATTCAGCTTTACTAAGAACAATAGAAGATTCATGCAGTAAAACAAGTCATGTTCACAGTGAAAGCTGTGTACATTTTGTGCTAATCGCCCAGATGTGGTTAGTTAATTGTCAGCAGTTTCATTTTTTTCCCCAGTGAAATTGATGTGTTGTAGCACATACAGGTGGTTTTCTCCTTCATTTCTAATCTCATGGTACGTCTAACTCATGGAAAGGAAACAAACAACTTCATGCAAATAATTACGCTCCCATTTAATCACACTGGACTTTTGTGGACTCAAACAAACAACAACAGATTGTGCTTTATGATATTTTTTTTTGGTAATGGTTACATGATTTACACAACATGAAAAGAACTGCGGGAGTCCATGTTCACACCTTCTAATCTGTGCTGTTCTGCAGTCAAGTAAGGTGTATTTCCTCCAAGTGGTCACTCACACTCAACCACACAAACAACCAAAGCTTGTATATGTCAAGCTCTCTTCCACACATATATACACTACAATGTACTGACATGTGTGCATAGACATAAAATAAAAATGCACATACAAAATATTCACACTTACTGGATTGCATGACTGGGGAGCTATGGGACAGTTGCAGTGTTCGCAGATTTCATCCAAGTTCTCGATCCACTCGCTGTCTGAATAGTCCGAACTGCAGTTACATCCCATCTTTCCTGCAATTTAGAGGTTCAGGTTGTTTTTTAGAAGGTGTGATACGGGCATCAAAATGTTCATGAAATGATCATTACTCATTTTTTTCAATTACAAAGATTCCCTAATAGAAGTGTTCTCTTTTTGGTCAGCATCTTAGACAGCGATTGTGTCCCCAAATAAATCTACCAAACCAAGACAATTTTCAAATTATGGAAATGTTAGCAAATATATATATATGTAAAGCATATATATATTTTTAAAAATGTTCAAAAAAAACCTCTTTCATGACTCCATTTAAGATTTGTAGGTGGCGAACACTGACAGAAGACACAAAATGTTTGCATTTCCGAAAACAGCTGTAATCGGCTGTGGCTGAGGGCCTCGCCTCAAAATGGAGGATCGGTGGTGAATCAAGCTGGAAACTAAGAGACTTACACCTGCAAAAGCTTCCATTTCGACACTTTTTTGACATTTTGACAGCGTACGTGCACATGCACGCAACAGTCGAATAAAATCACATAAATCGCACCCAGAAATGCGACAATCAAACTTTCGGCGTTGCAAATCACAGGCCTTTACATGTTCTAATTCTAATTCAGACTTGAATAGCAGGAGCAATGAAAGGCTAATCTGGTATAATCCAGTGTCTGCACGTGTTCTGTATTGTGTTTTTACGGTGGTGCCCTGCACGAACCGGCTTTCTCAAGCTCACTTGGCTCCCATTGGACCACTCATGGAACAGGGTCAGTGGGCTAATCGCAGCAGCCGTCTGTCCCAAAGGCTCAGAGCCATGAGAAAAATCTGAAGAGGTCTGACCCGGCAATAACAACACACCACTGTACTGAGAGGCCAAGGAGTGAACCACTGGAGGATCACCGGGGTATGGAGAGCTTTTTTCTTGAATGATCAGCACTCCTACGCCTGCAAAGCTAGCCAGCACTCAGGGAGTCATACAAACAAAGTCAGCATTTTCCATTGAGGGGCTACCCTCTTCTTTTTATGATGTGCAGCTGAAGGCCTTTCCAAATAAATACTGATGATTGTTATTGTTTGCAAAGGATTATGGGTCTGTAGATGATAAGTGAGGTCTGTAAGACATTCGGCTCAATGTGAGTTTAGTAATGTGTGGACTAATGAACTATGGCTTTTCAAAAGACATTGCAAACACCATAAACCAAGAAACAAAATTTACATGTTAAAGAAAAAAGACATTTTTATGCAGATTTTCTTGTTGTTGGATGAATTTCATCATAACCTTTCGACGCTTCACATTCAAATTTTCTACTTCACATCCAGTCATCATCACCTACTTTATCTCTCTCTTTTGTGTGACAGCTAGGAATTTCTAAACCACATAAACGCCTGAAGTTGATGTTTGATTTTAATAATAAACTTCATGGATGGATTAATATGAATATGAGAGAAAACATCTTACTGTTCTTGTGTGGTCTCGTCTTCTTTGTAAAACTGCATTTTTATCAACAGTGACAATGACACAACCAATATCTGAATATGTTTTGTTACCAGCTTTCATGTTGAATAGGAAACACAACAGCATACGAAACCCAAATGGAAACAAAATATGGATTTTATGTAATCGGCTATTACTTCTGGGTGTGGGCATTATTCTTCTCTATACGTCAGTTCAGTACAATAATATTATATAGCAAAGCCAAAAGCTCAAACCCCTTTACCAACACTAAACAACCCCTCTGATTTATGTAGCATATTTTATATAACACATACTGTATGATAATGTTCTATCTTAG
The DNA here is from genome assembly GCA_025331565.1 of Holacanthus passer. Classification (NCBI taxonomy): domain Eukaryota; kingdom Metazoa; phylum Chordata; class Actinopteri; family Pomacanthidae; genus Holacanthus; species Holacanthus passer. The sequence continues at coordinate 2,409,765 of JAFREQ010000018.1, read as the reverse complement.
CCACAGTCTTTTCTTTCTCTATATTCTATTATATAACACGGATAGACTCACAAGTTTGAAACTTACCTCTTGAAATATGAAAGGTCTCTTCAAGTGTCCAATAATATCAGATTTCAAGCTCCGCCATAGAGATATTCTTAATTAAATTTGTTTTTTTTTTTTTTTTTTAAAGAAGAATTTATCAGTTTTTGAGTCTTTCAATGCTGGAGCCTGGGTGTGAAGATGTCATCATCCGCTGCTCTTATTATAACTAACTCAGTGCAAGGAGTGCTGATGTGTGTCTGTACACACACACACACACACACACACACACACACACACGTAAGTGAGTGGAGAAGAGCAACCCAGAGAGTTTCCTGTCGTTGAAAGGTTGAGGGTTGCTGTGCAGGCTTCTAACAGGTGCTTTAGTGTGCAGCTGTGTGCGAGCAGGGGAGACGTTACAGGCTCCATGGTAAAGGGGTCAGGACAGCACCTCTCCCAAAGTGGAAGCCGAGATGTGAATGTTCCAATACAGTTCGGCAAGGAGGGGGTACGACAGGCTGCGAGACGGTGGCAGGGTTATATTTGTCTATTTTTGTGCTACTTTTGTGAAAAACATCTGTAATTCTGTGGCTAAGATGAGGAACGCCATCAATGTGGGGTTGAGATGGCGGTCCAGCGTTATTTAAAAGAACTGCAAGAGGGTATTTGATAAGATGGAGGATTTCAATTAGCAGCAGATTGATCTTAACAGTGTTATAATTAATTGTAATTTATTATATAATCAAACTATAATTCAATACAGTTGGGACAATGCGTAAAACATAAATGAAAAAAAATGTTTGCTCATCCCTTTTGACATATACTTAATTGAAAGCAGTACAAAGACAACAGATTTAATGTTTGACCTCATCAACTTCACTGATTTTTGTAAATATCTGCTGATTCTGAATTTGATGGCAGCTACATGTTTCAAACAAGTTGGGACAGGAGCAACAAAAGACTGTGAAAGTTGTGGACTGATCCAAAAACACCTGTTTGGATCATTCCACAGGTAAACAGGTTCATTGGTAACAGGTGATAGTATCATGATTGGGTATGAAAGGTTCATCCTGGAAAGACTCAGTCGTTCACAAGCAAGGATGCAGAGAGGTTCAACACTTTGTCAAACACATGGTTGTATAAAATGTTGTCGGTAAACACAAAAAACATTCTGGCGATTTAGGAAGGTCATGTTTCCTGTGCAGCGGTTTCGGGCCTCAGATTTAGTACCAAGACAACAAGCTAAAAGGCTATTTATATCAATGACACATGTGGTTTGTGTCTCTTCTGCTTGTGGCCAGCAAGCCTCTTAAAAATAGACTTTGGCCTTGGTTTTTACAACTAAGTCAAGAATGAAAAAAGTGGCAAAATTAGTTGCAAATATCTCACTTGCAAAGGCAAAAAAAACCCCAATGTCAATCAGCGAATGACCCCTCTCTGAATCGCTATCTTAATCAAAGGTCTTTGTTCAGTGGTGGCCACAGCACGGTCACATTTTGCCCCCAAGTAGACACTCGAAGTAACAAGTCTCTCAGGTTCCTAACACACTCTGAGCCTGCACTGCTGCGTTTTCTGCCTTTCAGACAGCTCTGCTTTGGGCCACATCTCTTCTCTTGTGGTGAACGGCTGCTGCGACAGAGCGTGCACTGGCAGGAAGTCAGTCCAAACTTCACAGGAAGTGCACCGAAATATGTGCTTAGAAGACTGCCACAGCATAGATTAAGTGTCACTTGCGATGAAACCACCTGAGCACACTCTTTTTCCGTTAAAGCACGTAAGTGAGAGAGTGTAAATCTAGGAGGGTAGGTGAAGTAGTCTCACTTTTCTTTTGACATTTTGACAGTGACAGAGTGTTTTACTGAGCTGATTTCCAATAAGACAACTAGAAAATAAAAAGAGGCATATACACATCCATTGTAGTTAATCCGTTTCTGACAGCAAAATCTGACCAGAGACAAATTCCTCATGATTAAGATCAAATCATATCGTGGATCTCCTGGCACGTATCTAAAAGAGCCTCACCATCTTTGGAGCTTCTGGCAGGCCTTTTGAGCCTTAAAGGGTATTCCTAGTTTCCCCTCGACCACAATTGTCACTGCTTCCAAATGTGGTTGGAAATCACTTTCTGTTACGCAATCAAACAGAGATGCTATCAATACGCAGAAAGTTTTCCAACCTTCCTCCCTCCCCGCATCTCGATGCAGGTGTTGGCCTCTTTCATGCGAGCGAGCGCCACTTTTGTTTTGCTGCTGGTGTTTACTCAAGTGCACTTTAATACTGCCATTATCTAATTCACATAACATGCTTTTTTTAAAGTTTTTTTTTTTAGTTCCAAAACAAACTATATGCTTTATTTACACAGTGATATTAGCTTCTGCTCACATGATGGCACGTGGTGTGATTTGGGGAAAAGGTCAAGAGAAAGTATCTGCAGGGCAGAGCTGAGTGGCATGAGAAACACAAGTCTGCAGCGCTCCGCTGTAAAAGCATTCAAAGAAGAATAAGACCTCGAGGTAGTCTGTGCATTTTCCATGTGATATTCATTTCCATTATTGAGGTCACACATGAGGTCATCCGTGTCCTGATGTATGTCACATTATGTACATTTCAGCAGCCCTGGCTGTGCTCTCATTTCACATAGTGGCCGCACTCTGCCAAGGCATATTTGGTTTCTTGTTCGACTAATTATGTCCAACAATGTCTCTGGTTCTGCACATCCCTCTAGGGCCCCATTCATATGTTTGGATATTATACCAGGTCATGAATGTCTCGCAGACGGAAAGAAGAGACTATTGTGCAGGATAGCTTTAAGACCAAGGATGGATGACGGGGATGAATTTGTTGAAGACTGATAGTAACAGTTTTAAAGAGCTGGTCCAAAGTATCTAAACATGTCATAGCCAATATTTAAATGCTCATAAAACATAATTAACAAGCGGCATAGATATGGCAAAGTCTCTTTAATATTGTGTTGTATGTGCAACAGAAAATAGTAATTTACATTTTAAGGCATTTTGCTTTCATTTGTCATATAGATACATTCATTATTACAGTAGCATGTTTTTACAATCTGCATAGAATGACAAAAAATTGTAGTTGTTTTTTTTTTTTTTTACATTTAACACAGTTACAATGTCAAATATCACTCAACAAAAATATTTCATTCTTCCTACTTGCTGTTACTAATAATTTTAAGCTATATAATAAACCATTTAATTTGCCCTAAATCACCCGCTGAGCTACAAAATACACTTGGTCACTGTCCAGCCATATATAGTTTCCAGTCCATGCTCTGCTGCATCTGGACGTGGTAATGGAAAAACAAAATGCATTAGGCACAGCCTCCTGGGTCCTGTCACTGTCGTGGTGAGGCTGCAGAGATATTTTTGGTTTGTGAAGAAGAGGTGTAAAAATGCTTGAGTGTGATCTCTCACTTCCTTTGAGGATACAGATAGGGAGAGTAACCAGATATGCCACCTTCATACTTTTTTATTTCAGCCACCTCCACAAAAAAAATCTCACTACTAGTAATGTAAATCAGTAGTTCCCAACCTTTTTGGCTTGTGACCCCTTAAAATGAAGCAACATCTGCTTGCAGCCCCTCATCGCTGGATGTGACCAATTGAACCAAAGGGTGGTCTCAAGAGATAAAGAGTCACTTTCTAGAAAAATGACTCAAAGAAAATCTTTTTTTTTTTGACTCCTTGTCTGGGCCTCGACCCCTAGGCTGGGAACTCACTGACTCGCTGTGAAGTCATCTGACCTGTCTACCTGTCTGAAAATCTCCCCAAGGCACTGTCTTCTGTTCTGAAGTGAGCTTCTTCTTATTTCTAAGACGATTTATGAAACCAAATCATTGTGTGTAAGCTACTGAACATAATGCCCATTACATGTCTACCTTTTTATTTCAGGCTAGTCTTCATCTATGTCCTCTGATGAACATTGCAGCATGCAAAGAACAGTCAACAGTAGAGCTGCCCTTGCTCCATCCACCTGGAAGGTGTGTTGATATTCAGGGTGTGTGCCCCTACAGGTCTGCACACTGACGCTTCCTCAGGCAAGTCAAGCCAAGGTGCACATCAAAGGAGTCATTCTCACTTCCACGCAAACCTCCAGAGGAGTTAATAACCCTACTGTCTAGCCAACACAAACACAGAGGAGGAGATGGCTACATCCTCAGTGACACGAACAAAGGTGGAGGTTTTTAACAGAGCGAGAAGCGTCTGGAGTTGATGTTCATCTTGGTGAGGCCCAGGTGTTTGAGCGGGGTGGACAGGGCGAAGGCAGCCTTCATGGGGATGTCGCACAGCAGGTCCGACTCCTCGCCGCACTCCTCCAGCTCGTACGTGGCGTCGTCCAGCATCTCCTTGTGGCGGTGGCACACCTGCTCCACTTTCAGCCGGTGGATCTCTGCACGCAGGCGGATCAGCTGACGGGCCAGGCGGTTGTCCTGGACCTGCATCTCTCTCTGAGGACAGAGGGAAGCAGGGGTTGGAGGGGATGGAGGGGAGGAGGCGAGGAAGAGAGATTGAAGAGAGAAGTAAGCATCAGTGAGATACCATAAAACATTGGGTTTTGCATAGCTCTCATCACAGGTGTTATCTTCTTATCAAGGTGTGTAAATCACTGGCATGTGTGGCATACGGGCTGCAGCCTGAGACCGTGAGAAAACAGACATCACAATGTGCCACAAACTGTTTGCTAAGGATGTGAGGACTGCATGAAGTCACTCATGCTATCATCTAATTTAAGCCAGGCATTCATGCTGGGCAGATCACTGACACCTGGAGAGGTGACTTAGAGGTGAAGCAGGGAGGTAGATCTGTCTCACACACATGCTGGATGGAGAACTTTACAAAATCAGTCAGGGCAACATTATCAGCTCACTAAAATGACTGTTCTTCAATATAGTCACTCACCAGCTCTTTTCTCAGAAACTCCAAAGCATCATCAATAGTGTCAAAGCCACAGATGTTGCGCACAGCCACTTCTTCTGAGCCGTCGCTTCTCCGAGTCGCAGACACAGACACTTCTCCTCCAGAGTCCGGACTGTCCGACCTCCACCCCCGGCTTTGGACCCGCTCCTGCCACTCCAGATAGGACGGTCTGCGGGTCTGCAGCTTCAGCTTCTCCGTCAGAGCCTTCACGCTGTTCAAGTCCTCCGTGTCCCCCTCGGAGGACTCATCTCCAAACTCTTTAAACTCCATGGGCGCAGTGATGAGCGCGCTCCTCTCGGACATGCGCTGTGCGGACTGGCAGCTCGGGCGATCAGAGCTCAACAGGTCCTCACCTCCTTTATATGGAGATAAGAAGCAGTGACCGCCCATCCAGCACAGGACACACAGGCTGGGGCACTTAGTTCTGTCTTTCATGAAAGGAAGTCAGAGATCCAGCAAAGCTTAGTCACGTTTTGATTGAAAATATAAAGTTAGAACTGTGCAGAATTGGAGAGTAAAATTAGTTTGAGATTTTAGAGTGAGATGTGATCTGTTTTGATACTTTTTAAAAACCTACAACAAGCCTACAATAACATTTTAAGGTGCTTGTACTTTGCAGTTCTGTTATGTTACTTTACTTCACCAGTGCTGGAATAGTCTTCTGATTCTTTATTTAAATACAATTAACATGACAACACTGCAAAAAGATTCCTTTACAAGTCCTTCATTCAAAATCTCACATAAGTAAAAATACAGTATTAAAACCAAATGCCAATGAAAGAATTAAAAGAACGTAATTCATGTATTATATGCATTTTATTGTCTATATTATTTTACTGGCTTATTATAAGTGATGCATTATTGTGTAAGAGGCATTACATCGACCAGCTACAAGCTGCTTTATATTAGTGTAGATAGTTTAATCTATGCAGTGACTTGTATTGTATAAGTCTCCCACGTGTTTGAACGTAAACTCATCAAATCAACAAAGTAATAAAATCTGTCAAATATATGTAGTGGAGAAAAAATTTAAACGTTTCCCTCTGAAATATAGTGGAGCTGAAGTATATAAAACGGCATAAAATGAAAATACTCAAGTAAAGTACAAGTACTCGCAATTCTACTTAAATGCATTAGTAAATGTACTTGGTTACATTCCACCACTGAAAAGTTATATACAACTAAAAGAGAAATATTGTGCTTTTTTAAAAGGGGGATTTAATTTAGTGCTTTACTTACAATACATATTTTGCAAATAAATGTTACATATAAAAGTGACCAACATAACATGCACATAACATAATGCATAATTCATTCTGCATGAGTAGCTACTTTTAATACTTGCTGGTGATACGTAGACTGCAATTACAAAGTAAACTATTGAATGTAGAGCCTTTACTAGTAATTGATTATTTATAAACTGTGTTACTTCTGCTTAAGTAAAAGATGAAATACTTCTTCCACGACTGCACTCAAAAAATGCTGTCAGCCTTTTTTGTGATTTCAACCAGCTCTCTAAGTTTGACTGTGCTGCCATCTGGTGGCCATTTATGGCATAACAAGCACATCACTGCTGCTTCCTTCCACTCCCCCTCAATGTGCAAAAAAGTTTTACCAGAACTATGTGACACATGTCAGTGTTGCTCTTTCTCAGGAAACGTGCACTTCCGTCTTGTGTGGCCTCAAGCAGCGAGTTTCTATTTCCCCTCAGCCACCTGTGTGTGTGGAAGACGGTGTAGCTGCACCATGCTGAGGACAAAATGACTCTATTTATAGGCTCCTTATCGTCCAACAAACAGAGAGAGAGAGATACAGAGCACTGGAGGCAGTTCGCTTTCATTTTCTCACAGGAGAGGCGAGGAAGTGATTTGAAGTGGTCAGCAGCCGAGGCTTTTTGAGTGTGTGTGTGTGTGTGTGTGTGTGTGTGTCGGGGAGCTGATGGAGTTTTCTGAGCACATCAAGACAGCCAACGTGGAGGATGTGGTGCTCCGACAGCCGCTGCACCCGCCGAGCAGAGGCACCCTGTGCGTCACCGGCCACCACCTGCTCTTCTCGGACAGGGAGGAGGAGGGGGGCAGCTCCAGGCAGGTGTTACTGCTGCTCAGGAACATCGATGCCATTGAGAAGAGGTGAGGACTGAAGGGTGGCTTCACTGCCACAGCACACACCTAGATGAGCATCATACAGTGAAGATGTCAAATATACAGTCATTTGCTGTCACTTGATTTAACAGAAGTCAATCTGATTGCTTTTAAATACTTTCAAAAGTTTATGGACAATTTGAGCTGTTATTTATACAACTAAAGTTAGTCATGGTCAAACAAATAAACACACTAATCAACATAACTAATCAACACCAAATCTGTCTCTATTCTGTGCCAGTGAATGCTCCCATGTCTAATTCATGTCTAATTCCATTATTCCTCAAACCTTTTTTTAACCAGTGTGGAAAACCTTTTGGCCTATTCGGGCCTCTTCTCTATCGCAGACCGCAGTGAAAGGTTGGACATCAATCTGTGTTGCCATGTGTCTGCTGTCTCCTTTGCCTACAGTGCTGAAACAGGAAATTTGCTCACAAGTTTGCAGCAGCTCTGTTTTCTCATCACCTTACACACACAGACACCATGTCGTGTTTTTTGCTTGCTGCTAACAGCTTTTTCTTAGCATCATGAAAGCCTGAGCAGTGTTGAAACCACTTGATATATATTTGTGGGCCAGCAACAGCTAGTAGGGTTTGCACAGCCAATTGTCAGCAAGAGAAAGCCACATACACACACACACGCACGCACACACGCATGCATACACTCAGCCCAACTGACTGGGTTTCCTTTTCTGCTGCAAGTCAAACTTTCTGCACTGCTAGAGGGCACAGGGGCGTTGTTTCTATTGTTTTGTCTAAGAACTACAGTGTTGTGTGTGTGTGTGTGTGTGTGTGTGTATGTGTGTGTGTGTGTGTAGGATATCTGGGTCTTCAGGGACGATTACCATCAAGTGTAAAGATCTGCGTGTGCTCCAGCTCGACATCCCAGGCATGGAGCAATGTCTCAACATTGCCCACTCTATCGAGGTATAATAAATAATAATAAACAGCACGCTTAGATAAGGAAATCAGTATCTTTGTGGATTTTACATCCTTTCTTTGAATACAGCATTTCTGTTTCTTCCATTCACGACATGTCTTGCAACAACCTCTCTTTCTCTCCCTCCAGACCTTGTCCTGTCTCAGCAGCGTGTCGGGGATGTATCCTTTCTTTTACAGACCCTCTGATCTCAGGCTGCAGGACCAGTGGGGTCTCTCGTCCCCTGAAAAGCACTACGGTCAAATGAAGGAGCTCGTAAGCAACATATGAAACTCTTATAATCTTGTTTGTGCTGCACAGGGAATGTAATCCCGCATGTGTAAAACATACACACACAGTCTCACGGGCAACTTGTCCCAACAATGATCCAACATCCACATGACAGGAAAATGCCAGGGAAGCTGAATACAGGGGTCAAGAGTCAGGATATCCCCATTGCTTAGCTTTTATTTGTTTTCCATTAACTGCAGAATGTGCTGCACACAGCTTGAATTCGGGCTTGATAGACAGACACCTTCCTCTGGGAATAGCATGTTTCTGTGGTGAGGGGTGGACCTTGAGGGCGGCACTGTTGTGTACGAAGAATGTTCTCAGAACATGTCGGATATCTGTAATTTTCATCAGGTGACTTAATGTCTTCAACCCAGAAAACAACTGGTTGGAGCTTGCGTGTCTACACACGTCCATCACGCTGATTCCTGCCACTTCCATGAGGGTTCAGCTGTTTTGTGTTTTCAACCACAATTTTAAACTGTAGCAGTTAATAGTTCTTACTATACAATATGGTCAAGGTTTGTCAAATAGAGTTTCAAAGGTTTCTTGCTGTGAGTTAGAAGAGAAGATACCACTCTTATCTCTGTTAAATATGAAGCTACAGCCAGGTGACCATTAGCTTAGCTTAGCATAAAGAATGAAAACGGGGGGTGGGGTTAGCATGCCCCTGTCCAAAGATAAAAAATATTCGCCTACCAGCATTTCTAAAGCTAAGTAATTAACATGGGATATCTTGTTTGTTTAATCAGTGCAAAAAACAAATGTGGGAAAATAAGTTTTGGTTTAACGTGCCCGGGTATTTCTTGGCATGCAGCGGTGTCTGGAGGCCCTGGAGCCTTGTTGTTTTTGGGAAGGTGCCAGGTAATAAGCGGAGACTCTAGACAATAACAACTCGTCAATTTTACAGTTCAGTTTTTATATGGATTGAACGAACAAAATATCACGTGATTATTAGTGAGCTTTAGATTTTGCTTATTTTGCTGGTAGGCAGATGTTACCTCTGGACAGAGCCTCTGTTTCCAGTCTTTATGCTAAGCTAAGCCTTCTGCCTGTAGCATCATAACAATTGTATGAATCATTCTTGTCTAACTCTTGGCAAGAAAGCAAACAAGTGCATTTCCTCACAAGTGAAACTATTCCTTTAAAGTTCCAGATTTTTAAAGAAACATCTCACAAGCCTAAAGAACAAGGTGGAATTACAGAAACCCATGCTGTAGTTTTGTTATTGTGAGTAAAATTTGGTGTACGCTTTGGCCTCTTATTGCTATATGAAGCGACAAATTGAAAATCAAGAGTGAAGCACCAAGTGTATTTGCACTCTAGGTTGTAAAGAGTGAACAATTCAGCAGTGTTATGAGCACAGGAAGGCCCACGTCAGAGCTGCTTCCTGTTACTTTAGTATCCTTTGACATAAAGCCGTTGCTGACCAAGCAGGACAGTAAACGGTGATGTGCTACATGCAGTATACTGACAATATATGTTTTAAAGTTCATAATTTCCCAACAGTTTTTCTTTCATTTATTCATTAACTGAGTGCCACTGTGACTAGTTCCCACCATCCTCTCTCTCTTCTGTTTGCAGCATGACAGGTGGAGACTGAGCACTGTGAACAGAGACTACTCAGTTTGTCTTTCTTATCCTCCAGCTGTCATCGTCCCCAAGAACACAGACGATGACACGCTGAAGAAGGTGGCCAAATTCAGACAGGGAGGACGCTTCCCTGTCCTCTGCTACTACCACAAGAAGAACGGCATGGTGAGGTGCTTTTATGCATCTCACAGTTCATATATGCAACTGAGCAATTCTAATCAAACTAAAACCTTTCAGGTGATCATGCGCAGCAGTCAGCCGCTGACAGGAGCCAATAGGAAGCGCTGCAGGGAAGATGAGCACCTCCTCCAGGCTGTGATTGATGGCTCAGATAAAGGTTACATTATTGACACACGCTCGAGTCAGCAGGCGCTGCAGGCCCGGATGACAGGCGGAGGGTTTGAGTCCAAATCATCTTATAGCCACTGGAAGAGACTACACAGGCAGATGGAAAGGTGTGTGCATCTGAGTGTTTAGTGGGAGTGGCTGCTGTTCACCATTTTATGATCCTGATCTGTCCCATCAAACTAACCTCCTTCACCTCATTTTCTTCATATGTATGTATGTACAGGGGTAAAGCACTGCAGGAGAGCCTAATTAAACTGGTGGAGGCCTGTGGTGATGCGTCCCATAATATGGACCGTTGGCTCAGTAAACTCGAGAACTCAAAGTGGCTGTCTCACGTCCAAACTGCCCTGTCAACTGCTGGCCTGCTGGCAGAGTGCGTGGAAAGGTAGGAACTAGACCCACGGTGTGTGTCTGTGGTGGAATTACAGGTGGGGTGTACTTACCTCTTGTTTGTATAACTGCAAATTGTATGCTGTGGAAAAAAAATGCACTTAGAAAACTTCACAGGTGGACAGTAAAATCCACAATAATAATGTGTATCTACTGGTTTTGTCCAGGGACGGTCATTCAGTTCTGGTTCACGGCTCTGAAGGGACAGACTCCACTTTGCTCATCAGCACTCTGGCTCAGCTCATCATGGACCCAGGCTGCCGCACGCTGGAGGGCTTCCTGGCTCTGCTGGAGAGGGAGTGGGTCCAGGTGAGTGTGTGCTAAAAAAAAAAAGTTAATTTGCAAAGACTGCAAAAGGAGTATATTCTGCAGGTCATAGAAAAAATACAAGTAGGACCTCTAAATAAATAGAGACACATGAACATAGTTTCAGAAGCGCATGATGAAGTATGCGTTTTTTATTTATTATCCTTCAGATAACAAATGCCCTACCTGTGAGCATTTTTCCCAGCTTTGGATGGCTTACAAATAACAGCCTGTCATCGTTTTTGTGTTACAATAAGCTTATCATGTTAAGTAAAGCTCAATGTTGAGGTTCATGCTTTCAGAAAAGCAAAAGAGTTAAGAACAGTCATACCCAAAGTATGTTGAATTTTCTCACTTTAAACCTTAAACAGTTTTGCTGCAGAGCTGTCCACTGTTTATCAAGCACAATGATTTTGACCCCATATCTTGCAAAAAGGATATTGCTCCACAGTCTCACCTTAACAGGAAATGCCTTAAGAAAAAAAATCATATGCACTGTGCTGCATGGACTAAACTTGGTGCTCTTCACCTTTTGCCCCTGGTGCCTGTTTCCAGTCAGTGCAGCCTTTCTCAAAACTTTAGAATGGCATGACAAATCACGGTCAAATTTGTTTTATTTCAGATTTATCAGATCTTTATATATGTTATGTTCCGCAAGGGCTCACTGTTGGTCTACACAAGAATCATTTTCAGGTCACAAACCAATCAGTTAACCAACAAACATTTACACTGACAAGTGATGTTCGACTACAACAGAAGATAAATCATAGGGAGGGAAGTAGTTGTTCATGCTTTAGTCTGAAGTACATAGACCAACCAAGTTGTACAACCTGGTCAATAAGATGAGTTATAAAAGCAATATTTCAGCTGTGCCCCAGCATGAGCCTCTTTAATAGTAGTCCAGCTAAAGACTACAAATGTAAATGAAATATCTGATGTTGAAATGGTTGAAATTAGACTCAGTGTGTTTTGTGTGTGCTCTATGTATGTTTATATGACATAGGCAGGACACCCGTTCCAGCAGCGATGTGCCCACTCCGCCTTCTCCCACGCCCGTCTCCAGCAGGAGTCCCCGGTCTTCCTGCTGCTGCTGGACTGCGTGTGGCAGCTATGGCGTCAGTTCCCCCTGGCGCTGGGCTTCTCCGAGGCGCTGCTCCTGAGGCTGGCCACCGAGGCCTACGCGTCCAACTATGGCACCTTCCTGTGCAACAGCCATCAGGAGAGGTCAGTCGTACTCCTCAGCGTGATTGGGCATTTGGATTTGGCGGGTGACACAAAACCCTACTGTTTCAAACTAATGTTACCTTCCACCTGGCTCTTCCCTCTCAGGTGTGCTCAAGGAGTGATGAAGAACACACACTGTTTGTTCCAGACCCTGTTGAGGCTCAGGGAGAGAGATTACTACTCAAACCTGCTGTATGAACCCACAGAGCTGGCGATCTGGCCCTCAGTCCATCCTCAGTCCCTGCAGCTTTGGCGAGGTAAGCTTTGATTGGAACGTGTATTCAAGCTTGATCTCATGTTTTCAACCTTAATCAAACATTGTAGCCTCAAATGTCATCACATCACATCATTGCCCACTTTGATCATTGTAGGGTTGCATTTTAAGTGTCGACACTGAATCAAACCCATGTCTGTTCCTAAGGCTTTTTTCTGAGGTGGACCCCACAGACTCGTCACCTTGAAGAGGCTCAGGAGGAAATAAGGAACATGGTCATCGAGTGGGGAAAGCTGGCGCTCAGCTGATGCCCTTTCAGTGCATGAACAAGTGAAGATGCTCTGCCTAAACATGTGGACCATATTTTAAGGAAGAATGCTACCAATGTGCAATGCCTTTTGACCCTGGAATTGTTATTATGAAGTCTTAACAATCTAATGTGTTTTGATGTACAGTCATTTTTTATTCTTTCATAAAAAGTGTATTATTAAAAAAGTCTCTTTCTATATGTTCACACTTTGTTATAGTGCTTTATAAGCAGCTTAAGCCGTGTTATATTGTCTCCATGTTTTGCATAGATTTCGATGGGATAATTATTTTCTGACATATATTCACTCATAAATATTATCAATAGAGGAAGGCTGTGTAACTGACACACCCCCCAGTCCTGTTAAGCTCAGCTAAACACTCTTCACAATGCAAATCCCTGTGCACAGCAAGTCAGCATGTTTGCACACACGGAGCTTTGCAAGCTGGAGACTGTAGTCCTGTTCAGTCAAGAGCCACAAGCCCCGGCGATTATACAAAGTGGACAAGAACCACATAGCCCAGCATGACTTTCTACACCTGCTTATTTATCCGGCGGTTACTGGGTGAACTCAAAGTGTGACTGAGAGGACGTAATCTTTTAATTCTGACACTTATATGACTGAAAAACTGCCTTATCAGTTCTTATTTCATAATTTAGAGGAATAGTTTGGGATTTTTTCTGGAGTCGCATCAGCTGGTTTTGGACCAATCTGTTTGGGATTTCTGATTTTGTCAACACACAGGTAAAAAATATTTTCTTTATCCTATTCAAGTTCAGATTTTGCCTCTTATTGTAACATAACTTGCATACGTCCCAGTGATCATGACCAAGATATTCTGTGTCATCAGTATGGTCTGGATAAGCTCAATGTAACTTTCCTAAGGACTGCTACTGGAGATGCAACTGGGTGTGCGGGTCTGTGCGCCCACTCCGGCTGTGCTGGGCCTCTTTTGCCGAGGATGTCTCAGCAGGGCGAGGAGCTTGCCCGGTCGCAGCTTCACCTGTTTGCCCAGGCAGATGAGCAGGTGGAACAGCCAGGAGACCTGCAGCCCCAAAGCTCCTCAGGAAAACCCCCGAGTCCTCATCACAGGTAATACACATTTTCTTTCTGCTCATAACAGCTACTTCCTCCTGTCATGCATACATTCAGGGAAAGATGGACTTTTCCACAGCTACCCAAACACTGAACCTGCGAAGCTGCCATTGTTTTCTACCACTTTCACTGTGCAGCCACTATTTTGTACTGTTTGCCACAGAGAAGTTACAATAGGGGTTGAGTGCCTTGCTCAAGGGCACTTTTTAAAGACTCAAATCACTGTCAATCAGATCCTATGTTTAAATTAAATAAAATGCAAGAGTGATTAACATAGTTGCATCAACGGCATGAGTGGAATACTACAGACACGTGCTGTCGTTTTTTTTCAAGTTGTTTTCACTGTGCACCAGCAGCAGGACCCCATTTTCACTCACCACAATAGGCTGCGAACAGACAGTGCTGGTGGCATAAAAGAGCCAATGAGTGACTGTGGGGAGAATAATAACCCTGCCGTCACGTTTTGTCCCGGGATAAAGCTTTGGAACAAACAAAGAAGCTGGAGCGTGGTGCGCCAAAAACATTGATATCGTTTTCATAGCAAACCGACAAGATACTAAACTTTGTCTCTGTATATGCAGGTGGTCTGGGGCAGTTAGGTGTGGGACTGGCACAGATACTGAGGTGAGATATGTAGAAAATCCTGAGACATTAAACTTTTGTCGTAATGTTTTAAATTTATCGCTATCATATGTTAATATAAATGATGTTAATGTCTAGAAAACAGTATGGAACAGAGAACGTAATCCTGTCAGACATTAAGAAGCCTCCCCCGCATGTTTTCAACAGTGGTATGCAAAACTAAATTCAATTCAATTTTCTAATTTTTTTTTTTTTGCTCACATAATTTACATTCTTTTCCAATTTACATTTAACTGAATCTTATTTCCCTGCTGTTTATATAATTAGTTTTTTTATTTGAACTCTTGGCCTTCTTCTCTTTTCCCATCAGGCCCTTTTGTTTACGCTGATGTGCTGGACTACAGGCTTCTCCGAGAACTGATTGTAAATAACCGTATCACTTGGCTCGTCCACTACAGCGCTCTGCTTAGTGCTGTGGGCGAGGCTAATGTGGCTTTGGCACGCAAGATCAACATCACAGGTCTGCTGGATACACACACCATTTACGTGCACCACCTTTTTTGGGATTATTATGCTTAAACTCCACTTTGATGTTCTGCTGTCCGTCTAGGTCTTCATAATGTGCTGGACTTGGCCCTGGAGAACTGCCTGCGCCTCTTTGTCCCCAGCACCATCGGAGCATTTGGCCCCTCTTCTCCGCGTGACCCAGCCCCTGACCTCTGCGTCCAAAGGCCTCGAACCATCTACGGCGTGTCCAAAGTGCATGGAGAGCTGATGGGGGAGGTGGGTCAATCTTAAACTGCACACAAATACACATTCACCCAGTATTTCATTACATGTATTTGCATGATTTGGTGATGTCTCAATATTCTTTGTGCCTTTTTCTTTAGTATCTCCATCATAAATATGGCCTGGACTTCCGCTGCCTACGTTACCCAGGTGTGATATCAGTCAACACAACGCCTGGAGGAGGAACAACAGGTATTGCATCACCTGACATCTGCATATGCCACATAGATTGAGTACAATCAGCCTGATGTTATGGACTAAGCTTTCCGGACCTCTGTCTTCACAGACTATGCAGTTCAGATCTTCCACGATGCTCTCAGCACAGGTCACCACGAGTGCTACCTGCGTCCCGACACCCGCCTTCCCATGATGCATATCTCTGACTGCCACCGTGCCACAGTAGAGTTCATGCAGGCTCCAGAGTGCCAGCTGTCCCTGCGTACCTACAACATCACCGCCATGAGCTTCACTCCAGAGGAGGTGGCCCAAGAAATCCGCAAGCATCTCCCTCATCTCAAAGTTACCTACAATCCTGATTCTGTCCGCCAGACCATCGGTATGACTTAATATTTGTGGTACAAAACTTATGTGGGATGATGCATCTTTGCAATATTTTAATTAGTTAAACTTAGTTAAACTTATTATTAACTTATTAAAATTATTCCAGTTGACAAAATGGGGGTCCAACTGACAAAGTTTATAATGATGTGTTTGACCTGAAACCAACAGAATGATGTGTGATTTTGTTCATAATTTTATCATCAACATTTTGATCGTTGTAAACATTTTAAGTTCAAATAGACAAAAATACCCCAGTTTTGCACATATGATGTCATTTCCTCAAGTTATTGAACATAGTCTGTATAAAAGTGTGGAACCTATATCTCCCCAGTGACGCAGTCAGTCAGTCACCTCTGCTAATCAAAGGACCTTAGGTGATCGAGTCCTACTTGCCACCAATGCAGCAATTTGTGCATGCGGTATCTTTTTAAGTGCTTATTGAGGTCTTATTAAGTCAAAGGTTGTCTATTGTGACCCCATGATAATTTATTATTATTTTTCTCTGCTAAAAGTGTTTCAGCAGCAAAAACTGTGAAACCCAGAAACACCAAAAATTGGCAGGTGGTTTGCAAGTTATACCCACTACTCAGGCATTTATAACGGCAACCATTGACCTCAAGGTCACCTATAATCCTCTGTCAAAATTCTTTCGTCATTTAAATCTCTCAAGTCATCTGCATCTGATCTTCTACTCTGTGTCAAATTTTGTGATTCTTTTTTTTTGCTATCTGCCTGGACCCTTATCATTGCTGCTTGTGGCTATATATTTTTAAATAATTATATGTGTTAAAATTGATGTGGTGGAAGTAATGTGCTCATCTTGCTTTTCACTTTGCAGCAGACAGCTGGCCTGTGAGGTTTGATGACTCCAATGCCAGGAGAGATTGGGGCTGGGCACCAGCCTTCGGGCTTGAGGAGCTGGTGACAGACATGTTGCGCTCCATTCGAGACAAGAGGACAAATGAGGGTTTGCCAGTCAGCTAGCGAAACCTGCTCCACAAAGACTGACCAATGCCCTACCCCTGATGTTTCTTCAGCCTGCATTTACCAACAATACACTTTCTTTCAATTCACTTTCACAAGTTGTCTAACCACTATCCGCCGTTACTCTGGAACATTACTTCAATGAGCCAGGGCCTGTTTGTAAAGTAGGATTTCTTAGTCAGAAGCTCTCAATATACATTGGACAGTGAGACGTCATATGCATGCACTCAAACACGCACATTTCAGTCTTTTTCAGGGAATCAGATATTGTCAAACCTTCTCTTCATCTCTGTTGTTTTTAATTGTTATCATGGTATAAGCATCACTTTACACATTGGTATGTTGCCTCTATTGGAACAGAAAAAGACTTATTTCTTAAACTTTCCAAATGTCACGTCCATCCATGGACACAACAGTCTGTTACAATGTCTATTAACATGTTTAAGACAATATGGACCAGTTGCACACTGAAAGTAACAAATCTGTTGTACACTTTGATTTCAGGATCATCTGGAATGGCAGGCTCAGTTAACACTGGACTGTAATGACTCATCATGTTTTCTGGCTGTCTTAAAGGACAGTCTTTTATAATATAGTCTATCAAGTGAAAATCACACACACTGTATACAACCCCACTACCCTTGCTGTGGCAACTAACAGAAAGCCTTTATTTTACTTTTTTTTTTGCCAGCTGTGTGATTTTGGTTATGAAGGAGTACTAGTAATAAATTAAGCCTTATTTACTGTAGATAAATTTTGAAAAACATGTATAAAAATGCAGTGTACTTTGAATCAAACCTTGAATAATAAAAACAAAGAGCAGTGATTATTGTAAACTCTTGACCTTCATGTGTTTTAAAAGCATTTTTTACTTCTGAGTGGGCCATGATGATCTTTATAACGATGCTGATTATGGTGGTAACAAAGTACAATTTTGAGGTATTTGTACTTGAGTATTTCCATTTTAAGCTGCTTAATACTTTTAAGAGTTGTTGTAGGCTACTTTTACTCAAAATGTATTTCATCATCGTAATCTGTAAATGTCTGATTTTACATACAAAACATATAATCAACTAATAAAATATATGGCGGAATTATAGATTCAACTACTCAGCACTTTATGAAGAAGTAACTGAAACTGGCCCTACCTCAACAGACTACAATAAAATGCTGCACACATATTAATCATCAATAATTATAAACCAAGAATAATAAGAGATGCAAAATGCAAAAGGAGAGCTTTTAGAAGTGCATTTTGCTGGTGATGCTAATTTAACTAAGGTAAAAAAAATTGCAGAACTTTTCACCGTTTCATTTTATGTATAAATAGATCAGGATTTATCTTCCTCTTCTCCACTCATCCCAGTAGATGCAGTACTTGTTGCGTCCTCTAGGGGCTTCATCCGGTTGCCTTTCACCGGAGCCACACACGTCTTTCTGTACAGCGCCGGTCAATATCCATTTTCTCCCATCATGGACGCGGGATTCTTCCGCGTAAGTCTTTAAACTTATTTGTAACTTTTAGCATCTTGTTACTAAGTTGTATTGAGCCGTGTTTCTTGTTTAGAACATTAATATGCAATATGTATTTAGGTGGAAGGCCATAACTTGACGTTACAGTCAGAAAGGGTATGGTCGGGGCTTCGTCTATCAACTGATGACAAAATAATCTTGGATTTCGATAGGAGTCGTGTTTTAAATGGGCTAAAATGGGTCTTTACAAAATGAATATTTGTCACCCTATAGCCTCATGTAACGGTATATTACTTACACACAATAGTCTTTCCACATGCATTAAAAGGTACACACACATTTGCAGGAAATAGACGAGCCAACCTAGCTTGCCAGTGCTAATTTGTTAGCCTCGACTAAAGATGGCGTCTGCACAGTTAACGTTGCTGTCTCTGTGAGGTAGTCACGACCACTGCTATGCTAACGTTAGCTAGGATAAATAGACCTAAATAAATTAGTAAAATAACAAGACTAAAGTCACTTTTTATGTTCTGTCCGTGTCAGCGTTGTTGTCGGACAAGATAGCCACCAGCTTGTGGTTAATATAAGCCTGTCAGGATCCCTTGGAGGATTAAGTGGGCTAACTGTTAGCTTAGCTAGCATTAGCTTGTCTGACTCAATTTGACCGTTTAAATTCAGCATGGTCCTCTGGCCACGTGAGCTAACGTTTGCTAATATTTACATTTTTGACGCCATATGTTAGCTCAAGTAGCATAATGTTTGCTAACTTAACTTTAGCTCGGTGTTTTGGTCACTATTACCGGCGTGTTAGCCACCGATGAGGCTGTTCTGTGACTGTCTCAACTAAATGTGCCAGCCATGTTCAGACATAAGTTGATACGCTTATAGACTTGACTGTCACCGTACACTAAACAAGCCAATTAATTTAATTGTTAATTTTTCTTTAGGGCACAAGTGCGGAGCAAGACAACCGTTTCAGCAACAAGCAGAAGAAACTGCTGAAGCAGCTGAAATTTGCAGAATGTCTGGACAAGAAGGTAAAAGATCACCCAAATCTACAATAATTTTGTCACAGTGTTAGTACTCATTTCTGTAACAAATAAATTGTTGCATTTAAAATGTGATTACTGGTTAGATTTGTGATGTGGCTGTTACTGTTGCCTGTAGGAGTTTGTTTCTAATTGCGTGAGACTGTTTAACTCACAGCTCCCTGTAGACATTGTAGCCTCAGGCCATGTAGTCATCACTTGTCCTTACTAACTAGATGTTGTTGATTGCCTGTTTTTCCCTCAGGTGGACATGACCAAAGTGAACCTGGAAGTCATCAAACCTTGGATTACTCAGCGAGTGACAGAGATTCTGGGGTTCGAGGATGATGTCGTCATAGAGTTCATATTTAACCAGCTTGAGGAGAAGGTAATGTCTTTAATTGTGTTAATTTTTTTGTTTTTCAGAACTGTCATAATTTTGAGGGCATTGCTTAGGCAGTAAGAAGGTATTGCACATCCTAGTCAAATTGAAATTGAATGGCTAAAGTAACAATTGGTGTAAAGCTGATTTCTAATGACATAGCCATGTTTTGCTGTTATGTGACAAAGTGCCTTTATTCAGCAGTCTTCTAATGATGATGTGATTTATGATTTAAAAGGCCTGAACCAATATGGATGTTATACCTTGCATCAGAAGTATAGCACCAACACCTAATTAGCTCTCTCCTGAGCCCAAAGTCACTGAGCCCAACTCTCCCTTCATGATGCAGTGTGTGGTTTGAGGTGAGTTATATGCAGGGATCACCAATATCATGTCAGTGAAAGACACAACTGAATGCCATAATCATATTCTCCGTGGGTATTTGCATCATTTGCATCATTAAACTGCCCAGATCCCTTTAAATAGAACTGGAATTACAGGCTGAAATCAGGGTAGTTTTAACCATTTTCCAAGAGCTATTGTTAAGCGTAATGGATCTCCTTCTTTACGTTCTTAACTTAAATAGTATTTTAACACCAAGCTGAAAAGTATTGTCTCACTGACCACCTGTGATTGAAGGTTTCAATTCTTTTGCATCTCTGTGGTTAGATCAAATGCAACAGAAAACACCTGTTGTAATTGTAACCACAATTAACAGTGATGTGAGGGTGTCATGAACACACCTCACATCACTACATCACTGTAGCAAGTTGAGACCTTCAGCCACTGGAGGTCAGCAAATGTAAGATTTTAGAGTTGTATGAGTAATTCTGTTACAAGTCTGTTAAACATCTGATGACACCCAGCATCTCCGTTAGGTGTAGTCAGATGTGGAACAGATTTGAGATTTTCAACAATAGGGATCAATGCTTTTCAGTTTGGCATTAAGTAATTTTATAGAAAACAGAAGGTCATTGAAATATCTGCAGTGGTCATGTTTTTGACCTTAAAATCTTTCTTACCAGTGGAGCTGTAATGCTCTACTTGTTATACAAAATATGCTATGATAATTGATTTTTGAAGACTAAATTGTGCATGTTCTTCATCCCATTGGCTACTTTATTTTAAAGATGATGTCCAAGATTTCTCTTTTTAGAAATATTGTTTACCCCACTGATGTCAGACCACTTGGGATGTCTGGGTAATGGGTAATTTCCATTGCACAGACTTACTTTTGGAAACAGTTAATGGGGAAACAACCCAATTAATTTACACACAGTATCCTCCATTAGACTGTTACTAGGATCCAGTCCAATAGTGTACTTGAATGCAGGTTTTGGCATATATGCGCATAATGAATCACTTTCAGTCTGTCAAAATGCTAAAAACCACACATGTATTTATTTAATAATGATATATGTGACACCAGCACTGCACAAAATATTATTTATCTTTTCATTTGATCTTTTTCTTGCCATAGCCTTTGGGGGATGGGGTGGGCTGTTCAAGCTAAGTTTAAAGGGTGCTGTTGCATAATGGTAAGAAAGGGTATTTGAATTGAGATTACGGTATCTCACAATAATTCTATCAGTTGTTGAAATAAAACTCCTTTTTTGTGTAACTGTGTACTCATTATTGCTTGTTCGTCTCTTGCAATTTAGATAAATGATATAACATTAAGCTCAAGGTGGTTGAGTCTCAAGCAGTAGGGAGGCGGAAGCAAGCCAAGGGAGCTCCGTGCCCACTGATCCCACGGGACTCACTGAAGACACCGGAACTGTACTTGCAGTGTTGGGTTTTAATGCACTCTGTATTGTGGCTATTTGTTTAACTCCTGAAGTGTAGACTGTGGGGAGACCGGAGAACAAGGGGTGGGTAGGGACACAGTAATGTAAAGTAGTGGGGATAGCACAGAGCAAGTCAAATAATGACAATATTTTTTGTGTAATGGATTTTTTGATAGATTGAATATCTGGGAAATAACAATCACACCTGGGTTTAACAGCAGTATTGCATGCAGTTTTCTCTAGATATGTCTCCCCTCAGCTAGCCCGCATTCTCAGTTTCATGAGTTTGGGAGTACGATTTTAAATCAGTCATTTTTATTTTGATAGGCTATTGAGTCAAGTTTTTGACCCAGGTATGTTAAATATTCTTGTCAGACTTAAATGTTTTGAGTATGGTTAACTATATAGTCACAGGTATAGTTTAGTGAGGACTAGAAGGTAGGAAGTCCCTTTTGTGGGATCCTACCTCCCCCTGATATTTTGCCTTCCATTATTTCAATGGCCATATGGTCTTTTCTCTCCCCCCTTCGTGTGTGTGTTACAGCACCCGGATAGCAAGATGATGCAGATCAACCTGACAGGCTTCCTGAATGGGAAGAATGCCCGGGAGTTCATGAAAGATCTGTGGCCCCTGCTGCTGAGTGCCCAGGACAACATTGCTGGCATCCCCTCTGCTTTTCTGGAACAGAAGAAAGAGGAAATTAAGCAGAGACAGGTGGGTTTTTCCTTGAGGTAAACTTAGGCAAAATGTCTGTTGACTAATGGAAGGTCATGGATCTTTGGTTGCTGACAGTGAGTAGGAAGTTCAAGTAGTCCAGGCAGAAAAAGACTGGTGTAAATCAGTCTGAGGATGTCTTGATGGAAATGGTGTACACAGTTTCTCAAACACCCTGTTGTAAAATGCTATCGCCTCCTCTATGTCCTATAAGAACCATGTACAGAGACAAAACAAAGTGCATGAACATTGCAGGATTGAAGATGATGAAGTGATGTTTGTTCCCCCATTGTTTCACTTCCCGTAGATTGAACAAGAGAAGCTAGCTTCTCTGAAGAAGGTCGATGAGGATAAGAAGGACAAGGACATCAGAGAGAGGGCTCAGTCAAAGAGCCCAAGGAAGTAAGAAAAAAATGTCTTCAGTATTGGAATTGGATCAGTGTATTTATCACGTAACATGAAAACAGATTTTTTGTTTGCTTGTGAATTTCCCCACTGAGGGACGAATGGAGGAATATCTTATCTTCTTCTCTCTCCAGGCGGAAGACAAGGTCACCGTCACCACGGCGAAGGTCGCCAGTGAAGCGGGAAAGGAAACGTAGCGCCTCGCGTTCCCCAAGACGCAAGCCCAGTCCAGCTGGTGGCAGTTCACCCCCACCACCCCTGATGCAGTTGCCCACAAAACCTTTAGAGCAACTTGTGGAGCCAGAAATGTCAGGAAGAGCCATGCCAGAACCAGTCATCCAAGAAATGTCTTCCACTTGGTTTGTGGAATTCTTTCTTTACATTAAATGTTGTCTTGTATTCAGAGTTAGTATTTATTTGTTTGTAATGTTAGCATTGTTTCAAAATCCACTGGTTTTTAGTTTTTAAGTGTTTTTGTGTTTTATCTTAATTCTTTTGCATTGCATTATGGTCAGTTTGTGTAGCAGTAATGACTCAGAACAGAATGTGGACAGTGGACTGGATTAAAAACAAAAGTAATATTGAGCCATTGAAACTTAAAAAAAAAAAAATAAAAAAACTGATAAGTAACATTTAGTTCTTTCTCTGGCCTGTAGTGACACAGTTGTGGAGGTGGTGAAAGCAGACTCCGTGATTGAAGTCAAGGAACCTTCGCCAGAGAAGATTCAAAAGAAAGAGGAAAGGCCCAGGTCCCGGGAAAGGGAGAAGGACAGCAGAAGGGAAAGACCCCACCACCGTTCTCGTTCTCATTCCCGCTCCCGTAGACGACGCTCCCGTTCCAGGTAATTTCTGACATTTGTGATCATAATTTATTTTTATTTTTGACATTTTTGGAAGATTTTCTACTTTTTGTGTGTGTTTGTTTTGCTCTCTAGCAGTTGTCTTATGATTTATGAATTTTTGAAAATTATTTTTTTTTGTTTTGTACTATTGTTGCACAACATTGCCCCTAGGCAACAAAAAATATCTTGGAGTGGAGGGATCTGAAATATAAAAAAAATTGTTTTGGCAATAAAGTGGCCCAAAAATGAATCAGTAAATGATGCTGAATAATTTTCAGCATGTACCATCAAAATGTGTGCAGCAGAGGGTTAAGGTCTAGGTTGTCTTGTGTAAAATGAAGAACTTAAGAGTTCTTTAAACATCAGAAAGTTTAAAGATTTCTATAAATTCTTCCTCTTTACCCTTTTTTTTAGATCTTACTCCCCTCGTAGAAGACAGAGTCCAAGGAGGAGAATGTCTCCTCGTCGTAGGAGCCCCGCCAGACGTGGCCCCACTGGCTCCAGACACAGACATAGACGCTCCCCTGTCCGCAGGTCAGTGACTGTGGCTTACTGGTTAAATGAATTATGCTTTTGTTTTACGAGCTTAGTTTTTCTAACACCTCTTCCTATTTGTGTATAGATCCTGGCCATACAAGTGTGGAACCAGGCTTTTCCTTTTGAGAAAATAACCTGTTATTATTGTTATTGTGCATGTGTCCAGCAGGAGGCGCTCTCGCTCTGCCTCATCATCTGGCAGCAGCTCGTCTGGCTCTCGCTCACCTAAAAAGACAATGAAAAGAATATCTAGCACACCACCCCGAAAACAGGTCCATCATCCTGACACTTCCATTAGCCCTGCAGGGAAGGACAGGCGATCACCGTCTCCACGGGCCAGGAGGGGCAGAGGCTCTCCATCACCAACCAGATCATCTGGTATGATTTTTCTAATTCTTTCATTACTCTCTGAGGACCACATGGCACTTTCAGCATCTTGGCTCCTTCTCTGTCTTTAAAAAATTAGATTTCATTTTTTAAACTATTGTGATACTTTGAACATGAGGTTACAGTGAACCAACTCTTTCCTGTGCATTTAAGTGTGTATGGTTTCAGGACTAAGCTGTTATTTCAAGAGTTATACTAAAGGTGGCATCTAATCTTCCTGTTTTTCAGGTTTAAAGCGAAAACCAGGAGGAAGGGTTGATTCTCCGTCTGATAATGCCAAGCCCAGACCTTCTGAAGGGTCTGAGTCAGGTAAGCATTAAATTATGTCTGTTGAAAGAACTATAATGGCCTTTCACTTCACAAATTAGGATGACATATGGAGTTCCCAGCCACTTCTACTTGTCATAAAAATGGACACTGGTCAGGTTTGCCCGGTTGGTTTGCCCTGGTTTTCAGCAGGAAGGGGCATGATGGTGGATGTTCACCTGTTAAGAGTCATTGCAGCTCAACTTTGTCCAGCGTTAATTTACCATTCATGGTGTATGCATATATGTGCCATTACAGAGGTGGAAATGATTATTTGTGAAAATAAGTTTGTCAGTCTGCCTGTGAAGGATGACATCTCCAGGAGCTTGTGTGAAAATCGTGGTTCAACCTCACAAACATTTTTCCATTGGCTTGGAACCAGGTTTTTGTTAAAATTCTTTTTGACTGTTGCAAATGGAGATTGTTTGTGGTAGAAGGTTGATTGAGTCTTGTCCAAGTACCCCATCACAGTGCTCTCATTTGTTAACTTGCATTGATACTTCTGTGTAATAATTCTGTATTGGTCCCAGTTAGGGTATTACTACAAATGGTGAACAAAAACATGATGAAACCCACTTATACTAACACAAGGGACAATAGCAGTTTAAATACATGGCCAATTTGCACTATGCCATTAAACCTAATGAATACTAAAGCCATGGGGATATAAATCTTTTTTCTGTATTATCTCTAACCTTTCCATGGCAGTCTGTTTCATTGGTTCTGCTCACACTGATGGAACATTCAATGCTCTACATTTCAGAGGAGGATAAAAATGAGAAAGGGGCAACAGCAGATTCGGTGCAGCAGCGACGTCAGTATCGCAGGCAGAATCGACAGTCGTCTTCAGGTTATAAGCGTTTTTATCCCCGTTCTGTCCTCTCCCATACCCAACCCTCTCTCTTTAACCAAGTCTCTGTCCATGTCATCTTGCACTCATCGTCTCATGGACTTTTGAAGCTGTGCCCTAACCCCAACCTTGGTGTTTTTTCCTTACCGCATACAGTTAAGGGTACAATAAAAACCGTTGTTGATGTCCTCTTTCTGTTTGGTTTCAGATACAGGCTCCTCCTCCTCAGAAGATGAGGGGCCCAAGAGACCAGCAGCAGGGCCAGGTGCCCGAAATGGTGAAGTCAGGAGGAGACGTAGCCGTACCCCCTCCCCACGGAGGCGACACAGGGATGTCTCTCCAAGGTCAGACACTTACTACATATTTAAGCGTACTTACACATTTTTATCTGAATGATTTAACTTGATGTTGGACTGAAATCCAAGTCGACTTCGCTCATATGTATTATCTTTTGTGTTTGTTCCCCTTCAGGAAAAGGCGTTCGCCATCTCCTGGACGTAGACGTCGCTCCCCTTCTCCCCCACGACGCCGTAGATCTCCCTCTCCTCCTAGACGAAGGTGCAGGCATGTTCATAATATCTCTAGAGCCATCACATCAACATTAATAAATGACAATTCAAAGACTTTTTGATAATTGAATCTGGTGCTTTGCAGGTCTCCTTCCCCACCACCCCGCCGTCGTTCTCCATCCCCCAGACGATATTCTCCCCCTATCCAGCGTCGCTACAGCCCCTCTCCTTTGCCGCCACCAAAGAGGAGGATGTCCAACTCTCCTGCAAAACGCTCCTCTCCAGTGGCCAGGCGGCGCCCCTCCAGGTCCCCCAAGCGCAGAAGTTCTCCCGTTCAAAGGAGACGCACGCCTCCATCCTCCTCATCTCCACCCAGACACAGGAGGAGCCCCATGTTGCCTTCTGTCAGGCCAAGCAGGGATACACGATCCCCCGGTGCAGCAGCCAGCCGCCTCTCCCCATCCCCTGCAAACCGTAGTCGCACTGTTAGGGGTTCCCCCAGTCCTCAGGGACATTTTGAAACCTCCACTGCATCTCCATCTAACCAGCGGAGACAGCAGTCCCCTTCACACAGTGGCAAACCCATCCGCAGAGTGTCCCGCACACCAGAGCCACGCAGCAACCAGAGGTAGTCAAAGCAGCCAGCATAGCAGAATATGCAGTATATGCATTATCTTTTTGTATGTTCCATGTGACATCATCTTTGTCCTCTCCACAGACCGTCTCCGAGTCCCCAGCCTCTGAGGAGAGCATCCTCCAGATCCAGATCTGTGTCCCCTCAACCAGCAGCTCAGAAACGTCCAGCAGTTGCATCTGCCTCCCCCTCACCATCTCGCTCAGCCAGTGGGTCTCCACCACCAGCCAAAAAGGCCAGCAGTGGTTCTGGCAGTCAATCCCCAAGCAAGGTTAGATAATTCACCTTATTGGCTACTATGGTTTTCTAAGATCAGCTGCATATATATAGGTTTATATCTTAAGTCTTGAATATCATGGTTATTTTGGACAGTCTGCACAATTGACACACATTCTAGAAAAATTTGAAAATATGAAAAAAAATATTAAAAATACCCATTAGGTCATTACACGAACTGCCACAGGCGTATCATCATTTTTTTTGTCCAGTGACCTCTAACAGGAGGCAGTTGGAATTAGGGCTTTGTTTAGAGATGCAGCTGCTGTGAAAGTATGCAGATACCTTGCATTTGTGTAAATAGTTATGCAGCAAGCCAAAATGTCATACTATGATTATTTTAGCCACTAGTCATCCAGCACCACCTCAAAAATCCCTTCAGTCCGAAATATACAGAATTGTGAACTCTTCTCTGAAGATTAAATATGCAACATAATCCCATCTCTTTAACACTTTTAATGACCTTGAATACAGGGAGTGCTTGAATGCTTTCTGAACCACAAAAAGAGTCTCTAGATTGTTAAATAAAATCCCTTGAAATTATGTCTTAAATGAGGGGAAACTCTATTGTGGCATAATCCTTCCTTGCCACAGTTGATGCTTCAGGCATGATTCCCGTAATGTTGTTATTCAGCAGCACTTTTTAATGTTGCAGAATTCGGATGTTGATGGAAGTGGAAAGAAAAAGAAAAAGAAGAAGGAAAAGAAACACAAGAAAGAGAAGAAACACAAGAAGCACAAGAAGCATAAGAAGGAGAAGAGCGGTGGCACTGTGACTGGAGATGGACAAGAAAACCAGGGTGTGGAGGAGGATGGAGAGTCAAGAAAGGTTAAATCTGTTTCTGCGATTTTTAGCTAGCAAGGCCTTCTGCTTTCTGCTCCACAGACAACATTTTAGCAGTAGATAGTGTCACCCTGTATTTGTGTCTGTTGAGAAATGTATGTTTCATGCTATTTTTGTTTTAGGAATCAGACAGTGAAGTAGAGGACAGCTTGGACGACTTGGAGAAGCACCTAAGAGAGAAAGCCCTGCGCTCCATGAGGAAGGCCCAGATGTCTCCATCACAGATGTCCTGAAAACAAGGCCCTTTCTCACTTTTGAATTTTCCACTCACTCTTGATGTTTGTCATAAACCTGGTTCAGTTTCACAGTTTGATTTCACCGGGCACGGCTGCGTCGCGTTTTGGCTGCAACGTGGCCGCTGGAGCTGATGGCAACTATTGTAGGCAATACTTGTAATTCCACCGGATGTGCCACAGTGCAGTTTTAGAAGTGGCTCTCCACTCTTCTTGACAGGAGCTGTGTCCATCTGCACAGAGCATATCTAGAGACACAGGACACAGGAAAGGATATAGCACCTGGTCATTTTTCAAAATAAAACATCCAATGCAGACTCGTGATTGTTAAAAAAAAATAAATAAATAAACAAAAAGAAACCATTTAACTTTGTAGCCTACTTATCCCCAGTAGAAGCACAAAAATCAAGGAAAAATTACCCAGTCAAGAGCAGGCAAAACGGTCTGCTTCTTAAACGCTCCCGGTCAGAGGATGGAACAAAACCACATTGCAGACGCGACGTCGTAGAGCCGTGCCCGATGGAATCAAGGCGTTAGAATGTACAAATTGTTAAATCTTGAGTCTTTTGTTTTCTTTTTACTGGTTTGGTACATCTAAAGAGTGTGTTTCATTAAGAGCTTGATTTGTCACTTAGTGTATGATCTAAACTGTAAAGAAGCTTGTGTTGTCCATAATTTTAAATTGTTGAGCAGGGGGAGCGGTTTGAGTTGGTCAGGTTTAAAATATTCTCCACAGCCTAAAGTAGATTCTATTGAGAAATGATTGCATGTGCAGTGATTGTCTCTAATGTGCATGAACCACTGACCTTATGGAGTGTAGAGAAAAACCAACATAACAGTAACATACTGTTACTATTGCCTTTTATTAGTGGAAACAGTTGCACAGCTGTGTGAGCTGTTAGAGGCCGTAACAGAATGTCTTGTCCCATATTGTAACTGAATAGAGGTGTTTGGCATTGTTTAACCTGCTGTTTTCTTGCTCTGAAATGGTCTTATTTCAAGACTTAAACAATCTGATGTGATACAGTTTGCTTTAATTTTTCAAAACTGATTGATATGCAAATTTTTTTTGTTGACACCCTTGCACCAAGCTAATGTCTGTGGGACTGCTTTATGATTTGTATTTAGTACCCCCTGGCCCTTGTCATATTGTCATCCTTTCAGAATTAATTAAAACCTTTTTATAGGATGTGTGCTCTCCTTAATGTTTTTGTCACTTCAGTTTGGGATCTGACAATAGTAACACAGAATTCAGATACAGTAGTTTCTCAATCAGTAGTTATCGGACTGTGTACAATAGGTCTCCATCTGGTACAGTTGGGTGTGTAACATCTGTCATTGAAATTAGACAAGTGACCCACAAAGTCAAAACCTACCAAGACACATGCTGCAACATAATTAACAGCGGATCTGGTCATTCTAGCCTTAGCTAATTATGAAAAGGCAATTTGCCTAAACAGTGAGAATTGATCACCTACTGATTTTTAAAGTAAGTGGCTTTTTAATGTCAAATGGTAAGTAACATTGTGGAAAACCAGACAAAACACAATAGACTAAATAATAGGATAAAAATAAAAACAAATGTGAGGTAAATGATAAAGATATGACAAACCTCTATAGGGTTTGCATCAGTGTTTTTTAAAGGGAAAACAGTGCTGATCGATGATTTAAAGCGCTTTAATATCTTGACAAAAACCAGCCTGTGTCTCCATCCAGCAGCATCTTGCAGCATTATTCCCGTGCAGCCACTGAGCGGCTCTCAGACATCCTCGTCCTCCTCCCTCCTGAAACCCTCCCACATTTTTTGTATGTTTGCCCTTCGGATGACATCACGGCTTTAAATATTCCCGTTCCTTCTTTTCCAGCCATCATCCTCAGCCTCATCTCCGCTCTACCAGCATAAAGAGCCCAGCTATGTCTCAGTAGCTTTAGCCGGCTCGGAGCTCCACAGCAGCCTTCAGTCGACTGTATCCGTCCGCTCTGCTAACCGCACTTTCCGTGGCTCCTTGGGGAGAAAAAAAAGCGCCTGCTGGGCTTCAGTGCGGGAAAAAAAAAGAGAGGAGGAGAAGAGGACCGAGCTAAGTCGGGCGTGGTAGCGAGGAAAAAACTAAAAAAATTTTGTTAGCAAAACTTCAAGCAGAAGCGCCCATAATGTCGCTGTCGGTACCGCAGAACGGAGTAAAGGCGGATAACGAGCCCGTTATCGAGCTGTTTGTGAAGGTAAGACCCGCAACGTGAGCCGCATGGGAGAAGTTTTACATTTAGACAAAACTCACACAGCATCGCTTTGTGATGATGATTATTTCTACCAGGGGAAACAATGTAATGTTGGCTATTGTTGCTACAAAACGGGTTTTTTTTTGTTTGGCTAACACCGCTCATGGTCGGAGGCTTCTACATGAATAAAAACAGTAGAAGAAGAATTGTCGCGTTAAGTTTCGTGTTGCGGTTTAAGATCCAGAACCTCCCGAGCCTCCGAGGCCATGTGGAGCCCGCAGTGTCACAGGCAGGGCGGATGCAGCTTTCCCCCCCACCTCCATCGTGGTGGAAAGAGGAGGCTGCCATGCTGGAAAACAGGCGCTAATTCTGTAACAAAAAGATCAGGAGTTGAGTCAACACTGTAACATCTGCTCACTTGATGCAGCTGCGTTTTCATGATTGACAAATTGTCCCAAAGTGATCTGTTGTATCGTTTCTATCCTGGCATTAATGGATACTGGAACCAGCGATTTGAATGATAAGTTTGGTATGTTGATCTCCTTGTCATCACCCTGCAATCAAAGATCCCTGGAGGAGTTTGGTGATGTTGTTGATAATAGTTTTCCAAGTTTATTTTGCTTATACAACAAGAATATTAAAGATGATAATCTGTCACTTGTGGTTTTCTAGTTGTTTCACTGATTGTTATTTAATGTTATTATTGCTTTCTGGGAAGCACAGTTCATCTCATATAGATATGGTGATAGCTTGATGGATGATCTTCAGATGATTCTTGTGTTATGATATCAACTCTGTAGTGCCTTCCCCTAAATCTGTAATCCTCTAATATTCTGAGCCTCAGCGGTGACGATGATGATGGTGGACGGTTGTGAACGGCTGCTTTCCTTTCTTCAGCCTGCTGCTTTTTGCAGGGCGGGAAAATGGCAGAGGAAAGGAAAAAAGGGGGGAGTGTGGGGCTGGGACAGGGGGACTGGGAGGGAGTAATGGGGTCCTGAATAGACTGGGGAAGAGGGGTGGGTGATGGTGCAGAGGGGGTGTCACTGACAAGAACAGCAAACACTCAGTTGTAGTGGTGATGCTGGATGCTTGCAGCCCAGAAATGTTTGTCGATGTTGAATGAGTGTAATTACTCGAAAGAGAGGATTATCTCAAATCTACTTTATTTAATCAAATCATGCATTTGTAACCTTGTGTACCTGCCCACTGTCTGGATGGGTTACCATTAGCTCAGGCCTCTAAAAGTTGTACACTTTATTTGCTGTGGTTTAGTCTCCCAGTTTTCCAGATGTACTAAGAAATAAGATCTGTCCTTCTTGTGTTGTTGACTCCTTTTTAAAGAGAATTGTTTTGTGGTGAGGCGCAGATGAGGGCCAAGCAGCAGGCCCCTCACAGCAGAGGCAGGACGGGTGGAAAATGAACTGGCCAGCACCATTTCTCTTCACAGCCTCCAGGAGAGGTTACATCATCCCCAGGCCTGGAAGGTTTACACATGTGGCCAACTCTTCCCTCTCGGCCCCTCCCTCCTTAGACTGTGCAAAGAAGTTTCTTCCATTGTGTGTTTTCTCTTGTGTGTGTGTGTTAGACGGCCATTCGTCTCCATCACCCCTTGGCAGCTTTGCGTTCTGTACATGTCCACATCTATTATTGATGCCGTTGTTCTTACTGTGCTGAGTTAAACACAGTCACGGGAGACAATGGCAGGCACGCAGGTTGCCATAGGCACAGTGTGTCGAGCCGGGCCTCTGGGAACAGCTGATAACGAACTGTGTGTGCTCTCGACACACAGCAGTGTCAGATCTGTTAGGGCACTGCCACATATCAAAGCTGTCTAATTGCAATTCTTGAGCATGAGTTGCAGCCGTGTCCATACAGACTGAGCTAAAGTAGCTGACTGTTCCAGTTTAGAGATTCTTTGATGATCTTGCAGATTTCCCACCTGCAGTGTTTATAGCAACAGTTGTCACACTGCTGTGGGAGCTTGTCTTCGGCCCCCGTACTTGAAGTTTGTCATTGTCAATTTATATTGCTCTCAGTTACTAAAGAGTGTGATGCAATGGCTTTCTAAGAGGGAGGATCAACCCTTGCCCTCATCACCGTACAGCTGATTAGATATTTTTTTGCAGACATGAGTAGTAGACAGCGCTTGTGTGCTGTAGAGGGTCACTCCCCAGCATCCGCCCATGTCTGTTTCACTTGGCACTTCAACATATCACATACCTAAAGTGGTCATTTGAAACCCCACGTCTAATGTATTTATGTGCTGTGATAGTTAGGAAATGTATTACTGACATGAAGATGGATGAAAAAGTGCGTCTGCATATGATTATATAGAATTATTGTTATAGGATTTGAGTGAGGTCCATCCATCTGTGTCTATTCACTACAGCACTACCTGATTGAATCACTTAGGTGGTTGTCTTGTGTTACTTCCCCAGGATGGTGAAGGGGATTCATTGTTGTTAATGTGCGTAAAGTCTGTTTATGTTTTCATTCAGTTTTTCACAGCTCTGGATGTATTAAATCATGCCAGTGTGTGATTCTCCACCAGCATATGACCCGACTTTATGACGGCGAGCAGAATATAGATGAGTCAAGAGAAACAGACAGGTTTTATCTCTGCGCCTCTACTTTCATATGCGTCTCTTGGCTGCGAGCCTGCCAAGGTCACACTACTGGTTGCAAAGCCTTCTGCTGCCTCCAGACTTCCACACTCTTGCCAGCAGAGACGGCAGAGCCAGTAAACACGGTGAAGTGCTTTTAAGTCTGGACGGCATAAGAGCCCGTCTGTGTTTGTGTATGTCCTTCAGCACAATCCCATGGGAACCGTGGAGCTGGACTGTGACATGAGCGAGGTCCCAACAAAGCAGCACTTCTGCAGGGGATGATCTGCATAGTCGCACCAGTCTGTGGAAGGAATGAATGCTCAACACATAATACAATGCCCACTCAGATATAGGTCTCTCTTTCCTGGACATGAGGAAATGTTTTATGTTGTACACTGTAAAATCTTAGCTGACATGACTCTGTTCTTTTTAAGTCTATTTAAAAGGCCTGTGGAAGAGCTGCTCGTGTCATATTGTGATATCAGTTGCAACATGTGACAATCAGACTTGTGCCTTGTGATGTGCCGTTTTATGGAAACACAACACCCTTTTTCAGCGGTTACTGTGCTTTAGTTAGTGCTGTTGCATAAAATTACGTGCAAGGTCAAGCGTGCCTTTCTTTCAACACTGCACATACCAAGACATAAATTTCAGGCACAATGTGCTTATTGTTTGCGTGTTGCTTTTTCTATTAAATAAAGCATTCCTCTCCCCCTTGGTGGTATTCTAGGCAACTGAGTGCTGATATTTTTATAGTAAAATCAATAAAGCAGTTAATGTTTCCCAAGAATACAGCAATGCTGCAGTCAGCATCATGAGTTAGGGGACAAGGATTAATGGCTTGTTTCTGTTGTAGAGTGCTGTGCTGTTACTCTGAGCTGTTGTTCCTGCACCGTGAATTTGCTTTTGCAGCACCTGGCCTGGTCACTGCTTCTTCATTGTTACTGCCTGGTTGACTGACCCTGGACACCGGCCAAATTGATCTGCCAGTGTGTAATTACACCAGTTTGAAGAGAGGCTTTTCTGATCAATCTTTGTGTTTGTTTTTTTTTGTTTTTGTTTTTTTATGGGATGGCATATTCAGAAGTCCATTTTATGATCTTGTCAGTAGAGTACAGGCTCAATTGTTCTCTGTTCTGTTGTGTGTGAATAAATTTGTGCTGTAAAAAAAAGAAATCATGTTGTGCCAATATATCCTAAGGAAAATCTTAGTTCAGCCTGTTAGGAGGAGGAAGAGCTTGTCTTATTTGTTCTGCCCGACCAGGAAGCCGGTGGCTAATGAGGCATTTCTCCTATGAACTCCAGAACAGGAAGTGAGGCCACCCTAGAGCAACATAGATCAGAGACTTTGAAGATTTGGTCCCAACAGAGAGTCTTGTTAGTTCATGGATTGGTGTGCTGTACTTGTTAACTAATGGGGCTGTACAGGTTACTGCAGGAAGTCTAACCTACCAGTTGAGGATACAGAGGAAAAATGATCCTCTGACTCTTGGGTGGACTTCTGCTGTTCACTGGTGAAGCTGTGGCTGCTGCCTGACTGACATCTATGGGGTTATTCAGGCACATAAATTAGAAGTGCTTAAAGAGTTAGACAGACATATTTTTATAACAATAGTGAGTGTTACCATGACTTGACAAGATAGAGATGTTCTCATTTTTAGTTTGGCAAATCCCATTAGCATAGGAGCCAGGAGGCTGCACTGAGGATGTAGGTGCAGCAGCTGCTCAGACAAACTCACTGCACTGCATCAGATTTGTAGAACGTTGTATTTGTGTTTCAATAGTTTCCTGGTGTTCCCTTCTTTACATGCTGCTGCCTTTTTAAATGTATTACCTTTAACTGCATTTTCATTACACTTAGTAAAGTGAGCCCACAGTTGAATGTTTTGCCCTGTCAGCCATGACTGGAAAGCACATAATGTAAACACACAGTAATGCAATGTCAAATGGAATCACCTGACACCAGCAGCTCATCATTAAGGGATGGTTAGGAATTTGAAAATGCCAGTTATGTCAGAATGAATTAACTTTACGTAAATACCAGTAGTCGTTCGTGCAGGAGCTTATCATTATTTCGGTACTGACCAGTCAGGGACCATTACCAATTCACTATCAGTTCTCAATACCCATCCCTAAGAATGGGATAGAATTTCAGCCAGCTAAGTTCAACTAGGTTGAACTTTTAGTGCTGTGCGCAGTGATGAATACCTGCATGGCCAATAGAAACGAGGCAGCCAGGCAAAATGTAGTGAACTGACAACGGAATGATATAGTTCCACTAGAATTTTAGTAAACTCCATCAATCTGGCTCTGTCCGCTGTGACTTCCCTGAACACCGAGTTGGGTGCACTGAACTCAGTGGCAATTACAGTTCAAACTGCGTTGTGTCAGAAAGGCCTTTAGTCTTCTTCTGCCAGGGGTTTAAAGACAAAGACAGCTTAAATGGACATTTGGGACACTTGATGGGAGTGATGATGAGTCAAGAAAGATGCCCCTGTCATCCTATCCTCCATCTTCGGGTAATACACTTTCTGTTACATACACTTAAGTAGGCTCTGCTATGAAGAAGACAGCACGTGAAACACAAGCAGACTGGATCATGTTGAGACTGATTGAGTTACTCGTGTAGCGAGCAGGGCAGATTCTCCTCATTTAAGGGGTCACACACCTCTTCTGACAGTGAAGATGATGTAATGCAGAGGCACAGGTAGAGTCAGAGACTCATTTTTCCTCTGTATCTGCAACTGGTTTATTATAATGAAGTATATAAGTATTATTTTTTTAAACTGCATTATATACAGTACAAATTCCAATTAAATTATTTCAATGCTGATTTGATATGCCACTTGATATTCTTACAAGTAGTGAATATAGAGTCTGCGCATAAATATAGAGTCTACGCTCATGCAAACTTAAAGGCATTTGCATGGGCTGTTCCTCGAGTGTTTTGCATGTATGATTTTTATGACGTGAAAAGCCGGGCAGCATGTCCTGGACTGGTACTGAGCGGCAACTCAATTGCAGGTCGGCGTGGCCGGAGAGAGACACGCTGTCTGCTCAGAATTACTGATGAGGCCAGTGTTCGTGTGGCCGCGGTGCAGGCGTTCGCTGCCATGCATATCTGGCTAGTAGTGTGCCAGTAGCTTGCTTGGCATTGTGTTGATGCCAAAGGGTGGTTCACAGCTGTCTAGACATTTGTTCTCAAGGAATTGCTCCACAGTTTGTTCATGATAAAGATGAATAATTTCAGCCCCGTACAGATAGATTAGATTCTGAAGTTTTCAACTTTTTGATAGACTAGTGGAGGCTTCCTCGATGTGAAAAACAGGGAGGATAAAAAAAAAAAGGTGTTGTGCATGCGGGTGAGTGAAGGCATGAGTCTGCCCTAGTCATTAGCCCAGGGTCTGTGAACGCGTAAGTGGGTGGAGAGTTGGAGCCGGCGCTGACTTCAGTATGCAGCAAGCTGTTTGGGTTAGACACTTGAAACAACAGTCAGAGCGAGGGTGATTGTTGGTTCATGTTGATCTCCCACATGGCTGTCTGTTTGTTTTTCCATCATTTTGGATCTGTATTACTCATCACCAAACACTCCTCCTGTGCCTCTAGAAACCTGACCTGGCTGTTTGTCTTATCTCTTCCGCACTGAGGCTGAATACAGTAGTTATAACGTTTGGCTTACGTCACTGCCGTAGCATGGTTATGCAGTAAGCCTCTTTTGGACTCTGTTCTCCAACTTTCCACAGAAACCGGTGGTTCTTAGACAGCGCTCATGAGCTCCAGCACAGTAGGCCTGTGTCTGACTGGAAG
Organism: Holacanthus passer; assembly: GCA_025331565.1. NCBI lineage: Eukaryota > Metazoa > Chordata > Actinopteri > Pomacanthidae > Holacanthus > Holacanthus passer. Next base: position 2,373,225 of record JAFREQ010000018.1, on the reverse strand, counting down.
TCTTGAGGTTTCCACTGAGTGATGTCAGCCTGAGTCAGAGCCACACCAACGATGTGATGGTGTTTCCATGTTCCGGCAACTTCTGACTCCTCTGCACACTCATATCTGTGACAGTGGCCAGACTGGGGGACTCAGCTCATTGCCCACCCAGTCCAGCCTGAGTCACTCAGACAAGGAGCCAAACCTGAATACCTTCTTGGTGATGGCTGAAATCTATCAATAGCACTGAGTATTGAAAACTGTTGAGTACAGAATGGTGGCCCCAGAGGCCTGGTTGAATTATACAGTTTCTGATTTAAATCATATTCATTTTGCCAGTTTTAGACTTTAGGTTGTTTAGGCTCTAAGTTCCTGAAAGTGTACTTGTGTTTAGAAAATACAAATCTGGTAAGTTTGGCTTCTTCTTCTAGTGGTACTGAAACTGGTTTTCATGTTGGCAACAGTATTGGCAAATTTTAAATGATCCCCAGCTTGGGCTTCAATAGTGATTATTTTCATGATCTATTAATCATCAATTATTTTCCCAATTAATATGTTGAAGAGATCTAAGTCCTCAAAATGATCTCATCTGAAAATGCACAAGATGATGCCATCAAATCGATTGTTTTGTCCCGGTAGTCCAATGATGTTCAATTTACTACCTTTATAAGGAGGTGTTTCCCTTCCTTTACCCTGAGTGAAACATTTTAATATAAAACAGTGTCTACCTTTTTTTTGATTAATGACTTAAATGAATGTTTGATAATCAGAATAGTTATTTTTTATTTTCCATCAATTTAATCAATTATTCAGCTCTATACTTGGCCCTATTCATACAGCTCTTCTTTAGTCTGGCTGCTTTTTCCCGAGGCCTGAAATTTTAGATACTTGTTTCGTTTGTTCAGGCGTGTAAAGGCTGAAAATATATCAGCTGCTTTAATCTAAAATCTTGTTTGTAGCCTTCTGTGTTTTCCTTAGATGATCTGTAATTCATGCTGATGACCTTCTGTCCTGACAGATATCTACACTGCTGACATGCCTTTGAGCAAGGCATCACATCATTGCAGCTGTTCTGTGTCTGGCCTTGACCTCTGACCAGCCTTTGGAGTAGGACACATGATTAAGAGTTTACTGTATGGGTTATGAACCTAACTTATTCCTCAACCTGGTTCAGTTTGGCAGAGTCGCCTAAGGCCATCACAGCCAGCTTTAGGTTCAGCTGCTCAGTGTAGTCACAGCCCTGACCCCAGCCCTCCGTCCTGCATACTTGTCCGGCAAACAGGGAGAGGCAGTGCTATGACGTTACCATGGCTGCACACTCTCAAACAGACATTCCTGCTGTGTGTCAGAGCAGGAGGAAGAAGGCTGCGCTGCTTGTTACATCGTCAGTTCCTTATTCGGTCAAAGTGTGGCTTGAACTTGCCGAGCAGCCCACCCAATTTAGATTATGAAGCTGGGGAGGGGAAGGCTCGGGGCCGCCGTGTTACTAAAATTAGGCCGTGAGCAGAGACTGGGAGGACCGTGCCCGGTCTGAACAGCATCCATTGTCCTTGAACGCTTGACTGCTGTGGATGTGATCTCACCCGTTTCGAAAAAGGAAACTTATGATGAGAGAGCTCCAAAGGTTTTTTTTTTTTTAGTCAAGTAGAAACATCAGTAAATAACTGAGGGAGGTGGGAGAATAAAAGAGGTGGAGGTTGACTTGAGCAGCTCTTGCGTTTTATGTGCCTGCTCATAAAATGTTATAGGACCAGACTTGTGAAGAGTATACGTGCCTTTTTAAAAGTGCACATACTTTCGAGCTAATCAGTAAAGGTCTGGCGTCATCCTCATTACTGCTGAGATGTGTTAAGTTGGTTATTACGCCCGATTACATGAGCACAGATATAGGTGGATTGATAAAGACGCCACTGGCCCCTTTGCTGACTGAGGTCTCATTGTACTCTACGGGGCCATGCTGTCCTGGACACCAGCTCCTAGATAACATCCGACTTGAGCATGACTCACACCCTCCACCGCCAGGCAGCTGTGTGTGTGTTTGGCATTAAATAAACAGGCATCTGTTGACTCACGGTCCATCCATTGAGCCTAAATAAAGCTCGAGAGTCTGTTGGCGGTAGTCAGCTGTTGCCGCTTCTGTCTCACAGACGTCGTTTTAGTCCGTTTAACATCGGGAGGGGAATCTCTGCTCGAATCTCTGTGGAAGATGGTGCAACCGTCTGCAAGATGTGAGTCATTTTTGACACAGGAGGCAAAACGGCAGGCTACACACTAAGTGTTCCTGCGAGGGCTGCTTGTATTTGGATTTGCTGGTTTACTTCTTGGAAAATGTCTTTTTCAACCGATGTGCTTCGCCTTATAAGGGCCTGTTCAAAATCATTTCTTGCCTCGCTTGTGTGTTTTTATTGGGGTGTTTTTTTTTTCCCCCCCTTACTAAGTGGTGACGTGCTTAAAACTCTACAAACAAAAAGCGCTTTGTGTTGTTGCTCTATAGAAGGTTCTCCAGAAGCCCTTTTCTGAATGTCACACCATAATAGTGGCACTCTGGAAAGTGTTAGTAGGGTGGAGGAGGACGACCTAAACCTCTTCACACTTGTTTTGGGCATTAGGCTTCATATAAAAATCTAGTTTTAATTTCTTATTCTCATCAATCCCATCTCCATTTATTGCTGAAGACCACCTCCCTTGAGTCTATACAGCGAAATGTAGGTAGGAAAGCAGCTCCTCAACATCGCAGCAATTTCTATGTCACAGGCAGCGGAAATGCAGCTCCGCCAGCGTCATCACTTAAACTAAACAAAGCACGCTCTTCGGCGGGAGTAACAGGACATTTCTGGAATAGTTTCTCCCTCCTCCCCAAATGCCCAACCCCCCCCTTGCACTGACTCCGCAGAGGGGCCCAGGATAAGGGGAGAGGGATAAAGGGGGAAGAGGAGGAGGAAGAAACAAGCCAACGTGCCAAACAGCACACAGCCTCTGAAGCTCAATATCTTCCCTTCCTCCCACTTTATATTGCAGCCCGTTCTCCTTTATGTCTGTTAGATCTCTAGTTTCCTCCCTATTTCCTGTAATATCCAGGGTTTTCTCAAGGTTTCTGGAGGGCTTAGGTGCTGTGGTTGCAGTGGGCAGGGCGTGTGGATGTGGCTTATGGGGGGTCCCCTCCCAAGAAAATTTCATGTTATTTGATGAAAATGCATTTTCACATCATCTTAACTATTATCATTATAATATTAATAAAAACTCACAAAGGGCGTAGTTTTTCACATTACACTCAGACATGAAAAAGTGAAACAAATGTGCTCACTGATGAAGTAAGCACGATGTCCTGAAGTAACATTTCACATTTTTGTGAGTGATCACAGAGTGCCATTAAAAATTCAATCCCAAAATAACACTGGTTAAACAAGGCGTATAGTAAAGAGATATGAACTCTGATTGCTCATCCTCCCAAGGTGAGGGTGAAGTCACTACCCAGCTGTCGGGTTGGGTACCTATCTTTATCTTTTCTTTTCTCTTATCAGCCCGATTCTTTATCAATACTCTTATCGGTTCTTTTTTTATTACTAAAGAATTGTTTTTTTTAATTCTCATTCTTAAATGAGAATAAATTCAGAATAGGATTAGAATTTCTTCTTATACATTTAATTATAACTAAATATTGTTTTGAGAGCAGCAACAGTAAAGTTTACAAGAGCAAAGTTACTATATACACTCAATAACATCTCACTGGAAACAAAACTAAAATGTCAGTAAAATCAATCATATTCCTGTAGTTTAGAAAGAATGATGAACACAGACATCAGTCAGTATCAGTCTGTCCTCCTGTCCTCTGTCCTCCGTCCTCCCTCTGCTGCTGTTGTGATTCACTGCCTGCAGGTACAGCTGGTACAGAGAGGAGGGGCTGACGTCTCAGCCAGTTGTAATGTTTACAGGAATTTTGGCAAAGTGTAAGATTTGTGATTTGTGTTTGTAATAATTCACTATTGGCTTAACAAACATACTGTGGTTGTGTAAGACAACAACAACTGTGGACAAAGCTGGTGAAAATATCAGTGTCCTGCTTTTTCTACTTTTTACTGAAGCTGTCGTCAACTCAAGTAAAATGTTACCTTCACTTCACCCGGTTCACTGTCTTCTTTCTTTTCATTCGGCTAGGTGAAAAAACACTTGGGCAGTGCACCTAAGTGTTACAATCTCTCTCTAGCTGTCTCTCTCTGCAGCAGAGTCTTCAGCAGACAGCTGCAGAGTGTCGGCTCTGCTGCAGACTCCAGAGAGCCGGAGCGCTGCCATGACTTCGAGAACAGGCTGAGAGGGAAAGAAAAGTGTGAAATGTCTTTCCTGGCTGCTGTGGCCTTCTTCTCGGCCACTTGAGATGTAGAACTTGACAATGAGCTCAGCTTAAAAGCAGTTTATTGCGTTGAAGTACACTAAACGTCTCCCTTGATTCACAAATGGTGTTGCGCTGTGTGGTTTGCATTTCTGTCCCTACAGAAAGAGAGCTCACTCCAGAAGGTTTACCTGTGGATTGGTAATCCCCTCCACACTGGGATCTGCTTTCCATGTCATATGTGTCTGGCCATTGCCATGGGAACAGTTGCTGTGCTGCATCGCCACCCTTGATCCAGACCTGAATGGATCTCCGTAGGTGTGGCGCTGTGGGGAAAATGGAGTAATCATCCCATTGATGTCTGTTCTGATCCCGCTACGAACCGGCTATCGCTAGCCCAGTCCCGTAATGGCCGTGAACCACGATACCCCGACATTTCATGGCCAAAGCTTTATTTTCGAATTGAATCATGTAAGGTGAAAAGGGGACTTTCATTTGCTGAACAAAGGCAGTGATCTAATCCGAGCTTTTCAGATATTGAATTCAGAGGGGGAGGGAGAGGACAGCCGCAGTACAATAGGAGCCAGCAGGCAGATCAAACAGAGCCGTCCCACTGGGCGTCACACAGAGGACAACAGCAGCCAGCCTGTCCACACCAGCAAGGAGCTGCTGGACTGACAGGACTTCAGAACAAAGTCCACTATTGAAGACAGAACCGGCATCTCTTATTCTAAACAAATATTCTTCTAACATAATTTGAGTTAAATGCTGATTTGAATCTTATTTTCATTCAGCAACTGTTGCAAATCTGTCCACATCTTGCTTCACAGCATTAATGTGAAAATACCGTTGATTTGTGTTTGTCACGTGTAGCCACACTTTGCATCTCCTGCAGGACAGATGCAGAGAACTGCAGTGAATGGGGAATGAGGAGTGACCGACTCGGCAGACAAAAACGAAACAATATTCAGCACTTTCAAAGAGGCTCTGCTACAGTAATGCGCTGAATGAAGAGGTGCATTCCACAGCACCAATACTTGAATGACCTCCACGCTCGTCCTTGTGAATAGATGAATACAGTTCATTCTTTTTGTCCTGCCTCGCCTGGAGCGAGCAACAGACTTGGTATCCACAGAGCTACATGGCTCCAAGGCTGTGACAAAGGTTGTGATTTATGTCTGGTGGTGTATTTAAGAAGTAAAATTACAATTTCTTTGTCAAGGACCATGAATGAAAAGGAACAAAAAAAAAATCTGATTTCAGTTTCACAGTGATGGTTCTGAATTTTAAACATTACTTGACTTGCCTAGAAATTAAATAGGTTTTCTCGGAGCAGACATTAGTGTGTGCCAGCCAGCTTTTGCAGATTTCATTAAGATACTGTGCAAAGCTCAGTTAATCAAATGAAATGCGTCCTCTATCTTGTGGAACCCAAACCATATTTGTCCTCCTTGACATGGTCCTCACACCATGCATGACTGTGAGATGTGCAAAGCGAAGCATCATTTAGGCTTTGCTCAGACGGCAGGCATTTTAGATTGGTTTCTCAAATCACATCTTTAAGACTGACTGTTATATGCAAGTGATCGATTTGTGCGTCCAGACATCACAGCCATTCTGCATGGGTTGCTGTGGTAACAATGTAGGCGTCAGTAATAAGTGGAGATCCATCATGCTGCACTGTCAAGTTGCGGTGCAGAACTCCTCCTTTGCACTAGACAAACTCTGCTAGCAGCAGCGTGGACTCTGCTCAACCAACATCGTCTTGTGTCGTGTTGTGAGTGACGCTAATGAAATGCGCTTTGAGCGGCCTGACTGAGACACATCTGTAGGAATCAGATTGGAACTGCATTTCAAACCTTCTCCAAATGTGACTTGGATCCATTTTTTTGCTCTCCAAAAATCTTTCTAAAATCAATCCATGTAGGCCAAAAAACTGATTTGGGCTGGCAGTTTCAATAAGGCCTCAGAGAGTTAGAGAACGAAAGGGAAGCACATGACACAGGGCTGGGTGGCTGTTGGGAAGATGGGAGATATCTCTGACAGCTTGCAGCTCCCTCCCATAGCCTTTCTGCTGTGTTACAGGGAGACAGAAATCACTGCTGTTGTTACTTTTCTCATCCTCCATGGAGCGATCAGTTCAATCAGTACTCCAGCTTACAATAAACATGTTGTGTTTCATTGGTTGAAATCTCTTAATGCTGTTTTTTGATCTGGTGCTAAACGGTGAACTGCATGCGCCACTTCCATTGATCTCATTTCCGCCATCACTGCTCGGCCTTGTGTTTGTGCAGTCTAGCAAAAGAGGAAACGAGAGGCCGTCCTAGTCTTAATCACTCCAGAAGTTTCCTCTTACTCGTAGACAGTAGTTCTGTAGATTAATGGAGGGGAAGTGTGCTGAAGCATTTAAGACAAGGGGGTCAGCTCGCCACTCTTTTCCTCCTACTTAAGTCTTTTTTTTGTCAAGGGCCGTCTGTAATGTGTATCAAAGAGTCGTTGTCTGAAATGGGCCCTCTCTGGTTGAATGCAGTAAAATGCTCTAAGCCATAAAAGTTTAAAAGAGATGTGATCTCTATCACGATTGCCAGAACCTTTTTTCCTGTCTTCGTTCTCAGCTGCGGGCCAAATGCTATCAGTGTTAGAAACCTGTTGCAGATGTTTTTATCTTTGTCTGCTGTCATGTGTTTTATGCTTGCAATCATTAAATCTGGGATCCACCCTGTTTTTAATGGTATTAGTAAGATAGAAACTGGTGCTATCATTTATGTACTCAGTCTTCAGGGATGGTACCTGCAACATACTGCTGATATCTAATCTACTCCTCTTCTAACTTGCTATCTGTCTGTTTATTCAAGGCGGGGAGCGATGGAGAGAGCATTGGGAACTGCCCCTTCTCCCAGAGGCTCTTCATGATCCTGTGGCTCAAAGGAGTCGTCTTCAACGTCACCACGGTGGACCTCAAGAGGTAAGTCCCTACTCCCAATCTCTATCCTCCTCCTCCTCCTCCTTAAAAGAAAAGAAAACCACTCCTCTCCTTTTCTTCCTTTGATGGCCTCCTACAGCTTCTTTTTCGGGACGTTTCCACAGGCCTCAGCCGCTCCGTCGCACTTTTGATCCGACCCCACCTCTAACACGTTCCCTGTTCCCCACTGCTTATTTGGTTTTCCCATGACCCTTTCCCAGGCTGGAGAAAATCGGGAGAAAAATAAACACACATACTCTGGAGAGGCTATTTAAGGTTCCTCACTCCACTTACTTCCTGCCTACATTTTGGTGGGCAACATGTTATTTTTCACCACTGGGATCAGAATAACGGTTATCCCCTGCAATTTCGACTGCGTTTTTATTTTTCCTCCCCAGCTGCAAAGTCGAACGTGCTCTCACATGTGGATTCCAGCACCAGAAGGTTTTTTACCAAACCCACTGTGTTTTCTGTGTGTATGATTCATCTAAATGCTGCCTAAATGTTTTTTTTCCACTTGCAGAGGCAGCTCAGGCAAGTGCCAGATTATTTTCAGGCACGGTCAGATGGACGTCTGGTTTGTACAGTCTTTCTTTGTCATACGGGTTTGACTCAGAGATTCTAGATTTCTGACAGGGTGTCTCCACCTCTGGGGACATGGAGACCACTGTTTTGCTGACAAAACACAGCAGAGATGTACTTGATAAATGCTGCACCTTTTTTTTTTTTTTTTTTAAACAGCTATAAGGAGGAAAGCAATGTCCATTTGACTAGTCATTTGGTTTTTACGCGTGCCTGCACATTGAAGAAGAGTGCATAGGCTTGGCTATATTTGCATATAGTTTCCCTGGCAGAGGACGTGTAACACAAAACAAAGCTTGCTGATATCCTGTAAAAGGCAATGGAGGACGTCCGCCTACTTAGCAGCGTCTATTTACCCCTCGCTCCTCAAATGACCCTTTGTCCAGCTGGAGTCTCTACTTAACTCTCTGATGCTGTATTTTTTTATGTCTTTCTAGAGCAACAAGTAATTCAGGCTTTATTTTATCTGTGCTGCACAGTGTCCGTAATCTTGAGTAAACATAAAACAAGTATGTCTTGCAAAAGAAGGCCTGTGTTTGCCATGTTTATGGCTGTTTTATTGTGGTATTCAAATGGTAGAGCAGTGCATGTTGTCACGCTTGTAGAAGGACATGAATGTCACATGTCACCGCCTTGAGTTGAAGTCTTCTCTTGGGTCAAGGCTGTCTTGTTAATATTTGTTTCACTTATGAAATCCTGCAATTCTCAAAACCGTTTACCTCTTCCTCTGTGATGTCATTGGGTGAGGGTGCCGCTTCCCTTTTGCATGCCGAAGAGTTGAAGTCATTTCCTATTTTCTGTGCCTTTGGATGGCTTGTCCCAGAACTCAGTCACCACCGTGAACATTAGCACACCAACAACCTGGATCATCCAAGAGTCTCTGGAGTAATGTTGATGCTAGATCAAAGAGGATCCACATCATCAGCTGGCTCACACCAATCTATTAGGCTCCAACAGTTGTTGAGAAGCTGCTGTGTGTGTGTTTTGTTGTCTTTACACTGAAGGGATTTGAGCATCTGGGTTTTCACAAATCAGTTGTCACACTGCTCGTTCGACACATGCTCATTTTTGTTTATGTGTGTCAGTGTCATCTGCCTGCCAGAGACATCTGGTACAAAATGTGCTGCTTTGAAGGCCGCAGAGAGAAAGGGACACACAAACAGGCTCATGGAGACAGACAAACGCACACAGCTAAAGACAGTGAGCAACTGTAGTTGGACAAAGAAGAGGGCTGGATGGCTATAAAAGTGTGGTTTAAAGTGCAGCAGGCTGTCATAGAGCCACAGCACTCTCAATGGCTTCAACTATATGAAGTGAATGTACACTGAATTCTTGTGTTTAACCAGGAAACACCAAACCAATTATGAATCTTGTGTCTCATTTACTTATATGTGGGGATGAAATCTACTTTTATCAGATCAGCAAACATGTATTATAATAAAGCTTTAATAGGTTGCATGGCTTGTCCTGTTGGCTTCGATCCGCTAGAGCTGCTCTGCTTCTCTTCCAGGAAGCCTGCAGACCTCCAGAACCTGGCCCCGGGAACACACCCTCCATTCATCACCTTCAACGGTGAGGTCAAAACTGACGTCAACAAGATCGAGGAGTTCCTTGAGGATGTCCTCTGCCCACCCAAGTGAGTACTTTCTCACCCCTGTGGCAACACTGCCATGTCATGAGCACTCTGTTAGCTTTTGAATGCTCTGATTTGCATTGAGACAGATGTTTTACTAAAAGGATAAGGCTTGTATTGTTCTATATATATTTTTTATTGTTAACAAATCTCATGAAAAGACCAAACCCAACAATGTGTCAGTCTGTCTCTCAGTTCTTTCTGACTGTCTGTGTCTGTCTGTGGCTCTGAACCCTCAGCCCATTTGTTCCTACTAGAGACAATAATCTTCAATACTCAACATCAACATCACTCACAACAGGAATAAATGGTCCATTTGTTAAGAAATAGTGAAATAATACACATATGCTGCTCTGGTGAATATTAACAGCAGCTGGATGATTCATTGTTGGCTTTGGTTTTTCTTTTTTCTTTTTTTCTTCTTGGGGTTAATTTGCAGTAGGAATAAGGAATGTAACCAGAATTATTCATTAACCACTTCATAGTATACATTTATATTTATGTTTACTTGTATGTGTGCTTGTGTGCAGGTACATCAAGCTTGGTGCAAGACACCCAGAGTCCAACACAGCTGGTATGGACATTTTCGCCAAGTTTTCAGCATACATTAAGAACTCCAAACCAGATGCAAATGAGGGTGAGTTACTTGTGTCTGTCTTTACACACACACACTCACACACTCTCACACTTACACTGGCTAAGTGCAGAGATATAGAAACCTTCCGGCTGCATAGGGAGAGCTCTCTGCTTGGTAGCTCTGCCCTGATTGGTGAATTCCATCCTCACTCAGGAACACAGAGCTTTTGTTCTGCTGCCTCCTCTTGTCCTCACCCTCCCCATCTCACCTGGTGGAGCTTTCTGGAAAACCACAGAGCAGCTATCCCGTAAATTAACTAAATCTCACAATCTCATCCTGTTCTTGATTTCTGCACCCTGCTGTAAGAGAGAGCTCATATCACGAACTTAACAGATAAGATTATTGGAATAATATGAAAAATATCATAGATCCTGTTGCCTCCCAGGTGAAACAATTTGTGGAATTGTTTGCCCAGAAAGTTGTTTTACGGTATTCACAAAAAAAAGATTTTGTGTCATGTTTTAGTTGGCTCTCCACCCTGGGAAAATATTGAACCATGGTGAGCTGGATGTGAAAACCGAGGCTGTGTCAACACAGTTTGAGACTGAATGTCATGGTTCAATGATAAGTGCTCACCGAAGTAACGGGTCAAGTCTGCTGTTGAACCACTGAATCGAGCATTCATATCATATTTCCTAACAATGAAATTAATTATTAATGAATAATCCATAGATGGATGGATGTGGAATGAGGACACAGTATAACACCTGTGCAACCAAGTGCAGTCCATTTGAAATGTGTGGTGTGTAATGAGCTTCTCATTGAGTTGTTACAATGATGGTATTTGTTACAGAAACGGGTATTATTTTATATTACTGTAATAGCTTGTGTTAGATTGTACAGATACTGACGATATGTTGGCTTTTTGTATTTATAATGTAAGCAAGGGCTTGTCTCTTGATGAAATGCTGCCCCCGTGTGGTTGATCAGCATATAGGTGTAGCAGCAGGAGGCCTGAGGAAAAGCTGCAACAACTTAACACATATTAGATTATTTACTCATGTTGAATATTGCAATTATAACTTTAAAATGATTTTACTGTTTTTATAATATAACTCATTCCTTTTTTTTTCAGGCCTGGAGCGCGGCCTTCTGAAGACCCTGCAGAAGCTGGATGAGTATCTTCGCTCACCACTGCCTGATGAGATCGACCACAACAGCATGGAGGACATCAAGGTCTCCAACCGCAACTTCCTGGATGGAGATGAAATGACCCTGGCTGACTGCAACCTGCTGCCCAAGCTACACATAGTTAAGGTGAGAAAGTGAGCGTTTTAAACATCACTGAATCCTTGTCATGTTGACTATGATATCTTGTTGTAACATGACACACCCATTGATCCATCATGCCAGTCATAGTGAGGATGCTTATGCTTCTCAAAAAGCCACATTTTCTCTTGTTGCAAGTTTTGAGTTGTGTTGATACAGCTCTGTGGGGCTGCAACTAATAATGATTTTCATTATTCATTCATTTCATTTTTATTTATTTATTTTTTAGTAATAGCCCCAATCTATTCAGTTATTTCTTTCGCCTTAATTACATTTATTCTCAAAGTCTCACAATGACCACTAATCATGAAAACACTAAACTGATTTTAAGGCAATTTAATGATTCATTACTTACAAATAACTAAAATGACTTTCGTTATTAGTTAATTGTATAATTCCTTAACAACAAATAATTTTTAATTAGATTAGATCTGAACTAATTCAGTGAAATGTCAGTATAAACTGCATCACAGTGCCTCACACAAGTTGGAAGACACCATCTATTCTGCTGCTGCTCTGACTTTCTAAAAGAGTTTATAGCTCAATTCGGTGAGGTTTCTAACATCTGATATCTTCCTCCAGGTGGTGGCCAAGAAGTACAGAGGCTTTGACATCCCCAAAGAGATGACCGCCATCTGGAAGTACCTGAACAACGCTTACACGCGCGAAGAGTTCACCAACACCTGCCCCAGTGACAAGGAGATCGAAATAGCCTACGGAGATGTAGCCAAGAGGCTGGTCAAATAAGCTCCTCTGTCCTGACCTCCTCCCTCCAACCTCCCCCCTGCCATGTAATCTCCCCCTCTACGCAGCCCTTCCACCCTTCCGCCTCCCCAGCACCGGGACTGATGTGCTCATTCACGAGAAAGAAAAAAAAAAAAACTCTGGACTTCTTTTCCTTCTCTCCTCATCTAGAGCGAACCCCAATGCATGAACCCTTGATCATTTTTATGAAGACCTCTTTAGTTGATTCAGCAAAGGTCGCCATTGCTCCACCTTTCACCATTAATCGCTTTTTTTGTTTTTCATTTGCCGATGAATGTTGTGAGACGGCGAGGCGTCGGAGAAGCAGCCAGACATGCGTTATCAGTGCTTATCAATGTTGGGAGCCTCGTCAAACGCACTCCCTGATAAGTGACCTTCAAGCTGACCTTCTCTCCGTGCACAGGGGGAAGGTTGCGAGCTTTTTTGTTAATTATCTGTTGTCTGTTTAATATTGAAATAGCTCTTTCTAGGATTGCTATAAACTGAACACTGAGAAGCAGTTTTTTTTCCATGTCTTTTTGGCTTATTAAGAGGTATTGTAAACAGTGTTGAAGCTTCAGTGGCTCAAGTATTTACAGGATGAAGTAGAAGCCGAGGCTAATCCAAACCTGAGTGGTTGACATATCAAGTGAGATGATGCTTTATTTTAATGTCGAGCTGTTTAAAATAAATCAAAATAATTGTAAGCGCAGGTAAAACCTACCTGGTATCACATGCTCTGATTTTCCTCGTTGCCTCAAATAGGCAGAAGTCTTGTAGCTCAGCTCAGTCGAACTGTAGGGAATTTCCTGACACCGGCTGCAGAAGTAACAACTCAGGAAAAATCAAACCTGAGGTCTAAGAAATATTCAACCATGTGTAGCTCACAGAGACATGTAGACCGGCCTTTTGTTAATCACCACATTGCCATATAAAGTGTTCATTTTGACACTGAGCAGCAGATAAAAGCTCGCAGACTCTTTCTTCTTTTGGAAGGAAAGTCTTCACTTTGGTCGTGCTGACTGTAGCGGTAGTTTGGATTACACGTGGCGGACCAAAAAGGGGCACATAATTCTGGTCTCACTGTGGATAGGATGACTCCAGCTATGTAAACTGGTGAAGTCAAAAAAAAAATACAACAACCCAGAAACCACACACTCTCATTGTTTTCGTCTTTATAGCTTACTGGAATGAAGGACGCTAATGTGCAGTCAGGCACCAGGAAAGGCGACACTAAAGATATTTATGACAAAACCAACCGAGGAGGGTAGCAATGAAGCGAATACCTGCTCGAATTTCACCTGCTCCTCAGTACGTAGATCGATCTCGAAGGTAGCGAATGTACGTTCCGATACAGTAGCTCCAAAAGTGCTTTAGTGCAGATATAGTTGTTTTGTTTTCTCCCGTTTGCCATGTTTCTCAGACATTTTGTTCTGAAACAAATTTGATTTAAACAAAAAAAAAAAAAGGAATTGTAAATATTTGTTTTGATTGCTCAGAATTCAATGTGTAAATTTTCTACATTTCATCTGAATTTTGAGGGGAAAAAAACGGGGCCATTTCTCTCCCGCTTGGATTCTAATTGTAGACCAACCATCTCCTCTCTGCCTTACTTGCTTTCTCTCTGCAGATGTTTTTTTGCAGGAAGATTCTTCATTTCATTTCAACATGAGTGTGACATTGTACAAAGAAAATATCCAAGCTATGTCATGGCTTTTTTTTTTTTTTTAACAATATTGACTGAATTGAAATAAACTTCTTACTGGCACTCTGACTTGTTTTTGTATAAACCTTCAGTGTTTATTATACATCTATCTTTTTATTTACTAGACATTGGGTTACCCTCAATTTTATTTACTGTTACATGTTTTGATTGTTTGGGCGTTGGTTTCTTGTTTGCATCAAACTTGAAAAGAGCAGTGAAACGTGACATGTAACATGTTGATGCATAACTATAGTACAGTGACAAAGGCTACTTTCACAAAAGTCATCACGAATGTTGTCTCATAACCTTAATCCTTATTGCATAAACAGCCCATGTTATCCAGCCTTTTATCTTGAGTCTTTAACTTCTTCACAGTTAAGCTTGAAGGTTATTGACCAGCTTGACAAAAGAAAATAATATAATCCAGATTCCAAAAACAGCTGGAACACTGTGAAAGCAGAATATATAAAGCAGAATGTGATAATTTGCTAATCCTGTGTGACACAGGCTTACTTGTTGTTTCTCAAGCTCTTAACCAAATCTTGTTGCCCTCCGCAGCTGTGATGGAGATGACAACATTAGCAACATCACATGAACAGGAGAGTAAGTTGATCACCGACATGAGACCTTTGACCTGTTTGTGACTGACCTCCACTGAACATCCCATGAAGCCTTTTTCACAGCAGACATGGTGACTTGGTGTTACTAATGACATTAACGATGGCTCTGTTCTATTCAAGTGTCTCCATGACCCAGCATGCATAGTACCAGGACCCTGAAACCGAGCTGGACCTCAGCCATCATTCCTTCTATTATTTATACCTGTGCTTTTCCTACAGTGACATGTCAAAATGTCTTCAATGATAAAAACACATACTGTCTTCAATCCTTCCTCAGACATCAGTGCAAATTTGGCACTGGAGTGACATTAAAGTTATATAAATTCTGATGTAACTATTCAAACTGTAGTTTCATTGTCACAGATCAGGTATGTACAAGTTTTAGGACCAATTATTAAAACAGCCTACATCAGATTTCATAATGTCATATTAAGTTTCATTTGGTCTGAAACAAAATGATTTGTTCAGGGGAAAAATCCACATTTGAGGCATGTTACCTGCAGTGTAAACACAGCCTATGTGTTCCACAGAGGGGATCTTGAGGGACCCCCATGAGCCCCCCAGCAAACAGAAAAAGAGGAAGTTTCAATGTTATTTCACTTCCTTATTTAAATCAATGGGGAAAAAAACTTAATCTTTCAATGGAAAAATGAATGTTGGGAATGGTTTTTGGGAAGCTTTGCATTCCTGTACTGTCATCTACATTAAAAAGCATCTCATATTTCTTGCTTTTGGTTTTGGGAACCCTTGGGCCAAATCATGTTTGTTTACTGCTCTCCATCTTCAAGGAATGTCTCATGTGGGTGTCCGCCCACTGTGGGCTCCTCCTCCCCCTGAAGACACCCTCTGGCTGTCGGCTTGATGATGTTTTTCAGCCAATTCCCTACTGTTCTGAAGCACAAACAAGTCTATTCTGCAGGGCCCATTGCAGCCAAAGTTTCACAAGAGAAGGAAAAAAAAATTGTGTGGGGGCGTACAGTTTTTGGATGCACTCCAGATCATTAAAGTGTCATGTTTCAGCCCCACACATTCTCTACTGCCTTATTGGTGAACACTGAGACATGGTCTCCACTTGTAATTCACAATGAGGAAACCCACCCAGACGCAAAACAGACAGACAGACGTGTGTGTGTGTGTGTCAGTGTGAGGTAAGAGAAGACACAACAAGGCTGGCTATCATTCAGACCACACACTCATTACAAGCAGGGTGAGTTAGTCTAATTGGGTAATGAAGGTGAGGCCAGGAGGGGTTGAGTATTGTTTCTCAAACATGTTGACTGTGTGTGTGTGTGTGTGTGTGTGTGTGTGTGTGTGTGTGTGTGTGTGTGTGTGTGGAAAGAGCAGGCTACATTACACACCATGAGAGGGAGCCAACAAGTCAGCAAAGCAAGAACACACACAGGTTACAGCTGCAGTTGTTTCCTCGGACTCCTCTTTGTTAGGATGAGGAAAAACATGCAGCCTCTACGTGCAGAGCTGTGATTCCTTCATCCTTGATACACGTTTTTGCCATCATGCTTTTTCTTTCTTTAACAGCCAAATCAATCAGCTGTGTGTTTTTCGCCACTAAATAGCTCATTGGAGCCGTTTCTGTCTGGCATCGACTCTTTCTCTGCAGTGCCAGTTGAGTTTGCAGGTTTTACACAACACCCATTTATACAGCTGGCTAAATATTTACTCTGGTAAAGTAGCTCGCTCAAGGGTACACAGTGATATCCCAACTGGGTTTTGGACCTACAATGTGTGAAAAAGCTTCTTTGCATATGGACTCTGTGCACCTGACATTTGATGTGGCTGCATACAGGTTGCTTTGTATTTGGTTCAGCCTGCTGATTGACAGCACACAGGCCTATATGTCAAAAATCATGGCTGCAAGAATGTTTGGATTGAGAAGAAAATAATGATTTAATGATTATATAAAATAATGATTATATTCTGTATGCATTATCTAACCTCTATCACAGAGGTTTTCAAAGTGGGAGGCTGGCCTCTGCAGGGGGCTTTTTAAAAAAAAAAAAAAAAAAAAAAAAAAGTAATTGGTCTGAAGTTATGTCAAACAGCAAAATTAGGCTCTTTTGGCTCAATTGTTGAGTGTCTGCGAGATCAAATAACATAGTCACGGTCCAAGCTTAGTCTGAGGGGAGGCCAACAGTCTCCCTGCTCTATCATGATGTGTTTAAATTAAAGGAAAAGATAAATGTTATTTTCACTGTCAGTTTTCAAAGTTCATCGCTTCTAACAGATTTTAGAGAAGCTAGACAGGTGGCTGCAAATAATATTTTAAAGTATGTGTGTGAATATATAAATCTTTAATTTTTAAATGATACTTATTTTCATGTCCAAGAAAAAAAAATACTGAGGGCTAAAAGAATTAGTCTAATATAGTGGTTCCCAACCTTTTTGTGACCCTTATAACAAAGCAGTGACCCATGTCATGTCACACACTGTGACCAGGTCAAACTGGGATTTTTTCCCCACTCTTTTATTTGACAGATTTTTATAGACCTTATTTTATTCAGTAATTCACAAGAGAAACACAAAGATTAAGGAAACATCTGGAAAAATAAATACAATTTTGTGAAGCAAAAATGTTTTTTTCCCCTGCTCATCTATCCTTGTAATTATCCTGTGACCCTTCAGTTTTATCTTGTGACAGCCTGTGGGGTCCAGACCCCCAGAGCAGGAACCAAAAATACATGTGGTGATTACCGTAATGATAATTATGTGGTCAGGAAAGTATTCGTTTCCTATTTTTCATTTATAGCGTTCAGCCAATTAAAATGAAAATGAGGAAACATAGCCGATGTCAAGCTGCCAGGAATCGAGCTCGTGCTTTGGGGCACGAAGTGAAATGTAAAAGTTTTTAGCTGTGTAAACACAGTGTAAAAAAAAAGCATACTTGTGTGACTTGTAAATGAACTAATAACATTAATAATGGCTGTATTCCACTCAGGTGTGCCAGTGTGGGAGTTCTGGTATTGTACATGCTGGCTCAGTGGCGGGATACTGGCACACTTGAATGGAACCAAACCATAATTAATGTTATTAGTTCCACCTGGGCTTTCCCTGCAGTGAGAGGACACAATGCTGGTGAGTGAGAAAGGTCTATAAAAGAATTGATATGACACCATTGTAAGTGCACGCTGTTGCTGAACAGTAGCTTGTTAACATTGGGAATTACCTGTTATGTGGCCACAGGTGTGAATCAGCGGGTGCTGAAGGTTGAAACAGAGCACATGGCATGTTGTTGTTGGATGGCGGTGAAGTTCAGGCATTTGGAGACCTCACAGCCTCCATAATGCTTTCCATGCCCTTTATCTGCTCCTTATATCTTCAGCACCGTTTGGCCTTTATTCAGAAAATATGTTGGCATCGGCTCTGGCCCTTCTAAATACCCGTCGTCTGCGACTAGTTAGCAGGAGCGCCGAGGGTATGTCGACCGTCCAACAAGGCGTATTTTTCTTGCCAAACGTCTTTGAGTCGTACAAGCTGTCATTGACCCATCATCTTGTATGTCTTTTTTGGCAGCAACACATGGTTTTTGTCTGGTGGCATATAGTTACTCATGAATAGGCCCGTATATGCTCTGATAGCTCTGAAAAAACACATCAATACGCCAAGGGTGATGCAGAGTGGCACCGTCATGAAACCTGAGAACATTTCTATATATTCGGTTTGTCTAAATGAGTTCCAAATGCGATGAATCTCAATAGTTTGGCAGTTGATCAGGTGTCAAAACTAGAATATATGGTTCACGTGTTTGTAAAAGGTGCGTTTGAAAGGTCAAGTTCACTGAAGTGTTTTCTCAAGTGTAGTCATGTCACTGCAATACAATGCAGGTGACAAGAATTTTGTTTGTGGTGCTAACACCTTTTAAAAATCGCATGTGAAACTGCAACAGCTGACGTTTCTTTCCATGAAGTTTCCCGTTACTCTGCATAAACAGCAGATATTAATTTAATTTAGTAGGAAAACCTCCCTGTGAAACTATTCTGTTACAAGTAATATTTATTGTTGGCAAAATGTACAGAATTGTTAAAAGTGAGTCCCACAGAAAACAGACCCTGTGAGAGTTGTTCTATTATATATGATTAAAATAAAATAATACTGATGCTATAATGTTAAAGAAGCATTTTATTGTTGTCCATGTAGAACTAATTTAAACTGTTTTATATATTTTTGTTGGTTAAACGTCTAACAATGCACCAAAATTCAGTACTTGAATATTTTCATTCCACTACTGGTGAACTTTTTCATAGCATTTTTTTTTCATTGAAAGTATTTCCAATTAGAAATATTCACAATATGTTCCATTGACTATTCAGAAAAATGGAACTTTGTTCCTGGAAACACATGTGAACTGTAATTTTTCTTTGAGCAGCATATTTAAAATTCCTGTCTTCTCCTTTGTATTGATGTAGGAGCTGATGAATATCTCAAAACCTGGGCAAAGAAAACCAGAACTTCAGCATCTGCATGACTGGATATCATCACAAGTAAGTGAGAAAATGTGTTAAATTGTAATTTGTATGACCCTTGAATTGAACTTGACCACAGTTTCAAACATGCCTGCGGACTGTGTGTATTCTTCTTAAGAGGCTGTTTTCCATTGGTTGCACACTGCCTCTGTGACAAACACTGTATGGGTCTAACATTACTGTACAAGATGAGTTCATAGTGGAGTTCATTGTGGCATCAGCCACCCCATCAACTCCCAGACCACCGACTAACAGCCCAGCTTATCTGCCCCGCTCCAGTGCCCGCAGTCAACCAGTCGGGGTGGGATTTGTGTGCTCACATTGTTTATTTTAGCCCTCATTAAAATGTGGTGGGGTGGCTTTCTCTCTCCAGGGCTCGGTGGCTACTGTGGTGGGGAGATAGGGGACTGTGGTGGACCCCCTTGGGCGGCCCACAAAAAGCTGCCTCACCCCCTTCCCCTGCTTGCCACTCACCCCATCTGGGTCCTGCAGTCACACCCTGTGGCAAAGCTGCGGTTAACTGCGGCTGTTGACTGGTAAAGAGGCACAGTGAGGGTTCAAGGATGCAAATTCAAGTGGGGAAAGCGCCATTCACCGTAATTGCCACTAGAGGGTACTCAGCCACAGTGAGCTGAAAGAAGGGGGGACCTCTCAAAGCTGGCAGGGACTGTTCTCTCCTGGGGTTTTGTTCTTATCTCCTTTACATGGTCAGCACTTTTTCACAGGAAGCGCGAGGGAGTGTGTGCGTGTGTTTGGGGATAAGTAGAGATGTGGATCTTGAAGTAAGTGGTTTTGAAGAGAAAAAGGGCAACCATGAGCCCCCTCGTCAGCTGTCTGCTTGAAAGACTTGTGACGTCAGGTACTTTGTGCCTCCGGGGGCCTTTGTCCAGGTTGTTTAGTCTCTTTATAAGACTACAATAGCGGCCTGTTTTATTTTGTCTGTGACGGAAAAACTATTAGACATAAAAGACTTTGCTCTGTCAGCAGCCACACCTTAACTCCACACAGAGGAAGATTTACCTTGCAGTTTATGTTACGTTAGTGTGTCAAAGCCTGCGGCGAGTATCTGTCTGGTATGTGGTGAATTACTGCTGTGTCTGTGCGCCTGTGCATGTGTGCATTACTGTGTCTATACTGAATGTGTGCATTTTCATAACCGAACCATACTCCTGTTGTTCCTTTTAAAAGGAATCATGAAACGTCTGTTGGGTGTGCTGATAATCCCAGGTGTGTGTGCGTGCACGAGAGACGGCGTGCGTGAGTGTCTTTGTGCTAAAGTGAACTAGCAGGTTCCCTTTCAGAGCCATATAGCACATCTAGGGGGAGTAGAGAGGAGGAGGTCTTTGAAGTTTGGGTTCTGCCATCCGTCTCCAGCCTGCTGGCTTTCTTTTCATGCCAGCCACCGCGGAGGCCAGGCCTGTAAAAGAGACACGCCCCGGCTGGCTCCTCCCCGCCGTGTCGTCATGGCTAAATGACAACAGACTACACTCACGTGCCCCCGCTGACAGCGAAGCTCCTCTCTGTTTTGATTTTGGCTTTTGTTCTGTCTGCGCTCCCTCATAACAGTTATCAGAAGCAGCTGAAGGGCGCAAACAACATGCTAGACACCAGAGAGACGATCCGAGCATAAGGCAATTAACTCGCAGCCGACCTTAATGGATGTGTCCGATCAGCCCATGCTGCAGGTGCTGGCCCCTGGTTTCTCTCTGATCTAAACCGAAGTGTCTCCTTTACTCGCCGGCAGCCATAGAGGATGCTATGAGATCCAGCTTTAACACAGGAGGAGGAAAGGAGGAGGAGATATATTGATTGCCCTTAGCTGCTCCTTCATAGTCTGCGTGCATGGTTTGTGTTGGCTAAGCCCTCTAGCCTAATGGCTTTTAGACTTCCATTAGGTCGTTGCAGGCAGCGTGGTTTAAGTAAGTAACAAAAGGCTCTGTCAGAATGCTTTAAGCATTAATAAGACAGTCAGTGTTACTTCTACAGCCTGTCAGCTCATCAGGAACGCACAAGTCGAGATGGCGGAGCCAAAAGGCTGGTTTACTGTCGTCATTCTGAGCGCTCTTTTGCTTTTTCTGTAAGCCCTGAGCTGGATTAGCTCGAAGACTTTGGGGAATTTGTTCGACTGAGCAGTGAAAGCTGTGGCTCACTCACCCCGTAAACCCGCAATGTCTCCGGACTTGCGCACAATAAAACTCCCCATCTCACACTGACAAGCACGTGAAGAAGTGCCAGGAGCTCTGAGCATTCGTACAGTCGACTTAACGAGGAGAGACCTGTGGCTCGATACTGGGAAAGGGGCTCAGCAGGACTGGGGTTAGAAGTGCATCGTTTGGCAAGAGAACCACAGGCCTCAGCTGCCATGAAAGGCACAGTCTGTTGGCTTTTTGGGGGGATTTTTTTTGTTGTTGTTGAGCTGTTTTCTGGTTCTGCTTCTAAAGCCATCTTGTTTTTATAAAAGTTGTTTATTAGGAGCAAGGTCACTCTCTTTGTGGTGAAAGGCGCTGTGGCCTACACTGTTTCAGATCGCTGTAATTACTGGTTAAGCCTGGCTTTGATGGTGCAAACACTGGCATTTTGATGTGTAGAGAGGCTGCATCTATCTGATTTGTGCACCGGTTGACACATATGCCCAAATCTCCAACGGCATTTCATACATGGGCCTTATTCGTTTGCATCTCTTTCACCGGCCTATGTGTATATGCTGCCGCACTGACCCATTTTGCCCAACAAACTCCTCTGCTCTCTGTATATTGTGTG
Source organism: Holacanthus passer (assembly GCA_025331565.1). NCBI lineage: Eukaryota > Metazoa > Chordata > Actinopteri > Pomacanthidae > Holacanthus > Holacanthus passer. The sequence goes on along the minus strand of JAFREQ010000018.1, from coordinate 2,351,529 downwards.
GTGTGTTTCCCTCTTTTCTGTCTGTCTTTAATGCCACTGTGTCCCTGCAAGCCCTCAAAGTCCTGGGCTTTGATGCATCGGTTACCACATTTTTCCACGGGGTTGACTGTCGCTTGCCGGGAAGGCTTCACGTTGTGTGTATGTGTGTGCGTGCACTTGTGCCATTTTTGGATGCGTCCCTGTGTTCTCTCTGCACCAGCGCTCGAGCTACGGAAGCCTCCTGGGTCTGTTTCTCCTGCGGCTGGACCACATACCCCAGAATCTTGCTTTGGTTGGAAATGGGTCTGTTTTTTTTCCAGCCATCATAAAGAAGACAAACTCCTCTACTGTCTCCCCATCCTATATTAACAGGCTGTGGTTGGCCCCTGGACTCACCATAACAGGTCCGCTCTGGGTTGCTGCTGGTTACAGTAAAAATCAACACCTCCTCTACCCCAGACTGAGACTTTTCAATGTGCGGATCCAGTTTCCCCCATGTGCTCTTAGCCCGCTCAGTCATCAGGAGGTGTGTGTATGTGTGTATAGAGCTAAACTCTCTCACCTTTAAGGGCCTCTTACCATGACCTCCAAGGGCTGGTAATTAACTTAAAATCTGCAGGTTTCAATCTTAGTAGCTTGCTTGGTAGACCAGTTCCAATTTGACATTGTGGATTAATGGACTGAATGTCTTCATGCTTCCTTCCTTCCATCTATATTCTCTCCTCATATCAGTGCATTTGTTGGCAGTGATTTTTGCAGGTTTACCCCTCACCATCAATCCCACCTGAGGCCTATCTCAGAGCTGCTCCAACACCAGCACAGATTTGGACCGGCTTCTTATTGGCTGGCTGCTCTCTGGTCTGCCAACCGAGCAGGAAACAATAGAAGGCCAGAACAATGAGCTGGCTACAGATCAGTAGGGGCTCGCTTGGCCTCTCCCAGACGCTACGTCTTATTTCCTTTTTGATTACTCACGCCTGCCTGATGAGCGGCACACTCACACTCCTCTGTGTCTGCCTTGCCCGTGAGAGAAATCACAAAGAAAAGACTTTTTGTAGGAGACTGGTTTTGATTTGGAGGCTGGAATGCCTTTGTGATAATGTCGCAAGATTTGTTGGCAGGGGCGTGATAGATGTGTGTGAGACAAAAGGAGAAAAGCTTTGGGGGGGGGTTATGATGTGTGTATGCGTATGATTCAGACACATTCAGGTATTAGAAACTACATTTCTGGATATTGTGTGTTTGAGTGTGTTGGTGTGCTTTTTTTTCTGCTGATTTATGTCACTTTCCACTGATGGCCTTCCAGGATCTGCCCATAAACAGCCTTTAAACGGGGGAATAGTAGTGCTGGCACTAAAGTCCAAACTGCATTGCCACCCAAGCGCGTAGATCGCCTGCTGTGGGCTGGGTCCCCTTTGCCTGGCCCTCACTAGCTCCCACCGCTGCTCGTAACCCCCCCCCCCACTGCCAGGCCGGAGGTAGGAAATCAAACCAATTACGGTTGTATTTAAAGAAAATTGGAGCAGGGCCGGAAAAGTGGGGGCATTTCCAAAAACCACAAAAAGAAAACTGCAGGGCGACTCTGGCAAAATACAGAGTGTGGAGTAGCATAGCACGTCCCAGAAAACACAAGGAGAAATCTTGTGTTTCGCGTATGAGCAACAAATATTTTATTTTTCTAAATAACACATCTAGTATACAAACTCAATGTGCAGCAAAATGCTATATAATTCCTTTCGGTGTCCTCAATAATCTGTTTCTGCGTCCGTCTCAGTGAGTGAGATTGATGGTTTCTGCTCCCCGGTGGACCTGTGTGATGGATGGTCTTTAAGGACTGGTTGTGTTTATGTTCAGGTCTGCCGTGCCCTGCTGCGAGTGGCCTGCCAGAAGGCCGCACCTCATAACGTGGCTCGCTACGCCAAGACCGTCCCAGAGCCCAAAATCCTCCTTGGCTCGCTCCGCCGCTGCAGCTCCTGCTGGGGAACAGTATAGGGCCTCTCATAAAGCACAAACACCTGTATGCTTCAAACTGGGGGAGGATGAAAGTATTTGCATGAGCACGATCCTTTGGCCGGAGCGTGTCACAATCTGTGACCATCTTTGCAGCCAAAAAAGCTTGTCTGGGATCAGTGTTGTAATTGCCGCCCCCTGATCTGATGTAGTCTCTCTGTTTTACCTCTCTCTCCTTCTGTCTCTCTCTGATCCTCCTCCACGCTGTCATTTCTCAGGAAAACCCCTTCATTACCAAGCCCTGAATGTAAATGCTTCATTTTCCATCCCCCCACAGGCCCTCTTTGTTCCATGGCCCATTTGGCTGTAATATTTCAGCCGAGTGTAAATCCACCATGATGTCACCCATTGGTTTGTGGACTACTGTTTTGAAGCCTCGAGTTTGGCAAAATGGAAGTTGCCGTTTTGGTTTTTCAGAGCCAGATGTGACCATATTTGGAGGACAGGGTGGAGCTGGGGCGGACACATTTTGGTAGGGACTTGTCAATCACAAGTTAAACACGTCCCACAGCATACCTTGCTTTATCATCTGATTTTCTCTAGATAGAAACGTAATTTACAAAATGAACATCAGGCTGTATTGAAGAAGAATTGAATCTAGCAATTAAGACCATTAACTCATTATTAAAATGTTTATTGAGATAATAAATCAAGCGAGATGTAGGATCATTTTCTCATAGACTTCTATAGAATTGGACTTCTTTTTGCAACCAGTGAAGTCACCCCCTGCTGGCTATTAGAAAGAACGCTGGTTTAAGGCACTTCTACATTGGATTCATTTTTCAGATCCGGAGGCTTCATCCACTATTTATACTGTCTATGATTTCAGCACTCAAAGGCAATTATTCCTAAATATGAATGCCTCTTCAGACACTCTGAAGACATATATCTTCCTCCTGCCTCATAGGCAAAAACAAAAGCAGGAGAGATCAAGGTGTCTGGTGTCTGTAGATCGACACACACACACACACACACACACACACAACATTTTGCTGCACGAATGTGCGTAAACTCACACCCCATACACACTCATACCCAGTGATATGCCTTTGTCTGTGCAGGTGCATGCACAGAAAAGAGTAACGCACACATACACACAAACTGTTTACTTCACACGCACACACCATAAAGAGTGTAAGATGAGCTCCCATTAAGGATGAAAACAAACCAGTGAGTGGGAGGTGTCCCCTGAGGAAGTCCACAGTCACTATAGTGGAACCGTGGAACCATGGGAACTGGTTAGCAGAGGCCTGCAGGGCACCCACAGCCAGACACGGGGGTGTGTAACACTGCCACACACACACACACACACACACACTGCAGACGGGAGACAAAAATACCAAAGAAATAGCTTATAGCAACCTCACCTGTCTAACAATAACAATAGCTGACACTTTATTGGATGTCAGCAGGAGCTTGATCTTTTCAGACTCGGCTTTGATTGCCTTGATGTTTACGATCAAAGTGCCAAAATAGCACCAGCAGTAAAACTGACTGTTTCAGAAAGAGTGATGATATAAGAAAGATGACGACAGACAAGCTTTTGTGAAGCCCTTGTGTTGCGTGACGCTCGATGAGGGAAAAGATGTTTGCAATGTTGTCGCTCTGTCTAACAGTTTATGGGTTAGAGGAGGCTGCATGTCTGTGGTGCCTCGGTGGTTTTCACTGATTTCTTTACAGCCACATGAGCCCTTGCCGGGGAAAAGATATTAGTCACCCGGATTGGTGGTCAGTCCCAGAATGACATTTTACTTTTAGACATGTCAACAAACAACAGAAGGCACACGTTTATCTGACTGTGCTGTTTCCAAAGTAGATAGTGGGAACAAGAAAGGAAGGGACGACGCAAGCTTTTAATGACCGCTCACGTTCCCACGTGATCCGAAACAGACTTGAGCAACAGTCCTCTTTTTGCTCACCACTTGCGTACATGGATGAAAAAAGTAAGGGAGATAGAAAGAAAGTGTGTATGTGAACTGCCAATTTAGCGTGTTCCCCTGCTTGAACAGGAAGTGAACAGAGACCTGGTCCACAGGGATCCCTGTTTCCCCTTCTTCCCTTCTTGCCCCCCCCAACTGAGGACCCCACCACGATGGGGGGAAAGCCTGGCAGAGAGCTGCAGTGTGTGGTGTTTGTGCTCTGTGTGTGTGTGTGTGTGTGTGTGTGTGTGCATGTTAATTTCCTGTTTTATAGAGGAAGCAGTGTTTGCATGTACAGATCGTTCAGATTTTCTCTGTGAGAAAAAAAAAGGACAAAAAAAAAAGATTGTGTCAATTCTCATGAATCTGTATGGGAAACAACTAGTATTGTTTCTGGGAAGCTGCCCTTCTCTCTCAGTAAAAACATATCTTGCTCCGCTTGTGATGTGCAAATACGATATCTAACTCAGTCTTTGAAAAGCATATCATCTCATTATTTCTAGTCAATGGAAAAAAACCTAAAACACGACAAACTATTATCCTCTCATATCAGATGTTCAATGTTCTTTCTTTAACTAACTAATCAAATTAAGGCCAGACTGGTTAGACACAGAAAGCTGCGGTCATTATGCAACGACAAGAATTTTGAATTCGTGTCATTAGGGCATCTAAATGAAAATTCGCTCATGTGGTCTTAACCAGAATACCCTCTAACCATGGCCTGGGCCACTGTTCCACCGTGCAGCGGTCTGCTGGGTTTCTGCATATAAAAGACCCTCTTCTGGTTTTGACTCATTTACATGTCTTGGTTTCCTATGACGAGATGTGTGGGGAAGGATGACTCAGTTCAACAGAAGATTGTTTATCAGTGCTATCAGAAGCGTCTTTGTATGACTGCTACCTTGTTCATTCTTTTAATCGCTGTTGCTTCCAATAGAAATCCGATTCTTTAAGGAACGTTTTTGAACAAATCTTACATACAGTATATATTTTTTTATTACTATTTTTGGCATTGCTGCTTTATTGTGGTGAAAGTTGGAGACAAGAAAGGCAGGGGAGCAAAGGGCCAGAGATGGAATTGAACCCAGGCTGCTGTGTTAAAGACTTAATACATGGTGGGCATTGGAAAAAAGTGTAAACATCTCGCCTCCTCATTTGACCTTTTCACTTTTTTCAAGGACAAGAACATTTATGAAATGTAGACTTAATATTTCAGCCTGCAACTTTTCATATCTCAATGTTTTTTTTTTTTTTTTTTTTGGACATTTTGCCTTTATTTCATGAGTTGTTTGGTCTATAAAGAAAATAGTAAACTAATCACAAATTCTTAAAATCAAGGCAACATCTTAAAATTGCTTATTCTGTCCAACCGCCAGTCCAAAACTCAGAGATATTACATCTACTATCACATAACACAGCAAATCCTAACATCTGAGAAACTGCAACCAGAGAATGTTTGCTTGAAAAATCAGTTATCAAACTTATTTTCCGTTAATGACTGACTAATCAATTAATTTACCCAATCTCTTCAGCTCCATTAATCTTAAACTTTTTGAGTAGTGTGTCTTGCAGTGCTGCTTAAAAAAAGTTGTAGTGTTTTCAGATAATCTGACAATTTAATTTTCAAAGAGCAACACCATCTCACACATTATGGTGACCTTAAATTTATGGCTCCCTTGATCGACCTGATAGTGAGATTGTTTCCGCGAGAGCCTCTTGTAAGCTTTCAGTGATCCTCTGGGCCTGAGCGGGAACCGAGTCGTGGCCCCCGTGGAGAGGTGCTCCACTGTGGGAACTGGGAGCTGCCTGGCGTATCGCAACACAGAGAGGTCTCTGTAGACCCAGCATGGATGAGAAACTACCTTCACTGGGATCTGAACTAGGAGAGCTCTCTCTCTCTCTCTTCATCTCTCCCTCCATATCCCGCTCCCCATCAGCGAGGCAGCACTAGTCATCAGTGTGAGAACGGTTGCATCACGGCTCTCGCGGTTTCTTAGCCCCTGGCCCCTGTGTTTCTCGGTCAATCTGTGGGAACCCTGATTTTGGACAGCAGCCTCTGTTCCCACCACCAGTCCGGTTAGAAAATAGACTTCTGGTCATGTACCAGGCACCCAAACCGAGCCGGTTCTAGCCCGCTCCTTCTCACGGGTTTTGGGGGAGGAGAGGTCAGCGGCTGCAGAAGAGGCCTTAATGGGTTTCGTATGCAGGTACCGCAGAAGCGACACGGGATACTGTGCTCATGAGAAATGAGAGGGTTTTAACGATTCTGCGCTCTTTCCAAAAACACTCCCTCTCTCCCCTCTCTCCTTCTGTTTCTCTCCATCTCCTGCATCTCTCTCTCTCTCTTTCTCTCTGTCTGCCTCTCATTTAAATTTATAAATAGCGCTTTAATCTTTCTCATCTTTCTGACTAATTGAAGAGAAAGTTGTGTGAGGGACAAAGCCCAGTTTTGTTATGAGAAAAATCAAAAGACATTGTTCTGTTCTTCAGAACAAATGATTGACCGGACAAGTTTTTTTTTTCCCTCAATGATTCTCATTGTTTCCGTTTTTTTCCCTTCCAGTGACGCTCACAATCATGCCTCCAGTTCTCTTTACATTTCATCCACTTAAAGTGCAATTTTCTATGTCGTCTTATAAACCAATTCATCATGCCTTTGACTACAATTACATCCAGACGAGCAGCCTCGTCCAGGAAAATGTTTCCCCTCTTTCCTGGAGAGTTACAATTTTCGGAAGAAGAACAGCATAGTGGGACCGAGGGAGGAGATGAACAAAAGCCGCTCAGCTCATGTACGTCCATGACGAAGGCGGAACCAGATGAGAGCTCCTCTGCTCCCCACATGTGGACGAGAGCGCCGGGTCTCACAGAGTGTGTGAAGACAGCTGGAAAATTCCCCTGAGCCCGCTCTAATTGAAAGCTTATCATCTTCTCTTTGTGCTTCCTGAGCGGTTGGGGGGGGATCAGCAAAGGAACGTTGCAGACAGCGACTCTGTGATGAGACCTGCAGGAAATAGTTGGGAATGTTTAAGACGGTGCAGATCTGTCATACACTCACACTGTGAAGTGGGGCTCAGGCTGCCCGGGTGGAGGTCGGTGTGAGATCTGTCAGCAGGGGATCGTGTGTATGCGAGTTTCTTGTGCGTGTGTGGAAATGCTTTGAGTGTGCAGGAGTTAATTGAATACAGTGTGTATCGAGGCTGCGTGTGTGTGCGTCCTGAGGCTTTGTTGTTCTGCCAACGCTGCCCCCATAGAAGGCCTGACGCAGACACGGCAGCAGCCACACAGAAGGAAAGACAGAGCCAAATGAGAAGAAAGGATAAAAGAGATGAGGGGTAAAGAAACAGGAGAGAGATAAACAAGGGGAAATAAAAGAATAATTTGAAGAAGAAAAACAAAGCATTTAGTAGTGAAAGCCTTTCATGGTACATCAACAGGTGGCATTAGTTTAAGAGTGAGGAATTGTGGGTATTGTGTTTCAGGTTAACCACATGAGACATCTGAAATCAGACCACCCCACAAGGTAGCATCTCAAGTGTTTAATCTTGTGGCTCGGCTTCAAATGGGCCAAACAGATGCCATCAGCGCCGCATAAATTAACAACCACATAGCCGGCGAAAAAGACGACCGACATTCCAAACTTCTCCTGTATTGTTTTTAACAAGTGACAACTTGCCGACGTGCGCTAACATGGAGGCTGCCAGGGCGGTGTTGGATTCCTGAGCTGCGCTTTATTTACGCTCTGGGTACCACTGTGTTGACAGCTGAGGCATTTTCAAACCCATGAGAAGCGTGGGGTAATTGCCAGCGAGAGTCTCACTAATGGAGGAGAGGATAATTATTAAAAGGAGGTTATTGGGAACGTACTACCGACGGCTTCCAGGGTTATGAGATGGAGGCAGAGGCATGCGTGGCATTCATATGAGGCCGAAGAAAAAGTTTGTAGGATCAGAATGTGCTGGCATGAAATTGGGTCCCATGAATGTTTATGGTTGTTTTTTTTTTGTCCTGCTCATTTGTCAGTTGATGTGATGGTGTCTGGGTTTCTGGAGGTGAATTATACCCTGCGACTCTGTGTTTAACGGTTTCACTCTCAACACCTCCCCCTGTTTAACCATAAAAGACCTAACAATCCAGACTTTGGAGAATTGAGTTTCAAAATTAGACTCTCTTACGGCGTGCAATTGTTTTTATAGTAAAGCGAATAATGTAGAAGAATGTGGCCATAAATACTGAACTTAAATCTAAGGTGGGTGTGATTTTCTCAAAAGGGCAGGTGGTGCTTTTAAGCTGAAAGAAAAATGATGTGTTGTCATCACTCTTTGCTGGACTTCCTTTAATTAAAGTATTTTTTAATGAAATAAAAAGCAGTTCTGAAGACAAAAGTGAAACATGTTTTTTTTTTTAATTAAAATGATTAAAAACTACATTATCCGCAAACTTTACAAGCACTCAATATGGAAGCATTAACGATATCATTACATACATAGATGAGATCCTTAAATTAACATATCAGTTTCAGATGTACATGCTTTGAGCATAAAGAGAAATGAAAGGAGCAAGATGAATTAACATTTTTGGTACGTGAAAAGGAAAAAGGGGCATCTTGTAAAAAGAAAAAAACAAAAAGAAAAAACATTGTGCTCTTTAATCCAATACACAATAAAATACAACTCACTTGTACATTTTGGCTTCCTAGTTTTGCATAAATAATATTAGAGATGAAGACATGATTCATTTGCACACGTCTTTCCAATCATTAACATCCTGACAGTATTACAGGCAGTTGTGAAGGTCTTTGGTTTTTTTTTTAAGGAACCACACAAATACACGTGTGGTTTCTCTAGCTGCATGATTTTTTTGCCCATAATAAAGTAAGGTCCTCTAAAGGCTCCAGAGGAGAGTCATGCTTTTCCTCTAAATCAAAGGGAGATAGGAATGAGACATTGGTACTGATTAAAAAAAAAGAGGAATAAGGCAAAAGGTCTTTGTACGAGATCTTCAAAACACCTTGCATAACTTATTTTTACCTGAGCTGCGAATGCAAGCCTTTGTGAACACTTTTGATGACTATTCACTTTGAAATTAAATCTCATTTTTATAGCATCTAAATACTCATCTTTCAGAGCTATGAAAGCTTCCTTCTCGTGGAAGACTTTTTAGTGGATATTAGACACCTGATATCTGTTGTAAATACCTTTCCTCAGCTCGAACCCAGATGATCTGTGCAGGCAGTATGAATTATTGGCAGAGCCATGAGCCCCTGGCACTGATGATCACTAAATTAGACCAGAAAAGACAGAATCAGGGCCATAAAGGCTTCAAAGCACTCACTGATTACACAGAACAAAGGGACCTGTGCACAACAAGGGAAGGATTTTTTTTGTTGTTGTTGCAAAACTGCCCTTGGTGTTGGTAAGAAGATACCACTCTGATCCCACCTCCTTACTCTATCCCTTCATCCCCACTCTTCCTCCTCCAGGGATGGAGGGATCACATGTGAAACTGCAGGGGAAAGGCCCTCCGGACAGGGGGAATGTGCACACTCATCTGTGGTGCAGGAATGTGTGTGTGTGTGTGTGTGTGTGTGTGTGTGTGTGTGTGTGTGTGTGATCATGTAATCATTAATTACTTGGTGAAGGATTTGTTAAAAGGACACTTTAAGTGTGTTCAGCAAATATATGTGGAAGGAATATTGAATATTTTGTTTGGCAGAGTTTCAGCTATTTGCAAATACATAACCAAAAAAAAAAAAAAAAAAGAAGAGAAATCAAACATAGTGCAAAAATTAAGCGAATGGCTTATTTAGCGCAGGAAGGCAATTTGGAAATTGTTTAAAAGAGTACGGCTCTAGATACACCATCTCACTAACAGAATCTGTTGGGCGTGGTTCATAAGGAATAAAAGTTTTTAGTGCATCAAAGCTACATTGGAAGACAAAATAATTACATTAAAGGTTTTGTTTTGTTTTTATAATTTAGTAGCAATATATTACACAAATTCCAAATTTATACTTAACAACAAAATATGGTATATATACTGTATATATATATAAAAAAGGAAAGCTAGAGAGAAATGCTTAAGGATTTGGGGTATATGCGCACATTTCCTCACAATTTGGCTCAAATAAATATCAAAAGTAAACCGTGTCATCCAGTTCAAAAATACCAGACCAGGACTATTTTTTTTTTCTCCAGAAAAGGGCTTGAATAAGAAATCTAAGGAACCAGTAAAGAGTAGACACAACAGGACTTAAATATTCCTGCAGGAAAAGAAACCAATAAACGCCCCGCTGTGTTTCGCCTTTTACATTCCTCAAAAATATCAGCCGTGGTCCTGTTGAAACTGGATACACTGATGACACAGCAGAGGAGAATTCATTTCTTAAACACGTGAGTCCTGACAGATAAAATTGTTCTCCTCTCAGCGGTTGTGTTGAAACATCCACGGCATACCGTAGCACCAAAGGCTAATGTGTCCATTTGGATAATAAATTAGGCAATAAGGTACTGCATGAGCACATGAAACAGCCCTGGATGCAACTGAAGATGTTTTGCACAACTGACACAACATTTTTTTGCAAACATTTTTTTTTACAGAAATTAAAGCTTAGAAGGACCGATTGCTACAGCAGTGCAGCCATGCCTTGGATGGATGTCAGAGTCACACGGGGAGCAAACATCCGGTCCGACTGCTCTTCTCCACCTACTGAGTGAGTTGGATCAGTCTGAACAGCCGACGTTTGATTGATGTTCGCTGCGGTTTTTCAGTTTATCAGCTGTACTGACTGATCACACCGCCATTGTCTTTTGTCTTTGATGAGTACCTGTTTACACCAGACAGGTGATCCTGAAAGGTGACTATGGCTTCTCTGGTTTTACCCTCGTGTCTATTTACAGTTTCAGCTGAACACGATCTCAACTTTTATGGCTTTTATAGTCCTTTTTAAGAGTACATGTTTTAGCACAGTGCAGAGTTTACTCAAAATTTACAAAATACATGGAAGTCTTGAGAAACGCAGAAAAGTCTTTAAAAGCGGAGTGCCGGAGAAATAAAAGACAAACATGCAGCATTTTTCTTTTTTTTGTTTGTTTTTCTTTCTTTCAGTGTTCATCTTTTTTTTGTTGTTCATCATCCTCTTTACTTTTCCTCCCTCACTTCTCCCGCACCCTCCGATTGTCTAGCTGTCTGTCAGTCAGTAAGGCCTCCAGACGGACTCATCCAAGCGGCCCGAGGCGCTCATGGCGGTGGGGGAGTTGCTGTGGCTGCCGTCGGCCTCCACGCCATCGCTCTGGGTGTTCAGGCCCGGGTTCATCAGGCTGTTGGTCCCTCCGGTCCCCGTGGCCCCCGAGCAGGACAGCAGGCGGGTGGGGGAGCGCTCACCCCCGGTGTTCCCCGGCGCCACCATGGAGAACTGGTAGGATCCAGAGCCTGTGCCATAATACAGGTAGGAGTTGGACTGGAAGTTCTGGGTTTGGTTGTTTGAGTAGGGGGGCGGCAGGTAGGTGTGGTATCTAGAAGAGGCTGACATGCTGAGGCCGCTGATGCCGGTGCTGGAGGTGTTGGCAGAGTAGGGGAAGGCCCCGGGGTAGTGCATCCGGGGGTCTGAGAAGCGAGGGTCAGTCAGCGGCAGAGATGGGAAGGTGGTCCTCTGTGGGAAGAGATCTGGAGTCCCTGTTGGCAGAAACAAAGAAAACAAAAAAAGGTTGGAAAGAGTCAACAAAAAATCAGCCATGAATGAAAACTGCTGTTGTGATTATGAAATGAGGAGCTTCGAGATTTCTCATTTTCTATTATTCTAAAAAATGACCCTCGTCTCCAGAGCAGCAAACTTCCCCGAACCCCCAATTCTGAGCTCAGATTTCTTGCGATACGCCTGTCCATGGAAATGTTTGCTCAAAGTAATGAACTGAGACATTTTTTTGCTTAATAACAGTCATCAAACACTGACAGCACATCATCCCACAGCCCCATGCACAAGACCGAAGTTATAAAAAGCCCCCCCCCTCACCGCGGCCCTCCTACCACTCCTTCAAAAGGACAGCGACGTACAGTATTCTGTCTTTCTCAGAGCAATGAAAAGAGGCATTGTCAGTGCTGAGGGGTGCTTTGTATAAACACCGACGGCTTGTTGCACTGTTATGCAACTCATCATAAATCACAGGCGACAGAGGCAGACGGTCACAATCAGAGACAGACGAGAGACGGAGAGGCGCAAAAGAAAGGAAAGCGAGAAAGAAGGAAGAGAAAGAAAAAAAGAGAGTGTTTCTGTGTGAATATCCGCTAAACTAATGCGTATCACAGTCCGGGACCTGTCAGAGTTAACTGCTGAGTGTAATCTCACAGGTAACAGAGCACCGTGAACCCAGCTGTTAGGACTTCAATTTCACTGCACACTTTCTAATTTATTCAGCTGACAAAAGGGAAATAAAAATATTGCTCAAGGGTTTGACTTGGCAGTTTGCTTCTCTGAGATTTGGGGCCGCTACTGTCACCAACTTAGTTCCTTAAGTCAAACACCATATTGCCCCTCTCACTTAACTGAGGAGTATTATCTTACGTCCTGGGCTTCGGGATATGAACCCATTCACAGTTCTGCAGCCGTGTGGGACTTGTGAACGCTGCCTGCTGCCACCTGCTGTAGTATTTGGGTTTGGGCCTTGGCACCACTATGTTCCATATTTCTGGTGTATTATGTAATTTAGAAGTTATTAGTATTATTATAGAGTCACTGAGGCAACTGCTTAGTAAATCTATATTGTATTTATTTGTTGATTTCTCAGGTTTATGTTATAGCTGCTTTGGGTCCACAAGCACTGCTTTATAATTCTCATTTCTCAAGTCTTGCCTGACAAGTTAAGCATGTTGAGTCTTAACTGTTTTTTAATTGAGCATCATGACTCTCAGATACTTTGGAAGAAGGTAAAGTGGCCACCAGCCAGGCTCAAATACTCTGGAGCTGTAAACACCCTCACCCTGGTTGTACGCCACAAGGACTAGGGAGAGTTCCTCATTCTTGATGTCAACACACAGTGAGCGCAGTCCACACCTGCTGTTCATACACACACTCATAGAGTCACACACGCCTCAGTCTATGGTTATTTGTTTGTCCGCATGTGGCTTTCATGGGTCCAATGTAGCCACATGACTGCAAGTGTAAAATGTGGATTTGGATGGCAGAGAAAAGAGAGCTTGTATTTGTGAAATAGCAAGCGCTTGCACGCCACAGCCCTGAGGGGGGAGAATGCCAAACTTGCGTGCCACAGTCTTGTTGAAATGTCTTTTCCCTATGTCTGGAGAACTGGGTCCATTTTCAGCTACAAAAAAAATCTGTTCCTTTGCAATTTCCATGGCCCCTGCTATACTTTTTTTTTTTCAACAACACATTTCTGCAGTTGAATTTCCTCTTCTTTTTGGGATGAGGGAGTTTGGTGGTGGTGGGGGGGCTGTTTCTTTTTCCAGAGTCTACCAGGCACCGGAGTCGGGCTGCATATCTGATTTCACGCAAGGAAAATCCAAGCCTTCAGCTGCTGTTGATTCGGGTGAAGTGGAGTCGGCCCACTAATTCCTACCGGACTCCCAAAAAGCTCTCTCTCTCTCTCTCTCTCTCTCTCTGTCCCTTCATCTCTCTGTCTGTGCTAAATTTAGGCTTCAGGGTGAAGCCGGGGAGGGGATGTGTGGCGTGGGGACTTGATGGCCCTCACTGCTGCGGCCCACCCCGCGCATGATCTGCATTTAATTGGAGTCGGTGGAAACGTGTTGGCTAAACTGCGGTGGGGATCGACTCCTGTGTTCCGTCAAGGGAAACTGGACTGGACACTTATCACAACACCTTAATGGGCTTGTGCAGCATCAAGCTCCTGGCTCTGAGCCAGGAGGAGCCTGCTACCACCTTAAACTCTCTGCAGCACAGTAGCTCCCTCTGGAGGAGAGGGCTGAACAAACTGTTTTTGTAATTGAGAAGCAAAGTTTTGCAGTCTGCTTTTTCTCCTTCTTAACCCTGTTGCATACCTTCCTGCATCCCCACCCTCCCCCACCCAGTATAAGTACAGGCTGCGCTGTTGTGGCTGTGGTAACCGCGGTGTATCTTTGGCAGAGAGGGTCTTCCTAACTGAGCCTAGTAGTAGCTGCCTGTAACCTCTGCGGCCCAAAACCACACATGATCTCCATTAGGCTCATCTGAAACGTGTTGACTAAATTGCAGGGACAGCAGAGGGGATGGACCCCAGAGGGCTAGCTGGCACAGCCTGCTGTCTGTGATGTTCCCAGTCTACGAAGCGGGTAGCTGGGAATCAGGGCTTTTATAGAGAACATAGTGTTCCAGCCCTCTCTTTCCTCCTCTAGCTTTGAAGCATAGCTCCACGCACTTATTTAATTCTGCAACACCAAAGGGTGGAGTCCTCCTCCTTTCTTTGCTCAAGAAGTCCACTAGTCCACAGTCAAGCGTGCAACCCAGATATGACAGGAGGTTTGCCTCATTTGCGTATGGGAGAAACTGATTTTGGTTGTTAACATAAGGGCAAGTTCGAGGCGGTCATGTCTGTGTGTCGTGCACAGAATTGTGTGTGTGTGTATGTGTCCGTGTATGGTGGCTGGCGATGGGGAGATGCAAATCCAGGCGCTCACCTGTGAAATGTTTACACAGGCTTGATGCAAACTGTGACGGCCAGCGCCCAGGGAATGGTGTCTCAGGCAAATAAGTGGAGGGAAGGTAAAGGGAGAGAGAAAACCCCAGGCTCGTCCACTACATGTAAAGACACACTGTGATGTGTGAAGGCTGTTTTCTAATCTCCTCTCTCATCATCTCTAAAGAAACATCGCTGCACTGCAACTCCTTCCAGAGGCAGAGAGCCGCTCTTTGATTTCCTGACTGGTTCGGGTGGTTTTAACAGCGCATGCCAAGAGGATGAGCAGTCACTTTTGATAACAGGGTGACGATGACAAAGCAGCACAGTGCCAGGGCTGAGCTGCTGCTGCCACACGGGCCAAAGAATAGGAGACCCAAATGAACACAAATGATCTCCAGGTGTTGTTTTAAGCACCAAGGCTTTGGGGCCGGAGCATCATGTCGAATGCAAATGATAATCACCTCTGGACTGCGGCACCACGGCCAACAGCCCCAAAGCCTTATCCATGTTAGGCACTTTATCATGTGAGCACAGGGGATTTTGCATGTCCCCAACTTGTGACATGCAATACAAGCAATGGTGAGGGAAGTTTGTGATGACAGAAAACCTGAGATTTTCCTAATGCATCGACAAACAAGGTGACGTGATTAATATGTTTGTTAAGTAAATAATTTTCTATGAGATATGATCCTCCCTGGTAAAGCCACTGACGTGATGTGTGTTTTGTGGATCCCTGGACCATGCGCACTGTTATTGTAAAGATAAAGATATACGAATACAAGTAGCATCATAATTTATGACACATTGCCACATCTCTGTCACGTTTTCTTTACCGTCTGGATGTTCTGGCATTTCAAACGTATGCTTTTACTAACCGTCGCTGTCAACCACATATTTCACACCATCATAATTGTCTGGGTAATTCCCCACTCTCAATCCTCTGCTTCAGGCATTGTGTTATATCTGCATTGTAGAAAAAATAGAAAAGTCTTTTTATTCTTTCTTCTGTGTGTGTCTGAATGTGTGTCCTCATCACAGTGTGAGCAGATGAGTCAGCACGTCTGGTGCGGTGTGGTGGTTTCTGGGTAGGGGATGGGTAAGAGACTGAGGGTTAGACAACTGCTGTTAGACAACAGCAAAGATCCAAATCACCAAGAAACAAATGATAGAAAGAGGGAGTGGGAGGGAAGGAGGAAGAAGAAGGCAGGCAGGGTGGTGGCGTTCTAGGAATGTTCTGGGGTGTAGTAGGGCCCTACGGGCAAAACGAAACAGACTCCAAAATTGTCACAACGAATGGCACACCCTGTGTTATGCCCGCCTTTCCCGCTTCTCCTCTTCAGTATTGTTTGTTTCAGTTTCAAAGCCTGTCAGAGTGTCTGCCCATTAAAATAAATTAGTTTGGAAATCTTCAGGTTTGCTCTGAGATGCTCTTAAAGATATACAATTTGAAAGGTGTGAACTCTCCTTGGCAGTCCAAAACGCCTCAATTACCTCCTCTGTATTTTCCGAGCCTGTTTGCTCACACTTAGTAATTAAGGCCATTGCTTACGAGCGACCTCACCCCTTAAGCTGATTGCCGATCGAGATGCACATTGTGATTATGTCTCAGCAACTACCAAACATCCTTGACAACTATTTTCTCACCCGCAAAAGCACAGATTGACACACTTTCCTCAAATCCACATCAAATTTGGGGTCAAAACACAGACGTCTATGACATAGTGAAATAGTTAGAAGGAAAGGGCATTGCAATGTCTCACCTGGCCATGGTCTCAGGTCCTCCTCCACCTTGCATGTCTTCAGAGTGGGGGTGTCCATTTGATCCTGCCACAGGGCTGGTGTAACACACAAAATGAACAACAGGTTAACACTAGCATCTGCTTATAAGAAATAAGTCAGTGGAGGAATTTTAGTATTTTGTGGAATGCAGAGAAATTCGTGGGTTGTATATATGTGTGTGTGGAAGTCAGTGCCATAGAAATCTAAAGCAAAAGCCAAAAAAATCTTTCATGACAGACTTGTCAAAACTGTCTTGACATCTGGCGGTTTGGAGATGTGTCTTCCTGTCACAGGTTGGCCTCTGCTGACTGAGCAGCGAAGACTGGGAAGAGGAGGGGTGGTTTTTTTCTCACCAGAGTGAGAGCAGGCTTGGAAAAACATGCTTGATGGCTGCATGGGAGATATTTTTGGGTCTTTCAGGCGAGACTCTGGAGGGGCAGCGCAGACCTGTGAAGCGCAGGACACTCGCTCTCCTGTCCAGCCAAGCTGTCAGGAAGCGAAGGAGGGTCAGAGGATCTACTGGCCCAACGCGTGGGACCCTGCTTCACACTCAACGGCCACACCGCAGGAGGGGGGGGCGACACAAACGGGGGCTGTTTGCTCTAGGTCTGAGACAGTGCAGTTGCTACAAGACAACTTGCACGGAGCTCTGTGGACATGGGCAGTCTCAGCACGTTGACTGTGTCTACGTGCAGAACAGTGTTACAAACGTTTTTCCTCAAACACATAAATATTTTCATCATAAAGACAGAAACCTACATATTATATAACTTTTTCCTCATGGTACTGGATACCATGCGGTATCACTGTGACTCTGCCCTCCGCTGTTGAGATACCGCAATATAGTAAACTCCTAACCTCCTGTAGTGGCAATTAGGATGTAGGAGGATGCCAGAAGCAGAGAGGAGGGTGGGCTGTTCACCTATAGCCGCACTGGAGCTCCTCCACTTCCTTTGCAAAGGCCCAAATCAGCACTCAGTCACTGAGAGGTCCTGCACTATGCCGCACAATGGCAAATTCTTACGCATAAATGGCCTTATTCAGAAAGGCTTCCAAGCAGCTGGTGCGATTCGCTCAAGAAAATAAACATTTCCTTCAAATATTTTGATTGGCCAGCAGACAACGTCAATACCAGAGGCACAGATTACCCCTGTTAATAAGAGGACCAACCCCCTGGGCGGAGCTGAGGAGTGGGAGAAGGCAGGGGGCTGAAACGGGAAGAAGTGGCGACTGCGTCACTAATAGGAAGCTTTGGGGTGGTGCCAGCGTAGTTTTGGGGAGGACACAAATAAACACATGCACTGCTTTTGAAGTGCATGTGCAGATGAAAGGGGTGGCTGAGAAGATGTTTGAGCCAAAATGGCATGCATCCTCGTGACTCCGGATCCAGCAACGCCTCTGAGACATGTAATGCGCCTGCCGTAATGAAGCGTGTCATTGAGACACAGTGAATGCCGGTCCTTGTGCTGGCTTCCTGTTTCGCTTAGGCCTTAGGCGTTGCAACGGGGAGAGAATGTGAGAGAGCAAGCAAGAGAGAAAGAAAGACGCCAGCGAGGGAAGGGGAGAGAAAGAGAGCGTGTTAGAGAGGGGAGGAACACGGCCTTGGCTCAGCTATGTGGGACATTTGATATGTCTTTTGAGCCCTCACTTATAACGTGAGCAAAAACAAACACATGGGCTGAAAAATCCTATGTTCTCTTTGAGAGCTCGTCGTCCTCCCACCCTCGCCCTCTCCCCAGACTCAATAGAGACTGTTCATGGCACACATGTAGTTTCTGTAATTGCTGAAATGTAAAACTCAGCCAGACTCTGATGTGAAATTATAACTTACACAAACAGTCGAGTCTGGTAAAAAAGAACTTGCTCTCACTTCTCTTTTTCTTTCTTTTTTTTTTTTTTTCACCAAGAAGGCGGCTTCAAAAGATTCTTTTTTTTGTTGTTGAAGAACAAAAACATTTTCAGTTTGAATTATTCATCTCAGGGTCACAAAAAGAGAGTAACCACAAGTGAAGCTTTCAGGCACCATAACAAATAAACTCCGTGGCGGCCATTGACATATTATGTAAATAGTGGAGTGCAGAAGTTAAACAGAGTGTCTAAAGGACTGGTCCAGATTCCTGCTCATTTTGGTTGTATTGGCCTCAGAGGGCCAGCTTCCTGCTTGGGTTTGGCAGAAATCAGCATGAAACCCAACTAGCTTGACGGCTATACTCAAAAAGTCCACACCACAGCTACCTGACGGCGCTAATTTCCTGTCTCGCTCTTGCTTCTAATTGGCTGATCATGTCATCCTGGATGTGTGAATTAGCGCGAGCCTCTCGGCCGTGGCAGTAGCGGAGTGCCGCCTCGAACCTGGGGGGCCGGCCAGCTTGTTTATGCGGAGTAAACAGTGTGGTTGCTGTGGACGAGGCGGGAGGGGCACGGCTGCATCGGGCTGGTCCTCCATCAAACAGGACTTACTCGAGTTAAGTCCAGTCCAGAGGGCCACAGCCTGAACATGCATGAGAGGGCCAGAGCACAGCTGCAGCAGATGTGTGCCAGTTGTGCAGGAGGAAGTCGGTGGTAACATCATTAATAGATTTTTTTTTTTTTATTAGAATTTGCAGGATGAATGCTGATTTAAAAAATGTGTAATATATTATTTCTGCAAGATCCTACTGACATTTTTTTCATAATATCAGCACATGGGTCACACACTCAGACAGACAGGCACACATACTCACACACACATTTGGGCCCTCATCAAAGCGTCGAGCACTTGACTCGATGGCGGAACAGTATGCGAATATCTGATATTCATCTTCAGAGAGGAACACACAGGTGTTGGAACAAATAACATGTTAAATGATACCACCTCAAAAGTGCCAGGACTTTTTTTTTTTTTTTGAATGATTAAATTGCTGCTGTATTTCTCCCCCCCCTTCTCTCTCACTGTTAAAACACATTTAAGTTAAAAGAGGCGCTTTCGTCTCGGCTGTCTGTTAGAGGCTGTGCCAGGGGCTTGTTGAGTTTTGTCTGCATTTAAAATGGAACAAGGGAAAACTGGAGTCTGTCATCCACTTTGCACTTTGAGGAGAATCAAATTTTCTATCATCTGTTTGCTTTTCTTAAGAGTGGAAAGAACTGCGTGTATATCATAAATGCAATGTCATGGTTTGATGATAAAGCATGAACGATCTTCTGCATCGGAGGAAGATAAAAATCTGCCACCCACAGACACATATAGTATACACATGTACCTCACTTGAGGTTTTGAAAACCAGAAAAACAATTTAGTACTGCATTGTCTGAGCGTCAGATTTGCCCCACTGCACTAGATGAACCACGCATTTTAAACCACACACACACACACTACTCCCTCCGCCCTGGCTGAGAATCATTCCACATGTCTAGCAGGCTTACCTGTGGCCACAGAAGAGCAAAAACAAGCAGCAAATGCAGCGTCTGCCAGCGTGCAGGAATCCTGTCACTGCATGCACTGTAATGAGCTCTTAATTACCCTGTCTGTCTGGGGCACTAACAGAGAACTTGCAACACTAGCACAGATTCGTGTATTGTGTGTGTGTGTGTGTGTTTTTTGTATTTTCAGTGTGTCTATGGTGCAATCGTCTGTGTGTGTGTGTATGTGTGTGTGTGATTTAAGAATCCAGGTTAGCACTGAGCAGATGTCTGGAGACACGTCCTGTTGACACGAAAACTGAGACAGTATTTCATTGCTCAGACAACAAAATGAAGCAAGGAGGCTTTAGGAGGAGATGACACTGTATTTTCTTATTTAGTCGTCTTCAAGGGGAAAATGCGAGGTTCCAGCCCCGGATAATGGAAAACATCTTTTGTAACAGCGAGACGGGAATCCATTTAATTATAACGTGTTGATGGGCGATCTATCACCCGGCAATTCTCAAACAAACAGGCCCCGGGATTTAAAGTATCTGCAAAATACAACAGTGTCTGGCAGGGCTGCCAAGAGCAGAGACGTGTGTGCTGTTGATATGTAAACACCTCGCTGTGTCTCTGAATGGGATTTATTACAACAAGTCTATTTTTGTTTGAGCTTCGCTTGTAATACCGTGGTGTTGTTGTCTGTGCATGATTCCTACACATGCAGGAGCGCTGTGTGCGATGTGCGCCGTGACATACTGTACATTTCTAGTCTGCTGCTCAGACGCTCCAACAGATAGACGAGGTGGGAGGGAGCAGGGCCCTCTGCTCTGTTATTTAATTATTTTACCACTCTTTGCCCTGCGGTATGCCGTCATGATGGTAATACCACAGATTAAGGTGTGTGGTTTTTACAGCCCTTCCCCTCATCTGTCTCACTCGCACACACTTCTTACAGACGGCCTACAGTCGCTGGCAGCTGTAACGTGAAGCTCAAGGCCTTTACCGCCCCTGACAGCTCCAACTGATGTTAATGTGTTGTGTCTGCTCAGTGTATGTACCGTACATGTGTGTGTTGCAACATCGCAGCCCTTTGAAGCCTGACAAGCCTATGACGCTCTAATTCCTGCCCTAATCCTGTGCGAGGCAGACGAGAGCAGAGCAAAGAGCTGCTCTTCGTCTGCTGTCTGGACCAAGTCTGTACACCTCTCCCTGCCGACCGGAGCGCTCCCCCCCCCCCCACCTCCGACGCCGTATTCAAGTCAGCCCTCAGAAGGCTCCCAGTATAAGCTTAGCTGCAGGGGGCTTTTTATTGGCAGACAACCTAGAGAGCTCACGCCAACCTTTAAACCATCAGAAAATTATCATCACAGTAGCTGTATTGTGTTGAAGCTCCGCTGTGTTTATTTTCAGCATAACCGGTCGGTGGTGTTTCTAAAATGGCTGACATGTTTTCTCCTCGGCACAGGCTGTGCGAGGGAACAAAATCAATATCAACAGTTAGTAAGGACATGGTGGAGTGGGGTAAAATACCCTGTGTTCTCCGCAGTCAGCTGTTAGATAGGCCTATACTGGTGACTCAGCACTGGCTAAGCTAAGCACAAGGCCAAACACCGGTGTATGGCTGTGAAACATACTGATAGAGTTCCACCCACACACGGCCCAGAGCTCCCAAACAAGCCCTCCTGTACACAGCAACATGCTGATACAAAGGTAATGAGATTCATTAGCTTGCATGAGAACTGGAGAGTGGGTGGGAGAGGAGGGTACAGTGTGTGTGTGTGTGTGTGTGTGTGTGTGTGTGTTTTAGTCTGCGTGCTTCCAGACATGGCATCCTGTTAAAGAGGCTCTGACATATGACGGAGAGTGAACACTCATCCTCACTCCAACCGTCACCCACGCAGCTGTCCACAGCATACAAACACACACACATAAGCATGAAACAGCCCCCTCCTCTCCATCGTACCACCTCAGTCTGAGTCTCAGCCCCCCCCTCTCCCGCCCCCGTACATTCGACCAGTCTGAGAGTGACGTGATTGCCAAGGTAGCGGGCGGCTGTTACATTCCTGAGGCTGTAGTGTGCGGTGTGCGGAGGCCAGCCTCAGCGCCCAGGCCAAGCTCGGTTGGCAGCACCCGCCATGCCACCTGGCCACAGACTCAACCCTGCGCGCTGTGGGGCCCCGACCCACCAACGCAGGGCATCCGGGGACAGAACTGACACGAACTTCCACTCGGACGGCCAATACATATAACAGCTCGCAGATTAGTGGAACAGAACTCGAAAGCCCCCCCGTGGAGGAAATGTACATGAAGTGCTCTTGGCTTTTAGTTTAATGCTGGCTGAGCTGTGTTCATGTTTAACAGATTTGTATTAAGGATTACTTACCCTGTGTGGCCACATAAAAACTGAATATGTTTGTTTTATTAAAGGAGTTATTTACTTCAAAGTAAAGGCGATTGTGATTTTACAGCGTTGTGGTGATTTTGGCTATGTGGTTGTATGTATCAGTGGTCCTCACCTTGTGTGGTGCTGAGGTGGGTTTGGTGGATGGGGCGGGGTGGATTGTTCCCTGGGCCTATTCGCATACTCCGCTGGTAGCGCTCGATCTCTGACAGCCTGTCAGTGAACTGCATCTTCTGGGGGTCTTCCATCTTCACTCTGTGCCCTGAAATGGCGACATGAAGAGGACGAGTGAGAGAGAAATCAAGGACTTGCCAATTTACCATCTCCACAGCCAGGAAAATGGCAAAAAAAATGTCACTTTATGTTTCCAGAGTTGAACAAAAATAGCAAAAACAATAACAAGAGTCCTTTTGGAAAACCTTTCCTTCAAAGTTCTTAATGGAGCCGAGCAGTTTGACGTGCCCTGGCAAAAATCTTCTCTTTGCATGTCAAAGCTGTAATTGGTGTAAAATTGACTTGAAAGACCATCAATATCCTCCATTGTAATTCACAAACACTCACACAGAATGAAATTATATAAACGGGGAGGGGGGACACTGTCACCATGTTTTCAGCTTCCAAATACAAAAATATTTTTTGAATGTTAGCAGACCTTGAAATACATTGGCTAGACACTAAGTGTTACCCAAGCTGCACCTGCTGCCGCGTCATCAGCAGATAAGGCAGATAACGATAGTGGTTGGAAATGACTGCTCGAGGAATGCTGTTTTCCCTGAAACTGAAGCGAAGAAATAATAAACTATGACCTGTTACATTAGACTTTTCTATGAACTGATGAGGCTAAGTGATCTTTGCTTACCTTGCTTAAAAAAACAATAAATAGCGAGTAGATCTACCCCCAATAACCACCCTCACAAACGCCCACACACACATATTCAGGTCTGACTGACACAGCACTTAGTCAGAAGGAAACACCCAGACAAGGCTACCAGACCATATAGTCATCAGTTTTAAACATAACGGATAGAAAAAAAGGAGAGAAAAAGAAAGACAGAAAGAGAGCCTTTGTAGGTGTGTGTGTGTCTGTGTGTGTGTGTGTGTGTGTGTGGGAGGTGAGAATTAACTCTGAGTAAGCGAACCGTATCTGCTGCATCTCTTTTATCCAGACTAACCAACACACTTAGTGCCCCTATCACTTTGATGTCCCAGTCAGGGAGATGGTAAGAAAAAAGAAAACGACCTCTGATCATGCCTTTTATGTAGACACACACATGTACGCTGACATGTGCAAATACACATGTTCTCGCACACACACACACACACACACACATACGTGCACATGCTCTACATGTGAACACACCTTAAATGTCAGACGTGAGTCCGGATGAGGGCTATGCCTCTAATGGGAGGAAGAGATTTTAATGTAACTATCAATGCACCAAAACTGTGTGTGAACCAGCATGTATACATTCTGTGGTTTTCTCCCTGGCATCTCTACAGAGTAGCCTAATGTGAAGTAATGGCTGGATTTGAATATTTTATCACTATATAAAGGGGGCAAGGCAGACGGACCAATATGGATTTTGCCCGTCCTTTCTCTCCACTGACCCATGGGCAATATATCTTCCCTCGGAGGCTGACCCATGGGTAAAGTTTCCTCTCGTTTACCGCTCTGTCCATTTGTTTGTGCCCACCACCTCCCCTCCATCCCCTCTTTATGAACTATATAGAAATATCTAACATTGACGGCCCCCTGACACACATGCGTACGCACACACACACACAAAAAGGGTACGCAGGCGTGCACCGATGCGCAGACACAGTGTCTGAACGTGCGTGCAGGCGCTGAAATCGGCATCCCTGTCGTCCAAAGTCAAAGCGCAGCACCGAATGCTCTCTATTTACTTTTTTACTCACAGCCACTGAGCAACAGTTCTGCTGTATTTGACGTGTGAGAGAAAGAGAAAGAGTCGGTTATGACTAATCTGTCTGAGCAGACACAGCAGTTCTGTTACTCTGCTCTCGAGTGTTTTGTTTTCTGGAGCGTTAGGATGTCGGACACCAAAGGAAAGGAACAGTGTGTGTGTGTGTGTGTGTGTGTGTGTGTGTGTGTGATTCCATCCACGGGACCACCAGTTTGCTCCGTGCCGTTACTCAGGAACATATCCTGGGCGGACACACACACACACACGTTCTGTGATATCTTTTTTATTCACGCTCACACTCTTTAAACTGTGATGGAAGGAATGAAGGCCTGCGTTCTCACTCTCTCTTTCTCTCTCTCTCTCTTTCACACACACACACACACACACACACACACACACACACACACACACACACACAGCGCCAGGTCCAGGCTCCATCACCCACATAGACACTGTGGCTACTGTCTGTTCCAGGCCAGAGCAGGGGCGGCCAGGGGAAGCAGTCCTCCAAATATAGCCCCTATATGTGTCCTTGTGTAGTTATTAAGAGATTTACACCACCTCAAACGGCTGAGGTCAGGGAAATGATACATCCCACCGCTCTCTGGTCGGAAAAAAAAAAAGACAGACGGGGCTGGGGGGGGATGATAATTGGTCAGTTTTTCTGTGGCCAATGGTGGTCTAAGATGAATTGGCTGGCTCTTTAGGGATGAAAGTGATCATTCAGCTGCCCGCAAACACACACATACACACACACTTGAGCCTCGCTGTGGATCCCGTGGCCCGGTTCCAGTTGGCAGGGGCCGCATTTGGCGACACTGTTCGGAGCTTCCAGTAGGGGGTTTAGTGGGCTGTGAGAGGGTGATTTTTTTTTGGGGGGGAAGCAGAGGTTTCATTAAAATGAGGCCTGGAGCTCATTAACCCGGGGCCCACAGCCACTGTAACACCGCTAATCAACAGGGAGGCGGCTCGGAACTTTCTTTTCCCTCTTCCCCTCTGTTTTTCTCTCTGCCTTTGTCTCTTGGCTTCTTAGAAAATAAACCTAACCAGAGGGCAAGACACTCACATGTACCATCTGTCATCTTTTGAAGACACTGTTTGGATTTTTAACTGTAGCTACTGATAAATCCTTTTATTCTTTTAACTAGCATTTATGTGCATTTTGCAAGGCGCTTTAGTCTTTTAAAACTACCATTGGACTTGTGATAAGACTCCATAGGTAAATCTACTGTATGTGCATTTCATGATAGATAAGTTAAGGGGACTATTTAATTCATATTTTTTCCTTTTTCTTCATAAAAAGTAGTTTAGTCTTGATTTCATATGAGCACAGAGGAGTTGATTCAGTTGATTGATTGAGTTAAACTGTTTGTTTTTCATTAACATTTACTCACACTGTAATGCGATTTCAAGTTATTTTGATAAAATGAATCATGCGAGAGCCCTCCTTTAAACTTTTTGCCCCTGTATTTCACCCCTGCACGTTGACTCTCGTTGAAAGAAAACAGCGTTACTCACTGCAGAAAAGTTTTTTATGACTATCTAAATCATTACAGCGTCTGCGAGAAAGCACCAGAGAGACTCATTCTCTTTTCTTCCAGTTAAAGCTCGTGTTGTAACGCCCTCTCCTTGGCCAGTTGACCCTGCCTGTAGCCGCAGTGTGTCTGCTCCGACCGCCAACATTTGACTTCTACTCTGCAGGTCCGGGGGCCAGAGGGGTGCCGACGCTCCACACCAGCCCCATTTCAGAGGGGTTTCTGTGGTCGGATGAATATTTAATGTGTCAGGGTGCACTTAGGAGAGAATGCCCTTGTTTTTTCTCTCTATGATATCATAACCACAAGATAGAGCTGGGAGATGGGGGCCAATGCACACACGAGGCCTAAACAGCAGCGCTCAATACACACCAAGAGCCGAAATGGATGCTAAAGGTTGTAGATTTACTAGCCTCCTTTCAGAGTAGCGGTCGCATCATCTGAAAGCATTATGGAAGTCTATGAAGAACAAATAAAATGCTTGATATAAAATGTCTGGTATTAACGATGTACTGAAAGGCGGTGGCTGTGTTTTGAAGAAATGGGTGTGCCGTTTTCAGCCTCGCTTTGTTTTGTGTGTGTGTGTGTGTATATGTGTGTCTTTGTATTTCCTGATAGCGTTTTATCTTCGCTGCAGAAGAACTTGAGATGTTGCTTTGCCCCAGTGCTTTGAAGCGCACAGAGACAGGTTCAAGCATCAGAGATGTGAAAAGTGTGAAGTTACTTTTCATGAGATTGCACTCGGTGCTCTCAGGCCAGACCACATGAGCAGCCAACTCTACTGAGTCTTGCCCAGCCTTGCCTCCACAAAGCCTATATCAGCTCAACACAGAGACAGTGTTTGCTCAGTGAGGTGACAGCCAGGCCTTAAACACCAATGGCACAGCTGAATGATCACCCAACACGACCTGTTTCCTTCCTTCATCCCCCACTTTTTTCTCTCTCCTTCTCTTTCTCTCTGTCTGTTTGTCTCCAGTGAAAGAAAGAAACATATGTTCCCATCTGAAGGGAGACACATTAAACACAAGCTCTTTTTAGTAAAGGGCTGGGTGCTTTTTCAGGGGCAAAGTGAAACTCTATCTGGACGGCAAAGGGCAATACGTGCTTTGGCACCGGCCCAAGTCTGCACTGAATATATTTGAAGTGTAAATATTTGTATTCGACGTATAAATGGACTTGATAGGCCTCTGATAACAGACTAGATTTGATGTGGAGTGCAGGTATCACACTTAATACTGACAACTATGTCTGGACTGTAAAGCCTATGTAAGTATGCTATAGGATTACATAGAAAAATGTCTGGGCAGTGTGAGAAGCATTTGTGATTCTACTATGGAGGCTACTGGGACAGCAGCTGATATTTTCCTGCAGGTTAGAACGTTTTTTTTTTTTAGTGTTGATGACTCAAGTCAATGGTACCACAACTTAAAATACAGCTTTCCTCTTAAGCCTATGATGTGTAGTGAAAGTCAAGTGCTGAAAAGATGTGAGCACAAGAGCAGCATCCTTATCTAACTTCTGAAACCCCACAGTGAGATGTGGGGCGACAGTTGAACATATGCGCAGTGAGGCCTACTTGCCTGCGAGCAAACTTCCGTTTGCCCTCAACAGACACTGGGGACGTTTCAACATCTGTTGAGCAAAGTCTTGTACACCTGTCTTCCTCTTCCTCCTCTCTAGCAGACCTGAACCCCCTGCGTTTTCGTTCCCACCCTGCTTCTTTCCGCCGCCCTTTCTTATACTTCCCTTTTCGGTCTATTACTGGCATCAGAGCGCTGCTCAAAAAGCATCTCCGCAGCAGCGTATTTGGCACCGTGTTTCCCAAGGCCACCAATCACACAGTTGGGTATTTACAGTGGGACGAATCAAAGTTCTTGTTTTGAGGCTGACCCTGAAGGATGTGGGTTTTACCCTTGGCTGGTGATTGTGGCTGTCTCGTCTGGGCCTAAATGAGTCGATGCTAGCCACACACAGACATTACACTACTTTATGCTCATTTACATAACACTCTCGTAACACTTTCAGAATGAATGCATTAAGTTTTACGACTATATCATTACCACGGATTGAACGCACAGACTATTTATTTCTTGGGTCATAAACCAAGTGTGAGGTGAAGTCTGTGATAAACATGGCAGCACTGAATACAGTGGCAGTGGAGGTTTTGTGAAAACATTATTTCCATCTAAACTTACAGGAAGAGGTCAGGAAAAGTTTTTGGCACGCTTATGTGAGTAGTTCACCGTCTCTGACCACAGCTGGGGGAATGGTCCGGTCCCTCAGGCAGATGCACCAGTCTCTCTCTGGGGACATCAGCAGTGTGAAAATCCCCCTCGCAGGCCTGAAAACAAGCTGCTCACAGCGGAAGTTTCTACATGAGACTGTTTGAGCAAAGAGCGCAGCCTTCCTTTTCTGATAAGGGGATAAAGCTTTTTTGCGTGTGTCTGTTTGTGTGTGTGTGTGTGTGTGTGTGTGTGTCACACAAGGACAGCCCTACAGTGAGGCAGGTTGAGGCAGGCAAAGCGAGTGAAGGGGTAACAAAATAAGGCCCAATGCACCCGGATTCTCTAACAATGCAACAAGGCCTGTAGCTCATTGAGAGCAATCATCCCTCTTTTGTCCCACCATTCCATACAGTGTGTGTGTGTGTGTGTGTGTGTGTGTGTAACTGTCTTTTACTCTGGAGTTGAGGCGTGTTGGGGTTGATATGAGCGTGGCTGTTTTTCAGGCCTTTTTGGCTGCTTGCCTGCAGACTTTCTAGATTTCCCACTGCTGCTGCTGCCGCTACTCTGGCCTTGTCGAGCACAGAAGGCCTATTTGGCTCCGGTGACAGATCATATTAAAGCAATAAGCTGCTTTGAGTGTGTTATTTTAACTCTAATGGTGAATGGGGTTGTTGTGCGTGTCTGTGTATGTGTGCGCATGTTTGCGTGTACGTGGTAGTCAGGTTGTTCTAAGCAGCGAGGTGCCGGGGGAAAGGTGGGGGCCTCACAAGGCTGTGGGAAAGGAAAGCAAGCTGCTGCTGTCACATACATCAATGCGACGCCAGCAGATGTGTCAAACGGCTTCGCGTTCACACCTCCGTGCATACTAGGTCACACACAATAATGTGCAACAAGCATGCATTTGCCCCTAAACACACACACTGTCACACACACGCACAGTTCCACAGAATGACAATTGATATTCCAGGTGGGTCAAAGTAAATGTGTGAAATGTGAAATGTGTGAATTTTCCACTGTGTGGGCACACACATATTTCATTTTCAGCATTTGTTTCTGACATTTTCATGTTAGTGGACTGCTACAGCAGTGTTGAGGTTACAAAGATTGACCTCTCCTCTTCTGTGATGTTTCCAGCCTATTCTGAAGAGCCTAGGCTTCCCTCTGTGTTTACCCAGAGGATTACAAGCTTCTCCACTCCTGGAAGCAAAAGAAAGGTCCCGCTACACCTATTATTTGCTCACTGTTCCTAACCATTAAGGCCCGAAGAAATAAATATCCAAAAACCGCTGGGTGGTGATACACAGCGTCTTTTCCAGTAACCAGCAGGTGCCTTCTTCCCACAAACCTCCCCCCACTGCCCCGACACAGAAAACGGTTTATTGTCATAATGCAGCGGGGGAGAAAATATTCCTCCACTCATGGGCCATTTATTTTTCTAAATGCAGAACGGAACTTTTATTGAATTATGGCTGAAAGGTCGTAATGGCTCCCTCCTGTATGGGTCAGTGTAAATAAGGAAGAGTGAGCACACAGAGTGGGCATTTTACTTCCCTTCATAGGTAGGTAAACAGGAAAGACGCTTGGCTGGTGAGTTTGGAGGGGAGTGTGTAGGGAGTGGGTAGAGAGACAGAGGGAGAGAGCGAGAGAGCGAGAGAGAGAGAGAGAGAGAGAGAGGCTGAATAGCGACGTTGGACGAGCTTGTCTGTGATTCTGAGAAAAAGTCTTCGACTTGCATCATCAAAGTGAATTAAAAGCGCCGTCTGGGGCCTCTGTAAATAATTTGGTCGTCCCTAGTACGTTCTGCTGATCTATCTGGCGTCAGCAAATATGGGGTGGAAATTTTTCTCTGAGTGGAAAAAGGGCATTTCACCCCGGGGCTATTGTGTGTGCCTCCAACAGTCATCAACTGGCCCGAGGAGGAGACATTGCGCCGTTTGAAAATGTTGAAGACAATGTTCTTCTTTTTTCCTGTTTTTAGCAGAAACTTGTGCACTGACGCTGCAGCAACATGCCGAAGAGCAAACAGAGGCAGCGAGGGGGAAGAAGAGAAAAAAGTACCAGTAATAGACTAATGGGTATATTTTCTTTGTTTATATCTCAGTTTATTTGAGGTATTTAGACTAATTAGCTCTGCTTTCACAGGAAAGCCTAAGTACAAAAGCCTAAGTAGGATTACCAGCAGCTGTGTGTGCACATATATGTGTGTGTGTGTGCGTATGTGTGTGCGCGAGTGTAGCCCTCAAAGGGACTTGGCCTCAAAGCTTCTAGATGTGGTTAAGGTGGCAACAGTGGTCAAAGAGCTTCCATCTCAGTCCTTTATTTACTCTCCCACAACAACATTTGATTATATTACAGATGCTTTCATCTCTGTGCTATCATGCCTTAATGACTCTGACAGCAACAGTACTCCGTTCATTCATATCTAACTTAAAAAGACATACACACATCTCGCAAAATAATTAATATTGGAGTGTGATTGGCCATCCCTAATAAAACATCTTTCATGACCACTGGAAGAAACTGTCCTCATGCACCACCCATCACAAGCCTCAGACCTCAGACTGTGGTGTTTTGTCCCGACACACAAGTTCCTCTCTGAAATCAGTCCAAACCTATTCAATTTGCACTGCTGCATTCCAGTGGATTTATCAGTTGGCCAATATTTGCTCTACTTCTAATCACTGAGGCCAAGTATGGCGCGTCTGGAGTGATCCCAGGGAAGAGGACCACCGCAGTCGACGGCCTCCAGTCACTGTGGATGCCACAGAGTGTCATTTCTCCTAAAAACTCATAAAACCAGTCTCAAAGTGGTATTGAGGCAGACTATCTTCTTTACCAAATCATAAAAGAGGCTGTTGTGAGTTTCATTTTTAGGGGCACAAATTGTGCCTGTGATTGTGTGCTTGCACAGGCCACTATGTCTCCAGGTCATACATCTGGGAGTCTCGGTGAGCTGTTAGCAGTCAGGAAAGCACCCAGCATCAGACATGCCACTGTTTTTTCCCCTCCCCTGGCACTGATACACCTGTAGGCCCTTTCTTTCAAAGACACCCATCTCCATTTTCAAACATCAAAGTTGCCTTTGAGAGAGCAATTCGCAGTGAGGGCGAGCCTTTCATGTGATTTGTGGAGCATGGGCGTGGCCCGTGGGGACGACTTAAAGAGATGGACGCACCTGGCAGGTGTATGAGCTGAGCACACGCACACGCAAATACGTACGCGACAACACGCATGCTATCTTTTTGTTGACTTTACAGAGAGACTGCAATATCACAGGAAAAATAACACAGCAAATGTCATTGTTTGTCTATTTGCATACTTTGTACAGTCTGTGTGCCAAATGCAAATAGAATCAACCCGCCAACTCCAGCATGCACCCCCGCTGCCCCAAACCCCCCACACACACACACACACAGCCATTCTCCTCCTGGAGCTCTGTGAACACACCCAGCCGAGTAAACAGAGGCAACAAAACACGACAGCACTTGTGTGATTTTGGTGGATGTGTGCGCCTATGAGAAGGCGTGCAAGCTCTTTCTGAATGTATGCAGGTATTGCATGTACACTGTATAATTGTGTTAGCGGTTAGGGTGTATTCATGCGTATCATTTTCAGGTCTCGTCATACAAATTGCCACTTTGACCTCACTGAGGCACCGTACAACATCCTCAGCATTCAGCAAACAACTGTCTCTCCTTTCCGTTTCTGTAGCCTTCTCAACCTACAGGCCTCTGGCAGGGAACAAAAAGGGTGGAAAAGATTCTGCTCATGAGAAATAATTTGAGTAAATAATGAATGATTTGGCTGGATGGGTTGACTTAATTCCAAATGGGTTAAACAATATTTTTTGTTCTGTCAGATTTAGCTATAAATTTGTTCCTTGTAACTAGTGTCACACACACAGAATTGACCTTTGAGTCATTTTCACACACACATAGCAGTTTAAAGTCTGTCCTCGGAAAAATCAAATTTTTTTTCTCAATTTCAAAATCAGTCGCATACAATTTTTAATTATCCATTCTCAGTTTTTCTCTATTTCTTCAGATCTTTTAAACACATCTGGAAATTATATCATTTTCTTCACATTCACAACCTTCAAAAATGAAAACAGTTTATTTACATGTTCACACGTTCAAATCCTTCCATGCTAATTTTTTTTTTCAGGCTCTAAAAAAGACACACTCGGACCCCACACGCTGAGAAAATTATTTCTGAACATCATTTCATGAGCTCAAAATATTTCCAACCCCTTTTTGATCTCTCTGACCCAGTCTGCCCTGCAGTGAATTTATCTTTTTTTTCCTGGTGACTGAAGCCAAGACCACAGTGGGTTTTTTTTTTCTCCTTCGTTCTAAAAAAAATCCCGTCCACACAAGCGCTGTTTTTAAAAAAAAATCTTTGTCCAAATGAAAATTTAAAACACAATTGAAGCACTTTCAAGAGCATGTCAAACCAACAGGTGGCGTTATAACTTTAACCCTAAAGCCAAATTGACAAATAAGAAGCCAGAAAAAAAGCTAATACCACTACCTGCAACTGTGGATCGAATAAGGGGGTAATCAAATATCACATTCAGACATAAAATTATCAAAACTCAGGAAAATGTGGTTCATGACGTGGATAAAAAGCTACGTTTTAAAGAAATACCTGTGTACGTGTGTGGACTAGGCCGGATTTATTTCAGGTCCAGAGATACAGAAATACAAACAGCCCCTCCCCTGTGGGTAAATAAGCAGCAGCTGATGTCATATATGAGAGAGGGAGTGAGAAGGACACCAAAAATATGTGGGATTAATTGGTGAGAGGAACCCTGCAGGGTGCATTAAGCGTGTGAGCCATGGCACAGAGGCATCTGACAGCAGAGACAAACAGGGAGGGTCTCTGCACTTAAGTCATCTGCTTTCCTTTTTTTTTTGTTGTTTTTTTTTTCTGCCTTTTTTTTTTTTGTTGCTCTTTCTTGTTGTTGCGTGCAGCGTGTTGCTCACACAGAAGAGCAGTGGGAGTTTTCAGTTGCAACAGTCGTGCTTCCAGTTTGGCCCCAGCAGAAGTTTGATAATATAGTATGACAGATAGAGCAGGGGAGGGGGGCGGGGTGCGTGTGGAGGGGGGTTTGATGACGAATGCCGGATGTGTGATGAGGAAATCAGCAGCAAGGGAGACAAAAACACTTAGTCGAACATTTAGCCTACTTTCTGTTCAGGGACCGAATGTTGTCTGCGTGTGTTTATATCTATTTACGTGAGCGTGTGTGTGGGCATGTGAAAATACACAAGTGTACACATTTGAGCCCGTGTGTGTGTCTACACAGTTAGACTTGCTGCTCAAATGTAAGTCAAGGTATGGTGTTCTTTGTTACATTGCCGCAGGCGAGGCACCGCTGCAGTCCCGTCCGTCAGGTTCTCCTGACTGGATCAGTAAACATTAATAAAACCTCCTCCCCGTCTGTGCCAACTCCTGCCGTGGCTCGGCTGGCAGCCATGCAAATGCAGGCCCTACGCAAACAGCCTGCAAAGCCGCGTGCAGGCCGGCCCCACCGCCTGCCAGCCTGCGGACAGGTGAGAGCAGCGCGGCCAAGTCTGGTTTCGGGCTGTCTGCACTCTATGAATGATAAAGCTGAGATGTAACAGTGTGAGGCATTGAGTCAAAAATGGGATCAAAGCAGTGTTGGAACATATAACTGTCTCTGGTGATGAGATTTGTAATGAAAAAATGCTGTTAGTTTTATGTGTTGGCAAAAGCGCCTCTGTGCTTTGGCTCGAAACCTTGTACAGCAGATATAATGTGGTGCCTTGTGGTTAGTGAAGAATGTGATTATTTTTATGGCCCTAATAATGTCTGAATGGGAGTGTGTGTTCCTGTGCAGGGGCATGGGTGATATTGTAGTCCAAAATGTGCCTCTTGTTTAAATATGAGAGGTCCTCTAGCTCATCTTTCTATTTTGAGTCTATGAGTCCTTCAATACACTAAATCGGACTGAAAAGTCATCTCCATCTCAAATCTGACAGCTCATTCAGACCAATATCATGAACAATAGAAACGTGATTCAAACTGTTTATTCTGTTTACTGTGATCAGCTGTTTGAATTTCCTGGTCGATGCAGGATCTGTTTTCACTGCAGAGTAACTGGATGTATTATTCCTATTTCAGATGAGCTTTGACTATTTCAGCCATTGTAACAATTTCACAAATAAAACAATCTCTGGTTCCAGAAGGTTGAGCTGGAGGAGGTTCTAGTTAGTGCATATTGAAATCATATTCAGATGCGTTTTTTTTTTTTAAACCTTTGCAGACGTTTATTTTCTGTCATTCTGTGAATTCCCTCTCAGCACCGTGTAACAGAGTTTAATGGAGCCCTAAATTCCTCCTGCCCTATATTAAACAGTGTCACTTTATAGCACCCAGCGCCAGTGTAAAAGTAGCACGGCCACTCTGACGCCTCAGCTGGAGCCGTAACGTGTTGACAGACAGAGAGGAGACGACCTTAATGTACACAGTTATTTCAAGCTGAGACACTCGCAGATGTACATGAGAATGCATTTATGCACGCAGACACACACGATGAGCCTTTTTTTTTTTTTGCTTCAAATTGAAACCATCCACACACACACATACAGTGTTTATTATTATCTAGTCCCTCCCTCCTTTGCAGTCACTGTTCTCTCTAATGTCTCTGCAACTAGTGTTCAGCCTGGTAGGTGGGGGGGTGGGTTTGATCCCCCTCTCTGTGCCTCTTGACTCCCTCTCTGCCAGCCATACCCCCCCCGCCGCCTCATGTGGCACTTGCTACTGCTCTCTCTTCCCCTGCTGTGGTCTGTTTTGACTGGGCTAAATCCACCCTGTCCCAAATATCCCCCTTCACAGACATGAGTGCAAGCCACAGCTATCCACCCATTAAAAACACTCCACAGGTAGATCACGAAATCCCACCCATCTCATCTTTCCCTCCGTGAGCTCAGGAAAAATTCATACACGTGCACGCATCACGCCGCCAGCCCTCAGCCCCTGTCTCATCTGAGTAACTCTCCTCTCCACCATCCCTCACACCAGCAGCATTAAACCACATGAGAATGTAGCTGCGGCTGAACGGTGGCGCTAACAGCTTCAGCGAGCCGGGCCTCCCTGCCAGGGCTAACAGTGGCCGGAGTCTGCCCTGTGTTAAATCAACGAGCCACTTATGCGGTCGGTCAGGTACGGGCCCTCTAACCAGCAATGGGGGAAGGCAGGGATGAGGGGTGGGTGAGGAGGAGGGAGGGGGGTCGACTGAGCCGAGCCACCTGCGGCTTGGAGACTCACTCAGCTCCTCTTAGTGGTCTTGGGTTTTGCCTTAATATGCTTTACAGTTTCCTCTGACTGGGCCCTTCCCTGTGCCCCTGCTGCAAACACACACGCACACACACACAGATGCACTCCTACGCTTGCAAGGACAATGCACTGCCATTCGTTCATTCTCGAGAGGCTTACCATAACCGCCACATGCCTAACCCCAACCTTAACCTAGTCTCAACCCCAAAGTAAATCAAGTGGAAACCAAATGAAACCAAATTCTTTTGCACATGTGATGGTGTGAACCAATTTTTTTTCCTCCATAATCTAATGAAATGCATACCACGCACACAAATACACACACCGTCAGACACATAGGCTGCCATCTGTATATGAGTCATACAATTTTTTAACATGTAGAGATACTGACACCCACCACTTTCAGAACCAGGATTTGCTGCTTCTAACTGGGTGGCTCTGCAACTATCACACCACAATGCACTTCAGCAACAACAATAGTAGTGTGTGTGTGTGTGTGTGTGTGTGTGTGGTGGGTGTGTGCATGTGCGTGCACTCACTGCGTGGTTCCCGGGGTCCATCCACAGTGACTTTGATAGCTCGGTGGTAGGTGGCCACTTGGGGGGGTCCGGTGAACACAGTGATGGTCAGGGTGAAGCTCTTTCCTGCAGGCAATGGCAACAATTGTCCGTGAGATCCGTGCAAGATTGTCAACTCTCAAACTCTCTTGACTCAACAATACCTCGCTTGTTCAACTTCAAATCATCAGCTTTTGTCCCGCTGCAGCCTTTGAATAAAGAGGAGGAGAAAAAAAAACCACGCAGACCACCTCTTTTGATGGCCTGACCGAGGGTATGATTTAGATTATTGAGACAATGCGTTCCAGATTGTCCGAAAGGGCTTACAGCGATAGTTTATTGTTCAACAAGGCAGGATCCTGCTCCCATCTGCATCAAAGTCCGTGCAGAGGGATGAAGGCTGTATCATGCATGCAGCAGGGAGGACAGACTAAAAAGGAAGAATCCTTGGGTGGGGTAATTGACTGCAGAAATGAAAGGTAGGGACTGCTTTTTAATTTGGAGACCCATTTCCCCATTCATCAAATGCCAGCTATTAAAACATTAAAAGGAAATATAAAAAGGCCAGAAAAGGGCTCTGAGAGGGAGGAAAGAAATTCCTCCTGTGGATGAAGATTTTTTTATTATTTTTTTTTTTTAGTTCAGGATTTTTCATTGTTTATGTGAAAATTGAAGTTTTGATTTACTCATAATGTTGCTCAACAGGCCCATGCATTAACCAAACATCCCATCTTGCAAACAGGCCTGCTCATGTGTGTGTGTGTGTGTTTTAAATTATTATTATTGCAGCAAATTAAATATACCCATGATAAACACTGTGCATTAGTCTATAAGCTTTTTGGTGAGGGGGGGGGGGTTGTTTGACAAATTGCCTCGGGACATGATTTTTTTTTTTTTATCCACCCCTCAGACTGACACCACGTGGATAATTATTTATATTCCCCTGGCTTATGAAAATTACAGCCACATCACAACTGTTCACAGTGACGCAGGCCAGATGTTTCAGATGGCACCCAAAGTGCCGCCATACCTGCGCATAAATCAATCCAGATTTGTGCATTTTGTGCTTATAATAGACAACAGAGATGAGGCCAAAACTGACAGGAAAATATTTTTTAAAAGCTGTATTTTAATGGATCAGCCTTTCCTTTGTGTGCAGCATATCTGGTGACTTAATATTTTTTCACATGCACTAAAAAATAATAACATGCTGTCAGCTGAGACCCAGAAATATGATCCATGATTTAATTATAAGAGCGTTTCCAAATGTTAGTGGCATGAAAATCAGTTTGTGTGTGTGTGTGTGCAAGCATGTGTGCGTATGTGTGTGTGTGTGTGTGTGTGAGAGAGAGAGAGAGAGAGAGAGAGACTCACCTCGTCCGCTCCTGCCCACGAAGCGCAGGTCGTTGAAACGGGCCACCTGGTTCTTCATCACGGCGGAGGCGTTCCTCAGCTCGGCCGAGTAGTTCTCGTCGTTCCCGGCCATCACGGTGACCAGAGTCCCGTCGGGGACGTCACCAAGAGCCACGACCTGCACAGGAGAGGGAGGAGGGAGGAGAGAGAAGCGGGCGGTCACTCCGGGTCACCAAAACCCGAATGTAGGCTCCACACTCCGCGGGTAAAAAAAAAAAAACGCATCCGGATCCCATAATATTAAGCAGGAATACGTCCACAATTTCACCACCGTGTCAACAATAAAATCCGTGAATAAATCACACAGCTGTGAGATTTCATTAGACTAAATAAACACCCTCTGAAGCAAACTGATACCATTTAAATGTAAATTATATTACAACATTTGTGTAACGTGCTTTTCATCACCTACTTTATCACTCATATTTAATTGGCTTTAACTGCGTGATTTAGATGATGCAAGGTTTAATACTGACACATTTAAAGCATCAATGCATTTATAATACAGGAAAATATAATAATAATTAAAAAAACAGTTTGGATCTGTTCTTGCAATTTCACACCTCTTTAATAATTTCTGGCCACATTCAAGATGTTATTATTCTGGATTTAAAGCCAATAAAAGCAAAACTTATCTATGCTTTAAAAAAAATAAAAAATCAATGTAATATGCAGAAAAGTAAAACTTTCAGATCCTTCTCTTTTTTCCTAAATAAATGCAATTAAATGACCTCATTAAAATCTAGTTGATCTTAAATGTTGTTTTTCCCCCCTCATGCATCATCTGCAGTTAGAAAAGCAGAGTTCAAATGAAAGCAGGATAAATGAAAGTCTTGCCTTGAAAGCCACGGGCAGCGTCTTATTGCACCTCCAGTGAGACGGCAGGACGGAGCAGAGGAAGTTGGGGCTGTCGGTCCGGACCAGCTCGCCGGCGTGGTCCGCCAGCACGTCCACCACGTTCCTGGTGTCCGGTCTCGACCTGAGGGGCCCCGGGGTGGCCATGGCCCCGTTGCCGTCTCCGATCTTGCTGCAGGGGAAGGAGGTGGAGGGCGGCGTGAACCGTCTGGTGGTGGGCGGCTCTACGGGAATATGCATCACAACAGCTTGGGTCAGTGCCACCTGACTGGGTCGTTTCAGATCAGGACTCTGTCTTTTTTTCTTTCTTTTTTTTTTGTCTGGAAGAAAAACTTTGTCTCTAGTTGCGTCTGTCACTCCGGACTCGGATGGTCTCGGGAGTCCACCGCGCAAAGGATGGAGGCGCACAAAGTCTGAGTGAAAGCAGCTCGATCAGAAACAATGAAGCGTGATGACCGTGTGCTAAATCATCGACACAGGATGCGTCAGCCTGAGGAGCATCAGGGTGTCTTTGTTTTTCTTAAGTTCAGCAAAAGGTACAAACAGTCTCCAAAGTCTCTCAGTGCTGAACTTGTCTTATCTGGCGCACACTTGATGGACAGTTTCAGCCTTCAGAATAAATCACCACTAGTTGAGCTCTTAACTCTTAAATCAGTCTCTTAATTAACTTATTGACGATCAGCAACAATCTGTTGGCAGTGATCAAGTAATCCAGCCGTGATGCAAAGAAAAAAAAAGTTGGACAATCCAGCTGACTCGGATTCTGTTTTTTTTTTTTTTAAATAATCTCGACTAAACTTTCAACTCAACTCTCACCAGACTCCGCTGAAAAAAACAGCAATTCTAAATTTCACAAAGCCGAATATCTACAGTCAACCTGAAGCACGTCAGAGTCCTTTTCGTGCGTCAAAGTTGCCGCAACTTTATCCTCGTTGAACCCCCTCTTTTTAAAAACACAGCGTCGTTCAGGTGGGGTTCTGTCCTGTGGCTCCTTCAAAGTTATCCTTTAGGGCGCGAGAAGGAGTCGCGAGGCTGAGCGGAGCGCAGAGTGCCGCGATATTATTTTACCCCAGTCATTTTAGTGTTTAGTGGTTGGGAGTGCGGAGATGATTTCCACCAATGAGTCTGCTGGGTTGGGCTTTCGGCGGACCAATCAAAGTGTCCGCTGCTCCTTCCTCAGCCCCGGACTGTTGTTACACACGGGCTGAATTATTGATACATATGTGCGCTCTTCTCTCTCTGCTGCTGGTTTTTTATGCACAATATAGACGCACGTTAACCTGATGCAGAGACATCACGAGACAGTATGAGTTTTTTTTTTTAATTTAAAGAAGGGAGACATGTTTGTACAGAATTGCATTTTTTTTTAAAAATGGACATAAAATGATTTTAAATTAAAGCCAGTAACCAGAAGCACAGTTGACTCTAGATAAAGAAATTCTTAACATAAGATATTGAATGTGAAGGATTTATAAAATAATTAATGAGGTTTAGTGCAAAGCAACCTCTCTGTTGTTATGAATTATTCGTCTTACAGGGAGTCAGTTCAACTTATTAAATCATGTATAAACAGAATGATCTGAACCTTGATCACTGGTATATTACAACACCTATTTTTTACTGGAATTTTTTAGGCTATAATTTATCTCAAAAATGATTTAGACTGCAAAGGCCTGTGGTTTCACTATCGTTTATTCATCCTGAAAAAGCCTCTATGTCTGGCGGCTTCACACCTTCTCCAGGTAAATAACATTTTCATAAAGTGAAATTATGGGTGCAGGACAGATCCCTATCACTTTAATTGACTGAGTTGAATTAATAAAAGAATTGTGAACAGGAAAACGTGATTCTTCCACATCAAAAGACACAACAGAGGAATCTGTGTGTGTGTTTGTGTGTGTGCGTGTGCCAGAGGCTGAATTCATTAGCGACCTGAAATGTTGAGGGTTAAATCAAATGAAGGCACACCCTGCAAACCCCCTCCGCCATGCTGCTTTCTGACACTAGTTGGCGCATTTGCCTTTTCAATCGCTGTCAGCTCAGACAGTCTCAGGCAGACATTTCACATCTGCAGAGGAAAGGAAACTTTTATCTCTGCTCTCAGATAGTCCGAGCTCTGACTTAATTTCGACTTCAGACAAATCAATTTAAAAATTCAAAGCGTTTCTGTCGTTAAAGAATCGGTGGTGACTTTTTTTCCCTCCACATCCACATTTGAGTTTCTGCATGAATCACAATAATCTTTATTACAGTTTAGAAATTAAATTGTTATAAAAGCAGTGACATTTATTCGTTTAAAAGCAGGACACTGAAGCCATGTGATGGATCAGAGTTAACAAATCAGTCTCTAAATATAGTTAACATTTATAGAATCCACTGGTTCATTGTTTTTTGTCTTTTACTGTAAATGCATAAGAAAATGATCTAAAATCGTTTAAAATACTCTATAAGTTTGGGGTGTTTTGAGCACTGACAGAGTTTATTATTGATTATGATATAAACATTATAATGAAAGATTTTGCGACTTTAAAGCTGCAGAAATTAATTTAGAAATTCCTGCAGCTTTGATTAAAAAAATAAAATGTGTCAAAAATATTATGAAACAAAAAAAGGGATTTAAATTCATTTGTGCCAACAGGAAATTGTCTGTCAAAGATAATTTGAACAAGTCATCTGGATTTTCCTTCAACCGCCTTTTTAAAAAAAAAAAATGCATTCAATCCATCCATGTTTCATTTTAATAATAACACATTTTATTTTGGCGTGCGCGCGTCCCTCTGCGCGCGCGCGCGCGTGCGGCGGTTTTTGAAGTTGTTTACTCGCATGAGAATAAATGAAGCGCAGTTAAGTGGCGTGAGGAGTCATCGGAGTGGCTTCAGATTTTTCCCTTAATTTCCCACATCACACCAAATCAGAGCCGCAGACGGAGAGAGATGAAGAGCGAGGATGGAACAAGTTAAGAACAAAAAAAAATAGACAATTTCCAATCGCAGAAACAAACCTGAATATCAGAGCTTTTTTTTTTTTTTTTTTTTAAATTCACAGTTGCTGTTGATGTGGGATCAAACCTGGCCACAAGCCTCACACTATCAGCCGTGGTGTGTCAACACAAATAGAGGAAAATAGAAAAAATATCTATAAAGTTTATCTATGGAATATTTGCATCTGAAAGAACTGATGTGAGAAAGTGTTGATAATATTCTACAAATCAAATCTACACAAACCATCTCTCTATGTCTCCTCTCATTTTTTTTTTAAATTTCAAGTTTTTTTTTTTTTTTTTGGGTCACAGAAATATTAACCTATAAGCTTGTATAACACTGACACGCCTTCTCTGTGGTTGCATGTTATATTGGTAATCTAGGACAGTGGTTCAGCAGGGTGTGGTGAGTCAACTGGGTTACCAACAAATTAAAGAAAAAAACCCATCACACCATTTCACTTTAGAAAGTCGAGCAATTAGAGAAAGAGGATTTTAATTGTGAGGATAAAGCTGTTGGCATCATCCTCTGAATTCAGTGTAAACAACAGAAATCTGTAAGAGTCCCAGGGAAAGGCCTTGATGTTTGTGACGTCATGTGTTTCAATTTAGGTGTTTTTTAATTGAAAATCTTGGGGAAGCCCAAACTCACAGACTCTCATTCAGTTCTCAGTTGAACTCAAATCACTCCACACGACAGCAGCAGCTAAATCTCCACATTCCTAACGGCCAAAAATCACCTCTGATCACCCATCATGCGGCCTCTATTTTGAGTGCAGCTCGACTGGGACGATGACAATGCCCATGATATTTTAGTCGTCCTCCTGCCCTAGTTCATTATTAATATGTGACCACACGCCCCAGCTATACCCCCGCTCAGCCGTAATGTGCGCTCCGGGCGCCTGTCACATTTAGACCTCTGCATTTCAACGTGCAGTTTCTACTGTTTCAGCCGCACAGGCATTGAGGACAGAGCCCCGCCGGTGCCCCTGAACGATTTTTAATGATCCGGATGGGTTGAGCCTGAAATCAAGACAGGACTCGCGGAGGATACGTGAAACCCCGGACTCACCTCAAATAGGCCTCGGAATATACGATTCCTACCATTCAAGGATAAAAAAGAAAATGGATCCTTCAGCTATAAATCAAGGAATCACATCATTGTTTACTGGTGGTTGCTGTCTGAGAGGTTCCCTGTATTACTGAGCTGAATCACATAGAAAGCTCAGAACAAAAAAAAGGGGTTTCCTGTGGTATCAGAAAAAGGCTTCTTGGCTAGAAAGACAGCATTAAAAGAGCACAAAGGTTCTAAATGAGACACGGAGTTCAAGTTTAGCCAATGCAAGTTCCTTGGAGTCTTTACAAAGTAGCTCTTCCTGTTCTGTGAGCATAAAACCAAAGGAAACTCCACTTACGTTGGGTTTTATGTGTAATGAGTCAGATTGTAAAGACTAATATGAGTATGATCCCCATTAGCAGAGCAACCAGTGGAAGCCTTTGGGGTCTGTAAACTTATACCTGATCTCTAAATGCCACCCACACAGCTTTCAGTGCCACTTAAAAGTCACTTTGAAGATGGGGACACTGAGATATGTGGAGATCCCTTTAAAGTTTTTTTTTTTTTTTTTAACTGAATATGATCTATTAGCCTGTGTAAACTCCCGGGCTATTTTCAGACATGCACACATAAGCCTTTGGATGGGTAGCTATTCATTTGGAAAAGGGGGCTATGGGGGCAATTAGAAATAGTTTGAGGTTCGGCGATGACATAAGACAAAGATTTCTATCTTTAGAGGAGCTGTGGCGGTCACACATTTCTGTACATTCACAAATTACAGGGCAAGCTTTGGCCCTCAACCCACCGAATGCATTCCTTCCGAAAAGTGTCTGCTCGAATTTCAGCCGGGGGTTTCTGCTCAGTGGAAATATGAGTGTTCTGAATGGACGACTTCTATGAAATGGAGTTTTATTCCTCTCGGATTAAATTAGCTCTACTTTGGGGCTTGGGGTATTTTTTTGTATGAATGATGAATTCTGCGGTGGCTGTGGAACGCCGGGCTTGTTTACCCTTCCCTCCTTTTTTTTTTTTTTTTTTTTTTAAGACGCAGCTCGCTATGAAATGGACTTTTTCTGCTTGATATGACAAGAGTGTCTGTGATTAGACTTCCAAGCATGATGTAAGTCACCAAAGCCATTTGTGCCAGTCCCCTCAAAGCCAAATCATATTCTAGCGTTGGAGTGTTTATATACACAAGTATATGGAGAAACTTTTAAACAACAGTGAGTGGGTACAGACTGTTTGGGTTTTGGGCTTGTGCTGCTCTGATGGCTGATTCTCTCTCAAATTTTGATTACATAATATGTCAGCACATCACAATTGGTGGTCATTTTTGTCCATTTTGATGTTCAGACAAGAAAATAAGAAACACATTGGACAATTCTGATCATATGAATTTGTATGTTATTTTTTTTCTCCACCAGGGCTGTCTGTGTTAGTTTTAATGATCACCGGAATGTGCCCGTGTTCAAACTTTGTTTTAGCTCTTAATGACCTTAAAATACTTTATTTTTGTTCGAACTTCTATAGTTTTCTTCTATAATTTGCCCATCACAAGACTTTATCCATCCAGTAACTCATGAGAGTGTCAGGCCCCAATCCAGATCCTTGAAGGCGTTTAGTGGATACAGTATATTATCCTAAAAATGATGAAGAGGATAGTGACATTTCCAAACCCAGCAGCTAATTACTATGTAAGCGTGATGAGTTGAGATGCGGCAGTCACCAAAGGAGACAATGAGCACATTCATCTCATGCATCTTTAATATTCTTGCATTTTATAAAAGGTGCAGAGGGGAGCCAAGGGCTTATAAAAGCCCTGTGAATCAATTGAGCGGCATAATGGCTGTTGGGGGACGACTC
The DNA here is from genome assembly GCA_025331565.1 of Holacanthus passer. Taxonomy (NCBI): domain Eukaryota; kingdom Metazoa; phylum Chordata; class Actinopteri; family Pomacanthidae; genus Holacanthus; species Holacanthus passer. Next base: position 2,307,717 of record JAFREQ010000018.1, on the reverse strand, counting down.
CAGCTATGTTTTTATTTCTGTCTGCTAAATGTAAATGGGCTTCTTAAAGAATACATTCATTTTCAAACATACCAAGCCCGTGTTTGTATCTGACACTTCATTTCATATTGAATAAATAATGGGACAAGTTTGGTGGTTGTGCCTCTTGGATGTTCTCCAATCCTCTAGAGCAGCGGCGGAAAGTAACTAAGCGCATTTACTCGCATCCTGTACTTAAGGAAAACTCTGAAGTACTTGTACTTTACTTGATTATTTCCATTTCCACTTTATACTTCAACTTGAGTTCAGGCAGAAGATAATATAATACTTTATTTGTCAGCGTTAGTTATTTGTGACTTTTCAGATTAAGCTTTAACATTTAAAAAAAAAAAAGATCAGCCTATAAAAATAGCATATTATTAAAGTTGTTTCCAACCTTTCTGGTTTGTGCCCTTCCAAAAAGCATCTATGACTTCAGATATCAATGAGTTGTTCCATCAAAGACTCCACCCGTAAACTTTGGAGATGGTTTAACTCAAATAAATTTTTGATGCTGAAACAAGTAAAAGTATTCAATATTTACTAAAAAAGCAAAGATAAGATATTAGTTGAAAAAAAATTAAACCAAATGTATGTGGCCAACCACTTGGGAACCACTTGATTAATATACTTGTATATAAAGTTGTTGAAACACCTCAACCAGCTCCAGCAGCAAAATGCTACTTACGCATAGATGCATCAGCGTTAACAATCCAACTCTTTCATTTTTTCTGCAGAATGAGTACTTATGACACTTTAAAGTGACACTATGTAATTTTTGAGCGAGGGAATAAAACAATCTTTGTCTTGCAAATAAAAACTTTAACTCACCATCAATCAAATGCACCATTTGTCACTTCAGTACACTCAGGGGTTTTGCTGCTAGAGTCTTAGTTGGTCTGGTATGACCAATGTGGTGGCTAATGTTAACTAACTATAGATTGATAATGACATTGTTTGTCACTTTGCTGGCTTCACAACTCTTTTCTTCTTGTGCTAGTGGCATTTTACCATTTACTATTATCCTGTACTCATCTTGCAGCTTGTACTTTTGTGGTATCATTGTGGTATTGTTACTTTTACATAGAGTACTTCTTCCACCGTTGCTCTAGAGGGGGCTTAGTATGTGTGTGCATATCTGATTGCACATCCTCCCCTGTTTTTAAGAAAACAGAAATCAGAACTCACTACTTTCCTGTTCACAATAACTGAAAAAAACCCACAAAAGGCACAGTGAGACATTCTGATGGGTTCACTGTAATCTGCGTTTGGGGGTTCGAATGTGGTCAGGCCTCCTCCCTGTCCTTTCAGTGGCAGTTCAATGGCACACACCACACCCGAGGCAGGCGGGGAGGGGGGGGGGGACTCGCCGTAAACCCCGGTGTCACGGTCGCTCCGCCCTCACATCATCCGTCGGGTACACTCACCCAACGATGACAGTCAGCACCCTGTGATGTGGTTCCCAGGCCTGTTTATTCTTTGGAAACCCACTAAAAGTAGCATTGGATGGTAAGCTCACCAAAAGGCCCCAGTGCTATTATAGGAGCACTTTGGGTTGAGTTTTGATCTGGTGGGTTTGTAAATAGGGCCCTGCCTTGCTGCGGGGCACCACTTTTGGGCTATATTGTTTAGTGTGACCTGAAAGGAAGCTTTTTGATATTCATGGCGATTTGTAACCTGGAACAAAATGTAAAGTCCGAAATTGATATGACTTGTGGCGTTCCGAGCTGTGTACTTCAAGAGGACATCAGTGTATGTTTTTCATAATGTTGACGATGACGGACAAAGGCCTACAAAATGTACCCGGCTCTAACTTCTCTTCATTTCACTGAAGGACAGATTGTATTCTTTTCCAAGGTCTTTATTTACCCCTGGAAGTCAGTATAACTTTTAAATCTAAATGAGTCCCATAAATACGTCAACTCCCCCATTTTTTTTCAGTTGTGGTTTTTAGTGCGAGCTATAATCATTTCTCATCTTTCTTTGTCTCTGTGTCTGTCTGTCTATTTGTGTGTAACGACACGCACACACACAGATCCACATACACACACAAACGCACTGTGTTTCTCCTTTTCTAGCGAGAGCTTCTGATGCAAGGACGGCAATCTGTAATCTGTAGTAATTGCATGTTGCAGAAAAACATTTTTCCGCTGTGGTAATCGCTGCAATATGTGCAGTTGCGTTGCCAAAGTGACAGCACCCCCACCCCCTACAGACACACACACACACACACACACACCCCACACGCATACACACACAAGAGTATCCTGACTCACTCTGACTTTGCCAAATGTGTCCAACTAAAATTGCGGAGACTGCTTCTCAGGATGGCTGAGAGACAAAGACATACAGACGAGCAACTATAGTATTGTGACAAACCTGCAACTAGAGAGCACACGCACGCACACACACACACCTGTGGTGCTGTCATGCTGCATTCACCTTCTGAAAAAGATTTACAGTTCCTGCCAGTGACAGTTTAACTGCCATGCAGCCCCGGTGCCAGAGCCCTGCCAGAGCCCAGCTGCCACACACAGATCAGGAGACAAAACTTTCACAGGAGCCACATCAATTCACTCTCCCTGCACCTTTTTAACAGCTATCACACAGTGCAAGCCAGCAAAGAAGTTTAATACTAATCCCCTAATATTACTGCGCTGGTAAATACAACTCGGAGAATTGAGTCATTTGTCAGATGTCCTCCTGATTAGTGGAGGTTGTAGCCACATTAAATATAGGGAGTGTAGTGACGGTCTGTGGCTGAACCATCAATGCATATTTATCAAACCATTGTCTGCCATTTCACCGCTCTGACACCAGCGTCTGCTCGGCTCTGTTGGACTGCGGCGCAGGTTAATGAGGTCATCACCACCGTGAGACTGAGGGTAAACTATGGTGTGCGTTGAAGAAGACAGCACGTTTCACTCACTCTTCTCAGCGCCGCAGCAAATAATCTCTCTCTCTCTCTCTCTCTCTCTCTCTCTCTCTCGCTCACTCTCTCTCTCTCTCCCCCTCTGTCATTGCAGCTCAGCAGCGCCGCACATTTATGATATCATTATCCACTGCGTCATCACCCCTTTGCCCGACAGAGCCCCAAAATATGTCAGCCCAGTTGGGCTTTCTTACGTTGTACTCGTCAATGTGTAACCACACACACCTAGTATAAGGACAAGTAATACTCAGAGACATTTATAGATACACAGCACAGACACCAAGATTGCAACCAGACTGTGTGTGCAAACCTTTTCCTCTCTGGGCTGCTACTCTGACTGCTGAAGCCATCCAACCTCCCAGCAGTTGAACTTCCCTGTGTCTCTAATGGAGTCTCTCTGTCAGATCAAACAGCTCCTACTGACGAGGAGAGGAGACAGATCGCAGAGCTGGAAGCCGTTCAGTCTGACAGCCCGAACACGTTTGACTGGCAACGCAGCCTGCGTCTACTCTTCCATCGCTAGAGATCCCACACAAATATAGTAGCGCCACCAGAGAGGGGAAGAGGGGGTGAAGAGCGGGGAGGGGGCGAGGGAGCCCAAGCCTGTCGGCTCAGAAAATAAGTTGTGAGGCGTCCCCCTCACACAAAGGCAAAGCCCCATAGCTCAGTCTTTTCTCAAAATGAAATCGCATGTGAGTCGAATATTAGGAAGTGCGCATGGCTTCCAGCAACCACCAAGCCATTATAGCGGAGCCTGTAAACCACATTTTCACCAGCAGACAATGCCCCTTTGTGCTTGTTGTGTGGCTATCCCCTCTCGAAAGTAGAAGCCGTGCGCGTTTAAAAAAAACTGTGGAAATTAAAGTGAAGATGTGAGGAGAAGTGATGAAAATGAAGTGTCAGTTTTAGATCTCTGGTTAATTAGTGACAGTCATGTCAGGAGCGTTTAGCCCCATGGCGCAGGGGACCTTTGATGTGGTTGCACATGGAATGCTGTTGTTCATTCCTCTCTGCAACAAAAGCCACATGTTTTTATTTTTTGAGACTAAGTCCCTGTTACTTCGAACTATGAAGGAACACGGTGAGGTATGTAACGTATGAAATGAATGGCATGAATACTAACCAGTCAGAGAGGACTCTGCCAAGCAGGCACCAGGCCAAATGTATTGTTCTTAGCTGCGCTGTGCATATTTATTCAAATGGTTTTAAGGAGACAAAGTCTTAGTCATCCCCGCTGTCTGTGCATGTATAACACCACAGCACACACACATTCAAGCGTAGCCTTACGTGAACACTCACAAATAGACACCACAAACACATTTCCAACTTTTCAACTATTGTCATCAGTGTATGTCCCTTTCAACTCCTTTCATTGCTGTTAAGGGACTGTTTCAACAGGGGTCATTCCAGGTTCTGTCACACTCATTCAAGTGCAAATGGACTTCAAAGAGTCCCCAAATATTGAATTTGCATTTATTTCCCTCTTCAGCGGGGTTCAGCCTCCCAAGCACTATTTGACTCACCGCAGAATCCAACCAGATTCGAGCAGGAACCCGGCGCTGGTTTCCTGACAAGTGTCCGTGCCACTTTCCTCTGCAGACGAGACGTGAGACAACTCTTGGAAAGTACTCGGCTGGCCCTCAGGGCTTTTCATCGTAAGGAAACAAGGGTGTGGCGACTCTCAGCCTGCAAGCCAAGGAGCTCTGGAGAGCACTCAGACACATAATATTGTCACTCTTCATAAATCTGATCTTGTGCACGGTGACTGATTATTGTCAATCAATCCCATTGATTTCAAATTGAGTCAAAAGAAAATAAATCACCTCCAAATGTCACTGAGCCTTTGTGCAGCAACTGCAGCGAGTCAGTGTGTTGCATGCGACTCTGTTTCTATGATGTCTTCGGGCTCGAGTCCCAGTTCTAGATTAAGCAAACCTAATTGGAGGCTAAAACTTATTTTCAATGGAGTCCCTCCATTCAAATCATTGCTTGAGTCAAAGACTTGGCTTAAATGGAGTCCGGGAAAGCAACCACCGGGGGAAACCCGTGTGTCCGAAGTGACTGAATGTTTCCTCTCATCATCTCCATAGCTAATCAGTAGTGGCGTTGCCCGTGTACAGTTAGCACCCTGGCCATGTGGAGCTAGCATAGAAAGGCAGGACTTTCCCCTCTTTGACTCAGAGCCTCAGGCGTCCACTGAGGCTTTGCTGTAACTGCACACTAATCCCCTGATTGCTGTGTTTAGGCGCAGCACGTCGCTGCTCCACGTCAAGGCGGCCGCGGCTAACGACGAGCTAATGACACAACGATGACAAGGAGCGTTTGTGAACCCAATCAGTAGCCTGGAGCCCGGCTGCCTGGTGATTAGGTTAATCAAACTCTATACTGACTGAGTGACTGGCCTGCTGTCTGCCTCTTATGTCATCACACTGATTAAAGGGGAAAAGTTGCGTTCACGTCCGTCAGGCCTTTCTAACACAAACCTCTTTCTGCCAGGTTGGCAGTGTTGGAACGACAAGCTGTCTTGCGAAAATGTGGAGAGCTGAGACGGACTCCTCATTTAATTTAGGACCAATTTGGTGTCACAGTTATTTTGCTCATTTAGCACGACAGATTGTGTAAGGATGCCGTTCATGCCATCAACATATTATTCTGCAAAAATGATTTTCTAACTGCAGAAATCAAGACTCCTGAGTGCACCTGATGTTCCTTGACATGCAACGGTCTGAGAGTCTGAATTCAACAAGGTTGTCTCACAGGAAAGGCTCACTGGTCAGGAACTCTCAGCCCTGTCAGTACGAGAGTAACCACAGTACACAGCAGTCGGTTAAATATTTTTTTAAGCGCGAGACACAAATTGGCACTTTATAAAATCAAGAAAGCAGTCACTGATATTTTTCAGTTAAGTCCTCTGCTGTTTAGTCACTGTGTGGGTAATTCTGCTGGACTAAGGCATCAGGAGACCATATGTTAGTCCTGACCAGCTATTACGGTGAGGTCAGACAGCATTTAGAGTGGGAAAACGTCACGGTCATCATGTTGACATGCACCGCTCCTCTCTGACTCAGCACGGGTGAAAAACTCAGGCGGTGGACTGCGTGTGTGTGCGCATGTAGCCTATATGATCCGGCCTGTGTGTGCACCGCCAAGTTCCCTGTGCGCTTGTGCTCGTGACGGCGGCGTCTCCGACCGTGAGAAGAGAAGTGTGTGCAGCAGACGGAGTGACCTCACAGCAGACAGACTATGGAGAAGAGATGGAGGGGCCACTTCTGCTGCACAGCTGAGGGGGAATCCCTGGCACGGTGTTTCCGACTGGGCCAATACAGAAGTGAGCAGCTGTAGAGAAAGCTCAGGCTCGCTAAAGTTTACTTCAGGGCAAAATTTGCTGCGACACAGGGATAATAGAAGCATTTTATAAATTCTGCATGAATTTTTAGAAAGGTTGCTGAGCAAGCAAAATTTTAAAATGAAAATATGGGCAACATTTAAAGAGGAAGTAGATAAGGTTTTAATTCATTCAATTCTTAAAAATTTTAATTTAAAGGAATAGTTTGATATTTTGAGAACAATTTTTTTTTTTGTTTTACAAAGGTTATGTGTGGGACTATTTCTTGGCCAGATGTGGTGACTCCTTGACATCTTGTCATCACCATGTGGTCATCAGGATACCACTTCATATTCAGTGTATCTGGCCATGAAGGAGTCCAGCACACAACCTCCACCCCCACAACCACAAATTGTCATTTTTACACTTCAGTCTTTGTGCAAACAAAACAAAACATACATAATGTGCTAATTAGTGAGTTTTAGAGGAGCTGGTAGGCAGATTTGGTTGCCACTGGACAGAGCCACCTGTTGACACCTCTTTCCAGTCTTTATGCTAAGATAAGCTGAGTGACTTCATATTTAAAGGACATCAACACATATAATAGTGGTATCAATATTATCATCTCACTCTCAGTAAGAAAACAAGTAAGTGTATTTCCCAAAATGTCAAACTATTCCTATTCCTTAAGTCCCTAAATGCTAAATGTTAAAATTTGCATCCTCCCTCCGCAGTGCCGAGTCAAAAAAAAAGCCTATTCAGGTCTCCCATTACTGATGCAGTCAGCACAGTCAACCCCCGATAAATAGGCCAAGAGAAAACTAAAATCCCATTCTTGAAATACCGTCTCCACAAAAAAATCAATTCCCTGTGGTTAAAGTGATGTTTGAGGGGAGGGAAGAAGCAACCCAAAAACATGTTTTATTGCAGCAACGACAAGTAACTGTATGTAAACAAGCTGAGAAAAAAAAAATCTGGGAAAATAAAGGAAAATCGAGAATCTGAAAACATTTCATTGCCTGCAGCCTCGCACATCCTATCATTATCTGCATTTTTCCTCCACCGTAATTAAGTTTTTTCTTTATTGCTTATGGGAAGAGGGATGGGCTATAAGGATGTTTTGAGGATGATTAAAGTTGCACATAATGACGTGAAGATTCAGTCTGGAGGATGTTTTTTTTTTTTTTTATTTCTGCGAAAAACATTCCTTTTAATCCTTTGATGGTGACAGAATGAGTTCCTCTTGGCCTCAGATCTTTGCTAAACTTTCACACATGATAAAATAAAACCCTCTGTTCCTCCTGTCTTCCATCTTACATTTAAAAAAAAAACCTGCTGATATGTTTCTGAACATGTGGGATCTCCATAAGCTTGAGTCATTTTATGTGCTGCCGACCAGACCCATGCCCGCCCATTAAAGTAATTTGTGGGTTCGAATGCAACTGTAATGTTAAAAACAAAAGTGCACAGCAATCGACGTTGTGCTTAGTCACATTCAAGATTTTGCTTTTCCTTCCTTCTTAGTGCAACAGAAAGGATGTTGTTGACAACATCTGTTTAACGATACAGGGAGGGGTCTAAACAATAAGTCTTCTTCATCTGAGTCAAACTCAGGTCACAGCTCTCTAATTGTAGCCAGAGTTACTGAAAACAAACCGAACCTGTGATGTTTTATTTCAGGTTTCACCTTTGAATTGTTTACCTTATTTCCAGCTCTGCCGAAAATTGGAAGCAAATTCCATATCCCGACGTAATTGCTGCATAAAATTTAGGTTAATAATACATAAATTAGCTTACAATAATACTCGTGTTTTTTCTACAATCCCAGCCTCACCATGTAATAAGCTGTGGGGCTGAGCTGTGGTTTAGGGCGTAGGTTTAAAACAAAATTAAGAAACAGAAAATTGCGAGAAAGGCTTTTCCTTAATTTAGTCGTCCACCATGCAGGACGAATGAGATCACGAAGAGTCTAATAACAGTGGTGTGGACATAATCATTTTAACTTAAGGGTTTATATGAAATATTATCAGCTCGTAAGTGAAGCAAATTAACCATAAAGAAATGAGTCACAGAGAAGAGAAGCGCCTCATCCGGTAGGCGCATTACTTCTTAAGAATCAAGCTAAAGAATTTCACATTGTGATCATTTCCACCTCGTTATCCAATTACACAACATTTTCGCAGTCTGCATATTTTCCTGCCTACATGAAGTTTGTTCCTGTTTCTTTTTCGTGTCAGACGGTCCCAGTTGAAGAAGCCGGTCTAGACATTATAAATTCCCTGTTACATCATCATCATCATCATATCTGGATATTTCTGCTCTTCAAAGCAATTATTTTCAACCACCACTCTTTAATTATCATGTAAGACTATAGTACATATTCCCTGCTTTTTTTTTTTTGTTCCATGTGACAGTGACCTCAGTGAATGTGTTCAGCATGCATCCGCTGAGGTCACCGCTCTCACAGCTGCCATGCGCAATCACATCACAGAGTTTAACATGCAGACTAACTTCTGGATGAACTGTGTTAAAAGGGGGCCGAGACGCCGAGCCGACTATTCTTCCTGCCTGCTTGGCCCGACGTCGGCCTCAGATCGCATTCGCTCCTTGCTGGATGCTGCTTCAGAGTCGACAGAATTACAGAAACACCACCCCCCCCCCTCCTCCTCCTCCTCTACGGTTGTTTATTGAAAGAAGTTGCTCAACCTTTCAGAACACTTTTTTCCCCTCAGTTAGAGAAACCTTTACAGCATAAATCCATATTATCAGATTGGCTGAAAAGAATCTGGCCCCTGTGGTTGCTTGCCGACCACCAGAAAATTGTATTTACTACTACACTTAGCACGACTTTAACTTTGACCAATGCAACGCCGAGCATGGCGGTTTGAGCCAAAAGTGTACAAGGGTGGAGGCAGGTTTGGGATTAGTCGACCACATAATCAGCACGACCCTCTGCGTACTCTACCTGGAAGCCATCTCACTGGCAACCCCTGAAAGTGTTCCCCATAAAGTCGTGTTGACAGACGGTGAAAACGGCGAGACGGACCAAAAAGTAAATAAGTACCTCCAAAAACGTTTACAGCCCTAATCAAGTCCAGAGCGTTCCTTCTATCCAATATGCCTTCAGAGTTTTATAAATAGATATTATACTCGGCTAAATTGGAGACAGAATTTCGCCGCTCTGTGGCTGTCATGAGTTTTCTATTATTTGCTTTCACTTGAGAATATTGAAACTCTTAATATCTGGTTACAGATTTCAGCCCGCTCAGCCCAGTCTTCATGTTTTGGCGTCACTCAGGGGCCTCACACTCAGCAGGACTTTGAATGGGCTCCAATCAAGCATGTTAATTTAAGAGAGGAGGGGAAAAAAATCTTCACCATATGACTTTGTTATTAATAAATTCACCCGAAGCCCGCCATGTGTTCTGTCAAATTTATGGCCTTTTTCTTTTTCGAGCTACTGTATAGCGCCTTTTTATTTGTCAGCGGTTCTTAGCTTGAGATTTGTCTTGAGTTTTATCCCCTGTGAATGACTCACTTCGATGCATTTAAAGTGTCTTTTTCTCACACTGTGCATGCGTCTCTCAGGCTTCTTCCCTCCCCGAAACTCGTAGAACAAACCAGACCACCTCCCAGAATCCTCCAAAATAACCTCGCTACAACTGCGGTGAGGCATGGCGCGTTTCTCACACACAAGCCCTCACTTCCATTCATGCAGCGCAATAAGCCAAACATATAAAACCATTCCCACCCTAATAAACCGGGGCCTTTTTCTCTGCCACAAAGGGAGCTGGCTCCCAAGAGCGTAACACTCAAAAAAAAAACGGACCCCTGTATAAAACAGCCTGCAGGAGAACGCGGCGGCCCTTCCAAGTGGAGGGAAATGCGGTGACAGAAACCGAGCCAAGGATATGACCCACCACACAGGCCCAGTCACAGCTGCTATAAACCAGGTACCCCACCTGATGCAAACACTGCCAATATGTCAGGATCGGAAAACTCAGTAAAGTTTATACAATTCTGCTTCACAGGGGGAAAGCCTGGTGCTTTTTTTGGAGCTTGCTGCTTTTAAAAAAAAAGTGTCTCAGAAATGCTGCTTTCTGATTAAATGGTGGTGCTGCTGCTGTGTGAGGCTTAGCAGGTGTAGCCTCATTGTGGTTATTATCAGCGAACTGCAGCAGCACTGTGAGTCTGCATCAGATTAACGCCTCGCCGACGCAAAGCACTCCATCTCTCTCTCTCTCTCTCAGAGCAAACTGTCAGATTATTTGCATTTTATGTGCTCAGTACTTTGCTGGACACCACAAGAACGCTCTGTCTGTCTGTCTGTCTGTTTTCTCTGTGACTCTGTGTGCATGTGTCATTTGTTTTACGTGCATGTGTGTGTGTGTCTCCCTGAGCTTCAGCAGAGGACTGAGGTTTCTGAGGTGAGGCGTCCTCTCGCTTCTCACGCGAAGTGCATCTGATGTTGCACATCACATGCTCACATGTGTTCTCTGTCTGCAGTGTGAGATAGGCTGAATGTTACCAATATAACACCTATAGCACAGACTGTGTTTGCGTTGTGTGTGTTTGTGATAGTGCTTATTTTTAATCAGAAATGACAGGTTAGCGTGACAAAAAAAAAGATGTCAATTTATTATTACGAGGAATTTACACATCATTTTTAGTAATTCAGGAACTTTAATGAGTGTATTTTAATCTTGCATCGCTTCAAATAAATGAGTATTTCCTGACTTCTGAATAGATGAGAAACAGTATTTCCTTGAACCTCATGTTGCACAGTATTAAAGTCAGAGCTCGGGAAGCCAGACATTTAACAGTCTCCTTGATTTTCTGTAACCGTTCCTCTTAATTTCAGTTTGATTTGAGTCTCAAAAAGAGAACTTGCCAAATTGCTTTGCCTGTGTAATGCAAGTTGTTAAACTAACCGCTGGGGTATTTTGCTTACATGAGGTAGTCTCGATTCGAAATGCTTTCAGATTGAACTGGAGGATTTAATGACTCTTGGCCTTTGTTCTCTCGTAGTTCAGTTTCAGTCTCCTGACAGAACGAATTGTAAAAGGATATTGCATATTCACTAATGATTTCCAATGGATGATTACAGCTTTAAATGCTTGTCTCTTTCCCCCCCTCTTGACCTACTGTCTCACATCCCGTCTCACTGCTCTGGTTCAAAATCAAAATCAGGCACCCCCGAGGAACATTATGTTAGAGGCTAAAATGACTCCAAAGCCTGATGGACGGCATGCATGAAACCTGAAGTCGGTGACACTCTGATCTGTAAACAGCGAGGAGATAAAGGGATGCAGACATGGCAGTTATAGAGAAGAAGAAGAAAAGGAGGGGGGCGGGGGTGCAAAGGCCTGTGCCTTGTCAGGAGGAAACTATAAATTCCTGGGTGTCTGTAGAAGCTGTGAGAACACTAGAACATCATCCCTCTGTCACTGCGGTTCCACTGAGGATATCAGAGGATTGTTCTCATGTGAGACGCAGATGTACTGAGTGTGTGTTTGACTGTCTGTCTGTGTGTGCGTGTGTGAGGCTCCAGAGACTTTAACATATACTCTGCAAACAATTAGGAGCTGGTAGTGCTTCTCCTGTGGCTGTCTTTAATTAACACTGCAACGAGGCCTTAATTGGGAAGGAGATTTTGTTTTTTTCTGCTGCCTTTCGGTGGCTGTCTCAGCGGTCGTGTGACGAACAGTGGGAACAACTGAGTCCCCTGGCCGCCATCAGATTAACAGCTTCTGTGTCAGGACTGCTTCATGTTTGTGCTTTCAAGAGGTTTGTCATCACCAACAACAGGAGGAGGCTCAACAAGTATTCTAGTTAAAGTCGGTTAAGAGTTTCAGAGACTTCTCCATGCTTAAGAGCCTCATTATTTGCGAGTGAAAGCTGTGATTGGAATTGCCATGGCAGCAAATGGCTTCTTCATTGAGGCTGGTGTTTAGCGTCGCCAAGTATAGTGCACTCACCTCACCACACAGACCAAAAGTACCTCCTGGAAGTAAAGCAGAGTGAGACAGCCTAATATGTTTTTTTTTTCTTCTTCGTTCTTTTATTGTATTGGCGTGTTCCAGTAAAGGGCCCAGTCACATGGAGCCTCTGAGCTCGTATTCTCACAGTGAGAGCGCCGAGTTTCACTTGATAATGAATGTCTGTGGTGAGAATCCCATTATGGCGCTGCTCCATCAAGCCTACAGAAAACACAGGAGCGGCGAGGCAAAGGCATTTAAGGGCCATATCAGTCAACTAGATGAGGGCTACCGTGCAAATCAGATGCTCCTTTGTGAGGCTTTGTGAGTGTGTGGACAGAGAGATAAATGCATTCACACACTTCAAGAAGCAGCCAGCTCTCGCAGTTGATTGTATTCATGTCAATGCTTTTTTGTCAAAAGAAACAGGTTGTCAAAGTGGCCAAGCTGCACATTCAAAACAACTGGACAGAGGGTTGGATGGAGGTGGGAGGAGGGGGTTGAGTGGAGTAGAGAAGGAGGAGGAGGGGGGGGAAGAGGGGAGGATCAGGACTCACCTCTGAGTAGGCTGCTGCTGTAGTTGGAGAAGGAGTCAAAGATGCTGTTGGATGCCATGACAGGGGAGCAGGAGTGGTGAGGAGCCCTCGCTGCAGTCGATCTCCACCGACCTTGGGGAAGGAAAAAAGGAGGATTGAAACACAGAAACGAAGTTGCAAGAAAGAGAGAGAGAGAGAGAGAGAGAGAGCGAGGAGAGCTGAGAGGACGAAACTCGTGGAGCTCAGAGCCCGTTTGCAACCAAGAATCTAGGGTTTGTGACTACCGCAGGAATCCCAAGCCACAAGCCTGCAGAGAGAGCAGCAGCATGTGTTAGCAGCAGCACCAGGAGACGTTTGAGAGAGAGAAGAGGGTCAGAGGGAGAAAGAAAAGAAGAAACAGAAAGAGAAGGCAGCTGAGAGAGAAACAGTTTACACAGAACCAACAGCAGGGTTTGTGTCTCCTGCTGTCGAGGTGGACTCACCAGGGCTGGAGATGAGAGGGGGCCCACCTAACGGGAGCCCGGGTGGTGGAAGCGGGCCGGCGGGGAGGGCTGGCCTTGTGGTCCTCTGTCACGCAGGGGGGGGGCCGAAGGTCTGAGGTTAGCCAGCTAGTCTGATAGCGTGGTCTGTCTTTCTCTTTTCTCTCCCACGATGGTGGTGGCCTGGACTGGAGCGTCACTGCTAGTAAGAGGCTAAAAGCCACAGTGTATCTGCATCCTCCTCGCCATCCTCCACACAGAGACACACACTCCTCTCTGTGAGTGGTGGAGCCCACGTCACATGTCACGTGAGGTCACCGGGCCTCTCCCTCCCACCCTCCTTCCCCTCCCTCCCCTCTTCTGCTATCGTCTTTGCTTTTTCTCTGGTTTCTGCGCTTCGGTTTTTACTTTCCATGCTTCTCCTTCTCTGACTCGTCGTCTTCACTCTCACTTTTCATTGGTCGTCCAAGTTTTGGAAACATTCTGTTTTCTTTTGAGTTCAAACCAGGCAGCGGCCTGCGCCACTGTGGCTCACTGAGGTTTGCAGAGAGCACCAAAACCACTGCAGAAGAGCTGGAGAGGCATTAAAACGTATTAAGCCAAACACAAACACAAGAGAGAGAGAAAAGACAGGAGTGAATCAGATGAGCAGAGTGAGAAAAGTGAGAGGTGAATGTGGCTTTAGCCGCCGTTGGGAGACAGGAAAGTGTCAGTCTAGCTGCAGAGCAACACTGAGCGTGTTGTTCTCGACTGTGTACGTATGTCCTGTGCTAGTTTTATGTTTGTCTGACTCACAGCACATCTGTGTTTGTAAGAACTGGTGGTTTTGGGCCTGCAAAACCTCCACCCTCACTTACCACTTGATAGTATCATAATCTTAGTCTCATTAGAAGCAGCACTGCCAGTTGCTCGACTCTACCTTGGTCCTCCTCTCTTCTCTCCTGTTCTCCCGCTTCACGTTATATTTACAGTTTTTCTTTCTTTCAGACTCTGACTCATTCGTTTTTCTATTTTCGATTTTAACTCACCTTCCGATATATACAACCCTCTAACGCAATCATTTCAGCTCACTTTGCTTTGCTAAAAAACATCCATGATGTATTTTCACTTGATTTTTACCTGAGCTTCCTTCAAAAAAAGTAACCTGAGCAAAGTGTACTCAATTTCTTGTCTGAAAGTGCAAAGCGATTTGACCTGATTGTGGTTTTAACACTTTTCTCATTTTCAAGGTTTCTACTTGTACAGTAGCACCCTGAGATGTGATTTGATACCAATGCTGCATTTTCTTTTTCTGCAGTTTTTAAGCCTTGTATTTGTTTCTTCTGCATTTGTGGGAAAAACAGGAAATTATTCATATTGCTTCAGATTCATGCAGAAATGAGCAGACGAGCAGAGTGATAAATTTGCACTCAGAGAGAAAGACTGTTTGTTGTGGTGCTTTTAACCTGACAATCTTGCAGTACTACATGAGTATATGTGTGTTTCTGCCTGTTTGTGTGTGTGTGAGCACACAAATCACTGGCATTTGCAAACCTGTGGTATCCGCACTTCCTCTCTCCTTTCTCCTGTCTGTCAGTGACACACTGACCATGTCTGGCCATGGGACAACAGACCCAAACCACCGTCTGGTCACTCATGTGACCCAATTGCTTTCCCTTGAAACCTGTGTGTGTGTGTGTGTGAGTGTGTGTGTCTGTTTTGTGCCCGTTTCACACTGCTTTGTGTATGAATGTCAGCCCACGTTGTCCTCTGCTAATTGACGGACAAAACTGCTGCATGGACCACAGCATGTGTTTGTATGTGTATATACAGTACCATGTTCTGAGTGTGTGTGTGTGAGAGAGAGAGAGAGCTTTGCCGCTCTTCCTGGTAGCCCGCACTGCCCTGTAAATGAGCAGTTGCCGTTGAGTTAGGCGGCAGCGCGGGCTAAATGACACGGCGTGTCGGCAAGTGTGGCCGAACGCTGAGGCCACAGCCGCGGCCCCAGGGCTTTTATCAGTCCGTCCACGCGGCCACTACAGGCCTCTGACTTAACCTCACACACAGCGAGGCTTCCTCTTCTAACACCTCTGCTGCCTCCCGACATGGCCTCGGCCCTGGTCTGCCAGCCCAGGGACAGATTACAGCTCTGTGTCTCTGCGCTGAACAAGAGGTACTGCTGTCACACAGGCCCGCGGGGAAACACTGCTCTCTGCGAGGTCATGGACATGATGGCTGAGCCTTTGTGCTGAAATATGTTTAAGATGCTTCAGCTTAAATAAAAAACAGGTACTTGTAAGATGTTTGCAATGTTGTTTTTTGGTGCTTTACCTCAGGTCTACATTTGCAGCGGAGGGTCTCTGCATGGTTCTGGTCTGTCTGAGCCTGTGTTTGTTTAGAAAAGGGGATGCTCGAGCACTGGTTTCACAGTCCAAGGCCTTGTGGTTGTTTCAGTTTATAATCATTTTACGTGCATTGTGCAAGTGAGACATGTTGCTGGTAATAATTCATCTTGTTTTGTTTTCCCGATTTCATTTAAGTGTGTAATATATTTTTTTTTTCCTGCTCGCTGTTTTCACAAGGAGACTGTTTCAGATTATTGTTGAGTTTCCTTATTTTTGTCCATCTGCGGTGAGAGATGTTGCCTCTGGATTTTCAATGAGGAATAGAGAAAAGCAAAACAAATATAGGACCATCCCACAGCATTGTGCAAGAACGGGAATTGGCTCCATTGTAGTGTAGTCCAAACTTGACATTTGAAGAAAGCGTCGGAGTCAAGGCCTTTTTCTCCGTCCTCGGTCCGCTCTGTGTTTTTTCTTCTTTGTCTAGGTAAACATCTGCTTCATGTTTTGAAATGTATCTCATGGCTTTGCACTGCCCATGACCGTGAGGGGAAAATAGTCTGAAGATCATTGTGGCCGTCTTTCACTCAATTCTTTTTTTCCCCTGCCCAAGCCTTGTTTATCAAGCCCCTGTATTTAAGCTTAATATAACTCCTGTTTTGCTGAGAAAACTGTGGTGGTTTAATCACTGTCAGTGGTCCTACGCCTCTCGGGTGTGGCTCGCGAGGCAAAAAGGACCCAGTGCGGTCGTGCGTCCAGCTGCAAAGGGGCTTATTTTGTGGTCTAAAAATTGCAGGCTTCCCCATATGTTCCCTATAAACGTGGAATGCAGCGTGGGACTTGAGGAGGCTTTTATAATGAAGTGGCCGTCATTGCATCAAACACCATGGTCCTGCCTGCCTGGAGGATAGGCCATGGGAGCCCGTTTCTGGGCCGCATACACGGGTCCAATGTCCTACCAGCTCACTCACACCTCATACCGGCCATTTTCTTTAAATTACATTACACTGCTCATTCCATTGACTGATGTTCCTGTCCACTTTTAGTGCAGCACACCCTCAGACCCTTTCTTATGATTTATAACACTGCACAGATTTGATGCACAGATTTAAAGAGAGCTCCCAATTACTTTAGATGGAAGACACTTTTATAGATTGCTTGTGGAAGTTTTCAAACTAATTCTCAGCATTTTCAGAAGAACCCTGAAAGAGGAAGTTTGCACAAGACAGTGTAAGAAATGAAAATTAAAAAAAAAAACATGTAAAAATCCATAATCGTCACATTTTAAGTAAACATGAGCAGCCAAAAAGTTGAAACCATTATTTTGAAGAGACTTAAGTTCTTAGACAGTTGTATGAGAAATTAGTTCACTGTAACCAGCTCAGCATTAACCTGCGTGTGTGTACATGTGTGCGTCTGTGCTGTTGTTGTCATTGTAAGCGAGGCACTCCCACATGCAGCGGTTTCAGCATGCAGTATCACGGTTTGGAAGTGATCACCGGGCCCATTATTTATTTATTGGCTCCAGCAGACATGGAGACTTGACTGTGGTAACCGCACAGAGAGGAGGGGAGAGTGTGCCGTGTCGCCACACACTGAGTGGGCCGTATCCCAGAGTTCCTGGGGAGCGCTGCATGTATACAGTGACCTGGAGCAAGACAACAGAAAGTCTGCAGATGGGAGAGTCATATAGATATTTATGGAGAGAGAGTTGACACACCGGAGATCACTGTCAGGAACTGTGATCGGAGATAAAGCTGTGTGAGGACAGATAAGATTTAAGATCGTGATTAATCACACAAGTTTGTGACAGCTGCCAGGTGAAGGGTGTAGCCGTATTCCTTCGGAGCAATGTTGTTTCTCTGGCACCTGCTGCGGCACTTCAAGACAAATGTGCCATGTTTACAGGTAGTAAACCCTCCATCCTACCCCCTTCACCAAAGCTCTTCCTGTTATTCAGAAACTGTGCCAACACAAAGACCAAACATCCAGCTTCCTTTACAGGTTGATTCAAAACCTTCACAACCGCTGGCAATGAGCTGTCGAGGCTTATTCAACAGACTGTGGCTGCCAAATAAGCACAGAACAAAAGAAGTAGATTTTGTAGATCAATCACGTCGCATCAATGCTCACGGTCATAATGACTTGAACTGAGGGAGGACCGAGTGAAGTTACGCAATCTTTGCTTTTTTGAAAACAATTTATATTTTCCAGTCATGTGGTAGTTGAAAAATTCATACACTTAGAATATTTCTGTGTAATGTGTTTGTTAGTGTTAGTATTGGTCACTGTTTGATGAAAGAGAATAAGCTTCATATATCTGCATGTGTTCTGTGTACAAACCAGTTCAACTTGAGTCCAGCTAGTCCAGGCCGTCCAGTTCTTTACACAGCTATCTGATTCTTTCTACTTCAAATGATAACTCAGGATGACTGAGGCTGGGAAAAACAGTTGCACAAATAAGAAAATAAAAGATGTTTCAACTAAATATTTTAAGGCACCCGGGTTACTTTTTTAAGAGGCACTTATAAGTTCAACCAACTACATGAGTCTGTTCAGCAAATTCTTCTGTTTCTTCCGAAACAAGAGTAGTAGGAAGTACATTCATTTATGTATTCATTTGTTTGTGTGTTTGTAAATGCTTGCAATTCTTCAAACAAGAAAAAGGGGGACACAGACGTCACACTTTTTAGAAGAGCATCAAACTGACTTGCAGATCTATTGAGAGATTTTAGTCATCTGGGATGTACTCTGTTCTCTTTTGTCTGCTTTGTAGATATAACACAATGCTGCTTTCAAGTGCTGGCGATAAGATACAACATATGTGACACATCGTCCGCGACACGTGCATCGTATTCAGTTACTATTACTTTGAAAATCTAATCAGGAGCGATAGAACAAACTAAACACTCCGCTGAGCGCCTTCTAGTTTCATCATGTTTTTGGTTCACAATGCTTATCACGTTTTGCCTGTGTGTTTTGTGAACGACTTGTCTTCACCAGAGTGGTAAATTTACACTCGGCTTTGAGGTACACAGAGGCACCACATCATGGCAACAGAGCAGCTGGAGGGTGAAGCGCTGCAGCCTCACATAAAAGCACCCGTAAACCCGAGACCTCAGTTACCCCAAATGCCCCAATGCTCAACACACACACAGCTCAGCCCCAGCCAGACCAGAATAGAGCAGACCATGGTCTTGCCACAAACCCAACTGATCCCACTGACCTCAGTGCATCATCGGGATCTTTAGAGCTAACACAGGTGGAATGTTGCAACATGGCAGCGTCTTTTTTTTTTTTTTTTTTTCCTTTTTCTTTTCGCTCTTTGATCGTTACCGCTGAAATGTAACTCATGAGAAATGCTCGTTTTTTAGCGCAGCAGGAGTTTCACTTTGCAGAGCTGCAGTTAGTAAGTCAGGGTGCTATTCTCGCCATGTTTTATGACCTGTGCGTGTATGTGTGCGTGTGTTTGTGTCTATGTGTGTGTGCATACGTATTTCCTGTGGTTCAGACATGGGTTTTGGATGTGACAGACGAGCCTGCAAGCATGCTAGTCTGTGTGGGGCAGGATGTTCCTCTAGAGCAGATGTACAGTGGTTTACTTAGACGCCGTGTGCGTGTGAGCATGTGTGGCTGCACTGCTGCATGAAACAGTCATATGTCCAGTGTGCACAGGCCTTTTTCCACACTGCAAAAAAAAAATGACATTGAGGTTCAGCTCAATTAGGGTATTTCTCTAGCAATTCAAGATGCAAATGAAGTTCCATGTTGTTGCATTGTTGTGTAAGATGTATTGAGCTCATTTACATAAGTACAAGATGCAAAAGCACAGTGTAAAAATATTCTAATACAAGTTTGTGTCATAAATGTAGAATAATTAAAAGTACAGAAGTGTCACAAGTAAAAGTTTTTATTACACATGTGAAATCCCCTTTTTCTTTGTTATATTAGTATATATAATAATTTAATTGTTATTACTGATGCTTTCAATGTCCACCAAATATTCATTCTTTTATATAGTGGCAGTTTAATCAGTATCAACATACCAGATTTTATAAGTTGATCACATCCAACGTATTATTAATCTGTAAAGTTACTACTAACTGTGGCTCTAAAACAAATGCAGTGGAGTAAAAAAAGTACCCTGAAATGTTCAGGAAGAAGTATAAATGGAAATACTTAAAGTATAAGTACTTCAAACTCGTACTTGCAAATGTCAATGTACTCTTTAAAATGTCTGGATCTTAAAGAGTTAACTTGTACCTGATTGTTTTTCTGTTTGTTCTTCAGTCTCATTTAGACAGTAACTGGAGCACGTGAGAGACGACATGAGACTTTGCAGCATGATAACACATGACATGAGCGTGTTTGTGAGAAATTGCCAAATGCAGCTGGTTTGACCATATTAGCAGCGCGGTTTCTTATTTGCTTACATCTGAAACAAACAAAAAAAATATCGGCGTTATTGCGAGTCGAAGAGGTTCACACATCAGGCTGCGTGATGAACACACTTCATAACCAGTCATAACTTTGTACTCCTTATTAAACAGGTGTCATATCTACATATCTAAAGTAGCTTTAAAGCTGCTGCCATCAAATTTGGCCACATGAAAATACATATACATTATGTGAAGTAAACAAAGCAATTTAAATATTAACCAGATGTTTGTCCGCTTTATTATCAGCAAGATGTGACACTGCACGTGCTCAAATCAAAAGTACGTGTTTCTCTTACCAAGGATTTGTGAGTCAGTGTAGTACTGGGCAGTATAGAAGTCATACCTGTCCCCCATCACTCTGCCACTGATTGCTGTGTGTGTGTGTGTGTGTGTGTGTGTGTGTGTGTGTGTGTGCCAGCGTCAGTGACCTGCTTTCATATGGCAGCCCACACATTTCAGTACCTCGGTGGCTTTTACTGACCTAGAACAAGAGAAGGGGGCTCAGGAAATCCACAGCTATGTTCACAGCATGTGTGTGTGTGTGTGTGTGAGCGCTTGTGTCTGTGTGTGTCCATGTAACTGTAAATGTAGGCATATGTGCGTAAGCTTCTATAGGCTTTTGAAAGCCAGTAACATAATAGTGCACTCCATTTTTCTCCAAAACGTCGTTCTCACTTTCTCTTTCACCCCTCCCTCGTGCTGCCTCTCTTTCATTTGTCTCTCTCTTTGACAAATAGGAGCGACGTCCATTAGGATGCTTTATGAGGTGATGGTGACACGGGGCACTCTTGACGGCCCCTAACACTGTCTCAACTCCCCAAACACACACACACACACGCACTCAAGTCTCCCTGTCTCTTTCCGCCTCCCAGTTCATCCTCTGTGCTCTTTAATATCGGAGCTCATTGCTCTTTGTCATCTGTTGCAATTCATGCCTGCCCTGTCTCCTTGAGTGTGTGTGTGTGTGTGTGTGTGTGTGTGTGCGTGCGCGCAGCTCAATCCCTTGGCTCTGGTGGGCCCTCCTCACTAGTCAAGAGCCAGATTCAGCAGACGCTACACATGTCTGATCTATGATCCAGGGCTGGCTTTTATTCTGAGGGAGACATACAGTGTTTCCTTTGTGGGAGGGGAGCGCGCGTGTGTGCGTGGGGGTGGCGGCGGGTGTGGGGGCGCTGCTCCTAATGCAGGCCACTCAGGCCTCTCCCCCGGCCTCTAATGCATCCCAGGCCCCCCGGACTGGCTGGCAGTGCTGGATGACTGCTGGGGCTCAGGGGTGCGCACCAGCAGAGTAGTAGCAGTACTGCATAAACCTGCCTCACTCACAGACCCCGGTCTACAGACATGTATGCTACATAGTGCCTGTAGTGTCAAAGAGCACCTTGAGACCACCTCTAATGAATCTCCTGCTCAGACTGACGTGATATGGAAGGGGCTCCTCAGGCATTTGGCAAAGAGTGCTATTATTCACAGGAGGAAGTGCAGATCAAATGGATCACTAATAGGTCTGGGTCCAATTCACTCTTATGCAAACATTTAGAAAGGTTTGCCACACAAGAAAATAGTTTAAAGTACTTGATCCCTTGCATCATAGACACCTTACAGTCTAAAGCACGACTGCACACCGGCTGTGATTTACATGAAGAAATGTCCCAATGTTGCAAACTTCCTCCTTAAAAACTGCAGGAAATGTCGCTTACTGCATTTCTGACCTGAAGCACGGAGAAAGTCAGACAAAACAAAACAGTTTGGACACTTTTCCACCTCTGTGGTCCCGGTTTGTGATGTTTTTTATTTGTCTTATTGTGAACAAATCCCATGAAAATACCAAAGCCAACAGTGAATTGATCCTACTAACAAGTATTGTCTGTGTAGCTAAAGGCTGACACAGCTTATTTCTCCCGGGTTGGCCAATAACACATCAGTGAGTCACACTGCTGGATGCTGGATGACATGTTCCTTCATTACCATGAACATGCCCTGAAGTTGATTTGTATTAAATCTGCGGCCATAAATCCCAGCACGCCTCAAAAACTTCAGCTGTTTTTGGAAATGACTTTGCCTTTTTAACAATTAGAATATAAATCTGTGACAGTTCTAAGATTTGCATCTTTGGTAGAAAGGAAAGGCAGCTCAGAATTGAGTTTGCAATGTTCTGAAATTTTACTGAAATAATTCCAAAACCTTATCGTTACAAAAAAAAAAGATAGATATAAAAAGAAGCAATTTGATGGTGTTGCTTTGTTCAGTTATGTAGAGCTATGAGACACATTAATTATTCCAAATTAACTGACAAGCAGCAGTGACACTGACTTTTTTTTTTTTACTAGGAAGTTTACAAAGCAACCAAACACCATAATTTCCTGTTCAAACTGTAGCTTTGGACGACACATACTTTTATGTACTTGTTGTGATCACTAAATTGACTTGTAATTTAATACTTTATAATACGTGCTAATACTAATTTAATACTTGCTTCTGTTCATCTTCTGCAAGTACCAACACACACACACACACACACACATGCGCACACAAAATAAATTTAAATTCTTTGACAGTCTCACAGCTCCACTTAATCTCAGATAATGATGTGATTTGATGGTCACATCTGTTGGGTTTCAGTGCCTAACTGGCGCAGACCAAACATGGAAATGAGAAAGTTGCGAATATCTACGTTTGCCGTGTGGTTTTAACACCTTGGGGGCTTTGACTCTAAACTACTCACTGTGATTAGGAACAGTGCAATGGCGCAGTGCGTACACAGAGGGAGTTGAGTCAAGTCCAGATGTTTTTTTTTTTTCACTTCTATGAAACTTTTAAAAGAGGGTGAGCAATGTGTGCAGAGATGATTGAGACTCTGTGGCATGCTGGTTTGAGCCAGCGTGTGTGTGTGTGTCATTATCTCAACACTGGCAAACATTTCCACTGCATCTACTTAATCTATCTTATCTACCGAGACTAGCTTGTGTGTCTGTGTTTGTGTTTGTGCAAAATTATATGAAGTATATGCCCATATATGCATTAGCCTGTATCTGAATGTGTGTGTTTTTGCCAGCTTGGGAATAAAAACTTTTCCTCAAATATATTTAGAATATTTCACTACCAGGATGCAAAATCCTCTCACATAAAAATGATCGAACAATTATTGTCGAGGGAAAAAATATTATGTATATATACATTTATCTATACATCTATATATTTATACACTATATACAATCTTATCTAGTAAGTGTGTAAAGGACAAACACACAGAGAAAGATGCATCAGATATTGTCTCTCTCTCTTTCATGTACATATAACACATGGTAGCGCTTTAGTACGATCTCTCAGTTTTGAAGACAACACTTCTGATGTTGTTTCCCACGCTCGTCTCTGTAAATAGGTCTAGAGGCTGCAGGGTTGATTCTGTAACGCACACACACAAACACATGCACACACACACACTGACACCAAAGCTATATGACACCCACTGTGATCCATGCATTGCTCCACCTATATACACTATAAGCTAAGGCTTTGAAAGAAGCAGGTGCTTCATGCATCTTCTTCCTTGGAAGACTTAAGAAAAGCACAAAATGTGCATCTTTCGGTGCTTGTGTGCAGATTGTTGTGTGTGTGTGTGTGTGTGTGTGTGTGTGTGTGTGTGTGTGCGCGCGTCTCCTGTCTGTCTGGGAGCGGGTGTATAGCCAGGTGCTTGCTGACATACTGGGGCTTTGTGGTTGTGGTTGGTGGCTTGCTTGCTGTGCAGACAACCGAGAAGGAACTGTCTCTTTTTTTTCTGTGTTTCTATCTGCTTGTGTGTGTGTGTGTGTGTGTGTGTGTGTGAATATAACATGAATATAAATTCTATTCTATATC
Source organism: Holacanthus passer (assembly GCA_025331565.1). Classification (NCBI taxonomy): domain Eukaryota; kingdom Metazoa; phylum Chordata; class Actinopteri; family Pomacanthidae; genus Holacanthus; species Holacanthus passer. The sequence continues at coordinate 2,283,834 of JAFREQ010000018.1, read as the reverse complement.
GCTCACAGACTGACAAGCATTTCGTGACAAGACTAGGGGGACTTGGTTTCCGCTAGTGCTACTTGTGTGCATGTGAATGTATATGGTACGTGTTTAGTGCAGCCTGCCTGTTTGTATTTGCAACTTTCTCAATGTCAGCCTTTATTCTATTTCCTAATTCGATTTTGAGCTGTGAACGTGTCAAATGCAACGGTCCGTGCTGCAGACGCAACACAGCATCATCTGCTCTCATCTGCTCACCAGCAACCTCTGCTTTCGTCACTTTCAAACCTAACTGTGCTGTAGAAACACACCAGCAGGCAGCAAGTGATAGATCAGAGGATAAAGTAGCACTGGCTTTATCAAAGGCCCCGTTCGAACCCACATGAGGAGCTTATTGCGGGCTCACTACAAAAGGAAACAATGGTTGGAGTGGGAGTAGATAGCACTCAGCCATTCCCGCAGCCTTGGCTCGGGACCCACGGTGGCATTGGTGTCACGTGATGCCCGAGGTGAATATGATTGCAGCCTATTGGCTTGAAAGCAGCTGCACAGGTCTGTGGGCAAGTGACATGGGTGCAGTATGGCAGAGCTTGGCTAACCAATGCTCAAACACTGTGCAAATAAATGCTTTTATTATGTGGTAGAATAGCAGATTACTGAACTAGGGAATGTTGATGTGATTATTTTCAGCTCTTCAAGACCGCATCGCCCACTAATCATGAATAATATGAATAATTTTCAGTTGTGTGGTTTGATTTTTTTTTTTCCTCCTTTGGTAAATTTAGGTTTTCTACTGATGACTGATGCACTGCAACACGCAAGACAACATCTAATTACACCTCACCCCATTCTTTTGATTTAATACAAGGCTGATTTCCTTCATAATATTTGATCTTTTCATATTCATTAATGCTTTTTCAAAGCTGTCTGACACCTTTGTTGCACCGTATACAGAGAGAGCAGAGGCAGACGTTGCCACAGAACAGGACATATGTTGCCACATTCTCACGGTGTTGGTTAGCCAAACCTCTTTACCCAGAACTCTTGGCTAGGTTCTGCTAAGTTGAGTCATCTCGACACAGCTAAAGGCTTCGGCTTCACCCTCACACAAACCGCTATGTGCTCTCTGAGTCACAGAGATGAAGCACTTAAACCTGCACACATACACATTAAATACACAAATTTAGCCATTGTCAAAGTCCTGATTTGACCTCATGCAGTTGTGGATTGCTCGTTTGCAACATTTTCCTTTCAGTTAGAGCCACTGGGAGATACAAGTGAAACCCCTGACAAAAGTCATCTGAGAAAAAAAATATATTAGTGTGTAACAACAACCCACGCTGCTGTTCGGTTTGTACCTCACAATTTAGCAAAAAGCTAAAAAGTGGTTTCTACAAACCCACGCACACCCATACACACTTTTCCACTGCAACGTCAACCTATTACACACCACCTGATATTTCAGTGAGCTGTCACTGCTGTGATTCATATGCATATGGGAATGACTTGTCCAGTTGCATCACTTGCAGTTTGTGAGCCATTGTTCCACAAAAGAAACAGTTAGATTGGATATCCAGCAGCACACATTAAAACTAATGTTTGGCATGGCAGCTAATATGCATTATACATTTCTATCCATCAAATCAAGCTGTAGGGCTAAATACTATATGACCAGAAAAGGATAATATTTGCTGCAGTTCACAGTTCATGGCTCCTTTGTGTCTGTGTGTTAGGCTGCTGTCACGTCAGCGATACAGCTGCTTTATGCAAATACAGTTTTAAAATGAAACAAAAATAGCAGTGTGGAAACAAATGTGGAAATATGCATTTTAATTTTCAGCTCGACTGAGATATTCATCATTTGAAACCCAAATCCTCTTTCAAAATAAGCCGTAATATAAAATATTCATGATGGAATGTCGGCAACCTTTCGCAACTTGAAACTTTTGCTTATAAAATAGAAATATGTTGAAAGGATACTGTTTCTCCTCTGAAGTGATTTTAAATTTTTCGCTGAAAGGTTACAGTGTGTGTGAATGTGTTTAAGGTTTGTTTGTTATATGCAGAGTGCAGACCTGCCTGCTGTAGTTGAGTGAAATCAGAGACAGGTTGGCATGGGGAGGACTTGCCTTGGCACAGCTCAGGCCGCAGACGGGTTCCGGTATGAGTTTACAGTATAGTTTGCTTCTCTGTGGCTTGACGACTCTGAGAAAGTCTTAACCATGCGACAGACATGCTATGCACTTTCCCACAGCCACTGAGCAGCTAAGGCTACTCTTATGGTTGCTTAACACTTACACTTGGCTGGCTGAGCTTCATTTTTTTCTTCGTCTTTAGAGGAGCACAGACCTTATCGTGTGCTTGAACCAAGAGAGCCGTGGTTGTCTGTCAGCTTTTTGGCAGTCAGTTTTGACACTTGAAGTGACTGATGTAGTGACAGTTTGATCAATCTTGTGGCTATTAATCCTGCAGGACCCTTTGCATATTCAAGATACGAGTAGTGTCCCTCCCTCCAATCAGACCCTATGACCTTTAACTATTAAATACAATTAAAGAGAGTTTAATTCAGGATTTGTAATTGTTTGCACATGTATGTCGGGGTTACTTGTGGTTATCAAAAGCATAGTCAAAGCCAACGGTCAACAACCTGGTGATGAGAGGCAGATATGAATCACCTCATCCAACACTTGTGGTTGTCACAGCGCTTCACGTCGTTAGCTGGATGTTTCCATTATGCTAATTAGGAAAGAAGACCTGCTTCCAAACCCACGTCTGTGATCAGCGACAATCTCCCATATACCCACACAAAACATAAGAGAGCAATTTCAATGATACCACAAATGCAGATGATACTGCATTCTATAATAATTACTAAATTGTTGCATTATACGATCATGCATGATGTTATTCAAACGATGTTGCTGCAGTTTCTGTATCTAAACACTAAACATTGTTTTTTTTCCTATGAGTATTGTTACTTTCAGTTTGGTCAAAAGAGCTAAGGAAAATGAATCATCACTATTACACATCACACTGTATCATATTTTTGCACACAGACTTTTTTTTTAGGCGGGGGGGGGGGTAAACTTCCACGGCTGTTCACAGTCACTGTGCGTTGTGTGTGTTGTGTCTACACGTCTCCCCAGCCTTCCCTAAATCAAGAAGGCAGAAGTGAGAAACGGTTGAGAAGTACGACCAGTGTCTTCCTGTTATGTGTGCGTGAAACCCCAGACGGCTGTCTAAGCTGCTCGCACGCAAACGCCAGCCCGGGAACCATGGCAACGGCAGGTCCCCACATGCAGAAGGCGGAAGTGAGCCGGCGCACTGAGGAAGTTGTTGGTTTTTTGATGGCCATCGCCGTGGCTTCATGAGAAAGACCGTGACTCGGCCCCTTGTGCTGCGCCGACAGTCAGCCAGCGTGGGAATGTCGCCTTTTTAATGATGACAGTGATGACACCTATGACCGGAGGCCACGTCTGTTTGACTGATTTCCCCAAAAGTGAAAATTAGAGCAGGAATCAGCGTCACAACTGAATGCACATATCAGATTAAGATATCAATTTAGTAGCAGCAAAGATAAGCTACTTGGCTAATCTCTAGCATTGCCTGAGACCTGTCTCACATTCATGCACACCGTTCTCAGAAACACGTTATTGCTGCAAAGTGCACACCAGTAGCTGTTCAGCAGCAGCTGTTCAGCAGCAGCTTTCTCTGACGTGAAGAGAGCCAGCCACCAGCTCTCACGTCACCGTGTCCGTCTGCTGTCAGGGAAACAGTGGCGTAGGTCTCACCTGGCCTCGGCAAACCACAGCAGCCTCACCCTGTCTTTACAGTAACTCTGAAGTTCTCTCCCTGTAGTTTTGTGTGCGTGCTGAGGTTGGAAACTGGGGGGGCAGGAGCCATTTACAAGATGTCAACCACAGATATTCAGTGAAAGAAATATTTATTTGATAAATTCGCTAGAACTGGTCTTAGACGGAAAGAGGTTGACACAACCACTAAGGTTTGACACCGCCTGCAAGGCCTCCCACAATGGTTTGAGCGGAGTCTCGCTACAGTGATTTAATGCCTCTTGATCTCCTGTTACTCAGACCCTCAATTAGCTTTTAATAGTCAGCCTTAAATTTCTCACTGCTAGGTTGCCTAATGACAAAAGATCATTGTCAAATATTGCGTAAATATGCTCTGCATAACTACATATTCACTCCTCTGAGTCCTCGTGGTTGTCTGGCTCGTGCCTGGTGACTCTGAGAAAGATTATCTTACAACACAGATGAAATTTCATCTTCAACTCTGCATTTCTCTTTTTTTTTTTGTCGTCTGCAGATTTGCTTCTGTTTCAGTTTCTGTGCGTTCCTGCAGGCTATGATTGAAGTGGGTAATAAATTCAACATATGTGCTTCACTGACTTGCGTGCAACAACACTGTAGGCTAGATCATGCTTTACATACTGTACAATCGCTTCCATATCCCGCAGGGATTCTGTAGCACTTTTAAATAATCTGCAGCTTTATTGTGCTGAGTCACATTCTGCATTTTTCCTTTCAGTATTTCTGATACTCCCTGCAGTGCAGGTCACTAAACTTAGCTGAGAGTCATCAGTAAACTCAGTAAAATCTCTGCATGCTATATTTTCATTTTCACATGATTAGGAATTATTTTAATGCAGAGCCCTGTGAACTTCTGCAGAAGACAGGAGGCATTGCATCTTGCAGCAGCAGTAGCAGCAGTGCACGGCTGTGCATGTGGCTGTTTCCTCCCATATCCCATAGCCACACCTGCCACAGCCTGGCTTCTTCTTGGCCTCAAGCCTCCTGTGAGCTGCGCCTAGGTTGACCGAGCATGCCATCAAGCACCCGTGGGGGCAGGGCTCCCCTCAGCCAGAACCCCACAACCCCCAGGCCTCAGCCCGCCTGAGAGCCAGAGAGGGAGTCAGTCTGAGGCGAATGGGGAGAAACCACTCTCACCTCTAACTCGGTTCTGTGGTGCTCAGACACCCTGGGCTGCAGCCGAAGTGGGACTAAGATGAAACTGGAAACAGATCATGTAAAAAACAAGCACCTGATACTGGCTGCAGCGTGTTTATGTGTGCACGGCTGAGAACGAAAGAGGAGTGGCGAGGGAGAGAAGTTGGGGGGGGCAGTTTATGGGCTGCTAAATGCCAGACTCACCACAGGTGGGAGCTCCTCTGTCGACCCCATTAAAGCCGAGCAAAATGGAGGATCTGTTCATCTACTCTGTGACTTGACTTCCAACAATGCTGCAGGCAGTGGCCATAACACAGAACAACAAGTCAGCAATAAGAAAGCGCACTTGCTCAGTTTCTTCCGCGTGTTGACACAGTTGTAAATGCCATGCGGTTTGGTTACGGGGGGACAGGCTGCAAGGGTCTTCTGGGAAGTCCCCCCGCTGTCAGAGCCGTGACTGCGTTCATGAAGGTTACCGGTGGCAACATCTTCCAAATGTAAGCCAACCACAGGTGACTCACTCATTCGCTGAGAAAGGGAAAAGCAAAGGTTGCTGACCTAAATAAGATTTTTTTTTCTTGGACTTTTGGAGTTTGAAAATCCCCCTCAAAAAGTACATCTGCTCTTAAATCAAAAGGCTTGCCATTTAGTGCAAGCGTGCAAATTGTCAGATTTACTGAGGATGTCGCTTTGCATGTCGAATCCACCAAACAACAGCATTTCTTTTTAGAAATGTTACTTTTCTTAATTACAGTTCTTCCCATATTTGCCCTATATTTTACAGATCTTCCATCCACATTGTGGCTGAATCTTTTCAGTGCCTGTGATTTTGTGGTAAGGTATGTAGATCCTATTGAGGTCCATTACATTGTCCAGTAAAAGGCCACTCCTGTGCGGCCTGGTTTTAGGGCCCTGGTTAAAAACACAAAACCAAGCCTGGCTTTTAGTGTTGGTGCAGAGGAAAACCACCACTCCGCGACAATGAATATTTTACCTTGCTACCGGCAGTCCAGCAGCATTTAGTGACCACAGGCAGTGTTAAGTGTTCCTGACCAGAGGCGAAGGGGGCACTTAACAAATGATAATGCCCACTATCTGTCAGTGCTCTGGGCTGCCACTGCTGCCTGAGAGCTCCGTGGTAGCTGGAGCCAGACCACTCTAGGCCCACCGCTGACCTGCCAGCTAACCACACACTCCACAGCCTCCAGCACACACACCTCGACTTCCTAGTGGGAAGAAGGACGCCGTTCATCAGTCGAATGACAGCTGCCACTCTGGCGGCTGGCTGACCCTCTGACCCTGGCCATCAGTAAAAAAAATGACACTAGCATGACCTTCTTAAGAGCCTTTTACACTAAGAACAAATAACCACAATTGCATTCAAGGAAATGGAGGTGGGTTGGAGATTTACATAAGGCGATCGTCATGTGCTTGATTATGTACCGATGTTAAAGATTTTTCAACTTACCAGAAACTGAAAACTTCCCCAGCTCAAGTTACATAACGAGAATATGTAAATAAAGGTGACCACTAACCCCCAAAGTGCTCCACACGACAGCAGAGAATACGCTCTGCACTTGCAGTATTTCCTCAAATGAATGGAAAAATCATCTTTTTAGGCCAACACGATTAGAGCAGAAGCAAATCAGATCTGCTGCGAGTGTGTTTCAGAGGTGGTCGGGACTTAGAATATCAGCCTGTGTGATGCCGGGCAGATGAATCTAGCGATTGGACTTGGGACGTCAAATGTGAGCTAATTGTTGACTGGCAGTGCGCTTGATGCCCCTGGCCCACTCTGATGGTTTCACATGACACGATAACAGTCGGAGATCTCCTGGGGGGGAAGGGGGCGAGGCGCAGCAGGCAGAGTGGACATGTGAAATGATGCCTATCGTACTGGGCTCTGAATGAACCAGTAGTCAAGAGCTGTGTATGCATTTTGGATTCTTATGATGTTGTAATGCACATTGCTGTACTAAAGTACTGTACTAGCTTTCTCATCTATGTGAGATATGGAGATATGGAATGGAATAAACAAAAGTGCATCAGTTTGCAGTGAAGTAAAACAGAAAAGGGAGAAGGAAGGAAGACAGCAACTGCACATCTCCCTTTCCTCTAACCTTGGCCTGAAGAGCAGCCAAAGAAAGAGCGAGAGCAGACTGAGCAGTGAGTTGAGGGGAGAAGGGGAAAAAAAGGAGAAAGAGTAGCCAGCAGTCCCTCTGTGTGGTCCTCCTTGAGAGCGTGTTCTGTTTAACTCTCGCCAAAGTGTTTTTAAGTGTTACAAGTGCATTAGTGCCGTGGGTCACGCCTTTGCTTGGCTAACCTCTGACCCCCCCCAGCCCCTCCAGCAGCTCCGGGCGGGAGAGTGAGCTCATGTTGAGGGGTTAGGCCCCAGTGTTTGGAGAGGGAGTCGCCCCAGGGAAGTGGAGGGGCGGCTGCGGAGGAGAGAGCCCGGGCAGCGGCCTGTAATGATCTCCTCATGGATCTTTAATGGCTCCCCTCAGTTAGTGTCAGTGTTCGCACTGGGGGGGACGCTGAATTATTCAGCAGGCTAAAACTGTGATCACACACAGACATGCTCACAGATATGCACCCCTACACACCCACGCACACAAACATTTCTCACACTGAGCCTTTATCTTTCTTTATCATTCTTTCTATTGATGATGTCACACGGCACCAAAATAACATCTTTGTCAAGAATTGTCAACGGTGACTTTGCTGCCTGTGCAGGTTATAGTCACACAGTGAGCAATGTTCAAAGACAAATCATCCTCTGATGATGCATCGTGCTGCTTGTGCAAAGGCCAAAGATAGTCAAAGTGCATTTCTCTGTGTTATTTTTTTCAATTATCTCTTAGATCAGCATTTTCCCTTCACAAAATGCTCTACTCCCTTCAGTTTGTCTCTCGATGTTTTTGTACTTCTCATGTGTGTCAGCTGTTATCTCTCCATCAATCAGATATGCAACAAAAACGTCTTACTCATCAAGCTGTGAACATGATGAAATGTCACAATGCTGCGCCTCACATATGAACGACTGTGGTTTTTATTTTTCTGTGGTTTGCTTTCTGTTTGTGCATGTTTGTGTGTGTGTGCGTGTTCAAAGTGACCATGCCACCTAGTGGTACTCCAGCCACAGGTCTTTCTTGGCATGGGGGTGCGCTTACACTAACTTTACTATCAAACCTCACAACAAAGTAACATTGACTGGAGATGAAGCTAAAGGCCTCTGACAGGCTGCAGACTTGATAGCGGGAGTTCAGGCTCGACTGAAGTTTACAGCCTGAGCGATCAGGGCTGTGACGACCCCTCCGCTTCCTCCTCTGCTCTTGATCCCCAAACCGAAACCTCTCAACATATGAGAATACTGTCAGGACCCACAGACCGTAACCACTCTTGTAAAACACACACATTCTCTGACCCCTGTGTCATTAGGAACAGCGTTAGGGGAGAGGCTTCCACTCGGGCCGGCTGTGTGAGTCTTGAGACCTGCAGCCTCTTAAGCAGCTCCTGGGCTGCCTTGCCTAATTGCCAGCGGTGGGAAGCAGGTAAACCCCACAGCCTGGGCCTCACAACCCGCACCAGAGGCCTGACCTTCATTAGTCAGGCTGTTGCACGCTCCCAGGTCCGAATTCTGCCACTGTTAGCAAAGGGAACCCACCATGGTTTTTAATGACCGAGCTGGTGCAATATTTGGAGGCCTCTCCTCGCTCAGCGTGTTTCCTGCTGCAGCGACACAAGAGCCGAACATATCCAGTGTTTGTCCGCTTGATACGTGTCAGAGTCATATTTAAAACTTGTTACATATCTTGTAGGTTAATATCTGAGGAAAAGCCCTGAGTGTAAACACCAGGGTTTTAATATAAGGCTGCTTTCACGATGCTGCTCGCTGTGGCATAAATGCTGCATTGTCTCTGTACAGTGCTGTCTGTGTGAAAGTCGCTGCTCGGTATCATCGGCAGCAGCAGAGTGTGTGTTTCTTCTGTGTATAACACTATAAGCCCTGATTGAACATGTCACTGATGGCTGATGGGGGGTCCCTGGGCATTAAATGACCCATCGCCTCCTTGGACGAGCTTCATCTGTCTCTCTCTCTCTCTCTCACTCTACCCGCTTTTCCTTCAGCCCCTTAAGAGGCCTGCTGCAGTTTTCGCTGTAGACCCAGGGGTCAGATGGAAAACATACACTCATAAACAGCATCTATTATTCATGCCTTACAGCCCGGTGATCCACTCACAGCACGCACTGGCTACAGCAGCTGTCCAGCCGCCCCAGTCGCTGACAGATGCAGAGGATGGGTCTAACGGCAACATCTTTTCAAGTACATTCAAGTTAATATATGGCTGCTTTAACCAACCGCAGTTATCGGGTAACTTGCTGAGATAAACACATCTGCCTCACATCTGTGTTCAAAATAAGGTCGGCCGTGCACGCTTCGGACAGCGATTACATTTTCGTAAAGCCGACGACGATCGCTTATTGCAAATGCGCTGTTTGTATTGTTGCCTTTTTCTAATGAACTACCTCAAAACATCGGGCACAAAAATGAGTCATTTGAGTATTATGAAGTCCTCTGTTGATGTCTAACAGGGGCAATTAGGACTTTTCCAGTACAGCGATTGTGTCATTTGACAATGTTAGCATTTTGTGTGTAAGTGTGGGCCCAGCTTGGCCCGGAGTTGACAGTGTGTTAGTGTACTAATCCATTAGGGTCCCCAAAGGCCCTGTGATTACACACACTGCTAATACACACATTGGCGCTTTTCTTCAGAGACTTTTTGCTGATGGTATCAGTAGCAGCTTGGGTGGTTTTGGTGTGTGTGTGTGTGTGACTGTTGGAGGTGGACGGGTGGGGCAGATGGATATTTGCGCCTGTACGCGCATTCGAGGTCTGGTGGCTCGTAATGCTTTCGTTTAGGTCAGAGGAGAGAGTGATACTCATCTCCCCTTTGACACCCCACCCTCACCCGCCCCCGCAAACTCCCGCAACACCCCCTCTATACCCCCCTTTTCCCTCCAGACCCCACCCAATATACACAGCGAGCTCAGCGGTAAGTGACTCCCGCTAACGACCTCTAATGATTTTAATCGTCCGCAATCAGGTGCAGGAGTCATGACTCTCTGGACGAGAAACAGAGAGACAAGACAGACAGGGAGAGAGAGGGGGAGTGTTTTCTTTTGTGTGGGGCAACAGGAGGGGGGGGTCATATGGAGTGTAGGAGCGTGGCACAATTACCTCCAGAGCTCCAGAGGAACATGACTCCCAACTCCGAGGCAGGGAGACGGGGAGATTTCTGGCTCGAGTGGGCTTGATTTGCTGGATGCCTGCTGCGATACATGTAACAGAAGAATCTCCAGTCTTCATCGCGTAATTTGACAGTCGGTTTCCAACTCATCACTGTAACCCCGCGTAGGATGATTTCAGTGCTGCGTCTTGATGATTTTAACTTTTGGTCGTGGTTCATTGACTGAGGGGGGGACGGAAGGACAGAGACAGTAACAGAAAGAGACAGAGTCGGTTAGATGTGGAGGAAAAAGACCAAAGAGGGACTTATCCAGAGGTTGATGTGACTTAAACGGGAAGACATCTTCGCTTCCCTCCAGCCTGTGTGAATCATCAGTAACACTTTTACCCCCAAAAAAGCATGCAAATATATAAACACAAATTCATGTGCAGACTAAATATAAACGTCCCTGCCTACAGACATTCTTTTTTCACTTTTCACTTCTCCAAAGCCCTCAAAAATACAGTACATCCACATCCTCCCTTACGACAAAAATATAACTTGCAACATTGACTGATTCTCAGTGGAGCTCCACATTGGGAACACAGCGAGGTTGTTTTGCGGCTGCCAAGGGAGCCAGAGAGGAGGGGAGGTGGGAGGGGGGGGGCGATCCGAGCCGGGCCCTGCCAGAGCCGCATGAAGCGGGACCACCCAGGGTGGCGTCAGGAGCTTGGCAGGGGTTCAGGGAGGTTGGTCGGCGGGCCGGCTGGCAGCCCGTGCCCGGGGCTGAGGCAGCAGGCGGCAGCAGGCACTGTGAGGCCCTGCCAGAGTGGACAGAGATATTCAGCTCAGCCCACAAAGGCCACTTCAGCCTCCCACAGCATAACACAGCGGAGCCACAGTGATAGGGAGAGTGTGTGTGTGTGGGTACGCAGGGAGGATTGTGTGTGTGTGTGTGTCCATCCATGTAGGTCGGGTAGAGTGTAGGGCAAGTTGAGAGAGATATTTTTAGGATATGCTTTCCCCAGATATAAGAGACCTCCCATATGGAAATTAGGAGGTTAAACCAGAAAATGTTTATTCATAAGAAGTCCATACATCAGCAGTCTAGTATCTGTCTTAAGATGTTCTTGCTCTGCAAAACAGTACAGTACATTGCTTTACCATATAGGAAAGCACTGTCCGTCCTCTAGTGCACAACCACTAGCGTGAGCAGTAACAGTACAGTAAACGTTAACCATTTCCTCTCCTCCGGCCTCCCAGTGGTCGATTAGGCTGCAAAACAAAGACTTTCCCCTCGTGTTTATCTCCTCCAACCGGGGCAGTCATTTCATCGCAGCACTTACAGCTTATAAACTCCTTGACAAATCACATTAGTATTTAGCCTCTCTCAGCAGTTTACTGCCTTGCTGCCAAAGTATCGTTTATCACCCTGTAATTCACTTTACTAGGTAAATTCACTTTGGCAGGTCTGTTGGGTCTGTCTGCTGCAGAGGATGTCGGAGGAGAGGGGATGCTGTTTGAATTTTAAACAACTTCACCAGTCCGGCCATTAGCTCTACCTGTTTATGCTTTAGACGGGGGCGAGAGGCAGGGCACACCCTGGACGGTCACCTGTCAATCACAGGGCTGACGCATAGAGACGGACAAATATTCACACTTCGCAATTTAGAGGCACCCATTAACCTAACCTGCATGTATATGGACTGTGGGAGGAAACTGGAGCACCACAGGGAGAACATGCAAACTCCACACAGGCCCCTTGACAGGTTTGAACCCAGAACCTTCCCGCTGTGAGGCAACAATGCTAACCACTAACACGAATCCTTTGATATATGAAAGAGGCAAATTTTAACATACAGTTTTGCAATGTTTTGTAAAGTCAAATGTGAAAATAATTGTCCATCACATTGTGTATTTAGGGTTTCCTGGAATCACTGAAAACTACAAACAGCGAACAATGTTGCCATTATTTTCATCGTCTGTTTTTCTCTTCCTGTCTCTTCCCCATGAGAGCACCAGTGTGCATCACTTTCAGGCCTGATTCCATTTAAGGCTTATAAAACTTTTTTCAAACAGAATAATATTTGCTGTCAAGCTTTTATTGAATTATGCCAGTGGAGGAAAAAAAAACAGAGCAGGATGTGTAGGCTCCAGAAGGACCAATCCTTGTTTACAAGATTCACTTCTCGCAGTGTGGCACTCGATGTTTTAGTCAAATATTTACTGCTGCTCGTAGATAAAACTGCTATTCTTCTGAAATACTGTATCAATATAACTTGTGTCATTCCTCCATATTGGTGCATTTTTGCAAGTTTGTTTCTTTTTTTTTTCAAGAATTTAACCTCCGTGTTTTTCATTATTCTAACACTGATCAGCAGAAAAACATTTTGGTCCATAAATCCTCTGGAATCTGAACAGACGTCACACAAGCCATAATGTCTTTGTCTGTCACACACACACACTGGTCTGAAATAATTTCTTTGCACGTTTTTATAAAACTGTCCAAGATTTTTGCAAAATGTAACTGTTGACTTGTGGAAAAATCAGGGAGATCTTTCTTTCTACCCTCCAGCTTGTTGTTGTTTGTAAAGTGAATAGTGAATCTATTTGAGCTGTGAAAGTGTTGCACAAATCAAGCCACTGAGTATCATGTTCTGATGCTTTAATAGAAAGGACTGAACAATGTCATGCTTCACTTCTCATTGAGTCTCTCAGAGGCTACGAACACACTAGTTTAAAAGATGAGGATCGTGAACACATTTATGCGTCAGACATACATCTGGGCTAAGTCAGCAAATTAATAATGTTACTATGATGAAAGTCTCTTCTGGATAGAATTTTTAATAGTGTCTGTTTATAAAGGCGATATAGTGGTTTAAGTGGTTTGATGTGCTTGCTACTAAAAAAACTATTGTTACTTTAGTAGTAGTTTATTAAAACTTCTGCAAAAGTATAGATCACACTGTCATCAGCATAACACAATTTTAAGCAAGTTATATTACTAGAATAGTTTTCTTTCTGTGCTCAGTCAAATTAATGTATTGATATTATACATCTGCACAAAAAAATGTGTATAATATAAAAATATATATCATATAGTTATATAAATATCATTTTGAGCAATAGTGAATTAAGCGAAGGAATTTTTACACAAATTGTAGCATATAGTTATTTAATTAAAAATGTAAATCTTGGTGTTTGCTTTGCCTCACATTTTAGTACAATCGCAGTTTATCCTTGGACTCACAGCATGAATCCTTCTCTTCATTTGGTATTGATAAACCTTCCCATATATCTGTGGCTTTCTAACAATAAACGGAGAAGTGGCGGCGGCAGGGAGCGGCCTCCTCCCTCCCCGAGCTGGCACACTACATTTCCTGCTCCTGCATCTTGTTCGAGTTGAGTGGAGCTCATGCAGGGCAGGGCAGGTGTTTGACTGATCTCCACAGCCTATTTCCCCAGGCCGTTTATCATTGTCACAGCCGCAGCCCAAATCAGACTCTCCCCCCTCGGCCTCTCAGCCAGCTTTCTTAAAGATTAACAGATCTGCCTGGGCTTTTCAGATGCACTCGAACATGGCTGCCCTGTGTTACGGCCCGCTGCCCCCTCTTTCTCGCTCTGCCCATCTTTCACTCAGATGAATCTGTGCACCTCATCACCTGTGCTCCTTTTCGCTCGCCTCATGCTGTTTCCCCCAGTCCTCTCGCCGTCAGCTCACTGGCCCTGTCCCCCCGTCCGTCAGCACAGATAAATTGCCCAAATCTCTCCCCTTTGCCCCCCCTCCACGATACATTTGCAATTAATTTATTTTTGCCTTGGTTTCCTCTCCCCGAGCCTCTCCTTCCCCTTGATCCATAGCGGAGGAGTCTGGAAATGATTTTGACGCTTTAGTTGTAGCGTGCAGCTGCCTATTGGGGACATTTTGCACTCCCTGACTTTTTATTACGAGGGAAATACCATAATAGCTTGTGAGGGAGAGATCGTTTATTAGAAAATTGCAAGACTTTTTTTTTATGTATGTGAGTGCAGAGCTTTTAAGTATTGCAGTTGTAAACACGGCAGCTATTTTTAGAGGAAGTATTGCTGTGTTTATTTGTCTTGATAGACACATGATAAAAAACAGCCTGTAAGCATATTGCAGAAATATATCTTTGCTTCCCATATGGTGTGGAAGTGGTCAGTTAAGGTAGGTGTGAAGTTGTGAAGGCCTCCACCCTGACACCTCTCCCCGCCCTGCTCATCTCCTGCTGGTGCTTCATCTTAAACACCCACCGACCCTCACGTCTACTGCCAGCATTCAGCTGACCGGGCAAGTCACTCTTGGCACTTGTGGAGGAAAAAAACATGAGTGGCAACCACAGATCAGAGATAATATAGCACATATTTACTTCCATCATCATTTTTTCTAACTGAATAATCCTGTACGTGTCTGATTAGCTGTTTAAGTTCTGTGTCAAACATCTCGAGGGCCGGTCATGTTGTGTTTTCTCTCTGTAACTTGTGCTGAAATGAAGAAAATACGAGGCGGCACAACCTCTGATGACGCTCAACAATTTTCCAACATTCTGTGGTGCACAAAGGCAGCAGCTATAAAGTTAACAAATGCAATCTGTCCTCCCATTACGGTCATGATTTCATTATGATTTTTAAATTTGTTTAGTTCAACATTTCATTTATAACAATTACATGAATCTGCCTTTAAAACTGTGCCCAAAAGTTCTTATGTATTGGCATATTTGGTTGGAAGCAATGAAGGAAAAGCCGTTTTGTTTCTGTTTTATATAGATTACCATGTCATTATGGAGCAAAACCTTGGTTGTGACTGTGCTCACATGCTCATTTGTTTAAATGCCTAAAACTATATGTAAGTTTACCTGACAAGCACCTGGAGAACGTGGCAGAAGACCTTTTCTACAACAGACATTTTGACATATTAAAACAGAATTGAAAGGCTATATTCCTTTGAGGTGAGCCAGGTAGAGAGGCTTCCTGAGACACTTCATGGAACAAAGCCAATTTTAGTGTTAGTATCCCACCTATGCTTAAAAGTCTGCTGTGAAAAACATCTCTTATCCGTCAGGGGCAAAGAACCCCAACCTTTAAATTCTTCTGATCTTGACCAAGCAGTTTTACGCTTAAACCGAATAAAATCAGAATATGGTCAAATGACTCATTTTTGTAACAAAACAAGCTTCTTTTTTTAAAAAGCTGACAGCTGATATTCTGGCAATATGCACATTACATTAGAAAATATTCATTTTAGAAAACTAACTGCATATTTTGTAATTTAGTTTGGAGGATCTGTTGCACACTCCAGAAGTCCCGTAGCCAAGCCCGCCTCGCCTCAAATACACCTGGGTATATAACCTGTCAGTGCCGAGCCTCTGTGCAGTGACCCTGTGGGTTGTGTTTGCCCCGCAGATGTTTAATCTGCACTCAGCAGCAGCACCTTAGCTGTTTGCTGGTAATCTGTCAAACCAAGTGAAAGCCATAATTAACCTTCAGAGAGAGTCCAGACACACTGACATCCTCCGCTCTGGCACACACCCGTCTGCTCCTGACTGTTTACAGTATAATAGATTTGAAAAAGTTAAAGCATATGATAGAGGTAGAATTGTTAAAAAATGAAACAATATGTCTGCACAATGATAAATACTGATGATGGACTACTGTGGAGGGAGAACTCCCTGCAGATAGTGAGAACTCTTCCTGCTTTACAGCCAATTATGTGGCCACTGGTCAAACAGTTGTTTATGTATCGCCACCACTTTGGTCAATTTGTTACCCTCCCTCCATATTTCAAGTTTGTGTGTGTGTGTGTGTGTGCGCGCGCCCCATCCCGCAGTCCCACAGCCTAGTGGTCGTCTGGCGGTTTTAGGAGGGGGGAATCTCCACCCCAAGTACAAAGTTGGCTAATTGCCCCCCATAGCCACACCACACACCCGTATAGACACACAAACACACACAAATACAGACACTCACTCCAATGTTCTCTGTTGTTCTGCCGCTAGGAGGGAGGAGGGGAGGATTAATCCTAATTGCGGTGTGTGGGAGCCTGGAGAGAGGCCAGGATTACTGGGGGCTTCTCCTTGATCCACAGAGATGCTGATGGTAATGCTCCCTGCCCATCCCCTGGCAGCTGCCTGCGGCGTATACGCATATGCATCGGACACATGCCACTCCCACGCACACATACGGCGGAGTACGGTTTCATGAACGCAGCAGCCCATAAGTATAGGTTCTGTGTCCTGAATCATCGGGGTTGGTGATTCACTTCTCCCAGTGCAACCTTAGCCTCTCTGTGAGTGTGTGTGAGGCCGTGGCCTTGCGTCAGGGCTGCTGCGCTGCTGTTTATGTCTGCTGTCGTGTACGCAGGCTGCACCCCCAGCTGACGCACTGCCGCCTCAATGGGGTTAACCCAGTCGACTATGGGAGATGTATTTAGCCTTCAGTGCAGCGTCTGCTCATTCACTGTGACTTTGTAGACTGTAAGCTTTAACTTTGACAACTGTCCAAATGATGGACTTAAAAGTTAAAAAAGACACGGAGGGAATAAGGTGCCCTGATTGCTCATTGGGCAAAGTATTAAAGGAATAGTTTTTTTGGGAAATGCACTCATTTGCTTTCTTGCTGAGACTTAGATGAAAAGATCGATACCACTCAGTGTTTAAGAATTGAACAAATGAGGTATAACACGTTGATTAGGGAGCTTAAGAGGTGCAGTTTGGCAGATTCTGTTTCCTTTGGACGGGCGAGCTGCTTCCCCCGTTTCCAGTCTCCGTGCTAAACTAACAGGCTGCTGGCTGTAACTTTATATTTGATGTGCAGACATGAGAGTATTATATATTGATCTTCACGTCCAACTGTTGGCAGGAAAGCGAATTTCCTCAAAAAGCTGAACTATTACTTTAATGAGTTTGACTTTGGCCCACATCCTGGTTTCACCTGCACTTTTCTTTTTTATTGCCCTTTCATTTCTGCAAATATGAAAAATATAAATATATATTAATGTATATGAACTTCCTAAATTACTAGCAATATCACTGTTGCCATGATCTTTAAAATAATTTTTGTAACCATCATTTTAAAGGTAGTATATATGGAAATAGGTCTCTCTTATGAGCTTCCTCCCTCCCGGCGTGGAGCCCCATGCCGGACCCTTTCTGCCCTGTCAGGCCTCTCCACCATTACTGGCCACTGTGCGAGAAGCCGCAGGCCTGCCCGCCTCCCTTAACAAAATCACGTCAAAAAGCAATTAATATCTTAATACCTCCATCAGCGCCAACCGCCAAGCCGCCATAAGGCCCGACTCTTTGTTTTTTCCGCCTCGGCGTCGGCTGCCGCGCTGCTCTCGCCTGGTCCGTGGTTTCCTCGGTTTCATTTCCCAGTGCCCCGGCGGTCAGCTGTGGTTTTCCAGGGGGCACGGGGTAGGACGTTGTGGGCAGGAAGGTCCCCCACTCTCCCCGAGCATTAAGTACTACTCTCCAGGCCTGAGAACTCCAGTGGCCGCAGCCCTGGCCCCCGTCTAATGCAGCGGCCTTAAGGATCAGACCTGACCAGAGACACTCATCCACTCTGCAGGCTTTCCATCCATTAAGGGCACACCAGGATAATGGTCAACACCTCTGATCATCGCAGTGGGTTTGATCCCTGGGGAAGCTTACTGCGTTGAACCCTGCGCTTTCTCATTTCTTTGAATGCTGAAGCAGTTTTTGAGGGCTCTGCTAAACAGCGCTGCTCTGTGATTTGCACATGTTGTGTTTAGAATAAGAATTACTTGTGCAGTTTTTTCTCACACAGATCAAGGCATGTCGTAAAATGATTAATGATGTTGTCTCTTCTGCTCTTAAGCCACATAAGTTGAAAATGCTGACACGGCCATTTGTTTTGTCTTTGCATAGCTTTTACGAGCTTATGTTGCACAAGCATTAGCCAGGTAATATCAACCACACGAATTCTTCTCATATCACTAAACCCGATTAAAGCGTTTTCCCTGTCTGTCACCCACACGCTCTGTGAACACAATACCTGGTCCCAGTTAGGTGTTTCTTTTATAGCTTAGCTCTTCAAATGGAAGAAAAAGATTGGTTTTGACTTCTGAGCCATGGCTCCACAATATTTGGTTTCTCTACATTTTCATTCATTTCTCTTGGCAGGCGCGACCAGCAACTGGTGGAAGGTCTTGGCAGAACATGCGATAAAAGCTCATGATTAAAGGGACTAAAATAAGTACTGTATATAACTCATGTATCCATTAACCACGAAGAAGAGAAACAGAAAGAGCAAAAAAAAAAAAAAAAAAAAGTTTTTCTTTTCTACCCTTGCCTGGCCAGTTACTCTATATTATAAATGTATAATATATTCATCCTCATCTCCCTCTCCCTTCTCTCTGTTTATCTCTGTTTCTCTATGCTATATTGCACCTTCTCATTTGGAAAGCTATATATATGTCCTCTCTGGGTCATGAATTTATGTGAGGCATGTACTATATGATCAGCATGGTTGAGTTGCTCCTGTGCCTTTTGTCAGCTCTCGTTCACACACACACACACACACGCACCTACGCTCCCACATACACTATATATACAGTGCGTGCACATCGACACACCGACTGTCAAGGGTCATCCGATCCCAGCCAGCAGGCCCACACACCTTGGCCGGCTGGGTGGTGGTGCCTTTGAGTACACTGTAGTGGTTTGGCCCCGGGCCCCGGCCTGGCTTGCCTGCCAGCGTCTGTGCTTTAGCTCCTCTGGACAGTCCGCCTCGCAGTGCTGTCAGAGACCTGGCTATACAGTTTTCCTTTACCTTCAGACGGCAGCTAAATAGCAGCTGTACAAACACATATACATTAAACCAGGCCTGTATTAATGACTTTGTGTTGGAGCCTCTCTGTGGCAGCGGTTCTGATATTCTAAGGAGTTGTAGTGGTCGTTGTAGTGGTGGTGGTCTCATGCATAGAAACGCTGATGTCGGCTGACTCTTTCAAGGGCACGCGGTGGTGGAGAGTGATGGAGCGCTACCAGCTGGACCGGGCCGGACTTCAGGAAGTGGATTTTTGAAGCGTGTAGCATAAGAGTGATTGCCCTGACTTGGACAATGTAGCTGGCTATAAACTATTGGGTTACAAGTGATTTAGCTATAGTGAGCACATTGTCTTTTTTATAATGACACGTTTTATGATTATGGGGTTTGAATACTACATCTGTCTCAGGCTGCAGCCTTTTCCAGAACTTTTGATTTATCTTTAGGGATGAGACAAAGAACCAATTGAACAGCTCAAGTAGTGATTGTTGATGGTTTAAGACAGAGAGAGGTTGTTACGATCCGTCCTGCACAAGCTCTGAGTGGGGCCCGTTGTAGAAAAGATTGATTTACTATTTATCCCTCTGACAGTGCAGATACAGAAGAGTCATAATTCTGTGCACTGGGGAGATTAAATTCCTGTATCGCTGTCAGCTACATTAACTGACTTCCTGGATCTCAATTCAATTAGCGCAGCAGCATTCTCTAGCATTAATAAATCAATAGTGATGGCCTGCTGATAGGCGTGCTGCATGCTGTGTATCGAAGATGCTTTCTGCGCACACACACACACACACACACACACACACACACACACACACACAAAACTCATCTGTTAGTATGTCTCTGCACTGTTCATTACTGTTCATTAATGATCCCCAGCCATGTTAGCTGATGTTTAACTACACTTGCACATGGCAGGATGGGACATGTCCTTTAAACATAGATGGCTTTATGCATGTTAAAAACACACACGCACGCCTATTGAAATCATTGCTGGAAATATGGGAAAGCACAACTTTGTGAAACTGTTTATCCTCTTGATGAGCTTACTGTTGCTGCTGTTCGACCAAGTAATTAAAGACCGATTGTCCCTGAAGGCCCTTAACTCTTCACGCACTGCTTCAGCAAGGACTCAAGCCAAGAGACGTTTGTGCGCCTGTGAGCCAGAGAAAAGACACAAGATATTGTTTTCCAGCCGTTAAACCTCCACAGCTGTTTGGAAACCTCTGTGACAGCCAGTGGAGAAGCGGAACCAGATTCTGGGTGCCACTGACGAGGAGGAGGAGGAGGAGGAGGAGGAGAAGCATGCTATTTCAGTTGACCTTTAAAGCACTTTTCATTTTTACCGAAAATGTCAGAATGGGTGGCATGAAACTCACACATATACTCCCTTTGCTTCAACAGAGTAATTTATGGATTTGTCAGATTATTGTTTTATACAGTTTGCCTCTCTTTGTTTCTCTATGTGTGAGCCAGCATCATATAACTATGTCAGGGAGATAGTATTCAGTGACACTGGATCACCTGTCTGGTAGTTCAAATATGTCATATCAGTCTTCTCAAGCTCATCTGCAAATGCATCTAGCTTTGCTTTCCTACCCCACTTGTAAATGTAATGGACATCTTGGGTATAAGGCATCATTCAGTACCTGTGCACACTTAAAAGGTTGTGATTTGTTGACTCTGGATCTTTATCATCTTCTTCATCTCTTTCTGTCGCCGGCCATTTCTCTAGTTAACTATTCTACGCACTGTTTTCCCAGTGGATACTCTCGTTTCTCAGATGTTGATTTCTCCCTGATTACACAAACTATGCATCACTCTGTGAATTGCCAAGGACTAATTTGGCCAGTCGGCCTGATGAGACAGTTGATAAGGGCATTGATTGGCTCTCTCTTCTGAAGGAGGGAAGGATTTCATTGGGACGGGGCAACGCGGCATTCATTTCAGCAATCAGCCCGCCATCCTCCCTCCTTCCCTTCCTTTCCCCATTTGGCCAAACTCTTCCCAGAAGTCTTTCAATATGGATTACACTGCATGGTGCGCACAGTGGTAATTCAAGGTGAAATAAAACTCTTTTAATCCCATTGGCTGCAGCAGTGAGAGAGGATCTGAAAGTGTAGAAGGACAGTCATCAAGCTAGAGGTGATTAGATGTATGTGGCCTTTCCTTTGATGCCTGTATCTGCCTATTTCTACCTCTGGAAGTTGATTTGGTAGTAACGGTCTAGTGAGCACGTCCTTAGTCAAGTCCCTGTCTCCTCCTCTTTCTGGATGCGAGCACTGCTCCAAAAAAATCATAGGCCTTCATTATCTCCAGTCAGGCAATTTTGGGAACATAATACTGTCTCAGGATTGGAGAGCTTGCCCCCATCAGGGCTGGGGCCTGATCAAACCACTTGCACCGGGAAGGGGAGTTAAAGAGAAGCACGCCCGCCAGTCGGTTCATCTCCCTTCAAAGGCATATGGTGCAAATTTGATCAAAAGTGTAGTGGGGAGGGGTTCGAGGGGGCATTCACGTCGCTGATGTGAAAAATAAGGCCAGGCTGTAAAAAACCAAATCAAACCACGGTCGGCTCTCTGGGAGTGATTAGAGCCAAAGAAGAACCAGCTGCCGCATCGTCTACCGCATCTCAATCTCGTCCACGCACTGGCAGCCTGCTGGCTGGGCAGGGCAGAGGGAGAGGGGAGGGGAAGACAAGTGCTCATCCCTTCATCTGCCTCAGTGGCTTCTGAGCTCTGAGGAACTGCAGAAAGAGACAGCGGGCGAGCGTGAGACGTGAGGGTAAGAAAAAACAGAATTGTGGAGGTGTCGAAAAATAACAGAAGAGAGACTGAGAAAAGAAGCGAGGGGAAGGAAGGAGCGGAAGTGCAAGAAGGTGGCAGAGGTCAGGGTTGGGAAAAAATGCAATAAGGGCAGGAGCGAGGATACAGGGGCCTGTTTCACCCCTCTGGGATGTCAAATGGAAGAGTCCCAGTGTGTCCTTAAATATTCATGTGTAGTGTGAGTCGCAAACCTCTCCTAATGTGCACTAGTGCCCCTGAGAGACCAGGCCCTCTACGGATGAGTATACACTTCATTTCAAATTACAATCTATCATTTGCTGTTCATTTGCTTTATAGTCATGCCATCCTGTGTTGATCAACATTAGCATCAGTGAATTATGGACCTTTAGTGTCAGAAAGTAGTGCAGCTTATTAGCTAAAAGTAGTATTAATTGTAGGTGATTAGCGTGCATATGACAACCAAGTCATATATGATTTGTAATTTATAATTCAGATTTGACTGAAAACACTTGCATTGTCTTCTTCAGATTTTTAAAATTCAACTAGCATTTCTCTATATTTCAGTGAGTGGAGAAGCATCTCCACTCCCAAAGGTTAAGTGTCACTCTGGGCTACCTCCTCCTCAAAGTCCTTTGCCTTAATGACAGCAGTAATTGAGATGAGATAGAGAGAACTCGTCACCCCGTCACTCCGACTACATCCTCATCAGGGCCCTAAAAGCCCCTTTGTCCTCCACAAGGGATGGGTGTGAGATGGAGCTGAGAGGGTGTAGGGACCAAAGGGACTGTATACTTTGTATTTTACGCCTCGAGGTAGTGAGTGTTCCTCATCACCATGAATCATTCAAAATACTCAGCAGAGCCATACAACATCCATCCTATCCTCTCAATTCAAGGCCATAAGTTCATTTCATCTATTAGCGACGCTAACGCAGGGTCATCCCCATGCTAATAAATACACACACACACACTCACAAATCCTCGTGTCCAGGAGCAGTAATCAATGCCATTACCAATAGAGTCACAGGAGTCAGCGCAGGGCACGGCCCCCTCTCTGTCCTCCAAAGCCACGATCGGGTCCAGAGGTGAAGGTCAAGTTGCAAGAGTGACTGTCCCAGCTGCAGCTCGACCACAGAGCAGAAGGCTCAACCTCGCGCTCCGTCTGTTAGCACACTTTGCACTGACTTGTGCTTTTGTAGAGGTTGCGGACCCCCAGATTGTGAACGGTCCGTCCTCGTGGCCCTCGTGGTCACGGTCAGCAATGACCGGGCCTGCCGGAGCGAGAGGGGGTCACTGCACAACAAAGACCTCTCCTGTTAGCTGAAGGGTCGGCAGCAGGGCAGGGTGGTGGCTGATGATATTGATTAGTTATCTTCCAGTCCAACAGGAAATCATATTGGACTACTACAGATCAAGACTTTACTGTATCAGGGCAATGATTGATTAGTTTAATTAGTAGTTGGGCATATATTTAAATTTAAATGCTCTTTTAAATGAAAGTACATTGAGCTTAACACATAAATGCGGTGAGCTTCAACTTTCTTTTTTGCATCTTTCATAATATGCAAAATGACGAATTTATTTTGAAACACAAACTAATAGGGATGAAAGCATTCCACAGTTCTGCCCTAGTTGTTCTTTTGTCCCACATATGGCGCATGTTGTCTGTATTATTGTTGAGTCTCCATGGCGGTGTCTGTGTTTGTGCCTGTCTGTCTGTCCGTAGACACATTCCTGGGATGACTCATGGTAAAATTCATACTTACAACACGGGTTTCCTGTGAGGACAAGTAAAGTAGGGTGATGTAGAAATATTATTATTGTCTAATAAACAGTTCATTTACTCAATTAATGAGCTAATTAACACGTGTTAATGGTGAGATATGACATTTAGTAGCATCTAGTGGAAGCTGTGGGGAACTACGATGCTGGCAAAATCGCATCTACCTCCACAAACATTTTCAATATCTTCAAAGCAAATTTTGTTTGTCCAACAAATATGGCAACTTTGCATCAATATTCTAAACGTCCTCAAATCCACCTCGATGTTCAGTTGTGTTTTGAGGAAATGAACCGCGTGCATAGTGCACTGTGTGTTGCTAAGAAGGTCATTGCAGTTCATAGCCTGCAAAATATGGACATGTTGTGCACGGAAACAACAAAATAAAATGACATATGACAGTTAGGGTGTCATGGTGGTCTTGTGTTTGAGATGTTCAGTTTCAGCTGGGGGAAAAATGCACATACATATATATCGCAATCATTACAAATGGTCGGTGTGTGTGTCTGTTGTGTTGGATGTCGCATTCAAGGCAAATAAAACATTTGAGCTACCTCGGCTTGCAACTCACAACTGCTGGGCTCCTACACCTGCACTCCAATAAAGGAATCAGCCATAAAACTTGTGAACACTCTGACATATGGAGAAGTGAAAAAAGTTTGACAATTACCCCCCTCCTCTGAGTCTTAGTCATTTTTCTTCCCCTGCGCTGGTACGTATGGATGTATTCAATCAGAAGCCATTCCCACTGAAACATGCTCTTACACAGCGAGTGAGTAAACCTTTATGTAACCGCCAGTCGAGTGGGGAGTTCATTTGATGGAGAGCCCTGCTTGATTTGTTTGTGGCTCCAAAGAGGCTTACGACACGCAAGCTGCCCCTGTTCTGCTCTGATAAATGGTTCTGGTGAGAGGGAGGAAGGAGAAAAAGTGTGTGTGAGACCTCGCCAAAGACTTTGGGGTTTTTCACAGCTTAACTATATTAAGAGACAATCCCCCGCAGACACGCACACACACACAGTACACACATACATATTCAACTATCAAATATGAGTACATGCACATATAGGTTGAGTCATGTGTTAATGCACAGGTTCTCACAGGCAAATTTCTCACACACACACACACACACACACACACTGGGTGGCATTCATTGAAATAAAACAGCGCAGTGATGAGGTGGGAAGCTTTTCTGTTCAGACTCCAGAGGAAAGGGAGGCTCCCCATACTTCCACTCACTCGCTCCATCCTCCTGCAGAGTGCGTCCTGTGTTTGCTTAGTAACGCGACGCTGCTGTCTTTTTTGTCCTGACCAGGCAAGGCTATAATTGAATGTTACCTGTCCCGCCCAGCCTGGTCGCCAGCAAAACACTGCCACAACCGATTAGCTCACACTGTAGCTATGCTAATGGTCCATGAACGCACAGGGGCCCTAGTGGAACGTCTGTTCATGACAATGTGTGTAAGTGTGTGTGTGTGGGTCCCTCACATCTGCCTGCCTCTTTGTCTCCGTGACTATTATGTGTAATGAGTGAGTAATACTATAGCGACCGGCTGCTGACAGGCCACACAGAACGGAACACAGTGGTCACGCAGTTGTCCTGTCGACTCCCCGACTCTCCCCACAACACACTCACACACACAGTCCGCATGTCAAGACTGGGCAGAGAGTGTGCCACTGGAACACAGATTTGCTCCGGCTGATGGCAAACCACAGCAGTGGAGCCTGTGGCGGCCTGCATTTCCTTTAATATCCTGGCTAATGTACAGAGAGAAGCCAAGGCCTCCAGAAAGCCGCTGGATCCGAGCCAGACTTCCTAACCTACCACCACACCAGTCTTATGTAATGTTGTGATCAGTACAGTAGGCAGTGTTTAGTGTGGGAGATGTAAATGGGACTTATGTGGACATGGCAGTGTCTCAGCTCATATGAAAAAGGCTCCGTTTGTCTGCACTTTTTCTTCACTAATAGGTTGTGCTCGGTCTCTTGGCATCCATTCACTGGGCAATCAAAGAATGTACAGCGAAATTATTGTATTGGTCTGAATAAAAGACCTCAGACTACTTCTATTGGGGAAGGTTGCCATAAGATACTATTAGTCCAGGGATGAGATAGTCCTCATCTCTGAAGCCCTTTCTCTTGCAAAATAGAAACCTGACATGTGCAGCTAATTTATGCTGTTTTTCAGTCAGAAATCCTCCAAATGATTTTCTTCAGCAATTAGCATTTTTTAGACTTTTGAGCTCCACATAATGACGTCTGTGACACCGGTAATATCTCAGAACTAAGAAATAGTCCAGCTTACAAACCCAAATAAAATGACAAGTTGTCTGGGTTAGACTGCTATAAAAGGGTATTCGGGCTACAAACGGCCCATAAATCAACTCACTTTTAGTTCTTGAATGTAATACGACACCCACTTTTTTTAGACCTAATCTCCAGGAAAACATCTCGTACTGTGTCAAGGTGTGCTGGTCAGAGAAATGAAGGCAAAGCAGAAGAGGAAATCACAAAAAAAGAAGGCAGACTTCAGAGTCTTAATACATAGAATTGATGGAGGGATAGAGAATATTGAGAGAGATGTTGTTGGAGTGAAGTGGCGGCGGGGGTGCATCGTAGCCTCAACCACGCAAATTAAGCATGGCTTCATGTGCAGACCTTCATTGCAGGATTCACAGCAGCTGGAGAAACCACATCTCCTCCCATGGAGCGGAGCCAGGGCCACAGCCAGACCCGAATAAGCATCATCTTTTTTATACCACAAAAGAAAAAGAAAGAAAAAGAAATTGGGGGGGAAAGAACGGTTTGGAGGGCTGCAGTAAAAAGGGAGGCTGTCTGCATGGGGGTTTGGGGCCGAGGAGCTGAGGAAGGAAACCACAGGAGGATTACGAGCGAGGGGCTCTGTGTTTCAGTTAAACTTCTCTCTCTCTCTCTCGGAAACCGTTATATAGACTTGCTGACCCTCTCAGCTTCAGTCAGAGCTTCCTGCCTCTGTCTACCATGCAGAACCCCTCACCCGCTCAGAGCCAAATCACACCTCTCAGCCGGACCGTGGCAGTTCATGAATTGCTCCGCAGAGAGGTGTTTCTCACCCAGACTCACTCCCTTGCTTCCCACTTCCAGCTGGGGGCCACAGTTTTCTCTTTTCTCTATCCTTTGCTTAAAACTGGCAACTTTTGGCTCAGCTGTCACCAAGTCGCTGAATAGGCACGCCTGAGGATTGCCTGTCTGACAACCTGGGACGTAGCAGCTGCTGCAGGCACTTTGATGAATGGCAAATGAAATAAGAGTGGGAACAGGAGAGGAAGGCTCACTCACTGGTATCCTAAACCTGCCCAACGATCTGTTATTCCTCCCGTTCTGAAACTTCCTGTTGACCTTGGTCATGTGACAGGTCTGGCTGTGGCCCGTCGTGATTGGGTGTTCCGGCCTCGTCTGGTCAGGTTCGGTTTCTCTACTCACATTGGAGGAGCCGTGCTTGGCCCGGCTCGTCCCGACTACCCACAGAGGTTGGTGTTAACAATGGGTGAACGCTACGGCTACTGTGTTTTTGGGTCAGCGCAGGATAATTGCACCCTGTCCAATGGTCATCCTTGGACCGGAGCTATATGCAGTGTGTGTGTATTGACTTTTCTTTTTGGACCCTATACTTTTCTTATTTGACAGTTTTTCTCTGGCTGGTGATTGGTCTTTTTGTTGTTTTGGTCTGGGATGACGGAAGCGGTTTTGAACTGCCGTGTCTATTGACAAGTCCTCACTTTGAAAAGTTTAAAGGCGCACAGTTAGCTTTAATTAATGCAGGATTAACTGTCTCTCCACTGTGTTTGTGCAGAGTGAGGTCCTGACCACCTACATCGTACAGTAGAAACCCCAGCAGCCACTCCAGCTGCTGTGCATTTGCTGAAGCCTTTGTAATACAGCAGTTGTCATAGGAAATCAACGCAATTAACATTATGATGTAGTTTCTGTCACATCCTGTTGCCGCCTGCATGTCGTGGTGAGGGTCTTGCCATTTCTATTTATCATTCACTATTTCTTAGTAGTTTATTAGAGAGGAACTTGATTTATTAACAGGCTGTGGAGTGACTGTGTCTGTCCCCTGTGTTGGTGCAACATCACATTTCAACTCATCTCCTAAAGTCTGGATAGGGGGAAGAAGGGAGAGGAGGAACATCTGCAAAGAGCCTCCGTAATTGTATATCTGAAGATGTGGAGAAACAGAAGGGGGAGGGGGGGTAAAATGAAGGGGGTGAACAGAGAGAAGGGGGTAAGAGACAAAAAAAAAAATCTGACTGTGAAATGACTGCCAGATTTCTATTTGTGCGTCTTGAAAGGCCCGTGTCTTTGCCGCTGCATATGGGATGTGGGATGAGAGCTCTGGCAAATCAAAGGCACACTGGATAAAGATCTCTGGAAGCCCATGCTAGTAAACAGGCCCATAAAAGCGGCTTGCGGGGTGGAGCGTCAAAGAAAAACTTGAACGTCTGCCCACCTCCAATAAAGCCAGAGCTTCTGCAGGCGTCGCTTCCAGCACTGCGCATGGCCAGGCGCGCTGGGCTGCCGGTGGTTTGGACCTTCATCGTCATATCATATCCTCTGATTAAGGCCTATCAGTCATGCAGAATCCTACTGTGTCCCTGATGGATTTTCCAACTTTTCCTTTAGTCATTTATTTAAACTCTCTTTTTCATCACCCTGCACGCCAACTCTTCTCCAATTTTCACCATTGCCTTTCAACCTACTGTACATTACACACAATTCAAACACTTTATTTCCACATGTATCCTGTCATTTTCTGTAATTATTAACCACCGGTTCAATCTAACCCAGACTGTCCTGCAGTAGCACATGTAGCATTAGCGATAGATGTCCAAAACCCTGACTCAGCAGATCTGCTCTGGCTCTGCAGCTGCCTCATTTTTTGCACTTTATCACTGCCAACTGTCGTTGCACACTGTGCATTTTTTTTTTTCCTCCATCAAGGATGTAAGTGTTTGTGACATTGTGGCTAGAGGGGGCGGAGGTGTTGAGGCCAAACTATTTCATTTGAAACAACTCAAACCCGGTAGCATTCCAATGTAGGCAACCCTCCTGCAGTTTGCCGGAGAAGGAAAAGGAAATAGAAAAACATGGCTGCGAGCTCTGCGGAGGAGGAGGCTTCATGCTGTGGTGCATTTGTGTGTTGTTGTTTTTCCTTTTGGGGAGTGAAGTACTTCACATCACAGAAACACCTTTAACCTTGAACACAGATAATGATAAACACTCCTCATTTGGGTGCATTTATCAGCAACTTACTGCATATACAGTAAATAAATCTTAGAGTATTTAGAATAAATGGAAATAAGGAAACACTGTGCTTCATAAAGGGGCCTGCATTGAGCTCATATGTTTGAGCGATCATACAGAAAACCAAGGCCCTATTTCCAGAGGCTTGAGAAAAAATACATTTGAAACTTACTTCACACGTGATGAAAAATGTGGCGAATATTTAATAGCCTCACTTTGTTCCTGTTAATCTTCCCCAGTGTCTGTGGCGAAAGCGTCTCCCAACAAAGAGCGCTCTGTGTGAAGCCAGACGGAGCAGTGCCCTCCAGTGGTGCAGCAGCTAAAAGGGGCCCTTCAAAGCCGCCCTGCTTTACATGCATTCCACCTCGGTCGTAGTCAAGGGCTCCTGGCTGACAAAGGCACACACAGCAGCTTTAAAAAAAACTCTGTTTCCACCACAGTCTGAGGAATGTTTATCAGTGGTGAGCACACTGCCCTGGAAGCATATGGTGTGGTTTCGCTGCTTTGGGTGCACGAGAGGTGAACTCAAGGAAAAGTCGTATGATCATAAGAGACCTAACGGATGGTTGAACATGTGAGTTTCTAGTAGTAAAATCCACTGCGTGTTGTCCATCTATTCATCTGATAAAATCATTAACACACACACACGCTTGACTCACATAGCCAGATATACAGTAAACAACACGGCATACTTAGGTTTACAGCTGCCAAGTTATGTATCAGCGAATATTGCATTTAACCACCACGATCACCCAGGTGAGCACGACAGGTCCCTCCACCTAGACTCTGCTGTCTGATTCTGCTGTCTGCGGCACAGTTTGATGGGATACTAATTGGCACATTATCTCTGGGGCCACACCTGCTTTCACTGTAATTGGTATTTCATGCTTTGTAATCAACACATTGTTGTTCTTATTGTGCTAGATTTTTTCAGTTTTACACAACACATCCTGGCATCGGTTGAATGTAAATAAGTACTTTGACGGCACTTACAGTAAGTACAGTTTTCAGGCACTTGTACTTGAGTATTTCCATGTGATGCTACTTTATACTTCTCAACCTCTCAAGAATATTTTTGTAGTGCAGCTGTAGTTGCTACTGATTAAGTTTTGATAACTTTATAAGCCAAATGCAACATTAAAGTACATGTTAACATGCATGAATAATAATGAACCAGTATAACATCAACAGGGGACTTTGAAACTTTGATACGTTTAAGTACATTCTGTTGGTGATATTTGGTAAAACAGTACCTTTAGTAAGTAAGTGGACATAACAACATGATCATATGTACAGTAGAATAGCCCAGCAGTAAATACTGCTTTTGTTGTGCAGTTTCTGTTCATACAAGTTCTATGAGATTGCATTCTACAGTCTTACGGGTGCCATTGCATCTTATCCCTGTATAGAAAGGTTTTCACTCCACTATATGTACAATATATCATATTCTGCTGACATAATCAGCCCATATTAAATTAAAAAACATTCAAATTCCCCTCTAAGAATATGTTTGTATATATTACAGCCATAAACTGTGTTAAAAGACTGCGAACTCCACAAACTCATCACACACAGGCTCCTTGTCTCTGTCAGCAAGGCTTCCAGTGCCCTCACTTTAATGACCCTCTCCCCAGTAGGCCTCGTTAACTTCTCCTCAGGACAAATTAGGAGGTGTTACACATGTCAGAGGTCACTCCGCTCTCTCATGGCAGTATGCGGCTCTCCCAAATTCACAACACATGTTCACATCATCTGTAACCCTAAAAGGTGTTAACTCAGAGTTCACCACCTCATTTAAATCCCCGGTTATTGCCACGGCTCAGCCTCACAGAGTCACCGGCAAACAGTTCAATCAGAAATGAACGGACAGGAGTTTCTGCAGTGTGCTGAAGCCTC
Organism: Holacanthus passer; assembly: GCA_025331565.1. NCBI lineage: Eukaryota > Metazoa > Chordata > Actinopteri > Pomacanthidae > Holacanthus > Holacanthus passer. The sequence continues at coordinate 2,253,103 of JAFREQ010000018.1, read as the reverse complement.
GCTGGCTGAAGTCCCTGCTACTTGACAGACAGTTGTTTATCTGTGGCCCACATAAATGGGACCTCAGCGTAGCTGGACATAGAATAAAGGACTGCATCAACTGCAGCGGAGGGATCGTGGTGGGCACAATGCAGTGGATGCAAAGATGTTAGACCAGAAAAAGAAAGTGAAGAAACTGTCTCCAATACCTCATGTATTTTGTTGTTGTGCCACATGCCACTAGTTCATATTTTATTTATATTATACAACCGTGATTCCAAAAAAGTTGGCACGCTGTGTAAAAACATAAATAAAACCAGAATGCAATCATTTGCAAACAAACTGTGTTTTACTGACAACAGCCCATGTAGTAATCTCCTTTATACAATCATGTGTTTGACAAAGTGATGAGCCTCTCTCCATCCTTGCTTGTGAATGACTGGAAAGGAACCTTTCATACTCAATCATGATACTATCACCTGTTACCAATGAACCTGTTTACCTGTGGAATGATCCAAACAGGTGTTTGGATCCAGTCCACAACTTTCACAGTCTTTCGTTGCTCCTGTCCCAACTTGTTCGAAACATGTTGCTGCCATCAAATTCAATAATAAACAGATATTTACAAAAATCAATGACATTGATGAGGTCAAACGTTAAATATAGTTTTTGTATATTGTCTGTTGTATTGTTATAAATGTAGTATTTGTCTAAAAGGATTAGCACATTATCACAGTTTTTAACACAGCATCCCAACTTTTTTTGGAATCTGGGTTGTAAATACTTTTGGCTCGGAGACACATTTTGTTTTGAGCAATGTGGCATTAGCATTCCACACATAATAATTTCATCAAAAGCATTATTGTATAAAATGATGAATGCTCAGCCCTTCCGGGTTTCAGTCCTTTTTCCTTTCAATTATATTGATTTGGTTCACATTAAAATCCGCTGGTTCCAAACTTTTCCAATACGAATCAAATCAAGCACACAGTCGCCGTTTTACAGTGGAGATTATTCGTGAAATCAGAGCCCACCGGATAGGATTCATATAACACCCCCTGCACTCTTTGGAACAAATACACTTGTTTATTTTGGTCTGTACCCCGTGATTTCTCGAGTGTAAGTGTAAATTACATGTCGCCACCATTAAATATTAAACCCAATGGAGCATTAATAATTAATAGCATCACTTCTTATGCAAAGGTGGCCGAGGAGCTGGCCCAGAAAGGGCCCTTGCATTAGGCTCTCCTTGAGGTTACAGACTGTGGCCACCGTACCCACCCATTTCTTTTTAGCAGGCTGATGGATGATCGCAGGAAGTTCGTAAAAGAAGATCTCCCCCACCAGAACGGCATCATCTTGGGCAGGGAATGGCAGAGTGCTGAGTGGATGTAAGTGCTTCTTCAACCACAACTAAGTATGTTCTGTGGACCTGAGGACTCTCAAGCTGTGGGCAGGATGGGTATAATGATCGGTTTGGAGGAGAGAATAGTGTGTGTGCGCGTCAGTGTGTGTGTGGACAGAGTGGTACAGGGTAGGTTACCCACATGGTTTCCAGAGCCTGTCAGCTGCTCCCTCTGCCCCCAAAAGTGGTGTGTTTGGGGTGGCTCTGGCATCTCAAAGTGCTACCGCTTCAAAGGTTTATTCACTAAATGGACAGCCATAATTATTGTGACGATAAAAGCTCAAAACCACTGATGGAATTTGATGGTAAATATGATTTCCCTGACACAGGCCCTGAGAGGAAAACGCTCAGAGAAACTGTGTATTGAAATATAAGGGTAGAAACAAAGCATGGTAGTAAACACTGTGTTTACTGTCAAACATTGCAAGCTGCTTTAACCGTCCAATAGTGTGCATTACTGCTGTACAGTGTACTATGGTGCAGGGAGCTGTAAAAGTCTCTCCCTATACAGTTCAACAGTCTCTCTCCAGCACACTTAGCTCCCCCTGGCAGTAATCAATACAGCTTAATAATAACCTATAATCAGTCTCGTCACATTGGGAGTGATGGTGACTGATAGGCCTCTGCTGTCCGCCTGGCGCTCCTGCTGACGCTAATGCACTGACTGTCTATGAATGACTGTTTATTACTCAATAAGAACATTTGGAAATAGCTTTATCAATAATGAATGGTGCTCCCCTTAACTCTGCCTGCATGCATGGAGGAGGCAGAGAAATAACATGCAAACAAGAAAGCAAGTTGTCTAATGGGTCAACTCCAATGTGAAGAGTTTGTCTTTCAAAAGTGGTAACCTACTCCAGAAAAACGAAAGTTTGTTCAACTGTTCTTGATGCTTAATGAAGTAAAGTGAAGCACTCAAATTGTTTACTTAAAGCTGAACTAGTCAATATTTTTAAATGACCATGTGTAATGTGAAATGTGTTGCAAAATGTGACGAACCTGAGAACCCAGAGAATTATCACCCAACTCTGCAGTTGCCTTGAGCTCCATGGAGCATTTTAATCAACTTAATGTTTTGGTTTTCGCTGCAGTGTCACAGGAGCAGTCGCAGCAGTTTATAGTGAACAAAGTTCGCAACTAGTTGAGTTAAAACAAGAGTGGATATTGGACTTCCCTGACACATCCAAAACAAAAAAAATCAGTGAATGCAGGATTAAGTAATATTAGTGGTCACAAGTAAAATTGTAAACATGTGAGCCGAATTTTAATGTTCTGTCTCGTCAAGATGCAGCACTGTTCTGACTATGTAAACACATCATAGTTGTCTATGTTTATCGTATGTTTTGTATGAAAAGCCTTCTCCTCCAAGCTAACTCGTAACTATAACTGTAAGATAACTGCAGTGGATTTAAAAGCACAATATTTCCTTTTGGAAGGTAGAAGAAATAAAGCAACCACTGAGTGTCTATCTGCTGTAAAGTAAGCAGAGAGCTAAAGCCACAGCAGCCTTGTCATGCTGTTTTACAAATCTATTCAAATGGCTTGATTCATTTAAACATGACCACCAGTGATTAAGGTAACGGACACGGATGCTTCGAAGCTATAATTCTGCTCTGTGGACTGAGGTGGCCTTCCCTCTCAATAGAGAGCCATTTCACATGGTCAACACACTTTGATTCTGGCCACTGAATGGTCCTTTTCAGCTGACACTCTCACTTTCAAACAGCAAGGGCGACAGATATATAAAAGCAGCTCTTCAGGCCTTAGAAAATATTTTGGGAAACCAAAATAGTCTGGCACTTATGAGAGAGAGAGAGAGAGAGAGAGAGAGATCAGAGAATGACACTTTTTTTTTTCAATGTAACTGGAAGGGCGACAGGCAGTATATCTGCCTGTTGAAATCTCATTGGAAGGAGAAAATGTTTATTTTTTTCCTTTTGGCCACAACTTAGAAACCCAAGGAATCTGCTGTCCTCCTCGCTCCGCCGTCTGATGGTTCAGTGTTAGCGTTCGCCCCCAGAGTCGACGGGGCGGGGTTGGGGGGGTTGGCGGGGGGGCTGATTGACTCTAAAAGTGGCTGAGGTTTCCTTAGGTCCTGTTTGGGCATCTTGAAGGCCATCCTGTGCTGAGCCCGGCCTAACACCAGAAGTAACCCAGTTAGAGAGGAGACGCCCCGTCGTCTACCCATCTCTGTCAAAATATTTGTTCCGCATGGATTGGGGCTGGGTGTGTGTGTGTGTGTGAATGTGTGTGTGTATGTGTATATGTGTGTGTGTGTGTGTGTCAAATAGGATGGTCAGTGGGACTTGTGGCACTCCATGTGTGGGCACTGCCCAGGCTGTCTTGCCACCCTTTGCAACCACACACACTCACTCATCTCACCTTTGCAGGACGGGTGTATGTCCGTCCCTGTCCACACACACAAACCAACACCAGAGTCAGACCACCCAGGCAAGTGGGGAACCATGAGAAGGCCACTTTATGCTCCCAGACAGCCCAGTCCGACCACAGTGGCGCCCCTCTAACACCCATGCAGCCGCTATTACCCACAGAGCCTGTGTGTATGTGTGCGCGCATATGCATCTGTCAGTCTATTCGCCCCCATTGACAAATGTGTGTGGACGAGGTAGTGACTCTTCTCTTTATATTCTGCCAACCACAGGCTCCAGCACATTTAACTGGGTTAATTTAGCTAAATGACCCCATTGCAACATCAGACGTTTCACATTTGCTACCTGGCAAACTCTGATGTGTTCGCAAGTCCGGCCCCAGTCATTACTCCACTGCTTTCTCCACCATTATCCATGCTAATATTTATTGTGCTGGTGTGTGTTGATTGAAGCAGAATGGGAGGCTGGATCGGTCAAAGTGCTGACATTTATCCTGTGTCTTTGTGGCTGCGATGGTTTGGTCGGGACTTGTCATGTGACCGTCTTGGCTTTGTTCTATCTCTCTCTGTAGACCATCACCCAGCCATGATGGAAATTGCGAGGGACAAATGAGCCACATATGTTGAATAATGGTTACGACAATTGATTGGGCACAGCTTGCCTTAGTGGAGTTCCTATTTGTGCATGTGTGTTAGTGTGATAGAGCATATGTGCACTTGTAGATTTCCAATTGTACTCGTGATTTAAGCTTGCGTGCCTGCAGAGCAGTGTGTCATGTACTACATGTTTCGGCATGTCAGCTGGTATTCGTACGGCGCAACATTTGTTTGTCTTCATGTGTGTGTATCGATTCTTTGTAAGTGATCAACAATCAGCCACTGATATTTTCTCCGATTGCTGTGACATTCCTGATGAGGGAGGAGGAGACACGAGGGAATTGCGCCGACAAATTTGGAAAAGCACGTGTCATTTTCTGTGATGTTTTTCCAACCAAGCTTCCACCACACCATGCATGCCATGACAGCCGTTCCAACTTTGATTGATGACTCCGTCTATGGTCGGCCCTTGTGTCTATGATCTTTTAATAAAGTTTGTTTTGGTAGATTTTATTTTTACGCCCAGAGAGCGAGTTGGATGCACAGTGACTCATGGCACGGATGTTGCCCCATCGCAAAGAGAACAAAGCAAAATGCTTAGCTTCTGCATATCTTTGAAGTAAACATAAAATATTTATACACTCTGTTGTGATGTCTTGAGCTTATTTGATTTATTTGATTTGATTTCTTTTTATCAGCAGCCTCCATCTCTGTCATGGAGACTGCAGTAACATGTCACAAGTTACAGAGACACATTTTTAAACATTAAGTTTGGTTTATTCATCATGAGGAGTAATACTCGGCCTGCAAAACACTTTTTAATGTCTTATGTGGTTCTGAAGGAACTTTCCAAAGTTTGATGACCCTCATCATCGCGGTATATTTTCTTCTCAGACTGGGCTTGAGACTTCAAATTAAAGGTGCAGTTAGAAAACCTGTGTTAAAAACTGGTGTGTAAAGTTTGAAAGAAGTTGGCATTTTAGAGGCAAGGGGGGTCTGATGAAAGATGCTTTTTGTTTGCATTGTGGGAAATGTAGGATCCAGGGATTTTGGACCCATACTAGGGACTAAGAGCTAGGATACATCGGCAATATGCTACTTTGATTTTGACCACTTGGGAGAATTTTATGTACAATAATAAATCAATGGTTTTTGCCATTAATGCTTTTGAATGCACTGTTAGAAAACATAGGTTCCACTGTAACATGTTCTTGGAAGCTGAATTTATGCAAAATAATGTATTTTTAATAAAGTTTAGGCCAAAAAGTCTAATGGCCTGCAGCGTCATAGGTCATGTTCACATGAGCATGGAAAAGTTGGAGGTTGTGGTGTTGTCATGAGATAATACTTACAGTATCTTAGGTTTCCAATATAACAGCGCTTTCTATTTATTTTGTCGATTATGTAACACACTGTGATTTTGTTTTAAGTAATTCTTACCACACCAACTTAGCGGATGACATTTCATGCGCGGTGTTTAAAAGTGGTCACCAGTGGGAAAGATGAGAGAGGAGGAAACGGCAGAGGACAAATAGAAAGTACAAACATTTCTTAGAGACACCGTTGCCATTGCGTCCGACGCGCCAGGCAGATGATGAAACCACCGGTGTGAGCTGTCCATTGAGGGACGGAGCCTCCTATTTATTTTTCTTTCCTGCCTTCTGATTGGCCCGGTGGAGGCGTGCGGCCAGAGAGCAGCGAGCTTCCTCTCCAGAGCCCGATGACAGATCTAAAGGATAGTTCCCTATCCCCCTTGTTACAAATAACTTCCTCTGACATGTTTGGGCACGCTGACAATGTTTTGAGTGAAAACAGCTTTCAGGGTTGGATGGGATACAAGCTTTCAACCCCTAGGGTGGGCTACTTCTTCAACTGCTGCTTTATCCCTCTGAAGAGAGAAAGCAAAGAGGGACCAGAAAGAGAGACAGACAGAGCCCGAGCAAGGCTGGGATTAAGGGCTGCACAAGACAGTGAAGCGCCATGAATAAAGGCGGTTGAGACCCGTAAGCGTTTTGGCTTTACAGTGCGACACAGGCCTGTTTTGTCTCTTTCGCTCTCCGTCAGCGCGGGAGGAGGCAGCGGACAAGCTGGAGCAGAGGTGTGTCATTGTTGACACAGACGAGGAAGAATGCCTGGACAGTTTTCCTCCATTACTATGACTGGATCCACTTCTGTGGTCTGGGCTGTGTGTTTAGAAGCAGTTCCAGGTCGTTGCATGTGATCTGCGTCGCGGGCACAGACGGGCTTTGTGTCTGCACTCTCTCCTCTGGGTCGGAAATCATTGAGCAGAACACATTCTGCTGCTTTGCATAAACCGCAAATCCTTTGTTTTGAGTCAGTGTAGGCATAAAAGCACTGTTGTTGCTGATTCTTTTTTTAAGTCCATCACGAATTGACCATTTGCTAAACACATCCCTCCAAACAGCAATTTTCTAATCAAAGTTTAGCAATCATAACAAGGGACGGGCCTGTCAAGATTTGGATTTCTCCATATTTTGAGGCAGTGTGTGCTGGGCTATGTTACTAGCATTTGGAAGGTGTTGTCTTTTTGTTTCCTCCAAAAGCCAAGATATGTGCAAGGAATGTAGTAAACAGAGTGCTAGAAAGTAAGCTGCACTCAGTAGCATTTCCAGTTTACTAGCATACTACCTACAGTAACCGAGTGTTACTTCCAAGGAGCACATCATTGCTCATCCTGCTGCGTGGAAGCAAATCCTGGATCATTTAAGAGTGTAGGGTAACGTTAGCTTCTCTGTCCTGCTTTTTGTTGGATGTGGGAACTTTAAACTCCAGCCAATGTTACCCAAGATATATTTGCCAAGCACAGCATTTAGTCCTCATTCTAAAAGTCCTTTCTCGTACAATGTGAAAAATGAAACATACTTTGGAATTATGAACAAGTATGTAAGCTAAGCCGAGCAGGGTCATGTTAGAATTAAATAACAACCTGATGTGACTTTTTTTTTTATTATACTTACAGTATAAACTGTTATTACTTACTACATACTATAATACTAGGATTAATAAGCTTTATGCTGCAATACAAGAACAACACTGTTTATTTTATTTCCATGGATCATCAACTGGTGAGACTTTTTTGCCTAGGAAATACATTTATCTGTAGCCTTACTCTTTTTGCGTGATATCATGTATGTAGTCATCATGTGCATATTTAAGATCCATTTTACAAGATTTGAAAATGAGCTGAGCTTGAAACACTAAAAAGGCAGCAAAGTATAGCATTTTTCAAACAACTCATGGAGCTAACAGCATCAGTAGCCAAGGGGGGTAGGACTTTGTGAACACTCAACTCAACCTCAGTCTTTTTTGTCACTGCCTCTCTTACATTTTTCCTCCTCTATTTATCAGTTGTCCTTTGGGACGAGTCTTCCTGATCAGGCCCATCGGAACGCTGGTATACTCCCCTCAATTGCCTAATCAGAGGAGATGGTGAAATCAATGAGGTGGATGGATCCTAACAGGAATCTGAAATGAACACCAGCCTCGAGGATCAATGTGTCTTCGCCTCTGTGTGTTTGTATGTGCGAGCGCGAGAGGCTGAAGAGATTCGACCTTCGTCCGGACAGCAACGCTCTCTGCCTGGTGCACATTTGATCACTTTTGGGAAATGATAGAGGGGGAGGGAAGGGAGGACGGAGGGGGTGTTAATTAGAGGTCGAAGGTTTGCAGAAGCCACCACAAGCCACTTTACTAAAATCACAAGCACAACCTTTTGTAGCCAAATCAATCTATCTATTGTATGAAAGGACAACTGATCCTCTACGATCAATCATAGTCACCATGAAGGATGTGTGAGTTGAAGCGAACGCATATTGATTTAGTCTACGGCAAATTGTATTGGAAACCAAAGGCAATAAAAAAACATTTTGATGGCAACAGCAGAGGACCAAACCCAGAGGAACTGACAGATAAGATAAGCAAAAGGAGCAAAAGAAACCACATGGATGAGAGGTGAAGAGAAGAGCAACTCAGGAGAGGCTTGTCACCATCTCTTCACCATCTGGTCCCCATCACGTCTGCCATGGCTCCAGTGATGTCACTCTGGGAGGAGATGGTACCAATTAGAAACCAGACTGAAGACATCTCCTGAACAGGGAGATATGGGCTCAGTCCCAGGCCTCAGTATCAATCGTCAGAGGGTTAGAGGCTTAGAAGGACAGCACCTTCGCCACCAAGGCCAGGCATATACATGTTTATGTTATGGTATATGTTTCTAGATCTTTCCACGATCTAAAGTATTGATCCTATAACTGTCAAAAAAGAAGGGTGCAAAGCAAATCATATTATCCTTATTCAGCTTTGTAGATCATGGCAGCCTGGCTGGGAAAATCCAACACGTTTTAAAGCTCCTCTGTCACCTTCAGGAGCGAGACGAGGAGCGCCGGCTCTCCTCTTATTTCTTTATCAGGACCGGAGACGGCTCAAGCGCTTTCCCAGAATCTGTCAGGGACCGGCGAGCACAACGCTTCATCCATCACAGGAGCCAGCTCCACAGGCTTTTCATTTTACTGGGGAGGCCCACTTCAGAGGCCAGGCCCATTAACTTTTCACATTCGTGTCCCAACGCCTGTCATTTGGCTCACATCAACTGAGACGCTCTTTCATTCTCACTGTTTCTCTCCCTCTATTCCTCATGTCCCATTTATCTTTATTTTTCAGTTTCTCCCTTCTTGCCCCCCGTCGCTCCATCACTTTTCTCACTTCTAATGAGGAGTGAACTCGTTTTGAAAATTATGACGTGAGCCCGAGGTCAAAGCTGCAAATGAAACACACGTTTCGGAGCTCACCCAAGACAAAGCGAGAGAGGATGTGCACAGCTTCCAAAATAAAGTTGCTTGAATGTGTGTGTGTGCATATGGGTTCCTTTCATGGTGTGACTATTAGTTCCCAGTTATCCCACATAAACAGAACATTGTTCTGTAATTGCTGGTTTAACTAAACAATCTACCATAATCCTCAAGTCACGTGCACACCAAACAAAAGGGCGAGAACAGTGCTGGTCTTCCTCAGCAGTTAAGCAGAAAATTTCTGGATCTGCTGAATGGCTGAATTGACCGTCTAAACACTATCAGGTTCCTGCTATTACTCTATTTCCCCTCCTAAGAGCATGGCGTGCCGTGTGTGTCGTTCTGGAGCGCCAGATCACAGGCTAACATTGTTGACAGTCAGATTTAGTCTTGGAACAGACCTGATGCCTCAATCGCTTTTTCCCCCTTCATCTTCTCTGACCATTTAAAAGTGGTTCTGGTATCACTGCCAATCATTCCGCAAACATTTTCCCTAATAGGAATCCGATGACTAAAGGCAATTTATCCCTCATTTTGGCGCTGCCTAAAATTGTTGTGAGGCCACAAATCTGGCATGATAACATTTGGTCTCAAAGGAGGCGAAATGGCGTCTCTGAACTCTGCTTGTTATGGGTCTGTACTGTAACACAGTGATGCAACACTAACCCTGAAATACTCTCCTCCAGATTGGTGCCTGTCATGTAGGCTTCAATATGTCCCATAACTTACATTAAGTGAGATTATGTAAGTTTTTAAAAAAAAAAAGAAGAAATAGTACAGTCTTTCTCTTACAAATGAAAAGCTGAATTCAGGCAATAAAATGCACCATAGCTTAATTCTATACATTCTTGCATTTTACCGATACAGCCTTACTTAGTCTGGTGTGATCAGTAGCTCATTGCCTCATGTTTGCTATTCCTGGCTGTTTCTGTGTATCTGACTTTATTGAGTCAGTCTGATGACTTAACAACCCAAGAGAATTTTGCTAAAATTGCAAATTCACTGTTTTGTGAACTCTGACATATGTATGCGAACACTCAAAATTTTGATTGTTGAACAATCATGTATTTAACATCCTTGTTTCTCACCAAACCTTTGAGACCTAACAAATATATGAAATGCATTTCCTTCCTCATGAAATGTTTGTAATGCTGTATATTTTGAAACCAGCATTGCACATCTATGTTTACAGTGGTCTTCTTTCCTGCATATTGCTGGCACATTGCTGTGTTTTTCTGGCGCATCACCAGCACTATTGGTTGATCAATGGAAAAGCACTGAAGCTGACCTCGCAGGAATGCGTTGAATCACCCTCATGTGCACATACATGTGCATGCCTGTGTGTGTGTGTCAGCAGAGATACAAACAAAACGGGGACCTGCTCTTGAAAACATTGCTCCATGGCACCAACAGTGGTCAAACACTCTACAGGATATGTTAAATTAATTAGGATTATTTCTATTCTATTTCTATTTTTTTTCATTACTGTCATCCATAATGCATAAAACCCCAAGTGGCTTTTGAAACATTTATAGTCAAACAAAAGATTGAATAATTGTTTCTGCATATTGTTGGTATAATCCAGTAGAAACGTAAGATTACTGTGTGTAAATGCTGTCAAACTTGCCAGCTGTCAGGTGAAGCACAACTGAAAGCCACTAATGATTTTTGGAAATAATCCACAGTGATTCAATCGATTTTAGAATTCCCGGTGGTTTAAAATTCATTAGCGCAGAAGTAATAAAACAATTGACAGTTCATTTTGAATGCATCCCTCCTGCAGTGAAATTTACTTCCCTCCAGCTCTTCATTATAAAACGTGCCACCCACTAGAGTAAACCCCATGTAGTATTGCTGTAATAGGTGTTCTGATTGTAACCACAGCTCCCAACTCATTAGACGTGAACAGACACGGCCATGGTCGGGTTCTGTCATCTCATTTGCATGTTTTCATTGTTGTTGTGCCAAGCAGATATTTGCGGCAATGCGTGTCGGGCTGCCAATAAGGCAGCATTTAAAGTAAACACGCTGAACATTCCTGTGTGTTGTGATTGTGGTACAGTGCGTTCTCACACATGCGTTCTAAAGCAGCGTTTGAGGCACGTTTTGCCCTCTGCGCGTCAACACTCAACAGTTAGTGTCCAAAGAGAGAGTATTGATTAGGGGTCAGCCGTCTGCAAGCCGTTTATTTACCCTCCTCTGCAACTCGCAATTTTGAAGGGAGGAGCTGACAAACTTTCCTGAACGGCCCTCTTTGTCGATTTTGACCTCTCCTCCTCTCTTATCCCTCTCGAGCACTCGAACCTCCGTCCAGGAAGGAAGCGGTTGTTGTGAAACACTCGGCCGGCTTCCTCTGTACATCATCCGTCAGCTCTCTCGGAAAAACGGCAACAAAGACAGAAGTGGTTTTGGACATTGTTCTATCTATCCATCAGCGTGTTTGGGTTATCTCGCAAAGCACCAAACATTTAGTTTAAAGTCTTTTTTTTTTTTTTTTGCATATGTGCAGCACTCCAGGGAAAACTGCACTTTTATTTAATCTCTACATTTTGAGTCCTTCGCTCTTGTACTCTCTTCCCCTCTCTCTCTCCCAGCTCTTTAAGGTGTTTACATAATGAACATATTGAATTTGTTACTGGGCCCAAGTCTTATTTCCACTTCGCTCTGGGTAAATAAAAGGATAGACCCTATATTAAAACATATTTTTAAAATTATATGATAATTAAACCAATTAGAAGTTGTTTATGGGCCCGTGCTTGGGTTATGGCCACTTTGGGCATGCCATTGAACAATGTGGATCTTGTTTGGCTGACGTTTGAAGCGGTTTGGCTGTTTGGAGGGTCCTGTTAACTGAGACTTTTAAATAGCTGCTTTTTGAAGCCCTGTCGTGCTCTCCGCACTCAGCCCAATCCACGGGCTCCTGGAAACCCGAGGGGAACATTATCAAATTTAACACAAAAACACACATTCTGTTTTATATTTTGTCAACCATATCCTCTCCACCAAACCAACCACCCAGAAAAAAGACACTGGTCCCTTTTTTCTACTAGAGCTCCACCTACTGTATTTCAACATCTTCGTCTTGACAAGCAAGTGTTGATCAAACCTGGCCATATTTCAAATTCCCCGGAAAGGCGCTGGTATGTTTCTTGTTGATGAATCATGTGAGTGTCCCTGAATCACTTTGATACAGGCCATACTTTAAATCTATTAGCACATTCTTTCACAGTGTTTCATCTAAATTCTCATTGACTAATGCTGCTACAACAGGAAATGTGCAGAAAACTTCTTTTATATTTATGTCATCTTTGAAAAGGTCTGATTTAATTTTGGGAATTTCATCACACTCTGTCTTGCTGTTCGGAGGAAAGGCTGTGCGAGAAGCCGTGCATCAGTGCCTTTTCTCTCGTACATTTCAGAGAAGGCTTTCACAAACCGCTGGTAAAAATGTTTGTCTCAAGTTAATGGTCCTCTCCTCACACATGAGACCAAACAGAACAAACAAAAAGCACTTATGTCAAACAGCATCCTTCATTACATAGGAAAGAGAATGTTTTATTAACTCTAAATAAGCCCCACACCTATCGTAAACACCTATATTACTGTAATGCTATCATTAAATGAGCGAGAGGAAGCCTTTCAGCCTGATAAACAGCAAACAGCTCTCCATTTGCCTCTGACTAAAATGATTTAATGGCCAGATTGAATCAGTGAAATTAAGTTGTTGTTTCAGTCCCAATGTATAAGCAGCCTAGCCTGAGCCAGTGAGACAGTATATTCCTCTAACGCCAATCAGCTATGACTTCTGAGAATTTGCAGCTATTCAGAACTCTTGTGGTATGGAGCCAAAAACAAAATATAATAAAAGTTTTTCCAGACAAGTCCAGAACATAACTGGTGACATCAATAAATATTCTTAAAAAGAAATGAGGCCTTTTTCCACACACAGATTCTGGACCACCTGCCATGGCCACATACACGGACACGCCTGTCTCATTATCATATAAGCATGAAGAAAATAAAAAAAAGGAAATAGGTAAATGGTTAACTGTGTGCCAGGAGCCAAATAGGAGGACAAGTAAGTCAATTGAGTGTGTGAAAGATAAAAAGAAGAGGAAAATAAATTAAGTCTTAATTAATTTTATGGAGGGATTGGTGGTAAAGGGAAAAACTGATTGGAGGTTATGTACCCATAAATCTATCCTCTGCCTCTAATATTGCTGAGTGTAGATAGACACAGCACCGCTGCAGTGTCATGCTGCGCGATAAATCCTTGTTTACTTTTGAATATCAAACGACTTGTTTCATGCCCATAAAGAACCCACATGTCTTCATGTGTGGGAGGACTCCCAGGCCTGCGCTCATACCTCTGGTTAACCATTATCTTACATCAGGTTTAGCATGCTAGGCCGCAACCCAGATCAGGCCTGAAATGTGTGTGTGTGTGTGTGTGTGTGTGTGTGTGTGTGTGTGTGTGTGTGTGTGTGTGTGTGTGTGTGTGTGTGTGTGTGTGTGTGTGTGTGTGTGTGTTGGGGGGGGCAAGTGGCTCCGGCGGATCGGCGTTAGCTGCAGCAGCAGCACCGCCTGTGCTGCTCGGGGTATTTTTAACTGTCAGCACTAAATGCCTCATTCAGCCCCGCCATACCCCCCCCACCCACCTCGTAACCTCAGCCAGAATACCTTCACTTCTGTTTACACAGCACCACAAGCAGGCTTGCCAGCTGTTTACACATGCGCACACACACTCAGACGCACACACACATACACACACACTCTTACACATACTTAAAAAACTCAAATATGCAGCATGCTTTCTGTCCTACACACACAGACAAACACTCAAACACAGAACACATCTATATAAACTCAGTGTCCATGAAAACATATTCATATTTGCAAATATAGACGCACAAGCAGACTCTTCCACTCACACCGTACACACACACTTGATGCGATTTGGCCCGGGCCTGTCCCGTCTGTTGGCGAGTTAGACGAACGGAATGTGTAAGAAACGCTGCCCACACATCGAGCAGCCGCCCAACGCTCGAGCTGGCATCACACGCAGTGGGGAAGTGTACCGAGTGAACAGCAGGAGAGGAATGCAGACAAATAACTTGTCATTATTAAACAATACTGCTGCAATTAAACACCTTCTGTCTCACTCTCTCTATAATAAGAGCGAGGGAGATAATGGGTGGCACTATGTGACGAGACGATGGTTATCTGTGAGAGCCAGCCAGAGGGCAATCAATCTTTTTTGGTGAGACAGCTTTATGACTTCTAATGAATTTCTCCCACGCCACCACCGACGCTGGATATTCAATGGCAGCCAGAAGAAGTTTTTGTCTCGGGGCTGCAATCTGAAGGCATTTATCTGGCATTTATATGAAGTTGCGCTCTTTCGGCCAAAGTGTCTGAGCTTTTTTCTTGGACTCTGAAGTGGTCTCATAGTAGACAGGCTGCTTTTCCACACCTACTGTTAGAGATGTTTCAACATTGCATCACTCCGTGTGTGCAGCGGTCTCCTGGGCCCCTGTGTTTCTTTCCCTCTGTTAGCTCCCGAGTCTGTTCAGTGCTAATGAATGAACGAGGGGAGCTGTGGGCTGAGCTTTTCTGTATTTTTAGGGCTGTGCGCCTGTGGTCTATGTGGCCTGTCCCATTCAGAGGAGCCATGGGGGGATATTTTTGGCCACGGGCTGAGTTGAGTCCAGGCCCACACAGAATCGCTGACAGACGCAGGCGAGGAGGAAAGAGGGATGTTTTCCTATTGGGAGGAAACCAGGCCTGATTATGGAGGGGAGAGAGAAACCAAGAGAAAAGGCAGATGACTGTATTTGTATGTGTATGTGTGTGTGTGAGAGAGAGAGAAATGAGAGATAGATTATAATTTTGTCTTGGTAGCCTGCATATTTGAAAGGTAATTAATTTGACATTTATGCCTCATAAAGAAAACAAAAATGGCCTTTTGAGTTAACCTTTACTAGATTTGAATGTCTGAGTGGGAAAACACACACATAAACACACACACACGAGGTCAAGGTTATCAATGCACTGCAGCATGTTCAAGTATAAATAAACACAAAACAAAGATAATTACAGTAATTGTTTCGCAGGTTCATATTTTTTTTTCCTCCGCAGTTGGTTTAGTCCATATTAATGATATTAAAGATACCCATAGTCTTATTTATACAGCTCTCCAGATGCTATTTCAGTTGGCTAACTGATTGGAGCGATTTGCATGCCCCATGTAATGTGGATACAGCTCTCAGGCTATGATTCCCCATATTAATATTTAATTGCCATCAAAGTGTGTTTTCAAAGTATAGGGTGACGCTCCGGTCTCTCAGCCCAGTCACGATAGAGCTGATTCCGGAGCGGGGTGAGGAGCGTGTTGTGGTTCCAAAGAGACGAGTTTTCGGTCATCTTATCCCTCCCTTCTCGTGCACCGGCACCTGTAGCGCCTCTCCAGCAACAGTAAATCACGTGACCATTTCCTCGCGAAGAAATCCTAATCCTCGTGCCAGATCCGTCCGGGGCGCAAGCAGCCGCCTCGGCCCAAGACATGTTGAAACCCGAGGCGGCGGCATTAAGAATTAAAAATGCTAGAAAGTGGTCCCTGTGCGCGCCTTGTTTTGTCATCAATGTTCCATTAGTGTCACTTTATTCCGCGTCTCCACTCCTTCTCCCCTCAGTGTGTTTGAGTCAATATCGGGAAAGCCGGCCCGTTTCTGCCCAAATGGTTACAATATACCTTCTTCACGCCTAAAGAGCTGACAAAGGTTGTTAGGATGATCTGCGTTCTGAGCAGGGCCGAGCAGATAAATCAGAGCTGCTGAAGATATGTAATCTCAAGCCATGGGAATTTGCTCAGAGAGAGAGAAAGTGTGAGAGGACATGGGCTTGTTGAAGTCCTTTCCAATTATTATGAAGCAACAAGCTGAAGCATCTAGAATAAGTCACACATTGAGACACGTTTCTCAGTTCTTCCCTCTGCAGTTCTCCTTTAATGTCTTGTTTTCAGAGCAGGGCACTTGACTTCCTGGACAGTGGCCTTGGTGTTTAGAGGACTGTCCTCCAGCAGGAAGTCTCATGGATATAATACCTACGTGTGGCTCCAGCCAGCGGCCAGTGTGGTGATGTCGATACAGAAGCGGGCCTGACACACAGCTGTTGTTTATGATGTGGCTAGCCCAGGTGGACGGGCCTCGGCCACAAGCCAACCTGACCCCGAATCCACAGATCTATAGTCCCGAGCAGAGCTGTTTTTAAGGAAGACAAGTCAGTCGGGACTGTCCCTGCTAGTCTGAGGCGTAATTCCTTTAAGGCGAGTCCGAGACAAGTCTGATCATAAGCAAATTGCAAGTCACACACACAGGATTTAATGGATTTCACCATTTCCATTTTAAATCTCTTAATACTGGTTGAAATCAAGTCCTTCAAACCCACTTTACTTGAGCTTTTTAAAAATAAAAAAAAACTTGTGAGAGGACAGAAGAAGGTACAATGTTCATCAATTCATTATTTAACAAGTTGTATAATGAAATGTTGCTCTCCAAAAAGATGACTCACAGCCTGAGGAAAGTCGCTACTCTTTGGTCTGCTGAAACTACTTTTACAGACTTGATGCTTGTTGCTCAATAAGAGATGCAGAAATAACTAGAAGGTTAAGAAAAAAGGTATCCTGATTATGGTGACTTATGTCTGTATGTAAATCCACAATGTTGTGCGTGCATATTGAGATACGTATTAAATAACCTGTCAGTTCCCAGGTTCAGTTTTCTAATAATTTCATATTTACTTTAAAGTTTCCTGGAACCATTATTATATATTTATTATATTGAAAACAGAGTGCATGAAGCACAGTCAGTAAACGTCTCCCAGTTAATTTAACTGTCTACAAAAAAAGTCTGGTAATTATGTAGCAGTTACATAAAAATAGAACAGGTCAGTTTGATTGAGTTCATAAGAAACTGTTAATGTCTATAAATATTTTCCTGGAAGGAACTGTCAGGTTACTGTGTTCATAATTGGAAAAACTGAGGCAGAGATCCATCGGCCAAGTGAGTAAAGTTTATTTAAATACTGCAGCACCTTTCTAGAGCCTCACAAGTCATTAATAAAAATAAGAAAAACAAGCAAATGACAGACAATTTTTAGACTCACAAAAAAAAAACAATGACAGGTCAGTCTGTGCAAGGGAAGGTTTTCAGAAGCTGTTTTAAATACACACCAGGCTGCTGTATAATGTCTATAGAAAGACTGTGTCAGTGTATGGAAGCCACAATAGGAAAAGTCACTCTCAGTGTCAAATTTTGACCAAGCGACAGAGTCATTTTGGCAAATATGCTTATTTACTTATTCACAGTTAGATGAGAAGATCAATACCACTCTCATAACTGGAACACAAAGCTAGAACCAGTTAAGCTTCTATGGATTAAACAAATGAGACATCACATGTTGATTAGTGAGCTCTAGAGGTTCTGGTAGGTGGATTTCATGACCTCTGGACTGAGTCAGACCAGCTGTTTCCCTGTTTCCACTCCTTATGCTAAGCTAAGTGTATTTCTCAAATTCAAACTACATGTTAAGAGTTCAGATTAAACATGAATATACAATGAAACTGAAAACTGTATTCTCAGTTAGTGGTTTGAGGCCCTCGTACAGACTGACCTGTATGTAGAATGACCTCACATCCACAGCTTCATTAGGCTAAACTTAGACCTGTAATGGACCTAATGCTGTACATCTTTCAAGGAATTCTTAACTTTGCAAAATAATTTCCAAATGATTTTTTTTTTCTAGTCCAACCTCTTCCATTTTCTGGAAGAAAATTCTTTTATTTTATGGCCTTTTGTAGAAACTCAAAGCAATATTAAATAAATATGTATAACTGTTCTTCATGTTAACTGTAATTAGCACATGATGCCAGGAAATTTCTTTAGGCATTACCATTTACATACAAACTCCTTTCTACGAAACAACAGAACTCAGAAATAAAGGTGCTTATCTGTTCTTTTGGGACAGTTAAAGATATTGCTCTCTAAGAAGCCTTCAGCGTGATATAACAAGGGAAATACAAGCAAAACGAATGCAGGTGAATGACGGCGGCCTGCCAAGGTGATCTTGTCATGCTGAATGTGGGTAGTATAGGATGTGATAATGACAGCCAAGTGGGGTCAACCACACAAATTGCCTGCCGTCGTCACCGTCTGCACCGGAAGTTATTTTTGTCTTCGCCTCTCCGCTTGCACAGAATGGAAGTGAATGGGAAGCAAACAATCACCAGTGTTAATTTTGTGCATGCGCAACAGTGTCCTCACATGGTTTTTCTCTCATGATATGTGAGATTTTTGAACCCCAGAGCAGCAAACATCCTGGAACACCGTTAAAGCCCGACGGCTGCATGTGTACTTGTGTGTGCTTGCGTTGAGTTGTACTGATATGCACACACAAACACAAAGGCAGTAACAGAGCTCTCTGCTCCCCAGCCTTCGAGTCATTTCACTACATCAATAAATACAGCAAAATAGCATTAGGAATAACTTCAACTATATGACCAGGCTCTAATATGATAGAATTAGTATCAGTGTTTTAAGGTTTGGCCATTTAGGTGAAATTCTAAGCCGGGCAGGGAGTAATTTGGACACAGAGAAAATTGATTTTGACCATCAGCACTTTCTCATTTTCAAACAGCGCCTGTGGCTAAATGGGTTAGCCTGTTAAGCACATTACACAGGTAGCTTCTCCATTCCTCCCCAATGATTATGTGTCCGCCTTGAGCAATTGATATTTCTTGCAAATAAGAAAATTATCATATTCCATGACTGGAAAGAGAAATTAGGGCCTGTTGTTATGGAGTGGAGTCTGAGACCGAGAGAGGGAGACTGAGGAATATTTTTCTTTTCTTTTTTTTTTTGGTTTTTAAGGGTGGGGTGTGTATCAGATGTCCTATGCTATATTGGAATTGGGGCGCTGTCAGGCCTCATCAATAAAAATATACAGTGATAGGCTGTAAGTGGTGGAGGGGGGACAACGTGGGATGGAGGGACGCTGAGACATAAGGACGGGCTTTTACGCTGAGGCAGAAAGAGCTGGGAACATATACAGTAGGGTGTGTCATAAGAAAGCTGTAATTTCACCACCACATTGTGCATTAGGCCCCATAAATCATAGCTCCTCTGATTTTTTATTTTGCTGCTGAGTCTGACTAAAATTAAAAAAAACATTTCACTCAAATCATCTCTAGTTTTTTTTATAATTTAATTGACATATTCATCTTAAAATGAACAACCACATTGCCTCTCTTCGACCTATCTTATCATCCCAAGTAAGCAAAGAAGCCCAGTAATGATCAGTGGTCAGCGGCACATACACTCGGGGCAGTCAGGCACCAAAGAGGCCATGAGGCATCAGTTGCTAGCGATGAGGTGTGTGCCATGATGTGGGTTATTGAGCCTGCTGCATATGCAGTCAGTGGGGGCCTTCCACTGCACCGCTCCCGCCCTGTGGCCTGAGAGGCTGTCTGCAGACTGGTGCTGGAGCCCCTGGCGGTCTAAGTGGAACCACATGGGGGAACCTGATAGTGGCGCTTGGCCAGAGGAGAAGTTAACCTGGGCAGTGCGGCAGGCGGCTCCAGGCCCGTGAGATGGATGGTCACTGCTGCGGTGGCCTGACCCTTTGAGCATACACGCTCAAACATGTCATACAAAATATCATCATATAATGTCATCATGCATGCACAAATATGTACTGTATATATACGTGCTAAATGGCATGCCTGAACAGCCGCTTTCTCTCACTTGGCCTGATGTACACACCTCATCCATCTGACATCCTCTCAGCGGTTTTCTGCAGTGCCCTCAGGAGTGGCCGACCGATAAGGAGCATTTACCGTAGGGCCAGTCGGCACGCGAACAACACCAAACACACTAATGGGAGGGAGACAAAGCCACAGGCCACAGACATCCCGTAAACAGCAGACCACAGTCCACGAGATGTATGCTCTCTCCTCCATTTGACCGTGCAGGTACACCGAGGCACCCACCAGAGCTGTGACTTCCTCAAGTCTTTTGTGTGTTACCACTCGCTGTGTGGCCGGAGTAACTTGAGAAACTGTCTGTAGTAGGCTTGTGTATACCAGCGAAGGGCCAGCTACTGTGGGATAACAGTGTCATGAGGTTGGTCGCTGTCTTACACCTCAGTGCTGTGAAGGATCTTTAATTGTTGGGTCAGTTAATAGCAATAATCAGCCTCTCTCTCTCCCTCTGTCTAACGTGCGCCGCAGCCATGTGCTTCCAGTTAAGTTGGCGCTCAGCCCTGAGCAGAGGTTAAGTGAAACTACCTGCTCCTCTGTGTCTGGCGATTATTTGCTTTGTCCGCGGCGCTGCCAGATCATAAAACACTTGCGTCCACTTTCCCCCACCTCTCCGCTCTCAAAGTCCCCGAGGTTCATTATTGTTACGCCTGGACGTGTGGCTGTACAAGGCCGCCTTTTTAATGTCATGCTGTGACAGCCCACTGAGGGTTTCACTAACAACACGTAGCGCAGGCCAATATTTCAACAGCAAACTATTATGCACTTCAAACCTTCTCCAAAAAAGGTTTGCCCCCCCCACCCCACCCCCCTTCATTTACACAATATTGATGATCATCAGTCTGGAAGTGATAACAGTAAATAATGAAAAATGAGGTTTCTGCAGGCAAATAGGATGAGACATGAAAGCAGACTGGAGCGCTGGCTCTGGTTTCCTGTCTGAATGGCTGTTAATTAATGGAGCAGACGAAGGCCATAATTCTCCACTGGCCAAGGGCTGCCACAGTGCCAGGCAGTTCAGCGATCGCAATCGTCCACATGCTGCCGGCCTCATGCTTACATTGTTTTAGCGGTGCATTTTTTTTTTTTTCAGTTTGAAAGAATTCATGTCTATTAGTCTTCTGAGAAACCCAAGCCTCTCTCTTGCTCTTTCTTTTTTTTTTTTACCACACACACGCTTGGTAGAAAGAAAGACAGATAGGGAATCTGAAGCTGGAGATCTGACAGAGATCAAACCTTTTTCACCCCCTATCAGTTTGGAAAGCCGGCCCGTTCTAAATGATTTCCAAAACCGCAGGTGATTCGTCTCTGTCTCTCCCCTTGACTTCATTTGCAGGATTCAAAGATCAAAAGGGCGTGCAGCTCTTCTAAGATGAGCTCTAATCGCTTGAACTCCGGCGCAGTCATTAAATACAGTAGTATGGATGTCTCTGCCCCAGTGCCAGCTGAAAACAGCCCGCTCTGAGTTTCTGCTCTCTTTAGCAGACGCCACTCATGGGGAAACATTGGCGCCTCCCATAGACTGTGATTAAAGTAAATGAATGAAATAAGATACAAGGAAATTGAAATGATTAGTTTTTTATAGTAACCGCGATGACTGGCAAGGCCCCAGCGCTTCAGAACAGGAACGACTGAGCCAATAAAGCGATTGCATTCAACTGTAAACTCGGGGGCGGGCGAGCAGGCGAGGAGGGTATAAGAGCGCATAGCCAAGTAAGACAAAAATTACATTGATTATGTATTCCAACCCATGGATTCCTCTATGAAATATGGTCGGCTTTCAAACACGGTTGAATTTCAGACGTATGGACAGAAATCCCCAAAAGCAATGTCTGGTTTCCATCATTGACAGACACTGACATTTCTGTCATGCGTGTAACTTCCACCAAAACACCACTTTAACATCAATTTTGCTCCCAATGTTTTTTTTTTTTTTTTTTTTTTAAATGTGCACATTTTAAGCCTGCAGTAACTCATCTTTGGCCACTTGGGGCAGAGGAAACAAGCTGTGAACGCAACATTGGCATTTTATTATCTTTCTCTATCTAAGTTGATATGTTATTAGCAAACAGTTGCCTTTTCACTTATCCACAGTATATGGATTTTTGGTCTCCACTAACCCAAATGTATCTTTTTTGAGCTTAGCTTCTTTCGCTAAATGCTCCGTTATGTTCACTAGCTAGTTGCTACCTTTGTGTGTCGTTTCATACTGGGCACTAGGGTACAGTCAGTTGTTAGCAGTTTTTTTCTGGAAACATTTGCCTTGCCAAAACTTGCACGCCAGAAAACCAAAACAGAGAGCTAAATGATGCTAAAAAGGTCCAAATATTTAAGAGAAAATAAAGAGCCGGCTTTTACATACAGACTGGTGACAAAAAAGGAAAACACCTGACTAAATGAGGGGAGAAACATAACGAGTGCAGAACCTCCTTTCACATGTACGTACATGTAGTCATGTGATGCATTGTTAATATAAAAATATTGATTGCATTGCATTAAAAATGCAGGCTAAAATTACGCTACAGTTTCACCTTTGACCTCAGCTGTAATTTAAAAATTTGATTTGTCCAAATTCCTCCCCACCATAATGAGTACCCAGTCACTCTCATAACCCTTTCCCACAGGATAATATATGTCTCTTTCTATAGACTGAATTCAAGCATATTTTGGTCATGCATGTTCCTTGGGGACTCGACCTTGTTTTGCCGCGTCAGCTTCACTCTTCTCGGCCGTATTTCTTATTTATTTTTGTATCTTTACACCTCGTTCTCCATCTCTGTGTCTTTAGGCGTGGGTGTAAAAGGGACCGCATTCCCAGCGGGGACAGTTAAGTCCCTCGCGAGGGGAAGCAATCAGACCCAAACCTCCAAATGATGAGTGTCGTCTTCTTCCCTCCCCATCCGGCTGGAGCCTGTGAGCGGTGGTTGGTTTGTCCCATCTTCACCACCACTTCTGGGCTGGGGTTCCCCGCCGAGAAGCCACACGCCTGAGCTGGAAGGGCTGGGATAATGAGAGAGGGGACAACAAAAGCATCTGTCCCTGCTCTTAGTCACATAGCAAATATGTACTGTATGTGAAATTCCCAACCTCAAATACAGTATGCAGTATCAGAGTTTTGGGTAGTGGTGACGTAGACTGGCAAATTATAGGCATCGGTCATGGTGAAGAAGTGGTACATTTCATGGAATATGCTTTGCTAGTACACATGGAGTAGCAATTGAAAACATCACATTAGTTTATTGAGCCTTTCATCTATAGGATAAACACTGTATGATCTTTTTTCAGTTGAATGTGTGTCATTTCATATTGTATCAGAAAAGGAAATGAAACACAGCATCTAAAACTGTAATGAATGGGTCATTAATGGCCTCAGTAATATTCCAAAACCAGAGATGGGGCGGGGTGGCACGGTAATTAATCACATATGAATTAAAAACCATCCAGTGAATTGACCACTCCTCACACTCATCACACAACCGCCAACCCCCACCACCGTCACCCTCCACTGCCTCTCTGCCGTTTGATCCCAGGCCTGTGTCCACCCACCAGCCCCCCAGTGCCCTCTTTCATCCCCCGCCCACCTGGCACAAGAAGAAAGGCTGCCTCTAAACACAGTGCAGAGTGGGCTGGGCCCAGCGGGCATCATGCCATGCGTACATTTCCACATTCTCTCATCGCCTGTGCTGTGTTTCCTCTCCAGAAGCCATACATCAGCCACCACTGGGCCTCGCGCCTCACCCTGCCCTGCTCCTTTCCGCCTCACAACACGACTACAAAGCCATGGGGTAAATGGCAGGAGTGGAGAGGCCGTACAGTGTGACGGGAATAGAAGAGGGAGGGGGTGGATGTTTAACGTGGAAGTATTAAAGTGAGCACAGAAATAAGGGCACAGTCAAAAGCTCTCTAGTGAATTAAAACATTCAGCTGCAGCGTCTTGCTGTGAAACTGGGTGAGGGTGTGGATGTCGTGGCTGCCTGCCAAGTTGGAAGCTTCAGGGCTTCCTAGTAGGGCACAAATTGTCACATGCACCAGTGGCCAAACCCAAACCACCATGACCGAGGGTGGAAGTGACATCATTCTCTATGGCTTGGCAGGCAGGGATGATGGCATTATAATAGCAATGGCGTCGCACTCGGAGGTACGAGCCAAGAACTGGTTAACCACTGAGGAAAAGACATGGGGGCGCAATGAATGACAAGAAAGGAAAGGAGGATTTGTCCCGCTTGTCAGGTGAAGGTTAATTGATCTCATTTTTAAGCCATGCTATAGCAGCACCAGTTTAGCAGTTGGTCGGCCCACCACTAAAATCTCAATCTCTCAATCTCAATTGTGTCATGGGTTACAAATCTGAAATTTTGTATGGACATTTATTAGGATGAACTGCAATGACTCCCTTGACTTTTCCTCAATGCCACCATGAGTTTTGGAGTGTAGTGTCACAACAACCACTGTATAGATTGTCATGAAATTCACTCCACACATGTGATGTTCCCCTCAGGATGAATTGTAAAATCTTAATTACCTTAAGTTTTCATAGTGTTGTCATCAGGTCTAAATTTTGCAAGTATTTAATCATAAACCAGTGGCATTCCCATTAGTCTTGTCTGAACAGTGATTAGTGCTAATTAGTACATTTTTGAGTGCAAGCATGATAAACAAAATGATGTTAACAAAGTAGCTGCTGATTACCAGCATTTTAACATTGTCATTGTGAGTTTGTTGGCATTCAGCTCAAACCACAACTGTGCCTAAATGCAGTCTCAGAGCATCGACAGCATGGCTGTAGACTCGGGTTGCCATCTGTCCCGTATAATGTGATCGTCCTGTATTGAAAAATGAAATAGACTGGCCTTGGCAGCATGTTGTGATTTGTCCCGTATTTTTGTGCACACCCAACTCTAATTGTTGTCTGTCACTCAAAGTCATCGTTGCCCTGGTTAATGAGACTCAGACACGTTTTTTTTATTTCTGTCCAAACACAGATCTAAATGGCAGACAGATCACGAGTGGATCAGTCCTGTTAGTGATCAACGGTAGACTGTGTGACCTGAAGCAGCCTCAGCCTGGGACTACTACATCCAAGCAGTGCAAGGGCAGAGAAATCAGAGTGGAGTTATTTTGACAGACCAAACTTTTTGCCCATGTCTACAATCTGATATTTAAACCTTAATAGAATTGATGCAACTGTGCCTAACTCATGTTGACTTATTTATTCCTTTACATTCATGCTGAGGGCAGCATAGGACTTTGGAACTGATGCATAAAAAGCACAAATTGGTGCATAAAAATCCACCAGAATGCAGGAAATACAGCATCTGACACTCAAGATCTCATCGGTGAGGACCCTCAGGGCATGGAGCATGGGGTCCTATATTTTTCCTCATTGAAGGTGGCAATCCTGCTGTGGACTCTTAGTCTTGTTCACAAACACACAGTTAAGTATATGTATTACATGTGGTAGAAAACTTTTTTCTGTTAGCCCAATACAATTTTGTAACTGGCACCATTTCACCATATCTTTCAGGATTTGGTCTGATGCACTGAACCTCTCTGCTCAGCACCGGAGCTTTCAAGCAAATGATCCTCCCGAAGCATCCTGAATGTGTGTTTATAAACAAGACTCAATATTATTGTGATGTCTGAGCTGAATTCGATAGATTCCTCCTCTGTCAGTTGTGCTTCCGCTGCAACACGATCCGAAATTACATTCAGCAGCAACAGGAGACGGGCACGGCTCATTCCCTCTCTGCGCCGTAGCGCTCCTGCTGCCTCTCTAACTTCATCACGGGGGCTCGGCGGGACTCGCGAGGGGCCATGGGAGTCTGAAAACACCCTGGTCCATTACTCAGAGTGAGAGGCTAACCTGGAGTTAGAGTGTCTTGGCTACCTCCATCAGAGTCCCATGTCTGGCTAGAAGCGTTCCCTCAGAGACTTTTGGCTTTAATGGACTCTGCTAAACGCATTCTCTCTGTATATTACCTTTAGGATTGGCCATATCTGGTTTCTATATCCTCTGTTTACACATGGCTCGAGCTTGTTCTGCCTAATGCTCTCCTTTTCTTCCCTTTTCATCCCCACATTTCTGCAAATATTCCCTTTTACTCTCTCTCCACATTCCTGTGTTTTTGTTTGTTCTCGGTCGACGGCAATTCTCTTTTCCCCTGCATGTACAAGATTTAAAAATGGACTTCCAGCCTGACTTTGCGCCGAATATTTTCCACGCCGCTCCTCCTGCTCCTCCCAGGAGGGTCAGATTATAGCCCACATTAGGGAAAACACCTCATTCATTCACACACGACCCGACATCGCTGCAGATTGTCTGGCTGAGACAGTTCATTGACTCTGGAATATCCGTCATTGTTTTCCCTGTCCTGTTCAGCACTCCCACGTGTGCGTCTGGTTTTAATGACTGCGAGTCACCCACAGACCCATTATAACTTGATGGACCAAATAGTGCCAATACCACACTGGAAATTTTTACACTTTAAAGAAAAAAAATGCATTTTTTAGCCTATTTTAACACCAGCAATTGCTTGTGTCATTAATTGTATTTGGTTGTCATGGTTTGGTTGCATGCCATGGCTCTGTCCTCCTCTCTTTTCCCTTTTCTGCCTCTAGTTGTGATTCATCACTTATGTGTGTATACTAACCTCTCCTGTCACCTCAGACCTGCAATTCCTCACCTGCCCACCAGCCGTCACTACTGAGTCTCCAGCCTCAGCTCACTCACCTTCCTACACCTCTGCATCAACAATCAGCCCTGCTGTTTTTAAAGGGAAGCTCACAACCAGGATTTACCAGGATGTCTCTATTGCTTCAGTTTTGTGTCCTTTGTCCTGTTCTGCCTGACTGTACCTGTTCTGATTACCTGCATGCTTTTTAAAAGCCGAAAAGTAGCACAGCAAAAATTAACTTTGCCATGAAGCATATGTTTTTGGAAGCTTGCAGGTTCTGCATCAGTGCTAATATGACAGTTCCTCTATTTTGGACTCTGCTCCAGGTCAGCACTGTCAAGATGGTGATCAGCATGAATTGAGTTAAGTTTTTTATTTTTATTAACCAAAATATGGAGATCATACTGCAACACAAGACAACATCACAGTAAATGTTTGAAGAACAGATAAGAGAACAGAATAAATATGACCACATAAAAGTAGCCAATAGACATAAAACAAGTCAAACTGATAACCATAAAGAACAAATATGGCGCTCCAGTGGCTTAATGGTTAGTGCACATACCACATAGCTGAAATGTACTTATCTCTCCTCGTGTTTCCTGTCTGTCTCTACACTGTCGACTGTCAATCAAAGGCAAAAATGCCAAAATAATAATCTTTTTAAAAAGTAGAAATACAATAAAAATGATTAAAAAAGAAAAATTAGTAGAAATATTTACTTTCTATTACATTTTCTTTGTTATATAAATTAACCTAAATGTCATAGATATGGCCCTGATCATTATTAGTCCTTACAATCAGAGATTCAAAAGAGGACATGTCCATTATTAATTTCAACCATTCAGCAAAATCTGGACATGGTTATATCTGGCGCTTTCAATAGTGGAGAACAATAGTCCAAATTTTTGTTTGGATATGTCTTTTTTTACACTTCCATTATTAATTATCATTGAGTCCCATTTTCTGAAGTGGTGTATATTTCATTTGGATAAATGGTTTTGGTTGAAAGCTGTTGCCGACGTGACCTTGGTCATCTGGTTTAGTTTGCCTGCTTTGGCTTACTGTTGGAGATTGTAAGCCTGCCTTTTGCTTTTGCTTTGTTGATTTTTAAAATACCTACTTTGTTTCCTGAAATTTCCTGAAACCAGATCTGTAAACCAGTGTTGCAGTGTATGTATCGAAATGTTCACACAAGGTCAATTTACTAACTGTTCTAGAGCTTTTTTATCTCACATGGTCTTCATTATGTTCATGCAATTTATACAGTTGTCATGGCATTTGCATAGCAATTTGTATATGATATATAGTAATTATCTTTATGTATGATTATAAGCTCCAGAACAGCTACTAATTGGACCCTTTTTGTCAACTGCTGTTTCTGAGGTCAAGATTTAACTTTGAAGCTCAGTTTAGGATTTTATTATGGTTTCAAAATGTGTTCAAAAATTTTAAGTAATATACAAATTCTATGTCTTATGAGGTTTATCTGCATTAAAGTATTTCATTTTCTATGGAAACTAAATTCTCCTTAGACATCATTCCCAGGGGAAAATACTCTGCACCTTGGAAAGACCTAAATCAAAATCTTCTCCCTCACAAAATAAGTTTGTTCATGAACATAAAAGATCTCTTTAAGCCCTAAATAGCTGACCACAAAGAAAGAGCTCGTTCATCACTTAGCAGTTCACAGTGGTGTTTTTGTTGACACTTGTTTTTGATAGTTGGCACTGGTTTGCTCATCATCAGATTTGGAATTAGATCACCAGCACTTTGAACTGGAGATGAAAGGAGTCACTGCAGTTTTTGCCCTAAACAGATTGTTAGTTCTCAGAGCACAAAATTTGGTAGGAATGGGATTCACTTTGTGTGTGTGACTGTGTGCGCCCACTTCCTTTTTGACACGTTTTCTTAGTCCAGTGACTGACTTTGCGTGTCAGGCCCGGGACAGATAAGGAAAGCTGTTCGCCTACACAGCTGCATGTCCAGAGGCTGTTGACTGGTTACCTTTTATAGCAGCCTTCTACAACAGCGTATTATTTGGCCAAGTGAGATCTTCTCTCTCTCATTAAGGTCACTGGGTGAGAGGATGGGAACTCAGAAGCGGAAGCACATGACACTTCTGAGCCCCGCTCAAGGCAAGACACTCATGTTGAACTTTTGTGTGGGTATGGTGGTGAATGGAGGCCTCACAGCAGATATGGAGCCCAGTGCTTTCATCTGTGGTGAGAACTCAAATCTTTTGGTGATTGTGGCTCTGGGGAACAGAAACACAATTGCATAAGTAAGAACAAACATGAAAATGTCTATTTAATATTCCCACTCGCATTTAATAGGACTGTCATTTCTGGTAAAATCTCAGGGAAATGCCTCCCTCTTGTGGTAAATGAGAGTTTAATGGACTGTCGTGGCTTCAGTCACTGCTTGTCATCGCTTCAGTGTACTTTCCTCCTCAGGATGAACATCTCACAAACACTTACCTCTGATAGTCCCACTTGGCCCCTTTTACCGGAATTGCTCAAACTTTTTTTTTTTATTGCGTCCTCTGAGTTTATATTGTTGTTGCACTTTAATTTTGATCAGTAATTATGATCATAAAGTTTGTGGATCAGTCTGAGTTCCTTTGGATGACAACACAGGAGACATCTGTGTGCCCGCAATGTACGGGCCGTGGAGCTGCTCTCCCTGTGGTTGCTGCTAGTGGAAAACCCATAATGGCCTTTAATTGGGACTTTAATTGTGTGTGGTGGAGCAAAAGCATTGACTACAAAACTGGTGGTATTTGAGTGCATGCATTCGTCTTTTGTGTAAGTATATGTGTCGCTCACCAAATCCTCTTCCTCTCTTGGCCTGTGAATGGCTTCAGTTGGAATCAGAGCAGCTAGCACTGTGTCAAATCACATACGTCATGATCTGCACGATAGTAGCATTATTTGGCCTACCGGGAAAGATGATAATTCAGTCGGTCAAGCTCAGCAAAGACACACATAAACTGGCATTTGTGCTGACACAAAGATGCTTTTGGTGCGAGGCGTTTTACAAGGACATCCAAATAGCTCTATATTCGCTCTATTCATCCATGCCCTTTGGATATGTCTAACAACAGCAGCAGCAGCTTTGAAATCAATGGGAAGCATTTTGAATACAAGGGACGGCTGATAATGATGTGCTGAGAGGAATGTTTCAGCTGAAAAATTGCTGCATGACATATGACCCTGCGAGAGATTGCAATTTCTCCCTTCAACATGTATAGCTGCAGTAAGTCAGTTATTTTGCCACTCCACTCCAAAGACTTATCATCACCCTATACGTTACGTTAACAAGGCCGCTATCCAACATGGACTAGATAGCACTGGGAGGCATGTCAGAGAATGAAATCAAAGGAGAGCATGCATGTAGGGCAAGAGCAGTATAAATGGGGTGGAGAAAAAGGTGGCAGGGCATGTGTTGAACACGCAGAAAGAAAAGCAGCAAGAGAACAAGAGCAGGAGAGCAGTGGGGAGGAGGAAAGAGAGAGAGAGAGAGAGATGAAACAGGACGGGTTGTGCCTGTCATGATTATACTGGCACCAGTGGGAACATTTGGATGAGATGGAAAACAAGACGCCATCTTGTGTTCCATTCATGTCTGCAGCGCCTTGGCCTGTACTCCACACACACACACACACACACACACACACACGTGTACACAGTCACACAAACGCACACTGGCAGAGCCAGGCAGGAGCTTGTGGTTCCAGTCCAGTGACAGCGGCCTGTAGTCAGGGTGGCGACGCTTCAGGAGTAGCTCCTTGTATTAGAGAAGCATGTTTGTGTTGGCCCTGAATTAATAACTTTTCATTTAGTGCGGAAATGACAGGAATAGTAATTAAGGAAATGGAATGATTTTATTGGCCATGATGTTTATATTAAGTTCCAGATGTGAAGCAGCTGCTTGCGCCGCGAGAGGCCCAGCCCCCCATGTGGTATCTAGAGGAACTCTTATTAAGATCAAGATAACAGAGCCAGTTAAATGTATGTCCGTGTGTACAAACAGCATAGTATCTCATTCACAGCACGGAGCAAACTGAACTAATATCATGTCCGGTTTGATTAATGGTAGACAGTTATGAAGCACCATGAGGTCTGCCCTGTATGTGTAAATGTGCCCCTAAAGTGCAATTTATTTGCAGATATAATGTTACTCTATTTCAGGTCTGATTTGCCTGACTGGAAAAGTTAATATTGAGGAGTGGCTGTTCAGCATTTTTGGGTGGCCTCAACACATGTGAGATTCACGTCGTACTGCACTAAAGTTCAGTATCCCTTAAATGGTAATGACAGCGTTGCTTAGTCACAAAGCCAGTTTGGATTTCAAATTTAGATCAAACTAATCTCAACTGTAACTTATGAAGCTGCTGTCGGAGCATGACAGGCACTGGCACAGGAATGAACAGAAAGCCTCCTTTTTCTGTGCCTTAACCAAACCTTGAGTTTTGTTACAATATGTATCTAAACTCACAATAATATTCACACATACTCTCAATCCAAATGTTTAATGAATTAACAGATGTTTAACTAACTATGTTTGTTCTGTGTAGCAGGTAATTATTTGAATCCCAAGTCACTGCTGCTAAAATGGAAGCCACTATACCGTATCTTGGGTTTATACATGACATGAACATTAAACATGAAGTTACAACTGTTGCTACTTCTCTGTCCAAGCAAAACACGTTGGAGCTTCCAGGACAGTGAGTGAATGCACCCTGAGGGGAGTTTAGTTGACATATGAGAATACTTGAGAGCTGTAAAGGATGTATGGATGATATTAACTAAGAGAAAAAAAAAGAACACACCCATAAGACATACTGTAAACTCTCACGCTCATTTTGTATCGAAGTATGGAAAACTAAGTTATGTACACAACTCTGAAAGTCTTGATCCCTGTTGTTTTGCAACTGCACACTGCCATTGTGAATTTGAAGGAAACATAGAGGAAATGCTAATTACTTGCATTCTCTTTTTTTCCAGTTGCTTTACGGTTTCTCTCTCTTACTCATTCTAGAGTCGTTTATTATGAAGATGTTTTCTCTTTTGCATGGCAATGGTAGAGCTCTGCCCATTACTGTAGCCAATGATGTTTTGTTCTGTTGTGATGTGCTCCCATCTGGTTTCCAGTGAAAATGCATCACTCCATTAACATTGCCTGTGATCTAGAGGATGCTTTAATCTAAGACTATAAACTCCACTTAATTACATCCTCCAAAAGAGCTCTATTAGTATAATGCAATCAAACAGGGAGCACATCCATTTTGGCAAGTCAAACATGCTCAAATGGCTCTTGAAAGTGTTTACTTTCGTCTTCTGATCAGATCCTAGAATCATATTTGGAGGTCCTAGGTTATGTTCCAGAGCCTTGATTGATACTTTGTGTTTTTGTGGGTAAAAATAAGATGCATTGGTAGTACATATGAGATTCCGTTTCTGTGCAGCAAAAACAACCATAACAGTTGAGTTTAGCAGAGTCTAAACAGACTCTCTGTGTGGCTCACTGATGACTTTATGCTTGACCTTTCATGCCTCTCACTATATAACCTCCAGTCATATTCATAATTGCTGTCTGTGTGAGTCTTGCCAGTTTCCATTAGTCTAGCAGTACTTTTCGATGGATTTAAACTTCAAAAAGACGTAAGAAGGCCTGGTTTAAAATTATACACAAAGACATTACTGTAAAAGTCGCCCGGCAATTATTTCTGCCACGGTGCCATGATAAGAAGATCTAATATGCACACAGCTGATGCAACATTATAGCAAAAAGTTATGTGTTTCTTGTGGTGATATAACAGGTCTGACGTTGTTTTATGTCTTATAACTTGACTCTGATGACACTAAATGCCAGAAAAGACTTTCTGAACAGCAGTTTCTGTTTTATGTCCAACCCTGGAAGGTGCCATTAAAATAAGATAAAGAAGAGCTACAGGAGTGGTTTTAAAATTACAAAATACCATCTGTGCAAAGATGTTTTTTAGCTGTGTGTGTGACGGCACCTCATGGGGGCTGACAACATGGGAAGTGGACCATAGGGTGCATCTGATGTTGAACAATGTCACATATACATGAGCACACATATTTCAAATTGTAGTCTATTAGTCCTATGATGTGCGTGTGTAGTTTCCTTGTCGTTATGCCACTTTTTATGTAGTGTTACTTAACTGTCTGCTCCAGAACTTTCTTACCTGCTTCTGTGCACAAGGTCATACAAAAGGAAAAATAATGGTCAGAAGCTGTTGTAACTTTATGACTGTAAACAAAGCATCTACAGCAAATGTTACAATAGCAACATGTTTGTCTTTATTGGGTAAAAATAAAATATTTAATTCATATTAAAGAAATAGAGCTCGGACAATTCAAATAGTGTTTCTTTATTTTTTCTATATTTTTTCTGACACGAAGAATGACAGGGTGATGTATTACGGAATTTAAAAGAAAGAATATTCAAGATTCAAGTAAAAACTATGTTATTGTGCAAAAACATAATGTTTTGTATGTTGTGTAATCCATCTGTTCAGTCACATTTAAAGATAGAAATAGAGCTCTCCCAAAACAATTGCATTTATTTATTCAAATATTTTCTTACAAAATAATAAATTGTAATCGTCTGCCTCTTGCTCCTTCGTAATATCCGGTATGAACGTCAAACTTCCGGTCTGCTTCCTTCGTGTAGCTTTAGCACAATGACGTCCTGTAGCGAGGTTAGTAGTTTTTCTATTTTAATTTCAAATGACCCAATTTATTTGATGTTGTGGCAGATTATTGTCGATTAATATATTGCCAATAAGACCGATGTTTCCTTTTCCCAGTGGAGACTGTGTTTCTGTTCCTCTCTTGTTGTTTACAGTCTCGTGTTGTTAAGCTAAGCTAACCGATGTTAGCGGTTGCTATATAACGTTAGCTCGTCGTATACTATGAGACGTGTTGCCTTCTCTGTCTGTTTCTGCCAGATATTTCCCGCTATCTTGCCTGTAAAGGACTACACTTCGCCATTAAGCGGTCTGATTTAACTGTTCTGAAAATCCTGTCGTTATTTTCAGGAGTCTGTTACAGCCACCGAAGAGGAACCCACAGAAACTCTTCCGTCCCAGAAGAGAGAAGGTCGACTACGAAAATTTCGAGAGTTACATTTTAAACGAGTGAGTTGTTTCGTTTAGAGAGAAACACAAGAAACACTGTGAATCTTTCAGCAAAAGTTCAAGAAATAATGATGTTCTGGTCCATCCTCTGCCCCAAAATATTAGGTGCATGGATGGTGTTGCATACAGATGCTTGTACAACATGTCAACATGTGTTATGTTCAACTGCAGAATGAAGCACGTAAGCTCAATCACCAGGAGGTTGTGGAGGAGGACAAGAGACTGAAGCTGCCCTCCAACTGGGAGGCTAAGAAAGCCAGACTGGAGTGGGAGCTTGCCGAAGATCAAAAGAAAAAGGTATTTATGAACTCTATAGTACTCTGCATAGTTAGCATAATGAAGAGATATTACTGATCAGATTGTGAAAGCAAAGATCAGAAATAGATGCAGTGTCAACAATGAGCATCTTTGTCGACTTGAAGTCATCTAATTATCTCAGATGTCATTTCTCTCCCCACATTGACGTACTTGTGATGAAGCCATAGAATTATTGCTGAAGATGTAGTTGGTGTAGTTTACTCAAGAGGAGGGTGCTTTGAGGATATAAATTGAAACTGCAATGACTAAAGCAAAGTGGTGTGGTAGCAAATAAACAGTGCAAAATATGTTGTTTTGCATGTTGCTTTGTCTTTGATTTCGTACATGGCTAGAGGAACAGCTTCTCTAAAAGCACAGTGCACTAACCTCCATTTGGCTGATACTTGTTTGACTCCCGCTGCACTGCCTGATTCCACCAGATGCATGGCTGTCTGGTGCCTTCAATGCCATTTACATGCATACATTCAGGGCCTAGATTTTTCGTTAGTGCCATCTGAAAGAATGAGGGAGGGACAGTTTACTCACGAAATGTCAAATCAGTGTCATACAGTGTTACAGACATATATATATACACACACATACATACATACATGTATATGTATGTACACCACATGTAAAAGATTCTCATGTAAACCTGGATATAATCTGAAAGTTTGAGGATTTAGAAACACAAATTTGTGGCACTGAAAAACAAGGTAACATTTCCTTGAGTTGTGCGGCAGCTGTAGCTCAGGAGGTAGAGCGGTCTCTGTCGAAGTGTCCTTGGGCAAGATACTGAACCCCAAATTGCCCCCGATGGCTGTTCCATCGGCATGAGAATGTACGTCGCTTTGGATAAAAGCGTCTGCCAAGTGAAATTGTAGAATTGTAGTTGTATCCCTTTCATTGAAGTATGAATTCAGATGGATTTAGCCTTTCACTCAAATTGTTAAGCTGGTATTTAAAAAATTAGTATTCCATTCAAAACAAATGCAAAATAGAAATATCTTGAACAGGGGTCTCAGACTTTTGGACCCTACTGTATGTATAATATATATTTGGCTTTCAGGAATGTGCTGCCAGAGGGGAGAACTATGACAGAGTGAAACTGCTGGAAATCACTGCAGACGATGCAGAGCGGTGGGAGAGAAAGAAAAAGAAGAAGAACCCAGACACAGGATTTGCAGGTTGGTGACTGTCTCCTGTGAAGACAGACATAGATTATTTGTGTTGCAATTGGTTTACACATTGTGAGACATGTCCAGTGGGAACAAATTAATTGCCAAATAACTCATTGTCACAATCAGTTGGCCTGGCCTTGTCTTCACAATTTACAATCCCAGGTGTATTATTCTCAGATGAAGCTGCCTAAGGCCACTTTCAGACCAACTTGAGCCCTTTGTGAAAAAATTAAGCTCTCTTATTCATTTTACTGTCAGTCAAAGCCAGCTGCCGTAGCAGGGGTGCCAAGGCAGGCTCTGGCATAACAACACAGGGTTGTGCAGCAAAAAAGTTGGCCTGGCTCATCAATCAAAAACATGCAAGCACACATTCCTGGTGGAGTTCTTTGTAACAGGAACACCATATTTCTACCATCACTTAGCAATTGTTGTGATGAAAGATAAAATACTTGCCGCTATGAAGTATCTCAAGAGTTGTAGAATCCTGTCTATGAGTATTACAAACCATTGTGTAGTGTTTCGGTCTGTAAGGCTTTAAACTCATTAGTCTGTTGCTATTTCATGTCTCACCTGTACCTTAAACGACACAAATAATGACACAGCCTCCTGCACTTACAGTATTTTGTGCTGCAATTTAGTCTCACAGATCAGCATGCGCACAGACTTTTCAACCTTGTGTTGTGTTAGAAGAAACTAAAAGACTGCCATCTTTTGATTATGCCACTTATGCCATCACCAGCATCATATTGGTTTTAAGGAATAAATAGCTGTGTAAACTCATTAAGCTCAGTGTACAGACTAATGGCAGCGTTTTTTATTTAGCTTTAATGTTTAAAAGAAATCTAAACAGATGAGGCTTTTTCATCAATCAGAAGGAAACTTCTGTCCTCATACACTAATATGATCATGGTTAGCAGTCATTGTTTAACACACTAAAATGGTTGTCACTGACTGTTGTGACTCTGGAATGGCATGAGTAACCCCTGTCACGCTATAGAACCCCAGTCTATTTGTTAATCTATTTAATACAGTGAATTTTAGGGTACAAGTTGTACACTGATTCTGGTCTACTTTTCTGTTGTGCTGTGTCATGACATGTGACTGAGAAGTTTTTCCGCTTCTTTGTCACACAGTGAAATGTTGTTGCATAGCAGAAGTGCATAGTGCAATACTGGTTGCATGTAAAGACCCCTTGGGATATTAATCATCTCAAACTGCTCCCAATTTGATCTACCGACAAAAGGCTTGCTGTGTCTCCTAAATATGGCTGCCATCTGTTGCATCAAAACCTTCTCTGAATTAAAACCTCTGGGGAGAAAATTATCATCAGAGGGGCTTCAAGAGAAGAAGGGAGGAGGAGACTTGCCTCTTCATCCCCCTTAACCAGCCGCAGGTTGTGTTGCTGAGCCTCGTGCCTGCTTGCTGTTTGTTCCGGTAATTATAACCCAGTCTATTTTTTCTCCCTGTCTCACACAATGGACTGCAGGTTATGCCGAGGCCCAGTTCCGACAGTACCAAAGGCTCACCAAGCAAATCAGACCAGACTTGGAAGGCTATGAGAGGCAGAGGGAGGAATCGTGAGTTAAGCCTTCCTTTGCTGTGACAGTACTGTATTTGTGTCTTTCAATACTTTATCTAGATGGACAGGCAGCTCATCATAAGAAGAAATGTCCCCTGGCATTGCTACATCTTTGTAAATTTCCACTTACAGGGCCATAAAAATGATACATGAGGACGTCTCTGCTATTAAGGCCGTAACTGTGAAATGTCTAGTCAAGTAAAATGAATTGTAACAATTTGCTTGCCATAATCATCTCAGAATTCACAGATCACATGTGCACAAAGCATTTTCTATATAATAACTTGTACCCCCTCATTTGCCCTGGGGTCAGTGTTGACATACAGTAGCTGCTGCTAACTCCTGAAATCATTTTCGGATTTTAAAAGGGAATGCACACCAAGGTCAAAGAAGAGTTCAGTGCCTGCAGATTCTTTGCCCTTAAAGGCTGACGCATGCAGAACCGTGAAGGATGCACCGACACATTATGCCCTGAAACCAAATCATCTTCTCTCGTTTGGATGATCGTGATCACAATGATGGAATAGAAAAGTCTGTTTAAGCATGTTTAAACGGTTATTCTCTGTGGTTATGCATTTCTAATTCCTTTGCTTGTGCTCCACAGCGGTGAGGACTTCCACCCCACATCCAATAGCCTGATTCATGGCACCCATGTTCCCACAAAGGAGGGCATTGACCGCATGGTGGAAGATGTTGAGAAACAGTAAGTCACACTCAAAAACAGACAGTGGAAGAGAGATGCCACATCCTCTCCTGACCGTTCACTAATTTAATCTTGTTCCCAATCTGCCCATTTGTATCGGCCTGACTCACTGGGCACCACAAGCATAAACCTTGGTACTAACTGACTGTTCTTTGATGCCTGTGCTCTGTAGCTGGTGCCAGTGAAAAATAACAAGAAGCTCTTGACTGGGCTAACAAGCTAAATGCTAATGATGGAAAACTTTGACGAAATAATGAACTGTATATAAAA
The DNA here is from genome assembly GCA_025331565.1 of Holacanthus passer. Taxonomy (NCBI): domain Eukaryota; kingdom Metazoa; phylum Chordata; class Actinopteri; family Pomacanthidae; genus Holacanthus; species Holacanthus passer. The sequence continues at coordinate 2,215,240 of JAFREQ010000018.1, read as the reverse complement.
TGTCCCTCAACAGAATTTCTGACTTTATTTAAAAAAAAAACACAGGTGTGCTAAACACTGTTTAGGTGCAGCCATGCTGGCTTTGATTTGCTTGAGCAATTCAAACAACCCAAATTGTTTTTGCATTTATCTCAGACAGACATTTGTTTCAGTCAGCCCTCTTTTCCGCCACTGGAACACCACTGACATAGTGTGCAGATAGGTCTGAAAGTTTCTCAGTCATAATAAAATGTTTGTGCTTGAGTTTGTGACCTCTTTGCCAATTTAGAAGAGGGGGTTGTTTGTTTGAAACCGAGCCTATCAGATCTGAAGGAATCAGCCCCAGAGTGGAAATCCTGATGCCAGCAACTGGCAGGAGGCAGTTCTTTATTATCTGCATAGGGTGATGTTTACGGGGGGGGCAGCAGCTTACTCAAGTGGACCACCTTTAATAGAATATTTCTCAGGGTCCCAGTCAGGACACAGCTCCTGGTCAGACAATGGCAGTACATGGTCTTTTGTCAAACAAATGGTCCATACCAGTGGCAGCTGGCCAATAGAGGGTGCTGGGGTGCCACTCCAGCACTCCCCACATCCTTCATTGAGAAAGACTTAATTACTTTGAAATATATATATATATATGTATATATAATGAGCAAGGTAAATATTATATAGTTATTGAGTAAGTTGTCCTCTTCAGTATATGCGATAGGAGCTTGTCAGCTTGTGATTTACACACCGTCAAACCACTGGGTGGCAGCAGTGAGCAAGTGGCTTGTGATACGTCTGACATAAAATGCAGCAGAATGCATTGTTGAGCATAGAGTTGGAGGAGCCTTGTGTAACAGATGGAGAGTGTAATATAGCTAGCTAGAATGGAGACCAAAAATTCATTTAAGTCACTAAAATTAGCACTTTTTGAGAGAAAAACATTGTGAGAGGAGCTCAGAGACAAAGAGCTTAAATGCGATCAGCCAGATATAATCCAACAACAATCAAAAGACAGAGGAAGACAATATACTTGGCCGTTGACAAGCAGCTGGTTTAGTAAAAAGGCTTGGCTAAGTGCATGTAGTGATACCGGTGTGATAGATAGGCAGGCAGGCTGGATGACTCACTCACTCACCTACTCGATCACATGAGGAGCATGAGTAACGGTAACAATAAAATTAAAAGCAGAATCCAGGAGACACCCATCCTGAGCAGCTTCTAATTCAGTGGAAGTGTTTGGATGGTATTAAAGACACCGGAGACATCAAAAAACATGATTCTCACAGAGCCACCAGCACCATCCAGGTGAGAGTGAGCACGCTGCAGCAAGTAGATGACAGCATCATCCACATCCACATGAGACTGACAAACCAACTGAAACACATTTGCTTTCCCTGCCTCCTGTCAAACGACAGGATCAGACCCAGCATAGATTCAGTCAGGATTGAATGATTTTTAAAGCACATATAGGGGACAAAAAAAGGCATGAACAAACTAGTGTCCACATAAGAAATCTCAGCAAATACAAATAAGAGCCTTGTGTGTACTATTGTGTTAGTACATGTTTGCTTAATTTTTGGTATAGCCCTCTCTAGAGAAAATGCACCAGCAGCCACTGGTCCATACAATGCTAAGTGTTGTGGTAAGTGGGTGTGGGTAGATGTTTTGACAAACCTTAATGAAAGCCACATAAGAGGCCCAACACAGGAGATCAAACAGTACCTTTGGTGTCCCTCACATTTAACTGACTGCTGCTTCAAGCATTTTAGTTTTTCATTAAGTTTTTCTCTTTGCTACAGAAGCCCCTTTCGGCCTATGATTACCCTGTTCTTTCCCTGAGCTGTTCTATATTTGAGACAGTCTAAGACTCGTGTTAGAGATGCGACTGTGGGGCATTAGACAAGGATTCTGTTGCCAGGGTATGACGCACCACAATGCTTTGAAGACACAGTGAATCAAGACTGGGACTCACAAATTGACACTATTTTCCTCTGAGTATGTACTTGCGCATTCGGTTTTCCACTGCCACTGTCCTTGCCAAATTTAAACGCGCGCACCCCCCCCAAATTATTGCCTGTAGCCAATTATTGTTATTGGATACGCCGTGGATAGTGGCCATACCGGTTTATGAAATCCTCGCTAAGCTGCTTTTATTTGCAATTGTCAGGATCGAGAAGCGGGCCAAGTACAGCCGACGCCGGGCCTACAATGACGACGCAGACATCGACTACATTAACGAGAGGAACGCCAAGTTCAACAAGAAGGCGGAGCGTTTCTACGGCAAATACACAGCGGAGATCAAACAGAACTTGGAGAGAGGCACGGCTGTCTAGTGGGTCCAGTCCCTTCAGTGGATGTTCACCGCTTTTTCATTTATTTTTTTTTATCAGGCTGAGGTTATTTTAGGCTGAAAGCTAATTCAATTTTCTGTAAGATGTGTACTGTGTGGTGTTCCTTTGTACAGTATTCAAAGTTAAAACAACTCTGTTATGATTATTCCTATCGCTTTTATTTTTAAATAAACCACTTCCAATTATCCAGTTATCTCGCACACTTCTTGGTTTTTCTGTTGTTTTTACTGCGTGTGGTCTCATGACGGAGACGTTTTGAGCGTGAGAATGAACTACCATTAACTACCATCAAACCTCAGGGCATGTTTAGCAGAAGATGTCAGCCAAAAGAATGTTTTAGTGGAGGTGCACACAGGAGATAAGGACCAACAATTGAGCAATTCAATTTATTCATTATCGCCGACATCTCAGCTGAACCAACTTGCCCCGAGCTGCGACGCAAGTGGGAAAGCCTTGTGACTGGAGAAGACATGAAAGCAGGTTCCCATGGAAGTCTCCCGTTCTTGATCTCCAGCCGGTGTGAATATATAGCGGGAGCAAATACATTCTCAGTATGTTAACAGTTTTTTTCATTACACACATTCCCAATGCAGCTATTGACATGAATAAAATTACACAGATAAAAAAAATGTAATATTCTAATCCATAATAAAGGTTATGTGTAATGAAATGGAATGACACTGGAAAATGTATTGAATTGTGTTTGCAATGGCCACTTCTCCTGTACAAAGAAACAAATCTCTCACAGTGTTCTGGTGGGGTTTTGTGGGGCCTGCTGGTGGATCTTGACCTTCAGGCCTTTTTACTTCTATTGAGTAAGTATGGTTATTGACTGGGCCATTCCAACACCTTTATCTTCTTCCTCTAAAACCAGTTGATAGTCTCCTTTACAGTATGTTTTGGATTGTTGTCCTGCTTGAGGTCCACCCATGTCTCCTCTTCATCGGCCTGGTGGATTTCAACAGATTCTTCTTGAGAATTTTCCAGGACATTGGACCATTCATCTTCCCTTTGTTAATTCAGATTGTGCCAGTACCGTGGGAGGAGAAACAGCCCAATATCATGTTGCTTCCACCTGCCTTTTCATCTGTGATGTGGAGTGCATTGCCTATTGTTTTCTCTGTGGCGACTGGACCTGCTGCCTCAAGGTCTGTCTGGAGCTCTTTTTGAGTGGACCTTGGCTCTTGATCTACTCTTCTGACTAACATTTTGAATGCTCAGTTAAAAATTTTGTGAGAGCTCCTGTGCATGCTGATGGTGGAGTGGTGTTTCTTCCACTTGCAGATAATGGCCCCAGTGGTGCTTATAGGAACACTAAGAAGCTGAGAAAGGTCTTGGGAGAGCTCTTTGCCTCTACCCATGGTAAAATATTTCTTGCATGACAGCTTGGTACCAATGATTTGTTTACTTGTATTCAGAGGTGGGTAAATACTAATCTACTAACATGCACTAACCCAGCAGATTCTAACTAGCACTGGAAGGAGAACCAATTAGTGGAATTTGGTACTTTTTCAATTCTTTTTTCCTGTGTCATTCCACTTAATTTACTTTTTTATGGATTGGAATGTTAAGATTTGTGTAGTTTCATTGAGTCAATGTCTGGTCTCAATTTCATGTGAATGGCTGCATTGGAAATGTGTTTTCATGAAAGAAATGTTGTCATGTTGAATCCCCTTCTGTGGGGGCATTGCACCCTCTACTGGGCAGACAGTCGGTGGTTTGTATGATTTGTGTAGGGAAAGTCTCAGCAGCAGGGAATTAAATTTATATATATCAATTATTATATTCTGCTATATTTAACGAGCGTGAGTCAATCATGGTGAAGCGCAATAAATTTATGGGGAGCCCTCAAAGGATGATGTGCAAAGACGAGTTGTTTATGTTTCGCTGATGAAGGGTAGAGGAGGTCTTCAAATGATGTCTTTGATATCTGACTCTGCTCTCGAGCTGTTAGGAGTGGATTCAGTGTTCAGGTGTATGATTGTGATATTTTTGTAGTCTTATCTGATTAGCCTGAGGAATATTGGCGGGGAAGTGTATAAGGAACAACACAGCATAAATTCACTGTTATGTCTCACAGACAATCTGACACCTTTGATTTTTTTTTCAAGGCCAACTGCCAGTTAAAATGTTCCCCGTAAAGCAAAATGGGTTTGATTTAAGCTGAGTAAACATTAGAAAATGACTGGATAAATATCAGTGAGTGACACAAAAGCCTGCAAGTGACTAAGTGGTGCCAGTTCTTATTTTAATAAAACCTCATAATAAGCAAAACATACGTACACAATGACTCCATAAGACACGAGAATGACGAGATTAACCTGTCTGTCCACTATGTATTGTTAGTGCGTATATCAAAGATCAAAGATAGTAAACAAGACCGACTCCCTGCTCTAATATCTCTTCTGCTCCAGTTCCACCAGCCTCACTGTGTTGTGTATTTGCATGTCTTATCTCCTATCAAAGGAATGAATCAGGATTACAGGTCGGTTTACAGCAGGAGACACGCAGTCTGGCAGTCAGACATATTGGAAACTCTGTGATTTCACCTTTTTATTACAACAAACTGTGACATGTATCATGACTATCAGCCTGAAAAATCTTGGGAGGATTTAAAATTTACGACCTACTCAATAGATTGTTTTCTCACCCAATGAATAAGTAGGCTTCTGGCAATACCTCATTAGTAGTTTTATCACAAGCCAAGAACCCATCAAGATAAATACACACAGGCTTTAGGGTAAGTAGCACGGCCGCCACAACAGCAGGATATATCAAGTTACTCAAGATGGAGCATGCTCAAATTCTGTGTACGCAGACAGCTGACGGTGATTGATGGCTGGTGATCATCTGAGTCACGTCGGCAAAAGAAAGGTTCTGTGAGCATGGCTGTGATTCCTGGATAGTGACTGATACATTATTACAGGTGTTATTCACCAGACATTTTGACTCGTCATTGGAAAAGCACAGGTGATACTAAAAGCATGAACGACGCCTCTGTTGTATTCAAGTGTCCCAGCAAGCACAATTACATATATCATGACCCTGAAGCTCAATGAAATTCAGTCATCACTTTTGTTTTGAATTTTCTGCTCTTACTCATGTCAGTGTCTTCAATGAAAAAGGATTTGATGCAGAGGGCACAGTAACACACAAACTGGCCTGATAATCACACCAATTTGCCATTATGTATCACTTCACTCATATTTAAATTACCCAGCAAATAGGAGGTGTTGGCGGTGAGGTCTGGAACCAGGCTGCTGCATCAACCTCAGTCTCAATTGCTTAATTAAAACATTAGTCTTCAAATCTATGATAATACTGACACCTAGTGGTGATTATTGAATTTGCATCTGAAAGACAGGCAACTGGCAACAGATGACCAAAAAATGCCGAATCTCTTTTTGCAGTGAGGCAAATGTGTCACCTAGTTGTTAATGTAGCTACTTATCTATTTCCAGACTGTTAATGTAATAATTTTTATGTTGCATCGCAAAAACTGACATTTTGGGATAACACTGGCATATCCCAGCATAAATAATTTTTACTACAGTAAGTATGACTTACCCTTATTATACATGAGCATTACAGCGTTGTAAGTTTATATTTAATGTACCCAGCACAAATACCTGAATACACCATTAGTTTCTACTTTATACTGATTGTAGTCCGCATTGGAAGTCCTGAAACGCTTGATTCTGATTACCTTCCTGTTGATGAACTGATTTTGAAGGCTCAAAATGGAGTCACTGAGTGCAGATCAGTGATTTATGAGACTAATCCCAAAAAACAGACAGAAACAATCACTTAATTAAATAAATATCTTTATTGAATCCACAAACAGCACTATACACAATGAAGGGAAAAAAATAATCCCACCTGAACGAATTCTTCACTTCGTCCCACTTAATTCTTTTACATCTGAAAGAAAATGTCGACCATGAAATGAACGTGATATGTACAAAAATATTTACAGTATTTACAGTGTCTGTGTACTCTGCCACACTATCGTAACGTGGAGAGTGTGTGTTTGCGTGCGTTGGAGGTTTGGCTTGATTTGACTGGAACCCAGTGGCCATAGGGCTTCCTGCTTTCATAGATGTCCACCCTTGGCGTTACCTTAGCACAAGATGGAGCTGCCACTGTTGGTTTGACCACAGAATTCTAACAGGACAAAATTGGAAGAGAAAAAAAGACATTAGAACACATTAATATATGTTCAGGTTAATGTAAAGCAGTGTTTGTGGGGAAAAATGAAATTTAATCACTTACATTAATGCTGAAAGAGATTATTTTCCTTTTTGGGGACATCTTTGGGATGGACATGTCATCAGGCTCCTCCTCGTTGCTCTGTTTCAAAAAGACAAGAAAAGCAGACCTAGTTAGACATGTTCAGAAAACTGATGGCAGAGTGAGCTTTGACAGCTTGTGAAGTTCATATAGATGGATTTTAGCTTCCATTACCAATATTGTAAAGCACTTCTATTGCAAAGATATTTAATGGTTAGCTCCAACAAACTGCAGCTCTCATGCACACACCCCCCACCCCTAACACTGCTGTCTCTGTCAAAGGCTAAGCTTGACAATTAAATGAATGCTTCAAGGACAAGCCTTGAAACAGAATAAAAACAAAAAAAGCAAACAAAATATCAAGATAAAAAGGATGTCTTCTCTGTCTACAGTGGCAGAATGATGGCGACGTAGGTTTCCCAGCCCCTCAGCACACGGCCGTGTACCAACTTATCTTTGGCATACGGAGAGGAGTTCTTCATCTGTTTTTAGCTCTCTTGACAGGACTATAACGCAGTCCACACGCCTGTGCTCCATCAGCGAGTGGAGGATTCTGCTAAATAACAATGACCCATTTCAACTGCAAGCATAAAGACATTTGTAATGTCAAAATTCTAAAAAAAAAACCACATGGAGTCAGTGCAATATAATATCTAAACTGCTTGTGCATCATCTATGTATAGTATCTACATGTGTAATTAGCATTTGAAAGGACTGTGTGCATCATGTCTAAATGTGAGGTAATCTACAAATGTGCTTGTTTAATTGCAAACCTCTGATTGATAAACTAAACATTGTGAACATTTCAAGAGTTATCAATTAACCTTTCACGCAAACACATATTGTCGTCACCCAAGTCACATGACAGCCCTTTAATCCCAGGTGCCGATGAGTGAAGGAGACCACTGTCATGTTATCTATGAAGACAGGAATAAATACAGAGAGTATGTGTGTTCCCTCAGGGGTCCAAAGGTCAACACAAGACAGGAAATGCAACACAACCAAGACTTCAAGCTTGTCAATAAACCATTGGAGACATTACACTGTGCTTGATATACATTTGTTTCAACTTTGATAAAATGGTGGGATAGCTAGGATTAACTTTTTTTTTTTTTTAATTCTTACTGTACAGCAAAAGACATAAGTCCATTACCCATGTGTTAAAATGAATTAATGGTCAGTGCATCATTGTGCAGAAGTGGTATGAAAAACTATTTGCTGTCCTAAAATACTCAGCATCCTATGCCTTGTATTTACATCTAGTCCTTTATTGAAAAAAAAAAAAAAAAAAATACTAGGCCTAATCTGTGACAAAGCCTTATTTTATGTTTGTGACGTGTTGAATGTGAAGCCGACAGTCACTCTCAGACACCCACCTGTGACGGAGTCTTTTCAGGGTCTTGTCTCACCCATGTCTCTGGCTCTGGTGATATCCATTTGGACTCCGACTGCTGTGACAGGATTGGCTTCACACTCTCAGGAAGTTCCAGCTTCTCTTTTCCTAGGATCTTCTCAGCATTGGCTTGTGCAGTTTTGAGGAGTTCCCTTTTGTCTGGAGAACAGAAACAAGTTTTGAGAGAGGATTTAAACTGTTGTAGAGTTCAACATTTTTTCAACTTCAGAGACTGTCTCACCAGGTAATAAACAAAAATTCAACTGACCATTACTATTCCTTCGTTTCAATAAATCAACTTACCTTCCACACTTAAACTGACAGAACATCCTGAAGATCTGGAATGGCTCCTGCGAGTTCTGGACAGGGATCGAGAAAGCTTGCATCTAAACTGGCTCTCAGCCTTCGTGTGCCTGCTCTGACGGCTGTAAGACCTGGAGCGGGACCTGTAGCGTCTGTGACGCGAGTACCTGTCTGCAGAGGGTGAGCGGCTGTAAGACCGAGAGTGGGCCCTGTAGCGGGGTGGTGAGGAACGGCGATGGCGCCCACGGCCATATCTGCGATGGCTGTCACAGCCACAGCGGGAGGACCGTCTGTGGCAACGAGGGTGAGAGCGGGACCTGGGATGAGAGGAGGACTTGCTGTGGGGTGAGGATGATGAGGAAGATGAAGAGCTGTAATGTCCCCTGAGGTTGCCTCGCCCCCTGTGGTGGTCAGAGCCAGAGGAGCGGCCACCGCTGCTGCTTGTGGATCTGGAGCGAGAGCGAGATAAGGTGGGGCTTTTCTGGTCAAAGATTACACTGATACCATCAGTCTGGCGAGCTTGGGCCATTTCAAAGTGTGAATCTCTTCCCTTAGCCATTGTCTTGTTTTCAGCCACCTGAAACAAGCCAAATAAAAATAAGCATAAGTATTTTAGAGAAACAAAGAATCTTGAATGAGCCGGTGTTTCAGTTAAACTGGTGGGTGAATTAACTGGTGATATTATAGTGTGTGAGGCTCTGTTGAAGAGTCCTTGTCAACTAACCAAAATTAATGTTCCAGCAAACTGACTCTATTGTAATGCCTCAAAAGACACGGACAATAACAACGTGACAGAGAGGCGAAGTAATCGGAATATTGACGACACATCTACCTCTCTTCCGGGAATATCACGGGTTAATTCAACCATCAGTTGAACTGCAACACCGTAGTAGTAATAACCACAGTAGTAATAACGTATATCATTGGATCATTGAAGGAATTACCTCGATAATAACAGCTACAAGCTACGTGTAAGCTTGTGTTGCATAACAGGTTTCTCACTGCTGCCCCTAGCGAGCAAAACAAAGTTCCACAGCTGTAACGGCTGACTGGAGTGAACTGGAAATTTCCACAATGACGCAGTCTAAGGCTAGCTCGACTAGCTTGAGCTAACTTCTGCTATCAGTCAAGAAAACTTTCTAATTCCATTCGCTTGTGATTAAAAACGACTTTGACATAAACAAAGCAAATACACGAACAATAAAATTATAATAACAAAGGTCGAGTAACGGCAACTATTTCTATGTAACGAGATCGGCAAGACAAAGTTATGCTAGCACATGTTACTTACCAGCTCGACTGTAGGTTGAAAGCTTTGTTCTGATAACGCCGATATAAACGAATTTTGTCAAGAAAGTCGTCTCCTAAAACATATAAAGAGGCGATAACTGAGCGATAGAACTCAAGATGCTCAAATGTTTTGGTTTGTGATCAAAAATTTATGAAAACGCAACCGTTGTATCTTCGTCGGAGTCGAAGCTTCTGTCGTCGTCACTAAAATGAACCGAGACTGTGGCAGCAACGAACTTTAAGAGGAGGCTGGAAAATTACAGTCACGTGGTGTTCAGAACGATTCGATTATTTTGAACGGATCATTGTACGACGGAAGGAGTCGATTCGTTCTGGGCGAACGTTGAGACTTTTTTAATTTCAGCTATATGTATTCTTCAAAAGCGACATTGCCGTATGTGCTCTCATAATCTAATAATGTCTCAACCTCGATTCGGGACGAAAGAAAGGCGATTCACTCAGTCGATTCGTTCAGACTCCGACAAGTTCTTCAAAAGAATCGAATCGTTTTTCGCCGATCTGCAAACCCGCAGAGAAGCAGAAGTGTTTGGATCCACTTTGACCGAAACCAGCGAAAATAGGACAGAATGCAGTATTTGCAAAAAATCTTGTTGTGTCTTCACAGCCGTTGTGAATGCATATATTATAAAGCAAACTGAGCAGATAAGAAAAAGCATGTCCTAAATTCTGTTGAGTTCGAGCTTGTGCACGCAAAAATAACACATACACATATTTGTTGTTTATGCGTGTTTTTTAGTGAAGGAAACATAATTCAGCAGCTGAGTGCCCGCAGCAGTATCCATTGTATTGTGTTTTCTTCATATGATGTACGAGTGAATCCCGCAATTAATCTTATATTGTTATATTACATAATTACTACTTATATAACCTCACCCCTTAAAAGGACAACTCTCCACAGTTACACAATGCCAATCCACAGCAATCAATTCAGTGCATATGACCAAACGCAAACTTGTTTTGCAGCAGTTGAGATCCATTGTACACAGCTTTCTATAATTAATCTTTTGAGAGAAAGACCATGGGCGTCTATCATTGGATTGTAGCAATATAAAATAAAGTTAATGATACATGATATGCCATAATAAAACAATTTTAAAAAACGTGTCTGGGTTATAAGGTGTCATAAAAGGATGATAAAGTTATCGTCATCATTAGTAGCAGTCGTATGTATGTAGATAGATAGATACTTTATTTTGATAGTATGAGTTGAACACATCACATTAAATAACAGGATACAACATAACATAAACCACCATACAGTGCAATTAACAAGCTCTGAATCACTGACTCTATAAGTAATAGTGTACAGTAGTACAGATTGTGCAAGATGTATGTATGAATTATTATTATTATTATTATGGCGATATTGTTCATGTTTCAGCATGTGGACTGAACTTGATGATATTGCCCTTTAATTGTAACCTCGCCATGCACGGGATCTCGCGATATTTCATAAAGCCAAACCTCCAACCTGTTTACCTTGTAGATACTTGTGTCTCCGCAGAGACATCGAGTTGTCAGTCGTGTCGCCTGCACGCCTCAGTCTTCTGGTGACCAGATACGTAGACAGAAGAGAGCAGAGATGGACATGTTGAGCGCTCTGCCGTCCAGCTTCGGATATGTCATCTTAATCTACGTGTACAGCTGGGTGATGCTGGCGTATTTAGGATTCAAGGTTGGGGGTGCCAGGAAGAAGTACAACGTTCAGGTAGTTGGTTAAAACTAATAAAGTTAACAGTGGACGATTATAACTGTATTGGAAGCGTTTGTCATGTGTGTCTCCTGTCTTTATTGTATGTTCGCAGTATCCCGCCATGTACAGCGACAAGGACCAGATCTTCAACTGTGTGCAGAGAGCTCACCAGAACACTCTGGAGGTGTACCCACAGTGGCTCGTCTTTCAGACCATTGCAGCTCTTGTCTACCCGGTATGCATCATTTTTGCACACATTTAATCATGATCATGCACAATGCACAGCCACCAATGTGTATGTTGTCTATATTCCTTTGCCTTAACAACTGAGCTTAGAAGTGAGTATAAAGGTTATAACAACTGTTACCACACCTAATATCAGACGTGTGGGAGGGTCAAGCATTGCTCATGATCTTTAACATACATCCTCCAGATAACAGTCTCATGCTCAAAAAGACAGTGTCACAGTGACTAAGCATATTTTCATCAAACTTGCATCACCCCTATTTCCCACCTGATTTGTGTTTCTCTCTTTCTGTGGTTTTAATCTCAGATGTCAGCATCTGTGCTGGGGGCTATTTGGGTGACCAGCAGGTTTTCCTACGCCTGGGGCTACTACACTGGAGGTAAGACTGGCATTGTGTAAATGTAATGTGGAAGCACTTAATGGGGGGCAAGAACACCTCATCTCTGTTCACCCACTCTTTTTTATCTGTTTTACATACATTTCTAGGCTGACATAATACATTTAAAATACAGACCACCAATATTATTTAGAGAAAGTTATGGAAAGTAACTAAATACATTTAGTCAAGGAATGTACTTAAGTAAAATTCTGGGGTTTTTCCATTTTATGCTATTTTTTAATTTTTACTGCACTACATTTGCCTGACAACCACAGTTACCTTTCAGATTAAGATCTGACATAAAGAAAAATAGAATAAGATTTCCATCCTTTTTTGGCTTTTGACCTCTCACAACAAAGCAGTGTCAGGTTGGGCCATCTTGTCACATTTGATGCCCATGAGTAGTTTGCAGTGATTTTCCACTCTACACTTCTCATATGATATTATTTAAATTACCATTCAGTGAACAAAGAGGTAAAATTAGCCATCATTTCCCAAAACAAATCCATCCAAAATGGCCCCTCAGATTTATTTTGACCCTTGTAACTCTTTGGAGGGGGTTCAAAAGCCATAAACTGGGTTAATACTGGATTAAAGTACCTAACTGTGTATAGAGTAGTTCAAACTAGCTCAACTCTGACCAGCTACAGCAGTAACCATGCTACCTACAGTACACATTGGTGCTGCAAGATTAACAATTGAATAATGTCATATATAACAATATATCAGTCAAACAGACAAAACGAGTACTTTCAGTTTAATACTTAAAGTACATTTAGCTTTTTCTTACTTTTTTACATTGCCGGATTGGTACTTTTAATCAAGCAAAGGATCTGAATACTTCTTCCACTACTATTTAAGTGTTCAAAGTTCCATGAGTACAGGGGCCCTTAACAAATAAAACACAAAGTATAGTAATTTCTGGCATCTGCTATGCTTTGTAATGATCACTGAATTAAGGTCATAAGTCATTTACCTTTTACCATTGCCTTTTTATCTACCGCTGCACTGCAGGTAATTTGCTGATAAATCCTATCAGATCCTATCAGTCTCGTAAAAGATTTAATGTGAAATAAGTTATTTCCACAAAATAACACTTGTATAATCGTAGCATTAGAAGTGTAATGGCTGCAGACCAGGTGTCACAGAGGTGACAGTTGAGGAATTGCCTGAGCGTTTTTATTGTTCCTTGTGCAGTTTCATTCAATCATTCACAGAAGATAAGATAAGATATTTCCTTATTAGTCCCACAATGGTGAAATTTACAAGATAGCATATTAGCCAATGGTAATAACACAAATGAATGACCTACAGTTTGAGGTCTAAATTATGGTAATTGTTTAACTTTGTGATTCTACAACAAAATCAGACCAAAATATTACTTTTACTTTAGTAATCATTTTATTTTATTCTGAGCATTGAATTCATTGTTGTTTCATATGTTTCTGCTTTGGTGAAAGTTTGCATTGCCGTTTTACATTTTGTTTCAGATCCAGCCAAGAGGATGAATGGTGTTTATGGCTACATTGGATTCCTTGGGCTCTTCATTCTGTCCATATCTATAGCCTTGCAGTTGCTTGGAGTCTTTTAAGACAATTGTCATCTTCTTTACTCCTTTATACTGATCTGCATGGCATTTTCAACTCAAAAGTAGCTGTAAAATTTTTTCAATGCTAATTTCAAATTGTGATGCTTAACGTGTTTTTTATGGACCACTATCTCAATATCTTTATATTCCAATATTTGCTGTGAATGTTTACTTCATATAATCATCAACAATAAAGTAGATGCTGACTGTTGGCACCGCTCCAGATGTGTTCTCTATAGTACTCTGTTCACATTTGCAGGCAGTTACAGTTTGTGAATAATAAAAGGGTCAGCAGCAGGCGCTAAGACCCCATGTGACTCACACATGATGTCTCAGGCACAAATCTCCCATCAGAGCACACAGCAAATGGCTTCAAGAAGATCTACTGGTCACCTTTATAAACAAAAATAGATGTGTGTAATGTTCTTTTGATTGTGTCTTGACAGTCGTTTTCCTCTTGAGTGTGCAAAGTGCAAGCTTTTCTCCCTTTGTTTCATTAACCAGCATGAGTTATTTAGCTGCTCGGCACTCACGCCACTGAACCACAGATTAAACTGAATCAAATGCATACAGGGAAATATATACAAGGAAAGAAAATACACATACATCCACTACTTGACATCCTCTCATATGTATTATTTTTTCCATTATTTAGATATTTTTATGAATTATATTCAAGCATTCATTGCTTTTTTTTTTTTTAAATCTTTGATTATTTATGTTATTTTAGTGGTAAATGTACTGGTATGTTATTTTCAGGCTCGAGCATGTGTTGCAATCATAGACTGTATAAAGGTTGCAATCTGCAACAGTTTCAGAAGTGAATGTGAAAGTATAAGGACTCATACACTGTGCTTCCTTCAAGATCTGGTGCTAAGCTCGTAATTCCAATACTAATGACCCGTAGGCCCAAATACCGCCTGTGTAGGGCAATTTAAATATTTTCTTTAAAAATAATGGAGGCAGTAACCACGAAGTGGATTTTGTATAGTTTGGTGAGCGCTTGTAAGACAGGTATCACATATATTCAGTACGTTATACTACACTGTTGTATTAAACTGATGAAAGTGCGCATGCACAATGTTGATTTACATTTAGTCGCTTTTAGTATGAACAGCAGGTGCAAGGTGGAACCGCCCACTCCAGGCACTCATTTACGCATAGCATCTTTGTCACAGCTAAGTCAGTTAACATATTAGCTAATATGCCACATACCATGCAATGGCAACTACTTTTTTAGAATTTCGTGTACTGTTAAACAAATTCCCATTTTATCCGCGACACCTGAAGGCACCAGCATTAACAGCATCTCCGCGGTTCCCTCATCAAATGGGTGTGGATCAACTGCGCATGTGCATGCCAGAGCTCTCTCTCGGAAGCTAAGTCGGGTTTATCGAGGGGGTCCAGATCAAAAACCAAAAATAAAAGGTAAAAACTGCTTTGAAAATGACATAACAATCGAGTAATGCCACCGGGGCGTTTATGTTTGCTTGGTACGACCGTTGTCGTTTGAGTTGTGCTAATATTTTTAGCGACTTCGTAACAAGCAGAAACCTTCAAGGAAATGTTTGCTAACGCCAAGAGCCAAAGCGATGAACAAAAGAATCCGACGACACAGCCGTGTTTTTATCTACTGTTTAAACACACTTTATGTTTTAACAGCTATAAATTGGATACATCGACGACCTTGTTGTCTAATAGATGTTGCAGAGCTGTAGTGTAAAAATCAAGAGTTGGAGGTTGTTGGTGTATTAACCAGGGAGTTGAGCTTCATCTTGACAGTAAAGCGACTGCGCACATACACGCATTGTTTTTTCACAGTTCTGATACCAGTTTGTGAAGGAATTGTTTTAGGCTGTTAAATGTAAAAAAAAAAAAAAAAAAAAAAAACCATGTGTTGTCGCGATAACTGAGTATTTCTATGAAGTTTTTGATGTTTTCAACTTTCACGCATTTTTTTGGACCTGACGCCCTTTTCCCAGAGTCATGTCGGGCTTTCTGGACGGCATCCGGTGCGGAGACTGCGAGTGCAATGTGGACTGGGGAGAGAGGAGAAACACCATCGCATCTATAGCTGCTGGAGTTCTGGTATTTAACAGGATTTTCTCAGTCAAGGCCAGGGAAATGTGGGCTGCTCTGATCTGTGTTCCGGGTTTGTTTTTGCCTCTAGCTATTAAAGCTTCATGTATGCAGAGGTGTGGGTTCCTGTTTTATATGATCAGGATGCAGATTTATCACACATTTTGCATGCATGTTCATGCTTGTCATTAAAGTCGTCAGCTTAACTGTGGATCTTGTTGTTGCAGTTCTTCACTGGTTGGTGGATCATCATCGACGCAGCAGTGAAATATCCTAGTGAGGGAGAGTTTCATCATGCCTATCACACTTGTGGGGTCATCGCTACAGTGGCCTTTCTCATGTAAGACAGACTTTTGTTTCTGTCACAGGAAATGTCTCATTCTTCATCACAAGGTTCAATTATTTGGTGTTGCTTAAGCTTAAAGTCCCATCTCCAGGCCTTCCTCAGTGCATGGAGTTCCTTATTTGTCATGGAGGTAGTATAGTTGTTATCACCTGACCTAAATCTAGCGTTTCAGTCATGTGGTGACTGCTGGCCCAGGGAGGGGGCGGTGGTGTGGTTGCCTGTGTCTCTGTTCAAGGATGATCTCTGGTGTCGGACTGACTCCTGGCTGATGGCTTTAAACCTCTCCTAGTCTATGCTGTGAATGATTTTGGTCTAGTGTTCACAGACAGCTGTTACCACGTGATTTGAAATGCCATATTTAGGTCACATGATTAAAAACGACACCATCTCCATGACAACTGAGCAACTCAATCTGCTCAGGCGGGCCATGACTTGAGGCTGAAAGCTTCTGAAACGCCAAGCAAGTGGACCTTGAGATGGGATTTTTTTTTTTGTCATGCTATTTCTCAGCACATTAGATCCTTCAGTTTGCATAATATGATGTCCGTATTTCTTACAATCTAAGGGACAGGCATACTTATTATATACAGCTCTTGGCAATTATTATCAATTATGGGGTCTGTCAACATAAGCAATCATGTAAAGGTAATTTATGAAGTAGCTTCTGATTTGTTTGTAATTATTTTTATCCTATTTGACCCATCTAGGATAAATGCTGTTTCAAACGGCCAAGTGAGAGGAGACAGCTATAGTGAAGGCTGCATGGGACAGACAGGTGTGTATGATACTACTAACTACTCAATATACTAAATATGTATCTCCCCTCAAACGCTTATTTTCTCCATTTCCCATTTATAATGATCTTTCTATCACTGGATATTTTAATACTGTCAAACATGGTTTCTGCAGTTCTCATGTCCTCTTTTCAGACTGTTTTCTTATGTTACCATTACAGCATACATGCAGTAAAACACAAACCCATAAAGAAGAGCCGCAAAGAGTCACCCAGTAACACACCCTTTCTTATCTCTGTTTGCAGGCGCCCGAGTGTGGCTCTTCCTTGGCTTCATGCTGGCTTTTGGCTCCCTCATCGCCTCCATGTGGATTCTGTTCGGAGGATTCGTAGTGCCTAGTAAGTCCTGTTTGTCTGCTTCGCACGTTGTAACTTAACCTGCTTGACTGTTCAGAGATCAGTTTTGGGGTGTGACGGTGAGAGGCACGTTGGAGTGTTTTAACAGCTCAGACGTGTGTTTTGAAAATTGTCGAGATTTAGGTGAAGCCAGTATGCTGCAGTAACTGATTATACGTGTGCTGTATAAAGTGAGCAAGATGTTGTACAGTATAATCATCATCACTCATCATCTACTGAATGTGACACTGTGTCAAATTATAAATGCAGCCTAATTTTGTAACCTGTAAATCTGTCGTCTTTTGCAGAAAAGCCTGTTGTGTATCCTGGTATTGCCATCTTCTTCCAAAATGCATTCATTTTCTTTGGGTAAGTTAATGTTCCCCAGCGGCGTCTTCAGACCTATGTTTACACTTCATCACAGGTATGTTGTGGAAATATTCTTCTAACACCATCTTCCTGTCTTCTGATTAGGGGCTTGGTCTTCAAGTTTGGACGCACAGAAGATCTGTGGCAGTAATGGACTCTTGTGTGTCTTTATGTCCACTGTTTATACACTCTGCTCTCTGTATTGTATGCGACAATATGCTTTAGTGGTTATTCACTTTATATATAAACTTTTTTAGCTTTCAAATTAACATGTTTAATTTATATCGTTTGCTGTATAATGGCTAAATCATAACCAAGCACAAATTTTCATAGAGTCCTTGAAAGTTGAATATTTTCAAGTGTGGCACATCTTCAAATGTGTCTATTTGCACTCATGTAGCCATGTTGTTTATAATGGTTTACAACTTGTGTATAAAAATGTGTATTTTGGGAGCTTTGCTTCCTTTAACTGTCCACATTTCCTTTGGATATACTTACTTTTCTGACATGCTTTAATTTCAACTGTCAGTGGGGATAGCATAAATTATTATGGTACAAATTATTATTAAGGGCAATATTTCATAATACTGTACACATTTACTGAATGTAGCCATATGGGGTTGTTTGTATTTTTCCTGAAAACGCAACATCAGCTCTGAAACTTTACAGTCACCCAGATTTATTGTTGACTGTTAGGGTTACATTAGCTCACACTGCTGGCCTGAAGTCAACAAAGGTTTCACAGCTGGAGGGTGTCTTTGTGTACTGGAGATTTGTATTTGACGGCAACATTCATCCATATGCTTGTGTAACATTCAACCCGTGAGGTCAGTTTCTGACAACCGTGGCAGCATTAAACAGAAACATACTGAGCAGTAAATGACTCTTATATCCATGCTTCCTCAGTTCAACCTTGATTTTTTTTTTTTTTTATTTATCCCAGTCTTTCACACATAAAACATATACCAACTACCTTGCCTAAAAGTAAAAATAATTGCATGAAATTATATACATTGACATGAGTGAAAACCAAAAAATAGTTTGTACTTCCAGGGTCAGACTTGGTTTGCATCTTTCTCCAGATTCTTACTTGCGCACAGCAAGATGGGGAAACTGCAAAACATGAAAATATATTGTATTGTGAATTTACCTTGTCATGGTACAGCACAACAAAACAAAATAATCCCAAATGTTACTGTTTACAACTCCAATTCCAAAGAAATTGGGATGTTGTGTAAAACAAAACAGAATGTGATAATTTGCTAATCCTCATGACATATACTCAATTGAAAACAGTACAAAGACAGTATAGTTAATGTTTGACCTCATCAACTTCATTGATTTTTGTAAACATCTGCTTATTCTGAATTTGATGGCAGCAACACGTTTCAAAGAAGTTGGGACAGGAGCAACAAAAGACTGAAATTTGTGGACTGATCCAAAAACACCTGTTTGCATCATTCCACAGGTAAACAGGTTCATTGGTAACAGGTGATAGTATCATGATTGGGTATGAAAGGTTCATCCTGGAAAGACTCAGTCGTTCACAAGCGAGGATGGAGAGAGGTTGATTGTAGAAAGGATATTACTACATGGGCTCAGTAAAACTGTTGTCAGTAAACACAGTTTGATTGCAAATCTGTTCTGGTTTTATGTACGTTATACACAGAGTCCCAACTTTTTGGCCGTCAAGGCTGTAGTGTCATTATAGATCATTAGAATTAATAAAATCTTTTCAGTACAGATCTAGAAATCTCTCCAGCTGGATATTTTGTTTGCTTGTGAGAAGATAAAGACTTGATTGCCTACCTCCCAGAAAGCCTGATCATCAAAACATTTCTTGTCTTGGGGCGGTCTCCAGAAGTTCCACTTGAGTAGGAGCCCTTTAAGCAATGACATTTAAATGTCAGGAGGAAAGTTTACAAATGCACACATACTATATAATACAGTATTAATATACACCTGTGGTTGTCAACCTGCATATTGTTACATACTGCACTAAGAGGTGACTTCAGGCGAACCTTGTGTTTCACTAAAATACTGAAAACTTAATGTAAAATGTTAATGCTATGTCAAACTTTACTGTTGATGACATTGTGATGCTACAGACTAGTTCAAGATGGATCTTCTGTCTTGTAGAATTTGTACTTGGCTGTTTGTAATAGAGAGAAGACATACCTGTAATGATTCCCGTGGACAGGCTTAGACTGATGGTGATGAGGACAGTACCGATGTGAAATACAGCAAACCGGATTGCCCTACAAAATAATGGATCAATTACACAAGGTGTCACGCCCTTTGTGTGTGCATGTGTATCGTATGACATTTGCATTCTTACATTGTGGAATCATCACAGTCTCTGATGTATAGGAGGAGCTGTGCCAGCCATCCCAGTAGACCAGGGAGTCCATGTGTGCTCAGGACAGTACAGGTGTCATGGCACTGAAATGCAAGCTGCATGTGGATCTGGAAAATAATATCTAATAAGGAGTTGTGATGCATACAGTATTTAATCAAAGGCTGTGTGTCAACGTAGTGATCAAACCTTGAGGTATCGAAATCCAATGGTTGATACAACAGCAGCAATGAATCCAATCGTCATGGCTTCCCACGGCTGATGAACCGCTGATATGGAGATCCCAATGGCAACACCACCAGCAAAGATGCATGACTGCATATGGAGCTGACAGAGGAGTGAAGATATATATCAGATCTCACTGGTATTAAGAGTATTGATTTCTGATGGTGATTTTGAGGCTGATGTGATACTTAAACAGTTGTAAGTCCTTTCACTCTGTTCATGAAAGAGCATAATGCTGGGTTGACATATCAAGTATCAGATCGTACCAGGTTGAGTTTTCCCTTGGAACTGGAGAGCACAGACACGGCAGCCGCTGTTACAGCGCTGACAGCCAGGGCCAGGTAGGTGCTGCACACGGCCCCCAGCTTCCTCCCAGGAATACGATCGTCCACAAGGACTGAATTAAAGCTGGGCCAAAACATCCAGAGAAACACAGCCCCTGGAGAACAGAGGATTTCAATTCAGATTCTGGTTTGCTCATGCACGGATTGAACTTAAATCTCCAATTGTTAAGATAGACATCCCACTCGCTGCACCATCCTGCAAACCCTATCTAGCAGTAACACTGGGAAAACATGGCCCACTGCTTACCCAACATGGAGAATAATCCTGTTTTGCGATCAAATTTCTCTTTTTCAAATCGCTGCTCGGATCCATTCCGATCGAGGACTAAGGTCAGCATGAGTCCAGAGAAGGCCCCGAAGATGTGAAGCAGCATGATGCTGTTCAGAGGCCTGACCTAGAGTTAATATAAGAACATTTGCAAGAAAGACAGGATGAGTACATAGCATGCACTGCATATGTACAGTATGATGTGAATATGCTTGGCCTGAAGAACCTATGTAATGGTGAAACACAGGATTAAAAGTTGCTTACATTCAACAGGGTGTGAAGGAGCCATTCATTCAGGACAAATCCTGACACCTCCAGCAGGGCGATGAGGATGAGGTGGACAGGGTTGGTCTTCCCCAGCATGGCTCCAATTGAAATGAGGGCAGAGGCTGCGCACATCTCTGCAACTACTAAGCTACAATAAAACATTATAACCATTGACTGACAAATTAGAATTGTGGAATTTTGTTGATGCTGTTGTGACAGATATCTGTTCATTTTAGGAGCATTTTCTTTTGGTATAGGTTGTAGACACTGTATAAGGACAAATGGATTCAGTAGAGATCTTTTTTAAAAACAGGTTTGTGTCATCAAATTTAAAATGTGGCAAAATGACTGCCTCAGCTTCATGACCTACCTTCTTAAATCTATCCTGATCTTTCCTCTGTAATACCAGGACTCAATTCCATTGAGTACGACAGCCCATTGGGTGGCCACAACAGCCACAAGAAGATTAAACGCGGAGCCACTGAAACCATACCGCACTGGAAAAGTGCACAAGAAGCCAAAACCTAGAATCACCATCGCATTCACATCCTGGAACTCTGCAAGAGAAAAGAAGTAGTAGGCTTTAAAAATGACCCAATCACTGTACAGTCTTTTACAAAACAGTCACTTCTGCTTGGTTTCAGCTGATCAGCTTATCAATGCCCAACAGGAATAACTGCTGCCCCTCCCCATACTCCTGGATTCTAGTATACAACTTTATTTAGCTTTTCAAAGAACATATATGAAGTAGATCAAATTTTTTTTTAACATTAATAAGTTATTCAAATAAAGCATGAAACGTCTCCACTGTCCCCCCGCCCTTCCAAACTCACTACTTACCTGGATAAAAGTTGCTGAAGGCAAACCCATCTACTTTTCGATCGCTTTCGATCTCAGTGTAAAAGGCATATATGACAATGAAGGCTGTCTGCAGAAAAAGCAGCAGAGGTGCCAGGCGGGAGCGCAGACTTGGTGCGTACTGAGGAGCCATCGGAGAGGTTCCCTGCACACTTGTCTTCCAACTGACGCATGTGTAGCCCTGGCGCTCTGAAAAGGGCGCAACCACAAGCTCATGCTTTTGTTTTTATCAGCTGCTGGGCATGTGTGACTAGTTTCTCTTTATTAGTCATGACCCCCCCAAAATACAGCAATATTAGCCAATAATTTGACCACACTTCGACAACATTAGAATTAAACAACAAATTAGAATTAAAAAGATATGTGCAGGAAAAAATATGCACATCCTTGTCATTGTAAATATTTTTTTCCTGCACATATCTTTTTAATTCTAATTTTATTCTCTATTTTTTGTACTTTCTATTCTTATTTTTATTTTTTTCAAAATGGTGTTCATAGTGGACAGCAAAGGAAGAATTTCATTGTACAGGAAAACTTGTTTCTTTTAACTGTGCGTATGACAATAAACTCTTTAACCTTTGACCTGCACATCTACACTGTTAAAATGATTGAGCTAATTGACACTTGAACGTACAAAAAGTTTGTCATACATTTACAGACTTTAAACATTTTTCTATAAGAAAGAGAAAGTAAGGCTGTTCATCAATTTGAAGGCATCCAGCGACCAGACCATGAAGAATGTCAATGCTCAGCTGCACACAGGCAGGAACATGCAAGAAGAGGTAGGCAAGGGAAGCCAGAGCAGTCTTCCTAATTGTTGGATCAAATCAGGAATGAAAGAAAGAGAACTAAGTACTTTAACCAGTACCAGTATCTTGATTACACACCTCCTGAGGGACCTGACAGTGGGGGAGCAAAGTTAAAGAAAGTGGTAAAGGAAGCTTCTGACTATGCGTGGAGAGGAAAGGCAAGTCCTGGGGAATAGCCATTAACCAAGAAATGCTCTGTCAATAGCCCGGAGCCTGAATTAATGGGACGCTGGCAGTGCTGTTTTGCCAGGTATCTTGACAGTGGGTATAGAAGAGGGTGTTTCTGGAATATGCTGTTGTTCAACCTTCTTGAGGTGTTGTGACCCACACTCAATGAGTCATCTGTGATGGAGGGTGCCCACTTTCTGCACTGCCCAACAGCATCTGAGGTCAGTTGCACCTGACTGGGTCTGAGAGGATGACTCAGCTCACTCTAGCATATAGTGTGATGGATCAATGACACTATAGCATGTGTTTTGGTACTTGTTGTTCAAGGGCACCGGTGGAGGTAAACCAAGGAAAATGCTCCTCAAGGTCATTACGCTTGTACTGTATGTCAGTGGCTGCAAAAAAGAGAATGGCTTTGTAAGAGTAAATAACTCACAGTTGCACACTGCTTCAGCAGGATTGTGGACCTAATGACCTCGTTACGTACTTCTGGGGTCTTTCTGCAGCCCTCCTGCTACTGCTGCATCCAGCCATGAATAGTCTTTTCAAAGGAAACACAACAAAATGGTCTCAATAAAAGGATAACCAGAGGCAGTCTATGTTACGAGGAGACAGATCAGTGTGGCAGTTTTGAATGGGCAAGTCTGTAATGCTAAAGATGGTGGCAAAAACGAAACTACTTGCTACAAAATAGATGTATTCAGGGAGAATAAATGTAAAATTATTTTATGTGGAATCAAATTATAATTTACTGAATTTTTATGTAAAATGCGAGTGTTAAAATCGTTTAAAGTAATAACAGTTAGGGTTGGTTGTGGTTGTGTTTTCAGTAATTTACCAGTGACTTCAAATACAAACAAAGTTTGCTGAGATACAGATGACTCTGTATTCAAGAAATAGGGGTCAGGTCATGATAGTCTTGTTAGTCCGTGTTATCAAAATGGTGGCAGAGTGAACTGACTTCTATTTAGACAGACTCGTATAATATCAGAATCATGCTGTTTGTCATTATTTTACGTATGGGAACTTTTGCATGATCTGAAGAACATGTAGCCCACATAACAGTGTTTTTACATATGGGAAAGCATTGCATATTGCCTTGACCTCCTTCACGTTGAAAGCCATTCCAACATATGCATATTTTTCTGTGACAGGGCCTGACACTTTAGGGTTGAAATGCATTTTAAAATGTATTTTATTCAAGCATAAAAACACGCTGTGATGGCATATGTGTCTCTCATAGTTCAACATGTACTCTATATGACTCAGTGTTCAGAATCAAGAATGTTTTTCCCCCAAGATTTTTAGAAGTGGAAATGTCACATAAACAAAAAGCCATGGGTGATATATATACACACAAATATACAAAACATAGATGGCATTCAAGGCCTGGGGGCAAATCTGTCCATGAACCACACACAAAGATCCTGATATAAATAACCCCAGCATGTTGGAACGAATGTTTTTGTATCAGGCACAAAGAGAATTTCATCCCAAAGGCTGCATATTTTCTCCTTATAACAAACCAAAAAAAACCTTTAAAGAAAAAAAAACCCGCCTCTGTGATCAGTTCATTGGTCAATCATTGATGCCCAATTTGTCCACAAACATCTGATTGGTGTCACGGCGAGACGTTCCCCACACGACGGCCTCGCACTCCTCTCTCCGCCCGGTCGTCTTTGGCGGAGGAGACCTGAGCCACCGGCCGCGGTGCGACGTCACTGGCTCATCTCAGTATCCGTCAAAGAGGGAGGCCTCGGCGAATAAATTGATTGGACACACCAGCCGTCTGACAAGTGGACGTAAGAGACAGCGCGCTCTGGACTCATTGAGTCTGCGCTAACAGAAAAAGAGGAGGTTCCCGAATAGAGTCCTTTATTTATTTCTTTGTTTCCAGTGGGGGAAAAATAATAACAGCGACATTAAACCACAGGCACTTCATTTATTATCTTTGTCCGCATACGCAAGAAAACTGGATAAGATTACAGTCGTTACTCGAAGGCCAAAGCCAAGGGGAGGAGGATGAAGCGGCGCAATGCGGACTGCAGCAAACTCCGACGGCCGTTAAAACGGAACCGAATCACTGAGGGTATATACGGCAGGTAACTTATATGGAGCCCGACGAAGGGGTCTTCTTCACCACAATAACTGGGGACACTGAATGGAGATGCTGACCGCTTGATAGCTGCGGAACTTCTGACGTTTCCATTGGTGTTAATGAAATGCCACCGCTAGCAGCTAGCTTATTAACCTAGCTAGCTGCTAGCGAAAGCGTACTGTATGTTTTCGTTGTAACGTTAGCTGTTAAGCTAGCTGGAGCGCTAGGCCCCGAAGCAGCCTGTTCTGAATCATGTCACAACGTCTCTTAAACAGCAATGTTACTATTTGAAATAACTTATAATGCATTTTTGAATACTAGTGAAACAACCATGACGATCTAGCGTTTGCCCACGTCAGTTGTCATCTGCTAGCCGTGTCAAAATTAGCCGCTTCACTGTTAGCTAAGGTAACTGTGTTAGCTAGCTCTACAGCAGCTTTGTCTGCTCATTGCCAACTTCTCCACATGCCCCGTACTTATCTAGTTATATTCTATGTTAACAATAAGCGTAAACATGAGCTGCAGTCAGTCAGGCTGACTTCTGAAGAGCTTGTGTGTGGGACAGTTTGGACAACTTAAAGTTGCTTAGTTGTCCTTCCTTGCCATATCTGACAGGTCCCACCTCTGTGTGACTTCCTATGTTTCTGATAAACCAAACGTTAAAGGCCACAAGTCACACACGTGGCAACTAGACCTAGAGATGTGGGCCAGATCTTGAATTATTGAACAGGTGCCCCCATCACAAAACAGTCATGCTTTGACACCAAAGAACACCCCTACTGTGTCACTTTCTGGGTCTCAGTACAGTAACAACAAAAATGTCAGCACCAATCAAATATATCCTGTTAAACTGAAACTGAAAGAAACAGCAACAAATTACAGTATTCTGTGTACCTCCACAACAGAATATACTGTAGTTTGGCATGTGCTCAAATGTTCTAAGCAGCACCATGTAAGAACGTACCAAAGTGCAGACACAGACCTTATGTGTCTGACCAGAATTTATGTGTATACTGAATTTGCATTTTACAAGATAAGTGAATAAGTGCAATGCATACAGGCATTTAACCTGTCAAACAGCAGCAAAAGGGCTCCAGATATCTATCTTACACTTGATCCCCCCCCCCCACATTTGCCGTATATTGGCTGTTAAGGGTAAAGATGAGGACCATTCTTATTGTCACAAATCACATTGTCACTATAAAGAAACACTCGTGACTGTCTTTTCCAAAAACATCACATCTCATCCAATTTTTCCTCTAATTCCTTAGTACCTTCCTCTACCTGAAGTTCCTGGTGGTGTGGGCACTGGTGCTACTGGCAGACTTCGTGCTGGAGTTCAGGTTTGAGTACCTCTGGCCATTCTGGCTCTTCATCCGGAGTGTTTACGACTCCTTTAGATACCAGGGGCTGGTGAGTGTCCTGATATTTATTATTATATACTACGGCTTAGATTATCATCCTGTTCTGATTTTGCTTCACTGCATTTACATGTGAAATTAAGTAAATGGGTTATTGTTGCCTTTCTGCAGTAACTTCAGTTTTTGGCCATCGTGTGAATAAGGAGTTAACACTACCTATTTCCAGTGATACCGATTTCTGATGATAAAATATGACTTGTTGGCCATGTATGTGCAGTATATGCGTAACTGAGCTTCTAACAAGGTTTGTACAACAGAGATGTGCATGAAAAAGATAATCAAGAACAAGGACAGTATTGCTTTAACAGTAGTATGGTGAGATGACGGCAAAGATTAGGTCACATAGTGGTGCGTCTTTGTATCCAAAGTAATTAAATCAAAAACCAGACTAAACCTGAAATCCAAGTAAACATAAAAAGTCTAAATACTGACACAAATGTATCAAAATGGATCTGCTTCTTTTTTTTTTGGTGAAATGCGGACACATGTAGACACAGTAAGACAAATGTGTCTTATAACTGCGTTGCCAGTCCCAGTGCCTTGACCTAAATATTCTAATATTCTAAATATTCAACTTAATGCTGAAGCATTATTTATCAGCAATCGACTCACGACATGTCAGCTTTGATTCAAAGATGGGATTTTTTGCTTCACCTGGTTTCTCCCTATAATAAGATTTCTTGTGTCCATGTAAGCATCAGTGATTTACAATCAGTGATTTACTTTGTGAACAAGACGAAAAGTGATAGTGTGGAGTAAAGAATCAAATGTCATTCTTTAACAATCATAGAATAACCCACAAGATGGTAACATTGATTCTGAGATGGCCAAATCCAAAATGAAAAAGGTGGAAACTTCTTGAGAGAGGATGAGAGAGCAGCTGTAAATATCAGAGGCATAGAGTGCTGCTGTAGGTGTCCAATAATTACCAGATTATTAGATTAGGAATCTAGGGCCATCCTCAACAAATCTGAACTTTCAGTTCAGCTGTACTGCACTCTCAAAAATGACAAGTTGTTTTCGCTTTTACCTTGTTTGCTGCCTCTTGGATCAAGAACTCTAATCTGACATAATGTACAAGCTACAGATCTTATCAGGCTCGCAGGTCATTAGTCATCCTGTTATCTAAATATTGTATGTTAATGTTAATGTATCATAGTTTATTTGCTATGGGTCCATTATTGACACTGGACCGCTTGTGCTTATTGAAATGCAGTGTGTGTGTGTCTGTCTGTCTGTCTGTCTGTCTGTCTCTCTCTCTCTCTCTCTCTCTCTCTCACTCTCACTCTCTCTCACAGAGTTGCATGAAAGTGAGAACCAAAAATGTATAATTTATGTAACCATTCATGGTATAATTTTTCATCAATAAAACATGGAGTTTTTTACTCAGGTGTAAATGACCATTAGAAAGTATTAAGATTTGTCAATGTTTTAAGTTTTGAGCATGAAATACTAACAACCTACATCTCTCTTTACTACATACATTGTTGGTTTTTCATAACCACCTCTCCTCTCCCCAACAGGCCTTCTCAGTATTCTTTGTGTGTGTTGCGTTTACCTCGGACATCATTTGCCTCCTCTTCATCCCAGTGCAATGGCTATTCTTCGCTGCCAGTACCTATGTGTGGGTGCAGTATGTTTGGCACACAGGTAAAGCAATCTGATGTATTTGTGTCTTGTTTTTTGTTCGTTTAAATATTGCATATAAGAAATTGGCAAATCCAGTGATTAACTTGACTGATGTTTTGTGAAAAGTTCATATTGTAAATGAGGAACAAAAGATATGTTTTGGCTCTGACTTTTGTCTCTACATTAGTTCTGTTTTCCAATGCAAGCAAAATAAAGGAAGGAAGACCAAGCTTTCTATGTATTTAGACAAAGGGCTGTTAAAATACTTCACAAAATGAATCACTCCTTTAAATTATAGACAACACTAGTTCTGTGTCGTTCTTCCACTCAGTGCTTCAGGGAAAAGCAGGTGTGAAAAGCATCATGCAATACCCAGGCACATTGTGTTATCTTATTTACAAATTGTTGGCTTGCTTCTTAGAATTTTGCATGGTGTGTGTAAGTGAGCTGCGCTCTGCGGATTAGTTGTCAGTCTGATTTAGCGGTATCCCCCTGTGTTGACCAAAGGCCAGGTGTCAGATTGAAATCTTAGTGCCAGTTGGGGGAGGGAGAAACACAGAGTGGTCCCCAGTTGCTTTCTGAGCCCTCCAACTTTGCTCACCATTGGCATGCACATCCATAGGATGTCAGGGGAGTATTAATATCTCTTACCACTCTACAGCCTGGTGGTGAAAGTGTTTGAGATTATTGCAGCCAAGGAGACAATGGTCAGCGTCTGTATGCTGACCACGCTGTGTTGTGTTCAGTGATAATGGTGTGTCAACATGGAGTGTAGAGAAGTTTAAAGTTTGATGCCCTTTTATAACATTTTTGTCCTGCTTTGTTTTTTTTAGAGAGAGGTGTGTGTCTGCCCACCGTGTCTCTGTGGATACTCTTTGTGTACATAGAGGCAGCCATCAGATTCAAAGACCTGAAGAACTTCCACGTGGACTTGTGTCGTCCTTTTGCAGCACACTGGTGAGCCACTGTTCTTTTTTAGCTGTGGGCAGTGGAACGCTGTCCTTGACAGACGTGCTTTGACTGAAAGGCATGTCTCGGTTTAGTGCCCACTGTGAATGTGTCAGCTTGATGAAGAGGAATAATGTGAAGTATTATATTAACTAATCTAAATTTCGACACAGCTTCATTCATTGAAGTCAATAATGTCACATGATGGTTTATGTGGTGGGCCATGTGGCTCTTTTTTTCTTCACTTTGCTTAGTTTTTCATGATAACTGTAAGGCTGGATTCCTTAAAGGTTTAAAAGAATAAATGCACTTAAATATTACTTATTGTGTCGTAGGAACTAAAAAATGAGTACCTGCTTTAGCAAGATGCAGTTTTGTGCACCTCTGAATTTGTTATGTTACACATTAGCTTTCAAAAAACTGTATGTCTGGTATTGTTTTCTGTGTTTGAGGTTTCTCCCCTGACTCTGATCATGAGAAACATATATAAGCATGCAGTCTGCATATTTATGAAAAATCCTAAAGGAGGTTTATACAGTGTAAGGTGGTATACTGTGTAAGGCTAAAAAGTTCAGCAATCTTATTCCAAGATGCCCTTAAAACCTCCAAGCTGGATTTGGATTTGGCTGTATTAATCTATATTTGGCTGTGAAGTTCAGCTGTCACCTTACTATAATGAAGAATTATAAGATATTGATAACTTTTTTGTGCATTTTTGTGACAGTATTTCCTTAATCTAATCAGTTCTTTGTCATAGTGATACTTTTTGATCTATAACCAAATGGTAGACTTATATGTGTACTTCTTGTGTTCACCTCTGTAGCATTGGCTACCCAGTGGTCACGCTGGGCTTCGGCTTCAAGAGCTATGTAAGCTATAAGATGCGCCTCCGGAAGCAGAAGGAGGTGCAGAAGGAAAATGAGTTTTACATGCAGCTCCTGCAGCAGGCTCTGCCTCCAGAGCAACAGATGCTTCAGAGGCAAGAGCGAGAAGCAGAAGAAGGTAAGATTCAAACACTCATACTGTACATCTGGTTCAAGAAATGTGAAACTTACATACACTGTCTACTAGGACTGAACAATAAAATCACATTATATGATTAGACATATAAAAATCACAAAATAGACAAAATAATGTTATCTTGTAGCTTCAGTGTTTGCTTAGCTAGGCCACTACCTTGAGTCAGTGATGACACATCCATGGATTAGGTACTTTAAAGATCTGCCAGTCATCCCTGCGTCAGTCAGTCAGTCAAGACTGTTGACGGAGATGGCAGGTAGCAACCAGAAGAAAATAGGCAGTAATGCCTGTTGGTGGTACAGAAGTGTTTTGGTCTTGTAAAGTCATGTGTGGCACTGCTCCAGTAATGAAGGTTTTGAAGTGGTGCTCTTCTTTTGTTGTTTTTGTACAACTGTTGTGGTACACAAAGGCCTGATAAATACAGATAAGTATGTGTTTGAGTAATGTTTTAGCTCTCAAAAATCACAATCATTCATAGCTTTGTTTTGATATTCTTGGGCTTTGTGTGGAATGACAGTTCCCAAGAGATTTAAGTCCTTTTCATGTCATTAAATGGATGGTGATAATAAATGTGGAACCTACAAACAGGAATATCATTTTAATAACAACCAGGCTTTTATACAGTTCTTGTCAGTTTGTCATGAATCTGTTTTGTCAAACAAATCTACATTACTCCTCCATACATTTGCAGTATATTCCTCTCTATTCAAAGTCTGTGGTTGCAGGTGCACCTGCCTCATAGTTTAAACAAACACACTAAGCACATAATGATCACAAGAGGCTCTGGTCATTGGGTGTGATTAGGCAAAGGCGTGAAAGGAGCTCTAATTTTCTCGCAGAACAAGAAAATTGCAGCTAGCAGAGGATTTTTCAGTAGCCAACCAATAAGAAAAAGACAGTGATCACTTGAAATGCAACACGTCTGTGTGATTGTGCAGTTGTACAAAAAGTCATGTTTCAGATACATGATATGGAGAATTACACCCTGGTTAAGAGAGGATAGAGAACTTTAGGAGACTCTCTTTAGTGTCTTGGCAGTTGTCATATATACTTCATATGTATTCCTTTCATCTCCCTCTTTATTCCTACAGCAGCAGCAGCAGCTAAAGGAATATCTGAAGTGGACACACCTCCAGTGTCACAGAATGGCGCCCCAGCCAATAAAAAGACATCGGCACCACTGCCGGAGTTAGAGTATAGAGAAAAAGGAAAAGAGGGTAGGGGCGGTGGGGAGACTAAAAAGCAGCACAACAGTAACAGCATCCTGCCATCATCAGTGGACTCTAAACTCCAGGAGATGGAGTATATGGAGAACCATATGAACAACAAGAGACTGACCACAGAGCTGGGCAGCACAGAGAACCTGTTGCTTAAAGAGGACAACAATTCCTCCTGCTCATCCTCATCCTCCTCCTCCTCCAAAAACTGCAAAAATGCTAGCAGCAACGCTGCAACGCTCAACTCTTCACCCCGCGGCCATAGCGCTACCAACGGCAGCGTGCCCTCCTCTGCACCATCTTCCTCCTCTTCCACGGGGAAGAACGAGAAGAAGCACAAGTTAACAGTGGGGAAGGGGACATCAGGTGGCTCCCACAGGGACCCCACAGACAACTGTATCCCCAACAACCAGCTGAGCAAGCCAGAAGCACTTGTTAGGTAAGAAGCACATGCTCAGACACTACACTGCCATACTAGACTGACAAATAAAGGATCCTGGCAAAAAACATTGTGGTCTCATATTATGAAATGAACTATTTTAAGAGCTTAAGCTTTGTCTTGAGTTTCAGACCAAATATAGTCTCAACCCAAGCAATTCTTCCACTGCCAAGTATGTGTTGAGGCAAGGGATGTCCTGGAGACATTTTTGTCCTTGATCCTGATGCCGATAACACGACCAATTCATCATATTGTTTAGCAATTTAATTTTCGTTCCTCGCATAATACAGCTGCACTGCGAACACTTAGCTGTGCACGCTTAAAGCAGACCTGCATTACATTTAGTCACGTAGTCTAAATGTTTTACAATGGAATAGCTCTGTATTAGGAGAGCAGAGCCTGCATCACAGCTGACCTTTGATGTTTTCCTGTAATATTTTGTAGCATATGGTGTTTATATATATCTGGTCAACAGAAGTATCAGTGATAATCTGATGTAGCAGAAAGGTTTGAACGGGATTTGGACAACCTCTCAGCTTCAGCTTTAACAGAACTTTCTAAGTTTTTTAGTTTTTCTTGCATCGCTCTGGCATAGAATAACCTGAAACTCTTTGGCAGGCTGCTGTTTATTTTATGGTTTGTTTATTTTCTGCTTCACTCACAAAAGTAAGTGGTTCCAGTGTTTTTATGTAGTGCACCAGATACATTTTGACAGCTGGTGTACCTGGAGCAAACAAACAAAGGATCAAAAATTGATCTTGCTTTTTACAGCCTTAAAAAATTGCCTGAATTGGCCCCATATTCTGATCAGCTTGTGACATGCTCAGTTGTGAAATTGCATATTGCAAACAGGTGGTCGTTAAGAGGGTCTCTTGCTGGTGTGATTTTAATTGGACTGAGGCTGTTGAAAAATGTCATTTCACTCTAGACATGTTGGCAATCTTTAGCAGACAACATAAGCAGAATGTTGATTTAATAACAAAATTTTGTTTTTGAGGGAGTCATTTCTCAAGTGTAAAAGTAAGTTTAGTGTAGGCTTGATGTTGGCAGATAATTTAAAATGTCAAAAAAACAGACATAACTAGCAGTGTCTGTCATCATTTTAGTGCCTCCCTGTGTGTTTTCTGTTTAATTTTGTCAGTGGTTTACTCTGTAATGTGGGTTTTTTTGCAGATTTTTCTTGGTGTCTGTCCCGTATGACAGATAAACCAGCATAAATTTATACCAGTATCTGTAGCATTACATTCTACTTGAAGGTCTCAGCTTGTTTTTATCATAAATCTTAGACTCTCTTAGAAATTATGCTGAAAGTTTGACTGAGACTGATAATATTCTGTCCTCTGAGTAGCACATAGACACGATTATGAAGCTTTCTTCACCTCCTTTTATTCTCTGTAAGAATGAAGGACTTTTACAGCGCTCAGACACATAACGTTAATTTGTTGTTTTGTTGGTTACATTGTGTATTTGACTCATTTAAGCCCTTCAGCTAGTCTTTTATAGTCTGTATGGATTGGATACGAATGAACCTTGGCTGCAACAATAATATCTGGAATGATGTATCCATAACTACTTACACTATATGTTACTAGAAGGTATAACAGTACTTGCAATGTGAGGATGTGCTTTTTATGCCTTTTTTAAAATTCATGTTGAATGTCACATAAGCAGCATGTGAATGTGTCTCTCCTCTGTTCGCTCTCTCACCTGGGACAGATTGGAGCAGGATGTAAAGAAGTTGAAGGCAGACCTGCAGGCCAGCCGGCAGGTTGAGCAGGACCTGCGCAGTCAGATTGGCTCGCTGGGCAGCGCTGAACGCTCCATACGCACTGAGCTGGGCCAACTGCGCCAGGAGAACGAGCTGCTGCAGAACAAGTGAGTGGGGCCACTACTTATCAGAAGAAAGCAAGATCACACTTGCGGTCCTTTTGTTTTTTTTCATCATGACTAATTGGGGTTTTGGGATGTTCATCCTTCATGTGTCAGTATAAATGAATACCATAGGAAAAGAGCAGTTGTGAGCAGAAAAATCCTCAGTTTACAGTTTTCACAGGCTAATTTCTCATTGGGAAATGTCTGATAGAGTGGACCCTCAGATTGGTGCAGAATTTTCAATCTAGTTTTAAAAGGGGTGACAAGATCAAAATATGCAACAGTTTGGAAGGGCTGCTCCAATAAATTCTATACTTGTGATTCAAACACATTCACAATTCAAAGAATGATGGATACAAGTAAAAAATACTGATCCTGACACCCTCTGTTTCCTGTTTGTTAATGTGCTGTTATGTGTGTATCCGTGCACTTGTAGGCTCCATAATGCTGTGCAGGCAAAGCAAAAGGACAAACAGGCAGTGGGCCAACTGGAGAAGAGGCTCAAAGCAGAGCAGGAGGCTCGAGCCACCGCAGAGAAACAACTCGCAGACGAAAAAAAGCGAAAGAAGTTAGAGGAGGCCACAGCAGCCAGAGCAGTAGCACTAGCGGCAGCATCCAGGTAGTTCCACATCTGACATTTGAAATTCACTTTTCAATAACCATTTTACTCCTGACTTTTTCTTGTCTCTTGAAAGTCATGATTTATGATTAGCATACATATAACTTCACCTTATTTCCCTGTATTGTTCAGAGGGGAGTGCACAGACACGCTGCGGCGGCGGATCACTGAATTAGAAACAGAGTGTAAGAAACTAACAATGGACATCAAGCTAAAGGAGGACCAGATCAGAGAGCTTGAATTAAAAGTTCAGGTAAGGATTTATTATTTATTTTAGTATTCATAAGGATTGTCACAGATACAGGTACAGATAAAAATCATCTACATTTTTATTGCTTTAATGCATTTGTGTCTTTGTTAATGCAGTCATGTGTGTAAAGCTTTTTGCCAGTAGTGGCATAGTATAGTATTGCAGTCTTGTACACATTGCCGGTTCTGCAATTGTCGGTGCATGCAAATAGAATTTGCTGTAGGGTGCACCAGAGCGAGTGTTCAAAAGTGTGACAGAGCTTCACAAAGATGGAATGATATGTAACATACCTTTTCTCTGTATCATAATGAAGCATTTCTTGGAGTTCTGTCCTATTTATAGTGCTCCAGAACTAGCTAAAGCCAGGGTACACAAGGCAGGTGAACACCTTTGTTTGACAAGCAGAATCAAATCAAATATAAACAGGAGTCAACCTTGGTGTTGACCTCTGTCTAGCCTGCTTCTGTTGACTTTTTTTCTTGCCCTGTACCAGTCACATGATGAATAATGAAATTGACCCCATTCTGTGTCTACAGGTTCCCTGAAAAAATGTTAGCCTCTAGTGCTCATGCATTGGACAGTAGAGTAGAAGTATAAGATAAGAGGAGCCAGTCAACATCATGTTAAAAGATTTCTTTTAGTTAACAACAATAGTCTTATCACAGCACTGTTGTGCAAACAGGTGGGATATTTACACTCTGTTTGACTCACTGCAGTGATTCATACTTACATCAGGCACTTGTTTAATTTACATTCTAGGTCGACATTTGGTGCTCCATTTCTTCTTCATACAGCACTGAATGAATTTCTATTTACATTAGTTACTGAAGTTCCGAAAACAATTCAAATGTGCACTATCCTGCTGCATCTGCGCTTTGCCACTTCCATCTAGCAACTTAAAAATGTTACAAGCAAATAGCAGCCTAATGCAGACCATTCAATCACCAGCGTGCTGAAACATCCAGTCACAGACACTAACCCCCTGACTGTATCTCTTCTCCGCCATCTCTCAGGAGCTTCATAAATATAAGGAGAATGAAAAAGACACAGAGGTGCTGATGTCAGCGCTGTCAGCCATGCAGGACAAAACCCAGCACCTGGAAAACAGCCTGAGTGCGGAGACCAGGATCAAACTGGACCTCTTCTCTGCGCTTGGAGATGCCAAGAGACAGCTGGAGATTGCACAAGGTCAGTATGATTTCCATAAGCCGCATTTCTTAACACTCTGTGTGAGCACACCTACAAATATTTTTGGGTTTGAACCATATTGTCTCAGTCATCTTGTGCTTGGACTGACCTGTTTATCTGTTTTCAGGTCAGATCCTGCAGAAGGACCAGGAGATAAAAGATCTGAAGCAGAAGATAGCCGAAGTGATGGCCGTCATGCCCAGCATCTCCTACACAGCCGACACCAGCAGCATGACCCCCGTGGCCCCTCACTACTCCTCCAAGTTCATGGACACCAATCCCTCCGGCCTAGACCCCAACGCCTCCGTTTACCAGCCACTCAAAAAGTGAACGCTTTGTCCCGCCCCTCGCCTCCCTCCATCCTCCCACCATGTTTTTTTTTTTTCCCCGCAGGCCCACCACCTTCCAATCTGCTCGGCATGTCTGCGGCTGAGAACGTTGTTTTTCTTGGGTTTTTATTTTTCTCCTTGCCAGGTCAGAAGGATGTTGTATTGTGTGACTGTATTTGTTGTAGTTAAAACAAAAGACAAAAAAAAACTTAAAACGGACATCACATGTCAACTAGGAAGTCCCAGTTTTTTTTTCTCTTAAGTGTCTAGTGAAACCTCACAGAATCGGGTATGTATCTTCATCTCAAGGGCGTTGCTCTCCCTTTGCCACCGCCACTGCTACCATCTGCAACCAGTTACCTGCTCTTTGGTCCTGGGGAATAGCTGCTTTATTATTTTAGGTTGCTTTTTTTTTCCTCCTAAAAATTGGAAAACAGAGTTCTCCTTCATCACACAGTCATACAGCCTTACTTGTATCCCAATTTCTTTGACAGATTGTTTTCTCCCAAGTCAGTATGGCAACATCTGTACAACCAGAGGAATGTAGTGCAAAGTTGGCACAGACTCTCGCCCCTGTTATAAATATTTTTTTAATATGCCTGCTCTCAGCTGCTTTGGGGTTTGGAGGTAAATAGTTTTTACAGTGTATTGTGTGGTTCTATTTGTTCACTCTTTATCATTCAAGTGTTGATTTCAACAGGCTGGAAGTGTTGATTGCAACAAGTTGGAAAAGATCTTGTGTTGTAAGCAGAAACATAGACCTTAAAATTAGATGAACCCAAGCAGCTCCTAATGAGTTTTTGAGTTGAAGAAAGAGTGCAGCAAGAGAAGAAGTCTCTGTGTGTGCAAGTGTGCTTCCCAGTACTTGCATAGTATTTCATTAGTTGTCATGATCACAGTGCCTTGAGTTGAGGACATAAGAGTGAGTTCGATAATGAGATACGGCCCAACCGTTCTGAATTAGTGGTGCAGCATCTGGCTAAGCTGGAAAGGATAAGAGTTTGACCCCGTCTAGTCAAGTGGGGCAAAGTTGCCTTCAGACGCTGATTTGGTTTTTGGGCTCCCTACTGATTTCCCAACTGGTAGGGGAGGCTGATCCATCATGTCCACTTGAGGGCAGCTTTGTCCCCTAATGTTAGTCACATTTAACAGATACATTAGACAGCACCAAATCCAAGACTTTTCATTACACTCCTATTTGCCCATTGTCAGCATGTTGACATGACGTTATCCTCCACAGAGTCCACTGCACACAGGTTTCCAGCTCGTCACATGCCCACCCACAGAAGCTCATCTCTACTGCTGTTAAACCCCCCAAAATCCCTGGGTTTAGCCGCTGCCCCCTCATTTCTTTTTGATTTCCAATTTAAAGTTGCACTGTGGAAAACAAATGCTTTTTGAAAGGGAAAACTGTAAAGACGGACCGTGCAATATAAACAAAGCTTTGGAAATGCCAACTTTAATACAGCAGTTAAATCATTTAATTATTTAAAGAATCCTCCACTTCAGTTCGTGTGCCAAGACTGGAATTCTTGTTTCTCTAGTAATGTGTAAGAATGTACTGCAAATACATTGGCTGACATGTTTGTCAAATATCCAGTTGAATATCACTTAATGGAAGTTTCTGTTCAGCAGGTAGAGAAAGTGGTCACCTGTTCATTGTAGACTGTGTAGTTAAAAGTGAGGGACTAGAAAAGTCAAGTTTCTTTTTTGTGGATGTTGCAGTATTTGCAGCTGTTGGGCAAGTGGCTGTTGCAGTTTTCCTTACTCCTGTTTCTGGTATTACTGTTATTTTCCTGCAGGGAGAAAATCGCTCGAGTCCGACGTGGTTTCACCATCATCTGAAATGGTCATTGTTGTATGGTTTTCACCTACTGTAAATGGAGAAGCTTTTTTTTCGCTCAGATTGCTGTCATTGGCTCCTGGAAAAAAAAACGTTGTGAAAATTACAGTTTAGTCAGTTGTTTGGGCAACTGATTGTTGAAAGTATAGAGAAGTGTTTTGTTTGTTTTTTGTTTTCTATGCCCACAGTCACTGCTCTGTTTCTCCCCAGGTCTGACCTTGGCTGTGCTCTCGCTCTGTGAGGTTTACAAGGAATAAACATTTTTTTCTTGCAAATTGACTTTTCTCTGCTTGTTGCTGTTACTCCAACCATATGTCTCGAGCTTTCAAACAACTCGTCAGCTTTGACTGTGAGTCTGTTTTCACAGACTGCACCAGTTTTACACAGTCCAGTTTATTCACACTCCAAACTTTGTCATCGGGGGTTAGTCTCAGAAATCCTGCTTTAAAAACTGAAGTTTGCGGGTTTAAAAGAAGTGGGGAATTTAGGAGGCAGGGGGTGAATTGTATTATGGGAAATGTAGAATCCAGTGTTTTGGAAACTTGACCCATAATGTGGACTAAAAGCCAGGATTTCTCAATATATGTTGCTTGTATTTTTGCCTTTATTTTATTAATGTCTCTTCTAAAGTGGCTAAACTTTAGTGCAATACTAAAATAATGGAGTATGCCAGATCCATAATTTATCAGTTACTTTTGTCTTTAAAGGAAAATTACACTTTTCTCACAGTAACTTTTGGTGAGTGTCTTGGCTCTAATGACAGACTTTGCTACATCACTATAGTTGAAGTGAAACAAACAACCCCCAACACCCCCAAAAATAAATTAGAATAAAAAACAAGCTTAAAACAATACCTAAAATTGTGTACCTGGCTATAATCTGGTATTGAAAACTAGATGCACTATGATTTTATTGCCACTAGAAGGCAGTGTCCATCTGTATAAATTCAGTTCAGAGCTCATCTCTGTCCACACACACTCAGCTTATTAACTCTGTCAAGACTCACTAATTCCTGCTATTCAAGGCTTGAAAATCCTATTTCGCTCTGACAAAAGGAATCTGTGAACCATTTGTTCATGCTAACCGCTAATCACAGCTAGTCAAAACACACTAACCACTGGTGCTCCCATGAAGCTATCAGCAGCATTGGGTTGGTGGGTACATGAAGTTGGGAGTGTGCACCATTTAAATAACGCCCGAGGGGAATGCAAGTCTTTGATGTCAGAACTGAGTGTATAAGTGCACTTCTTTTGCATTCCCATCTTTGTCTACATTTCAAATTCAGACGTAATCACCGGGGAGGGGAGTTTCTGTGCCCTGCTGACCTCTGGGCTCCAGATTCCATTCAGCGATGGAACCATAAAAGGGAGCAAATTATGGGCTGCCACATATTTTGATTTGAGTGATAATTCATTCATCTAATGCACTTGGAATTTTTTGGGAGGGAGATAAAGAATCCCTCTGCCAAGGACACTGAATTTCAATGCATGAAAGAAGCCCTCTGCTCAGCATTCTGTCACATGCCAGGCTTCCCCAAATACGCTTGATTAACCTGTGCAGCGAGACAAATGTGGGCAAAGCTCCTCGCTCATTTTCTCTGCATTTACCAGTGGCTAGGTTAGGCATAAATTTGTTTTACACTCAATCCTCAGTATTTTATTGCAGCTCTTGCTCCAATTTGGCACCGCAGAGTTTGGCAGAGTCAAGCATGTGGAATTAACAGATTATAATAGGTCTTTTCTAGCAGTGTGCATTTGGCACAGCTGCACTCGCAACGCCATTAGGCCAACAAATCTATAGCAAATCCAGCTGTTTGAAGACAAGAAGCCATAAATGAGGAATTCCAGATATGCTGTAGCTCTGCTGTTTCCCTTTACCTACTCAATTAAGGTGGAAATAAACTTTCCACTCAGATGCCTCTGTACCTGCTCCTCCAGAAAACAAGGAACATGGTGAAACAGATTAAAAATGAATGGGTATTCTCAGGTGATCACTAATGGTGTATTTATAGTGTGGGTTAATAGATGTATGTAGAGAATTAGTAGCATTGCTGATGCTGTGAGACTAGGTTTGCCCATGTATAAATACAATATATCAGGTGCATGTTATCTTTTATACTCACCTTCAGACTGAAGAATCCCCCCCAGATGCATCTTTATGTGCAGTTGAACTCTTCTTCTCTTTCCCACAGAAACTCATTGATTTTTTTTCCTCTTTCCCAAACACACCTACTGTAACTATTACCCATGTCGCTCCTTTAAAAGTCAAGATATGTCTTGCATGCTTCAGTAAGTGGCAGATTTATTAGCAGAGAGTGCGCTCCTTTCTCTCGAGCCTTTCAGCGAAGCAAGGTTGTAGCTGCCGACAAAGAAACAGTGATTTAAAAGGAATGCACCTGCTTGAGAACAGAGGGATCGTTTAGTTTACAGAGCTACACTGATGGCGTGATAATTCTCCCCTGGAGTCACTTTTTGTACAGAATAAACCCAGCACTATGTCACTGCTAACGGAGCTCCAGACTGAAGATAGTGGTGGTGTTGCCTGATATGTCCTTGATGACGTATCTGCCTGTTGCACTCTTGCACCCGAGCTTGTCGTCTCCTATGAAATCTGGTACTGCAAGATTTTTTGAAAATCCTTCTCCTTATTCATGTGGTGGGCGATGATGTAAGCTCAGTGAAACTCGACATAGAGATCAGGCTTGGCGTGATCTAAAGGTTTTCATGATGGATCCAATGCAATACAAAAGTTTCCACACCAACAGCAAATACATTTTTTTTTCTAGAATCAGCAACATTGCAATATAAATCACTACGTTGTTGAATAATTACTACATAAGACCAATTAAAGTCAGTTTGGTTGGTACTCAAAAGATATTAGTGTTCAACCCAAGCATTAATAGAAAAATAAAATCTGTGGGTGTGATGGTGCTTGCTAAACTGGTTGGTCTGTCTCACTAAACATACCTTTACAACACCGATCTACTGTATAATGTTTCCTCGCACCATGTAAAAAGTCTAACACTCTGTAGAAAGTTGGACTGTGAAAGGTCACACATGGTCCTTTTGATCTCAGAGCAAGGTTAGAATCATTCTTAGGTGACTGCATCTTGTCCCTTTGACCATGAAATGTGTGTTTTTAATCATGCACAAAAGAGATCAATAGGACATGAATAGCTCTTGGCCGGACAGCAGGATTTCCTCTTCAGGTCTGTGAAATGAGACATCTTTGTCTACAGTCCAGATCAGACCTTCACACACATATATATTTTCATCAGGAGACCCCTCTCCTCCAGATGTCTGGAAGGGACTTTATGGCTTTCAATTTTGAACAATGACTTGTTGTTACAGTGTCTTTTCCAGGAAAGACCCTTCGCAGCACCTCTCCTGCAGCTGTTCTTCTGTGTGATGGGCCATCAGAGCAAAATATGGGGGCAGGGGTTACATGCTAGGAACAGGGGATTTGGGAAATAGGAAAATATGATGCACTAGAAATTATAATATATATATATATTTAAAAAACCCAGACATCTGAAGGACATGTTTGAGAGAATAAATTGGATTGTGGAGTCAGTGGAGGGTGACATTCACAATGATAATAATAATAATTTAAAAAAATATATACACATTTAACCTTACAATGGTCAGACATTCCTGTGATGCCTAATGTGAGTATGTCTGCTTTGAAGTGTTGTATCAAGCTGAAAAAAGGTGAGTGAATTGAAGTGGTTCTCCTCTGCAGCCTGTTTCTGCTCATAACATTACTGACACTCCCACTGAAGAGAGGATGAATTGAGAAGCTCAATAAAGAAGAAGAAGAAGCCATGTGGCTGAATTAAACATGAGAGGCCCGTGATGTGACTACCAAAACCATCAGTCACAAAAGACGCTGGGTGGGAGCACAACCTGTGCCGTGTGTGTGAGCAGGAACAACAGCAGCAGCAGCAGCAGCAGCACCGCCCGCGCGGGATGTGACCGCCGCTGCTGCAACAGCCTCCCTCCGCCTGATTCCACGAGCGGGCGTCACGCACATTATCCGGTTAATTTACATACATAACACCGCCCAGGGGGACGAACATGATAATCTGCCATCGATTGAAAGCTAACCGAGCCGAGGGGAGAAAAAAAGAGCAGAAAAAAAGTTTGGACGGGAGAGGAGTGTTTTAAAAAGCAGGCGAAGTGTTTGGACGGAGACGGAGAGGCGCTCGTCGGGCTCTTTGCCCCACTTTTTGGATTCCGACATGGACGCTTTGAAATCGGCTGGAAGGGCAATTATACGGAGCCCCAGCATCGCCAAACAGTCGTGGGGTGCGGGCAGACATAAAAGTGAGTATCCGGCTGTTCGGTACATCACCACGAAGGCGTTAGCCGCTGCTAATTTGTCTAACCCACGGCTAACTTGGCTAAAGCGAGCTAGCTTTGAGAAGAAGCTAACGTTACAACCGGCGTGTACTTGAACGCACCGTCAGCGCTACTTTACAACTGCCGCGAGTGTGTGGACGGCAGATACACTTGTTGGGGGGGTCAGTGTGTTTGATAGATGAGCCAACTCGAGAAACAGTTCAACACGAGAGCGAGTGTTTTCAAAGTGGGAAATGTTTTTGAACTTGACACTCAAACTGACAGCGGCGCTCCTGCAGCTCGTAAACTGACTCCGGCTTGTGACAAGTTCACTTCCCAAACTGGTTCTGCGCTTATCTGAAAAGACACGCGAGCTGATTCGGTGTTTCAGTCACTCGGGTTAAAGGCGGTTGAGTGTGAGGACAAAAGTTTGAGAGTCCTGTGAAATCCTGTTGCGGTCTGCCACGTCACTGTGGCGACCGACTGACTGACAGACACGGGGTCAGACAACAGAGGCTCTGCGGGGAGCTGAGATGCTGTGGTGTGGACTGAGAGAGGAGGAGGAGGAGGAGAGATGAAGAGTCACAGGAGTGAAAAGGCATGAGGAGATGTGTGGTCGTCTTCCTGACAAGGCTGTACAATCCTAGCAACACACTGTTGCTAGGCGATACACCATGGGAAACAAAAAAAATGGGAGGCTGCTATGAGGAGTGGTTGCAGAGTCTAAGTCTTATAGGGGAGTCTGGCTCATCCTGGAGCTCATATTAGGGGGTTGATTGTCACGAAAGCCACCTTTTTTAAGTTTTATTTTGGATTTTCAAATTATGCCCATCTTTTCAGGGACCCTCCAATGTGGACAACCAGCCAACTGAGGATGATTGCACTGACTATATGGTGGCTTTCACATGCTTACACAAAGGGGCAATGTCCCCTGCTCCCATTCCCCCCCCCCCACCTTTTTTATGTCATAGACAATAGAGCGGTTGGCAGCGAGATGTGACACGTGCCAGACAGTGCAATCGATGCTTTGTTTTGGTCCGCTCCTCTTTGGGAGGGGAGATGCACAATCAGCAACGCTGCCTCCACATCTGACCGGTCACACAGGGCTAACGACCGATCAATCCCTAATGCTGGCAGCTCAGGCTGACGCCGAAGCTTTTGCCGCGGCTTCACGTCCAATCTGTGGCCAAAAGTCACATCCTCGCCTCTCTCTCTCTCTCTCTGCCACAGACAAGACAGCCAGGCACAGAGAAGCGGCTCCTGCCAATCATTTCCTATCATATCATTTCTTCACACACATTACTTATTCAGCGGCGCTTCCTGTTTTGTCTGTGATGGAGTAACTGTTCATCATCCTCTCTTTCTTTCTCAGTCTCTTGTTATAATTATAGGCTTAACTGTGTTTCAGAAGGCACCAGGGGAACTGCAGAGTCATGAATAAGAAGGCAACTTGTTTCATCTTGTAGTGTCAGTAAGCCTCTGCTCCAAGGTGGACCCTGTTTTTTTGCATGAGATCGTGCTCTAATTTAGAGCACAGAATAAGATCCTTTTAAAGTGTGCCTTCTGGCTTAGCTTAAAAATGCAATATTTCTAGTTTTAGACAGGTCCGTAATTTGAGGCAAAGTTTTGGTACATGTCTCCAGTATGACTGTCTCTCCCCCCCCAGTGTAGGCTTGGCCTTGTCAAAGCTGCCTATTCACTTCTTTGGCATCTCTCAGCCCTGCATTCCTTCTCTCCCGCTGTCAGAGTTAGATCGTAACAGGTTCCAGTATTGTTTTCATAAAACCACCCCGTGTCGGTTTCATGATCGCGGTGCGTCAACATTGAAAGTAGGCTGACATTTTCCCTGCTTTTGCGGTCTTGTGCCTCTGCACTTGCAAAGAATATGTGTCAGCTGTGTCATTTCCTGCATGGTTTTAAACAGCTCAGTTGCTTTTTGGCACTCTGCTGAGCTGACAAAATGTTTATCTGCGCTGTCCTCCCATTACATCCAAATAGTTCCCAATTTGAGGAGAGGGGGAGCTGGGAATTGGTATGTAACATCAACCGTCTTTTTAGGTCACAAAAGCCCTGTTTTTTTCTTAACAAGTCTGAAAAGTGTGGGAGGTAGAAAATCCCTGTCTGCATTGAAGAGAGACAGTTCCCTCCCACGTCCCTGGTCAAGGAGCTGACTTCTGTCGGGTTGTCAATATTGAAGCCGCTACATAGCAGGATGTCAGCTGATGCATGCAGATGGCTAATGAGGAGGGCATATGATCTTAAACCATTTGGACTGCATCATATTTAACACCTAGATGTGTGAGCCAGTGTTGTTGGTACTGCCACCGGAGATGGTAGTTGGTGGAGCTGTTGACTAATTAGCATTTTCTGCATTATTCAGATGGTGTCTGTGCGGTGACAGAAGTTGGGGTTGGTGTTAAATAATACATCTGTAGCTTTAATTTAAATGACATGATGGTTAATGACAGGCACCAGGACGAGACAGGTCTTGATCTTTTTATCTTAAGTACCTTTTTGTTTTTTTGACTGTGTGTGTTCTGCACTAGCCGGTCCC
This sequence comes from Holacanthus passer, assembly GCA_025331565.1. Classification (NCBI taxonomy): domain Eukaryota; kingdom Metazoa; phylum Chordata; class Actinopteri; family Pomacanthidae; genus Holacanthus; species Holacanthus passer. The sequence continues at coordinate 2,170,730 of JAFREQ010000018.1, read as the reverse complement.
ACCTGCACCTCCGGCCCTGCCCCGGCCAGTCGATGCTGTGTCCCCTGCACAAAGTCATCCAAAGGGGGCTGCCAGGGTGTAATGGAGATTGCTTCCTGCTGGATTCCTTTATGGAGTTATAAAATCCTCACTGATTTATAGTTCTGTTAGATCTTCTGTATCTGTAAGCTGCGTCTGTGTGTGTGTGGGGAGCCACATGTGAATGTGTTTGTGGACAAGACCGCGCAATCATGCTTCGTCACAGCTTCTCTAAGAGGCCGGTTTTTAATCTTGTAGTGAAATGAATGTTTGACTTTCTCCCATTTCAGCTGACACAGCAGGGAAAATGGGATACTTTAAGCATCCGAATTGTTATCATTACACCAGGCTAAGTTGAGCAGTAAATTGCAGTATGATGAATTTGCGAAGCAAAAAGCCGATCTAATTGCATCTATTATTGTCTGCGTTTTATTGCATTCAGTTGCCTGTGATTAGAAAAAAACGTACATCTGTTCCCATGTGTTATTATTTCAGAGTAAACACTATTTCCTTTTCTGTGTAAATGGCGAAATTAGCTCCAAAAAACATCAACCACAAAAAAAACCCCACAGAAAACACAAAATTAGAAAAACAAGTCTCCATTAAGATTGTGGGTTTCTTTTTCTTATTCAAGGAAACAGAGAGAGCATCTTTTATTTCCCTCACTTTCTCACAGTAGGCACTACGTTGAAAGACTATGCTGTTCTGTGAAACCAGAAGGGAAGTCTGGGCAGGAGTCACGATGGCTAACCAGTTCACCTTCCTGGTGAGAAATAATTGATGTAATCTCCTTCAGCCATATGTGTAGACATATGGTCAGTGTGGTAGTTCTTTAGCTTCATTGTAAGTAGGAGAAGTTGGCGACTAAATAAATGCTGTCTGAGACTTTTACAACAAGGGTAAAAGCCTCCAAATTCCAATTAAGTATTTTTAAACCGCTATCTTGGCCTGGAAGCACTTAGGCTGTTGGTCATTCAGTGTCCCCAACAATTGCAAGTCCTTCCCTTTTTAATCTGTTCAGAGCAAGTGAGTTAATACTGAAAAAAACTGCAGGCATGTTCAGAGTATTGCTCTACAGCATGAGCAAGACATTGTGCACCCAAAGTAGTAATAGCCTTACTTTTTCTCTAACTTGTCAGTCAAGCTGTGGAGGTTTATGGATGTCTTCTGGGTGTTTGGTAGACAAGAATGAAACTCAGGTAGTTGATGAGGCAACTTGTCCTTCCCCCTCCTCCACTCTGGTGAGCATGTAATTCAGGTAAGACTTGCTCTTTTTGCCACCCCCTCCCCTCTCAAAGTGATACTTGCCAAAACTTTCTTTTTTCTTCAAAGTCCCAATATACCTGCTGGAGAAAATCCCCGTTGTGCCCTTGGTTGTGAAATCTGTGAAATGACTCACCTGTAACCCTAAACTCCTCTTTTACATGAAGGCCGTACTAATGGAAGATTCCTTTACCTCACGTTGACCCGTCTTCCTCGACCCGTGTGCCAAAATCACAAGCTCAAACATGTCTCTGCAAAGAAGCACATAAACATATTGGTGTGAGGATGCAGAGGAGAGATTTGCAGAACTGACGTGCACAACTCCAAATTCTCAGGGACAAATTGTGCAAATCTGTGGTCCTGTGCCTGTCAAACACTGACTGGTTGAACAAGAAGGAATTTCATCAGCCTTTGAGGCAATATGTGACTGAACAAACAAACAGTCAAAATAAAGGAATGGTTTAGTTGAATGGCTATTGTTCATTCTATGTTTTTATTGTACTGGGTTGGGGTAGAGGTCCTTGTGGGTCCTCTCAGTTCTTAGCAACTGACACCTGACACTAGACCCGAGTCTGGCTGTATCCAAATTATGTTAAATGTAATTGAGACCAGGCAGGGTCTCATTCTATTGTGTTAGAATCACCACATTTATGTGATGGCCTAAAACCCAAAAATATTCAGTTTACTAACCTCTTTGACAGAAAAGCAGCAAATCCTTCACATTTGAGAAACTGGAATCAGACTATGTTTTGAGTGGTGTTGGTTTTTCTGCCTCTTTTTTTTTCAGTCTTTTTGGGTCAACCACATTTTGGAAAGGGTCTTGTTGTTGTTGGTTTTATTTTGGACCAGCTCCGACTGTCCTTGGTTGTTTTTTAGATGAGGATGGGTTTTCCTCAAGTCTGTTTTGGATCATGTTTAGGGTTTTAAGGACCAGTGAAGACATTAAGATTGGTGTATAAATATTTATATTTACATTATCCTCATATTCATAGACTCGAAGCCCACTTTATAAAAATGCCATCCCTATGTTTCATTATCATTTGAGTTGCAGTAAAATCTCCTCCTGCTTTGCGATGGCTGTGCGCAGGGTGCTTTAAGGATCAGTTTCATAACCCTGCTTCTTGTTGAGAGTACATTCTGGCCTCAGCTGGTCATCAGCTGTAATCCCTGACTGGCATGACCACTCGTTTCTCCTCCCTCTGCCGCTCCTCACTTTCCTTCTTTGAGTGGATTTAGCCAATACTGAAAGACACGTGTCTCAATGTTACGACTTAAACCACGACTGTAAGACTCTTATCCTCGGCAAATCCTTTCCCTCGCCCAACTGAAATTGTTTTGGATAGTCATCAAATTAAATACTGATAGCTACAGAGTCATGCAACACTTCTTTTGTGTTATTGCGAATGCTCCAATACTGATATATAAGAATATCATAAGCCTGCTGGTATGGAGGATGAAATTAAAGGAGCACCCTGGTGTCCATGGACAAAGACAAAGAGGTCACTGCTGTGCTGCTGAGCATAAAGGATCCCCACTGACTGTTCATCTTACTTACTTTGTATCGATTGCTCCTTTAGTGAACTGGCCTGGAGTTTATGTCTCTGTGGTCATTTGTATCTAATGCCGTTGGTGCAGTTGTTTATGTTACACAGAGACATTTTGACCTGGGTTTCCGATAAAATGTAAAACATTTCCTGTATCCTGTATCCACAGAAGCTGACGTTAAAAGGGGGAACAATAGTACTGGATCCGTCTTTGTACCAGACAGGGACAGACAGTGACAATCACCCCATGTGTAGTAACACACTTTTTCCCCTTTGACTAACACTCAGGCTTTCTCTTCTTAACAATGCTCTATCTCAGCCTTTTCCCATAATGGCTGTGGCTCTTTTCAAAACCTAGCGATGATGATGGTGCTCATCTCTGACCTGCACTGAAATCAACAGCCTGAACAGAACATTTGAGGTGACATAGATGCAGTGCATGACATGATTACGTGAGAATCAGACACAGAGGATAGTCTGCAATAGAGATGTAGGACTTAACTTTTTTGTGGCATAGTTAGAGGTTGTCCAAGGCTCTTTCTCTCAGTAAGCTTTGTGCTATGTCTTTGTGTATTCCTGCAGGCGTCTTTCCTTGTCTGAGTCGGCAGTTTCTAAATTAGCCCAAAGTGATTGGAATCTAATAATGCTGGAATAGGTCTTTTCTGCACGTGCCATGTCGTCGTGAGATAAGAGGAGGTCATCTCACCACAGGCCGAAGTCAGCTGAGGCCATAAATAGCAGAGGACACATGAGCAAATTTCAACTTTGGAGATAGATTGCAGTTCATAGTAGTAATTGGGAACTTGTGATCTTTTAGACGGATTGTAAATACACCCTTCTGCTGCAGGAAATGTGAGCTCATAAAATGTATATCAGTCCATTGCTGATCGGTCCCTGACATATGCATTGTTTGCATGACAAGCCTTGACATCAGCTGATTCCCTCCCAGGCCAGTTTGTTTGGGTTGAGAGCTGCACATGGACACAAAGCTTCCCTGGGCAGGAGATCGTGTTACTTCTGTCCATAGTTTAACACTGATCACATCCTCTGAGAGTGCACACCTTTTCCCAACATCCCAGGGTGACGCACATTTCCAACAAAACAAATTTTGCGACCCTGTCATTTGCCTGATTTTAGTGCTTGTTTCACTGTTCGGCAGCCAATGTGTTTTAGAACAACAGAAACCCCACTGGAGATTTATACATTTCCCATCTAGTGCAGGAGAAGGTGTGCAGGTGGGCAGGCTTGTGTCCAGCCAGACTAAAAACAATGAGTCATTCACAGTTTTGGTATCCAGAGGGCTTGGATGAATGTGCTGGGATTCTCTCCTCTCACTCATTGACCGACACCAATGCGACACCACGTGGAGAGCTCTCAGCGCTCTGAAGCTCCTTTCAAATCTCAACAAAGGGGAAACTGTTGATGCAGCAGGCTCGACTCGTGGAGCCTGCTGGAGCTGTCGAGTGGTGGAGTGGTGGGTCTTTGACTGTTGACCCCAAAGTCTTTATTTGTGTATGTCAGTTAAACCAAGCTGGGCAACATTGCTATGAGCCCCCCCCCACACACACACACTTTCCCAGAATCCCAAAATAATCATTCATGACAGACTTGGTTGAATATGTAACTGATGTAACCCAGGGTTTCAACACTGTGGCTTACTCATGCACTCGCAGCTTTCCTGGCATAATCTGGTATCACTTGTAGAATGATGTCAATCACAAGGATGTAAAAAGATTTTACAATACTGCCAGAACATTAACTCCTACTGCTTGATATGTGATGATAAACTGCGTAAAGTCTCAGTGGCTCTGACTCAGCCACACCAAAGTCGCATCACCTGCTCGGCTCTGTCACCTCCCAAGTGGTTTTTTGGTCGAGAAATGTGTCACTGACTGTGAGGAAGAGCGGGCATTTTCATCTTTAATTCATCTTTGTCGGTCTTCAACTGCTGGTCAATCAAGGCTTGTTTTCAGAGGAGCATTTTCATCCATTATCAAGCGGTGAATACACTATAAATGTTGGCTGGAAGCAAGCTAGATGGCAGTGATAAAACGACCAAGTTGTCAGGATGGCACTATGGTGATTTGTGTTTCTCCGCCTGTGTCGCCGCATGCACATCTCCCTCTCTGCCAGCCTGTGTATTAACTACATTATTTAGCCTGCACTCACAGCATAGCACAGCTCTCTTGCTGTTTCCACGGTGATTAAACTGTTGCATCTCCCTAATTGTCCCTTAGATTTGTTGTGTGTATGCATGTGAATTTATGATGGGGTTTTGACTCACTGCCTTCATTTGCATATTTTTCCTGGTTTTTGATTTTATTCCCCTATTACCTCACTTCCTTTTTCTCTTTTATCCGCTTGTTTTTCATTTATGAACGTCTCACCGCCTCTGTCGGTCTTGTCTCACTCTCTCTCCCTCTGTCTGTCTTCCCTTCTTAAAGCGGAGGCCAGGAAGAGCAGATCTTCTCTCCTCATTACTCCGTCTCTGGTTGTTGACAGGGAGAACGATAGTGATCCTCTCTGACCCTCTCTTGTCCAAATCGCCTGCTTCATTTCCTCTGTGTTGTCTTTGACCAAAATACCCACCGCATCCAACACCCCTTCTCATGCTCTCCTGCGGTACAGGGCTCAGCCCTCAAATCCCTTTGATTATAACTCCCGAGACCTTTGTGCCGTCTTTCCTCTCTAGATCTCTTGTTGCATCAAAAGACCCAACTGTCTCTGTAGTTTTAGCTTCATTAAAACTTCATGGAAAGTCCCTGTTTATGCGTAGACCCTAAATGATTGGATCTTGAAGAAGAGGCTAAGACCTTGTGCACTTTCTTCAGTGACAGTCTTGTGTAACCACCGGCAGAGACCGCAGCCTGGCCTTACACTCTCTCTGACGGCAGATTGGACTGTCTGTCTAGGTTTTCTGCTCACAGGTTCATTGAACCCCACAACTCCAATAACCTGCCTGAATTCTGCAAATTGTGGCTACTGTTTTGGATACTGGTGTTCATTTCCATACTAGAGAAAAATCTGGCACAACAGAAATAATGGGAAAAGGTGGTATGATATGGTGTCATAAATAATGAATTTAGTTTTTTAGATTTTTTTGTGCAGACTACTTTCCTTAAAATTACAATTATAATGAAATATGTTGAAATACCAAAGATTTTAAGAACATGAAATGTGTGTTAAACACATTCTGACATTCTCATGCAGTCTAAAATGCCACCAGACACATTTTTGGTGAAGAAACCTTATTGCTTTAATGACCTCTTATCACACTCATTTCCATGAACATCTGATTCAGAACTTCGTGTATTATTAAACCGGATCTGCTTTTTACACTTAACACTACTCAGCCAACAGTGTGATATAGAGATTTTAAAGGTTTGCACCGTTAGTTCACTAGTCAATTAATTGTAGACTCTTGCAGACTTGTACTACAGTTCGGACGCAGTGAACTGCAAATCGAGGAAGTAGCTTCATGTATTTTCTTTGTTCCTCTCTTCCTCCCTTGGCTGAGTCTTGCTGGTGGAGTGTTGAGACTTGTCTGGAGCAGGAGGAGACAGAGGGGATGGGAGCAGGTTTCCATCTGACTGGCAGAGTGGACTTCACACTGGCTGTGTGATTACAGGCCGATTACGCTTCAATGAGTGGCTGCCAATGGGTTGGGTTTTTTTTTTCTAAAAGTATGACACACTGCTACACTGTTATCACATCACAAACTACACATGAAACATGTAATTTTGGATAGTTAAACTTGCTGGCCAAAAAGTAACCAGAACAGTTTATTTCATAAACACACAGGAAGACAAATAACGTTTTTCTTTTTCTTAACTTCTTGCCTTGGACAGAGATATCATTTCTTATGTTTCGAGTGGTTAACATCAAACCTAACTTGAGTCATCATTTTCTCATCTCCTGTGAGATTTCTCCCATTAGTCCTGTGTGCTAAGGTTTGATGGAGCCTTTCCTTGTCTTAGAGAGCTTGGGCTGGGTCAGGAACCTGATTGAAACCTTAGACACCACCACTGCTTGTCTTTTTATTTATATATATTTATAATTTCTAGTGATGTGTGAAGTGATCTGTATATTTAGCAACAAATCATGAATCATGATGGAACCGGAACACATAGTATATTTAGGCTGTACTGGGCTAGATGTGGCCTGAAGTGGAACAGTATTTGAGTCATGGCATTTCACAAGTCCATGAGAACACATGTAAGTACAGACAAGAACAATACTTGAGAAAGGCCTGGTGTCTTTGATTGAGCCATTGTCTGTAAGTCTTTCAAATTGCTTGAATATGATACCTGTTCATAAATATTGATTATTCTGTATGTCCAAGGTTATCTGAAGAACTCGTATTTGAATTGTGTTTAGGGCGGGTTTTCTATTAAGCCCAACAACAGTGCAAAGGAGATTGCTGCTGTTCTGTTTGAGGGCTTTAATGTTTCTTTATTTAGAAGACCCGTCATCGAAAAGAGTCTCATCTGAGAGTTAATCCAATGTTGACAGATGCTGGGAATTCTCATTTTTCAATCCCCCATCATTTGGCGGTCCACCAGCAGATATTTGTTTTGTTTCTGTTCACCGAGTCTCCTTCCATCACACATATTTCCCCTCATCTGGCATGAGCGTCCGTGTTGTTGTGTGCTTGATGTTTATGGTGTGTGTGTGTGTTTGTAGAGGTGGTGAGCCGGGCAGCTGTCACATTTTTCCAGAGGGTCTGGGTGCAGGCTCCTGGCTCTGCGAAGACTCGCAGAGCTGGAGCCGTAACAAGAGTCCAAATGAACCCCGCTTGTTCATTATCCACAGTATTCTGTGAAGATGATCGGTTAAACAAACCCTCGCACGTCTCGCACACTCACTGATGTTGGCAGCAGCTGCAGCCCTTTACCTGCCTCCTCTATCCCATCCCCTTCCACTCCGCAAACATCAGCGCTCTGTATCTACTCTCTCTGGCTCATTTACAGGCAGCGTCACCCAGGCGAGCAGCGCTCACTGACCAGCCAGAGCTCCAGCGTAGCCGAGAAGCCTTTGAAGTTTGCTCTAATCAGCACCGCAGCTGCAGAGAGCTGCCGTGGAGGGGGCTGCTGCTGGTGTTGATGTTGGGTGGGGGGTTGGTTGTGTAAATGCAAATGTGACCAATATGAAAATGGATTATTCTTTCATACAATGCAGCACTCTGGGTATATGCACCAGGCTAAAAATAGCTATGAATCAGAGCTATTTTTTGCTCTTTTTAACTGTCATTGTGTCTGTTTTTATTGAAATCTTTTGCTTCATTACTCAGTAAAATTACTCCAGTTAGGTTGCATAGGGTTTTCTTTTATTTTTGCAGAATACACATGTACTCATCTGTTTCAGGAAGGCTGGACTAAAGATTTCCCATCATCTGTGTAGTCTGGTCTAGATTTCTCAGGATCTCTTGGGATGGGGGGGATTCCTAAGACTTTGCAGTCAGGGTTGAACCGCTGGTCCTCCCCTGAGACTGGCCTCGTGCAAGCATTAGTATGGGCAGGTGAAGCACAGACGCTTGCCTCCGATATCTCCGCTGGACCAGCACAAGCCTGCTGCTGCAGCTGTGGGTATTACGAGAATGACAACTCTCCTAAGCCTCGAATCACTCAGAGCATTTTCAAAGCACATCTGACAGATTGTTGAAATCCAGTGAAGCAGACCTGTCAGCGATGTTGCCTTTTGTAAACACTGAAAATCTCTGGACTCTGGTTCACTGTTGCTTTTACAAACACGAGCAAGAACTAAAGGTTATAAATGTCATGCCAGCTGAGGTTGAGCTTGCATTATCACCATCATATTTGTGTAAATGTCTGCAAACGTCCTAAGTGGCTCCCCTTCGTAATGGACATTTATCGTCCACTTGGTAACTTGATTTAGGTCATGAATGGGAGCTGATGATTTCTCGCCGCAGATTTTATTACAGCCAGGGTGCTACTTATCTAAGCACTAATGTCACTACGGGATCAGCAGTGGAGGACAGCCTGATTGGATCCCCACACTTAGGAGCTCAAAGACCTTGACCTAAGAGTGGGTGTTCACTGACAGACTCACCCATTACTTAAGTATGGGTTTGCTTAGAGCCACATTTAGACCATTATAAACCCTTCTCCATAACCACTCACAGTTGGCTTGGTTTGGCCAGGGAAGAGAGAAATATTATAGGTTAGCCTCTGCTGACTTTTCCAAGTGGTCTATGTTCCCTAAAAGATATGGGTTCTTAAGCCAAGTGATCACAAAGTATGAATGCATTTTAAAAGCTTGAAAAATACTTCACTTACTGGACTGACCACTGACCTGTTGTGCAAATGAATAGTGTGGTGTAGTTGTAACAACACCTTAAAGTAAGTCTGTTATTGTGCCTTTTATTTTTATTTATTTTTTAATTTTTTTTAATTTATAAAAAAATGTGGCCAGTCATTTCTGTTGATTTGTCAAAATGTATGACAGAAGGCTAAACTATTCACTTAGTCACTTATTCTCTGTAGAAATCTTTTTTTGGCTCAACCCATAAAAGTATTGCAAAGCACATGAACAGAAGCTGTTTTCCATTTGTACCGTGGCTGCACATCTCCTTAGACAAGAACATGGTGGCTGTGACCACAGGATTCTATTTAGATCCACCCACAGATACTGAGTGTCATGAAAACCACCCGGGGGGGAGGGTGTGATGTTGTTGATTGTGTTTTCTGATGGACCTTTTTGTAGAGACAAATGGATCTCTCTGCTCACACTCACTATCACACCTCGTAGTAGCAAGTCCATAAACCTTTTATGAGCTTCAAGGAACTTCACGTTTATTGTCGGAGCAAATGGCCGCATACTGAAGAAGCAGCTCGTTCTGTACTTCCACTCTGAAATGTTGTTTCCGCATTGGCTGTATCAGAAAACTGTTTTGTGCAGCTGGTTCCTAATTCTCTCGTGTCTGGTCAGTTTGAAAGCTGCTGAATATTGAAGATCTCGTGCTGGCTCACATAAGTCGATTGACCACATTTTGTTTTGCAGTGATGCTGGGGGTAGCATGCAAAGTATGATCATCAATAATTGTATCTCAGTTCTTGGATTGACCTTCGCAGTCCACTGTCGCTTCACTCATCTAGTTCAGTGTTTCTGCTGATAACATATGAAGTTAGCCGTGTTGACAGTGTTGCACACAACTCTGCTGTGAAGACTGCAGAAGGACGCGGCAGCAACCTCGCATGAACAGAGGCTTGTGTCACACAATACACAGCCTGTCAGTAACTATTATGCTTATCTAGCCGCGTTATGACTAAATTAAGTTAACTACCTCTGATGGCATGAAGCACATTGCAGTGACCGCAGCAACATGCTGGTATCTTTCTCATACACTGGGAAAGATTCACTTCCCACAGCAAACCCAATGTACCACACCACACACACAAGTTACCCACAGTCGGTAACACATAAGTACAGTTAGGCTGTGGGTGTGCTAACCAAACTTGTTTCAGTTTCCAGGCATTGGTCAAAAAGTCAATTTTGGACCATGGATTTGGTGCTTATTAAGGCTGTGCCAGTTCATTCAAGTTGTTCTTTTCTCTTTCACCGCTCCCTCTCTGTGGTGTAGTCCTGTGACCTGGCACCTCCAGCTATCTTCATATTGATGTAATATGAAGAGAAGAACATGGCCTTGAGCAGCTCAGCCAGCATCTCTGTGATAAAAGGAATCAAAACCACATACTCTGTGTTTCATTCTCCAGAAAAAAATTTACTATATTAACTCCTGGATAAGTGTGATTCTTTAGTCCATGATTTCACCGGCAGAAGTTGGCAGGATAGTAAATGAGTTCTGGCAAAAAGTCAAGGGGACCAGTTTTATCTCTTGGACATGTATTTGACATCTGTTATTTTAAAACAGTGAAAACATGTTATTCCAAATACAACCACTAAAGTTTGCATTTTTTTTTTCTTAAGTGTCATGTGGGGAACTGAGTATGCGACCTAACCAGGTCACTTGTTACCATGGTTGCAGTGACTGTAGCGCGACACTTTCTCTGACCACTTCCTGAGTTCAAAGGAGGGTCTGATTTCAAGACCTTTTACCAAGTTGCAACTCACTTTCTGAATCCAAACAAAGGTTGCATTGGTAAATAACATATACCAGTTTCTCAAATTTTGCATCATGAACCAAAATTTAGTTTAGTAATTATCAGTTTTGTTTATATTCATGTGATTTTCATTTTCACCTTCAGAACAGCAATAAGTATTGTTGAACAGCCAGATCGCTGGATATTAAGCTCTGTGATGCAAATGTAGAGGTTATACATGACAGTCACAAACTTTCCACTTTACAGTGCAGTCCAAATGAGCAATACTACAACAACTTATTCTTTATTTTAAATAACAGGAGGAGATTTTTTTTTTTTTTAGCCCGTGAAATATACACTGTACTTGCAGCAGTTGCTTTTGCCTTCCTCCATGATTGAATAGCGAAAGCATGCGCTCATTGCACACACCCATAATGAGGATATGGTTTGGCTGCTGTCGCATCTAAAGCGGCTGAGTCTACCATCCTGCAAGTGGACTGAGAGAATGCTGTGCTGTACTGATACTTGTCTGACAGAGTATCTCTTAGCCGGCCTCACAGTACAAGCAGGAGGGGAGGGGGGTTGTTGGTGAGCAGAAGTGTCACTGGTACGTGTCTCTCATCCACAGAGCTTCCAGAGAACTGGACAGACACGAGGGAGACTCTCCTGGAGGGCATGGTGTTCCAGCTCAAGTACCTGGGGGTCACGATGGTCGAGCAGCCCAAAGGAGAGGAGCTGTCGGCAGCTGCTGTCAAGAGAATAGTGGCCACGGTGAGAGACAACACGCACCTACACACTTTGAGCAGGCAAGACATACACACGTTACGGGAATAGCTTAAACACACTGAAAAGAACTATTCCTGGAAAATGAGTTTCTCTCAAGCACATATAATATCTTTCCCACATCATCACCTCCGTCACTTGGAAATCATAGTCCTTCAATAGTTTTCTCCTGTTTATGGCCTGACTGACACCTCTGTGACTGCTTGGCTGCCTGCTCCCCCCCGCCACCCCGGGCCCAGGCTGACATTTAGAGGAGGATGCAATTAGTTTGGACACTGTTGCTCAGTATATGGCTCAGCCAGCTTTATCATAGTAGAAAAGGCTTAATGTTATTGGATCTGGCAGCTCAGTGGATAATGAAGTTAGTGGCGGCAGAATGGTGGGGCTCAGGACACGGTGATGTATGGAGGCGAAGGCAGAGGCTCCGATTGGGCCTAATCTGTTGGCTGCCCTTGGTGTCCCTCTGAAAAGGATGTTGGGCTGCTGAATGGGATCATTTTTAGCTTGTCATATTGTGTAATAGGTGGACTTGGTATAAAGTAATATTTTGTCCTGCCATAAATTGAAAAGTTGTCATTCACACACAGGTTTGTTGTTGTTAAACTAGTTTTCTTAGGAATCTTTGTTCAAATGTGTTTGTTTATTGTTGTTGCTAATTGGTTTATGGCATATACATATTTTTCTACTTGTCATTGCGCCATAGATTCAGCTTATCTTTTGATAAGCATCTTTAGACCTACAGGCTGGATTCCATGAAAGCTTGATGACAGGAAATTTGCTTTGTAACTTGATTTTTTTACCATATCACATCCCTAGCATTAGTGCATTTTGATTGGCTGGCTTGTTTCAAAATTACTAGTCTGAGTTGTGTTTTGCATAAATATAAGGTTGTCACTTAGCCAGACTAGGTTTTTTCCCTTTCTTATTGCTCTGTCTCACTCACATGCCTTCTTATCTGTACCCTTCCTTCCAGGCGAAAGCCAGTGGAAAAAAACTCCAGAAAGTCACGATAAAGGTCTCCCCGCGAGGAATCATCCTTTACGACAGTGCCTCCAACCAGCTCATAGAAAACATCTCCATATACAGGTCGGTCTTCCTCTTTCGACTATTACAAAGCATTCTGTATCCCTGACTGAACTGGGTGGCCCCAGTTATGAAATGCTTTCACCCTAAGCTTGTCCTTATCACCTACAGTAAAACAAAAGTTGTTATTTCCCCATTGCTCTCATCCATCACTGAATGGATGTGAGTGTAAGGAGGGGTGGTAAAGACTGTGTGTGTGTGTGTGTGTGTGTGTGTGTGTGTGTGTTTTTGAGGTGGGAGAGAGTACTCAGTCTATCAGCAGTATGTCTCATCAATCTCAACTCTCTTGGGAGCACTACAACAGCTGTATGTCTGCGCTTGACACACACACACACACACACACACACACACACACACACACACACACACGTACGTTCTCTCTAGTAAATGCCTACAGATCTCACTTGCCTGCCACAGCCTGCACGCTTAAAGCTGCCTAACCTCCATTGGCCTCGAGCTTACGAGCCAACCTTGAATCACTTTTCTAAAATTCTGCATTTATGAGTCTACATATCAAGGAGAGATGGGACTTTCCATCATTTTTCCAAGCATGAATAGGCTTATGTTGAATAATTTCTTCTAAAAGCTGGCAGATTGAGGACAAAATCTCAATGGATGACAGTTGTCTAAAGTTCTCCTGGAACACTTTTATGTACAAGCAGTCTACACTGATCCCGGTTTTCCAGTGTCACTTTGAGATGTTCTTTTACTTTAGAGAACAGTTTCATTCTTCCCACCTGCTCAATTTTGCATTGCTTGTTCTCCAACAACGGCTTCCTGGCTGTGCAGCTTAGAGCAATCAGGATGGAGTTAATGTCTCAGGCATACAGCATTTATCTATATTAAAAATCTGGCCTCCACATCGCTGGGCTGTTTTTTCAGATTTAACCTGAGGTACATTGCAGACCAAGGGCCCTTTGGAGGAGAGGAAAGGCAACATGAGAGACAACAACAAATGTCTTACACTGATAAAATTAAATAGATGCGGCGTGTATGTTGCTGGAAGCTTTGAACAGACATGGTCAATATCAGTTGTAGCATTTTCTTTACAATTTTAATCCACCGACAATTAGGGCTGCCGCTAACAATTAATCTGATGTTTGATTTGTTGTTTGATCTTCAATACACGCAGGTAGCATTATTTGTTCCTGTTTGCACTTCACCCATAGATCTTCTGGCAATTATAATTACTTTGATACTGAGGAAAACATAAAAACGTGAGGGTTAGGGCAAGTTCTGGAGTTAAAAGGAGTGTCTTTTTGTTGCGATTTCTACACGGATACAAGGATGTTTATTTGTGATTCACGTCAGAAATAGTATCTTTGAGATGTTCTAGACTCTCTGAATCTTAAAATATGTGTATCACGTCTCTGCGTTCAGATCTGAGTTAGATTCTGAGTAGAAGTCGCTTAACTACCTAAATTTCCTTCATGAGATGTGTGTCACAGCCGATGCTGCTGCTGATCATCTCGGTAAGTGGGCCAAATGAGCGGGTCAAACTTCCAGTTGTTTTTAGAACACGGGCACGCACCTGTATCTCTCACCTCACGTAGCATCTCTGCCCTGTGTCTCTCCCTCTGTGCCCCCCTCCAAGCCTCACAGTTGGTCCGAACTCATCGATTCAGCTCCACTGACGATGCATTCATCACAAATTTCAGATTTATCGCCACAGCAGCTTTTCTTGTTGTATGTGTGTAAAAATACCCAATGCGCACAATCCCCTAGTTTCGCCGTGCGTCTCCAGTGAAACGCTGCACTGATAATGGATTCTCTCATTTGAAGAATATGAGATAAATACTACAGCAATTAGAAGGCTGACTGCGTGAGGTGAGTCCAGCTGTGACCTCGGGATGGTGTGAAGACATAAAGCAGCTGGTAGTATCTCGCACCCCATTGGAGCTCTCCTCCCCAGACATCTGTTAAGAAGATGGACGACCAATAAAAGAAATGGATTTGCCTAGACACCCAATTTCCCCGACGCCCTCCCTCCCAAACATTTGCCCGTACATCTCATGTTGTGCAGACCGCAGCTGTGATTCTTAAACCTCTCCAAACTTTTACTCCCTGCCTTTTATTTATATATTTACTATTTCCACAACTTATATTCCGTAGCCATTAGTTAACTGAGTGTGTGACCGTCCCACAGTGAAGTTTGAGCTAGTGCTCGAAGGGGAAAGGAAGGACAGATGGCAGACATTCATTATCGCCAACCTCCGTCGTTTTGGGTGTCCCTCCCCAACTGGCCAGCTTACCCGTCACTTTGGTATTACGGTAATGACACGGTGATCAAATAGTGGAGAAAAGCTATTTGTGGAGCATTACAGCTTAATTTAAAGCCCTACTGTGCACCTGAGACTGACAAGCAAGACTGATACCTCACTCGCATGCGAGACAGAAAAAATGTCAGCGCAGAAGACGACCTTCTCCTCCGCAACAAGACGACGAACAATCACCTCTGTCTGTGCGAGTCTTTTTATGTACCGTACAGGGGTCTAGTGCAGGGGTAGCTCAATCCAAAAGCTATAATTTAAAACTCTGTGTGTGTCAAGGCTGTTAAACAGGTGGACACAGCGGGAGTGTGATGTAGCAACTTGTTTGAAAAGCAGAAAGGATCGGAATCCGTTTGGCGAAAAACAGCACAGATGTCCGCTGTGCACGCGCTCAGTTCAGATTCATTGTTCAGCTTGGTACCTGCTCACAGCTGGGGTGTGTGTTTGATCGTGTGCAGAGTGGTGAGATTGCGAGTGCAGCTGGTTTCAATAATGCCAGGGATTTTTTTTTTATTGAGAAATGCTAGATTGAACAGTTTGAATCAGATTGCTGGACTATAGCTTAAGAGCTTAGTGCAGATGAAGTTGCAAGATGGCCCCCACTTGATCTGTGATGACTCTATAAAGAGTCTCAGAGTTTTTATTAAAACATGTGCATTTGTGTGTTGTTTTTTTTTGTTGTTGTTCAGAATATCATATTGCACGGCGGACAAGATGCATGACAAAGTGTTTGCCTACATCGTCCAGAGCCAACACAATGAGACTCTGGAGTGTCATGCCTTCCTCTGCACCAAGAGAAAAATGGTAAGTAAATGAGTTTGTGCAAATACGTGCCTCTCCCACTCCCACTGTGTGCACAAATAGGCTGTTTACTGTAAGTGGAGACAAATAGTTTGAAACTAATTAGATCCAAATATTGGATTTGTTTACTGCTCTTTCAATTTCTCATTCCTAATTACAGGAGTAATTGAACATTTTAGGAATATGCTTATTAGCTTTCTTGCAGAGAGTAAGATGAGAAAATCACTGCCACTCATGTCTGTTTGTTAAATATGGAGCTACAGCTACCAGTCAATTACCTTAGCTTAGCATAGAGACTGGAAACAAGGGAAAAGAGCCAGCGTGGCTCTGTCCAAAGGTCCACATCTGCCTACTTCCTACTAAAGCTCAATGAACATGTTATATCATGTAAAAACAACTATTTGCTGTTTCATGTGGGGTTATGTGTCAGACTGTTTCTTGGCCGGGTGCAGTGACTTTCTCAAGTCTTGTTTTCACTATGAGGTTGCCAGGCAACCAGCAGACACTCCAGGAAGTCACTGCTCCCAGTCAAGGAATTGCCCAGCACATAACCCACCAAGTGAAACCACAACTTGTCATTTTTACATTTCATTTTCTGTATGAATTAAACAAACAATATACAACATGCAAATGAGCTTTACAGTTGCTGATAGATGGATTTTGTTTTTTGTTTGTCTCCTGTCTTTATGCCGAGCTGTTTGAGAGCTGGCTGCATTTAATTGTTGTCAAGAAAGCAAATAAGTGAATTTCCCCCAATTTTGAACTATTCCTTTAAGGCCATTGGCTAGATCAGTGGTTCCCAAACTGTGGGGCGTGGAGTTATACCAGGGGGGTGCAGCGATGGGGTTGCCAGGTCTGCGTGTATGAGTATATATGTGCTATTTAGGTCATAATAAATCATTTTATTTCAATTATGGATGTGTATTTATGGATATTATTAATGTAATTTGCATGCAAAATAGGTTTAACCAACTGGCAATTTTGAGAAAATCTATTGAAAGCAATGAATGAAGTGCATGCTGCACTTTTAATGCTTCCACTCTTAAAAGTGATGTGTTCCTTATTTTAATTTTTTCAGCGAGAAGTCAGAAACTAAAGTTGCAGTTCTGTGTTAATTATTACAGAAAATGTTTCAGAAAAAATTCTATAGGAGTTTGCAAAGGTCGTGTCTGAGAGTGTGTTTATGCGGGTGCAGGGTGCATGTAGGTCGGGGGGCCTGAAAATATTTTTATCATCCTAAGGGGGCCCTGCAGGAAAAGTTTGGGAACCACTGGGCTAGATGTATATGAACATGTATAGTGAAATAAAGCTACTAATGTAGGCTACTTGTTCTATATGGTGCAGAATTGTGCATTCAGGTATTCAATTCGTCTTTTGCCCCTGGCAATCTTGGAAAGCATTTTATGCAGTACAGTATGTTGCAAAGAGACCTGAGAACAACCACGCTGCCACTTTGAGTTACCCTTTACTTGTATGCATGCAAATGTCTAAATATTAAGTCAGGAGAAAGACGTGGAGTGAGAACATGAAGGGTGGGGAGCTCGTCATCCCTCTCTGGCATTCCCTCCATCCCTGGAGGTTTGCAGAACGAGTGAGCCACTCCCTCCCCTTCCTTCCCCTCACTAATTTAGTTCTGGCCAAAAGGCCACGTATCCTCCCAGTTACATAAACAACTTGTCATGGAGCTCACAGGTTTCCCTTCCTCCTCTTCAAGTGCCTTTAAAGGAACTACTACTTGTGTATGCGGTCAATTCCTGTTTTTAGCAAGGTCATGACCCCTCCACTTCCTTTAGTTTCTGTCCCGTGGATATGAGATGCATATGAGTATTATTCATCTTCCTTTTATTCTTTCACGTTACCTCTCTGTCTCACTCTTGCCTGTCTCTCTCTGCCTCCCTTCAACAGGCCCAGGCAGTAACCCTAACGGTGGCTCAAGCTTTCAGAGTGGCGTTTGAATTCTGGCAGGCTGCCAAGGAAGGTATGCATGGTCGCCCCCGATGACCAGAGGAGTGTGACGGATGAGTGAAAACGTTCCTCTCGTCTCCCCCTCTCCTCCCACCACTGTTATTCTCTCCACTTATTGTGTACATCCTGTATCTTCCTTCTTACTGGCAGCGATCACGTCTTTTATCCCGAGGTTTCGCGCACACGTGGAAACATAAATTCTCTTGTGCCGGTCTTCCTGGTTTCGGCCTTGACAGCCTCTAGAGGGGTCATGTGAATTACTGGAGAACAGTTCGGCTGTTCCTGACCATCACTGTTGTTCTTCTCACACACACACTGGCATACAGTAGAGGAATGTCCCCATTGATTGAACCAGTCCCCCCCCCACACTCAGTGGTTAAATAATCACCCAGAGAGCAGAGAGACCTGTTTTAGTTTAGTGACGCCTCTTTATTACAGGGAACTCAGTCGTGGTTAAAGACTCATCTAGGTATCGACATGGGAAGGCCTGGGGCAGAGGTGGGCTGACTGGACTCCGCTTCCTTTACTGTGAGAATAAGACTCAGATGTGTGCGAGCTGGGATTTTCCCTGGATATATTTTGACTTAACTGCAAAAAAATGCTCTTTGTCTCCCCATTAGATATTTCTCGTTTTTTCTGTTTTATGTCAAACTTGTAAAGCAATCAACCCCTTTAATTTTCCCGAGCACCATTAAAAGGAGAGAGCGCTGCGGAGATAAGCAGATGGTGCGTGTTCAGGCACCACCGTGGACGCGGCAGGCAGTCGGGAGTGCTTTGTAAAGATCGTCTCACACACATTCTTTTGTACAGCTCAGCAGAACATGCATGTAATTTACTGCATGTGTGACTCCAGCGCAAATGAGCAGTTCTTGCCACATAATATAGGCGTCTGCGTCACCACCCCCCCTCACATCTTCTCCAATCTTCACATGGGTGTTGCTCTTTGAATTTTGTGATTATCCATTGTTGCTGTTCGCCTTGTTTTGCACCTGGCACCTTCACCCCTATGCTCCCCACCTACTTCTCCATCGAGCTATTTTCTTTTGCCTCTCCTCCCCCCCCCAGCGCAGCACTAGCTTCTGTTTATTATTATTTATTATAAGGAGGGAGATGGGCGAAAAAGAGGAGAGCGAAGGAGGGGGATGGGGGATGAGGAGAGAGGGCAGGAGAGCATGACAGGCGGGACAGAGAGGGGTGTCGGGATGGGGGAGTGTGTACGAGAGAAAGGAAAATGATTGTGCGCGTGTGTCAGTGGGAGCTCAACCCCCTGACAGATTCAGTGTCGGTGCCATTGATCCTGTCTCACACGAAGGCAAGCTTATTTATTCAGCCCTTTAGAGACACACACTTGCACTGTATGAAAATTCTAGCCGCCCCTTCTATTTACTACACATTTCTACCCCTTCTTCTTCTCCTTCCACTGTGGCATTTAGGAATGTTTTCATGTGGGCACATTTCCATTTCAGGGAGGGATTATTTTTTTCCAAGATCAAGGCCACAGGCTCCTTGCCTCACGCCTCTTCATTTTGGTTGTTTGTATTTTCGAGTTGAAAATTAAAATCCGCCTGCCTCCCTCGCTCTTTCCTCCCCTCCACATCCTTCACCTCTGCTCATCTTCGTTTTCTAGGCGGACCCAGTAACCCCTTTAATTTGCCGAGCTGTTTTTCTTCTAGTTCGATACGGCGTCACTGATGAAGGAGAACTGATGGTGGGGGGTGGGGGGGGGTTACGGAGGGGAAAGGAAGAATATTTTTTCAAAAAAGAAGTAGCGGTGTTCTCTTGTGGCAGAGAGAGAGCGAAAGAGAGAGGGGGGGGAATCCTTTTCCAGCCGGCTTCATTAAAGTTAAAAACCTGGGAGGATCAGGACAGGAAGAGGGGGTATCTACTGTACGTCTCTCTAATTTTGCTGCTTCTGTTTCCTGCAAACTCTCCTCTATCACCCACAGTGGTTCTCCACAGCCCACCACACATTCCTGACCCACATTCTTCCTTATATTCCCGCTCCCATCTCCGTTCATAGAATATTCACTGTAAACACGACAGCTAGCTTTGAACCGGCACATCTTTAAGTTGTTTCCATGTTTAGCACTAGTTTGATTCTCAGACTGAACACTCCGCACTGGAAAGTCCATGAGGGAAACACGGGTGCCTGAGGAATTTTTTTGTAACACTGCCATCACTAAGCTACCAGGGCTCATGGGAAATAGGGTGTTTTTAGACCCTGAGAATGATGAAATAAAAAACACCTCCTTGCTGTAAGCAGGCCTCTTTAGGATAGACAGAAATGAAAGTCTGTGTTGCAGCGGGTCAGCATCTTATCACACTTGCTCAGAATAGTGTTTTCCTTTGTGTGTGTGACTTTCCTGTAGGGCTGGGCGATATGGCAAAAAATATCATCACAATAGACTTTTCCCTATTCATCAATCTTGACATTTATCACGGTGTATAGTTTGATAATGCTGCCATTTGAAGAGTATCCTGATAATGACGGAAGAATGAAGAAACCAAAGTTCATTAGTTAAACTTATATATAGTTTATTAACATAAAAAATCAGATGACATTAACATTTAATTGTACAAAATGACTTGGTTTAAAATATATTTGGTGATAAAAGAATATATTGTATAACATCTAAATGTAGACATTTAACCATACAAACATGCTTTATGTGCCGTAACAGATACAGAAACAGTACAAGTTAACTGGTGTGCTCACTGTGATGGTAGCTTTTCAGCTGATGGTAAAGATTTGTTTTGTTTCCCGTCGTGGTTGACAGGATATTTTGCAGAACTGTGTTCTGCATTTCGTCCCTTTTGAAGTATTCAAACCACTTCCATGTAGTTGGAGTTGTGTTGGCTTTTTTGTCAACAATTTCTTCAGCTTTGGATGAAAATGTGAGTTCACTTTCAGCACTTTAGTACAAAGTATTGCCGTGTAAAAAAAAGAAAAAAAAGAAAAGGGGAAATTACAGCTGACAAAGTGGCAGAAAGATGTCACATTTCTGTCAAGTTTATGTTCTGCCTGTTCAACAGGTGTTTGATAAATTATCGTCGTTGACTCCAATAAAATACATCTTAAAATATGTGGGCTCTGCTCTGAAGTTAGTTAAATCAATCCTTATCTAGTAAAAAATGTCCAAAGCTTAACATTGTTGTTGATGTAGATGTAAATGATCCCTTGTCAAGATCGTTTTATCACCCAGCCCTAGTTTCGTGTGATATTTTAGTTAAGGCAGCGATGGGTGTTGATGCTCCACTGAGCCATCAAGAGTAGGAAATCCAACCCCTTGGCTGGATGTCAGCTGCATAATGAAGGAACTCTCAAGTTAATCACAACAGGGCAAATATTTATACATGGTCTTATATCTTATATTCTTAGTAAGGGAATTTCAAATAGAGTAAAATAATAAAAGTTCATATTTTTACAGTTTGACTTTACAGAAACAACAATTTCCCCCCTCATGTTGGACACATACAGTAAATAACAGAAGAGAAGAACAGGAGAGTGTGTGTTTTTCATGGAGTGGTGAACTACAGAGGATTTGCAACGTGTCTGTGCGAGATGCAGCGGTGCCATGTGGTTGGATTTTCCCACTGCTGACTCAAATGACCTACCATTTTAATTTGTGTGCGGCTTTGTTTGTAGTCCACTAACTAGAATATTTTTAATATCATCTTCTAATTCATTTTGTCTTTTTTTTTTTTTTTGCCTCCACATGAGCAACGGCCTCGGCTTGAGACATTATAGCTGTGGGTCGTCCATCTGTCCGTGTGCCCCGTTCTTGTGAATGCCATATCTCAGGAACACCTTGAGGGAATTTCTTAAGATTTGGCACGAACAGCCACTTGGACTCCAGGATGAATAGATTTTGGTAGTCAAAGGTCAAGGTCACTGTGACCTCACAAAACACTTTGGCCATAACTAAAGAATTCATACGCTAACTATGACAGAATTTCACACAAATATCTAGTAGGATGAAAATGATGAAGAATGAATGAATAAATAATGATGCTTATTAAATTCTTTCAAAGTCTCCTCTACATATAATAGTGTGGACAGACATGGATGTAAACTGCAGCTTTACTATTTGGCGGAGACGCACAACAACTCAGCGCAATTCTGTAGAGTGATTCTGAAATTCTTGGTAAATAAGGGCCTGTGGACTGAGTTTAACCCATAAGAACCCACGGTGACACGGGTGTAACAAACACTTTGAACGCCCTAGACTACTTCCTTACACAGCTTTATGCTTGACCTTAACTCATTAAGTCCCTAAGCGACACATACTAAACATCCAGGTGTGATGGTGGTGTGACATGACTTCCCCAAAAATGGTGGTGTGACCTGTAGCAAAAGTGAATCAAGTAGCTAATTTTCAAAAAAAGTTTGGTTTTTGGTACTAAAGGTAATTTTAAACCCATTTAACAGTTTTAATGCTTTACTAACGTGTCCTGTATTACATTTAACCTGTTCTGACCATATTTCTTGAACAAATTAATATAAAACAATAAATATAGAAACATCAGAAATGTGTTCTATGTGCTCCACTTGGTCTGTGGTATATCCCTCATCGTTTTCCAGAAAGTTATGAAATGGGTGCTTATGGGTTAAGAGAGCAGTGTTGGAAATACAATGAAAGCTGTTTGGAGCGAGTACAGCACAGTTACTGTACTCGCTGCTGTGTGAAGTAAGACGTGTTACAGGGTTTGAAGGCCAGGCCCTCTAGGTTTCAGCTGGCAGATGGCTTGAGTGATGCTAATTTGTTTACACACATTACACGCTTGGTCAGTGAAACATTTAATATCCACTTTTTCAGTAGTTAGAAAAGTCAACAGTTCCTTTAGCTGTGCACTGCGAGGGCACTCACCTCGTGGTTACGGGTCCCTGAATCACAGTTCGACCAACTGCTCTTTCTTTCTGTCTCCCTCTACCCCCATGCACCCCCCCCCCACAGAGAAGGAGAAGCGAGTGAAGCCCGGCTCTGACGGAGAAGGAGCCAGCAACTCTCAGTCGGACAGCTCGGCCAGCCTGAAGGGAGGAGGTGAGTCGTGTCACCCATCATCACGTCTTTCTCTCTCTCTCTCCCTCACCCGCTCTGTCACAGCAACCGTAGCCTTCGGGGGAGGGGGGGACGAGTATTCAACCACTTGTCAAAGGTCGGCTCGCATTGAAGCTGCAGGTCGGCCGATGACAATCTGCGTTTTCTAGGTTATTCTTTCTAGCTGGCGTCATCACAGTGAACGGCGAATGACATTTTGAGGTGATCGTGTGCGATGATCGTGGCAGTGATGAAGCTCTATTTAATTTGATGTCATTGGGCTCCCTTGCCGTGTTGTAGGTCCATTAATAACAAATCCTGGTTCACCCCCCCCCCGTGGCATTTTATGATGATAGAGACTCTTTCATGGACAAACAGTCATATTCTGTCTGACTCTGGAATAATTACAGTCCTGTTTGTGTAAAAAGGAAGAGGCCTACATTTTCTATGACCCCATTGTTCGATCCGAAGATTCCACGACTTGAGAGGCGGGTCATGTCTTCTAAACATGCTGTTGATGCCCAGTGAGCCAGACAACCTTAAGGCATTATTAGCTCCATGTATTGTCCACAGCCTAAGATACAATAAGATGAGAGCATATTGTTGCCAGTGGCATAATGGCTGTGCACTTATTCCTCATAATGCTGTCCCTTTGTTAGTCTGTTTTGTGCATGCCTTTTTCCTGTTTCACTCCTTGTATGCCTGAAACTTCCTTTTGGTGTTGAAGGTTTCAGTCTGAGACAGAGGCAGTCTGTTTTTTTGTGCAGTCAAACATCTGAAAACATCAGCTTTGTACTGAGCTTCCACCCCCCCCCCTGCCTGGCCAGGTGGCCTCCAGCCAGAGAGGGATCTCTCTAAATCTGTTCTGACACTTTATTCGGGGCTGTGGCCCTGAATGTGTAGGGTTTATGGCCGACACAGGTTTTAAGGATGATCCCTAGTGAGAAGACTCAACAAAGTAGGACTTGGAAACAGATTCTGGTGGCAGAGAGGCTTGCGATTTCGGACCAACGTTATCCCACTGACCGTTCCGTGGGTCATTTGGCTGCCAGCAGATTGTATTTCTGTAAAGCAAATTGGCGTAATTGTACAGCAGAGTAATGCAGGGCAGAGCTTGTGAGTGCCTTTTCAAACAGGCTCTGCATTTCTCCTCCTGCCAGAGGGTTTCAACGCCAGCCCTAAAGCAGTGATTGCGGACAGGAGAGCTTTAGAGCTATCAGAAGGTTACATTTATGTACCCTTCACTTTGGCTGATCAAATGGCATACCACTGAGTCAGAGGGACTCTCAGGATCAGTGCTGTTGTCAGAGGTGAGTCAGCTTTATTCATGAGACATGATACTTTCAACTCTTCCCCTGGCGCCAGGCCTCTTACAGTGGCGACAAAATAGAAATGCCACTTCTTCCCGTGTTACCCGCTGATTGTTGGGGGATTTTGCCGGCTTGAGACTGATGGACTTTTACAGTCTCCTCTATACCGGGCTGCGACTAACAGGTGGTTATCAATTAATCTGATGATTATTTTCTCAACTCATTGATTTGTTTAATTTATATAATGTCATGAAAAATTCCAAAAAGTCTAAATTTCCCAAACAGTCCATAATAGAAAGTCATTTCACTTACTATAAGAAATGATGAAGAAAAGCAGCCACATGACTGAAGCAACTAACCACTTGTCAAATTAGTTGTATCAAAAATCATTTTCTTTCAATCGCCTAATCGATTAATCGACTGATCGTTGCAGCTGTGCTTTACTTCCAGAGCCCCACTTCCACCTTAACAAACACTTAAGCTGTTGGCTTAAGGGCATTACCATCATATGAGCCTTGATCTTGATCCCTCGTTTTCCCCATGAATGACAGTCCCAGTCCCACAATATTGCTTTCTTCATAACAGCAGAATACTCTAAATGCCTTTGAGCCAGTGTTGACAGAGAGGACAGGTTGAAGGGAATTGCTTTTGAATTCTGACTCGGGTCGTGTGTGAGCCTCTCTTTCGAGGACTGTAGAAATGAGGGAGAAGGTTGTTTCAGGATACGAAGTTTCAGCGTGGATGAGCATAAATAACCGAGTTAAGTTGTACTAGCATTAGAAGAGTCATTAGCCTTTAACATTAACCTAAAGACTAGACAGAAATTAGTGTTGACACGCGTTATTGACACACACTAATCATCAGCCAGGGCCATTAGAAGCCAATCCCATTACAGATCAGCGGTGTCAGCGTGGTTGGGTGTGTGAGTCAGGAGGTTACTCCGGGCTCACTTATCATAAAGTGACAATCCACAGATGGCTGCATCCGTGAGATACATTAGAGGCTTATTAAGGAAAAGTGGGCATTAATGAATAGCGTGGCATCATATACTTTGAGCATGCACGCTGCTGTTTACTGTTGCATGAGAGTATGATAATCAGGATCTGATCAAATGAGTATTTGGAGCAAATTTATCTTCATTATCACACACTCTCTCCAGGACACGAATTGAATCGAGTGGCGAATGTGGAGGGTTGCATATGAATTTTAATGCACTTACATGTACATCTTCTAAAACATTGCTTGTTTTTTTTGTGCTGTGTTACAGAGGTAGCCACGGGAAAACTTCTGGACTTGGCGGAGGGAGCCAACGCGGCGCTGGTCCACTCAGGAACAAAGCAGACTGAATCGGATCCCTTTATGGTGCATAATCACGCAACAGAGAACAACAATACTGTATGGGTAAGACAAGAGTCAGGCTGGTCAGTAAGTTTCAGCGGTGCAGGCTTGAAAAGATGGGGAGACGGGAACGGCATGCAGGAAACGCTGATTAATTAGCCAAAGTACCTGCTGATGTGCTGTAGCTGCTTTATTCAAAGGAGTGAATGCTATAGTTGTACAGCTGCTGCACAGAGTCAGACAATAGCCTATTGAACACAACTGGCCTTATCAAATGGTCACATAGCTGAGGAGGGTGTGGGGCTGCAAGTAGCCGAGATTAACCTCCCAAGTCCATTTGAGCGTAGAGAAAAGTGACAAGAAGTGACTGTCACCATCTAATGGATAAACACTGTTTACTTATCATCTCTCGAGACATAAAACTTGATCTTTAACCAACATGTGTATGTTCTGTCCGGCAGGAATTGGAGGACGGTCTGGACGAGGCTTTCTCAAGGTGAGAACCGGTGCGGGTTTTGGGTTTTCCTTAAAGCGCCAGCCGCTGCTTAAGAGCCACACAAGCTGCTGTTCTGGAAATAACCACCTGTGGTTTCGGGCTGCTCTCGTAATAAGCACTGCCTCTCCCTCTGCTCGCCTCACCCCCCCGGCTGCACTCCCACAGGCTGGGAGACGGGCTCAGTTTACAGGCCCGGGCCCGGCCGACACCCACCCTGAGTCATGTCTTTTGTAGGCTCAGTTTACCATCATCTCAGGCCCACACACTGATTTCATATGAGCTCAGAAAGCCTGCGATTGCAAACGAGTGCCGCTGAGGGTAACTTATTCTACTCTTTTGAGCGTTATCATGGTAGTGGAATAAAAGCGCATGGAGAAAAACTCAGAAAAAAAGACCTCATAACTTGTAGGTTCAAGGTTGACAGGAAACTCCATTGCCTGTGTTGATTGGAATTCCTTAAACTCTGTCTACGCTGTCAACAGACTAATCAGAACTGAGTCAGAGCCCTCTGTGATTAATGTTGCAATTTAGTGTGTATCAGCGGCACACACCGATAAGCTGCGGCGGTCTGCTGTCAGGTTGCACGGTGCAACTGTTTACAGCTCTTTGTTTTGTGCCGCCATTCAACACTTTTTTAGTGCATTTATTTTCCTTTAGCTTTTCATTCCCTCTGCTAAATCAACAGTGGGGCTTCTAATTCTCTCACTTTCAACAGGGGAGAATGGGCTCTGCAGCCTCTGTAATCAAGCGCTAAGAGGCCATTTTAGCCCTATTATCAGGTGATTATTTGTCTGCACGCGCTGTAATTGCACCCTAACGTCCTTAATCTCCCGCTCTGCTTTTGCTGGGAGCATCCTCATTAATCACAGAGATGCACCCACGTGTACGTTTCTGCAACTGAAGGAACGGCTGATGTCTTTGTCCATCAGGAGAAGCTGATTTGCACCGGTTGATGTTGGGGGTCAGAGCAGAAGAGAACTATTCATGATTCTGTAAATGAGAATATTACAGAATGACAGTGTTTGTTTTATCTTCGCTGTACCTGACAGCTGGCGTATGGCGCATACAGTTTTGAAATAAGCTCTGGATTAATGGATTGTTTATAGTTGAGTAACGTTAATTTGCCTCGCCATCACTGTTGTTTGTGGGTCAGCTCCCCCTCAATATTTTTTCAGATAAAGTGACGATAAAGAGCAGAAAATTGTGATCACGCGCCACATACAGCTACTTTTTTCTTCATGCTTTCCTAGATTGTGTGCTCCTAAAGTTGATCAAAGTTCTCAGGATGCAAACCTCACAGGCAGAGATCATGTAACAGGCAGCATCACAGAAATATCGTCTCCCTTACTGCAACACCAAAGTTTCAAATCTAAGGTTCAAAGTGGCTCTTCCTAACATCAATTCCTTAAGATTTTTTGAAGAATCAAGAAATCTCTTAGATAAGCAGCTTTGTCGCTTTTTGCTAAGAACTGCAGATGAATTCAAATGTTGAGATGATTTGTGTTGCTATTTGAGTGACCCTGCTGCCACCTGCTGGCGGTGGAGTGTTAAGCACTACTGTGGATGTAAAGTGCCTGTAGATCATAGTGAGAAAAAAGGACAGTATGATATTGATGTTTTCTGTCTTGCAAAGAAAGTTAAACATGTTTTTTTTTATACTTATGGTTAATGTTATAGCCTTATGTTGGTCAACTCTAACTGACTGGAATTTGAACATAAAGTCACACTGTGTCCACATAAATGCATCCATTCACTTTTATAATAAGGCTGTTCAGACTAGTTCAGAGTTTAATTGTTGCCTGACTTGTGATGTTTCCTTTGCACCCCCAGCCGCAGTCTGGATAGCTTTGAATCTTACTCAGGTAACAATGTCATTCACCGGATCTAGTGACTTCCACCTCATTCTCCCCGAGTCAATCCACTTTTCAAGTCTGCTTCATGTGTCTGGGTATCAGTGTTCAACCAGATTAAGACTCACGTAGTCTCACATTTTCTTTTAAGGCTACACACCATTAACAAGACTTGTATGACTTACTTAGAAATACATCAATGAGGAAAAGTCAGAAGCTGATGTAGTCTGCCACTGTGTCCACGTCTCCATCACAAATGTTTTCTGTCTCCACCTCACATCCATCAGCTGTGCACTCTGCTAGCGCCATGACACTGGGTGAGATGTCATGGTGAATGAGAATGGTGTGTGTTCACATGTAGATCTAACATGTTTGCCTTTAAATAAGCATTTTGTGTGTGTTTTCGAGTGGTCTCATGTTGGGTCACCGTGATTAGTTCACAAAGGGAATCATTTTATTGCCACGTGTGGCTTTGCTTTTTTGTTATGATTCTTTTCATCACAAGTAGGAATCCCACTGTGTTTATAACTCATGTTCATACATTCTGTACACGCTGTACCGACCATTGTTCCCAAGTTGTTCACAAGCTTTTTAAATGTGATAAATTGGCATTAATAAAAACAGGAATATTGTTGTTTATCCAGGTTTCATCACAGGACTTGTTAATAAAATGTCTGCTTTTCGTTCCTACAGACTCGCTGAGTCTCGCACTAACCCCCAGGTCCTGGACATTGGGGTAAACCCTCAGGACTTCAATACTGAAGAGTGCCTGTCCCCAGGCAAATGGGACCAAGAGGACACAGACTTCACTGCACAAAAAGACACTTTTGGGTTCTAATGTGAAGCCTCTGCCAAGAAGGAAAAACAGGGAATGATGAGGAGAAATGGTGGGAAAACATGGTCGGAAACTGTGGCAAAAGAGACATTCTTGACATCAGTAAAGTTTTCCACCTTCTCCCTGCTGCCAAGTCCTCTCAGTGCTGCAGTCTAGTGGCTCTCTGATGCCTCTGCATCTACACGACCGGAGAAGGACAACACGAGCAGGCTGCTCACAGAACAGGCCAAAGCAATACAAACCAATTTATCCCTTTTCAACAACATGCAGTCATTTAATGTTTGTTACAGTCAGTGTATCACTTCCTTTTTTGTGTCTGTGTACCCATTCTCTGTTTGTAATGTGTTTGTAGTATGTGCTTGTGTACTATGTGTTACAGAAAGTGCGTGTGTGTGTGGATATATAGTAAATGTACAAAGTGAGATTTGAGAACTATGATGCAAGTTGAGTTTGGAACAGTTCATTAAGTGTCATTAAGGTAAAAGTTAACAAGGGTGCTGTCACATATTTGATTTAGTCAGAGATGGAGAGATGTAGCTGGCCTAGAGGGGGAAAAACTCACTGATCAAGCCACTGATGCACCAGTTCCAGTATTGGGCAAAACAATAAGTTACTACCTATGTGCTTCAAGGATTCAGCCCTGTCGTCGGGCAGCAAAAGCTTTAAAAAAAAATGTATGTGTATGTGTTGGTCAAAGAGTGTTTAAGTGAGAAATGGATGAGAACAAAAATGACAATCTTATTTTTTTTCTAATGCAAAATCTATTTTTGCACTCAGCATTCATCCATTTTTGAAAGCACACGTTTTATTTGAGGGAATTTTATTGTCAATAACCATCCAACTCATTATTTACCTATTATATACAGTGCCTCTATTCACTCCTCCTCTTGGACTTTTTACTTTCATTGTTTTAAAACTCTGAATCACACTGGATTCATTCGGCTTTTTTCAGTGCAATGTTGATGGCAATCTTGTACCTCACAAGATTTTCCAACATTGTAGAGAACTATGAAACTCAAAGTAACGTCACATTTCAGTTTAAACCAGTCATAATTCCCAATCTGGCTCGTGGACAAGACTTGGATGGGGAAGGGGAGGGAAGTACAGAGTTGTTTTTTTTCACTCTAACAACGCAGTTTTGTCTTTGACCATGTCAGCAAGTTGAATTAATCCACTGTGATTCATAGTTGAAAACTCAAAACATGAAGTCCAAGAGTGTGGAGGTGTTTTATTGGCACTCTACCACTGTATGTTAAATTATATTGTTGCATTGACTTTGCTAGTTTACTATTTTTTTTTTTTTCAGGGATGGTTCCCAGTGTTATTTTTGGCATTTGTTTATGTTTGAGTTTAATTTAATTCATTGATTTACATAAATTTTAATCAAAATCAAATTGTGTATGTGTCATGTTTTTTCCAAAATCAGATTGTTGTATTGTCTTTGTAAACTCGATTCACCTCCTCACTGTTAACTCTGTTTGATTTTCTCGCATCATTCGTCTCACTGCAACCAGTGTACAGGATTGGAAGAATGACGTTTGGTTTCATTTGCTGAAGTTTTGAGATCTATGGATGCTCACACCACCAGTTTGGAAATATGTTAAGTTTTGCACTGGTGCTGTGACACTATGTACAAAGGGAATCATGTAATAGCACAAATCCATTCAGTATGTTGCCAATGATGTGAGCACAGTGAGAAACGGCAAAGCTAATTAACACAACACATTTTAAAATGTAATGTGTAAAATTATGTTAAATGATCACATGGTTACCAAAAAGTGGGAAGTTCAAATTATCAAAGCAAATTGAATGTAAATCAGTGTAATAGTTCTTGAGATATTTTGATGAAGGGCTGACTGACACTGCCATCACAACCTTTGGAGAATCTTATCCTTAAGATGTCAACTATTCCTATTCCAACATGTCTCATGCTCTAACAAGTTTTATCTGTATTTGATACAGTTTTAGACTAATTCCAGCCACAAGAGGTCAGCAGTTCATCAAAATGTAAAGCAGTCTTTCATTCAGTCTTTCATTTCAAGCTGTTTAGTGTGAATGTCATATCACAGAATTAGAGTCTTAACGAGCAGTTTCAAACCTTGTCACCATCAGTAATTATTAGCAAGTGCCATCACTGGGAAATGTTCATTTGCATATAATAAGTTTTAGATTGTAGTTGAGATACTGTAATGGAAAAATTAAATAATAATAATAATAAATTCACTCTTTAGTTTCCTTGTAAGCTAACAAATAATGG
Organism: Holacanthus passer; assembly: GCA_025331565.1. Classification (NCBI taxonomy): domain Eukaryota; kingdom Metazoa; phylum Chordata; class Actinopteri; family Pomacanthidae; genus Holacanthus; species Holacanthus passer. Next base: position 2,139,818 of record JAFREQ010000018.1, on the reverse strand, counting down.
TCACATTCAGTGTTTCTCAGCTAACCCCCTTTATTGGACCTCCAGGACAAACTCTTGAAGGTCTAGCAAATGTGTCAAAAACATTTTCTTCCTCATTAACATGTATATAGGTTTTGGAATATTTTTTTACATAACTATTTACATGACAGGTCAGTAATATCAATTGCTATTTTTTTTTAACGTGTTACTGTCACCAGTTGTCAATCAGTAGAAAAATGTGCAAGTGTGGGCAGGAAAGTCACTCACATGCTCGTGCCCGTGTATGTATATATGCTCTCTATATATTTGCTAGTAGAGCACAAGACACAAACAAAACAGGAACCCAGTCATCAAAACCTCCATAGGGTTTCTGTTCTGGAGATTGTACCACCACTTGAAAACTGTGCACTGCTGACCTCTTGTGGCGGAAATCTGTAGAGCACACTTTCACCTTCACCTTCCAACAGGAAGCCCATACTTGGATGTTGTCGGAGTTCACACACTTGGGACTCTTGTGCTTCATTTAATCTGCCAGAGGATGTGCACATATTAAAGAACTGCCAAGTCCAAGTAGAGACGCACTTCAGAGTGAGACAGAAATAATTCCCATTGTCATATGCACAAAGGTGTTAAACTAAGCAGACGTGAAAGTGAAGGAAGAAGAGTGGAAGTCTGGTGTAAAATGATAGTCATTATACCCAAAGTTTTTGTTATTGATGAGTTTTACTCGGCAACCAAATCCGTATTTTGAAAAGTAATTCATAAACAATAAAACATAGTTAAAATAATGCACACAAATGCAAGGTATGTGTTGTTTCTTATGATAAAATATTCTGCTGTATTTAAGCTTATATTTAAGAGTCTCACTCAAAAGTGAGACAGATGTAAAACACATGGAGATTAGAATAGAAACCAGTCTGCCAGTCTGTATCTGTAAGATTATTATTAGGTCACAATGGTGGAAATAAAACAATAGACTTCGCTATTGTTACATTGAGTTGAGTTTGTCCGACATTGCATCACCCAGCCAATAAGACCAAGCAAGTTTATGCATATTTCGTATGTGGTTCGTTAGTTTCCTGTTTTATTTCAAATTAAAAGCATTCAGGAATCGTTGCTATAATCTCGCTCAATCCAAGGCTTAGTTTTTTTTCCCCTAAATTTTATTTTGAAAGGAAAAACGGAAAGGGTTTCTAAAGACTTTATACAAACACATTCGTTCTGTTTGAACACAGAAGCCGGGACCATCAGGTGACGATGTCTGCACTGCGGTGCTACTTTGTGCTACTATGTGAGTATTAATGAGCCATTTCATAACTCAATCAAACCAAAGCCTGTAAGAGCAAAGACACTAGTTTAGTTTAGTTTAATATTTCTGAAAATAAATTCACTTTGTGACATGCAGCGGTCAGAGGAGGTTTGTGAGGATTGAATTGGATGTAGCTCATTCATACCATGTTTATACGATGTCGATATCGCTATATCGAACATGACAAAGATATTATGATATGATATTTGTGTCAGGAATGAGAGAGACTAGTCGTTGTTTTACAACAAACACACACATACACACACGTGGGTGTCAACCAACGCACCAGCAGTGCACGTTATTCTGTCACACGCATAGACTGTATAAAACGCACACCGGGTCACACCATCCGGTCAGATGATAGGTGGCGGGGAGCGGGGGTGTGTGGCGGGGGGCGGGGCCACGCTTTTGCTGTGGAGGGACGCCGAGCACCAGCGTCCGTCTTTGCTGATGCAACAGAGAGGTGGCTGTAATAGAAACGCCACTGTTATTGTTTAGAGATGGACATTATGCAAACAGTCCGTGGAAGTAAATACCTTCAGTATTCATGTGAATGATACAGTATTATGCAATTTTCCACACTGATTGCTTTACTTTACGGATCACTTCAACAATGCATAAACATTTTTCACTGCTTTTTTAGAACTTTCTTGTCAAAAGCTATTTGAATAAAGACAACAAACAAGAAAGCAGAGACACAATCAATTAACAAAAGCATAAAGTGAAATCAAGTTAAGACAATATACATCAGCAGTGTGATGACAATGAATGAATGAATAGGTGCTCCCATGTGTGTCTGCTGTGTTGTTAGATGTAGGCGGTTGTTCCTATTGATGTCAAGCAGATTCTTCAGTAGGCACTTAGGCAATGTGGCATCTACAACATGGATGTATACGTAGTTACAACGCTGATTCTAAAGAAGCTGGAAGACTGTGTAAAAACATAAATCAAGCAGAATGTGATCATTTGCTAATCCTTTTTTGACATAGACTCAATTGAAAACAGTTTAACCATGTCAGCCTCAGTGGTTTATCAGTATAAGTTTATTCTGAATTTGACAGCAGCAGCATGTTTCAGACAAATCAGGACAGGAGCAAGTTGTGAAAAGTTGTTGTGAAAGTTGTGGACTGATCTAAAAACACCTGTTTGGATCATTCCACAGGTAAACAGGTTCATTGGTAACAGGTGATAGTATCATGATTGGGTATGAAAGGTTCATCCTGGAACGACTCAGTTGTTCACAAGCAAGGATGGAGAGAGGTTCAACACTTTGTCAAACACATGTCTGTATACATGAGTCATACTGACACATGACTCCCACCCTGCACTGCAGACCTGTATTAGCTGACAACTTGATCTCTCCTGGCAAAATATTATTTCTTCAAATGCAGATTTTTAAGATCTCCTGCTTTTGAAGCATTTCAAAACAAATGGTCTGACTTTTTAAAAAATCCTTTGGACATATTAATGCTAAAAATACATTCATTATTTTACTTATTAATTTCAGTTATTTGCTCTTATCGCTATTTGTGGTAGCCGTGTTCTCAGCTGTATTGTAATGAACTAATGATGAACCCCCCTGTGGCACCGCATTGTGTGATGAATGACTAGCATTAGCGTAACTTCCAGCATTTAGGGACAAATCTTTGATTTAGAGGGTGCAGAGCTGGGAGGCGATAACATGAATCAAAGAGAGTGGAGTTTATTACTGTGTACTGATCTTCCTAAGCACTCTGTGTATTAGTGTTATAGCCCTATGTAATTATAATGGAATTCGTGCAGTTTACATCTTCTTTCCTGAAACCACATTATTCGAGCAGCAGTGTTGGGAACAGCAGCCTACACTCCAAGGATTCTAGCATTGCCAGTTTAAAAATTATTTACAGACATAGTTTTTGAAATAATTGTGCTATTACAGTCTATCATAGATGCTAAGAGCAGTTCTTAACTGAATCTTGCTTCTGGTGCTGTGCTTGTCTTTTTTGTCCCCAGGCAGCTTTGTGGGACTTTGCAGTGCACTGGTCTGCAATGTCACTCAGGTTGATGACCAAACAACGTACAGCATCTCAGATGCGATGGCCTCTGACTGCGAGTACACGTGGACCAACGCAACCGTAAGTTAGAAAAGCCAGAATAGTTTAGCTCAGTCTTTTCTCAGTTTTCAGACATGGTACATTATCTATGCTTTCCATGTTTCTCATGACAGATGTTTTGATTTGTCACAGCAAGAAAGCACTGTTATCTGCCTAGACTATATAAATCATGGATGTACACTGACGTGACATCACCCATAGGTTTCTAAAGAGGGAGTGTGAAGCTCGTTGTTGGATGTGCTCCGTCTTTGGAGCAGGCAGCCAGCCGCCAGCTGTCACTCAATTTAATTTAATTTTAAACAAGTGAGTTATAGAAAAATTCACCCCCCCATACAGTGTAAAGCTAAATGTGAAGCTGAGCATTTTAACATGATGGTCAATGGGGATTGACCGCCATGACCCACCTTTTGGAACCGGCCTCAAGTGGCCATTCAAGGACACACCAATACAAACTCACAAAACTCTGAAAGCTGATATGAATACTAATGGCTAATATTTTTTTTCCTTTCTGTGTTGACTTTAGAGACATGTACTCGCTCATAACTTGGACCAAACCCCTGAGCTGGTGAAGAGAAACAACATCAACATTCTCGTCACCTCCAGATGCCTTAACGAGATCTTCAACACCCGAATCTGTCACTCAGAGGTATTACAATGTTAACATGTGAAAAGATATTACTGCACACTGGCTAAGGCATGAAATAAGCTCTTTTTATGCAAAAACATAAGAGAGGGAAAAAAATTTGAAAATGTTTTTCTGCCAACCTCCACACTATAAAAACTGTTTTGTTCCTTTGTTTCTTCTCCATAGGGGGAACGTTACACCATCAACTGTACGAGTGAGTATCCTCTCCTGTCAGATTTAACTGTCTGTTTATATCTGTTTTCATTGTTTGTTTTACCATTTACCGTGTATCAGATTTTCTTCTTCGTAATTTTGAGTGTTTGTCTTCATTTATTTTAAAATGTGTATTTCCATTTATCCAGTGTTCTGATGTAAGAATGTCTTCTTTTTACAGTCAAGTGCAGGGCTTGGTTTCACAAAGACAAAGGTAGGGATCAACTAAAAGTCATGAATTTACTATTATTATTACAGTTTTTACATTTTGAACATGTGAACAGTTATCTAAAGAAATCAGCAAATCAGACAAAAGAAATTTGTTGAAAAACCAGCAGATCGCATTTTCAGTCTTTGCAATGTCAGCGTGAGACATTGTTACTGTGAGATGTAAGATTACATCATCTGTCTGTACTTCCTGTTTGTCTTGGAGTCACGGTCTGAACACCTTCTGCTCAAAGTTGTGGCATCATGTCACGCCTTAAAGCAGTTTCCATTAATAAATAGTAGACATCAATTTGTTGTTGTTTTAAGAAGCCACACTGGCTTTTTCCAGAAGCAAAGAATGTGAAGATTACATTATTTGAATGAACAATCAGACTTTTAAAAAGTTGCCTGTTGGTAGATGAACTGTCTCCATTCTCCTGACAGAGATTTCCCACATCTGGATTGCTGTTATTGTTGCTATCGTTATCTTGGCACTGGTCATGCTTGGTTGCCTGTGCTACAAACTCAGAGATGAAATTCGCAGGTATTTTTTTAAAAATTAAGTCGATATATAAAATAACATGCATTACCCTCATCTGGCATGTTTTAAATAATGCTCTGCTGTCATTGGTAGGATACGCAGCTGTAACCAACTCAGGTGCATTTACACTGCTGTGAACAAGAATGTTGAGCCACAACCTGATGTGGAGGCTGCGAAGGAGTAGCAAGACGGTCTTCTTTTCACCTCAGCACCGTCATGTCAACAGGAGTTCCGGCAAAACACTTTCATTACATTTTTTCTTTTTTGACAAAGTGTGTCAAATGTAATCAGCTCAGAACAATCGAGTATATTAATATGATTTGAGAAACTTTATACAATATTTTAGTATCACTTTGGGCAGAAAAATTTAGACAGTGTTGAGTTACATTTTTCCATGTAGCTTGGCATCGTAAGCTTCATTCAGTGTTTCATTGTTCTTTGCCAAATCAGGTGTCACCAGATGTTGATATGGATCTCTGGCAACCACTCTCTTAAAGGTCTACTCCTTTGTTAATTTAGTTAATTTTTTATCAGTCTCATGTTTAGTAAGAGACTTTTTAAGCATCTTTACCTGCCCATTTTTCCGGCCAAAAAAATGTACAGCCAGTAGTTGCCTGTGATCTATTGCTGCACAGTTAAAGTTCTTTTGACTGTGGAAGTTGACAGACTCTTTGCTGTGCCAGTGAGTGCACTTTGAGGACCAAAGCCCAGTAGCAGTGCAGTAAGCTCCCGGGTCCAGTCAGGACCTCCATATTGGTGCTAACTTAGCTAACTTATATATATATATATATATATATATACATATATATACATATATTATTATATATTTTAAAACCTATTGTACGTATACTGTATACATGTTCATACCGTTCTATACATATATAGATAATACACTAAATGTCAGTACAAAATATGAAATGATACCTAATTGCAAATTTCCCCACTGAGGGACGAATAAAGGTGTATCTTATCTTAATATATTATATGTAGCTATACACATTCTAATATATAGATGCTAATGTAATTGTAATAGAGTATATGATTAGATAAAGATATATTTGTATTGGATTGCATTATATTATGAGGTGGTTCTATCCAGTCATTGTGTGTCTTTAAGTCTTAAAATATACTTCATGAGTCCTTCTATTAACTCTGTCTGCCTTATTGGCATTTTATAATCATTTATCAAATCATGTCACATTTTCTGTATCAGCACCGTTGTCTCTTTGTGATTTTCTTTCTTTATCAAAAATGATTAAAAGCTGTAATTTGAAAATCAGCGTTGTTCTTACTTTTATTGTTGTCAAATGGAGCTAAAAATAGGTGTGGGGTTCTGTAGGAACAGGGTGTGTCCTAATGTCTGCTGATTTGTATTAGCCAGTGAAAGTGGGTGACTTGGGGGGAATTCCTATGGCATGAGGAGACTGCTGACAGGAGGTGATGTCACCACCTGCCAAGCAGGACAAAAATTGCTTGCATCATCACATTTCCTCTGCGCCTGACTTAACCTGCTATGCTTTCTCTCGCGGTGAACATTTAAAGATTAAAATCACAATAGTGTTAGTTGTAAAAATTGTATCTTACATGTTAAGAAACGTTTCTGGAACTATACAAGATACCTTTAACATTCTTATGGAGTTCACTTTTTACTGACTGAATTTAAAAAAAAATTTGTCAGACAAGTTCAATGAAATAATCTACAATGCATGTTTCAGTCTACCTCAGAAGTCACGTGTTTTTGTGAAAATCTGTGTGTGTTTGTGTGTCAGTTACTGTGAACAATGCTTGTGCAATGTAGGAATTTCCCCTTGTAAAGAAAATCTAAGAAAGTTTAAAAATGTAGCCCTTACCATAACAGGTATGCAATATCATCTTACCTTTAGGTCCACCATTACAAGAAAAGAAGCTTCAACTGAAACTCTCACACCTACAACATTCATCATTATTATCTTAAACATCTCAGTCTCTTAGGGTTATTGTAGGTCATGTGTGTGAAACCTCACATGACCTACAATAACCCAGGCTGGCTGGGAATTCACTGTATGACCATGTTTAGACCTGTGATGTAGTCTGAACTCATGTCAGGAGATCTCTTACCCAGAGGCCTGTAGGAGTGGCAAACCAAGTATTGGTTTAACTCCAATAATACTACATCAAGTGATTTTGCAACCAGTGGAATCGCCCCTTGCTGGCAATTACAAATAATGCAGAGTTATGGCACTTCTGCCATTGACTTCACTTTTCAGACCCAGAAGCTCAGTCCACTAATTTACATACAGTTTATGGTGATGAACAGCTGGTGCTGTTTCAACTGGTTGATTTTTGACAGGAGGTGACATCCATTTACTGACAAGGGCTACTCTGTTTGTAGTTTTTAAGGTGATAATGAGAGGTTAAAGCAAAGTCGTAAAAAAAATCTGTTCAGATTCTCCAGCTTAAATACAAAGTATAAAATCAGGGCAAACAGTTCAAGAGCACCTTTTAATTGAGGTTTATATATTCTTATTAAGTCTACAGCAACTAGAAATGGATGTTCATTCCTCTTGAATACCGGCACATGTTGGAATAGAGGGAAATGAGGCTGCCGATAAACTTGCTAAAAGTGCATTAAACAAATACAATTATAATATTTTAGAGATTTGTTTTGGGAGATCAGAGGCAAATCGCTATCCTATCACATCATGGAATAATGACATCTTGGCGGGAAATCTTGGAATAACACATATGACCCACCTCATCATTCTTCCTTAGGTCACATGTCAACAACAAGAATCTCCTGGTAATCCACGGATCTCTATCTAAACAGAAAATGAAATGGCAACAATTTTGATAACTGATTCTCATTTATGGAGAAAAAAAATTACTGATCCCAGCATCTAGTTCTCAGTCTCAGTCTTTTATGATAATAAAGTGAATGCCTTTGGGGTTTGGATGGTTCCAGACAAAACAAGCATTTTTGAGTCAACTTGGACTTCAGGAAATGACAAGGCCCATTTTTCACTACTGATATTTTAAAGACCACTCAATTTACAATTCTGTTGGGAGAAAACAACCTGGATAAGTGCCATAAAACAAAGTTTAAGTGAGATAGGGTCTTTGCCTACAGGCAGTGAGGAGGGAATAATATTTTTTCTATTTTTATTTATTTATTTTTTGCTTTTGCAGTTTATCAAGTGCAAAGGTGTTCAGTGAAGAGCTGAGTATTTAGTCTTTTCTTAAAGACTGAGAGCGACTCTGCAGATCGAAGAGTTTTTGGTAACTCGTTCCACCACCGGGGAACCACAGAGGAGAAGACTCTGGCTATCGATCTCAGGCCCTTTTGAGGTGGTTGTATTGTTGCCTGAGTGTAGTGAGTGGGAGGGAGTGTAGACCCGAATGAGGGAGTTCAGGTAGGAGGGAGCTGTTTTTATTTATTCTAATTCTAAAATAATCAGGAAAGTTATCTACAAAGTATTGATAATGAAAATCATTGCTTGCAGCTGTATTGTTCCCAGTGAAAAGTTTATGGTGGAATGTGATTTTTCTAAGTAACCAACAGATTCTGCTTTTGAGTGTTTCAAATGTAATTTTTCAATGCCGTGATCACTGCATGTCTCATTTACTTCACTTGTGTTGGGTTGTCAGTAGGAGTCTCAGCAGCAGACAGCTCTGTGCAGATCAGTTAGTTAGTATGTTAAATGTGGGACAGCTTTCTGTTGCAAAATGAAACTGTACTGCCATCTGCTGGCTGTGGACTTGTAATGGATCTCTGAAGTGGCTGTTGATTATAGTAAGGAAAAAGCCAACATTTGTTCTCATATTTTCTGTCTTCTTGGGTTTGAGTTTGTTTGCTAATTTATTGAAGTCATTTTTTTTTCCAGTTTACTGTTAAGGCTCTTTACCATATATATTGACTGGTCACAACAATACAGAAAGTCCCTCTTTGTCATTCCACAGTTTACTCCTGTACCTCATAATTTTCTTTGCCACAGAACCTGATGTAGTTCTCCACTATGCTCACATCTTCATTACACTTTTTCCCTGCCTTGCACTCATCAGCTTTGCGCTCTGTTAGCGCCAAGTTACTGAATGATTGATGTCACAGTGACCAGGACTATGTGTTTTTACATGTCGTTCTATGTTTTCATATTTGAAGAGTAAAGTGAACAAGGGAGCCATTCTTTGTCACGTCTGACTAGTGTTGCTTTATCTTCATAGTAATTAAAATCAGTTGTGTTCATAGCACGTTTGTGTCTATAGTCTGTACACACATTTTAACACGTAAACATTTTAACACATACATTTTCCTCATCCCTCATAAAACATCTCTTTTCCTCTGTTTCTCCAGACTGCACTAACCCCTAGGTCCTGGACTTTGGGATAAATTCTCAAGACTTCAACACTGAAGAGTGTCTTTATTCATACAAATGGGACTTCGCTGCATTTTTCACAATACAGGAGTTATTTTTTAGGTAGATTTTTTTCTGATCCTCTTGTTGGTCTTGGTCAGGTTAGATTCGTAAAATTAATATGGACGAAAAAAAAATGTTTGAACTTGAACACACACATTTAACTTCCGTGTGCGCGTTGTTGTATCGAGCATGCGCACGACCGACAGACGCTTGTGTCGTTGGAGGCACGTTTTTTTCAGTTGGCTGATTTACGAAAAGAAGTGAGTTCATTTTAGTGCTTTTACATTTTGAACGCGCATTAATGCTAAATTCAGGCGGTTGGCATCCATTTAAGGTAACCTAACGCTGACAGGTTTGCAAATTAATTGTAACGTTAACGACGCTACCTAGCTAACAGCTAGCTTACGTCTGATTAACATATCGCTGCTAGCTAACGTTAGCATTGATGCCCGCCGAGTGTTTATCGTTGAGAACCTGCTGCAGTGCTAAATACGTTAGCTTAGCTGAACGTTGGAAACGTATTGTTATCTACGTAACGGAACGAAAAAGGAACGTTTTCAACTTGCCAACTTCATTAAGTGCAACATCACGAAGTTAATGTTATAATGTTTGGGCTTTAGCTATTGTTAGCTACGAACTGCTAATGCTACATTGAGGCAACTGATTTAGCTAACAACAATTAACAGTTAACAATAAATTAACTCCCATGATAAAGTAGTCTTTGAAACTTTAAACTTTGTTGCAGAAGGGTATGCCAAGGTGTCTGTAAATTAAAGGAAACAGTCGACATTGTTTGAGTACGCCGCCATTTAAGTTGCCACATAAGGTTGAATAGAAAACTTGGGTTTCATTTACATCAGCCTGACTAATTTGATATCTTTGGAAATATATTTTTTTTAATCTTTGAATTTATTGCAAACCCCTTGTGGGTTTGAGAAAAGCTTGGATTAATATTATGAGTTTGTGAAGATAGACCCACTAATATAGCAAGTGTGTGTTGAGTCATTTCTGACTTAACTGATTTAGTGTTTGGGTTAGTCATGTACGTCTTATTAATGAGGCCTCCAAGGAAGGAGTACAGTTCTGTGTAAAACATGGTGACCTAAGCCGACAGTGCAGTTTGCTTCGTCAATCTGAATATGCATTATACTTAATAACATGGTCAAAGTGTTTGTGTTTGGGGAAGCAGTAAAGACCCAATTCTCTGTTGTCAATAGCACAGTAGATGATACTATGTGAGACTGCCTGTGTTCTCAATTTCAGACACTGTGCTTTATATGAAGAGCGGCTTTACCAAGAAAGAGGTGGTGAACAATGCACCAACAGTCCTAGGAGTAAAAGCTGTCTTAAAAAGTTGAACTTATGGGTTCGGTTATTAGAGGGAGACTCTCGTTTGATCTTCTGTTGGATCTAATGATGAGAAATATATTTTGTTTTCTTGAAATAGTAGATTATAAGCTACTAATGAAATAAAAATATTTAACTATAAAAGTATAATAGTTTAAACACTAGGAGTTTGAGTTTTAGTATTTTGCTGTGTGTTAAATGATAATCTTACTGAAGGTACTTAACTGATGATATGTGTTTTTATTTTCAACAGACATGGATAAAAAGGAACACACCGAGAGCACGATTTCCAAAAGGCTCAAGCCAGCCAAATATGAACACTTGAAACCTCTTTCTGTGTATTCAAGGATGATCACTTGCAACCAAAAGGACAGTGTGCAGCAGTTTTGTAAACCATTCATCAATTTTAAAATTGAGGTAATAAACAATTGTTGGAACAAAAGGAAATTAGACGATTCAAGTTCCGATGATGGCTATGTGTCTCCAGCAAAAAAGGCCTTTAGTCCAAAGGCTTTGTCCCCAAACCTGCAGTGTTTCATGGACTCTTGCAGCCCCCCTGCAAAACTGAACTCTGAGTCTGCATTGTTAAATAACGCACAAGCGGTTATGAGTGAAATACAACAAACTGTATGCTCTCAACTGCACTCAGAGCATGTGGAAGGTGGGTCCTTGGCCAAGCCAGGGGATAATGAGGGGACTGTATCACACAGTGTCAAGTGTGAGAATGTCTTCTTAAATGTTGCACCTGCCTTTGACTGTGATGTTGACCGCATCTTGTGCCTCACTCCCTTTGGCTGTTCTACTGCTGGAGGATTTTCTGATGATGCAGAGAGCTGCAAAAGCCCAAGTTGTAACACATTTCAAAATAAGGCAGTCTACATTCCAACTGTGGCACAGGATCAGGATTTGAAAAAAGGAGATGGGAAAATGGAGGAAGAACAAGAGGAGCTGAAGAAAGAAGTGTATCTGGATGTAAAAGATGAAGAGGAGGATAAGGGTTATTTCTCCATGTCCTACATTAAGGACCTTAAAATAGAAAAGAGCCTCTCTCAGTCAGTAAACCTTCAGCGGCCTCCTGCTACCTCTAGCCCCCTGCTCAAGATAGTTGAGGTGGAAGCACCAAAGGACGAATGTCATGCTGGAAGATTTGAGCCAAATTGTCATAAACAAGCTGCACTGTCTGGACAGCACGTTTCCTTCACAGTTGGGTTGTCTCCTGTTGTAAGTGGCCTGCCGTCTGTGAACTCTCCTGTAGAGCCTTTAGAATGTGACATTGAAGAGGGGTGGGATATTGGTCTCCCCATATTTGAATCCTCTGTTTGTCACAATGTCATTGTGAATTTTAATGCTGGTAGCGAGCAGAGTAGACAGGTGTCAGAGGAGGTACAGCCCATCCATGAGTGTCAGGTCTCACTCGGGGGAGAAGAAACCACTTTGGACACCAGTTGTGAAACTACGTTACCTCTCCAAGTACAAGTAAGCTGTTACAGCTAATGTGATGTGGTCATGCACACATACGGCCATGTTTGTCTAGCTTTGTACAGTATACATAGAGCATACTATATGTTCACACACACAACCTCTGTGCTTTTCAAGGTGAAGTCAGTTGTAGTGGGTCCTACTCAGCACCCTTCCAGCAGTAAACCAGCAGTGCCTCCTATGCCAAAGCAGAATGCTAAGATAACCAAGCCAAGCCCAAAGGAGAACAAAGTTTCCCAGACTCCCAACTGTAGCAGCAATACCAGGTACTGTAGTAGTCGGTCACCTCTAGGGGGAGTAGTATGACCATATAAAATGTGAAGTTTTGGCCATGGCTTAATGGTTTTAAGGGCAACTGTGTCTATGCATGATAAGTCTCATATTTTTACCTCTCAGTTTTTCTTTGTCATCAGTGTCTATAAACCCATATTTATGTATGGTTTTGCTTTCGCTTTGCTCATAAAGTGCTGTGGGAAACATGACGTTTTATATGGCAGACTGTGGTGGGTGAGTGTGCTTGTATAGAGAGTGTTTCTGTTTTTCAAGCTTGTGGTCTTTGACAGGGAGGTGGACTTGGAGCGTGACAAACAGATGTACCTGAATTTGGTCACCAGACACCTGAATGAAAATGCAGGAGGAGAAGGAGATAAAGGTATGACACTGCACTCTACCGGAAACACCAGAGAACCACACTGTCTATCTATCTAAACTGTGGTATAATTCTATGTCCTGTTACATACACCCTTCTGTTATTGCTAAATCTCAAACTTGGATTCATCAGTAAATAAAACTTTTTTCCTCCGTGAAATGCTGGTATTTCTTAGCTCACCCCAGCATTTGGCCTTGTTTCCCCTCCTGAGGAAGTGGTTTAGAAACCTCTACTTGTCCTCTGAGACGCAACAAGACATCCTTCTTTTGACAGGACTTTTACTGATTGGAGTCTTGCGTTCTTTATTTAGCAAATTCTGTGTTTGTGATGAAGTTGCTTCTCTATCTCTCAGGGATTAAGCTTGATGTATTGATCTTCTGAAGGTGTGGTCCCTTTCAGTCGGCCAGATTGTGCTCAGGATACAACTGATCCAGTTTCTGCAAAGCGTTTTAGAGTTCCATGCATTGCCCCCTTGGAAACCTTTAGTCTAACCATGATTTGACACTGAGAAAGTCCCTCTTTACTCCGAATAACAACTTACCTTCTGACACTTTGCCTTAGCTCTGATGCCATGTCACTATCACGGTGCTACTTGGTAAGCAATGATGTGCTGGAAACATGAGGCACAACCAGTATAGCCCAGTATAGTATAGTAGGTTTGTCCACACTTGTTTTTTTCCCCCACTGGCTTCTCTTAGAAACCCACCTCTCATTTATCCAGCACTCCCAGGGCCATTATTCAAGACCCAGATTTTATTTGACTACATTTTACATTTGAAGAAATACAATATATATAGCAAATGATGTTTTGTTCTCTCACATTCTTTTGGTTTTGTAGGGCATCTCTCTTTCTCTTTCTCTTGTCAGTGTAAATATACATTTTTATTTTTATTTTTTTTAAAATATGCACATTTGTATGTTTCCTGAAGGTGTAATGACTGAGCTGCTGAACTTGATGACCCATGTGGCTGATCAGAGTCCAGGCACTAACGGCAAACAGTGGCAGCATCCCTCTGACCTCACACGCAGGTACATCATTCTCATTGGGTTTCTTTACGGTTCTGAAGAGGTGTGAACTTAAAATAGCGCTAAGACAGGTCTATTTCAACAAACGTAAAATACGTGGCTCCGAATATGTGCTTACTTTCAGGAACTACCAAAGACGATTTGGAAACATGATGCCAACAATGGCCCTCCATGAATGGCAGGCCAAAAATTGTACAACATACAAGCGCTTTGCCAAGGTCCCAAAATTTTTTCAGAGGAGTCAGTGTCCTTAAATTAGTAGTTCTGGTCAGTCTTAATATTATACCAGGTACAAAGGTATCTATGTTTGCACTGGTTTTCTCTTTTAGTAGTACTTTTGGTTGTGTATTTTTGATTTGTCAGTGTGTATTTTTCTTTCAACTGTGCATGTCCTTGTGTGTGAAAATTAATGGGGTTTTGGTGTTCTGAAAATTATGCTAAGGAACAAGCACTTAGGAGTTTTAAGCACCTTAAATACCTTGCCTTTTTACTGTATTTGAAACTGTGCTGATTTTAATGTGTATTCTACTATGTTTTGTACTTTTCATTTGAAATTTTGCACTTTTTCTTGTAGTGTGTTCAAAGGTATTCACTTCATTTTTACTTAGCATATGATTAGACAAGTTTCTTAGTGTTACTGTAGATTTCTTTCCTCTTAGGCTTGTGACAGCCTCCCATCTGTTTCAGTGGATGACTCTTAGAATGACAGCAGCTAGCAGAGTTAAAAAAATATAAAGTTGAACCAGTTCAGCAAGCATATTGGATTGTTGTTGGAGTGAAGTGTTCCTGTTAAGTTGTCCCTCCTTGTACATCAAGCCCCTTTTATGGGTTGGTGGGTGAAAAAGTTGATTTTGATGTGCAGAGCAAAGTAATGTATTATGCAAACGTACTAGGCAAGCCTAGAAATGTTTTCCAAGAGGTTGCAGTCCTGCCCTGCATACAAACCTCTGGAGATCCAGGTAAACAGACATCCCTGCACAAAATCAAGATGGAGGAAACCAATGCAAATTTGGCATTACTTCCTTTGTTCTGACAGTCAACACATCATTCATATGATTTAATAGGTTTTGCGTTAGCTGTAAGTGATTGTTTATTGAGGTCAGTTTACCCACATCATAGTAACATTTTTCAACCTTAAGTCAGATTTCACAGTGGGGGAAATGGGTTTATTAATGATGTCCTGACCGATCTAAATTATTCACAGACTTCTGGACATTTGAACTACTTTTTTATTACACCTTTGGAATAAAATAGGTTTGTGAATTATCCTTAACCACCCAGAAACCCCACTTTTCCATTTTTTTCAAAAGTAATTTTATCAGCACCACAAACAAAATTCCTCTGTACCTCCTTTTTGGGTGTCAGAAGTCTCAGCGGTGGATATTTCAAGACCTGGCAAATAACTAACCACCACTACTACTAGGGTTTAAATTCTAAAATAGTTTTAGTGATTTGCGTACTCCCTCCTTAATTGTAGAGCAGCTGTGATCACAGTCCAGCTGCTTGGAGGTTTCTTTACACTGTGGTCTCATTTAAACACTGCAATATTGTAAGAAAAGTGGCACATTAGCTGATTGCAGACCTCTGTTCCCAGAGTCAGAGCAGGGCTGCATTTGCGTGTGGGGGAGACAGTGCTGCTGATGAGGTACTCGTAATAAAACCAAGCCTGTTTAACTTGCACTACAGTTGTCATCCTCTGTTAATGTAAATAATGCTGCAGATCGGTCAGCCTTGTTCTGAGTCTACCTCCCAGTATCTGAGTGCTGTGCACAGGTACAGGCTGACAGAAGTGACCCCAGGGAGCCCAAATACATGGAACCTATCAGCATGTGTCCCATCCATTGAATAATGCAGGCTCTTAAAGTAATCCTGTCTGTACAGATAGTGGGGCAGCCTGTCCCTGGCCAGCCATCCAGAAGGCAGAGGTGTGTGGGTGTCAGTGAAGGCCTCGTGACACATGCTGTGCAGACTGCAGGGCACGTGTGAGGCTGAGCTGCCACAGCACCTCTCTCTACACCTTCCAACAATGTTTTGCCCCTCCAGAGTCACGAGCAGGATCTCAGCAGTGAGGAAGCTGTTTGTGTTTATCTGACATGCCTCACAGTTCTTCTGCGGCTGTGTTGGGTTTTGTCAAAAAAGACCGCACTACCGAAAACAAAAGACTCCGTGAGATAGAAGTCACGCATGTTAGCTATAAAATCCCAGCGCCTCCTCTCTGCTGCTCAGCCAAGCAGTCAAGCCAATGATTGCCATTGTATTGATGCATTGACAAACAAACATAATCTAATGTGAGACTCGAGTAAGATCCGTGTGACTTGTTGTTTTACTCTATAAGTCTCATTGATTTGTGAAACATCAGGCACGTTTTCTTACACAGGGTGCTAAGTCAACAGTAAATGTAGTTGCCTGAAACCAGGTTGTTGGGTGAATTTTTCAGGAGGACTTTCTCAGGCAAACCTCCTTCCCTCCCCAGTAACATGGCCAGATGTAGACCTATGTGGTTTTTTTTTTGATGGAGAAAAGTCTGACAGTTGAAGCCTGGTGAAGTCTGAGATTCACATGTATTATTCACTAGAGAAAAAGCCTGTCTCCCTGGATTCTGTAAAACTGTTTTCTTTGAAAAACTACTTCACCACCCTGACTTCTTCAGAAAGATATAGAAAAGTCATGTTGTTTTGAATGTTACCACTTATTATTTTGCCCAATTAAGATCAAACACAGACTTTTGTGGAAAATATTAGATATTTTTATTTTATTTAAGCATACACAAGTAAGCATACACCATATCCTTCATAATTGAAGTTGTGTAACCTTGTGCATAATAGTTAAACCATGCTAGCCCTCATTAAGCAATGACTGCTGTACACTTCATACAATGAATATAAACATGATAGCACTAATAAAGCAGTTCATTTTTCTAAACCATGCTTCTTTGTAGATCTCATTCCTATATTTCAAGAACCCATAATGAAATAGTCCATCTTCTTCTGTAATACCACAATGATGTGTTTCAGTTTCCAGGTATGTTCCTCATACAAAATACACATGTAAGTTGTTTTGAAAAATCCAGCGTCTGCTGGCCTGCTGCCTCACCACAAAATAGTCCATTACTGCTATCAAGCATACAGTAGTTTTCAGGCATTGTATCATACGTACAGCAGCACGAGAGAACACCGTGGGCCTCTCACACTGTAAGAAAGTCCTCATTGTGTTAAGAGTGGTTTGGCACCACAGGGCTGAAGTGGAATGTTGAGTTCGTACAGTCGTCACCGTTAGTCGATCTTGATAAAGGAAAAAGATTTTTCATCTGCGGCTGACAGCTTAACCTTTTCTAAACAGAGACGCCATTGGTGGCTGGATGTCCTCCCGGCTAGAAACAACTTGAATCGTCAGTTTGCTTCTTTAGCGGTAGGAACAGTTGGATGACTGACTGAGCAAGCCTCACTGAACTTCACCACCAGACATGAAATGTGTGGACTCTAATTAGATACTCAGATGTCTTCCACTAATTCATCCAACATGCAAGACCTCTGTGTAGTTTAACATGGTCAAACCCATTTCCATGTAAAATCAAACAGCTGTTTATCATCAAACTGAGGCTGCTGGATTATCATCTCTGTGGAGGAGAACTTGCTCAAACACATATATGCAGACCCTTAAAGGAAAAATTTGGCATTGCTTTTATGCCAAGAGCTGAATAAGAAAATTAACATCACTCATATGTATCGTAGCTTAGCATTAAGGCTGGAAACATAACCAGCAAGCCTGGCTCTGTCCGAAGGTAACAAAATCCCTGCTTCCAGTCTTCTACGCTAACCAGCTGTTGTATGGTACAGATGTGAGAGTGCTATTGATCTTCTCGCCTAACTCTGCAAGAAAGTGAATAAACGTACTTCCCAAAATGTCAAACTATTTTAACAGTAAAGTTGGACACCAACCTGTCGCAAAAGAGGATGTTCACAATAGCGCTACATTTAAACCAGTAACAAGGAATACAGTATGTACAGTGGCAACAAAGACTGTAACTTGGACTTTATGATATACTCAGTTTAGAATGAACTTCAGCTGAACCAAGTGACAGCTTTAAAAGTCAACCTCTTATGTTGCTAGTTGAAGTTTAACTCATTTAAGTAACCAAAGAGGAGGAAAGTAAATAAAGAAATGCCTGCAGGAATATTGTTAAGAAATATATTGTGCTAAACTTAAGACATGGCTGTAGTTGAAAGAAATCATTCAGGGAGACCGTCATCATTATCTCTTACTGTGTGGATGGATGCTTATTGATTGGAGATTGGAGTGCAGTGTTCTTGGGGCGGGATGGATTCAACCTTCGGTTGTTTTTGTGAAGTGCTGATCTTTCTGACTCTTGTAACGCAGCAGAACAGTGTTTCAATGCTTCACCAAGTTTGTCCTGGCACCAGCTTAAATGTCTGTGTTAATCAGTCCCTCGCTTTAGCCTTTCTTTCTCCCTTCTCCCACTCTTTGACTTAACTTTAAAGCCGCTCTTGCCTCTGACATGAATCAGTGCTCATTGGTGGAGCTTTCCGCTTTTATTAAGAGTGGAAGAAGGGGGAGAGGGAGGTGGGGAGTGATAGAAGCCCGCCGTTGCATTAGTCACCTTTCTACCCACCCTGCTCAACCGTAACCTTCGTTACTCCCTGTGTTAACCACCTTTGCTGCCCCTCACCTCTGCCACATGTGTGTTTTTCTGAGTTGACAATAAATGACGAGCCGGCGTGTCGCGGACTGAAATGCGAGTCCATGCAGAACAAGAGTAGCTGATGTTTTTATCTTTCCGCATGTCAATACAGATTTCGAGCAGCTGAATGGCTCAACCATTATGCTTGGATGACTGTTTAAAATACCCATCAAAAAGAGTCCTTTCATGTTGCACATAAACAGCACAATGACATAATAGAAATACATAATAGTAGAAGAGCATTATGAAAAAGCTTATTAATGAAAGCAGTGTATTAACAAAAGAGTCACCTTTTACCCTTTTACATTAGTAGTCTATATAGTTTCCACATTAGTCTTATTTCATTAAAGGCTTTCTAAACTGACATCACCAAACAAGAATGGAATATAAAATGTATTTACACATTAAATGCCTCGGCTCGGTTTACATGTCATCAATCCGTCATGTTTCCTTTTACTTTGCACACACATTTAAATATCATGTGAAAGCTAATGAATATGACGCAAATGTGATATACGGGGCCTTCAGTCCTATTAGGTAAATCATAAGATAAAATTATTTTTAAGGCAGCACTACTGAGTTTGAATCAGCCCTCACATACACCATTTGCGTTCATAAAACAAGTTCCCTTACAGCATACAGTGCACAGTGCCCTATGTTGATCCCTTATCATTGTTTTTAGCCTCTTCAACATGGAGTTTCAACGTAAGTGTTGACTTTGATTTGTGAAAAAAGTCTTAATAGAAGCCCTTCTGTTCAGGATGCCGTAAGGATGACTCAGGGTTGGAGGTTGGGCTTGTAAAAAGTTATTCTTTTTTCCCATGCTCTCCATCATAAGTTTTTACAACAGCGCTGAAAGACTTTTCTCTGAAAGTTCAGGAGAGGGATCGTCTGAAAATGAGGCTCAGGACGAACTCCCTCGTATTCGATGTGCGGTTTGTTTATCTGTCTGAACATTGCATGCTGGGAGGTGGAGCTTTTGGACGAAGAGGCTACAGAGTTTGAGTCCTTGCTTCCACGATTCTCCGAAGGCTGTTATTGCTGATATAAGGGATCTTTTCAGTGTCTCTACAGAGGCAAGTCCACCCCTCCATAGACATCCATAGAGTCCAGCCCCTTTTTAAAGTTCATTAATTAGACGAATGTACTCCAATATGGCCGTTCTTTTTCCTCCCGAGATGCTTGAAATTCATCACCCTCAAAGAGAAAGACACAAGGAAATACTAAAGGGCTCATCCTGGATGTGGAATGCAACATTTCAGAAATTTATAATGAAAGCTTGAAATACGTTAGAGGACAAAAACAAATGTGACTAAGATGATACTAAACCTGGCTTGTTTACAGTCTTTACTGTATACATGTGTTCAGGTCAGAGATGCTTTTCAGTGTGAGTGAACAAGTTTTTTCAACAAGACTGGGTGATTCAGCTCTGGTGGTGAGCCGAGCGATCCCTCTAAAGCTGCTCTGGCGTCATCACAGCACATCTAAGAAATGGCTCCTAAATTAGCCAGGTGGAGTCTGGACTCCCTGAGGGGGGGAAACGAGTTCGCCAGAATGAAAACATTTCCCACAGGACGGCAAAGAGTTCCTGCCCGAGGGGGATCTACAAAAAAAAACAAAACAATAAAAGGGATGCTAGAGCAACAGGACTGTTCTGGTGGCACCTTATTAAAAGTAAAATAAGTAAAGCTGCAGTAATACACATGAATGATCTACAGCGTTTACCTTAAAAACAGGATGTGAAGAAAATAAGTTGCAGAAGATGAGATTAAAGTACAAGAGAGGATTTCGTCAAAGCAGATGCATCTCAGTGCCACCCAGGAAAGGGAAACATCCGGGTGTGTGGTCATTGATGATGCACTGAAAGAAGAGGTGACAGAGGGTGAGTGAGCGAATAAAAAGGTCTCTGGTTCTGTTCATCGGCTTTGGTCCCTGGGGTTGGTTTATCCGCAGACCCTCCACCGCCGAAGCAGTTTGGCCCCGATCTCTGTCGCCCCATGGTACAGTGGTTATTGAGCACGGTGCAGCCGCTGAACTCTCGCCACAGTCACCGCAGACTCCACCCTCGGCGTCGACCAGACCGTGCCTGACCCACGAGGTCCTGTGGCTTCGCTTCAGCACCAGGCCCCGTAGCAAAGGAGAGTAAGCGCCGCCTGAGGGGCCCAAAGTCCCAGCCTCATCCTGACAAGCAGATGGGCTTAAAAAGGGAACCCGCTTGTTTGTGAGAACACAAAGTCTTTCGGATAAAGAGAAGACGTCCTGGCAGTCACACCTCAATGATGTTGACAGATGGCATCCTATTGTTGTTGTTGTTGTTCTTGGGGAACTGTGGAGAAAAGAGGGAGATGACAGGTATGAGAAGACTGGAGGACTCACAGGAATCATACAATAAGCTTCTTCAATGAGCATGAGGATGCCTCTACTCGGATGTTTTATTGATGTTTACAGCAAGAGCGTGAATAAAGGTTTGTTTTGACGTTTGTTTTCTGCACTGGTTTGAACACAGGAAATGGATATGGTATGGGGCTCTGTGCGCTGATCACTGATTAGAAGCCATGACGTGTGTGTTTGCTGTTTGAGTGTTGCAGAGTCATGCACGTTAATGGTGCCATGTTGAAGCCGTGTCGGGCTGAAGCCGGAAGCTGACGTTCGGATGAGGCTGTGATTTAGCATGAAGTCTTGGTGGAAAAAGTCTAGAAGTGGCCGGGACCATTCACCTGCCCGGCGCCGCTGAGGGGGAGGCACCCGGGGGGAGGAGGAGGGGTGGGTTATACCTTACTGCGCAACAGCCCCCCCGTCGGATGTTCAGGAGTGCTGCACTCGGAGGAGTTTTTGGCTTTGTCCTTGTTGTTGTTGGGCTCGTTGTCTTTGATTATGTCGTACTGGCGACAGAAGAGAGCGATCACACCTGGGAGGAGAGGCAGAACGGATTCATGATCAGCCAACTCTGATTATCCTCTAAACACATATGAATGCTTTTGTAAGCAACAGCAGGGGTGTCGGTTATTTTGAGTCAGTTTGCGTCAGGAACGCTGCGTGTGAAGCTGTCTGATCCTGGTTCAGTAAATATTTTTGTCCTCACCTGCCCACATGATCAGTACCACCACGATGATGATGAGCTCCCCTGCTCTCAGCTGGGTGGTCTGGCCCACTTCCTCCATCGTCACTTCGTCTAAAGGAGTCAAGGGGCAACATGTTTATCTGACTGTTAGTGGAAGTGGCTTAGGATTGACCCGAAATAATAAATTCTGTGTTATAACTGAAAAACAGCAGAGAAATCAAGAATAATTGATCATTTAGCACTGAATGAGAGAGAGAAAATTTGCTCCACACACAAATATTCATTAAACCATTCTATCACGTTGCCTAATTGTAAAAGAGCCAAGGTCAGTGTGCTGCTGATCTTCATCAGAGCCCATAATTACCAGCAACTTTTTCAATTAGATTTTCTTGTGATGTTGCCAACATGACAGCGTTGTCCATTGTCTCGCTGTCTCAGATGACCTTTCCAGACCTGAAGTTTGGGTAATTTCCCTTTTAAACTCAGTGGCCTGTCATAAAGTTTTTGCATCACTGCAGCCTGTTTTATGCTCCTGCAGAGGTTGGTAGAGTTTCTGAGTCCTGAGGCTTGTGGTTGTTTGGAAGGCGAGGGACTGCCGATTGGAAGCAAAACAGCAAAATTATACAACTTATCAGCAAAATGTTTTAGAATCAGCGTTTTCACGGAGTCTAATGACTGACACTTCAAGTGCGCTGAGCTCGGAGGCAAATAAGTCAGCATCAGTGTGTTTGTGCAGTGTGGGTCTCTTGTAATAAGAATTGCGAGGCTGCTTTATCACAGAATGAGCACACAAACCCTGTGCATGAACAAATTTGCATCAAACGTCTCCTCAGAGGTAAAACGGTCGACAGATCAGGGTGTTGTGATCAGAGATGAGTTTGTATTTTGAATCACTTAAAATTTTTTGACACGACTGATATAACATTCAAATATCAAATGGTAAACAACTTCTGATATCCATCTCTTTTGCTTGTGGTTATTAAGGGACTCTGTGACAACTATTAGGGAAGACGGGGGGGTCAGAAAAGTGGGAAGGTTAGTGCTGTTTTTCTTTTTGCTGCAGAAGTTGTCAGACTTTTGAGAGAGTGAGTTTTAAGCTTACCTCACAGAAAATTCTATTTCAGCCTTCGCTTGTGAGGCTAATTTAACAAAAAAGAGTTTAAATAGTTGCTAATTATGGCTTTATTGTGCAGAGAGAGTTATTTAGAAGAAAGTATTCAGATCTTTTACTTCAGTACATACCTGTGAACCTACTCCACAGATATCTCTAGTAACCATATGTAAGTATTACTTCAAGTATCGGAAGTAAAAGTACTCATTCTCCACTAAAGTGTTCCCTGTCGGTGTTTTACTATTATGTATGATGTTTTTGGATTATTGCTGCATTAATGTATTTGTTGCATTTTACTGCTGTAGATGTTTATGGTTGAGCACTTTTTACCTACTTTATATACTCTTGGGTAGTTTAATCCACAGTAATGCATCATCTTCTATAAGATCATCATATGTTTGTAGTGTCATTGTCCTGTGAGATTACAACTTAATCTTTCCGTTTATCAGAAACGTTCACATTCAAAATCACTGGACAGGAAGGGTATGAAAAATTCTGATGGAACAAGTAACTGAGGCTGTCAAACAAAGGGGAGTAGAAAAAACAATATTTGCCTCTGAGATGTAGCAAAGTATAAATATAAATTTGCACAAAATGGAAAAACTGGAAAGTGCAAGTACCCCAGATTTGTACCTAAGTACTAGTCCTTGAGCACAGTACAGTAATTGAATGAATATGCTTTGCTTATGCATTCCACCACGTTATGTTATGAAGACGCAGTGTAACACATGCAGTGGGACAACAGTCCCGCCTGTTTCGGATATTTATTTTTCTGGACCAATATAGTAGTTTTGAGAAACACAGACCACACATGGATGTTTATGGCTATAATAGATTTAATGTTATCGCTACACCTTACTTTTTGCTAAAGTAAAAAGTTAAATGTCATAAAAAAGGGGGGCTATATTATATTCCTAGTTCAGCATTTTATTTATCTCTATTCAGAAATTGCCCTAAATTGTAGGATTCCAGTTCCAGTGTTTGCATTGGTGGCTGTTGTGAGCATAATTATTTCCATGAATATATTAAGGTTTAAATGAGATGCCAACATATTAAATTCTTTTTGCGAGTTGTAGCAATTCCATACTATTTTTTGAGATATTGGAGAGAGGTTGCATTTTGTTTTAAGGGGAGGGTACAAAGGAGATATTAATAATGCAATTAATTGCTTTTCTGAAAAGTGAAATTAAATTCATATAAGACTTACTATATCTCTTGGCTGGCATATCTGTAAACACTGCGCTGTGTGTTCTGTGTGTTTTGGGGCTACTCAGGCAACTTCTTAGGCATATAATTTGATATATTCTTTAACATTTTCAGTTGTTGCCTTTGCTTTTGCTGCAGTATTGTTAATTACCAGCTAATGTGGAGAGGGTGGAGAGTTCGCTTCTGTTTCTCCTCATCTCCACAGACATATGGCTGAAAGTCATCCTTATACCCTCAACCCCTGTTTTCTGCAGGTCC
Source organism: Holacanthus passer (assembly GCA_025331565.1). Lineage (NCBI taxonomy): Eukaryota > Metazoa > Chordata > Actinopteri > Pomacanthidae > Holacanthus > Holacanthus passer. Next base: position 2,115,624 of record JAFREQ010000018.1, on the reverse strand, counting down.
TGAGAGGGTGAGATTCTTCTCTCCGCCTTTGCTTTCCAAGTTGTCGGAGCACGTTGTCGTAGAGCGCCAGCAGACTTGATTGAACTATACTGCTCCGTCATTCTATCCATTTGGGGTTTCATTGACGCGCTCTTTTATTTTTCGACAGCTGCACTTCAAGGTCTATATTCTTACTCTTGAGATCTCGATCTTCCTCACACAGCTATTGAAGGTTGTCCTCTTATTCCCTGAATGTGCTGCGAATCGAGTGCTTTTACCCATTCAGATCTCCGTCTATACTGTGGATATCCATAAGGAATATTGGCACTTGTCAGCTCGTCAGCTTTTGTTGCCATTATGTCTTAAATTACAGGTGCAGAAAAGTAATGGCAGGGAGCTTTACTGTAACACAGGCGCTGATAAGGAGCTTGGTTGAAGAAGAAGGTGACAGTTTTCAAAAAACTGACTTCATACTTTATGACGCGTAAACGCAGGCAGACGCATGCATACGTGAGCAGCTACAGAGATGTGTTTTACATGAACGCTAATAGGCCTGATTCTCTGAGCGCTTGCTGGAGTCAAAAGATCACAGAGAGGCAGAACATGAAGAGAAGAGCTAAGGCTTCGTCTAGGCCACTGGGGATCCTGCATACCAGAGCGTGATGGAGAGATGAAGACAAAGCAAATCACAGCAGTCAGGATCGACTCACAATCAGCCACAATAAAACTCCATCATCATCTTTGAAGCCGTGTGACCATCAGTAGAAATATCAAAGAGAAAAGTGTGATTTTTCCTTGTTTGTCTGTAGATGCCTGCAGGTTTCTGTTGAACAGAAGGCAACAAGGCGCAGTAACTTTTTGCCGAAGTGTCGTGGAAGTCACAGGCTTGATCTAAAGTTCACCGCAGCGTAGAGAGCACTTCTGTCCTTTTATTAGATGCGGTGGGTGACATTTGGAGGGCCTGGTGGGGCAGGGACCCCACGCTCCAGTAGCTTTTAGCAACAAGCAATTCTGCTGATCGATCTGCCTCTGTTGCCCAGTATTAACGAATCAAAGCACAACAGCCCAAGGCGCCTGACACTGTTGCCAGCCAGGCCTCGCTGGGAGTAACTGGTAACACCTCTGATGTGTGCTGACCACTCGCTAGACGACGCTCTGGGTTTTATGAATTAACAGGTTTAAAGTTCACTGGAGTGCCACTTTAATCCATACAGAAACAGACATTTAAACATGACAATTTTTGGATTTTGAGCTAGTTTCGTGACACGTGAGAGACCAAAACCTATGCTCAGGTCTCGTCAATAACAAAATGATTAAAATAGAATATAATTACATTCAGGTTTTCCTCTCCTGCTTAACAAAACACACCACTGTGCTGGTTCTGATGCTCATATGAGCTTTTAAATTTGAACCATTATCAAATGACTGAAACATTGTTTTTCTTTTTACAAACTCTTTCATGTCTAGACATTAGTATAATGTTTGACTGAGCCCATGAGTGAATAGAGCAGAGTCCGGAGTATTTCAGAAAACCAGTGGTTATGTTGGGAGTGTAGTTGCTTCGTACTCTTTTATTTTTTGCCTGTATATTGTTTTCCACTTGTTCATTGTTATTGCGGATACGTCCAAAATACATGTGGTTCTGATATCAACACAAAAACCGCCATCATTACAGATTAGGACTATTTCCAGCCATTGAGAACATGTCTGACATGGACAGACTTCTGTTGTGTGCTAACTCCAGACAATGTCCAGACCTGATTCTGTGGACACCGTCCAGGGATCTTATGAGAAACGTCTCAGGCTTTCTTCAGCAGTGTGAACCAATGCTGTGTCTCCCTCCATGTTGCAGGAGAACTTGTGAGCAAGTGAGGGTTGTGTGGAGACTGAGAGAGGAGAGATGCACTGACACGACTTTAAGAAAGAAAAGGGTTATGTATTTTAACGCATCAAACTATATTGATATAAATGATATTGTCTCATCCTATGTCTCGTTTAAAAATATATCGATACACCGTAAAAAGTAGTTTTTCTGCCTAGTGGTGGGCAGCAGGGCTGAAACCAGGATTTTAGAATCACTGAGGTCAGAAGTCCAAGAAGTGTGAAAGCGTTTTCTACACCACCAGGAATAAATTGTTTGGTTGCAGTAAAATTTATTTTTCTATTTCTTACTTTTCCCCATCCTGAATTGTTCCTGATAAACTGAAGGATTGAGTGTTTCTCTATGGTAACAAACCCTCTTGAATTAGCTGTATAAAGTAGTTAAAATCACCACAATCTTAAAAAACTAAAACATCTACAGCAGTAAAATGCAACACACACATTAATGCAGCAAGTAATATTAATCCACAAACATCATATATAACAGTAAAACACTGACAGGACCATTTTACTGTAGAATGAGTACTTTTACTTTTGATATTTTTAGTACATTTTACTGATAATATGTTTAGTTAGGTGAGTTTTTTTAAATGCAGGACTTTTACTTGTAGTGGAGTATTTTCAGTGTGGTATTAGTATTTTTTACTAGACTAAAGGATCTAGTGTATTTCCCAAAATGTTGAACTATTCCTTTAAGGTGTCAAAGCCATATAGGATTCTTCCTTTGTCTTTTATGTGTCTGCTTCTACTTCAGTGGCACAAAGTGTGAAAGAAAACCCTGGAGTCGTTTCATTCATCCTATGGGATGTAGCAGAGCTGAGGGATGCTGTCTTACAGTATTTCACATATATATCAAACTCCTACGCGGCAGAAGAAAGAGACATTTTGTTTCATCCTTGTTTTTGAGAGTTTTCCTGTGGGCCCGAGAGAGAAAGTCACATCTGAGGACAGCATTGAGCCATGTTGGCAGTACTTTTTAGTTTAGTTCATAATTTATGTGTCTGGTTCATTTGTCCTGAGAGTGTACATGTACAGTATATATGTGGGAACAGTAGAATTTTAATCGTCTGTTGCTCATTGACAGGATTTCTTATTTTCCTCACTTCTTCCCTTTTTTCCTCTCTCTCCCCCTCACTCTTTGTTCCTCCCCTCCTCTCTCTCTCTCTCTCTCTCCGATTCATTGTCTCTCCCTCCTGTTTTGTGCACAGGTTGCTCTTTCTTTTTCCCCCTCTCTCTCTTGCTTCCTCTGATCTCCTGAAGCTTAAACCCATTGTAAGAGAGGAAATTAGAGGAAACATGGAATAATCCAGCATTTCGGGCTCATCCTTTCCACCGAGATCAGCGCGATATGGTGGAACAGAAGGGGCTGAGCAGCTGAGCGAGGATGGTGAAAGCCTCCCTTTTCTTCTAGGGACATTCGCCTGTCATATCGAGACAATGGACTAACAGCTGTAAGAGTCTCTCTCCCACACTCGCTACCCTATGCAATTATCTGCTGTAAAAGACAAACTCTATTTCTCTCTTATTTCCTCATTGTGTGTACCAGTCCTTTACACAACCACACAGCCCATTTCACACTGTTGGGGTTTGTTGTCCCTTTAATGAAAGATGAGCTTTGAAATGATTTATTAGTTGAACACAGCTATCACCTCAGTTTACTACTTATTTTAATTATGCTGATGGCAACTTGCAGAATGATGAGCTGGTCATGTTGAATCATATTTATCAAGTATAAATGATCACCTGACCAGTATCTGTTATTTATCTACCTAGTTGGAAAAAAAGATCATGCAAAATAAAGCCCTTCAGTATAAGAGCCCGACATAAACCTGGTGGATTCAACCAAATGATACTCTCGCTCTCATGGAAACATCAATTTTGACACCGTGTTGGATCCTGAATCCTAACTACACCGATTTTCCACGGCATTACAAAATGTTGACTTGGAGGAACATCTGCTCATCTGTCATCAAAAGGTTTCATTGTTTCAACGTAGCTAATTAAACAGACATCCTTGAGCAAGCAAATGAGACTGAGAAAGATGTGCGACGTCGTGCTAAACTGCGAAGCCGTTGTCAAGTGCGAGTGAAGGATGATGAATCATGGACCTGCTCTCTGTGGAGATTTACTTTGTGAAATGTGTGCATGGTGGAGAAATGTGTGGAGGAGCGGGGGAAGTCTTTTCTGCTTTACAGCCAATAGGGACTTTCACTTGCTGTGTATGTGTCTGTCTGTGTGTGCAGAGCCTGCCAATATGTGAGAATCATACATTTTTGGGAAATGGATGAGTGAGTTGAGGCTGAGTGCTGCTACCTCTAATAGCCTTCCAAATAAAACAAGCAAACATTCATAAAGGTATCAACAACCTGATTTTAAAAAGCTGGAAGGTTGCCCTGTGGGACACCGCAATGATGTCCTCATTTTAAAGGGATAATTCAAAATTTTGGGGAATGGCCTTTTGCTTTCTTGCTGAGAGTCAGCTGAGAAGAATGATACCACTCTCAAGTCTGTACGCTAAGTATGAAGCTGTGGCAGACTATCGTAGCTCACAGACATGAGAGGAGTTTTAAAGGAGTGTATGATTTTCCTGTTGTCACTATTCCTTATAAAAATTTAATCACCACGCTCAATAAAACTATAGCTGCTTCTCTTTGTTTGCCTGAGTCTGTGTTTGTTTATGAGGCTCTTCTGTTTTTTTATGTGCATTGTGCATGGTCTGGAGCCACTGTTCTGTCTTCACAGGATCTGAAAGCAGCAGGAGAGAGAATCATGTCCGCAATCTCAAGGAAACATGCACGTGCATCTAAACAAAAGGACGGGGAAAAATTTTTGCTTGTCTATATCCTGCGCACGTTATTGATTTCTGTAAATTCTTCAACGTGCAGACGCAACTCGCAGACAACGCTTCCTGTGCTAATTAGGCCTCGGTGGTAAGAAGAGCACGTCTTTAATGCTCTACAATGATAGCATTTATATCCTACATGTCTCTGCTAGCCCACTCACCGCCATAACAGAAGGTCAGACTCCTCCTGGCTCCGCAGCCTGGGAAGTATCGAAGTATAACGGCAGCTCACATGAGAGATGAGTGTAAATGACAGGAAGAACAGATGGAGCGGGGCTTCGGCCAAAAGTACATTGATTCGCCACCCCTCGCAGCTCTGATTACCTCCTCTCTGTGTTTGATAAATGCCTTTCCTCATTTCGGTTTACCGTGCAGTTGTGCAGGGTGCACGCAGGGTGAGGCCCGGCGAGGCACATCGATACATGATGAAGTATGCACCCCCCCTCAGACGTTTTATTCCCGAGTTGTGGTCAGCGGGGCCGAGTTTTAGGAGCACTCTGTTGTGAAATTTCATTTCACGCTTTGTGTGTCTATTGATTTTTATTGGTCTTTAGACAAAATCAGTCAAGATATTGTCAAAAGGCCAAGTCCCCTCTGCACTCACTGTCTTGAAAAGGATGGAAACAGTGAAAAGATGTGCAGGTCTTGTGTGTGGATATGTTGGATGACTTGGCAAGCGTTTGTATTTGTCAGTGTGTGTGTTTTCTATTCGTGACACCTTACCTTTACTCTTAGAGGCCTGAGTCTCGGCCTCCTTCGGCGTTCGGAAGCGCAGGGGTTCGCTCAGCGGGCTCGTCCCAGACATGCTGATGGACTGGACATGCACAATGTAGTCTGTCTCCTCCTCCAAGTCCCATAATGCACAGGAGCGTGTGGTGGTGTTGACTTCCTGGATGAATCGCAGCATGCGCACGTCTTTCTTCTGTTGGAGTGTGACATGGGAGAGGATGGTGAATATTATTTGCAGCAGGAGGACGGATGTTTTGTGTCACCATGCTCATCTACATTGACTCACTCAGGGTCAGTGGTGAAAACTAAAAAGGGCTCTATGTGGACTATTCCTTTAAAAATCTCATCTACTGTTGTGAGAATACAAGCAAAAAGCATTGCAACAGGTGCCGTAAGATAAGATGTGGAGAATCAGTATAATGTATCAACAATAATCACATTATATGAAGATGTGTATTTCTGTTGCTTCTTTTTTTTTTTTTTTTTTGGAACTAACATAATGTCATGTGTTATGTGTACCCTCAGAACAGTTCTACAGCATTTCTATCTCCACACCTCGGTACCACTGCGAGACAGTGACCCATGCTGACCTTGCAGCTGTCCTCCTCATTCATGCCACCACTCTTGTGAACGAGTGTGTACGTGTGTGTTTGTGCCCAGAAAGTCACGAGCGGGCAGCTTGTAAAGTGATGCCATTAATGCCTGTGTGTTTGAGTTTGTATGTTTATGTGAGGCCGCTGGCAGCGGATAATATCACATTTCCCCATTTCACAAAGCTGTCAGAGTCTGCAGTTGTCAAAAGAGGAGACAGGCAGTCAGACAGGATCCAGCATCCTGAGATAATTCCCATAATGCACACTGACTCCGAGCGAGGGAACAACAACGTAAAGAGAAGTGGACAAGGCAGCAAACAACCAGCGATGAACCACAACTTAATTCAATTAGTGTTTGTGTTTTTATATTTGCATAAGCAATTTACATATATACGTGTCCAGTGGGAGTTGAGTCTGTACTGTATGTGAATCGCTCACCTGCTGTGTGATGGCAAAGCCAATGACGGGGTCTCCCTCGGGGATGTCCCATGTCACCACAGCAGAGTTAGCTTTCACCGACTTGATGGTCACATTGACGGGAGGTGACAAGCTATCTGCAAACAGAGAGAGAGAGAGAGAATACAAAAGCTTGTTTCATCTTCTGCCGTATGAAGCAAACGAGAAGTTCAGTTCTTTTATGTTTCTGGCAGGTGCGGAAACGGCCACCGGTATGGAAGGAAGCCAAATTCACTGGTGTGAATAAATGGCCCAGCTGAATCCATTATGTAAGGTGGCAGAAATAGAGTGTATAGAAACACAAACCAGTTCCTCAGAGTGTTACAGCGTTAGTGTCCAAGGCTCTGCAGACAGTATGTATGGTGTGAAAGGATCAGTGTGGTCTCTGAAGTAAAACCAGTCTTACCTTTCCTTTCATGAAATTAAAACTAAAATTTGAAAGGTTGATATTTTAAACTCAGCTAGTTGAAAAAGTATGAAAGTAGTATTTTAATATTTGTATCCATGCGAGTGGTGTGACTCTATGTATGGCAATGTTGGTCCACCACAGTCAGAAGCAGAATCAGCTTTATTCACCAGGTATGCGTACACATACAAGGAATTTGACTCCGGTTTCACTTTGATCTCCGTACTTACATAGTAGACTGACAACAAATAGTAGACTTCATCCAGACTGAAATATCTCAACAAATATTGGATAGATTAATATTAATTTTATGCCAACATTCATGGTCCTCAGAGGATGATTCGTTGCTGATCCCCTGACCTTTCATCTAGCACCGTCATGTTGACATTTGTGGTTTGCTGTGACACTTGGTACAGATATTCTTGTACCCCCTTAGGATGAACATTTTCTCTGGCGCCACCATCAGGACAAAATCTGTCCAATACTTTGGTTTATGGCCGAATACCTGCAAAACTTCCCATCAGCCTTGGCTGTACGTTGTTTTTAGTAATAATTAGCAAATGTTATGTTATTTTAAGATGCTTAATAAATGGTGTATATAGGTAATGTTGGAAATTCTAAAATTATTTAGTTCCCCAGAAGCCCAAGAGAACTTTGCTGCAGTATTTTAAAGGTAAACAAAGCTTTTTAATGCCATACAAAATAAAACATGTGTCATGTGCAAACAACAAGGATGATGCCAGAATACATTAATATCGTATTTATACATATATAGGTATAGGCTATATATCTTTCTCTCATAAAAACAGCAGGAAAAATCCTTGCGAATAAAACTGAAAAATATAGATATGAATATCTGAGAAACTCTTTAACTAAGCCTTTCATATCTTAGTTTTACTCTCGGGCCTTGTGAGAGCTCCTGATTGGTGTCCAAGCCAGACAGTAATATGGCTCCATCAATCGATCTCTGTCTCAGTTTAATGGAAGCTGGTGAGGCTGGTTCATAGCTGAACATAATGAAAGTCTTCACACTGACCATAGAAAGTCCTCATTAAATTCCACTGCTGATTCTTTCCTGGAAAAGTGCACAGTGACTGACCTGTTCCAGTATTTTTGAAATATTCTGGGAAGTTCTGCATGAAAATGAAACACAAGATTTGATAATAATGATTTGGTTTCATTTTATAATTAAGTGTGAGATTGTGTGTTTGATGGCCTTTGGTGGCCTCAGCTTCTGTTGAATAAGACTGTGTAATTACTGGATGTGTTGTTTCGACATTGGCTTACATTGATTTCCTGAAGACTTACTCTAATCCTAACCACTACCTGCCTAAACTTAACCTCAACCCAAGTCTTCACCCCAAAATTTAATCAAACTTCTTTAGTCTGAAATGTATCCTCGAAAGTGGGCAACACACACATGCATCAGATGATCAGCAAGTGCAGCAGAGGAGAACACATCAGTTTGCTTGTGAAATGGATTTTTCTTTCACACTATTTACACCATCTCTTTTTCTACGTTTTCCTTTCTTATGAAAATCATTTGAAATGTACACTGTCTCAATCATAATGGACAAAGACAGACTGATGGCATCATTGCCTTGCAGTACAGGTGAAACAGCACATTTGTATGGTGTTGGAATAATCAGAACATTTGCTCCCGACTGTGGGAATTCATGTGAATCTTCGTGTACCCTCTCAAGTCAGAACAACTCCAAAAGTCATCAAAAAGTTTACCTTCCGTCTTGTCATATATGCACAAACATGGCAGATGAAAGTAAATGTTTGCTTGATGATTAGAAACTTTTTATTAATTCACTTACTGCATATCAATTTTTTGCCCACATGTAATTTGTAATACAGTATTAGGTTGTAACCGTCAGCTGCTGTCAATGTAGAGTAACAATGCAACACATCTTGTTTGTAGCATCCGTGTTGTTTCCACATTACATTTTTAAAGCTCATGAAAGCACCGAAGTCTGAAGAACAACTTCCCAACTTGGGATAGGGGACCGTCTCCAGAGCACATGAATGCAGCATAACAATATAGTGTTGCTCGATATTTTGTGAACCAAAAATATGACTGTATGTGCTGTAGAGCTGGAAATGGCTCATAATGTCATGTAAATCTAATCAGGTTTGACTTCCAAAGTGTTCCCTCCATTTTCATCCAGATGCAATTAATGCCCGAGGGGCTGATTAAATTGAATTTTAATTTTTTTTTTACACTGTTAACTGTCAGAGGCCTGACCTGCTGTCTGAAAATGTCGACATGCTGATTGTCTAAAAGAAAGGCCAGACAATAATTAATGTATAAAATTAGCTGAACTGAAGATGCTGTATTTCACTTAGGATTTGTAGCCACCCATGCTCAGTTTTTTCTTAATGTCTAAGTCAGTCATTTGCTCCGTTAGACATTTTTTATTATTCAGCTTTTACTTTTATTTACAAATTGAGCTGCTTATGAAAAATAGCTGTCACACTATACCTGTCAGCGTTAACACGGGATGATGACTCATACAGTTCAGACCTAAAGCTCAATTTACTCAGCAGCATAGAGTCATTTATTGAAGATGTAGTTTGACTTTTTATGCAATACGTTTATTTGCTTTCTTGCCTGTTTCCTGTCTTTATACCAAGCTAAACTTGCGTGTGTGTTTATCATGCAGGGAACAAAGAAAGAAAGAAACAGGAAGCATTTGACTGTCACACTCACCGCTGTCACAGTTTGCTTTCATTCAATACCGTAACTGTGTTGAACCATAAAGCCTGTATCCTGTATCACACTGAACCTTGAGAAGACTCCACCATTACACCTTTATGCTGCAGCAGACTGTGTTTCTCATGAATCATCACGGCCTTCTGGGATTGATTGATATTTGTAAAGTGAAGCAGGACCTAGAGAGGCGAACGGGGGATGAAGCGAAGTGGTCACTCTCAGTGATGCGACTCTTCTGTCTTTAATGGGATATAAACCTAATTCAGCCCACCAAATGCAGTCAATGAGTTATTGAACGGGTTAACGCTCACTTGCCCTTCAACGGGTACAAATCACACAGCTGGTAATTACGGGATGATGGGCTGCTGTAGTGCTTGTACGCACGCCGACATACTGTACTTTCAGAAACAGCGTGCCGTGTCGAAGCGGGCCTCTGCGTTGTGCTTCCGCCCGCCCGCTGTTGATGTTTTGATGAATGGCCTGACTAACCGTAGATGACAGAATGGAGAGAGACCTGCTGCATCTCTTCATCAGTGTGTAGCCTACTCGGATGTTTGAAGTGGCTTTGCTTTTGTTTGTTGTCGGCTATTTATTTGCCGTTTCCTGAGAGGCCTGAGGGACGGGCGTCTTGGGTGGAGGGGAGAGTGGGATTGAAGATGTCCCAAATCAAACTCATTATCTTGGATAGCTCTGTCTTAATGTCTGTCTCTCTCTCTCTCTCTCTCTTAATGCTGCTTTCAAAACACACATTGAACTCTGTGACTCTGACAGACCATTACTTTGTTTTCACATGCTAAAATGTTCTTCTAGATTGTCTCTCTTATGGGCAGAAATGGCACTAGAAACTGATTCACTAGATTTGAATTATTTATATTTGAATTAAAATCGTTCAACTTGAATAATACTATTTAAAAACGGAACTAGTAGGGTTTAACTTGAATAATTGCATTGGAAAACTGAATCTGAAAAGGATCATTTGAAATTGAATTTCCAATAAACTTGAAACTGTGTGCAACATAATGAAATTGATTTCATTTGCCCTGAAACTGTATTTGATCCTCATTAAAAATTCAACTCTCTACATACTTCCACATTTAGTTCTCATAATTCAAATTCAGTTCTTGCAATTCAAATTCAGTTTACTGAGACACACATCTGGTCGTCGAGGAAGAGCCGATCGGGTGCAAAACTCTTTTTTAACCAGTCAGCACCTTTGCTTTTGACCATGTCTATTATGTAACATAGGGGAGTCATGCCCTGACTTTGCCTCATCACAATGTGTGGTAGTGAGTCTGGTTGTTTCAAATTCTTGTAGTATTAGTCCCAGTTGTAAGTCTTTTCAAGTGGCCCTAATTAAAGCCTACACTTGATCCAGAGGTTTTCGCCAACTATATCTAACCTTCCCTTTCTCTCTAAGTTCCCTGATAAAGCAGTTGCTAATCAGTTCTGTGATTTTCTACATAACAATAGTTTGTTTGAGGATTTTCAGTTGGGAATTAAAGTGCATCATAGCACAGAGACAGCACTGGTGAAAGTAACAAATGACTTTCTAAATGCATCAGACAGAGGACTTGCCTCTGTACTTGTCTTGTTGGATCTTGTTAGTGCTGCATTCAACACCATTGACCATCACATCCTATTACAGAGACTGGAACATTTAACTGGCATTAAAGGAACCACACTAAACTGATTTAAGTCCTGTCAGATTGTTGTCAGTTTGTACACATTAACAGTGAATGGTGTTCTGCAAGGTTCTGTGCTTGGATCCATTCTCTCTCTCTCTCTCTCTCTCTCTCTATATATATATATATATATATATATATGCTGCCTTTAGGCAATTTTCTTAGGAAAGACTCAATAAACTTTTATTGTTATGCAGATGATACCCAATTATATCTGTTGATCAAGCCAAATGAAACCAACCAGTGAGCTAAAATTCAGGCATGCCTTAAGGACATAAAAACCTGGATGACCTGCAATTTTCTGCTGTTAAACCCAGACAAAACTGAAATTACTGCACTTGGCCTCAAACATCCCTGAAACACATTATCTAAAGATACAGTTGCTCTAGATGGCATTGCCCTGCCTCCTGTTATCTGTGATCAGGTTATGTCCATTAACTCCCACATAAAACAACCTTAAGGACTGATTTTTTCACCTGCATAACATTGCAAAAAACACAGACACATCTGGTCTCAAAAAGATGCAGAAAATCTAGTCCTAATACTATGTATTACTTCTAGGCTTGATTAATGCAGTTCCTTATCAGACTGCCCCAATAAGTCTTTAGAGACTCTCCAGCTGATCCAGAATACTGTAGCATGTGTCCTGACAAGAAAAGAGATCATATTTATCCTATATTACAGCCTTGATTACAAAAATTTTAGGATGTTGTGTAAAACAGAATGTAATCATTTGCAAACGAACTGTGTTTTCTAAGTACCAACAAAGTACAAATTAAGTGTTTCTGAGCCCATGTAGTAATCTCCTTTATACAATCCTGTGTTTGACAAAGTGTTGAAACTCTCTCCATCCTTGCTTGTGAACGACTGAGCCTTTCCAGGATGAACCTTTCATACCCAATCATGATACTATCACCTGTTACCAATGAACCTGTTTACCTGTGGAATGATCCAAACAGGTGTTTTTGGATCAGCCCACAACTTTCACAGTCTTTTGTTGCTCCTGTCCCAACTTGTTGCTGCCACAAAATTCAGAATTAGCAGATATTTACAGTATATTGGCAGTTTCATTTTGGTTGGCAGTTATTTTGATTACATTTTCTTTTCTGACATTTTGTTTCTTTTCTGAAACAGGTTTAGGGAATGGATGCTGCTGCAATGGAGACGGGGTGTGAAGTCCTGAAGCTGTAGAGGCCAGCTATTATTAACCACCTCTCCTGGAGTGCAGCTTCCGCTCGTAATGGAGATCGAGATCTGATGGAGGCCAAGTGGCAAAGCACGGTGAACGACATGCTGGAACCAGGTACAATACACTGCGTACAGAATGTGGCTGAAAATCATTAGCAGTCTAGTCTTCAGTGGTATTTGTCAGTGCTTGGTTTATTTTGGTTCCAGTGCACTCTCGCCATGAAATATTCTAGCAGTAAATGTTCTTGTTCATTAATATATAACAGCGCGCCAAGAACTGCTTGTGGTGATAATTTATAAAGGAGATGCAACACATCTAATATTGTACTGAAGTAAATCATAGGGAGCTCTGCAGGGGAAAAAGAATTAAATGTTAAATTCTCCAGGTCCATCATGTGTGAATCATATTTTACATCTGCTGTTTCAAGAGCCTTTTTCAAGATGAATGAAAAACACATGAATAAAACATACAAATCACATCTGATAGTAATCACAGAATCATGCCTTATCAGTGTGAGTCAAATACATGCATAGACAGTTCATCTAACATAAGAACAAGACAGACAAAAGGTTGCTAAGCAAATGAATTCCTGCAGCTTGACCATTTCTTTTTCACATGTAGCTCATTACCTTCAGGTCTATTACACACACACACCTACAAGGATCCTGTTGCCACAACTATTACGGACAGATGTTGCAACTGGTGAAGCAACTGCTCATCAGTCATGAGGATGGGAAGGCCGGGTGGGCTAAAGTGTCCACCCACAGTGGGAGAGGGCGGGAAGGGTGACTGACCTCAGGGAGAACCAAAAGGCACACTGGGCATGCTCCTTGCTTTGCGGGCACCGTTGCCATATCCACATAGGCTCCACTCGTCATGGAGTGCAGTAATAGAATCAGTCTGGTGTTACATGACTCTCTCTTCTCAATAATTGCCAAACCACAGTCTGATCTATAAGGCTCTTCTCGTGAAGCTCTGTAACTCACACCTCATGTCTTCTAAATCCTATATCCTATTATAATATTTTGCACAGAGCCGGTTGGCTTTTTAATAAAACCTCTAAATTTCTGATCTCGGTGAGAGTGCTTTCTCTTTGCTTCTTAAAATGGAGCAGACTGCTGCAAAGCCCTTCGAAATTAGAAATTCTTTTCCCTCCGGATGATTTTAAAATAATGATATCTCATTGTACTGTATAGCGTAGTAGAGCGACTTTCTTTTGTTTTCCCCTTCCTTTATTGTGTATATTACTGACTGCCTGTTTGAATCTGTGAGTGAATTATTGTGCTTTAGGTCTCTCCTGGATAACAGACTTTGATCTCTCTGAGACTCCGAGATTAAATCAGAGACAAATGATAAAAAAAGATTATTGCATATAGATTGCAGGAGATTGCGACAAGGTGAGGAGTTTGAAAAACGACATGCCCTTGTTATTTCTCCTCAGCTTTCTGCAAAACAAAGTTAAACCATCTCTTTGAGTGTCCTCACGTCCCACAGCTTCTGGTCACTTTTCGTCCGTCTTTGTCCGTCTCCTCTCCCCCGTATGACTGCGTTACACCGAGGGACAACGGGAGCGGACGTTGGCCATGACCGCGGGCCTTAAATATCCGCATGACATGAGAGTCAGCTCTAATGAAACACCAGACAGATGTCTTCATAAACTCACTCCCATCACAGTCTGCCTCACCCTAAGAGATGGGGGTGACTTTGAGCCATGATGGATGTCACCTCTGTGTGCGTGCATGCGTGTGTGTGTGTGTGTGTCTCTGTTAGTCCAGGGATGATCAGAGTGACAGCTAGCTGTCTATCCCATGCCGAGGAGTGTGAAGGGTGACAGCTCCTTAATATCCATGTTCATTAGAGAACTCACTGGGAGTGTGCGTGCATGCGTGTGTGTGTGTGAAACTGTATACGGTCAAGGAGAGGAGGCCGAGCTGCTGCTTCACAACACACACATATCGTCGACACACACACACACACACACACAAAAGTGAACAGTCTTGGTCCATAAAGCCTATCATTATTTAATGAACGTCCTCCTCCTCCTCCTCCTCCTCTCTCTGTCGACTCCAGAAAGACAGGATCACTCCTCCCACACCTCCTTCGGGCCTGCTGCCGTTCCTCCCTCTAGACTCCTCCTCTGGCTCTCTTTTCAGTTCGTTCTGCGTCCACACATTTCCCAAAGCTTGGTAAAGTGCAGTTCGCTGCTTTTAAGGTAGTGAATGTCTGAGTGGATTTATAGATGGGGAAATATTGTAGGTAGCATGGGACGTTTGCAATGTGGAGATCATAGTGTGCTATAAAGAACAAAATCTTTTTTGTTTATTTTTCCTTTTATCAGAGGTGTAATTCCAAATTTTCATGCTGATTCTGAAGTTTCGTAAATGGTCTCTGTGGAATGTGTTTTCAACAATCATCTTGTATAAAGGACCACATTTATGTCTGATATTAACATGTGGTCTGTTTCTGGACATCTTATTTGGAAAAATACAGGCAGAACACATCAAATGCAGTTAGTTCAGTTAGACCACGCAGTCCAATCTCAGGTGTAAATGCAACCTGACAATTTGGAATCTAATCACAATGTGGGCAGAATTGAGATAACAGCTTACTAATATGAGGTGTGAATCCAAAAGCCTGTGAAATTCAGGAATGTTTTGCAGTAATGTGAAACATTAAATATATTGTCTTTGTACTGTTTTCAATTGAGTATATGTCGGAAGGGATGAGCAAACCACTCTGTTGTATCTTTATTTCATACAGCGTCCCATATTTTTGGACGACGGGGTCGTGCATCTTGAGCCCAACCCGTTCAGCTGCACTACACTTGTGACCCCAGTCAGCTGAGACAGTCTGATACAGTGTGACACCTGAGCAGACAGCCAGAGACTTTGAAGCTGAGAGAGCATGAAAGCTAACAGGGTGGTGTTCCAGCTTCCATCCGCCCCTGTGGGGAGATATTACTGATTTGTACCACTGTGTTACAGCTCTGCCGTCCTTAGAAATACGTTTCTCAGAGTCAGACCCCTGGACTGGTTCTGCTCCCTGGAGTGCTAATGAGTCTGTAGGCTTGTGAAATAACATGTATCATATTCCACTGTTGTCTGGCATTTTAGAGGTAGGCAGAGGCCTCGGGTGTTTGTCACTGCCTGTTCTTTGCTTCGAATCCCTTTGGGCATCACTGTGCTGCTACTAATTCATGTTTAGCAAATTAAACCACTCCAGCTCATTTCACAACTAATAGTAAGTCACTTTGTATGGAAGGTGTAATAAGCAGCAGGTGGGAGTGCAGCGTGCGTTTGACAGACAGGAGGCAGCAGGTGAGGCAGCTACCAGACAATCAGCCCTCTCCTTCCTTTACACCAATGACTGCACCTCAGGAGAGCCACCTGCTAAACTCCTGAAATTTGTATGGTCATCAACCTCATCCAGGACAGTGACAAGTCTACATGGGGACAGGAGATTGATCACCTGATCAGAACAACCTGGAGCTGAACATGCTCAAAACTGTAGAGATGGCAGTGGACTTCAGGAAAAGCCCCCCAATGCTACCCTCATCACAGCACTCAACAACACTGTGTCTGCTGAGGAAACATTCAGGATTCTGGGATCCACTATCTTCCAGGACCTAACATGAGCGTCCAACATAGACTCTATCATCAAGAAGGCCCGGCAGAGGATGTACTTCCTGCACCAGCTCAGAAAGCTCAACCTGCCCCAGGAGCCGCTGATCCAGTTCTACGCTGCAATCATCCAGTCTGATCTCTCTTCGTCCATCACTGTCTGGTTTGGATCGACCAACAAACAGGACAGGAACAAACTACAACGGACAGTCAGGACTGCAGAGAAAATCACTGCTGCCAACCTGCCCCCCCCCTTCAGGACTCATACACCACCGGAGTCAGGAGACAGACAGGAAACATCACTGCAGTCTCCTCACACGCTGGACACAACCTGCTCTAACTTCTCCCCTCTGGTAGGCGCTACAGAGCACTGTATTCTAAAACAACCAGACACAATAGTTTCTTCCCACAATCCATCACTCTGGTGAACAGTTAAATCAGTCATACAGAGTCAATAACACCAAAACGTCCATTGGAGATTACTATAGATTATAATTTTACTGTTTACAATAAACCGTTTTTAACATGTACATATCATCACTGTCGATATAAACCCTGCATGCTGTACATAATGTATATAGACATGCATGCATGCATATATTGTACATAATCATCAACTCCATTTACACATTTCTTTGCACTATTTGTTTACAACACACAGAACAGTTGACATGTATAGGCTTTTATTTATAGTGTTGGTCATTGATTTTTATGCAAATATACCCATCTTTCTCACATACTAGTGTACATTAGAGTCCTGATCATTCTTCTCCCTTTCTTTATTTCTTCAGTATTTGTTGTCCTGGGTTAGTACAGCAATGGTAAAAACTCCTTCTTTGTGTAACCATACTTGGTCAGTAAAGTTGATTCTGATTTGAAGAAACACTCTGTTTGGGGGGGGAAGAAATAAAGCTTTGTGCTGCAGCCATAACGGCCAGAAAGCGTGAGGCCACGTGGGAATTAACGGCTATAAATTAGCACATGTCGATTAACGTGGCAACGTCTCGCACCATAGCAAACAACGGCGCCCGGGGAATTGCGACCGCTTGTCGCTAACACGTTATCGAGTCTCAGATCTGTGCGTGCCGCAGTCACGCTGCGCTCTCGGGGGGTCAGCGTACATTCGGCTGGCGGGGACGCTCTCTCCCTTCCTCATTCATAGTTAATGTGCCATGATAGAGCCATCAGGATTTTTGTGCTGATCTGGAGTTCGCCCTTACTTGTGTCAGAGGAGACCTTGGCACGCGGCCTCGCCCTTTGCGGATACACATATACACACCGATACACACATGCTGTACATGGGGAAGTTGGGAGGAACGCGGTATGACGCTGTGGAGAGGAGGCAAAACACAAGGCGCTAATGTGTCTCATTTAGAAGCTAAAGCATCTGGTGAATAATTCAGAAGTGCTATCTAACGCGTGTGTTCGCATCAGAGTCGCACTGTAACTGTGTCATGTCTTATAATTGACTGCCCATAATGCCTTTTTCATTAGAGACTTCATACTGATTCGCAGCCTTCCACCTCTTTTCCACTGCTTGAACTGTTACATAAACCACAAAAGGGAGCTCCCCTATGAATACCCTCTTCTTCTTCTTCTTTGTCCCGCCATTTGTTTCATACCACTGCCGGAGCTTTTGGATCTGTATCTTTGTCAGAGGAGATCCACCTCATACGTTTCCTGTATTTCTTCTCCTATTCACTTTTGCTTTCTATCTCTGTGACTATAATGGACACTCGGTGCTAAACCTCCCCCTCACACACACACACCCGCGCCATCTATCTGTTTTTGTCTCTCTTTCTTTTCATCTCCGTCTGTCTCTCCAACGCTCCTCGCTGTATTTCTTCACAGCTACTACACTGGGGCTTTTTTGGCAGCTCCTCCGTAGCCTGGCGTGTGAAGCTCTCTGCCTCGAACTGACACTTCAATGGGAATCTGGGTGCCGGGTGGAGATGGTGGGTGAAAAGGGGAGACGGGAGCCTGGCTGTGACTCACTCACGTACCATTCTGCTATTGATTAGCCTCACGTCACTCACACACTGGCTGCTGATCAGCTGGTTTATGTGGGTAGCTTTTTAAATACAAATGATAGATTTTAATTTTGAATTCAATTAGGATGTCTTTCTTTAACCGCAGAGCGTCTGTCCGCGTGTGTGGGCGGCTGCATGTGCATGTTTTCTGCATGTGTTGCATGTGTGTGTTCTCTGTGGTCCGTTCTGCCTGTGCACACCTGTCAAATAATCACACCTAAGGGTCTTTTTGTCCCTTTGTAGAGAAATGAGTTATTTACTCATAGGAAATGAATTTCCCAGCCCTGCTGACCACGAGAATGCTGAGGTGGGGAGGCAGAGGAGGGGGGGGAAGCAAAACACAATCGTTCTCCCTCTCTTTCCATCAGATACACACACACACACACACACACACACACACACACACACACACACACTTTCCTCTAATTAAATGTCAAAAGGCAGGGTATGAAAATCAATGCAGCATTGTGTGCGCAGAGAATGCAAGCCATCTAATTCAAAAAGGCAAGGGAGTGCTGTGAGGCTGATTATTTGACAAGCCCAATGCTAATGAAATCTACTCTCAAATCAGTTGCGACCCCCCCCAACACACACACAACACACACACACACACACACACACACACACCTCAGGCAGGAGAACAGCAGTAATATGGGATGGTACTGATAACGCTAAAGCAGCTCACAGCTTGATTTAGGCTTATGAATGTGACATTAGAACTCGTAACTTTCCACTGTTCCCTGTCTTTCTCTTTAGACTCACTGTAGTGTCTGTCTGTGTGTGTGTGTCGCTCTGTGGAGGTCTTGTCGACCTGCTGAGCACTCGGGGACAGCTGGTGAAGTAGCGCCTACAGTAGCTGCCTGGGCGGATTGGTGTCACAGGCAGGTGAAGGGGGAGGATGTGAATAATAGTGTCTCTCTCTGATTCCTTCGTCTTTCGCTCTCTCCTCTTGCCACAAGCATTCTCTCTGGCATTTCTCTCCAGCGGCTCAAACACTAGCACTCTTTTCCTTTTGCATACATTCATTTGCTTTCCCTCTATCCATCACTCTAGTCATGTACGTCTCTCTCTCTCTCACAAGTATTAGAGAAACACATGCTGTGTGACTGACTACTGGAGTATTGACCCCCCCAAACCAGACTTGCAGCTCTGGGCACAGAGATTGATCAACTGATTGCAAAACTGACAAACACGCTGAAAAACATCCACGCATGTTTACAGGTTAACATGCGTAGGCATCTGGTCACGTTTACATTTACGCGTAAAAAACCACATTCCTGCCTTATCTGTGTCAGACACAACTTCTGGAACAAGAGATGAAACTTTTGTAAGAGGAGACAAATGAGCAAAAGTGTCTGTGTGTTGGTGAAGGCAGTGCCGGTAAACTCCTTGGGGGCCCACCTGTGCTGCAGACTGCTCAAATGTAAAAGACACCATCTGGACCCCCCCTGGATTTGACTGCCCAGTGGCAAATAAAAAAAAAAGTATTTTTATGCTCTGCTGAGCTGCTGAGGAGGACTGAGAGGAATCCAGGGGCCGACATACAGTTTTGTGCTTAAACATATGCGTATGCTTATTATATGAGTCAGATTTATCAATGTCATTTCGTGTTTGCCAATGCGCGTACCTTCAGAGCCGCTCATGATCGTGCACACCAATAAACCTTCAGTGGTACACATGTAGAGACACACAAACCAACTCTACTGTCCACCATGAAAGCATTATTGATATATTGTAAACTGTCATTCCTGAAGGCGTGCACTTCTCTTCTTATTTGGAAAACAAGGAAATCATTTATTTCAGAGACAAATTATTCCATTAGTGCCTCATTTTGCATCTTTTTAATACGATCACAATCAGTTATAATCAATATACATTAATAATGAACTCATTTTAATTAGTTCGACCAAAACGATTGTATTTTCCATTTTGCTGAAACTGTTAAAACAAATGCAACAATTAAAAAGCGAATTCCTAACCTAAGAATTCCACTGAACTGGTTCTGTGCCCAGTGTCTATTTACACGACACACACACATTTACAACTTGTTTTACACGTTTTATTTAGAAATGAAAAATCCCAGTGCACAGACACATGTACACAAACGAATGAGTCTGTGACACTGAATGCCCCACAACCACCCTTACTTTCCCTCTAACTGGCAGCTCAGCTCGTCCACCACCTGCACACATGACATGACAGACGTGATACTGGACAGACGACAGACTGCGTCAGTGAGCTGCCGCTGCCACGTCAGTCTTTTGGCATCTCCATCTTTTTCTCCCACAGGCCCGGTGTCCAGATGATTGCACCAATCTGTCCTCTAAAGCCTGTCTTATTCCATTTTTGACAAAGACGAGCCAAAATGATCATCACTGAACAAATGCAAGCATGCATAAAGAAACAGTTTACAATTGCACAATTTCTTAATTGTACCAGTTGGTGCCCTTATCTTAAAAACTATTTGTCAGGAAAAGAAATCTAAATTATTTCCTTTTTTAGCTCCTGCTAGGGCAACTTATGGCAAAAATCCTCATCACCAATCCCAATTGAATACTCATTGACTTTGGAAACATCAAGCATTTTTTTAAGTTTTTTTAAATTTGAATTTAAAAGAAAAAAAATCAACTTAAAAACAAATAAATGTAATATGTACAGCGGTGTCAGTGGCTTCACAGTGTGCTTTTATTTAGTTCCTTCATCTGCGTGATACATCTAATACTCATTAAGTATTGAACACAGAGGTTAGAGATTAGTATATGTAAATGCAATAGACTGGGGGTGCTATTTCGCTTATCTTGTTTGAATATTGCCCACTTTATGGCAGGTTAAGTCTTTGAGAATGAAATGCCAAAAAACTAGAGAGTATGTGAAAATGAAAATGTAAATTGGATGATTGCATTTTCACTTTTACTCCAATAACACACACATATGTGGACAATTATAGTGCTATTGTGGAATTACATTTCCATCTTGAAGTTTACATTATCATTTTAACAGTCCCCTATGGGCTTCCATATGGCTGAGAGTGAGTTTGGGCTTTTAGGGGGGGTTGAAAGCAGATGACTGTAAAGGAATGCACTGGATTTAAAACAGGACAAAATGCAAGCATCATTGCAAACTGTAATGTGGTGCAATAATCGTTTCATCTCAATTATCTTGTCGTAATCGTTCGAAGCCAAAATCGTAATTGAAAATAAAATTCGATTAATCACCCAGACAGAGCTCCTGCTGTTTGGTTTTAAATCCAACTGTGGCCACAAGATCTGAAAGCGTCATCACAAATGAGCCTTAGCTATCAACCACAAGGCCATCGCTCCTATTCATCTGCGTCTCGCTGAGCCATAGGCGAGCTCTCGAAGATGAACTCAAAGGGGCTGTTTGAAACGGAGAAGAGGCAGACAGGTGCTGGAGAAAAGAGCAGCAGCGGCTTTGTTGTTGATGCAAACACTCAGCAGTACTGGCGCTTATGTAAGAGGACAGGTGACAATTAAAACATGACCGGGTGTGAGAAAGATGAAGGGAGATTATCCGGGCAGTATCGACACAATGACGACAGCACAGCTACAAGAAGGACGAGCAACATATCTTTATCTTGTCTTCCAGCCCTGATTGTGTATTCCAGAAATACACTGGCTCTGTCAAGTCGAGCTTAGAAAGTAGTTGTGGCTTCATTTTTGTATTCTAAAGCTCATTCATGCACATGTCTGTATACACTTGTACACCAAAAATAACTGTGTGTATGCATACATATACATATGCACGTGTGCATATATGAACCTGATTGTTTGAGAATTACAAAAGTATAGCTTCACTGCTCAGAACTGATTTTCTAACTCTGGCATTTGAGGTTGGCGGAATAAAAAAAAAAAATCATACTGTGTGATTTGGGAGAACTGGATAGCGATTCATTTTCTTTTGTACTGTACAAACCGCGCTGATTTAAGAGAGTCCATTTCCTATGAAATGGCTTGACAAGACCCTGAAATATTCTGGTGTGCAGATGATTGGACAAATTGGATTGGATGTTCAATTTTTGATGTGTCTTAGTGTGCTAACTTTATCTCCAAAGTCTGGAGAGGAGGTCTCGATCAGAATCAGCGCTGGGTTTATTAGTTTGTTTATTAGTAGGTTTTTGCA
Organism: Holacanthus passer; assembly: GCA_025331565.1. Taxonomy (NCBI): domain Eukaryota; kingdom Metazoa; phylum Chordata; class Actinopteri; family Pomacanthidae; genus Holacanthus; species Holacanthus passer. The sequence continues at coordinate 2,093,358 of JAFREQ010000018.1, read as the reverse complement.
TACAAGGAAATGAATGTTATGATTTATGAATGGTGTAAGCATTTGTAATATTGTTTTAAATACATGAGCAGCAGTTTGGATCCGGCTTATATGATTTCGCCTCGATATGGCAACATAATAAAAACTTAATTCACTGTTTGTTTAGAAACAAAAACAGCCCCTTGATTCTGTAATAAAGTAACCTCGTAACAAAGGCTAAAGGCTTGTCTCATTAAAGAGTGGGTGAGATGGATTGGTGAATTTATGAGATGCAGCCTTTCTTACTTTGCGTGTCCACTGCAGCCTCGAAACTTATGTTAACTGCAGTGGCGGCTTGCCAACGTGTATTTATGTCTTCTTGTAATTAATATGCTAATATTTCACAGTATATGAAACAGCAAATGAAAAACGCTGTCAGTCAAAGTAACCAAACATTCTGCAGTTATCACGCTGTTACACGCAGTTGCAACATGATAAGGTATTTCCCCATCAAACCCTGCAGATCTGATGCAACATATTTGTAAGAAGCAGCGACTATGCGCTGAACTGTAACTGTACTATAACGAGCCCCTGAAACGAAAGTGCAGTAAACAGCTTTTAAAAAAACAACAACTTGCAAACAAGATTACAAGCGGCTAATAATTATAAACAGCTAATTGTGCTCACAGAATTGACTAGAGGGAAACTAATGAACAGATAATCACATGCACTTATGCAACTCTGCATCCCCCCCACAACACACAGCTCCCATTCTCTCCCGACCCTGTTAAAGAGCCTTTTCAGAGGGAACAGTAATGATTCAGTTCTCCAATCAGGAGGCTGCCCCAGATACCCAGCAGGTCTAAAGGACACACATTTGAATAAAGTCAGGGCAGAAGCGTTTGCATTTAGAAGACTAAAAATACACCACAACACACTCTGCTGCTGTTTCTAAGGTGTACAGTAAAGCTAATCATTGTTCCCATGTGGGACCGTGAACACGAGCCCAGCACACTGTCCTCTGACAACAACGATGGACTTTGCACGCGTTCAGTGATGATCACTCATCTCATTTCAGGCACAAACCTGCCGTCTGGAAACAATAACGTCAGAGCCCTGAAGGCTGTTATTTTAAAAAATGAATAATGCAGCATGTTGTGTCAACCAAACTATCCTTATAGCATAAACAAGTATTTGTAATGTGTGTTTGAGAAACTGCTTTGACAAAATGTGTGCACCCAAAATCTTATGAAATCACATTAATTTTAATTTTGTCTCTCTGACTGACTGGACGTCTGCACAGAAATGTTCACCGTCCAAGTCTGTTTCTTCTTTGATGATCATTTGGTATGAGTGAGGAGAAGATGGGCAGCTTTTACAAACTTTGGCTCTTGCGGCTGAGGCCTCTAACTCCTCTCTATGGATGCTGGATTAGCACTTGACTTGTAATATACTGCACTCGCAGGGACCTGGCTGCTGGTTGCCAAAATTTCCTGAATTTTTTTTTTTTGGTTTACGGCTTAAACAAACCCTCTGACCTTTTGAAAGAGTCAGCTTTCTTTTCTCATTATTAAAAGGGTCTCTCAAACAAAGAGGACAGCCCGGAGCCTTTGCATCGCTGTTCAATTTGTTGATTGATTCATTGATTTTCTCTTTCTCCAAACTCAGAACTGTTATGGGACCAGGGTAAAATGCCCTGTGAGGATTTATGGCCTCATTTAGATGAATGTGTTAGCGAGTCGATTTACATTTTAAATGGAAACATTACCTTTCCTTTCCCAGGATCAACCGACTGTTTATGAGTCACTATAAACACAGACACAGTAAAGACGTCACCCTAGTGTAAAAATTTACGGTTCCATGGTGCACACCCACTCACTTCTGCCAGTCCACCTCTCTGCCTTGACATCGATTTGGCCTGGTTTTCCTGGTGCAGGTGTCTGATGAAGTCTTAAAATAAACTGAAAATAAACTGCGCAGTTAAACTTCAGTCTTTTGGAATCAGTCACACCCTCTAAACATTTGCCCTCAGTGAGGTTCATAATTTATTCTTGACCTTGAAACAGCTAACAAACTCTCATCTCTAGGTCCATTTAGTAGCTGTTCTGGACCTTTTGCCACTTCACAAGATCTTCTTCAGCAGATGAAGTTTACTTAGTTGTCATGGAATGGCAGATGTTTGAATCTCCATTTTTTTTCTCAGCACAATTTTAGGCCATTTCATGCCCTTATTAAATACAGTGGAGAGATGAAAAGAGAGAGTGAAGTTGTGGTTCCTGGAGTCTTAACCCTCCTAAGCCACAGGAGCACCCTTGGTGAGCACTCTGATGACGTCTCTTCCATCGGGAAAAAAAAGGGCTGTAGAGCAAGAATTGATTTGGCAGCCTTTAATTGTGTGAACACTTCAAGACTGCATTGTTTTTTCACCAGAATAGACAAAGACATAAGGTAAATACATAGAATCAACCTAGAAGAGGTGTACACTCGTCATTGGACAGATGGTTGAACAGGGTTTCGAATCAGGGTGTGAGAATTTCTAATTTATCTCGATTATCCAGGTTTGGCTAAAAGCTCAAACTGATGAAGATCGTTTAATATCCAAACAGCTACTAAATGGACCACATCAGATCATGACCTGATGTATCCTGTTTCTGTGTATTCTGAAGGGAAACATGTTTTTCTGTCAACAGTTGTCGCTGTGATGGAGAATCACTTTTTTGTTTTGACTACACATGCAACTATTGTTCTTGTAATATTTTGCACATCAATGGCAATAAATCATTAGTTAATACTTTAATTTAGCCCCACTATTTAGCATTCATGAGCAGCACAGAAAGATTTAATTTATGTTCTTTCTTTTTAACACACTAGAGTGCAGTTGTAAGCAGATACAAGGCATTTATTAATGTATTTGTTTCCAACTCTAATGAAGCATCTTTAACTGGTGTATGAACAGATAAGAAATGCTTGATTACATGACATATGATGACATGTATAAACAAACCTTTTCAGTGTACTATAAAGCATTCATTACTATTTATACACATGTACAAATCACTCAAGTGGAGGTTATCATCACATAATTCCATCTATGCTATATTATTACGTCTGATTATAGCCATGTTTAACTCTGTTATCAAGCACTCATTAACTGTTCATTTATCATTTATGGATATTTTATAGGGGGAGTAGCAAATGCATCAATAAGTTAATTAGTGAAGCGTACTGTTCATACAGGAAGTTTAAATAAAGCATTGGCGAGGAAAAAGCTAGGAACAGGGACAGAAGATGTTTGTACACCTTCAAAGCATTCAAAAACATAAACACTACCTTCCATTTTTTAAAATAACTAATCTATATAACACTCTTCGCCTCGCCACTCAACATAATGGAGCTCCAAAAAAAAAATCAAGTGCCAGTGTCCATTACAAACATCCCACTTCCTGCCAACAGAAATGCTTCGTGCTTGAAGTGTCTTGACTATTGCTTTGTAATATTATCTCTTTACAGTATAGGGGATAGATGTTTACTGTTGCAGAAGAGAGAAGGAAAGCACTCAACACAGAGAGAGTGCAAGTAATTTGTGTGTGTCAGTAAACTGTATAAGGGTGTGTGTGTGTGTGAGAGAGTGATCCCTCCTCAGTGGGAAAGGTTGAGGAGTGGGAGGATGCTGAGCGAACCAGAGGTGCATTCTGATGGGCAGTGTGCGAGGAGTAAAGTGTGGTGTGGTCAAAGTGTGTGTGTGTGTCTGTGTGTGTGTGTGTGTGTGTGTGTGTGGTATTTGACTCAAAAAGCCATGTTTTATAGATGCACCCGTACAGTATATGTTGGACGCTCGCACGCGGCCACAGCACGCTTCGGCGGTGTTTCCATGGATGTGTGTGAGGACCACTGGTGCTCCTCAGCAGCCAGCGGCAGCAATACTCTCACATTTAGAACTCTGTGGATGAAAATGCTTCACAGGGTTCAGGAGTCAACAAATGCTCACACAAGAATTAGGATTTTCACAGTGATGGACCCAGCTCAGGTCAACAGTGGTGCTTGGAAATGTGAGTGTGTGTGCAGCAGTTTATAGCACCTGCCTGAAATGAGATTCAAAGGTCAGCTTGCCTCACACCAAACACACACACACACACACACACACACAGCCTTGAGACAATAACACTGTTTGTTACAGCTCACTTCAGCCCCACTGATCTCATTGCACAGGGATGCAAACTCTTCACCAATTGCAATTTGAAAAGCACATTTCTTCCACCGAATGACAACACAGAAATGCCTCCGGTAGCAAGCACAGTCAGCCTCAGACTGCGCAGCGTCTCCCACCGACACCAGTCCCCCCCCCATCCACAGCCCACAACACGAGGCAGCGTCTCCTCCACATGCCTCTGCAATCCCTCCACGGTCGGCTGGATTAAGCAAACAAAACATGACTCCTGGAGCCGCTGCTGCACAAATGCACGCATGCATCCGTCCCCCCCAGTCCCCCTTCTAGTCTCTGGCTGCACGTCAACGCAAACTTACCCGCTGTGACTCGAGACACGCAGAGGCAGCCGAGGACGAGCAGGAAAAATCTCTCCATCTTTCCGCCGCTCGGTGAGCTCCCATTGACTCCGGCCGCCGGGGCTGCGTTCTCCGGCGGGCTGCTGTGCCAGCTGCTGCCGCTGCTGCTGCCGCTCGGCATTCACGTCAGCTCATGCGTATCGTCTCGACTGGGGGAGACAAAAAAAAAAAAAAAAAAAAAAAAAGAGGGGGAACGACGACGACGAGGCTTTTTTTTTTTTCTTTCCTCCAGCACCTCGGACAGCGCTTTTCAGCAGCACCTCCGCTCCTCCGGCAGCCTCGACGACTGTCCCCGAGCCGCCGGCGACCAGCGAGCAGCCACCGGCCACCGGCCACTGAGCATCACCATCATCCGCCGGGCTGGAGCCTGGAGGGGTTGGTTTGAGCGACGTCCTGCAAGTGCGCTCCCAAACCCTCCCTCATCTACTGATGCTGGTGGTGGTGGTGATGCTGGAGGTGGTGCTGATGGTGGAGGTGGTGCTCAGCCCTGCTCGCCTGCTGCAGAGTGAAACGTGCTGCCTTTGTGTATGAGGACTGTCCCTGCCTGCCACACTGACTCCTGAAGGCTTCACAAGTGTGTGTGAGAGAGAGGGAAGGCAGCAAGACAGTCAAGACAACCTGGCTGAATAATCCATAGAAAAAAATCAATATAAAAACAAACTAGGATGTTCTATCTCTTCTCTATTGTTCAACAGTTAAGGCCTACTTTCAATTTCCATCTTCCATCATCTCCATCTCACTTTTCCCCCCACATGATAAACACAAGAGCCAACCACCGTAACAACAATCGCTCAGTGTGCAAAACTTCTTCCGAGCCTCCAGAAGCACGACAGCAGTAGGAGCCGGGCCTGATCAGAGGCAAACTTGTCACCAGAAGCCCTCTGCTTTGATGGAGCATGGCTGCTTTCTCCCTCTCGTCCTCCTGCTCCTGCTTGCCCACTTGGTGAGCCAGTACTCTGAATTACTGCTGCCCACTCCTCGATTAAATATGCATACAACTGGCCCACGCAAACAGTCGCCTGTGCAGAGATGAAGCCTCTGCTTTTGGATTGCTTTTTTTTTTTCCCACTTCCAAAACAAACACATGCCTCTTGACTTTACCACTGAGTTGACCCCCCCTCACACCCCACGATGAAGTGGCAACAGAAGTGGATAAAAGTCTGCATACAGTACCTGATGGGCTCCCTGCAGCTTGCTGTGGACTTGAAGCTCCCTGGAATATATATGAGTGTGTGTAGGGGGGGGTTTAAGTCCCGAGTCAGGAGACCGGCGCTGTCCCCTAGCTGTGTCCCCAAGAAGTGTTCTCTTCACCCCGCTGTGCACCTCGATTCATAGGCTGACGTACATCAGAGGAACACTGTTGGGGGTGGTGGAGGGTTTATTGTGCTGTTTTTTTTTTTTTTATGCATGCTTCACTCTCCTGTAGGCTACTGCTCATGCTCTCCCCTCCATCTGTGAGAGTGTGTGTGTGTGTGTGTGAGAGAGAGAGAGGGAGAGGGGGAGAGTAAGAGAGTTTGTAAGGACACAAAAGAGATGTGCTGTATCAAACACTTCTGTCACCATCATAATGTATCCACAAGCAGTGGCGGCAGAGGAAGAAGTGTTCTTCTTTTCCTAGAGTTCAAGTGGTAATAATGTAAAAACACTCCTTTAGAGAAATATAGCCCACTGCCCTTGTGAGTGTTTTAAGCTGTCGAGCAACCAGCGGCCTTAAAGAGTTTGAGTAGCTGATGGAGAAACTGAGTTCAAGTGATTTAAATGGTAATAGATTGGAAGCAAGAAAATTGTGATTTGTGATACTGAGCTATACAAAATGAAAATTAACTCGAAGTAGCAGCAAAATGATATGTGCTTAGGTTCTGCTGTAAAATCATAACCATCCAACAAACCCTGTGTTCCTTCAAGAGTCCAGCTTCAAAAGCATCCCTCAGTTCCAGGCTTCAGACAGAAAAAATTAGCATTAGACTCCAAGACTGCTTCCCTGCACAAACGAAGCCTGAAGTCAAAGACAACATATTTCTCATATGTTTTGTGTATGGTCACGTTATGTACAAATTTGAACTGGAACTCATGACAAACTTGCTTCTGTGTTAAAGCTGGCGTTGCTCATATCTGTTAGATCAAATATCATTTGAGAAGATGTCGAGGGACTGGCTGGGTCTGGCTAGGTTACAAGCACTGCATGCCTATACAGGATGAGCTTTTCAAGCGCAGAGGTGTATGTAATCCTGCTGTGCTGTGTTATATGTTTGTGAGAAGTGCTTGCAGAGTATGATTTTGGATCGGGGGCAAGAGAGGTAGGGTGAGGACCGGATACCTCTGTTTGTTCAGGAAGCAGCTGAGTGAGTGCAGAGCTGATGGATGGATGAATGGATGGTTGGATGAAACAAATACTCTGATGACTGACAGAAAGATGGTAATTGTTTCTTATTCCCACTTGACTGGCGTTGTCTTTCCAGTATGAATTTCATTGGGTTGATGGAAGTGGACGCATGAAGTCCAGCAGATGCAGACGAGGCGAGCTAGATTTTTCAGGGCGCACAGTGTCGAGATGAGCTATGCTTGCAATTTTTAAAGAAAGGGGGAAGGAGTGTTTCCAACTCTATGGGATGAAGGAAATAATTTGAGGACTTATTTTTAGACAAAAAACCTCCGTTCTTGCATAAAATGTGTTGTTTCTGCAGGCAGCCTCCTAATTAACAAGGCTTTTCTGTCAGAATTCTGTCATCATGTTTATTAAACCACTGGAGGATTTGCAGTCATTTAAGTCAATGTTCTAATTTATGTAATGTTCGAATTCACATGAGACAGCTGATGTTCCTGTTGTGTGTTTTACAGGTTGGAGACACTGGAACGATGCTCAGTCAAGAAGCCCTTTGTGTGAGCTACGAAGATGTGATCACCATCAGAGACGTTTGCTTCACGAAGACCTCATAAAATGCGCTGCAGCTGGGCCTGTTTCACGGTAAGCACTGCACACACACAAGAAAGATTTAAAAAAAAGATTAAAAAAAACACGAATGCACTCGCTTCCCTACTTTTCATATTTTCAATCGTTTTCCTCCTCTTTAATCTCTGACCAGAGCAAACTAAAGCTTTTATATGTACTGCAATAACAGTTCAGCATCAGAAAAAACATGACTGTGGTTCTTGTTTTATTCCTGTTTATTCATCTAATAGGGTTGTCGTAGCCACTGGAGAGGTATTAAAAATCGATCTGTCCATTTGTAGTAATGTCATCAGATCAATATGAAACCATTAAAATATGAACCTGTTGAGACATAAAGCAGGTTGAAGCTACTACATTCCATTTTTCTAAAGTGCAGTTTTCTGGCTTCCCATTTATAAATTTGCATTCATGAATATGGTCCTTGACTTACTGCAAAATTAAAATAGAAAACCCTTTGGTGATACCGATGCTCATGTTTTATAATTTCTCCAAGAAAACACTGACAACACTTCTTGCTGCTGCGCTGTTGGAAATCAGAAGCCTGTGAGCATCAAGAGGATGCTTCAAATCACAAATGCATATTGAACACCAATATGATTTGCTGACTGATAATCACAGAAAATGTGCTGCAGAATCGAGGAGCACTCATAGTTATGGCAAATTTACTTCATTCATTTTAAGCACAGATGAGAGATTCCTGTAACTGTAATCCACACTCCTTCAGCTCACCCCTCCACGTGCTGCTGTTTTCAGAAATAGTCTCTTCAGGTAGTAGCATCCTTAAACCGTCACAGATCTCACACATCATTATTTCTACCTTCCTCACGTGTTTCCTTCTTTGAGTCTATTCCCAATTTATATGCAAAGTAGGTTCAGTCATTGATTACTCTCCTGCTCTCCCTCCTTTGATTACTGATAATCAGTCTTGTGACGCATCGACACAAAGAGTTTCAGCCCCTAGGATTTTACTGTTGTAGCTGGTTGAGGTGGAGCTAATATTTAACTGTTCTGTTTTAGGACTGTAATGATGATTTTCATTCTTGGTTTGTAAAATTCTTTGAAAATATTGAGAAATGCCGTTATAATTAACCCAGAGCCAGAAGCGACACCTTCGCAATGCTTTTTTTGTGCAAACCAACAACCCAAACCTCAAAATTATGAAAACTGAAATTAAATTACTAAAGTATTTAAAAGGAAAAGAAGCAAATCCTCATATTTGTGAAGCCGGGACCATGAAATGTTTTTAATAAAAAATGACAAACAATTCTCAAAATAATTACCAATATTTTTTTTTGTCAAAAATGAATTAACTAATTTTTTCATCTATGTTTGCATATACTGTTGGGTAGTTTAATTAATTAAACATCTTAATCTTAAAGTTGGTAAACTAACCAGTCAAAGCAGACAAATAATTGCAGTAGAAGTAAAAAATGTTCATTTTTCATTTGTTGTCCCTAAAATATCCAATATTTGTAACTGAGGCATGATTGATGAAGGTTTGGAAAACATTGTGGTCATAGTAGGGTGCAGCTTGGTTAAAGTTTGGTTATGGTTAGGCACTTGGGAAAGGAAAATGTTGATTGGATGTGAAGGCTGGTCTCTGGTGTTGGTAGGTTTTTGTAAGCCCAGCAATCCACACTGAATGCATCTGTACATGTTTTGTTTTTTTGTGATTTCCTCTCATTTGTAGAGCGTGCAGAAGATTTTCATGACATTTGGACTGACAGACAAAAGTCCAGTTCCACATTAATTACTCTTTGCTTCTGTAACTTATTAATGTCAAAAACCTTTCAAAGTGTCAGAGGGAAAAACACCTCCACTGCACGGTGATGAAATTGGGGATACCTCTGGATTATTTTATGATCAATATGTTACTTTGACTAGTAGTGCAAGCATCCCATCATAGTTTTGTATTTTGGTGTTCATTCTGTATTGACTCCCAGTTTTTCTGCTTGGCTGAAAAGTTGGTGTATCGAGAAAAACAAAAAAAGTGCATTTGAAACTAATCATAGCTTACATGAAACATGCAACTTAAACATCACATGAGCTTCCTCAAGAAACAAAAAAATGGTGACATCGAAGGCATCTTGTTTCCGCCAGAGATGAACTGTGTGACATTTCACACACAGCTAAGGCAAATTTGCTTCATTCATTTTAAGCCCAGGTAGCACAGAGACAACCCACCGAACTGTCAACAGTTTCCACACCAGACGGGAACTCTCAGGGATCTCTCAAATTCCTGGACCAACAGCATGATAATGGTCTTTAAATTCAGCACTCAGCAAACACATAAAGGACTCAGCCCAAGCGAGTAATTTGCTGCTGGAAATTGGCCTCACTGATACTTTACAGTCTTCTACATTAAACGCAGATCAAGCAGAAAATCAGCAATGAATCTGATGTCTTTATGGACATTCAAGTTCATCTATGTTCCTGTGAGCTTGAACCCAGTGGAGGGAGACATTGTTTACCTCAGTGTGTGTGTGTGTGTGTGTGTGTGTGTGTGGTTTGTGTTTGGTCAGGGAAAAGGATTTGTATGGTCCCTGTAATCATTTTTCAAAAGGGGGAACGGGGGGGCCATGAAGTGGAACATTAGTCCAAAGCTATAGAGGTTACACTCAGCTTATCCAGCTCTTTGAAGTGTCCCTTCTGCCAACACTGACTGCTGATCTTGTGAAGAAAATGTCAGGGAGGAGTGAATGGCCCAGCTCAGACAAAAGAGAAATATGTTAGGTGAACTTCTGTGACTAGCAACAGCATATCCTGGATGGCCAGCTACAGCAGTTCACCAAGTAGAACTGGGTTGCACCAGCTATTTAGATGTAAAGTCCTCTCTAAGTTTTACTAGTTTCAAACTTGTGATTTACTAAACTGCATCATTTAAGCATAAGAAATGTGTTAGCGAGTGAAGACTTGTGTGCTTCAGAGTTAGTAGTGTTCATACTGTTTACCAAGTGGGAAATTATGCCAAACTAACTGACTGATTATTTCAGCACTTAGTCAAACAAAACATGCATTCATTTTTTGTTTTTGCTTCTATCCTAGTATGCATATCCAAAGGCAGCTGGGACCACCTGTCAATGGGATTTTTACATATGGGACCATAATTACTGTCATACATTTTAGAAATGTCTTTAGGTATTTGGTTTCCCAGGTACTTCAAATCTGATGAGTTCCAAAAGGAAAGTCTTTTTTAGTGTTTGGATTTTCAGCATGTAGCTGAATTAAGTACTTACTATTACTATTACTATTATTTAGTACTATTTGGTCTCTAAATTATTTATTAGCCTAATAGAAGTCAAATATAAGCATCTCAGGGCTAAAAGTCCTGGGATCTGAAGACGATAAAATATGACATGGTACTACATAAACTCCTGCCATGTTGCTCAAAGCCCTGTGTGCAGCACAGAAAACGAAGCATTTCTAATCTTCAGTTTGTTTGGAATAATTATACAGTTTTTTTATAGCCCGCAGAGCAGAACAGCTGAAGATAAAAAAGACAGCATAATCATCCAAAGAAAAGACATAATGACAGAGTTTTCAAGTTCTTTGATTGACAGTTGAAAAATGCAATGCAGAAAGCGTTGATGATAAAAGTTGGAAATAAACTATGAATGGGATCTAAAATGGTATCTTAAAGTCTTCCCATCCAGCCTGGGAATGTCATCAGGATACTCCAATAGGAGCAGAGAGGAGAGGTGGATGGACACATATCAGGTATCTTACTTAGTCTGCTGCCGCCGTGACAACATTACAAAATGTTTGTTCAAATGTCAGCGAATAACCTGAATCCACAACCTCTATTTAGGATCCATATGTTTATTTTCAGTTGATATAGAATATAAAATCCCATGTATATTGGAGTCAGGGGGCATTAGTCCATGGTTGTTTGAGACAATTCAGACATTTTGTCATGCATTTAATTTGAAATTGCTGAGGCATGAAACTCAAGCCATTATCACTTTAAGTCACAAAGTAAAAACTCCATCTGACTAAGCACTACGGCCACAGAGGATTATAAAAATAAAAGTCAAGGCTCCAAAACAGTTGCTAAAATCGACAACCTGATATAGCATTTTTTTTTTTTTTTTTTTTTTTTTTTTTTTAAACAGCAACTAGAACACCCCGGCATGAATATTTTACACGCACCAATATTTCCTGACGCAACACTGGAGCTTAGCGGGACTTTTCCGCCTTTCAAAATGAGTTTGGATTATGAGCTCTGGCAGGTCCCTCAGAGGTGAGGACCAGGACCAAGAGGGGATTTTTTTTTTTAGAGATTGGTGGAAGCGGGGGATGGAGGGGAGGAGGAAAGCGAGGGACAGCGGTCTTTGTTCCTGTTTCAGCTTGATAGGATTGGGATTCTGGCCCAAGGAGAGGAGACACAACAAAAAACTGAGCTGTGACGGCAGGCGAAGGTACGATTAAACCTGTGAGAGGAAGAGAAGAATTATAGTTCACACATGGACTAAGTTCAGAAAACTTCTTTGCTCTCTCTCCCCGTCTTCAGTCTTAGTTTGAGAGATTTTGATTGGCATCCGCTGTTGACACATCAGGAGGAGCGAATGCGTTGGTTCTGCTCACACGTGGAGCAACTGTAGCTCCTCGATGATTGAGTTCTTGCTCATAATCCCATTACTGCGCCGCGGATTCAGAGTTCATTTGTAGCTTTGTGCGAAGACACGCTCCCATATGAAAATGAGGAAAATCTCAACTGGCAGCAGCTCACTGACTCAAAGCTTCTTATGGCAGAACACGGAAGATGAAGCTTTTCAACTGACCGAAAATTCAACTAAATTAATTTTTTTAATGCAGCAAAAAGCACAACCACCTCCGACGGCCAAAAAAGTAAATGCCTTTCTTTGTCAGTGTGAGGCCAATTACTCTTGTTTGTTGGCTTTGTAAACCTGACTATTTGATGCGAGGCAATTTTATCCGTCAACATGCTTTGTTGAGATGTGGAATGGCACACGCCTTGTTGGATTAAACCAGGGGTTCTCAAAGTTTTGATGGCTGAGGGCCAATTTAGGGAGCCTGCATTGATGGCAGAACATAATTCCTGCAATGCTCACAAGGTGCCACAAGTTTTCATGTAGCCAGTAGCTTTCTACAAGTTATCATTCTTAACTTGACAGACGCTTGTTCGGAGGTTCAGAGACTGTTTGATAGAGTAGCTGAGTAGTAGTGTGAAATGTAGACTATTGAAAGTGAATGTATTGAAATGACTCGGTGGATGATTCAAATATAATGCAGGCAGGTTTGGGGGCCACACAAAATGTTTCTGAGGGCTGCCATTGACCCACAGGCCACACTTTGAGGAACTGTGGATTATACAAAAGCAGAGGCTGGCAGTGTTAGACTGCAGATTGTTATTATTTTTTACTTTGTCAGGATATTGGGCTTCATTTATTGGATGTGAGTACAGTGACCTGTGACCTAGTACAGTATGTAAATGTGTGTGTGCATGTATGATTTATCAGTTTGCTTAACCCCCCTCCCTTGAAATGTATTTGTGCAATCAGACAATCAGTCCAATTAAGTGATCAGAGTCGGACCCATACACGTTGTTGAAGTTACCAGTATTGATTATTGGAAATGTATTTATCTATTCATATATTTTATATAAACATGTATTAATTTAACATAGTCATACAGTATTACATTAAGTGTATGTTCTGTGAGAAATATGTGTCTAAGTAGAAGTATGTTACAGTTTAAACTTTATTATTGAGGATGGCAATAAAAGTAAATATAAGAGTCAGGTTTGAGCAGTAAATGCAATTTAAATTCTAATTGTTTCAAGTAAGAGTGTGAATAATAAGTGTACCAACAAACATGCTGATGCCAGTATAAGTTTGACAAAGACTACTGTCCTGCCAACACATGGACCATTGTGCTAAAAGTGTGTATGAGCTTGCCTTTGCAGTTTGTGTATGTGCAGCAGTCTGTACGTGTGTAGCTGCGCTCTTGTGTCAGCTCTCCCGCACCTGCTGCTGTGCAAGCGGCCGAACGACGGCGAGAGCCAGAAGATTGTAAATCACCGAAGGCAGACCTGACTTCTCTCTTAACCAACAAGACCATATCCAGCTCTCTCTGGGACAGATAAAAGAAGTCAGGTCAGGGGATGCAATTACAGTCTTGTGCTCCCTCCCTCCTCACTGCCATCTCTGTCTCCGCCCTCCCTCCGTCTCCTGTCTCCCCAACCTCTACTTCCTCTTTGACTGAGGAATTACAGGCTCGTTAATGACGTTCGCTCTCACCCCTCGACCGCGAGAACATCTTATCTCTCTGACTTTTGTTTGGCTTTAGCCTTCTTTCAGTATTGTCTCCCCTCCCCTCCCTTTATTCTTTCTTTCATCATCTTTGACTTCTGGCACCGCTTCATCTCTTCGTTTCCAGCCCGCTTTCACTTTTTGTTTTGTAATCCTTTTTAAATGGCTTCCTGATAACATCTCGCAGTCTTTAAGCGTCCGCCTATATGAGACAGTGAGATTTAGAGCGGGTCTCATGGTCAGGGCTGTTTGGGCTGCTCATGCAGGCAATCAGGCCGTCCGACCAAATAATGACCGCCATGAATCAAGCCATGAATGAGACAGCCATTGGATTCAGCACCACTGTCAGCACTTCTGCCTTTAACTAACCCTACGAGTGGACGATAAAACTATAGTGGAGGCTGTTTGTGTTGGAATGGGTGTCACAGGCGCCTGCTCTCAGGTTAGCTCGAGCTGAATGATTTCATTTGGTGGAATAGTTACAGTGGAGAGGGAGCATTTCTTCCCTTGGTGGAGAAGTCAATTTAATTGGCCCTGTTTTGCATCACAGAGCACAATTGCATAGCTGTTTTTTTTTTTTTTTTTATGAGAGGCTGTTGCAGGCCTCATTGGAGTAAAGCTTTCTGACTCCTGCTGCAGCACCCATTCATCAAGACTGTAATCTTTACTTTAATGGGGAAGAGTTAATGTTTGCTTTGTGAAGTGAAGGAAATGCATCAGAAAAAAAAAGTAAACCATTCCTCTTTATGTGTCGTCTTTGAAATGGTGGATGAGCTCTGAACTTTTCATTGATTTTTAAATGCAGCATAATCCCAGATGCATGAAAGCGCTCTTAACATGCAGAAATGGTTTTTTTTCACCTTTCATTTGGATTTTTTTTAAGAACATTTTTACAGCTCTTAGGAGTAGAACTTTGTAGTGTGCTAAAATTACAGCGATAGATGGTCCCTTAAATGATCATTAGAAGAGCAGGAAAAGAAAATAGAGCAGCTTAGGTAACTCTCTGTGGGTGTGTGAGCTGAACTCTCTGATTCATAGCCCAATAAGTAAAACCTCTCACTTTCTGGGCCGTTCAGTCGGCCAAACCGTGTTCTGCTTGCACCCAGCGCTGCTGATGATCTGACATCCAAATAGAAATCGCCATTTGCAAATCCCCCCCCCAGTCTTCATCAAAGCCACATTGAAATCCACCACTTCTAAAAACTCAAAGTGTGCACAGATCATCTGAGATGAAACGGCGGAGATTGATTGAGAGAAATCCCCTAAGCTGCTCCTGCATCTGGTTTCTGCCACTCCGACTCTTGATCTGCAATGTCATTGAAGTTCCAGCGCTCCAAGAAAGCACTCAGGAAAACTACTGCGGCTGCTGGAACAAAAAAAAAAGGCTGACATCACCTTCCACTGTTTGATGAATATTCATAAAGCAGGAGAAGTGGTGTATGTAGGTGGTGAGGTGTTATTTGTGTGTGTGTGTGTGTGTGTGTGTGTGAGTCTCCAGTGTCTGTGTGTACACAACAAAGAGGAAGACATGATGAAAGTGCTCATTTGACAAGTGTCTCAGTGGTTTGTGACAGGAGAGAGGTCACCGTATCCTCCTTGGCACTGATGGGACTGTCACATCTACTGACACCGCTGAGCCTCCTCCTGACACACACACACACACACACACACACACACACACACACACACACACACACAGACAGACAGACAAAAAACGGACTCTGCTGTTATCCAAAAGACTTTGGGTAAACAAAAATGCCTTCTGGTCAATCAGAACACAAGTTTTGGTTTCTTTCTTCTGGGGAAAAAAAAAACGAAAATGGAGGACAAAGTTTTACTGCCACAAAACACTGTATGTGTGAACTTATACATAATGTTACATTAGATGGAAAGTTTCATATTCCTACAGTCTTTGAGTCTATTTGAGAAATCTGTGGGGAAACACTAGAGAGCATGCAGGAGGTTGACACAGACAATGCATGATAAACAACACACATTCATGCAAACCTTCCACAACATTCAGTGTCCAGTTGAACATCATTATTAATAATGATGACCATATTTCTAGCAAAAGGTGAGCAGCTATCTAGATCAGATGGTTATCAGATGGCTGGGACTGCCCCGGAGCCTAAGCGACATTGGCCTATATGGGAACTCAAACAAGCTCAGGCCCTTTCAGCTCAGTCAGAGAGGAGTTCATTGTTACACGGGCACGGGAATACCTGCAGTACTCTGGATCCAGAGATGTGAAAGTGTCAGGGGCAGGGAGGAAGTGGAGGGCAGCTGAGGCAGTCCAACAAGCTGAGTCTCGGCTGAAGTACAAGGCCATCCTTGGATCAGTGGCTCAAGGCAGAGCTGGACTTGGGAGCCTAACAGCAACCAGGTACGACTCTGCCAGCGGGAGGGAGAGGCAGAGGCTGGTGCAGGAGGAAGTGCGAGCTTCAGTCGAGGAAGAGAGAACCAACAGAGCAGAAGAGAGAAGGTCACCTGGAGCAACATCTGGAGGTGGAACACGCAGAGGATCAGGTTTCTGATCCAGGGGGTGTATGATGTCCTCCCCAGTCCATGGAACCTGTGCACTTGGGGCAAAATAGAAACACCGGCATGCCCTCTGTGTTCCCAAACAGGGACATTAGAACACATCCTGAGCAGCTGCTCCAAGGCGCTGGGTGAAGGCCAGTACTGATGGAGGCACAGCCAGGTCCTGAAATCCATTGCGGAGGCAATCAGCAAGGGGATGAAGGACAGCCGATACCACCAAGCGGAGAGAGTGGGCAGTCGGGGGTTTGCCAGCCACTCCCTGAGCAAGGCCTATGGCACACTGGGCGTAACGGGGGCCAACCGGAGAAGAGCCATCAACAACACCGTGGAGGCAGCAGAAAAGATGGCTGGGCCACTTGGACACTGATCAGCCTCGGTCGGGTCGCCTGGAGGACGGTGTCTGTTGTCAGACCCAAAACACCCAGTGATTTCAGGAAACAACACTGATGATGTGTCCAAGGTTGTGCATTGGAAGATGTTTCTGCAACTATAGAGTTTCATGGTCGATTCTGGCCACATATTAGGCTAAGTTATGGGCTTATGCTCAATGATAAAAGGCATGTATTTGGAAAAATGATAAATATTTCCATTCAATACTTATTCATGGACTTTTCCAAACAGATACTGATATATGTGATTGTTGCCATTTAATCAGCATAAATATATTTAGGCTGTTTGCTCTGTAACACAAATGAACAATACAACATTAATTCTACAACGTAGTTCAGGATGAGCCTATATGGTCTGCATTCAAATTAACTGAAACGAATTAAATGCTAGTTCTAATTGTGTTCTGACATTTTGAAAAAGCGACAGCCCGGTTGTATTTGTATCCTTTACATTTTGGGTGTGTTCACTTTAATTCTACCCTTCAAAGTGGTTTAGATACTCTAAACTGTTTACTGTCTACTGCTTGATTACGCCCTGTATGATCTGCTGACTGCTTGTGGTTCTCACTTTGTTATAGCGCCATGTTCCCAAAGTACTTAATTGACTTTATCATTAATAGTAATGGCAACCAAAACTATGAAATAGTAATAAACTGGAGTTTTCCCTTGAAGCTCCTTCCAGTCCTGCCTACTACTGACATGCACACACACGTACACATTAGAAGCTGAGGATTAGAAAAGAGAACTGTGGGGCTCACACAGGAGAAATAAGCTCAAATTATAGCAACAAGAGAACAGAAATGCACCCTCCGTGCTGCACTGTAAGCAGTCACACCGAGCTTGTGTGGGCGGACTCACTGGCTTGAGGAACACAATTACTGACACACCACAGCGCTCATTTGCCTCCTGAAACGGTGCATTGGCTGCTGGAGTCCGTAGTGCCTCTCTCAGAATCACGCTTTATCTCTCCGCTGATATGATCTGCTGCCCAACAAATGTAAAGCAACACTGCCCTTTGTGTGTGTGACTGTGTGTGTGTGTGTATGAGTGTGTGTGTTGCTACTCTTTGCCCTGAGACGCCGCAAGGATGCTGCTGCAGCTGTGTTCTGCTGGCCGCCCTTTTCACTCTGTTGGCCTTTTCGCTCCATCTCACCCTCTTTTCCGTCTCGGACATCGATACGCTGAGCGGTAGCGTTGCTTAGCCTCCACGCACAAACACACACATGCACACACAGACAATCCACTTGCATTGATGGCATCTAGCTTCTATTGTTTCCTCTGTTAGTGCACTGCCTGTTAAGTGCTCAAATGGATGTGCACACACACACACACACACACACACACACACACACTTGGATGTAAAACATGGATTTAACATCATTCATCAGGATTAGAGTTGCCATATGTTCAATTTACACTGGCAGTTATTACATTTTATTAGTCATTTCCTTGCAAGCTGCCATATGAATTTCACATTTTAGAGATTAAAGATGCTGAAAAGCGACATTATTTGCGTGATGCACATGCGAGGCAGGAATAAGAATTCAGTCCAACACAGAAATGGAGCCGGAGGAGCAGCCTCTAACTATCTGTTTGCCATTTCTCTCTGCCTCGTGGCCGTGGCAGGTCAGTAAATTGAGTGCATCTACACAGTGCAGGATCCCCACACATCCCTCCTCACTCTGGCAGCAGCCGCCCCATCATCCTTTTCACCTGTCACTCAACGCCTCTCTCAATTAAATGGACCACTAAGCACCCGTGTTCATCTACGAGGAGAGATTTTCCTTCAAGGTGAGGGACCGTTGGATTTGCAGGGCTCAGCCACAGGGCAGAGGGACATGTATGTTCACGTTTGTTTGGATCATACGTTTTATGTATTTGTCTACAGCTGCAGTCGCACAGGGAGGGGAAACCAGACTTACAAGCCTTAGTGACACTGAGCTTTTCACGGCTGTCTAACCATGGAAAAATCCTGTGTGGGCTCACCCTGTTTAGGCAGACATGAAGAAAAAAAAAAAAAAATCAGATTTGTGCCAATGACTTTAACATCAGGTTTTTGAGTCTGTGTGAAATCAAGCAAACAGCTGAGCCGAGGCGCACTGTTCGAATCCGAAATGAAACTCGCGTCTGATTACACGTCTTGGATGGCTTCCTCAGAGTGATTGAACGTGATTTGTCTCTTGATATTACCGCCTCTGTCTTTCAGCTTCTTTTCCTCCCCTCGTTTTTCTCCTTCTTCCCGTTGCATCCAGTCGCACACGCCGGCATACGTGTGTTTACCTGTGTGTGTCTAGCAGAGAAATAGGAGCATTTTTGTATTCAAGGAAGTCGGCCCGCTTGGGGAGCTGCGGCGGGCAAAGCACCAATGCTCACTTCAAAGTGTGAGTTGAACGTTGGCCTCTAATTGTAAGGCTCTCTCCCACCAAACGCCCCCTCAGTCCAGTCTCTGATGTAACAGGTCACTTTCACACACCTACGCTCCTTAACACCCTGTTGTTCATCCTTCATTGAACTTGAGTTGGTCACACTTGGAACAATAGAACTACTAGTAGTAGTAGTATAAACCCTTCATATGGAAGTGTTTTGGCAACAGAGTGAGGGATTTCAGGGAGAATGTTTATGAAAAATTTATTTGACTTTGAATCAATTTTTGAAATCCCATGAAAATACTACCAATGAGTGTTGTCTGTGAAGCCAAAGTTGGATTTATCTTATATATCTGTGTCATTGAGCTTCACTCAAAAAGTAGTACATTCCTACTTCTTCAAACCCCTTCACTGCCTTTCTCTTCCTATCCACTAGATGCCCTCTGGCTTTGCTTACCTGACTATCCCAACCATCTACTCAACTGTTCCCCACTTTCCCCACACTTTTTTGAAGTGTCCCCCTGCCCATGTAGTAATATCTTATATACAGTCATGTTGGTTGTCAATGCTGCAAACTGCTGCCTGAGGGTCGAAGGTCACGGGCATTCATTGTTTTCAGTGATGCAGAGATTTCTCTGGATTGTCTGCGTCTCAGTGATATTATGGATTGTAGATGGTGAAATCCCAACCCAAACGTTGTTCTGTTGGACTATTTGCCCACGCAGTTTTTCACAAAGTGTTGAACCTCTCTCCATCCTTGCTTGTGAACGACTGAGTCTTTCCAGGATGAACCTTTCATACCCAATCATGATACTATCACCTGTTACCAATGAACCTGTTTACCTGTGGAACGATCCAAACAGGTGTTTTTGGATCAGTCCACAACTTTCACAGTCTTTTGTTGCTCCTGTCCCAACTTGAAACGTGTCATTCAGAATCAGCAGATATTTACAAAAATCAATGAAGATGATGAGGTCAAACATGAAATATACTGTTTTCAATTGAGTATATGTTCTGTTTTATTTATGTTTTACACAGCAGCCAAACTTTTTAGGAATGGGGTTTGTGTCAACAGTCACTACAGGAAGACGCACTAACTGATTTCAGAATCCTGATGACAATGTTAATGGACATTCTTTAGATATGAGTGGTGCCTCTGCTGTTCTCACAAATGCAGATGACTGAGAGAGAATGAAATTTCCGACCGTAATTTCTGTCACAAACTTTTGCTCAGCAAAAAAGATGTTGCCATTCATCATAATGAGTAATTTGATTATGCACTAGAAGTCCTGTGATTAATGTTAATTCACAGGAGATACTTCCAGGGTCAGTCAGTCACATGCAAACACATAGTTAATTGTCATTCAGTAAAATCTTTAAATATCTGTTTTTAGTCTGTTAGTTAGTTTTTCTTTTTGAGCCTGTCCCACTTATTTTTCATTATTCTCTTCTTCCACAGTTGCATCATAATCTACTCAAAATAGATCCCATTTTGATTCAGTGATTAAACACCTGCTTTTTATATAAAAAAATAAAGCCATATAATGTTGTTGTGGTAATTCACTATGAGGCCAAATATGTAAACACTTCCAAATCGTCCTCTTTTTGTATCTCTTTCTGCCTCTGTCTGTCTCTCTCTCTCTATCCTTTTCTTTGTCCCTCATTGTCTTTGCGTCTCCCAGGTTATTCCTATTAGAGAGTATTCAGCATGGGGCTGACAAAGACCTGCCTGCTGCATGCTGATAGAGCCACAGAGCACCACTCCAGCCTTCCCTCTCTGATGTTACGCCATGCGCACACACACATACACATCACACAATGAAATTCTCTTTATATTTAGAGCAGCATGATGTGTGTAGAAACCGAGAAAGGCACAAAGAATTGAAGCATTAACAACGAAATAATTTCCTTTGCCTGGCTGGGGAACAAAGGAGTGAAAGCGTTTCGGTGGACAAAGGAACAAACACACTGATTTTGATCCGCCAAAAAGGAGGATGGCAGAGCATTTGGAGACAGACGAAGGGCAGCAGACAGTGATGGATGCACACAGACGGTGGATGACAGTGAAAAATGAGAGGATGGGAATTGTTCTTGAAGTGACACATACTGATGACGGCGGCCGCATAGCGAGGGATGAACAAAAAAAAAGAGGGATAGAGACGGGTGTGTAAGATGAACCTGAGCGGTTGGGTCAGTGGAAGTCAGTGTCACGCTGTGCAATCTGGAAACCCATAGGATATCATCTGATGATGATTTAGGCTCTTGGAGCAACGGCCGGTGTTTCGGGGCTTCCGGTATAGCCAGCGGATATCTGATAACAGATATCTGGGCCAAGACTTGTTTACAGTCTGATTAGCAACTTGACTTTCAAACTTGACATTCCGGCGTATCTCTATAAGGAGATATCTGTATATGAATGCAGATAAATTCAAGAAACCTAATAAAAGCCAAATCGTTGTCAAATGACAGCCGATGGGTTCCAAGATTGCATGTTGGCCAATGTGTTCCGCCTCTTTTGCTCTCCACACGGGCTGTGTACCTGCATGCAAGCAGAGCCTGCTCTAACGTGATTGGTCAACTTGGACTCCAAATGACTACAGACAGAAACCAGAACGCCTCTGATACAGATTTTGCATTCATATGCAAGTGTCTGTTTATGGAGATTACCCACTGTGCAGCCTAGCTATCAGTGTGTGACATATGTGAACACACAACTCCAGCATACAGCTTTATCAGCCCTGAAAGGACTGAGACATGCAGACTGCACAATTACCAATATGTGGTAAAGAAGAAAGCAAAGAAAGACTGGAGAAGAGAAAATGCAGATACAGTAGTTTATAAAATTGGAAGTGAAAAGAAATGGTAAATATTTTGGGGAGGGGTGTGTGTGTGTGTGTGAACAAATATAGAATACAAAAGACAAGAATGAAAAATTACACTGAGATGGTAATTCATCAACATAATGCTGAGTAATCAGATTCAGTTTGATCAAAGTGTGTAAACAAGCTTAAATGGATTTTTAAGTCTGTTAGGTTTACTCAGGGAAGCATGAGAGAAGAGATGCAACTCCAAACTGCAGTCATTTTCATATCAAATGAAAAATGTGTCAAGCACCTTGATGCTTGTGGTGTTATTGTGAGTGTTTTCTGGGAGGAAGAGAGGCAGTCATGGACTCAGTTTCAACTGTTCAACTGTTGTTGCCTTTTACATTTATTTGAGTAAACTTCAGTGGTGATGCTTTTGGTACATGTGTGCAGGTATTAGTTCATAAACCAAAAAAGTATTTGGCAAATTTGAATTTTGACCTAATGATGGCGCTACGTGAAAAGTCAGGGTCACCACCATTCATCCTGACGGGGGAGTAGAATGTCTGAACCAAACTTCATGGTCGTCTATCCAATAGTTGTAAAGGCATTTCACTCAAAACCACAAATGTGGACCTCATGGTGGCGCTAGAGCAAAAGCGAAGGGATCAAAGTCATGAGTCACCGAAGGCAGTAGACTTACTTTATCTTGTGGGATGAATGCCTGTACAGAATTTTGTGTCAGTCCATTCAGTAGATGTTGAGATATTTTATTTAATAAGTGAAATCTTTGACCTCCTGGTTTGACTGTAGACATTTTTCAGCTATATACAGGTAGCACACAGTGAAAACGAAATATTCCTCCAAGGCCATGGTAGTACATAGAACAACACAAGAGTCTACATAATGAGAGACAACATAAATCTACACAAGAATATAAAGTGCACATTGCAACCATGTACAAAACAGATCACCAAAATCAACAGGATTCATTCATGACAATTTATCCAATAATTGTTGAGATGTTTCTGCAGCAAAGTGGCGGACCGACCGACGGACAGGCTGACGTTGCCATATCGAGCCGTGCCGCCAGCTTGGTTAAAAAAGTGTGCAGTGACTAAAGTGAATGGAGCATCAACATGACTGTGGCCCCACTGGCATATGTCCAACTAAGCGATAATAATGCCAAAAAGTTGGAGCTCTGCATAAATATCATAAACTTGTAGTTTGTATAAAAGTGCCAAAATGAAAATGAAGGATTTTTTTCATTCATGCCAGAATATAAAATATGTATGACAAAGGAAATTAAAGGGAGAAAACTGCATTTTCAAAATAAAGCCATGTCTCGACTGCGTTGTGAGACATATTAATATTTAAACATGTACATTACATGTATAGATGTGTGTACATATGTATGTGCAATGCAGCATAGATATTTACATTTGTGTGTGTATGCAAGTAAATGCATACATGTTTTTATTTTTCGCCTTGTGAACATTTCCATTTGTGAGTGTGATAACAGGGTGCGGGAAGCTGGTGAGAAGTCAGCTTTAACTACCTCCAGTCTGCAACACATGATTATTCACAGGCGAGCAGTGCGACGCAGGCCGTGCCATGCGGGTCCAGCAGCAGCTGTTGTGATCTACAAAGGAGAGACATTGCATATAGAACAACTTCCCGCAACAAAACAACTAAAGAAAAAAACGTCCTCTATTATTTGCAGGAATTTAAACTATAACTTTAAACCAGTGTGATTGAATGCTGCCCAAAATGTTTTTCACTGATTGGAATGTCTCTCTGGCAGCGGGCCTTTAATCCAAATACCTGCAGTGGCAATATATTTAAACCCTGTTGGTGACATAAACATGCTTCTCTCCATTAGGTGACGAAATTGCCTTCAGAAAATATGCAAATAAATAGGAGAAGTGCTGAAGCAATTAAGAAAGTGACATATCCCAGTTTGATCAGATTGATCAGAGCAAAGATAAAGTGCTTCTTATTTAATTTAATCCAAGCTCAATAAAGTACTCATTAACAGGTGAAGGATGACGTGGGCAGTTCTTAACCATCACAAGTACATCTCTAGTCTAATATGAGCCATAAACAACGTATGGTACGGATATGACATCCATCAGAAAGGCAGGACGATCAATCTGTCATTCATTTGAACCCACTGAGGAGGACTAAAAGGCGCGTCGCTGAAATAGTGTGCCGGGCTGTCAACCTGTCAACGTCAATGTAAAATATACTGTAGTGCACTACCGACTACTGTGTAAATGATGAGGGACACAATCGCAAAGTGGAATTTGGCAGTCGAAGGAGGTTAGCCCTGCGTGACCTTCTTTCCCCCGGCTCTTTAGCTGAGAGAGAGCCGCTGAGAGGGCCACTACTGTAATTGAACCAAGTGAAGGCCGTGTCCAAGAAGTGCTTCGCTGGGGCTGGCAAAACAGGATTGCCGATCATAAACAAGAAAATGATCTCCTGCACTGGCATTGGAGTGTTGTCCTGCCAGTTCGGATGCACTGGTGTGTCTTTTTTTTTTTTTTTTTTTGCTTTGTTATCTTTAAAGCACAGGGGAGCGCCAGAAAGCCAAACTTCAATAGGACGGCGGTGTCTTGTGGCTGAGTGACTCACTGAGTTTAATGAGGGTGTCTGTCAAAAACAAAAAGCTTTTCTTTTTGATGTGTGGTGGTCCTGTCTTTCTGACAGACACATCAAAGCTGCATTAGTTTGGTTGTGACTTGAGGTTTGCTTTTCTTATTTGATCTACAGCGATTCATCTATTCGTGAAATCCGTCTGTCACGATAATTTCAAAATCCAAAGTGCGATCTTGTTCATTTGTGAGCAACAAAATATTGCTCTCATTTTTGGCAAATAAGAAAACTTGTGGCCTCCTCTAAGTGAAGCTATGCGTACGATGGGTCACCTCAAACCTCCCGACCCAGCCTGCCCGTCGCTCGGCCGCCCCGCCATCTGCTTCAGTCGTCCTAATGAAGCACGTCCTTCTCTGAGATCCGCGGAGACGCCACCTCCGCACTGGCCTAATCACCCTCTGAAAGCCTCGGCCCCTCCGGCGGCATCCGCCCTGGACTGGGCCACGTCTCAGCCCAGATCGGTCATTTCATCAACACCCGGTGCCTAATGAACTAGAGGATGGAGGGCACAGAGGAGAGGAAGGAGGCAAATGAGGGAGAAACTACCAGTGCAGGCCCTTTGTACTAATAAAGAGACTCTTTCCCTGATGAAAGTAGCTCTTTTGTTCCACGTCGGGCGCACTCAGAGGACAGAGCGGTCGAGGCAATCTGACCACTTTAACATTCAGCTGTGTGATAAATGGTCAAGCGGTGAATTATTTCTCCCTTTTGGGAGGTCTTTCTTCTCATATGCCAGCCCTGTATTAAGCTCTCATTTTAACTGATTGGCTCCTTTGTGCTCCGAGGCCCACGCGGCGCACTTGCAATCTCTCATTCTATGTATGCAAAATGTATATTTCTTTGCAGATGCAGCTCTTTCTTCGCTCTGCGTCAACCCGGGAAAGTCACATTCATTCGTATAAAAGGAGAGACTGTGAATTCCTGAATCACGAAAGACAAGGTCCGTATAGAATGGTTAGATTAATAAATTTAACAGATGAGTTACTTGGTGATTAGCTGAGATGTATCTCTATTTAAATGAGGGGAGAAATCGAACATATTAATCATTTATATAACCCCCCATCCACCACACACCCTGCCCCACCTCATCCCAGATTGTGGCTCTAAATATAGTCCGTCCTGTTCTCTCTCCTCTCCACACACACACACACAGCAACACTGTCAGACTTGTAAGACTTTCCCTGTAGCCGTGCGTTGTCTCTCTGACTGATCTCCCAGTAGATAATTCACTTGTGTATGGACAGATGTCAGAGGGACGTCAGTCAGGTTAGAGCAGGAAAACTAGCTGCCTCCTCTCATGTACGTGTGTGTGTGCGTTTCTGATCATCTGTAGGCTGCAGAACTTTATGCCAAGTTATGACGCTGGGTTTTTAAACAAACTTGATTTATATGGTTATTCTCGTAAAAGTAAGCCCCGGCGACGATGGCGGTGCATTTCCATTTAGAGGAGTTTTATTGAGGCGGGAGAAATGATAAAGCGAATGATTTATGAGCGGGAGCGACATGCCGGGCTAAATCTAATCCCGCTGAGGGGAGGGGGGGGCCCAACGAGTCCATTCTGAAGGAGGTAAGAGGGCAGTTTGGCGAATTGCAGATAGCGCGGGGAGATGAGAACGGTACGTGATGTGAGGAGATACGGGTTTTGTGCGCTGAATGTGAACACTTGAACGTGATAGTGTGGTGCATCACAGATTGAAATTTACTGAGGTGATGATGTGATTCTTTTACTGGCTGTGCAATCTATAATCAATACATTTCACATCAATCTGACAAACCCTTGTATTTAATAAGAGCCACCAGTGTAACAGTGTTGTCTGGCCATGAGAGTAGGTTGACCCAGCATCTCCCAAAAAAAAAATGCTTTTCAGAAGTGCCCCCTCACTGTAGCATCTGCTGGTGTCTTCTGGCTACTCTGCACTCATTAGCAGGCAGACTGGTGCAGGACTTTCTCCATCTGGTAGCCCCAAGCAGCAGACACTGCACTGAACTCAGAGCAGCACAGAGCTCATACTAAATACCAGCACAGTGCAGCACATGCAGCTCGACATGCATGCAGCGTATGTAGAGTAATGGAGAACATGCATGTTAGGCATGAAGGTCACACAGCCTGGGATCCATGCAGCTCTGTGCGTAGAGGACTGGGAGATTCACTTAATGCACAACACCATGTCAAATCCAAAATAATGAACATCTGAGTTAAGTCTACAGTTGATGTCCTGTGAGCAGCAGCTGATACTATAGGACACTTTAAGATCCCATCAATGTGAGCACCAAACTGGTGCTGACACCAAAATCATAAACAGCAGCTACAATAACAACAGACTGGACCATATTTCAGTCCAGCTCTTGTGGGAGTTTCAACTTTCAGCAGAGCCACATGGTGTTAGTGCACACATCTAAAGAGGGTTTCAATTTTCTAAAATCACTTCAGACCATTTAGTTTCACAATTTGAATCGTTCTTTATTCGGCATTAAACAAAACTTCAACTCCTCTTTTAACCACTCTGAAAAAGTGGGACCACCTGTGAAATACACGAATTGAAAAGTGACGTGTCGGCACAACAAAAGCAGCTTTTAGTGAGCCTGTCAAAAAGCATTAAATCTGCACATGGAGTCCCGCTCGCCAGGAAGATCGCAACTCCTGTAACTGAACAACAACCACAATCTTACTTTATAATGCACGATGCTTCGCTCTGACAGCGTCTTTGTCAGAACATCAGTGCAAATGCAAAGTGAGCACCATCCATTTTCTGTGCTTGCTGTTTTTTTTTTTTGAACCAACAGAACAGCAACCAGGACTGTTTTAGTGTGATTATAATGTGGCTTGCTCTACGACATTAGAGGGCCCATAACGCATGCACTTTTAGCGTGATTGCTCCCAGTGAGAGGAGAGCCACTAACCCCCGGCAGAGCTAATGACGTACTGCACGGGACAAAAAAAAATTTGCTTCCTTATGTGCTTTTTCACTTGCAAATGAGCTATTTTTGTGCTTGGGGAATATGATGCATCAGCCATTATCTTATACATAGCAGAGCCACTCTCCTGCAATCTGAATGCCATATTCAGGAGCACTGACAGTTTCCGCTGTTTTCTCGCTGAAGTTACAGCGTAAATCACCCATGAGGAGGACAAATGAGCAATTCTTTACAAAACTTAGTTTCCTCCGAGAGGCTGCTCAAACCAAGCAAATCATTTGGGCCTGTCTGTCATTCCTAACCCTCTCCTGCCAATCGTCCATCATATGTATGTGTATTCATGCCTTAACAATTCTGTAATGCTAGATAGGGGAGTTGACAGGCTGTGGCACTTTCAGGAGAATTTGATGATTTGCGTGAATAACAAAATCAGGTTTTTCCGTCAAACATTCATCACCTAATGTGCCTGATAAACATCAATGAGGAAGCTAAATTCCCCTGAAGCAACAAGCAGCGTTCACCTTTAAAGCATTTAGTGCAAATATATTTATATAACAGACGTGACACAGTTTCATCCAAAGCAACTGTGAGACGAGCAACACAGGACTGAACATGTGACAGCACGGACAATTCCCTTTGCAATTCATGCGGCACAATGGCAGGATTAGCCCTTTTCCCGTTCGCTGAAGGGATTACACGGAGGGGGCGGCGCAGACTATATCTGTCTGCGGTGCAGATGAGACTTTTCTCACACACTTAAAATGATTTATTGGATGGAAAAGGCTGGGATACAGCGAGAGGGAGAGGGAGAGTGAGAGGAGACGGCACGTGGGAGAGTGTCTTGGGAACGAGGAGGAAGTTGAAAATGAGGTTGGCTTGAGTGACAGCGAGGTGAGGTCCATAAGGTACAATATGCATGACTGTGTGCACGTCAGCTGTAATTACATAGTGAAAAGCCATTCACTTCTAAAGTAATTAAACATGTGAAGAGATTTATTGGGTTTGCATTAGTATTCATACATGTGCACGTTCATGGTCACTGATCACTTTTGTGTGGGCCTTTCCTGCAGTGCAGTTTCATTTCGGTTGGAC
Source organism: Holacanthus passer (assembly GCA_025331565.1). Classification (NCBI taxonomy): domain Eukaryota; kingdom Metazoa; phylum Chordata; class Actinopteri; family Pomacanthidae; genus Holacanthus; species Holacanthus passer. Next base: position 2,064,852 of record JAFREQ010000018.1, on the reverse strand, counting down.
TCATGCAGGGTGCGTTTGACCGTGAACTTAGACACACTGGTACTTCCAGCTAAATGGAAACATGCTCACAATGACAAAGTTTACAAACCAACCTTTAGCAGCTGTAATATTTACCATGTTCACCATTTGCATTTAGTGTCTCAACAAGCTAACATTGGCTACTGATGTCATTAGTTTTACAAATATCTGGTTACAAATGATGCACTAAGGCAGTGGTTCCCAAGCTTTTTCTGCAGGGTCCCCCTTTGGAAAATAAAAATACTTTCAGGCCCTCCGACCTACATGCACCCGCAAGACAGGACCTTTGCAAACTCTTATAGAATTTTTTTGAAACATTTTCTGTAATAATTAATACAGAACTGCAACTTTAGTTTCTGACGTCTCACTGAAAAAAGGAACACATCACTTTTAAGAGTGGAAGCATTAAAAGTGACTCTGCAGCTGCATCTTCTAATGTTATATCCTACAGTATTCATTGCTTTCAACAGATTTTCTCAAAATTGCCTCTCTGCACAGAAATGGCAAGTTACCAACTCTCTGGGAATAAACAAAAACCTGCACATGGAGATTTACCTCATCATATTTTCTTGTCTTTGTTTTGCAGGTTGTGAAGTTTGGTTTAGATTCATCGTCTGCTTTATGTTTACCTGGAGGTCCTGTCACAAACTTCTCCATGCTTTGCTGGCGTGCACTGCAGCATGCATCATTTGTTTACATCTAGCCTCGCCCAATAGGGTTGCCAGGTCTGCGTTCTTTCCGTGGAACTGGGCTACTTTTTGTTTAAACCTATTTTGCATGCAAATTACATTAATGATATCTTTAAATACACCGCTCCCCCAGTATAACTCCGTGTCCCCCAGATTGGGAACCACTGCATTAAGGGATCATCAAAGTGATTACAGATCATCCTGAGAGGAACATGAACGTCTGTACCACACTCCATAACAATTCACCCACTACTTATTGAACCATTCAAAACCACAAAGGTCAGCCTCATGGTGGAGCTAGCGAAAAAGCCAGGAGGTCACCAAAGTCATTAGGATTCATTGTCCAGGGACCACAAATGTCTGTGTAAAATTTCAATGCATCCAATAGTTGTTGAGATATTTCAGTCTGACGCAAAGTGGTAGGCCAACCAAAAGACAGACTCTGCTGTCAACAGAACCATGCCTACATTTTAACATGGCTGAAAATGTAAAAGATAAAACAGTAGAAGCTGGCAGTTTTGTTCTATGTACCTCCATCTTTCCTCCTGCAAAGAGCGACAGCCAAAACAGTTAGACTGAGCTTTAGAGATACAATTTCAAAGCAGGCACAGATGCAACTTTGGCATAGAGGAGGATTCACAGTGTAATTCTGTCTGGAATAGCTCTCCGGTGACATTTCCTTGAGCGAGTTCTCACTCTCAGACGCATAAGGACACTTGAAGTGGTGGGTAAGAGACGAAATACAGGAAAGAATCATAAACTACAAAATGAAACTAAAACCATGCTCTCAATCTAAATACACAGTTGATTTCCTGTGAGTGTTTTCCCAAAAATGCCAGTACACCAGCCCACCTGCTCCCCCAGCTGAGGAGTGGCAGGTGACAGTGAGGAGTTTGTCACTGATGGACGAGCCTCCTCCTCGCCATGTCAAAAGGCCACTAGGCCAGATGGAGACCTGATGGGTGGTTCCTTATTGATGGGCTCCACATGCCGGGGGGAATGGATCGATGGGGAGGGAAAAAGGATTTCACCTGTGCATTTGGAACGGCTTTGATGACGAATAAAAAGGCAAACACTAGCTATTATGTACATTATGTGGGCAAATATTTGCTGCCATGAATGAGCCAGTGAGTGACTTTTCACACTCAGACCTGCACCCGAACCTCACTGGATTTCCTCTGCCCTCTCACGCCAGCCGGCTGTAATGCCCTCAGCGTTTAAGCAAGCAAAGCCTAATGACATATTAGCAATTGGAGGAGAGCAGGTTTAATAATTTCATCAGGCCATTGGCCAGCTTTATTTAAATGCAGCGGAGAGGAAGGTTGGTGGCACGGCCGCTGCCTGAAGGAATGCGCCGCTGCTGCTGATGGAAGCCATACACAGGTGTCTGCGTTTCAGAGGAAAGTTGATTGCATTTGTTCACGCTGACAATCGATGGATAAACAGAAGAGGTGGCAATTGGATTAGTCCAAATGAGATTTTTGTTGCGAAATAAAGGCTCGTGATGACGTAACATGTCGTATTTTGCTTGCATTATCAGAAGATAATTACCTTCAATATTCTACCAAGCCTCTATTCTTCTGAAACAAAAGTGACGGTGTGAAATTGTTTTTTTATCTAAACTGAATGATGGAGCTGTAATAAACTTATTTTTAGTTATTAGATATTTTTTTTACCCCCAGCACAAACTAGATTGATCTTGTGCAGCTGTGCAGTTGTGGTGATTAGTCTTTCTGACGGCAAAATAATGGATCATAGTTTCAACTAGATCTGCTGTGGCTCACACACTCTTCTCTTATTCACTCTACATGTAGCTCTATTTTGTTGACGTTATTTGCATGTGCTGATTTTTGTTGATCGATTCTGTACATAGAGCTTCTTTTGCGTGTCTGTCCATCCATCCTCTGTTGCTCTTTCTGAGGTTTCTTACGTTTTTTTCCCCATTCAAGGATCTTTTTGGTGTTTTTCCTGATCCAAATCAAGGGTCTGAGAACAGAGGGTGTTGTATGCTGGACAGACTCTAAAGCCCCTTGAGGTAACTTTGGGATATTTGGCTGTAAAAATAAATTGACTGCACAGAACGATCAATTTTGGGATATTTGGAAAAATATCTTTTAATATGAAGCTACAACCAGCAAATTTATTACAAATCACTGTTGAAAAATAAATCTGATGTGAGAACGCCATGGTTAAGGTTTGGTTAGGTTTAGGCATGAAATAACTTATTCAATTGAATATTGAATTATTGTGGTTTGGGTTAAAATGACGACTTTGTTATGGGACCTTTGTCATCACGGTCACAGTGAACGTGGTTATGGTTAAAGAACAATCGTGGTCATGCTTTAAAAAGAAGCATGTTGACTGTTGAAACATGAAGAGCTGCCTCTCCTGTTAAACTCTAATGTATCCTACCCCATTGTTGCGCTATAACAATGTCACCTGACTTCCTTGTTTGCCCTGAGTTACAATCGCTACGGCCGCTACAGGCCTCTATTATTTGAACGTGAACATATGCTGTTTTGTGGCGCCGGCTGAAACGACTGATGCTCAGTGGAACAGCACTTCCTTTTCTTGTATTGATCCAGCCATTTGCTCACAAATAAACTGAGCTGATACCAAACACCGCCGAGGGTCGGAACGCAGTCAGTTACTTATTCTTATCAGTGCACACGGTGAACGATGTGCTGATGTGTCCTCGTCATTCCAGGTTGTAGCACAAAAACTAGAAAACATCCAAAATCTCATTTATACAATAATAACTGATGATATCGCTGCTATAGATTAGAAGGTGAGTGTTTAACATGCTTAAGAGGATACTGTTGGTCTTGAAGCTGTTCTGTATTTCTCGGCACCTTATTGGATTTTTAACGTGATTTAAACTGCAGCAGCTGTGATCATTGGTGCAATTTTATGAACCAATGAACCAGTGGGCAAATTTGATGAAATGAACCATGTCCATTTCTGATAAATAATGTGCAGGTGTGTATGTGTTTTTCTGTATTACGACCCAGTGATGGAGTGTACCTTTTACCACGTTACTTCAGTAAATGATGGCTCTGCCGCGGTGAGCATCTGTCTGCGTGCACACTTCAGTGTCACTCTAGTTCTTGTTTGATTGATATGCACCAAAATGTGAGTGCGCCCGCATGTGTGCGCACATGGACTTTAATTATGTTGGAATATTTTTGTTTTATGATGTGCACAAAGGGAGATCTCAAGCGTACTCTTCAGATAGTTCGGCGTAATGGAAATACATTTAGACGCAAAGGCCAGGTGGTGTTGCAGAAGGCACATAAAAGGCAGCTCTGGATTTATGTAGTTATCTTATAGTATCTTGAAGCTCGGTGGGATTTTACTGTGCTTTTGTATGGTCTTCATTAACTTAAGTAACACACTTCGATAGTGTTCATCTACTTTTTAATTTTTTTATATTGAAGAAAGACACTCTTGTGATTTTGTACCTTTACTGAACATATGTGTGCTTTTTAAATATATAGAGGAACATTTAAAGCTCTGTTACATTTCCTTTTTAGCATTTATACCCTCTAACAGAAATTGCATGTTCGGTCCAGTCACACACGGCATGGCCAATCTAAATAGATTAGATATCGACACCACAGACAGAGAGGGCTTTCAATTCTCTCACAAGCTCAAAGGGTGGGTTTTAAATAAAAAAAAATTGCAGTTGAATGGCTGTTTATCCAGACTACACGATTCTCTGAGAGGAATGATGGGGATTATTAGCAACACTGTATTACCCCCCTCACAGATTTATCCTCAGGCTGAACATTAGGCTGAACACACTGAGACATCAGGAGCAAAGTCGAAGGTGCAAAAGGGCTTTAAAAATGATTTTCCAATCGCTGTGCCCTGGACAGAAAATGGATTTTAAATCTGCATTAACTAATTTTTGTGGCCGCTTGGAGTGTCAGAAACAAACTGTGAACAGCACTGACATATCATCACCTTTTAAGATGATACAGCAAATAGATTCCTATTTATACATCCAGCACACACAGGGCAACATTTGCATTGATTTGGAATTGTGTTTTTGTCACATGGTGAATTTAAAGTCCAACATTCGCTCTCCTTTTATCTCTGTTTTGGTCACCACAACGCCTGAGGGAAATAAAGCTTTAGCTGCTGCCTTTAAAAAAAAAAAAAATGCGCTGATGATAATGGTGAGACTGAATCGAAACAGTGAACTTGTGGGCCGTGTAAACACTGTTGTGTTGGGTCACAATTCACTGCAGGTTCGTCAATATGAACGACGGCTCTCATATGCACAGTCATCTGATCCATTGTTGCAATTAAAAGATATTGATTTAGCAGCTATAACATTGCATCATGTTGCAGCAACATACAGCAGAGACATGCACCCATCATTAAATTCAATAAGACAATACAATATGCATTCTTTGATTATTTCATTCTTATCGCAGCTAAACCTCTAAGATCAAGCCAAGCATCTAGAAGCAAATAAATCAAGGCAGTGGATCGTTAAAAATAAAAATGTGCACTTGTTTATCCATATCTCTAAATAGGCTCATGCACAGAATCGAACATCTAATAAAAAGGAAATGTTGCAAGTGTGAGATAAACGTGGGTCTCCCACTACATGCTTACTTTCTGCCCCTCTATGTATAGGTCATGAGACTTCCTGCATTGGTACTGAACGTTGCCCCAGGACGTAATTAATGAGTGGCAGAATTGTACATGAAATTTCCACAGACTCACCTGCACCACCCCCACATAGAAAAAGCGGAGTGTGCTCACCTGGTCCGGTGGAGCTGGCCTCGGTCCCACACCTTCTGTCGGCTAATGTTGTCATCCCTTCATCATTGGCTGTAAGTCAGCACCCATTACCTCCGTGAGCCACCCCCTGCATTTTCCCCAGCCACCCTCTCACCCCACCTCTAATCACTGCCAACATCAGCCCAGGAATACTAACAGCGCCCTGTGATGGGAGGACTCCAGGCTGACAGCTCGACAAAATAAGAACAGACTCCCACATTCTCTGGCAGCAACAATGGAGTGTTGCCACCGGCATTATTCTCAATATACACTTATTACAGCAGCAGTAATAAAGGTGCTTTGGCTGGAATGTGGAGGTAATGGTGGGGAGAGGACATTTGTGTTGATGGTGAGTTAATTAACCCCCAGGACGTCACCCACTCTTTTATTCTCCTCCAACACAGGCCAGTACAGTATATATGGAGCTGTACATCATCTCTGTGGCCATTTATCTACATAAACATCACTGCATTCTGGTGTTGCTGGCCCCGCTGTGGGAGTGCTGCAGCCCGAGACAAAGATGCCTTTCTGCCGCAATTGAAATCCATCGATCTGAGCAAACTGCAAGCAAAAGCGAAAAAAACAGAAAAAGAAAGAATAAACATTTTTTTCCCACCGGCACATTATTGATCAGGAATGTTTTGGGGCTTTTCCTTAAAGGCGCTCCACAATGAGGGAGGAAGTGAGTAACAGAGAGAGCAATTTTAAAAATAGACACCGGCGTGAAAGAGATTAAATAAGATTCACTATAGAAGTTGGAATGAGGAAATAAATCCTCTCTGTGTTTCATTGAATTTCTTCCTCTCGCCAGAGTTATTAATGTCTGAGCCTTAATTACTTTGTGGACCGTGGTGAGTCAACGCTTTTATCCTGAGAGGGACTCATTTTTTTGTCGAACATGGAGAAGCTCTTCACACGGGCTCATTTTTTTTGGAGGACCGCTCTGGAGCATAATTAATGGACGGGACAAAAACCATGAATAGCAATGTGGCAAATATGTCCATTTTTTGAACGCCCTCCACTCCGCTCCCTACTTCATCTTTCTTGAGGGAGCAGTTACGCTTTTTGGCAGTCGAGGTAATTCATTTGCGGGCGAGGCCGCTTAAGAAATGGATGTGTGTTTTATCGTGAAAACCTATGTTAAAGTTTGAGAGATCTGGCTGCTCTGTCTCATCGTTCATCTTATTCTTAAACAAACTCAGAGGTCCCACTGACCCTGATGTTCTGTTGCCAGAGGCAGAACAGCTCCACAGTGGAGGTTTGGGCACGGCCTGATTAAAAACATACACGACAGCTTTTAGCCTGCTGTTAATTTCCCTCATTGCCTATTATCGCTCAAAGCTACGAGGCGATGATGACTTTTTGGATTGACTTTTTGGATGCAAGGAGCAACGTCAGCACTCGCAGGACAGAGTGCATCCCCCCTTGTCGTACTCAGTCTCTTTAAGGATGTGTGTGCATGCTTTCTGTTTATTCATGTCTGACAGAGTCATGTTAGATAAATTCCCAGCCGTTTGAACGGAATGGATGGCCGTCATTAACGGGGCAGGGTCTAAATCATTCGGCCTGTAACGGCAGAGGCTGTGATGGCTTTGCCTATTGCATTACCACGCAGCGGCGAACCCTGTAATCATCACAATTCCTCAATCGATGAGGCGTCCATTCAGTGCTCCAACTGACTAATCGACTCCTTAGCCTCCGGCTCACCCAGTCCTCCCTCTCTCTCACTCTCTCTCTCTCTCTGTGGTACTGGCTCAAGATGAAAGTAGAAAAGGCTCGACGTCCCTTTATGCCACATTGTGCGTAATCCCCCCATTTCCATAGCTTTGGGGCATTCAGCCTTTGGACAGAAAATAGCACTGGATTGTTCAACCTAAGCATTGATAATGTGGCTGCCGGCTGCTCTTGGCGGACGTCGAGCACAATAATTACATTAAGCGTTCGGCTCTGCATCAGCATAGAGGCTGACATTTGCTTCCTCAGCTCCTCCTATTCACTGCGAGAAGATGCTTCTTTCTGCCTCTGTACACATGCACAGCAGGGATGGCTGATAACCACGTTTCCACGAAAGCGGAGCTGATACAGTTGATATTTAAGGAGGCGCATCCTCATCAGTTCACTGGAACACGACGAGGAAAAGCGCTAATAATATTGAAGTAAAAACATTTCTTTTACCACAATCTCTGGACTTTTTCTAAAGCTAATTAGGGATCAATTAGTTTTGAGTCATTTCCGCATTCATGGGTGACAAATTGGATTAGTTAAAGTTGACCCACCACCCTCATCCACATGGACTGAAGGTGCCCTCACATTGCTATGACTGGGAACAAGCCAGAGTCCTTTTGGTGTATTGAGAACTGTTTTTCTGTCTATATCATGTTCTGTCAGTTCAATGTCCCAGAGGATGATTATTAAGACCTTAATGGAGGAATGATTCTTTGGAAGTGGGTTGTAACCCTGCCTCACTTAAGCTGATGGATATACTCTATGTAGAGGGGAGTGGAAAAGGGAGAAGATATTATATAAGTAATACTTGGAAAAATGGCAGTGTTTACAGTGATGTACTTGTGTTTTTCAAGGAAAAAACTGAGAGTCAAATATAGCTCATAATGTTCCATCAATTTTCAGTTTTATAAAAGGCATGAACATTTTTTCTGTGCTGTTTACTGTACTTCATATTCAGAGTTGTGCTCTGCAATTCCTACATACCTTGGGTCTTACATATAACATTGTCTGAAAACTTTTCAGAATATATTAACACTAATAAATTATAAAACAAAAACATGCTTTTGCAGTTACAGGTTTTTTCAATGCAATGTCAAATTTTCAAACTTCTTGCTCTTTCAGTGTAATCACATATAATTAAATCAACACTGTCTCTTCAATCTGCATACAAATAACCCGACTTTACACTTACAAATTGCATGCAGTGTATACGTCTAAGTCAAATTTTACGTGCAGGTGATTGTTGGCTTGACACTTAATAAACACATTAGCAAACATAGTCACTGTCATGTGGTCAGTGCAACATGACTTACTTCCTGTGAGCTGGCATTGTCCAAATTCTGCTTCAATTCTGCTTCTAAACTATTTGAATAATCACTTGATTAAAGACATGTCCTATTATTAGTTTTCTCACTTTCAGAGATGGGGGTGGAGGGAGTCCCGGAGGGTCACCATCTCTCACTGATGAGCTTCTGGTAATGGATGAGGCGAGCTAACATTGCACCATCATGATACATAATGTGGCATGAAGCTAAAGAAACTTCTTCATTCCTTCCTTTTGACACAAAATGAGTCCAAACAGGAAAACAGAAAACACATTTCTGTACCTGAAGATTTTTGAAGAATTGTGGTATTTTGACAGCAAATTGTTGAGGAAATAGAAGAAACTACGACCAAAGTTAAAGCACATTCCTCATGATATTCACTGCGTGGAGGAGCTGACATTGACTGATGTTTGTAGTAAAATGACAATGCTATCCCATAATAAAACACTGTACCATATAGTAGTCCAAGAACTGAATACATGTGTGTGTGGGTGTCATCTTGTGTGGTGGCTAACTATTTCTGAAGTGAGCAGGTCAGAGTGGCCTCCACAGGCCTGCCACTACAGATGGCTCATTAGACTAGTGTTTGATATAACCCCCCCCACTCCCACTCTCCACTTCACCTCCATCTCCCATCCCTCCATCCCTCTGTCATCCCCCTTTCATCACTCCAACACTCTACCAGCTGCTCATATCTAACAACCACAAGAGTTCAGACACCAGAAAGACAGAGAGAGCTATGCAACATATTGCACTATGAAAACTGAAAATAAATAGTTCATAGCACACCTCTCTTAAATTTTGTCCACAAAGAGAATTTAAAACACAGCTGGTCTCACCGGCTTATTAAAACCTAACAGCTTACTAAATGGAGATTTTCTGTATATATGGCTAAATTAAAATAGGTTGAACCACACACAAACTAATTCTTAGGTAGAAACTATTACTAAATAGTTTCACTTGTTACACTTGCTACAGTAACACTAATACATATATGACTCATTTAGATTGAAGAGTGAAAGAGGTCATGTGAAATAAGGTCGACATATCTGTTTGAAACTTTCCAAAATTCTGTCAATGAAGTAAACTGAGAAGAAGTGAAATTATATTTTATCAAAATAACAAAATAAGCTTCAGATTAAAAAAAGTATTAATATAGTAACGATAATGTGTTAAATTAGCATCATCAGATATTTTCCACTTGTTCTACAGTGAATAAAGTGACTGATTTTTTTATGACCACTTGGGGGCAGCAGAAACAAGAACACAAAATTGACATATCACCCTTTAATTGAGTTGCTAATTATTACAGTTGCTTATTGGGGCATCTAGCATTTATAGAGCAACAACATAATTCATCTGGAGTTTGTGTCCACCTGATGACTGTGTGTAAGCCTAATATTCACTTTTAGCTCTGTTTGGGCCTCTTCCCTCCTCAGGGAAATATCTGGCTCTTGGACTGAAGGTGTGCTCACAGTGCTGTGATTGATTGGGAACAAACCAGAGTCCTTTTGGTGTATTGAGAACTGTTTTCCTTTACAGTTACTTTATGTTACAGCTTGTGGCGTTAAGACGATGACTTCTTGACTGCTTTTGATTAGATGACGCTATTTTTTCTAGCAACCGATTTACACATAACTGAAGTCTTACTAGAAATTGTAACGGTGTTGTGAGTTTGAAACGAGCGAGTTTTCAGCAACTTAAGAAGGACTTTACACACAAACTTTGTCATGCATTTCGATTAGTTGGTGCAGCCAAGTCCACAAGAGAAAAGAGTGATCATGGTCATAAGGACAGAGATGTTGTTCTCTTAAGTATGTGTGCAGCAATGTATTGATGTGTTTGTACCTAATTTATTACACCAAGAGTATACATCTTCTCTTTTATCTCCTTTCTCAAGCAATTACTAAAATGGATGAATTTATATGTGTGTGTGTGCACAGGGGTGACCTGTATTCTGTTGTACAACATAAAACAACACTTTATCACATACACACAGTTTGCAGCCTGGTGTGTTTATGTACCGCAAAGATTTATTTCATTATTACTAAATGCAACGCCTCGCATTTTATCAAAAAGCATCCATACATTGTTCCTCATTGAGGCAATTGAATGGATGTGTTTTACGACACTTTCGTCACCGCGGGGTGTGTATCTCTGAAGTTTATGAGACTTTGTTTACGGCCCCAGAGTGAAGACTGCATGCCCGGTGTTCATGTGAGTTATTGATGGTGGTGGAGCGTCTGTGTGTAGTTGTGCGGGATGCGGCTGCGAGGTGTCATGTCTATGATCAGGTCATTACATGAAGCCCTGTGTCGACAGGCTCAGAGTCCACGGTTGTGGACGTGTCACTGATTAAATGGGTCTGATTGAAATGCGTCCCCAGCGATGGGTTTGACCAATAAAGAGCCAGCAGTTCCACACTGCCTCATTGCTTCTGTAACAACCGCCATAATTTAACACCTCACCCCACACACTAACACACACACACACACGTGCAGTGCATCGGTATTTTACGGCAGAGCGGCATGAGCACTTGAGTGTGCAAAATGTCAACATGACCTACAGATGGGTTTACTTTTCGTGACTGAGCGCTCTGCCGCTTTCCTCAAGAGGAACATATATTTGAGAAAAACACAAGAGAGGGCAATTGAGCGAAGATCAAAGGTGTTTATGAATCAGGCAAATCGCGGGAAATTTCCATCAATATTTAAGGGTGGCTTATTAGCTGTCTGACTGAGGGGGGAGAGAGAGAGAGCAAGGCGAGCGAGACAGAATAGTAAAAAGAATCTCTAAATGTGGTTTCAACCTTTTTATAATATGCTGAATATTTTATTGCAGCTGTAGCAATTAAACAGCGATATAATTTTCTTCTCCGGTGAAGTACAGGGTCATCTTCTCTTCTCTTCTTCTCTCTGAGGGACTTCTGAGAGACAAACAGGATGTTTAGAGAAGAGTCTTTCCTCACACTTCTTAGAAAGTGTTACCAAACGCTTCATTCACCTTGAACTCGCGGTGCACTTGCAGATAACCGGCGGAGGGACTGGGACTTAAACTCAAGGAACTTTTTTTTTTTTTTTTTTTTTCTTCCACGAGGCTGTCAGGAGAAAATTGCATTAAATTTTCATTCATGAAGTGTTATGCTGCAATAAAACATGACCCCAAACTGTGCACAGATGGAAAGGGAGGAACCATGCATGGTTAAAACCGTGCTACAAAAACAGCCCTGGGGACGGAAATGTCGCCAGACAGAGGGTGAAATTTCTCAGTAATTTCCGGTTGAGTGACCCAAACCAGGTTACATCATTCCTGCGTGCAAAGGCCGACAGACAGTATTAGCCACCTACTCACCTCAGATTTACAGGCAGTGATGTTTGCTTTGAAGGTAAACACCTCCCTCCCTTTCCGATTTCTATTGATTGTATCCTCAAGGGACATCAATCAATAATCATTGGCCATATAACCAGTTATCTTTAATATCCCCATCCTCTCCTCCTCTCTCCTCTACATTCCTTTTACATTAAAGGTACCTAAAATAGCCAGTAGAAGAACGTTAAAGCCCCCAGTCAAAGTAGAAACCAGTGAAGCTTAAAGAGTCCTTCCCTCTCGCAGACAGCCCTGGCAATTGACTCGAAGGTTCAGTGTGTGAAAGTGCAGAGGTGGCTGCAAGAGAACAACACACTGATTCCATCTAACAGGCCCCGTTGTTTGGGTGCAGGTAATGTGTCTGAGCGCAGGGAGAGGGACTCGGGAGATGGCTCGCAACTGCTTGGTTACGTTGTCTAATGAAAGCTTCATTTTCTCTGCTTCTGGATGGGGCTCGCCTCATCCATCACCACAAGCCCATCAGTGAGAGATGGTGGGTTAAAGTGTGGAGCCTCTGGGACTCCCTCCATCCCCATCTCTGAAAATGAGAAAACTAATAATAGGACATAGCCGGGCATTATCGCTGAAGGCATCATGGTGTTTACTGATTCTCTCTTGTTGGAGCAAGATACTGTGTGTTGGAGAGATCAGATGTGTTTAATGAGGTGGGTCAAAGATCAGGATCCAAACACCACACAGTAACTACTGGTGCCGTGACACATTTTCACAGATTCTTATAGTCTTTCAGAATCCAGATTTCGCTCTATTGTCGACACATGTATTTGTATTTTAACATGTATCTATGTACGAGTTACAGTTACATACTGTAATGAATGGCTGCTTGGCTGCCTTCATGTTCACTGGCTGCTTCAATAGAGAAAGACAGAGCGAGGTATAGATAGAAGAAGAAGAACCTGCAGATCCTTGAGGGAGTAAGGCGGTAGATCCACTGCTAATGAACCCTGACTTAGCTGACCTCTCTGGACTCCAGAGAGTGTGAGCCGCCACACACACTGCAGCCAATTAGACCCCAACCCAGGACCGAGACACGCAAGGCTACAAGCGATTGGCGACAGAGCCGCTGATAAGTGTGTGAGGTATGAGGCGGGATGGTATTGTTAGGAGCTGGAGGATGGATAAAGTACATTGTGGATGCGTAAAGGAAAATGGGCATTGACAAGGCAGTGTTTATTTAAAGCTGCACTAGTCAATATCTTTAGATAAAGGAAGGATCACATGACTATGATATGTATGTGAAAGTGGTTGCTTGGTGGTGTGGTGGTGAAAGTGGTCATTTCCCTCAGCTCTTTGTAGGGCCCACAACTGTTTTGGTTGGAGAATTGAGAATTGCTTTTGGTCTGGAGTCTTACTGCTCTCATCAAGAGATGGCGGCTGTTTTGAGCAATGAAGCTCTGATAAACACACTGTGCACCACCAGACAGACAAAGTTAGCAACTATTTTGTGAACATAGTACAACATTTAGCTTCCAGATATTTCCCTCAGGAGTTGGTGGAGACCAAAACAGAGCTAAAAGGAGAGGGAATACTGGACCTACATTCATCAGGTGGCCAGAAGCACAACTCTGAACATATAGCTAACACGCTGGCCATATGAATTTTATAATGTGATAATATGTCACAGTTGTGTTTACAGCTTGTAGCACAACCCCAAAGCAGCCAAATTTTAAAAAATCAACACTCTAACCATATCCAAGAATTTGTCTCTTAGAGTTTGAATAAAAACCCGACACAAATGGATATTTAACTTCAGGACAGCAAGGACAACCGCCTTAACCTGGCTGCCTTAAATGACCTGTAACAATAATGCATCATGTCACCTAATAGTTTTAGAGTCCAGTGGTGTTAATGACTTCTTGACAGGTATTTTAACCCTGCAAAGAACCGCAAAGCAGGAAATTCTCTTTCATGTTTAGCGTTTGTGTCATTAAAATGTTAAGAATGGTGCGTGTGACGTGTGTCTTCTGCGTCACGTGTATTCCCTCAGTTCCTTTTTCTCCTGGCGGTTTTTGAACCTCTCTTTCTCTCACACTGGAGACGTTGAGCTCTCCTTCACCTCCTCCACAACGCTCCCCGGGGATCCCATCACGCCCACTGTCTCCCATGGATACCTCAACTCTCCCTCTCATCACTGTGGAGACCCAGCGAGCGGTTTGCTCCCAGCAGGCATTGGTCCAGAGCATGAATGCACCAACAACACGGCGTTATCACCTGCGCTAATAGAGTCATTTAGCTGGTTCACATTCCTCTGAACGCCTCTTGAGTTCCTGCACTGACAAAAGACTTCACTGTCTCCCAGGTTCAGTGTTTCTAAAAACTATTAAGGACTAATAATTAAATAATTAATAGTGTTTCGGACCATCTTATTCTATTTGAAATCTTTCCACTGTAGTTGGCAACTTTCTGTAAGTTTCATTGTTTGATCGTAAATTCAGCTTTGAAACTTGTTTTTTATTATATTTTCAAAACCAGTGTGGTTACTTTCCCCATTTTCATCTAAAGTGCTTTGTGTTATGAGTGGAAAAAAAATACAAAAGAAATAAAAATAAAAGGGAATATTTTCCCTCGTAACATGTTCAGATTTCTCCTCTGAGCCCTGGTTTGGCTTTGTGACCTCCTTTGCAGAAACAAAACTTCAAGGTTTCTTTGTTATCCTAGTAAGCAACACTGCCCGCAAAGCTGATTTATTCAATTAACCCAGTCTCTTGTGTGATATTCTATTTTTTTTTATCTCTGTGTAATTTCTCCTCAGGGTTTCTCACCTCCTCCCACTCCCCTGCTCCTCTGTCTATAACTTCATAAATTTGCCCAGAGTAATACCATAGTGGGCCTTATATGCAACAGTAAAGTGCATAATATATATTAAAGAGGTGGGGTTTCATGCCAGAGACACACTGAAGCAGTTTGGACTGTCTCCCATCTGAACCGACCACCTAACTGTCTCTGAGAGATGAATTTCCACCATTAAATGTCTCCATCAGGACCCTGATATAAAACATCTTCTGGTAAATCTGCAAAGACCAATAAGCATTCCTTTGGTCAGTACAAATCCTAGTATTTCTTAATAATCCTCAGTAATCTTCTCTCAGAGACTAAATAAAATAATGTTCTGCTTGAACACTAGATGCAACATATCATATGCACTGCACATCCTGACAAATAGAGATCCAAGCAACTTCCTCCTCAGAACTCAGGAGCTCCTCTCCTGAGAACTATTACCCTTCCTTACTTTACAATGGTGTTTTAGCTCACATGTAGGGCAGTGATGTTCGTGTTGGAGGTCTGGATTTAATTTTGTGTATTAGGAGTTTGTATTATGCTACATAAAATCCAAAAATAGAATGCAATCATATGCAAATGAACCATGAACAAACTTACCAACAATAGTTTTACAAAGTGTTCCTGAGCCCATGTAGTAATCTCCTTTCTACAATCATGTGTCTGACAAAGTGTTGAACCTTTCTCCATCCTTGCTTGTGAATGACTGAGCCTTTCCAGGATGAACCTTTCATACCCAATCATGATACTATCACCTGTTACCAATGAACCTGTTTACCTGTGGAATGATCCAAACAGGTGTTTTTGGATCAGTCCACAACTTTCACAGTCTTTTGTCCCAACTTGTTTGAAACGTGTTGCTGCCATCAAATTCAGAATAGGCAGATATTTACAAAAGAAGATGATGAGGTCAAATGTTAAAAGTATTATCTTTGTACTGTCAGTGTCTTATCTGTGTTGGAACCAGGGTTCTGGTTTACAGTTGAACGTGTACAGCGAATGCTTGCTCAGCCACAAACACTTCTTGAAGAGCTTTTGGTCATTCAGTGTTTGTAGTACGGTGCTGCAGATGTGCATTCATCCGGTGGTGGTCAGTGCTTTGTTCTTTGCTGTGTTGTCAGCAGGCCGAGAGCAGCTGACACGAACAGGATCAACAAATTTATCAGGAAGACTGGCTCTGTCAAGCTCAATCGTCTGGTGGAAGTGTCACAGAGAAGGACGCTGCTCAGGCCTCTTAGCATCATGCACAGTACCTTTCTCATCCTTCATGTCTTTTTGGATGAACACAGGCCCGGACACACAGGGTTTAAACATTTTGTGGCCAAGTCAATTCACTCCAATAGATTCAGCACAATCAGATGTTTGCTCGAGGAGGCAAAATTAATCTGCACGAGTGTTACATGCAGAGTTCGACTCTGATTAGCTTTGATATGCAAATCTGCCGTGATGGTGCTGACCTTTGAGGAGACAGAGAGCCTGACAGTTCAAAACAGAGGAAGCCTTTGTAGCTTATTAGCTGTGTTGCACCATTCAGTTTTATTAAACCTCCCATGTTGGACTGAAAACTGTTCCACAACAGAACAATAGTTTGCAGACAGACACAGGAACGGATGCTACAAATACCTGACACAGCTCATAGCTTTATTTTCCCTCTTCAGTAACTTTTTATTGAACAAAATGGTTTGCAATGGTGAACTAAAATGCAAGGGGACAGTAAACAGAATGTTAGAGAGAAAATAAAGAGAAGAGAGGAGACGGACAATGACGAGCATTATTGTTTTTATTGTTTTATTTTAGATTTAAATACTATTGGATTTATTAGATTTCGATACTATTTTTGCTGAGACCGTCACAATTAATCAATTAGTCTGTTGACAGAATATTAATTACATTGCTTTGATCATCTATTCATTGTTTGCATTCATTTTTAAAGCAGATGGTTTCAGCTTCTCAAATGTGAGGATTTGCTGCTTTTCTTTGTCTTACATTATAATATTGTAAAATGAATATATTTTGGTCTGGACTGTGAGTTAAAAGAAAAAGCCATTTGAAGACATCATCTTCAGTACTGAAAAATTATTGTGGACATTCTCACTATTTTCTAATGTTTTATCGACCAAATGCTTCATTGAAAATGTTTGATTATTGCCAGATTTATCAATGATGAGAATCATTGTTAGCTGCAGTCCTAAATATCATTTATCAACATACTTTTCAAGTGCAAGTTGAAAAGGCAAATGAATACCATGGCCTGGATGACTGAGAATCTTCACAGACACATCAAAATACTGTATCTACTCCAATATAAACATTATTTGAAATATGGTATATCTTACTCTGTAAAGCAAACACTTTGGGTGGAAAAATGTCCTTGAAATAAGCTTTATGTTATCAAGGAAAAAAAGATTTTTTTTTCCTATACAATGATATTTATTTATTTTTTCTATAAAAAGACCCAGTCACAATCACACATTTTTGAACTTATGTTCCAGCACCCATGAGCGATCCCTGTACATCCACAGAAACAAAGTCAAATATTACCCTGTTAATACAGTGAACTCTCATTCTCATTCTCTGTGTCTCTGCTCCCCACTGAGCCTCTGCTCCCTGGAGGAATCAGCATCATCCATATGCAGTGTGCTCCTGCTTGTTTGATTTTGTCCCCATATCAGTGCAGGGAGAGTGTTTTTATATGTGCTCTGGTACAATAATCCATACAGCTCAAGGCTATCTGACGCCAACATGTTTAGAACATACATTACAGAGGGCCCAATGTATTTCTATAGATCTGAACTGATCACGCGCTTGTTTATCATGTCAACATTAATCAAAATTGTTCTTATTATTGTAATGAAAGACATAAGAAAGTTTATTCAACAGTTCAAGGTTTCCACATATGTAGCATGACAGAGAATTGCTGAGCCAGAACAACAGAAGATGAAAGCAGAGCAGTGTTTCTTTTTCTGCCTGGCTGGCGTGAGGCCACTGGAAGCTGCATATGACCATCCTAACTCAAGATGACACCCAACACTATAACGGCTCCAGCTCCCACTCCTTTCTCTTCTGAATCTGAAATATCTCAGCCTGAAATTATCAATACTTCTGTAAAATTATGAATCAAACTCCCTCCAAAATGTGCTCTCAGTTATCTTTCAGTTCCTGTGTCAGGCTGGTGCACCGGAGGAGTAAAAGCCCTCTGCTTAACAGGCTCGTAAAAATAGAAACTACAGTGTAGTCGTTACAGTGGAGTGTGCGTGAGGGGGATTTTTATGAGAGATGTGTGGCCTGGTGTAAAGCCGGGAAGCGTACGTGACAATGCCAAGAGCCAAGAAGCGGCGCAAGCAATGAAAGTAGCTCACACCAGGGGGCCTGAATCCCTTTTTTCATCCTTAAAGATATTTCTGTGCAGGACTTGAGGCCCGTAAGAACTAGAGGAAACCATTGGGGTTCAACTTCGCCTTGACTAGAAGCTATGTCGGCTGAAAATCTGCCTAATACTAGTCTAAAACAACAGCCATGCAATTTATACTACCTTAATGATGATAATGTGCAGTTTTTGTTGTTTTAGAGAAGTGAAATTCAACATTATAGTATAGTTACAGTGTGCCTGTACATATCTGAAACTTGTACCAATGATCATGAAGTGTTGAACTTTTTCGCATTTTGCTGTCACAGTAGAAACGGCACAGGTGCAAACAATAAAATGATTGATGGCTGAATTCCATTTAGCTGCTTTTAGCACAAAACCTTCCCCAAAACCCTCTTTTTAAAAAATATTTCTCTTTGTCTCCCGATTAAACAAGTGAGATATAACATGAAAATCAGTGACCTATAGAGATGCTGGTTAGCATATTTTTTTCACCAGGCTCGCTGTTTCTCCCCCCGCTTCCAGTCTTTATGCTGAGCTACACTAACCGTGTCAACGTACAGACATGAGTAAGATATTGATCCTCATCCATCAACTCTCTGAATAAAAGCATATTTCCGAAAATAGTGAACTACTCCTTTAAAGCTAGGAAATGTCTGCTTGCGAGACATCGTCAGTTGCATTTGTCTATGACCACGTTAACCAACAAGTGAATATTTTTTAGATCTAAAATCGTCCTAAAGAAAAAAGCAAAGATTAGAAGAACACCTGAAGAAATAAATATATTTTTTAAATCTCATAACTCTTTTTTCCTGCTTTCTTATTCTGTCAGTTGTCTCATGCTCTATCAGATTGACCTTGTGACCCTTTAGGCGCTCCTGACCCCCAGGATTGGAAACACTGTTCTATCTTTATGGTCACTAAAAACACATTTCCTTTTATTCTTATTCCTGATATTTGCTGAGGTTTCCACATTCTTATATATAGGTTCTTATATATATACTGACAACTCCATCTCCCTCTGTCACACACGATGCAGGTGAAACAGCCTCGAGGGACGCCCCGCGGCTTTCCTGCACCGCTGGGTGTTTTAGGAGATTTAAAACCTCCCACCGACACAGATACTTGAAATCAACACTCCACCTCTTCCTCTCCCTCTCTCTTCCTTTCTCTATCTGTCTCCATCTCTCTACCAATTAACACAATGTGCGACTAGAATTATGTAATCTGCAATCAAACCCTGTGATTGCAGAGCATCTTTGCATGTATCAGAACACATTTACAGTACACTGCAAAGGATGTCACACAGCATGTAATGTGGTCGATGTTGACGCTGATAAACTGCCAGGTCTGCTCACTGTATCTGCTGCTGTTCACACGAGGGGAGTCGGACTGGAAAGGAGATCCACAGCTCCCCCTGTCAGTAGCTGGGGGCAGTGCAAGATATTTAAAGCAGCTTGAAATCCGTCGTGGTTGTGTTGTGGTTTGTTTTATTGCAATCCAATCCTTGAAGAAGTCTGTACATTAACTGTACTTGCACAAATGCAAAACACAGAGGTGCACAAGATGCATTTACTCTTGTGGAGTCCAATAAACTCCCTCAAGCGCTAAACCTCACCTCCCACCTCTCTGTCTGTCCCTGGACTCTCTCTCCCTCCAGCTCTCCTTCTCCCCTGAGGTCACTGAAACGGGACGTAATGTTTGTTCGCCCGTAAACGCACCATAAAATAGATGGTCCCGAAGTAGGGGAAGGTTCTCCAAAGTCACAGTGACATTGCCGAGCCGGGGCGAGAGTGCTGATGGAGGCACGAGATTGTGCACAGATGAATATTCCACTGCTGAGAAATATCATTAATCAGGAGCTTACCTTTTCTGTCAGGCTGTGGTTTGGCCGCCCCAGCCAGACGCCGGTTAAGGTCAGGGTGTGATGACTGATACTAAATGTGAGAAAGTCTCTGTTTTACCTTCATTGTCCTTGTCTGGATCTTGTATTCTTTTTTTTATTTCGCCACGCACAGGTGCGATTTGAAAAAACTAGAGATGCATCTGTAAGCATTTTAATAGCTTTTTATAGACTTGTGTGTATAAGATGAGTCACATTTTTGATGCCCATGAGCTACAAAGTCAAGAGGTACATGGGATTTGTATGTTTTGCAACCGCTGTAGCTGTGATCGCGACACCCTTGTTAGTTCCAAGCTTTTTGTAATTTAGCATGAAAGGCGGTAAAAGGAAGGACAAAGTTAACACAACCGTGAGCCCCTCGAGCTCTTCCTCTCCTCCTCTTCATCTCTTTTATTCGCAGGATAAACTGGCAGCGGAATTAAATTACTTTTCAGAGAGTGAGAGGAGGAGGAGGAGGAGGAGGAGAGAAAGAGGCTTCCTCTGCCCCAGGATATCGCCGCTGTCTCCTTTCCCCAAAGTTGAGGAGCTTTAGAGCGGTAGATTTAGAGAGAAATGGGAGGCGATAATGTGACAATTTATCTGCCAAATATGAGAGGGATTCCATAATCCGCTTCCGCTCTCACCAGGAAGAATGGGACGATTTTTCTCGGGGATGTGCTATTTAAAGGTGGGGAGGAATTAGCTGGAGTTGACAAGATGATATTTGTGTCCTTTTTGAAGGACTTTTTTGGTTTCTGTCTCCGATGTAAATAAAAGTGACTGAAAGTTTGCAATTACATAACATTCACAGTATGAGGAAGAACAAATAACCCACAGGGAAGTGGGGTTGTTTATGGAGAACTTTCTGCCGGTGTTCCTTTAATCAGAAATGCAAGCGATTAGCACCTGAAAAGCCTGCTGTGGGCCTGTTAGTGCACAAACAGGAGGTTCAGTCTTTTGGGCTTTATCAGGCTTTCTTTATACATATGCATATTGCAGGTTAGACACAAGAGAAGTCCGCGGCTCTTCCCTGCTGGCAAGTCTGGTTTATAGTGCTGCTGATTTGTAATTTCCTTGAGCCCGCAGGTCTCCCGCAGGAGCAGGTTTTTGCTGCTCGCCCTCGCTCTCTCTGCGTTAACTCTCATAAATGATGGAGGAGGCACGTGTCGAACTCGGTCTGGGCCACTTCTCAGAGCACGCTCGCGCTATTAAATATAAAACAGATATATCCACTGTATAGATATGAGAAGAAGCTGGGTAGCATTTGGATGGAGGTGACACCAATGTCAAGTGTGTGGACTCTCGGTGAACGAAATAGCCTGTATCTTACTTTTATTGACCTATAAATAACCGTGTGATGCTATAGTGGAATAAAAGACGCCAAAACTGCAGCTTAAGATGAAAGACCACAACATCCAGGATAGAGTCAAACGTAGACTTGTGTATCAGCCATATTAATATTAAACATATTACGCCTTCTGGGATAATTTAGCCTCTGAATGATATTTAACTTGCCGCCTTCTTTCATCATTCCCGTGCATCCTCTTTAGCGGTGGACCCAGCCAAGGTGGTGAGTTCAGACCCTGAAAGGATGACGATGGATCCCAGCGGGAGGCGAAGGTGGTGGGGGTGCTTTTCTTCAAAGGCGGGCTTGTCAGACATCCTCAGCCACAGCGCTCTTATGTAACTGTGCGCCTGCCTCTCAACTTGACAACCAAATGTGCCTCTTCAGCTGTCTCCACTGCATTATTCATGAGAGGAGTGGAAATGAGTGACTCGAACACACTCCATCTATCTTAAATGAACGTCTTAGCCTTTGGCAGAGCACAGAGAGGTCTGGGCTTGGGCTTGTGTGCTTGTGTGTGTGTGTGTGCGTGTTGTCAAATCGGGAAATTGAAAAGTGCACTTAATTCGCTGCAGCTGATAAAAAATTGAAGCATACAAGTTAAAATGACTCTGTGTTCTTATCATGCATTAGAAAATGACTGATGTGTACATCACGAAGCAAAAATTTCAAATTAGGTTTGCACGAGGATGTAATATCTTAAAATGCTTGTCAAGAATGTGATACTGTGCATGAAATAAGCATCAGATTAATCATATTTTCAGCTTCATCCTCTCACACTTTGTTTTTTTCACTGCTGGTGCATTAAAGAGTTACATTACAAATGGGCTTGAAGTGCCCTGTTCTGTGACTTGCTCGAGTGCAACCACTAGTGGGCGCATTCCTTCCTAAAAAATTTGCTCTTGCAATCCTCCCTGACTGTGATAGCCTCTGAAATTCATGTGCAAAGTCATGCAGTTCAAACAAATGTGTTTTAATAAGCTGAAATTTTAAATCAGATAAAAACTGAATGTACTGAATTAATTCTTATTAGGTGACCTTAAAATAACACAGATGTACACACAGTTTTAAAAGTGGGCAGGGTGGGAACCACAGTGGATTATAACACTCAACTTAAAAACTTAAAAGACTTTATCATAATATCCAGTCACAACAAATGTGGTGATAGTGAGAACATCAGAGGAACAAAATCATCCTATCACAGGAATCAATCAATCAATCAATCACAGTATCATTTACTGTTGGATTAAAGCATCTGTTTTTGTTTTTTTTAACTTGATCTCTCACTTAATTTCTCTATTACTGCCAACATTTTCTATAATCAACTTATAACATTCAGACATCCTGTTACCTACTGAGAAATATCTCACTTTATGCATATTTCCATTTGATCAAAGTTGTTTTCTTAGAGGCTCAAAAATGGGTCGGGATATGTTTGCAGGCAGGCGCTGATTATAACGAGCAGCAGCAATATATAGCTAAAGATATGACTGCAAAATAAGTGGATGATTAATACCAAAGACATCCGTCCAAATAAAGTGAAGTTCTAGGTGAGATGAAGTGCAGGTGCGCAGTCTCTGCTCTGAACCAGTTGTTCTCTGCAAACTCCCTTCAGTCGGTCCCAGCCGACATCCTGCAGGACACACAGTGAGATCTGTATCTTCCCTTCAGGACTTCACTGCTGTGACGCCGCAGCATGTGCAGTAGAGTACCAACTTCCACACAGCTGCTGGTATTGATGCTCAGTTTTGATCAATTTAGAGTCTTGAAGGTGTGATAGCTGCTCTGCGTGGTTTCTCTCTGTCTGTGGCAGCAGATGGAGTGGAACTGATCAGCAGCGCAACACAAGCTTCAAACAGTTTTTACTACTAATACAGTTGCATATTTGTAAAAGAAAGAGACAACTGTTTTTACAAATTGTCTGATCAGTTTTTATAGTCTGTGAGTTTTGTGACGATGTTAGAGGATCAACCAGAAATCTCTCAAGGCAAAATAATGTTCCTGCATCAGTGTCTGAGAATGTGATCTGATGCCTTTTCCCCAGTCTGTTTGTTTTGATCTTCTCTCCCCATGCTCCCTGTATGTGACCTTTCCCCCGGCCCCACCCAAAGCCACGTACATTTGCTTTTGGGGACAAAGGCACGTCCCCGAATCCCGCTGACTCTGTGGCAGTGGTCCGGTCCCAGGGCCGCGCCACACTGAGCCCCCTGAGAGGCCCACGTCCTGGAGGCTGTAGCATCAAAGAGATCGCGGGTCAGGGGGCCGAGTAGAACCTGGTTTAACCCTCCCGTGCCCTTTGCATCACAATGTCCGGGTACGTTCCCACTCTTTAACCCTCACTTTCCCCGTGATATGCGTATATCAATGCAACCCCCCTCTCTCTTTAACAGCCTAATGTGTCCCTCCTACTGCTGCCTGACACCCACATCACACTCTACCTGACTCTCCATATAGAGTTCATCTCACCAATCTGACCTTGGTTAAGGGCAGGGATATGCATTTCCATACAAACCCAGGAAAGTAAATATGGATGATGT
The DNA here is from genome assembly GCA_025331565.1 of Holacanthus passer. Taxonomy (NCBI): domain Eukaryota; kingdom Metazoa; phylum Chordata; class Actinopteri; family Pomacanthidae; genus Holacanthus; species Holacanthus passer. The sequence goes on along the minus strand of JAFREQ010000018.1, from coordinate 2,041,008 downwards.
CAGTTTGGTTTTGGAGTTTGCAAGAAATCTGAATTATTACTGTCCTTAAAATCAAAATACTTTGTCGGGGTAATTGCGATGTCAGAAAACAACCCGTGAATGAGAGAATAATCCATCATAAGATTTCTGTAGCTACCAGCTGATTTGATTCTCTTTTATAATTATTCTGAAAACCATCCACAAACTGTACTTTTAATTACGTGAATTAGTCAATAAGAAAATGTACTAACTGCTGATCATTGTTTTCAAATTTCCCTTCTTAAGACCCACTTTGTTTCCATATTCCATATAACCAACACGTACAGTGCAGATCCAACCTGTAAAATGAGACTCTGACTCATAAGGATGTTATTTTGTCAAGCATCACTCACGCTAGATGACATTTTAGATCGGAGGAAGTAGATGGCCAAAACTTTTCTGGGGGAGCTTATGGTCCCACCAACCATATTAGTCCATCCATAAAGATGTCAAGGCATCACAAATCCCTTTATCTCACCGCCATTTCCACTGAGATGGCGATTATCCATGCCGTGCGAGACACATTATGCAACAGACTAATAGCCTTGCCATTCAAAGTTAATGGGATTATATTTCAGTCTGTGCTAGTCTGACATGTCTATAAACAGGGTTTTTGCTGGGGGAAAAACTTTATTGCAATCTAGATTTTGCAAGGCACGATGGCTCTACATTCAGGAAGTGTGGTTAATCTTTGCAGACGCATTTTCAATCGCTTAACCGAGCCCCCGTGGTTATTCAGAAAGTCCTGCAGAAGTTAGGCTCAGGGCAAGACAAAAAAGGCATGTGTCTTGCGCCATAAATAAACAAAACACAGTAGTTTTTTTTCCTGAAAGTGTTGCACAAATTCAAAGTGAGATGGCACTGAAGGCATCCCCTCTGGTCGGTTTAACATAACAACATTCAATGTATTATCATGAGTTTACTTTCCAGTGGCTGAGCAGAAGGCAATTGTTTCCAAGGGATGATGGACTTGGTTAACTCGAATGGGAGGAGGAGAAGTGGAGGGCAAAGGGCACAATCTTACATGAGTTTCCTCTTTCTCTGATGCCCAATAAAATTGTGAAAGGGCTGAAAGTGAATGGCAGGGATGGGGTCACTCAGAGACACAATAGTAACCGAGGAGAGAGGAAATCTAATCAGCTTGGAGATGCTAATTTTATGGAGCACCAATTAAGGAGAGTTTTTTATGACACTTTTTTGAGAAAACAAAACAGCAGAGCTGTTGGTCAGGGACCCCTAGGCGAGTGGCCCTCTGCACCAGTGAAATGCCCCCCCCCCTCTTCTCTTTGCCTCAACCTCCGCAGCATTGAGCCCAGGCTCTAATGGGATGGCACCTCCTTTATGCCTGCCCTCGCCCACATTGGGGAAATGAGGCAGTGTCTGTTTGTTGTTCTGGAAGGCTGTGTGTCCCGTTTATCACTGTCAGAGCACAGAAACACACAGAAAGAAGAGGATTGAAGCGGGGGGGCAGGGGGGCTCTCCTGTCCAATCTGTCCTGCTTCGGGCTTTACGACCACGGGCCCCACGTGGCGAGTACCCCACCCTGGACCCATACATCTCCATCTCTGCCTTTCGGGCACCGACAGCCTTTGTATCGGCTCACTCCGGCTGCCAAGATATGTGTCTGCGCTGCTAACGGGGGCCCGGGCGCAGCTTCTAACTAGACAATGACGGGAGATCCAAGACGGCCAATGTTTAACCAGCAAGCGGCCCACTCACGCCCCTGCCTGGCCCCATAGCCCCCTGTGCCTTTGTGGGCTCAGGGTTAATCTTTTAAAGGCCGGAGTTGGGGCTCACCCCCTCCTGCCCACTGTCCCCCAAATATACTGCCACACAGTCACTAGAGCTGTACTTTTACGGGACCTTTTTGTTCGAGCGCTACGTACTCTGCCTTTAAGTCTACAGTGCTTCATTACTCTGATCCTTAAATCTTTTTAGGAATGAGCACATCATGAATAATAGATTACTTGGAAAATGAAGCAGAGTGAAAACTTAAAAGGATGCTTTGTAGTCTTCAGTGCCAGCATTTGGTAAACATAAATAAAATCATTAATTAATAGTTGCAGAAAATTAAAGATGTACAACCTAATATATTATGAAACTTAACATGTATTTAGGTTGTGAAAGGACAGAATCACAACCAACAGCAGCTGCAACAGGTGGATGGTTATCTGATACCCTTAAGGGTTCTTATCACTTTCCTTTTCATTGATCACTCTTTTCCATCTCTTTTCCTTTCCTCCACTAGCCATCTTCATGCACATGGTAGAAATGCACCGCTTTGGTTCTCTCTTTCATTGCTTCTTCTCTGTATCGAGTATTTATTGGCCCTCGTAAACATGCATTGATATTTAATGCTGCACTCAGCAGCTCAGGGTCTGCAGGGCCAAACTTAGAGGCCTGTGTCTCTCCAAGACAGGAAAAGTGAGACAAAGAGTGATATCAATAACAAAGGTGCTGTAAACCTACGCTGGGGCCTCATGCCACTGAGAGGCCACACAGCCATAAGACAAGGCAAGTGGCATCTGAGAAACAGGGCTGTTGTTCTTTGCTTGGAGGAGAGAAATCCTGCAGCTATCTCAGCGTGTACTTTCCCTCTCACACAGAATGTGGGGTCATATAGTGACTTGATATCTCTTTTTAAGAAGAACTAATATACCTAATATACACCTATATACAACCTTGATTCCAAAAAGTTGGGATGCTGTGTAAAACAAAATGTGATAATTGGTCAATCCTTTTTGACATATACTCAATTGTAAACAGCGCAAAGATAATATATTTAATGTTTGACCTCATCAGCTTCATTGATTTTGTAAATATCTGCTTATTCTGAATTTGATGGCAGCAACATGTTTCAAACAAGTTGGGACAGGAGCAACAAAAGACTGTGAAAGTTGTGGACTGATCCAAAAACACCTGTTTGGATCATTCCACAGGTAAAACAGGTTCATTGGTAACAGGTGATAGTATCATGATTGGGTATGACAGGTTCATCCTGGAAAGGCTCAGTCATTCACAAGCAAGGATGGAGAGAGGTTTGTCAAACACATGATTGTATAAAGGAGATTACTAATGGGCTCAGGAACACTTTGTAATACAGTTGTCAGTAAACGCAGTTTGATTGCAAATGATTGCATTCTGTTTTTATGTATGTTTTACACAGTGCCATTTTTTTCAGGGTTGTATCATAATGTGCTGATGAGGACTGCTGATCAATGCTGAGTTTTGCCCGTCAGTGTGTCAGCATTGAGAGGGACATTGGGGCTCTGTCGGTTGTCAAGTCAGTCTGCTGCCTCATACCTACTGTTTATACTAAAAGAGTGAAGTAAAACCACTACTATGTTCATTAGTTATGAAGGTGATAATCTAATTTGTTACTTTCAGGAAACATATTACTGGTCTTTATTTGTTTTTGTTTATTTGTATTTATTTGTTTGATTTTTAAAAAATCTATATTGGATTGATTGATTGATTTTCATTTTTATAGTTTCTTTAAATTCTAAAAAGATAAGATATTCCTTTATTAGTCCCACATTGGGGAGATTTACGGATGTAAATGTTCTAATGTATGCCTCATGTAATGCACTTTGAATTATCTCTGTGTTTGAAAGTTGTCTTTAGTTCCAGTCCATAGTTCTGTTGGCCGAGGCATCTGCCTTTAAAATGCACATCTGTACTTGTACAACATTTCATATCAATGATCCAAACAACAGTGTGCAATGACACATAAAAAAGTTTGAAGAGCAAGCTGCGCTAATAGTACAAAACTCAAAGCCATTAAAAGACCACTCTCCATCCCATTCCAATGGGAGGCATGGGGGACCTTATTTACAGTCCTCCTTCAGTGAAAAAAATAATTTCAAAATAATGCCAAAGCTGATTTGAGACTTCAGTGGCCTGATTTTGTCAGCTCAAGTGGATATTTTTCAAAATCATCTCTGCTTCATTTTATTGCAATGTGCCCTCGTGTTCCCCTGAACAGTGTTTCCTTGCTGAGCTGCAGTGGAAGAACCGCAACACAAAGAGGGAGCGCTGTACCAAAACACAGCAACTTTTTAGGCTACTCATTTGATTAGATTAAACCAGACTGCTGAAGAACTTTGAAGCACATTTTTGCACAGAATGAGGAGTGTGGGTTTTGTCCTCAATCTCTTGTTTCGGCAATCAGCAAACATTTAGAGATAGAACAATTACAGATACCAGTAGTAGTTGAGTCAGTGATAGCTGGGTCTCAAAACTACAAGAATGAAAATAAAGACAACAAATAAGATTTTAAAAAAAATGAGGATGTGGGTCTGAGGGAAACGTGAGCTTACTGGACCTCTGTAACCTGCTCCTCCATCTCCTCTCATACAAAATTGTTAGAGCAATCTTCACTGGTAACACTGGTAGATTGTCACTCATTGAAATACAGTAATTCTTGTTTCATGAATGCTTACTGAATCATAAATTCTCTATTTGATTTAAGGAGTACATTGTCAATCAAGTTCGGTTTAAATCATATCATTTATCCAATCAGTGAATAAGACTTGAATATTTTTTATAGTTAGAAAACCCAGGTGTGATGAATGACATCAATAATGGCTGCAGTTGGCGTTCATACTTCCAAGGTCCTGGTATTGTTCATGTTAACTCAGTGGCACAAAGGGATAAAGCCACATAAATGTAACAGGAGCGATTGTTGATTTTATTAATTACAGCTGTGCTTCATCTGCCAAGTTAAAATGTCTGCATTAAAAAGGTCTATGGCCTCTTCTCATGGCTGCTATTCTCAGCTTGTTTGACTCTTAGCTTGTTTAAAATCCGGCCAAACAAAGCCCGGCATGTCTTATATCTTATATCATGAACGCTGTCCCCCTTATTACCCCCACTAGTTAAACAACAGGAGGTCTATAAACTACAGGGTCATGGCCTGCTTTTTGTCAGCAAAGCAGACAAGAACAACGCAGCCTCTCTGAGTTTGTGCGTCATATTGTGTGTTTGAGAGTCACAGAGTGTGTTTTTTTTTCCTTCATCCGTCACTCCTACGGGAGACAGTTACAGATCTGCAGTGTAGGCCCTGTCTATGTGTCAGCCATGTTGGACACTGGATGATAATGTGCCACAGGAGCAGATCTCCTCATCAGTATTCAAATCCAGCCATATGTGAATTAAGGTTTAATGTGCGTCCATAATCGCCCACCTGAGCCCTTTGGGTGACTCGTGGAGTGACTGTGTGTGTGTGTGTGTGTGTGTGTGTGTGTGCAGTGAAGAAAAGAAAGGGGTCGGGGTAAAAGACAGCAAAAGAGCAAGATGATGTGAAAAGAGAAAGCTGATGAGATGAAAATGATGAAATGGTGGAATTTTTTAGTGAGTGATGAAATACAGTTTTTGCACTTAAGCAGCAGCTCAATGAGATGCACAAAGATACACAAATGATAAAAAACAGAATATCAGAGCATCAAAGCTCCATAAACCCTTCTTCTAATGTCCAGACAAGGCGTGTGCCCATTGAACTAAATTGCACTTATTCATTTCACTACATCAAGCTAAAAAGCCAAAGAAGTCAATTGTGTGTCACTAACTAGTCTGATGCCTTCAAAAGACCGTTACTTAAAAAACAGACACGCTTGATTCAATGGGCCCTGCAGAGGCTGTATAGAAACCAAACACATGTGGGCGCACACACACTCATCCCGACCATTGATCGGCTCGTCAATCACGGGCCAATGAGGATCGCCAGTGGCCACCAACACGTGTGCGTGGTGACCCTGGGGTCGGCGCTAAGTAGCTGAGGACTGAGCCCCACACAAAAGGACAGCATCATGTACTATCCACATACAGTGGCGTTGCCGCTGGCACCCTTATGAATAGACACATGGCAGGCCGATCCACAGATGGGACAGGGACGAGGGAGGGTGTGTGTGTGTGTGTGTGTGTGCGCGCGTGTTGCCGTGGTGAAGGAGCACATGCGGAGGTAACAGACTGAAACAATGGTGCTGATGAAAGGCAGGAGTCGTGCCTGGGCTTCAGGGAGGGAGATTATTGGGCGAGCAGGTCCCCTGTTTTATCAGACTGGATAACACAGAGACGAGGGGGATGGAGGAGACAGGGAGGGGGGGCACACAACGGCAGAAGTCTGCAGACCGCCGACACAAAGCCACCCCCATGCACCAGTGAGCGGCCAACTGTTCAAAAGTGTGACCAGCACAATGCTGAACAGATACACTTTGTGTGTGTGTGTTGTGTGTAAGTGTGTGCATCTGTATAGGCTTGAAGGCATGTGTGTGTGATGTTTGATTGATAAGGATTTACCAAGTAACTGTTTAAATCCTTCTCCTAATCTACCACAAGTATACAGACTCATACAGTTGTCCTTATACACGCATAATTACTTTTTCTTATAATGAATTAAATCAATATCATTGCACTGTTGATTTATTAAACAAGCTAAATAGCATCAGTTTAAATGATTTCACCCAAATAACCAGAAAAAGCCCCAACATATTTTCTTATTTACCTCTTGTGGTATCTATCAAGCAGATGGTTTAAGTTTCACTTCAGTGGAGGAGAATGGATTTTTATTTGTGTTGCTCTCTGCTCCAAAAAATAAAGTTTAAAGTTTAACAGGTACGGATCTTTCCAGAAACATTACTCTGAATTATTGACAGACCGATCAATAAACTGTTGACGGCATGTCCTGTGGATTATCCACAGTTACACTGGACACTGTTTCTGGAAAGAAATGTTCCACTTCCACTTGCCTTCACTGTATTGGGGATGAGGCAGAAATGTCAGAGAAAGATATCTTCAAACTTGGACAAATAAAAGAAAAACTATGTGAATGGATGGAAACATTTTTGCCAAATTTTGGTGGATCAACCCTTTAAAGCGGCAGCTACTTGGATGCTGAATGTAAAAGGCTTTCAGATCGTTATACATAGACTATTTCTCTTCTTTCAGTAGTTGGCACTCATGCATCTTCTGACCAATCACTTGCCATTTAATATTTAGTAATTCTCTGTATCATTATGATTCTTTGTTATTGATCGTTCTATCACACTGTGCGTCATTCTCTGTAACATTCTGGGTGGCTGTGGCTCAGGAGGTAGAGTGGTCATCCTATCTAACTAATCAGAAGGTCAGTGGTTCAGTCCCTGGGCCCTGCATGTCAAAGTGTCCTTGGGCAAGACACTGAATCCCAAATTGCTCCCTGTGCTGCTGTGCCATCGGTGTGTGAGTGTGCATAGTTCCTAATGAGCAGGTGGCACCTTCCAATCTGCCACTAGTGAGTGTGTGTGTGTGTGTGTCTGTGTGTGTGTGTGTGAGTGTGAGAGAGAGAGAGAGTGGGTGAGAGCTGGCTTTGAGTGGTTGGTAAGCCCAGAAAAGAAAAATATAAATGCGGTCCATGTTTATTTACCTTTTAAAAAATGTGTCTGTGGCTGTGTTCGAAAAACTATTTTGTTCACTACATGTACTGTGTGAAATCTCACTGTACTACTGAATGTTGATTACATGGGGAGGAGTGAATGAGTGGATGAGAGAGTGATTTTGGAAACATCTTGGACCTTTCCTTACTTTAGATCTTGTCCTTAAAGTGAGCAATGAAGCTTTGCTTAACACAAGTGACGATTACAGGATCTTGTCAAATGCAGTAATGTTGAAGTAGAATAGAAGAAAAGAGTCATGAGGTCAGCAATCTGGCTCAGTGATATCTGTTTCACAGCAATATCTACCTGAAGTTTGCTAATGTAAGCTGTAACTTTAAAATAATCCACTGGTCATACCAGATGAAGTTAGGCTGTAGCAGCTTTGCATGGTGAGTGTACTGACAAAGGTTAATTTATTGCATATGATTTATCTAAGAGGAAGAATGTGTTATTTCTTCTTTCAAAGGTCACATAGTCTTGATGTGATGTGAATCTTTCTCATCTATTAGTGACAGTCTGAGTGAGGCTGCCATCATTTGGGTCCCAGCGACCTGAAGGCCAACATCTGGACCTGGGCCTACGCCTCCTGATGGCGGTCTGCTCGGCAACTGGTTCTGCTCTTTCTCCTTTCACTCTCTCCCCCTCTCGCCTGTCTTTCCTCCCTCAGCGTCCCCCCCCTTGGGGTAATTGTGGGGTAATTTATGAAGTTCTAGCAGCATGGAGCAGGCCGGTGTATGGGACAGCCTGCTGACCGAGCCCCATTCAGCTCCAGAGGAGAGGGCCTGGACTCCTTTTATTTCACCCATAATCAGCATCTCTCCCCGGACCTCGATCCCCCTCCCGACTCCCCTCGCCCTGCAGCCCCTCCACAGCATGCGACCCTCCGCGGCCGCTTAAAGATGAAGGGGAAAGTTATTGGGCTCTTTAGTGACTCATAAACATCCTAGGGGATTTTCATAGTGCCTTTGTGTCTTTTTGTTATGGCTGAGATAATGCAATTGTTTCAGGCAGTGTAAATGAATAAATCACCGAGCGGTTTGTCCCAGCGGCGAGAGATAACAAAGGGCAGCACTCCCCGTTCTCAGAAACACTTGTCGGCCCGTTCAGACACTTTGTGAAACAATTTTATATCTCTCTCTCCCCAGACATTGGTCCTCAGAGGGAAATGTTCAGATCTGTAGATGAAGCAACGCAAACCAGTTGCGCATCATATCTGCTCCCGCTGATCGCTTCTCCTGTTACGATCTTGATCTCAGCGCCTCGATATCCAAGCGACACTGAGAAAAATGGTGGTAAACAAAGGCCGTTGTGTGTCCTCTGTGGGATCTGCTCCGACCACATGCCCAGATTAAAGCCCAGTGTGTGTGTGTACAGGAGATCTAACTCGCTGATCCTGTTAAACAATGACCAGCGGAGAGAGAAGGAAGCCTCGCGGTGCACGGCGCAGGTTTGCTCTTCAGCTTAGCGCTTTATTGAGCCATGATAGGCCCTAATCTAGCCTGATCCTCTGTTGCTACAAGCATATGCCTGTGATAATGCCCTCATTTTCTGGTCACCTGAGCACTTTCATCGGCGTGCACCCGGCGAGGCAGCGGAGAAGGGGGTCTCTAAAGCCTTAAAAAAAAAGGTCTGTCACTGAGCTCTTGAATTGGATGAAGGGTCCTGAAAGGTGGCATCCAGAGAAGAAAGTCAAACACTCTAATGCGGGGTTAAAAATTGAAGGATTATGTGGAGACATGGAGGGTGGCTACGCTTTCATTTGTAAAAGACAAAGCTGGGAGATCCTTGTGTCTCTCTGTGTGGCCCGTTGCCTCTGTAAACACATGAATAAGAATAAGAATGAGCTGGAGAATGGGATTTATCTGGCTCATGCATATAATAATGGAGTGAGAGAAGGACTGATTACACTCCTTTTATTTTGCTAGAGTCCCTCATAATGATCCATATATGCGTTCTTAGTGATTGTACTTTTACTAGTACACAACTGCTGCTGGCTGTTTCTTATTGATGTGCTCTATCCCCATTCAGTAAATGTGAGTGACAATCTCACTAATCTAACATCTTGTACAGTTAATGAGTAGCCTTGGCACATTTTCCCTCAACTTATAGATAATTTATCAAGACCATTAAAGAAACATTATTGATCGTTTTATTCTCTTTGGACTGTGTAGAGCACAATGAAAGCTGTGGCACAGAACCAGCCATTAAAAGGTCTGAAAGACTGGGAAAGAATGTAACCCGGATCGCTGTGTCTAACATGGTTAATTAGGACCTGGCCCAATTAGCAGAGGATGATCCAGCAGCCATGTTGGCGCCGAGCCTAACGATGGGAAAATCCATATGCTCCAAATAAATGGCCCATGTTGGCTCTCAAGGCTCCCCAATTATAATATCACTGAATGTTGTCTGAGCCACACCACCCTGCAGGGCCCCCTGATGGAGCTGGTGGTGGGGGGTCCTGAGGGCCCTCTCGATTCACACTCCTAACTTTTTTGTGGGTCCATGTGGATCAGTGTTTGAGTGGGCTTTCTTACTTTGAGGACACACGCACAAAGTGCAGACCACTGTGAGCCACAGTGAGTCAATGCAGGTCCATCAAAATTAAAACACACATTTAAATTCTCCATATGGGGCTTGTGCACAATGTGAACAGCACAACTGAACAAACAAACAGGAAAAAACTACAAATGACGGGAGTGATTTCATGCAACACGGAGGGTGTTATTTATTTATTTGCATGCCCATGTGGAAAAGGTTGTATAAGAAGAACATCAAGAGAGCAATGAATTAAAATACCATAAGATGCAAAAAAGAGAAATGCAGTTGCAACACATTTTGTAAAAATGAATGATTCAGTCTTTTCCCTTAATTGTATGAGAATTAAGAAGGTTCAGTATGCTTGTCAAAGACAGGGGAGATTTGGAGGAATTGCTCCGTATGAAAGAGGTATTCTGAATTAAATTAGGCACATTACATTTGTTTTTCTGATGAGATAAGATAAGAAAGAATTCAGAATTTGTTATCTTATTTTTAAGAAAGGGATGCTGATTATGTTGGTTTGTGTACGTGGCACCTATGGTGAGTTTCAGCCACATGACTGATCAGTGAATGTTGAATGAGGAAGCCAGAAACATCCTCAGACAGCACCCTGTTGAAATGTTTTGTGAATAGCCTGGAGAAGAACATTTTTTTTTTTTTTTTTTTTTAATTTTGAGTGTCTCAAACTACCAATATGCAAACACATACTCATGAAGTCAGTCAGTGGTAGCTTCAAATTTACTCCACACACCAGTTTGGAGCACAATCATCAAGCTGCACAAAGACACCCACGGCTGGAGGAGAGCACTTATTATGGTTGAGTAAATATAAACCTACTGTGCACCAAGAAGAGAAAAGCAAAATGTTTCTTCCATGAGCTGACAGATGATGGAAACACAGCACATTTCAGCTATGACGCCTATAAAACGTTTCTCCCATTTGAACCGAATGAAACCTTGTATAATCGATGTGCAATTATTATGCTCTGGGCAAGAATCAATGCCGCATCCGAGCTTCCGTGTTTTTGCAGATCTCTTTTGCAATCCTGGATGGTGTAACACATGAGCGGAGTGTTATTGCATTTTCAAACCACTGGCCCTCTAGCACTGCTTCACTGGAGGCTTTGCTTGGCAGAAGGCGGCAGGAAATTCCTGAGCCTGAGCGGCGAAATCCAGTCTGTGAACACTGCAGAGAGAGAAATGTTGAAAAGTCAGCTTGATCCAGCCACCAGATTAGATCAACAGATACATGCTGGACATTAAGGCCGCTAGGAATTTATGTGGCATAAACAGAAAGTTCCTTTAAATTTTCTCTCGTGCTCCTGCCAGCTGACATTTCATATCAAGTGAAAGAAAGTGTGAAAAAATACTTTGAGCAAGTGTGGAAAAAAAAAAAAAAAAACTGAGAAAGTGCTAGTGGCTTTACGGTTGAATTAGGGGAAGACAATGCCGTGCCCACTCTTTAGTATCATTTTAACTACCTCCTCCCCGACTGAAGGACCCCCTTCCAGTGATAGTGATGTGATTTCACAGACTGTTTGGGGAGCCAAGTCAAATTTATCCGACCCCCTTTTGTCTCGAGCTCCTGGTTGAATTGTACCTAGTCTGCCATTAACGCTGCTCTTTACATGTTTGAGCACCTCATATGGTGCTTCATACCTCTCTCCCCTCGTGGATACCATATGTAAATAAGGCCTCGAAGGCATCGTATGTCTGGTGTTATGGAACAGGGCAGTAAAATGTGTGGTCTGTTTTACACTTGAGCAGATCTGTGGTTCACACTCTCACTTTCTGTCTATGTGGCGAGTAAAGCCTTCCATTGGTGCATCTTTCATACCAGGCTGATTACATTAACCTTGTTTGCATTATTGTAATCTAAAAGAAATACTACGAAACTTTAACTTTTAATCCAATTTTATATTCTTACCTGTACTGCACAAATTGCACTACTATCTTTAAATGAAGTTTTAGCACGGCCTTAGTTAACTCCTGGCTGTACAGCTTAACACAACATGTGAACATACCCCTGTTTTGGTTAATGTGTAGAGGGGGGGTTCATCAGGGTTGGGGGAGTTAAATGTGGGTGTGGGAAGGTGAAGTGGGGGCTGCAGGAAGGAGGTGTGAGAGGGGGGGTGAGAGTGTGTCCCTTCTGCAATTGGCTGTAGCTCTAAGTGTCTCATTATGCAGCTTTATTGTTCCTTTGTTGTGACGGCCGTATAAATACACCCCAGTGGGCCCAGAGGGTGACAGTTTTAGACAGACCCACTCCTGTGGACAGACGGATCATCAGACTGAACAGCACCAACTCTGAGAGACGTGACACTGCGGTGACACTACAAGGAACTGGAAGAGCTAAGAAGCAGAATTTAAACTCAAGCTCCAACATTCAGGGTCGTGTTTTTGGACCTTTTTTTTTTTTTTTTAAACTTGTGACCCACTTTCCTCCGTTCCAAACAAGATGGATTCCGACTCTGGCTCCACTGGCAGCCGCTCCTCATCCCCAGACCTGGTGGTGGACGACTCTGCTGGGAACTTCTTCTCCAACAAGATGTTCCAGACGTACTGCAGGGAAAACCGAGCGGACAGCGAGGCAGGCCAGGGCAGGATGGAGCGCTGCGGTGGGGGCGGTAAGGCCAAGAACAGGTCTGAGCTCAGCAAGGATGAGGTGCAAGACCTGAGGCTGAAAGTCAACAGCCGGGAGAGGAAAAGGATGCACGATCTGAACCAGGCCATGGACGGCCTGAGAGAGGTCATGCCCTACGCTCATGGACCGTCAGTCCGCAAGCTGTCCAAAATCTCCACCTTGCTGCTAGCTCGCAACTACATCCTCATGCTGTCCAGCTCTTTGGAGGAGATGAAGAAGTTGGTGGGGGATGTTTACGGAGGAAGTGCTGCCGTCCAGAGCCGCTCCGCTGCCCACCCCACTATCACCCCTGCAGCCCCTTCAGCCCACCTCCCTCTGCATCCTCTGGCCCAGTCTCTGCACTCTCTGGTGGGCAGCACGCCTTCAGCTCTCCAGCACCACACAACTTCTACACCTGCAGCCCCGGCCCCGCACTCCCCTCCATCCGCCAGCTTCCTGGGCTTTCATGCTCCGGTCCAGGGCCTCCTGAAGGACCCGCTCCACCTGACCAGCTCCTACAGGCACTTCCCCGGCATGCCCTGCCCCTGCTCGCTCTGCCAGCCTCTGCCCACCACTACGTCCACATTACACAGCCTGTCTATGACCAAGTGAGCAGGACTCTCTTAAAACTGACCTCTACTGTTTGGATCAATGCAACGAACCAAACAGCTCACAGAAGATTGTTAAATGAACTGCTGAACTAATGGCTGGTGCCAGAACTTGTACATACTGTATATATCTTCATGCCATGCAAACCGCTGCTATTTTTTATCATTCGTCTCATCTGCATCGTTTATACAGAAATATTCTAAATGCACTAGGGATTTTATCAGAGTAGCAAATACTGTAATTTATCTGATATCTGTGGTGATGAAACATTGTAACTGGTGTGTCCAATTGTGCAGGATTTCTATTTTCCTAAATTAAAACTTTGTTATAATAACTACTCCTGTTTGCCTTCTTCTTTTCATGAATGTCATCTTTCACTTAATACAACATACTATCATTTTTTGATTGCAATATAATTTTTTTTTTTTTTTGGGGGGTTTTGTCATATTTTGGAAAAACAAACAAAAGTTGACCAAGTACTATTTCTTTTTAAAAGGTAGCTGCAACATTTGTGGAAGGGTTTTAATCACATACTTTCAAATACACAGCAGCTGTACCAAAACAATACAGCAACATCTTCTTTAACTGAACAGAAGGGGTTTGATTGGTGTTTGGAAGGACAGGAGAGCTGTCCCAAAAAAATGGATATTGAGCAAAGGCTGTCATTGGTTGCTAACTGGCTTTCCACAGACTAACCTCTAAAGAGGGACAGAAGGACGAGACAATACGCCAGCGCAGAGGCTGAATGTGCTGTTCTTGAGCCAGGGGACCATCCATCTTCACCTCAACAGGGTGTAGGAGATGAAAGGACGACACAGGCGCCAGGAAGGCGCGTCACTTTTGTCTGACGCAGGCCAGGGACATAGCCATGTCCTCAGCTCTAGGCCAGTGATTTGTCTCTGTCTCATAAGAACATGGATATAGGCGCACAAAGGGCAGATTCAAAGCAGAGGACATAATGTGGTCAGAAAAGAAAGTTTCTGTGAAAGCATACAGGATTTTCTTTTTCAACTTTAAGATGTTAATATTTCCACATACTGTCGAGACACATTTGCAGTCAAATTTTGTTGCATTTGTGTTAAAAATCAAGTGCCAGCTAATTCATAACAAGGATTAATCCACTAAACCACAAACATAACTACTATACACACTGATTGCCGTGAACATGATTTAGTCAAACAACCCAACAATGGCTGGCCTTCACTTAGCAACAAATCAAGCGTGTAAAATACATGCTTATCCTCCCACGGCTGACAGATGAGTTGGAGATCAGGGGAGAAATGAAGAGATGTAACTCATTCTCACCCACCTCCCTCCTACCACACCTCCTCCTCCTGAGAGCCCTGAATAGGTTTGAACAATAGCCATGCGTGGGACACAAAGGCTGGGGGAGTCCAAGCTCTCGTGCCTGGGACACAGACCCCCTCCATTCAATCTACATTTCATCATGGTAACAAGCGCTGTCGGGCCAAAAGGCCTGACACCCTCTCTCGCCACAAAGGCGGTTAGCTCTAATATATGAGGCTATAGACACTGAAAAGAGCCCCTGTCAGTACTAAGGGATTGTCAGCTGTGGGACGTCTCAGTGGGGGGAGGCAGCTGCCAGCCAAACCAAGCGGTGGAGCTTCTGTCGTGGGGACCGGCGCTGCAGCGTCACCTGGTCCCTGGTCCCTGGACACAGAGACCCCAGGTCCTCCCACACGCCCCCCCTTTATTTGGGCACAGGTGGGAATGGGAAGCAGAACACATTGTGGAGATTAGTGGGGATCGGCCTCCCTTTGCTCTAGGTAGATGATTAGAGACACTGACTTGTGCAAAGCTGGTGTTTCCTGATCGGCACCAGATGGTGTTAACCCACGGTGTGGCATCAGCGGTCTGGAGTGTGTGTGTGTGTGTGTGTGTGTGTGTGTGTGTGTGTGTGATGTGTAATGGATATGCTTCTTAAATCATACAATATGGGCAGGTCCTCTGTGTGCCATTATGGTCAGCCGCTGCTGTCATCATGGTGCTCTTTAGCATACGCTAACCAGCACTGACAGCACTGGTTTAAGTCATAATGTTGTGCACAAGTAACTCTGAAAATTAAACACAGTGATAGACAGGTCATTTTAGCGGGGGTGGAGGACATGGTTTATTTAAGTCAAAGTGGTATTACTACACTGTTACTCTATTACAAATAAAAATCCTGTATCTGAAATCCTACTTAAATTGATCTACAGAAGTATTATCAGCAAACTTACTTACTGTAACAATTTACTCATTTTGCTAATTGGCCCATTTCATGTCAAGCATTTTTGTTGTGGAAGTGAAGGTTTTAAATACTTGGGCATTGGGCAGTTTAATCTAAAAAACCTCAATATTATAAAGACATTTGTCATTGATTGAGTTCTTAAAACTTATTTTGCACTGCAGTAACAATATTTCCATTTTCAATGTTTTTATTTTTAACCTGTTTTAAATGCTCCACAAACGAGTGTCTGTATCTTGAACAACAAAGAATATGGCAGGTTATGCCACAAGAATTATGAAAAAGTTGAAAATTCTTCATTGAAAACAGGTTTAAATATTCCTACAACACTGGCAGATTCTTTTTAAAAAACTTTTATTTAAAAAAAAAAAGTACAACATTTGCCTCTAAAGTATAGTGAAGGAGAAGTATAGTATATATCGTATAGTAGAAGTAAGTAGCTTCAAATGGAAATGCTTATGTAAAGAGCAAATAAAACAGCTATATGTCAGATTAAGTAATCCAAAATCTGAGACAAAATTGTACAAATGGATTCTACTTAATTATTTATAAGATGAAGTGATTTGAAGAATTGCAAAAATCAAAGACACAAGACACAAGAGCCAACAAAAAGGATGCAGCGATGACATTACACATTCCCCTTTTGTGCATTAAATGTCTTGCAGACACAATCACGCCATGGCCATGTAGACAGATGGATAAGTTAACTGCTTCAGATACTGATCAATAGAGGAGCACTTGTCCCAACTTGGCTCAGCACAACCTGCATTGACAGAGTTAATTAGGGGACTGAAAGACCCAATTAAGAGGATGGAGGGGCTGGACAGGGGAGACATATTGCGGGGACATAAGCACACATTGTGCAGCGTCTGGATAAAGGGGAACTTCAATTAAGGGAGCACACACTTCCAGAGGCTTGTTGCCTGTTCTTTTTCATTTTGTGCTACAGCCCCCTTTTCACCCAGAATACTGATGAGGGGAAGGCACAGCTGCTGGGGGTCAACGCACATATGCAATATGGTGTGCACATGCGCTCACGTGCACACCCGCACATGTACTGAGAGCGGGAGATTGATGAGGGGATTCAGGTTGGAATTGCTAAGCACTGATTAGCCAATATAATGGCTCAAGAAGGGGACGTTTGTTTGGTTTCATATGCGGCTTATTGGTTAAATGAATTTCAATTAAAAGAAAACAACTTGCATTTGCTCAAATTGTTAGTCTAACTCATGGAAGCGCTGCAGTTTTTCCTCCTTTGTCCTGATGCACTTGTGCCAACTGTGCGATGGTAACTTCGAATGCATTTAATTAACTTTTCACGATTCCTGGTTCTTTTCACACAACTCTTTTCTTTTAATGCAACAATCACTTAGAAAGCTTTGCAGAGAATTTAACACAAGTGCCTACACTAGACTACAGATTTTAAATGGGAGTGTTTTGTTCACAATATTTTCAATTTGTCAGAAATCTGGCTCTCTTGGATCAAGTCCCTCAACAAATATGCAAAGTTACAAAACTTCTGACTCCATAGAGTGTGAAGCAAAGGTCGGTTGTCAGTTGTTTGCTCAAACAACTCAAATCTCATTTTCCAGTTGACCCTCAGAGGTCACACACTTGATCTATGGGGACATCACAGTGTTGAATATTGACAAGTGAAGTATGAAGAGTTTTGGAAACATTAAACCTTTTGCATGCAGCTTTTCTCAAAACTCTCTTGTTGCTATTAATATATCAAAACAACAGAGAACAACTGAAAGATTTATCATTATCTTAGTTGGATCATGTAAACCACAGCATTTCCCAAACAACAATCGCCTTTGCCACACAGTCTTCAGCGCTGCTAATTTGGTCCTCCGCAGCCACCATAGACAGCACAAAACCTACAAACAGTTTTCGGCTTACAAACTGTTAAAATAAGTATTGAAAACGGCGATTTCTCTCTGCACATGTGAATGTTATTGTCTGTACAAAGCAGACGGGAAGTCATACTGAATCACGTGTGATTTTTTTTCCAGCCATGAAACAGGGTCAGAGTTCAGTAAATACTGATGATGTCATCGTCTGAAGATGGCTGAAGGGTGAGAGTGAAGTCGCAAATTACTTTTTGTTTTAAAATATAATAGAGCAGAGAGCACCGACACAGTTTACGTGTTGTGTTTCTCGCTGTGTTGTTTGTGTAATAAGATGTAGCGTGACTGCTTTGTTTGAACGCTGTGTTTTACAGCTCACGGAATCCGTTCAGGAAGTGCATTTGTTTACCAAAACATAGCCTAGCTAGCGTTAGCATAGCCTGCTAGCTGTGGTGTAGGGCAGCTTAAATCGCACAGTAACAACCAAGCGACTGTATATGTGCTTCATTTTGACATCTAGCATTTATGTTCAGCCTTATCTATCGCTATCGTGGCTTGTTTCGTCAGGTTAGGTTGCCTGGCACTGATAGCTGACGTTAGCTAGCTCGTTTAGCTTGCTAGGCTCTGTGTGTGAGTTAGCCAGAGTCAACAGCTGACTGTCAAAAAGTCTGAGGTCTGGCGAAATTGACGAGCTATTTCGAGCTTCTGAGGGTCGTGCGGTTGTTGTATTTTTGCAAATCTTTTCTCTGCTGGTTTGTTTTTTGAGAAGGAGCTAATTTCTAAGTGTCTGTGTGATTACAGAGAAGGCTGGTGGGGAGGCTGGCTTCAGCAGAGCTTCCAGGCCGTCAAAGACAAGGTAATCCACTTAAAGAAGACATCCACATCAGGCAGATCAGTCTGCTCAACATTTACAGTGTTTTGGCTGATGTCTCCCTTTAATGTTTACATTTCATAAAGTCATTCCAAATATTATAAACTGAACTCCTCTGAAATCCAGAAAAGCCAAGCACACAGCTGCATCATGCTATCATTAAAAGGGTGGCAACAAATTTGGACATAAAGCTCGATATTGCCTGTGTTCTATAAATACATTGCATTTAAATAAGCTACCATTGACTACCACCAATAGAGAAAAAGTATTTGGGAGTGTTTTTTTTTTAGGTACCCAAGGGTTAGCAGTGCCACAGACCTGTGCAGCTGATACAGATTAATTTCAGCACTGTTTTCCTGCAGCAAACGTCATGATTAAAACTGAAGTCAAAATGTGATCTTTGGCTTGGCAAGCAGGCTTGGCAATTGAGTAGCTTGCTTTTATCCTTTGCTCAAAAGAAAAGGAAATTAATTGAAGACTGCGATCACTCCGGGCCTTCCCACGTGATCTATCAGGTGCTCCACTGGGACAGATAGCTTGGGTCAGATGTTGGTGCACAGCGCTTCGGGCAAGGAGGCAAGGCTTCACTGAAGGCACAGGGGTGACAGTAATTGGTAACGTGTTTAAATGCCCCCCCCATTCAGCACAACTTTATCCTGTGTGTAGGATGCCCCAACTTGGTGTAGACTGTTCTTACTAGGCCTATCTATCTATCTATCTATCTATCTATGCATTAGGGGCAGATAATGTGGAATATAGATAATAATAAAGAAGTTGTTTTCTAGTTTTGCTTTAACGTCTGTTCCAATTGCCAATTTGAAGAAGGAAATGACAAAAGCTGATTGATTGATTTGTATTATGAATTGTTTTTCTTTCTTTTTATTATTGTTTGTGTAATTTGTATGTTACGTTTTTATGTACATACACACTTGTCTGCAACAAGAACTTCCCCATTGAGATGATAAAGTTTAATCTGGATGTTGATCTTGATTAATTGAGTCTCTTCTTTGCAGTCATCTGAGGCCTTAGAATTCCTAAAGCGAGACCTGACAGAGTTCTCTACTGTGGTGCAACATGACACAACCTGCTCGATTGTGGCAACAGCCACTGCTGTCAGAAACAAGCTTGCGGTATGTTGCAGCTTTCACCAATTTGTTTTTGAATAGTGTCTCCTGACAATTTGTGCTCAGTTGACCCACGTCATATACATGTCTTTTGAATACATATGAATGGGCTACAATTTACTAACTAACTATCTAGGCTAACTAAATCTAACCTGTGTATTCCAGGTGGAAGGTTCCTCTGAGACTACAGAGAAGGTGAAGAAGAGCCTCTCGAGTTTCTTAGGGGTGATTTCAGACACGCTTGCTCCACCCCCTGACAAAACCATTGACTGTGATGTAATCACACTGGTGGCAACACCTGCAGGAACTACAGAGGTCTATGACAGTTCTAAGGTGGGCAGTAGTGCTTCTACTTTTAGCTAAAACATGGACTTGACTGTATCACAAACAATGAGTTTCCAAATGATAAAGCAGCAGAGCTGAGCATGACCCATGTGCAAGGGTTCTTATGAATAATCAACTGAATGGAAAACATGATTTTCTGCTTAATCTCCTTGAAAATATTGAACAAAGTGTTGATTCAGGACAGATGAAAGTGAGCACATGATGTGCATGTGGTAACAAAACAACCTCAGCTAAACATTTGGTTTCCCTGCAGGCACGTCTCTACAGTTTGCAGGCTGACCCCGCTACATACTGCAATGAGCCTGATGGTAAGACAGCACAGTGAAGTAGTGCAGACAGAGTGTTAGGGACTGGTATTAGTTCTGTTTTGTTTGAAGTAAGGTATTCTTTCATTTGTTGTGCTTCTGACTGTGTTTATTAGATGTTTACTTTGTATAGTATTTTAGTTTTGAAATATGCTGATTATATCTGCCACACATGTTGCTGTACTTCCTTTTGCTGCTGTGACACATTTTCCTGTGTCAGTTCATTAATGTTATTTATAATCATGTCATTAGTATCCGCCTTTAAAAGCTGCCCTCACAACTTGAAGTCATATTTGTTCACCATTCTTAAAACATTACCGGGATTAGAATGCTAATGAGCACTGGGACCATTAATCACTGCTGAATTATTAGTTTGGTGGATTTCTCTGATGTTCCCACTGTTTAATTCAAAATGGGATAATTGTAAGATGGATGGGATAGTGTGTGCTTTCTAAATATTTGCTAATTGTCTTTGTTATCTTTAGAGAGCGTTTTAATGAAAGGCTATTTTTGTCCAGGTCCCCCTGAGCAGTTTGACAACTGGCTGTCCAGCTTCAGTTTGGAAGATAAGAAAGGAGAAATCTCAGATCTTTTGGTCAACAGTCCCTCTATACGAGCCCTTTACACCAAAATGGCATGTATTGTTTTGCTTGTTATGCTTATTCTCATGTGACAAACCATAAGTGTTTTCAAATGCATAAAGAATTGGAAATGCAATAATCTAGATGAGATTTTTTTTTTTAATTCACAGGTCCCAGTTGCCGTAGCCCATTCAGAGTTCTGGCAGAGGTATTTCTACAAAGTCTTCCAGTTGGACCAGGTAATCATGCTGTTGTATACAGTGTACTCTAAGTTGCAGTAGCCTTTCTCATCAACTCACTTCATTGTCTTGGGCTCCACCTGCTGGCCGATGTTAGACCTACCCTGGATTGGTAATTTGCTGTTAAAGTAGGGAAAGAAAGAAAGAAAATGTAAACATGCTCAAGGTATTAAGTCGCTGCCAGTGGCACCATACAATATATTTATTGAGATACAATAAATAAAAGACTCCAGTGCCCAATAGGATGGGTGCTGGATCAAAGAAATTCTTAGCAGAGTTGAAACAAATAGAAGTCTGAGAAGAACCTGGTGCTCAAAACATTACATGGCATTAAAATCCTTCTTATGGGAGTTACTTGGTATGTGTCTCTATGTGTGTAAATTAAAACAAATCTTTTTCAAAGTATACAAAACAAGAAAAATAGAGTAAGCTAGCGCATTCCAGTACATCGGCCCTTCAGTCCTATCTCTGTGAAGCTGGCTGTATCATATTCTGCTTTTTGACAGTGTTAGAGAGTGTCAAATCCTTGCACTATTGAAAATACTGAAAATTCCCTTTGTGTCTTCCAGGAGGAGGCAAGGAGAGTGGCACTGAAGCAGAGGGCAGAACAGACTACACACACAGAGACGCTGGGCTGGGAGGAGGAGGAGGAGGAGGGTATGCTATTCTCAGTTTTACATTGTTAAAGAACTGATTCACTTTCAAACCTGACACTTACACTGGTATTCCTGCTGTTACTGTCAGATGACTTCCTCGGCGCCACGTCATCATCTCATCTCAACTTTACACCCCCGTTGGACAACAGCTCAACCCTGCTGCCCACGACCTTGACAGGAACAGGACCGACTCTGCTGAGCCCTGTGCTGTCTCCTGGCGAAGAGCGCGACGCCACCCTCTCGGTTAGCAGCGACAGCGTCAGCCTGCCAACGCAGGTGGAAGTGCGGCCAGAGCCCACTGTCGCGGAGCTGGCCAAGAAACTGACAGAAGCTAGCTTTGAAGATGTTACAGACAAGGCGCAAGAAGAGCCGAGGCCTGGAAAGATGGACTTACCTATAGAGGCTCAAGTGGAAGCTGTAACCCAGCCGGAGGTCACTGTTGATGGGGCGTCAGTACGGGCTTCGACCCTTACCTCTAAACCAGAAGCAACAAAGGAGGAGGGGCCGCAGGACCTGAGAGTGTTCGAGCTCAATTCTGACAGCGGGAAATCTACGCCCTCTAACAATGGCAAGAAAGGTATGATGACCTGAGAACATTTTTCAGCTGAAGGTGAGATTCTTACTGTTCCAGCTTGGGAGTAGAAATTTAAACAGGATTAAGTTCAGTGATGTGGTTAGAGTTTTCCACTAAATCGGCTTAGAAGCAGCAGCAGAGGCAAGGTCACAGAAAGTTCTACATTTGTCTCTCCCCCTCCAGGGTCCAGCACCGATGTGAGCGAGGACTGGGAGAAGGACTTTGACCTGGACATGACAGAAGAAGAGGTCCAAATGGCGCTTTCTAAAATAGAAGCTTCTGGAGAGGTAAGTGTTCACTTACCACTGTGACATTAATCTTAAATTAAAATCTAAAAAACAAAAAACAAAATTAGAAAGTTTTCCTAACCCTTTTTCATTTTTTGAAATGTATTTATGTATTGTCAGATGGATGAAGACTGGGAGAACTGGGACTGAGAGCCACTGCCACACGAACTCTGTCCCGCCATTAAAGCTAGTTCTCAGCAGACGAACCATGCTTAACGTGTTTTAACTCTTTGTCCACACTGTCACCATGTCATGATTGTCAGTAGGGGATTTTCCGCCGGGTTTGGACCATATTGGTAAACCTGTTGAAAAGAGCAACGGGAAGACCAAGGCAATAAGAATTTGACTGCTCTGTCAGTTTAGTGCAGATAGGCCACTAGCGAGGGTAATGACTCAGGTCTTGGCTTTTTCTTGGAGTAACTTCTGACTTAGAGAGCATATGACACTAGTAATAGAAAGAGGTTGAGCTCATTCTGACCCTTAAAGCTTAAGGACACGCGACAAGTCAGAATGTGAAATGTTTCACCGCAGCAAGGGAGGAGCTGTTTTCCCTTTTTTTCTTTTTGCCATTAAATACATCATGTATGTTGCGAGCGTATTTCAAGTTGGGCAATGACTTAACTGCGGGCTGCAAAATAGCCATAAACTCTGATGCTGCTTGTCACCTTTCTAAGATGAAATACTCCGCAAGTGATTTTTGACCGGTGGCGATGGATTGATTTCATTCTACCTGCGCCCCTTTCTTTTTCTTTCATCTTTATTATGCAAGTGAATCTTCAAAATGAGAAAAATATTTTGGCCTTTATTCATAGAGCACTTTTCATTATGGATTCACTCCCAACTATAGATATATGGCCTTGTAAAACACACAGTAGTGTGATAACGTTCTCCAAATGTTTTGTTACAGTCATCAACAATCAACTAATGTGTCATTATCAGTTCTTTCCCCTCTTTATCATATCATGTGATTTATTTGAATATATGAGCTCGTTGCAGGCTACATGTCTCTATCTGTCTCTTTTAAACGTTTCACTTCTTTGAGTTGTTGATCAGTTTGTCTTATTCGGGTAGAGGGAATTCATTATCAGTCATTAAGAGTCATTTGACTGAATAAACAGAATTCAAACTAGTCCTGGGTGTCGTGATACCTGATTCTTTGGCTTGAAATTGAGGACAGCATCTCTTGGTCTTTGCTTATATAGGAGAATATGACAAATCTGTGAAGTTTCTCTGCCGGTCCATGTTTGAAACATAGCTCAGCAGGCAGTGTGCCAAGTAGACCAAGGAGCAACGTGAGCGCGCTCCATGCTTTCCTGATTTTCTTTTCCATCATCTGTAATGTAACTGAGAAAAAAATAATCCTAGAGATGTAATATTTATACTAAAATAAATGCTTAATTATTGTATTATGTGCTTTGGATTGCATGTCTGTGCAATAACATGCAAAACATTGTGCAGATGTTTACTGTTGAGTTGTATGTTTTTTTTGGTAAAGACATTGGCTGTTCTTCAGGTTTTTGTGTTCTGGAAATGTGTTGCATGTCTATAATTCCGGTCTGTGTATTCCCTTCAGATTGACACTTTGAACTAATCAGAGCTCTTCTACACACATCTGTTTTCAAAGCTGTCTAGTTCCTTTTTTTTAAGTCAAGTATTTCACTATATTTTTAAATCATCAATGTCATTAAAGGATTCATGGCTAATGGGTTTAGTGTCGTGCATTCCCAAATAATCCGGTATGGCCGTTTTGCGACTAAAGAAGAAAAACCAGATGGGTCTGTTTAAACCAGACTAGGCTACAAAAACATTATAATTGAGGAAGCATTGGGTATCTTGAATTACAGTGCAAGCAATGCCCCGGAAATCCCTGCTCATACCAAAACTCTTTGCTCATGTCAATGCCTAATGTGTGCTCAGCAACTGGGTTGTTTAGCTACTGTGCTGAAAAAACAGATCTTTTAAATTAGAAAAAGTGGAATTTCACAATGGCAGCAAAATGCTCCAAAGAATTCCTCGAATCTCAGATCGGTCCAAACTTTAACTAAAGGACCGCTGCGATGGTTCACCTTTCTAAGTTCTTTCTCCTGGGAGATGCCACTTCAGAGGAGTTTCATTGCTGTCTGTGCCCCCATATAGAATTATATATCTGTCTGTGGGTGGGGACTTTACAGAGGAACAGCCTGTTCATGAACAAAATAGTCACTAATATGAAGAATTGAATGTGAATTCGTGGCACTGTATGAACAGTTTGGGGAAACCGTGGGTGGACACTTCTGGTATATTCAAACCCAAGATTATACCATTAAATGGAAATATTCTAGCTGACGTATGCATCCATTTATAGATATTTCTCCAAAACTCAACTTGACATAGTTGATATTGTTGGAAACTGAGACCTACAGTAGAGTTCAATATAAAGTTCTGTCTGTTTGAACAATATTTGGCTACACAGAATGTGTATGTGGTGGGTAGGTGAGGTTGAAACACATTTCAAATGTTAATGTGTACAAGATTCTTAATGTAAAGTTTATGAATGGTCTGTTTATGGAAACTGTGTGCACGTTTACATCTGCAAAAAGAAAAAAAAAAAGCCTGCAGTATAAGAAATGAGTCTCCTGATGGCGCTGTTGCTCCATTTAGGCCGTATCAGTCACAACCAGCCACTCCTTTTCTTTCAGCTGCAGCATCCAGCCCACAGACATGGACTGGCCACATGTTGTCACACAGCATTGTTCACCATCGGCAGCTTTAATAATCTCATTTCTGCTATTTCCTTTTTACGTTCGTCATTTTTACACAGAATCTCTGAATTTGCCCTCACTGCACTCAGGAGAGGCAACAGGCAGTCAATTAAATATTTATATGCTATATGTACTGTATGTATGTATGTAGTGGCATCAGCTAATGTAGGTCACGGCGGCGGGACACCTGTACAGCGGGACACCTGTACAGCTGTGCAACATGGATGTTGCCTAGTAAAGATGGCTACTGTCTGCCTCTGTCTGGCTCTGTCTCTCTCTCTCTCTCTCTCTCACTAGGTATCCACACAATACTGAGTGTGTGTGGGTGGGTGTGGTCGTAGGGGGGTTTGGTGAGTGACTGGATGATGAAAAAGACAAGGGCATGCATGACCGTTTGTCTGTTGCGCCAATGTCAAGACTAACAGAGGAAAATTAATATGAGGTGCCAATCGTCCTTTCTCCAATTTAAGGACAAATAAACAGAACCTTGTACCTTGATCTCCGGCAAGTATATTAAGAGTAAGTATGGTAATATATTCAAAAAAACAGTAGGCACGGGCAACCAAGGCGAATCAAAGTCATCACTCTGAACGCTGACGGCCATAAAGACTTTGACTCTTGAGACGTGTTTTTGTGGCTGCAACCGACAAAATAATCCAAAAGAAAGATCGTTTCGTTGCTTATTTCCTGAATGACACTACTGCTCTTTTATTCTGAAACTGGCGCCCTCACACCCGTGTGGTAATGGCTTGTGCATATGCCGCCCTAACCGGACCCCAAATAACACAGACACCATATACATTACATACTTTCTTACTCTGTTCTCACTCGGAGGCCTTAGTCAGCAGAAAGGCTGTAAAGGAATTTCCTGTTGAAGCCCACCGCTCCCTGAGCCTGCCTGTATGTCTCAGTGTATGTGTGTGTGTGTGTGTGCTTTACATTACCACCGGCTCCCAATGTCATGTACAGATCATTTCTACGTGGACGGACAATGAGGGGGGTGGACGCCAATCAAACAACAGAGAGAAATACTTCCCTCCACATCTTTTCGGCGCCCCCCCCCCTTTCCCCTCGTAATCCATCCTTGACCAAACACTTCCTGCTTCTCTCGCTGCCTCTCTCTCTCCCATATCCCAGAATGCATATATGCACTGTCACAAACGTAGCCACAATCACTCCTAGTGTCTCTCAAACACACACATATACAAATCCATACGCACATGGAGAGTCAGGGTGAGGTCATTGTCTTGAGAGCGAGTATTATTCTCGGCACCCTAAAGGGAGAAACCCTGTAACCCCTCTGCCTTTCAATAAGCACAAAAGACTCCCTTTGAGGGAGGAGGCAGACTCCTATGGAATGTGTTACCAGGGTTTTCTATAATGACTCGCCTCCAAATTCACACCCATTTTGTGTGTGTGTGCATCCCTGCATCTTCGGGCTTTTCTGCAGGGTGTGAATTTTCTGGCTGAATTCTGCTCCGTGTATTACATTCAGCTTCTACATTAATTGTCCATAAAATTGTGTGTGTGTGTGTGTGGAGTCCTCACAGTTGTACTCTGATAGGAACTGACATTTATGTGCGCACTACATGTCCGACATAGTTTTCTCCCTGCCACAAAGAGAGAAAATGCAGCCACCAAGTGCTGATCCATTGCTGAATCTCATGGGGGAAAACAACAACTTCTAAAGGACTCTTGAAATGCCTCTGGATTTTTCCATGACAAACCATGCGCCTTTCCCAATGTCGAGCGGTGGGAACGGGCTACTTTGTTTGTATGAAGCGGTGTCTGGGAGGAATGCAGGGTTTAGTTGGGGAGGGGATGGCAGGGGGGAAAGTATGATAACTCCCACTCCATTCAGATTTATGGTCAAGACAGAGGGGCTCCTCTGGATGCATGTCAGGGGACTAGTAGAACACCGCCCCTCTACTCTGGGCCTGCCAAAGCAAATGTTTAGTCAAACAACCCCTCGCTATTCTTTACATCCTTCTCCGTCTTTCTATTCTCTGTCTCTCTTTCTGTGCCATCATGTGGAAAAGTTCCTCTGTGAAGATTTTTTTTTTTTTACACAGCACATTACTTGTTCATATTTCAGAACCTACAGAAGTATGTGCTTTCAAACTGTAAACCTGATTATAAACCAGAGCTGGTCATGGTGACTGATTCACAAGCCTGTGGAGAGTTGCACAGCTCACATTAAAGAAGTGACAGATCGGTAGTGCGAGAGGGTTAAAG
Organism: Holacanthus passer; assembly: GCA_025331565.1. Classification (NCBI taxonomy): domain Eukaryota; kingdom Metazoa; phylum Chordata; class Actinopteri; family Pomacanthidae; genus Holacanthus; species Holacanthus passer. The sequence goes on along the minus strand of JAFREQ010000018.1, from coordinate 2,013,753 downwards.
TTTGAAAAGTCTTGGCTTTTGGTGATTCTTCACTTTCGTTAATAGGTTGGCATTGTGGGAAATTAGCTTTTTTCCAAGACTTGGTGAGAAGAAACCAAACCACAGCCAGCAGCCAGTTAGCTTAGCTTAGCATAAAGACAGGAAAAAGAAACAGCTAGCCTGGCTCTGTCCATCAACCAGCACCTTTGTGAAGTTTCTGCTGGTTGCCTGATAACCTCGTGTTGATGAGACTTCAGGAAGTCACTGCGCAAACCACAACTTTTAAACAATCGAGATGTAGCTGTATTCTGTTGCCACTTTTTATGCTAAGCTAAGCTAACTGCCTGCTGGTTAGACCCTGTCTGGTTTGTATATGCCAATGTCTTACAAACTCGACTCTCAACTTGTAACGCAGGCTTTCTTTAAAAATGTTTAGTATCCAAGCCTAAGCTGAAGTGGCCCTAATGACATCGCTATGACATCATCAGGGTTACTTTCTAGGTACAGTAAAAAAAAAAAAAAGTTTTTCACAGCCTTAATATATATACTACCCATGGTGAGAAATCTGATCTTAATGGGCTCAGTGTCCCTTTAATTGAGCATCTGACCAGATCACTATCACAATTATTTCAATCAAATTGGATATTTCCCCTTTAATTTGGACAAATCTCAATATGATCATGTAGCACAAGCTGGTTAATTCATGAAAATGTATCCTCCCCAATCTTTGTAGATATAAATTTGAAAAAATGTCTTCAAGTTCGTTTCAGCAGTTTTTAAAACAAAGACAAACTTTCAGATTTTTGTCTCAAATCTGCTAAAACTTCATGTTGAGATTTATCACCCGCTCAACCAAGTTATAATTTCAACTCTTTAGCGCATTCCTGGGCTTAATGTGTGAGCTATTTCACAATGGGGACTTTAAAAACTCCGCTAAAAGTTTTCAAAATTCTTCAAAACCCATCTGTTCCCGGGTGAACCCAAGAGACACAATGCAGCCCTCAGCTGTGTTCATTTCATCCTCTCTCCCAATTCTTTTACCGGCTAGACCAACCGCTCCGAACGTCCTGTTCCCTTCCGTCCCTTCTCCTCGCCACCTCCTCCTCTTTTCATTACTGTCCCATTCATTCATTCACTCATTCATTTATTCTCAGTCTTCTCCAGGACACCGGCGGGCCCATTCATCTCTCTCTCTCTTTCTGTCTCTCTCTCCCTCCCTCCCTGGTCTAATCAGGGGACCACACACTCCCTCATCTCATCTCGTGTCTGGTAATTGAAGGTGAGATTGTCTTGGCGGTGGAGGAGAGGCAAGGCCGAGGCAAGTTTGACTGTCTGCAGCCATGCAAATTAGACTGTCAAAACTCCGCTGTAGTCTCCATTATTCTATGAATAAAAGCCGACGCTAGCTAGCCCGTTACATAAATCTGCCTTGTAAATTGCAGCATCCAAGAGGGAAACCGCTGCAGAATGCTCCCCGGAGGCGAGGCGAAGGGTCTGCCGAGGACTTCTGTTAGGACTTAGGAGTTTAAAATAGACCGGTCTCTCATACTACTGCCAGCGATGTGATATTTTTCTGCCCATTTTGCAACATTTTTAATGTTTTTCTAGGCAAACTGTTCCCCTTCATTGGTTGCTTAATGTGACTCTCTCCTTTTTTGTGCTTTTTATTTTGGGACCAGTAATTTCTTCAAGTGCTGTGCAACCGGTCCCAACCAAGAAAAAGTCTGGTGCATGACATCTCCCCCTATCTCTGAAGATACTCATCCAGGTCATTGTTATCTGAGCAGAGTTGAATCTAGGGCAACTGGGCTTGGTTGTAGATACCTGAAAACATTTCATCTCTTACCCGAAGAGCTTCTTCAGTTGCTTTAACTAAAAGCATCTTTGTTCCTCCACATCCCCAAAAATGTCCTCTGCACGTGTACATGTTTATCTCTTTTCACATTGCTGACCTTTGCCATAGCCCTCATGACAAAGGCTTCCTAGTTGTCACCGGATGATGGTGGCCACCTGGCCTATATCTCGCTTTCTGTCTCGAGTTGAAATGGCATCTTTCCTCAGGCAAGCAGCAATCTGCAAACAAGCAGTGTGTGTAAAAGAGATAGGGAGAAGCTATGAGGTGTGTGTGTTTGTGTAAGAAGGAAGAGGGAACAAGACTGGCCTGTTACATAGGATCCTGGGCTAATCCTAATCCTAGCCTTCAATTGTGTCCAGTGTCAACCAGTGTGCTGAAAGTCATTTCTAGGTCCGGGCTTAGCCTGGAAAAAAGGTGAAGAGACAGTCTGCATCCAAACCTGCTGATCCTGGTGGCGGCCGGCGGCCCCTGGAGGACTCTGCTCCTCCACTGTCCCAATCCAGGGGATCTTGATTGACACTGTGAGTGTGCCATCTGCCCCTCGACAAGATTACACAGTGCACTGGGCCAAGAAATCCTCCAGCACAGCAGATTAAATATGAAATATAGGGCAGGAATAGTTTAGATTTAGTTGGGCCGTGTCGCGCCTCCACATTCGTGCTGCTGAAAGCTTTCTACCAGGTGTGCGTCTGGATCTGGAGTTTCCTTTATTTGTTTGAGTCATTCATTCTGCGTTTTTTTGTGCGTCTGCATTTTCTTTTTGATTCTGGGTGCGTATTTGTGCGAATCCTGCACAACACACCTGATCCTCCTCTAGTCCTCTTTAAATTGTAATGAATGCAGTCCAATTCCTGCTTGCTGCTTCTTTCCTAATCTCATTGATGGTTGATTTACTCCAAAAAAAAAAAAAAAAAAAGGAAATTGTGAGCGAAGTGGAGAAAAAGAGAGCAAATCAACAGAAAACTGAGAGCGAGCGAAGACAACCACTTAGTCTGAAAATGGTTACTATGGAAACTGTGCTTTTCTTTTCTCTCCTCTGGTTGGAGTCGCACACTTTTGTGTAACAGTGGGTACAAATTAGCACCCCCCACCCCCCTGTATGCCTCCATGCTGCCCTGGAGCGATCACTCGGAAACTGAACTTGGATTTGAGAGGATCATCGCTGGGAATGTCAATGCCTTAAAGTTACTGTACGAGTTCAGCCAATGTCAGGACTCCCTCCTTCACATAGCTCTGTCTTTCTTTTGGATGAATCAATAATGCTAAACCAATTAAGGCCCACTCATATATTAGAGTCATCAAGCATCATCCATTTCAACGGGATTCCACAGCCCATTTTCTTGTTTCCTCTCCCTGCTGTATGAATGAGAGTCCTCGTCAGAGTCTGAATGCGCCTGGAGAGGAACCGTGGAGGGAGGGGGGGTGTCATCTCTTGGCTGCCTCAGAAAAGACTCTCTGCACTTAGCTTGAAACAATCCAGATCCACACAGCCGTAACCCTCACACTCGGAGCTTCACGGCTCCACACATGGCGGCGGCCAAAGTGTGTGCATGTGTGTCTCATGCCTGGTCAGTGAGCGTGTCTCAGATTTTCAATACCAATCTGTTGCATCACACCCATGAAAACAATACCAATGTTTCATCACGTTCATGGAGTGTTTTATTTGGTTCTTTGTCTAGTTTTTTGTGCACTGACCATTGATGTGGTTCCTTTCACAGGCTGCATTGATGTGAGTCATCTAGCTGTTCCTTGGCCCCCTCACATTCTTTCCTTAACTTTCAGCCTATACTGCATCACATTTTCACTCTCTTTCAGCCCCCCTCCTTCTTTTTGCCCTGTCTCTGTCCTCTCCACACATCTCCCCTCCTCCTCAGTGGCTCTGGCTCATTAGGCCTGGATGCCAAGCTGTTTTTTCGCTGAGTGCCCATTTGTGGATTACTCACCAAGAAATCATGTGGCACAATTGAATTACTAGTGGTTAATTCAGCAGAGGCTTCGCTTACTGCTGAGGCATCTGGAGGAATGCTCTTTTTAATCAGCCAATCGCGGGCAAAACGTCCATGATCCCAGCACACAAAGAGACCCTTCTCCGTTACCCTTGCTACCCCTGAGGCCCTGCTGCAAATGCTGTCTGTTCCTGGTGATGTTCTTCTCAGACAGGAGAACATAATGCATGCATAAGAGAACTCTACCCAGGAAATATGTTATGGCTGCCATTATTTTTAATGGAAATACATTTATAGTTTTACGCATTCACTGATGAATCTCAGGTGTGTTTTATATGTTTTCTCCCTCCCTCCTTTCTCTGCAGGGATAGTGACTGACCTCTGTCCATGAATGAGCAGATGTTCACTTCAAAAGAAATATTTTTGCGCTCAATTTTGTGTACTTTATATGTAATAAACAGCTCATGACTGAATTGGCTCTCACATGATGAGCCTCTCCACCCTTTAGTGTCCAGGTGGTTGTTACTCAGAAGATTTGTCGTGCTCGTCCCTAAATTTTTTTCATTAGTTAATCAGATAGCATTAAACAAGCAGCTGCCTGACAACAGGCTGGTATTGCGGCTGTTATCTGATTTGGAACGGCATCCTATTAAGTTCTCGTTCAACGCTGACAAACTATCCACTGTTTAAAAGCACACAGCCTCACTATTTGACAGTATCTGTGCCAATCGTTTTAAGACCCAAGTATCACTGCGATTCTTATTCTATAACAGGATACACAGCACAACAATAACAGTAAAAATATAAATTAAAATCATAGAAAAGGGTGAGAAAATACAAAATTTTACACAAACTTTTTGTATACTGTCAGTCACACTAGCAGCTCTGTGAGGCTGACAGTTGTGCGTTGAGCTAGATGCTAACATCAGCTGGGTCGTCAGGCATCAGGCAGGTAATGTTTATTAACCGACACTAAAGACAAAGTATAGCCGAGACTGATGGAAATATTAGTTTTCTCATAAACCAAAGTACTGGATAAATCAAAGCTCTGAGTTGATGATGAATAAATGAATGATGAAAAGTCAGATTAAAGTTATTAGACTTCATCCTGAGGGGAACATGAATGTCTTTACTAAATTTCATGCCAATGTATCTAATAGCTGTTGAGATATTTCAGTCTAAAGTGGTGAAGTGACTGACATTGCCATCAGTAGAGTCACGCAGCCAGTCTGCCAGACACTCAAAGAGAGAGAGAGACAGAGAGAGAGAGAGAGAGAGACCACAACAGGGTCCTCAGACTTTTTATTACCTGGTCATTTCCCTTTTCTGAATGGCAAATTTATATTCATAGTGCTGCTACTAAAATAAATACCAAGTCCTTTAAAGGTTAATGAAATAGCTCTGGCGCTCTCATGCCGCCATCGCCAGCACCCGGCCTGCCGCTGGCTGCCATGGCAACGCACCCACCGTTGATTTATGCTGCAGATAATTAGGAGCAAAGATGACAGAGCCCACAGGTGTGAACACAAACACACAAACACATACATTCACATAAACACACACACACACACACACACACACACATTCAGACACACACGCACAGTCTCTCACACACGGTGCCACAAAAACTCATTATCAAGTGGTTTTGCTTCCTAGATTTAATATCCCCTCCAATTTGGCAAGTCCAATCATCGTCCTTCATTCTCATTCAGACTGGCAACTTGGCTGGCTCTCAGTGCAGATACGCTGTCTCTCGTTAACACACACAAACACACACACACACGTCTGTCGCCTGCCAAGCACGAAGCCCCGCCTCTGTTAGTCTGCAGAAACAAGCAGCGTCCCTTTGTTGTGGAGAAAGGCGGAGTCAGTACACAGAGGTTCTTCTTCCTCTTCATCACCCGGCTGTCTGCAGCCTACTATGACTTGCTAATCCTGATCGGAGGCTCCCTTCACCTCGAGGTGCCATCAAGAGTGTGAAACTAATCCAGCCAAATGGGTTTCATCAAGTGAAATGGAAAGGAAATGATACCTCTGGCACTTTGGGCCCCTAAATGCCTCCTCCACTCTTTTTCTTCTTTTCCTCTCCTTTTCCTCCTGCCATGTTCGGAGAGGTTTCAGGTTCCCGCTGAACATGGGTGGAGTCTCCCTTTGATAAGTGCTTCATTCTACAATACACTAAGATGTGCACGTGGAAGCGCGCACACACTCACATAAATGGGTTCGGGGGCCGGGGAGAGCCGAGAAGCATCATCCTTCCACCTGACAACCCACATCCACCCTCCTTACTTCCCAAAGGCCTTACTGCGGGGTCACTTAATAGACTGAAATTCCACACACCAACAGACATATGCAGGCACGCACACACACTCTCACCAACACACACACGCTCGCAGGTGACATCACCAGATGGATGATGGGGGCCACCGCAAGGCCGAGGGCTCCTCTTTCATCAGACCTGTTTATCTTAAAAGCGCACACTCCCCTAGTGCACGCTGTGACACACACACACACACACACACACACACACACACTCCCCTGACACCTCTCCCGCCCCTTAACCACCCACTCCACACTGCTAAAACGTGCAAAACCCAAAGTCTGCATCCCCAACTGTAAAAATGATGGATGGCGGCATGAAATGCGACCTTTCTTTTTACATTTTCCTGTCACTCTCTTTCTCCTCCCTCTCAGCCCTCCTGCATGTCTGATTTGATCTCGCTCGGCGGAAAGAAACCAAAGCAACAAAAAAGCTGGATGGGGGGGTAAGTGAATATCGATTATGAGTACATTCCAATGTGCATGTATATTGCATGTTCATGTATGAGTGTGAAGGGTGGAGACAGCAGAAGGTAAAGAAAGAGTTTGAAATGAAGTGGGAGGGTGGTGGGTCATCCTCTAAATCACTGCTTCTCCACCCCTTTTTGTCGGATGGACCTCCACAGCACTGTCGTCCATCATATTACAAATGGTTTTAATGATGTGAATTTTAAACAGGACATTATTGAACTAGTATTGTAATATAAAAAATGAAAATTGTTACATACACAGCAATTATATATTTTTCATACAATTGAACTGTCAGTGTTATATTGGTTTGGTTAAGTTTGCATTTGTACTTCTACCACTTGGAGAAGCAAGACATTTCATCCCTTTAGCCATTACTTTAACAAACTGTTTCAACTATTTATCCATTACTTTAAGTAATCTCAATTTATCGATTGGCAACTTTTTAATAACCACTAATGTAACTTTTAATTATTTAAACCACACCCATTTCATTCAGAAATTTTAACAAATTATGCATCACTTTTTGCTATTTTAACCATTCATCCATTACTGTTAGTTGTTCCAGCAACTTATCCTTTAGCTGTTTCAGCTTTTCTGCCTGCCTCATTTGACAAAGGTGTTCAGGTGTTGCTGATGACACTATGTTTAGTTATATTTTTAATCATATCATAATTTCTGTTTTTTCAAAGCTACTCCGCACTCTTTCCATGAACGCCCAGGCATCTGCAGAAGTACTCCTGTGATACAACTACACCTGGTCGGGAATCACCGCTGTAAGTGAAACCACATTACATCCCAGAGGGCCTATGCAGTCATACGATAAGTGCTGCTCTCTCGCTGCACTAGAGGGTTGGGTGTGGGTGGATTGAACGCGCCCGTGTTCCAGATGTACACATGAGCTGTAGTATTTTTGCTTTGCATTTTACAGACAAGACAGAAATTTCTCCATGTTCCCCTCAAAACGGTGAAATTTCATGGAGGCAGATAAAGTCGGGGGGGAAAACGAAGAGTGATGGGAGCCAGGGGCATGTGAACTCTCCTCCCTACAAAAACCTTGCATACCAAACCATCACACAAACACACATGCACACGACAGACACATTATCAGTCCTCTCACTCGGGCACTCACACACAAACACATGTCGACACGCACAAACGCAGACCAGGCCATCAGTCACTCCCAAAATTATTCGGCATTCTGATTTTCCGCCTTTTTCCTTGAAGCGCACCCTCTTTCATCTCGCCTCATGGATTCATGAGCCTTTCATTGGCGAGTTTAATAAATGACAAACAAGTGAAGTGTAATCGCATTCACACCAATCAAACACAAGGCTCAATACTGAAGCCAGTTGAAAAGTGCTGACACCAAAAAAAAAAAAAAAAAAAAGTGCCACATCAATGACAAAACAGCCACTTTCTGATTTTGTATTCCATTAAGAAGAAGTTAACTTTAAAAATAATGCAGATATGTTTAGGAATCTGTTTGCTTGCTTGGCTAGTATCTCAGCCTCTCACACTGCCAGTTCAACTAAGCTCAAATTGCTCAAATTATCATCGTCTGGTATTAATAACAAACAAATATGGCCGCAAGCAGTTAACTCCAAGCTCTGTAGTCAATCCAGAAAAACATATTTGTTTTCTTGAAGATGTTGACTTTGAGTCATCTGAGTTTGACTTTATTATTTACAACCCCTCATGCAGTGATTTAGCGCATACTAAATCACTTCTTCCTCCGTCCTCTTTCAGATAGCAAACAACAAAATCGTGCATCATCAGCCGACATCTGGAGCAGGACAGAAACATCCAGCCAGGTTAGTTTGCAGACTATCAGCTGGTGAAGCAACCGATCTCTCTGCTTTCTCTGTGTATTTCAATACAGACAAAATCCACTTTGTTCTCATTAACATATTTGTCTGTTTAGTAGTAGTAGTAGTCACACAACTGAGCAAGCATAAAAGTGTTGTTTGACTGTGAGTCATAAATACCACCTTTTTTTTTTTACTGAAGAACAGTAATCCTGCTGTGCTGATGTTGATCAAATTACTAAACTAGAATTGTTCTTACAAACCATAAGTACAGGCTAATGTCAGTATGTTTATTGTGTGATCAGCTGTATTGACTTTTACTGTAAAATGAGTGATACCAAAAGGCCGTCTTACCATAGATCTAAGGCTGAGAGGAGAGGATGGCTTTTCAGATGGCTGCTGCCTTATTGTGAATGTATTCTTAATGAGCTGCTATCGGAGGGCCCAGAATTTGCTGACCCACCACTCAAGGTCGCCGCCTACACCTGCTTTCACACTTCAACCGCATCAAACTTCATCCTCCCCACCATGGCTTCACATCCAGCAAAAGGTTTCATCAAAACATCAAAGCAACACTATCATGTCACATTCCACATTTCATACCACAACACTCCCCGGCTAAATAATCAAAGTATTCTTTTGTGAAATCCTCGTAGGCCTTTAATCGCCGGGGCCTCACACCCCTGACCACTCGACACTCCAGAGTAAAGAGGGATCTCTGTAGCTCCGGAGCAGAATATCACAATAAACTTCCCCACCCCAATCTCTGGTCCCCGGCCAAGCCTCAGACTTTTGTCGACAATGCAATTTTCATTCCAGCACTTCCCCCCTTTTACTGCACCCCTCTCTTTCTCTGTCTCCTCACTTACAAACTATCCATCCCCATGTGTACAGTACTGCATGCATAATGAAGACTTGGATTATGAATCATCACAGATGTTTTGCCGGACGCCTATGCTTTAGAGAATTGCGGTCACTTATAAGGTCCACTCCTTAACATGCGCTACACACATATGGAAGTTTTTACATGCAGCCAAAAAAAAAAAAAGGTTTTAGGGTCGGAGCCACTCGAGGCCACAGGATCGAATGTGGGACTCTGGGAAAAGCTGCATTTTTTCACACTCGCACCAAAAAATGATGGAATGATGTGCTCGTACAGACCGCATCCCACCACTAGCATGTGTTTTGCATTACAAACCCCCTCAATTTCTGTCCTCCCCTGTTTTTACTTGCATTGCTCACCACCTGGTATGCGCTCATCCATGACCATTGTGATGACAAACCTGATAAATGTATCTGTATTTACCTTTTCCATCACATTTTCCCAAGCCTTATATATCCCTCCTCACCCTTTGTCTCTCCATCACCCCCCCACACACTTAGTTTGCACAAATGTACGACGAAAGAGGATTCTTATCTCCTCTCTTGCTCTGTCTTTGAATGAAAAGAGCTGTCCTCCTTGTGTTTAATGTGGTATGGGGAGCAACCCTGGACTTATCTGGACACCCCACTAGGCAGAAGAGAAATCCTCGAGCTGGTTGAAAGGTCCACATCAGCTGCAGTTACATTAGCCAGCTGTCCACATGTTTCTAGTTGAACTTGCGTTTCTTAGCCCACATTGCGCATTCGGCCACAACAGCCTTGACTGAGCATGGCTTTCTTCACCGGGAATCTCCATGATCTCATTACTGTGAACTGAGGTGCCTGGACTGATGCAACTGATTAGCTTCGACGACCTTTAGTTTGTTTTCCTGCGCTGGGGAGCTACACGGGAGAGACCGCGTGCGATGTCCTCTGGTCATGTTCAAGGCTCCGAAGCACCCTGGATACACAGTTTCACAGTATAAACCAGTTGATCAGTGTGACCCCGCACATCCACCCACGTCAGACAAAGTGAGTTTATTTAATGTGATTTTACTCGGGGATGTTTTGATGAAACAGAAAGAATGATAATGTGTCAGGGAGTCTCGAGCCAAACTGTCTCAAATTGTTAGTGTTATTGTATTCTCGAAAGGCTCACCACACCCCAGTCCTCTCTTGGCTTGTGGGCTTGATATGCACAGCTGAGATGAGCGGGCGGGACGGTCTGTGGAGAGTTCAGACCGACTTGGATGGCTTTATCAAATGTGAGTAATGAGTTTTCTCCAAAGTACACAGGAAGACTCCCTTGCAGCAGATCAACCCCACCTTCAATCCCTCCATCCTCCACTTACAACTCCCTGAGTCCCTGATCTCTAAACACCAGCCCCTCACCAACTGTTCCCCTAAACCTCATAAGATCTGTGAGCAATGTCACACCAAAGTCACACCCATGAGTCTATCTATCTATCTATCTATCTATCTATCTATCTATCTATCTATCTATTTGATTCTTCTACTCCCACCCACATCTGCCTTGGCCCCAGCTCTCTTTGGGGAGGAGGGGAGTAATTACACGACGCATTGAAATCCAAATAACACTTGGTTATAGCTGTCTACTGGGTTGGATTACGCTGATTGGCTGGTGGGTGTGCTCCAGGCCAACATTTTGGAAATTTGTTATTAAATTTCTGGCCTGTTCTGTCAGCCAGAGGAGAAGAATTACCATCTGCACCTTCTGCAGAGCTCCCACTGCGACCTGGCTCTGATGCGGGCCAAGAGCTGCAAATCATCGTCTAAGCGGGAAACGATGGAATCACCTGAGCCATGTTATGTTTTTAAAGCCCCAAGAAGCTGTAAGGTGTTGCCCATTTTGCTGTAGTCAAATTACACAATCTGGAGCTGTTTGGGCCTCAGTGGATTGCAAAAAAAAATTTTTTAAATGTAAGCATAATGACAGAAACATAATGTTGAGACAGTCCAGTCATATTGGACGAATTTGTGCTTCTAAATTTATGTCCAAAGTCAATGTTCAGTACAGGTTCAGTGTAATGAGAGGTAAAGTAATGGCCAGACAAGAACTTTGATGCTGGATGATACTGCAAAAGTGTTTTTACATCCAGCGCTAACATTTCTGATATTCTTTCCTTTGGCAATATCTGCACATGGCAGCTATGGTATGGATATAGTTAGGAAAAGATTGAGCTAGCAAATAAATTTCAGTTAAGGTATCGTTAGGGTCTAAGACAATCTTGATGGCAATCTATGTTGGACTCCATGAAATCAGTTTGATCAGATTGTCCGATGGATGCACGGTGAACTGTAGATCTACAGATTTTCTTCTTCGCAGAAAGTCTCACAAATTTGTTTTTCATTATGCCTCCATTGTTTTTGTGTTTGCACATGTGTTTTTGCTCCCCGCTAACTATTTTCAGCAATGCTTCTTAAGAAATTTTATGCCAGTATATTTGTATATGTGGGTCATAGCAGCAGTCACACTGTGAGAATTTGGTCCGAAACTTCTGAAACTGCCATAAAATTGTCTTTGGTCACAAGTTGACTCGGTTGTCAGTTGATGTGTTTCTCAGTGCAATCTGGGACAACCATTTTGGATTGATATCGACGTTTGCCTCTAACAGCCCTGAGCGCAAATACTGCATTAAGTGAAAATGTCGACCTTTTAAATATTGGCAAAATTGTCCAATATCTACAAAATGAAAAATCCCATTCATATAAAAGCTACATCATCAAGTGTTTGTTAGTCTATATGTGTGCCACAGGTAACAGTGTAAAGAAGACTGACACCCGATAGACAGGAGTCTGGCAAGTCCTAACTTAGTAAGCCATTATAATATTACCTCTGAGGCCTCTAACAATGATTGATGAGTCTACAGTCAGAACACTTATTAGTTCCTCCTGTCCATACTCTCGTTTCTGTTTACAGACACCTCTGGTTTCACTCTCAGTGTGTACGCTGCCTGAGGATGAAGTTGTTCAGATGACGGAGGTCGCGTAACCTCCGAGGTGCACTAACAGGTTTTTGTCGTATCTCCTCCAGGAGCTGTCAGACATGCAGGCCCCATTTGTTTGGCGTGCTAATGCTCGGAGATATTTCCTTTCAACAACATCAAAAACGTTGACGATCATCAATCAGCCTGACACGACAGAAACTGTAACCTCATTAGTTCTTTGCTGTTTGGATCTAATTGTGTTTTATGCTAAACAGGAGCTGCACAACTCCAAGCACAAACAATATTGTACTGTTAGTGGAACAGTTTCACATATGCGCTGGAACACATTTCTGAGCGACTGTTTTGTATTGAGACATTTTGCATCTAGTGTTTTTATATATTTACAACATGTACAGTTTTGAAAGTGTCCATGTGCCTGTAGTGCAGAGACAGCTGTCTGCGCCTGGGAAACTGTAAGAAAGCAACATATTTTTCACCAGCTTTAGTGCGATAGAGGCCGGGCGATTTAATCCTTCAGTGCGTAGAATTAATTTGGTGTTCCTTGACTCCCTGGCTCAGAGTGAGGGGCCATATGGCACGGCTGGCCCACTGTGGGCCCTGGAAGACACAACTTTGAGCCAGAGGTGCTGCAGAGAAGATCGGTTTAGTGGCCCTGCAACAATATGAATTACTGAAAAATATTAGCCTGAGAAGCAGGAGTGACACTTAGCGCTGATGTGCGTCTCTGAGGAACGTCCCGGCCACTTCTCCTCCCACGCTGTGACATTTTTGATTGACACTTATCAATGCTGTCACTTCCCTTGTGTCTAACTTATTGTAGGTGTCACCGATCTCATGCCGCAGAATCACTGGCTATCCAGAGATTCGAGGCTCATTGATGTGCCAGCAGTAGCCGCGCTTGTTTGCGTGGGCGCCCTGCTATGACAAGTCCTGCCCCTGTTTAACACACTGTGACTCACACGTAGTGAACAGACATTTGACACCTGACCCCGGGGCTGGAGGGAAATGGTAGTGACATGCTGGTGTCTCTGCTGCTCCACTGTGGGCATTGTACTTTACTGGCGCTGCAGAAAACTCAGCTGTCAAAGCATTTCGACCGCCACTATCGGACTTTACTTAGCAGCAATGAGTGTAAATAGGCTGTTTTTGGATTCCATCAACCCCCTGTTTTTTTTTTTTTTTTTTCTGCTGTGAAGATTCACTAAATGGTTGTTGATTTTATCATCACTCTCTAAAGCACTGAGCTGACTGATGAGCACTCCTGCCAGAGTGAGTGTTACAAATATAGACACATTTCATTCTGGGATAACAAGTGGAGGTGCTACAGAGACATGTCAGAACGTCACTACCGTCCTCCTGCGGTTTCTCCTAGCAACATCATTTCCCCCGAACGTCAGGAGAGTGAGAGACGGAGCCGGGTGTCTGATTATGACGGGAGCGAATGGACTACATGCCTAGAAACAAAGCAATTATCTCCTGCGTCATCTGGGCTGGCGAGAAGGCGCGAGGATGGTGTGTTAGTTGCATGTTAGGTGTCACGCATCAATCACTTTGATAATGGTGGCTTTTTTTTTCAAGAGACTGTCGAGCTTGCACATGAATGGAAGAGTTGAAATGCGATACGCCATTGCTTTTATCAATCTCCAGCTTTCTTTTTTCTCCTCGTAAATCTCTCTTGGGTCGTTTGATAATTTGCTGCATTTTCCTCGGCCGACTTGATGATCAATGAAGTCCTTTTTGTTCTCCTGTACAACATAAATCATCTCATTAAGACATCTTTTGTTGCAAATGGCATCTCCTCCCTCTATCTGAACCTCATTCTCTCAATTTCTTTCTCTTTATCCCATTCTCCTCTGCAAGCAATCTAAAGCGCTCCTCTGGGATGCTGGCGTTGCTGTAATTCAGGAGTAGATTAAGGGAAGATATGGTATCTGAAGGCAGCAGGCCTGAGAGAGACAGCACTCGAGAGACAAAGAGAGGGAGAGAATGGGAGACAGAGAGAAAGACAAAGACAGGAACAGAGACAGGCAGAGATGGATGGCTGCAGAACTCCTGGTATAGTGAGCAAAAGTGGATCAGATAAAGACAAAAGAGCGGACACAAAGAGAGAGACAGATGCAGACGTCGATAGGTTCAGACAGACATTCTTTGTTATTGGCCCACAGGGACAAAGTTAGACCAGAGCCACTCAGTTCCTCTTAGTCTTAAATACTCTGTTAATCAGACATCATACAGTTTGTCCTGGAGGGGCGTCCAGATGCTTGGCCCGAGGCGTGCGCATCACAAGCTGCACATTGTCATGCAGGATGTAACGATTCTGACCGTAAAAAGCACCAAACGTTGTATGATAACAACAGAAATCACACATAAGACAAAACATCTACAGTGAAAACTAAATGTCCTGAAATAAACTGCTCAGCCGGTAATAGCTTAATTTAAGGAACTGAGATAGCTGCAGGGTGGCCAGGATCAAGCAGTCATATTGAGAAGGCAAGACACAGATTGGGGGGCACGCTGTTGCCAGGAAATATAATCAAGAGATCCTGTAGATGCTGTTATATATTGAAAATACACTGTAGTTGTTGAAATGTTGTTGAAATTAAGCATATAATCTAAAACACTTAAAGTTTTCAAGAAAATTTTGTCCAGTTTGTATAAAGATGGAGAGATAGGCTGGCTGCTCTGTGCTGTTATCAGGTGCTCCTGCAATAAAGTTTGACTTTGGAAAAGACAAAAGGCAAAATCAATAATCCTCTGCTCCATGTAATTCATTTCATTTTAGCTTGTTTCCATTAAATCTTCACTTTTGTAGTCCCAGGTCAGTCTGTGGTTGGTGTGCTGACAACAGACCGACCTAATGCTGCCTGTGGTGTGCTGCTGGGCCGCCGACAGCTCTGCTGCCTGGTAAATTCCATATTTACAATTTCATGTGATTCACACATGGATTGCTTACTTTGTAGATTTAGAATTAGCTGGCAAGTGACGCTGGCTGGGGTTACACAGCTTACACTGTCCAGACTGTGGAAGTTGAACAAAAGGTTAGAGGTTTGTCTAAAGCCTGTGTCATAACCATTTTCACGTTATTGTGTCCAGAGCGAAAACTTCCATGTTCCACACAGGCTATCTATCTGTACTGCAGCTCGATCCAAACATCTGCTTCACTAGCGTAATGTGTTTAATACATGAATCAGCTGGCGGATTAGTCCACAGAAATAAAAGATCAAAGAAAGAAATCAGCATATTTCCTCAACTTGCTGCCGATTGGTTATGATGACATGTTGTCAGACTGAATAATGAAGTGAAACAAATGGAAATTCAGTCTAATTATCAAACTACAGGTATGAATGACATTGCTGTTAAATCAGCACGATGCACTCATTGGGTTTGTTCAGGTGCATTAGTTTTGCCAGCGGGCTCCCTCTTCTAGTGCAGCCTCACTAGACAGCCACAATCCCTCAACCTGCGCAGCTTGTAGTGGCTTGCTCTGGTTCTCCTCCCGCTGGCCCGTGAAGCATGGCGTCCCGCTGAGCGCGTCCGTCACTCTGTCGTAGCTCTGTGTGTCTCTGACAGCTGGGACACAGGAACAGTTGGAGAACGGGTCTTCTGGCCACGTCCCATCGCACTGCAGCACAGCTTGGCTCCGAGATCATCGTCATCTCGAGGTGAAGACAAAAAGCTGCCGGATTGTTGAACTGTTGAGGGCCAGAAACACCAGTGGGTTGTCTTCTGTGTTCATGATGACATCAAACGTTCGATATGTGATACTGCAAAAAAAATCGGACTTACTATTTACATTACTGTTGACATCTGTATTTGAATCACACATGTACCTTTGACACAATGCAGTCTGATATTAATATGCACCACACATCTAGCCACTATCTGAACTGGATCAATATTGCATGCTGGGTAACACAAAACAAAAAATTTTCAATCTTTGATATCAGAAATACAAAGATGCACTTTGACCATGAAATGGTCAACGTTTCTGATGAGGAAAATGTGATATGGCTGTGTGTGTCCAAACATCACCATAACACACTAACACAGTCTGCCCCAGCAGGCACCACCCTCTCTCCTCCACTCTCCCCCTCCATGGAGGGGGGCTCCCACACCCCAGTAACAGGTCTGATTGGAAAGCATCTCGCCCCCAGCAACCAATCCCCCAGCAGTACCGCACACACACACGCACAAACACTCACACAGGGTTTCCGTGGCAACTGTGGTGTAGGGGGCAGACAGGATGATTTGGTCTGTGGAGCGAAGCCAGACTGTGGTGATGAGGGGACGAGGCCTCCACTAGAGTGTGTGTGTGGGGGGGTGGAGAGAAAACTGACAGCCATATACAGGAGGAGAGTACGACTGAATTCAGTTTTCTTTAGCTCACAAGGTCCAGAATGTGGACTGCATCTAAACTGGGCATTTTAACAATCGTTAAAGAGCAAGCGAGTAGGGATGAGAATTGATGAGATTTTATTGATACCAATGCCATCATTGCTTCTACTTATTGGTCCGATTCTTTATCGATTCCCTTATTGATTCCTGATCAATTTTACTCGAGCTGGCTGAGAGCTCGCTGCAGCAACAGTCTGTCTATCATCGTGGAAAATGGATGAAATGGGAGAATATTTGTACAGCATTCATTTTCATTTAGGCTTTCTTAGTCCAAGAAAAAAATCTGCTAAGCCTGCCTGTGTGGCTGCTGTTATAACAACATAGGGATATTTACCCTCTGTAATGGACGAGCTGCTCAGTTAAGGAGCAGCAGCAAATCAAATAAAGAGAGACAAATAAATGGCATTCCTGGAATTTAAGCCTGTTATGTAGAAAGATGTTCCAGCATATTGATTGTGTTTCCACCCTTCCTTGAAATGATCATTTTACAGACATTACAACTAGCACCGATGCCATCTGTCTTTCTGAAATGAAGCCACGCTTTTCTGTGTGACCGTTTCTTCCTCTCCGCAATGACTCCTAATACATGACGCATACGTTTCATGTATTTCTTTTGCAATATGCAACCATCTGCTGGAACCATGAGTCTCATCATCACAAGTGAGTAAATGACCCACATAGCAAATGAGTCTGCAAAGTTTCTAACTATTTTTCGGCTTTTGATTCAGGATTCTGTTGCTGCTTTTTGTTTAAACGCATTGCTCTTCCTTCTCGTTCTGAGCGGTCGATTTTTAAAAACAGGGCTGTAATGGCCGACGATCAGGCTGTCTGGCTTGTTCCACTTGGAGCCGGATGTCACGCAGCTTCCAAAAACTGGGCTTTTTGGAGATTACCGACTCTGAACCAGTTCTCTCTGGTCACTGGAATGGGATTAACTGCTGCTTCTGTGTGTGTGCATGTGCATGTGTGTGTGTGTTTATGTATCCATGCGCATACTGTATGTGCATATGTGGAAAAAGTAGGAGAGCGAGTTAAAGAGAGAGAGAAAAATAACGTGTGTGTTTGTGCTTTCCCGGCATCTTTTGTTAAATGTGGCTTAGCCCAGAATCCTCTGTTTAATCTTGCCGCCATTTTGTCGTCTGGTGTCTATGGCTCTTGTCTATCTCTCTCATGGCAGTCGGAGCGGCTTAACATCCCAGAATGGTTACCATGGCAACACCGACAGAGGTTTACCAGTGGCCATGGCGACAGCTGATGCGTTGAGATGTGGCTTGCCGTGGTGTCGGGATGGAGTAGGGGGGGCGAGGGGGCGGGGAGGGCCAGTGTCAGCCACACCTTGGTGAGGACGATGGTTGAACGGCGCGTGAGCTGAGACCCAAGTTGCACATTTAAAGCTCTTTTTCTTCATTTACATCTAATTCTCCAGCATGCCAGTCTGTGTCTGGTCTGCTTGTGGTTCATTCCCAAACAGCAGTGGGGACGTGAATGCATGAGTGGAGGTGAATTTTTTTTTTTTTTTTCTCTTTCTCCGGCTGTGTGCACCAGACAGCTTGATGGTGCACCAGTCAGCGTTATCGTAAGACGCTCAGATCTCGCCTCTCCACTGAGGTGAGAATTCTCAAATCAATTTCTCTGCCATTTTCCCTCCACCTCGAATGGATTGGATCCCCCCCCACTGCAGCCGAATTGTAATTTAAAAAGCGTTTGGTGTAAATACTGCTATTGTTGGAGGCGTAATCAAACATTCATGAGGGAGAGGGATCTAGGGAGCAGCAGAGAATCTAGGTCACGGATGCGCTGGCAAGTCTGCTGCTTCGCTGAGTTCGCCGCTCTCTCTTTCTAAACCTCCTCTTTGTCTTCTCAGCTATCTCCCTCCTTTTCCCTCTTTCCTCGTCCTCTCTCCTCCCCTCTCCTCTTTCTCTCATCTCACTCTCGCCATCTTCCCTTCTCCCTCGTCTCCTCTTCGCCCCTCTTCCTCTCCTCTCATTTGTATTCCTCTACTCCCTCTCTTCTCTCATCTTCTGTCCTCCTTAACTTCACCCTTCTCTATACCTTATGTTTTTCATTTCTACAAACTCCCCCCCCTTTTTTTGGTTTGCAACTTCAATAAAAAAAACACAGGTGTTTGAATCATTACTGCCATCCATCTCAGGAAATCCAACAACACATCTGCATCCACGTATAACCACAGTGTAACGCCTGTAGACAGCAGTTGCTCATAGTAATGGCCCTCTTGACCATCATCAGTCAAGGAGAAGGTCATGTTGTCAGTGCTTTTACAACCATCTCCAAGCCAACTGTGGTGCACTGAGCAACACATTAGCGGAGGTTGACCTTGTGAGCGCGTCCACCGTGTCAGCGAAGACGAAACAGACGCCGCTTCAGAAGCATTGGGAAGAGAGATACGCTCCAAAAGGAGGAAGCCAATTCTTTATCCTCCTGTCTTAAAGGGTGATTACAGTTTGTTCCAACTTGAACATCTTATTTTTTTTGCCATCATTGCTATAATAACGTTGTACTCGCCAAAGTAACTGCTGAGACATTGCTAAAAAGTCCAAAAGAAATAAAGCTGAATAACAAAAAATCCAGCTTTGGAACGTCACTTTGCTCAACAGTCTCGCAATGTCTGGCAGTTCATTAAATTTGTCTAGACAGGGGTGATATATATATTTCTTTAAATTATGTTATATTTTGTTTTTTGACGAAGACTATGGCTTAAGCACGAGACCAGCATCACAGGTCTGCCTTGACAGAAGCAGTGAAGTCCACGGGTGAGTTGAGATGCTGCAGACACAACTGTAATAACAGCGGGACGGACAGGGTGAGACACTGGAGATATTTTTGAGACAGCAGAGATTTCAACATCCCAGTTAAAACGATAGCTGAGACATAAGAAAAGACTGCTGGCGGATTTCAGAGATAAGAAAGAAACCGAGTCTGCATGCTGATAGATTTTATTGGCTAATGAATCAATAGCTGTTTAAGTTGACATTTATGCAAGCATTTATCTTAGAATATGGAAACTCCTAGTGCATGTTTTTTTAGCATGACTGATTAAAGAAATGTTTGAGGCAATAGTTTGTCTGTTTTATCATTTGCAAACATGCTTATTCGCTTTCTTCATTGAGAAGCTCGATATGACTCACGTCTGTACAGTAAATGTGAAGCTAAAGCTAATAGCTGATTAGCTTTGCTTAGCTTAGCATAAACAGGGCGAGGCAGCTAGCATGACTCTGTGGCAAATTTTGTTGTCACTGTGAGGTTGACAGGCAGCCAGCAGAGGCAAGACAAGAAGTCATCTCTACACTTGTTTTTGGGACAGATATAAAAAATGAGGACTAAGAAATTAATGAGTGATGGTTCACTCTGTCTCTAGTCTTTATGCTAAGCTAAGCTAATTGGCTGCTGGCTGTAGCCTCACGTCACTCTGCGAAGCCCCTCCCACCAAACCAACAAGTTTGAACGGCAGCAGTAGGCGTCAGTTGCCTTATAGGGCCTGCTCTGTGGCGTGAGCCTCGCCAAGACCCTGGTGCAATTGGTCTTCTCAAAGACGCCCCATTCACAGCCCGAGGGCAGGGCGCCCCGGGCTTCAGAGGCAGCTGTGACACAGCGGGATGTGAGGCTAGTACAACACACACACACACACACACCATTGTTCCCCCTTAAAAGTTTTTTCTCACTCTTTGTCATCATACCTCTTTGCCACTCGCCAATATGATGACGCATTATTCTGTGTGGGGCCGGGATGGGTTAACATATGCTCTTTGTACTATACTCTGTTGTAGACAAAGGAGGTATTGGAAATTTATCACAAGCTGTAGGATTTTCTGCCATTGAATCAGGCTTTCACTTTCTCCATCACTGGCAGAGCTTTAAAACAAAATGTGGAGATCTGGCTACTCAAGGCTCGGCTTTCACCATTTGTAGAACAGCCAAAACAGCCGTCCTCTCTCTGAAATGACCTGTGATCGGCCTTAGTCTCCCGTCACAGGCTAGATATTTTTAAAGCCTGACAAACAGACCCAAGAGGAAGTTTTCTCTCACATGACTTGAAGGTCATCATGGAATTTTTGTCCAGTGATGCCAAAAATAAACTGCCTGCTACAAAAAAACACACAAAAATCGAATACGTTTTCAAATTTAATTCTCGGCAAGAAAGCCAACTATACCTTGAATGAGACAGTGGAACAGCGGCTAGACAGGAAGCGGCATTAGGACTTTGGGGTACCTTAGGTTAAGAAATATGAATGGCTATGCGATCAGACATCAGATCAGCCAACCAAACCGAGCACATCCATAATGTTGGTATTATCCCTCATTGCATTGGAAAACTGCACACTACGCTGATAAGAACCGAAATGAACTGAATTGATGGGTTTTGTGTGTGTAAAAGCTTGCATGATTACAACCGGGCAGTATGTATATCATATACTAGCCATCGGGTATGTGAGTTAGTATGTGTGTGCATCTCTTTTCCCTGATCTCCCTCTGTGTGTTTGCATGTTTTCCTCTGAGCGCTTGTTGATTTTAATACTGGTCTCGCAAGACCCTAAATCCCTGGATCTGTCCATCATCATCCTCTCCCCTCCCCTCTCCTCTCTCTCTCCCCCCCTCTGCGGTATTAAAGGGTCCGAATCCACCGGCCACTCCAAACCCAACAGACCCACTGGCATTGAACTCTCTCCAGCTAATCCATTTGTATGTTTTCAATTACATACGGGGAGCAAGTGGACAGTAAGCTCCTGGCCTCTGCCTGGAAAACGCTGTCCCCTCGTGACCTAAATATCAAGCTAAAGAAGAAGGGGGGTTGATGCAAGGGGGGTAAAACAAAACAAACAAAAAAAATAGGTCACATATTTCCCAATTCCACGCCACAGAATTGGATTGCGCTGAGGAGAAATAATCGCGGTCATGTTTGAATCTGAGAGGCAGATTGCTGGACCGCCGCTCCTCTTGGTCATCCGGGATGAGCCAACTGGCTGAACGGATGACTCAGTTTTCTGTGGCGAGCGTCGGCGGAGTCACACACTCCATCCTGGCTCGAATGGACAGAAGAAAACCCCAGACGGCAGAAAATCAGAGGGATGAAGCCCAATGGTCTTCAACTTCGGAGCTCGTGGAGATGCTTATAAACGACTCATAAAAATAAATGACATGTATAGAAAAAAAAATCCATAACTTATTAGATGGTTGAGATGCCCGGGGCACTAGCTGAGCCACATTAAAGAATATGACCAGTAGCTGCCACATCAGTTTTTATCTCTAGTCATTTTCAAATCCCTCTACACGATTATTATTTTCTCATTTTAATCTCTCTCCTCCTCTCCCTCCATCTTTTAGTCTGGCTTCCACTCCTCCGTCCCCTTTCCTCCCCTTCTCTGTCTCTGCTCATTATTCACCGCTGTTGGGGAAAGCGCTTTTAGGCTCGGCAGACCTCGAGCCGAACCCGTCCTCTCACCTCACCCCTCCCTCTCTTCTCCTCTCGATCCCTCCCCCCCTCTTGCTTCCCACAACCTGATGAAGAGTGGCCTTGACAGGCTCATCAATAACTCAAGGAGGCTTAAACACACCTCCAGCCCAGAGCTTTTTATATCTAAGAATTAGATGCTGATGTCTTTTCCCCCCTCTTCTTCCACATTATGTCAGTCTTATTAGTCTAAAGCCATTGTGTCTCTTTTTCTTTTCCCTCATATCAGAGCTGCTCCTTTTTCCTTCCTCATCCTCTTCCTCGCCTTTATGTAAACACCACAAGACCGATTGAGTGACCACCTTCTTTACTTCCACTCGTCCGCCCTGCTTCATCTCTTTCCTTCCATCAACCAGTCCTGAAGGCTGGACTTTAATAATTGTCACATCACATCAAGCAGAGAAGCATCTGTGGAGCAGACAGACGCAAAAGGAAAAGGGAGAAAGCGAGGGAGCAGAGGGGGCAGGCAGAGTCTCCCCTGCTTCTCCGAGCTTCGATATAAAGCAACATGAGAGGGTGGAAAGCAGCAGAGAGCAGGATGACAGTGCAATTAAGTTGTCTTCCTTTTCGGCTTTTCCCATGTTTACCTCGCTCCGTCTGCAATTTTCCCCTGTGCAGCGCAGGCGACCTTTTAACCTCTCTGTCTAATTCAAAAGTGCTCTGTTCATGTGTGAAACACAAACAAACTGTTTCTTTGTGTCCTCATTGTAGCCCGAGTTTCTCTTCCCTTCAGAGGAGGCGAGCGATGATGCAAAGCAAAGGACTGTGGAGGAGGTGAGACCTTGAATGTCCCCATGAAGTCGCAGAGTGAGAGTTTTTTTTTTCCATGGACGTGATTGTAAGAGGGTGATAAATGACGGAGGAAGAGAGAAAGAGCAGATAACAAGGAAACAATATAGTCTTTAGGGAGCGCGTGTTTATGTACATTAGGTTTGCACATGAACGCTTCATATACAATCCGCATAAGTGTGTTTTTGTGTTTGCATTCCTTTCAACGCTGGAATGTATGTTTGACTGCTGGCATTTAAGTGCAGCGTTTACACAGAGCTGACTCGGTGCCAGAGCCAGCCCCTGCTTCCTGTGTCTCACCCAGCCAACCCAAAAACACAGACGAGTTTACCCTCGCATGCATCAGTGCCTCTGTATCGAGTGCGCTCCGCCGAGCAGGGGAAAGTTTTTCATGTTTGGCATTATTTCAAAGTGCTCCTTTAGAAATGACTCATGCATCAGTAATTGGCAGTCCTCGGAGTGCGGCTCTACGGCAGGAGCTAGTTTGACCGTCCGTGCCCCATATAATGTAGTGTCTGCCGTCAGGGAATCAAAGCTAGACGCGGCTCAGGCTTTTAAAAAACAATGCTGCGATGCGAAATAGAGTGGAGTCTGCTGCCTTCACTGGTGCGTCTGACTGAAGAGCTTCGTGTTCAGAGCGAGAGAGTGTTTGTCCCAGCAGCCAAACTCTTGTGCTCTGCTCTTGACCCCATGTGACAGCATCAAAGTTTTATACCAAAGTTTAGTCTGTATTAAAAATATAGGCACCATTTTGTAAAGGCATGCTTTGTGAGATGTAACTAACTTTATTATTGGTTAATTCATCAAACTTTAATTTTTGGTTGGATGAATTTGGGTTGCCAGGTTGTGAAAAGATTTTTGGCCTTCTAATCGAACTTTAATCAGTTGGCAAAACAATCTCAACAAGATGTCCATTAGTAGCTGTTGTGGAGCTTTTGATTACGTCTTCATTCGCAGATGAAGTTCACTCACGTGTCATAAAATTTTAAATGTTCAAATTCCCATTTTTCTCACCTTTTAAGGACTTCTTGTCCATGTTGGCATCTCAGTCTCAACTTGAACCACTTGTAGGATCACAATAGAATTAATATCACTATCATTTAAACGTCTGTTTGAATGATGATTATTAAATTTTTTTTTCCTTTTTCAAATTGAGATTCTGATGATAGAGGGTGTCCTATGCTGTATAAATTGTCAAGGCCCTTGAGGCAAATCTTGCGACTTGTTTCAGCTCTAGACATAACCACTTTATAACATCCAGTAAGAAATATCAGTGAGTCAAAAGTCATAGGTTTCCACTTCCTGATAAGTTAGGATGAATGGGGCTATATAAAAAAGTTATAAGGTTAAGTTATGCAAGTGTCATACCAAAAGTTGTTCTTATTAATGATTTTTTAAACTCATCTATAAAGCGTTAAAATCATTTATGAACATTAATAAATCCATTAGACATAACTTATAAAGAATTTATGCAGCATGATTTATTAAAAAGTGGTACCAAATAGTGTATGTTAGTACTGCATCAGTAAGAATTCCTAAATTAGATCTCGACCAAACTGAATATCAATCAGGCGAGTGTGAGAGACAGATCATCCTTGTAGGAGCTGTTCTCCATGAGGCTTCCTCAGGGAACAGGTGGGTCTGAGCTCTGCCTCTCAGGTGGTGTCAGGGGGGTCAGGCGCTGGACGGCTGCTTCTAATTAGGCTGTCTCAGTGACAAGTGTATCTAACAGCCTTCCCGGGCCACGCCACGCAGCGCCGGGCTTAACTGAGCGAGTAATGGGCGCCCAGAGAGAGAGAGAGCAGCGTGACCTCGCAGCCCCTCCCCTCCGGCTACGCGGCCAATTAGATGAACACCGGGTAATGACAGCGGTGGCTTTGTTTATCTCGGTGTGTAATAGGTAAGAGTGTGTGCGTTGATACGTGTGTGTGTGTGTGTGTTCACCCTGATGAAGGCCGAGCCCTCACCACCTGCTCAGGAAGCATTTTGAGGGCAGCATGTGTCAAATGATGATGTTAGCACTTCTAATAGACCACTGGCTCTCTATGGCTGATAACGCAGCCTTAGGTCTACTGTTGGAGGGTGTGAGCCAGCTTTGTCAGCTAAATCAAATTTGTCACGCTCCATGGATCCTCTATTAGAACAGGCTATTTCAATAAAACACGACTACCTCCCACTTTGACCATTTTGGAAACGCCAGTGTTTACGTTTATTGCAAATAAGTCAAAAATACCCATGGGCCCGCTCATGGGTGGGACACCAGCGAAACATATACACATTCACACACACATGCACACACAGAGGCACCCCTCGGCAGCTAAGTAGCTAAGCAGGGTGCTTAGCAGAACCAACAGCAGGGGAAGGGAAAACAAACACAGGGGCCAGCAGTAAATCACCTCCATCCGCAGCAGCTCACCGGGGATTGGATGGCACCGGGAGGCCCTGTGAGAAACAGCAACCAGGGAGGAGGACCTGGGAGGTGACCGGGGGGGCACAGTCACAGCGATGATGAAGCCGAGGAAAACCTAGAAAGTGATTGATGCTGCTGGGATATCAAGAGGGAGCAGAAGGCAGAAAGAGGATACTAGCACTACCTGAACCCTTCACCTTGCCCCGGCTAATTTTTCCAAGCAGGAGAAAGAAGAGGGAAGAGGGCAGGATGGGTGGAGAAGAGTGAAAGACAGGGACACGGTCACAGCTGCGCCAAATATCTAAATAACATCCCTCCCTTTCACGCTCCCCGACTCCCCTTCCCCTTCATGCTCCTCCAATCCCATCATCCCGAATGGCAGGAAGTGGAGCGTTTGCCCTTTGACCCATCAGGAATGTTTTCCTCTTCTGTCCCAGCGGCAGCAGCAGAGTGCCCGTCACAAGCTGATAGAGTGGAGCCTGTGAAACAACACCGTGACCTCCTGCACCGCACATCCATCCACATGTGCAGTGTGTATACAGACAGGCTCATTTTTATCCTCACGGTTCTAAATTTATGATACGAGTGCAGTGCCTGATCAAAATGTGCCTGTTCGGAAAAGGCAGATTGCTCGGCCTGTTGCTTGCAGCTTTCTCAATATCATCGATCTGCAGAGCCAAAGAGTCCCTGCAGTTCTAGACGAAGCAGTTCCAACCACAAATTTTTCTTCTTTTTTAAACTTTATTAACAACAGTATTACAATCCACCACCAGCTTTAGACAGCTTGAGGTGTTCCCAAAACATGAGCCACACCTAAAATATTAACGCTAATAGTTATTGTTTTCATTTCTGCCTCTTTGTTAAATGACTTTCACTTCATTGAATGTAATCCAACTGTTTTGAGGAATCATCTTTGTGTATTAAAAATGACGAAATACACAATTAAAAAACATCTGATTATAGTCTGACATTATCAGCATTTGTGGGAGATGCTAAAAGAAAAGCCCTGCCACTGAAATCTAATTAGTGTTTCATCCAGACGTGATCAGTAAATCAATGATCTATACTGTTATATCATTAGTATTGATAAGATTCATGCTAAAGTTAGTCTAAATTTGTGTTTCTGAGACATCGAACACTGCAGTTTCAAGGAGAAAATAAAAGCCATGACGCTGACTGCTTATTTCGCAGTCTTTTTGGCATATAAAAAATACCATGTGGACATGCTAACAAGGTTAAAAACTTGATTTTCATTGGAGGTTGTCACTAACAATTGAACAGCTTTAACATCTCCTTTCCTCTTTCTTTCCAACTTATATCTCACTTTCTCTTGTTTAGTGAGAAAAATGACAGGATTCTGGTAGACTGGCTCTTGGATGGTTTATTTTCTGGGCCCTTAGTTTGGATTTGAGTGGGTACATTTGCTCTCTTCACATCGGCACAGCCTCGAAACGTGTTTTTAATTGCTCCATTCTGTCTGTCTGTTCTTTATTAAAAGCTCAGTTTTTGCTGTCTATTCATGAAATTACTTTTTTCTGACTTGTTATCTTTTATCTTGTCTCTTCCCTTTTTGCATGCAATATCTCACTCGCTGACTTGAGTTACAATGCTTGTCAGAGTGCACGGATTTCATTGGCCGAGTAGCATCACGTGAGATGATTTACAACACATGCAATTGGTCTGTGAGTTTCCTCAAACCAGTGCCATTAAGGCTAGAATAGCGGCGCCGGCTAAAATCGAAACGCTCCGTCAAAATTTCATAATCCTCAATTATGTATCAGTCATCCAATCTACTTCACGCTCAACACTGCACTGCTTTCGGATCCTCAGTAATACACCCGCCGAGCGTGAAGTCAACCGAATGAACGGTTGTCGAGAAAATGGAAGGACAGACAGACAGTCAGAGATTCCTTCCTTTATGGCTAGATAATCACATAACTCGCAGTCTGTGCCGTTCCACAAAGTATGAATGAATGTCAGAAAAGATGACGCCTCTGACACAATGTGACAGGCAGCCTGGCAGCCTACAATAGGATCCTATCTGTCCCCGTGGCACGCTGCCAGCTACCGAGTGAGGTATTGCACCACGTTCCTGGGTGAGCTGCCTTTGGTAATGACTGTGAATGGGCTGTATCTATGGGCCATTACTTTATGGACTCAGCTGAGGCAGCAGGGTAATGCTGACTAATGGAGATGAACTTTTTGACTGATGAATAGTATATCCCGCTGATGAGGCTGTGCAATGGCCATGGTCCCTGTTCCCTGATGCTTATTTGTTCATTTCCAAAGCAATGACCATTAAAAAGGAAAATTGGTTGGCGCAGAACTGTAGATAACTTGTTGGTCGAATGGAAGAGGAGTCGAGCGTTTGTTCTAGCTGGCTATTAAACTGCGAATCCATTGTACGTATAACGCAGACAGCAAATTAATTTGAGGGGACGTATTCAGTCTATTGTAGCGGTGATATTGTTTTTCCTGCAGTAAGCTCTTTGTTAATGAGAGGAGCGCAGGGAAACACTGCACACAAAGAGAAGTTATATAAGCTGACAGTACAGTTGATTACCAATATTTGCAAAGCTACAGAGTGTGACGTTAAAGAGGAATTCCCTATTGTTGAATGTGTCATACAGTATCATATCACACATACGTCAGTGTTATGAAAGTGACCCCGCGCCCTCTTCGCTGACCGCTCCTGGCATCGGGTCCTCAGGCGCTTTTCAGGATGGCTCAGTTTCCTCTCATCACCTATTAGATCCAGATGAGACCCAAGCCTCCCCTGACCACAGCCCTGTCTCAACCGTTAACAATTCAAAGCAGATGGCGGCTAACGCAAGCCAAAGCCTCCCGCTGGAGCCACTCCGGTGCGCGTCTGCCAGGACAAGACGGGGCCGCGTTAGCTAACTCACAAATTCTCTTCCATTAAAGGGAGTGTGATTGAATGTCAGCGGCTGTTAAGCTGAGCCGAAGCCTGTATGCTGGAATAATGGTTTGATTTAAAAACGTGGATCTTAAATGCTGTTTTCCTTTCGGCGCAACGAAAGCTCAGTCAGTCACGATGGTATCCGCAGTATGGCTGAGGCATGATCTCATAAAGGTCTGAGGGTAATATGAAACAGGAGATTGAGGAGACCCCTCCCTAACACACACACCATCACACACACACACAAGTCAGGGAGATAGGGCACGTCATGTTGAGGCTGTGTGATACTGTCACACACCCATAAAAGGCTCATTTATACTCTGTGTGTGTGTGTGTGTGTGTGTAGTGTTTGCTCTAAAGGTGCC
This sequence comes from Holacanthus passer, assembly GCA_025331565.1. Taxonomy (NCBI): domain Eukaryota; kingdom Metazoa; phylum Chordata; class Actinopteri; family Pomacanthidae; genus Holacanthus; species Holacanthus passer. The sequence continues at coordinate 1,985,202 of JAFREQ010000018.1, read as the reverse complement.
CTGAAGCCTTTCTTTTATGAACTGTACTGACACACCTATCATTCAACAATAAATGTACACATGATTTAAATGACCTGTTTCCTCACTGGGTGGATATCTCTCAACGTTAGGGGCCATCATGGGGCATTAAAATCTCCAATGAAAGTCTTTCCAATAAAATTATTTTGGTTTATTAGAAGCTCCTTAAAGCAGGTTTCATTACAGGTTTTATGGACTTGACAGCCCTGAAGCTGGAGAGAGAAAATATATCATACATCATATTTGATGTGGGACAGTTTCCATTTTGGCTTTGATTTAATTCTAGTCTTTGTTTCGATACACTTCTTTTGATAGAAATGTTTAACCATATTTGAGTTATTTTGATTATTGTTGGTTTTGTCTCATTTTAGTCAACAAACATAAAAGACATTTCAATTTTTTTTCCAGCGATATTTGAGTCTCAATTGCATCTGGCATTTTTAATTTTTCATGCCTTCTAAGCATTTTGAGGCTACAGCTGTCACCATTTTGTGTGCAGTTACAGTGACTCTATGGCGAAGTCAGTGGACTTACTACATTGTTTACACACATGGTGTCTGGGTCAAGCTCACTTGTTCACTAAAATATGATTAAGTGTCTTGAGTTGAGCAGGTTCAACATTTGATATATTAAGTATAATCCGTATTTGTGTATTAGCAGTTGTGTGTGAAAGAGTTCATTTGCAGCGATGAACCCACAGAGGATGATGAATGGACTCTGTAGTTCCCCTCAGATCTAGCGTTTTAATGTCTTTTGGTCATGGTTTTCTGGTCCTCATTACATTTTTCTTCACTCTCACTGTTCACATAGTGTTGTTTTCTGCCACAGCTGGCAGCATTTTTCCAGCAAAACCCCCCAAAAACCCTAAAAAAAGAGGGAGCTAATTTTGCTCACTAATGTTGCTCTGTATCCACAGGATGTGTCAGTAAGTATTTTGTAAAACAGTTTGCTGTTTACAGCTTGTTTCTGCTGCAGTTATCACAGGTTTAAGAAACATCTGTGAGATGATTCAGACAGTTTACAGCCTTTATTAATTCTGCACTCATTCCCACTGATGGCCTGTAAACACAAAAGACAGCCGAGTGAAAGTTAACATTACATCTTCATCCACAGCCTGCGATGATGTTTACATTACTGCTTTGTAAATCTTCTTTAGAAATATTCTTTTCAAAATAATTTCAGTGGCACAGAATAGAAATAATTTTGGCTGGTTCATATAGTTTTACTACTCAAGAGCATACAGTGATATCACAGATAAATCCAGCTGTGTAAGTGTTGTTATTGTTTTCACAGATGAAAATTAATGTTGGATGACCTTAACAGTAACTGTTTTAGTAATTTAGCAATATCAGTCTAAACCAAAGCAAATGCTGATGTTGCTCTGTACCGCCAAGGTGTCTGTGACCGCTCCCCTTCCCCTTGGTCTGGTGCTGATATGCTGGGGGGTCCCTCACCTCTAATCTCTGTTTACATTGCTGTCTGTCCCGAGCATTCAGCACATCATATTGTGAAGCAGAGCTTCCTCTCTGACCTTTCGTGACTGCCCTTTGACCTTGTCTCTCCATATATCCATTCGCACACATACACCAGCGGGCCTCCACGTAACAAATGAGTTATGCAGTCCAGGACGCAGCTGCACGCCTGCTGAAGAACAGAGACAACTGGAGTATGAGTGATTTGCTGCTTGTCTGGTTTTTAACAGAGATTCTCATATTTGATATATTGTCATCTCTCTGTCTGTCTCTTTTCCTGTTCTGTCTCTCCCCTCCCTCTTCTCTTCTTCTACTTCTCTCATACCCCAATGTCCCCTACAGCGGTTTCCAATTAAGATTAGGCCCCAAAATGGAGGACGGCCAAAGCTTTTGCTCTGGCAGGGGGTGACATGTGATGTGATAAATGACTGAGAATTAATAGGATGTGATATATAAATAGTAATTAGGCCCATAAAAAGATAGGGGAATCTTGATTAACTCCAGTTTGCCTCCATTTAACCAATAATTCACGAATCACTTGGGGATAATCATGTTTAGATAAGCCACCTCATATAAAATTTCTATGACCTCTATATAACCCAAGGTTTGGAAGTCAATGTGTGTGTTTGCCCTTGTTTTTAGAGCAGCATATGTAGGCTGTTCAATTCATACTTCTCACGAAGGTAAAGGAATAGTTTGACAGTTTAGGAAACATGCTTATTTGCTTTCTAGTCAATAGTGAGACGAAATGTTGAGGGGTTATGTGCCAGACCAGTAACATCCTGGAGTATCTGCTGATTGCAACTGCTTAGAGCTACAAAATAGGCGAACACACAAGCCTTGTATGAAAACGCTAATTGTTGGTTTTACAGCCTGGTTAGTGAAAATGAAAAAAATAAGAATAACAAATGAGATATAGTAATAGATCACATTGTAATTGTTTTCTTATGCTAAGAAGTTTGCTCTTTATTTCCTTTTCAGTTTGTTTTATGAGTCTTACTAGCAGCACTTTCTAGAAATAAGGATTATTTTATTATAATTTTATGATTAATGGGCAACAAAACAATTCTTCAATGCGACTTTTATCGTGACACCGAAATTGGTTTTGAAGTCAAAGGACTTCAACATTACAATTTCCATTTCTTTCCACAGCTTGCTGATTTCAGATACTGTAAACCTACAGAACTGCAGGTAGCTGGTAAGGTAGCTTTATTAAATCAGGAGCGAGTGACAGTGAGGATTGGGAGGATATCCAATGCAGAATTTTATCGACCAAATTGACTCAGAAAGGTTTTAATGCATTCAGTAAATAATCGTTTTGAAAACTGGATAGGTGGTGTTTTAGATATGGACGGTCAAAACTTTATTTTCTCTTTGGTTTTCACACGCACATATTCATTGGGACACTTTTAAATGCACTACTTTTTCTCTCTTGAAATGCTATTAATCTTAGTCCATTCTAATGCCACTAAACGTCAGCCTTGAAATGTGTTTTCGCTTTTGCCCCCAGACAGTTTGGCTTCTGTTAGTGAACATATTCTGCAGCTGCCTCTCCTCTGCTATGAATTGGAGAATATTTTAGTGGAGCGGTGACAGCCATACATTAATTTTCAGGGAATGATAAGAGATGATTTAAACCAACTGAATGTACAAAATATCAGCTACATTATTCTTTACTGCTTTGCAGTGTATTTTGCACAATCCATTAGGTCACTGTCTGAAACCTTAAAGAAATACTCTCTGATTTGTCTCTTTCTCCACAAGGATTAAATGATTTTTACTGACTTTACATCTTTAGAGTACACAACACAGTATTTCATAGTATAATTAAAGGTCCATTATGTAGAATTTAGTGGTATCTAGCAGTGAGGTTATAAATTGCAACCAACTGTGTAGGAGCGTGTAGGAGAACCTACGGTGGCCACGAAACTCATGAAAGGCTGGTGCACTCATTTTAGAGCTACTGTTTGATTTGTCTGTTCTGAGCCACTGTAGAAACCAGGAGGTGCCACATGGTGGACTCCATGGAAGAGGATCCACTCTCTGTGTAGATATAAAGGGCTAATTCTGACTAAACAAAAGCATGGTGTTTCAGGTGACTATACACTATGAAAACATACTATTACTTACTATTTTATCTACCATTTATATCAATAGATCCCCTAACTCCTACACACTGGACCTTTAAGTCTAGAGAAACAACATCTGCACATTGTGAACTGCATGGCATTTCCCTTTAATACTTGTTACACGACAGTGTCTCTGTTTGTCCTTACTGTTCTTAAATTGGAGCAATCATGTCAGGCCAGCTGCGAGGACATTTATTTATCACAGTGGACTCCCTCTGTAAAGAGACAGCAGTATTCATTGGAGTGCCGACAGAGCTGTTCATTCTATTAAACACAGACAGAGCCCGGTCAGTATCTACTGTACGATGGGTCAGGACAAAGCAGAAGCTTTAGGATGTGTTGTATGGCAGTGAACTCCAGAAAGAGATCATGTCTTAGCTCATTTGCATGTATGAGCGTTTGATGCATGCGTGTATTATTAGGCTGCAGGGAAGACCATAATTAGGTGGCCTGAGGAGTGTTTTAGCGTCTGTGTGCATCTGTGCACGTACACATACACTGTGTGTGTGTATACCGTCCATTGATTGTGCTCTAAGCCCGGCAGCCGGCGGTGAGGTAATGGATGAAGCCGCTGAGCGCTATCTGAACCCTCTGACCTCTGCCGGCTTGACTGACAGAGCAGGGAGAGGATCAGAAAGCAGATACAGAGGGTTAGCTACATCCCATACATCCCAAAGACAGCAAACAGAGTCTCAGAGCTTAGAGACAAGAGCCACCAATTTAATTCAATTGTTCTCCAAAAGGGGTCTGGGACAGAGCGACTTGACTGGGGAGGGGTTAGAGGGGCAGGATGAAGGGATGAGAAGGAGGAAGGACGCGAGAGGATGATTGATTGAAATTAAAGGCTGAAGAAGATAAAAGATGGTCTGATGAGAGGACGGTGGGATTTGCTTTTGTGGGTCAATATGTGTCACTGACTGAGCGATCTTTCAAATATGGATTTCATTCAATTTCCCCCCACAGGAATCGCCCGAGCTATGCCATGAAATATGCTTTTTCATAAGACAGAGTGGCGGTTGTGTCGAAATCCCGTCGAAGCACTGTTTGTCCCTTCGGATCAGATGCTGGAGGCTGAGCAGCCACCCCTGAAGATGTGTTGATCTAGCCAGCTCATGTTTCCCAGTGTCGTTCCCACTGCGGCAGACCACAGAGACAGTCCCATGGTGGCCTCCGTCCCCGCCAACGCCATCTTACATTCCACAACAAAGCATACTGGGGACAGACCTGCTCCAAGGAGTCGCAATCACAGAACAAGGGTGCTGCAATCCTCTCCCACCACCCACTGTGACCAATTTTCCCATCAAGTCAAAGCCAAAGAAACATTGTACATGGTAAAAATGCTGAAATGCTGATTAATTGTACATCTGCTGTAAATCATAATTCATTTTTCTCAGTGGTTGTTTAACTTCTTTTTTTTTTTGTCCTGCATACATAGAATGTTTCTCTCCCTCTGGGGACTATTACGATACAACCACCAAAGCAAACACTCGCTATTCCGATCCCATTCCACCAGCGCAGTCAATCTTGAAGGAAATGAGAGCACCACATTTAGTTTTTGCTGAGCTCAAGATTTTCCTACGTTTCTAAAGAAAGAAACAGCATCTCAAGACAAGGGGGAAGTGATGACAGTGAACTTGTTCCAGAGTAAACTTTCTTTACTTGAGTCAGCTCCTGCCGTCTCATTCCAGTGGATTTCCTCCCGTGTCGTCCATTTAGACTGTCCGCGGCTGGCACTAGTTGCCTGTGGTGATTGGTGTGAAGTGAGGGAGTCCAGAGCAGCACACTTATCCTCTATTGATCTACAGATGGCTATCATGTAGGGTTGCTCAATCCAGGACAGCACAGAAATGTATTCGGGGGCTCCACATGCTGTGAAACATTTCTGCTGTAGTGCGCATGATACCGAACACTTCCTGAAAGTCACTAAATTTAATTCTCTTTTTATGTGGAAGGAAATATAAACTATAACGACACTGCACATGTGCATATTTTTCCATTTTTCAGAAGAGAATAAAGGCATTTTTTCACATATTTGTGGAAGCAGCATCTCAGCTTCAGGCCTCTTGGGGGGCGTTTTTCTTCGTAATGGTTGACAGCCAACAACAGCAACAGCCAGAGTTGCAAAAAAAAAAAAGTGCTGCTAACTTTCATTGTGCGCTAGTGTTAATGACTGAAGCAGATCATACTTTATAGCATAAGACATTTTTTTCCTTTTTGAGTACATCTTTGTGTTATCTTCGATCTCTCCACATTGGAAATCAAAAGTGTTTCTAGCTGTTCTGAACAGCCACACTGGAAGGTGAAGTGAAAAGCCAGCTGGTTTAGGGAGGAAAGGTGGCAATATTGTTAGAATATGGTGATAATGGCGGACATTTTCAGCCTCTCCTGGAAAATGTATTCATAGAAGAGTTGTCAGAGTTGCACTTTGTTAATGACATGAAAAGTGACTGGCTCATGTCTCACCTTCACACAGCTGGCTGATCACAACATGAAGTGGGTGTGAATTTTGGATCGTGGGTTTTGGAAAGTTACAGAAACGGCAGGACAGAGCCGCCCCTAATCCCAAGGAGAGGTGTGGAGGGAGTGGGATTCTGAAGCAGAAATGCGAGGTTGGACTCTTTTTACTGACCAGAGTTAGTACAAGTCATGCACTAAGGAAAATTGAGTTTTCAAGTCACTTGAGTCACCAAGTCAGTCGCCCAGAGCTTGATGAATCCCCTATTGACCTCAGCGCTCACAGAGCATGCACACTTCCAGTTTAACCATCCGCTAGCAGGGAGAAAATACTGTAATCATGCAGCTATTCTGGACTTTTCAAATGTCATCAGGTTAAGTTCATGGTTTGGTAAACACCTAATACCATGAAGACAACTCACAATAGCCACACTTTTGGCCATAACCACTATGTCGTTTGTTTTTACTACTGTAGTTATTAAAACATCATATCCAGGGAAAGCACAGGGCTGGACACTGGTATGTCAACACTTATCAGCAATATCATTTCAACTATTTCCTGTAATTTATTTACCCTCAGTCTGGTGGTGAAATTGAACAAACAGAAGTTTCTGAGAACTGTGACGCAGGTCTCTGAAAACTGTGCAGTCCCTCCATGTTTTTTCGCTGTAATCACAAATCTCTTTTTAATAGGGCCAGACTTCGGCTCAATTAACTTCTCTCCTTTCAGGGTGTCCATATATGAGCAGAGCACACATAGGTCACTGTATGAAATATCATTATATAGATCATATTATATCAATAATCATCATAAGCATTGTAAAAATTTAATACATATACGCATTTTATTCACGTGCATTACATGTAACACTTCAGCTGACCATGCAGAGCATCAGGGAGAAGTTGCAGTATAGGGAGTTCCTAAAAAATTCCTAATGCCTCTGGAAATGCTTCTTGTGAATTTCCCCACTGTGGGACGAATAAAGGTTTATCTTATCTTAAAACTGCATTATGGGAGAGTTTTGATTTAATGAAAAATTGAAGACTTTGTCGGGCTGGGGCTCGGACCTTAACACCACCAAAAGTCAGGACTGGGCATCTACAATCCCATTTGCCCATGCAATCACTTTTTGTGATTAAAGGGCTAATTAGGGAATGGAACAGGCTAACAAAAAAATAACTTACAGCCAATGTTTTTTTCTGCCTGCATTCAGCTATAAATAAATTGTTTTCAGTCAGGTTTAATAACAGCTGGGGGCTAATGGTCATTTGTGTGTGTGTGTGTGTGTATTTGTCTATGTATGTGAATGTGCATTACTCATGATGTGGGGACAGAAATCTGTTTACATAGTCACACTTTGGAGACCTGCCTTCCTTTTGGTGACAAAACGCATGTCCCCATAACGTAAATCTTTACATTTCAGGGTCAAGGCCCGGGTTAAGGTTAGGGTCAGGGTCAGGATTAGGAAAGCAGAAAGCAGTATTTATGAGCAAGTCACCAGAAAATGAATGTAAGTCAATGTAATGGTTTGAAGTTATGGAAACACGACTCTGTCTGTCTGTCTCTCTCTCTCAGTCTCTGTGTGTCTGCTGCATATGCATTACTAGCTAAATGTAGCATTGATGGGAAGCTGGGTTCGGCCTGCTCGTGTCCTTCCTTTTTCTGTGTGACACTGAGCAGTCACTGCTGTGTTTACAGGAGCAGAGCGGCTCGGAGGCAGCAGAGGTGTCGCTGCCTGCCACAGAGTTCAAAACACACACACAAATAACCACTTGCTTAAACACACAGAGAGACATGCAGCCGGAATTTAAGACCTGCGCTATGTGGAAATGCAATTCAGTAATGCTCACTTACAAATGCCAAATTGCTGCCCTGACATTTAAAAGAAATGTACACAATCATACACACACACACTTGTGGATGTGAATGAAAGTAGAGCTGGCACATGCACACATTTGCGATATACAAAAGCGCTGACACACACACTACACATACATACATAGAGTTTATGGTGCACGCAGAGCCAACATTCACACATTCACACCAAGCTCTTGTGAGAGTCACACATGCAATAAAGCGTCATGAACAGAAAATCAGCCAGCCCTCCATACACACTTATTATAATATCTGTGAGGCCAAGTCAGGATACTGTACTGCTACATGTGCAACTCAGTGTAGCTGCTTAATAGTAACCAGATGTTTAATACATAATAACATTTCCAAATTACAAATTAAACAACCATTCAATACGTCCATCTACAGATTAGCTCACCACATCGTTTATGCCACTCTGGTATAAATGTATAATTAACAAAGTGGCTATTTTCACATGAAGTGCTTTGTTGACATCAGTGATTGACAGGAAATTCTTGAGTTGATTCACAGCTACACGTCTCATTGTGATTTCAAAATTAACATATTAACACAACCATTTTCTGTGAGCTAAAAATAAATGATGAATATGCCATGAAATTTTCCCCAGGCATTCATGGTCCCCAGAGGATGAGGCCTCCTGACGTTGGTGATCCCCTGACTTTTCTTCCAGCACTGCCAGTAAGTTGATTTTTGTGTTTTTTCAGTTCAGTTTCTTCACAACTGTCACTGTTTCCCTTCACTGTTCCTCATCAAAACCTGCCAAACGTCAGCATGTTATTTTGAGCATAACACACACATTGACAAACTAAATTATGTCGTACTTCTACCTTTGAGTAATGGTTCATTTTTTCACATGGAAAGGTTATTTTACCAAGTCAAAAAAGTTTTACAAACTTTCAGTAAGAAAGAGCGTCTCATAGTACCTTCTTCTACTGACCTACCTATTGAGTGAACACAGGAAGAGGAAGTGTCCTCAAAATTTCAAGTCTTTGTTTTTATCTGCACAAACTCGGCATCAAAGAGAAGCATCAGTCTTGAACAACGTTAGAAGTGCTGGCTTTAATCTAAGAGTTGAGCAGAAGTCTCCTCAGTGTGCGTGGATAACGTCCTCTGAATGGGTCATTGATGAGTAACCAATGTGCTTTTTACGCAATCGTGTGTTTTATCCAAAGCCCCTTTCGGCACCGGCTTACGTGACTATTGAGAACAGCATAGCATGTATAATAGATTTATCACTTGTGCTAAAACAGACATTTGGACAAGAGGGCAGACAGTTTGTCACTCGGCTCTTTCCCCCTGCTGACCTCCTGATGCGCCTAGTGATAAAAAAGATGATCATAAAGCATTTTACGTAAGAAGGAGATTGCGTGGGATTACGACGGTGGCGAATGTACACAGCCTTGCGCATAAACACACCGTCAGCAGTGGAGGACAACAATGCAACAAGGCCACACACACACACACACACACACACACAGATGTGATTTGGGTCAACCAGTGGTGGACCGAGGTTTTAATTCTGCTAATGACTAAAACCTGTCTGTCTCTTCTGCGGCCTTTACCGCGGCTCGGTCCTGCCAAAGGTCACAATCTGACGACACACTCATCAGTAGGCTGCTAGTTTCTGCTGCTGTTTTGGCTCTGATGAAAAGAGAGATGAAAGGGAGGAGGGAAAGAGAGACAGAGTGTCTTGTTTCCTCTCCGCCAGTAGAGGAAATGCTGCTTGAGCAGGGGTGTGGGAACGCCAAAGCCAGCAGCTAGGGGCTCAGCGGGGCGCCGAAGGCCTCCTTGGCAGGATGCAAGCAAAGGGGATTGTGGGAAATTACACGGGATTAGAGCGGACATCTAATGCCCTCATCCAGCGGGACATATTCATCAAGAAACAGGGCTGTTGGACAGGCACAAAAAGAGGGAGAGAGAAACCTCAGCCGACCCTTTTTTTCCAGCTCCCCAGGATTAGACCTTGCAGAAACCTTCTTTCTTCTCTTTTGTGTTGCTTTTGCAAGCTGGCACCTCTTTGAGCAATTGTCCGTGCACACGGAAAAAGAGGGGGAGACAATAAAAAAGGAGAAGGAGTGCAGTGAGGATGCTGACGGGAGGATGTCCTGCTGCTTAAGTTGTGATTGGGTTTGTGGGCCTCCACTACTATTGTACTTTCCTTTTCCCTCCTCTCTCCATCCCTCCACATGGGGTTTGCAACATGGTAGCTTTTGAGTCTTTGGAAGTTCCTAGTCCCTGCACAGATCCCCTTGAATAATGAGAGTTTAATCTCAGGCCCCGAACTCATGGGGCGAGTGTTTTCAGACTGGTTCTTCATTCTTAAAACGACACTTACTTGTTGGCTTTATAAAGTTGTATGAAGAGAACAGAAAGAACCAAACAATTCTTTCCCAATATAGAAACAAAAACACTTTAGTTCATAATTTAGTCAAATGCACAAGAGTCTTTTAGGATAAACAGTCGCAAACATTCGTGCCACGAGACATCACAGACATGCAGCAGACAGTAGATTAGACAAATCACCCTAGTGATAGACATTATTGTACTTCTCTGGTAAGTTACATGCTTGTACCACACAGAGGTCAAACAGGTGGTCAGGGTGGATGGTGGGCTTACAAAGCCTTTAAATATTCAAGACTGGGTTTTCCATCCTACATCCTACATGGAGTTAGATTTTAAGTTCCTCTCTTGGCGTTGATTAAACCCCTAAAAACTCCATGAAAAAAATGTGTTCATGCCTTAAAATGGCTTAGATGTAAGTCTACACCTTTGCCTTCATCTAGGATGCACAGCTGTATGAATATGCAAATTGTCCCCGCCTACATCTCCACCCACCCTTCCGCCTGCAGCTCGAAGATACCTGCTCACTTTCAACTCTGCTCATCAAACACACAAAAAGCCTTGATGGAAAACGTCTCCCACGTGCTGTATGTACTTACCTAACCTTATCTTGCTAATGCTGTACTAACAGCTTATGAGGCCGACTTTTATGGTGACATGCTGTCTTCATGAACCCTCAAGTCATGTGAAATGTTCTGTCAGATTTATTGTAATGAATGTAGACATCATTTAATTCAGCAGCTTGTCTGTTTGACGAACTGTTTCGACAAATGTTCGCTGTGACTTTCTTCGTCAACATCCCGAGTCATATGAAATATCAGTATTTGACATGAATCATCACATCATTTGGCAGGCTAGTATTGGCTAACATTATCTAGCACACTGCAGATTTGTTGGACGCAGTTAATGGTTAAATGCAAGAAAAATCAAACTTGCTGGTTGACCAACATGTAGGGATAAATGGATGGATCAGGTTTCAATCTGAGTTTTGTGGCAAAATCCATCTGTTTGGATCAGAGTGCTGGAAAATGGCTACTTCAAACCAGAGTTTTCTCTGATTCTCAGATCCTTTGTTTATACATGAAAGCTCACCACTTCACCTTCAACTGTAAATCCTAGCTTTAAAAACACCTGAAAATTGGTTACTGAGGGATTTCTGTATTTCCTTTTTTTCTCCCGCATGGGGATCATAAAAAGATGATGTCACATACTTCTGTACACCAATCAGGATTCAGCAACATTTTATTAAATAATACCGAAAGCTTTTTAAAAATTTTTTTTTGCTTTAACTGAAGTATTTGTTGCATCGTCAGATATACAGGAATGGTCAGGTGTGTGGGCCCGAGACAGTATGCAGGACTTGAACTTCTTATTTAAACTCTCTTTTTTCGTCACACAGCTTTGTCCTTCATTTAATGAGTGTACAACTGAATACAGCACCATGCTTGCCTTTGAAACTAAAAACTATGTATTATCCCCATTTGGACAATTATCATGTCTTGAAACTCTCTATGATGGCAGACCTTTAATCGTAACATTAAATGAGGCTGCTCATAACAGCTATAACGTCTGAAGGCTACACTTTTGCCTTTGTATGACATTTCCTCCAGAACAGTTTGTTTCAAGCATGCCCCAGCTTTTATGGCCGTTACTTTTTGCAAACATTTTGTGGCTAAGTTGATTAAAATGTGTCCTCTGCAATCTGGGTGGCGCCGCAAATTCCTGGTGTATGAACCTAATTTTTCAGAGAATTGTACTTCAGTTGCAGATGGGGTCAGTATCCGGCCATGACTGTTCCTTTGGATATGTGTGACCCATCAATGACTCTTTGACAGAATGTACCACCGGTCACTGCTTTCTCCTCAACCAAACTGCCCGGTCTATGAGGTAAGGGAGTCCATAAAAATGACAGAAAGAGCTCAATCCCTGCTGATTTTAAAGACAAGTAGTAAAAGCACATGCCTTTACTGCCACTTTACTCATCCTAATGATTCAGGGCATTTTAACACACAGAGGAGAGGGGAAAAAAACAATCCTCAGCATACATCTCCAGTGGTTGGCAATGGTGGAAAAACAGGAAGCCGCTGTCTTTATAAGGCGAAATAAAACCTTAATGGCCTGTTTAATATTTGGGTTGCCAGGTGCTGCCTACTCTGGCATGCATTTTCCCCCTGGCTTGCCTGCGCCTATTCTCTATAGGCCTCTGTTGAAATGCTGTGGGAGAAGCCATTCACCAACCTTGTAGTGGTTTACATGCCCATTAAATCAGGCTTAAACAGTGCCTATATAGACATGACTGCTTTGTGTAATTAGTCGTGGAGGGATAATTGCAAGGTCACTGAGTGTTATTGTGTGCAATCAGATTAAAAATCCTTCATTTTTTTGGGCCAGCCGCTAACTAATAAGTTGCCAGACCTTGAGAAATAATGGATTAATAAGACTTTACAAAGATATTTCGCAAAGCATTACATTTTAACCTTTCACACAGGTTTCAAAAAAAGTTAAGGTTATTCATCTTTTTGCGTTTGCCAACATCATAAGATCAGATCATGTCCTTTGGTCGGGGGTTTTCGTGTGCCATTGCTGTGAATGCTAGATTTCATACAACATACAGAGGATATGTTTGAGATCCACAGCAGAACAAATCAGTAAAATCTAGCCCATAAAGATCAATGACACTCAAAGGGATTTTCCATTTGACTGATGCACATCAATTATGCTTTAGGCCTCCACTTTTTCATTTTTCTTTTTGATTCTCTATCTCAAAATAACATTTGGAGTCATAAAATTGCTATTTGCGTCCTGTCTACACCCCAAAGTCCAAAAGGGCATTTGCCATCTGATGAAAGACTCTATTGTTAGCCTGCAAACTTGAACTGGAATTTGAATGCTCTTCAAGTTTATGCATAAAGGGATAGAATCTATAATGATACTGCAGCTATTGTGCTTATTTTTTTTATTACTTCCATTTTCACAAGAGGATAAAACCATTTTTGCCAACTCAGATATTCCATGGATCAAACTGCAGTCACTCAGAACCAAAACTTCACTTTCTGGAGAACACAGATACTGGGTGTGTTGTCACCGCAGAAACATAAATAAAACTTACATTTCTTATTTTTCGTAATAAGAAATCTAACCAAATATGTATATAAGACAATGCAATCACTAAGGATAAACACACTGTACATACCGATTTCTGCACAAAAGTCCATTTTAATTTCAGTTTGGCTCTAAAAATGCAGCTGGTGAAATATATTAAATATGGATGTAGTACCATTACTGTTTATTGTAATCTCTCTTTACGAGCATTTAGTTAAGTGCAGCACAGCCTATAAAGCTGTACTTTTAACACCACAGATAGCATGCTGCAACTGCCAACCAACACAAACTCGAGGTCACATGATTCTGGTTTACTAATCCTTCCAAGAATCAAAAAGTGCAGGCGGCTGGACTTTCCAAAGAAGAACACCACTAATGTGGAATAGCCACAAATAAGGACAGGGTACAGACAGCCTCAGTGTTTCAACCCAAAGACTGTGGTTCTCCTCTGTCTCCTCGGGGCTCAGAGGCCCAAAGGCCAGGAACGGCAGGGTCCTACTGCTCGACCCCGCCCTGCTGGTCCCCCGTCTCCAGGAAGCTGCAAATCTTCTTTACAGTTAGAGCAAGCAGTGTACAAACAGTCATGAATAGCTTGTATTTTATGATGCATAACAAGAGCGATTAGTCAGTGAGCTAATTGTTCCTTTTGAGAAGTGTGGGGAGAGACCGCAGGCTTTGTCAGAGAGCATTTTTCATTTGTTGTTTGAGCTTAACCTCAAGTAACCCGAGAGGGGCAGGGGAAATAAAGAGTAGTGGTTTTTGCGTGTAGAGTTTTGTATTTGCCACAAATAACCCTAAGTTCTTCTACTTTGTTTAGGTATTTCCCTAAGCCTTCCTCCGTTTTCTGGTTACAACGCTGACTAGGTTCCCCACCTCAAAACCAGTTTGTTTAGCCATAAGCCACACAGGGTGTCAAGTGTAAAGAAGCCATAAAATAAACAGCGTAACCTGAGGAGCGTTTTGCCCCCGCCAGGTTTACGATGTCAGCGACACGATATTAACACTTTTAATCTCGAGTGTGCTTCAGCTCTGACACCTTTCATCTACACCCCCTCTGACATTGAGGGAGTTTCACACATTCGACTCAAAAGTATCATTACATGCCGCTTTGCATTGCTGCTGAGCAAAGTGAGTCATATTTGTGCAACATTGTCAAGACAGGAAGTGGCACACTCAGGAGTGACTAAAGGGAAAATAAAGTTCAGTTCAGATCAGTTGTTGGTGCTTCTACTGGACATGTTGAACCTGGATGTAAAAATAGTAAAGACAAAGTCGTTCAAATGAGAAAAAAGCAAGATTAAATGTGTGCAGGGGAGTTGGAAAAGGTTGCAATGGGTAGTAACCATAACAAACACGGGCACGCAGTAACTTCACACACAGCCACCAGTGAGTGCACTAAATATACAGCTTGTCCAGTGAAAAATCAACAGTGTCACAGCTGGCAGGCTGTTTGTACTTCCCCAACAACTGTCAAGCTCTATAAACAATGCTGGAGTACAGCCGCTGCCCTCGCACACACACACACACACACACACACATGCACACACACACTCAGGCTGACACACACACACACACCCACACATGCACACCACCAGTCCACTTGTTTGCATTCCCTGCCACATGACATCACCGCCCGGGGTCAAAACCCCGCGAGCCGATTGGTTGGCTGTGGCGGAATTGCTGATCAGGTCCAAAGATCACAAAGTCGTGCCAAGAGGTGACATCAGCGTGTGGAGCTTAGCCAATGGCCGAGAGATGCCGGGATGGCTCTAAAGCAACATCCTATTTACACACACATTGACACAAAGCAAAGCAGCTTTCAGCAAATGTGTCATGCGGTGCGGCCCTTCACTCCTTTCAGCTGATATGTCAAAGAGGATGTGAAGCAGCTGAGAGTAAGTTGTGTCGTAAAAAAAAATCTGCTGTGGTGCTTTGGGTCTCTGTTTCCTATTGACTCTCACTTCCACTGTGTACGATGATGTGACGGAATGACAGAGTGCTTTCGCCCTCAAAACACATGTCAGTAGTGTGTATGTACACTACAGCATGCACGCTGTAGAGTATGACTGCTCCCCCCCGCCAAAAAAAATTTTTTTTAAAAAAAGCAACAGGTCAGTGTGAGCTGATTTTTCACCCATATTTCAGGTCACACATCAACTGACAGTGTTTCATGTCCAATAAATGACACTGAAAAATGTGGAAAAAACACAAAACAGCTGCTGATTATGCACCAGAACTCTGAAATTTCATTTAAAAGCAGCAATGCTTGTTTTCCACTCAGATTTTGAAAATACTTTTTTTGATAATAAAAATTAAAATGAGGCGTACCAATATGATATTGTGTATGTTCTTCCAACAGTTTCTAACATAACTGTTTTTCTCTTATGAGGTCTTTTAAGGAATGATTCAACATTTTAGGAAATGCACTTATTCGCTTTCTTGCAGAGAGATTTATTAGAAGATTCATAGTTATGGCGCAGTCGATTAGCTTAGCTTAGCATAAACACTGGAAACAGGGGGAAACAGCTAGCCTCGCTCTGTCCAAAGGTAACGAAATCTGATTACCAGAACCTCTAAAACTCCCTGATGAAGATGTTAGGCCTTGTTTGTTGAATCTGCTCAAGAATTGAGGCACAAAAATGACAAATGGTGGTTTTATGTGGAGGTTATGTGCTGAACTATTTCGTGACCGGGGGGCAATGACTCTTAGTTGAGACAAAGTTGGGCCAATCTAGCTATCTGTGTTCAGTCTTAATGCTAAGTGAAGCTAAGCCGCTTGAAAGCATCATTTACCATATGGGCACAAGAGTGATATCAATCATCTCACCTAATTCTCAGAAGGGAAGCAATAAGTGTATTTTCCAAAACCTTGAACTGGTCCTTTAAAACTTTTTGGAGGGGTCTTCATGGGCCCGTGAACAGCAGAAATCTACATATGTGTGGGTGGGGGGTAATACAGTGAATGTGTACATTGCCCTGTTGTGGTTCAAACCGCCAACAGAGACATTATGAGTGAGTCACCTCTTGATGGGCAGCCCTGCTTATAAGTTTGCTCCTCGCGAGCCGGGTTCCTGGAAGATAAAACGTTTATCCACTCAAAGCATGGGTCTGTTTTCCATTCAATGCTGTTTGATTTTTCATTAGGAAAAGAAAAACTCAATCCCCCCTCAACGTGACATTGATGAATCATTTGTCTTTGAAACGGCGGTTAACAAACTTTGACTAACCAGACTCCTGGAGAGCTTCCCACAAAAACTCCCGGGGAGCACAACAGGAGGCCACATTTACTGCTTTAGCGATGTGGATAAAAGCATGTCCCAGCGGCCCCCGTAAGACTCCACAAAGGCTCTTTGGGTTAAGCCTTCTCTAAACTTGACTGCGTTCGGAACAAAAGGCCTAGATGCCACTCAGCCATACTGTTTTACTGACTCCTGACAATGGACTGCATATCTTATTTAAAATCTGTAATGTACTGTTCTCTATATGAAGCACAGACCTAAAAACAAAGAGAGGATCATCATTTTTCCATGCTAGAGAATCTTTCCAATTTAAAATCATGACATCTTTGACCTGAAAGTGATGAAATCCATAAGTCCGTCTAGCACGTTATTGCTGTTGAAACACGTATTTAAAAAGTGGCATTTGGGATTTGGGGATTTTGGTAAGCCAGCATGCGCTTTCTGTTCCTGTCTGTCTCTTCGTCTGATACAACAAGGAAAGATTAAATTGTCTCTTAGTTAAAACCTCTGTTAGTTTAGGGACTTTTTACTCTTAGTTGTAGCTGGATAATTCCCCAAGTCTTTGTCACCGCGAAGGCTGGGGAAACCAGGGGATTTTTTTTTTTCCGCACCTATTAAACCAAACTCAAAATGTCACCGTAAAGATGGGCAAGAAACACACTTCCTCTTTTTTGCTTTCGGTTTCCTGTATTTTCGATGCGAAGCGGGGGCGTTGAACAGTGAGTGAGTGCAATAAAAAACCCTAAAACACAAAGAGACTTTGCTCATTAGGTGGTGACAGACGTTTCGGCCCACATTTCACAACAGCAGCCATTGTCGGGGGCTGAGGGACGTGTGTGTGTGGTACGTCGGGGCCTGGGTGAATGACAGAGCTTAAGAGCCGGCTTCTGTTAGTCATTGTACATTACCGTTAACACGTCTGACTGCCTGGCACCGACTCCACTCCGCAAGAAGGAGCGTGAAATCCCATCAGACGGTACAATCATGTCTCACACACACTCATATATAAACACAGTCATGTCATAGTTACACTCAACCCCCCTGCAATGCCTCTTGCGGACTGGTTTTGCCTGGTGATAGATTTGGTTGGCAGGCACCGGGGGAGGAGTCTGTGTGCCCTCTTGTCTGCTTGGCGAATAGGCTTTGACTCAGCTTTCTGGCACTGAATCTGGTGGAGGAGGGTGAAGTTCCTCTGGACGCTCACAGGCAGCAGGAATCTATTAATACTGGCAATATACATGCTGAATTCCTTTTATTTAAACCGAGTTTTATGCCTAAAAACAATCCGTTATTTTGTCTAAAAAGATATCCATAAGAAAAACCCAACATGTGTAATTGGTGTGTGATCCTAGAATGTAAAATCCCCTTCGTGTCATTAAACCCCCTAAATTCCCTGAATCATCAAAGACATGACCTCTGTGTCACCCATAGGTGTTAAGGCCCTGACTGTTAGTTAAAGCTGCTGTGATTCATATTTTCATAACAACAATAGCTCAAATGATTGTGTGTCATGTGGATGAGGTTCATAGTAATGAACCAATAGATAATTATGACCTGACTCTGCAGTTCCCCTACAACTATTCATAAAGTTTTAGCATCTTTCACCTAATTGTTTTGGTTTTAGGGTCTGCAGCTTTATTGTTTGATTCTCTCACTCATCAACTTTGCTTTGCTTTACTGCACCAACCAGCAGTAAGACAAAGTTAGCGACTAGACGGTGAACATAGTAATTTAGAGCCAAATTTTTCAGGAGTTGCTAGAACAGAGAATAAGGATGTTGACTATAGGACTTAAATTCATCATGTGACCAGAAACACAAGACCAAATGAAAGCTAATGTCACTCCATATCTGCTGGATTTCTCAATAAGCAAAATTGCTGCATCAGCTTAAAAGCTGATATGTCAGTGTTATGTCTACATTTTGTTTCAGTTGCCCAAGTGGCCAAAATAATTAAGTAATGCAAAGGTAGTTTTAAAAAAATTCTTTCACTGAAATATTAAAGGATGAAACATATTAAACAAGCACAAGTACCTATGATTCATTGTGGTGTTCCATTGCTTCCTCTATAATGGCATTTGTGTTTTCTTAAGGAATGAACTGTCCTCTGATATTAATCCTGTTCATATCAGCCACTATGGTGATAAAGAGGTGAGTGACATGCTATAAGGTCAAACTGTGGATGTACACCCTCAACACACCTGCACGCTATATTCTTTATTTTCTGAGCTTTCTAATGAAGAAGAGGCCTCTTACACTGAGTGACATGAGCATGATATTGCCTACATTGTACGAAACAGAAACAGGTCCATCTCAGCCATGCATAAAAACTTCTGCTATTTCCGCTTGTGCAATATGCAATTTGAAAATGTGCAGAGAAACAGCTGGATAGAAACACTGCATTGCAAAGAGTGTAAAGCCATTGCAGTGTCAAGCGTAAGTCCACCTGATCTTGTGGAAAATAATAGGCCATTATTTTAAAACAGCTCACAGACACATACTCCCGCATTGACGAACATAATCCATCACTGTAAATCAGACATCTCAATTTGTTCCTCACATTTTTTTCCAACAGGACTTTATAAGACAACATTGATTGCAGATTTAACGCTGTCAACTGCAGCTTCATTCAGCTAGAAATGAATGAGGACAGGTTACCGCACATCTCATGTCTTATCGTGCTGCCTCTTCTCTGCTACTAAAAGTACATGTACCAGTAACCCCTAATTGAAAATGAAAAACTAGTTCTATTAAGTGTGGTAATTAGCAGCTTGGGAGAAATTAAGGGTTGTCTCAGTTAACATGATGGATGGCACCTGTTAGCACAGCGCTCTGTCTCTGTCAGCTGTTTTTAATGGATTTTTAAAAACAATAACCCTGACTTCCCTAGATGCCCAATCTTGAAAAAGAATACTTGGTAATTTCTGACAAATACATGGTGGATTTAGAAAAAAAATTCCCTCTTTAAAACACAACCTACTTTGTCTTGATGGTACTTCTATATAATAGTTTATACAGGTTTGTTTCTTATCAATCATCTGAGCACAAACTTAAATCATCGGTAAAAACTTTTTCTCGGGATGTGACATTTATCAGAACTTGTTTTTTCCACAGTTACATAAGCGTTGGAATACCTTCAGGCACACTGGCTATTTTATTATAAAGTGGTTGGTGCACCTGATGTTTTTGGCACCACTACAATAAACTTTTTATCTCTTTGGTGATAAAAAATCTCTGCCTTAATGCAATTTTACCCACCATGATTAAGTATGTGCTAGAGCTGCACTGTAAAATATTTACAAAAATACGCTGCAGTCATCGCTCACCTCAAATGTTCTTTAAATCATGAGTGATGAATGTTTCCCAGAGAGCTGCTTTTTACTCAGTACTTAGCGAGAAAAAGGCCTGCAGCTCTGCAGTTGTTGATGGCAACTGATCTGAGAGGAAGTTGGCTTTGAAAAATCCCAGCCTGCACAGAGATATAGAGTCATGTTGGTTAAATGTTACATACCATAAATATCACATTGGCATTGAACTTTCATGACGAATATGTGGTTCCTGTCACGTGTCTCTTTGTGTTTTCACAGAATGTTTCCCAACTCTGAAACTACATTTATGTCGTCAGATAAGTCGTCTTTTGGTAAGTGTGTTGTTTAAGGTAACTATGAGACATGAAATAAGACCCAGAAATCCAGAGTAACTAATTCATGAATTTGATGACTGAACAATTTTACGACTCTGGAAAGTTATCCCAGCAGCAATTATTTTATCTTTTGTCACTGCTATCACAAGATAAAAAGTAAAAATACGGCATTCATTATCTATCAAGAAAGTGTGATTGCATATATTTGATTGGACAGTCCAGTGTAATCTCCTTTATGCAATCATGTGTTTGACAAAGTGTTGAACCTCGCTCCATCCTCACTTGTGAACGACTGAGTCTTTCCAGGATGAACCTTTCATACCCAATCATGATACTATCACCTGTTACCAATGAACCTGTTTACCTGTGGAATGATCCAAACAGGTGTTTTTGGATCAGTCCACAACTTTCATTGTGCCATCAAATTCAGAATAAGCAGATATTTACAAAAATCAAACATTAACATTGTCTTGTCTTGTACTGTTTTCAATTTAAACAATTAGCAAATTATCACATTCAGTTTTATGTATGTTTTTTGTATGTTAGCCTGCTGGCATTTGCTAATTATCAGTAAACACAAAGCACAGCTGAGACTGATGGGAATGTCACTAGTTTTGCAGTTATTTGGTCATTAAAACTTAGAACTGATGATGGTGCTGGATGAAAAGTTAATGGATTATAATTGATTTTTACAATTCATCCCCAGGAGCATGCATGTACCAAATTTGATGACAATCCATCCAATAACAGTCAAGACATTTCACCGAAACTACAAATGTCAACTTCATGGTGAGTCAGGGTATCAATAAAGGAGATCAATCAATAGAAACAATGAATCAAAATTTCTGACAATCCATCTGTTAAGCTGAGATTTCAGTCTGGACCAAATGACTGCCAGTGGTTGCCATCCACAGAACTACTAGTGTGGCTAAACACGACAGAAAGCAAACAGTAATACAACACTTCGGTCTCTCTAACATTGAGACACACTGAGTATTTTTTGTGGTTTTCACCCATTTTCGAAACACACAGTGAAACTGACCTCAGCAGTTCCTCAACAGTTCTACTCTGTTCCTCTGTTTCACTTCAAAAAGTCCGGGGCAATAGTTGCAGCAGAAATTGGGTATTTTAGTGGTTCCTGCACCTGAAGAGAGAGACAGGGGAGAAAGATCAGTGGGATTTCCATCAACCTCGATCTGACCAAGTGAGCTGTCAGATTTCTTCTGCCTGTTTCATGCGCGTCTCAGAGGAATACAACTCTCCTTTCCTACTCTCAGTGAGACTCGACTGTAGTCGCCGTCACAAGGCTATACAGGAACTCTATAGGGAGTATGACGTGACTGCGGGAGAGTGACAGCTTTTTTTGTGTGGGTTATTTTGTGAATATTTTTATTTTAAAACTAGTTGGCTGAGTCAAAACACCACTGCGCGTCTCCGTATTGCGCTGGAATTCAATCAAAGCTGCAGCACGCGGGCCCGTGCTTTTCAGCGCGCTTTGATATCGAGAAGGCAGCGCGGTGTTTTGACAGCTTTCAGACTGTGATGGAGAGAGAAAAAAAAGGGCGGGGGGTAAAGGGAGAGAGACGGGAGAGGAAAAGGGAGTGGGGGGAGGTGGGTGTGGCAGAGAAGGAATCCTGGGCTGCTCAATGTCACACGAGGACTGCAGGGGAAATATAAGGGGGGGTGGGGGGAGGTTAGAAGGACGAGCTTATCAGTGTGTTTATGAAGATAGAGGGGAGCAGGTTGGCAGCGTAGACCACAACAGGATGGACGAGTCATCCGAAGAGAAGAGATACACCAAGGAGCTCGTGGAAACACACACGTATAACATGCACCGTCTTTCCTCTCTCACACACATGCTCACATTATGTCGAGCAACGCTGCAGAAAGGCTCAGGGTGTATGGATATTTAATGAAACACCCCCACTCTCATCCTCCACCAAATCTGCTCACTAGCACGGGAGTCCAATGGAGGAGGAAGAGGAAAGTAGGGCACGTCTGCAGATTTAATGAGGCAAAAAAAAAAACGCCTGTATGACAAGCTTATGTTTTCTCCTCCAGCAGAGCCGCTCTCTTCAAAAGACAGACTCCATTCTTCTTCTGACACACAGCCGCTGAATTCAGCGCTATTGACGCCATCTCGCTCGATTTCTTTCAATTGTAAAATGTTGGATTTTTGTGGATACTTAAGAGCGGGGATGGAGGCCAGAGTCCCATCTACTGAATGTCACCGCAATCACGTTTGATCGGTTTTTAGAATGTAATCCCATTGAAAAGGCTTACAGTGCATTCAATCTCAAACCTCTTTTCATTTCAGATGTATATGAGGTTGAGTCACAATGCAGCATTGGGGCACATTAACCAGACATCATTAACTCAAGAATTCTCCTCATATTTGTATCCGCAAGAAAATGCTTAAAAACTTGCACTGGGGTGGAAAAATCTAACCGCTTCAATTAGCATAAAGTGCAAAAGTGACAACAAAAGAAGAAGTTTTCAGATGATCGTTAGGCCTGAGGGCAAACCAGCCTGAAGATCCACCGTGCTAGTTCCTACATGGTTTTCTCTGATCCAACCACAGAGCTCTGAGAGATGCTCTATTTTAGGAGAGATGTGCTCAAGCCTCTTTGGTTTGGCTAAAGAACACATACAAATGGGCACACGTGTATATACTTCAAAGCAAGTGCACATACTTGAGAATCAGTTTGCACCAGCGTCAGTGGACAATCAGGACAACACTGGCAGCCGTGTGTCCAGACGCAGCTGAATATGTGTCCAATTACATCCTGAGGTCTGTCACTGCTCACATTTGTGCTCCCTCATAAGACCTTGTTTACCGGCAGATTTTACACCAAGTCATTGTATCTCTAATTGAGGACACGGGTTGTTTTCAATGAGGTGGTCGGGTTTTACTGACCCGGTGTGTGGCGAGTGGCGACGTGACTCGTATGTTTGTTCAAAAGGTGTCGCAAAGGCAGATTTTTCTGGAGAGGCTGTCACTTTGTTTGTCTACATTCTTTGCTGCAGGGAATCGTGGTGTGACAGTGTGGTTTGCGGTCAGGGTGACATTGGTGAGAAAAAGAAAATGGCAGACATGGAAATTAGAAACTGCTTTTAATTACAATTTTTTTTTAGCACAATTATTTCACCATCTGCTTCAAACCCTTGCTTTTGATTCCCACAAGAAAGATTTATGATTGTTTTACGTCCTCTGTGTCTCAGCAGCTCTTTGAAAAAACCCCTGCCTGAAATCTAACGACAGCCGCAAACAAGTGCTGTTACATAAAAGCCTGATGTTTCTTTTTTCCATCCTTATGTCAAAAAGAGGCCCTGTCAATATGTGCCTGTGTGTGTGTTTTTTTTTCTCCCGTCTCGGTCTGAAATGAAAGATGCATCTCATTGCGTCGACTTTAAAAGCGTCTGTCATTTTCGCCCTGGGTGAGCTGGAAGGAGAGAAGGGGATGCAGGTAGCGAGGCAGAGGGAGAGAATGAAAGAAGGATGCTGTTCGGAGTGTGTTTGATTGCTGTCTGATTACAGCCGCTCCTGGTGGGACGGGCTCGTTCAGACTTTCTCTCGCAAACACATCGCCGAGTTCATTAGAGGCCTGCTGAAATCAGATAGCCGGACTCGCGTCACCATCACAGTCGGGACGTGGTCATGAGCGCGCATACAGAATGTGCTCAGACATCCACAAAGGCGCTCTGCTGTGTGTGTGTGTGTCTGTTCTTTCCGAGCAATAATGTTTCAATGTAATGTATTCAGTGCCTCGTGGGAGTATATGAATCGCAACGCTCTTGACTTTCTCATGCTAAAACTGCATGCATATTCTATACCATGCAACTGGCTCTTGCTTTTTTGTGTGTGTGTTGCCGGCGGTTTCATAATGGCTTTCTGCTTTGCCTCTGGTGGATATGGATGGATTGAGCATCTCTCATCGGGAGGACATGGAGGACAGGAAGGAAGAGAGAGCGAGGCCAAGCCGAGCGGGCCTCGTGGGAGTGTGACGGAGGGGTGCGTGGGCGGGGATCTGGGGCCCCATCCGTGCCATCGTACCCCAAGGCGTCCCTCTAAAGTTACCCGCTGTCTGTGGCTGCGGCCAGCGGCTCTCACATCACCACAATTATTAAAGCACCGCTGTAACCAGATACCTTTAACCGAACCCACATCGCCATCATATTTTGGTCGGCATGTATGCGGCCACTCACACATACACGCTGTTCCTCTTCGTGCATCCACCTAACCCCCGTCTCCTTCAGCCCCTTTAACTACCTCTAATCCTCTTACCCAATACCACAGTACAGGCCGCATTATTACAGGTCCAGTGTGGTTAATGAGAGATGTGAGGTGCCAACAAGGTAAATCACTTATCGCTAACTTGCGCCGGCACTGTGACAACACTGCCAACGCCGGCCTGTTTATGTGAAGAAGAAGCAAAGTTAATTTTATTTGTTGGCCACATGAGTCACGCTGCGAAGCTTTGTCGCCTCCCATAGTTAGACTCGTGTTCAAAAACACAGGCGTCAACATCCGTCCGTCTCCCTAAACTAGATTGAAATATGTAAAGACCTTTCAGTGTGCGTGCCCTCGCTTTTATATCTGTGATTAAATAGGGCCACACAGCTAGGAAATGAGTACACTGAGTAATGCTGTGGATGTATTGATTTTCTGTCTCTTGCCTCCCTCGCTGTCTCCTCCCCTCCAGCAACACATCCCCCTTGAAGGAAGCTTCGCCTGAGCCTGTATGAGCCTCTGTATGTGAGGACTACTTCTCCACCCTGCACCAAGGGAAGAAAGGGTGGAGTTTCCAGAGGTGGAGGGATACACACCAATGCCCTGTGGTCATCCCTGAGAACACTGGTTTCTCTGACATGCCCTCAAGTCTGAATGAGGCTACTGCCACCTCCACCTGACTTTGGTGTGAGTGGATCACTACAGATAGGCTGCAGGGGGTTACAAGCATTCCTCCCTGTGTGTGTGTGTGTGCTGCCATTGTGCTCCATGTTCCTGAGAGGCCTGCTTTTGAGCCTCCTCTTAAGCAGAAGTTGGTTGTCAGCACTCTGGGAAGAAGCAGACGACAGACTGGTTAGTACTCAATCAGCACTCCACCAGCTTATCAGAGGCCGGGCATGGACCCACAGTCAGGGGCTCTCCTCACGCTGTCACCCTGCTTGTATGTCACCGAGGGCCACACCTTCACACAGAGACCATTAGGCCTGTCAGAGTGCATGTAAGCCTGCAGGGTCAACTCCTCACCTAAGAGCGTTCTGTCCATCTCCTGTCCATGCTGTGGTCATCAACCTATAAAATCTGCCAAACAGAAGCCTAGTAATGTAGAGAGAATCTAGAGGGAATGTAACAGGATACTTTTATACTGTGTGCTTTGTACAGTACGGTAGAAAGTGACAATGTACATTTACATGAGAATTGTACTCAAGTGCAGTTTTGAGATGCTTATACTTCAAATTGAGTGTTTCCATTTTACTTTATAAAACCACAAATGTCACCTCATGGCAAAAAGAGCATATACAATAAGCATTGTTATTCAGTAAGTTAGAGTAACAGTATTTAATGCCAACAGGCTAAATGCAGCCTAAATGTTCAACAGCCTAAATCCATCACATTACCATTATAGGTATATACAGACCATTTCAACTCAATGTGCAATATACTGTATATAAATATCCTCTACCCCTCCAGCTACTCCACATCACACCCACATCCCCCCCCAACCCTAACACCCCCCCCCCAGGAGGCCGATAACCCAGAGGACACTGACCTAAATGGATGGGCAGAGTAATGGTCTACACGCCCCCAAGCATCTTGTTATAATGACAGCAGAATGGTTGTGACTGTCTGGGTGCTCTCGTGCACTGATCTGATTTCTACCGCTCTGTCGATGGAGGCGATTGGTACAAGAGCAGCGGATGTCAGGGATGAAGAGGTGTGATGCACCAGTGGGAATGAAGGAGTGATCTGAAGCAAGGGGAACACGCCATCATGGAAAACAGCCGCTGCACTGGGGATTGGAAACAGAGAGAAAGAAAGAGGAGAAAGTTGGGAAAGTTTTAAAAAAAAAGTGATACAGGGGAAACCTGGGAGAGCTCAGGAAACAAAGGAGAAAGATAAAGAGAGACACTTAAAATGGAAAGAGAAGGTTTTGAGCGAAAGGGAGAAAGATTGATGGCGAGGGGAAAAAGAGAGAGAGAGTGCAAAAAAAGGAAAGAAGTGGAAAAAGAGAAAAAGCCAGGGGGCTAATGGGCTCTTGGCTAATCAATCCTGAGTGATGGCCACTTTAGAGTGGGCCAGGCTGACAGATGGAGACCATCCCTCTGCTTTAGCTCTCCCCTGACTCCCCAGCTCCTAACTCATTGCACAGGAACATATCAGCACCCACCCGGCCGACCTCAGAGGGCGTCTGACATCACGTACATGAAACGCACATACGGAGACGCAGTCGGCCCAGCCGGGGTCCATCACATTGGCCGATTCATTTATCACATGTGAAACGGCCGTATCAGGGGTCCATTCTGTTACTCCTGATGTGGATGAGTTTGAATGAGTGCAGCATCAGTTGTAGATTGATTCTCCATAAGGATTGATTGGACTAAATGAGCGCTGGGATCGATGGCTGGAGATAGGAGGGGTGGAGGGTGAATGAGTTACTACTCAGGCAGCCACATGGTACTTTTGTACACTTGTCCTCAATGAGCAGAAAGAGGAGAAACTGTTCCATTTATACAAGATTACTGTAAATCAGCGATGTGCTACCGCAGCAAGAAAGACACACATTTTCCACATCGCTGTGCAAACCCACAGCACGTGGACAGAAATGGACAGGAGGATAATGAATGGAAAAAAGGGAAAATAGATGCTATTTAAAGAGTCTCAAGATGGTGTAGTTTTTAATAATATGCTGTAATCCGTGCTGAAGCAACTCCCACTGCAGTGTCAGGAGCACAGCCATTAACAACACAACTAACAATGTAATATTTCTATTTCACATCACAACCATAGTCCCAGCATTAGAGGTTGTTTACAATCTTGTACTGAAACCAAGCCAGGGTCCAAAACAGGGCCAGACAAGGAAGCGGTGTCATAAATTGCACTCTGCTGGCCCTGTTAAAAAAGATTAAAGGGAAGAAAGTAGAATCCAGTGACAGGCTGCTTGGACAGGGGGTGGATGGAGGACTGCTATCAGCTCCTAAAGGACAGCAGGAGGCAGGGGAGGAGGAGGAGGACGACAGCGCTGAGGTCTCTGCTGATAGATATGCAGCAGACAGTCGCTTTCTGCCCACACTATCAGCAGGGATGCTGCCACTGGGTCATGCTCGCAGACACACAAGCCTCTTATGTAGCAATGCCAACAGCTGCAGGGCTCCAGTTGCTACTGTGTGCTTGTTTGCTTCGACGCGCGCGTTCATCGCGCACACATGCGTGTGTCACTCATGTTTTCTTTGTGTGCACTAAATCAGCGCTTTATACAATCCAGCGCATTGTCTGCTCCGTCCTTTGCCAATCCGCTTGCAAGGGAACGGCTCTGTTTTCCTCACCCAGCTGTCATGTCAACAGTCAGCCAGTCAGTCGGTAAGACATTTAGCGAGGCAGCAATGCAATTCTTCTCCTAGACTCTGCTCGGGCTTAGATCCTCCACTTCCTGAGCCATGGAAAAGGGTCAAAGCACAAGCCGCAGATGGCAAAACCCGGGCCGAGCTTTGGAGAAATCCAACTCTGCGCATGGTTGGAGAGCTCGAAGGTCGAAAAGGCAGAGAGAGGGGAAAAAGAAATGGATCTGGCTGGAAACGAGGGAGGAAAGTGAGCAGAGACAGGCCGTTTGTTTCCATAAGCCAGCACACACACACGCACACACACTGGAACACATCCACTAGGATTAAGCCAGAAACTGTATTGCCTTACAGATTAAGCATATTCATTTTCATACCTCTTCATAATTTCCAGGGTTAAGTTCTAACAGTGTTGACTTAGCAGTGATGCATGATGGTAAGATCACAAGCCTTCCTATATGTCTTTCTGAGCAGTGAAAAGCGCCTTTGAGAATATAAGCTTCTAATCCGTTGACATTTTGAAAAGCAAAGTCTGGCCTCTCGGTACTGTGAGAAAAAATCACCTGCTGAGCTTGGTAATTGAACAGCGTTGTTCTGCTATTATTATCCCGGTTCACCTCGGAGAGGCTGACATGCTCAATAATGAAGTCTTTGGTAATTAAGTTAGCTGATTAGGGAGGTGATATATAATTGAAATCACAGGGAATAGTCACGAGGAGTGTCTCTGTTTCACTGTTTGTCAGAGACGGGATGAAAAATGTCCTCTTTGCAGCCCTTTGTGGCAGGTTACTTGAAAAATCAATTACTCATGACACATTAGTAATTGAAAAGTTCAATATTTTACGAATTACTCAACAGCAACAGTTTGCTACATTATGTATTGCATTACCTTCTACTTCTCAACACAGCTCCAGCAACTTTGACAACTCCAAAACCTCCAATATTCTCAAAGTAATGTGTGACTGTTACTACATTTCATATTGTAATCCCTGGAACTTGCAGTCAAAGAGAGGTCAACAACTACAGACTCATTACTAAAGAAATGATGTAGTTTAAATATATCTACCTTCATTACAATGATTATGGGAGAGATTCTGTTTTTGTATCATGTTGTGAAAAGAAGCATTAAAAAGTCCCTGCAAGGACGTTTTAACACCTTTCCTCAAGGAGCAGAATAGACGTCGGTTTAGAGCGAACAAATGATTCTGCCTGGGCGCTCCCGGACATGAGTTAGTCATTAAGGACTGAAAATCAAAAAAAGTGAAGTGCTAATGCTGAACAAACACCCTTTTCGTCACACCCTCTCGGTCGATGCCTGGAGCCTCCGGTGAAAGACGACGCCGGGCGGCAGAAGGCGGCGTGCTGAACAGGTGACAGCACAGCCCCGTCCCTCCCCGAGACGAGCAGCCAGGCTCAGTTTACTGTAGAAAGTCACACAGCAGATGGTGTCCAAGGAAGTGAATTAGCACCGAGAGGCCGTGTCTGCACACACCAGATGGGGGTAGAAGAAGAGACAAAGAAACTGGGGGAGAAAAACAATGACATAAAGGCCGAACAGCCAAGGTGGAGAAGGGGGTGGGGAGGGTGGAGGTGGGGGAGTTAGGCTTTGTGTGGGCTCATTTGTTTGTTTGCTTGTGTGTGTTGGTGCCTTTGTTGGCCCAATGCAAGCCTCGGCCAAGTTCACGGGCCTGTCGACTGTGATTACACCCATTCATCGTCTCATTAATAGGCCAGACCTCATGTGTAACACTTCTCATTTTGATGATAATTTTACATGTGTTGTGCAAAAGCAAAGCTGTTCAAACAGGCAAACTTGTGTTTTGTTTTCGGGGTGAAAAGGTGGAGGTGTCGCTGGCGAAAACCGGGGGAGAGGGTGCCTCGAGTGCTGAAAGGAAGAGGGTGAAAAAAATGAAGCTTTTTTTCCACCAAAAAATAAAAATCGTAGCGTATTCCTCAACCTGTTTCTAATTTGACATTTTTCTCTTTTGGCCTCTTTCCTCTTCCAGCAACTTTCTTGCCCTGTGAGGTTTCTTTCGAATCTCAGAGCGAAAGCGGGGCCCCGATACTTGATAGGAACATATTATACGGGTGACAAATCGCCCTCTTTCAAAAACAGAAATGAGCGCTGCAATTTGTGTCGAAGCTGGAGGGGAGCGGCCATGTTTTGGTCAAGGTAATCTCACGGTGTCAGTGGTTCAGGAATGGGCTCTGGAATGTCAATAAGGGGGGGGAAAAGGGCAACGCGACTTAAATGCCACACAGATGTGGCCTATCAGTGATGCAATCGAGCGAGGAAATGGGTTGTAGCGCTTTCGGCTGCTGGCGTTGTGTTTGGAAGCTGTTAACTTTACGCGTCGACTGTACACAAGACTGTAACTTGAAAATGTCAGAGTAAAGTTGTGCTGTAACCTAACTCTGAAAATGTCCCGGGCTATCTTGTTTTTCAATCTCCCTCTCTGTCCACGCCCCTCCAAAGCCCATCTGGCTGTGATTATTGGCCGTGGCCTAATCCAGCACTGTGTCCCTTTTGACACAGCGGGGAGGGCCAACTCTCCGTTGTCTCACTCATCCCTCTTCTTCTTCATTCCTTTTTCTTCTCCGTCTCTCTTTCCCTCATTCTCTCTCTCTCTCTCTCTCTCCTTTTCGGCCACCCTCCGTTTAAACTCTCGTTCCTTCTCCTCTCTTTGCCTGGCTGCCGCTGCATCTGTCACTGGCCGAGCAGCAAGCGCCTGTGTGGCACTCTGCCAACGCTGACAGCTGGCAGAGAGAAAGAGAGAGAAAAATAAACGGCGGAGGAGAGAGGGCAAAGAGAAAAAGGGAGGGTGGGAGGGTGAGGGAGGGAGGGTGGTCGATAAATATCAGCACAAGTCAAAAATTCCAATATCACCTTCCTGACTGCACACAACATTGCAGAAGTAGCAGGGGAAATCAATGATAGTGTGACAGATAAACAACATAAAGGAGTGATACAACAACAAAAAAAACTGCATGAGGACGGAGGGCATCTTTTGTCCTTCAACTTTGGAGAGATTACTCCTCTTATTTTCTCCTTTTCGAAATATGTGTTTCCTTATGCTTCTGGCCATATTGGAAGTGGATTGAAAATACTATAAGGCCCCCCCTTTTTTTCTCTTCCTGTTGGCAGGCAGCCACATTTCATGACAGTGGTCCACTCAGGAAGAGAGCTCTGAATGGACTGCTACTATTTTATTGACCTTTGTTTGTTTACAGGAGGAAATAAATAATCAGCGGATGGATTTTGTGTCGTGCCGAGCGACCACAGAAGGATCCTCGGTGCTGGAATTTTGCTCGTTATCCCCGGAACAAGTCCTCCAAATTAAACGACAAACCGCATTGCTTGTAACTGCTCTCCAGTGCGACACATACAGTGCAGGCGTTTTTCTGTTTGACATCTCTACGGGTGGGATGACGTCATGTGTCACGGCCCTCCAAACCCGTTACAAATGGCTGTTGAACCATTGAACTGTTTTCTGATCAGACATGACTGTGGCTAAACTGAGACTATGTTACTTTTGAGAGAAGAAATTAAAAGCTCCTTTTGTCAGTTCAGTAGCCTCGGGGAGTTTGCTGCCACAGCTCTGGTTGTTCACATGCTATTTATTTAAAATGCCTACAAATACTCTTTTATTTCCTTTACATTCATGTTGAGAGTAGCAGAGGAACTGATGCATAAAAAGCACAAATTGGTGCATAAAAATTCACGAGAATGCAGGAAATACAGCGTCTGACATGACTTCATGACCCCTGGGGCATGGGGCCACTGTAGCTTGTTTTTCCACATTGGAAGTGGCAACTGTAGACAGTGAACAGAAACGCTGAGGAAACGAGAAACGAGCAGTGGAGTGAAAGTCCAATGCTGTGTTGAGGCATCCATCCGCCTCGACCTCCTCTGCGGGGCCGCAGTTGTTTTTCTTGGGTACAGTCACTGCAAAAAGATGTGGTTTGTGAAGTGGTAGAAGATGTTGGGCTGCTCATTACATGTGACCAAGAGAAGTCCCAGGATGCATTGCTTCACTCAACATCCTGCTGAATGACAGACTGCAGCAGGCCAGGGTGGGCTCAACACTACGGGGTGGTCTGAACAGCTTAGACACTATTTTAAAGCAGCAAGACGTTAATGATATATAATACGTTTACATTAGCTAATAATGCAGAGAGAAGGTAGGTATTAAATCTCAACTGTGTGAAAGTGGGAGATTCTGCTTCATATGAACTTGCAGCGTTGTCAAGTAGACGTCCAGCGACAGATTAGTAAAAACGCCCACTCTCCTGATGCAGCGTCATTCTTGTGTTAGTGTTTAATCCTGCAGGCGACGCTGGGGGAACACACTGGGCGACCCGTCTTATAAATATCTGCAGCGTGTTTATTTGGCAGCACAACGCTATTCTTTCACTCCTCTGCCTGCAGCGTTAAAACAACAGTGGCATGTTTACAGTATATACATACCGATATACGAGAGCTCTAGTGGAAAAATATTTCTGTATTTCGCAGTCTGGAATCTCAGGAATCACAAGGGTCCTCACTCTGACAACAGAGGGGAGGACTGCAGAGGGGATTTAGGGGGGAGGGACGAAACAAAAATGCAGCATTCAGGCGAAGGAGAAGGCTTGTTGTTGCACTTTTTAGGCTGTGATGACAGAATGTTTTATAATGAAAATAGATGTGGGGGACTGGAAGAGATTTACTGAGATGTTCAGCAGGTCGTGTGAGGAGAAGCGAAAGAAAGTCCAGATTTGTTTCCACTGTGGTCCTCAAACATGCACGACAAGCAGCAACACTCGAGAGAAATGAAGCTTTTTTTCCTGCGCAGAATGCAAAACGGTTCAGTCGCACTTGGGAGTGAGCCGGCCGTAGTAAGTCTGATTAAACGGTGGGGGAGGTGGGCAGCGAGAGAGAAGGAGCAAATCTCCATTTTTCCATCTGGAGAATGTATGTCAGTGGGCTGCACTATCTGCCTGGCACACATCTCTCCCTCTCTCTCCTTCTCTCTCTCTCTCGCTTTCTCAGCCTTTGTGAGTGGGGCTGATTCAGGGCAGTGAAGTACAGTAGTCTGTTGCCAGTGCAGTCAATTCATATTCACAGTGCGTGTTCCGCACTCCTGCACGACACACACACACACACGCTGCTCGCTCCCATTGACTGGCTAATGGATGAATTGAAGAGGTCTATCCGGGCAGCACATATTCAGTTCATTAAAGTCACAGTCGCTCTACTGTAACAGCCTTTTTCATATCTTCAGATGCTATAAGGCAGCTGGGTAACGATGCTGTAATGTCAAGTGAATTAAAGAACATTGACACTACATGGCCAAAAGTACGTGGACAGCTAAACATCTCACTTATGAAACTGTGGACATCTTACTCACAAATCATGTGCATTAGTATTTGACAGTCTCTTCACTTCTTCTTCCTCAAGATTTGGGAACCAGGCTGCAGGGGGTTGCTCATTGAGCATTGAGCCACAACAGTGGCGTTGGGCACTGATTTTGGGGCAGTAAGGCATGACTCATAGTTGGAGTTCCACTTCATCTTTTATTTACCTGACTTTATACAAGAGGGCATTGTCATGTTGAAACAGGAAGGGGCCTTCCCCAAACTGTTGCTGCAAAGTTGGAGACACACATCCCATGTGTCATACTTTTGCCCATCTTAAACTCAAATGCAAAGAGGAACATGCAAAATGCCGAACATATGATATCTTGTGAGGTGAGAGAGGACTACATGCTTGAATATTTAAAGGAATAGTTCCACATTTTGGGAAACATGCTTAGTCGCTTTTTTTTTTTTTGACGAGCTTGTTGAGCAAATATCAGGACAGGATGTAAAAAAATTAAATAATTAGATGTTCTGTTCGACGCTGGAATCAGAGGAGACATTCACCCTCCTGTCATCATTCAACAGTGGCGCGGATTCAGAGGCGAGACGAACCCGACGAGGCGGGACGCCACTCCTCGTTAGTTCAAATTATTCCACCGGTCTGTGCGATCAATAAGACCTTGGAATGTATCTCCTAAATAGGTAATGGAATTTCAAACTTCTTAGATTATCAACAATGCTTGAGGGAATATCCCCCTGGCACAAACACAATTATATGCACACTCTCTCCTCCCCAGAAACCTCCCCATGCCCCAAATTGAATTAGAGCTTTAATGAAGAAGTTATTTACCTCAGCCTGTATAACCCTGAGCGAGAGAGAGCAAAGACAGCCCTGGTATAGTAGAAACAAAGACCCACCACAGCCTGTTCCTTTATCCTAAACCCATATGCACCAGTTGATTTATAAGATAGTTTCTGTGTGTGTGTGTAAGTTAAACAGATGGCGATGATGTCTGAGCAAAGAGGAGCTGTGCTGTGTGCATCTGAGAACTTTGCTCACACTCTGTTTCCTGTGTTGTGGTTCCAGTGCCAACAGCTGTAGGGGAAGTAAGAGGGTGTTTGTGGGTTAGGCACTTGTTTGTATATATATACTCACTATGTGTGTGAGCGTACACGGCCCGTTCTTCCAGCTCCCTGCTGGGGCTGCTCTATTTCCTGGTTGCAGGTGCTGCAGTGAGATCACTTCCTGCCGGCTTCCCCCCCCATGTGTGTATCCGTGGGCTCCAGCCATTTCCTGTCCGCAGGGAAGAGGTAAGCTATAGGAAACAGGATGAGCATCCCGGGCAGGAGGGGTCAGAGAGGGCTGGGAGAAGTGGAAGGAGGGGGTGATGACCCTGGAAATAGGGGAGAGGACCACAGATACATGCACCGTATCAGAGCTGGTTTCCTTGCTGAGAGGAGATAGTGATGTCTTTTTTAACATTAGGCGCTCACAAGAAACTGTCTTTATATTCTTGTGTTTTCAGGGGAAGTTAAGGGGAAATCGCAGAATGTCTATAAATAAAGTTCACCTTTATTTTGAACACATGATTCACCTTAATATGAAGGTCATGAAACAGGATGACAGTATAGGTCAACATTTTGAGAGCTACTCTCATTTGCTTGCTTGTTAAGCATTAGATGAGAAAATTGATTGGCGCCACTTGTCATCATATTTTGCTCATTATGACATCATCTGCTTGCGACATGAGTTGGTTGGTTGGTTTTTATTTTACACTATTTTAAACGGGATTTCTCAGACCACTAGAGGTCCGTTTATATAGGGTTGAAAAAAATTATTCAATCATAAGTCGGACAATTGCAAATGCAATGTCGCAGATAGTGATTAACGTAGCCAGGATGACTAAAGGTCAGAAGTCGTGATGATGATGAAGCGAACCCTCATGTTTGTTTCCCGTCTTTAACTATGTCATATTTCCTTTAACTGACAAGAAACTTTGCTTCCAACCTTGAAAATCACTGTCAGACGAGACAGATGTTATTCACGTACACTCACATGTAGTCACACATAGTGTACACCCTGACACACACGGGCCCATTCATTACCCAAGACCACGGGCCACGCGAAGGGCAAGCCCGGGCAAATAAGTCTCTTTTCTGACATTTCTGCAACACTTCTCGCTGTCTGTCATACTGTTCACCTCCACGGGGAAAAAGTGGGCTCTTGTGGAAAACATTCTGTGAAGTCACCTTTTTGAGGAGGGTCTGTATGTGAGTGTTGATGTACGAGGATGTAGCTTCACAAGCTTTCAGAAGATATTTCTTCGCCACCGCTGGAGGTTATTTTGTAATATCTGTCCTTTATAGTCTCCTTTAATAGCTGGTCAGACTCTAGTCAAAATAAAATTGCTGAGGAGCTCCCGAATGTGCTATAACTTTGAAAAGGCCCTGGCGATAGAAATCTTTTTATTATTATGATCAACTGCCCTGTGTGCACAGTAAAATTGGTTTCATCTTAGGGGTCACCTTAAACTTTTACTTCCTCTCTGCCGGAGAGAGAATAAGAAGAAAGGTTAGTTGAAAAGTTGAGTTATCAAGATATGTGATCTGCATCTTTCCAGGAAATTCCTCTCCACTTTACGGCCTATCTCAGCTCCGTCTGAAGATGAGAGGATACATCCGAAGTCAAAGGATGATCCATTCCTATTTTTGCAAACCCTTAAAACCACCCACATGATCCCAACTTAAACCCAGCTCTCAGCCGACCTCTGACCTTTTCATATCCTGTCAGAAGTTGCTGCATCTCTGACTGACACAAGAAGCTTCATCTGCTCGGCTCGCTGCTTATGCTCCGTGTGTGTTTGTGTGTCAAGATTTATGAATGAACCGGCGGGCCGAGCTGGCAGAGCTTCCTGACTTGCTGTGTGTGTCGATGGGACTTCCTGTCAAAAGATGTGTGATTTCCCGTGCTCACACAGCTGGGCTGTTCAGCGCTTTGGGAAAACACCCTTTGCTACATTGAACGCTTGGAG
Source organism: Holacanthus passer (assembly GCA_025331565.1). Classification (NCBI taxonomy): domain Eukaryota; kingdom Metazoa; phylum Chordata; class Actinopteri; family Pomacanthidae; genus Holacanthus; species Holacanthus passer. The sequence goes on along the minus strand of JAFREQ010000018.1, from coordinate 1,948,999 downwards.
AAACATTGGAACTAAATATCCCAGACATACAGTACAATATGATTGAGTTCTGGGTTTTACATTCAGGTTTTGAGAGAATTATTGATAAATAGAAAAAAATGGACCCCTTTTCATTTATCTAGCATTGAAAGCTCCCATTTCTCAATGTTGAGGGCCCTATTTGGTTTTTCCTCGTGCTGATTAAAGGCCGGAGGTACGCAAGGAGTGAGACACACAGTCCTTTAAACTCCGGCATTCTTATGGGCACGTGTCATCGCTCTACTCAAGCATGCCAGGAATGTAAAGAAAGACTGAAGGGGAGAGATGAAAGATAAAGGATGGACATGGTTTAAACAAGTCAGTCATCAAAAAAAAAAAAAAAAAAAAATTGAAATTCAGAGTTTAATGAAACCAAAAAATCTTTGTCTTGCCTTTCTTGTGCCAATATCAATTCTTCAGCAATTCAGTAGTGTTGTTACTGGCCTGTCGCTGACTGCAAGGTATGTTGTTTTGGGCCGTCAGTGTAAGTCAGTCGTGCATCAATCTAAACAATCCCTTCATCTCTTGCTTCAGAGTTTTGTCCTTAGGAAACAGAGCAGCTCCCTCCAAGAGAACTTTGGGAGAAATCAGATTTTAAAAAAATCCAAACATTCATTTCAGCTGAATGGGGTGTGTATTTGTGCGTGGCAGGACGACTGGAGTCATAGTCATGCAATTTTCAGTGTGAAAGAATGTAGTCTGGTCATTTACAGATTGGAGATAGCTGTGTCGCTCAGACAAAAAATACGATTAGATGAATATCTGGTGCTAATTGAAAAACTTTTTTATCTGTTGTTTACTGGCGGTGGACATCATTCAATTTGATGTAAAAGTCTAGATTATTTGGATCTGGCCTGGCACATTGCCCGAATCAGACACCCCTATTCCTGACACTTTACTATCTTCTCCCCCCTATCATTTTAAAGATGCCTCTTCTCCTTGTTTATGAGGTCCTAATTGGTGGGGGACCGCCTTAAGGAGGCAGCCGGGATGGGGCCACATTCAAGAGAGTCACTCCTCTGATCTCTCTTGGGGGTGGGTTAATGGGGCAGGATCAGGCAAACAGACCGACTGCTCAGCCAGTTAGCCCCGAGGACGAGTGTGTCACGGGGCCATTAACGCTTTAGCAAAAATGGCTGCTTTATACGAGGTGTCAAACCTGGTGGGACGACACATTTCTAAAGTGGAAAAAAGGAGAAGACGTTGACAAGTTATGCTACTTAAAAGTTACAGATTATAGGTGGCTCAGTGAATCAGCAACATCAGGGAATGATGAAGGCAGCTGATTAATATGCCATTGAGGTATTAGACTGTGTTGTTGGTCTCAAGTGGAGGCTCATTGGTTATGAAAGGATTTCCTCTTTCCTCCCAGGAGCCAAGGCCGGAAGCACTATGTCCAACGTTAACTGCATATCCTCATCTTTCATATCTGCTACTTCATTAACTCCGCTTATCAGGGCGGTTCATTTCTTTTGTCACACAGAATGGATGGCCCGCTATCGCTATTTGGTCGACAGAGTCTCAACAATCTATGACTCAGCTTCAGCCTCAGCCGCTATTACCCAACATCCTCTGCCCCTGGCTCCTGCAGATGTTGTAATTTCTTTGAACATTTATCAGTCCGATGCTCTGACTCAAAGAGTCAGAGTCAAATCTGTCTCTGTCTCTCGCCGACAATCCTTCACGCATGTGTCATCCCATCATATCTCTGGAGAAAACCAGCAAGGGCCCTTCCTTCTTCCTGTGGGACAACGGGCCCTGCATCCTGCGTATGCTCCGCTGCCCAGCGGGTTACTGTGGCTTCCTGCATGACCTGGGGGCAGAGAGGGAAGCTGGGTGGTTGAGGAGGTGAAGGAGGAACCGAAAGAGTCATGATTATGATTCAAAGTATGAGCAGCATTCCAGGTGTTGAGTCGCCCGAATATAGATCATCATTCTATCATGATGAAAGCATCATTTAGAAAACCCCAGAGATGCTGAGACTGAAATGAATGAGTGTGCAGTGGCTCCTCACTCACATACATGCAAATCATTAGTAAGTTAATTTTCACTCAGCAGCTTCTGTCCCACTTTGTAGCTTCCATGAAACAATTTCAAAACTGAATTAAAATGGTTCCAGTTGAAGGAAATACACTACTGCTTATAGCAACTAATAATCTACTGACTATCCAATAATGTAAGATAACTAGTCCAAATTAAATGTCTCTCTGAAGGGGTTAAAAATCCATCATATTCAATGTCCAGACCTGACCACTCTTGCAGTATTGTGGACTTATTTGACACTTTCTAGGAAGTCTGTGAATGTGGAGGGCCGTCCAAATCTACAATTAGTTTACAAGAGGAGACGGGCTTTCTGTTACTACTCATAGTATATTGTTGTAACCATTCATAATGCACATACAGAATTTGCATAGGCTGAATAATTTGCATGAGTTTGCTATATTCTGCAAAGCTTGACAGGCAAAGATTGATATTTGTCCATCTATGCTATCAGTTTATGGTTTATTGTGAATCTAGTTTTGCATTTGGCAGCTCATGTCAAGGGAAACTTTACTGCACACTCTGACCATATACAGCTGTTATAGCTACTATCTCATGTAGCAGCACCCTGCACACATCGCACAATGGATGCCAATATCAATACCATCCAGAAAAATACCTTAAAATTAATTAAAGAGAGAGGAATTTCTATTCATTTTGTAAGGTGATATTTAAGTAAATAAACAAAACAAGTAAATTCCACTGCAGTGACAAAAACATCAACCTCAATTTCATTTGAAGTAATTACAAATACAAAAGCGCATAATGATGATGACTTGAAGTACAACTAACCCCATAATTTCATGACATCCTACAGTCTGGCTTTTGAGATTTGTTTATTTACAGAGCAGCTGTCTTCACACCTTCAACCAGGCCGAGTGCTGCTTCTGTTGCTTCACTCGGGCCCTGCCAACTGGAAATGCAAAAACACAGAAAGAATGCACTTGCAACAGCGCAGTACAATTACTACACAGAGTTGACAAGTATCCTCTCGTCTTCATTGTGAAAGAAAATCTCCACCATGCGAAATTACAGATTTCCATTCCCGGCGAAGGAAGTGCCACAAAAATAACACTTATTCTGACACAAACACGAAAAAGAATGCAGTCAGGCACACACATGCCTGCTGTGACAATTGGCATCCCAGAAGCAGCAGATTGTTTGCACCACATTGTTATCTATTGTGTGTGTATGCGGTGCGCTGTGTTTGTGTGCATTTGCATGCATGTGTCAACAGTACCTAACCCATAGCTTTCATAGCTCGGATTCCTCTGGTTGTCCAAGTTTAGCAGAGAGATAAGCAGATAGAGATTCTCCTCTGCTTGTCTTCCTCCATCTTGGGACGAAGATGAGTATGTTGGGGTTTAGAACCAATTAGTTTTCATGGATAGCAAAACACTTTTTCTCCGGGTTTGTTTTGGCCTAGTTGAGTTTGGAATCCATAAAGCAGTTGTTTTCTTACTCTTCATCTCCCTCTCATGTACATTCTCTGATCCCCATCTCAGTGTCCTCCTCCTCCTCCTTCAATGTTGCAGCTCTTTCTCACCGTTTCGTTCTCTATCCACACAGGAGGATGATAGTATTTGAGCTGGAGCTCACGGGACTCGCAACAAAAAAGGATTCCACGGAAAGTCCAAGGTGTACAGGAATTTCAGATATGACACACTGTTCCTCCTCAGCATCTGATATGCTGGTCCAGATCCCAGCCGGGGATTAAAGTGAAGAAAATAAGAAAAAAGACTACGAAGGAAAATCATTGATATCTGAACTTATCAGAGTACTCTTGAACGTGGCTGGAATTTTTGCATCACATTTATCAAATCTAGATTTCTTTTTCGATCTTCTGAACCTCACGTACAAATAATGAGTGAATCTTTGGGAATGTGATCCCCACTCCAGGATGCATTGCAGTGATACATGGTTTCGCATGGCACACATTCAAGCACAACACATGGAAGACGATGAGGAATGTGCTGAGAGGAAAATATGGAGGAAACATGATCACACACAGACATTTGATCATGTCTGGAGTGTCAGTAAAAACGTACAAACTGTTTCCAATCTTGGATCATTCAACGATGATAAATGTTGACTTCTACCTGCCATGGAGTGGATCTAAGAGTCCCTACCATGGGCAATGTCAAGCAGGTGTCAAACAGTGTGTGGCACTCCCATGCCAATAATGCCAGACAGTAGGTTTTTGCCCACAGTGGTACTGTGGGTTTTGTTACCTGGAAGTATGCAGATTTTTCTAGAAACCTCAGCCCATTATTCCAAGGAACTGTGTACAGGAATAATTATCATGTACAGTGCCAGAATTTCAGTGCCAATGAACCAATGATTGTAGTAACAGTGAAGCAGAAAGAGGTGTGGGGGGACCACAGTTTGTTTGTCTAACCAATCACAATGTCAGTCAGTCAGCCTGTCTGTCTCACACTTTGATGCAGACTGAAATATCTGTATATTATTGAATTGATTTTCATGGCATTCATGGCCCCCAGAGGGACTGCTTTTTTTCCTCTCTGAATTTATGCAACCTTTATGTCACTCAGTCACCTGAACTTAGTATCTTGCCATGAGACTCTTGTGGAGAGTTGCTGACAGATGTAGTTAGAAGTAGCTCTTGAAATCCTGAAAGTTTGGGTGAAATCTGTTTCTGAAGCGATCCCACCACTCTTGCCTCCATGTTCACCTCCGTACTGAAGTAGCAGCCATTGCTCCACAAAAATGCCTCTTCTTCCTCATCCCGACCTCGTTATCATCTGCTTATGAATTTGCTGGCTTCCATTGTGCATCAACATATAGATAAAACTTCACTTGACGTCTGTGGTCTCAGTGTTTATTCCTATATGACAGCGTGCTGAGTGTGACGTCTAATGAAGTGTTTTTGTTCTTTTTTTCTCCTGTGGGTCACTTCAGGACTGTGACCAGTTCACGCTGCAATCTGATAGTGGCCACATTTTAAAAATAACGTGAACAGCCAAACCAAAAAATCAGATCTGAGCAATAAATCTGAATTGAGCACTCAGACTTGCAGTGTGAACTTGGCCTGGGTCTTGTTCCTACAATATCCACTCACGGCGACTAAGGCGTAGATCAGCTTATTCATGTTGCTCGGTTAAGGTTATGGGAGGGTGGTGGTTTTTCAATTTGATATTGAAAAAGTCAAAACTGACTTGAGGCGCGAGACAGGACTTGATTACTTTATTGACATGTAACCAAAACCACAGTCATCCCCTGTCCTTACAAAAGCTCTTTTTGTTGCCTAAACTTAACCACACACGGGAACCAGGAAAAATAATCCAGGCAGCAAACACATATTTGACTAAACAAATTAGTATGAAAAGAAAATGATAAGGTTTTGACACATGGGTAAAATCCATGAACATACAGCTTCCTCCAAAATCTACAAAATGTGTGACCCCATAAATAGCTCCTAAGTCTGTTTTCCAAAATGCTCTCTTTGTTTTCAAGGGTGGGTTTGGCCTCTTTGTTGACCCCTGTGTGGTGTTGAGCCTTCTCAAAGGACAAAGTACAGCAGGGCCTGAAGGGACTTTTGAAGAGGAGGGCAGTGGCGGAGGACTGTGTCAGGGCTTATTAAAAGGATCACGTTCCCTTCTGAAGACCCAGGGGGGCTGGCTACTTCCTGTGGCCATGCGACAAGCACCAAACCCTGTAAAGACAAGACCAAACAGATGGACTGGGTAGGGAATTGAGCACTTCCTCTCAAACTCTTCTGCTAATCTTCTGCACAGACTCATCTCCGTATATCAAGGTTACTTTCTCCGGTTTCACTTCTTTATTCTTGCAAAAAATTTCTGTCCTCTTTCGTTCTGCTTCATGAAGCTCATTTATTTTCCGAACTCACTTGCATCCAGCTCCCTCCGTCTTTTCTTTCTGCTCCTCCTCAGCTATGTTTTCGTCTTTAAAACTCACAGCTCATTTCCTTTGAACCCACTCCAAGTCAGTCTCATACGTTCGCTCGTGTTCTGTTGAGATACAGCGTTTTCTCGCAGCTCTGACAAGACGCGGTCTCGTGTCTCTTTGCTCTCCAAGATGAGACAGTTGTGGGACAGAGGTGTCAGATCTCTGACTATGAACATCTGGAGAATGTTAATGTAATCAACACAAATCAGATTCCTCTAACAGTCCCTGGCAGGAGTTCAGGGCTTGGGAGGGAGAGATGGGCTTGGGAGAAATGGAGCAAAAAAGAAAGGGAGGGGAGTGCCAGCAAAGCAGCGAAAGAGGAAAAGGTTGCTGGTTTGTGTCCCAGAGATCTAAACAGGCGTGCTGTTAAAGAGGTGGCACATTCTTTTTTTCTCTCTCTCTCACTGATGGCCGTGGTGTTTCATCAAAACTGTTCATGCACAGAGCCTGAGAGATTAGAGAGGAAACACTTAGGTGGTGAGAAAATGGGGCCCACTTCATGGCCGCAAATGAAACCTCAACCCGTGAGATGTACGATCATGTAGCGCAGCGAGAGAGAGGGGTTCAGGGTCACTGTGTGTGTGTGTGTGTGATTAGTGTGCCTTTCAAATGGCTGAACGTGAGAGTGAGCCATTTGTAATGGTAACCTTTGACCTCTCAGTTCAGGGCTGTCGTAACTACGTTTCCTCTCCCCTGGGTACGTGTGTGTATGTGTGTGTGCGCACACGTGTGCTGTCACAGGGGGAAGTATTTCCTGGTCCAAAGTCTCCCTGAATCCCAGCGTAGTGACTGACTGGGAAAATAATGATAATGCAGGAGCAATGAGGTCAGCCACTCTCTCTCTCTCTCTCTCTCTCTCTCTCTCTCTCTCTCCCCCCAGCGTCTGACTGACCCAGATTGCTGTAACGGCCAAAGCAGATTCTGGTCCAACCCCCACCCCCACGGACAGAGCATTGCCCCCAGGCCTGCATGTGAGCCACACACTCCTCTCTCCCTACTCGTGCCCACTGGGTTTATCATTGTGAAACTGTCACTGAACACCACTCCGCTGTCCACGAGCAGCCATAACCACTGATGACATTCACACATGCGGCTACAGCGTGCCGTCCTCGTAGGCTTGACGTAATGTAAAAACGTTAACCAGCGCGGTCTGTTTCTGCCGAGCGTTTTAGGAGATACACACAAAATTATAGCATGTGATATCAAATATAGCATGTTTATTATCTTTTGTCTAACCTCCTACGTGTTTTTCTCAATACAGAAAAAAAACTGACTGGAAAGGAAGGAAGGCAGACGAAAGAAGAATCAAGCCAAGGGAAGGATGTGAAGGACAGGATGAGGTAAAGAAAGATACTGGAGGGAAGCCTGTAAAAGGTATTTATACCCTCCTATTGAGCCGGCTAAAGGACAGACAAGGAGGCAGACTAACAAGCAACTGACCAATACGGAGGCGGGGAGGAATAAAGCCAGGTGGCTGAGCCAGACAGTAATCAAAAGTGAAGATGGGATATCTATGGGTGAAATTTTTAGATAGCTGCAGAAGCCTTTGTGAACTGAACCAAAGCCAGACATCATGTAACAGATGTTAGCAGCGAGGGGCAGGTAAATGCTGTCTGACACAGTCTGGAGGGAGGAGGCGACGGTTAACGCAGGGAGCTGATATTTGGAGGGGATGACAGTAATGAGTCTTGGTGCTGGAGGGGACAACAACTCCCTCAAATATCATACATATTATTGGTGGTGTGGTACATTGGTGCATTTTATTGGTTCTAGACTATGTTGTCAAATCTTTGCTCGGGGACAAACCTGCACAATTGCAGATGTAATTAATTCTTTGCTGTTTGGACCAAATAGGCCTCATGACCTACAATTATGTGCCTTGGGTTGGCAGCAAGTTATAGCAAATATGTTTTCTTAAAAGGGTAGTAGTTAGTGGACATTGCATTCATCAAACATCAATTAAAAAAACTTCTTGGTAGTGAGCATGGGCATTTGGGGATGTGCTATCAACCTTTGTGATGCACTACTGACTGCACTGGACATCATACTATATATGCTACAAAGGTTCGCATTGCGTTGCTTCAACTGTCTGTTAACCTGTCAGGTCTGTGAAGGTTTCACAACATGTGTAATTGTTTTCAAAAAGCTAAATTTTCCTCATCTACATAGCTTAAGCTTAAATATATTCTATCCAGAGAGGGTTTTTGATGGTGGCAAAGGCCAGTTTTGTATGGACGAAGGCCAAAATGGAGTGAAAAAGATGCCGTTTCAAATTTATCTCCATTAGTGTGGACACGGCTTGAATTGAGCCCAGAGGGTGGGGAGGGTCAAACTATCACCTTTCTGCCCCTGAGTTCTCCCACAGCTGCCACCTCCATCCCAAACAATTACTGTCAAAAGACCCCGCTACATATTGCACACTCTCTCACTCTCAGTCACACGCACATCAAACACGCACACACAGTCCAACAGCAGACCAGCAGGGGGTCGAAATATGTTGGCATTTCTTAGAAATCAACAGACACTGGTCCCTTTTCAACTGTAGACTTTCACGACTTTCTTTCTCTGTAGTCTGGGAGAGTTTTTGCAAGCTCCCAGAATTCACCGAGGAACACATGTGTGGCACTTGTGGTGGGTCAGATTAATGCAGGCATGCTGTGTGGCACAAGGCTCTTAACCTACTTCCATGCAAGCATTAAGACCCGGTCATGTTAAGAGTGCAAGCCAGGGGCCAGGAAAACATAAAGCGTTTGATTTGATGGCCTTGCTTGATGAAATTCTGCACTTCCATTTTTACAATAACATAATGTCACACTGTTTTCACAGATAGAGACAACGAGGTGTGATAAGACTTGACTGATGAGCAGAGGCCAATCGTAATGACCCATAAAGTTAGCACAGGGCGCAGTAATCAGCTTAGAAGTTCACGACAGCTCCTGAGAGTTAGATGGCGGGCCGAGTGGTAAAACCACAATGCATTATGAAATAAAGAGCTCAAGGCAGCCACTAACAGAGTAATGTTATTGAGTTATCCCATAACTGGCTCAGCCAAATCCGCCTGCTGCACTTTGCTTAATGTACAACAGCTGGTGGCAGCTGGGGCCTGTGGCAGCCATGATGGATTTGATGTCATATCGCAACTCCCACCCACCCTGACCTCCCATGATTCCTCATCTGCTGCAGGCTTCAGGGGAGTGGTGAGTGTGGTGAAATGAGTGGTGAGTGCTCGAAGTATGCAGATCATCCAAAACATATCGCTGCAAAACCTGCCTCATTTCCTCTGTGAAGATTTACTATAGATGTCATACAAAGACTTGTATCCCTTTGCTTCTGCTAATCATATATGTCCTATATATTAAGCCTTAGCTCTGCCTCCAACTCTACCAAATCTCAAAACAGCTCAGAATTATGTCCAAAGTGAACATTCATACACCTCAAAATTTATGTTCAGTGCTAACACCGGAAATAGAGTGCCCTCTAGGTAACATGGTGAAAAGTAAGAGTGTGGAGAGAGGCTTGATGGATAGTTGTGTTGCATGTCCAGCTTTCATGCAGGAGACTGAATTTCCTATTGATGTTATTAACTGAAACCATGATCTTTCCCCAACCATAACCAAATGTTTTAGTTGCTTAACCTGAACCTATTAGGTGAAGTGCACCAATTTTACAAATCACAGCCTGTTCTGTCCAGCAAAGTTCAATTGCATATTTAAAAAATGAAGTTGTTGCTCCCGTGGGCAATGTGCAAAATCTGATAAAGTGCCTCAAGTGATGTCACTTGAGTCAGCGTCAGTTGCGCCTGAAGACTACAAGTTTGAAAATGAAATACAATCTGCAAGTGTGGAGTTAAAAAGAAGTGAGCTCACTAGACCTCTGCATCTTGGTCCTTACCTCTGTTTGAGTCTAGCAGCTTAGCACTATTTTAACATATTCAAACTTCTGACCAAACTGTCAGTGGTCGAGTTGCATTGTGGGTAATGGAGGCGTAAGGTTTTGACAAGTAAGACGAATGCGTGGAATAAAAAGGATAAAGTCTCTGGTTTTGTTGTATCAATTCTGAACATAAAGCTAAATCAGTACAGTACTCATTTTAGGAATGCACAGATAATGCAGAAAGTAATAATTTAAAAACGTTGACTTTATGGAATTGTTCAGTACATTTCGGTCTCTTTGGTTTAAAGACACTCAAAGCTAGTCTTGCTATTAATATGCAACAGAGCACAACAAGTTAAAATGGGAACATGCTGACTCCATCTCCCGCTGTCAATATGTCTGACCACAGGTTCTGACAATCACACCAACTTCAACCTCAGCTCTGGCTTTCATGGTGGATATACAATATGTATTGCATCTGTCTGTGTATTATATCTGTGTTTGCAGGGCGGGGCAGTGATGGGGTCTACTTTCTCGCCGTCTGCAGATGTGAGGGTCCTCAGGTTCAAACTCTTCCATTCATGTGATCCGGGCCATGCCAAATGAATCCAATCACCGTCGTCATGGCGTTGTCATGGCAACCACTTAGACCCCTGTCATTGATGCCACTGCTCAGTCAACAGGGAGCGAGAGCGAGACAGAAAGCGAGAGAAAAGCAATATGAGGGCAGGAGGAGGTCGAAAGGGGAAGATGTGTAGTCAGAGAGACCGTGAATGACGAGATGAGGGTAAATATTTCATGTGATTTGACCATTAAAACATTTTTAATAATGTAGAGAAGCTGCAAGCGGTGGCTGAAATGAGTGTTGGTAGTGACTGAGGGCTTTACACAGATCCACTTCTGTTAACAGGCAGACCCACTGACTGTCCCCTCCTCTCTCTCTCTCTCTCTCTCTCTCTCTCTCTCTCTCTCCTGCAGGGATACTGGAAAAGAACTGGGATGCACAGCAGGTACATGGTTTATTAATGGATATGACTCTATTTTGGGACTCTATGTGAGGAACGTTCGCCTGAGAGGGCAAAAAAAAAATCCACAGATCACACTTGATCTTTATGTTGCTGAGGACATATAGGCCATCATGACACAGAAACACAAACACGCAAAATAGATGCAAATATCGTCATCACATCACCACATGTTGAGTTTCATCTCCCTTGTTTTCTCTCCCCCACCCCCAAATCTTACTCGTCACAGTGAAACATACGTTGACTTCTTCCTTCATCTGTTTTCCTCTTTCTGTCTCATTTTTGTTTCCCTCTCACACACACACACAAAACGGAGATACGCACACATGCATATTTCACTGTGCCTTGGCACAAGCACGCCACTCTACCTTCCCTTCAGACTGAGAGCTACAAGATTAATCCATTTGCACAGAAGTGGAGGGGAGAGAGGAGCGACCAGAGGGACCTACATGCAGAGAGAGAGGCTTGAGAAAGAGTCATTTGCTGTTAGCTGTGAGGTGAAGCTGCACTGTATCTTTTACACTGTAACAGTGACAATCAGGAAGTGCAGTCACAGACAAAGGAGTCAGGGACCCCCCGGGTGCCACTGTACATCTTACTCACCAGATACGTGCTTCTTAAAACAATTAAATTATAGAAACAAGACACTGTCACTTGTCCGTGTGCATGTAGAACTGCAGGGCCACCAATCTTTGATGTATCAGTGGATGATATGTGACACGTAATGATGCAAACTCATGAAAAAGGGAAAATGGGTTCAGCAAGGGAATGTGCTCCGTGCCTGCAGGGAGCATGTCAAGGCTGATGAGAGCTGTCTTAATCTATATGAGGGTGTATCCGAGCCCATGGGAGGTGGGAGAACAATTGAAGAAAGAGTTACAGTGGCTGATTCCATTTTGAGAGAGATAATGGCTCTACAACCTCCAACAGTGAATTGTTTAAGGGAATATGTGAAGCCTCCGTGCCTGGTTTGCAAACCTCAACAGAATTACAGACACCAGCGGTCAAACATGTAGTCCGTTTGAAATCTGACAGCTCCCGGACTGGCTTTCATCACTGCTGTGTCATTACTGTCTTCACTGTCTGTGCGATTGCTGGAGAGGCCCAGGCCAAAGCAAAGATGGGTATCTTTCCATTACAGTGTCCCCCTCTCATCCGTTATCCTCATCTGAGAGGTGTGCCTTGCTATTGATTTCCTCCACCTGCCAAAAGCTTGGTGAACAGCTGCTTGGTCGGACAGCCACATTACTCATTGTGGACACTTAGCAGATATCAATAATCAGCCGTTTCCCTCTTCTTCTATTTGGAATAACAAGGCCATACATCAGGCCCAACAGTCACTTGCTTGCTGCCAAGCTGTTTGAGGCTGCAAACTCTTTCAGCCCTTATAAGGTGATTCAGTCTGTGGTTGGACAAGGGAGGAAGGAGATGGGTCTATAGGTTGGGACTTTAGAAACACGCCCAGCTGTGAGAGCTGTGTGTTTCTGCTCAGCTGTGAATACTGACACATTCAGCTCATTAAGCATTAAGCTTTCTGCCTAAAGCCGAGCCATTACTGCCCTGAAACAACCCCTTGTTATAGTGACACAGCACTTTGGGAACACACACACATGTGACATGCTCATCGATCAAGATGTGTCTTTGGACAACCTTGAGTGTGTCTGCGTGAGCACAGGGATGTTTGAGCAAGACACACACAGGTGTGTAGTGGATTGCTGTGTCAACACGGAGCCAAGCAGCACTCTCTAAATGTTTCAGGTGTTTGATGATAGCACGGGAGCCGAGATAAAGGTGGTCAAAGTGCCTCGCTGCCAGTCGTTAATTACTCCGGATCACGCTGACCTTGAGGAGACTGAGGTCACTCTGCCCATTAGGAGGGACAACTTGCCTCCACCCAGACAACTTTCCCATGACACCCCCATAAATCTCCTTAAAAGAATCCTTTGAGTGTTCTGCAGAGAGCATAAAACCGGTCGGCACTTTTAATACAGTTTTAAGCAGTTTATTGCCTGCCCATCTACAAAATCCTGCCAACCTGGGATGAAAGATTTTGTGAATTCTGGGAGCGTTTCCTTTTCAGTCCACTCTCAGACAGCTGGAATGTAAAGGTATGATGGTTTTGGTTATCTCCATACTTTCAAATTTGGGGGAGAAAATTGGACACCCTGGAATGTTTCAGGAATGAGCCGCTTTTGGGCAAATTCTTAAGCAAATGAAAAAGGAGCTGCCCCATAACTAACCACACACACATCCATCATACGCTGCGGGGACAAATCATGACACCAAATAGCCTTGATAGTTCAACAGTCTTTGCTTACCATAATGAAGCCGTCACTATCCCAGAGGGCACTCCGCACCAGCAGGCGACAGAAATCAGGCCACAATGGGGCCGCGATCAAATTGCTCCTGTTGTGCATGCACCACATCAGTCTGGTCATCTCCCTGTGACACAGGTTATGCGCTTATATTACACATCCATAGGCTTAAATTCTCAGATGACATCAATAAAGAACTGACAGTGTCATCAAATTATGGACTTCTATATATATCTAAACCATTGTCACCGAGTTCAAGCAGATTATCTCCCACACGCTCCTGAATGGTGCCTGATCGGCTTACATGTTGGGTATTTGAGGATGTTATGGAGGTCCACCAGAAGCACCTGATCATATAGCGGACATCCTCCTGGGACCTTCACCAACTGATGCCCTTGGCCCCAATACCATGCCTGCTGTCACCCTTGTCCATCCTGATGGCCTGATGGAGCTCCATTGTAGAGAGATACTGAGTGTCTTCTAACTGCTTTCCAATTGATCTCCGGTCCCAGCTCATCACTGACCCATGATAACCTTGTTAGTAAGCCCCGAGGGGAAGACACACAAAGGAAGTGTCTCCCTTCGGAACTGACAAATGGCCCCATCTTCCTTCTGCTGTTGTTGGAGCAGGTGTCTTTCATATTGTGTCTGTCAGCAGTAGATATATTCAGCTCGTTTTGTTTTTAATGTATCTTCCTTGTCTGGGCTGTATCTCAGGTTCTGACAAGGAGTGAATGTATGAGGGAATAATATGGGCAGTAACCGTAAATCTTGGCCCAACTTGACTGCACTCATTTCCTGATGAGACGCAAACGTAAATAACTGCTCACAGTGCCCACATCCTTAGCTCACTCCACCTCCCTCCCTATTCACTGTTTCAACCAATCAATCCCTAATCAATCACATGCAATCATTGTCAGGCAGTAGCCAGAGTATTGTGGGCTAACCAGACCTACGCTAGCAGGATGTTAATGCCGATTCAATTGGGCAGCTAGCACAGACCAGTTCTAGCTGTCTCAGCAGACCAGTGGAGATGAGGTCAGTGCTGCATTGCAAGCACAGTCGGGCAGTTCTAGATCAATTAAAGTACCCATAATGTCAAGTTCACACAAAGGAATTGTAGCCCTGATTCTTCACTCTTGATTTTGGAGGTTGCAGACAAAAGAACCAAGATCACAGGTAAATTGGCGTTTGCTCAGCAATTGCTCACTTCCCATGAGCAACAATCACTATGTGTGAACTGTTTTTTTTTTATGTGTGAACTGTTGCTGATGCCTTGCAGACACCCAAATAATATCAAGTAGACCAAATATCTGGTCACGTCCAGGAGTTCCTTCTCGCTGCAAATCAGTGCACAAATGACTTCGACTGCTCACTTTTTGCAGACATCCAATTTGGAAGAAAAAAATATGTGTTATTGTGTCATATCCTGTGTCACTTCTCACATGTGTTTTCATGCCAGAACTTAGTTTGGAGACCAGACCAACTCATCTAGGATCCCTCCTGGTGAAAGATCTTGTAATGTGTGACCTCCTGTCACTGATCGGTCATGTAGCGCTCGAACCACAACGACTTCAAGATTCCCGATTACGAGACAGAAAGTCCAGGCTCCCCTATGAAAGTCATGTAATGTGACCAAGGTATTAGAGGCAGAGAAGACAAGGCGAACTGGACTGCCAGCACCCTTTGTAAGTGCAATGCTACTGACAGTGTGATAATAAAGTTGTGAAGGCTGGCTAGAGGTCAGTGTTAGCGGGCTGGGTGAGATTTTGACAAGTGGGAGCCATTGTCTTTGTGGCCTCGTAGTCATTAATCTATAAAAGAGAGGGAGCTTTACACACTTATACCATTCAGGCTGGAGACTCCTGACCTCATTTGCATGACTGTCATCTGAGGTCTTCAGCCGATCACCCAAACACACAGATACAACAGACATGTTAAGACGTGAAACAAAAAATGTTTCACTGTATATTTACATTTTTCAAGTTCTAATCCTATGTTCATACTCAGTCTTTACATACATGTATCCTGTGTTATCTCTTGGTATGTGCCAAATATATGATAAAAAAAAATCTTGTGTTTTCAAATCAAAATACCGTTTTTCTCTTCCATATAATATTTTTGAAGACTGATCCCGAACTTGATGGTGTATACTTAAACCAAACAACTAGCTAATCCAACATCATATAAAATTACACTTGACTGCAGAAACTTCTTCCTCCTGATCTACTGTAACAACATATGTGTATTGCACTCAGAAATAAGTCACATCATGGAAGATGAAAATGTTCCAGCTTCCACTTCATGGTGACTTTCAGTAGTTCAAACAAACATGTGACACTCAAGTTAGCTCCGTTCTGCCACTTTTGAGCTAAGAATATCTCTCAAGAGTGAAATTTAAATAACCCAGACTCAACACCTCACCCCGTCTTCTGAATTATTTAATAGCTCGCAAAGATTTACATGCCACAGTGACGACCCAGCGAAGGTTCAAAGGGAGCTGTTTTTATGTAACCGTGTTTTGATAAACTGGAGGAGGACAAGAAAGAGAATTGGGGGCAAAAAATGGAGGGGGTGGGTTATAAATAGGTCACTCACAAACAAGCGCAACGCACTGCGATGATGCTCGATGACAACACAGCTGCAATGGCAGATGGATAAAATGGAAAACTGGAGCAAAATGACAACCAAACAATGAATCGCACAAATATGAAATACACAAAAATCTGATCCACGCTGACTTGAGTTGTGCCATCTTGTGAATGGGGGAAGTCGTCCCTCAACTGGAGGACCTGCCTCTTTTTATGGCATCCATCCATCATCCATCATCCATGTGTCATTGACTCTGTAAGTGAACCTGCACTCAGATCCCCGTGGAGGAGGGCCAGGAAATTAGAACAACAAATCACCACATGATTATTATTACAATAAATGTCTCCGTAAACAAGTTAACAGTGCTCTAATCCTAATTGAACCAGGCGTATATCTGTGCGCTACTTTGTTCTGGTGCGTTCTGAGCGCAACTCGGTGTAATCAAATGGGCAACGAGGAGTCAACAACAGAAGTGAGCTGACTGCCTTTTTTCAGAGCAATAAGAGGTGCAGAGTCAATGAATCCATCCCACACACGGCTCATTAAAACACAATGGCAGAGTATCGACTGTAGACATTTATTTATTTTTGCCGGGGGGCTTTTTCTGTTCTCTACCATCTCTGCCCTCTATTCTGGTGCATGTGTGTGTGTGTGTTTGGTAGGAGGGGTGGGGTGCATTGTCACTGGAGGGCTCGGTAAACAGTCAAGGTTTGACTTCTCCGACAGCTGGGACGAGCGTGGTTTAAGCTGCAGACATAAGAACGAGACAGACCCCAAATGCACATACACACACACATGCAGACAGTAATACACACCCTGACACACTTACAGAAAAACCCCAAACTTACCGTAACATCTGAGACAATGCAACAACGGAACAATCTGTGGTGACAAATTAGCGATGCTTCAGCAGTGCTTTACACGTAAATACCCAGATTCATGCATTTCCATTTGCAAATTATGATCACTACTCATATTACAGTTCGTTGTGGTATTAGTCTATGAGAGAAGGAACAACAACATGACCTTAAGCTCATTATGTCTAGACAGAACAAAATGCCATTGAGCATCCCATTCTTCTCTGTTCCACTCGTGGATGAGATTACTGTTGAATGAAGATACGAGGCGCGTTTCTGCCATCTTTTATTCCGAGATGAGGTCGGTATGTTGATATCTGATGTCTGAGTCATGTATACAGGCTGGGGGGGGGGCTCTTTCTCTGTCTCTCTCTCGGGTTCCCCTCCCCCCCAGCCCACGCCGGACCGCCCGCTGAGGCACAGCAGGGCTGCCAGGTCATACTTAACACTAACCACAGCCTCTCCACAAACCTCTTCTCTCCCCCATCCCCCACCCGCCTGCTCCCATCCCCCACCCGATCCTTAAATCTGCATTACAATGAAGATGGTTGAGAAGGAGGGTTGAGAGGGGGTTGAGGAGCGGGGGGGGGGGGGACTGACGGGGGGGCTCAGGGAGAGTGATGAGCTCACAGATTGGCCAAAAAAAAAAAAAAAAAAAGCCCCCAGATAGCAGATAACCCAGAACTGAGCTAATGAGTCCTGCCTGTGTGTGCATGGTCTGTGTGTTGCCGTGGTGGTGGTGAGGGGGTAAATGCATTTGCATGTGGTTGCACGCAAGTGGTTGTTGTCGTATATACATGTGTATACCAAACAAACAACACTTATGCTTCCAGCTATTTCAGGGCAGACGTCTGCGTGGTCTTACATCACTCAGACCCTTTAACAAAATGCAGGAATGCAAAGCTGTCATGAAATATGGCCTGTTATGTTTTATTGGTCTGCTTTCAACACTGTGGAGTGTGCCAGGCTATCTGTGTCCCTTTATTCATCAGACTGGATTCATGAGGGATAATTGATTCCTGTCCGTCACAGTGCCTCTGTTGTTTTGTGGTTTTTGATAGAAAGAGAACTTGATAAATGGCGACGATAAAGGCTCTGTTCGCTTTTTTGACATTGACGGGTCACTCAAAGGTCCTTATGCTGATGTGTGCTCCACTTTCTGATACGGCAGAGTGTTTAGCGACGGATGAAGGTTATACTTTTCTAAAAAAAAATGTCAATTGAATTATGAATGCTAATAAAGTCATTAATAAAGGGTCCAATGCTTCCTACTTTCAATCTTTCCGTGGCCCTCAGCAAAATGTATTGACAGACAGCCAGCAGAGTCTTTGGAAAGATGTTGGGCCCGACCTGGAGAAAAAAAATGTGCAGCACATTATTAAAGACATTACTTACAGCTTACATTATTAACCCTTTATAAAGGATGACTATGTGCCTTTTGTGCTTTACAGCATCTGGCCGAGGATGACCCTCGCTACATCTCATCTCAAACCACACAGACCCTCTCCTGAGTCTGTTTGGCTTTACTCTCTGTTCTGCCTCTCACATTGCGGCGCGTGTGTTCAGGGAGGAGAGAACAACTGCAAGGAAGCGTGGGAGGGATGAAGAGGGAGAGCGCAGGAGGAAGAGCAGGCTGCGATAATGATGAATGAGATGATGGCACACTGACCTAGTAACGCTGCAGTGCCAGTGGGGATGAGCTGCCTTACTACTGTATGCCCCTGTCTGACACATGCACACACAAATGCACACACACACATCGACTCTGCCCGGCCCCTATCATCTCCCTCCGCTTCACTCATCAACGCTTTCTGCACTCCTTAACCTCTGGTCCTCTCCTTTCTCTTGTCTCTCCGTCTGCTTTATCTCTCGCTGCCATCTTACCTGGCTATATCTCTCGCTGCCGTCTCACCTGGTCTGCATGTTATGACAACAGATGGAAACAAGGCACCGCTGGGCCAATTTGCCCACAATGGCTTGAGCCGTGATGCCAAAGATGATTGCAGGGAGAGGGAAGGGAGAAGATGTACAGTCAGTGAAACTGGGAGAAGATGATAAGGGGGAGAAAATGGAGTCTAACGGCGAAGGTGCTGAGGGTGAAGGTTAAAAGGAAACCACAGAGCCTCGGCCGCATAAATGGGAAACGTGGGAGTCAAAGTCATCTCAAATAAACAGGCCCGGAGATGATAAGGCAAACAAAAACAAAGCCATATCCTCTTCCATTCGCCTCCCGACTGGGTTCCCACCAAAACCGCCCCATGTCCTCACCGTAACATCAGCCGGAGACGTGGGCAGAAGCAGCAGTTGCCATGGTAACCGGCTCGGTGGCATGTCTGCACGCATGCAGAAATGCGGGGAGGGGGTGTGTGGCGTCATGTCTGCCACCTCCGGCGCAGGCAGACAGACGCGGACCTACACACATCAATATGACTACTGTTGCTTTCAGTCCATTTTTAGAGGTTGTGTTGCTTTTTCAGGCTCCCTAGTGATGTGACTATTTTATCAATGAGGCAAGTCA
Source organism: Holacanthus passer (assembly GCA_025331565.1). NCBI lineage: Eukaryota > Metazoa > Chordata > Actinopteri > Pomacanthidae > Holacanthus > Holacanthus passer. The sequence continues at coordinate 1,929,834 of JAFREQ010000018.1, read as the reverse complement.
AACATGCGAGCTTGGCTGAGCAATGGATATCCAAGCTACTATCCCTTCCTCCTCCTCCTCCTCCTCCTCCTCCTCTGAGAGCCACTGCCAGACAGATACATCTGCACAAGCCCCCTGGTCAAGATGGCTGCCTTTTGCAGCTTTGTGGTTGCCTGCTGGTGAGGGCCTTTTTGCAGTCAATAAGCCAGTTGATCGAATTAATTAGCATTACAAAGGGCTTTCTTTTAAGTCAACGCACCCCTATTCATGCCAGTGAAGAGGGCTGTGCACCTGATTCTCCTTGTAATTAGGTGCTTGGCGATGCAAATGTTCTGTTTATGCCGGACTAAATCAGACAAATAAAACCAAATATTCATCTTTGCTTTGATATCCTTGTTTGTAATTGTGATGCATTAAAAGGTGCTTTTGTTTTGAAACTACTTCTACTTTGTGGCTGTATATAATCCACTTTTTGCAAACTTCGCTCCTCACATTATTTCTTATTATGATACCTATTTAATGACTGTGCCTTATAGGATGGCATCGCATTAGGTATTGAGGTATTTGGGCCATTAGCTGTGCAAAACTGCAGCAAATTTGTAACCATCAATGTCTCACAGAACCATAGGAAACACACAGGAAACAGTCTGCGCTCTTGTTTTTGCAATTGTGTATGCATGAATTGCTGAGGAACCGAGGAACCCTGGGAAATTACATATTCATCATGCTGAAATGCTCAAGTAATGTGTTCAAGGTGACTGTCATAAAGATAACTTTTCTCCTCCCTGAAGCAAAGGGAACCCCAGAGACTTGTTTCCGATTCTTCTCCCTCGCTCCAGTCCTCCTCCTCTTTTCTCTTGTCTTTTCTCTCACCCTCTTTTTTCCCCTCTTTCTACTTGTGATGCTCATCAGTTGGCTCGCCGAGAGAGAGACAATGGAGGCTTTTAGCGGGATTTGAGAGCTCATCCTGTGTCAGGCCATGAAAAATGGGCAACCACACAAACAGGGGCATTGACAAGCTCAGAGGGAAAAAAGTGTGTGAAGAGGAGAAGAAGCACTGTGTTGAACGTGACAGAAATAAGTAGACAGGCCGAGGCCAGAGGAAGTCCTCCAGCCACAATCTCATTTTTCTCAAGGAAATCGGGCCTTGTCATCATGACAACGTGTGTACTACAAGTGTGCGTGTGTGTTGAATAAATGGTTAGGCCTTCATCATCTCTTGTATGTTTTAAACACTGAGCTGGTTGAGGATGAAAATAGTCTAATTAAGTCTGGAAAATCTGGAAACAGCTAGACTGAAGGTAATAAAATCCACATAAGAGAAACTCTAAAACTCACTAATTAACATGTTATATCTTGTTTGTTAGGATTTAGCATAAAGACATGACAGTGGTATAAATGTAAAGCTTATTGTCAAGTCAAACCTTCTTTTCTGTTTTCTTTCCAGGCAATCAAAGACCAACATTTTCCAGTTTTTTATACTTTGAAGGAAGATTTTCAAATCTGTTTTGATGGTCAGAAATGCCAATATAAGATATCACCTAAGTTTGTAGTACATGAGCAGTGGTGGTATTTAGATGCTTCACATAATTAAAAGTACAGGCAATCCAGTGTGAAAATACTCTGTTACAAGTCTAGCATTAAAGATTTTACTTAAGTAAAGGTATGTACAGCATTTTAATGTAACTGGCCCAAGATGGAGCAAATACTTCCTACTTATTATACTGTTTAGTGGTTTTATCAGTGGTGGTGCATCATATTTGAGAAGGGCATCATATAACTTGAATGTAAAACCTAAAAGGCCCTCTATACCCATAACCCACCCACACAGGTGTTTTCACTTCTGTTGCCTAAATAGTGCTGTGCTTAATTGACACCTCCCTCACCTTTCTGTTGATTTTGTTGGACTTACCCTGTAGTCATTCTTCTTAGCACATAGAGTTCGGTGACACCGAGCAAAACCCAGTGTTGTTCCTCTTTTTTTGGCAAATGTAGTGAAGTAAAAAGTATACTATTTACCTCTTTATTGTAGTGAAGTAAAGGCTAATGTAGCAGAAAATGGAAATACTCAAGTACCTCAAATTTATACATCAGTACGGTTTAGTAAATGTACTCAGTTACTTTCCACCACTGCATATGAGTGACATACCTGTGGTCAGCCCGGGCAGAAGTCTCTCTGCAGAGGCTTGTGTGCCCTGTTGCAAAAACATCTCTTGCCTGCGTTCAAACCGGGAACGTCGCTTTGAAATCTGACAACTTCAATGTATAGACCTCTTAAGAATGACGGCCCAATTCAAGACGTCCCACATCAGAGAGCAGTGAGGAAAGCCACGGTCGAGCTATGCGTGCACAGGACGCTGAAGCGGGGGTTAAAAACATCTTTCGCACATGTTGTTCTCCTTCTTGACTCAGTTTGGGAGAATGTATGGAGGGGTGGTGGTTGGTTAGGAGGGCTGGGGGGTTGCACATTTCGAACCCCTGAGGGTGTATTCCACTGTGGGAAGTTCAGCCCACTGAATGGATGGAGATCATTCTCTGGGTAGCGTATGCATGCCTCGCATACCACGGCTGTGACATGTTTGTGTGAGTGTGTGTATGTGTGGAGGGGGTCGCTGTGCGTGCCATCAGATTGGTGGAAAACGACGAGAGAAAGGCGAGGAGGGAGAGAGACATATGGAGCCATAAAGGGATGCCTCAGAAGAATATGGCTCTTTAATAAGAGGAAATCATAAATTCCACTTAATGAAGTCCTATAAAGACGACAAGCGGACAGAGCGGCATTTTGTTAACATGGGTTCATCTGTGGGATAAATGAGGGCCTTGTTGTTGGGAAAGAAGGGATAATTTGGTTAAGGCTGCCAGAATTAAGACTAACGGCTTGAAAACGAGGCAGCTGGCATGTATAAATGCATGTGTGACCCTGTCCCATGACTGGCCGCTCTATAGAAGCAGTCCGCTGGCTCTCATAACTCAGCTTAAAACATATGACCCCTGACCCCGCTGGATCACAAGAGGAACCCATCAGCTCCGGGCTCCCAAAAAATGCAGTGTCATTGCCGCGATCGTGGGATTCGCTCGCCTGGCCAAGAGACCTCATTACTGGCTGACAGGCTGATTCACTGTCTCCCTGTCTGCGTCGGTGACAAAGCAGCCCCAGTGCCATCGCAAGGTCTCCGCTGAGTGCAAAGCTTGCCGTGCGTTATGCAACAAGTTTACTCTTGGAAAGCCGGGCCTGCCACTCAAAGTCCGGCAGAGGCCATTAATGAGTTTCTCATCGCTCATTAGAATCATGTTTTTCAGCACAGAAACGTCAGATCATCAGGATCGTCTGAGGGTTTCAGTTAAAGGAAGTCACTCTGAGTCAACTCTGAGACACTGTGTGAAACTTGAACAGAAGTTGCATGCAAGGGTGAAACAGTGACGAGAGTCTTTAAATCGTGGACTTGAAATTAACACTGTAGCTTAGAAATGTCTGTTTCACAACCCCTTCATCATAGGTATGTCTTTGAGTTGTGAGCAAAAGAAAGGTTCGCCCTCATATTGGCTGATTTCAATGGTTCTTTTGAGCTTTGAGGAGGCAAAACTCCCAAAACATTTTTTTTATTGCTGAAATATTTTTTATTTCCTTAGTGAAGCCCCTGCAAGATGATAAAATACTTTTATGGTGTCTGCTGTCTAGTGAATTTATAGCATCATTTATATCATTTATGATGTTGTTTGTCCATCATATCAACTGAGCCTCCATGTATGATAAAAATATTATAGCTGTGTCATATAAGTGGCACCCACATAAACAGAATTTACATGATTATGATTCTTGGTCTCAGTTTACAGCAACAGGTGTTAAGAGCAAAGTTTTTTAAAAGTTTTTAAAAATGTCCAAATTCTTGAAGAAACAGTGGAGCAAGTCTTGCTGATGATCCGGCTGATGAGCGGACTGTTGCAGTGACACGGGGGGGGTGAGGGAGGCCCGTCCCCCGGCCGCAGATTGGACAGAGCCCCGCTGTCCCGCCCATGGGAGGAGACTGGGGTCGATTTTGAGGCGCGGTTGAAATACTCACAGTCTTTATCACCGACATCCTTTAATTTGAGCTCAGCAGCCGTGGGGTCCACACACACATACACACACTCAGAAGGGGATCTTCTCGTGTTCAGACCTACTTTGGAAGAAGGAGATCGGATTTTTCACCTCTTTTTTACGCGGGGGGGCAAAAAAATCACCCATCCCAGATCTGGATTTTTAAACCTCCCAAAACTCCTCCAGGTTTTTCTTTTTCGATTTTCTTTTTTTTTTAGTTCAGATCATCTAAAGGAGAGAAGAAAAAAATGGGAGCCCAGTTGTCCAAGGGTGGAGTAGCTGTGGAGGGGAAAGCCGCCGCCGACCCTGCTGCCGCCAAAGCCAACGGCCAGGTGAGTAGAGCCGGCCTGACGCGCCCGGAGCAGCGGGGAGCCACATGGCACCCAACGCCCACTGGCAGCTGCTCCTCCATGCACCATCCAGCCTTGTGTTAACCACCTTGCTTTGAGTCCAAAATAAGTCTGAACGAAGCTAAAACGGGTTGAGTAAAAGATCCGGGGAGGAGGGGAGGGGGGGCTCCAGCAGAGTAGCCGTCGACTGGCCGCGCTCGTCCCCGCTCAGCGCGCACCAGTCCTGCCTTTTGTTCCAGCCTGTCTGCGCCTCCACCGGGGCTCATTTACACCCAGATTCTACACAAGAGAGGCAGATTCTGGAGGAAATGTGTGTTTGCAGCGTGTTTTCTGTCATGACTTGGCCGTAGTGTGGAGGATTAGTCGATCTGGTGTCGAACAAAAGATGCGGGTGCAAAGGATGCAAATGCGCTCTGCTGGAGGCGCAAACAAGGCGCCGGTTCAAACCCCCTCTGCCCCCACCGAGTCTGCATCTGGCTGCTCATTCACATGTAGCTGCATCTGGATTACAGAAGATGTTAGAAATGTTTTCCTTGATCCCACATTTTTCATTAATTGCGGATTGTTGGAGTTAAATGAGGTTTGGGTCTGACCCCAGATCAGCAGAGATCATAATGTAATGTAATGATGTTAGTTCATACATGTTGATGAACTTGTGGTTGAACTTGCAGACAAAAAAAACCCTCCTCCTGAGCGCTGCAGATTGATTGACTGTAGCCAGGCTGTGGCTTTGTGTATGCTGTGTGCAGCCTGTATTGTGGCTCTTGCACAGAGCAGCTCTAGATGTGAGCTGCAGCTCTTGGATGAGAGCTCAGACCAGGTTTCAGGGGGATTCCTTTGTTCCCCATCTCTCTGCCGGTGTTGACTTTTAGATGCAGCTCTACTGCCCCCGTGCGTCTGATCTGACTCATGCAAACAGCTGTTGAACCCCCCCCCCCCCCAACCACTGTCAGGACAAGCAGCTTTCCTCAAGTATAACATGGATTAACTATTGGAGTAAATGGGCTAATGCTAATCTGTCAAATGCCAGATCTCTTTAGATTTATTTGGAATATTAGTCCACAGTCCACAAACATTAGTCTACAGTTTATCAGTCTGTGTGTTGTGATTTTTCCATTTCCAGAGGCGATGTGTCTATTTTGACCCAGTTTGATTTGTTTTTATCCGATACTAATGAGTCCTCTTCTCTGCAGGAGAACGGCCATGTCAAAACCAATGGTGATGTGTCAGCCAAGCCCGACGGGGAGGTGGCTGCTGCAGATGGGAATGGAACTGCCGAACCAGCCAAGGAGGGCGAGACCAGTGGCGGGGACGCCATCGAGCCCGCTCCTGCAGCCGAGGGCGAGGCAGTGAAAGCAGAGGGCGAGGCTGCCAAGGACGGCAAGAAGAAGAAGAAGTTCTCCCTGAAGAACTCCTTCAAGTTTAAGGGCATCTCGCTGAAAAAGAGCAAGAAGGGCAGTGAGGAGGGCAAAGAGGAGGCCACCTCCCCCACGACCGAGGACAAGCCCGAGGAGAACGGCCACGCAGCCAAGGAAACCAAAGAGGAGACGCCGGCCGCAGAGGCCAAGGAGGCCGAGGCTGCCGCCCCCGAGGCCGCCGCTGCACCTGAGGGAGAGACCAAGGCGGCAGAGGAGGCCCCACCCACAGAGGCTGCCCCCGCCGAGGAGGCCGCTGCTGCCGCCCCCGCTGAGGACACGACACCTGCAGCCTCCGAGGGCGAGGCCAAGGCAGAGTGACTGCACCCTGCCATGGCGCCTGAACTGATTTTCCAAGATTAAAGTATATAAATATATATATGAGAGACTCGTGCCACGTTCTTAAAGTTATAAACAAAACTACAAAAGAAGACAAAGGATATATCACGTTTGCTGATTCAACCACCAGTTCACTGCCTTTTATTAGTTCTTCGACAGACGGAATCTCACCGGGCCCTCTCATGACGAAAGTGTCGGCTTGTGTCGCCCCCTCATGGTACACACAGAGACTGGCGTGTGGAGAAGGTAATGGATTGGATGTGGAGCGAATCAGGAATACTGACTTATTTTCCCAATTCATGGAGAAGCATCCTTTTTAACAGCGTGGCAGCCCTATAACATTTTATTTTTCTTTCTCATCTTTTTTTGGGATCTAAAACTCGTTGCAGAAGCGGGGCAGACCATCTCCTTCACTCGAAATGACTGTTATATGGACACATAAACCTTTCAAATGATCTTATTAATTTTTAGAATTCTACATTCCTATGTTTTACCCCCAAATTTCAAGTATTTTGTCATGTATAGAAAAGTGAAAATCGAGGAGGGGAGGTGGAAAAGGAGCTATGTCTTTGTTCGTGCATTTTGATTCTTTTTCTGGCTAAAACCACATTCAAGCTTCTTGAGTATTGCAGTGTTCACATTTCAGAGTTTATGATGCAAGGGTTGGGATTGTGTACAAAATGTGAGCTTTTTATCTGCAAACTGTCTCTGTAAATATGTTTTGGCCAATATTTTTGGTTCTCTTTATTTTGCTATCGTTTGAAGATGTTAATGGTTTTATTGTAACTTTTAATAAGGGTAAATAAATGTTCGATCCCCTCTGTCTGTGTTTCGCCTTGTGATTCACACATCAAGACACACTAATGAACTTAGCTGGGTCAGACTAGTTTAAAACTGTAGGAGGTTGGGTCAGTCATTACATCATGCATACACATAATGAGTTGTCTAATGAAAACATACTTTCTTAGGGTGAAAAATCTAGATGACTTCCTTATAAAAATCAACCATGGTTAAGATTAGATGAGTGGTATAAACAAACTTAACATTAACAAAACTAATGTCACTTGTGATCTCCAGACAGGGATAAAAAGGGTGTAGTAATAATTTATGGTAAACATGACCTGTAGAAGCTGGATGGACCTGGGTCATACATTCGTCCATGTCCTGCACATAAGGTCACAGCTGCACCAATAATGTGCTGCAAATATATTTATTCTGAGATTGCTACAGATATTTGCATACATTTATATAACTTGCATTATATATTATAATGTATTGGATAATATATGTAAATATATATAAGGCACTAGTCTTTTAGCACAACATTAGGGGCCACCATGTTGCATTTCACTGCACGTTACTTGAATACATCGAATAAATCCTCGAATCTGGTAGAATCAAAGCTGATAGCGAATATGCTTTTATTTTGAAGGACTGGTAACCAGGAAGTGGTGCTGTTCACGGCGGGCTTGGTTCTTTAGTGGCTAGCTGAGAGTCATGTTAAGTGTGTTGAATAAAGAGTTGGAGGTAAACCCGAAAGTACCGTCTGCTGGAGTCAGTAACGCCTAACACGACAGAATCCAGATAAAGGAGTTTGTGGACACAGAGCTGGAGCCACGTCTCTAACAGGTAAGGGGATATCACATGGGATAACCTACATAATTATAAATGATTCATGGCATCATTTGACATCAGAAGACATGTTTGACATCAGGTGCTTGATTGTGACCCATTAAAGAGTCAGTTCATTATCTGATAGTTTGTCTGTTTATGTTGGTGTCTGGCTCCCTGTGGTGGACAGATTGTATGTGATCCTGCACCCTGTTGATTGATCAGCTCATAGTCAACATGCTAACAGCTCATTTGCACCGTGTTCCTATTTGGTGATTAGCAGACCTTTAGCTAGTTTTTTGTACTGTCTTTAACAAGATTTATTCTGTGTTTTAACGATATGTTCTAATGAATTTCGGCCAACTCGTGAACACGCAACAAGATGTTGACCCAAGTCAAATCTGCAGCCGTACATATCACATGTGAGGGGCTGATAACGCCGCTGACATCAGACGAGGTGGCCGAGTGGTTAAGGCGATGGACTGCTAATCCATTGTGCTCTGCACGCGTGGGTTCGAATCCCATCCTCGTCGCAGCGGATGTTTTCTAGTTTAGGGTAAAAGTGTCTAATTAACGTGCTGCTAAGTAAATCTGCACAGATTTCAATATTACAGTGCGCATCAAATTGATTAAATAAAAGACATCGTAATCTCTCATAAAAGCAGTAGCACTAGAATTATTTTGATTTTATTATTAAGATACAGAACCCATGTGTGTTATGTTAGTGCTCTTCAAGTGCTGGCAAATGAGTAAAACGTCATATTTAGCTGTTTTAAAAAAGGACTTGAAGGCAGCAGTGTAGGTAGGTTCAGGTACACATGGTTGAGGAACTTGTGGCTCCCATATGAGCAGCTGTGTTCAGAGCCTTAAATGATTGATGACGCGTTGCAGGCTTGTTTAAGGGTGTGCCCATAATCAATAAGTGTTCATGTGTGTTCATAAGTGTTCATAAGTCATTTGCAACATTTAAAATCTTGAGACAAAATCCCTCAGTATGTCAACAGGATAGAATTTGGTTTATTTGACGAGAGAATGCTGCCATCTAGTGGCAGCAGACGGAACTATTTTCAGTCAGACAAATTTTGCAGACCAGCAGATTTTTAATGAGCCTTATTTGTATGTGCACATTTGTTTCATGATGTTCTGTAATGAAACGTCGCCTTTAACCAATAAAACAAATGCATCAATTTGCACAATAGGCTAATTTCAATGAAGACATTTTGTCACACATATTTTTTCTTACAGGCATAAATAATAAAATTAATGATGGCTGAATTCCATTTAGCTGCTTCAGTATTATGGTCCTGGTATTGTGCACGCTGACTCAATTTTATTGTTAATCTTATTAATAACACCTGTGCTTTTCCTACTATTAAAAATCAGTTCTGCTGTGAAGCACTTGTGAAGCAATTTCTAACAAACTCTGCGTATAATATTAAATACAACCTAAATGTTTTTATTGACATCTGCGGCTAAATTAGATTTCTTTGAAGCCTTCACTCTCTCTAGTGAGCTTCTCACTGATATTAGGTGCAGCATCATACTTTATATACAGTACAAACCCTGCATATCTGATGGGAAAACCTAATAGACCTTTCTGCAAACAAAGACAGTCCAGACACTGAGCTTGACGAGCATTTTTTATTTTACAGTCAATTAAATATATATCTCTATAAGGGTCAATAAAAACAAGTCTTAAAAGAAACTGCTGGACCACATTAAGTCATTCCAGTTGACTCATAGTCAAAACAGAAGTAGCCTGCTCTGTGTCTGGGGATTCAACCCAACCTGTACAGCAACACTACAGCTTCAGGTTCATTCTCTGTACTCACAATACACAACGACAATACGATAACTTTGAATCTCAGTATAAATTTTGAATTCTGATAATTAAGCCCCCTTAACAGGATATGCCAAGGAATCAGCTGGTTGTCAGTTATAGCAGATATGAGCCTCTCAGATCCACTCAATGGTTAAGAGTTCAACCTTGATGAAAAACTCAACACTGCAGGTGAAGCATCGGCTCATCAAGTTACCAAGCGGCATTTTGGTCCCTTTTGTAGAAGAAATGACTGCACAGAGCACCTGAGGCCTTTTTCTCAGTCACACAATTGAAAAAGCTATTAACAGTGATGAAGATACTAAATACAGACATTTACAGTATTTACATTAAGGTGTAGCATTTCATTAAAATGACATGTTGATGTTGATTCATGATCAACAACCAATCGACAGTGACCTCAAATACAACACGGGATTGCATTTGTGCTAAAGTCAGCCATAATGTGATCAGATAGACGGTTAGAAATATGATATCAAAACATAGTAATACTATAGTAGTCCTCTTCTTTAACAGTGTCCCACAACATACAGCTTGACAGCATTGGAGATCCTTCCAACGGAGAATCATGAATGTTTCATGTTCAGATGGGTCACAGGATCACGATACACATGATCTGCCCTTTCATCAGTCTTTTGGTTTAATTATTTTATTAGAGTAACTTGAGCTCCTCTTGTGTCCTTTAAAACAAACCCGTGTTTTAGTGACCTCTGACTCCTACAGGGTCGTACTTGTGCTAGTTTCATTGATCTTCTCCCTCCTGTTTAAACTCAGCTTGCTCCCTGACAGCGTCGGATCAGTCTTACGATACTGGGACCTGGGTGGGGCCATGTTGGTGAGCTCGTGCTGCTCAGCAAACAGGAGCCTCTCATTTTCATGGCGGACCCTTATCAGTTTGGAGATGCGCTTGCCGATGAGATAAATCATCTCGCAGATACACATGAAGATGCACAGTGCACTGGACACGACCATGAACAACATGAAGATCTTCTTCTCTGTAGGACGACTGATGAAGCAGTCAACGGTGTTGGGGCATGGGTCAATTGAACACTTGGATAACCTAAAAGAAAAGAGTAGCGCAGATTAAAGACAGAGCAGAAGAAAATAGAAAATCAATTGATAGTTGGTTTGGCTGATCTCTTAATGTAATGATGAGAGTATTACTTGGGCAGGTCGTATCCATGGTATATCCTGTACAGAATATAAAGAAATGATGTGTCGAATCCGGCTTTGAAGACCAAACTCAGCAGATAAGTCCACCACAGCCCCCCTCTCTTCTTGCCGGGGTTGGCGTACAGGTGAGAGCCTTGGTGCAGCGCCACGTATTTTGCATCCTTTCCTTCACGGTATTTCACATGAGCCATCACCATCAGAGACGGGCAAGTGACAAAGATCAGCTGCAGCGCCCACAGACGGATGTGGGAGATGGGGAAGATGTGGTCATAGCACACGTTGGCACAGCCAGGCTGGAGACAAAGTAAAAGAATTAAAAAAAAACTTATTGTAAATGCTTTTCTGTAAGGACTCTGATGTCTCTGAAATGAGTGATAGCGTAGGTTGTTGCATTTGTACCAGAGATAAAAAACCAAAACAAAACAGGGAACCGAGGAGTTTCAAAGGCTATACTTTTATTTTATACTACAGCTAATGCAACTGTCATGAAATGATAAATACAAAACAATACCACTAGTGCTGCCAGGAGGATGTGATGGAGGTTATAATGCCTCTATAATGGTGAAAAGCTACAATGCATCTAAACCTGCAGCTCGTTTTAGGGGGATAGACATAATAACAGTCATAAATCTTAGCAAATAAAACAAGAACACTCCAACAGCAGAACTTTTCCTTGCAAGACTTACACACAATAAAGTTAGCATTTCGTAGTTGACTTCTATTAGATTAGAATTAAAAGTTGATAATGCTGATTGCCTACTAGTTACCTTGTGTTCCATATGATAAAACATTAGTATGTGAACCTAATTGAGTTTTCAACAAATGGACAGAGATGATTTAGTTACCAATCTCCTAGTCACCTGCGAAGCTTATAAATGTATTAAAATCAGCACATTTCTTTAATAAGGCAGCCTGCACTAAATGATCAGCTCTTAAAGGGCAAATCCAGAGATTTGGTTCTGCACTTTCATAAAGTTGGGGGGCTCACAAGAGACAGATTGAAAATAAGAAAAGTCAAAACTGATGCAAGAAAGCCTGAGATATCCTCACTTTTAGTCTCTAGCGCAGGTTGAGTTAACAAAAATACTTTTCCCACAATGCAACTCAATAGATTTCAGTTTCTTTCAAACTCCACAGCCCAAGTTTATAACTCAGGAAAAATTTTAAGATATCAAGCCTAATCCCTCCAGAGCTACAACAGACTGTTTTTGGTCTTTAAAAGTACCAGATTTCATCATTAAGCCTGGCACGATGGTAATGTGGTATCTCCTACTGGGACAATGACAACCCAGTGTCGTTCCTCTATCTTACCTGTCGAGTATTACACACAAAGTCTTTGCTCTCGTCCCCCCAAACCCTCTGCGCTGCCACCACAAACACCAGGACGCGGAACACGAACACCATGGACAGCCAGATCCTCCCGAACGCGGTGGAGTATTTATTGACTCCACTCAGCAGACTCTCCAGTCCCGACCAGTTCATCGCTGCTGCTGCTGAGCTGGCCTGGGCGAAAGAAACAAGTGCACCCTGAAAAAGAGAGGAAGACAGAAAAAGGTTATGTTTCCACATCCTTATGACAGAATTTAAACAGATCAAAGCTGAATTATTTGTGGAATCTACTTAGATAATTATTCAGCTTTGGTCGCAATGATAAAGTCAAATTTGAGCTTGCTGTGGTTAAGGATTAGTCACATCTTGCCCAAGCCGACATATACAAGTAACTGCACCTTAAACTGGTGTGCAGAGCTTGCATGGGCTTGTATGAAATCCTGTGTAAATTGATGAGCTACCTGTAGAGGTAGGTAGAAACATAATTCCATCTCGTGTCCACAGGAGTTTCTCGACTGAGTCAGTTGAGTTGAAAGCCTGCTGACGCCTTTTAATTGCTTCATGAATTGTTATTCAGGATTATGAATATTATCAGGACGCTCACTAATGCAAATCCATGCTTCAGCAGCTATAACGAGATGCACACAGGCCAGAGAAGATGGAGTCATGTTACACTGAGAGAGGAAAAATAATGTTGTCAGCTGGCTGCAGTGGCTGATGGGTAAATCCATATATATCGTCTGTTAGTATAATACTGACATATAAAAATGTAGACAGGTAATGCTGGCAACGCTTTAAACACGCATGGGCAAGAAACACCTCAATTTAAAGGAATAGTTCAACATTTTAGCAGATGTGTTTATTTGCTTTATTGGTAACAACTCCAGCAAAATATACGACTGCAGCCAGTTCGTTTAGCTTAAACAGGGGGAAACAGTTAGCCTGGATTTCTGCAGTGGTAACAGCCTCTGAAGCTCTGCTTTCGATCTGGTTTGTTTGATCCGTACAAAAAAACAACAACAAAGTGTTAAAACAACTATTTCCTGTTGCCAGACTATTTCTTGGCTGGGACCAGTAACTTCCTGGAGTATCAACTGGTTTCCTGGCAGCTGCTCCCATCCAAGAAATAAAATCCTCTGACGTTTTTACACTTTGTTTTTAAGTGTATGCAGTCTTTATGGTAAGATAAGCTGACCGTCTGCTGGCTCCTGCTACATATCTACTGTACTGACATGAGAGAGGTGTCGAGTCTTCTCATCTAAATCTCGGCAAGAGAGCAACATTTTCCAACTATTATTATGTTTGCGATAAAGGTGCTACTGTATGTGCAACATTTGGCATTTCTTCAAATCATAGATTGAAGAATAAAGGACACATTTCTGTTAAACACTTGTACCTTTCCAAGAGCACAAACAATTATTCCAGTGCTGTTCCTTTCATCTTAATTCTGGCAGCTTTTCAAACCAAAGTTTTTGCATGAGATGTAAAAACTGGTTTCTAATGCAAAGTAGTTAATTATGAACTTAATTCTTAGGAAGAAAAGGTTCACTCACTAACAACAATGCAATAGGCCAGTGTGGACTGTGCAGGTATCATTGTAGGACTTGACTAAAGATGTAATAAAACCATTTAAGCCATTGTTAATGTCATGAGTTACACCTGTGTTTTGCTAAAGGTCTATTATTGTTAGAGTGAAACAAAGCTACAACTCTGTTCCAGTGTTACATAATATGAAATACTGTCTAAGGTTGGAAAATCTTGGCGTCAAGTTAATGACACTAATGTCTTAAAAAATTATTAACTAATGATTTGTTGAATCCTTTTTTACACATAAAGTAACTGCTACTGAAAATAGCCTTGTACTGGTATCACATGGCAAATGTAAATGTAACCATCTTTATTGTAGTACTCTTAGGTACAATAACCTCAAGATGTTTTAAACTAAATCTGATTTATATATGTTTGTGTGTGTTTTTTTTTCAACCCAGACAGTCTTCATTCATCCTCATGCTCCATCCTGGACACTGTTAACTCTGTCTACACAGCTGCTGTGTGTGTGTGTGTGTGTTAACAATGAGCATGGCTGCTGTTTGGGTTGCTGTCTGCTGCTGCTGAATGAACACAGTGGAAACGCCAGCATGTGTGCGAAGATAATGAGGTTCATGAATGAAACAGCCTCGTGTCATTAGGCAAGTATAAATATAACTGTAATCATAAACCTCCTGGCAGACGTTTGTGGTTTCAGAGTTTATGTTACAGATAGCGAGCTGTGTGTGTTTAATGAATATGTGTTTGTCTCATTGAACTCTCATAGTTTCCATAAGTCCATGGGGCTGGCATTGTAGAGATAGAAATACTGTTTCTTCTTTTTTCTATTGTACAACATACTGATAAAACACAATAGCAGACATTAATTCTTTAACATTGTGTATCTAATTCAGTCACATGTACGCTCCTATTTACTGTCGTCAAATGTCAAACCTGCACATGACTGCAGAAAATGTTAACCATAGCAAAACGAGTTATGTAATAGTAAGGTTTTTCATACAAATGTTGCTCTGAAATCTATATTTTGCTGGTTGTTTTTCTCATGATGATCGTACTTAAATTCATAAAGCGCTCTGTTTTCTTTTCATGTCCCACCACATCACTGCTCATTAAGAGAAATAAAAAGAATATGGGAACGCCATCTTTACGCCCGTATGGTTTGTGGAGCAGTGCGGGATCATGTAATGTTTGGAAAAGACTAAAATATTTAGATTTCGGAAAAACAGGCTTAGTACTGAGGACTTTTCGGTGTTAACACTTTGAACTCTGGATTAACTCTTTGGCCACTTAGTTTCTCTCTGTAATATAAGATACATTTAACAGGTTTTAGCACCAGTGAGGCTTGTGGCTCGTACTCTGACATTGAGCTTTTATTAGCTTATATTATTAGATCTGGTCCAGCAATCAAGCTACCTTACACTGCCTTGATTATAATAAGATCACTTCAGATTTTACATTAATATTTTTAATCTCCATCAGGCAGTGACTGTTTTAAAATGTCAAAAGATGGTAAAAATAAAGTGTACTGTTTGAGTGAAGGGATATACAGCAGAGGCAAGTCAAACTGTAGTTATTCATTATATGGAAAACTGGGATGTCCGGCGAACAATTTCAGGAAAGCATTGAATCACCCAAAAGACCAATTGCATGTCTACTATACTGTCATGGTATCAGCGTGTGGAAATGTTTAACTTTTAAGAGGGCTGCATTCCACAACGCCTCTGCCTGTGTGTTGAATCTACACTTGAACACCACATTTTGCTTTTTGTAATTGTTTCTTTGGAGTGATTGCTCAATATCCTTGCCTCTCTTGAAGTTTGTGTCTTAGTCATAGTAAAAGGAAAAGCTACTCCCATTATGTCTTTTTTTAAAGTGGAATGATGGTGGTTTAATCCCATTGTTGACATGAATAACTGCTTATATCCATCTTGTTTTAGGTTAATTAAGGAAAATAACCTTACCGTAACTCTGCCTGTGTTAGACTTAAACTCAGCTGGCAACTATTTTGTCTTCAAGGCACTGACTTTAAGCATGTGATACTCTGAAGTTAATGAAAATCAAACAAAAGGAGCCTTACCTAGTGCTGAAACCTGGCTCAAACACCAAAACCCAAGACGTCCACAACAGCAGGAGAAGATTAATATACACCAGTGAAGTTAAATAGAGAGAAAGAATAACTAGTTTCAACTTTTCAGTTCCCTTTTCCCTCTGTTTCTGTCTCTGCTCTCTCGCCCTTCCCTCAGAAATCCTGCCAAACCAGATTCAGCAGCTGCTACGTCATCACACACACACACACAGACTTTACATGCCCTGTCTTGTCAGTTTGCAGGATACAGGGAGACTCCACTCCCTACAAGCCATGTAACCTAAAACCTCATAAATAGGTAAAGAAACAGACACATGCTTGGTTGAACGGGGAGCCAGAGCATCCATCCTTGCCAACCAGAATGCCTGTGGTCACTGTGTGTGTGTGTGTGACGGTAAGAAAGAGAGAGAGATGCCACACCCTCTGTGGTGTTGGGAGGAAGTAGAGAGTAAGGCAAATGTGTTTTCATCATGAGGGATGTGCTCACATGATCAACAGACTAACATAATTAAATAGTCTATCAAACAGTTTCACTAAGTTGTTTTTTTAATAGACTGCAACTGCATAAAATAAAACAAATGCTGTAATGTGGATTAAGCTGCAATGTATGCAAAGATATGGAAAGAAACAAAGACAACATGAAAATGTGACATCTGAAAAGTTTTCATAAACTGTGGGTATATTATTGTATGAGAATGGAAAAATGAAGTAGTCAAAAGTACAGTACAGTGCATCTAACAAATACGAACATTTAGTAAAATCTAATGGAAAGCATAACATTAGAACAATGTGTACAGGTGTATATTTATAGTTTAAAACATTGTAGAAAATGTCATCCAGGCTAAAGGTCAGATCCCAAGTTGTAAATGACACAAGAGGCTTTAATGAAAGACACATTGCATTAGCAGCTCTGCCTTCAGTGCTGAACCATGAACCACACACCATCAGTCAGGCAAATATAGAAAGGTAAGACTACAAACCTCCTAGACTGACTTTTAACATGTGTTTCTTCATGGCATTCAGGCAAAACCCCTCACTGGCTTTAAAACATTCATACGCTATATCACTGTTAGATTTTGGTAGATTTACTTTGTTGGGTGCAAACAGTAGATGGCAGCAATGACTTCAACATCAGTCTCTCAGCTTACAATTTGCCTGGTTGTAACGTTACACTATCATATAACACGTTAAATAAATATTATTGAGAATGTTTGAATTTTCTGCCTGGATGAATAAAATGGGACCAATTGATTAATTAATTAATTCAGCTACATATCTGAATAAAAAACACAGCTCACTCACTCTACTTCAAATGCATATAATTAAAAAAAAACTAAACATCATATGAAGAAATATTTTTTATTTTATCTTTTGTTTTTTCAAACCAGCATTACAGTGATTTTTTTATTCGTCAAGTTAAAAAGAGACAAGCGTAATCTTACCGGAAGTATAGTAAGTGCAAAACCACAAAATAAAACCTTCGTGATTTATCAAAGCAGTGCAATGCGTGTTTTTGAAATCAGTTTTATTATTGAAAGCTCGCGGCCGGAAGTTGCGCTGTTCATTGTGGCTAACAGGACATTTCTGTTCAACATGTCTCCTTCACAGACTCTCCTGTGTCATTAGAAGCGTCTGGATTTTTAGTGAAACTACTGCGTTTTGTAAGTGTTTGTGTCAGTCGTGTGTGTTTGACGTCGTCGTGTTAACCCTTTACTATTGTGTAGCCGATGTTTCCTGTGTTAACGAGGCCGCTGTGCTCGCTGTCATTTGGCCGTTATTGAAAACCGGCTCCAGCCTGGAAGTGTTAGCTTGCTGTTTATTCCGGCTACATGGTTGTTGACCTGTTTTTACATGACCTGACCGGAGTCTCTGGTGACAGATGGCGTTAGTCTAGTGAGGTAGTTTCTAAACCATGTGCTAACATTTTATCTTAAACTGGGTTATAGCCTGGGTTGTAGTTTATATACAAATAATTTACGTGCCTTTAAAAACAGCTAGCTAGCTACTTGTGGGCAATTTAACGTTACATTGCTATAGCTAACATTTCTGAATATAGCTAACATGCTAGCGAAATATTGAGCTGCTAACTATGTGTGTCGTTAACCGTTTATTAATTACTGTTAGTGTAAAATCAGATGTCTGACAAGGGATACAGTTGAGCTAGCTGACCACCATAGTTTTGATACGTCCCGTTATTTTCTATTGGACACAACGTCACGCCAAACTCCATGTAAAAAAAGCTGGATTTTATTATATGTTGTCCCGTTATTATCCGTTATTCCATTTAAGCTGCTTGGTAGATTTAGACAGGATTTATGAGTTAGCCATTATATGTACGGGATAACAACACATTGATTAATATTCTTATAAATTATAGCTTGATATGATGCTGCTACATTCAGGTAAAGCTGAGCACTATTAACATGGTTTCCTTCACGCAGCAGGTTAGCAGCAAGCTAGCGGGCCGTTGTCAGCCAGGACCCAGAAAAGCAGCATCATCATCAATGGTGTGTCTACATCCCGGAGCCGTCACATTTTCCTGTGTCCGCTCAATGAACCATCTCCTCAGCTCTCATCTCAGTGAGTACATGACCAGCAACCACTGCAGCACTGTGTCATCTCTTTATACAGTGCAAATCAGTAGCTACATAGTTCCTCTGTCTTTCTCAGGCTGCACATGTATGGCGTTTGCGAGGCTTGGAGGGGAGTTTTGCCAAGCCCAGCACCTGCTGCTTATTGTGGACAAGTGAACAGGAGACACCAGCTAGGCGCAAACACTGCCATTCACACACACAGGTGGGTAGTATAAGGGCTGGTGGTGTTTTAATGGAGGAACATCACGAAATAATCTCTTTTTTTTTGCCATGTTACAGTTCACGGACAGCAGAAATGAGAGGTATACAGAATCAGTGATGATACAAATACTGATTTTAAGTACATGTCCATTTATTTTTCAGATAAAATATCTTGTTCACACAATAATCACAGGTAAAACATCCTATTGAGAATAGACCAGTAGACAAAAGATCATATACACAATAAAGTAATAAACAAAAACTAGTCTGGAAGGATACTTTTAGTTAAAATTCAATGACTGTCTCCATGTTCTTATAGGTCCTTACTGCCATCCTGTTCAACCCATATGAAGACAAGCCAACCTTCAGCCTGTCACCTGTCCTGGGGAGTCGGGGAGGCTTCGGTTTTATTCCGGGAGTTTCCTTGCAGCTCTTCTCCTCTCCTGCTTTTCCTTTCTTCTTCTACTCGATTCGTACAAGTCTTCTCTGAATGGGCTAATAGATTTGAAAGAAAGGAAGGACAGACTTTTTTCTGTCTTTAGTTTTTTTTTCTTTGGACTATTTTGATCCCACTCTGCTAGATTTTTAATTTTCAGTTTTTAACTGAGCCAATTTTAGTGTTTCGTTCATTGCCAAGAAAATTTTTAGATATTCCCCACTGTTTCAAATTTGTCTTGTCTTTTTTGTTTTATATTCAGAACGCTCTTTGTCATCAAAGGAATAGAATATTTAGTTTGTTTTCCCATGAAGTGTTTGTTAAAATTTTCATTTCTGAAGCAGTTTTTCATTTAATTAAATTATTTTTTTCAAACAATCAGAAGGCTTTCACTTTAGTTCCTCTGAGGAGCCTTTCTGTTACGCCATTCTTTGAAGCACAGTACTTTTCTGATCTTTGTTTCTTAATTAACAAACCTTTGTGGGTCTGAAAATGAACCGACCGGCTCCAGTAGAGATCTCTTATGACTGTCTTAGATTCCTCATTACACACAACCCCACCAACGTACAGCTGGGAAGGTTTATAGAGGTAGAACACATTTTAATAATTCATTTATATCCTTCATTCATTTTGTTGAATTTCTAGAGGAAGTAACAGTGACATGCTGTGTTAAAAAGTGTGTTTTGATGTGTAGGATCTGAAGGCATATGGAGTCAACACCCTGGTGAGAGTGTGTGCTGCTACATATGACAAGACTCCAGTGGAACAAGAAGGCATACAAGTCCTGGTAAGTGACATAGGCCTTGTTCAGACTGCTAGCTCAGACCTGTTTTCTGGTGTATCCAGGTTGATTTTAAAGAGTCTGGACAGCAAAATCCCTGTGAAATGTGATTTTTGCTAATCGGATCCAGGCCATATTTAGAGGTGGTTTTTAAAGATGTGACACTCTGGATGCTCAAATTGGATTTCAAAGCGTCTTAAGCATCACTCACAACGCAACACACAATGACAACATCAAATCAAGAGTGAGGGAAGAGCACAGTCCATGTTGCTACTAGCAGAGTTTGTCTGGCATGACGGAGGAGTTCTGCACAGCAACTTTACAGCGCAGTTGTTAGGAGGGCAAGATGATGGATCTTTAGTTCTCATGCCTGTGTTGGAAGACAGCATCACCAGCATACATAGTTACTGACAATTACATTGTTCCCCAGCAACCCATGCATACAGGTTGGTGATGTCTGGACACACAAATTGATTTGATCACTTGCAAATAACAGTGTGAACAGTCTGTCTTAAAGATCTGATTTGAGAAACAAATCTGATTTGCCTGCAGTCTGAACAAAGCCATATATACACATATGCTACTCATTTACTTGCAAACAAAAAGGTCTAAAATTCTGCCAGATAACCAAATTCCTCCATGATTTTGAATTATAGAGGGGGGAATATGGAATATTGCATCTGCAATGAAAATTCCGAGCAGTAAACCTGAAACAGACTTTGACTGTACTTTGAGTTGTATTAAAAAACACTGGATTGGACTGCACTGTAGGAGAGGGAAAACTGGGGTGGACTTTTACTTTAATGGATGGAACTGAAACGTAACATCACATTCACACATTCACCCATACACATTGTTTGTTGTTTTTGTTAATACATGTTTAAATGTTGCATTGAGTTGTGGTCTGTCTGTTGTTTGAGCATTGCTGCTTCTTTATCGTGCTTGAATTGATTCCCTGTCTTGTTTTGTATGGTTTGACAATTTGACTTTTGTTCTTTTTATTTGTCAGACTTGACTCTGACTGGCACCCCTACCTGTTAATCAGGTCAAACTCACTACAAGACACAGCAGGTCATCGACTGATCTTAAAAGCTTACTGGTGCAGGAAGTTGTAGGCAGAGAAACTAAAGAATGACCAAGTGAAAATACTATAGACACATCAAGAACCTTCTGGATCCAGGGTTTGATTTTTGCTATCTTTCTGTAGTGAAACCTCTTAAAGGTGGATTTTCAGTCACTCCAGATATAACTATAAAAACAAAAATGTTTTGAATTTTCATTTTGAAAACATGTTACAAATTGATGAGATCAAATAAGGACTTGCTCTTCCTTTTAGGATTGGCCGTTTGATGATGGCTCCGCCCCCCCAGACCAGGTGGTTGATGATTGGCTGAACCTGCTGCAGACCAAGTTTCGAGATGAGCCCGGCAGCTGTGTGGCTGTGCACTGTGTTGCTGGACTAGGACGGTTAGTATGCATGAGTAACAGGATTTAACATATTATCTTTTTTACATATAGATGGCTTGTCAAAATAAATTAATGTCTGCCCAAGTCAGTTTATGTTTTGATTTTTTTTGTTTTCTTTCCTCAGATGTTGATATGCATAAAATGTGATGTTTTAACCTGGCTTTTGTTGGCAGTTGTAGAAGTGTTGCACAGTATTGCACTCTGTGGTTCTACATTTTACAATACCAGCCACTGTCATGCCTCTATTGGGGCCCAAATTAAGATATGGCATTCATTTGATAAACAGGAAAGTTAGAGGCACAAACTGAGTTCAAATCTGTTCTTCATACAGGACTATAGGACTGTTGCCCTAGTAGATGGTTGTACGTTTTAATCTATTTGTTGTTTGTTCTCAGAGCTCCCGTGTTGGTGGCCCTGGCTCTAATTGAGTGTGGGATGGAATATGAAGATGCTGTGCACTTCATAAGACTGTGAGTACAAAACAGTGATTCTACTGTTTTCCGTTTGACTTGATTGTACTAACAACTGATGTCATGTACCATATTCAGTCCCATCCCTCTCCCACAGCTGTCATTGTTTTTGTCATAAATTTTGTTTTTTGTTTTGAGCGTGTCTCTTTCATGTTGTCAGGAAGCGTCGCGGAGCATTCAACTCCAAGCAGCTGCTGTACCTGGAAAACTACAAACCTAAACTGTGTCTGCGGTCCAAAGATGCCAACGGACAGAGCTGCTGTATACAGTAGGAATCTACAACCTCACACATCTTCACTGCAGCTTCACAGGAGACTTTTTGATGATAAATGGAAAGCTGACACATTTCAGTAAAACATTTTGTTAACATAGAAGCCCATGAAAAGTATACAAAGCACTAAAAATTAATTTAAAATTCAGAGGTGTGTTTTATTTATGCTCCTTAGTCTGTAACCTTACCTTCATATGTAGCAAAAATCCTTACCCCATTAAAAGAAAACCCGCTGTTAAACAGAATTAACTTTAACTGTCAGCAACTTCACTGTGAAATCAAAAGTTATTCCGTTTACTCTCTTGATTCACTGTTAAAGGTGCGGCTATGATAATGCTGTTGATGTTAACAGACATGTTCTGAGTTAAAACTTCAACATTGGAATCAGACATTATAAAAAATTCTGCGTCAGTAGCCAAGTATGTTTGACAGTTGATTCATTCTTGTGACGTGAAGCTGGTCTGCAGCTTGATATTTGTTCTAAGCCACAACACTAGAAATGCTAAATAAATAGTTGGCAGTATGTGCTTTTCAGAGGCTTGCTGGTTTATTGCACATCAGTCCACACAGTGGTTCACTGTGGTTTCTTCACTGACCAGTTCTGTGTCCTGCAGCCAGAATGTGGCACAGATGATAAAGAAAGTTAGAAGACATACAGTATTTAAGAAATTTGCTAAAAGATAATTAAAAATTTCAAATAATTTTTAAAAATGTGCTCTCGGTTTGATGCAACTGTTATGTGTGCTGTATTAAACAACACTACAATCTACCTACCTATTGTATGTCCCAAATGGGAGTCATATGAACACAGTCTGCTTCTCTAGAACAAACTTGTGTTGGCTGTAAATGTTTGACACTGTCCTTCACATTATCACCAAGGCAATAGGGCCAAAAGCTCAGTTGGTGAATGTATTGATAAATGTAACACTTTAAGGCTTTGGTAGATTGTCCTGTTAGCTGTCAAGTGTAAAGAACAAATAAAGTCAATATGTCCTGAGTAATTCATTTGCCCCAATGCTATGTAGCTACACATAGTGTATGATGGAGTAGCAGCATACAGTATTTGATTTTCATCTTCCCCCTAACAATTTAGTATAATTTATCCTGGGTGGTAAATGTGTCCAGAATGTACTGTTTAATGATAGTAGGTCCCATGCAAACACATGCGCACGTACTATTTTATATGGTAAAGAAATAAGCTAATATTTAATGAAGTGGGGCGAGTGAGCTTTTAGTAATACAAACATGTAGATCATATTGGTGCCCCTGTTGTCATCACTGACCAGTTCAATTTACTAACGGGACAATCTCCTGAATACTTTCTGTCTTCCTGTTATAACCATAGACTGTATGTAGAGAAGTGGACGTAGCCACTGTGGGGTCATCTTCTTGGTTTTTTGGAACCAGAAGTGTCCATACTTAGATGAGGGGGTGGAGCTCAGGGATGTAGTTTGGGAGAAGCGGGGAGAACCCGTGACTATGTTGTCCCATGCTAGTGACTTGCAATCACAAGTTAGCCACGCCCTGAAGCACACCCTGCTTTATCATCTATTTTAGTCTAAATGGGAACATGATTTCCAAAATGAACATCAAGCTGTATTGAAGAAACACTTGACACCATAAACTTGTTAGGAAACTGTTTACTGAGGAAATGGAGTGAGAAGCCGAGTCATTTTCTCATAGACTTACATACAATCAGACTTCTTTTTGCAACCAGTGGAGTCGCCCCCCTGCTGGCTATTAGAAATACAGGTTTAAGGCACTTCTGCATTGGCTTCACTTTTCAAACTTGGAAGCTCCGTCCACTAATGTATATACAGTCTTTGATAACAACTCTCATGGAACAGGAGTGTGGCGCCAACATGGCTGCCACTGAAACCTTTGTGGCCATAGTTCTTGTCTATCTCCGGCTCTGTGCTCACCTAGCTGTCTGGTCAGCTGCTGTGTTCGTAAGATGCTGTTGGTCTTTGTGATCTTTTTATTTTTCTATAGCTTTTATTTTCTTTTCCTGTACCTTTTTATCTATTTGTACTTGTTATTTATTTATTGATTCCACAGTGTTTCTTTGTGAAATGTCTGTCTGCTTGGAAAAAAAAAATCTATTAGTCTTGTTAGAAAATTAAAGTGTCAAGTACTATAACTGTTGCGTGTTGCAGAAACTATTTTGAAATTCTAATTCCAGTTTAATGTGTCTGTCTGTGTTGAGAGTTGAGTGAATATGGACTTGTCACAGTTTAAATTAAAGCATATTTGCATACAGTTCCAAAAATATTTTCTGATTCTGACAATGAGCGTAGTATTGACTAGTCAGAGTATAATGTCTATGGGATTAGAGGTTGACAACATTGTACATCACTTTGGATAAGTAAAGATTAATGTTACTTATTTCCAAAAGCACATATTTATTAATATTTGCACTTTAATCTTTACAAGCCGCCAAGCTGCTTCTACAACAGTTCCAGTTGACAGTGATTGGACTGCATGTAGGACTGTAGCTGTAACATGGCAGCTGCCCAACATGAGGCTGAGCCTGACCTGACCTCACTGAACTCTGACTGTGTGTGTGAGAGACAGTGAGAGATTGCCTCTGGCTGTGGTGGTGCTGTGTGAACGTGGCTGTCAGGGTGGAGTGATAGCATCACACAGAGCCAATGGATGATTCAAGGTTGATTAGTTTTATTGACTGACCTGACCACATATATGCGCATGAACTAACCTTGAACAAAAGAGCCATAGAGGATGAATACAATGAATGTCCAGTAATTGGGTTTGAGACTCAATTCTTAAAAAATGTATTTGAGGAAATGTTGCTTTTCATCACTGCCTTCTTTCACAACCACACAAAGAGACAGCTGACTTAATATCACATTATCTCCTGGAGCATGTTTCGAAGATGGTGTTAAATTCATGAACTGAGAAGAAATATCAGACAACAACACAAATAAAGAGCTCTACAGCATGCTAAATAACAAACCTCTCTCTGTATAGTGCAGTACAGTTCAACAGCACCACAAACTACATCCTCCAAAATGATCATTAAGTTGAATCATCTCTTCTCTGAAACCGTTTCAACATGAATGAACATTATAACCTTTAAGAAGGGAGGATTTATTGTAGGAGTGTTTTATTAGACTGCAATAGTTTTAGCCAGATGTACCTAATTCACTGGCAACTGAGTGTAAGGAGTAAGTACAAAAGGCAAACATATCGCACATATGCCGGACTCCAAATGAATGAAACAGACATTACACTGACCACCTGAATGTACTAGTCAGTGCAGAGAGGTCACGTTCAAATGTTTCTGTGTGTGTTGGCTGCTCCTGTGGACAGTAGATGGCAGTAATGTCCTGCCAGATAGTGAACTTTATAATGAAGTCATTTGCACTCAGGTCGCAATGTAAAAAGAACATTTACTTTCTCAATCTTTTAAATGTTTTTTAGGGCTGTTGAACAGTGAATCCATTTCTGTTCACAAGGCTGAACACATAACAACAACGAGAACTGTGTCCTGATTAAGTCTTACAGTACAAAGTGTCAGACAAATACTAAGCAAATGTTAGCAAAGTTACTATTGTAATGTGACGTACTGTGTTATTATGGTTTGTACAACATGACTTTGAAATGATCTCTCACACACACACACACACACACACACATACACACACACACACACAGAGGCCTACAGCGTCCTTGGCAGCAGAGGACAGCTCTGCGATAATCTGCTCAATATATGACAGCTGAACATCTCTAAGCTCGCTGTAAGCTACACCACCCTGTGTGTGTGTGTGTGTGTGTGTGTGTGTGTGTGTGTGTGTGTGTGTGTGTGTGTGTGTGTGTGTGTCCATTGCCCACTGGAGTCAAAATCACTGCTATCTTTTTAAATTCTTGTAATAATTTATTACAGATAGAGGGATTATAAAGAAAGAAAACAATAATTGGTTTAGAAATCCCTCAAAGTGTAGCACTGGCTCAAACACACACATCCGCACACACACACACACACACACACACACAACACACACACACACACACACACAACTCTGCTGTTACATAACAGTTACTACTATACATGTGGTTTGCATGCCTATTGGATAGAAATACGATGGAAAGCTCCAAATGCCCATGGGACTGTGTTAGGAAAATACCATGACACAACATTGAAATGCATTAAAATAAACTAAAATAGTAAAAGTGTGCTGAAGTCACATTTTATTAGTGGGAACATTCAGCTGTCACAAGTTTTCCGTACACAGCCGAGAGAGGGCGCTCTCGCTCAAAATAACAGGAACTAACACCTCCGGAAAATAGTATAGATTTTTATTTTAGTGATTGTTCCACCAGCTATTTTTACCCGATGTTGCACTGAACCTGTGGGCCATTTATCGAGAAGAGGAGGAGGAGAAGGAGGAGGAGGAGCAGGCCGGGGGCAGATGGGAGGGATGAGCGGGACGGTGACCCAGTTCAACCCGCAGACCGAGGCAGAGGAGCGGCTGCAGAGGACCAGAGCTAGACGCCGGTGAACTAATGAAACTCCAGCTGGTGTTTCCAGGTTCATCACATGCATTTCCTCTGCTGGTTTAAAACAGCAGAGAGAGAGAGAGAGAGACTCAGTGTGTGTGGGAGAGAGAGAGAGGAAGGAAGAGGGAGGGATTGAAAAGTGGAGTTTTAGTTTTCTCAGCATCTGGACATCAGGGCTGGACGCAGAGAGGAGAAGAAGAAAAAGAAGGAGAGTTTGGATGAGTGAGAAATGACCTGAAACCAGAGGGAAAGAGCCAAAAAAAAGAAGAGTGGAAGAAGAGAAGAAGATCAGGAGAAAGTTATTTTTCTAACAGGACACAGGAGGAGCAGCGAGCAGCAGGAATGTTACCGGTGAGTTTTCACTGATGAGCTGAATCAAACAGGATGTGTTTCTGTCAGTGTGTGTTGTCTTGGTTAACATCATCATTAGTATATAACTTTAAATATAGTTACAGATGTAAGGAAAAACAGGATGCAATCAGTTCAGACTGGAGCTAAAAGGCAAGGCAACAGTGTTGCCTAGTTAAAATTTAGATTTTAAAATATTTCTTATGAAAATGCTTTTATTTTTGAAGAACTTTTTGTTGTCTGTGTTGTAATTTTCGTGTATTTTCACATCAGCTGTTCTTAAAATAATGACCGGAAAGCAGGGATTTTTAAGAAAGAGGTTAAAGTATATAATACAATACAAGCACATTTATGAAATGACCTCAGATTAACAAAACTTTTCTACAACCATTAAAAATTAGCGTTGTGATCAGTGTCTGATCAATGGATCGGATTAATCTATCAATATGTCAGATTTCAAAAGAGGAGAACCGGAAGTTGTGCGCTCTCTTTCAAAATGGAGGTTTGGCTATTGAGGGAGAAATGAGTGTTGGAGTTTGTGTTTTGAGACTTTCATAAATAGTCCTTGAAGACAAGCTTATATTGTTACATGGTTGTGCTAGTTGTTAAATACAGTATGTGTTTTTTATGTGTTTAGAAAGGAAGAGAAAGTTGAGAAAGTACTTTAAAAGACAATCTACCCAAATCAGAAAGATGTCATGTAATTAACAAATCAATACAATTTAATATTATTCTGCCTGGTAAATCTGTTGTCTTGTGAGTTTTAAGAGATTGCTGCTTGACATCCTTAGATGTTGTCTGTTATAGTAAGTCAGTAAGTATTTTTGTGTGTGTGAAGTTTTGGCAGATTTATGAAATAATATGTCTATACCTTACATATAGATATGTCCATAAAACTTCTGCATGTGGCAAAGAATATATTCATTTGTGATTTTCACTTATTTTGCATTACTCAACAATTATACCATCACGTTCATTAATGAGGCTTTTATTTTGAAGGGCTCAATCAGAAATCTTGCTTTTCCTTTGGCTGTCTTGACACTATAGAAAGACTGTGTGTTTACTCTGTGTGTGTGTGTGCATGTTTAATTGTGCATTTGCTCATCCATAATTGCTTTCATGTATACATCATATACATGGAAATGTGTTCATGCACTCCTGTTCAACCCAAATACTGAATCCCATTAATAAATATATTAAAATTACATGTGTATGAAATTTATCAAGTTTTCAAATACGTCTTAGTGATGTATGCTAAGTATCTTTAGAGTGAAAAATAGTCACTGGTGTTAGAAACATACACACAGTCCAAAGTTTGCAGATAGAACAGAATGAGGCTGAAAAGTTTATTGTAAAAATCTTAAATCTTGTCATAATAGAGTTTCTTCACTGAAATCAGTAAACCATTAGTATTCCTGTTTCCATCTTGTCCTCCTCTCTCAGTCTTCCTCTCTCTTTCTCTCTCTGTATTGTTTCCTCTCTCCGTCACCCACACTGAAAACACCACACTTTGTGGCTGGGCTGGCCTGCTGTCAGCTCTAGACAATACACTGAAGATATAGAGACGTGTTTACAGCAGAGAGAGACAGAGAAACACAGACAACGCTTCTGCCTTGACCTTTGACCTCACATCCTGGTTCTGGCCTTTACTTCATCTTTCTTAGCCTCTACCATTGTGTACCCAGTGTTCACAGCTTCGTGACTTCCAGTCCCGACTCCCGTTGTGAGAGTATTTCCCTAAAGCTGCTACCAACAAGTCTGTTAAATTATTCAGACTGCAGGGAGAACTGTATTGAGCTCTACATCACTTTGCCTGCAGCTCTCCTCGCAGCTTCGCCCTCACTTCTGTAAACAGCAGCCAGCTCACATGATTGATACAGCAAATGCAAAACAGAGCGTGATATCATCTGGCAACTTCTTCTGAAATGTCGAGCAGCCAGGACATATTTTCCTGGGCAGAGAGCTGCCAACGTTGCTGCCGCCACTTTCATTTCCCATCAACAAAGAGAGTAGTTCATGCTAAATCTTGATATGCTATTTATTAGCCACGGTAGCAGCATGACTCAGTGGATGGTCAAGTCCGTTTGTCGGCCAGTTGGTCCACCATTTGAATTCAAACTGAAATATTTCTACAAATATTCAAAATATTAACTTTTTTGCCGATGTTCATGGTCCCCAGATGACGAATGCCACTTTCTTTGGTGATCTTCTTTAGTTCTAGCGCCACCGTGTTCACATTTGTGGATGTGGATTTGCATGAAATGTCTCACCAGCTATTGTATCTTCATGTTTCACTCAGGATGAATTGTAATAACTTTGGGAGCTTCTCATGTAATGCCACCATCAGGTCACAATTTTAATTACCTGCTAAATTAATGACATTCTTGTCAACCTGACTTTGTGCTTAGTGTTAATTAGTAAATGTTAACGTGCTAACATGCTAACTGGTGAGCATGGTAAACATTATACCTGCTAACCACCAGCGTGTTAGCATTGCCATTTTGATTAGCATGCTGATGTTTAGCTAACAGACTTAGACATGTAGCATTTTAAATTTTCAGTTAACATTGTAGCTGCTACAATTAGTCATTTTTCATGTAGCAAAAGTTTACATCACCAAATAGCATGTGCTAAAATGTTGAAATAAAGCACAACAGAGTACAGTTTATTCTACAGGATTAGCATGGAGCCACATAGGGAGGTATAGCAGACATATTGATGATGACTTAAAAAATAAAAGACGAAACAAGATAGTTGGAAAAGTTCTGGAAAAAAGAAAGGCTGCAAAATTAATGAAGTGTAGTTTTCTTTTGCAGGGTTGAATAAATTTATCTTGAATGTGAAAATGGTTTCAATAATTGATAGTCTGGTGTAGAAAACTTTCAGCAAAGTCCAAGAACATAAACAATCCAGACACACACGCACACACACAGTAGGAGATACAGTTTGCTGCCTCAGAAGTGTTTCCCTCTCAATGAGGCTGGAAGCTCGTGTTTCACCGGTCACATGCAGTCCCTATAGAGACGCTGCTGACTGATGTGTGAGTGTGTGTTTGGGTGTGGGCAGAGCTGGGGCGTCTGAACGCAAATCACTTTCAGCTGTCACTGTTCTCCACTGTGGAACACACACACACTCACACACACACACACATAAAATCACACAAAGACAGCTCAACAACTGCCAACAGGGTCGCTGGTGTTACTTTGGGATTTCTTTCTTTCCACTCTTTCTTCTTTTCATTCATAAGCTTTACTTTACTTTAGCTTCTTGAGGCTCTCTGTCTTCAAATATATTCATTTGTCTTGTCTGGACTTTCCTCTGATGCCATCACTGTGTCTGCTCAGATACTGTACATACCACAGAAGTGTCATTCTGTTTGTACTTATGATGATTTAAGAAGCTCATTTACTTCAGAACGTGATTAAAGCTCATTCCTCTGTTCATTCATTGTACGTTGCTTTAGATTAAAGTGGCAGCCCGGTTCCTAAAGTGTAATCGTAATGTAATACAGACTCAAGCATATCATCAGTCAGTCTTCAACGAGTGCCACTTTATATTTAATCTTGTAAATCCCTCCAGTTTATTAGCAGGTGTCACTTGAAGCAGCTCACTCGAGGGACAGTATGGCAGAGCTATTTTCTCCTCGGACTGTAATACTTTACTAATTTCGGTTGCTGTACTGTCTAAAAAAGGGTGTCTTCCTGTGCAGTATTTAAAAGGCTGTGCTTCCCTCCACTCCCACACGAGCTGCTCTACCCTCCCATGATTCATCATTAACCAGCGAGCCGGCCACCGTTTGAAATATCACATAAATTAAATTAAAGTCACGAGGGATTCCACCAGCTGTTCTTTAATAATCTCCCTGATTTCATTCAGAGCAAAAAGAGTTCAGGTGTAGGAGAGGAATTTATTTTAGGAACCGCAGTGAAACCCCAGGAAGAGTCAGAGCAATGGGCAGGATTCGGGTGGGGAAAAAAGCCACCAGGCAGACATAACAACAGTGTGACAGATGGAACAGGCTGAAAACCGTTTCACTCCCGGGAGGACAGCTCTCCTTGTATGGCTGGCACAGCAGGTATAAGCACACTACACCCCCAGGTCCCAGCAGAGTCCATCATCATTTAAAATGATTTACTCTAGCACATACAAAAATGAGCTACAGTGGCCTGAACAGGACCCAAGCATATCTATTACATAATTCACATTCATGAAAATGACACAGACGATAATATGAATTTTGACCACAAATGTCAGTCACATACTAAAAATTTGACCCAAAAATTCAATAAACATTTTACATGTCGATGTGTCTTCACCATGCATGATGATAATATAGAATAGAATAACTGCAGTGAACACACACACACACAGTCACCATATATACCGCGTATTCTACAAATTCACTGGCTTCTGCGACTCAATCCAGTCTCTCAATCAGCATTTCTTACATCTGACTTTTTGATAAAATGGAGCCAAAGAAGACAAATCAACAATCACTGCAGCAGATGCTATAATGAATTGAAATCTAGAAATAAAAAAGCTAACAACCAAAATGATTATATAGTGTGTTTGCATGAAAAAAGACTATACTCTCATCAAAGTTTGCCACCACAATTTACCAACTTTTTTTTACTCATAGCTCAGTTTCATTCATTCATCCATAAAGTCACCAACCTCCTCTTCTAAAGTCATTTAATTTTCCTAACTCTCTAGTTGTGAAACTTGTCAAGCTGTCAGTCCCGTCTGTCCTGATGTTATGATGACTCGCTCAGTGCTTGTGCCATTAGCTCAAGATGGTCGAGAGCTTATGGGAAATGGTGTTTGGTGCTTTTACTTCTGGAACGGGTACCTGGAAGTTTTGGTTTGACTCGGCTGCTGTGGTTGAACAGTCAAAAAAAATGACATCCTATGTTTCCTTGTAAAGGAGGATTCATAAGGGGAGAATCTGACTGCACTTGCACTAGATATTTAATCATGCGATGGCGGATGTTGATTTGTGGGCCGCTTTAAATGTTGTTGCAGCAAGAAATTGTGGGACGGTGTTATCTCCTTTCCTTTCTCAAAGGATGGTGCAGTGTGCATTGAAGCAGCTTTCCACTGCATGTTGAGAACTCAGCCAGCTTTTATCATCACTGCCACTTCAGTACTTCTGGATCATTTCACTCAGTTTGGAACCTTCCTCAGCAAAAAGTACTGCTCGACCGCAGCCCTGCTCTCTGTTTGTCCTTTCAGTGGGCAGCTGGTGACAGATAGTGAGAAAGATGTCAGGCCCATGTGACTTTTTCACCAATCTTGTTTTGCTTTAATGATGTTCATATTCACTCTGGCCAGCTTTCTTATAAAATGTTTTAATCACTTGGGGAATATACTTTTTTAATCCTGCACTGATTTTACTGTTGTGTGTGTGTGTGTGTGTGTGTGTGTGTGTGTGAGAATCTTAACTCTCTGTGTTGCAGTGTGTGGTTGTATTGTCTGTAGTGGGTGGAAGTGCAGTTCTGTCCCTTTTGAAGAACTTGGAAGAACATTTTGTTTATAAAAATTCCAGTTCCTGTGGAGACACACACACACACACACTTACTTGTACTTCTATACTTGTGAGGACCCTCGTGGACAAAATGCATTCCCTACATCCATAGCCTAACCCTAACCATCCCAACTAAATACCTAACTCTAATCCTAGCCTTAACCTAATCCTAACCTAACCCTTAAAACCAAGTCCTTCATACAGCCCTTTGAAGTTGTGGGGACCAGTCAAAATGTCCACAGTTTCCAAAAATGTTCTCACTCTGTTGGCTAAAAACGTGTTCTGGTCCACACTGGGACGTTGCAAATACACACTCTTACAAGGCAGTACATCTGAATTTCCTCACAGAAAGTGCTTCTGTAATTTCTAACAAAGCTCTGCCTCTTCTCTAATAAACCTTAGAGCTACTCTCTTGATATTCACCATGTCTGATTATGCTCATTCTGATTCATCCATCATTAAGAGTGACAGGGGAAGCAAATAATAAAAACTAATCTGATTTGAATTTTAATGAAATAAAGGTCAGCATGATAGCACCAGGAAACTCTTGTTTGTTGATTTTCCATGCACAAATCCCGTTCATTAAACTTAGTTTCACTCCATATGTTTCCCCTGGTCATCCACACCCTCCTCCAGTGACTCTATGCCCCCCATGGGAGCCCACTCCCCACTTTGAGAACCACTGAGGTGCAGGGTCATACTTTAATATGACGGATTGTGGGACATAAGTATCAGTCAGATGCACTGCGACAACCAATCTGTGACTGAAGATTTATTATCGTGTGTGCGAGAGCAGGAGCGACAAAGAGGTCAAGAGTGAAGGGAAGAGGAGAGGAAGGAAGAAAAACAGAGACTAGCATCGCCGCTTATTGTTATTTATTTATTCAGTACGGGGCATATTAATGTAATGACAATAGTAATGGTATAACACGTCTTCTGGTTCACCTCTCACATCTGTCTGGTTTCCTCTGCGCCGTCTACTGATTTTCTGTCGTTTCTAATAGATGCAGTAGATGTGCCGTTTGGAGCACATGCACCAAACATGTGACCTTGTGTATATGTGTGTGTGTGTGTGTGTGTGACAGAGAGAGAGAGAGAGCCTGTGTACCTTCTGTGTCCTTTGTGTGTGTGTGTGTGTGTGTGTGTGTGTGTGTGTGTGTGTGTGTGTGTGTGTGTGTGCGCAGTCACGCTGCAGCATGTCAGCGTAGCCTCTGTAATCTCTCCCCTCCAGCATTACCACTGCTGCTTCTGGACAACTTCACTCCACAGCACTACAGCCAACCAGCACATAATATATACAGATTTATTTAGCTGAAACATTGATGTTGAAGCGTGTGCTGATATTTAGTATATAAAGAAGTAATGGTTTCATGTTTATTTTTAGCCACATTCCTCAAGTCTAGACTCATTGCTGGTGGTCACGTCTGTCATTCAGAGTAGTTTTAAGGCTTTTTCTCGTTCTCTTACAGTAATTATCTGTGAAACATAAACAACTTTATTCTTCTCATTGAAACAGTTACCTTGAAGCATACAATGATGCAATGAAAGCACAGTTAAAGATAATTAGACGTTCTGCTTATTGTTTCCTACAATGAACTCATTATGCAATTATGACAATTACACTCAAATAAAAAGCTCATAAATCATTAGTTTGTAAGCAGCAAACAAAATATCTTATGTTATATTTTATCTTATAATATGTTTCAGTATTGTGCTGTTGGTGATTTTGTAAGTGAAGGTCTCAGTCTTGACCCCAAGTGACCTGGCCGGCTCCAGCTCTGCTGGACTCAGAGCTAAAAAAAAAAGGTATTGGCATCAGAACGTCTGGGACTTTTTTAAGACTTCACAATTCAGTTGTCACATGCTCAAACTAATGAAGTAGTTAGTGGTGTAATAATCCACATATCTGATGACATGTTGACTATTGAGTGGAATATAGACAACCTAAAACTTAGTTGCTACACTAAACCAGTACAGGTCCACGAGGCCTCTAAAATCCTCCCACTGATCTCAAATGATTTTTAGTTCCACACCTCTGACTTAGTCATTCTAATGATAAAAATAGAAGCACCTCCATCATATCAGAGGTTGATGGTGTTGACTGGACCATATCAGATTTGTAATAAAAACCAATATCAGCTCAATATCATGGTCTCCTCCCACTAACAGGCATGAAAAGTGTCCAGACTCTTTTTCTTATCTCCCATCATCCTGTCTCCTCCTCACCCTCTCTCCCTCTCCTCATATTTACTGAAAGCCGACTCCCTCCCTCCCCTCCTCCTCCTCCCCTCCACTGACACACACTCTTATATTTGTATTTCCTACCCTTGCGCACACACACTCTGACATTGACACATTTCGAACACACTCTCTCCTACAAAGACACCACTTTTTCCACTTGACAACGCTAATTATCAATTATCAAACTCACACATGCGCACACACGCACACACGCACACTGCTGTGTGTGTTTTCAGTCGATGGTTTTCCGATGAAGCGTTTCTTTGGGCTGTTGTTGGAGCGACTGGTGGTTCTGTCTGGGACCCTCAAACTAAGTAAATGCAGGAAACAGAAGAAGAAGAAAAAGAAGAAGCTGAAAACCAGGAAAATCAAACCAGTGGTGAGTGTGAGACACAAGTGTTTTACTTTATTTTGACTCAAATACATTTATATGCATCTCTAAAAGACTGGTACTTGTATCGGCATGGGGTGTTTTTTTCTTATGGAGACATAAGAAACCAACACAGTTAACATGGAGTGAAGCCACTGTATTTTTGGAAAGCACAGATTCTTGGGGAGTGTTTACAACCCCGATTCCAAAAAAGTTGGGCTGCTGTGTAAAACTTAAATTCATTTGTGTTTACTGGCAAAGGTTTTCCAAACCTATCCAGTGATCTCCTTTATACAATCTTTAGTGTTGAACCTCGCTCCATCCTTGCTTGTGAACGACTGAGTCTTTCCAGGATGAACCTTTCATACCCAATCATGATACTATCACCTGTTACCAATGAACCTGTTTACCTGTGGAATGATCCAAACAGGTGTTTTTGGATCAGTCCACAACTTTCAGTCTTTTGTTGCTCCTGTCTCGACTTGTTTGAAACATGTAGCTGCCATCAAATTCAGAATAAGCAGATTTTTACAAAAACCAATGAAGTTAATGAGGTCAAATATCAACATATGTCAGCACGGATGATCAAATAATCACATTCTGTTTTATTTATGTTTTGCACAGTGTCCCAACTTTTTTTGGAATCAGTGTTGTAGTATTAGTCTGGAGCAGGTTGGAATTTCAGTTCCGAGGATGTCTACAAACCACCGTGGCACCCTGCCACACTCCTACAATTAACACACTGTGTTGAAATGGCCTGGAGCAGCGAGCATTGATGTGTTTTTGCAGCAGACAAACAGGAAACCTCGAGGCTGTTTGTCATTCTTGCCTTTATAGAGTCTCACTATCTCACTATCTCCTTCTCCCTCTCTAATGCCTAAAATAGCCGGAGTCACTCCATTCAGCACCAGAGGCAATTTAGGAAACCACAACTCAATCTGCCTCTGTGTGTGTGTGTGTGTGTTATTTTTAGTGAGTCCTGTTCAACGATAGACAAGAAGAAGTTGTCCTACCTGCGAGTTCATCATGTTAAAATCTCCAATGATCAGAACTAGCACGCACTTGTGACTATCTTATCATAGTAACCTCTATAGACAGAATAGAAAACCAATGTCCCAGAAATGGTAGAGCAGCGGTCAAACTGCAGTTTAAGGTTTGCTTTGGTAAATCTGGCCTGCTGACCTATATAGTCTGGTCTATCTTTGGAGGGTCTACAGGTGATATACTGTAATCTACACTGTAGCAGCCATGTTGAAAATCCACAGTGGCTGTAAACAGTCACTGTGGACTAGTTTCCCCTTTGATGAGTCAAAATGCCTGCTGTGAAAAATGGCCTATAGACGTGTTTAATTTGCATTTTGTTTTTGATCTCTCACAATAAATCAGATCAGTCACTGAAAAGCTGCAGCAGCTGTGTATAATTCATTTCTCTTTAAAGTTCAAAAGGTAAACTGCTCCTGTCTACATGTTGAAGTTTCCTTGAGCAAGATGCTGAATCCCAAACTGCATTCAATAGTTAGGCTAGTGTTACATAATGGCTCTGCTGCTGTGATAATGAGCAACTGTATCTATATGAGTGAAGTCCATTTACCAGTGAAAAGAAAGAAGTCAGAGGTGTCCACTTCAGTGACCCCAAGTTTCAGTTAAGCTTTTTGCCACTGATGCACTTTCCTGACTGTCAACTGTGTTTTCCAGTGCAAAAACTTCTGGCTTTGTGTGTTACAGAGAATAAAACTTCAGTAGTGGTAGTATTTGTAATTGTCAGGCCGTGTTTGTGATGCGTGTTCATGATAATCCGGTAAATCACTTCGTTCTGCAGAGAATTCCAGAGTTTAGTTCAGGATGCAGAGACGTGTAAAACTCTCAGTCAATCTTAACCTGTATGGTCAACCCAGCTGTTTGGTAGAAGTTTAATATAAGTTGTTGGGCACTAAAATTAGTGTTTCTATTGAGGTTAGAATGATGAATGCTACTTTAGTGCTAGTTTTCCTCTAGAGAGGAAGCAGAAAATAGGTTCTTACATCACAGTGATGCATTTGGAAAATGACGACTTTTTAATTTTACTGAATAAAGTTACGATCATGCGACAGCAATCTTTTTACTAATAGTTACAGTATTTAGTTATTCTTTATAATTGAACAACTGATATTGCAGTTGACCTCCATCATGGTCCCAGATATTAGACCATTTGTGGCGTAACTGCATAGACTGTATGCTCAATCATGTTCTCAACCATGCCAAATGACGATGTGTCTGAGTGTGTCTGTATGTATGTGTGTGTGCTGCATTTACAGTGAATATTTTGGCTAGTGTTTTTGTGGGAATTATGTTTTTTTGTTGATGAGAAAACCACTCTGAATGATTTGATTATATAAATCACTCTTTCATCTCTGCCAACGGTCCTTCGGTGTGACAAATGATGTCTTTTACCATGTGAAAACAGAAACGTTACAGCCCTTGCGAGACCACGATTAGCCTACTTTTAATGGTTTGCGGACTAGTAAAACCCCTACTGTGTTTGCATGTGTGTGTCTGTACATGCGTGTTTGTGCGTGTCTAATCCAAGCTTTAGAGAATGTGTCCCCGCTCAGTCTGTCTGCATGCAAGCGCAGATTACTTCACATGATCTGGGACAGGTGTATAGAATACTGTGGATTAGTGTACAGTGTATATTTTGAGTGTGTGTATGTGGACAGTGGACAATCTAGTGTGTGTGTGTGTGTGTGTGAGTGAGAGAGAGAGAGAGAAAAGGCAACACTGAGATTAAAAGTGTATCTGTATCTGTGTGTGTGCCTCGGTGTGTCTGTGTGTTCCTATCCCAGATTACCCTAAATTTATCTTTCAACTGCCGACTGACTATCTGACATGACATCACCAGTGGCACTGCCAGTGACATCACCAACGATAACGCAGGATGTCCTTTTCTGATTGCTATTTTAATCTTCTGGCTGCAGATTTTGGAGGATTTGATAGCAAAATGTTTTCGGAGGGGATCATTACAGCCCAGCTGATAATTCGAAGTCATGTATTGCATTTTCAGACACGTTAAACCGAACTGAAAGCTTTATTCTAATAGTATCTGTAATATCTATTATTATTTACTCCATTGGTCTAAACTCTACTAACTAAAGACTAAAAGCTGAACTTGATTTGGTCCAAATATGAAGAGATAAAATCAGATTTGTCCTGAGCCCTGAGTGATTTGTATTTGTGTGTCTGTGTGTATACAAGCAGTTATTGATGGGTAATTAAAGCCTTGTTAAGTCAGATGGATGACTGTATCCTGTTACGAGCTGCTGTCATCAGTAGCTCTGTAACAAAGTCTGCTTCTTTTCTCTTCCCGGAGATCTCAGTGGCCTTCTAATCACTTAACATTAACATATGTTGTACCTTGATTTCCTGAAAGCTTTAAGATTTAATTAGATTAAATTCACGTCTATTGTAGTTACCTTAGACTTGCTGTATTTAAATGGGATGTTCCTGATTGTATTTAATGTTGTTTCTCTTGGTCTATGTGGATTTGAGACACTCTTCATTCACACTCTGTTTGTTGATGTGTCTAAATGTATCTTCAAACTGTCTGCAGAGGTGGTTTATTTGAGCTGATCTTCATTGTCTTCACCTGGATT
Organism: Holacanthus passer; assembly: GCA_025331565.1. NCBI lineage: Eukaryota > Metazoa > Chordata > Actinopteri > Pomacanthidae > Holacanthus > Holacanthus passer. Next base: position 1,891,236 of record JAFREQ010000018.1, on the reverse strand, counting down.
TTCCATTTTAATCAAATTGTGATCACTCTCTGATCAAAGTTTTTTGTTGCTGCTGAGACGGGAACAAGACCGAGGGATTTATCAGCAGTTACCATCTGCAATTTGTTGGTTGATTGGTTAACAAATAGTTAGCAAAATTAATGAATTAGTCACATCTGATCCAAGTCAGTAATCGGTAAAAATACTTCATCCATCGTTTCTGTGGTTGCAGGTGATCCTGACAGTTTACCTCAATGACACCCAGCAGATGCTAACTGAGGTCCCAGTAACTCCAGCAACCAGAGTGGTGGACGTGGTCGAATACTGCAAAGAAGCCGGAGAGGGGGAGTGTCACCTGGCAGAAGTATGGAATGGACATGGTGAGTCCATCCACGCTCCATCCACCCGTCCATGCACCCATCCATCCATCCATCCATCCATCCATCTAGTACATATAATAAATTAGTGTTGTGTGTGTGTGTGTGTGTGTGTGTGTGTGTGTGCATTCCTCATGTTTGCTTGATCATTAATATAGTGAAGCATGAACCCACTGAATCTTCATTAACACAGTCTGATGACAAGGATGATAATTTTTAATATTATTACTGTTGTTCTGCTGTTTTCACAGTAGCCACATCTGTATTTGTGTACACATGTGCACACACACATACATCACCATGTCCATCACTAATATAATTACTTTTGACATCCTCTCGATCATCCTTTGAGCATTAGAGTATTTACATGATTATAATCTGGGTTCATATGACGGGGTAAACACAGCGTGACTCTGGCCTAGATCGCTTGCTTTGAAGCTAATTGTAGACAAACTGAGACCTGCATCACGGCTGCAGCGCGTGGAATCAATAGAGAGCTAAGTGCCTCCCGTACACTGTATGTCATTGTAAACTCGAATAGACCAGTCCATCACATGCAGACAATGAGAGCCACTGTGTCCATTAAAGCGTGGCCTACATTCATTCAATCATTGCTGTTGAAGTAGCGATCCACATAACAGCACAGTGTGTTTGTGTAGCTGCGGTGTGACCGAGCGGTCAGACAGGCTATAAATGGCTCCAATACTGTACTGTTTCTTAGAGGGTGACACTGTGAGGCAGCACATAATAAATGGCGTTGTGTCAAAGTGTCGCTGTGTGACGAGAGGCCGTGCATCAAGGCCGCCGCTGGCCTCACGACTGGTGTGTGGTCTCTAACTCATGGCCTACGTGTGTGTATTATGTGATGGATTGAAGTATTTTTGCCATGAAAATATTGCTGCTGAATTTTTAAAAACATTAGAATATCCCGACCTTTCCTTCTTTACAGTTTTTCTGCTTCGATCATATCAATGTGTTAATATTCACACGTGTAATTGAAGACTATACAAAATATTGTGCTTGTGTAATGACTGGCAGGACAGTGAGAGTTAATAAAAACAAAAACAGAGAAACATGAAATGAAACATTGTAATGGATATAAAAATCTAAAAAAAAAATGAAATGACAGAAAGCAAAGTTGTGCTTTTGACAAGTTTTAGTGTGTTTTACTAGAAGGTATAATTTTATCCAGCATAAGATGGCAAAAAAAAAGGTAATATCAAACTATCTTTTTATTTCAGACATTAATTACTGACAGTAAATGTGAAACATGCTGTTAAATAGGACTCCATGATGATGAAGATTAAGTCTAAGGAAGCCTTTATTGTTTCCCTTAGGAGAAATTTGTCTTAGGCATTCGACACATGTACAATCAAACACCAGTCCACATGCAGCACCACTGTCAGATCCATAAACACTAGAACCGAGCGATGCCCTATGCAAACATATTGCACAGATGCCATACATCAAGACAGTGTGTAATAGATTCAATTGCTGCCCTTTAGAACAATAACATTTTACTTTCATCCACTGGATCCTGAGCCTTTGCAGAAAATACTGAGGTCAATTAATTTGTGAACAAACATACTCCACTTGATGAGACAATCAAAATTAATGCAGAAGTCCTTTGTGTCGTTACCTGCTCAAGTCTGTCCCCATCGATTAAAAGTGGGCTGTGATCACTGACAGACTTGTGATCGAACTTAGTGTGGGTCGGCTTTGTGCATCATTTTATACACATTTTCACAAGATGAAGCTCGACGTATTTCGCATCTTTTGGAACTTTGGGATCTGCGCTAGAATTTAAATGGGTTTGATCAATGTTTGGCTGCACAGCAAGAGATTTCTTAATGACTGGCCGGCAGTGGGAGTTAAATATGATAAAATAAATAAAAACAGAAACAGAGTAGAGTCTAGTAGAGAGGCTTTTTGATGTTTAACATCAGGCCCTTCACATCACTACACACCTCTTCTATCTCTGACTTATACATATCAATGTCTGAGTCTGGCTGTGTCATCAGAGATCTTGATATTATAGTTGTTTGTGCACCCATTTTGTGCATAATGTGAAGGGCAGAGCTGACACATGCATAAGGAGCATCAGTACTTATAGCCTGTATGTTGAGTTGAGTTGAACTTTCACCTGCTGTAGTCTTCCTTTAAGAAATACATGCATCATCTGATTATATAGGGATTCACCTCCATCTCTTTCAGCTTGTTTAACAGGGTCTGTGGGAGCACAGTATTAAGTGCTGAGCTAAAGCCCATAAACATAAACATAGTGTAAGCAATGATAATTGAATGTACTGTATGTAATGATCTAATTTATGACTCATCTCTTCCCGGCTCTTCTGGATTGAGGCTCACACTGCAATAACCTGGCTAACATCTTCCCGCCCCGTGTCTCCCCACAGAGCGAGTTCTCCCTCCAGAGTTGTTATTGTTGGATCTCCTCCAGCAGTGGGGAGCCAGGAGGCCGGAGGTCAGCTTCTACCTCAGACACTGCCCGTCCTGGACGCAAGGTACAGCAAAGCAAACACACATACACATCAATTCTTATATGAGACTGAACATAAATTGCTGACTGACAGGAGCAGCTCTCAAATATATTAATTTTTGTCCGTATTGAGCATCATTCATTCACATGCAGAAAACACACAGAGAGCCAGTGGTGTGTTTGAGGTTTAGAGGAGAGGTCAGGGGCTTGGTCAGTAATTAGCCAGATAAGATGATTAGAGTTACATAACATACAGGGCCAACATGAATGGGAGGGGGGGAGACGGAGACAAGGGCGGAAAAATGTTTGGTCTGCTGTAGAAATGTCAGACGATTTTCTGCCAAAATAGCTGTGCACAACGTTCAGTGCTGTGCAGCAGCAGGGTTTCTGCTGTAATAGTGTCACTGTACTGCAGCGCTGGTGTGTTTTTGTGTGTCTTCTCCCTGCGGGGACAGGACCTCACCACCTGCTGGTGCATTCCCTGTTCTCTCCCCATTCATTAAAAATATAATTATCATTTATTAGAATCTCATTATTATCTTATGCTTGTGCACTGTGAAGCGGCTTGTGAATAATAAATTAATCGTAATATTTTTTTTAGCCAGTTTTTTCCTTTGACAACTTGGCAGAGTCACAGAGACCATTAAAGTTTTCCTATGTGCGTGTTTTGATTGTTTAATATAATATCTGAGCTTTAGTATCCGTATCTAAATCTTTACTTAAACCGTGTATGCTACATTTGCTCCCATTCCTGTCAAATGCTCTGTCAGCAAAGAACAGATTTTAGTTTCTGTCCCGTCACAGTTCATATGCCAGCGGATCTGTAATAGGTTTGGGAGCAGCAGGGTAAGATGTAGAGTTAGATTAAAAAGGAGCAGCAGTTCATTTGGCCTCCTGCTGTGGAGAGGAGAAACTACTTTCCCCCTGGTCGCCCTGTTTCCAGCACCAGGATGTGATGCAGATGTGATTTGGATGTGAATCATCAACCTTTATTTTAACACGGAAATACGCAGAGCTAGAGACAAAGAAATACAACTAGAAAGCTTAGTTAAAAATGACAAAACAATAAAGTCAAACAAGTGAAGTAATAGAACCTTAGTAACAAATGAAGCAATTAAAACTTTGAACAGATGAATCAACTAAAACAATGAGTGATATAAGATTAGATTAGAAGTTTAAATAGCCCTGATACATGTGACGTAAAGTTTGGATTGTTCTATTTCAAAATGAGAAAAACTGCATTGTCCAAGCTCAGTAGCCAACCAATCATTTGAGCACGTTCAATAAGGGCCAATATCAAGCGGGTTAAAAAAAAAACAAGTGAGGGCCTTGTACATGAATAAAACTCAGTGTATATCTCATCGTACCCACCCAATATTAGCACACAGCTGAGGTTGTTATAGTATCATCTGTATAAAGATGTATATTACACCCAGATACAGAAGAAGCGAGATCATCTATATATAGAATGTGTGATTGCCCTCCAACATGCAACTGTCAGTCCATTTGAATTCAGAGGCAGGTACATCATCAGCAGTCCTGGGACTGTCTGGTTGATGGCGGCAGCCAAACTGTCCCTGCAGTTCGCTGCCAACTCGTGCTTGGCTCCTCACCTGTTATCATAAAACAGCTTCCCTAAACTAGCCAATTGATCTCAGAGGATCAGAACAGCACACCCCCTGATGTATTACCTCCTCCCAGTCGAATCTAACATCATCCGTCCTCTGTGGCTTATTGAAGGTGCCCGTTTGAGCTGGCACCTCCCACACAAGGACACCACCTCCCTCTTACACTGCTTTCCTCCATCACTAAATAATCAGGCCTGTAATGGAGAGTGAAATGTTCTTATTGGGATGCAACAGAGGTAATTAATTAGTCATAAGTGAATCCATCACAACTAATGATGATATATTTCTCCCTGTGTCCATAAATTGCTGTTGATTATTAACACAACATTTTAACTGTGCTTGTGTGACAGCTTCTCTGATGAATTGAGAGTAATTAAATACCTGCTTAATTGAATGTAATTACTGTTTTAAGTTGTCTGATGATTGTATGATTGTAAGATACGACGTTATCTGCTGGACTGGATGTTAAGAAGTGTATTAACTGCTCTATTGACTGGAGGTGAAACTTGGAGCTGGCTGGGATTAGCCCAGATTGAACCTGTCTGGTCTTAGTAGAATTAAAACCAATGATGCTATTTATAGATTATGCACAGGGACAAAGACGGAGTTAGGTAAAGATAAGATGCGGGGGGGGGGTTCCAGGTTTATTTTAGCTTTAAGACACAGAGACCATTTAGCACACTTTCATTTACTTCACCTGCCTCAAAGAAAAATCTGTTCATCCGCTCCAGACTGTGCAGAACTCAGCTGCCAGGCTTTTAACAAGATCCAAGAGAAGCGACCACATTATGGCTCCCCGTATGTCTTAAAATTGATTTTATGATTTTACTTTTAAGGCTCTTCTGGCCTCTCTCCATGCCATATAATATCAGACCCCTTAGTCGCTTATGAGCCAGTACGTAGCCTGAGCTCCTCGGGCAGAGATCTTTTATCTGTTCACGAGGTGCGGCTGAAAACTAGAGGTGACAGAGCGTTCGCAGTCAAGAGACCCCGAAGCTATGGAACGAGCTGCCTGAGGAAATCAGGTCAGCAGATTCAGTGACCTCTTTTAAATCTCTTCTTAAGGCATACTTTAATCAGAGAGCTTTTCATGATTTTACTCGATTTTTATTGGCTGTTCTTTTGCTGGTTTTATTTTTTTACTACTCCATCGGAAATTACCATTATTGTTATTATTAAATGTAAGAAACATATGGATGTTACATACAGCCTGTGCAGAATCGGTTCTATTGCAACGCCTTATCTGCATTTCAGTGCCATTATAGCAGGCAAATTGCCAACAACATCTTCTGCATCTTGAGTAGGAATAAGACGGACTGAATGTAAATAAGGACTTTGCTAACAAGGGCACATAAACATAATAAGACTTGCACTTTAAAACACCAGAATACATTGTAGAATACTGAAACAAGAACATGATTGATATAAAAAATGTATGCAAACAGTATGACAGTAAATGAAAAGTTGTAGAAGGTATCAAAAATATCCATCACAGTTTCATATTTTTGTGTATTGCAAATGTGAAAATATAAGATTCATTCATAGTTTTTGATTTACATGCAGTGTAATGTGTACATTCTCACACCCTAAAGTCAATGCTGGCTATTTATTCAAGACACACACATGTTTGAATGGTTAATCAAGGCCAAAGCCCTCTCTCTCTCTCTCTCTCTCTCTCTCTCTCTCTCTCTCTGTAGTCCTTTTTTTAAAATTTCAATATCACTGCTCAGATTTCTTTTCATTGTTTATTTATATGCAGGAAGTCAGCAGCCTTTGGAGCAGAGCTGGACCACAGAAGCAACAGAGAGTGCTAATGACAGGGTAGGTGAACACACACAAACACACACACACACACACACACACACACACACACACACACACACACACTGGAGCAGGGCTGAGGGTGCAGGACAGGCCGTGTTATGCATCTCTAATTAGCTCAGTCTCAACATTCAGGATCTATTGTGCATTTTGTATTTATAAACCTCTACACTATGACACACTGTGATATTGTTTAAAGGTTCAATATGTCTCATACAGTATAGGTGTATGGTCATGGTAAAGGCCTGTACCTGAATTTATCCTTGTTTGATTTTGATCCCATACAACTACAGTATATAAAACTATATTTGTTTTATGAGCACAGCATGACAGCCCTTTGATACTGTCCTGCCACAATGTGGTGAGAACATTCCTCCAATCTATAAAGTGGCCATAATCCTTGCACGACATTAGTGCACACATACACACATTTGTAGTAAACATGCCTTCATTAAATAGATGTTAATTAAGAATTATGCCCTCGGAGGTCTCAGCAATGTCCTCAAAGCACACACACAATGATCACACACAGGCTCACAAACAATACAATATAAAAGCAGCAAACATAATTAGGCCTATTAAACGTGTGGGCTTTGTTGATAGAAGAGAGGCACAGAGAGAGAGAGACAGAGAGAGAGAGAGAAATAGAGGCTGTAATAACCACACTAAAAAGGAAGCAGGGGCGCAATCTAAAGAGTGCAGTAAACACAATATTGCAATGTACTCCTTTGTCACCTGGGGAGAAAGTACTAGACTCCCTTAATAACAATGCAAAGTTTTGTGAGTTGTGGAGCTGGGGGAAACTTTAGAAACTCTGTTAAATGTGTCTAACAAGCTATTTCAAATTCTCGATAATTTTTCCCCTCTTGTGAATTTGGTCAAACATTCTTTTGCTTGTGTAAAAAAATACTGTCTCAGTTTCTCCCGGCACGTTGCTGTAAGGGCGTGTAGCCTCCTCTGTGTGTTTCAACATTACCCGGTCGGATAAGCAGAACACGGTTTAAGCTGATTTCACCATTTATACTGAAAGAAATGCAAAGAAGAAATTTAACAAGAACAGGGAGAAAGTCCCCAGACTTCCTTAAAAACATATTGTGAGTTGTTGAGTTAGGGAAAAATTCATCAGCTTTGTGAAATGCTGCCTGTGACTAATTCTTAACTACCTCTTGTGAACTCGACAAATTTCCGTCTTCTCCTCTCTGTCTTCTCGTCATCGTCCCTTTTGGCAGCGCCAGAGGAATCCTTGCATTTTGGAGGCGCCATCATGTCGCACTTTAGCAGCACAGTGATTGATTGGACAGTTGTCGCAGCACCTGCGCTGATCAATTCCATCGACTTGATCTGTCTATTGACACGGGAGCCCTGTGGGTCAGAGAGATGTTGATTGGCTTGACATGATCTATCCATGGAGGAGGGGGCACCCTGTTCTGGGTCAGAGCCATCGATTGGCTCAGCCAGACAGTGGCGTTTGTCTCTCTGGATATACTTAAACTAGGCGTATTTAATTTAATGGTTTCACATATGTACAAAACTTCAGCTACTTTTATATTTGATGGCTAGGTACATTTGATAGCAAATACTTCAGCAGAATTTTGAGATCAAATAGGATTTAATTTTTTTGGTTAAAATAATTCTGCTTCAAGTTTTGCTCTGTCCTCTTTTTTGAAGTTTGAATTCAACATAATACGTTATTATGTTATTATTATTATTTTCAAAAAAACAGTAAAAAATGGGCTGTTTTTAATTGACAGCTCCTCCCTCGGCCGATGAGTCAAAAAGTTAATGTATTTGTCTGTGTGTTGTCTAACAGATTAGCCCACGGATTAGTGACAGTGATGATTATGGTTCTCTACCAGTAAGAACCATGTGAAAACAGACACACACACACACCCACCCGCACACCCACACCCACACACGAACACACCCACACACATAGTGTATACTCAGAACACAGTATAATTACTGTATATATTTTTAAAGGCCGAGAGAAAAAAAAGATTAAAACGGGAATTAACCTTTTGTCACCAGCCTGACTAACAGCCGTCACTGAACCACGTTTTGTTTTGCTTCTTGCTTTATCCTGTCATCTTCCCTCCAAAATAATGAGTCACATAGTAAAAAGAGCAGCTGACCTCATGCTCATAGCTTTTTATTTGTCACTAACGGCTATTTTCAACCATGTCGGTGATTGTGTTTGACCCCAGACTAGACGTTTGCTTTGTGCATGTCGGTTAGGCCTCGGTTAGACAGTCAGCGACCATGTTTGTGTACGTGTGTGTGTGTGCGTATCTGTGTTGGTCAGTCTGCTGGTTAGTCAGCCATTGTGTGTGTATGTGTGTGTGTGTGTGCATGTGTTGGTCAGTCAGTGAAGGTAGGATTAGCTTGGTCCCATGACATAACCAGGCTAAGAGGATTGTTAACTCGCCAGGCAGCTCCTCCTCCTCCTCCTCCTCCTCCTCCTCCTCCGTCTTCTCTTCCTCTCACCTCGCTCACTCCTTCACAGTTGTCTTGAGGTATCCGTCTTTCTTCGTCCTCTACCCGTTTACGTTTGGTTTCAAGCGAAAAGCAAAGAGTTTGAGACAAGACAGGAGCGTAGGGGTGAGTTCTGGAAATGTGTTTCTTTTCTGTGGGTGTATGTATGAGTGTGTGTGTGTGTGTGAAGTGAAGTGTTTGCTTCACACTTTCTATCCACCTTACACTCTTTTGCCTTCTTCTCACATCAGCTTCTCATACATAATAGAACAACTGAAAAACTGGAAATAGGAGTAAATGTAGAGGTGACTTTGAAATGTGTGTGTGTCTGTGAATGTGCTTTACTTTCTTTTCCCTTTAAGTTTCTCAAAGTTGTTCTCTTATCTGTTCATGATCAAAACTACACACACATTCACACACATAGACAAACTGCTTGTCAAGCAATTTGTCTGTGTGTCATGTGTCAGGGTGGGACTGCCGGCCATGTGTTTCTGAGTGTGTGTCAGTGTCACAGAATCAGAGCGCAGTGTGTGTTTAGGTCAGTGTGCTTCACGTCTTGTGAAAAGTGGTCTCAGGCAAGGTGTGGCTTCTTTTGGTCATGTGTGTTTGGCCTTGACGGTGTTATTTTATATGTGTGTGTGACTCCAAGTTGGGGTGTGACTCTGGGCTCTGTGCTGTATAATCATATCCAAAAGCTCTCACTTACACACACACACTGACACACAGAGACACACCCACCAGATGATGTTTCTTCCCACAGAATGATGTACATGACAGTCGTGTGTGTGTGTGTGTGAGAGAGAATGTGTGTACAGCAGTTTTAGATTTGTTATTCATCCCTCATCTCAATAGTAATGTTATTACTCAGTGCAATAAAATGTATTTTTGCTATTACTATAAACGACTGCAGAAATTCAGGATAAGTCAGTCTTTCCTCATGGCTGTTAACTGGAAGCCAGACTGTGTTGATGTCATTATTTTACTTAAGAAAGTAGTCAACCTTTTTTTAGCCTCACTAGCACCCAGGCCCAAAGGCAAAGAAATGTCAGTGGGTTGGTCCCTAAGTCAACTATTATAGCTCAGAGTGAAATATCTTGACAAATATACAGTGGATAAGATGCGTGTGCACATGGGGGGTAAAGAGTCCAGCTAAATTTTAATAAAGTGGTGGATGGATTTGACATTTTGTGGTAAGACTGCTCACAATGTTACAGTGCAGAAGTTGAACAGGATCCTTAATCAATGCTTTGGGGATCATTTTGAGGCATTTAGAGTTTCAGTGTGGGACTTGGTGAACACTGATAGAAGTGACAGACTGATGGCTTTGGATGGAAAATGCATATAAATGTTGTTAGACTGTGCAGTGTCGTTCAGGGTGGCTTGAATCTAGTGTCTGGTATATGTTGATGGTAATAAGTTATATGTGCTAACATTATTAATATCCAGAGTGAGGGTGACTTCTGTGCTCTTAATTTGTGTTACTCATTTGTGGTCTGGCACCATTTACAGTCTTTGTCTTTGTTTGATCTGATGGCTGATTTCTCACTACCTGTAGACTTGTGTAATCTCACAAAAGCTCTTATTACAGCCAGTTGCTGCCATTTCTCACTGGAGCTCCGTGTGAAAATGTAAGGACGAGTGCGCATACAGATCTGCCTCTAAAAAGTAATTTTACTGGTTGCCAGCAAATTGTTGGTCAACTGGAAACTCCTCTATAACATTCATCACCCTCAGCTCTACAGCGCTTTATGATTAGTGCTGATTAGAAAATGTTTCCATGCTGACACGCTAAACCAAGTTGACAACCATGGTCAAGATCTGTTAAACATCAGCATGTTACCCATATCATTGTAAGCATGTGAGCATGGCGATGTTAGCATTTGCTCAAAGTACTGTTGCACCTAAGTGAACCTTCACAGAGCACTGTTGACTACAAGAATTGTTCTAAACCAGCTTCATCCTCAGTGATCTCAATCTACGTATTATGAAATAAAACTAACACAAACAAAACAAAGTGAGGTGGTTTTTAGTTTTTGGATAACTGGATATCTTAATATTATCTTAATACTAAGGAAGAATTTTACATAGTTCTTCTAATCCACCATTGGTGTTTTGCAGTGTGTTTTCCTCTGATGTTTGGGCCTATCCCAGCATTCCCTGCTTCCCCTCCCCAAGACAGCATCTTATAAACCTCACCCCTAAACTGAGACCGACCACGAGGACCGTCACACATTCTGACTTAACACACCCACTCACACACACACAAAATTGAGTCTGTTGATCCAAGTGCGTGTAACTCTACTCCTTCCAGCTGTGTGTGCAAGCACTGCTGAGAGATATATTAAGAAGTCAGGTGCGTCTTTGTGTGTGTGTGTGTTTGTGTGCTCTTGACAAAACACACATGTCAGGGGTTGTGTTGATGTAGATTAAGATGAATATTTTCGCCGTATATCATGACTGTGGGTTACGTGATAGTCTGGGTTCAGGGACGTCGGCAGACTTCAGTCATGGTAGAAGTTCACTTCATTGATGGTGTGAAGAAGGTTGGACTACTAAAAATATCACTCACATTATTCATACACCCAAAACACAGATGTAGAAAACATTAAAAGTGAGGCAAGCTTTTGTGAACTATGCAAAAATGGAGGAAAGATACTCTAAGTTATGAAAGATAATGTTTTCCATTTTCAGATTTGTTAATATTACAGGCTGTAGTTGTAGGAAAGTCCATGTTTGGATGAAGTCTGGGTGGTGTTGTGTTGCACCAGAACTTGAGTTCAGTGAATATTCCCTGTTTTTGCTGCTAAATTCTGCCAAAGGTGTTCACTGCTTTGATCAAGGACACCATCAGGACACATGGCTGTTTGATGGACAAGCTGTCTGCGGTGGGGTTCAAAGATGGGACCTTTCGGCCCTGTAAGCAGCAGGGCCACCCTGCTGTGTGAATGTTAGTCATTGGAGCGGTTCTGATAACACAGCTTCACCGTCGGTCCGGTGTGGGGCTGCAGGAATGTCTGAAGGCTGTTATTGTAGATTAGGAGGAATATTTTTACTGGAGGCGTACAGCAGATGGGAAGGGGATGGGTTTCATTACTGATGGGACCTATGATCAGAACAACATGTCTGCATATATGTGTGTGTGTGTGTGTGCTGGGAGATGTGTGCATAACTCTGAGAACATACACACTGTTGGGAAATGTAATACTCACACACACCGAGGAGGTCAAATATCCTCATGTGCTTCAGATTATAACTGTGATTGCCACATATGTGAAACTGCAGCAAAGACCAGTGAGCAGCAGCAACATGAGGTGGTTGTGGTTAACATAATTGTTCTGAATGATCGCTTGTTTTGCAAAATGCTATCAACTTTTACAGGGATGTTGAAATGACCTGAACACCTATACAGTGGCAGTCAGGTTTAACTGGAAGTGTATCCAATACTAAAAGTACTGAACAGGGCTAAGTTGTCTTTGAGATCCTGCATACGACTTTGTGTTCATCCTGAATAAACCGTCACAGTAAAATATTTCCTACACCCTGGCTGTATGGCATCAGTCCCACTGAGTTTTCTGTGTACCACGGCGTGCTCAGACCACACTGATGACACTGGGAATTTTCTCCTGAAAAGCCTGTAAGCAGCTCTGCCAGTGCTGCCAGATTTGACTTTAAACAAACAGCCCAATCAGAGCCTTGAACATGCCCCAGTTGTCATAAAAGTAGGCCAGATTTTTTGCTTTGGATTGTAAAAGGAGTTTCTTTGTCCTTTGTGTTCATGAAATAATATTATTTTATTATCATGAAATAAGCGTGGAGTGGGAATTGATGCTATTCTGTTAAAAACACATACGTATTTGTCACAAATATATCTGCATCTAGACAACAAGACTTGTTTTATGGCCATTACTGGGCACTGTGGATCTAGGAAGAAATTTGGCTCCTTTGTTCTTTATTTTCTTCTTCTTCTTCAACTTCAACTTGTGGTAGACTGGACTCTGTCAATCTCCTCAATTTGGAGGAGAGGAAGGCCTGATTCATTGGAATGAAGCCAATAACATTTAATCAAGCAAAACTGACCAAGTAGCCTAAATAATCAAAAGCCACTCAGAAGCATTTTTATCTGCCCATTCAAATAAAGACAAGCCCAACGTGTGGAAAATCAGACAACACTGAGCTCTACCAATATCAGGTCATGTTTCACATGCCTGTACTCAGCTCCTCAGAATACATTTAATCTTGATATTATGGTTCAAGTCCAGATTTGGATCCCTTACATTAATGACCTGAGACATGCTTACAGCCGGTTGTGAAGTGAGTTGCGAGCCATAAAGTTAGAAAGTAGCTTAAGCTGAATCGAATAAATAGGAAAAACACATACTAATATCACTTAGATGGCAACATGGAGCCAATGATGTGCAGGGACTGCAAAGATGATTTTGATATGTTTTCTTCATTTTAGCGCTGTTGGCCAAATAAATACTACAGCTTCTGCAAAATTGGAATGTTTTCCCTTTAAAAAGCTGCCAACTCTCCCAAAATAATTTTACCATTGGTGTAAACACTATATCAAGGGCCTGAAAAGAATCCAATTCTGAGGGAAACCTGAAAACTTGAGTTTTAACATATCAGCTTCAGCCTTAAAAACCTGCACAGTGCTAATTAAAATGGCAACCAATATCAACACTACTACTAGTAGAAATATAATTAATGTATTAAACCATAATGAACCACTTTTAATAGTCCTACATTTTGTGTCTGCAAATGTCCAGCTAACACACACAAAGCCCACTCACACCCACACATGCCTGCACCCAGAACAGCAGCACTGGCAAAAGCTTTCATTACTCAGTGTGTGTGTGCTTGTGTGTGTGTGTGTGTTTATCTGAGTGAGACAGATGTGTGTGTGTTTCACAGAGCAAAAGGGAAAATGTGTGACGCAGCAGTTAAGTCACATGTCACTGTGTGTGTGTGTGTGTGTGTGTGTGTGTGTGTGTGTGTGTGTGTGCATGTTGCAGAGAGTGAAACAGAGAAAAAGAGGAGAACAATATGACGCAGCAGGAGTCAGCTGTCACTCTGCTGTGTGTGTCCATGTGTTTGTGTGCACATAAACGTCTTGTGCACGTGTGTGTGTCTCTGGACACGTCTCGCAGGAATGCGTGCCACGAGATCGCCGTGCACGCCACCCCGGCCAATAATCTGCCGGCATCATCGGCATCATCTTCCCGATAACACACATCTGGAGCCGGAGACAGAGGTTGATTGAGAGCAGCTAGTGCCCCATCAGGCTGTGGTGCAGTGATTTCCCTTCTGAGAGAAAGTGGGAGAATGAAAGAGGGAGGTGTGTGGGGAGAGAGAGGGAGAGAGAAGGGGATGTCGCTGCAGCAAAAAGCCAGCTGCAGAGGGATGACAAGGACTGAGAGAAAGAGAGATGAAGGAATGCAGATATAGAGATGAGCTGAGGAGTAAGATGGATGGAGGTGTGTAGAAGAAGGGGGGAGATAAAGAGAAACAAAAGGATGGAGGGAGATAGAGAGATGATGAGAGGTGTAAGGAGAGAAGGAGGTAGAGAAAGAGAACAATACTGATACAGAAAGATGGGAAAAAGATGAAAGTATATAAAAGGATGGAGGTGATGCTTTTCCTTCTGTCTATGCTCACATGTTTGTTTACTGAAGTAATTGAATGCAGTGTCACATTAGTGGGCTTTACACGTCATGTGAGAACACACCAATGCTGGAGAGAGAGTTTGTATGAGAGAGAGAGAGAGAGAGAGAAAAAGAGGTGGGGGAGTTGGAGGGAGCGTGGGCTGAGCGAGCGAGAGAGAGGGAGAGATAGGAGGGGGGAGAGAGTGTCGTAAATCACAGCACATCACCAGGCGGACGAGAGGGAAAGTTGTGATAAGGATCGCTCTCGTCCCCCCTCCTCCAATCTTTTCTCTTTCAAGCCTCCGGCAACGTTTTCCCAGGCGAAACCATAAAGGTCCGCCGTCTCTCTGAGGGGCTGTGAGGATGGAGTGGAATGAGGTGGATTTGGTGCAGGAATTTACTGTTGAAGGACAATGCAGCAAAATTAAAGTCCGCTCCTGCAGGATCACATGGGACAGCCTGCAGGTAAATACAGAACAGCGGGGGGCTGATAGAAACTGCATGTTAATGTCAGCCGGGTGGGGGGGCTCGCAGTGTGCAGGATGTTGTACAGAGCGTTAGCAGCAGGATACATGACACCGGTTTTAACTGTGGGGCGAACTGTTAACTTTTCAGCAGCTGCAGGATGCATGTCATCATTAGAGAGACAGACGTAGCAGAACCTGGAGGATGTAAACTTCATGGACAGATAATCCCAGGATGATAATGTCACATCACCGGCCACATTGCTTTGACTGATAAGTGATCCAACTGATGACAATCTTTCACATAAACCATGCAAGTCAGCAAGATTGTTGTGTGTGTTTGCAATGCAAATAGAGTCACGTATTGTATCTGCTTTACAAAACCACTTATCTTTAAAATGTTTTGCTTTATACGTTGATGACCAAGATTTTTCTGGCTGCCTGTAAACTGTAGTTTTGAAAACTGCAAGAATCAAGGTTTTTTTACTAGTTGGAGGATTCAATCAAATTCAGTTTACTGCTGCACCTTTATAATTTCTCTTTATAATGCAAATATGGAAGCAAAAGGGTATCGTGATAGTAATTTTGCAAGCAACTGAATATCTAGATGTGAAATTTAGTCACTACTAATGCTTAGTGTTGATAATTTAAATACCACCTAATTCATAGCTTTGAAATACTTCATTTGGAAAACCATTGATTGAAAAGTTATGTGACTTTAAAAGCTGGGTTTTAAATGTGTTTTTAAGCTTTGCAAATTCAGACAGAAAATTTTGTCCAATATTAATGAAAAACTGTGTTTTAATTTTGCTCAAAATCAGTTGTTCCCTTTTAGATCTAAAAAAAAACAGGTTTCTCAAATCAGACAGAAATTCAGACACCAAGATTCAAGATGTAAATAAAACAGACCCCTGTCCAATCAGGTTACGTTCTGCCAGCCATGTGATCCAAGAAGGAGAAGTTCAAATGAGTGATTACAGAATGCACACTGCTATTTGAACATGAGTAGCAGGAGGGAAATTAAATTCAGGAGGAGGAAATTCAGACCACGTAAATCAACATAGATGATTTTCAAAGTGAAATATTTCAATGCTACAAATTCATTAAATGTTCAGTAATGGTTAATCACAATCATGTACTGTATGTAGCTACTTATAAAATTTTATATATTGTGGCCTTTCTTTGCTTCCATACAATCATCTACAACTGAAATGAGTTGTATGATGATAGATGTTCAAGGAAAAAAACATGAACTAAGCAAATTACCCGCAAACAGATTGACATTTTTTAAAGGTTGTCATTTTACCTTATAATGATCAATGTCGGGAGTTCATGTTTAACTGATCTATCTAATAACCACCGCATCGCTGCTTCCAAAGATTATAGTCATACTGGCACTGCCTGGTCTCCTTTGAGGTGACAGCGCCGGACCAGAGTGCATTAGCGGGAGATCAGTTTGTATCTGCAGACTCTTCATAATGCACATTAAAATGAGGATCTGCAGAATCCCACAAGTCAGCAGTTAGCTAATGACATGTGGCAGCACTGACTGGAAAACTGGCGTAATGTGCGTAATGTCATCGTCTAAAACATGATGTGGTCTGCACTATGTTGGAGCGCCGTGTGTCTGCAGTGTGTTTTGAAGAATTATGTAAGTCAGTCTGAAGGCAGCGATGCCGTCTATAGCGCGGCGTGGCTATCAGCGTCATTAATCACTGGCACTGATATTTAGCACGGAGTTAATGGTGCCAGAGTTAGAGCTTCCCTCACTCGCTATGTGGATGGTGGGTTTAATTTATTCCCCTGGTTTCATATCTAAGAATTGCCCTAACCCTCAGGGTTCAGTTTAGGGTAATGGAGTTTTTCATCAGCTCCTCCCTGAGTCATGGCAGTAAAGTCTCCACTGAGATTATGCGAAGACTTTTTGAGCATTTAACCAAATTGTCTGAAGCCTGCAATCCCTGCTCATTTTGAAGCCATTCCTCTCTCATCTCTGGCAGAAATTGAGTTTTGAATGAAGTTGCCCCGGTGTTGTTCAAGCCCTTAACCTTTAAGGCCTAGACCCCTTAAATCTCAATGATGGCAGGCCCTCTATTAATATCTCCTGCTTCCATTTTCAGCTGATGTTTCATAGTAATGTTCAGTACAGACGGTTGAAGTAACAAACCAAGTTTATCAAGGATTTGATGAAAGTTCTGTTTTAAGGGTCGGTTCATCGTAATTAAAGAAAACAACAACAGAAAAAAACATTTGAACATTTTTACCTTTAGTGCCGAATGAAATGATTAGACAGGTCTTGTCTTATTTCTGGCGCTGTATTTTTAGATGAAAAGGTTTGTTTTGTGTTTTTCAAATGTAATTTTCTCATTGTACCATGTACCAAAGCACTACAGCATTGCTCATGTTCGTTTCTCTTGCTTCAAGCTCGGTTTCTTCCATCACAAACAGAAATGACTGCTTTTGTAACGCCTGTAAAGTCTGGGGTTCCTCAGGGTTTAATTTAAGGCTCCTTCCTGTTTTTATCTACTAAAAGCAAAAACATTCAGACACCCTACAGCAGAAGCAATCTAATACAACAGCAGTCATCAGAGCTTTATATGACTGACCAGCGTTACTTGACAGTTAAACATTCATGTATTTTGATATACATACTGTAGGTGATGGAAATTCCTGCCCTGAAATCCATACATACATATATATACATATATACATATACATATATACATATACATACATATAGTTTTAATGGTTGATATTATGAAACCTTTACACTAAGACAGTGACATTATCTTAACAGTTTATACTCATTCATATAAAACTTTCACATAAAAATGCACAAAAAAGATAATCATTAGTCTCATAATGACTGAAAATGGCAGATACATTTACTCTAATCTCATGCAGAAACTACGTTTTCACAGCTTTGTTCCCAGGCATGTTTAAGTAAGCCTGGAATGTAGTGAATTAACACATCATGCAATAAGCTATACTGATAATATTACATCATATTCACACATTTGTGACAACAGTCAAAGATCTGCTTTGTAAGGCAAGACATGATATTCTACTATTGCATTCTACATTATAGCTTTATTTGATGCAGTGCAGAGCTGCATGTTTACAGCATGTTTTATGGTGTTGTCCCTATGTAGTCGCAGGTCTAGGAAGTAGCCCAAACATGTGGAGGCAGCCAGTGTTTAGACAGCCAGTTGAATACTATTATATTATAGTTATTATCTTTAAAATATTAACAGCTGTATTAACTATTAACACAGAGGAGGGTCACTTTTGCATTGTCTGGCTTCACCGTATACTGAAAATCAGTGTAACAGACCAGGTGCAGTGTGTGTGTGTGTGTGTGTGTGTGTGTCCATGAATGAACATACACAATAGCAGGATGTGGCTGGGCAGAAACCTTCCGCTGTTGTCTGCTAAAGGCATTTCTCTCCCCCACAACCCCACCCCAAGCCTCCCTCTTACACATTACAATCACAGAAATGTTTGTTCTCAAGAACATCCACACATCCAGCTTCATAACAAGTTGTTCTGGGGTGTGTCCTTGTGGTCGATAAAACATTTCTCTGACAGTAAAATCTGGGACAAAATGATCAGTGTGATTAGATTTTTTTTCCCAGCTGATGTTGATGTCTGTGTCGCAGCCCTGTAATGACCGGGCCAGATAGGATTCCAGTTATTTTCCTCCCGAACCAATACTATAATTCTGTCACTCTGCCAAGGCCACCAGCTGCTGGGCTAATAACATTTCTGTAGCACGCTGAAGGTGCTCTATGACCCAGAGTGTGAGGTGATATGTGTGTACAGCTGTGCGCTGTAGCCCAGCATTTATCTCCTGTCACCGTGTGGGTTTTCATCTTGTCAGTAACAGTCTTCAACCCGGTGATGTGTAATGGATTGAAAAGGTGATAAGAGATACACGGAGGAAAACGTAAGCATCGTCTCTGGACATACTGTATGAATATATATATATAACTTTTTGTGTGTGTTCTCGTGTGTGTGTAGGTTCCCCGTGTGGAGCTGACTCTGTCTGAGCTCCAGGAAATGGCCACAAGACAACAGCAACAAATAGAGGCTCAGCAACAGATGTTGGTCGCAAAGGTAACTCATGCACACACACACACACACACACACACACACACACAGTCTTTTCTTATGTCACTTTTGGGGAATTTACATAGACTTACATTCATCCCTAACCTTAACCTAACAATAACCTTAACTGTTGACCTAAAAATCGCAGTTTTCCAAATTGAGGACACCACCTTTTGTCCCCAATTGCATCGCTGTCCCGAATCAACTGGTCTTGAGTCCAGTGTATATCCCCAATTTGGACATAAGCGAACACACACACACAGACACACACACACACACACACACACACACACACACACACAGCTGCTGGATGGATTGCCTGTCAGTTAGTGTAAGGTTATCTACATTAGAGTCTGTCTGAAAAGGTCGGCTTTGAGGCCCCAGGAGCCTTGAAGGAATTGTGTGTGTGTGTGTGTGCGTGTAAGGATCAGGGCTCATACGTCTTCCTTGGAATCAGGACATGTGATCGGGGTCAGAGTTTAAGGGCTGGCAGGAAAGAACAGCTCCACCTTTGAGCCATGGACCATTCGCTTCTTGGTTTTGTGTGTGACGCCATTGTGTATGTGTGTGTGAGAGGGAGACACAGATCATGGCCATTCCCACATTAGGAAGTGACCTTTCAGTTGACAGGAAATTAGGTCATCAGGGAGCCACAGCTGCTGGGAAGTCGAAGCAGAGTTGTACTCCAGGAAAGAGTCAGAAAGGCAAGCCAAAAAAAAAATCTGATAATTTGTTGAAGTCTCTCCATTTTTAAAAAGTGTCTACTTAGTCTAAAGTGGATAAAAATGCTTTCAGCAGGAAACTATTTTCAACCACCAACTTTGATTTGCCCAGTTTGAGTTTTTCAAGGCCAACTGTGACACTGATGTTTTTATCTGGCAACTTTTACGCTGATATTCAGCATTTTTTTAAAAGCAACAATTTCCCTGCTAAATGACAGCTATTAAGTGTTTCCTTCCAGTGTTGAAGTATTTCCTTGTCTTGCAATTTCCATCCTCTTAACATTAAATACACTGCAACAAAAATTGACGACTTCCAGGAACGAGAGAGTCCAAAACACAGCAACTGGCGTCCACTACGTTCTACATACTTTCACTCCTGCACTGTCCGTGTAGTGAAACAAGCTACTGTTATGTAATGTGTTATTAGCGTGTGTGTGTGTGAATGTGTGTGAGTGCTTCCAGTGAATGATGGGAGGCTTCTTGCCAACATTCCACTTCCCTCTTCCTGTGTGTGTGTGTGTGTGAGAGACAGAGAGAGAGAGAGAGAGATACACAGGTCAGCTGTACTACCACGATACAGAGAGAGGTGTAAAATGCTTCAGTCAGCATCACACACAACAGACCTCTTTCTCTTTCTGCCTGTCTATTTGCTTTATAATGTGTGATATACGAATGCAAAATAAATGCAAATCAATATCAAATATGTTTAAATTTTACATGACATGGTGAAAGGGTGGCAGGAGGATGCATTATGCTGTTTGTACAAAGATTGAATTTTCAGTGTTATATATAAGTCAAGGTGTTAGTAAGGCCTCGTTAAGACAGTACAATACTGCATCTACTAAAATGCATGTGTTCTACACCTCAGAGCTATTCTGTCATCGCTGCATTGCCTTAAATGTCGCTGCTTCAGCATGGTGTTGAATGTCTCTTGAAAAAATAAGCCTGAGTGAGAACGCTTTTGAGGCGTAATGAGGTTCAATATTTATTCTCACTACTTGTGTTAAAGACCCTGCACACCCACACAGGTGTTTACTGACTAATTAGACCTCTAGTCAGGTTGGAGGCGGGTGGAGCTGTGGTGGGAATTATGTGATGTGTCACGAAGGGCATGGAAAAGCACAGGGGAAACACATTCAGTTAAAGCATCTCAGTAAGCTGTTACAGTCAGCTGGCATTCACAACACCAGGACCCTGAAACTAGCTCACCTAAATGGTATGCAGTCATTACACCTGTGCTTTCCTGCTGTGAGAAAACACCTGTATGTGTGTGGACTATAGGTGACCTTTCTAAATGCAAAAAAAAAGTAAATGGTATTTGTATGAAACACCGATCAGTTGATGATCACTAGGAAACAATACAGCCATCACAGATACAGCATGTACTACTTGCAGCTGCAATATTTCTGTTCTCTTTCTTCTTTGACTGCATCTTTATCAGTCAGTACAAAGAAATTCCAAATGTCAACTTGATGAATGTGAAGCTGTTGAAACACAAGAACCTCAAGTGCGTGTTCAAGAATCAGACTGACAAACTGAGAGCACTGGACTAAAATCTGGAAAAACTGAGCAAGGACAAAAATAATACAAATGCTGAAATTTCTCATTGAAATCAAAATTTAAACAGAACATTTTGTGTCATTTTCATGTCGGACTCAGAGAAAATAGGCTTTCACTGCCTCCTTAGAGGACGAGGGGGAGACAGAGAAACATAGCTTTGTCCATTTGGATTTAAGAGCTGGTTATTATGGGTAGTGCTAAACAAACTCACAAAAATATAGTGTTTCATGATGACAGAAGTGTTTATAGCAAGTACTGTGACTCACCAGGGTCATGTTTGTGCCAAACTCAAAATGTATCTGGAAATGAATGAAAATCTCCTCGTGTTTTTTTTTTTCATCTAGGAGCAGAGACTGAGGTATCTTCACCAGGGAGGAAGACCTAACCAGGGTCAGACACAGGTGGGGTCCACATGTCAGTCCGAGGCACCAGAACATATTTAAACCTTTATGTTATATATCATAGGATGGTTAGTCTTGACTCTATTTTGCAGGCTAACCCAGTTGCCTCCAAATTTTACAATATCATTCACTAACTGCCTGTGTGAAAATTTAAAAGTTGGGTATAGCAAGGTAAACTAATTAATAATTCAAATATAGCTTGTTTTTGTAACTTTTGGTTATGGAAACACAGTTTAAAAGCTGACTAAAAATTAGATGAAAATGCAACTGGATGTTTAGTTTGTGCATTTTCTTCTTCTCTCTTTTTCAGTCTGAAGCCGAGAAGCTGCAGCGGCTGAAGGAGCGAGTGGAGACTCAGGAGGCCAAGCTGAAGAAGATCCGAGCCATGAGGGGACAAGTGGACTACAGTAAACTGATCAACGGAAACCTCTGTGAGCCTGAACACACTAAGCTCACTGCAGAGATGATGACTGTGGATTACTGCCACTGCAGTTTATGACTCCATATTAATAGTATATATATACAGTATATTGAAATAGCCTTGTAGTGTGAATATTTCATTCTAATATGTATTTCCCCACCTTCTCCTGGTTTGTGTCTCCAGCTGCAGAGATCGACCATGTCAGCAGCCTGTTTCAGGAGAAGCAGGCCGAGCTGCAGTCTGCTGTGGTCAGAGTCGATCAGGTAACGTGGACGATTGAGCGAGGTTTCATTATAGCAGCCAAAATCAATGAAAATTCAGTTTGCGTGAGGTGAGTTGTTAAGTTCTTTCTAAATGATTTCACCAGTTGACCCAGCAGCTGGAGGATTTGAGGAGAGGACGCCTTCAGCTACACTCTGTTGCCCCAGCTCAGGGGGCGCCCACCGGGCCCCAGGGTGCACCCACTGGCCAGAAGGGATCACCCCTGTCTGGTCCTGCGGCCCTGGAACTGAGGAAACTCTACCAGGAGCTACAGGTAGATTATAGCATCTCATAATTCCCTTTATTCAACAGATGAACTCATTGAAGTGCTTCTGGAGTGTATAAGAGTTGTAATATTTTGTGTTTCAGGCTCGTAACCGTCATAACCTGGAGCAGAGCAGCAAGTTGGCCCAGAACAAGGAGCTGCTGAACAAGAGGAACGCCCAGGTGATGGTGATGGATCAACGCATCGGAGACCTGAGAGAACGGCTGCATAAGAAGAGAGCAGAAGTACACAACTTAATTTTTTCGGCCTTTTAATTTCTCTTAATAGTTTGTTCAGAGTTAGCCGACAGTTACTTTAGGCCTAATTCTGTCTGTCCGTCTTTGCACCTCTAACAGTTGAGTCGCATGAATGGAGGAGGCCTGTCCTCCCCTCAGACCTCTGCCCATCCAGGCGGTGGAGTTTCGGGTCGAGTAGCGGCTGTCTGCCCCTACATCCAGGTCCCAGCTGAGGGGAGACAGGAGATGGGGTACCCCCTGCCCACTGACCCTCCACCCAAACCTACCCCGCTCAGCCACATCCGCTCCCTCTCAGGTTGGTACTTACTTTTTTTTGTTTGATATTTTCAGGCACTGTACGAGACTTAGATCAGTTTCTTTACCATCTTTTACCTCAGATTTTTTACCTGCACTGTCTTTTTCTCTGTCTGGGTTCTAACTTGCTGTCCATTTCCTTTTCCTGTCTGTCGGCTCCTTCTTTTCCTTTCCCCTTATCTGTTGTTGTTGATGTTATCTTAAATGTGACGTGTTCATGTTATTGGTGGTTTTTGTGATGATTGTTTTGTCACGTGTTGATGTTGTGGTGCTGACTGTTCCTGTTGCTGTTTTGTGACACCATTATGATGTCATCGTGATGATGTTCGTGTTGATATTGTTGCGGTGGTTGTCGCTGTTGTGGTTGGTGTCTTGTTACTGTCTCTCGTGGTGGGTGTGGCCGTGCAGAGGAGGAGAGGAGTGGCGTCAGGAAGCCTCCCAGCCAATGGAAAGTGTCAGATTTAGACATCGTCCTGTCAGAGCCCACTGACACGTGGGAGGGACCTCGGTCCCCTCAGGGGGGCGACAGTAACAACAGTGAGTCCCTGAAAGGTGCTAGAGAAACTTACTCACCATCAGCTCCATTGATGATAGATTAGCAGCACCTGCTTCCTCACTCCTTCATCTGCACCTAAGAGTGTAGTGGCTCTATTAATAGTGTTTCCTACATGATTCCAACACAAGTATGTTTTATTTAGCCTTAATTCCAGGGCACACATTCAAACCAAGAATGCTGTGGAGTGTTTTTGTCTAACAGATGGTCTGGAGAACATAATTGAATCAGCAATAGAGAATGACCTCAAATTGTAAGGGTCATATGTATAAGGACACAAACATGACATCTGATAGCCAGCAGCTGCTTGGGGTCAGGAAGCCCAGCATAAGAAAATAAACTGAGGGCAAAGCACAGTCTGGACTGAGACTCATATTCAATTAGTCCTTCATGTCTTTCTACCTGGTGTGAGAAGGTCAATTGCAGTAAAAAGAAAAAAAATCAGCTACAGTTCCAAATTTAGAAAAATCATTTTGTTTTTCATTCAGTCATTTCATTTTTAATTTGGTGCTATGAACTTAACTGTACCAAAGACAGATAAACAAACGAAACATGAATAAAGAAACCTAATTTCAAGTATAAATGAGACAAAGGCCGAATGAACCAAAGTGTGATTGCAGCCTGAGAATCCCCACACACAGTACAATATTCTATTGACTTAAAGGACAACATTGACATTTTGGGAAACGTGTTTATTCACTTTATCTCCAAGAGCTAAGATATTCCACTATTGGTCCCACAATGGGGAAATTTCCAGAAAAGTGGGATTTGAACCCATGCCTCCAGGGGAGACTGCAACCTGAACACAGCGCCTTAGTTCGCTTGGCCATCCTGACTGAGCATGATGAGAAGATTGATACCATTTACCATGTCTGATAAATATGATAAAGCACAAAGACTGGAAACAGAGAGAAAACAGACTTTGTCCAAAGGTGGCAAAATCCACCACAAGTTGTGGTTTTATAGAGGGGTGTGTACCGGACTACATCTTGGGGGGGCGCTGTGACTTCCTGCACCCCTGTCGTCACCTTCAGGTTGCCAGACAATTAGTGAGTTTAAGAGGTGCTGGATGATAGAATGGAATCAATCTTCTCATCTAGTCTTGGCAAGAGAGTGAATGAGAGTATGTCACAAAAACGATTCCTCTAACATGGCACAGTGTTGGATCTAGTTAATAATCACACTACCTTAACTTATTAGTGTCAACATCCATCCGCACACTTAGCATCAGCCTTGTCATCATAACATAGTCTTGTCTCATTAACCACTGACCGTGTTATATCAGTTGCTTACAGTAGTACATCAGCACACCCAGACTGGAAGCAGCAAAACATTTCAACTGGTTTATTTTAACTACTGGGTATAAGCGAGGTGTCTCGAACCAGCTCTGACACAAATCCCATTGTGTTCTTGAACGCCAAAGCACATGCCATAGTTCTATTTATTGTCCCAGCTTATGTAATGTGGAAAACACACTGTTGTAAATCATGTTAACAGTCTACTGGGCAAATGAATGAAAGGAAGTCTGAGGTACGCTGTAGCTATATACAGTCTGTGTACTGTGTGTGTATGTGTGTGTGAGAGTCAGATAACATAAGATTTTAGGTACGGGGGTTGTGGGGTCATGACAGCTGTTGCAGAGAGATTAAGGTTCTTGAAAAAATGTTTACACTATTTATTATATTGTATGAATGCTAATACAGTACAGCAGTCTACAATATTCTCAGAGCAAAGATAAATCACTGCAAGGAATTCAATACAGCCTCAATAGCATAAATACAATCTGTTCAACCGACTTAAACTAATATTTGCATTAAGTGGTAACTGTCAGCCTGGTTTTCTGAAACAAAAGCTGTGGTTTTGAATGTCCCGTGGTTAATGATCGACAGGAAAGGATTCAAAATCCTGATTCTTCTGTTTTAGAGTAAAATGCTTACACACATACACTTTTTTTTATTCAAGTCAGTGTTGTCTTCCTGCAATTTGATAGGTAGATGCAGCTTGATTGATTAAAGCATGTAGTATTAAATGTAGTATTGATTAACCTTTATGGCATTTTATATCTCATTTGTTTCATCCACGCAAAAAACTAAGTAAAGAAGCAGCATTTGTCATTTCACAGGGGGTTAAGTTTGGATTCTTTTTCAACCAGGTTCAGCTACTTTGTTTAGTCTTGTCTTGTTAAATACTATCACGTTCCACACGTTGTACAGCGTATGTCAATATGTTTCATTGTGTTTTCTGCTTATTATTAAGAGTTTCACAGTTGAGTTTGTGATTTTGGATGAACCGATGTTTCAGAGGTTGTGAAACACGTCGCTGTGATGGTGCCGGTGTTGTGAACTGTACTGTCTTTCCTCTACAACACCGAGTGACTTCTTCTAATCTGGCCTCTCGGGCAGACGGCCAAGTTTCCACCTCGCGCAGAGCTGACTGTTTGTTTCCTGTCGTGACTGTTTTCTTCCCGAGGTCAGCAGGTTACAGTCAGCGGTCGCACGGCGCAGATTACTGACTGCAGGACTCCCAGGTTCAATAATTAATCGTTATTAGTCTGCTATTTGCCAAACTGTCACATGGTTGTACCGGAGACAGCAAGGCCGAATGGTTATGTAACAGCTTGAAATGATACTTTGACAATGGATGCTGAATTTTAGTAGTGGAATTGTCCCACAATTGACTTTTTAGTTTTTGGCTTTAAGGATGACAAGGACAGTGTCATCTGCGGCAGTTGGTCCATCACTTTGGAATTATATTTTGTAATGACTTTAGTGATCCCTTGACTTTTCGAGCTCCATCATTAGGTCAAAATTTTAAGCCTCTGTTGACTCTTAAATATTTTTTCATCATGCTCACACTCAGACATAGTAGATATTAAGCATGTCAGTATCAGTCTTGGCCTGGTAGCACCATACTCTGGTATGTTTCCCCGTCCTTTCAGCTAGTCTCTATTTGATATGGAAGTGAGGTGAGGTTAATCTGCTGTGAAAGGATTGCCACTAGTTAATAGGCAACAGTGGATCAAGATTTAGTGACCGACCAGTACTGTGACCTTTTTGTTGCCTTGAACTGTGCCGGTTTGTTATGTAACTAAAACATCTATGGAGACAGAGTCTGCGTTAAACTTTTCATAACTAGAAGGCTTAATTTTCTGAGAGCCATGTGTTTGTGTTGTTTTGGATTTTTTGGTGTTTCTGAGCTTTTTCCCATGTGAACAAACAACTCAATTATTGTGGTAAAAATAGCAGAACAGCACCCAAAAGTCAATTTTATGACTCCAATTGTCACTTACTGCAAATGTTTGTTTTATTTTTTTATTGTCAGACACAGGCGTTCCCATGACGACAACTACACAACCCATAAATTTTGCCAACCGAGCTCATAACCAGAGATACTTTAGTCCTATTGCTGTGCTACTTACAGGATGCTAAACACATGTTTGCAGAGCGCACTGTAATCACCAATCTGAACATGCAAGCAATTCGGCGCTCGTCTTGTTGCATTACAGTATTTACTGTGTCGAGGACAAACAATTCGAAGCCGCATTTGTCAGGCCAAATTAAAAATAACTTGATGACTTGGAGTCTGTTCCAAATATTGCATAATTGTTGTGTGGTGCTAAATACTGCAGCATGTAGTTGACATCTGACTGAAGGTTGTCATACACAATCTGACCTGTGCTGGTTGTTTTTGGAGTTAAGCATATGTATGGATAATAATACATTTTTATTTTAGTCACTTGTTTTGCCTTGTGTATTTGTATTATGTCAGTGGAATGACATACTGCAAATGACAGCTAGTGTAAAATATTTAGATGACTATTTAGCATCCACATCCCTTCCAACCTCTTTCGTCAGTACAACATAATGAACTTACCTTCACACCAACGTCCCTCACACTTTAACATACGTGGTACCTTTGTACTCATTTTCCTTTCTGATTGTGTCGCCTCATCCTCTCCTTAATGCTTTTCCTGTTGTAACCTCCCCCCCTCCTCTCTCTCTGTGTTCAGCTAATGAAGCGTCATGGCCCAGCCTCAGTAAGAGTGTGTCAGATTGGAGGACCAACAGTCCAGAACAGGTACTGTGTTTCTACACTAGACATAGGGAGATAACAGTGAAATTTATCATTACAGTCGTCATGCTCATGTGTTCTGGAATAGATTATTTTTTGCCAAATGACATTATAGAGACATAAAAATATTCTTCATTTTGCTAAGGGATTCCTTGGGGTCATTTTAGGGCACCCTGGCTCCCACTTTGAAGACCAGCGCAATAAATGACTGTGTGAACTTTTCAACTCAAGAAATATCTTCTTCCTCAAAATAGTCATGCAGGTTCTCACAGAAAAATTAGGTTATGCTGTCAGGCTTTCAGAAAAATCTTTTTCCAAATTCTCTCCTCATTTCAATGTCTCTCCCTCCTACCAGCAGCCCTCTGGTTATGGTACCTACCCCAGTGCCACCCACCAGGCGGCAGGGCATCACTGTGCCACCAGCTCCCTGCCCCGCTCTGCCCCTGGGACACTGGGCTGGCCCCGATCCACTGCTTCAAATGCCACCTCATCCTCCTCTTCATCATCTTCCTCCTCACAACAAATACAGCAACGGATCTCTGTCCCCCCAAATTCTAGCCAAGGTAATTTAAAGAGTAACTTAATGGCAGGCTGAAACGCTGCATTTTGCTGGCCCCTGTGGTTGAAAGTTTCAAGCCTGTTTCACCTCTGACCTTTTCCGCTGACACTGACGGGTGTGGTTGGATGTGGTCAGATGTGTGCTTAGTTGCATCGATTGCAGCTGCATCCAAATCGTGATGTCACGTGGTTCTTTGTTTCTTCTTCATTTGTGTATATAATAGAATAAAACAAGAGAAAAGAAATATTACACAACATAAAAATGCACAGATGGGATTTTAAAAAAAACCCTGAGGGCTTTGAAAGGAACCCACCTAACACTGGGATTAAAGACAGCTGTATGTGCTTGCCACAAATTCATGGATGTAAGTATTTAAAAATATCTAAAAGTCAGAAGAGAAGACAATTTCCAAACAAGAACTACTAGAAATAAAAAGACCAAGGAACAAAGAAAGAAAGAAAAACAAGGATTACAGTAACATGTATTTCATGCACTGTATCATAGGTCATCTACACAGTTAAATGTAGGAATGAGGAGTGACTGTGAAGTGAAGCAGAAAAGCTGTTCCATATGACTGGACCTCTGTACCTAATTGAAACCTGACCAAAGCTAGTTCTGTAGACTATATAGAAGATCATCAGATCTCAACAGTGGATCTGAGACCTAGTGAGAAAGAAACAGTGAAAGGAAATGCGAAGTGAATTATTAAGAAACTGAAATACAAATGTATCTATGTGAAGTTTATTGATGTTTAACTCCAGAATTTGAAGTTATGGGGCAGTTTGAGCATCCCAGCTGGAGTTGGTGACCATTCTAGTAAAAAATTTTTGTACATACTATATTGCCATAAGATAAGAAAGGATAAATCATAGAGCAAAGTGGCGGGTGGGCCTACCAATGGGCCCCCAAACAGCTTCAGGCGAGGCTCACTGAATGGAAGTGAAAAAATATTACATTTGTTATGAAACTGAGATCACATACAATGAAAGTTCAGAGTTACACTAGTTTTGCCTATTTTTTTCCCAGATTCAGAAACCAATAAATACCTTTATGACAGACAGAGGTGATGTCTGAAGTTATGTCAAACAGTAATATTAGGTTATCTCGGCTCAATTCTGTCTGTGGGGTCAAATAACATAATCATGATTCCACAGGCATCCAGGACTTGAGCAAAACTAAGGTGAAGAACTAAACTAAACATATTCAAGCACATCATTAGGATTCAGAATGGGGAACGAATCTGATTTCTAATAAAATATTGTAAGCCTCTCTATTTTAGAGAAACTGAATGAAGAATGACTGAAGAATTTTTCATGGATATGTGGATGTAACACTTGGAAATTAAGTGTTTTCTTCTTGTTATTTAAGTGTTTTCTAAGTGTTATTTTTGTCCCCACAAACAGAGCGAACAGACCCCCCACCGGCAGTGGCGGTTCGTCCCTACGTCCCGGACCACCCCTCCAGGCCCCAGTCCCCCAGGAAGGGCCCTGCCACCATGAACAGCAGCTCCATCTACAGCATGTACCTCCATCACCCTCAGGCCAAAAACTATGGATCTCTCAGCAACAGGACTGCTGTCAAAGCAGGTAATTAAACAGCAGATTGAAATAGATTTTTTCAAACTGTGCCACATATACAGACTAAAGATAGTCCATGTTTCATGTTGTTACACTGTCCTCAATGAAAAATCTGTTCCATTTCCTTTCTCTCCATAGTCTACGGCAAACCCATCCTCCCCACTTCCTCCACCTCTCCGTCCCCTGTCCCCTTTCTCCAGGGAGGAGGAGGAGGAAGAGCAGGAGGAGAGGATGTTACAGATAAAGATGGAGGGAAAGGAGGAGGCGAGAGCAGTGATGGGCAGATCCTCCCTCCACCCAGCGTGGACAACATCCCTCGTCCCCTCAGTCCCACTAAACTCACCCCAGTTGGTATGTAGCAGAGAATCAATCAAACTGTGTACTGTCATGAATTTACTCATTCAAGTACCATATCAAAATTTCCATAAACAAATAACAGATGAAGAAATGTGTAGCTGTAATTATTATATAATTATAACATTATAACATATTTGGATTTCCCTCCACAGCCCACTCCCAGCTACGTTACCAGAGTGATGCTGACCTGGAGGTTCTCCGCCGACGCCTCAGCAATGCTCCACGGCCACTGAAGAAACGGAGCTCAATCACTGAGCCTGAGGGCCCACAGGGTCCAAACATCCAAAAACTACTGTACCAGAGGTTTGTGTAAACTGTACCCCACCGTAAAAACAAATAGATTTTTCTGAACCTGAATTTATAACAGAAACTAAAAAATAGTGAATAAAGGTGGCAGCAGGTTTGTTTAAACTGATTTCTGTCGTGTGCAGGTTCAACACGTTGGCAGGAGGCATGGAAGGAGGCTCAGGTAAGACACTGTGACATGATGACATGGCCATTTGGTCTTTAAAGTATTTCCCAGGGTTTGATGATGCTTAGTTCAGCAGTTTCACTTTCAATTCCAGGCAGTACTTTCTACCAGCCCGACTGCATTTTGAGCGACATGGACAACATCCATTCAGCAAATGGGAATGTAGAACCTGGTGACAAGCACGTCAGTATTGCCCCGTGGAGGGCGAAGTTCAAAACCTGAACTCGGGTTCCCGCCGCTTGTCCCCTCCTTCTCTTGCCATAGAAACATCCAAAGAGACGACAGCAAAAGCAGAAACTACCAATAATGTTTCTCCGTCGACCCAACCCAGCCCGACCCCCGCACCTGACCGGCCAGAGGACCAGAACAATAACAACCAGAGAGGGTCTAGTCCTGCGCAAAACTCTGTAGGCCATGCCTCCCCTTCTCCCTCACCTCCAGCTCCACCTTCACTGCCTAAGGTAGGTGCAGATTATAATTACATTTGATATGGGGTATACACATTAAAACTAGGGCTTCAAATAGACACTGATAATACTTATGCCCATTAAATTTGAACACTGCATCTCATTTTCTTAGCAAGTCTTCTACTGTCTTGTGTTTCCTGCTAACCTAGTAGTTCTCTGTGAAAGCTAATAAGCAGTACTTATTTAGCAATTCCTATTCTGCACTGTCAACACTTTTCTGTTTGTCTCCCCGTGTGCTGCAGGTGAAGCGAACCAACCTGAAGAAGCCGTCGTCAGAGCGAACAGGCCACGGCCTGAGAGTCAAGTTTAACCCTCTAGCTCTGCTGCTGGATGCGTCATTAGAAGGAGAGTTTGATCTGGTGCAGAGGATTATATATGAGGTAACACTAGATTATCTTGCTCTTACAGTATTTGGATTATAATACATTCTCATATTTCAAATTTGTAATGCTTATTAACTGTCTGCGGATTTCAAGTCAAATCAAGCCAAGTTTAATTTTGTAGCTCATTATTAGAGTGAGTCAAAGAGCTTTAAAGGCTGTATTTGGTTCCAAATCCATCTGGTGCTTTGCAAGAAAACAAGGGAAACCACCCTTCAAAAATCCTATGGAGACATCCCATGGAGAGGCAATTCAAAGCCGGGAGGGCAATAAGACCCATTAGCTGGAGAATGACAAGTATTTACAAAAATATGAACAGGAAGTTGGAATATTAAGACAAAATGGAACAGTGGGTTTAGTACAAATGTAATGGATGTTAAGTCCGATATACTGTAAGAAAATTTCAGTATTAGTTTTTTACATCAATTCAGGTCCAATGGGTGTTGAAGGAGATAGCTCAGAGAACCCATAGCTTGGTGGAAGAGATCAGGGTAGGCAGCTTCACAGGTGAGGAATGGGGAAACTTGAAGATGGTGCTCTTGTTCAGCTCTCTCAAACAGCCAGGGTGAGGAACAACATTGAATCCTGGGAGGGGTAGCACTGAGAGGATCATTATGTTTTATTGATCCACAGAACAGATTGTCGTCTGTGTAGAAATAGAAATTCAAAGCTGCAAATTAGGTCACAGAACAGGAGCATGTACGTAGCGAAAGGTAGTGGACTGAGTACAAAGCCTTGAGGGACACCATATCTTACTAACTAATTACTGACTAGTTGTTATCATAAAGCAAGACAAACTGTAGTGAAGTGAAAAGTAAAAGTAATCTCACCAGAAAATCTCCTGTTTAGGCCCTAAAATTTTGCAGAGTAGGGCTGAATATCATCTTGCACCATTCCTCCAATTTGGTTACACTTCTAAAATGTTGTCCTGTTGAAACATTTCAGTATTTAATGAAAAAGCACACTTTATCTTATGCAATAGAAGAATATTTGTTTATGCCAACAATTACTGCACACCCACACACAGATTGCCTCAACAGATCTGTCGATGACTGCAATAAGACAATTGCAAAGTATAATATCTTTGATCCTCAGCAGCTCTGTCAGGGGAGAGGTGGTCTCAGCTGTCAGGTGTGGAAAGTTTTCGTTGAGCGCTCGCACTCTGTATCACAGTCGTTTCACAGCAGCTCAGAGCGACTGAGAACAAAGCCTTAAATCTTTAAAGGCGAACCCCCGTCTATCCCTGACATGTTTCACTTGGAGACTGGACAAAAGTGCTTACTGAAATTTCCAAACTGCAAACTGTAGCTGATACTCTCAGGGAAACATTCAGACGCTTCACATCCAGCTCAAGCTCGGTCTGACGTTATCGTACCCCGAGGCAGCAAGGCTCAACAACTTGAAAAATGTTGCACTATCCTGAGTTTTGCACTGGATTCAGGCACCTGGCTCTTCTTTACTGCTCTCCACTGCAGTCTAAGTTTTTTTGTCAATGCTGATACCAAGATTGATATTTTATGTTGTTCTGTGAGTCTAATATCTCAGTATATTTTCTCATTATCTCTGTATTTAAGGTGGAAAATCCCAGTATGCCTAATGATGAAGGCATAACCCCTCTTCATAACGCTGTCTGTGCTGGCCATCACCACATTGTTAAGTTCCTGCTCGACTTTGGAGTTAATGTCAACGCAGCCGACAGTGACGGATGGTCAGTACCTTCATTCAGTCATTCAATCGTGTAATGATCCAGACTCATAACAGAACAGTGGCTGCTGAAGGACTGGAGGGTGTTTGGGAAATGAGCACGCTCTGTTGCAGTGATACTGGAGCTCAGCTCAGAGGCAACAATGACAGAGATAATTACATTTCTAAATTCAGTTTTGACTCAGCGGCCTTAGCAGTATTGAAGGGAGAGATTACCAAGTCTAATGAGGATCAGCTTTCAGAAGTTACATGATTTAATTTATTCATGTGTGGTTGATGTCAGCCTGTTTCGGGATGACATTAATTGTGTTTAGCCTGTTTGAGTTTTGATACGAGTGCATTACTGGAACATCTTTGTCCTTCCCTTATCAGAGGTGAATGAACCTGAATGTTTAAGGCTCTTTAAAGTCATATATTAATATTGTTCCTCCCAGGACTCCTCTGCACTGTGCAGCTTCCTGTAACAGCGTCCACCTCTGCAAGATGCTGGTGGAGTCGGGGGCCGCCATTTTCGCCACAACGATTAGTGACGTCGAAACGGCGGCAGACAAATGTGAAGAGATGGAGGAGGGCTACACACAGTGTTCTCAGTTCCTCTATGGTAGGTAGATACAGACAGACATGTGGTGAATGAAAAAAACTAAACTCAACAGGTCTACTCTAGTCCACAGGGGAAGAGAAATTTGATTCAACTTGTGGAAGAAAAAGCAGCTCGAGGAAAACACCACTAAAGCTATCGCCATCATGCGACAAACCATCATGCGACATGAAAACTCTCCACTGAGCAACATAATTGAAGCTGCTCTTTAACACTGAATCCTCTGTGTCTCTCCCAGGTGTGCAGGAAAAGCTGGGTGTGATGAACAAAGGTTTGGTCTACGCTCTCTGGGACTACACGGCCCAGCAGGCCGACGAGCTGTCCTTCAGTGAGGGAGATGCCCTCACTGTTCTGCGGCGGCGCGATGACACCGAGACAGAGTGGTGGTGGGCTCGGCTCAACGACCGCGAGGGATACATCCCCAGAAACCTGCTTGGGGTGAGAGAACATAAGACCTTACAACAGACACCTTTCCATTAATGCGTGATCACTTGGAGTTTGGTCGACCTTAATGACTGCCATAAAAGTTTGACAACTAATGCATCATTTGCATTATAATGGTGACGAGGCAGATTTAACACGTGGGACTCTCATTGATTTTACACAGACTTAACACAAACAGGCCTCTCATTTTTTTTGGCAGCAATCATTTTTACTAGCTGAAACTGACTTTTTAATGTTTCCAGCATTTGTTTAAAACCAGAATCTTGTAAAACAATCATAAATATGCACCAGCAGCATCCACACCAGTTGATGTTCCATGTAGCTAAATATGGAAAAAAGAAACAGGATTGTTTTTGCATCACAGCGTAGGGCTTGTCAGTGCCAGTATTTTAAGTTTGATAAGAAAAAAGATCAGACTGGTATTTTGTTCTAACATAACACTGTTTGACTTCTCTCACATACTTGCATACTTGTAAAATAAATTTCATCTTAAGTTAGCAAACATTGAACTGGCTGAACTTCTGGAAAGATTTTTAGTATATTTGGTAAGCAGATCAAACTGGAGCCCAGGAATAAATGAATGGATTTCATCAGGGATCTGGTTTCAGGATTTCCATTTCTGGATGATGATTATTTTTAAATCATTGCTAGACACTAGTTGTTAACACCATATAGCGCAGATCCTAAATTCCTAAAGGAATGTTAACCAGATAAATAAATCTATTTAAACACATTTTTGCCTTTAGGTGTCTTTCAGTCAAAACAAAAGACAAACAAAAGACAGAGATTGATGATGTTGTAAAGTAGTGTGGGCTCGAGGGAGTTGTTGGCTTCATTCTTAAACAACCACCATTATGATGAAAATTAATAATCGTGCTCCATCATGAGAGAGCAATACAATGAATCCGGTGTTTACACAGAAGTTATAGCAACCAGAGTGAGTAAAGGGGATATGGAGCCATTGACAAGTGAATAAAATTACAGATTTCTCTGGGTTTGAAAATTGTTGGAAACATTTGGGACAACTCAACAACATATATAACATAAGTAAAGTTTCTTATATACATTTAATGCAGAATGTTACATATTATACCTTTAATTGTAAAAGTGAAGCATTGGCTTCACCCCTTGCGAGCCTCTAAGGGTGAGCAGTTATAGATAATGGATGGATGTAAAGGTAAAGCCGCAAGAGTAATATTATTGGCTATAAGAGAGTATTAGAGAATTGGGTATTCTTGTCACGGCCTGTGCTTCTTTACACAGTGTCATTTCAGCCTCAGGGAGCACAGTATGTACACACTATAATGCTCACACTCAATTATTGTAAGCTGAACCACATATAGTAGCTTTAATGAAACTGTCCATCACAGTGTCCCTTTACAGTTCCAGCCTCTCATCTATAGTGTATACTGTTCTGCCTCAGTGTAAACTAACTGAGTGCTGCATCTGCACATTTACAGTAGGAAATACATGTTAAGTTTTAATGGACACTAAACACCAAAACTCCTTTTCATTCAGTAAATTAGCTGTGATTCATCAGAGGAAACGGCTTCTTAAGTGGCGGATTTATTCCCACACAGTGTCTTATGGTCACCTTCATGATGTTCAGGCACCTTGAGAACAATGTTAACACGATGTAGTGACCCTGCCCTCCCTCTCTCTCTCTCTCTCTCTCTCCCTCTCCTTCTCTCTCTCTCTCTCTGTCCCTCCCGCTCTCTCTCCAGCTGTATCCAAGGATCAAACCCAGACAGCGTTCACTGGCATGAGGCCCAGATCAGGAGACACGTGCACGCTCGCAGAGGGCGCATGCACACGGAGAAGGAGAGGAGCAGCAGCATCAGCATGTGGGCGGAAGCATTGGCCGAGAAAGAAAGAACAAAGGATCGGAGGTAGTCGGGAGGCCGAGCGAGGGAAGAACGAGGGAAACAAAGATGGAAGCTCACAACTCTGATGAAGCTTTTTTTCTGTTTGTTTGGATGTAATGCTGGAATCACGGAGCCACTTTATGGTAGAATCATAATATATTTTTCACTGAGTTGCTGCAGTTAAAAAAGGAATTGCCTGAATATTTTTTGAGCAACAGTAGCTTGGCAACTTTACACGAGTTCAGCTGCATGAGAGAAGCTGAATAGACAAAAAAAAAAAAAAAAGAAAATTATCCATCATTCATGAAAGCCCCAGCTTGGAATTATAAATCTCTATCTGACATTTACCCAAATAATCTCAAT
Source organism: Holacanthus passer (assembly GCA_025331565.1). Classification (NCBI taxonomy): domain Eukaryota; kingdom Metazoa; phylum Chordata; class Actinopteri; family Pomacanthidae; genus Holacanthus; species Holacanthus passer. Next base: position 1,854,652 of record JAFREQ010000018.1, on the reverse strand, counting down.
CTTTGAATGCCACTTTATTTTTGTATGGTGTTACTTTTAAAAAAAAAAAAGATGGAGCTTCATAAAGCCAAGCTCATCAACAGCAAAACAATGTGCTTTTTCTCAATGGCAATGAACATAGTATGTTGTCTGAAAACACCTTCACGCTGTGTGGTGTGAAGATTTCAATGCAGTAATTTTTACAGGCTGGATCAGGCGAAAGCATGTGTGAGACGTGAAGTTGGAGGGAGGAAAGTGAGAAGAGGGAACAGAGAGCGTGACTGTGAGTGTGCGTTAAAGGAAGTCAGGTTTTTGTCAAGTTGTTGACGGAGCAGCTATTAGCAGTTTTAGTCAGGAATGACGTTGGAAGTGCAACCACAAGACTTAAGAAGCAGAATCCAGCCAGCTTTTGATGCATGATGGCTGAGCTCCACATCAACCCACATGAGAAACAGATGTTGACGATATCGTTTTATCTCATGGTAAAAAAAAAAAAAAATGAAAAAAGGTTTGAACTAATATCAGAAGAATATTTTGATTCTGATTTCGCAAAATGATACGAGAAGCATCTGTGAATCATTACGGACATCTCAACCTTTTACTACTCTGTATTCATGTTGACTCAGCACTGGTGCATGCTGTCATATCAACATCTGTTCAACTGCGAAACGGTCGCTGCCAGTAAGACGGGAGGAGAAGGAGGAAAACAAGAATGTGAGAAGCAAAACCAAAGCACCTAGAAAATAGGTTTAGAGGAGGAGGAGGAGGAGGAATTAAAGTGAGAATATTGTCTTCATTTGTAATCAAACTTCTGCCAGTCTTTACCCATTAACACTTAGTCCTAACTTGGGCCTGGCACATGTTGGTCCTCACACTGTTGCAATGCTGGGACCAGGCTCTAAAACTAACACTATAATCAAGCAGTGTTTCCCATCTACCAAAAGCTCTGTGTTTAAGGATTTAATATTCGCCAGCCCTTTCAAATACATCACATAAGAGCTGCTGTAGCTCCTCTGTGTCGTCGCCACATTTTAAAAGAAAGGTTGAAAATATAATTGCATACATTATCCCTGAGCTAACTGCTTTAGTGTCAAATGGGGGCTAAATTAGCCGAGAATGAATGAAGAAGCTCAAGTGTGAAAACAACTTGACTTTCTCTTAAGTGTCATCTCTGATTTTGTTTTCTTCATATTTACATATTTCAGTAGTTGTATGAAATGTATTATTCCCCTGGTTTGTTGTTTTATTTAAAACAAAGCTTTGGAAATTGTTTTTCTATTATTATTGTTATTATCATTATTATTATTATTATTATTATTATTAGACACATTTTTCCTGTTTCTTTATGTCTGTGCTGGCGCCACTCACTGCTGCCACCCAGTGTACAGGAAGGTGTTGACACAAAGCGTCATGTCCTTTAACATGCTGTGTAAAATATGAAGCAATAAGCGATGTTTGATGTGAGGATGGCACATTGCTCCGGAGAGTGCTAACCATTACTTTGTGTATATGTAACCTGTAACTACACAGCTAATGTACAATAATAATAAAGAAGTTATAATCCATACAGAGGAACAATGCTGTGACAGTGACTGACTCAGTCGAGTGAGTAAATGAAGTGTAAAATGCACAAAGATTGAAGAAGAAAAGAGTAACAGATGGAAGCTGATGTAGTTACTGTAGAATATCAGGATGGAACAGATTAAATAAATCAAATTAAATAGGAAACACATTCTCTAACGTAATAAAACTGATAATACAAACATTATAAGAAAATTTACATAGATTGTCTCTCTCTCACTTTGTCTCTCTCTCTCTGTCTCTCTCTCTGATAATAAACTGGACTTTAGAGGTCATTTAAAAACTCACAGGTCGTTCAAGTCTCAACATAGAGAAAAAGATAAAAGCAACAGGCTCTCTCTCTCTGTCTCTCTCTGTCTCTCTCTCTCTCTAAAATGTGGACTTCAGAGGGGAATCGAAGTTCACAGGCCATTCAAGTCTCTGCGCCGACACAAGACTCTTCTTCTCATGTATGTTTTTTTTTATTTTTTATTCTATTTAAAAATATAGATCTGTGTCTATAGCAGTGAATTACCCTGACCATGACAAAGGTGATGTGCTTTTTTAATTACTTATTTTTTTCACATTCTCAAACAGTCAGTATTATATTATAGCGCATTTTCTTTTAAATATTACCTCATATATAAGACAAGAAAAAAATATATATATTTGATGACCTTAAGACAAAACATGGAGGTTGTCCACAGTTATAGCCTGTGTTCACTTGTATAGTATGATTCAGAGTTGCCAGCATAAAACCAAACATGTATTATCATTAGTAATAGCAGTAGTAGTATTTAAAACTTTTTTCTTTTCAACTATCAGTATCAGCATGACGCTGCATAAAATAAACCACCTATGGGACTAATAAACGAATCGAGGCTCGTTCAACAAGACGTTTTGTCCAAATGTATGTCAACACTTCATACCTTAAAATACGCTGTTACCTCATCACGTTTACATTGAAACTTACTGTTTGAAATATATTTGGTTTTATTAAACAACAAACACTGATCAACGAACTATCACTCAGCTCTACTTAACCTTACATTCATTAGGTGTCAACACTGTTTCTGTGATCTACAACCCTGATTCCAAAAAAGTTGGGGCGCTGTGTGAAACAGAATGTGATCATTGGCTAATCCTTTCTGACATTTACTCAATCTGTAAACAGTACAAAGACAATATATTTAATTTTTGACCTCATCAACTTAAACAGGTTCATTGGTAACAGGTGATAGTATCATGATTGGGTATGAAAGGTTCATCCTGGAAAGACTAGTTCACAAGCAAGGATGGAGAGAGGTTCAACACTTTGTCAAACACATGGTTGTATAAAAAATATTACTACATGGGCTCAGGAACACTTTGAAAACTGTTCCTTGGGCAAAATACTGAACCCTGATGGCTGTTCCATCGGCATGGTGCATGGTTAATGGTGACACTTTCCAACCAGTCACCACGTGTGAATAGGTGAATGCTGGCTTGCTTTGTGAAGTGCTTTGGATAAAAGTGCTAAATAAATGCAGTCCATTTAGAATCAGCATTCATTCCTGGTTCAGATGACTCTGCAGTTGTCACGAATATTTATCAGCTCCAACTTTAAACAGCAGCGATGGAAAAATGACAACCGAGTGGAAACACGAACACTGAGTGACTAAGTAAGAGATATAAAAAAGTAGCCACTGTAACATTGCCACTGGCCTCCATGCTGCTTTGCACTGCTCCCAGTTTTCCAGAGCATCCCCGACTCCCAACATGGCACACCAAAAAAAAAAAATATAAAGACAAACTCGTCTGCTGACAGTGGGAAAGGAGCCAGTTAGCTATTTTTAGCAGGTTTACCCCTGACATGATAAAAAAAAACAAAAAAACTTTCAGTATCTTGTGTGCACGAGATAATCTTTCAGTTAGCTTTAGCCTAAAGAGCTAGGAAAAATGGCAGCAGAGGTGGATATATTTCCTGAAAATGCGACGCATACCTGATAGCGTCATCAACCTACTAAAGGATGATAAGGTAAATGATCTTGTTTGCCCATGTCCCTTTAGGGGCTCCGTGCCAACTGATGAAAATATTCCAATATTTTTATATTTGCAGCATTACTAACTTGCGTCTTTGGCGAGTTTCCCAGAAAAAAAATGCTGTAAGTTACTGTTAATATGGTCATTTTCAGCATTTTTCTGACAGCGGATCAGTTTGAAACATTGCAGCCAGTAATGGAACAAAAGGAGCAGCCACAGCGAGCTGTTAGATGAAGAGCTGCAGGCGACAGGCTGCAACTTCTCAGGAGGTAACAACTCCTTTCTCTGTGCCCTGCTGTTCACAGACTCGTGTCGTGTGCAGCATATAATCAGATCACAGTTGCTCACAGAATGATGGAGAAAGGCCAATTATTTCGTGACTTCTTCATTAATACAACAAGAGTTTGTTTGGCTGCAGCTTAAGCAAATTGTTGCTCCTATGTTGTAGTTATTTCTGACAAACCTGTCATATTAAATTGCACTTGCTATTACCACCCACCAAATCAACCAGGACTGAAATCTTTAGGATAAGAGCTTTATGTAAAATCTTCTTCTTCCTAGGTTTGGGATGATGCTAATGCAGAGGCTCTCAGACTGGCAGAAACTGAAGGGCTCATCTCTGTTCCTCCATTCGATCACCCCCTGCTCTGGTAGAAACATTCACCACTAGAAAGTTTCCACTTTCAACCACAGTTTGTGTGGACTTCTGCAATACTTACATTCACACTCTTCCTGTATCCTCCTCCTCACAACCCAGGCAGGGACACGCCAGTATGGTCAAAGAGATGGCAGCCTCTCTGGGTCCTGGTGTGAAGCCTGGAGCTGTGGTGGTGGCTTTGGGCGGAGGGGGTTAGGTTAGAGGTTAAAGGAGTTTAAATGTTTCCTGCAGTAATGAATGCAGCCACACTGACTTCATCCCGCTCTGTCTTCCCACAGTGAGGCTAAATGTCTCGGAGCCAAGACGGTTTGCAAGCAGGCTTTTGAATACAGCCAATGCAGCGAGCTTACAGTCATTTCAGAGGTCGTGACTGACCAGCAGGCTCTGCAGGCTCTGGAGATATTCCTGGGTTAGTGTGTTTGAAGAACTTCAATGAAAAATCACCCTGAGTTTTTGATTTTAACTGGTAACATAATGCTTCATGTTCGTTTTTTAACTTAAGCTCAGTGTCTGTGTCATCTCATAGATGAGGAGCGCGTGCTGGTGGAGCTGGCGTGCGGAGCAGCACTATCAGCTGTCTACAGTGGACTTATAGGCAGACTACAGGATGAAGGTAACTACAAAGAGATTTACCACTATGCTTCTGTCATGTGAAATAAAGCTTATGGAGGAAAATCAATTTCAGGACTATTTCATTATCAGTTTCTCTTAATTTACAACTTGTGCATTTGCTGACACAACAGTTGGCTCAGACATTTCATCCAAGTAATCTGGTTGACAATTGAAGGCAAATATGTCTTGTCTGTCAGTCTCATGCATAAGACCTTGTCAGACTACAGCTATGTCTGTGGAGAATGTTCAAAAGCAATAGTTATGATGAGACTTCCTGTGTGTAGTACCTCCCTTCTAAGGGGAAACTTCTGGAGACGACCAGAGATGATCAATTTTGTTGCACCGCTTCTTTTTAGGTCGGTTGCCCACTCCTTTGGGCCCCCTGCTGATGATTGTGTGTGGTGGCAGCAGCGTGGACATGAAGCTGGTGGCCAAACTCAAACACAAACTGTATACATAAACTGGTGTACGTGTGCAAACCTATATGGGTACGGGTGCATAGCAGTATAAAATATACAATTGCATCAGTTCAGCGAATGATGTGTGAATGGAGTGATGGAGTACAGACGAATTCCTGAAAATAAAACAATGCAATGAAGTTAATGTCTTCATTTAGAGAGTTTGAGAATAAATAAATAATTGAGAGAGCCATTACATGTGAATATGTTGTAACCATGCTCAGCTCTTGAAACTGTCAGATTTCAATTGCCAGGATTCTCCACATGGTGGCGTCACTGTTCACTATTCAGAAACACAGCGGCCATACACACAGTCTGAGTCAGGTACAGAAAATTTAGTTGAAAACAGCCTTTTCTGCTTTGTAGTTTAATCATAAATTCATTGTACTTCAGCACTGACAGTCTGAGGTATAATAGTTGTTCAAACCTTAATATTATTTGAGGAAAATACACCCAAATATTTGTGCATTGAGTCGTCTCTTGGTCATTTTGTGGATACATTTGCAGACTTGTGTTTTCCAATGCAGTCATTTATTTTAGGTGAAAACCTTTCTGACCTGTAATGCTGGATTGTTTCATGTCATTTAAATTTAGTAGTCCAGTCAATTGGTGTTATGTGTAGGAAGTTATTGCTATGGAAACAGCTCCTCACTGTTCTGCCTGCGTCGGAGACATCAGTGGAAAGTGTTTGCATCTAACTACCTGTTGATGGTCTTTGACTTCTTAACTCTCAAATGGTTGCATAGGATATTAGTTCCCCAAAGAGTACAAGTCTCTCTCTCTCTCTGATAATAAACTAGATAATAAACTAGACTTTTTCATTTAAAAACTCACAGGTCATTCAAGTCTCAACATAGAGAAAAAGAGAAAATCAACATCAGCTCTCTCTCTCTTTCTCTCTCTCTCTGTCTCTCTCTCTCTCTCTGACAATAAACTGTGGACTTAAGAGGTGAATTGAGGTTCACGGGTCATTTAAGTCCCAACATAGAGAAAAAGAAAAACAACACAGACTCTCTCTCACTCTCTGTCTTTCTCTCTTTCTCTCTATGTCTCTTTCTCTCACTTTCTCTCTCCCTGTCTCTTTCTCATACTCTCACTCTCTCCCTCTCTCTCTCTCTCTCTCTCTCTCTGTGTGTGTCTCTCTCTCTCTCTGATAATAAACTGGACTTTAGAGGTGATTTACAAACTCACAGGTCATGCAAGTCTCAACACAGAGAAAACGATAAAAGCAATATAGGCTCTCTCTCTCTCTCTCTGATAATAAACTGTGGACTTTAGAGAGGAAATTTAAGTTCACAGGTCATTCAAGTCTCTGCACCGACACAAGACTCTTCTCCACATGTAAGTTTGTTTCTATTTAAATCCGCATTATTGTCACACTGTGCAAATCCGTGTTTTTTACTCAGCTTGTATGGCAACATTCTCTCTTTTCAAGAGCTGAAACATGCTGATACATACTACATAAATGCAAACATGTAAAATATAGATCTGGAGCTAGAGCAGTGAATTACTCTGACCATGACAAAGGTCATGTGTTTTTTCAATAAATGAATTACTTATTTTTCACATTTTCAAACAGTCAGTATTGTATTAGAGTGCATTTTCTACTAAATATTGCCTCATGAATAAGACAAGAAGAATAATAGTATTTAATGACCTTAAGATGAAACATGGAGGTTGTCCACAATTATGGCTTGTGTTCATTTGCATGATTCAAAGTTGCCAGCATAAAATATTTTATTATTATTATTATTATTACTATTAGTTAAAACGGTTTTTATTTTGAAGTATCAACCGGAAGCAGTCGTGTCTTGCTGGCTTGACGTTGCCATTGTTGCAGGAAGTTTTTTGCTCCGTGCTACATCATATAGCATAATGTAGTATACACTGAAAATATGACGATTCTTTGCCTAAAATAAACCATTTGATCGTCAGAGGCTCATTCAACAAGACGTTTTATCCACATGTAAGTCAACATTTCATAAAAATGAAACCTTAAAATATGCTGTTACCTAATGACGTACAGTACAATAATGTAAATCATTACGTTTACATTGAAACTTACTGTACGTCACGTCACTCAGTCAACCAGGAAGTTTCTGAACATGAAATTTCACACAGTTTGAAAAAGACTTTTATTTCAGGACAGATGTTCTGCTGAGTGCAGGAAACTCACTGAAAGATTGAGAAACAAAATAACGTAAAACGTACATTTTGAACCTCATAGATGAATTAACCCTAATCACAATAAACAGCTAAATAAATTCATGAATATCAAATGAGCATATTCCTTGACGTATCATGATGGTTTTGGTCGTTTGAGAAACTGCTGAGAGACTTTTGGGGTTTATGGCATTTAATTCAGAATATATGTTTCTATTAAACTACAAACAGTGATCAAACAATAATGACTTATTACTCAGTTCCATTTAACTTTACTTTCATTAGGTGTCAACACTGTTTCTGTGATCTACAACCCTGATCCCAAAGAAGTTGGGCCCCTGTGTGAAACAGAGTATGATCATTAGCTAATCCTTTCTGGCATATACTCAATTGATAACAGTACAAAGACAATGCATTTAATGTTTGACCTCATTAACTTCATTGATCATTCAATGAATGATCATAAAGGCCAATTATTTCCTGACTATATCTGCTTATTCTGAATTTGATGGCAGCAACATGTTTCAAGTTGGGACAGGAGCAACAAAAGACTGTGAAAGTTGTGGACTGATCCAAAAACACCTGTTTGGGTCAGTCCACAGGTAAACAGGTTCATTGGTAACAGGTGATAGTATCATGATTGGGTCTGAAAGGTTCATCCTGGAAAGACTAGTTCACAAGCGAGGATGGAGAGAGGTTCAACACTTTATCGAACACATGGTTGTATAAAAGATATTACTACATGGGTTCAGGAACACTTTGTAAAACTGTTGTACAGTATTTTTCTTGCAAACCACCAACCACTAACTTTCTACTTCAACCAAAAAAATCTTAACTCAAGTTCCACTTGGTAGCTTTTTCTGGAGCTTTCGACAGCCTCTCACAGTCCTCATCAGTTGGTCCTTGCTCAGTCGTCGTCACCATCAACTTTCTACTCGTCTAAGTGTTATTTGCCATTTTAGCAAGATCAGGTGCACCATGGCGGACCATTTCCATGTGAACACGCCGCTGCTGGAGAGCATCAACATGTCCAAACGCGTGGGGACCACCGTGTACATGAAGATGGAGAACTCACAGCCCTCTGGCTCCTTCAAAGTCCGTGGCATTGGACACCTCTGCCAGCAGGTAGGAACTCTCCACCCTCTGCTGGTGCTTGAGAAGGACTTTCTTCGCATATGTCATATCAGACACTGACTATCTGATGTGCCATTTGCATAAAAGGCCACTGTTACCTGACTGAAGATCTCAGAAAAAAACTTGCCCTTTTTCATTTCATTGCTCTGTTCTCCAGCTCGTCAAAGAGTCCAAAGGAGTTGTCTGCGCTTCAGGTGATATATCTACTGAGACACGGCTTGTTACTATGCATGATACAGTATCAATTGGTGACTTTAATATAACCTAATGCAACCTTTTTCTAGGTGGGAATGCAGGTTTGGCTACAGCCTACGTGGCCAGGAAAATGGGTGCTCCAGCCACCATCATACTTCCCTCCTCTACTCCTCAAGTGGTCGCTGAGAAACTCCAGGATCAGGGTGCTACTGTCAAGATTGTAGGCAAGGTAAAGTCTAATATTAAATACACTGTATGTAAGTGGTCTCTTTTACCCCACCTGTCTTTTCACACTGGACCTACATCCACCAACATCCGACTTTTGTCTTCAGTGGGAAAGGGTACAATCAGCATTCATTCCTGGGTCAAATGACTCTGCAGTTGTCACGAATATCGATCAGCTCCAACTTTGATTGGCAGTGATGGAAACATGACACCCAAGTGGACAGGCTAATTTTCACCCCTTTTCTGGCATCTGAGTGACTGAAGTAATAGATATAAAAATGGAACCACTGTAACATTGCCACTGGCCTCCATGCTGCTTTGCACTGCTCTCAGTTTTCCGGAGCATCCCTGACTCCCAACATGACACACCAGAAAACCTAATACCTAATCTGTGCCCTGCTGTTCGCAGACTCGTGTTGCTCTTAGAATGATGGAAAAAGGCCAATTATGTGACTTCATCATCAAATCTTTAGGATAAGAGCTTTATGTAAAATCTTCTAAATTCTTCTTCTAGGTTTGGGATGATGCTAATGCAGAGGCTCTCAGACTGGCAGAGACTGAAGGGCTCATCTATGTTCCTCCATTCGATCACCCCCTGCTCTGGTAGAAACATTCACCACTAGAAAGTTTCCACTTTCAACCACAGTTTGTGTGGACTTCTGCAAAACTTACATTCACACTCTTCCTGTATCCTCCTCCTCGCAACCCAGGCAGGGACACGCCAGTATGGTCAAAGAGATGGCAGCCTCTCTGGGTCCTGGTGTGAAGCCTGGAGCTGTGGTGGTGGCTTTGGGCGGAGGGGGTCTTTTCTGTGGGGTGATCCAGGGCCTGAAGGACGTAGGCTGGACGGACGTCCCCATCATCGCCATGGAGACGGTGGGGGCAGATTGCTTCAACGCTGCGATCAAGGCGGGGAGGGTGGTCACTCTGGATGACATCACAAGGTTAGAGGTTAAAGGAGTTCAAATGTTTCCTGCAGTAATGAATGCGGCCACACTGACTTCATCCCGCTCTGTCTTCCCACAGTGAGGCTAAATGTCTTGGAGCCAAGACGGTTTGCAAGCAGGCTTTTGAATACAGCCAATGCAGTGAGCTTACAGTCATTTCAGAGGTCGTGACTGACCAGCAGGCTCTGCAGGCTGTGGAGATATTCCTGGGTTAGAGTGTTTGAAGAACTTCAATGAAAAATCACCCTGAGTTTTTGATTTTAACTGGTAACATAATGCTTCATGTTCTTTTTTTAACTTAAGCTCAGTGTCTGTGTCATCTCATAGATGAGGAGCGCGTGCTGGTGGAGCTGGCGTGCGGAGCAGCACTATCAGCTGTCTACAGTGGACTTATAGGCAGACTACAGGATGAAGGTAACTACTCTGTCACCTTGAAAGAGATTTACCGCCATGCTGCTGTCACGTGAAATAAAGCTCCTTATGGAGGAAAATCAATTTCAGCACAATTAGTTACAATCATCAGTTTCTCTTAATTTACAACTCGTGCATTTGCTGACACAACAGTTGGCTCAGACATTTCATCCAAGTAATCTGGTTGACAATTGAAGGCAAATATGTCTTGTCTGTCAGTCTCGTGCATAAGACCTTGTCAGACTACAGCCATGTCTGTGGAGAATGTTCAAAAGCAATAGTTATGATGAGACTTCCTGTGTGTAGTACCTCCCTTCTAAGGGTAAACTTCTGGAGACGACCAGAGATGATCAATTTTGTCGCGCCACTTCTTTTTAGGTCGGTTGCCCACTCCTTTGGGCCCCCTGCTGATGATTGTGTGTGGTGGCAGCAGCGTGGACATGAAGCTGGTGGCCAAACTCAAACACAAACTGTATACATAAACTGGTGTATGTGTGCAAACCTATGTGGGTATGGGTGCATAGCAGTATAAAATATACAATTGCATCACTTCAGCGAATGATGTGTGAATGGAGTGATGGAATAAAGACGAATTCCTGAAACTATAGACATGTATCATCACTTTTAACAGCAGATCTCTTCTGGTAATTTAAGAATACGTGCTTTCAGTATTGCAGTGTAATTTTTAAGTGGCATAAAATATAAAAATGCAATGAAGTTGTCTTCAGTTATAAATAATTGAGAGAGTCATTACATGTGAATATGCTGTAACCATGCTCAGCTCTTGAAACTGTCTGAATTCAATTGCCAGGCTTCTCCACATGGTGGTGTTATGGTTCACTGTTCACTAAACACAGCGGCCATACACACAGTCTGAGTCAGGTACAGAAAACTTAGTTGAAAAAAGCCTGTTCTGCTTTGTGGTTTAATCATAAATTCATTGTACTTCAGCACTGACAGTCTGAGGTATAATATTTGTTCAAACCTTAATATTATTTGAGGACAACACACCCAAATATTTGTGCATTGAATTGTCTCTTGGTCATTTTGTGGATACATTTGCAGACTTGTGTTTTCCAATGCATTCATTTATTTTAGGTGAAAACCTTTCTGACCTGTAATGCTGGATTGTTTCATGTCATTTAAATTTAGTAGTCCAGTCAATTGGTGTTACGTGTAGGAAGTTATTACTATGGAAACAGCTCCTCACTGTTCTGCCTGCGTCAGAGACATCAGTGGAAAGTGTTTGCATTTAACTACCTGTTGATGGTCTTTAACTTCTTAACTCTCAGATATTTGCATAGGTTCACAAAGAGAACAAGTAGAAAATGGACTACATGCTGAACATTGTAATCACTTGCATGCTCTATAACATGACATTGTCTAATAAAAAGCACCTCAAACTGATTCACTGATCAAAACATTTATTTTTAAATGTATACGGAATAAGAAAGTGGAAAGAAAATGACTCTATATTACCTGGTGGAAGTGGAAACCGGTAGAACTTTGTGATAACTGACCCTGCAATACAGACTTTGGTATGTTGGTTTAAGGGCCACATGCTGCAATTTACATATTTGATAAGCAATAATTCATGTAAACATTGCTGCTGGTCAGATTAAATTCTTTTCTCAAGGTCGACTTATTAGGTTCCTTTCTTGGCTTTCAGCCATATCACATGGCCTTCATCTGCAAATTAAGTTTGCTTAGTAGTCACAAAGACTATTTGGTTGTGACCTTGACAATAGGTTAACTGTGAAAACATGAAAATAACTTGAAAACAAAATGAACTGGAACTGGATTTCTATTGTAAAGGGAATATGAGACAGTTGGTTTGAGATGCTTTGACTACACTTTACAAAAAACAAACTACATCCTACTACTCCTGCTATTTACTATCTTTATATCAGGGACCTCACTGGAAATAAGTATTGATTGTGCTATCATTGACATTGTTGTAGTTGTCTGTGATTTAATTTCCCCCTCCTCCAAATGTCAAATACATTCAACTAAAGATAACGTTCCCACCTTTGCATCATTTCTACTTTATATTGCATTTGTGATGCTCAGGGATGACAGGTCTGACTTAGTGACTGTCAAACTGGATATAAAATACTGGTAGTGTGTGATGTTTTCTGCAGGATACACCAGCCTTGCTTGTTTATGGAGTCAGACACAACTTTCTGACCTTATTGTTCTATGCCTTGAGGAATAGGTAGCATTCCTGGTAGCAAGCGTGCAGACTGACTGTTGTAAATACAGGACAAGCTTAAAATCCATTATCACTCACTATTTTTCCATATAAAATGTCTTTGTCAACTCTCTCTCCAATAACAAAGACGAGACATAGAAACTAACAAGGATTTTTACACACACACACACACACACACACAGATATATATAGTACTGCATTATGGCCTTCATTTGACATTGAATATAAGCATTAACATTGTAAGCAGCAATCACCCTTGATTGTTTGGAGTGAATACATTTAAGCTGACCAAGGTGATTCAAGTCAGTATATTGTACATTATACAACACCTTTTATTCATGTAATGAAAACACATAGTATATTGCTTGACCTGCTCCTCTGAATAGCCAGTTTTCCCAGCAGCACCATAGCAGCTGTAGGCTGATTGAACTGGTTAATTCCCAGGAGCGCTGTTGGTGTTCGCAGCACAAGGTCATACATGGAGTGAACATGGCTTTACTCTCTCATGTCAGACTGTGACACAGCAGCCTCACAGTCCATTCAGAAGGAAACTGATATGAAAAGACTGAAGGAGGAATAGCAGGTGTTGTTGTCATGGCCGTGCAGTTATTGATTACCTGTATTAACTGGGGATATTTACATGATGAGAAATTGTCTTTTCTGTCCATGCATGATTAAATAAATAGTCCGATTATTTACGTCCTCTCCTGGTCTGAATGATCTACCTGTTGAGATGGATCTACCTGAACCACAGCTGTGCTCCCTCCTACGGTGAGTGTGATTTGGACAGCCTGTGGACAGAGAAGCTCATGGATGTGCCAGTCCATTTCTATGACAACAGGAAGGAGCTGCTTTGATGAGCCCAGCAGAGGGCATTTGAGCAGAGCTGCAGCTAAAAATAGGACAAAGTAAACAGGAATGAATGGAGAAGAAACAGAAACAGTGCATGTCTGTGTTTATGTGTTTATGCATTAATGTCTATGCATGTAAAACCGTTTGTGCACACATTTGCTTGTGCACATACTGAATGACATACTGTATTTCAAATGTTGTGCCATCTGTGTTTTTACTAAACCGTCTTAAATTTTTCACACTGGGCACAGCTCACCACATCTGGATAAGAGAAAGTTGTCACTCACAATTATTATTTTTAATGGAACATGTTTTGCAAATTTAATTAATTCCAAAATGAAGCAACTAGAAGCAAGCGAGCCTGCTAACAGAAGTACACAGAGATAATTACACACATAAAAAACAAAATCTAAAACTAATCTAAAAATACCAATAGAAAGAGTTGAAATACACAAGGATAAATAGCAGTGGTCAGCCCATAGCTTGCCAGGAATATCCAAAACCACAATGGCACAAAAGTCTGAAGTCCAACTGCATTTGTCATTTGTCCCACTTTTATGTGCACAAGCGGATGCAGACATTGGCTGACATGCTACGTAGTAGTCAACTGAGATATGGCTAAAGGTCTAAAATTAAATGTTAAATTCTGTACATTTGTGAAAAGTCCAGTTTCCATTGTGATTTAGACTGGAACATATCATGCCATCATGATACATCCCCATCAGGTACATTTTGCGGTCAGATAATGTCACCTCAGCTGGCAGGTAGTCACTTTACTATTGCTGTCTTGTCCAAAAGTGCTGCTGACCATAGTTTCTGTTTAAAGCTCTTAAATAACAAATTCTCGATCTGCAACTTATGATGCTTTAGAGTGCTGGTTTCCGACCTGGGGGTCAGGACCCCTACAAGCAGTTGTGAGCTGAATGTAGTTGGTTGTGAGATGATTGTCCGGGTAAAACTGCGTATATGCAAAATTCTGTTTATTTTTCAGACTTTCCTTTGAACCTCACTTCTTTCTTGTGAACTACTGTTTTAGTCTGTACAACTGTGACGTGAGAAAACACATGCAAATAGGAAAAACACGAGCAAATTAGAAAAACATCCAGTTCATCTTCACTAATTTCACAGCACATGCATAGGATTTAGAAAAAAACACTGCAGAGAAAACTAAAGCAAATACAGAAATGCCTGTTATTGTCATGGTTTGTGACCCATGAAGTGAAGTCGGCTATACGTAAGCAGTGTTGAAAAATTGGCTACAACAAGCGTGTCCCAGCCGTGTGCATCATTTTTTAGTGTCCTCTGTTTCTATTGTTGTCTGTGATACTTGCAGTGCTTCTGTATTTGCTTGTGTTTTGTCTATTTCCATGTGTTTTAAGTTGCAGTGTGTTGAGCTCTCAGTGACACCATAGGTTTACCTCCTCAGGCCACTAAAAATAATTGAGATAAAAGAATCTAAGAGGGGTGAATCACAACTTTCAGACAAGACGTCGCACAGAGATATTGCTTCATATTAGGGGGTTAGAAGTAAAACTGTTGAGTATGTAGAGCAGCTGAAAGTGGTGTCAATAGTTGATTTAATTTAATAATTTGTGTTTGTCCATTATTAGTGAATTGTCATTCTTTGTGTTGAATGATGGACTGCTTAATTCTGGCAAATGAGGAGTAAAAGGCACCGCTGAAAGATGAGATGTCAGTCATCAACAGGGAGATGTGTACAGGTAATTGTTAGGAAATCTTCTTAACATGATGAATCTGATAAGTGACAGTTTGCACAAATACCAGACATCATTTCACTGCACTCATAACGTGAGGAAACTGTGGAGGATACAGTCAAAGAGTAATGATTTCCTCTGCTCTCCTTGTGCACTGTGAGGATTTTATCAGCCATCGCTCTCTTCTATTTGACAGCGTTCATGTATAAGTAATGTTATTTAAACTGCATGTCAGGTTACACTGCAAAGCCTTCTCAGGTATGAAAATGACGTGTGTCAGTGTATCTCAAAGTATGCAATCTCCTGTGTAAACATACTTCAGTACAGAGCTCTGTTTGACTAAAAATGAGGATTCCAAAATTAGAGGCCCAATACAGTGCAGATATAGAGATGGTGTGTTACAAATGCCTCGACTGGGTGACATTTGCACATGTTTCCGCCAGAGAATCAAGGTAGAGCTCGGCAGCTGCTGTATGAATCCATGGCAACTTGGTGACGGCATGGGAGTGTAAATCAAATCTCAAAATGAAACTTAATGGGTTTTATAATTCAATTGTATATATAACGGGTCCTGTAAGCATATTTCAATACAACAGCTGCATGTTTTCAGACTGAAAGAACGCACTGAAACACTTTATACAACGAACTGTATGTTTACATTTTAGGCATTCGGTTTAGAGGTGAACACGAGCAGGCAGTAGTATTTTTTATGACTTACAAAGACGGCAATAGCAGGATAATTACAATTTGATTTGAGAGAAATGAATGAAGGTTTAATGAACATCAACAGGAAATGGAGCGGCTGCAGCGGCACAGATTTAGATCAGACCAGAATAAATACACTGCATCGAAGGCAATAAAGCAATTACAAGATAACCTGCAGGTTATGAGTTGTGTTTGTGTCATATCATTGATGCAAAAGGCAGGTTCAGGCAAGGCAATGGAAAAAGTTATTGCAAAGAGGTCACACTAAGCTTTTTTTCCCCCAAGTAGCAGTAATATATCAGGGTGTGCCGCTTGTAGGATTGGATGTGCAATAGAAAGATAATCTCCAACTTCTTCCTTTGTGTTTTACTATATCTACACCTCTAATGGAAGCACAGCAGCTTTGGAAAACAACATGGTGAGGGTTGAACAGATATTCATAACGATGCCTGCTGCCTGCTCCATGAATATTTAATTCCAGTGCTGTATTTAATACCTGACCTTTAATACCTGAAGACTCACACTGCAGGCAAACAAACCACCATCACATACTTTTACAGTCCTAGTGCATCCTTTAGTATTAATCACAACATTTCAGGAGTTACATTGTAATGACGTGTTGCGATTTATGTTTTTGTTGTGCTTTACTTACTCCCAGAATGCTTCTCAACAGCTCCCAGAAAAGGTCTGCGATGATGGATTTCTTCCTGTAAAGCTGATGACTGTCGGCCAGGCGAGTGTAGGTAGAGGCTCTTGTTCTGTGGTTCTGAGGGGCCGACACAAAAACACTTACTGATAATTTTCTGAGCGGCAGCCTGTTCTCAGAAATCAGAGCCCTGCTGGTTTCCTTTCCAGCCATCAGCAATCAGGAGATGATTAACAACTAAGGTAGTGGGTGAACCATCAGCACTGAGTCACATGAAGCAGGACTGAGAGCCGTGGCTGAAGAGAGCTGAACATTTCCCTCAAGTACATATAGAAAATGCCAATACCATAAAATAATGGCTTCAGAAATGCAAATATAATCCATTGCTGGAGTTTTGAACTTTAACTTGTTTTAAATTTTGCTTAAGCTTCTAACTAAAACAGGACAATGTCCACTAAAGGAAGATTCCTTGTATTAGATATCACAAAAGTTGATTTCGATAATCAAAGACACATTATTATGCTATATTAGCATCTAATGAGCATGTTATCGTCTAATACAGATTAACAATGTAGCTTACCTCACCCAAATGATTGTTACTGTTGGCTGAGCTATGCATTTGCATTTATTAGCATCATTATTAAGCTGCATTGGCATTTAAGGCTGAATTAGCATCTAATTCAATCTAATTGTAGCTTAGCCAAGCTAAATTACTTTTAGATTAGATAAGAACTTACATTGGGATAAAGAAATTTCATATTGATTAAGTGCATTGAAGGAAGATGCCTTGTGTTTTAGAGATATCACAAAAGTTGATTTTTGTTGGCAAAATCATGTAAGCATATAAGCGTCACATGGTGAACACATGCTAATAGTTGCTTGATTGTGACCAGTCTCACAAAGTGCTGAAACATAAAAAATATGAAACCACAGTGAAATATACACCACTACATGATCATAATAGATTAATAATGGATGTTAGCCATTTTAAATTAATTTTCCGGTTTATTAAGCTAGTACATTATTAAGTTGTATTACCATCTTGCTAATGCAGCTAAATTAGCTAGATGCTATCACTAATTACGATTAGCATGTAATACAGTTTAAAATGTATCTTAGCTGAACTAAACCAACTTTTGTGTTGGCTAAACTACATTATTAAGCTGTAGTAGCATCTTTTAAAGCATCTCAGCATCATATGGTGAACACATGCTAACAACTGGTTGATTGTGACCAAAGTACTGGTGCTGAAACATAATAAATAAATAAATAAATAAATAAGAAAACACAGTAAAATATTATTATGCATCTATCGATCATATTAGCTTAATAATGCATTTTGGCCAACGTAACTTTACGGTTGATTAAGCTAATACATTAATAAGTTGAATGAGGATCTTGCTAATGTAGCTAAATTAGCTAGATGCTGTTATTAATTAGTGCTAGCAACTATATACACTATATACAGTGTTTAATTCCAGTGTATCTTACCTATACTAACTTTTGCATTGGCTTCTATATTATTAATCTGTGTTTGACTTTAATAGATTGCTCACATTAATCATTTGCTGAGCTATGAAACCTGTCTCACATATTTATGTTCAGCCTCTCTAACATGTCTTCTCTTCTCTGTGAATGATGAATCAGATATTAGTACAGTGTTTGTTTCAGACATCCAGCCTCCTCCGCGGTGTTTGTCCGGACCGTACCACCGCGCCTCCCCGTCCCCCGTCCCCCCCTCCGCCTGCAGTGGGCCGCTCCCCCTTCTTCACTGGCCGCCTCGCTGGAAGCCAAAACACAACATCATGGCGATTGATGGTAAGTAGGCCAATAACGTCTCTCCTGTCCTCGTAATTAACTTCCACTGGAGATAATGTATAATTTTTTGCACTAAAAAGTGCAAATGATTTGAGGAGAATGATGTTCGCTTTGAGTGGAATCAGATAAAGTTGAATTAATGTGAGCCGGTGATTTTGCTCCGCTGTGTGTGAGAGTAGAGGAGCCGGGGATGAGCGCGTTTGTACCGGCGGTGCTGAAAGGAGAGCTCCGCTTTCTGAACCGCGTATTTAACCGGAGAGTAGCTGTGTCGCTGTGTCTGTTCGCTGCTTGTGTCTCTAATGTCAATCTACTGTAACTCATGTGGTTCTCGTTTAATTCGGCTGGTGTTTTTGAAGCCTGGCTGCATGTCTGTACTTTATAACTTGGGTTAAAGGGAGCAAACCTGCCACAGATGGAGACTGGAGGTTTCATTCACTGGGTGCAGTTTAAACCAGGACGGTCTGCTTTAAAAAAGATCCGGTCCAGGTTTGAAATATCCAAAACACTAAGTTAAGCTTCAGGTAACTGTATAATAAATATATTCCCGTGCACATATAATATCTTGTGTTTAAGCTCCTGCACAGTAAAAACAGATCTGTGCTTTTACTCTTCACCTTCTCTGCTTATGTAACTTTGTAGCCTGTAAGCAGCTTTGTTGCCTTTTTTTTTTAAAGTATCTGTTTGAATATGATGGTAAACATAGTGTACTTTAAATGTAGATGAAAATAGGTCATCACTAAGCTCCATGATAAATGACCTGCTTAAATAGAGTGGTGGCCTGTTTCCTTCTCAGTCAGCATGAAAAATATAAGTTCATTATTTGTTAGTCTGATGTATGAAATATCACAGACATGACATGATTGATGATGACCATAATTTGAAACATGGATATGTGGCTAAATAGAAGAATATAATGTCAGTCCATGCAGGTGTCATTTTTATGTACTTAATATACTTATATACTCATATAATAATTCACTCTGCAAGATTTATTTTAAGAATTGTTTTATTACTATTTTATGTTTCTTAATAGACACCATGGTCAAACCTGTACAAATTTTATTTATGTGTTTTATGTCTTTAAGTGGACAGTAGAGAGCTGGCCAGAGATGGAGGGAGAGAGAGAGAACTACATGGAGTCTTCAAGTTGTTTTGTCCCTCCCCCAAATGCAACGATGTTAGAAATGATGAAATATGACAAAGAAAAGTAGCACATTCTCACATTTTAGAAGCTGTAACAGCAGAATGTTTGACTTTTTCGCTTGGAAAACTTAAGTGATTGATTAATCATCAGGAAAAAAATGATAATTATTTTCCTGTGAATCATGGATTCACGATGGAAAATAACGTACAACAAAGTTTTGTGGCCAGAATCAAACGAGGAATGTTGTAATCACAGTATATGGTCTGAATTTGAACCACTAGGCCAGTAGGACGCCCCAAACCTGTAAAAGTTCAAACCTACTACAAGGACTTTTTAACAGGTTATAAAACAGTCTCAGCTTAATAATGATGCCTCTATGTGACCTACATAAGAAAACAAGACTGTAAGCAACAACATTGGCTATTTCTGTGTAGTTATTTTTAATGCCTGTCTCTGGGTCCGATCACCACAAAATCAAACAAAACGATTTATGGCATGCAGACCAGAAGAGCCTGTGGTTTCCACGGCAAAGTTTGACAGTGTGTATTACATTAGCCAATTTAAGTAAGTATACTGGGCTAGGATCAGTAAAGAGAAAAAGAAAAGAATTGACCGAAGAAAAAGCTTAAAGGGACATTGATAGAGCACACGAGTCAACCTTGGTTGATCGAATAGTTGGAGAGAATTGTGGGATTTAATTCACAACTGATCCTGAATTGCCCCTCTTCCTCCTACACAGGTACTGTATGTAAAATGGGGAATGGTAAGAGCTATGTAACCTAGATTTATGAATGCTGCTAAAACAAAGTTTACTTTGCTTCACCATCAGCATATTACACTTATTAATCTTGTATATACATATTCCATACATTTCCTCATTGATCCATCCCAGAAACAGTTGTGTTTAAAAAAAATAGTATATAAATAAGTTCTGCATAAGTTACACCTAAGTCAACACAACATGAAGTTCCTTGTAGTTGCTTTTAGGACGTCACCAGTCTTAAGGAGGGAGAGGGAAAATAATAGGCCATGAGGAATAGAGGACAGCAGGGTTCACCTCCAGAAACTAGCCCAGTGATGTGAACTACAACGCCCTGCTGGAAACTAGGAAAATATACCAGCCACCAGCCCAGGACCTAATAAGACTTAACTTTGTGGAATTCAGAAACACATTGTTTATCTTAAGAATCATCAAGCGATATAAATGTTGAATTCCAGTCACATCTACTGTTACTGTTGTTTATCAAGTGATCCTAAACTTAAAAACAGTCACATGGATTAATCTGGAACTTGTCTAGTGTTTACTTTTGCTTATATTTGCCATTTTACCATTAGAGGGAGAAAACAAATCCCATTTTTTTCAACTTCTTTATCTTTTCATAATGGATTTATTGCTATTTTTCCCCATGATTGATTTTCTTCCTACATGTTAAGGAAGAGCACATGAATAAGTAGCTGAATAGGAACACCTTATAACCACAAATTCAGGTTTCATGTATTTCCTGGTTCAGGATTTCACTCTTAATAATCCACAACCAAAAGATGAAACAATCTCAGTCTACAAATACCATAAGACGCAGCTCTGTACCCCTGCATTACATAATCTCACCCTGCCTCTCTACCATCATACCTCATCCAGTTCATCAGACAGCCACACCTTGCCCGAGTTAGATGCTCACTCTACTCCACCCACTGACCTCAACTTCCCGCCACATTAGTCAGCAAAGTGCCGTTCCCTGAAAGGCCATGATTATCGCAGCCCCTGTCAGCGATATTTCACCGGAGCTAGTTGGCTCCTCTGAGATTTATGCAGCAGCTGTGGGGCTGACTGACAACTGCAGCACCCAGAGGCCCGGGCCATCAACACCAGTGGGAGGCTGTTTCTGTCTGTACTTGTGATGTTAGGTTGGATGAACATCAGGACGTGTCACAAAAACAGGAACAAGGTGTTTCTGCCTGACATTTTAGAGCATTAAGCAAGAATTAATGTGGATGTTATGATTCTTTATTGTGGTTGAATGAGTCAATTTTTGCTAGTAATTATGTTGTTGTTTAAGGTGCTATTAATTAGAGTGTAGCTTTTGTCATTTAAAGTTCCCATGCATCTAAGTACAACTGCAGAAGTTTTCTGTGCCCATACAGCATATGAAATTCATAGAAAAGCAGAGTGCAGCTGCAACTTATTTTCATCATCGATTAAGATCACAGCTGCTCTTTCAATGAATCAGTTACTCATTTAGCATATGAAATGTTTAAAAAACAATTGTGAAAAAATGGCAATCAGAATTTCTCAGAACCCTACATGGAGTCTTCAAGTTGTTTTGTCCCTCTCCCAAATGCAATGATGTTAGAAATGATGAAATATGACAAAGAAAAGTAGCACATTCTCACATTTTAGAAGCTGTAACGGCAGAATGTTTGACTTTTTTGCTTGGAAAACTTAAGTGATTGATTAATCATCAGAAAAAAAATGATAATTATTTTCCTGTGAATCATCTAATCGATTAATCAGCTTATTGTTTCAGCTCTGAAGCAGAGTAAAATGTTTTAGATATATGATTGGCTCATAAAAGAGGGAAGTGTGATGGAAAGAAACTGTAAAAAATGGCAAATGGTAATGCAAGCATGGCATTAGATTTAAATGGTTTTTGTTACATTTTCTCAACATTTCCTCCTAGTTTGAACAGCCTCAAGCGTAGCTGACTTTCTTGATGCCTCAAGGCTCATATTTTAGCAGCTATTCAGAGACTGTATTAATGTGTTCAATGACATTCAGTTGTGTGATCGAGACTGTTTATTTTGCTAATTCAGAATGTGCCTCCTCTCTGAATCATCATCTTAAAACTAGCATTATCAAAGCGTGCTGCCTTAAATACCAAATATATCAGAGCTCCTTAAGCTTCTTAATTGGATATACACAGCAGGCTCTCTGTGAAAAGATCACTCAGTGACTTAACTAATGTCGCGTACATGAGAGCTTTTTTCGTTCATTAGGTGGCTGCAATAGGAATTAAAATAAGGCAAAATGCAAATCAAAAGTCAGCTTTTAGAAAAGCTGGAGAAATACGGCCTAATTTCTTTAAAAGATGGTGGATCGTAAGAGAAATCATGATTTTCTTGTACATGTTCCGTCGGCAGGACCAGTGTGTTGTGTGTGGTTCCAGTGTTCAGCCCTTGGGCTGAGCTCCATGCATCAGCTCCTTTGACAAGCTGTAGACAGATCGACTGCAGGCCCAAGTGGATTTCACATATCCTGGTTAAGCCTGGTTTTTCTGTCCGGCAGATCGAAAGCAGTCCAACTCACTTCGCTTGGTATTCTCAGCTTGTGCACTGTGTATGAAGCCTTGTCGAGTCCTGAATTTGAGCCAAGTAACCGAGTAGGCAGCCCAGGAGCTGTTTAGCTGTGGAAATATGATGTGTTGAATTTACAGCAGCAGAGAAGCTCTTCATGCTGACATCTTGACACTATCTTTCAAATCTTACTGAAATGCCTGCCATGTCATTTGTACAGACCTGCCTTTGTCAACCAGTTTAGCTAAATCCAATGAGAAATATATGTGTGTCTTAGTGGCGAATCACATATGTTGTTTAGACTGATAGAAAAACAAACAGTGCACGGTTTTCTCGAAACATTAAGACCGCGTCTTCGGTGAACCCTGATGCTTCCTGTCAAGGATTTTTCAGCTTCTCTCCACTCCTCCTCCTTGGCATGGATCAGTTTGTTTTGGAGAGCGAGAAACAGGATATGAGGCGATAATAGCCCATATGTCTTCTGACCATTTGAGCTAGCATTAGCTATGAGACATTGTTACTAGAATAGGGTAATACATCACTTTCGAAGTGAAGCTCAGTGAACATGCTCCTGTCAGGGGCCATGAATCAAACCAGGAGATTTTAGCATTGCACGCTAAAAGGTCATGAAGAGGCTGTCAGTCATGTCTTTCACAGTCTTGATTATTTATGATACATAGGTGTCTGTATTCAGTGTTTTTGTGTTGAAACTGGATGAAATGACTATGTACAATGTAAAACATATTGCTCATATTGACGAACCCATAAAGTATTATCACCTGACTTTGCAGCTTCAGCCTTTTAGGATCTTTCAGCTAACTGTTTTGGTTCTGTTTTAATTCAGTCTCACCACTCTCCTCAGCATCATCTCCAGCCGCAAGTATCTGTTTTCAGAAAATGGTAATTTCACTACCTGCTCAGCACCAAACAACAGACAGTCAAAGTTAGCAACTAGCTAACTAAATGGGAGCTGAATGTAGAGCGAATATTGGACTCATATCAGTCAGGTGTCCAGTGAATGCTAATGCTGCTCTGTGTCTGTATTTGTTTGAACAACATGTTTGCTAAATCAGTTTGTTCAGGAAATAACATGTCAAAAGTGCATTATTTTAGCTTGTTGAGGAGTTAGTCCAAGTGGCCCAAAAAACCCAAACAAAAAAGAATGAATGCAATTTTACAAATAATGAGGTAATAATTTTTCATTTTATGTACTTAAGACAGAGATAAGAGCTACATACAATTAAAGGTCAGCAGCAGGACGCTATAAATCTTGAGGGCCAGAAGATAATGGATATCTTCTGTGTAATCTATAAAACTGATAAACTTAAATGGATGATTGCACACATCCTGTTGAATTGTGGACACAGATCTCATGTTTTAGCGCAGTTTTAGACTCTTCAGTTGTGTGTTTGCTAATGTTCATCAGTGGTTTGCTCCCAGCACTGTTTTGCTCAGTACCTCAGAGGTTTGATCTGTTGAGGTTTTGTTGAACAAGTACACACATACACACATTAACTCTCACACAGTGATATTAACCCGTGGGCACAACAGACACACTAAGATGGATCGCACATCCACTGCAGTGACTCATCATTGACAACATTTTTTTGCTGTATCTGTCATCTCAAGGCTTGTTGTCTGAGACAAAACGAGAGATTTGTTACTCGGGAGGATTTTGGTACAGTTTACTTATTGATCAGCTCTCCAGTTGACACATGGCAAGGGAGCTAGGGAGTTGGATTGCAAGAAAAAGACATTCTGAGCTTAGAGAAAGAAGTTAAAATGCATATTTGCCATGGATTTTTTACTCCTGTATCATTGTCTGCCAGCTTGTTTGCAGGCTCAGGCTGTTATCAACTTCACAGTATTTGTGAAATGAATCATCCGATTCTAAATTGGTTATATGTGGCTTTGTCCGATCTAAAAATAAGGTATCAACTGCACTACTTTGAAAGTGTGTTTCTCATTGCCCAGGGCTATGGATAGTGCTGGTAATATAGAGCAATAGTTAGCTGTGACTTCAAACACTCGTCAGTATCCTCACAAGAAACCCCTGTGCAACAGTATATGTTGTACAGATGTAGTCTGAGGAAACTGTTGCTGCTTTCTGAACTTACAGCTGAACTGTCGGGTAAGCTGGCTAATCTTTGACGTACTGTGTCCTCCACTTGCTAATTGGCTTAGCTGGAGCTTACCCTGAAGTCGCTCCCTCGTGCCTTTCATTATGACAACACCAACATGTTTCACGAATGAGCTGATGGAACACAGACCTTCCCTCTGCCACTTTCAATAAAGAGACCGAGTGATTTTCATGCAAATTGCTGCTGACAAGAAATTTGCTTCATAAATCAATTACTGCTGTTATTGAGAGGGTATGAAGTAACCCAACCATCACAAGCCGATCCTCTGTCACTATTTTATTGGTGAGGCTGAAGACCACATTTAGCTAGAGATTTCACTCTAGCTAAAGAGAGAGAGTTCAGTCCATTATAAAATAACTATTACTTATAGTTATTAACATTAAAGCTACACTCATTAATATTTTATATTATATAAATAATATATTTTTATTTATATTTATATAACAATGGATCAAATGACAACGTATAATGTCACACCCAACTCCAGTTTTATGTAGTGCTGTAGCATCTTTTACCTCATTGTTTCGGTTTTACAGCACACAAGTTTAGAATAAAATTAATTGATGCAACTTTAAAGTTCACTTTAAAAGTCTTGTCTATATGTAGCTTGAGTTTAAAACTTAATGGGGGCAACACCACAAGTTTGTTTCCCTAAGTTCCTCTCTACCACAGCATGTTCTCTCCACTGACCTCAAACAATCAGATATGTCTGTCAGGTCAATTTCTTCAGCCCAACTTTCTGTGTCACAGCCTCAGTCCATCGTTCTCTCCTGAACCCAGACGTGCTAGCCTCGGCAGCCTGATTAGAGGGGGCAGGCAGAGGAGATTCCTGAAGGAAACTAGGACAAATCCTAAAAATGCTTCCAGCCTAGCCCCAGACGTCTGCCACAGACTTCACCTTGATTTAGTTCGCAGAAGTGAGACTTGCTCCCCGGTAGGGATGCACTGACACCACTTTTTTCAGAACAAGTACTTACATTTGGGTACTTGCAGACACCAAGTACCGATATGACACACACACACACACAGACAAACACACTTTGGATTGAGTACAGTTGCAGTGGAGTGGGTTTTTTCCGTGTCAGTGAAGCATCTCTTGACATCTGCAGCTCAGGTTCCCGTCATTGTTGTGATGCCTTTGTCCTTGTCTGTTTCTTTGGTCAAAAGTCTCTGAAGCATAGTCACAGCAGGAATCACATCTGATACCAAAGCATATGGGGAGGTCATGTTTTAGATTTACTCCTCAAACAGAGCTAGAACTGATTTTTGACTGTCTTTTCCTGAAGTGTCCACTGGTGATATTGTCGGGGAGCTCAAATCGGACCCAGATATTCCCTGAGCCTGTGTCTGCTTAACGAGAGACTGTAGCATGTAGTACGTGCTGTTCAGGTGGGGCTACATGTCTTGCTGGAGTCTTCTTATAGGCTGGTTGAGCTGCCCCTGAATGTCTTCCAGGTGGGAGTAGGCAAGGGCGAAACCTTGAAATGTCCAACTATTTCACATCTGACTGCCACTGCATCAGCTGCACTTCTCTGAGCCCAAAGACCCTCATTAACAGCCAGCTGGAGGGTGTGAGCAAGACACAGCATGCTAGGGAGTCCAGCGTCACTCATGGCCTTGATCATGTTCTTGATGTGCCTGCTTGATTTTATCAAATTGCTTGTGTTATAGAAGCTACTCTTTACCTCCTAATGTACCTCCAAACTGCTGACATTGCTTCTCCTCTGCCTACCTGCTCAGCTGATGAGATGTTGACATCACAGTGCTATAAACTGGTATTGGTGCGGTTGTTTCAGAGTAGTTTTAGGATTACGATTACAAATACATGAGCACAGTATTGGGCATTTTGGTGCATCCCTACTACCCGGGGAATCCAAGGTTGAGAAACAAGAAATCAGAAAGTGTACATATTGATCACATCTGGTGCTTCAAATTGATTTTTGTCAAACTCAAGAAGAGAACATGTGAACCTCTCCATGTAGTGACAAGAAAAGCACTACAGGTAAAAACAAGATGCAGTACTTTTATAAATGTTGTCCTGATACTTCCCCCATAGGTCGTCACTCTGTCTTGGGCCGTGTTGAATATTTCCCTCAGAAAATATTAATCTTTCTCTGCTTAGTTTACACTAACCTGCAACATGGAATTTTAGGTGGGCCAAATTTTACTTCTGCCATGGTCAAAGGCTCCATACCAGCCAAATTATTTCTGTATATGGATTTATTAATTGACTTATTTGCCTTAATATGAGGCGGATTTCTTTTTCCCTCAAAGCAGTACAGGTAAAAAAAATAATTTAGTTATTTGTTTGATGTCAAGATGTAGAAGAGTTCACTATCGTTACTGCAGTTACTCTTTTATCTTGACTAATCAGGCCCTCAAAGTACACGCAGTAATGAATAATTATGGCTGCAACCAACGTTTTTCATTATTAAGCAAATCGCTTGGTCTATAAAATGTCAAAAAGTGGAGAATGTACATCACAAATTCTGAGCCCAAAGTAACATCTTCAAATTATTTTGTCCAGCTGACAGTTCAAAACCCAAAGATATTTAATTCACTATCACATGACTAAGAAAAGCAGCTATTCCTCACATACGAGTTGAAGCCACTGAATCATTTTTTACTTGAAATGAAACGGTGACTGAAACGATGAATTAATTATCAAGGCTGCATATATGATTCGGTTGATTGGCTGGTTAAAGGAACTTTGATCCCCAAAATATTTAAAAGATGGTGGAGAGATTGGTTGTGGTGCGATATGAGCAACCAGCACCGCGTACCATATTCAAGAGCGCATGGAAGAAAATGTTATTTTTGATAAGTGTGTGTGTGTGTGGTGAGTGATAGAGCACGGGGAGCTTCCTCCCACACACAGCTGCTGTATCGATCTGCTGGACTACCACTCGGCTTTCAGCTCCTGGTTTGGCAGGAAAGATTTTCAGACTGTCTTGTCATGTAGCAGCTCAACTTCCTTCGATGGCAGTGTTTATATGTGGTAACACGGCTATCTGCCACACACTGTTTTATGTCTTACTTAGGTTTGTATTTACACGAACCTTTGATATCTTATGACAGCTTACCTGTCACCATTAGTAAACCAATTGAGAATATTTCTTGAGGCTTTTGAACAACAGTAGGTTACTTCCTCATACACTGGAACAAATGATGCTGTTTTACATTACTGTAACAGAAGTAGTGCAGATGGCAATGACTGTAAGTAAAGAAAGAAGATGTTAACATGCCACAAAACCTGTTTAGTATGCAACTAAGAACAAGGCAGCTATACTACTACGATTTAGACTGTGTAAAAGCCTGGTTGAGTTTTTTTCCCACTACTTTTCACTCTTCAAACAGACAGACTTAGATATATGCTTTTTTTTAAAAATCTAGTAAATGTACCAATTGTTAAGGTCTAGGGCAGTCCATTAGTATGTATGAATTTCTTTCCCATGGCCAGAAACCTAAAGTAAAATATTGAGCTGCTAAATAGAAAATAAGTTGGAAAGACTGTAAAAGAGCATTATGTCAAGGTGAATTCAAAGTATTTCTCTTTTCAGGCTGGAGGCACTACTTTACCCTACAACTTATATGATGATAAAAACACTGTTCTGTAAGATCAGTTTATCAGGCACGGGTGGGAGATCAGGCCAAGAGCACCAGTAGTTTTTAGTTGTTGTTCTCTTTAGGGCTGCAACTAATCATTAATTCCCATTATCTGTTACTCGCTGACTATTTTCTTAATAATCAATATGTTTTTCAGTCTGCAAAATTTTCCACAATTTCTCAGAGCCCAAGTTTACAAATTGAAACTTTTCTTTCTCTGACCAACAGCCCACAACCCAAAGGTATTCTTTTCACTATCACAGAAAACCAGCAAATATTTGCATTTGAGAAGCTGGAACCAATAAACCAATAAATAAAGTTTTCACAATAAGTTATTAAACTTGTTCCAGATTCATTTTTATTTTGATTGACTTATCAGTTAACCACTTGATGCAGCTGTAGGTCTTTTGTTTCTGCATTTTGTGAAACAATCAGACTGACCTAAACCAAAAGACAAAAAAGACAGTGTTCTTAAAGAATTATAAATACACTTCCTCAAGCCCTATATGACTGATTCCTTTATAGATATGTCCTTATGTTGTTTAACTCAGTATGAAGAATGACATGAGGTCATGCTTCACTATGACTGTTACATCACTGTGACACCATTAGTTTCAGTGCTTTCAGCCTTTCGCATCAGAGCTGTGCAAATCTAACAAGTGTCACCGCTGATGGCAGCCCAAGCTATTTGAAACCTCAACCTGTAGGCAGATCCCAGAGGCAGCCGCGGAGCTCAGAGACAGGGAGGCCTTCACAAGTGTGAGTAATAGTTCTGAATTACAGTCACTGTCTGGAAGCCTGTCTGGTGTAGAAAACCACGGTGAGCTCTTTGTGGAGGTCCTCTGCTCTGAATGCTCATGATATGCTGATGCTCTGATGGACACTCTCATTCCTGCACCTGCCACCCATTGTGTCCAGGCCGATGAGCTGACATGATGCTTGACAAAATTCAGAGCGACAGAGGACCTCAGTGAGGAAACCACCAACAGACATTGCTCTTGATGCTGGGCTCTGAAATAATTCTGTCTTACCTCAGATTAATGCACAAGACAATATATACTTAGATTCCAGGTGTCACTTGAAAATTGAAAAAAAAAAGTTTTTTATTGATTTGTGAAAGAAAGACGTTCTTCTGGACTTAAATATTTTGGCAACTATTAAATGGATAAAATGGATTGCCCTTAAATTTTATACAGACAGTTGTGGTCCCCAGAGGATGAACCCTAATGGCTTTTGTGATCTCTTCACTTTTTCTCCAGTGCTACCATGTCCCCACGACTATTGGACAGGTTGTAAGAAAATTTGGACATTCATGTCCCCCTCAGGATACTATCATCTGGAAATATATAAAGAGATATAAAGGGATAAAGACGTAGCTCGTCGAAAAACAGCTGGAGATACAAGTGTTTTGCCAGTAAGATGCCACATGCTGCCTGATTATATTGACAGGCAATGCCCAAGAAGTTAAGGCTCACACAATAATGTTGATTTCAGACAGTAAGTGTTCAGTATGGGCCAAAGTCCTATCAGCTTCCTTAATAGATGCTGTTAAGTTAAGAAATGACTGTAGGCTCTGACCAGTAAATGGTAAGTTAATTGACAGTAAATGGACTGTTGCAATAAACACAGCTAAAGCCTTTTGCATCCCACTTTCCCTTTAGAAGAGACAGCAGTCTGGTTAGCTCACTGCAAGCTGTGCTGGCATGGAGACAATTTGCAGATGGACTCAGACCCTAATTTTCCCTGGAGTGGTTTGCACATGTGCATCCCATTGCATAGGTTTGAATGTCTAAACAGGGATGAGGAGTGAACCCCTCACCCATGCAAATCTGATATATTAATGTCACCCAAACTTCAATCTTTCATTGAAGCCACATCTACAATATGGTTTATCTTAATGTAAATAAAATATCAGCATACAAATGGACAAATGCAATATTTTCCTCAGGGTGTTCAGTTAATGGATCTCTGAATATTTTGGACAGTCTTCAAAACACTTAAATATCTCTCCAGAATTCAGTCATCAGTCCAGTCTTGTGTTTGGCTTTTTATATAATCATCACATGAAATTGATAGAAGAGCGCGTGGATGCTGCCAAGATTTGTGCTAAGATTAGACAGCAGCCTCTGCATCTTCAATTTGCCCATAGTTAAGGATCACTGAGCTGCGCAGGCTTCAGAACAATGCTTTCTGGAGTCAGATCACATCACAATAACATCCCTATCCCATCCGCATTTCACTCCAGTAGTTTCACCATTCATGTCAGCAGGTTGCATTCAAATGGCATCTGAGGATGTTGTAAAATACCTCATGTTTTTATCTCTACTGCAGTTCCCAATGGTGATATGCAAACTCAACATCAGTGACACAAAGATTACACAATCAAGGACATGAGATTTTACCGTGCTGTGGTTTTTCTAAATGTCAGAGTGATCTAGTCAGTTTCATAAAAGAGATGTCTTTCAGTATTTTGTTCTAGTCAAAGATGAAAGAAAATAGCTACATACTTTATTCCAGACTGTGTTATTTGTTCTGTTATATCCATCAAATATTATTATTAATAATATTGGGGGGGGGGCCGCATTTTATTGGTAGAGCACTAAAAGAAATAGTTTTTGGAACAGTCAAATAAAGAAGCAAAAAAAACCAGGATGGAAACAAAGACCGGAGGCAGAAGGAAACAACCAACCAATGACTTGTCGTTCTTACACAATAAGTTTTTTGTTAAAATTTAAGACTTGTTTAAAAGTTTAAACGTGCTGGTAGGTTGGTTTTGTAGCTTTGAGCAGGAGCCGGTTCCCCTGATTCCAGTCTTTGTGCTAATCTAACCGGCTGCTACTTGAAGCTTCATATTAAATGGACAGATATGAAAGTGGTCTTTTCATCTAAATCTTGGCAAGACAATGAAAGTATTTCTTAAGAGTTCAAACTATTCCTTCTATGCCTTTAATGGCTATAACATCTTTCCCCACTTAAATTCCTTTTTCTGGGGGAAAGCAGGGTTTTATGTAAAGAAGTTCAGAACAACTGTGTTGAGTTTGAAGTGTGAATAATTAAGCTAATTAAAGAGCTGAAAAGAGCTGGGGCGGGAGAGATGTAAGAACTGAGGCAAAGGATAAAAAGAGGTTACGTACACCTAATTAGGCTGGAAAGGTGATTATTACTGTAAATGAGTGTGAGGCGTGGTCTAGTTAATATTCGTTCTACATAAACACACACAATAGAAACTGCTCATCACAGTATATGTGGATAAAAAACCAAAGTGCACTGACCACCTACATATCATCCAGTCTCTGCCAGTGTCTTATATCTGTGTTGTTCTTGTACTCACTGAGAAATTGTCTGAATGTTCCAGCGTATTTGAATGTGTTTCCACGATGTTTGTTTTGTCTTCCGCTCCCTCCATCATGGTGTGGCTCATTGAAACTGCATTGTCTTTCCAGGTGGCGAGCGTAACTGTGGAGTACATGAGCTGATCTGCGTCAGAAAAGGTAGGGCAGATCAGAGCTCTGGGAGGTTGACCTTCGACCTCTCGCTGCACCCACTCCACTGTCCTCATCTGCGTTTATCACTGTTAAACTGTCAACCGCTAACACTCGTCCTTGTTCTCCTGTTCCACTGTGTTCAGGTTGTGCTGCGTTCGCTGTTGGCTGGTCTGTGCTTGTTCTGTTGTGCGTGCTCACTGCTTGTGTTTATTGTTTTTCTGGAACCGTTGACTGGAAATTTTGCGAATTAAGTGATGTTCTCTCTAGTCAGATTGTAAAAAAAGGAATTTTTAGGCATGAAAGATTGCTTTATTCCATATACACATATTTGCTAGTAGGTCTATACTGTTGTCAGGTAGGTTGTCAAGAGCAGTTCCTTTAATTGTGGTGTGAATTATAATTTATGCTTATCTATGCTAATTGCAGTTGTGCGAGAGACCTTAAAGTACAAGTCTAAACATGTGTTGACAGATTTTTTAAATATGATAATGCATACAGCCTGCAAATTACATTAATATTAATCATAATATTTTCTACGTATGGGGCACCAATGAAATACTTACTCGGTATCTACTTGAAGGCACGGGAAGAAGAAGGGAAGGGAAGAAGTACAGGGAATAACATTTTTTTTAATTACCTGGTACTTATTGAGTAATTACAGGGAACAGTCAGGGGAACATTAGGTTATGCCTTTAGATCTTTTAACAATCACAAAGTCATGAAAAGGAGCCATACTACACGTGGCACAAACTGAAAGTATAGAAACTTGGCCCATAAGTGTTTGATATGATGATATAATAGGACATTAGTTTTGATTGTCTTGTTGATCTTACATTTGATCGCCAAACTACATTACTGTTACCCAGAATTTTAAAAGCATACACACACTATAACTATTTCATAACTATAATTATGAAGGTACAACCTCTGCAAAGGTTCAGCCAAATGTTTTGTTCCCCACCAAAAATGCATTACACATTCTTAATAACAACTCCATGCGTGAACACATTTTACAATGTCATGTTCCAAAGTCTAATTATTTTTTAAAAATGATACCCTAACTGTTTTTATTGTTATATTGGCATGTTGGCACTGTTGACCCATTTGACCCTTTTTTCTGTCTTGTTATCGAATAATAATTCCCCATAATTGTTAAATAGGTGCTTACACTGTAATGTGTTATGTCATTTCCTCTTGCCCAGTATTTATTCATTCCCTGTATGTACTAAATAATTACGCTCTAATTTGCAGGCTCTAAACTGAAGTGGTACTGCTGCATTATTGTGGATTCAGATGAATGAATTTAACAAAGAAGACCTAAATGCATACACCACACTCCACTATGAGTGAGTCTAAAGCTATAATGTGTAACATGTACATATAAGCACGTGTCATGCTTCTTGTCATGTCACAAAAGTGAGGAGACATTATTTGTTTTGGAGGTGAGTGCATGTATTGAAGGTCGTGATGGTGCTGCGACTGTAACGTTCTCTCCTAACAAGCTCTTAACAAATCAGGCTGGTTAGAATAATCATAATGTTGCGTGTTCAGTCAGAGCACTCAGCGGCTCTTTTGCCATGACAGTGTTCATATTGTGGATGGAGATGACTCTCTTTTCAACCAAAAAACATGCACAAGTAGATCCAGAGGGTGCTCATCTAATTGTGGGAGCTGGCTGAATGGTCTGGTTGTGTAAGTGCGTGCGTGGTTCATAATTTGGGTTATCCCATTTGCTTTTTTGTGATTTTTGAAGACTGATTCCAGAGGTGTCTGTGTGTGTGTGTGTGTGTGTGTGTGTCTATTTGTGTGTGTGGACAGGCTTGTGGCTACACAGTAGGTGTTGTGCTTGCAAGCCTTGTTTGAACATGTGTGGGAGTGTGTATGGGAGTGCTGGTGAGAGTGCTTATGGTCTGCCTGTGGAGTGTGTGGGTGTCTTTGCTGTTTGGAGATGGTTTTGTGCTTTTTGACATTCAACATGACAACTGTTACCATGCAGACAGAGCGTAACAAAGACAATAGAGATGTGCAGCAATGAACAAAAAAAAAAAATCCAAAGATATTTGTCAACAGTACAACGATAAAGCACTTTAACTTGCAGAACTAAAACATTTAACACACACACATTTATATTAGTTTTCCACTCATGAGCTTTTCATGATTTTATACAACAGTCATACCCAAATAAATCTTTTTTTTTCCAAACACATACCTGAGTCAGTGTTGCCATGGCAACAGGGTCAGCTGATGGGTCCCGATGTCCTTTTCCCCAGCAACGTCAACGTCCTCCCGCTCCTCTCAAGGGATCTCTAGGGGCTCCCAGGCATTGTGGGAGGTGTAGTTCTTCCAGCGTGTCCTGCGTCTTACCACCCTGTGTTGAAGGATGACAGCTGAGAAGGACGCTGGCTCTCACCGTCGCTGTTGAGACGGTTCAAGCAAATCCTCATTTGGCCGGCCATCAATCAAGCTGTCAGGAGGCTGTTTGCCATGTTTGTCTGGAAAATGATGGTGAAACGATAAACATGCTCTTTATTGGTTCTGACTGAAGATGTGCAGCATATGTAGCCTCTGCAGTTTCATGTCAGACCAACATGACTGCTGTTAGAAGCAGTCAAGGTCAAACGGCTCAAGCCTGAGATGAGGAATTAATGCTTCAAATAGAAGGGGTACGACCACCTGCTCCTTCTCTTTGGCCAAAATGTCATTTTTTTGACTGGCACATCTTCCATTTGTTAAACACAAGGAAGGATAATTGTATCCTTAATTGCGCTACAACTAAGTCTGTATTAACTCTATTAGACAATTTCCAATTAACAAGGATGTTAATTTTTCATTTTCTTACTGGCATTAAGTAAAACTCAGACATAAATTTTTCAATACATCATCAGGAGATGCATCCTTCCCTGACTCATTTCCTCAGTTTACTGTAATCAGCTTAATCATCATTATGATGAGGGAGCAGTGTGAAATCTGTCAGTTCTGTAGTCATTCAGCTGCGTTACATTCCAAATGTCTCTGTTCAGGAAGTGTAGATTTTTAGTTCTCAAGTTTTGGTTTTCGTCTTCCAAATCCACTCCAAACACCAACTTCTCAGAGACTGACTCTGCCAAAGGTGTGTGGTACATTTTATAACCATTACAAGGTCCCCACATTTTCCCACATTATTGTTCTCTGAGCTTCTTGTGTAACAAAGTCTGTTATTGTTTAATCTTCCTGTGAGTCATCGTTCAGCCTTCCCACACATTATCTAAGGGCTATTCTCTGTATGTAAATGGAATACAGTGGATTTGGTTAAAGAAGCCGTGCCAGCTAAAAAACTGAACATGCACTGTATGTATGTGCATGTGTGTGTGTGTGTGTGTGTGTGTGTGTGTGTGCGCGTGGCTGCATTTTTCTCTGTGGGGCTTTACTCACAAATATACTGTATCCTGCCCATTATTTTTCTTTTTGTTCATGAATATTCAGAACATCTTGCTTTGATTTATTTAACCAAGATCAAGTATAACAAGTCAAATTTTTTAATCTCATGATTTTTTTGCTTAATAACAGGATCATATCCACTTAGTTCCAGTTAGTGGCTGCAGGTTTGAATACTAAATAAGCACAAAGTAATAACTATAAGGTGAGAGTCTAAATGCTTACAGACATATTTCTGCATTTGAATAAAGAGGTGAGCTTCTGTTTCACAAAATTAATGAGATGTTAGACATCCTCCACCACACACCACCTACACTGTGTTACAGCACTTTTTTTTTTTTTTTACAGTGTTGGCAACATGTCCATTGTTGGGGAGTAAAAGTGAGGAATGAAACCTGAATACACACTTTGTTTAGAGAGTAAAACAAAAAAAAATCTTGTATTCTGAAGTCAGGGAGTCAAAAGTAAAGAGAGAAAATGTCTGTAGGTTTCTGTGATTGAATCTTCTTTTCCCTGTTTGAGGCAGTTGGGGAATTATACAGAGCAGGATCCCGCTCCATCTGTGCTGTGAATAATTCAGTCAACAGTGAGAAGCTGGTACGGTGTGAGCAGACAGGCATTCCCATGGGAGAACGCCTCCTGCTCCCACCTCACCATGTGACCAAACATTGTGGGCTACCAGCAAGCTCATTACAGCCCCGGCACATTTAACAGACAGAGAGGACCAACATTTACTCAAAAAACCTGGCACTTTGTACAAAAAAGGGAACATGTAGCATTCTTGGCTGGTTTAGGTGTGAAAGAGCGAGTCTGGCTGTTAATACGCAACTGTCTTATTGTTTTCATCACGGAGAAGTTACTTTAATGTAATTGAACACTGGAACAAATGTCTCACTTTCTTCGTCCAGTCTTTCCAACAACATAATAAGGACATAGTAACACACCAGAGTACCGTTAATTGTTGCGGACATCATCAATAACAGAAAGCATCATCATCTTCATCATTGATTGGAAAATAAGATGCCATCTAAGTACACTTTCTCGCCAAATGAGCTCATTATCTTCCAGTACCAAGGCGGTCATTTGGTCTAATTGAACAAAATGGACTTTGCATGTAGTGATTTCCGTGTTGAAAGCTTAATTTGTCACTTTTAAATGAGCTCAGCAGTAATTTTAGGGGTGAACAGTGTTTTTCTTTCTAATTGCACTAAAAGATCTGTTGTACCTTTGCTCTTATAACATCTCTTTTGTCACTTCTTCTTACTTCAGTGAATGTCTCTGACATTTGCTCTCTTAAATGTTGATTGTTGCTAATCTAATGTAGAGAATCTACTACTGTATCATTTTTTATTTTAACACTTGATTTCTATAAATTATTAACAGCTAGAGAGTCATACTCATCAAGAGGAGTCCTACACAGAGAGTGAAATAAATCTGTTATGTAATATCTTTTGTGGTTCTGAACTAAATGATGCCATTGCTTCCTTTATGGGAGTTGTTGGATCCACTGTTTTTGGAGCTTGTCCTGTACTGGTGACTAAAAATATCCAGATATGTCAGCTTCCATTTCTTCAGTTTTGGTCATTCTTTTTCAGTCGCCCAACTTTTTGGAAGTGCAATATTATTATGATAGAGTGCTCCTTAAAGCCTGCATTTAAATCCTAAATACTTTGCATTACATCCTTAATAGTTTCACTTTGTTTGATCATTTTCAAACATTCATTCTAAGTTTGGTCCACTATAAATGGGCCTGGAGTAGAATGCATTGTACAGCCTCTTTTTCCTATCCACTGCATCCCACAATCCAAATCACTCTCACCATCATCCTCTGGATGTCGGAGAGAATACAGAGTGGTGCACAAGTTTGCCTTTCTTTGTGTCGAAAGGTTTGTATGCAGCGTTTGACAGTGTGCAGTGTTAACATGCATAAAACCACCTGCATGTTACGCTGTGAATACAAACGTCCTCTGCAGCACCAAGAAACAAGAAGCAGTATTTTCCATTTCATGCCATAATAGACTGCGCTATATTTACATCTGTTCAGATCTCCATTATCCTTACTGACCACATGACCATGCATAATATGGACGTTTTTCTTTTATTTTTCAGCCACTCGCAAAGACACAGTCATCCTGGATAAGTATTAGCAATGAGTCACACTCAACAAAAAGGCTTCAATAATGGCTCTAACGGAGGCTGTTAACTGCCACTGCACACAATGGTTATTGCCTCATAGCCTTAAGTAATGTCTGAGTAGCAGACATTACCCCCCCCAAGAAATTATGGAGCATGCCTAATCTATTAAGCTGTAAAAACGATTTGTCAAATGTGTCCTTGTTGAGCAATAAATTCTGCTGACAGCATAAGACAATGTCCACTCTATAGTCCAGAGTATAGTGGCTCTTACATGACAGCTATTTGTCACAGATACATACTAACATCATGCTCCACCCCTCTCAGTGTTTCATGTACGCATTATTTACATTATGCTGGGAAACTTGAGTATGACTTTCCCTCAAAGTGACATTTTAGTATTATGGAGGGTTTTTTTTTGTAATGTGTAACAGCTTGTGAACAGTCAGTGACCCGCTCATCCTCTGCGTGTCCCTGATTACAGCACATTATTTTACCAGTGTAAAATGTCAAATGAATTTCCTGAACCTGCCGCAGGAGATGATGGCCCAGCTCCTGAACTTTTGTAGAGGTCGATGAAGTGAAAATGTTCTGCTAAATTATAGTGGTTTAGGTTTTTTTTTTCAGTTTGAAAGGGTTACATTAAATTATTAGGAGTGGTCGAGGACAAAGCTCATTTGAACACTTTAATGTCACAAGGTTGATCTACTAGGATGAAGATTAGGTTCTGATGGCTGAGACACAAAGGCTCCCCTGTGGCCACACCTGATGGTGACATGGCGCCTCCTTGGAGGTGCTGGAAGGTCATATGAGAGGTGGAAGGTCATACAGCTGGCTTCCATCTGTCAGAACCTCCCTCATATTGTCTTCATCACCAGGGTTCATTCTGCTGTTACAAACCCTGTCTGCATAACCAATGATGTTTTTTCCCAACCAAACATATCTACTGATGTGTGGCACTCAGTGTTGCGTTTAATGACTTCTGACTTTCCTCTGTGTCTGGAGTCTGGAGTGACGTTGCACCTGAACCTGTTGCTATGGCAACCGGCCGGCTGTGTCGCTCTCCTCCGCTTGTTTTCTGTCTCTCCCGGTCCCTTTCAATCTACCTGCCTCTGTCTCTGGCATCTGTGGGAGTGGGCGAAATGGGGTTTTTTCATGTGTCACCTTGGCAAAACCAAACCAGTGCACTTAAACTACTCTCAGACCAAGGGTGCATTTGGGT
Organism: Holacanthus passer; assembly: GCA_025331565.1. Classification (NCBI taxonomy): domain Eukaryota; kingdom Metazoa; phylum Chordata; class Actinopteri; family Pomacanthidae; genus Holacanthus; species Holacanthus passer. The sequence continues at coordinate 1,815,904 of JAFREQ010000018.1, read as the reverse complement.
GTTGCATTAAAAACATATACTGTCAAAGCACACCATGCTACCTTTGAACATAAACAAACCACATTAATTTTCATATTGATAAATTCACATTACATAAAAACAGGACCATTATTGAGAAGACTGATGTTCTATTTCCTGCCTCCTGTATTTGTTGGATATATGATGGTTTGCTTTATGGCTAAAAGAAACCATGCATTTTCAGCACCAGTATGTCTTGCTTTGCTAACTTAGGTCCTACAAGTAGTGCAACTTTTTGCAAAATGTGCCTACTTGCTCTCTTACCAAGAGATAGATGAGAAGAACCTTTATCAAAATCCACCTGCAAACACTTCTAAAGCATTGATGACCACAGTATCAGCTTAATTTGGTTCGTACAAAAACTGAAATGTGAAAAAGGTGGTGTTTTAAAGGGTGTTATCTAACCTGCTGCTGGCTGTAGCTTCATATTTAATAGAAATGAGACGGACATTGATCCTACAAAATGCTCCCTTAAAAATGTATCCCACACTTCATACCTGAATGCTCTATTCATGTGATATACAAGGTGCTCTGATTAAGCTCTAGGTAGTGTACAAGGTCTTTGACCTGACAGATGAGTGTACTTATTTGAAGTGGGGCTTTAGACATTTCTTGTGTGTGTATATATATGGTGTATTTTCTGAGGACTTTTTTGGGCATTTCTATTGTGAATTATATGTAACTAACATGCTGGTACATGTAGGTGGTTTAGAATAGACTGTACATATGAATTATACTTGCAGGATTCATTGTACATATTAATTATAATTACAAGGTGCACTATTTTCTGTATTTCTTCTTTTTGGTTTACCATTTTGTAAGTACCTGTCCTTTGGCTTGAGCCTGAAATGTCACATGGTGGTATAGGAATACATTTTTATGGGAACATTATCTGGTGTACAGTTTCTATTTTTCTTATGTACTTCTGTCCAGCACCTATTATTTATTTTGTTTGGATGTGCACTCTTTTGTAAACCTTTTGCAGTGATATCATCCTCTCATCTAACTCTTGGCAAGAAAGTGAATCAGCGTTTTTCCCCAAATGTCAAACTCTTGCTATAATTAGCAACAAAGATATGGCACAGGTAGAAACATCCTTTTTGAAATCAGTGGGGTTTATTAGCAATGCATTTTCATTTTGAGAAATACAATCAGTGGCAATAACACTCGCATTAAATATAATCATCCTGGCCATGGTCGATAACTTTAACTTGAGTTTCTGTGTCTCAGTCTCTCCAGAGGTGCTGGGGTTTCTGACAGCCATCGGACTCTTCATCATCCTCATGACCCTCCTGTTCTGGTACCTCAACAACAAGTTGGCACTAGAGAACCCAGGGAGCCTTCAGTGCCTTGATGACTTCAGGAAAAAAACAGAGCTGCAAGGTGAGCCTGCATTTACATATGTGTGCTTTAATGCTCAAGGTTTGAAGCACATTTCACCTGAATTATTTCTACAAATCTTGGAAGTTTTTGAATAGTACATCTAATGCCCCAGGCAAATGTCATTTATATGCTTCTAGTAAAGTTTGGACCATGTTTCAACCAATGCTACAGGACCCAATTGTGAACTATGTGTGTGTGGGAATTCCCACTTGGCCTGTGTACCTCAGTTTAAAGAGTTTTGTGTGAGTTAGGCCACTAGGAGTTTCAGAAGAAAAGTCTCACTTCTTCAACATATGACATTTTACAAGAAATACATACAACGAAAACATTTTTTTTTGTGTGTGTAATATACCAAAGAAATGTAAAGGATATCTTAATTATAAGCTTAGAAAACAAATCAGGAACTATTCCATTCTCATTGCTCAGATATTGAACCCTGGGCTACCCCTCAGGCCCTAGAAAAGCCATTTGTGTTGTCCAGCCGCTCCGTAAAATTATGGACCCTTGCCACCGGCTGCAGCGTGAGGCCTGAACTCTGCACGGGGACATTTTCCACTGGCACTGGCCTTTCTCAACCCATGAGGGGATTACTGTTGCTGACAGATGTAGGCCTGTTTACTTGTCATCCATCCACAGGGCCTCAGAAGTTTAAAAGGTTGGTGACTCCAGGGAGCCCGCACAGGGAGTTGGCTCTACCCTGAGAAGCCACCTGGTAAACATTCACTTAAAAACAAAGGGAGGTAGTTTAAAGTGGTGAGGTGATTTTTGTACAATGACTGAACAGAAACATGAAACAAATGTGGTTATTTTTCATAGATTGTGTTAAATTGCAATGTGAAAACCTAGTGACAAAAGAATTTTCTATTGCCCTTTTTAGAATGACGATGTTTTTGATAAATGCAAAATCTTTTATGCTTTATGGTCTGAAATGAAACACACTTTGCAAATACAGTTTGGAGAGATTTTTCAGTCTGCATTATAAATGTGACTGCGCAGCTCTGGCTGGAGTCATTTTAAGGCTCTGCTGCCCCTTGGTGGAACAACTGTGAATCTACAACTGATGTTTCATTGGTTGGTTGATATAAAAGCAAGGATGTTGTAGTGACTGTTTTATTGACAAACAGCGTATTGACAAATACAACATGTATAATTCATACATAAGAAGACAGAGACCAACTTCACTTACTGTGTATATTGCTATATTAAACATGCCAATAATATCCTTGATGCTTTTCAAGAATATAATGGTCACCTGCTTTTCAGATTTCTTCATTGTTTTCCCTTTTCTACGTTTAATTTCTGCCTTGTCTATGTGTGAATGGACCAAAAATATGAAAAATCTCTCAATAGCAGTGCAAATGAAGGCAACCTCAAAAAACACAACAGAGACACAAACTGCACTATATGTATCTAACAAACCTATAATCAACGGTTGATTAACAATACATTAATGTATCATTTGTATTTCTGTGTGTATAATAATAAGGCACTTTGTTTCATATTGTTTCTGATAATGGACAGAGCTCCACTGTAACACTGTGTTGCAAAAAAATCCTTCAAGAATTTGTAACACAACTATATCTGGACACATATAGTTCATGAATGCCTTGCCCAACTGTAACAAGTCTCATTGATAAGTCTACATCTCTGCTGGGACTTGGAGTTATAGCTTTGACTATGTAGTTTTTTGTTTCCAGGATGTTTTGTTGTTGTTGAGCGCAAATATCTGTGACTCAAAATATACAATTTAATGTGGCATCGTGCCATAAAGACAAGTGGATGGTTTGATTATCATCAGTTCATCTAGATTATCCTGGACAATTCCAATGAAGGGGAAATGGTAGGGGAAATTAAATAAAATACAGAAAATAGCATGGCAGGGTGAGTGTGCAGATCTTCCTTTTTGGTTTTAAGTCTCTTAAGCTTTGAAGGATCTGTAGCTCTCAGAATGATCCAATCAGCAACAGCTGCCACAACCAAAGTCTACAGTGCAATGAATGGATGAATGTTTATTTTAATGTTTTTCATATATTTATAGTGCAAAACATTAAGTAAATGTAATATTTCTCTATCAAAATTATATGTCATGACCACCACCAATTAAATTAGTTTGTCAGAACACAATTAAGGAAACATTTACACATAATGGCTCAAACCTCTAGGCAAGGCAAGTTTATTTGTCTAGCACCTTTATTACACAGAGGTAATTTAAAGTGTTTTACATGACGCGAGGAAATACATCAGAGCGTATAAATACAATAAAGGAACAAGAATTAAATAGAAGAAACAGATGAATACGAAAAATAAAATACTCAGAAGAGAATAGATAATCGACCTCTAAATGATTCTTGCACATGGATTACATTGTCAATAATCACTGGTGTTTAATCTATAAGGTGGCAAAATGAATAATGTAAAGTTTATGTTAAGATATATTTCACTCACTTACACCAAATGTCATTTTAATGAGACTGCACTTGCTAACTACCAGCTTTCAAATTCATATCTCGAGAATTGTTCTGACTCTGGAATTGTGTCTGAAATAATTTTTCCATTTTTCCTTTCACAAAACAATTCTGCAGATTTCCTGTGTAGTGCAGGCTTGGGGCCAGCAGAGGCTGCCAGTCTACCTGACCTTTCTCAGTCTGTCCCGGACTAACCACACCATCTTTCTTTACCCCGAACAGACAAGGCCTACTCTGACGCAGACCTGCAGGGCTCATCGTCGGACAGTGAAGATGAACTGATGGGTCAGTATCAGGAGGCGGTCAGCCGCTCTCAAGGCCTCCGGGGAGGAGCCAAGGCGGCCGCTAATACCAAGCACGCAGGAGGTTTCAGCTGGGAGAGCCGGCAGAAGTACAGCCCTCTGACTGCTGATTATGATGGCTACAGCAGTGAAGCCTCGGCTGATGACGGTAGGTTCGTGAATTGAATCAGAAAGACTAGTATTCTTCCCTGCTAGTACTCAGATGTAGAGGTGGTGCAGTAGCAGCATCTTATTGTGTTTTAAGGTTGTTGAAATACATCATCACTTTGATTTTGATTTTTCCAAGAACATCCACAAAGGATGCCTCAACTGTACAAGAGGAGTTGCACTTGTTTAACAGAATAATACTGATATTTCCCCCTTATCACAGCAGTAAGCTTGAGCCAAATGACTCTCCTGCACCTCCGGTCCAACAAACACAAATACAGCACACACACTGACACACACTGTCAGTTAATCCAGAGAGGTGATCAAAGCGAAGCTCCCGTTCAGCACACTCTCCGTGGGAGGGTTGTGAAACAGTCAACTGTCTGCATAATTTGCGCAGCCTCACACTTTTCTTTTTTTTTCTTTTCTTTTTTGATGCATCTCTGTTTCCCATCTGCCAGACTCTCCATCACAAGGCGTTTACCGTGGTGGATGGCAGGCGGGCAGGGCTTCTTTTTTTTTTATTTCAAAAGAGATGCAGTCGCAGGAGAACACCGGCACTGACCTATTTGGATCAGTCTCTTATTCATCTGTCACAACACTTTACTATAAGTGTGCTCTGTTGATTTATTTGACATTATGAAAGTACCACACACACTTTATCTGCCCCCTGAACATCAGTCAGTCAGTTAGGGTGTGTAACATATTTGACATCATTTGATAAACTGCAGTTATTTGTTAGATTGGATTGGAGGGTTCTGGTGGGATGATGCTAAAATGAATGAGATGCTGAGAAGATAAATGCATGTTTTTACATCTGTGTGATTAATTACATAAGACAATCATACCACTCTTCATCACCTAGAAAGAAAGACAGAAAGACAAAGTCAACAAATTTCTACGATGGGTTAAGTGCTGGACTATTTTAGGAACAGTGACTTCCTTCCTTCATCGCCACAATTTGCACTTCAGATTTTAGCAGATTAAACAAATACGATATAATGTAAATTAGTGAGCTTTAGAGGTGCTGGTGGGTGGATTTATTTTCTTTTCAGACGGAGCCAGGGTAGCTTTTTCCGCCTCTTTCCAGTCTTTAATTAGAAACTAACTAACTGGCTCGTAGTTTTGCTGGACAGACATGAGAGGGGTGTCCATCTTGCTGTCTAACTTTCATCAAGAGCACGAATAAGCGTCGTAAAAATGGTATTTTATTTGTGACAAATTTTAAAAGAAAGGGCCCAAGACTAGAATAAAATGAAATAAGGAAAATGGGTCAGTAAAGATGGTGACTAGATTTAAATGGTAACCTGGATATTGTGATTCCTAACTCCTTGCAAGAGCCATTGATAGTCTATACACCTGATCTCATAAAAAGAGGTGATGATATCCTGCAGGTCAGATTCCAACATTGTACTCTTATTTGGACAAATAGAAAGATGCAAATCTGACATGCTTGTGCTCGACAGAAATGTTTGTGTCTGACAGTGTTTTTCAAAGACGGAAACAATCTAATCTTTGCCAGGGTCCTCAATTGGTGAATCATGTCTGAACCAGCTTTGTGTTATATAAGACACTGGGTTCCTGAGTGTCTGGCACAGTCTATTTAAAGCAATGTTTGAATGTGTAGCTGAGGGATAAATAGTGCATGACATGCTTCTGACTCCATTAGTAAAGAAGCAACACACTGCACAAGGTTGTCGTTATGCAAGTGCTGCCAAAGCTGCGTGTCTCCTCGCAACCACTAGATGGTCCCTGTCATCTTCATTCTCGGTTCAGATATGTGGTACCAGACGGGGAAACAAGGGCTCTTCAGTGATGTCATATTTAAAGATAGTCAGATCATTCTGGTTGCATACACAGGAATTCCTGAAGATGATTTTGCCTTTGTGATACAGACAGATTTTCTGACAGGAGGTTGTCAGCCTTATTTAATTTCTGTCTCACAGCCACAATGATTCTTCATTTTGAGACTTAAAGGATATTGATGATTATTGGCTGACAGTCAAGTGTCTCCATGACAGGAGCGGCAACATACATACTGATTAGTAGTTGTCCACTTGTGGCACAGTTTTCAGAGCAAGATTTAGATTATTCTACCTGCAAATTATGCATTATATTCTGTTCAGTTCAGTGATTTTGCTGGTATTTTCATGTAGATTTATAGTGACATGAAATGGTATGTTTCTTTCAAATATCGTGCTTTTAAAGGCGCCACATGTAGCAGTTATACCACAATATATCAACCTCATATTGCATTTTAAACAACACTGTAGTTAGATGAGTAGTTTAGTTACATTATTTCAAAAAGTGATTCCCAGCATTTTTTGGCTTGTGACCCTTTATAACAAAACATTGTAAACCTGTGACTGGGGCGTCCACAAAGGATTAGATTTATTGTCAATTAATGAAGTATCTGATGTTATGTATTAGTTGTTTTGTATATAAATGTCTGAAAACAGTGTAAATGCCCATTATGAATTATTGAAATTGCTTGTTGAACAGTTCAAAAATATTCAGTTTTATATCCTACATCATAAGGTTTATCTTATCTTATCTTATCTTATATGGCATCCTCATGTTGAATATGGCTTGAAAAAAAAGAATAAAATGAAAAATTAATTATTAAGACTAATTTAATTCTGTTGGTCAACTTATCAGTTAATCAGTGAATCATTTCAGCTATATTTGCAGCCCCTCCCCATGGTTGTATATGTCTACCAGTTGAGACCAGTTATATCAAGACTGATTTGTTTCCTTGTCTTATTAGATTAATCCCAAAAAAGTCCCAAAGAAATAAAACCTGTGTGAAATGTAAGAACCATAACAAAGACTAAAATTAAAAATAAGCATAACTTTGTGTAACGTAAACATGATTTTGCCTTCCTTTATTGTTAATCATCTCGCTACCCCTCTAATTTATCCTGTGACCCATTGATGACCTCCTGAATTTCACAGTGAATATCAGTGTGTCATGGGGTCGTGCTTGTCAGGAAATTTGCTGTATTAAGTTCTGCAGGAGCTACAATTCTACCAACTCCACCGTCTCAGCTTCATGTCATTTGTTCAGACTGCATATTTGCTGCTATTGATGCTTAGCCTTTTTCTGACTCTGAAAATGAATGGTGGTTTCCCAGACTCTTAATTCTATCAAACACAAATTCCCACATGTAGTAATCCAAGAGGTCAAATACTGTTCATACTGTAAATTAATGACCAGAACATTTGAGAAAATATGTCGATAAATGAGTAGACCTCAATACTTAAACTTTGGATTGAATCCAAAGAAGCAGTTCACACTGGATTCTTTTCTGGACAAAGTCATTACTGACTTGTTTTCTGTAGCAATAAGATTATGTAGTGTGTGTTCCTTGCATGAGAGAGGGGCCGGGATTTGAGTCATGTGTGCCTGGCAGCAATAATTTGAAATTCACTTGGTTTATTTATATGACAACATTTTAGCTATGAAAGGTCTTGTGTTTGTTTTTGTGTGATTCACAAACCCTTAAAGGTTCGAAGCATTATATAGAAAATTCAAGGTTGGAAACAGATTATTTCTTTCTGTTAAATGATAAGAAAACATATCCATAGAGAGAATTTCAGATATGTTTGCAGTTTTTTTGGATCATCAGATTAGTGTTACAAATTACTTGTAATCCACAACCAGAGGTGTAGTCCTTTATGTTTGTAGTATTGGAGCCCACTTATGATACATGTGAACTTTTATGTTGTCACTCGTTATAAAGGTTATGTAGCCACTGTTCCCTAGGTGGCAAGTTTACATACATCAATCAACTATAACTGACCACACAATCAAATGTTAGACTGACCTTATGAATAGTTTATCATGTAAAGAATATTCCGTGGCAGTCAGTAGTAGTAGTATTTGGATGTAGTAGGTTGTAATTAGCTTGGCATTAAGGATTTTTTTGTTTTGAAGGATTTCATTTACCTATACTGAGCAAATAAAGCTGCATTCGAAACATCCATTCTGAGGATTTTAGAGCAGGCAGAGGTCAAACTCATCTAATAGGCCGGGCCATGAAAACATAACTTTCATTTCCTGCAGCCATCGTGGATGAAGGACAAACCAGATGAGTTTAACAGGCCTGGCTTTGTGTTGTTTCTTTACAAATGCATCGTAAATAAAGAAGCCCTCAGAAAAGTCAATGATGAATGAATGGATGCTCTGCTGCCTTTTCATCTTTACTAAGCATTAGCTAGCTATAGACTGGAGGAAATAATTTAATTGACTGTGCCGCTCAAAGGCTACTGGCAGCTTTTACTCAGTGTTACTCAGTGCATGAATTGTAAATCAATCAACACACTGTAAATGTCAGTATGAAAACTTTGACCGTTCCATTTGTTTTTATTGTCTTTCTTGCATAGGCCATAAGCTTTAGTGCTAAACTCTGGACAGCAGTGCACCTACACTAATCTGGTCTGTAGCCAGGGAAGTCCATTCATGGCTGCTCTTTGGTTGAAAGTGCTAGGTGTACATTATTTTCCTCCCTGTGGTAAAGCTTTGATTGCTGTGGTTTTCTCAGCAAGCCATCGTGGATCAGCCGTGATCTCACACCAGTCCTGACATCAAGTCATTGTTCACCTCCAAAACAGAAAATTAATGTTAGAAAATTAGATGTAGGTAGTTTGCATGACACATCTGAGAAAGTACAGTTCATTTCATTAATTTCAAACGAGCTGTCGTAAAAAGTTCTGAGGCGCCTGTGTTATTTTCTCTCGACTCCCACTGCTGCTTGTGTTTGTCTGTGAGTATGAGGAGCTTTATCCTCAGGACATATGTATTATACATGAGGAGGATTGTGCAGAGGCTGCAGAATCAGACGGAGCGGGTGCCCCGGTGGCACCGCACAGCAGTCCCAAAATAGGAAGTAAGCAGCAAGAAATAATCGGAGGTTTGTCTGGACCAACCTACTTTCTGTTCTCCGAGGTTAGCATGCCGTCGTTACCGCGCAATAAGGGCATTGTTGTGTTGTGTTTCATGAACTGTTTCTTTGTCAGTGAAATGATTCAATCAAACAAATTTATGAAAAGTAAATGCTGACCATCATTATAATATTTAGACCTGTTTTCATTATAATGAGTTGCTACCTTTGTATAATAAGCTACTTTAGGTGAGACAAGGGATTTTTAATACTTCCAACTCACCAGCTACCAATGAGCCCAGTAGATCACAACTTTGGGTTGTATAGAAAATGCAGACATGTCAGTGGTGCTCAAAAGCATCATGAATAAGTCTTAGAGGAATTGTAAAGTAAGTAATAAAAAAGTAATAGTAAGTATTTGGAAAAATACAAAATACATACATGACTGAAATCCATGCTCAGTGATTGAAAGCTAACCCCAATGCCCACACATGCAAAAAGACAACACAACAAGCACCAATCAGTCATTTGATAGACTAAACTCAAAGAACCCAGGGTTACAGTATGTAACCGACATTCAGTTTGTTTTACTATAGCAGAAAAACTTTGACTATAATTTGTTTGTCAGTTCATGTCTGTTGCTGTCGCTGTTCATCTCTCTCTCTCAAGAAAACTATGACTTTAAGAGTATTCCTATCGAACATTCGTGCCATTAGGAGAACAGGGCAGTGAAATACTTGCTGAATATGGGGTCATTTGCAGGGAGGTAACTTACTTTTATTGAATGCAGCACATTACTGCGCCCAAGGAGTAATCAGTGACAACATGTCTGTCAAAAAGTACATTTTGAGTAACGGGTTCAGCGCTGTCTGATTAGCCAAACTGCTGCTGGCTATGGCATGCAAGCATCCAGCCAGCCAGATGAAGCATTCCCTGAAACATTTACTAATAAAAATTTGAGTGTTTACTACAGTGCAGTGCAGTAGTTTTTAACAGCCAGATTTAGTACCACTGGGCAGGTTCAACACATCACTCACTTTTTAAGAAGTAAGCTTATTAGCTTTAGTTAGAAGGTTAGTTAGAAGGGAAGAACATCAATCTAATGTTTATAAGCTAGCCAGGATGTTAGCCTGGCTTCCACTTAAGGCTGGAAATGGGAAACAGCAAGCCTGGCACAGCCCAAAGTTCAGAAATATGCCTACTTATACCTCTGAAATTAATTCCAAAACACATTGTATCTCATTTGTTTAATCTGTACCAATGTTTCTGTGACAACAAGACTTCAGGAAGTCACTGATCCTTGCCAAGAAATAGTCTGGCACATAATCCCCCATAAAACCACAACATGTCTTTTTTGGATTTTGTTACCTTTGGACAGAAAATCAACAATTTGTGGTTTTGGGAGTTGTCTGTTATAGGCGATAGCCAAAAGTGTTTTTGTCATAGTCAGGTTGCCAAGTATGCCATGACATAGTTAGCCTGTACAAAGACTGCCACTAAAATGGTTTTAGGTAAATCCCTCACCAACTGAATCTGGCAACCCACACTATGATGTCAACCTTCTCATCTTACTCTCTGAAAGAAAGCGAACAAATTTCACAACTATTTCTTTAAGAAATGAAGCTAGCTGATGAACAAGGGAGTCACATAGCTGAGATCTTCTTCAAACAGGTGTGTTTGTGTTTTCCAGGTACTTGGAAGCACATACAAAAAGCTGTTCTTAGTTACACATCTTGTAAAAGCCATTTCACAGCATGTATTCAGAGTCTGTGTACAGGTCAATAAAAACAGTATAATATCTATTGCATCTATCCTCAGTTTCTCACTAGTTATACATTGCTTTGATAAATCAGGAAGATGGTACTTCTGTCACAAACATTCATTAGATGCGTGCTCCATAAACTGATACTGGCCTTTTGCCTAAAGGTGTCGTAGCCTTCACTGCTTGCTTTTTGATAGCTACTGATTGATGGTCGTGATGTTGAATTGTTGCCTTGTGAAATCTTGACTGTCTTGTGAAACTACAAGGGGCCAACTGGACGAGGGGTCAGCTGTGATTTCTCAGCCTTCTAGTCATGCAAAGGACAATAAAGTGCAGCTCGAGACGTTTGTCACCTAAAATATTTGTACTTAAGTTTCGAAGTCAAGATTCACAAAGCGCAAACTGTTTCCCCACTCACAGAGGTACAAGAAGGCAAAACAAGGCGACTGCCGGTACAGAGGGGATGAAGCTCTGTGAAGGAAGGGTGGGTTAGACGAGAGGAGGAATGGTAACCATCCCAATTAGCGGGCTGGAGAAAAGAGTAGTGCTTTTACACAGCAGCTTCCATCAAATCAACCGCCCCCGGCTCAGCAGGAAAAAAGCTGCTCAAAATGGATTTTCTCCTTTTATCAAGCCCTCCATGACACTTAGTTAAGACTCCTTTGCCTCCATCCTGCCACTGTTATGTGCCACTTTGAGGTGGTGTCTCACTGACATTATTAAGAGTGAAAGTTTCAAGAACTTGGGAGAAAGCAGGAATTACGTCATCATAGCGTTGGCTTTTTCCAAAAGTTAGGAGACAGAAAAAGAAGAGGGTTTTATTTTTTTTCCAAGTTTTTGTCTTCTTCATCTTTTGTTTTCTTTCTTTCTTTCTTTCGTTTTTGCAAGAGACCGGGGTTTAAAGCTTCGCCAGTGTCCCTATGGGAGTATTAGCATCGGCTGCTCAATTTTTGTGAATCCAAATTGGACAAGGGAGGCAGATTTGAGAATGCAGCTGACAACACTATTCAGGGTTCTTTATAAGTGCCATGGAGACTCTCAGTATAGCTTCATTCTTTGCCTTCCAGGCAACTGAATCATTTAGAAAGGTGAGAGGCATGAAATCTGTGGCAGATTAAGAAGTATTCAGTTCAGTCCTTTAATGGTGCATACCTGATGTTTTATTTAGGTTGTGCATTCAAAAGATACCTCTCACAGAGCACATTATGCTCATTTGGGAGGGGCTGGGTAAGTTCCATTTTTTAGAGTCAAAATGAAATGATAAATATATACAGTATATATCATTGTTAAAGAATTACATGATGCTAAAAACCTGGATGTTACTTTAGCAGTGCGTTGCAGCTACAGATTATAGATTTACTCTAATTATAGAGCCTCAGTAAATAGAATATAAAATTGCTTTACATAAGGCTAAGCATATCTACATATGTATTAATGACTGTGTAATCCTTTAGTAATGAGTGCTTCACTGTCAGTAAACTCAGCCTTTGCTATATTGTAATCTAGGGTTAAATCTGTAAACTCATTACAACGTGGGTACACATTCGCTCCCCAGCTTGTCTCCTTTTATCTGGCAGCGTTGTTAAAGATTAATTAAAATATGTGAGGGGGCAACTCTTCTAAATAAAACCAATATTTACCAGCATGTATGGTGTGAATAATGGTCTTCCCAACACCTTAAATCCGAAGAAGGGGAGGCTGCTTATAGCTACAGTGCTGCACAAATCTGGAACAAGCTTCCAGAAGATCTTAGACTTCCTTTAACATGTTTCACATTTAAATAAAAACATAAAATATCTGTTTGCCATTGGTTTTACTTATGCTTCCTTAAAATTAAGGGTATCTTTACATCAGCGCAATACATTTTATTTTGTCACTTTTTTGCTTTGCCTTTTTTGACCTTTTTATTTCAGGATGTTCTTTTTTGTTGTTGTGTCCATGTCTTATCTAAAGCACTTTAAGTTATCTCGTGTTTAAAATATGCTATAAAAATAAGAGTGTCTTGCCTTGCCTACAGTAATAGCTGTGGTTGAGGTGTCTACGGCTGTGCCAACAGCTCTTTAAGGCACTGTGTGCTTTGAACTAAATGCTAATGCCCGTATGACATTTCACTGATAAAACAGAATGGGAAAGTCGCAGGCTCATAACTTGATGCATTTATTTCAACTTACAGAGATCAGTGTTTTGGCAAATTGCCTTCTTCAGAATGACTCCTGATCCGAAGGAAGGGAGTTTGATCAAATGTCAATATTTATATGTTTATACGAGTATGTGGTTTCACCATTCTGTTTTATTTTATGTCTGTGAGCCAGCCCCTCACTGAAACACCTTTTTAGAGTTTTCATGTGTTTTTTTTAGTACGGCAATTAATCCAATAGATGTTGAGACACTGCATTCTGAAAGATAAGTGCCCCTATTCGAGGGATCGCCAAAGTCAGTATGAAACATCATCTAGGAACCATGAGTGTTTGTACAAAAGCTTGTGCCAATCAGTCAAGGAGATGATGAGATATCATAGGAACTTTGAATTGTGGTATCTCTAGATGAAGTCAAGGGATCACCACCGTCAATAGGCTTAATTTAGGGACTTTTAATGTCTGTACCAAATTTCATGGCAATCCATCAAAGGAGAAATTTCACTTTGAACCAAAGTAGTTCACCTGTCCAACCAACCAGCATTCTTTCTCCACATGGTTTAAACAAAAATCACACATGATACAAAATAATATATTTATTTTTGTGATCCTGATCCTGATTTCCTTTCATCCAGCCAACTGCATCCAGAGGATGAGACGAACACCACCGCTGGACGAGCTTCAGCCGCCTCCTTATCAGGATGAGAATGGCTCCCCAAGGATGTCCTGTACACTGTCGGACCTGGGAGACGCCAAGTGTGATCTATCCCATACCAGCGGTAGTCCCCACCTGTCCTTTGGCAAATGCCCTAGCGAGGGCAGCGACCACGAAACCGAGAGTTACCTGAACAAGGGCTACGAGGAGGATGTACCCAGTGACAGTACAGCTGTCCTCAGCCCAGAGGTAAATACCAGTGATATAAGATATGACTGTAAGTGCATATTGAGGTTTTTATTGCATATTCAACATCTCATTGGTTTTTTAGGACATGTCAGCCCGTGGATCAGCAGCTCAGCTCCCTAAAGGTTATGAACCAGATCCAATTGCAAAATATGGCACTCTGGATGTGGTGTTTGATTTTGACTCAGAAGATCAACAGCTGGCAGTCACCATTATGGCAGTAACAGACCTTCCTGCCCTAAAACGCACTGGGAACATCTCCTGGCAGGTCCACCTGGTGTTGCTGCCCACCAAGAAGCAGAGGGCAAAGACAGGAATCCAGAGAGGCCCGTGCCCAATCTTCACGGAAACCTTTCGCTTTAGCCATGTGGAGTCGGAGATGATCAGCAATTACGCCATCCGATTCCGCCTTTATAGTATGCGGCGGATGAAAAAGGAGAGAGTGCTCGGGGAAAAGGTGTTCTACCTCACCAAGCTCAACCTTCAGGGCAAAATGTCTGTGCCGGTCATATTAGACCCATGCTGTGCTCTCCCGGTGAGTAGGATCAAAGCAGCCGTCAGCTTTCAAACGCTCTCAAAACACCTCACTAATTGCGGCTCTACATTGATTGATCTTTTGTGTGACTGGATAACATTTTCAGAATGAGGTTATATTTTGCAGCTCCGGAGAATATTAAGGTCTTTTTTAGGAGCCAGCTACTATTGTTTGCCTTGTTGGTTTAATCTGTGTGGAATAGATGGTGATGTGACGCTGCCTCCATTTCACATCCTTTTGCTAGCATATAAAATGTCACAGCAATTTAAGCACAGATTATAAACAGTAAGGCGTGCAATATTTCAAACCTCAGGTCCAGCAGGGTTCACTGTAATATTCTACAAGAAATTTGCAATATTTTAGTTTACTTGACTTTTATTGTTTTTCACAACAGTATTTTTGCAGTGCTTTGGCAAAAAAGCAACATGTGGTGTTGAAAAATAAGTGCACATTGCCTCACCATTTTTTAGCCTTTCCAAAAGCCAAAAAAAATACAAGAGCAGAAGTGTTAGGAATAGATTGTGTTTATCTGCTCCAACGTAAGCCACAGCCATTAGCTGAGACAACTAGCTCACTACCTGCAGTAGTAACTGTGCATTACTTCCAAAGCCAAGGAGCACATCAGCTCAGTGAATTAATTTTATGGGGATACAGGTTACCTAAAAAAGCCCTGTTCATGACTAGCACATCTATTGTAATATTTCTAAAATGTGTGTAAACAGTTCTTATGTCAATGTCTGTTCTTACTCAAATAAAGTACCCAACTGAGGTAACTGAGGACTTATGTTAGGTTTGGTTCAGGGCATGCATTAATCAATTTAAGGTGAGGAACAATATTTATATTAAATAATAGCATTTAACTTGCATTAAATTCACCTTGAGCACAACCCTTTGAAAAGATCAAATTGATAGCCAATTAATTTAGTCTCATCAAAAAACATTACTATCAGTTTGGAACTCTAATAATTAAATTAATAACTAAAACCAAAGTTACCATATTAATAGCCAGTAAAGGTTATAGGGCTTAGGAGTTCTGAATAATAGAGGTTGGCAGCTTTCACTCTTGTGCAACATTAAATAGACTGGCATGCATATCCAAAAGCATTTATTTAAAAAATAAATAGAGTAAAACACAAAATAATCTACCTAGATAAAGAACAATGCAGTGTTTGTGAGAAATTGAGTGTGTGCAAGGGTGTGTGTCAGGTGTGCACCAGAAAAGCTGTGTGTATGTTTCTTTGTTCTCTGTGTGAACGGGCATGAATGCACATGTTGGAAACAAAGAAGGTATGTGAAGTATATGTACTTGATTTGTGTGGAATAACAGTGCCAGGTTAGGAAGGAGGATGGTTAGTTGCCATCAAGTCAGTCAAGCCATCTGAGGGGCAAAGAGAAAGAGGAAAGACATTAGCTTAACTAGCTAACTAGCTGAAGCTGATGAAATCTTTCAGATGTAAAAATTGAAGGTTGCCTGCTGGAAAATGAGAAGCCTGCTTTTGTCAGCATCTGTCTGAAATCAAGGATCCATTGCTGGCATATCAACTCTAACTCGGCAAACTGAGCAAACAGTCGATTGCCAGATGTACATAAGTAGTGTCATCAAAACTACAATGCATTTTCACACCGGGTTTTGCAAATGCTATTGATAGTGTTAGGAAAAGTCATGATAATAAACATAAGCCTTTTTGATATTGCACTAGATAGGGGTACATCCACTGTGATTTTTATTCTACATACCAGTGAACAATTTTCTGAATGTCTGCACACATTTTCAGGGTGGTGAATCCCAGGTCAGCCTCTCAGATATGACATGCAGCGAAAGCGCCTCATCATTCCAGTCAGTCAGCCAGACTTCCACACCAGAGATCCTCGTGGGCCTGGTGTACAACGCCACAACAGGACGCCTCTCTGTGGAGATCATCAAAGGCATCCATTTCAAAAACCTGGCTGCCAACAAGCCACCCAGTAAGTACTCTAAAGCGTTTTATTTTAGTCATTTGACAAAGGAGCAGTGAAGAGTGTAAACAGTTGTTTGACCTGTGTCAGATGGGGAAGGACAAGTTGAGCCTGTGCATAGGGATTTGTGTTCAGGCAGCCTTATACAATATGTATCATGTGATGACAACGTTACTTTAATCTGCTTGTCAAATCTCTACATGAAACTTAAAAATAAATTTATAGTTTTTCTGTCTTTTACAGATTAGCAAGCCATACAGGCTACCAGCTTGTTTTTTGTGTTAGCCTTTTAAGATATATATGTATATATGATATGGTCAGTATACAACATAAATTAACATAAAATGTAAATAGCATTTGAACACATATAGAAAATGAGGAGCATTAATCATTATTGGAAAAATGCATGGTCAAAGCTGACGTGAAAGACCTTTATTAAATATATGAAATAAATGTTATTTGCTTTAATATATCCAATAATTTAGTAAGAGGGAAACAATGCACAGCTTGTAACTTCTCCAAAAAAAGAGATAGGCCAGTCTCTCCCAGCGTCACTACCTGCTTTTCAGTTTTCCTCTGGTTTGATCCCTGGTTTTCCTCATTTCCTGATCGGCCACCTCAGTCAGTCTCCAGAGATCCGGGCAGCAAGTTCAAACAAAAAGTGCCTCTTGTTGAACTTTGTGCAATGTTGTTGACCTTCTGACCCTGTTTCTCTTTCCTCGCATCTACTGTTATGTCTGCACCTGAAACTCTCTCACCCTACTGCCTTTTTGACATCTTGGTCCGTTGTTTTTCTTACTGCTGTCCAACCCTTGTTGTCAGATGGACTGTTCTGTTGTCTAAAACACTTAATAGGTGGACAGGTTTATATTATCAGAGGTGAGTCTCTGTCCCTGCCGCAAAGTGCTATCGCTGTTGAGTTCTGGACCTTTTCATACTATCTTCATGGATGCACCCAATCAAACACAAAGTATTTTCCACAAGTCAGCATTTGTAATTTACTTTTTTTTTTTTTACTTTTCTAACTATTTTATTTATTACCTGCTCTCCATCATAAATGTGTGTAAAACCTTTTTCTCAAGATATAGATGGAAAAATTATTGATTTATGAGGAAACAGAAGAATGTGACAACATACCACTTTTATATTTGTATATGGTAAATGTGAAGCCACAGCCAGCAGCCGGCTATCTTAGCTTCGGCTGGAAACAGCTAGCCTGGTGTTTCCCCCTGTTTTTCTAGTCTTTATTCCAAGCTAAGTTCATACTGTCCTTGCTGCAGCTTCATATTTAGCACACAGATATGAGTTCTATCAATCTTCTCGTCTACAAAGTAAAAAAGTAAATGCGCTTATACGCTTATTATACGCTAATGCCAAAAGTCAAATTTGGTGCAAGATCAAAATGACTTGTAAAAGATGGTGATGGAAACTATAGCAATTACGTCACATCTGCATTTTCACTGTTACTCCTACACACTTTACACTTCGAACATTGATCCATGAAGATAGCTGCTTGTTGTAAACCTCCCTTGTTGAATGTATGAGTCTTGTTATGCATGCAGCCCTGTAGCCGCCCCCACTACCTGCATCTTGTGTTCGTGCCCGTGATGCCTGGAAGTCTTCCATGTTTTCACTCAGAAGTAACACTTTTCATGCTAATTCAATCCGGTTTGCTTGGTGGCTGATGGCCAGCTCGAAGGAAACGCTGTGCGTCATTCACTGCTGGCTTTATTCAAACAGTACACTTTGGCATGTCTTTGGTGTAATTTCACATTTTTCAGTTCTGCGTACAGCACATGAAACTAAAACAGGACTTTTGTAATAGAGAAGAGCGTAAATATGCATCTAAAAGACACACTGTACTGTCCTCCCATTAATTGCTGTGTTCCTTGTATTCATGAATGTCTGTAACTAATGACTAGCTGCCAGATTTTGATATTGTTTGTGCTTTCCTGAATAGCGTATCCACATAGTGTATAGTCTTCAATTTACATGTAGAAAATAGTCACATCTGGTAACACTGAAAAAAATCTTTGTGCAAAATGCTTATGAAGGCCTTGATTGACTTTGTGCATCTCACAAAGTGGAAAGAGCGCGGTGAAAGATGCAGAGCAATTTAAAAGCCCCTTTTCTATCACTTCAAAACAGTACCAAGCCGACAAGTCAAGTTAATCATCAGTCGCAGCCCCTCTCATTCAGCAACAATACCAAAGAGCCATGCATCACCACTACTGACCACTTAAGACATCCACAGCTCTACGGAGCCCATTCAGCAGCAGTCAAAAAAGAAATCAAGGCTATTTTTTTCACTGTGCTTTTATGTCAAAGAGAGCAACTGAATGTGTGATTTGAGGCGGTGAGCTAGGCGTTGGAAGGCAGCTGGCACTCGACAGCATGAAAGCCACGGCAATTCATTCCTTATACTCCCTCTTAGACAGGAACATAATACACAGCATTATTATGGAGTATGGTTGTAGACGAGGGGCGAAACACTCTCAAAGACCCATTGTGATTGCCAGTCTTGCCTCGTTTACTTTCAGCTGGATTTGCGGCTTCAGTTTACATCATGATTTCTGCATGGAAATGTGGAGTGAATAAGGAAACCGTGAATGCTGAATCACTTGATAATGGCACTGTTTTTCCCCTCTTCCTTTTTCCTCTTTGGGGTTAAATGAATGAGATTTATTGGGAATGATTTTTTTGGAATATGCACTGATTTACAATAAAATAGAAAGGAATCAGCTGGGGGGGAAAAAGCTGGGAAATGTTACACAGACCAAAATAGGCAGTAACATAACAGCTCTGTTCTAGATCAAAATTCTTAAATGCTGATAATGTAATTGGATTCTGTTTTGATTATGCAGATCTTGAGCTATATTTCATTTATCGTGCCGCATCTGATTAATGCCATTGTCACAACGAATTAGAATTGTGCACCAGTCACTTAGCGCTGTATATGTTTTTTTCTCATTTGTTTGCAGCAGCCGTGCATCTCCTCCTAAATATGTGACTCACGTTTGGACAGAACACATTTTGGGACTGTGCTCTGGGCTCTGAAAGTCTGTGCACGTGTCATGTCATGACACTGACATTATGTCAAAGTCAGGGAAAATAATAGTAGCTCCTGGAGGGCTTTCCTGATGAGGAACATTAAAGGAATATTACGCAACCATTTTACCTTAAAATAACAGCTTCAAAATTGTTTGGATGACACTGATTTGTAATAGTGCCTCTTTCATTCGCACTGAAATATTCAATTTCACAAAAATCAGTGAATAAACTTATTAAGTTGTTTTGGTACAGTAATCAGTGAGGCACGACTTGCAGAAACACTTTGCTCTGGCGTGTTTTGTATTTCCAACCTATTCCGTGCTCACTTGGGTCCGTGAAATACGACTGCTATGGTAGCTCGGAAAATAGTGATATAAGAAGCTGAGTTTGATGGATTTAGTTTTTATTAGACCACAAATGAGACAAGAATTAGATTGAAAAACGATAGATGCTGGAGGAAAATGTTTCTGCAAGTCATGCCTCAGTGATTACTGTACAAAAACACAACTTTATCAGTTTATTCACTGATTTTGGTGGAGCTGGATAATATTTCATGAAGGAAAAAACTCTGTGATTTACAGAGTTTGAGCAACAGATAGCTTTAATAGTTGCTAAAGCAACTGCTAACAGCTACTAAGCTAATAGGACCACTAGCTGCACGGCTAACTGACTTGCTAACGTCTATCCGGAAACTCCATAAATTACAGAGAGTTGAGGCAAAGCAGCAAAATATCTTCTCCATAAAATATGATACAGATCAGAGTCCTGGTTGGACCTGCTTAAGCTAATTCACCGTGGTTCCACAGTGGTCTAAAAGTGAATTGCACCCTGAAACCTGAAAATACCAATTCTTGCATAATATTACTTTAATTTTAGCATCAGTTTTCCAAAGAGACACCTCATCCTCTAAGCAGTGGCAGATGTATTAGTAACTTTTTCTTGTCCGTGTTTATCTTCAACATTGTCCCCCAGTTCAGGTTAGACGTGCTGTAGTTGCATAGCAACAAGACTGAAGTAACGCTGCTTGCATCCTTTGAGTTCTCGCTCCCTGATATCAGAAACACTCACAGCTGTGCTTTGTGTTTGATCAGGAGAAAACCGCATCCTATGTGGTCATGATCTTATACATCAAGTGCAGTCACATTATTACAAGAACAAAAGCTTTGTGGGGGGAAATGTGTCACACTTTGCTGCAGAGGAAACACAGCTGTGGCAGGTAGTAACGCATTAATTCAAAGGCAATACACTGGAGAAACATAAGGATTTTGCACAAATGATCTTTTACTTAAGTTGGGTGTCTGATTTCTTGAAAACACCTTAAATGTTTTAGCATTGTAAACCATACATTTAAAATGAATTCAAAAGGTTTACATCATTTCCCCTGTAATGGTCCACTCCACATGTTTCTTGCCCAGATACATACGTTAAGCTGACCTTACTGAACTCCATGGGCCACGAGATGTCCAAGTGCAAGACGTCCATCTGTCGAGGTCAGCCCAACCCGACCTACAAAGAGACGTTTGTCTTCCAGGTAGCTCTTTTCCAGCTGTCGGACGTCACGCTCATCCTCTCCGTCTACAACAAGCGCAGCATGAAGCGCAAGGAGATGATCGGCTGGATTTCTCTCGGCCTCAACAGCTCTGGAGAGGAGGAGCTCACCCACTGGACTCAGATGAAAGAGTCTAAAGGACAGCAGGTTTGCCGCTGGCACAGTTTGTTGGAGTCCTAACAGCAAGACAACAGTAAGTGAAGAAAGTGAGGGAGGATGGCTGCACAGAGCAGTTGTCCTCCAAGGTGGACGAGAAATGGATAAGTTCAGCTGGGATAGAGGAATGTGACAGACGTCCAGGGAACAAGGGTCACTGACGACGAAAACTCAATGTTTTTCTGCACCCAGAGTTGTTCAACTGGACATAGCATAGGCATTTTCATGGCACTGTTTGTAAAATCAGTCACAGCACTTCATTAGTCATTTGGCTTGTGCTGTGATGTGATTTTTTTTCATAGATTGCCTTGTAATGACCATGACGTATCTGTAGATGGCACTCACTGTTTTTGTCTGTTGAACTGGTTGAACTGGGACCTGCTCCAAACAAGAAGCAGGTTCCAGATAACATTGTTCAGTTATCTTGATTTATTTTCTGATAATTTTGTGTACCCACACCTCCAGCTCAAACAACTGACATCAGGATTGTTCTTTATCTTATCAGAAAGGTTTACAACTCCTGTGCAAGGCCGCGGAAACATGGCCCTCTTCTTATGTTTTTCTGCCTGTGTATAAGAGGCTAAAGGGTTGATTAGGAAAACAGCTAGAACAGGACATAGCACCTTTTGACATCTGTATTCGTCAGACTTTGATCGTGGACCTTGCACCACCATTGTTAAGATCTTGAAAACCTACTTTCTTCCTATGACCAGTGTGGTCCCGCGTGAACACAAACTTTTCCACTGAAGTTACAACAGTTTTGGTTGTTTCACATGAGCAATTTCTATGTTTGCCTTCTTGCTCCTTGTTTTTCTCACTGGGTTGAAGTGGGCGGGACCTTATTGGAAATTTGTGGTGTTTGAGTCAAAATCTGATGACAGTTGTTTGCCTGCCTTATCTCAAACAAATCACACCCACACAGTCATGATGAAGCAGAGTGGCTGAGTTTGTGAGTGGTTAATAATAATATTGATAATGTCTTTTTCCAGACTTCAACCTCAACTGTTGCTTGGTCGTCTATTAATCATTATTTAAGTAATTTTATTAGTTATAGAGAACTTTCAAACCAAGCTGTCAGGAGCTTTAAGCAGTTTTTATGGTATGATGAACCACATTTTGCCATTTTTTTCTGGCTAGCTAGGTAATTGTAGTCACTTCCTTGATACCCCAGTAAACAGGGCAGCACCTGAGAGCCATCTTTGCACTTTTCTACTTAGCTCTTGAGTTGAAATGTCTCCAGATGTCTGTTGTTTAAGCCCGAGGTGTGGCTACATGAAGCTACCCTCACTGCTCATGCTAGCTACCCTACCGTCAAATCATTGTTTTTGGGCTAGAAGCTTGTCTTCTGTACAGGGAAGACATTTAATGACAAGCTTCATAAATTGAAGATGGATACAATTTAGGTTGTAAATGTTGCGGATTATTACTTAATAAGCGTAAATCGTTGCATCCCAATGTGTCTGCTGCAAATTCACTTCAACTAGCTATTGCATTCAAACATGTGCAGTACTCTCTGGGGACACAGTTGAGGTTGAAAGATATTTTGAATGTCTAGGAATTGGTGGCCATTTTGGATATGTTTTCAGCGAACTTATGAAGAATTTGGAGATTTGAGCTGACGTGCTACACACTCATGAATCTCTCTCAGTCGACACTGCTGAGGCGAAACATCTCACCATTGTCTGAACCTCAACTTAAGTAAACAGAACAACGACTAAATAATTTTAGACACTTTTGTCAGGCAAATAAATTTTGTGACACATAACCTGACACCACCGACAGTGGAAGTGTCACGGTTGATGTTGAGCTCAAGATCAGTAGCGATCTCTGAGAAGAAAGAGCATTTCACATTGTTAGATATTTTTGGAAAACGCCAGTTTGCGGAAGCACTGACAGACTGAGATATGTTATATATATATAGAAAAGTGTAGTAGTTACTGTGGTGGTTGTGTGATCTTGAGTTTCCATCCACTGTTCGAAAGTCACACAGAATGTCAAAGGCATTTTCAAAGAAATTTAAGACACTTTTTTATGGGTACCTCTTGAATAAAAATAACTTGGTAACACATCACAGCAGTGAAGCTAACAGGTGAGAAGAAAACGTACCTGTTACTCTCTTTTACCTGCTCTGGTGCTAATGAGCGCTGTGGCTACACCCACAGAATCCCTTGCCTTATGGTTTAGTCGGTTCATAAATTTCTTTAAGTGGACCCCGTACAAAAAACAGACACAGACACGCCCTCAGAGCACACAGACCTGCATCCATAATTACAGCACAGCACAGCCTCACTGAAGGGAAATTCAAACTTTAAGAAACGTTTTCACAGGAGCCGCATTGACAAACTTTCAGAGTGTCTACAGGCGAATGGATTTTTTTTTTTTTTTTTAAAGCTGTGGTCACTTTCTCACTTCATTTCATTTACAGACAACAGAAAATACATATACTCTTTACTGTGCCTGTGGTTGTGGTGAAAGCTAGCTTTGTGCAGTGTTTACCAAGTGGATGTGTGTGTGTGTGCGTGTGTTGACTGGAAAGGTACAGTAAAGAGGGGGCGTGGGGGGCTGTGATGTAGGTAGTCGTTGCATTTTCTTGTTGGGTGTGACAATTTCTGAATTTACTTACTCGTGTTTAGAACAAAGTAACCCACTTCTTGATTGTCTGCCATATACTTTATATACAGTAAATGTCTACTTTATATACAGTAAATGTTTTCTTATCTATTTTTGTATCGATAATGGAGAAGAAATTGTGTCAAGACAGTTAAAATAGTGAACCCACCCTGTGAGCAATACTACTCTGGATTGCTACTGTTGTTTATTCAGTTATTTTATTTTGTGTTTTACAAGCGAAAGTAACACAGTTATGTCTTACAGCTCTGGCCCTCTTTACATTTCCTTCTCTAAAACCAGAAAGGGATGTGACGGAGACCTGCAGAGCTCATCTCAAAACAATCTGTCAAGACTTTTCAGCTTTGATGCTTTTTAACAGTGTGAAACAGAAGCACAGCCTTTACAGCACAACAGTGAAACACACCATGTAGAAGATGGCTTGGCAGTAGCTTCCTTATACATGTCGAGAAACATCATATTGTTTGAATCCAAATATGATCAACCTGGAAAATTTGATTTGACTATGGGAAATTAATTCTTATGTCTTGCCATTTGACAACCCGCAGAAAAAGGAGTGATCCTGTTGAACCAACAGAAGGTGTGCAGGAATATAAATAGCTGTTAAGTGTGATCTTTTATCAGTGGGGGTCTGATGGCAGCTATGCTCCATAGTCGAGACTATATTATCAGTGAGGAAGTTGGCTTTTGTGCATCTTGGATTTGTAGCTGAATGATGAGTGTTGAACAAAAACACTCTTCAAACAATATGTCACAGAAATAAATTATGGTAGAATGAGTTAGCTACTAAAATATATTTCATATATGTACACTCACACTTGACTGAGAGCACCACACATTCAGTTAGTAGTGTGATTAACATGCCACTTATTTTTGAATTTTAAAACCAGGTCTCACTCCCAAACTATGGAAGCAAAAAAAGGGCCAATAGGATTTTAATTTTGCAAGTAAACGAATACCGAATGTGAAATTTTGATGTCCATCTATCTGAATTTATGTGCTTTAAGTTTCCCTCTTCAAATTTTTTTGGACATAATTTCAAGTGGTGCAAATTTACAAACTTGATCATACAATTGTTTTGTAGGGATTGCAAATTGAGATGCAAAATTGTTTCAAATACTAAAGAAAAGCTACATTCAGGTTGCTCTAATTTAGCATATCAATTTCAGATGTAAAATTTCAAGTCAAAAAATCAGGTCTGAAAAATTTAATTGTCCAATTTAGACTTTTTAGACTTGCAAAATTGAAACTTCAGCATCTGCACTACCAAGGCTTGATCAGACCTCTGTCTTATCAGCTTACTTTTTCAGTCATGTAGAAGAAGAAGTGCAGGTGAGCAGCTGGAAACACTTTGTCCTAATTTTCTAAATTTTTGAACCTCAAAAAATGTTTTGAAATTCAAGTCATAAAAATTAAAATAGGTCATTTTTTTTAAACGAATCTTTTAAAATTCAAATTATTATGGCCTTTCTTTGCTTCCATACATATCACAAAGACCAGGTAGAACAACCTTGCAGCTCTTTGTCTCGCTAATCTCTCACAAGACGTGTTCCACTAATGAGGTTTTTTAAAACAACGTGTTTATGCTTTGCAGTACTGTTTATTTTTGCTTTCATTTTCTTGACACACTTTGAAAAATATTCTGGTTACTGATGCTGGTTTGAACAGGTGATTTTCTTTCTTTCGGTTTGTAAACTACCTATGCCACAGACGGCATTGGTGCCTTACTGTTTTTCACTCAGCAAACCTTGTGTCACAGTGTCTTAATGTACTTGTAAATGTACTTTCCTTCTGTACTTCAGGCTGAGTTTGATTTGTAAATTGTCTTACAAATTGATTTATGATAGAGAGAATTTATATGTGATGATATTATTGTTTAAAAAAGAGCAAAAAGAGAAAAAAAGTGCTTGTGTTGGAGTTTTTTCCACCATGTCTCATCTCGTATTTGTGTCATTCACCCAAAAGCAACTACACTGGTGTTGCTATGAACCAACAAATTTGTACACAACATTGAGCCCTTTCACACTTTTGGGAAGTTTTAAGTTATAGCAGCTCAGTCCTGATACAGTTCTTTAAATCGGCACAGTGTAGTTTTCCCCCCGCATCGCCACAAAACAACCAACAGGTGGAGCAAAGATTGCATTTTACTGCTTATTTGGCAGTGTTTGGCAAATTTGAGCATCAGTAATTACTGTGTGTAAACAAAATTTTTCTCAGTTAAATTCAAAACCGTGAGGCTTCACTTGATGCTCCAAAGTGAGTGTTGGAAAGCAGATTGCCTGCAGCTCTGATGGGGAGAGGTTGACAGTCGTACAGTGGTGGATCATTTGTAAACAAACTTATTTTAGCCCTGTGGGAAGAAGCAGCTACTGAACTGTTGAAAGCAAAAGAAACATTCAAGGCCAACAAATCGTTTTGTAGAATCGTGGGACACCGGGGAAATAATGACAGTGGCATTAGTTCACATGCAGGTACAGAAATGGGATGCACCAACAGATGTGTGTCATCAGGTGTATATCTATTCATTATATCCATTATATCTTCCTGATTTGAGTCCACATTTGATCTAGCTGTTTGTTTTCTTTAAAAGGCAAGTTAGGGAGCACTTACAAGCTGATCGTTTTGTGAGCTCCATGTTTTCACACACACAGATAAATAACTTTCAAACCAGAGCTTTTTGTTCCCCTCTGCAGAGACTTTGCTGTGATGTAGGTCTGACTGCTTTGTGTGATCTTGGCACAAACCTGAATCTTTCTTTAGCTATTGGAAGAAAAAAAAGGTAAAGGGAGAGAAAACAAGATCAGAGATGTAAGGTTTTTTTTTTTTTTTTTTTTACAATTAACTGTGTTCTGCAGCACATTCCACAGCTTAACGCAGAACAAAGCGCTGAGGGGAGAAATGCTGGAAAATCAGCTTCAGTGGCTGCTGCTGAATCAAAGGGGAAATGCATGACAGATGAGAGGGGCCTGCTCCCCCCCTCCCCTCCTCTCTTTGTCGGTCACATCCCTGCAGAGCAGATCTCCAACACACAGCCGGGCAAAAGAAGTGTGAGAGTGCGTTTACGGGCTGTCGGAAATATGACTGTTACAGACAAATTCAGTGCACAAGCCCAAACAAAGTGGTGACATTTAGGAGACTAAAGGAAAATGAATGCAAAGGCAAAGCAAGTAAAATTGGTGATGTAGGGCGATGTTGATGGCTGGTAAAAAGTAAAAACAGTGGGCATACAAATATACAAGAAGTAAATCAACTAATATGAATCAACCGATTCGTCAATAAATTGGTTGATTGAAAAAAACAGCAACAATTTTGATTAGTGCTGTTATGAGTTGTCGTTCTATCAATTATTTGATGGACAGAAAATTAAGCAGAACCTGTTTTGATTATCTGTCAATCGTGGAGATTGTTCAAGCAAATATTTGATGGTTCCAGGTTCTCAAATGTTGGAAATTACTGTAAATTGAATACGTTTGGCTTTTGAACAGATGGTCAGAAAAAACAAAGTATTCTGATTTTTTATTTTTTAAAGACCAAATTATAATCATTTAATCTATCTAGACATGAAAATATTTGACAAATTATGATAAAGATTATGGATTATGAAGTGATCATTTAAAACAGGCCTGATATGGTTGCAACCTTATTTGTGATCCATTCTGATCAAGCAAAAATGCTTAAATGAGGAGATTTGCTGCTTATCTTTGACTTAATAGTAAATTAAATATCATTCAAGTTTAGTTTGTTTGGACAAGGCAAGCTCTTGAACTAGTGATGGGAGTTTTTCAACATTTCTTGGCATTTTCTGACTTGATTATTATTGATTACTCAACAATAAAAATATTTAGTGTCACCTCTAAACATATCAGGAGCATTGGTTCAAAAGCAGCTCCAGTAAGTCACTGACTATCACGTTCAACTTCAGAGCGACAAGAGATGTCCGAGCGGTCCCTGAACGCCT
Organism: Holacanthus passer; assembly: GCA_025331565.1. NCBI lineage: Eukaryota > Metazoa > Chordata > Actinopteri > Pomacanthidae > Holacanthus > Holacanthus passer. The sequence goes on along the minus strand of JAFREQ010000018.1, from coordinate 1,788,075 downwards.
CAGCAGTAGTTGACTGGAGGCGGTGAAGCTGCGTCGCTGCTGTTGTTGTTTTTCTCCACACTGATGCGAACTGTCGGCCGGTCCGGATCGACGGGACCAGACCGGGACCTCCAGCCCCGGAAAACACACACTTGAACGGACTAACACACACCTGAAAGAACCCCTCCAAACCCACCTTCATCGATGCGACTGAGGGGACAGAAAGGCAGCAGCTGTGTGTGTGTGTGAGCTCGGCTTCAGAGAGAGAAACGTACTTTACTGATCAGTATTTAGACAAGGAGCTAATGAAGCGGTAATTACATAAGTGCTGTTTAAAGCTCCAGCGAGCTGCGTCTGTCTGAGGAGGCTAAAATTAGAAGAAGGAGCAGCCACCCGGGGACACACTCCTGTTTATCCTTTTTTTCACCCAGCACCTTTTGGATCTCAGTGGGTTTTCACAGAGCCAGTGTGGAGCCGAGGACCAGGTCCAGACCCCTGAAGACAGGTGAGACATTCCTGCACATCACTGAGACTGAGACAAAGTGTTTGACAGCTGCAGTTTTTCATAAATGACCTCTCACACTTTGTCTGACTTCAAATGTATGTGTTCATTATTATGATTAAACCTTAAAGTATCTGGACTCAAACGACATTTGACATCAGTCAATGATGTTACACTGAGAGGTAAACAACAACTTATTATTACATCAAGGTTATTTTTTTATATTAAAAAAATGCATGCAAAATAATAATCAGAGTATAATGACAATATAGTTGCAGCTTTCATTTTGATTGATTGTTTGAATTTTTTCGAACATTAATGCCCAAAATTCCCTGATCTGTTTAAATGCAATCAGATTAAGGCTATTTTTACAAAAATAAACTGAATGCAAAATAATAATCAGATTACAATGACGGTGATTTTGATATAGTTGCAGCCTTAATTTTGATCTATTCTGATTGATTGTTTAAAATCTTTTCCCAACAATGAAGCCCAACATTGATTTTACCTCCTTAAAATTGATCAAAATAATTGTGAGACTGTAAAAAAAAATGCCAATTAGAAAACATTGATGCAGCTGCCTATAATTACACATATTGTTTTAAGGGAATTCTGTTGATTTGTTTGAGTCAAGGAAAAGTGGTTAATGTACTTAACGCTCTCTGACCTGAGCTCATTATTGGCTGAACATGATCATGATCTGATCCTGCAGGATTAATGAGAATCGGGGGGCGGTCAATAGCTCACTAGTATGACATGACAGAGACCCTGGTCTAACACATTATGCAGGCTGACATAACCAGCCACCCTCCTGGCATCCATCCAGCCTCACTTCATTATTTTGTGGGGACTGCTCTTGGCTGCAAATCCTGAAGTGGCGGTTGCCTGTATTACTGCTGCCGTCTGAAAAGAAGAGGGGGGGGGGAGGCGTTAGACGATTTAGCTGAATTCTGAGCTTCTGTTGTAATTCTCTCCTTGATGTCATTTCTGTGCTGCCTTAGACTTAGTGTCACAAGCGTCGACTCGCTCGGAGTGGACCATTAACACCCTGTTGGCCCCGGAGAGGATTAAAAGAAATTAAAACATAGCAAGTCGTACGGAGCGAAGGCAATAAACATACACCATTTCCCCCTCTGTCTCCTGCTTTATTCGCCGTTCTGGTGAAAGAAAGCCTTGGAGCACAGTGGGTTGGTAATAGGGTTGGATGCGCTTCACCTCCACTCACTGCCAACAACATCCGGAGTCACTTGCCAGAAATTCCACCTTTGCTATTTGTTTCCCTTGGAGGAAAAGTGTTATGTGGAATATAGTGAGGCACGCAACAGGGAGGAACATCCAGCTCAGATTAAACTAACAGACCAGAGAAGTGGGGCTGTAACAAGAGGAAGCGCTCTGGCTTTGCAGCATGGTGGACGGGTTCCTGGCATCTCGCTTGGGCAAGTCCGATGCCAGATTCCTTCTCTTTGCCGCCTGCCAAAGCCTTCCACCCCGTCGTCTTTATCAAAAGCCCTCGCTGCGATCCCCCCTCTTCCAGTTCTGTCGCGGCGCTATCAATCATATCTTGCTCTCAGCAGACTCTTCTGCTCATTAAGGATGTGAACCTGTAGGTAGCCTGCAGCCCCCCTAGCCATTCATCTCCCTCAGCAGGGAGCAGAGACTCACATCTGGAGCAGCATTTCAAAACACGGCTCTTAGCAGACATGTAGTGTACGCTGAAGGAGATGCGATACATTTTTTAAAGGCTGCCATTCAGCAGATGTCGTGCCAAGCATAAAATTAACAGCACTTGAAGTGTGTTGTTCATACGCAGACCTGTGATGGTTTGGCATAAAAAGCAGGTATAGTAGATAATATGTATGAGAGTACAAAGGAAAGTTGAGATTAAGGCTGAAAGACAGAAATGCTAATGGACGTCAATGGTGATGATAGTTGGCAAGAAATAGGCTGGCTTCACATCTCATTCCCTTTGTCCCTGTCTTTCTCCACTGTGTTTTGTGCAAAAGGTCTCAGCCAAGACAAGTTGAGCTGCTTTAGTGTGTGTTTCTGTGTGTGTGTGTGTGTGTGTGTGAGGACGGCAGGGTGTAGCCCCAGACTTCTTTTTTCCCCTCAGGCACCGCTTCCCCATCATGAATACGCCTTTGTGCTCCAGAAAGACACACAACTAAGGTGGACAAACTTGAGAGGAAAGGAGAACACACATTTGTTTGTGCAAAAATAGTGGAAGGTGTGACATGACGTTTATTTATAGCTCAGACCTCATGACTTCAGCTTCACAGAAAAGAACTGCACTTACAACACAAGATCCTAAAAATCCTCTGGTTGCTCCAAAAAAAATAAATTCTCAAAGATTCCTTTCAGTCCTCTGTGTGTCTGCAGTGAATCCAGACCTGCATAGGAACGTTAATTTATGTAGACGAGACTGAATTAATACAGCTTGAACAAACAATGGTTTAAAAGGCCTCACATTCCAGTAACAGTAGTAGATCATTCATGTAAGTGGTTACATATTTGTGGTGACCCCTTTCTTTGAAAATGACTTTCAATTTCGTACTCAAACGTAAAAAACGTTGCTTGAAAATCCATTCAACATCTGCTCAGCAGCGTCAAAGGGACTGACATTATACTGTAATGGGACATGTTTTTCTTGATAAACACATAAACAGATGTCCTTGTCTGTCTTTGTTGTGCCACATCCACCTCTGTGGACGTACCCACAGACCCCTGGCCTGTTAACCCTCATAGCCACAACAAGCCGTCCCCAGATAGTCCATAATGCGGCGCCGTACAGCGGCCCTGTCACAACACATGTGTCACCACTCAGGAAGAAGAGCGCGGGGACGAAACCCCGAGGGCCCTGAACCCAGCTTAGTCACGCCACCGCGGCCAAGACGGCCCTCCACCAACTGCAAGCTGCTCTGATGATTCCTGACAGGCTGCAAGCTGGCACAAACACAATCTAAGATGCAACCGACAAAAAAGAAAGAAAGAAAATACCAACATAGCACAGCGTGAGTGGAAGGACAGAGGAGTTATTTTTGTCCAACATCGGGGTATCCTTAAAGTCTGGAAAACCTTAATTTAGATAAAACAGTATATCTACATTTATATAATTATTTCTGCCTTTGTGTAATGAAATTTTTGTTCTGTTTTGATAAGAAAAGGTAAATGTCATCAGCATAAGATATGATATGCTGCTAAATGCTAAGTAGAACTCTGTACATGTCTTTAGGTGATTATTTACTATTATGTGATTCTTATTATTTAGGATGAGCGATATGGCAAAAAAAAATCTGCCTATATGATAGATATCATATGATTTTGGTGACATTGTACATATTTTATCCGGTTAGTTTTGGCCTTACACAATTATGGGAGTGCACTAAAAAGCTGCATCTCCTCATAGTTGCAGTCGATTGGTCTTACGCAAGCGTGTTGTCAATTCAGTTCTTCTGTCTCTTCTTGAAAAAGAATTGAAAATTGTCTCAATTTTTGTGAGTGTTTTCCAATTGACTCTTCATAAAATAGTCAGAGCAAATTCACAAATGCAAGTGCAGCTTTTGCAGACGCTAAACAAAAAGAAACCATTATATTCTCAAAGAACCCACAAATTAGGTAATACACATACATACATTTGGCGCAAAAATGATCCCTTTCTATGCATATGGAACAAATATGAACACCAGTGCTAATAGCCACACACCAACTGAAAATTATAGAAAATTGTTCGTGTCTTCAGCGAGTTGGTGGAAACTTTTTATCACTTTTTATGCACTTTTCAACAAAAAAAATGATTCACTCCTATCCAAGTCCATGGCTCATTTTGTTGCAATGTTTTTCCTTGTTCCAGTTCTGACGATAGCCTGTCAGAACTTCCTGTAATTGGAAAGTCTGAACCATCCAAAAATGTTTTCACACTAGAATTAATCGAACAATAGTTGAAATTGATCCGGACTGAGATCACTGCTTTCAGTCGGACCGAGGGTCGGCTGGTCCGGACCTGGTCCGGGGGAGGTTTCACAACTGAAATCTTTGTTTGGATCCAACTAAAAAGTCTGGACCAAACAAGGTGGGTGTGAATGAGTCCAAGTCACTATTTCTGCTTCCCAGTAGTTAACCCCAGTAGTAGATTGAGAACTTTAAAAAAAGTACAATCCAAAATAAAACAAAATCTTGTCAGTCTAAGTCCTTCTAAGTCCCACAGTGTGTACGTCACCTATCTGTTTCGTGTCCAAATTCTAAGTGGACTAGCGCCATGTGGAACTGACTCATCCACTTCCAGTGAAGGGTGTAAGAAGCCAAAGTAGCAAAACACCACCTACGTCTTATTACAGGCCAGCTCAATGTTTGAGTTTGGGCTCGTTTGTGAACACCTTGAATTATGGCCCAAAGCGTTGTTCCTGTACCTCCTTTATGTTCCTGGCTCAAAAAAATAGACTAAAATATACAGTTTGTAGAAGAAGGCGAAATAATGAAATAATCCAAGATGTCACAGAGTATGGCTCTTTGCCAAGCCTGAAACGTGTTTTGCAAATACGCATGGCCAAAGTGCAAAACTTTGCATACTTGTCTGCCAACATAACTGGATGTAACATTAACATACACACAAGGGAGGCAAGTGCCACATTTATTAATCCAGACCCAGCTGGTTTAGTCCCTTTGTTCTCACACTGAAGAAGCAATGGGAGCCAGCCTGTATAACAGTAATCTGAATGAGGTCTCACTTACATACAAAACAACTAAACTACAACTATAAAGCTTTTTGGTATCTCTAATCCCATGCAAGTTACTACTGTAAGGATCTAATGTCACATATAAATATGTAAACCTTCTTGCAGACATTGATCCTGTTGTTGAAATTGATAATGTTGTCAGTGCATCAAGCCCAGAAAGCACAGATTCTGTGTTTTTGCATTGATTGATTTTCTTGAACGTGCCTCTGCAAAGCATCTTGAGGCTTGTCAGTCTCATTTTCCCAGCGTGGCTGTTTTCAGTGTTTCAGACACAGTCACTGTGGTCCACTCTACTAGCGGGGGGCTAATTGCTCGCTATTTGCGCGTCTCGATTTTGATTCATGGCGTACGGTCCCGTGTTGCTGCTGCTCTGAACGAGAACGCGATGTCATGACACCTATTATCTATTCTCTGTCTCTTCTCTCTTGCCGTGCGCTTCACCCTCTTCTGCCAGCGTTTGCACGCTCTCCACCCACATGCCAACAGGCATATTGATGGGATGTAGCTTCTTCATATTGAGAAGAAGTGGGCTGTATCTTGGCTTGGAGTTCTCAGTCACAGTACGGTGATCGGCATCAGATCATGTTTCGTCATCCGCTTTATTTGTCATTAACCTGCTGTCTGATTGGCATTTACCTGCAGTTTCCACCTTATAAAGCTGGACTGTGTAGGCATTTGTTTTTTTCAATTCAACTAACTTGATATTAGGTCTTTTTAAATACCTTTACTAAACACTTTGAACCATGATAATAGAATACAGCAATCCCAGTCGTATTTGTACATGGGCATACATGCATGCTGCGAGTGTGGGAGGGGTTGGTGTGAAACACATTTCCAGTAACTGGTGTGTAAATCACACACACACACATCTTTTCTGTTCAAGTTTCTGTTTTGAGTCCAAGAAACAGATAATATCTGTTTCACAAGTGCTCACAACACTGCAGACCTGTGTTTCTTTAATTCATGTAGACAGTGCAGCAGTTCAGTTTTTGACTGTAAAGCATCATGTGCAGCAGTAAAAGAGGAAGGAAGGAAGAAGACAGACAGTCAGTGTAAGATACAGACAATTAGAAAAAGGTCTGTGCAAATATTTTATGAGGTATCTTTAAACATGGTCAAAAATATAGATACTTCGTTCATACTTTTGCAATACCGGTTTTACGTGTTTAAAATGAGAAGATCTCTGTTAAATATTCATTCAGTAGTTTGTAATGAAGCTAGAAAAAAACAGATTTTCAACCCAAGGCCAAACAGATGAAACAGCAGGGGAAGAAAACCAACTAAACTACAGGTTTCTGAATGAAGGTGTATTTGATTTGAAAGAATCAAATACAATTAATCAAAGACAGAAAGTTAATCAGCGACTATTGTAATAGTTCTATTATTTGGTAATGAAATAATTGTCACAGCCTTTATTATATTGTGGATTAGCACATAATTTTCTTTACTCATCTTGTGGCCAAATGGTACAAATTTCAAAAGTTTTTGTGTCATATTCTATTGGCTTTTCAGTGGAATCTTGCATGATTAAGCCAAGATTTTACTTTTTTTTCACTTTCACAGTAGAATTCACCTGTCACCAAGGGTGGCAGGTTATGCAAGAGAGAAAGGAGGATTTAAAAGGTTGAACATCAAAGTCATGCAGGTGACCAGGCAGGAAGCACTAGAGCGATACAACAGGTACTCCACATGTGACAGATTTCAATGGCCCTGTCCCTGTCAAATCACATCACCATTCAGTCTCTGAGTGAGCCGAGGCAGCAGGCATCAAACTCAAAAAGAAATGCAGGGGAGCAGGCGAGGCAGTGCCAGTACTCAAGTTTTCCCTCTTCCAGCGAGATTCAAAGTGCCTGCTGTGAGATCACAGAGCTCTGAGGAAGCTTGCTGTTGAAGCTCCTGTCAAGGCAGCTCTTTCAGGGCTACGCCCACTTATCCTCTCACTGTGGAGATGTATTGCTTAGATTTGGTCCACCACACAAACTGTCACTGTACACACACACACACACACACACACACACCTGCCTGTGTCTGTACAGGGATAAGTACTGACATACACAAGGGCTGACACTGACAAGAGCTGACATTGTCAAGAGTGAGTCAGAAAAAAGGGTTTTTCTCACTTTGCTCATATGCACACGGTTACTGCCAACGCCCTCCCCGCCGTTTTATACATATGGAAGAAATTGCAGCTGACTTCGCCCTCCGTCGGCCATCTCATGTTAACTGTCTCACCAGCAGAGTGAGCTGTGAGGCATAGCGTGGCACATGTTACACATTAAGACCACTGAAGTGTCTTCGCGTTGTCATCAAGTCAAAAAAAGTTCAGATGAGCTAAGAAACCATCTGAGTCTCTGCAGAGATTCCTTACAGTAGTCATGTGGGTTCCTTTGTTAAGCAAGTCGCATACCAGAATTCAGAGCTGTTAGTATTTTCATTTGAATTTGGTCTGTTAGAAAATGTAGTATTTGTTTTATTAGGACTTTCAACAGAACGTTTGCAGCCACTTCCTTTACACACAAACAGTAATAGTCCTGGAATAATCCCATGTAAATGTTTTGTGAACCAAAACAATTTTTTGAGATGGAGAATCAGGCTGAGAAGTGTATCATTGTCCTTCTTTGGTGAAAGTCAAAGTGGAAAACAATGGATTGGCACAACTGAAGAAATTGCAGTCCAGTCATTTCAAAATGTGGTTTAAACCAGATGACGAGCACAAATTCTTAAGAGCTGTTGCTAATTTTACTGCAACATAAAAGAGAAAACGTCTTTTTCTTTTTGTATGCCTGATGCTTTTTCAAGAGCAGATTTTTACACTGTAAACATGAATGCATATCCAGCTTGAGTATGCATGATGTTAGTCTTTATTTAGTTTGCCTTCTTCATACACTGGATGTGCACTCATGCCGTTCGTTGCAGTGGAACATGGCAGAGCAAAATCTTACTTACACGCTCATGTCCTCAGCAGAATTCCCTGTTCCACGATTTATCTGCTTGATTCTGTGCAGTTGTTAAGTCATGACGCATTGCATGCTTGTGTGTGTGCCGTGAAGACCCTCTCAGGCGGTCTGGGATCTATTTTGATGCGAAAACCACAGACTTGAACTCTTTTCACTGCTATCTGTTCCCCTAAGGCTCGGAAACACTTAGTAAAAACCTGGCCAAAAGAACTGGGAGTAAACACACACACACACAGAGTGATACAGCATACACTCTGTCAAACACATGCTGGATCGATTAGCATTTTTGAGGCTGCAGAGAAAAGAGAGAGAACACAAAGTTTATTAGAGGCTTGTCTCATACTCCCCCAGAATCATTAGCAAATGAAATCTTCCCCCATTTTCGGCTTAAAAATCAGCTCTTCTTTAAATGTTTTTCTATTAAATGCAGCGTGGACCTGTCAGGCTGTTTGTTTTTCCCATTGATTTTGACACAGGTAGTGGTTTGCAGAGCTGAGGGTCATACTTTATCCACCTTAATAACATAAATGCCTGCGACCAGAGACAGCATCGGAAAAAACCCGCTGTGGATATCATGAAGCAATTGGGGGATACCAAATGTGAAAACAAGTAGGTGCTGGCGGGGAGACGGTCCTTACATCTAAGACATGCAGCGGGAGGGGATGCATGTGTATAAAAATGAAAGTAGCTTTGCTTAGTCAAACATGGAAAACCTGGCAACTGTTTATCAGTAAAGCACAGGAGAACATGTGTTGGACCACACTTTTTTTTTTTTTTTTACAATGCCTTGGCCAATAAAGCAGTCAGGCCAATACATGGGCCAATACCAGCTCATTGCAGATACTGGTATGAGTGTATAGTGTATTTAGTTTAATGACAAATTAAGTTTAAGATTTTTACAACCAGTCTCACATAGTTGTTAGATATAATTTTTCCACCAAAGATGATTTTTATGTTCCACTCATGATGTATGTTGGTCCGAATAAGAAAAAAGTGTAATATTAATATTGTATTAATATTATGCTGTGTTCAAATGACATGTAGACATGAAATTGAGTTTTATTATTAACAACATACAAAGACATCAGTTGACCTTTTGCTAAACCCCACCACCTTTAGTTAATTTTGCTATGTCAAGCTTTCAGCTCTCTCACGATGAACCTCACAATGATAACGGTGGCAGATTTATCAGTAAAGTTCTCGTTAATATTTGAAACACTTTGTCCCGGAGACAGAAGTAGGCAGAAGCAGGCTTCTCATTTCTCGGCGGTGGCCTAGATTTCGCGGTCTGAAATGGAAGATCTTATCAGCCGCAGCGAGCAAATTAGGCGAGGTTAGCTCGGCAGGTTGGTTGACAGCCGTCTGCAGCGTTCTTAATGTGTCCAGCTGACTTGTTTTAAAACATGAATATTATAAAAAGGGATCTTATTTGTGCACTTGATGGCTTGCTAACAGGCTGAAGCTGACACGTTTGATCTTCACACTGTGTGGGTAATACAGCATTTAGGAATCTGAGATTGTCAATTTAGTTGGGGAAACTAAAATTCTCTAAGTTCTTTAAGACCCTTTTAAATTTGTTTCCATCGTTGTTCCTCAGAGATTTTTCTTGTACTGCATTTTTTTTTTAATCCCCCATGTATGTTTTCATCCAGAGAGGTCACACTGCACACCTGTTACTTTAGACTTCCTCTCAAAAGGAAGATGGTGTGTGTGTGATATAAGTGAAATATGCACGTTATTACTTGAACAACACCAGAATTTCATGTAAATCTACAGTCAAAATCTTCAAAGTCCCCAAGAGACACCAGCTATTCTTAGGCCGCGAATGTCAAAAATAGCCTTGTTTGAGGAAGACAAGCAGCTACAGTAGATGTGTGAAACTCCAGAATCTGACATCGTGTGTCAGAGCACCTCGGTTGACTGTCGTGGCCTCAGTTGACGTTCCCTCCAAAATATTTCAGGACACTACAAGCTGTGCATGTCTGAGTGTGCGCGCCTGTCTATCTCGGCGCTGGAGGGAGGGAGTCAATCACAGCAGCAGAAATCATCCCTGCGGGCGATCTGTCTCCACTCATGACAAGGCTCCTAAGGCACTTATCTTTCCTTCCCTGACTCATTCCATCCATCCATCCCTCTGTCTCCCCCCCTCCACCTCTCTCCCCGTCCTCTATCGCTCTCTCCGTCTCCCTCCCACGGTTTGTCTCGTGCCCCGGCGCCGCAATTAACTTCTCATCATCAAAGGGTGTAATGAAAAAGAAGGCGAGATAGAGAGTCAGACAGAGGTAGAGAAGCTGTGAGAGGAGGGAAGATAAGAAGGATGAAGCCGGAGGAGACTGAACAGAGGTGAAACAGAGTCTCGCACATACGCTGTGCATGTGTGCACGCATCATACACCTGTGCACACACTCGCAGGTTTTTTTTTTTTCCTCAAATACACACTCTGTTAAACACAATCACAAGCGCGCAGCCTGCACTTCGCTCTCAATCACTCACATTCCTGCGAGATGCAGACAGAAACAGAGAAAGGGAGAAGGAGAGGTATGATATCCCCCCAGGAGATTTTTTTTTTCTCTCTCTCTCCTCGTTCCTTGTTTTTATTTCTCAACCCTCCCAGTTTCTCCCTTCCTCTTTCACAGACACACACACACATTTGTTCACACCGGCTCCCCCCTCCTCCTCCTCCTCCTCCTTTTCTTTGAAGAACAAGAACTATTGCTGTACATGTAGGGAAGCTGCTCGGTCGGTATTCTCGTTGTGTTTTTTCACACACACACACACACACGGTTCAGAGAGCTGTCAACTGTGACCGCTGTTGAAAGGATGTCAGCGAGAAAGAGAGGGAGAGATTGAGACGAGGGGAGGGGGTGAAAGAGACGGTAAAGGAGGGAGAGGTGGGGGATGTTTGAGACGGAGGTCCCCGCAGAGGGCAGAGCGAGTGATGGCATGCTTGTTTCTTTGTGCCCGAGCAAACGCGGCAACAACAGCAGCGAGGGGAAGTGATGGAGGGGAAAATAGCAGAGGGTAAAAAAGCAGCTCAGGGGGGGAAATGAGAAGGGCCAAAGCTGCTAATTAACCGTGGCACTAGTGTTCAGCAACAGTGACATAATTGGCCCTAGTTGGTGGTCCTTGTTGGGGGAGGCCTCGGCGGTGGGGGCTGGCTCACACAAGCGTGGTTTGATTCTGACGGCACGTTATGAAATGTGAATAATTCATAATGTAACGTGATGGATTGTGAGCAGAACTGGGATAACTGAGATGCAGGTCAGAGAGAAGAAAACCTAATGTCTTTCAGCTGGATTCTCCCTCCAGTCCTTCCACATGCATTAACATCAGATTGTGTATTGTGGAAGTGAACTGTACATTAACTCTCTCCCTCCACAAATTTTCTAATTTTATGCTACAGTCCTTTTCTCTGTTGACACACACTGCTGGCCTGAGACGAGTGTAGGCAGTGGTGTGTTGGCATGAGTCACCAGCCAACCAACCACTAGTCAGGATTGCAGCGATAAGAATGTGATCCCTCACCAGCTTCCCACCACCTGCAAACACAATTGGCAATTTGATGTTTTGTCATCAAAAATTTGGCCATAAAAAAAAAAACAAATGACAAGTTAGTTGCTTATGCTAGTCATTTAATGATGCAATGTTGGTTTATTGGATGGTTGGTCCACAAATTTGGTTCAGACTGAAATACCTCAACAACTATTGGATGGATTGCCAAAAAATTTTGAATCAACATTGATGGGCCCCAGAGGATGACTGCTACTGACTTTGGTTATCCGCTGACTTTTCTTCAATCGCTACCATGATGTCGTTTTGAGTAAAATGTCTCAGCAACTATCAGAAGGACATCTATAGCATTGAATGGTAACTTTGGTCCCCTGACTTTGACATTGAGCTACATTATTAGGTCAAAATTTAGTTAAAGTTAAAAGTGTCCTATTCTTTGGTTTCTGACAAAAAACTGCAAAACTAATGACATTCCCATGAGCCTCAGCTGAACTTTGTGTTTATTCCTAATTAGCAAACGTTAGCATGTTCACACACTAAGTTTGTGGCCATGATGAACATTACCTGCTAACAGTGTAGCAATTAGGTCAAAGCACAGCTGCGCAGAGCCACTGACATAGCTGTAGACTCTTGGTGTTTTTTAAATGAAGGCCTCCAAAGACCTGCATGCATCTGCAACTTCATAACCCCAGATGCACAAAAAACAATGTATCTCCTTTTGAGAAATTACTTTAGCTGACCTGCAAACTTGTGGGGGAAACTCGAGCACAGCGACTTGTGAGCTCTGTAGGCCCCGTAAGGTGCTGAGCAAGTTTAGAAAAGGTGACACAATGACAGTGGTGAACTCATTTTAGGAGAAGCTGAACTGAAATGTAAATATATATGCATAGAAAGCATTTCTTGAACCCCCCCCAGCAGTCACAAGGACACACAACCCCTCCACCATAATAAAGGGAAAATTCACAAGGGGATCTTGTTCACGAGTGAGGATAAGATGGAGCGTAAAATTGGATTGGTGCAGCATTTGCAGTGATGCACTCATTGTACTGAACTGTTGCAGTAGACTGTTGATATTAAAGCATGTCCACTGTACCCATGAAAAAAATATAAAATGGAATGCTCTTCTATGTAATCTATTACTCCCCCAGGGCTGGCTGGATGTGTTTGGTAAGAGCAGCGCTGCCTGAGGTGATGTTTCACTGGCTTTAGGTGTGCCTGATTAGTCAGTTAAAAGCAAACACTAGAAAAGCAGCACACAGAAATAAAACGGTTCATCCAAGCAAAGCAGGGAGCTTATTGAAGCGGACATTTTAATCAGCTACCCAACAGGGGTGAGGCTGAGATGGTGTCGCCTCAGTTTTGGTGTGTCAAGATGGGTTGCGGGCAATAATATCTGCTCGTGTGGGCAGGAAGGGGAGGGGCAGGAGAGGATTTGAGGAGGCAAGGTGGTGACAAGGAGGGTCCGAAACAGCTGGCTTTGCATTCTGCATGAAGGGGAGGAATCAACAGCGAAGCAAATGACAGCCATTCACTGTGATCAAAGGGATGATACAGTTTCTCTCCCTGGATTCAGAGAATCACAGACAGACTCTCGGGCCCCCAGTGTTTTCACAGTCGGGCTCTGCTTTAGAAAAAAAAAAAGCTCAGTTGGCGGGCTAGCACGACTCGCTGCCAGGCAATGTGCCGGCCTCATGTTTCTTCTTATCTGCATCACATTGACTTAACATAAGGTGATGTGGCTCCGTGTTATTGTGTGTATTATTTGGAAACCGACAAAAACCTACAGTAATTAAAATCAAAATCAAACACGCGCACTTTGCCTGTTTGATACCTTTTGCCAAGTTGTTTGCCTTGTGCACCGGGCTCCACTGGCTTTGTGCACATCTCCTCCGCTTTCTAGATTACCATGCTGTTGACACAGCTTCCCAGTGCGATTCGCTGCGCGGGATCCATTTCACCGAACAAATTGGTGTCAAACATCTCGCTAACTCTCCTACCAACTACATAATCAATGGGGAATTCATGGTGTGAGTGGGTGTCATCTCTCCATCTGTGTCCCACTTGTTTCAGTACCACGCTTATCACAGAGTCGCCAGCCATCTGCCAATTTCTTAGTGCTCACCAATATTGTCGCTCAGATTTGTCATGCAGCTTGCACAGAAGCTGGTTACTCCTCCACACAACACCAGCGCATTTGCCAGTATGATAGATAAACATCTTGTTAACATTTACTACATCATTAGGAAAGCATATGCAGAATACTCAAATACTCAAATTTATGGAGATAACATGTGGTAATATGCATTAATAGTTTGCAAACCGGTATCAAGATAAGTAACATTAGCATTGTTTTACAAAATGTTTTAGGGATGCATTGACTAAACTAATGTCACCTCATTATTTTACAGATTTCATTTATCCACATTTGAAAGTAGCCTCTTTTGACTATGTAATATGTTTATGTATAGAATTACAACTTATTAGGGGTTTGACTTGTTTTTGTTTTTTGCTCTCTGCTTTTTCCAGACCGGAATCCGAGAGAGAGATGACCCTAGTTTTGTCCATGAATCCTTTCCTGGACCCAGAGGGAGACCCTCCGCTCTCCACATACCAGCCCATATGGGAATCGGAGCGTTGCACTAAGACCTGCCTGTCGAACCCTGCCCCACCGTGCAGCTCTGAAGAGCAATTTACACAAGGTACAGACACCAAGAACAGATGTTTGTTCATTCACTTATTAAAGCTTGATTTAATCTGGACCACAAAGTGTTACCGAGGAGTTTTGCACCACATCTGTCCAAATCAGTATTTGTCCTTCAGTTCCTTCCCTGTTGTCATACCCTTTAGTTTTCTAGGCAACATGCACTCCATCAGTCAACATGTAAGATTTGAGTGCAGTTAAACGTGCAGCACTACTTCAAGATGCTAATGGTGTAGAGCAATCAACTAATTAACACTGTAGCAGGTCAGCAGTAAGTGCTCTTGCTTTCATTACATTTTCAGGGTAATTTAAGGGTTAATTGAATTATATGAATTACCAACACATTACTAGTTAAATGGTCATTTCAGTTTCAAATGAACCAAAGAAACTTGTTCTCGCAGAATAGTCTGCTGCCATTTAGGCTGCTCTTGAGGCTAAGTTTCAACTTGAGCTTAACCAGCCAGCTGTTAAATGTAAAAGGTGTTCTGCCTTTTTTTATTAATACATCAGAAATTTGTAAATTTATGTTGTTTTCAAGCACAGTATATAATTACACTACATAAATATATTTACTATCAGAGTAGGATAAGCTTTGAATACAGTTAAATAAACCTAATCATATTAATCTTTGACTGTAGCAGATGCAAAGATGTTTAAGGCCTCCAAATAACCACCTATAGTTTATTGAGCTGTGGCCTCTAAATAACAGGCATTTTTGTATGTGCAGGTTAGGAAAACATACAATGATGCTTAGTGTCTCGTGTCCAACATGTAGTAATATTATCACGTCCAACAGTGCAGTTGGTTTATGGTCTTGTTTTGTCTCTCTGCAGAAACCCCCTGCAGGCGAGTTCCTGATCATGTCTCAGTATCAAGGATTGCATATTTCAAGAGGAAGTTTGTTGACGAAGACGACGAGCCTCCCTTCAGTTTCAGGACTTACTGCCAGACTGTAAGTATTGACACATTCAAATTCTCATATTCTGAGCACACAGTGTATAATGCATCCAATTCACTCTTCAGCTAAAATTATTGTTGAACATCATTTATCGTCATCAAATCATTTGAAAGATGGTGGTGACACTACTTGCTTTTTTCATCGTGATAATTTAAAATATAGAAGATAAATGCTACAACCAGAATACTGACACTTAAATACAATGGGAGTCAGTAAATATTGTGCACTATAGCCTTGTTTCATTCATTCATTGCAAGGAACCGTTACCCTGAAGTCTCAGTTAGAAGTTTTAGAATATAGTTATATGTTATATGTTCCTACGCTTGAAAAATCATTCTTTTTCAGGGTTTGTTTGCAGTTTAATTTGCGTTAATATCTCTTTGCTCTTACACAAGTTAGGCTGCTTTGACATTGAATGGGCAATGCAGACATATTGAATTTGGATCTTTTTTAACTAACTGACCAGGTTACACAGACCTAAGCTTGTCTTGTCCTTCAGGTTGCACCAGTTTTGGAGGAGCGTGCACATGTGCTGCGCCTCTCCCTGGAGAAGATGCGATTCATTGATGACCCTGAGGCCTTCCTCCGACGCTCCGTCCTAGTTAACAACCTCCTTCGGCGCCTGCGAGCCGAGATCCTGCTCCAGAGCACTGACTGGTGCTTCCCGCCCAACCCAGCGTTTACCTCCGGCCCCTGCGTCCCTCCACCCAGCAACAACCCTGCTCACCAGGCGCTCCACGGAACAGTACCCACCCGGATCTGCTTAGCGCCCCAGGCCGGACCGCCATTCCGGAAGCGCTTCCGGATGGTCCGTGGAGGACAGGGGGATCTACGCCCTGACTGTGCCCAGACATGCTGCTGCATCTACGCAGCGGCGGCCGCTGCGGGACACTACCTCCACCTCCCGTTCTCCATGTACGATGCAGCACTCTCCACCTGCCCGTCCACACCGCACTCCTCCTCCTTTTTTCAGCTAGCCAGCCATAGCAAGCTGGGGCTGACAGTGGCCATAGACGAGCATGATGACGAGGACGAAGATGCTGAGGAGGAGGAGGAAAATGAAGAAGAAGAAAGGGAAGAGGAAGAAGAGGAAGAGGAGGAAGATGATGAAAGTAGACAAGCTGGGCCGCCCCATGATGTTTTTAAGGACAAGTCAAGTCAGAAAAGTAGGACTAGGACCTTGCTGGGTCATGCACACACAAGGACAGAGGAGGACAGCTGCATGACAGATAGGGTAGAAGAGGAGGATGAGGGAGAGCCGGAGGAGGAAGAGGAGGAGGAGGAAGAGGAGCAGGTCGTGAGACCTTGTCAGTGGGACTCTACTGCCACAGAGAGGGAGCTCCACAAGGTCAGCTTTTGGCACCGCAGGGCTCATAGACAATAGAAATGACTTCCATTCTACGCCTGGTAGAATGAAAATGTAATGATGACGACAACTGTCATCAGTTGAAGATTATTTCTCCTCATAGCAGATGAAGGTGTGAGCTACCTACACTATAGTAATGCCAAGTCAGCTTTATTTTAATGGTCTAATATACTCCAGGGTGGCACACAGACAAACTCCACTCAACTCTGTTGCTAGTGTTAAGGTAAGATGAAAAATTTTTTTTAAAAAGTTCTTGGCCACTGTTGGCACTGGAAAAACAATTGTAAAGGTTAAGGTCACATATAGTTTGATCTTAAATCCCAAAGGTGAAGTGAAGCTTGCTATTGCACTGTCTCCAAGACCATTTTCAAGCCCCACAGCACAAAACTAAAGGTCTCAAGTGGGGCTTTACATTGGTGCAACGGTCTCGTTTCAGGACCCTAAACAAACCTACGAAATGAAGGGTTGTGGATTTGGGAGTGTGTGCTTCTGTGCGTACATGTACGTGTGTGTGTTTGCAGGATATGATGTAGCATTTTAAAACTTGATTTTAAGCTGTTCTTTTTATTACACATGGGTTACACGTGATTATGTGTGCCTGTTGATTTTTGTCTCAGGCAATGGCGAGCGACTGTGCTGCGGCGGCGGCGGCATGAGACTCTTCAAATGATTTTAAGAGACAACAATCATAAACATTGGAAATGTTAAATCACACTTTCAAGTGCCTTAGTGTTTTTATAGATACGTGTATATTGTGTGTTAATGTAATTGTTCTTGTTACTAAGTGGATATCTTGCATTCCAAGCGACTGCGTTTGACTAAAACAGGACACAGGCATGTAGTTAAATGCAGGGATTCTTTCAAATGTCTAACGAAACTTCAAAGCAAAGTCAATTCCCACACCCAAAATGTGTTCTGTTTGTTTTTACTTTAAAATGCATGTTTTATAGAGCTACCTGTCTTGACTATTCCCAAACTTAAAGCCAGCTTTCGAGGACAGTTGCTGAGTGTGTTCACAACCTCATTTACATTAGTTAGACTAAACCAGAAAAAGCTTGTTAGGGGTTTGGTTGGTCTGTCCACTGATGAGCTATTAAGATATTTGAATCTAAAAACATCGAAGGGATCTCGCACTTTGATGCTAAGAACAAAGTGTTGAAGTCTGTGCAGCATTTTAAAATGATTCGAATCATATTGCCAAAACGGATCTGCATGGTTCAAACACAACAGGACAGGGCAGGAGGATGAGATGTTATTTAGTGTTTTTTGTGTGTGTGTAAAAAAGAAAAGCTTCAGTTTTGCAGTCAGCTGTATTTGCAAGTTAAAGGAATAGTTCGACATTTTAGGAAATTTGTTTTTTCACTTTCCTGAGGTGAGAAGATCGATACAGAAGTTAACAAAATCTGTTTACTGGCACCTCTAAAGCTAATTAACACCTTGTATTTATGTGGTATAGAGTATAGTACATCTTCCTGGTGTCTCCACTGGGCGATCAGCAGCCAGGAAATTTCTGTGCTCGGCCAAGAAATAGTAAAACCACCATGTGTCATTTTTCCACTTTAGGTGTTAATTCAGTTAGTGAATTTTAGAGGTGTTGGTCGGCAGATTTTCTTACCTTTCTCATCTTACTGTCAACAAGAAAGCGAAGAAAGTGCGTGTCCCAGAATGTCTCACTATTTCTTTAACTATCTCAGTATGACCTGCCTTTGTTGATCCATGTGAGGCCTGAAGTTCTTTGACAGAGTGAAATCATGTTGGCTGAACAGCGCCAGCCTGTTTAGATATAAATTGGTGAGTATATATGTCATTTTAAAACAGACCCTGGAGATACGCCACACCTCAGTGGAGCAGACAGTCATAAATGTTCTGCGTGACTGAAAGATAAAAGGACAGATAAAATACAAAACCAGTTCTAGTCTACGTATATGAGCCTGATCTGTCACGATGGCATGATCAGTGGTTTCTAGTTTCTTGCTGTGAGTCCCAAACCAAAATTGTTAAACAAGAGTCTGACGTACCTTTAGGTGCAAGAATTGGACGGTCTCGGTTCCTTAGGTGGAATTATTCCTGCCTCGCCACTTTGTCCTATCTTTTTTCCAATGTACAAAATAACAGTTTGCATCCCTCAAGACTGTTTTGGCATCAGTGGCACATGTACGGCTAGAAGAGTGCTGAAGTACTTAAGAGAGCCAGCCTATTTAATTTCATCTCTCTAAACCCTAAATGATAAAAAACCCAGTAATCATCAGTGATATATTTTTTTTTAACAATGAAAAAAAAAAATTGACAAAGCAATATTTGTTTCTGAGACAAGAACATGTAACTGCATTGTCTGCAATTAAAAACAAACAAAAGAGCGAGTCTGCTCTGATAATTTTATGTGATGTTCTGTGACAAGTGTAAAGATCAGTAAAAGAAATGTTGAAAAACAGTCGTGCTTCCTCCTTTATTCCTTCGCGTTGCAACATTGCAGCTCACACTACAATGACAAGTGTGTGTGTGTATGTGTGTGTGTGTGTGTGTGTGTGTTAGTGCTCCTGCTTATTGTCTTGCATCCCATCCTGTCTGCTGTGCAGTGGAGTGCGGTACCACAGCTTATTGCACTCGCCAAATGTCTCTCAGGTGTCACTTCGCCGCTCAGTTCTTGTTAATCTTTTTGACATTACGCTCGGAGCAGTCACCTCCACACTCCTCCCTGCGCTCCCTGTCATATCTATTGTCCCTGCAATATTCTCTCGTCGTAGCGTTAAACACACACACCTTCTACCTGCATCCCGTACAAGCCGCAGATAAGCCAGGGACAGTTTAAAAAAACACACCCGCTCACTTGTTATTATGGCTATTAAAGATATTCTGTGTACTGCTATAATACGGCATGTGCTTACGCAGTACTGTCATCCACTGGCATTACTGTGCTTTAACTTAAATGTTACTTTGATCCAGTATTAGTGCTCGCTATGTGTGCCCTAATTACTGGATTATTTCTAATACTGCGCAGGTTTTGTGTGACGTTGCTGGAGATTGCTTGAAAGCAGCTAAGCCATTGTAGTACAGGCTGTGTGTGAATGTGTGTGTGTGTGTGTGTGTGTAACAGTGTGAAGTGGGGAGGTTAAATCACGGGTCTGAACATCTTGACAGCTCTGTTGCGAGGTGAGGATGGAAGATCATCTTTTCACGACACTTCTGCCGCAGGGGTGTGTGTATCCTGCCGCTCAGCCTGCCCCCATCTTTCTCCGCCGCTGCCTCAGATTCCTCTGTATCTCGTTTCACTGCGCTTGCTGTTATTGGACTGATTGTTTTTAATGGGAATGCTATTGCAAAAACAGACAAATTACAGTTTTCCTAAGAACAAAATTTAGTCATCTTAGCTGTTTATTTAATACCATACTGAGATGCAAATTGAAAGTGACTTCCATCCATTACTTTAATCTAACGATTTATATATATTTATTTATATTTCAAACCATTTATTCATTACTTTTAGCTCTTTCAGTCAATACTAATAAAAATTTTAGCTATTTCAATTTCTCCACTATCCAAATTCCCTGCTCACGAGTTTTCACACACTCTCAATTGCAACACAAAGGACTTAGACATTACAGCTTTATTTAAGTGCCTTTTTTTTCTAATGAAGTCATAATTCCAATTTTCTTATCATTAAATCAGCTGAGCTGCTCCACAATCTTTCCACAAACCCCCTGGTATCTGCAGAGGTACTCCCGGGGTACCAGTACACCTGGCTGGGAATCATTGTACGACACAGTAGTACATAATTACCATCACACATGATATCATAATTATTAAGTGTATAAACATTTACAACATGATCAGTAGTTTTAAAACTGACATTCAGAACATGTGGTTGCAGTAAGGGCATGTTGACCATTGTAGCAACTATTGTGTGTGTTGTGTGTGTGTATGAGAATACTGTATGTATGTGCACACACAACACAATGCTCTCTCGTTATCCCTTCACCCCTTCTTCCCTTGATGCCTAAGGCAGAGATGGGAACTTGCCAAATGACACACACACATGTTGTGTATCACACTCCATAGACATAATACATTCTCCTTTACGCTCACCTTAACCATCACAACTAATCTTAACCTAAACCTGATTCTAACCCTAAAACCAGGCCTTAACCCTCAAAAAGCGGTCTGGACCTATGAGGCCCTCGATTTTGCCCGCACGGCGACAGGAAGTCCCCACGGGTTGGTGCGCAGTCAGGTTAAAACACACTCACACACACACACAGAGACATGGCGGGTGCTGAGGAGGGGAGCTGTCATTTGTCAACAAGGAACTTTGGCAGCTCGCCGTTGCCATGGGAACTGTCTGTTGCCGAGGACTGGTTTTGCATCACAAGGTCCTCAAATTGGCTCCAAAGCCTCGGAGGTCCCACCCCTCCTCCACCCGACTCACCTCTTGCAGCTTCAAACATATTGTCAGGATTTTCTTTTCTGTTTTTTTCTTCTCTCCCTGTTCTGCTGTTTTCCACCTCAGACACAGAAATCGTCTGTTTCATTCCCCCGTCTGCTTTTCTCATTAGCAGGGACATTTGTATCAGCTGTTTGACTTACAGCTGCCGCGTGATAGATAGATAGATAGATAGATAGATAGATAGATAGACAGATAGATAGATAGATAGACGTTACAATGATATAAAACAGACAAAAGCAGCAAATCTTCACACTGGAACAAGCAAATGTTTGGTGTTTTTGCTTGAAATGTGACCGAAACGATGCATTGAAAATTGTTACGTTTTCCATCATTTGACTAATAAATTAATCAACTCATTGTTTCAGCTCTTGTTTCTGCCTTCATTTGTACTGTCCACACAAAAAAATCATTACTACCAATACTGGATTTTGAGATCAGAGAGACAACAGTATCCGTCTCAGGCCTCAGTCTGGACACATGAATGCTCTGCTCAGTGCTGCTCTCTGCATCTCTTGCATCTTTGCTGCTGTTGTGTAAATTATGCACGGACATCACATCATGGATCAAGAGAATAAACACTTGTTATTTAGCATTAAAAGCTGGAAATGCCTAATGCTTGCTAAATCATTGTGTGATAATAAAAGTGTATTCAGGAGCTTATTCAGTTTTCCTATACAGCAGCCCATTAATGACGGACCTCATAAATCACGACCAATGACTCTCCAGTATTGTACATAACAATACATGAGCTGCTTTGAATGCTGAAATGCTCTAGTATTATATCACTGAGACCCTGGCATGACCCATATTTTCAATCTGTGATATGATTGGCCCTGTTATTAGAAATTACAAACCAAACACCTGTAATCATTGGAAAACTGAAGGCACCGGGCAGTGTTATAGAGATCAGATTAAGGATCAGATCATATCAAAGACAATTTGATACGTGTCACCAGAACGCACAGTTGTCATCAGATAACAAGGACCACAGCACTGATTTGCCCTCCGCAAATGCTCACAGATTATTATGCCTGAATTTTCATCCATGTCACTGCAGCTCAAGCCCAACAAGTCGATCCCCATGGGATCAATTTGATTCAGCTTACATAACAACCGCGGCTCTCTGGCTGTTGTTGATGTTTCTGGGTCTCTCCCTCCAGCATAATGCGCCTGTATTTTCAGTGCAGAAAGAAGCTGTTGGTATTTGATAAACACTTGCAATGTGTAGGATGTCCTCAATCCCCGACTGTGAAGCAGCACACTCCCTTTCCCCCCACCGCTGAATCTTTCATGGTAGCAAGACAAAGTTGTGTAAGAATTGTGACTTGGAGATGAAAGAGATGCCTTTTATTGACTATGACACCTGAATTTGAAGATTTTCGGTCGGAGTCCTCAACTGAAAACCGGATCTAACAATAAGTTGTCTGTCTGGATTAACAATTCATTTTTGCTGTCCCACATCACAAAATAACAAGAGCCTGTGTACCTGCAATGCAAAGAGCTCACAAGGTTCCTTTCTTAGATTTAGTTCTTTAAAAGTTAAATAATTTAATCTTTAATAACAAAACAAAAAAAATTGCCCCAGTGCTCAAACTGATGAGCAATAATATCTCAGACACTGCTGATTGGAATAAAACCTATGTGTGAAAATAATGTGCATAATTGCTCCATAATAATGGCTAGTGGACAATAGCTTATAAGGTGGTTGTAGTGATTTACATAGTGTGCAAATTGAAAAGACCAGGAGCTGTCTAAATATGAAACCTTTGAGTTTTTCTACATTGATAAAAAGTTGTGTTCCATTTCAAAGACTGCCTTTTTAAATCGTTGTACGTCAGTAACTTAATCAGCAGACAGAAAAATTTAGTGACTAACTGCTGAACAGTGGCGCATTTAGCAGCTAAAGAGACAGATGTTTTTCTCAGACATTGCTGAAGACAGAGCTAAAAGGAGAGTGAATATGTGACTTACATTGAACTGATGAATACCAACTGATAGGTCAGATCAACTTTTAAAGGTGATATGTCTGTGTTGTGTTTGCAGCATTTACTTCCCTCAAGTGGCCAAAAAAAAAAATCCATGATGTCGCATGTGAAATGTTTCTTTGTCACAGTAGCTGAATATACGTTTGTCACTTTTTTTTCTCACAAAGAGACGCAACTGTCATCTAACCTCATGCTCAAGGTCGCAGTTATCAGATGTAACATCGGCTAAACTTCGGCAGAGCTTCATTAGCAGTCTTTGTGCTGTCTAGATAATCATTTCAGAAAATAGAGAGGCAAACCTAATTCGACATTCACGCCCTGTGACATTTATTTTCACCTCCCATCAGTGTTTAATCGCTGTTAGAAACAAGCAGCAGTAAAGGATCCAGGTTGGAGGTAGTAGTGGTATTAAGGGGAAACTAAGTGAAGGGTCACACCCTGTCTGAAGATTGATATCTTTGGCAACAATTCACAAGTTTCCTTTCGGGCCCTGAATCACCCTCCTTGTTTCAGCACGTAGCTGCAATGAGGCCTGACGGGCCGGCGAGAAAGAATGAGGTTAAACGTTGGAGGAGGGGAGAGAACGGCCTGAGAGCATCCACAACATGTCCTCCTTTAACCTTGTTCTATATCTGTCCTGCCGCATCCCCGTTTTTTCCCCTCCACACCAACTGCACTGTACAACCCCTGGGATCTGGTGATAAGCTACGCATCTCTCCACCACTGGCACGCTGTCCTATTACCTCGAGTCATGTCCTTTCCCGCTCTGCACCACGGTCTATTTGACTGTGAGATAGATATGGAAACAGGAGGGATGGAGTGACAGAAGTATGAAAAAGCGGCATTAGAGGAAGAGCTGGCAACCCTTGATGTGAGGATGTTATCTTTGATCTAACCCTTTAAGTCTTTCCCTGCTTCTAACAACCGTTTTCTCTCCTAACTTTTAAATGTCAACCCATTTTTTCCCCATCTTGGATGCATTTATCACATGAGGCAAGCCAGGTCATTTGTGTCTGATTAATGCCACGCTCATGGTCTCTTGGCTTGTTGTCTCTGACCCAAAGCATGGTTTGACTCGCGAGGCGTCGTGTGTGATTTGAAGCGAGCATGAGCGGTGCAACCGAGCTGAAAGACGGTGCAGGCAGAAGGAATTCAGCGAGGCACTTTAACAACACACAACACTGTAAACGGTCTAACATCTCACTTTACCTCCATCGCCAACAAGACCGCAGCATTCATAAATTCAAAATCTTCAAAAAAGTTGCATGCATTCATTCCGATACATAGGCTCAGTGTGCAGATGCAGATAAACTCTGGATGAATAACTAGGTATTTGAATGGGCTATGAAATCAGCAACATATTCGATCATTTTCAGACCATTAAAGAGCTTCAATGAACAGTGACTGAAATTCTGTCTTAGATCACATGACTACAGCAAAGCCACCTCCATAACTGAGTGATCAGCTGATGAAGATGGTGATGGTGTACCTTATGTTGCTTTTCTTTATTTTTTCCAGACTACTATTTCCGAGGTCAAGAATTTTCACACCCAAAATTTCTTAATTGAAGCAAATCCATAAATGTATCAAAGTAAAAGGTTTTGAGCTAAATGTGGTTTGGTGAATCAAACATTGTGTTAAAAAAAGGAGCACACCACTATTTGCTAAATCATTTTTGATTTGATCATAGCGCACGCTTGCACGTCTCCAAAACTCTTGCTTGCTTTTCTGATTTATTTACAGCTGAAATGTCCACAGAGATTGTTTTTTTTTTTTTCACATGCAATTTAAAAATTTCACACACAATTCATCCAACCACCGCTGACTGTATCCAGATAAGTGTAAATAAAGATCTCTCGGCCTGCCAGCCTTCATCATATTAAAGCTATGACTCAGATCGCCCTCTGAGTCATTTCTACTGCTCCTCATAGCCTCAAATAACCTGAAACTCCAGACTCTAATTGGCACAAAAGCTCAATTTTTATTAGCTGGCCTTTTTGTCTCCTGTGTTTTTGTGGTTGCTTAAGAATCATGGTTCCTGGTGTAACCAATTAAAGTCCAGACAAACAAGTAGCTCTTGCATCAGGATAGGTCAAAAGTACATTGTTAAACCTTTATAGTTAATCTGGAGAAAAACCCAATGATGTAAAATTGTCATTCCAGTGTTTAACACTTTAATTTATTTTAGAGAATCTGTTAAGTTACTTCGAGTCTTTGGGTTGATGCTCTTTTTCCTTTAGTCATAATAAAATTGTTATGAATAAGCAGCACCAATGAGATACTGACGTACAATCTTCTTTTCAGAGCAACTTGCATCAGTTCTTCATGTAATTTCACTTCTACACAAACAGCTACCTTTGCATTCATTTGAACTAAAGGGCAGGAAATGTACGCCATTTAGCGTTATCACAGTCATCACTCCCACTCATAACCAGGGTTTGATTTTGAGCCATAGAGAAAATACCACCCACGTATTAATTTGCCAGTGAAAAAGCTTTTAAAAAGCAATGTTAGCAAAAGAAAAGAGGAAATAGATTAAAAACAGCTCTAATGTGATTTTCCAGTGGCTTTACGAACTGTATCAACAAACTGCTGTACAGCAAAAAAAAAAAAAACGGGGGGCTTTGTTGACAACATGTTCTTCGCGTTCAATACAAAACGCAGTTTGGTTAAATCAAAACTAAATTCCTGGCCTTTTCCGGGAACACAAATCATGCTTTTAATTTCCAATAAAAGCAGAACAGAACTCATCTTGGCAAGGAGAGCCAAACAGAATAACTTCCCACAGTCCAAACAAACACAATTGGCCAATTTTATGACAAAGGAAGACCGAGTTTTAACCGCAATGCTAAATTTATGGAAGATGGTAGTTGAAACAATACCAAAAATGCCACTACAAAACTTTCCTCTGGTAGTATAACTACATAGCAACCACACAGTTAGATGGAAACATTTAGTCTGTTCAGTTAGGAACTTCGAGAAGATGACATGTTGCAGAATCTCAATGACAATACAACCGACTGACACGAAATATAACTAAGCAGCATGCAGTCGTTCATTATACTGATAGAAAACAATGAGCCTCGTATGGTCTCCGGGCCTGTAAGAAAGATCTGTGGAAGTTTCCAAAGACAAATCTGCAGCTTGATTTATGTGTTGCGTTCTCCAGCGATCAGTCAGTCAGTCAATCTGAACGCCTTTGCACCGACAGTGAAAGAACAGATTCATTACTGTCGGCAGTCGCCCCCTCCAACAGATGGTAGCCTTTGTTAATGTGGAAGTTATTCAGTCTCAAAACACTCGCCTTAAAACGGGTTATGACACAGGCTTTGGCAAAAAAAAAATAACTTTGTCCAGCCTCCACAGTCTGAAGCTTTAAGTGCTGTAAATCTATCCAGCATTACTTGCTACCCTCTAATTATATATCAACAAACTTGCAGACCGTGATTGCTGGCGTTGATGAAATAGATCATTTGAGAAATATCTGTAACGTGAAATTGTAAAAGTTGAATTCCAGCCAGCAAATAGGATGGAGGATACCAAGACATCTGTGGGCTGGCAGGTGACAAGACGTGTAACCAATCAATCTATTTAATCTGTTTGATACATTATAACATTACATACATTATTATTTCAGAGGAATTTCACTGACTGTTTCTAGGCAAAAGCTGTGAAAAATAAAATCCTGTCAAACATCACTTTTTTTTTCCAGATACTTCAAATACAATCCAGATTAGTCTATATAGAAAATAACCTGTAGAAGGATTTATAATAAGTTATAAATAAAGTTATGTCCAAATTCTGTTTTAGTCCAGAAATTCTTTTCTTTTTCTGTCCAGATTGCCTTGAATTTTGGTATTTACATCCATAGGTCCCAGAGAATCTTCCCTAACTATTTTGGCGGCCCCTTGACCCTTGACTCCTGTTTCTGAAATTCCCTGTGACCAACCCAAACTGCTCTGCTAAAAGCTAATGGCAAGACTTCAATGAAATTTGCCATTGATATTCATGGACTGTAGACTCCTTAATGTTTTAGTGACCTTTTCTCTGCAACATCCTGAAGCCAAAATTTCCCCTTTGTGCACAACAAATTCATTCAAATCACTGAGCACATTCATGGTCCCCGAAGGATGAACCATAGACATGTTGCAGGCTTAGTGTAGTATTATCCGTTTTTACCAGGTCAAATTGTCTTTATAGAGGAGAAATATTAAATGCTAATGGAAAACACTTCTATGAATAAATGAGTATAACTTTTCTTTACTTCAAGGGGAGTTCACCACTTGACTCACTCTATAATGTTTAATGGCTTGGAGTGTAGCCTTTACCTAAATCCTTCCTTAACATTTAAAACCTGTGGAAACCTCGAGCTCCTGCAGGAGTGACCTGCCAGGAGGAAAAACTTCTCTCTATGAAAATTTTATGTAATGATGCCCATACGCGCGTGTGTGTGCGTGTGTGTGTGTTGTGGCAGGTTGTGCTGTACTGTACACCATTAGGAGACCTCACCATGTGGCAGCAGTTAGGAGAATGAGTGCAGTTTCACTAGCGTGTAGAAATGGATATCCACCCTTCGCCCCCACCCTCCCCATCTCCGTCTCTTTGGGCGAACACTTCACCGCTCTCTTTGGGACCCACAAAGCCTCCGAACAATAGACGCAGTGTACTCCGGACTGTCACGGAAATCACCGCAGCGAGAGCTCGCCCGCGCGCGTGTGTGTGTGTGTCTCCTTTGTGCATACAAGAGTTACACCTACCGCATGTGTGTTTGCGTGTGAAAATGACATCTGTATGTTCATTTCTATATGTGTGTGCGCGCAGGCTGTGCCATTTCTCAGAGAACTGAAGATGCATTCTTTGAGCGGTGGGTGGCCCGGGGAGGAAGCAGAGGGGCTTTCAGAAGGTATGACAAGGTCGCTGTTTAACTTGGAGAGTCTGACTGTTTATTTCTGTCTGTGGCAAGCTGGCAACACTCTCTGAAATGAACCTGGAGGACCACTGGGAGGAAAACCGAGCCCAGGGCATGAATGGCGAGTTGGGCGGAGAGGTAGAGACAGACAGACAGAAAGAGAGGGAGAACTCACACACCAAAAATTCTTAGAGTCTCACTGAAGAAAAACAAACCACACTAAGAGGCCTGAGAGTCGTAACTGTCATGACTCCGTGACTGCATGTCTCTAAAGAACAGTCCCATTGACAAACCTCGGGATTACACCCACTGACCGTATGTTGGCTTTGTACATGTGTGTGTTTCCATTGATGTGTGTCTGTGTGAGTGTGTGTGTTAGTGAGCGTACAGTTGCTTCATGTACAGTAAGGCCACAGTTTATTGAGCTATAACTGGTGATGTGGCCAGACAAGCTACAGCAGGGAGGTTTGGCTGACACACGCAAATGTTTCATCAGGTCAAATTACAAACTGCAGGTTGTACAATGACAGAAAATCTTCTCTGTGCACAACAACGGACGTGTCACATCTAGATTGAAAACCTAAAGTGCACAGATTTGCACAAATACTGAGGTTTTGACATGATGTAGCCCAGTTCCTAAATGGTCATTATGAATGCATGGTTACTGCTTTCAAACACCTACTGCATCCTCTGAATTTTACCACATAATAAAAACTTGCCTTTTTATTCATCAGCCAAACAGAAAATTAAAAGCTGCCCTCAAAGGATCCCATCATCCCTTTTCCACTGTCCATAGTTAATCAGTGTTTGTCTAATATCTTTGGTTTTCTGACAGCAAAGCTTGTTTAATGTGCAGGTTCTTTGAAGTTTAGGTTCACATTTCTCAGATCTGTCTCACACTCACATGTACAGTATATATGTGCACTGAAATCATTGCTGGTCACCGTAATGATTCCTCAAGTCCAGACTGGCTCATGAGGAGATCTTATTCCTAATGTGATTCCAATATAGGAGATGAGGGACAAAATCCACTGTCCTCGATCTGTGCAACGTGTTCAACTGAAGCTAATATGAGAAATAATTATTAATAAGAATTCCCTCTTTGAGCAACTGTTCCACCACTGCAGCAACTTCATCTGCACTTTTGCACAATTTAGGATTGTCGATTTTGTCCCATGTCACTTCTACTGGACTTATTTTAGGACGAGAGGAATGATTGCATGATTAAACCTGAAAAAGTGTGAACTTATCCTTTAACGTCCTGCCATGTACAGATATACGACTGCATTGTAATTGTTGTTAGCAGCTTTGAGGAATATACACTACTCCTACACATGACCTGGTGTAGGTGCACACGTGTTTTTTTTTTTTTTATTACCATGACAAACATGCAAACACAAGTTGAGTTGAGAAAATGCTTGATGGCCCATCATCTTGTTTTTATGACTTTTTAATGAAAATGCTCATTAGCTTTGACCTGGAAGTGAAGGGTCATCCTGCAATAAAGCTCTAAACTTTTATTGCACTTACAAATCTGTCTCTGCATGTTCTCAAATCTTGACTTGCAGATTAATTACAGCCTTTGTACATGCAATCTGTTTGTTACGAACGAACCATATTCGTTTCCGTATGTTTTCGTGTGCGTGTGTGTGAGCTGGTGAAACTGAGAGGAACTCTGTCATTTATTTGTTTCGGGACCCAAAACAAGCTGAGCGTTGTCCAGTCGCGGGCCTCCAGCCAGAGTGCTTCCTTCACTTGCCAGGCTTTATTGCTCTTCAGGCCCTCTCTGCGCAGCAGGAGGATGTTGTCTGTTTCTTCTTTCTCTTACCGGCCCCTCTCCTCACACACACACACACACACACACACACCAAGTTCAGACAAACACACACCATTCATGTGGGAAAGAATGGACCCAGTCTGGATTAGGCTATTCCCCTGCGTAACACTAGACAGGGCATTCAATATCTCTAGCCTTCTCTGTCCAAACAGTGTCTTGGCATTGGCTGAGTGGAGGGCTGGAAAATCCCAGAGCTGCTGTTGAGTTTTTGGTGTGACCCACTCTTTTATTATAACGACTCTATAAATGCTTACAGACCTTCGACTTGGCCCGTCCTGAGGAGGGATTTCAAGAGAGACCCGTTACGCAAACACACAGACATTATGCGCACATGACGCCAGCGGTGGGAGAAGTATTCAGATTCTTTACCTAAGTAAAAGTATCAATACCACACAGTGAAAATACTCCACTACAAGTAAAAGTCCTGCGTTACTTAAGTAAAAGTAAAAGTAAAAGTATGTAAGTGTTATCAGCAAAATTTACTAATAGTAGCATCAAAGTACTCTAAAATGAGTATCATTACATGTAATGTTTTTGGCTTAATATTACTGCAGCATTAATGCGTAAAAAGATTTTTAAAAGTTTATTTAATTTAAGAAGGAGGAGAATTGTCTCAACCCATGAAGGAACACTTTTATCAGAGTTTATCAGAAATCTTCAAATTCAAAATCCCTGCATTTGAGTAAGAGTATGAAAAATTGTAACCTGAAAAGTAACTAGTAACTGAAACTGGACAAAGTTAAAAGAGATATAATGGAGTAGATGTATAAAGTTGCAGAAAATAGGAACTGTCAAATAAAGTACAAGTACCTCAAATTAGTACTTAAGTACAGTAAAGAAGGGGTAAACATACTCAGTTACATTCCACCACCGCCTGACACATCACAGTAAGTGTACAAACATACAGTCAGGGCTTAACCCTGACAGAGGTGAATATACAACAAAACACACGTTCAAACAATCTGCTCTTTCACTGTGTCCACTTTTCTCATCAGGAGTCAAGCAGTGGCAGCTGGGAAACAGACAGCTGGGACTCCTTAGTCCTGTTCCTCTGCCTCCACACACACGCTCACACACACACGCACACACACACACGCACACACACACAGGAGGATTGAAAAATGAGAGCCAGACTCTTAGTATGAAGGAATCACACACACACACAGACACACACACACACACATAAAAACATCATTTCTCATGCGCCCTGGAAAGAAAACGATCAGTGATGTGGGAGGAAGAAGTAAAACGAGGGGAGAGGTGGAGGAGAAAGAAAGCAGTTCAGGGAGTTTATAGCGAGCCATCAAGCTCGACAGTTTTTTTTTTTGTTTTTTTTCACGTCTATTGTTTCTGCAAGCGCTGCGAGGCTAATAGAGGCTATCAAAGCACTCCGAGGCCCTCACCTCGTTGAAGTGTGTGCTGCCACTTAGCTCGTGCTCAGGCCGGCATTGGAAACTCAGAGGAAGACAAATAAAAAGAGAGGTGAAAAAAAAAATCAGGGTTAGAGTTTTTCTTCCTCCACTCCCCCTCCTCCCTTTTCTTCCTCTACCTCTAACATCTGGAAAATCATCATCTGGCAGCTCAGACTGGAAGCAACTGAAGCCAGTTAGATGCTGTCTGACTTTTCTCCCCCTTTCTCGGCTCTTTCTCTTTCAGCACCTCTGGATTCCTCCAGTATCTTTTTCTTTTTCCTCTCACTTCAACGGTTTTACCTCCGTACATGTTTGCTCAGTCCCCCCTCGCTTTTTTTCTCTTGAAGTTTTTGTTGGACGATTTGGTTGGAAAAGACGTGAAAGTTTTATTGCTTCTTGTTTCTCACCTTCTAGTCTTTTCTTTCAAAGCCCTTTCCTATTTTAAGAAAGACATCAGAGACGTCCTCCAGTGTTTCTCTCTCGTCTCCAAGAACTCCTGTTCTCCTGTTGTCTTTATATTTACATTTTTCTACTTTTAATCATTTTTTTAGTAAAAAAAAAAAAAACAAAAAAAGCAATGTTGCTGGAAAATGATCGTACCATAAACACACCTACTTCAAATAATAGTTTAGTTAATATTTTGGAAAATACCCTTGTTGGCTGTCTTGCTCAGAGTTAGATGAGAAGATCAATACCACTCATGCCCGTCCTCTAAATATGAAGCTATGTCTATCAAATAGCTTAGCTTAGCATAAGGACTGGATTTATTAATTTTCAACACAGGGGACATGGCCCAATGCCTAACCCTAATACAACTTTGTTACAGAGGTGGCTTGGTCTGGTGGTGTATTTTCAGATGCTACCGAATGATCATAGAAATATTATAGGAATACTACAGGCAGCAGTGTGCCTCTATGATCCTCTCACTTATCTGCGACTACACGCTGCTACTATACTACTATAGAGTGTATAGGCTACAAAAAACTCTGGTTTATTTTTAGTTTCTATTTTATTGGCCACATGACAACAGTGGAATTAAGCTGTAAATGCAACACTAACAAATTATCCCCTTATAAAGTTGATATGTGTGTGTTAGCAAAAAAAAGCAACGTTAGCATTTATTTGGAGCTGTGTTTGTGGTCATGAAATCCAATATTCACTCTCTCTCACCCCAGTTTTGGTCTTCACCAACTCCCAGGGGAAATATTTGGCTCTCTGGGTGCTAAATACTCCAAGTATGTATGTTCACCAAGTACTTTGCCAACTTTTTTTTGTACTGAGAACTGCTGCCTTCTGTGTCTGGAAGCAATGCTGATGAGGATGGTTGGACCTCTGTGGGTGAGAGTGAACCAAAGCAGTAAAGTTGAGGGCTGTAAAACCAAAACAACTTGCTGAAAGAGGCTAAAACAGCCTGCAGCGCTGAGGGGAACTGCAGTCAGGTGAGAATCAGCTCTTTGTGGGTTGGTCATTATGTACAACCCCTTTCACATTACAAACAGTCATATGTCCACTGTCTCAATGAAAATAGAAATTAGTGAAGCTTTAAAGAGTTGCAGTCCTTAAACATCAACACGGCCTTTCTCATGTAATAAAGAAAAGGAAGAGAGTTCCAACAAGACAAGAAATTGCATATATTGTTTATGTCTTGTTCTACAAACAAGTTCCCTGTAGTGTAATTTCACGGGTTTGAAGTGCAACAACAGAACATTGTGTCCTTTTAACCAAAAAATGTGCTTGAATTTCTCCAGACCTCGTGAGCTTTACAAGATGCACGTCTGGCTACAGAAGATTAACTCCAAACAAACTGCTGTTGCTTCACTTTCTTTTCCCCGGGAATGTCCCACCGTGCATGGAGAGTTTAGAAAGAGAAAATATGTAACAGCTGGATGACTGGGTGTACAGACGCAGGACTGGAACAGTCATGTCACAAACACTGTAGGTTTCTGAAGAGGATGTACGCATTGAAGAGTGGATTGCACCACCTATGTGGCAAATGCTGGGGCCAGAAAAATTCAAATTGCCTGGAGATACACTTCCAAACATCACACACAAAAAAATTCTCCTCAAGTACAAATTAATAAATGATTTTGTAACAAGAACATGTGGTATAAACAGTTATTTTCACAACTTCCCTCTTCTCTCCTTTAAAGGCTCTTTGGTATAATCATTATTAATCATAATTACTCATCTCCTTCTTTCCAGCCAATCCGTCTCTCTCTCAGCTTTCTGTTTTTGTTTGATTTGGCCAATGACGTGCTGTGAAAGCGATCCTCCCCAGTAAAGCCAGTCATGGTTGACCACTTTGACTCCCCTAACTGGAGCAAAGCGAAGCGGAGCAGCCACATCTGGCAAACGTTTCTCACATCTGGTTTGTGTATCAGCTCCTTGCACGGCCGTCTACCACAGAGTCTGATAGCATACCACGGAGACACGAGGCGAGATGAGCTCCAGACGCTCCTTTCCGTGAAAGCCGTGCAGGACGATGGTGAGAAAGTTCACGTCCAGAGGACTGCGTCCAGATGGACAGGGCGGGAAATGTCACTCACTGACAAAGTGTCAGACAGCGAAGAAGAACTTTCTAGGATTCTTTGAATTTTCATTTGTTGCCACAGTGTCTAGATAGAAGTTAAAAACAGGTTCTTATAGGTTTCAATCTTCCACAAAGAAGTAAAGTAAGACCAAAGTAAAGTGAATGCGGAGGCCTGTAAAGTAAGACATCAAGCAGTTTAACAATTACAATAAACAGAAGTGAGACCAGTGTCATTAAAATTAAAGGAGACATTTAAAAGTTGTTTAGATTAAGTTAAAGAATCACAATAGTGTAAAGATAAAATTTACCATGCAGAAAGACAAAAAGCAGAAGTTCACTAATTGAGTCTGGTCCTCATCTGTGGGACTTTGACTGTTTTTCAAGAGTTCCATGTAATGTAAGACTGCCCTCTTGTGTCAAAGCTGCATTCTGCTCATAGAAGATGATTTTTCTGAGGGTATTAGGATCTGCAGAATTTTGATGGAATAACAAGGCAATTACCGTCACATAATATCAGGAATGTGAAGAATGATCTCGGCTCTAATTCACAGTTGTCATCGGCTGCTTTGGCACAATTGTCATATGAAAATCACGATTCTGAAAAGACTGAGGCAAATTCTCACATTTTAATAGACCCAGCGACGCTTTGTCAGCCCCTGTGATCGATATGGATTAAACTGCTTTTCTAATGAACAGTGTATAACTGTATTGTATAAGTGCTCACATGCAAAACAAAAGATTTTTGTGTTGCAAGAACAAATATAAGCTGTTGAAATGATGCTGAAGACGCCTGACAGGAAGATTTCTACAATAGTTCCAAAATTGCACACATACATTTGTCTTCATTGTACAATGCCAGACTACAGTAGCTTATAATATAGTAGCACAACACAAAAAATAAATATGTGACAATCAGGTTACTTATTTCAAACATTTTTTTTTATTACATGCAAAAAATTCTAATAATCATTGTCAATTATGAAATTTTTTACACTTTTGGTTTTTAAAGAATTAGCAACATAAGACCATTCTGAAATAGTTTTATCTCTCCATAAACTTTCAAACCCACTCAAACATTCAGCCATTCTTACCACATTCTGAACCTACTGTTTATCTCAATCACAAACTACCGAGCATGTTGTTCTACAAGAGGCACTGGCACAGCATTTGAATGCACCATGCGGTCTTGCTTAGGCAAACAGCAGGGGTAGTGATGGTATTTGATTTCTCTCTGGTAGAGCTCCTTTCTCATTCCGAGGAAAAGCACATTTTTCATTTGGTATCAAAGCTAAAATGTATTTGAACCTCAATGAAAAAGCAAAAGAGATGATTCTTCCACTGTGTCGCTCTCATTATATGTGTAAACTCAATTCTTTGAGACATGGACTGTGCAATACAATTAAATAACATTCAAGTTTTTCTGACTTTTGAGGGAAAAAAATGATTGCGCAAAACACCCCCCCAAATTTTCACTGTTCAAACATCTTTGGTTAGTAACACAATTATATTTTTTTGTTGGGGTTTTTCCTAGTTATTACTGTAATGCTTTTTGTTGCATTTGAACCAGTTTGCTCAGGTTAGAGACACTTTTTTTGTGTGTATTCCAAAAGTGATTCTGTTAGTAGTTTTGGATGAATCCTCAATAGGACTTAAGTTTTTATTGTCACTTATAATGGCTGCCAGTTGTAGGTTCATTAGTGGTAATTGCCAGAAAAGGTAAAGGCTGTTTTTGGCTCAAATAAAGTTAAAACTTGATTGTAGAGAAACTAGAAGTCAGATAAAGAAACTCTAAATTGCCAAAAAAGGCAAATTCCATTCAAACATGAGAAGCCTTGAGCCATTCTCTCAATAGCAGCCTTTAGCGGAAAATCTCTTGATTATTTCTTGTTTTTCAGCTTCAGAGAGGTCAGAGGTCATTTAGGTCTGGAGCTGGTAGGGATTTGGTGACATGGTCAAGGACACTTCAGGGTGGAGGAACCCTGACTGGACTGAAACTGTCACTTCCAACAGGCTGACCAGGCCTTTTAAGGTGTCAGGGTGATTCACAATTTTGAAGGCTAATGAACTGAAATATTCTGCCATCGTGTTGTGTTTGTCACAGATCTGTCTGAACTTACGGCAGTAGGTCAGAATGAATCAGAATCACCTTTTCCTCCCCTTTTCCAGCTCAGAAATACAAATAAACTTCACAAACCACAGATGCTTTATCTGTGTTTTTAAGACTCTTGTGGTAAACTCACAAAATACAATTGTCTAAGAACATATCTTAGCAATTACTGGCGATCAATGTCAAGTATTCCATCATGAGGAATATCGCTAATGTACAGCACCATTTTGAAACACGTTTGTTGTGGATAACGAAGTTCAGAGAGATGCAAGCAGGGAGGAGACAGAGATGAGGAATACACAAAAGCAGCACGCAGCACATTGGGAAGATATGGGCACAGCAGTGGTCCAATGAATTTGGAATAGATTTTTTTTAAACTAGTTTTGACACTTTTTCGACTGGTTACTGTTTGGAAGTTTAAGGAACATACGTCAATAGAGTCAATAGAGAGATCAGAATCAACCAATTGTTCTTAGTGAAGTTAAAGAGGCTCTGTTGCTTTAACATTTTAACACACATCATTTAAAAAATGATTAGAGAAAGCAAATGTATGAATTACAACTTCACAGGCGATAAAAAAAAAAGCACTGACAGTACATTTTCTTATATAATGGTGATAATGTCTATGCCATCTCCTGGCACTGCCACCCCTTGTGTATGCTCAATGTCAACACTGGACACCGCAGTAACAAACTATCAGGAGGTAAAGTGACCAAAGAGTCAATCGACCAAAATCCTGTGATTTTAACCAGTAGATTCTTTTTTTTTTACATGAAATCAGAACATTATTTTTAAAATATTTTCAAATTGAAATTCACTCACATCTGGAGGACTGTAAGAGCATGTTAAAGAGAGAGAAAGAGATTGTTTGTGTAGCACACGGGGCTGTTAGGCTGTCTTCTTACAGACATGGATGAAGTAGCACGGGGCCTGGCTCTGGCCAGCGACGTAGGTCTTGAAATCGCCGTAGACGCTGTGCTCCATTTTGCCGTTGAATGCCTCCTTCAGCAAACCTTTGAAGCTCTCCAGACGATGAGGGTAGTAGGACAGACGGAATTTACTGGGGAGGACAAACAGAGCACGCACACATCAAAACTCGTCCAACCGCCCAATAAAGGTGCCTTTTTATTGTGTCTAACGTGTGCTGTTGAGAGAGTCCAGAGACCTTGACTGTGAGGGATTTCAGAAAACAACGTTATACAAGAGGGTCTTCACAACAACTCTCTCACAGAGACTGTGACAAATATCACATGCAAAACTGTTCACTAAACACTAAAGAGAAGGGAACATTTTGTTTAAAGGGTTGTTCAAAGGCTCACACATCTTTATCACTATATCCTGACAACTGCATGATTTGAAGGTCCTTGAAGACTCAAACCTTGTTAACCCAAACTTCCTTGGTTCTAGCGAGGAAACTTTTATGTATGTTATACCCCACTGTAGCTTCCCCTTTGCATTTCTGAGTACTGTATGAGCAAATATGCAAAAAATTAAGCAAAATTTTTGATTGGATTTTTCAAGTATTCAATTTGCTGAATTAGCCATAAACAGAAATCAATTTCTGAGCCATTAGCAACTGCTAAATTAATTTTCCAGAACAAGTAATCAAGTGAAAAACTAAAAAAACATGGTTTACTAAAACTAAGAACTCTGGTTTAAACAATAATATCCCTGAGAGAGGCCTCCTGCTATGATAGGACACCATGAAAATAGTTGTGTTTTGTGCTCAAACTTCTGAGCGCTGACCTACCTGACTTCAGGTAGATCGTGGAGGGCGGCCTTGGGCACGTGGATGGTGTAATCCAGAGTGATCATATGGGGCTTACTGTTGACCCACAGCACCGAGGTGGAGATGTCCTGAGTTAGATCGCTCTGCAACACAACACACAAACACACATTTATGAAACATGTTGAGGAATATTAGCACCTTTGTCACAACCTTTCCTTATTTCTGCAGTAATGACCCAGAGTGAGCAGAGCTGAGGCCTGATTAGAAGAGAGTGAAAACAAGAAGTTGCTCTTACTCTTCCTGAGCACAGAGTTGGACAATGAGAGCAGACTGTGGGACTACGGCGGCATCAGAAGTGGATTTAGCTCTACTACGCGACTGTTGACTTAGTGTTCATATTTAGGCCTTCCAGCTGGATAGTTCATACTTTGGCTGGATTAAAGAATATGGAAGTTGTTTGGAGGAAAATGACGTAAATTAAATATGGCTTATTGCTTCTGGCACCTTCTGTTATGTCTTTATATGTCTATATTACATCCTTCAGCCAAAAAGATCGATAACAAATTGCAGGATCGATCGTTTAATTTAAATTTAGACGTCTGAACCTGAACATATGCTGCCATGGTGCCGCGATACTACATTAACAAAAATGTGCATTTTAGCTACAAAGAAGATGCTACACATCATTTTAAAATGCATATGTATGAACTCCGCTTATTTTTCCATCTTCAAAAATGGCCTGTTTCCCTCAGTCCTCCTGACATCATCCGTTAATTCTCCCTATTTGCCAAAATAGTCTTAATACCCGCACACATTTCCTTCTGTTTCTCTGGGGCCAATTTCAATGTAAATCTCACAATATCCGATAGGCTCCAAATAGAGATCTAGGTCTTAAACTCAGCTGCTGCTTTGGATGGTGTAAATAAACCATTCATGGAACAATGCAGTCTGTCCAACTCCTCGTCACAAAGCAATGACGAGCCAGACAGTGCACAAAGTTTGATTAAAAACTGCATTTTTAGGCACCATTCAGGCTGATGCTTTTGTTCTTCCTTGACATCTTTCAGTAGTCTCTTACAAGCTTGTAATGTGTTCTAGTTTTCTTGGGGAATCATTCCAAAAATGTACCTGTTTAACGTGCTGGAAAGGCTGTTTCATTTATAAGCGAGTGAAATAACAACTACATCGTCAAAAAAGTTGAGAAAAAACAATTAAATGCACCAGTAGATTCTTGGCATTGAGGCACCAGGATGCCCTCAAAAAAGCAAAACAACAACAGCCAACAGCACTATTCATTTTTTTAAAATCACACACAATAAATCAGGTCTTTATATAACTGGTACAACACTGAAACAAACAAATGC
The DNA here is from genome assembly GCA_025331565.1 of Holacanthus passer. NCBI lineage: Eukaryota > Metazoa > Chordata > Actinopteri > Pomacanthidae > Holacanthus > Holacanthus passer. The sequence continues at coordinate 1,749,058 of JAFREQ010000018.1, read as the reverse complement.
AGTCCTTGTTGCCGCTAACTCGCACTCTTTGCCTCGGGAGGATGTTTTCCTGAAACACATGGCGCCACCAACTGATTTATTTGAAAGCAAAGAGCTTCACTGTGAGGGATCCCCCTCTGGCTTCCCACCAACAAACGCAGGCAACACTGTTTGTTGGAGAGTTTGACTAAGCCAGAAGTGTAGTTACCAGGTATTAAACCCTGGCCACTTTCATTTTTATAAGACTCAAGAAAACCACCTTAATGAACAAGATGTTTTATGCTGAGTGGGTAGCTGACAGATTCTAAAAAAAAAATCCAGAAACCAAAACATACAAGTCAGTTAATTGTCTACTCAAGAAGAGTCAGGAAACAGTACACCAGCTGTGACCTTCAGCAAACCTTACACAGGAGCCGTGTTTTTCAGTTTTCCCTCTCACGTGTGTCTAACAGGCCGATGTGCTTCTATTTGAATCAATGCCGCTTTCTACACAGGCCATGTTAACGACTCACATTCAACTCAAACTATACACACATAAAGTTATTTTTTTAGGCTTCGAGTCTCTCTTCTTCTGTTTTACAAGCATAACTACTGAGATTGTGTGTTGGGCTCTGCTAAAACACAGGTGACCTACACTCAAAATTGTGCCTGAACACATCCTGTTCAGACAAATTGCGGGTGAAGCTGCTGCTATTTCGCAAACATGTTGTTTTCACTACTATATAGACATTGTCAGATACAGGGAACAAGGTTGGATAGGTCACAAAATAATCCTTTTACATGTCAATTTGCAACCCCTTGATCAAACTCCATTAAGTTTAGTACCTTATAGTAGATATTTTTGCCTTGTGGTGCCTGGCCGGTCTCCAGAATGTAGTCATAATTACGGTGGTCAATGATGAGGATCCCACCCGGTCTGACCATACTGGCAATGTTCTGAAGGGCCAACTTTTGGTCACTCTGGTCCCCTGAGAGGAATACAGCAGCAATAACATGATCATGCACAATTAAATCACACTGTTTCATTGTTTTGTTGGTGGCTGGACATCGGTTGTTTGTGGTCAAGTAAAATTAGTAGAAGCATCAATTTGATTCAATTCAATCAATTAGGCACTGATTGTGATCCGGAACTCAGATAAAGAGTGAAATGAAAAGGTTATTATAAAAACTGGATCTATCCCTTTATCTCTCATTTACCTTTAAAGTCTGGTAAGTGGGCGAATGAGTTGCCAAGGCAGATAACAGCATCAAAGCCAGACCCTGGTTTCTGAACATCCTCTGGTAACGTCAACCAGTTGGCCTCTTCAATCACTGAGGGTGAGAGGGAAAAGAAGAGGTAAACATAAAGAGGAACGATTTAAATATCATGCTCAGTTCTCAACATTCAAACACGGCCATTCAGTCTTAACAAAATGAGAAATGCCGCACCCCACTGGTCAAAAGCCGGTTCTTTTCTTCTCTCCCATCTTGACTTCAGTGCATACTTGAGCATTTTGTCGCTGGCATCCACGCTCACCATATTAAAGCCCTCCTCCACCAACATTATAGAGTCAACTCTACAAAAAAAAGAAAAACATATGCCCTGTAAATACAAGATCAGTATTAAACAACAGCTTAACCTCAAGCTCTGCTGGGCTCCATTTTCTATGACACCTGCTAAAACATTTAACATTTATTTACAATGGTGACTTGTACTGGCTTTATCTTATGTCTGAATTAATATGACTAAAATGTTCTGGCAATGACGCCTTCAACTGATAACCTGCTTTGTAAGAGAGATGAAATAATCTTGAGGTGAGGGAGGTTATTCAAATGTGATTTTGGCAGGAAAATGAGTAAACCAGTAGAACCAGTTTCTACTTCCAATCTTCAAATAGCAAAGCAGCAAAGAATTGTTGGCCCAGCCATGGGAACAACCAACAAATTTACCAAGCACAATAATCAAATCCGTTCCATTTTTATTAACCCTACACTCTCCCGCTGAACTGGTACAACAGCACCTCCACATCAGTGTAATGTAGTGATGATCCCAGTTCAGCAGCAGATCCGTCATTCCATATCCCCACTCATATTCAATGTAAAGGTGTCACCATACAGAGATAAGCGGGGAAGCTTCAGTCCACAACACATATTTTTCTATACGTGAAATTCTTCATAAATATTAGTGCACCATGTTTTTTGACACTCAACTCCTTTCACATTTTTTAAACATAGAAACTTCATTCAAATACCAAAATATTCAGCTCAATTAGGACACTTTCTTCAACAAATCTAAAAATAATCCACATCTGTCACGCTGTTGTTTTTATTCGACTTTTAAAAGCGCCCTCAGACACAAGACGTGCTGGGCATGTTGGGTAACAACTGGTGGATTGTGCTCCTTTGAAAATGTTAATGGTGAGTTTGAATAATTGTTAATAATAGGGATGATTTGTGAACTGTGCTGTGTTTGGTGCACTTGGTGTCACCTCGGCTACAGTTTCACGCCCCATTGTCCAATATTTTTTGAGTGTTCTGTGTGTCAATTTTGGTTTCGCTAACTCTGGTTGTACAGTATATTGGTCTCATCAGTTACTGTATGGGCTGTATTTCCACTCAGATCCACCTGTTATGCTGTTGTTAATGAACAAAATGAAATAACATGAATAGTATTGTCTTAACTCAGTAGTAGTGTGAAATTTCCAGCTCTTGGGAGGAAGTTCGGTTTGGACTCTTTTGGCACTGAAGTGTCTTTTGCGATGACAGATTTTCACTCTTTCCAATTAATGACTAGTTGTAAGTTAATAAGAAAAAAATTGCACAATGACGGAAAAATTCATACAACAGAATGAAATTGACACAAGGTCCACGTTAAAAAAAATAAGGAACAGCGAGGAGCCAGATTCATTGGACAATGACCTGAAAAAGGTAGCAATCTGCAATCATTAACAACAACTGGGTGACTTCAAGATAATATACAACAGCAAAGAAATACATAATAGTGGAACTACAGCCTCACAGTTGTATGTCTCCACCAACCGGTCAAGTTAAAGTTTAAGTGTATCTTTTGGAAAAATGGACTTGTGTGCTGCTGGTGGACTACAATGCTTCAAATATGGATGTTGCTGCAAAGAAGCTTCAACCAAGTATCACAGAAGAGCTATACAGTCACCACAGTTTCAGGGTGGGCACCCAAGATTAGTGTCACCAATTCAGTGTCTGACCAAATGTAAAATATGGTCACGATCTCTCCTTCTCTTCCTGAGTTATGGCATTGAATAATGGCCAGAAAAGTGTTTTTACCAGAACATTGTGATGTGAACACACTGAGGCTGACCTTTGACCTTTTGAATGTAAAATGTCAGACCTTTATCAATTTTATCCTATTAGACATTTGTGTAAAATTTTGTCATAATTAGCGTATGAATTCTTGACTTATGGCCACAAAATGTGTTTTAGTGGCAGCAGTGAACTTTGACCACCAAATTCTAATGAGTTCTTGCTCGAGTCCAACTGGCAAACGGACTCAAATAATCACATAACCTATATCTGTTTGTGGCAAATCTGAAGAAAATCCCTCAAGATGAGAAATCTTGTTTACGAGAATGGGACGGACAGACGGACAGCCAGAAAACATAATGGTTCCAGCCCCAGCCATCACTGTCATGGAGGCATAAAAAAATAACACAAAGCAACAGACGTAACAAACAAACAGCAAAAATACAAAGTACAACTCAAACTAAAACTCACACTTAAGTTAAGTTAAGGCAACATTTTTTTTACAAGCTTTGGTTAACTTGCATTAAATCTGAAGGCAAACTAAAAAATTCTCTATGGTTCATACCAAGGTAAATCATATGCAAGTCATAAAAACCACATCCTTAACTGAAAGCATGATCTGCCGATTCTTCTGCTCTTGCATAAATTCCCTCTAAATGTGATGACAGAACAACTGGAAATCCTGGCACCCCAGGCACATTTAGACAGCCAAAAATAGTGAAGCCGTTTGTAACCTCATTCCACTATGAGCGTGTTTACATCGCCCCAGATGGTCGTGCCACAGAGACATACTATGGAATGGGGTCACAGTCTGTGCGCTGGTTTCCTCCACACTGGATGAACACACACCACAGCCGCCAGCACTCTGTGAGATAGGAAGCTTTACGATGTTTACGTTTGAGGTGCAAATGATTACCAAGACTGGGGGGGGTCGTGATAAAAGATTATTAGCTCCATAATATTCATCAGCCAAACAGATGTGGCTGTAATGATAGCCCATTTGCAGATGGTTCCACTAAAACCATAAATCACTGAATGGATGTTTGAAATAAAATCCTGTGGTACATGCAATTAAATAATTTTAAAAAATTATAACATTGTATCTTCTGCGCAATTTCCCCCTGATAAACCCACCAACTGAGGTGAATTGAGGGGCAGGTTAAAGTATGTTGTCTTCTTGTCTGAGTTCAGCCGGTGGCCTTGGTGCTGTCCCACAGCACAGATACACTATCAGCAGTGGTAAACACACGGCAGGGAACCAGTCATAACTACCTGCAGCAACCTAGAACCAGCTCATCAACCCCTGCATCCGCTGTCTTGCACAAGTGACACTCAGCAACCAGAAACTGGTTTCACAAACAATACAGCACATCTTTTCAAGGGCATCTGAGTCTTCTTATCTGCAACATAAAAATTTTAATCAATAAGTCTCAGCTCATGGTCCCAGTCACAGACTGCAGCTGGTGGCAGGAACTGACACAGTGGCTGCTGCAACGCTGCACTTTCATTCATTACTCTCTGGCCTAATCCGGATTTTGTCTCCAGCTAAAAGGGTCAGCAGGTTGAAATTCAGGATTTGGGTTCTTTATCTATAAAGATAATCCAACTTATTATTATGGAACATAATTGGCCCTGTAATACCTTTACATAATGAATTATCTGAACCTGTGCACAACACACTGAAATGAATTCATTTGCGCAGGGTTAAATCTTCTTATACATGTCTATAGCTCCATCTAACAGAAATTACAAACTCCATATGAAAACCCTATATACTCTGCTTTGGAGCTGCATAACCTGTCTACATACTCATTCACAAACCTGGAGGGTCACTGTAGGAGGCCAATTCTGATCAGCATGTTGTATGAGAAATATGACACTATGACTGCACACCTGGTGTACAGTTGGGTTAACTCTGCACAAAATCTGGCATTGCAACTTTGGAACAGACCTCTTGTTTTACCACAGCTGTCTACGATATGTGTTGTAGTTGGAGGAAGTGAACATTTAATAGTTAAAAATTGAAGGCGAATTAAAGATTGGGTCGTGCAAACATAGGAACTGTATAAATATTTGGACTAGGAGTGTGAGGTTTTCTGACAACCGAGGGTAGGCGTTAAATTGAACACATTCTCAATGGAGTTTGGTGAGACGTTCACTGCCACGCCAGCCGGAGCTGAAACCTGTCCCAACCTGCCACGCAGCCTGACGTTACCCTGTTCCGCAGGCTACATCCAGCACCCTCCGCACCCCGTGCTCCTTCAGCAGGGACACCACCCAGCTCTTGTACTCCTGCGTCCTGCTCTGCGTGTCCCCGATGTACAGCTCCCACACTTTGGCTGCTTTCCCGTCGGCATACTGATCAGGAAGACCCTCGGCGGCCACACCGAGAGAGCGGGTCCTAAACACGCTGTCGACCGACATGCTGCCGCTGCTCGTCCCCGCCGCAGTGTTTTCTCTCAGCTGACACAGAAAATGATCAAAGTGTTGAGCAAACTGGCAGATTTACACGTGTAGGACAAGGATGTCTAACAGGTTTGATCTCCACACGGTTGTTGTTATTTATATGAACGACACAGGGGGACAAACTTTAATCCAATCGCACTGTGTCGTGTAGTGACGCCTACTTTCTGATTGGATGATGAAGGAGGAGAAGGCACTTACTTCCGGGTTAACGTTGACGGACATCCCAGACGCCTACAAATGGAGCAGTTTCTTAACAAGACACGCCCACTCTGCCTCTGGGTTGGCTGGGTTCAGTCATAAGGAGTGACGATTGGTTAGAATTAGGATAAGAATATAAGGTAAGCCAATCACAAGTAGAGTAGGGCGGGTCATACCCAAAAAATGCAATGGGAAGCATGTAGACGGTTGCAAATTACATATAGGCCTATTTTATTTTTACCTTAATTTCTTATGGAAATTGTGATTGATGTAAAAGTTTAACAAATTGAATATAGGGGTTATTTGCAATGTTATGCAACAATAACAATAATTAACTTTACTGCACAGCACTTATCTAAATGCAGAGTGCATCTATCAACATGAAAGTATGTAAGATCAAACCAATAACAGGAGGTAATACGTTGCAAAAAATATATATATATATATATATGAGGTTGCAACACACAGCAGCCCAACCAGTTTTTTTCTTTTTTTTTGTTCCCTCCCAAAAAGTGAACTCCTCCTGCTGCGATTGGCTGATTAAGTTCACAAACCACCACTTATTTTCTGGCTTAGGTGAGGTTATGTCAGCCACAACCGGTGAGATCCAGGTTGGGTTTGAAACCTACCAATCAGTCTTATCAATGCCACACTCCTATTTTACAGTATGTACTCTCTTAGTCACACACACATATACACACACACACAGTTATTTTCAGGACAACGTGAACAAAGGCAGAATAAGGTCACATGGCAGCCAACAATTCCAGTTGCACCAATACTAGTCTGGTGACATCTTGCTCAGTACTGATGCAGGCTGATTTTTCATGTCCAGCTCCTCTGTTTTTTTACAGGTTTAATTGGGGACACAGGCTTATTAATATGTGGATAATAAATCTAAAATAATAATATTGCAGGACAGGTGTGCAACTTAATCACCTGACCTGAATCCAGTTGAGTTTTCATTCTATTTTCCGAAGACCAAATTGTAAGGCTCAAAAAGCTCATCAAAGAAGTTATCATGATGAGCTGACTTGATTTATATTTAAGTTCACTGATGAAAATATTTTGGTCCTTGAAAAGCCTGAACAAATCCTCAAATTAAAGCTGACTCATAGTCACTGTTAAATTTCAATATCAGTACTGCAGAACAGAGTCAACACAAAGAACATATGTCACCCTCTTAACACTTCCTGCTGCTGACACCTTATTCACAATAATTTGGACCATGCCTTCATATATCTAATAATCATTGTTGGCTGATATGCTGTGCTTCTTTTCTGGGACAGAAGAGGAAACAAACTTATCAGACTTACTTTCCCCTCCTGCTTGGATAGATTACTGGAAGTTTACAAATGGGGTTTCTAGGTCATCTCAGAGTGGGTTTGGTTGACCATTTGTAAAATCAGGCTAACCCGCGTTAGTTCCCAGGAGCCATAAGTGCATATTTCCTTTTGAATTGGTAGTAATTGGTTACTGGTTGGTTAGGCGCTCTTGGATATCAAAATATGTCTCAATAGTAACATTTAGTGTCAGCTTTAGGAAACTGCGACAAGACATGGCATTAATGCTGTGACACTGTAAGCACTGACTTCTGCTGGCAGACTTGTGACTTGTGAGGACTGGTTCAGGTCTGTCTGTTTTCTGATGTTTCCTCACGACCAGTGAGGAGAGGATGGATTTTGGGGAGCATCAGATGAAGAGGAGCAGGGATCTAGTCAATTTTCAATGCAGAGAAAAAGTCTAGAAAATGTAAAATTGCAGTTCATTGTGGACAGCCCACAGGAAGAGAAAGAGAAACAGAGACAGACATACAAACAGAAAAAAAAGAGAATGGACACCATGCTTCCCTGGTTTGGGTTATTTTGAGCAGTTCAAGGAAAAATCTCAGAATGCAAAACTAGTGAGAACAGATTTGAATCTCAGAGAACGGTGCATTGAATCTATAACAGAAGGAAGTCATAGTCAACCTGGCCACATAAATGAGTTGTGGTAGAATTATTCAATTGAAGTCATAAGACTGATAGGATTAAGAAGCATCAACATTGCATTTGCATTTAGGGTACAAAACAGGAAGTGAGTACTGTTTACTTAGCAGGTAGTAAAACATTTTTATGGGTTAGACAGATAAGACAAAAGACGGAATAAAGCTGCCACTTTCAACTTGCTATTCTCAGTAAAACTGGATGTGAAACTGACCCAGGGCTGTGACTGTACCACTTGTCAGCAGACATCCTAACTTTGTCAGAAATAAGATGCTAAACTATTATAATCCGCATAAGCATAGTGAAGTCCCTTTATTCTGTTGAATAATTAATTTATCATTGTAGCAAATAACAATGAAAAGGCAAATTGACCATAACGGTTGAACTGATTGCACTTTTTCAGACTCCAGTTGCGGCCAATGGGAAAATACATTTTGAAAATACTTTGCATTTTGCACTGCAGTTTCAATAATCATCTGACTTTATGGTGACATTTGCACAGGAAACCACTGATTATGAAAATATGGCTGATGAAATGGAAAATGCAAATCAGATGACCACATTTAACAACAGAGAAATGATGCAATAGGCCGTTCTTTTTACACAGGACAACATGACTTGTCATATTATGAAAAGTACAAATGTTACTAACAGCATTAATACTGACTCTGTTTTATATCCAAGTGATCAGTAAGCCATGACAGTGCAACGTTGAGCCAACAGAATTTTTTTTTTTAAATCTTATTTTACAATCAATTCTATATTCTAGGTGTAAATAATTTTAGTATTTATTTTCTGTGCTTTTCCTACTGTGACATATATGCAGCTTTAATGCAGCAGAGGATTTCAAAATGAAACATTTTGTTAGGAATTCGAGAAACCACACGTGTGACTGTTCTGTGACTGCGTGACTGGTTTCCTCCACCTTCTCAGCAATGCGTTCAAAAGAACAGTAGATGGCGCTCTAAGGACAAGAATGATGCAACAATGAATTGCTATGAGTGAAGGAGTCCAGATTTTAATTTCATGATGTTACATAAATGACCGCAACATTACATCACCCTCTATTGTTCCACATTAAAGACTATTTCACTCATGGACTTCAAAACTCATATTTTACAGATGCATATGCACAAACATTAATGTTTCCTCTATAAAGAAAAGGTCAGTGTTGAAAAAGAACATTGTACATTCATTCAGGCAATGTATGGCCCTCGACTTTTACTTTTTGCTTGACTTCTGTCAACTGCAGAACTGTAACTGCATAATACTGCTTATATTTATATACTATATTTACAAGTGCTTTATCCAAGGTAAAATTTTAATTGGCTTCTATTTTTAAGAGCTACTATAAATCAAACCTCCTGCATTTCGAATGGATCCACATTAATTAACATTATCGATATTTATAATGCATGACCTAATTTCAAGAAACAAAGACAGTATATTCAGAGATGTTTTGCACTGCAGCCACTTGATAAATGTAATAGAGTGCACAAATCTCCCAAAATGTAAATGCTACTACAACAGTAAATGCTAGTGGGACCATTTTTTGGATTGACTTTATCACTCAATATTGTTCGCAGGAGCAGAAGACTGTTGACTGAAGTTTTGTTCTCTGCCTCTCTGACGCTTAACAACATAAAACCTTATCACGATTATAAGCACTACCACAGCCACGGTGATGAAGATCCACATCCAGACAAAACCACCGGCAGGCACAGATCCCTTCATTGTGTTATTATTGACAGCTGGTTTACTGAAACCTTTGGCGATAGGAGTTGTGACGACAAAACCTTCACTGGCTTTGACGCATTTGATCTGATCTTTAAGTACAAATCCTTCTCTGCAAGAGCACACAAAACTTCCAAAAGTGTTTTTACACTCTTGATCGCAACTGTCCATCTTACATTCATCAATGTCCTCACAAAATTTCTCATTTTCTAGAAAGCCTTCAGGACAGAAGCATACAGCGTGGTTGTTTCTGTCACATACTGCAGGACACTTCTGTTGTGTACAGCTCAGTTTGCACTTCTTGGGGTTCTTGCTGTCTTGGATATATCCCTTGAAACAAGAGCATGTGTAGCCTCCTTTTACAACAGTGCATGTATGCTCACAGGGGCCGCTTGAACAGCCGTCAGCGCTTTGGAAAACATTTGGATCTGATAACTCTTGTGCCAGGCATGCATCTTTGTGCTTTGTTTTGCACAGAAACCCATCGGTTTTGTCTGAGCACGGCCTCTCTGTCCACTTTTGATCGTTTGAAAGTGACACGCAGCGTGGAGAGCAGACTTTAATGCTGTCTCTCCAGATGCTGAAGGATGGAATAAAGCTCCTACCAGAGGTCCACTCATAGCCTCTCAGTTGAGTTGAAAGGTTGCTGCAGGCGCCGGCTGGTAAACGCAGTCCGATCCAGAAGTCTCCAACTAATTCTTGACTCAGAAGGTCAAGGATGTTCTCATGTGTCTCGGGCTGAAATGTCATTAGTTCTCCATTCCTGTTGCGGCATGCTTCCTGGGCTGTTTTAAAATCCACTCTGTCTTGGTTTAAAGTGATGCAGTCACTCCCAGTACAAAAAGGCCTACAGGTGCCGGTCAGCTTCATGCAAAATGCTGTCTTAATAGACACTAAAACGATAACGGACATCAAAATAGTCATTGCCATTACCTTCACCAGCACCAACACGGCCATGATGTCGTGCAGTGGATCTTTGTGCAACGTTGGCTGGGTACAGTTGTGGAGAATTTAGAGTCTGTGGCTACCTACTCAGGAAGCAACACCCCTCAGGACAATGACAGAGTTAAAGACAGGAAGGAAAAGAGATAAAGTTGGACTACTGGTTTTTTTTTTTTCCGAGGCAATGCTCATGATAATGTAAATACAGAAACCTATTCATATTTCAGAACAAACAATTTATTTCACGTTTGTCGTATAGCATGACTTTATCATCACATAACATATATTGATTTCATACTCTGATATACATAATATTTACACCAGCAAAGGTCTGTATTTTAATACAATTTTGACATTTCAGATGCAAATATTGTACTTTTTACTCCACTACATGTTCTCAGAGGACCTATGAGGTACAACTTTACTGTTTTAGTTCACACAGTTGTCATCTTCTGCTACTTCAAGTAGCTGTTTTCAAAAAAAAAAAAAAAGAATGATAATGTCTCCATAACTGCTGTGTGTAAATAAGCAACAGGTTCACCATCTCAACTTTAAATGGTGATGATATGTGATTATTGTGTTCTCAACTTGTTTCCACCACAGCCATGTGGTATAGAGAGACAGACATAACACATAATCTTGTGATGTCATCTGAATGACGCCATAAAGACGACATGTTCTTGTGTCAGGAGCTGATCACAGGTTTAGAGGCTGGCAGTGGTACGTAGGCTACATTACTCAAACATGTCTATTGGTAAAATAGCAGAAAATGTGGCCAGTCACAATAAGACAAATTACAAAATGATCTGACTAGTATTATATATAATATAATAATATTAACGTTCCCACTTTCAACACCATATCCTGATATAACTATGCCACTGTTAAATTCAAATCATAACTTTCAGGAACCATCTGGTACCCAGTCCACATCAGTCCTCTACACCCTACACATCCCCTCACACCCTCTTCTTCATACTGCACCAAAAATACCTACATATATTTGTACTTTGCTACTTGTTACAAAATTTACCCTTTTTTTTTTTTAGTTTTTTTTATACACTACATTTCTAATCTATATGTGCACAATGTCCTTTTACTTGTGAGCCACACAATACAAACTTTGAAAAGACACCAAAGTTGTTGTTTTTTTTCTGATATGTGATGTGATAACAGCATTGCTTAACCTTGGGAGATTGCAAGAACATAAATTAGATAAATAAACAGAACAATTCATGTAGACAACCCTTCACACTGTCAAGTCATAGGTCATCAGTCAAGATTGACGCATATAGTTTCTCTAAACGCGGATCCAAACCAGAGGAAACCCAACAGTAGCCATCTGTAGTGGTGTTCTTCTTGGCTTCTTTTTTGGAGCGGCTGCATCGAAAAATCGCAATAGCTAGAGTCACTGCGATCAAAAGCAGCAGAGGGATGACTGAACCGAGAACGCAGATTATCACCCTGGAATTAATTGCCTTGGCGAAACTTGGCGAAGCCGAGGACGTGTTGCTCTGCTCATCACCTTGTGTGACGTTCACCAGGTCAGGAAGCGGCGCATCAGTGTGAGGGGACTGACGTTGGAGCTCGACCGTGGTTCTGGTCAAAGACTCTGTGAAGTTTTCTTGTGTTTCCTCCTCAGCCGGGTCATGTGATGAAGCGGCTGATGTTTCTGTCACGTCCGGAGCGCAATTTGATCCATCGTTCTCCGTGTGGAAGCCATGCGGACAGGTGCACAAGAAGCTGCCAACAGTATTGACACATTTGAACTGACAACGGTTACTGATGCATTCATTTATGTCTACACATGAGTGGCCATCTTCAGACAAAGTAAAGCCCTGATTGCAGTAACAAGAGAAGGATCCAATACTGTTCAAGCAGCTGTGCTCACATCTCAATTGCGTGCACTCATCAATATCAATGCATCTACCGTCCACCATTTTGTAGCCCTCTTTACACGCACACGTGTAACTGCCGTGAGTATTTACACACACGTGATGCTCACAGGCTTGTGAATGGCATTCGTCGATGTCAGAGCAGTTGCGCTGATTAGCATCCAGTTGGAAGCCAGCTGGACATTTGCAGGAATATCCAGACTCCCCCATTACGCACTGATGCTCACAGGTGTCAACGCCACACAAGTCATTCATCCTGCAAGTGAGTCCATCCTCACCCAGGCTGTAACCTTCTTTACAAGCGCATCGAACCTCATCTGCATCCTGATGGCACAAATGTTCGCATCCTCCGTTGTTGATTGTGCAATTTTGCTTTCCTGTTTTGCAAAACGGACCAGGGACATTCCAACGATAGATGCCGTCCATCCCCATGCACACGGAGTAGTGAGCCTGCTGGTCACTACATAAAATCTCAGCATATGTTCCGAGTGGAAATGATTGCATTTCAGATCTTTGCGGCTCTTCTGAGAAGGGTGCTGTGTAGGTTATTTCTCCAGGTCCCAACAGAGGCAAAGGTTTGCACATCCCCTTAAAGTAGAACTTACATGCATAAAAAGAAGGGCTTTTGCAAGGTCCAGCAGTCCATTTCAGTTGGTTCTCTCCTGATGAAGTGTAGTGAACCCTCACACATCTCTCCTCTGTGCATGTGAGGACAGGTTCTTTTTCCCAGTTGGAGTAGTGGGAATCTTCCTCCTCAGATACCCACTTAAACCCCCTGAGACTCTTGTCAGCTGACACACAGCCCCCTCTGTGCAGCTTTAAACCAATCCAAAATTTAAGTGCCCTGTCCTGACGTCGACTTTGGATCTGCGAGAGAAGAGAGCGCAGCACATCCTCCTCTTCTCTGTCTCTGACCGTCATCAGATAACCTCCATTGTGGACGCAGCTCTGACGGGCCTTCTCAAAGCTTCTCCTGTCCATATGCATGGTGAAGCAGGCGTTGGAGGTGCACAGCGTCTCATGTTCAGCTTCAGAGAAACCCTCAAAGCTGTTGATGAGCAGCAGGAGAAAAATCAACAACATAATTGCCAGAGAGATCAACAAATTAGTTGATATCCAGAGGGTCCCTGGGAGTTTTAGTGGAAAATGTGACCAATATGTGGTGGTCCATTCGTAGCCAAAAACAAGTGGTGTGGGTCTGAAAGCAACATTCATGCTCCTGTATCCTGTTTGGGACACAAACTAAAGACGGAAACCATGTTTAGCACCAGTTATGGGTTCTTTTTTTCTACCCCCCCTCTGACCAGTTCCGGTTTGAAACAGAAAACAATGGCAGGGTCCACAGTGTTTTGACTGCTTCTCCAGATGTCTCCGGCCCCAGTGGGCTTCAGGCGTTTAAACTGACTCCCTTAATTGTGGTGCCTTACAATACGAGAACATGCAGGGGTCAGAGTCTCAGAGGCACTTTGACATTATAAATGGACACCGTGGATGGACGCACAATAGCTGGTGTGGGGAATGAACCTGTGGCCTTTGCCCTCCTGCTGCCATAGAGACTACAAGCAAACATTATTATTTGTAGTCAGAATATTAACAAACTTTTGTTAACTTATTTGCAATACTTGCATACAAGTGTATAATTGTTTTTATTTTTGTTATAGTTCCCTTTAACTGTGTGATCATCAGTAAAGAGAAAAACCTTTTATGAACTTCTTTATATATACTTCCCAAATTCAAAGTCTCTTACAGAAGGAGACAAGGTTTATAAAGAGTGGTACAGGACCATCCTTGTGGGGAAGATGGTGTGTGTATATATCAGCACACAAAGTAAAAAATGTATTAACAAAGCAACCCCAATTGCAATTAAGTCATCTAATCAAAATACACTTTTATTTGAATACAGCTCATATTTACCTTAGATAAATACGGAGAAAAGTAATATTGGTGTACTGTGCATACATCACTTATACTACTACTTTGTACTTATTCTTATATTCCATGTGAGGTTTGCACAACTGGTGGTTGGACAGTCAACTAAAACAGCCACTACCATGAGCCCAGTATCCACCAAAGTGGATTTGGCCACGCTCATGTATCACCTGCGTGTGTTTAAGTAGCCTGACTGTAGTGTTTTGCACAGCGAGTGCCAAGGACATGCATGTGAATCCAGACAACATTTCCTGCATTTGTTTAAACACAGGAAGTGCCCCAACCACAATCACGGGAAATAGAGTTAGACGCCCCTCCACCCACTGAGCTCGGACAGACAGTTAAATAGAGGCCACTTCAAAGAAATCCCTATAGACAGATTCTTCCATTTCTATCAAACAGGATTTTTGCTATCAGGGTAAAACTTTGCCACTGTGTCAGTTTTTTTTTTTTTTAGGAATTCCCAGACAAACTCATTCAAATGCTATCACAGTGTAACTGGCTCTCATAATGGCATTTACTTGCACTCAGTTTACACTTCAGGTGTCATTTTTCTGTGGATCAAGTACTTTACTTTTATTCATACTTTCAGTACATTTTCCAGATAATACTTCTGTACTTTTACTTAAGAAGTTTTTTGAAGGCAGTACTTTTTCCTTTTTCATGTTCTATTACTACGTTTACTGAAATAAAGGGTCTGAATTCTTCTTCCGCCACTGAATTTATCAGTGTAATCTGCTAGTGTGCTAGTAAAGCTTTGTTAGATTGGTTTGACTTTATGCACTCACAGTTTTGAGCCATGTTAGCGCCATATGTTCTTATTGTTATATATGTTGTTGTTAAATAACTCAACAACTTGTTAATGGATTGCCATGAAATTTTGTACTTACATTCATTCTTCCCAGATGATGAATCATAATGCCACTGTCAGGTTGACATTTTTGTTTTTGCTTGTACAGAAATATCTTGACAACTGTTGGATATATTGCTATGAAATTTAGTACAGATATCTGTGGTGCCCAGATGATGAATCCTAATAACTTTGGTGATCCTTCGACTTTTCATCCGGTGCCACCATCAGGTCAAACTTGCAATTTGACCAATACATTGGTTTATGATAAAATATTTGCAAAACAAATTACATTCCCATCAGCCTCAGCTGGACTTTGGGTTTATTCCTAACAAACAAATGCTAAATTAAGATGGCATCATGTTATTGTAAATATTCTTTACATATCTTTTTGATTTTGATTTTATTCTCTATTTTTTGTAATTTCTTTTTTTTAAAACTCAGAACGGTGTTCATAGAGGAAGGCAAAGGAAGAATTTCATTGCACAGGGAAACTTGTTTCATATGACAATAAACGCTTTGACCTTTGACCAGCGTCTAGCTCCAAGCACAGCCACAGAGAGCCACGATCATGGCTGTAGATTCTCAGTCTTATTAAGTCATCAGCAACCACACATCCCCGGGGCTCGTGGCTTTAATTCCCATTAGCCAACCAGTTTGGTCGCATGGTGGTTGGTTGCTGAGGAGAGATATGGGATTTAGGGAATTTTACTTTAACATATTTTAGACAGCCATACTTAACCAAAGGCAGGTAAGAAATTAAGAATTGGCTTTTACACCGCATCAGTGCATTGCCTTTATATTTCCAAGTGTGCAAGTAGAGTCAATCACACTGTACGTGTGAAAACATGTACTGATCCTATCGAGCATCAATTGTTAGACTTGATTTCAACTCAATACTACTTCTCAAGAAATATTAAAAGCTATGGGCCAACTCCCCTGGAGAGGCCAGCCAATTTGTTGTTGGTTGGTGGTGACATTTGAAATACTATAGCGCCAGGAGGCAATAGTTCCAATGAAAACTGGAGGTGAACCAACCTTTGAAATGAATGGGTGATTCCTGTCATCATCTTCTTCTTATGTGATCACAGTCCAGCAGTTCACCCAGTGTTCAACATGCCTGGAACGCAGGAAAAGACTGCCATACAAGAAGCGGCTTGCAGGATTGTTAATTACTCGCGTCTCGTGAGACAGATGGGTTTTTATGGTCAGAATATGTGGCACCCATGATTTCTACACAGAAAGCAGACATTTTGGTATTAACAATTTCTACAGTAATTATTTCATTTTCTGCCACTTTATTGGATAAGACATCAGCAAATGTGTGATTAAAGCTTTACTAACTGGACTTTCTCCATTGGCTGCTTCAAGTTGCTGCAAGACAACTGAAATAAATCAGGGAGTTTTAGAAGTGCAGTTAGACAGATTTTGTTACTGACTGTTTCCTCTTTTATTCCAAATCCGTGCAAAATTAAGCTGATCAGCTGCAGCTTCATATTTACAATACAGACACAAACATGGTACCAATCTTCTCATCTGACTCCCCACCACAAAGTGAAATAAGCTTTCTCAAAATATCAAGCTTATCCTTTAAGAAATCCAGTCAGGTGTTTGTATCATGGGCTAGGCCGATCAGTAAGCAGCATCTCTGCTACTGCATTGTGGGAGTGATCGATGTGGGCCTATGCCAGCAACGGGCTGCAACCACAGTTTGGGTCTGTGTGCACTCCACCATGGTGGCATCCTAGGTCCTGTATCGTGGTGTGACTAATGAAGACATGAGTTACTTGTGTCAGTTTCCGTAGTGTAGTGGTTATCACGTTCGCCTCACACGCGAAAGGTCCCCGGTTCGAAACCGGGCGGAAACATTCTTGGCACTTTGTAGTGGCAGCCTGAATGGAAAATTTCCCCTTTGCCCCCCACTGTGGGACTAATAAAGGAATTAATTTTTTTTCTTTTAAATGTGCCTCAGGAGCTGGACTTTAACCTTTGTCTGCTTTTGCAGATTGGATGTCACTGAGCCGACCTGAGACCTGTGTTTATCTGTGAGTCTGCATCCCCTCATCCCTGTTCCCTGACAACATGAGTGTGGTGTTTCAGCCCCTGCTGTAAACAGAATAGAGTGTGATGCATCATCTCCTTTCAAAGGGCACTATCAGCATCTGTGTTCGCCACAATCCTTTCGGAGAAATTGAGCTTGGCACTGTGGATACATTCCTGGAGATGTGCTCAAATCTTCCTGATAATAACTTTGGAATATTGACAAAATCATCCACTTAAGCCAATAAAGGAGTGGCATTAATGAGGAGCAGCCCAACACTTGAGGCAGTGGCACAACATGGCTTGACCACACCATAAAACAACAAATTCTATTGTTGTCTATAGTTTGCTGAATAAACAGGGAGCTTTGCGTGTCTCCTGCTGAAGTATTTGCACAATGAATATGCATTAAATAAAGATTTTTCTGACTGTGATAGAGAGAAAAGAGTGGATACTATTCTAAACAACAGCAAAAGCAAAGAGAAAAAACATGTAATAGAAGCATGTAATGTTGAAATAAGGAGCAGAGCACTTGAAATGGTTCCATTAATTTTGATACGCTGAGCTCGAAAATGAAAACAAACATCAAGCCGTGTGACAGCAAGACAGAAAAAATGGTACCGTGCACCAAGATAGTTCATGTTTGTTTATACAGTATGGAGTGAAAGAGATGTGATCACGAAGGCTGCTGTGGTGACCTATTTTCCCCACAAGCATCAAACCTCGATCTTAGGTTCATCTTCAAAATACAGCCTGCTTCACATGAAACAGTACATTTACATTTCAGTGCCAGTGTGGATTTTAAATTGATGTTTTTATTGACTACTCTTGAATGGAGATTTTTTTTTTGTTTCCACACATTCACTGTAAACTGATGTTGAAGTTTACGCTGTTCATGCTGTGTGCTGCTTTCACTTTTATTTTATGATGTCTGGCACACAAACTTTTATTTGTGTATCGAAAGATTATTTATGATAGATTACAATCATTACCATCATGAGTTTCCCTGCTCTGCACCAATGAAATCAACCACTGCAAAGTCGTCTTAACGTACTGGCTAATGTTTAATTTGCTTTAATAAAAATTTTGTAAACCTTTTATAAACACTGGGCGCCACTGGACGTTTTATATCAGTGTTGTTAAAGTGGCAGCTTTATGTGCTGTCTAATCATTGACAGCCACCCCGAAGATAAACGTGCATATAATAACCTCATAAATAAACAAGGTCAAGCTTGCTTCAGGCTACAGATTTGAACTTCCGCAGGTTACAGGTACTTTCTATTGAAAGTGAAACTCCCTCTCTGCCTTCGTCATACAGGAGCCGACAGTGGTTCGAGACTACACTGCAGGTGACCACGGGTGTGGTCTGTTTAGAGATAAATTTCATATCTTGTTAAGAAACACCTTACCAATGCTGGTGGCCTCAGGCGTTTACAGACACATTAGAGACGAAGCCTCTCTCCTACCTGCACATCCACCCACCCAACCCTTCTCTGCAGAGCCGTTCAGGTAAGGTCTTCAAAAGCCAATAACATTTTAAACCAGGTGATTCAGATTTGACAATTTAGAAGCTGGCTGCCTATTAACGTATATACCAGACTAATCCGTTCTGCTGTAGGAAACCAGGCAGCATGTTCTAATATACATATAAACAGATTGAAGTGTATATGTTGTCTTTAAAATAAATGTATAAAATAATGTTTTGGGTTTTTTTGCATTTATATTTTGGAGGTTAAATATACTAGTAATGATATTATGTTTTTAAATTACAAGAATAATATTTTTCCTATTGGACTTCAGTTTTTGCAGTGTCCAAAGTCTTTTGTAAAAGTTCTAGTCTGTATGTGATACAAACAGGTGACCAATTATGGGAAAAATATCGAATGCAGGTGCTTCCATAGCACAACAGGTCACTAAATGGCAAGATGTCAACACTGAAATCTTGGACCTAAGTGAAAGACAACAGCAAAAATCCCTTACCTTTGCTCGCAAACACAAGGATTGGAGCTAATTATCACATTTCTTTTGTCTTAAAAATGCTCTTTGATTTAAGAGAGTCCAAGAGGCATCTTGAGTTGGTCAAGATAAGATAAGATCCTACGTGGCTGCAGTATTAAAAAAAGGTGTGCCTAAGTCTTCTGATAAATATTAGTGTTCATGATGAATAATACTTTAAGTTAAGCAATATTTATGTATATTGCAAAGTAGTGTAGTTTTACCAGTTACTTGCATTTGAATTTTTTATCACCATATTTTATCTATTTTATCTTTTTTTTTTTAATTGTGCAAACAACAGGAATCAAGCTGGCATTGATTTAATCACTTTCCATATATCATCATTGGCGAGTTGTCTGTATGACTCATTTTTAGCCCATGTCCTGTTATGTCATATGCATTTTTACATCAGAAATGATTTCATGTTACTGTAGATAGAAATTTCAATCAAAATCAATCAAATTTCCAAATATTTTGCAACACCATGCAACTGGTTATTTCTGTTATGAGACTACATGTGATTAGTCATTTGATCACTTGACTTAAAGGTAACTCTCACACCTAGTGGTAAGTAGGTGTTAAATGAATTGAGTGAAAAATGTTTTTACCCATAACTTAAGTGTAATCCATAGGAGTTCGATAAATACGGGCCCTGATCTCAACATGACTGAACACCTGGGTAGATGGGTGATTTAGGAGCGACATGTAAGACAGCAGCTGAGGGAATATCTAACTATATTGATCCCTCAGGCAGAGATCCACAGACTTGCATAATCTATGCCAAAGTGCACTGAAGCTGTTTTGGCAGCTTGTGGTGAATCAAAGCCATACTTCCTCTAAGTTCCCACTCATTCTCTCAGTTTTGTATAGAAAATTTTTGTACATGTCAAAATGCATCTTGATGTTATTTTCCTTAACAGGAACCGAACACTGCAACCATGTCTGCTCCCGGTGTGTGTATGAACATCTTGGAGGCTCGTCACAAGGAAGATGGTTTCGGGAGCGCCGACAACCCTGAGAGGTTCCTCAACCAGGACTTCCAGCAGCTGAAACAGTACTGCATGGTCCGAGGAGTGAGGTTCATAGACGACACGTTCCCCCCTGACAGGAGCTCCATCGGCACAGGGATACTGAGGCCTTCTGACCTGAATCGCGTGGTGTGGCTGAGACCAGGGGTGAGTGTTTAAACCTGCGCCGCACTAAATGTTAATGTTTAATCAAACATGTAACTGTGCCACCAACTGACAGCCAAAGTGATTTAGCTGAGATTAAAAGTATCTTTCAGTGATTCAGCATTTAGCACTTTCAGCTCCCAGTGAGGTGCTGCGTTAAGATGCAACTTGACTGACAGGTGAGAGTGAAATTTGCTTGTTCTCCCTGTGTTTGAATAACTTGCATCTGACAGGCCAAATACGTAAATAAAAACAGAATGCAATCATTTGCAAATGAATGATTTCACAAAGTGTTTCCAAGAACATGCAGCAATATCCTTTATTCAATCATGGGTTTCACAAAGTGGCTCCCTCAGACTGCTGAAGCCTCATATTGGCTTCAGCTGAATTTAGGAGTGCAGTTTTTGAGTGAACTCTGTGGATTTTGTCCCCATATTGTATTTATGGCAGGACGTGATAAATAGTAGGAATGATTACAGTGACCAATAAGGTCTATCTTGGGCAAGCTAGATAGACCTGAAAAATATGAAACTATCCTTTAAATCTTCAAAGAGTTTCTTTGTTGGTTTTGATCCATTAACACTCCCTCTGTTATAGAAAATTTCTCCTAGTCCATCCTTCGTACTTGATGGGATCTCCAGGTTTGACTTTGGTCAAGGGATACTTGGTAGGCAAATTTCTTCATTCATAATATTTTGGTCTTGTGCCTTCTTGTCTTTCTGACAATGTCCATGTTTTACTCAGGAGACTGCTGGTTTCTTGCGTCTATCGGAGCTTTGACCTTCCAGAACCACTGCTTCAGACAAGTTGTCCCTCTGGAGCAAACATTTGATGAGAACTACTGCGGACTGTTCCACTTCAGGGTAAATACTAACATCAAAGCAGCTATTATTACTTCAATCATTGAGTACTAATTGCAGTCAGACTTTCTGTAATGTACTGTGTATGAGATGCAATTCAATGCCATCATCATAATTTATGAAATTCCATAAATAACTGGAGCATCATACACTTTGTCAAATGACATGAAACAATATGAGCTGACAAAACAGTCTCACCTCAGAATCTAATAAGTAGCTGGTCTGGAGCTTTTGATCATATCATATGATCTTAATTAGCAGATGGAGTTAGGTCAGTTGTCACGGGACTGTAGACGTTAACAGCTCCAGAGCAGCTGGGTGAGACTGTTTATGTTGAACACTGAACTCAAGAACAAAACTCAATGAGTGAAGGGCTGATTTCAGATTTACAGGTACGCATCGCGTACGTATGCATCATGTGTCTGTGTGTGTGTGTGTGTGTGTGTGTGTGTGTGTGTTGTGTGTTTGGAAAAGTGGCTATCCAAGACTGCTAATATGATGTAGATGAAATTCAAATTAAAGCTTCAAGTCAGAAATTTCACCTCATATTCACTGTTTCATATGATTCTCTGGATAACAGAGGCAAAACCACAACAAATTCTTGTTGAATGCACTTTATGTTTTTGGAGAAAATTATTTCCAGTTTCCATTATTTCATCATTTATTATGAATAAAGATGAGAAAAAGAAATATTTTTGCCCATTTAAAAATAATTACAACAGTATCATGACTTATTTCATGTCAGCAGTCATTTGGTAGTACACAGATCTTATTTAAAAAAAACAAAACTTTTATATTTCCTTCATTTTTAACATTTAGTTCTGGAGATTTGGAAAATGGGTCGATGTCATCATTGATGACAAGCTACCAACACTCAATGGGAGACTAATCTTCGTTCACTCCAAAGACCAACATGAGTTCTGGCCCGCTTTGTTGGAGAAAGCTTATGCCAAGTATGGGAAGAAAATGTGTTTCTCAGTCATAAATGTGTTTCCTTAAAATGGGTTTTGTCTTATTTCTGGAGTGTCTGTAAAAATAATATGACATCCACTCGTGTCAGGGTGTGTGGCTCCTACACCGACATGAACGCCGGAACTCCTGCCGAGGCTATGATGGACTTCACAGGTGCTGTGCACATCTCTATCAAGCTGTCAGACCCTCCTACAAACCTATGGGAGATGATGTGCAGAGCTGGCCAGTCCAAGTCTCTGATGGGCTGCGGTACAGCTCCAGGGGTGAGTGCAACTGTACTGGACATTTTCATCTTTTTGCACATAGACCATTTAGAGACATGCTGAACAATAAACCACTTCAACTAGAACAGGATGAGTTTAAGTTATATTTCTAATTTTTCATTTTAATTGCATCCAAATAAGCAGAGCAAGTCTGGTCTCTTGAAATGTGATGAAATTATGATGGGTTGATATTATTCCTGCACAAATTAGAAGAGAAACTGGTTCCAGTAAAATGAATGCATTACAGATATGACTGACAGGTCTGATGCTGAAGTCATGTGGTGCACAGAAATGTTAATTGTTAATTAATGTTAATTTCAAAATATTGCTTTGCTTTGCTTTCTAAACCTTTTTTATGATGCTAAATTTAGCCATTAGCTAACCTGTTCATTGTTATGGAGACATGGAAATCATTTATTGGCTGTTGTCACACACTGCAGCCTAATCCAGTTCTTTTTGGATGAGTTCACATAATTTGTGCCTATAACGCATAAATAGCATAGTTTCAAAAATTTGGTAATTTCAGTCAACGTCATGCAACGATAAATGTCTTTGGCTTGTAGGAAACATCTGCCAACACTGTACTGCCGAATGGACTGGTCCAAGGACACGCCTACACTGTCACGGGCGTGAAAGAGGTGAAGAATTACGCTGCGTTTGAAACTGAAAATAAATCTTTGTACGCTTGTCTGATAGTGATCATGAAGATTATACAGCTTACCTTTGTAAACGAATTATTGAATCATTCATTTATTTTTACATGTATGTTACACAACAATGGTGCTGTCTCCCACCATGCTAGATGATGAGCCAAGGGGAAAGAGTACAGCTGGTGCGTTTGTGGAACCCCTGGGGAAGAGGAGAGTGGAAGGGAGACTGGAGTGATTGGTGAGACTCACTCCCACTCAGCGACTGTTTCACAAAGACACGGCTCTGATTTGTCGTTGCAGAAATATTGCAGCTATTTTCCAGTGACAGCATAAGCGAAGATATATTTATTGTCACACAAGCACACCACATTCCTTAAGGATGTATATCACCACTTTTCACATTGTAAGTCAATCATTTTCTAACAGCCAGGTGTGTTGTCTTTTGAGAAATATGATCTCCTCAGTGGTATTTACTGTACATTCCTAAGTAATAATACAAAGGTAATTTATAGAAGCGATGATGAAAGCCTGTCTTCTGAAAATCTGGTGGTTAGTTTGAATTGGTTGTGCAAGTGAAGTAATCTACTGTAATGTGTTTCCCTAAAGGCAGCTTAAAACATTGTCATTACATCCACAGAACGTACCACCAGTGCTGTTTTTGCATACGCGCTGAGCCCTCGGGACATGTGTTGTAACTTGCTTCTTCCACTGACGATCAGATCATCTTTCTGCTCTCTTACAAACTGTGCTGAAGGTCACCTCTGTGGAAAACTGTGAGCTCTCAAGATCGCGAATTGTGTCATTCGGTGGCTGATGATGGAGAGTTTTGGTAAGATATTCACAATCATACTTTACAATAATGCAAAACAAATATTAACATATATTTGTAAATTCTTGAAATCAAGGCACATGTTATATTATAACTAAAATGACTTCTGTGGTAAGAATATACTCGTGTTTTTAGTGTGATGCGAGGTGAAACATAACAGGCATATTGTGTTGGAGAGAACGGCTGTAGTCTTTTTAAATATAGGATTGTTATTTCTTTATAAAGCATCATGTTGAACTGAACAAGGAGCTTTTCTTTGCATTTATAAGGGCAGGTACAGATATGTTCGATGGGTTTGTGAATTTTTATTACTATTACCCTGACTAATACAGAAAGGATTGTTCGAGGGTTTCATATTTTCAGTGTCACATCCAGAAGAAAAAAAATAAAACTGATGAAACTTAATCTCTGATATCAACAGGATGACCCTGGAAGACTTCTGCAAGTTCTACACAGATCTCGACATCTGCTGCCTGTGTCCCGACTTCCTTGATGGAAACTCCTCCTCTCACTGGAAGACCTCCTCGTATGAGGGCAGATGGGTCGCAGGAACCACCGCAGGAGGATGCATGAATAATAGAGGTACTTCCAGCATATCTGAATTTCAATTTTAAAAGGCCTGATTTTATTTGTCATACCATAGAAGGAAATGTGTTGAAATTGTGTTTGGTAACACTTTAAACACCTGCAAGTGGTCATATCAGCATAAATCATAATTTCCCTTCAGTCTTTTTATTTCCCTTTTGTCTAGGAAGTGAAAAATCAAAACGTCAAAGCAAAATGCAAAACTGTCTCTTCTTCCTCTTATAATAATACTACTACTACTACTAATAAAAGAGACATTATTTACATTTAATATTTATGGAAACCCCAGTTCCGTTTGCCTTGTAATGTGTATGGATAAATGTAAATTCCATATACAGAAAATTAAAAGACAAAAGCAGAATTGGATCGAGCTTCAAGAGCCCTGATGCTTAAGTTATCAGTGCAATTGTGCAACTTTTATGACTGCCTTTTATTTTTGTAGCTCCAGCTGTTGGTTCTCTCAGTTCTGGTAACATTGTACACACCAAAATAACAGCCGACATTCAAAATGCAGCAACATCATTAACAATGGGTCCAGCAGGGCAACAAAGTTATTATGCTATGATATAATTTGGTATAATCAGTGCTAAATGCTAAGTCTTCCCTAATTAGCTGTTGATGTTTGCAAGAATGCTGTGGGAGAAAGTCCCACACTGTTCACAAGCAGGACAAATCATGCAAAACACTGTGTCCCATGAGGGAAGTGGGAATTTTAGAAAAGATATGCACAGAGAAAATCCCTGTAAACTGTGCTCAAGATTAGATAAGACTGGCAACATGGTTTTACACATTGCCTTATCTTGCACTTAGTGCTCTTGCCAGTAATTAACATGTAGTGAAGGCAGGGCAATTAAAAGTTGTAGTAAAAAAAATTCTGCCACAATACTAGCATAACTTTTTTATTTTATTTTTTTTATTTTTAACCCCGGTTTATGCAATTACTCGGCTGAATGTTCTATAGTGCAGAATAAGTGGACAATTCGGTGCTCTGTTGTTATAAGTTATGATACTGTAAAGTCAGTAATAGATAAATTGACATTACTATATTAACAGTTTCGATATGAATGAGAATGTTCAAACAGCCTTGCTTTGCAATGTCATTTCTAGTTCATCATTAATGCACAATAAGATTTTATTGTAATCTTGATAAAGCAGTCAAATCACCCGTTCTACTCTTCGCAAAATGTTGCAATGAGAATAACTTGTTTCCCTCTTTGTCTTCCAGACAGTTTCTGGACTAATCCACAGTATCGGGTCAAGATTGATGGCGATTATTCTGTGAAACACGGTGAAAAAAACATTCTGGTGTCTCTCATGCAAAAGCCTGACAAGAGGAACAGACACCTGGTCCAAAACCTCCACATTGGATTCACTGTATTTGAGGTAAACCAAAGGTCAAAGGTCAAAGCGTTTATTGTCATGTGCGCAGTTAAAAAAAAACAAGTTTCCCTGTACAATGAAATGTACACCGTTTTGAAAAAATAAAAAATAAAAATAGAAATTACCAAAACAAATAGTAATCAAATTAAAAAGATATGTACAGGATATTTACAGTCACATTGATGTGCAAAAAGTGTCAACACTAAAAATGCAAAAAACATGGATGTGCAAATATCAGTTCAAGTGATCGTAATACAATGACAGTATTATACAGCATGGAGTATGGAGATGATAAATGTGAATGTAAACAAATGTAGTAGTACTGCATAAACAGTAGTGTGATAGAAAAAACAATGTACAGTATTTTACAATACAAATCAATAGAAATACAGCCTGAGATGATGAACATGAATATGAATGTAGATGAAATACTGCTTTCACATTAACAGTAGTGTAAATATGTGGTTGTGCGTGGGCTGGGACGGGGTGGGGTGAAGCATGTGTGGTCGAGGTAGTTAGGGTGGTGGCAGGGGGAGTGGGTTTAGTCTGTTTATCAGTCTGATGGCTGTTGGATAGAAACTGTTTCTCAGACTGGATGTTCTGGTTCTCACACTCCTGTACCTCCTGCCAGAGGGCAGAAGTGTGAAGAGTGTGTGCTGAGGGTGGGTGGAGTCCTTGATTATGGAGCTGGTTCTGCTGTGGAAAGTAAAATTATATAAAAACATTATTATATTATTATTATATATTATATTTATTATATATTTATTAAACAGTGAGGCTGATATCAACGAGATGTGAATCATTCATTTTCTGTGAACCCCTCTTACTTGTGAAGGCAATTTGTGTCCAGGTCAGGAAAGGCGGACTCCACCACCAACAATAAAAAATAATACATAGAGAGGAAATTACAGCATGTAAATCCGAGTGGATATTGCAGAAAAAATGCAGACCATAAATAGTATCAAAAACAAGGTTTGGTGTCGAGGTTTCAGTCTTTAATAATTAACAACAAAACACTATCTAAATATAAAAGATTTTTTTAAGTAATCATGCAGAATATTTCAAGTCTCAGCATTCTCAGATATTCAGGCAGCTCTAAACACTGTATTTCCAGTATGAAATTGGTATGTCCCACTTCCTACTTTGTTGCACATTTCCCCGAATATCTTATCTCATCTTATCTCGCAGCTCCATCGTTGGAGCTGACACTGCGCATTCAAAAGTAGTTAATGAACATGCAAAGCCAGGTCCTATGAGGACATGACCACGCATTTGTGCTTGGCACGAAGTGACACTTTCACACATGTGGCTATGGTTGAGTCAATAATAAAAGTGATTGCGTATTTCAAGAATTATAGAGGAATTAAAATAAATGAATGAATAAGTGAATTAATCAGATTAGGAAGGCTTTCAGTATTGAAGCACTAACAGATCGGCAAACATCTCAGGTTTTTCAGGCGGCTGTCTTTTAACGAGTCAAAGGTGGGTCACAGTAAATCTAAAGCAAACGCAGTAAACGGACGACCAAAGTCGAGGCCCTTGCAGCCTGTTTGTAGGTGTGACACCAGCTGGCAAGCAAGGCAGGTCAGAGTCTGCACTTTATTTCGTAATGACAATAGATTGAAAATTTGCCATTATTAACTGAATTAACTGCTTTTTGTCCCCAACATGAACGCGTCTTCCACTGATTTCCCTGAAGGTGACTGAACAAGTAAGAGACAGTTTTATCCCAATCCTTATTCACAAACATTCTCCATCTATTATTATTTTATTATTATAATTATAGAAACTTCAGAGAACTGAAATATCTATTTATGATTACAGTACAAGGGACATAGGGGGAAGTTCCCAGCCTCTTTCTTCAGCAGCCAAGCACCTGTCGCCCAAACTAAGATGTACCTGAACGCGCGTGAGGTGATGGAGCTCTTCACGCTGAAGCCCGGAGAATACCTGATCGTGCCGTCCACCTTCACTCCCAATGAGACAGCCTCCTTCATCCTGACCATCCTGTCCAAGGCGGAGACCCACGGCTAGTATGCTCACTCTCTCGGTCCACTGCCACTGTTTTAATACATCAAGAAAACAAATATGACAAATATGAAGCAAAATCATTCTGGAATAATCTGCATTGCATACGTCACACATGGCAAAATAAAACACACTAATCAGATGTGGAATGTCTTTGGTCTTTCCCCACAGTGAAAACTCCGGTGACTACAGACATGAGCCAGTTGAAAAGGTTTGCAAGATTTAATATCACAATATCGTTCATACTGTGTAAGTGTATGTGAAATATGTTTTGACAAATGCATTTCATTTTCATTCTCCTCTACTTTTATTTCCCTGCCCCAAAAGGCCACAAACTCACAGGACGATGAAAATAAGAAAGGCTTTTTCCGTCAATACTCCGACAAGGTAATATTTGTCTCACTAACGTGTATCTACCTAACATCAATGAGCAGGCAGACGAAGTTAGCAGCGTGGAAATAGGCAACTGTTTGTGAACGTGTTATCCAAAACCTTATGAGGCCATATTGTGTCAAACATGTTCAGCTTGTTGTGGAGTTCTGCTGATGTAGCCTGCAATGATTTTGTCTTTTAACATAGTCAAGTTAGTCAAAGTAGTCACTGATGAAAGCTTGAAAGAAAGTTTACCTTTAAAGTCCATTAAATCTTGTTTATGTTTCATTTCCAGTTTGAAGAAGTGGACGCTGAGCAGCTCCAGAAGCTTTTAAATGACAATATCCTGAAAGGTTTGAAATGTATATTAACAGGCTTGACAAGCAGCATAAGATCAGTAAACATCAGAATACACCGTAACAATCTGCTCTATTGCAGAATTCAGTCCAAAATACATCTCGTGCTGATTTTTCTTTTCTTTTTAGGAGACTTGAAATCTGGAGGCTTCAGCATTGATGCCTGTCGCAGCATGGTTGCTCTGATGGATGTATCCTGTTGTGACACGCTGTGAAACCATAGATTCATATTTTTTTTGTGTCAGGCCTGTCAGCTGTTTTGTTGATAGAACACACTCGATTTAAAGGTCAGCCCACACATGTAGATTTGTTACCTTAATGTCGGGTTGAAAAGACATCAATCACAGGCAAACTGAATGGCGAAGAATTTGTTCGTTTGTGGAACAAGGTCATCACATACAAGGTAAAAGTAAAAGTCCAGCTTAAATATTTTATACTGATTAGATTTTTTTTTAATACACATGGATGACATATGGATAAGGAGGATTTTCCTGATTGTTGTTTTCTTCTTTTTCCAGGACATTTTCTTCCACACTGATGTTTCACGAACAGGAACACTGTCACTGAGTGAGCTGAGGAATGCATTCTTCGCTTCAGGTAATGATACACAACAACAGAAAAAAAAAATTGCATTTACAAGTCAGGCCCAAAGATCGCTGGGAAACATGATGATGTAAACGGTGTGTGCACACAAAAAGAAAATCTTCAACAAAGAAAATGGTATGAGATGAATGAGGATGTGTTGTGTTCATGTGTGTACTCTTCTACAAAATGCACACACAGACTGAGCCAGATTAGCTGAGCCTGACAAGGTGAAGAGATGACACAAGACGGCGTTAAAGAGGGAATTTTGGAATCTGAACTAAAAGTTGTTGATTATTATTGTAATTACCGCATCCCACATCGGCAGAATTTGCAGCAGCTTACAGATTTTCCTGATTATTGTTCCTTTTTTCTACTTTTACCAGGACATATTCTTTCATACTGATGTTTCACTTTATCATTTTGCTTCAGTCTCAGAGCTCTCATAACATTTTCAGTCGCGGTCGGCAGCTGCTTTCTGCAAAAAAGCTCCAATAAACTGTGCACTACAAGCCCACCACTAAACATATGACGTTAGTGACCAGCTGGTGAATAAAGCAGAGACCAAAAACAACTAAAATCAGAGTGAATATTGGACTTTGATTTGAAACATGACTCCAAATAACTGCTGATGTTGCTCCAGATCTGCTTGATACGAACATAGGCAGTTGTTTGCTAACAGGTTTGCCATATTACGTAAAAGATGATAATAAAATGTCAGTAATGTGCTCACAGCTGTTTCCTCCAAGTGGCCAAATAATCAGTTATCTAGCTTTAAAGAACTGAGTTAATTAAGCCCAAAGGTTGCTTTAGCGCTTCCTATCCTGCCATGTAACCCTGCCAACAAACTCCATTAACCCAAATGTTTAGTTTCAGGCATTAGATTTGAAATTGTCTAATTTTAATAGTTTAATATTGCACAATTGAAGTGATACATAGTTTTGCAACAAGCACTATCTAATATGACACGTGCTAGAGAAACAAAGCCCTTCCAACTATTGGCCTTAAGTTCCAGTTTGACCTTTGTGTTGTTGGTATTGGCTGAAAGCCTCAACAAACATATCAACTGTGATGCTAGAAAACTTGACTTGTGCCAAATATGTGCCAAGGTGTGACTGAATAAAGTCAGTTCCAGAACCCCTCCTAAACTCTGTGTGTGTGTTGAGCAGGAATAAGGGTCAGTGATGACCTGCTCAATTTGATGGCTCTGCGCTACGGCGCCTCCTCTGGACACATGACGCTGGAGAGCTTCATCAGTCTCATCCTTCGCTTGGACTGCATGTACAGTAAGTGAATGATGACAGTAACACAATATATAAGAAGTAACTATCCACTACTGTTGTCTTGTAGTAATGAGTTAAAATAAATGCCCTCATATGGGAAAGATTTAAAGTTCCCAATTAGAAAACAAGCACTTTAGTCCAGCTGCACAATTTATAAGACTTGTGGCTTAAGGTGATAGAGTTAATTTACAGTTTGTGTGTTGCTCCACAGAAATCTTCAAACAGTTATCTGATGGAAAAGCCATGCAACTTCGAGAGTCAGAGGTAATAAAACCCGTTCTTCTCATCAGAAATTCATGATTAGAACTTTATACACATTTTTTTTTTCTGTCAACAACATCACATAGATTCTTGCTGGCATATGATGGTAATATAGCTGCTGGTAGCATTAGCAAACAACGTCCTTCATGAACATTTATTCCTCCTTATCAGCAGTAAACATAATAACTGTGCTATATTTAGACCATAACAAGATATTGAGGGTCAACGAGCAGTGACATTAACTGCAAAAACAGCAGGGCAGCAGCTATATACTGACACTCCCTCACAGCCAGGAGAGCCTCTTACAGTCAGCTTCACGGCGTCACAGCCTCTATTCACAGGTCACCAGGCGGCTGAACATCAGCAGCTTCAACAAAGCTCCACCAGACTGTCTGTCTTTCCAGCAGAGACACAGTCTGACAATAGCTTCTCGTGGCTTTTAGCTTTGACGACCAGCTCTACATCTCTATCCATGCTACAGTGAGCAGTGATCAGCTGGTCTTTCCCTTTAAACTTCCACGTCACACACTATGAAGCCACGAGGCCTCAGTCGTTGCTCTTTCACTCACTTTTTAAAAATGTGCTGGGAGGAGGAGTTCTAGCAGACATTCAGGGAGGAGTTACCCTTTAATCTAGACTCTTAGAACGCTTAGATAAAAATGACACCACTGAGATTATTTATATGTTTCCTCTTTGGTTGTGTATATGCTGCATTATTAACCTGACTCCGTTTTTGTTTTCAGTGGATTTACATTTCAATGTACACTTAACCCAACAAGGAAGGTGGACCGCACAATTCATCTGGAAACACAGGAGTAGATATTATAAAACAATCTCTTCATTTGCCGAATTGCATCATAAATATAAAGAGGCATTCTTCTGCACTGTAGGAACTGTAACTAGCTGTATTTTCTTTTTAGAACTTTGTTAATTTATTGCAAGGCACAATAATGTGAACAGGTAACATAACCAATCCTATAACATGAAGCCAGAACACCTTTGTAAACTTTGTGTTTGACTGGAGATGTTACATGTTAAAACAATACATGGAGTTACTGTATTTTTGTATTATTAGTAGAATTATAATGAAGGCTTTTCATCTCACTCTGCTTTACAAAATGAAGACATCATCAAACACATTTCAGATTTTCTACACTTTTAAAAAAATAAAAATAAAAAATAAAAATACTTTTGTCTGGATGTGTTTACTCGTAAAGGGTTATAGTTTGATTTGGACTTGCAAATTTCAGTTACTTCTGATGATTGATTGATTGATGATGATTATTATCTTTACAAAAAGTTCATTATTAACTATTGCTTCTATCACAGAGGAGCATTCTGGCCTTTAATCAAAAATGTATTAACTCAGTGGAAACCCAAAATAGAAATTCCCCTGACTAAGCATTGACACTTGGGAGACAGTCCAAGGATGTGGTTTTTGATTTGACAGTGATAGTAGTAAAATGACTGATTAAATAATGTGAAATAACTTCTTGTTCCATGAGAGTGTTCAATCACATAGTGATAATTTGCCTGATTTGTGCTCTTTCAGCACAGTCATTGAGAAGTCTGGGGTTCACCCTTCAAACTGTTAGATTCAAACAAAGGTTGAATGTTAGTTCAAATGTATCATTAATGATACATCATTTGGAGATGGTGTCAGTCTGGTTAGGATAAACGATAATCAAAATAATAATGAAATAAAATAAAAAAAGTTTTCATGAAGACTTTGTTCTCACAGACCTGCTCTGAACACAGATTAATGTTGTACTTCTGCCCTCTGGTGGCTGAAAACAGTACAATACTGTACATACAGTACACACTGCCCATATAACATTCTCACTGCACAAACTGGGATATATCCTGTTGACCTGAACAGCAATTAGTGGGTTCTAATGGGCTACAGGTTGTTATCATGCTAATTGTGGACTGCTGACATGTTCACATGCTAAGTCTAAAGACTGAGACAGCAACAAGCTACTCTTGTAAAAGCTTCCGTCATTAAGCCGCTTTGACCCATTCATAAGACAAAAATTGATTTAAAAAATAGAAGAAACATTTTAGGCAAACAGACAAATTCAATCAAACTTTTAGAAAGGGAATATTATTCTCATCATCCAGAGAAGATTGTGTGTGGAGTTTTGCTTAAAGAAGACTTCTGTTGCAAGCACAGAAAGTGACCTTGCACATAAAATGACAATTCAAAATTGACAATAACTGCTATTTGATCCCACCTCGTCCAAACCTATGATGTGCATCCAGCTCCTGCAAGTGTCGCCTGACTTGTCCTGCACACCACGTTTGGTGCACTGGACAATGCTTTGCCCTTTGCGCTTTCATTCACAAAAATCTAGCCCCAGGATCGTGTTTAGGCTGCACTACACATTGCAGTGCAGACTTTTAAACAGAAAATTAATGACATCCTATTTTTTTCTGCAACCATCACGACAGTTATCTATCCTTTGTTCAATCAGGTAATAATTTCATTGTGACTGAAATCTCTTAAAACAAACAATGCACAGGTAAAAATGTTGCACAATAAAAATGACAGTTATTGTATATCATACTGGTTAAACCCTGAACGTGCATGTGAGTGTTTGTCTCTCACTGTGTATTCACCCTGTGACAACATGCAGGATCAACACCTGTGGGTGTACCCTTTCCCACACCTGATTGGATAAGTGCCTTCCAACACCACCAATAGGATGAGTTACCCAAAATGGAAGAATATTCATTATATAAGTGCGACATTTTGCAATGTTCTTGAGAAAAAAAGACATTGCTGCCCTCATGAAATAGTGGCTCTGCCACTGCAAATCAGCCAACAACCCCCAGAGATGAGTTTGCTCTCATTACCATTTCACAGCATTAAATAGGAGTCACTGGATGTAACTCCAGTTAACTCAAATTACCTCTTATATCTGTGTGTGCCTGTTGCTGGCACTGCCCCCAGGTTTTGCGAGTCACTGGTGAACAGCCTAAGCTGTTGCGTTGGTATGAGGATGTGTTGTTCCATACTGGCAGATTTTTACTACAAGCTACCAGCATTGTTCATGTGGCAGTTTAATGTTTTAACTCCCCACTGATTATTAGATTAGATTAAAGTGCCAAACATTTGACAACTTGCACAGACAGGTTTTTCAATTGCAACTAATTGGAGTCTTCAACCTATGGAGGCAGACGCTTCTTATATAACCTCTCTCTCTCTCCCTTCCTGTACCTGCCTGTCTAACTATCAGTTTATCAGCCATGTCCATCTGCATACTGGTTGCAGCTGTGCCTGGTAAAGTCTCACGTTCATGAAGGAACATCCCATACTGTAGCCTCAGGTGTTTGCAAGAACTATAAAAGAGCTGCAGCGTTTTCTTTCATACTTGCTAAACCACTCAGGCTGAACACTTTCTCTCTCTGACTGGCCAGGTAAGATTAATCGCTTCATGTGCAATTTTAAACAAGTTGATTCGCTTCTTTCACTCACAGTTCAGCAGCTTGCAGTATTGTCATAGCCGTAGGCCCAGTTTCTATTAGGGAATCAATGTTGTTACATTTGAGATATTGAAAATTACTGTTTGTGCAATTTTATGTAACTGCTGAATTTGGATAAAAGCCTCATTGTTACCTGCAGAATAAACAGTGGATGGATCTCACTTCCTATTGGACTTGTGCATGTAATAACTGTGAAAGTCAGTCTTTCATGTGGAGCCAATGTCTCTTTTGTAGCCAAAGTTAGACTGTGTGGCACTGTGACATTATCAGGAAAAACAGCATGTTAGTGTACTATCAGAATTCGTAATGATAGATAATAAGAGCAACTTACGATACTGCGGTTCCTCTAGTTCATACACAATAATTGATCTTGGGCTGTTCAAATTTAGTATAAAGTAATGCAAACAGATTTCTAAACACACAACAGTTTAATTGTTGAATTTGAAAGTAGCATTGTTGAATTGAAGTAGAAAGACTGTGAACTTGAGACTGATCAAATTCAAACTCAGCTTTTACATATATTAACGTATGTGATATAAAAGTGATCACTCTATCAATGGTAGTGTGCAGCAATTGGACCATTAGCTGGAGATTCATATGCATTTTGCAGATATTCGGCCACTTTGAGGTTCAGCACTTTTGCTGTTGATGGTGTTTCTCACTTTTAAGAAAACTTTTTCGCTTTTTGGAACTGGCCTTTTTAGTGTGTTGGTGTGTGATTCAGTGATGTAAATATGCAGTTTTTCCCAAATTTACTGCGCTGAACAGCATCCACGTACCCTGAAATTGCTCACAGTAACCACAGTCATGTACACCGACATATTTGGAGACCTTTTGGTAGAGAATAAAAGCAAGCAGGCAGGTAAGAAAGATAATATCGTAACATAAACAATGGGTTATTGTGTAACATACTAGTGACGCTAAGAAGAACCAGCTTGCACACTGACTTATTTAGAGATCTTGTTTTACCTCTTTGCACCCAAAAGGCAGAATTAACCTTTTAGTCAAAAACAGACATGTCAAGGAAATTAAACCTTAAACCTCTACAATAGGTAACATTCAAACACTTTATTAATGCATTATTTTATTTCTTACTGCCTCTTACTTATTACCAAATTAATGCAATATAAATACTTAACTTTACATAGTATATTACTTAACTGGACTGGACTTAAGCTGTCGCTTCTTTGGGTGCAAATGAATTCTTCAGCATGTGTCCATACATATTTTTCCATACCTACTATCAGTTTTAACTGTGTGGTTGTATCCGCTGTTAGGGTGTGTCACTAAAAAGCCCATAGTAACAATGGAAAAGTTGAGTGATGCTGAAGGTGATTGAACAGGTACTGATGAAGGTTGATGTAGTGTTATAGAGTGTTTATCTTGTTTAAATACTGTTAAAACTGTTAATACTTTTATATTTCTTCTAGTTAAATTTTATTTACTCTTTGTCTACTCTATCCTCTTTGCTGCTGTACACTTGTCCCACGTTGTGGGACGAATAAAGGAATATCTTATATGTATACATGGTCTGCAGTCTGTATGGAATCTTAAGAGTCTATTTTTAATATCAAAGAGTGTTTGCTTTTTCCTGCACAGAGCTCAAACCCTGCAGAAATGCCTTCATCGGGTGTGTGTTCGAACATCATTAGTGCACGTCACAGGAAAGATGGTCGTGGAACTACCGAAAACCCTGAAAGGTTTCTCAACCAAGATTTTGAGCAGCTGAAACAGTATTGTCTCATTAAGAATGTAAGGTACATCGACGACATGTTCCCCCCTGACAAGAACTCCATTGGCCAAGGGATACTGAGCCCTTCTGACATGCCCAATGTGAAGTGGATGAGACCAGTGGTGAGTGTATTAGTGGCTGAAAACTACAGATGGGACTTCAGATTACACTAAATGTCGATGGTTAAACAAGCATGTAAGACAGCTAACCTGATTCAGTTCTAATTAGAACCCTTTCACATAACCATCACTGAACCATTTGGTTTAGTATTAACATAAAAAATACTGCTTTTTGTACGTATTTTGAAGGATAAACATCAAGGGTCAAAGACAAATGACAAAGAAATGACAAAGCCAAGCAGGACATAGTGTATTACTGTACTGTTATCTGACAGACATCAAACCTAAAAAAGTTTTGTGTCAACATTTCCTTTTTCAGAAACTTGTTCCTAATCCACGTTTAACTGTTGATGGGATCTCCAGGTTTGACTTTGGTCAAGGCATGGTCGGTAGGAAAACTGCTTCATTCATAATAATTCATAAATTTGTTTCCAGTTATGCCATTTTGAGCTCAAGATATTGTACCAATGTGTTTTCTGCCCTTGCAGCTGTGTTAGTATTCTTGATAGTTTGTGATTTGAAAACCATTTTGTGCACACTTTACTATCATGCCTTTGCCTACTTAGTACACCTTACTGACAACTGAACGGTCATTTTTCACTCAGGAAACTGCTGGTTTCTTGCATCTATCGGCGCTCTGACGTTCCAGAAAGCCATCCTTGGGCAAGTTGTTCCTCTTGAGCAAAAATTTGATGAGGACTACTGCGGGATCTTCCACTTTAGGGTAAACTGACAATCACTGCCAACAGAATTCGTCTAAAAGCCTCTTCTGCTTAATGGTACATATCATTTTGCTATAAAACTCATCCTCTTCTCTCCTTTTTTAACCACTCAGTTCTGGAGATTTGGAAGGTGGGTCGATGTCGTCATTGATGACAAGCTACCAACAATCAATGGCAGACTAATCTTCGTTCACTCCAATGACCCAACTGAGTTCTGGCCCGCTTTGCTGGAGAAAGCTTATGCCAAGTACGGAAAGAAAACTGTATTGTTTCTCAGTCATAAAATGCATTATCACAGGGTGAGATTTGTCTTTGGAGTCTGTGCAAGTAACTTCACACCCATTTGTGTCAGGGTGTGCGGTTCCTACTCGGACATGAGTGCCGGAACTCCTGCCGAGGCTTTGGTGGATTTCACCGGTGGTGTTCACATCGCTGTCAAGCTGTCAGAACCGCCTTCAAACCTGTGGGAGCTGATGTGCAGAGCTGGCCAGTCCAAGTCACTGATGGGTTGTGGTACACCACAGGGGGTAAGCACCAATATACCACAAAATCACACACTACTTTCGTTTGACTGAGATGATCATGTCTTTGTGATGTTCCAGTGGCAGCTTCAATCTCTGGTATTTGATTGTTATTTTTGCTTTGCTTTATGTTTGATTTGTTTGATATGGTAATAGACCTGTCTAACCAACATGTTCACTTTTCACAGCTAGAAACTAAAAACATTATGATGGCATGGTTCCATTTACATTTGGTGTGTTTTTAACTCTGTGTTCATCAGGGTGAGACATTTTGAAAGTTCCCTTCAAAATGCAATAAATTAGATATTGCGAGTAAGTTTTATTTGGGAGTAATAAGACACTTTACAATATTTCTGTGTAGAGTCACGTGTTACTGATTATACTGCTTTATGGGGTAAGGCTCTGTTTGGCTATCTATTACTGTTATATGATGGTTTGTAATAATAACTATAGCCTCAGCTGACCTTGGTCTGGCAATGTTAGCTTACCTGATGATTGAGGAATCTTGCTGACATGTTTTTCCTACTCACATGTCTCATGCAACAAATAGACTCTCATTCTAATCTATGCAAACATTTATGCAGACTGGCACAGCGCAGGCTCATGTTTCTGCTGCGCCTCATGGGCGTAACTGTGACCTGAAGTGTTTATTCACACTTCAAGTGTGTTTTTCTGACAATGCATAAATGTGAGGTTGATACTCAATAAAAAGGCACTGAGTAAATATATTTATCTACCTTTTGCAACCCAGGCTGAGCAGAGTCTATGGACAGAAAGTCTCTTTGTAATGTGTGAACTGGAGCTATAGGGACAAACCACATTTCCCATCATGAACTGAGTAGTTTGCTGTTTTATGTTCCAAAATGCAAAAGTTACTTTTCGTTGGTGTTTGTAATGTGTGAACTGAAAGTCTGGAGAAATGCCAGGACGATATGCAGAACGTGAACATTTCAACTAGGGGTGGGCGATACTGCAAAATTTGGTTTTGAACTGATACCAGGTAATACAGGCCCAGAATTGCTGATATCAGTACCAGTACTTTTTATTATTAAAAGTGACTCATGGACTTTAATGTAGGGGACA
This sequence comes from Holacanthus passer, assembly GCA_025331565.1. NCBI lineage: Eukaryota > Metazoa > Chordata > Actinopteri > Pomacanthidae > Holacanthus > Holacanthus passer. Next base: position 1,710,531 of record JAFREQ010000018.1, on the reverse strand, counting down.
GCAGTGTGTCATGATTTATGAGGTGAAAGCATCTAAATATAGGAATCGTACACCTTTCACAGTTACACAAAAATATAGATATATATAAAATATTCAGCCATTTTCAGGTTTGAGGTGTATTACTTTTTCAATTACATTAAAATAATTAATTTAGAACAAGTTGCAAAGGGCTGAATATGATTGCCTGAATATTTTCTGCCACATTTAATCAATCTGCTAAAGTAAGAGCTAATTTCACTACTATATACCTGGGTTTTACTGAAAAGACCCAGTGAAACTTTTCCCTTCTCCTCCTTTCTTTTCTGTTGCAGCTCCAAGTTCTATTTCTTGTGTTTTGGTGTTATGTGTTTAAATAAATGTTGTTTGAGTGCACACATAGACAGTATAAATAGTAAGCATAGCTCTAATTGGTCTGAAAAGTGAAACAGACAAAGAGGTGCCTTAAGCCTGCGTTGTTTTAATGGCCTGCAGGAGATGACTCCGCTGGTTGCAAAAAAGAGTCCTATGATTTATTCCCTCAGTAAAAAGTTTCCTAATGAGTTTATAGTCTCAGTCGCTGCTTTCAAATACTCTTAATACAGCATGAAATTCATTTTGTAAATTAGGGAGCAGTTTAGAGTAAAATAGATAATAAAGCATGGTATGCATTAGGGAGTGGCTACCTCGTGATTGACAAGTCACTAACACAGCGACATCAAGGTGTCCCAGGGTTCTTAGTCAGATTCAAACAGGATAGAGATTTAATGAGTATCCTCCCATGCTCAAAATGTGGCCACTCCAAAAAAATCAAGATGGCGATGACCATGCTGCCAAACACGAGGCTTCAAAACAGGAGTCCACAAACCATGACCGATGTCATTGTGCCTCTGTGCACTATTTGTTATACAGTCTATGAGTGGACACATGCATTAGCACACACAAACACGTTTGCACAGATAGCCGCCATAGTCCATGCTTCTTTCGTGAGCAGTGTGTGAAACAGCTTTCGCAAAATTGTAAAGATTAAACGCTGGAGGCTAGTAACATGTTAGACATTGCAATACAGTTGTGGGAAAATAGGGTGAGGTCCAGGTTTGGAAATGGGTGCACTCTAATGATTCGTGAAAGTGGTTAACGTAGTTGATGCAACTGTCACATCATTATTTGCTTGATGTGCTTATGGACTGGAAAACATTAATGCCCAAATGTAAACCAAGATGACCTTGATAGCTTCCTTCAAGCTGAGCTCTCTACCTAATTATACAGATGGATATGTTTGATATGTTTTTCAATAGCATTAATGTTTTTGTTGCACTGATGAGTCTAAGTCTAACTAATTAAGTCTAATATTACTTGGCATAAAATGTGTTCTTTCAATACACATGTTGATGAATCTACTGTTTCAGTTCAATTCAATCATAGAGGAGGTAAACAAAACGACATTGGTCTTCTGTTAGAACTTAATTTATTACGTGGTTAAAGAAAAGTATGTTGCACAAGACTACCTGTAATGATAATATATACACTATCTATATCTTGTAGGAGACATCTGCCAACACTGTACTACCAAATGGACTGGTCCAGGGCCATGCCTACACTGTCACGGGTGTGAAACAGGTAAAGGATGTTTTGTTTCAAAGCACTGCAACATACAGTATTCAATAATAATAATTCAGTGAACATAAAGGTTATATTACCAACAACTAGCAGTAAGGTTTTTAAGTCTCACCTGAAGCTTGGTTCATTTCTAGGGATGTAGAGGAATAAAGGCCTTAAATTGGCCTTTACTGTATAGTAGCTTGTTAAATTGAGTATATAGTAAAGTGTAGTTGTTTTTATGGCAAATAGCAATTGTGATTTCTCTGTTAATTGTTGGTCAGATGATGAGCCAAGGGCAACCAGTAAGCCTGGTGCGTTTGTGGAACCCCTGGGGCCAAGGAGAGTGGAAAGGAGAATGGAGTGATCAGTAAGGACGAGGCTGCGAGTGTTTCACAGAGAAACTATCATTATAAACTAGTTCACAGTGAAACAACACCAGGGAAGCCAAGTTTTGACATGTCAAATGTTAGCAAAATAAATTAGACACTTTGAGTTGTAATGAAAAGCAATGCCGTATATTTTATATCATTGAATGTAAAACTATGCTAGAGCAATGTCACTGCTTTTCATTTTAGGTAAATGAACTGTTCCCAAAATGTCTCCTAACCTTAAACAAATGATTACTTGCCTAAACCTTATCCAATTCCTGACCAGCAGACAAGATAAAATGACGCATCCAGTTCATGCTAGTGTCTAATATGGTCATCCAATGTGTGCTAGATGGGTCTTCATATAACATGCATTTATCAAAAATGATCTGTGTGTTTTTTTAAAGTACAGTTATACATGCTTTGTTTTTTGCATGGCAGTGCTAAGCATGCTAAGGGTGTCTTGAACAGAGCCCTGAGACCTCTCTAGTTCTTGACGTCTTTCACAAACAGGTTGTGGCAGTTTTCGGTCTTGGTCGGTAAAGTTCTGTTGAAAGGCAAATGCAGCATGTTGACATTTGGGCTTTTTCCCACATAGCTACCATGCTATGCAAGGATTTGTACTTGTGCAAACAGCCTGCCACACCTGAACACAGTTGGCGCTGAGCCTGTGCCCACTTTCGTTGGCATGGCAGAGCCATGTTTTGTTTTACTTCTGTGATTTTTACTTATTTATTTATTTATTTTAAACTTCAAAGCAAACACTACTCTTCTCTGGTAATTTAACAAACACTAATGATGACTTGTGGCTTGGAAGTATGCTCCACTGCCTCAGCTTCATCTGCCAAAAGAGCCAGATCATTCACTGCCAACCTCTTGACTTTAGATTATTTAGGCCCGGGGCAAGAGCATACTACCACATGAAGGGCAAACCCTGGCATGGTGTGGTAGATTCGTAGGAAAAGGTGAACAAATACTGCATCTACAAAATGTCAACATGCTGCATTTACTGTCCAACTAAATTTTACTTGCCCAGACTGTCAAAACCAGTTTGTGAAATACACCAAGACAATGAAAGAGAAAAAAGTTCTCAGGGCTCCGTTCCAAACACCCTCAGCTTGATTAGCACTGTCATGCAAACACAAACCCAACTCAAGAGATTATGCTTTAAAAAGCAGACATGCTATTTTTCATAGTGAAGACCCATATGTTGTAAGTTGCCTTTTAATGCTGAAAACAGTTACAGTTAGTTAGATAACAATCTTCTTCCTTCACTGACAAATCGTTTGTAAAGGTCACCTCTTTGGCAAACTGTGAGTCCTCAAGATCGTGAGATGTGCCTTTCCGTGCGTGACGATGGAGAGTTTTGGTAAGCATGTGAAAATCAAAATTTTACAAATATAACATTTCTAAAAATGCTGAATAGAAAATGTTTTGACATAATAAAAAATACAGAATAGCAACTACAACTCTAACTACAGTCTCCATACATGTTGTTTCATTAAAGACACACTCACCCTCATAATTTAATTATAATTCACTGTTGAATTACTAATTAAGTATAATTTAATTTAATTACAATTTAATTAAATTTTGATATCTATAAAACGTGAAATCATGCATTTCTGAAGATTGCATTTGCATGAATTGCCTCAACCAATCGATAACTATTTAGTCTTTGATGGATCAAGTGAGTCTCAGGCTAAAACAACAATGTATTTTCTACATTTATCTGTGATGTTGACAGGATGACCCTGGAACATTTCTGTGCGTTCTATGCGGACCTTGACATCTGCTGCCTGTGTCCCGACTTCCTTGATGGGAGCTCTTCTTGCCACTGGAAGACCTCATACTATGAGGGCAGATGGGTTGCAGGAACCACAGCTGGAGGATGCATGAATAATAGAGGTACTTCCAGAATATTTGGACTTTTGCAAAACTGTTCCCTCAAAAGGAGTATATAGATTGGAGAGTGGCAATTATCAAATATAAATTCAAATACAACCTCAAACACACACACACACACACACACACACACACACACAGGGTTTTCAAAGTCTGACACTTTTAAATTTAAAAGATTAATTTTGTAATTAATTATCTGTGTAATGTAATGAATTATTCATTTATTATTTACAATGGAATGGCATTATTATTAGGCAAATTAAATTATGTTTTTTGTTTATTAAGTTCTAAATTAATGCATCAATTTATAATCACTATTTATTAAATTGATAGTATCTCTTTAAATGTCTCTAATTATTCCAGTGCACACACAAGACTCCATAAGAAAGAAAGCAGAATTTGCATGAACTGACTTCAAGATTGTTTCTCACTTTTTTTTAGATTCACCCTTCTCTTGGTAAAATGGTGAAATGCTGAATTGATTTCCTCTTCCCTCCCAGACAGCTTCTGGACTAACCCACAGTATCGGGTTCAGATTGGGGAATTAAACAGTGGCTGTGCTGGAACACAGGATGAAAAAAACATGCTGGTGTCTCTCATGCAAAAGCCTGACAAGAGGAACAGACGTCTGGTCCAAAATCTCCACATTGGATTCTCTGTTTTTGAGGTAAATATTACGTTTTATTGTTTCTGTCACAGTGTTTGGATATGAGGTATGGATCGGGGTGATGCTGTTGAAAATAGTCAGATTAAATGAAAAAAATGTAACAGGTATGTAGGCTCAGCCATTCTCAGTCAACATGGTGGATGAATATTGTGGAATGAAAAAGTTACCATTCACAACAAAATACAACAAAACAACATCAAAAAAAAAAAAAAAAAAAAAAAGTTCCTGAAGTAATTTTGAGTGCAGCATATTCTCAAGTCTCAAGTATTAATTCACTTTTTTGACAAGTACCTAAACACATGTTTATTCTCACATTTTGGTAAATAATCAACTATAAGCCTCATATGTGATCATTAAATTTGGTCATTTTTATTTGCATTATTTACATGTTTTCATATTGTCACGATTTCACTTGAACAAATTCTGTTTTCTCCCAAACATGAACTCCTTTTCCTCTGATTTCTTCCAAGGTGACCGAAGAAGTAAGTTACATTTTTAGCCTAATCCTACACAGCATCTGCTCACCTCCACTGTGTTACTGTGGAGGTCTATAAGAACTGTGTAGAAATCAAATATCTATTTATTATCTGTACTACAGTACAATGGACAGAGGGGGAAGTTCCCAGCCTCTTTCTTCGCCAAAAAGGGACCTGTCGCCCAATCTAAGATGTACATGAACGCACGTGAGGTGATGGAGTTCTTCACGTTGAAGCCCGGAGAATACCTGATCGTGCCATCCACCTTCAACCCCAATCAGACAGCCTCCTTCATCCTGACCATCCTGTCCAAGGCAGAGACCCATGTCCAGTAAGTCACTCGCAACTCAATTAGCGTTTAAAGGCTTAGTTGTACAATTAATCTACAAGCAAGCATGCTGTGGATCATAAAACAAAATGATACCCTCCAACAAGCTTCCATTAAGACGAGTAAACAAGCTGACCCCCAAAAATTTGAGTAACTGTATTGTCATGACTGTATTTCAAATTGTAATCCTTAAAAAAGTAATCACATTACTGTAAGTCATACGTTACTGCCCAACACTGGCCACAAGTAATGTACTGATGTCTCTTGTCTTTCCTCTCAGTGAGAACTCTGGTGGCTATAACAACGAACCCATGGAAGTAGAAAAGGTGTTGAAAATATTTTGTCAATCTTGGTACTGATGTAGTTTGCTATGTTGATTACATTGATAGCATATCATATGTATATATTACCCAGTGCATGTATTCATCTGGATCTGAAAGCATTCAATCTTTTGCAGTCTCCAACGAGCGAAAATGCCCCGGATGATGAAAATAAGAGAAACTTCTTCCGTCAGTTCTCTGACAAGGTAATTTGTTTGTCTTAGTCTGGGTTCAGACAGAGAATAGTACAACCCAACAAACTTAGGGTGTTGGGAACAAAAATGGACGACAGGTGCAACAATTGATTGTTTTATCTTGTGCCATGTATCATAGCAGATGGCAACTGATGCCACTTCTGGGATGCCTCATGATGTCCAGATAAAAGTTCTCTAACCTAGTATCAGAAATTTCACGGCCCATTCCCTGATGTTTCCCAATAAGAGCGCAGAGCGTTCTTCTGCAAACAAGCGAAAGAGGAATGATGTTGTTGGTGGTGCTAGGTGGAATTGCGAGAGGAGGAAAGGTCAGAGTCTTTTTTAGTCTTTTCTGAACACAAGGCAGCCAGTATCATCCAAACTGCTTTGGAGGCACTCATTCGTTTAAATTCTTGTTCCCTGGAAGTCGGTCCCTAGCACCTCATTCTTGAAAGACTATGCTAAACTATGATTGGCCGCGGAATAACGTGCAGTCTATCATGTCTCTCTGCAAAGTGACAGCAAGAATTTATCGCTCTACTGTCTAATCCGACACAGAACCGTAACAGAAAATATCATGTAGTCTGAACCTGACGTTAAAGCAAGAGTTCTACATTTTGGAAAACGTACTTAGTTGCTTTGCTGCAGTCTTCACCAGCATAGAGTCCAGGAAGTTACTGGTCTCAACCGAGAAACAGTCAGGCACACAAGCACCAACAAAAGAGAATTGTTGTCTTCACACTGGTTTTGTGCAGATTAAACAAACAGGATGTAACATGTTAGTGAGCTTTAGAGCTTTAGAGCAGATTTAGTTACCATAAGACAGTGCCAGGTTAGTTGTTTCCCATATGCTTCCAGCCTTTGTGTGAAACTAAACTAACTGGCTGCTGGCTGTAGCTTCATATTTATCGTATTCATCATGAGAGTGGTATTGATCCTCCCAGCTAACGCTCGGCAAGAATGCAAATAAAGAATGAAAGAGAATGCGTGCAAAGTGCATTTGAACTATTCCTTTAAATGAAATAAAGATAGATTTTAAATGCATTTTTAATATTGAAACATTCATGTCTATGCTGTATCAGTTAGTTACAGTACATTGTCATTCTTTCTGCTGCTGTTCGTCATTTCTTCTTTGGCATTCCTGCGCTGTTTGATCTGCAATTTGTTTGCATAGAATCGTGTTTTATAGTCTTCTAAGTACACCTATGTGATTCATCTCAAACCTGTAAAGTGAAGGAGGCTGTTATTTCCCTGAAATATAAGGTTACTGTGATTATGACAACCAACATGCGAGCCAAATGTAAATCAATCCTTGTTTTTATTTCATTTCCAGTATGAAGAAGTGGATGCTGAGCAGCTCCAGATACTTCTCAATGAAAAAATCCTGAAAGGTTTGGACTGTAAAACTCCAACCGGCTCAACAGCACATGAGCAAAAACACATTCAAATATAATAATCTTGTGTAGCACTGCTGTATGTGGTTGGCTCGAGGCAAATTCATTGTCATTTCAAATTCATTCTAATTCTATTTTTATTTAGGAGAGTTGAAATCTGGAGGCTTCACCACTGATGCCTGTCACAGCATGGTTGCTCTGATGGATGTATCCTCCTATGTGATATTCACTGTGAAGTCTTGGAATACAAAAATGTTTAACCTTTTTCCCTCCATCTCAACTGCTAATTTGCTAAAGGGGGACTCTCTCACAGTAAATGTAGTTACATAAAACGCAGAAGTAGTGTACATGCCAAAACCTGCCTGCCATTTTGGTGGTTTCACACACATAAACAGATTTAAAAGGTCATACTAAGACATGAGGCAACATGTGCTGCTTTAACACCTTAATGATGGGATAGACATCAATCAGCGGCAAACTGAACAATGACGAATTTCTTCGTCTGTGGAAGAAGATCCTCTCATACAAGGTAAGAGGGACTAAGTCACAGTTAAAAATTTCATAACAAAACAAAGATTACTGGTGACTTCCCAATAATTACAGACTTCAATGCCTGCTTCTCTTTTCCTTCACCAGGAGATATTCTTTCGCACCGATGTCGATCAAACAGGAACACTGTCAATGAATGAGCTCAGGAATGCAGTCATGGCTACAGGTAGACGATCAACCACTTCTTTTTGTCTACTGTGGACATACCTGAACTGTACTGGGCTTTATGTCTCTTACTTTAAATTTAATGAACGGTGCACAAGAACAGAAAAATCTTGTCAGATGTTGGCAACACTTTGCTTTTTAAAACAGTTTTTAAAAAAGGTGTCAGACATATAGCGTGTACACCAGTTGCCGAAGAAGTACTTCGATCCTCCGAAAGTACCACAACAACAATGTTCTTTGTGGTATAAAGTAAAAGTTGTGCATTCAAACTCCCACATAAGCAAAGGGTCACAAAATAAATCTGAGGCATCTTAGGAAAAAATGTTCTGCCATATAAATCTATTCATATTTTGGACTTTCTCCACTCTTTTTGTGTAACACATTGTTTTTGTGAGATACATTCTGTTGCTGCAACAAGATTAATTATGCACCAGTAAATGTTAACATTTTACACCATAAGGCAGGAGTTTATTGGCTTTTGTTAAGACCTGGCTCAAGTGGCGACAACAAAATGGAGCCACACCAAGTATAACCGTTAACGTTTACATTTAAATGAATAGACTGTATTAAAATGTCAACTTAAATATTGACAGCATGGGGTGTGGAAATCAAGAAAAACAGCGGATGTGCATGAGTCAAAGATGTGGGTGCAGAAGTTGTAAGATGCAAAACTAAGCCAAAGGATAAACTAAGACAACGTAGCTGAACAAACATGTGGTGTGGCTGTATAGAGGAGCAGAGGGAGCACTAACCCTGCAGCCAGGACTTATATAACCTAACTGCACCAGGTGCCACAGGTGTTTCAGATCACAGTAATCAGCTACCTGCACACATCCAAAGAAGAAAGCCAGGGTTAATCACAGCTATACTTCCTAAGAAGCTATAATTCCTAAGAGTAGTACACGCTAGTCTGTCAACAATATAAATACTCCTGAGCTGTTGATTGTGTAATGTCAATCCTCTGCTTTTGTGTTTGACAAATCGATTTTAAGAGATTTGGGTATTCAAGCACAAACAACCCCCTTTTTCACAGCATGCATGCACCCAAAACAAATAAAAAGTAATCTTGTTCAAAGACTTTTAAATATTTTAAAAGCTTTTGCATGTTTTAACAGTCTAACCTCAATAGTTACGTTAAATTACCTGTCACCATAGCGATCCCAGTGGTCAGTCCAGTTATTCAGGAATTATGAGTCGAAAACTTACATGAATGTTAGAGTGTCATAATCTAACAATGTTAAAACATTTGAATAAAATGCTACCGCAAAACATTTGTGAAATGTTTTTAAAGCATGTTATCTGACTCTGAAATAATATTCTGGGAACATTATAAAAAACTTGAAACTGCTGAAATATTAAGAACAATATTAGACTGTTTTTTTTAGAGAATGTTATCCTTGAATATTCTGGGAACAAAAAAAACAGCTTCCAGCTGAAAACGTAAAAATGTTACGACATAATGTTCAAGCAATGTCATGTCTAAACATTTTGAACGTCATCCTAGAAAATTTGGGGGACAAAAAAAAAAGCTACAGCTAAAAACATTAATAGAACATTGCAGGTAACATTCTCAGAACATTTTGGGACCAAACATTTGTAGCTGGGGACATTTTGACTTGTTTTAGTAGGAAAAATTAACTATTAGCATTGACAGTTTGTCTGTTCTATTCTCAAACACTAAACTCTGACAGTGCTTAAAGGAAAAAACATAATCTGCAAATAAATCAATAATGAAAACAATAGTTGGTAGGACTCCTAAAATAAATCACAGCTAAACTTTTGATCTGTGTATGTTGGTCAGGAAAGAGGATCAGTGACGACATGCTGAATCTGATGGCTCTGCGCTACGGTTCTGCCTCTGGAGTCATGACACTGGAGAACTTCATCAATCTCATCCTTCGCTTCGATTGCATGAGTCGTAAGTAAAGTTGGACAAGCGATGACAGTAGACAACACTTATGGTACATATGTAAATTCTTTGAGTTTGTGTCTCTTTTTGCTCCCCCACAATACACATTTTGAACATTTGTACTGTGAAAGTCTTAGAGAGTCCAGTGCACTGGCAGAACACCATGATATGGTCATGACTCCCCCTCCTGGCCACTCCTTGTAATACGAATTTGTATCTTTTTTCAATAGAAATCTTCAGGCAGTTGTCCGATGGAATGGTCATGACTCTTCGCGAATCAGAGGTAATGAAACTTCTTCACAACCTGCATGGCTGTCAATTTGAAAATATTCTTGAAAATACAGCATGATTTTGTTCAATTTTTAGTTTTCTGTGTTTTTTAGTTTTCACGGGTGCTACATTGAAATGCATTAATTATTGATCCCTCCTTCATTTGCAGTGGATGTACATTTCGATGTACACTTAACCTGACAGAGAAGATGAACTGCAGGATTCATTTGGAATCAAAGCAGCAGATGACGAATAATAAAGAGCATAAATACAAATTGTGGTCTTCTGCACATAAGCTATTATGTGGTATGAAACAACAGGGCATTTACTTCTAATGTTTCTAATGTTAACACAACTGTGTTACACAAACTGTGTGTCCTCCCTTCTCCTTTTGGAGAAGCCTCTTTGTGGGTGAACACACAGGAGGAACATGCACAGCATAGCAGACACAGGCTACTAATTTTTCAAATCACAACGTCAATGGCAAATGGCAACTTTGCTTACCTGTTAGTACAAGTCCAAAATGCACATGGCCGTGAGAAAAATACAGTTAAGGACTGAATCTCATGTCAAAATGTTTACAAATGCTATGATTTGTACTAAAATTTTGTTTTATTTAGTGAAAATTAAATATAGATTTAGAGCACTTCCAAAACTGAATTAGATCATGAAGACGTTTTTGTATCAAATCATTAATGATGTACACATCATCATTGTTACACCCCTAGTAAATGTACTGATATACAGTAATATGAAAGTACAACCTATCCCATGATATGTAGCCAAAATACTTTTTTAAGTCTGCATGTTGGTCTCTTTAATGTACTGCATTCATTTTATACGGGTTACTGGATTTTCTGTTTTACTCTTAGGTGGGAATACGTTTTTTTTAGCCATGCTAGCTTTGGTCAGACTGAAATATCTCAACTATTCGACGGATTTCCACAAAATTTGGTACACACATTCTTATCCTCTCCAGAATGAATTGTAATCACTTTGATGATGCCTTAACTTTCCATATAGCGCCATCATCAGGTAAAATTTTACTTTGTCCAGTACTTTACTACTTTACTTTACTTTACTTCCTTTACTTTGTGCTCAGTGCTAAACTAATATCAGAGCTATGGTAAATATTACACCAGTTAATGTCAGCATCTTACCACTGACATTGTGAGCATATTAGTTTATGCACAAGCTCACACAGCTACTAGCATGGCTGTAGACTCTCAGTCTCGTTAAGTATATAAACTGGTCCATCTGATGGGATACTTTCATTTTCTTTTTTAGGTGGGAATAAAGGTTTTTTTTATCACTTTGTACTTTGCAAAATAAAGAAATAAAGAGTTTTCGTGTATGAACATTTCTTTCATCCCTTTCAATGCCTTGCAGATATCTTCAAATGTGGCATGGCTTTGGGAATGTGTTGTCTTTTGATCAGGCCTTTGCTCCATATAAATATGCACAGACCCTCAATATTATTCGTCACTTGAGTCTAAACTTAACAAGCAAGACAATGTTTCTGTTTTTTATTTTTCAATGCACACTCTGCTACTTTGGAGACTATTCAAGAATGTGGTGCTGGACTTGATTGTGAAAGAGAAAATCCACAAAATATATACATATCATATGCTGAATTGCTGACAAAAACACAAGCATCAGATATGTATTAGTATGCATTTATTAATTTAAGAAAAAGCTTTACAGTGTAGATTATAATGAAAGATGATATAGTAAATTTGAGAGATTATATATATTTTTCATGTGTTCCTTCTTTTGCTTTAAATAATGATTGAACATAAATGTTATTATTAGCAGTACTTCATTTCAAAATCACAGTATGTACAAGTACGAGTACAATCGTAGATCACCACTTACCACCAGGATTGAAAAACATAGTTTTACAACATGAAAAGGTAGAGTGAAGCAGAAATTAATGAGGTGCAATCAAGCATTTTTTTCCTTATATAACACTGACAATAATATTAATGAATCTAACTCTCAAGATGTGAATAATTACTGATTATTGATTAAGTTGCTGAAGTCATAAATGTGTTAGGCTGGTTGCTGTAGTATTTGCAGCAGAGCTGGCAGCAGAACAGCCAGGAACATGGATGTTGGATGTTTTACAAGCTCTGCTCCTCCACTTGTGGCATTAGCTAGAAATCAAGGTCGAAAACATACACAGAAACAGTATTGTATTATTTTGTTAACAGTTGTCATTATTCACATGGCTCAAAAATAGGTGAAACATTATATTTTGCAACAAAGCAGGACTACATCATGTAAATGCAGTGGGGAAACTGGTGGTGTAAACTAGTTGTAGTTGCTCACCTTGTGTTGTTGCCACTGCGGTGGTCAGGGTTGCAGTTGAGCTGCTTGTGTTTTCTGTGAATGAAATAGACAGTTAGACAGTGCATTGTAAAATCAGTCAACACCCAGCAGTGTTACTTCATCTGCTGTAAAACCAATTTTTTTTGCACATCATGCAAATTCAAATGGTGCATTAACAACAATCCTATGGGGAAGTGGCCTGTTATGGTAGCCATGCTAAATAAATACAAGGTGTATAATCATGATGTTGCCATGATCACTGTTGACAAAATGTTCATAAACACAGATTATGGCACACTTGCATCCCCTTGTGGCTGAAAACAGTACAACTTGAGGACCTTAACGTTCTACAGTCAATGACACAATCGATGCACAGATACTTTCTGTTTAGAGTGGAAGCCAGTGGGTCCTTGTGAGCTACAGTTCATTGTGCTATGGTCATATTATTATAAATTTCCATAAGCCAGTGCACAGTACTGACGTTTAATTGGAGTAAATATTTTGGCCTGATTTTAGAAGATACAAAAATGTTTATTTACCTGTTCTCAAATTGTTTCTTGCATTAGATAAAATTTGATGTAAGGCAGTGGTATTGCTCTTTGAACCTCTTAACAGCAGCTCTATTTATAAATTAGCAGATCTGTTACAATATTTAATTTTCTCATTCCAAATAATGCAAGTACATCTCTATTACTATAAATACTGTATGGTAACGTGTGGCCATAAAACCTTTTGTCCCTGAATACACACAAAAAGTATGTATTTTTACCCTGTGTTGGTGTCACAGTGCTGGATGCAGCGGTTGTGCTGCTGTTGGAATTGGATGACCCAGTGGTCGGGCTGGTTCTGTTGGTGGTCAGGCCCAGACCCAGGATGTCCAGGTCTGACTGAGTCTGCCTGTTGACCCAGTCCTTGATCACGGTATCGCTCTCAAACAGCTTTAGATTTGGTAGCTGACTACCCAGGAGGCCTTTCATCTCGCTCACGGTCAAATCCTGCGCAATTCAAGTGAAACAGTTAAGATATTGGTCTGAAGTTTTTTTTTTTTTACATGCACTGGAACATTTGCAACAATGAAACTATAATAGATTTCAAAGAAGGATGCTTCATCTCTTTTCCTAGAGACACCTTTGGTATAAAGCATTGTTATAATACTTTCAAAAATCAGTATCAGCTTGTTTCTTCTCTCAGGGCTGGCATTCTTGGCCCAATACTCACACTAAAGAGCATCAGACATTTTGCAGCTTCTTTTGCACAGTAAAGACACTATGCTATGTTAATTGGAAAGGACAAATTACAGACTATAACATACTGTACTTTGGGATACTAATATAACCCGTCATCTTGCAGCCTGTGGTCATTTTGAAGACCAAACCACAGAAGCCAAGATTTGTGTCAAAAGTAAACTGACCTCAAATTCTTGAAAAAGTCACTGACCATCTCACATTAAACAGCTGTCAGTGGTGTATGTGTGCCCTTCACGACCATTAATAAACCATAATACCTTTGGGCTACCTGTTTCCCCCTGCCTTCAGTCTTTATAATGAGCTGCTGGATGGAGCCTTATATTAAATGTAAATTTAATCTAGATCTTCTCATCTAACTCCTGGCATGACAGCACTTATGCACACCTTCCTTAAATGTTAAACTAATTCTCTAAGTCTGTGATACAAAGCATCACCTCAGCTCAGTTGCAGTATAATGACATTCCAACAGAACTTATCAGAAGTATCCTCACAGCAATCACGTTAGGATCCAGACTCCGTAAAGTGCTGATGTCCATGCTGATGTTCTTTGTTGACAGTTCGACTACATCTGACAGATTTGCCCCACCTATCAGAGTAGAAGAGAAAACAGGAAATTAGATGAGAGTTTCATGAGGGATAGAGGAACATCCAGAGAAAGACAGGTAACATGTACTCTTACCTAGATAGGGCTTTATTAAATTGTAGTGGGTCTTGGCATCGGTGCTTTGTGAGCTGAAGGAAGTCTTACTGATCTCATACAGGACTCTCTTCTGCTCAGATGAGCATGACTCCACGTTCAGTGGTTTGGCATTTCTGACAAGATGCAAGAAGAAAGTAATATGCAGTGTTATGTCTGCATCATCTTTCACAGTGGCCACGTTTAGGCATCTTTGAGCTACATGCTACCACTCACCTGATACTGTCTGAGGTGATGGTCCTCAGTGTGCTGGTGTCTAATGAGCAAAGGTTGGAATCAATAGCATTCAGCTCAGTGCTGCCCAGGGAGTTCCCAGAAGTATTGAGATACTTGGTGATGATTTCTTTGCTCTAAACATTAAAGAAAACACAAGATTTAAAAAACTGTAAGTGAGCAAATGTATACAGATATGAATATCTTTCATTATATTGTACAACCTGGAATCCTATAGTAATTAAACAAAAAACAATACAAAGACAATATATTTAATGTTTGACCTCATCAGCTTCACTGATGTTTGTAAATATCTGCTTATTCAGAATTTGATGCCAGAAACACATTTCAAGTAAGTTGGGACAGGAGCAACAAACGACTGTGAAAGTTGTGGACTGATCCAAAAACACCTGTTTGGATCAGTCCACAGTTTGGATCAGTCCTTGTTTGCAAATGACCGCATTCTGTTTTTATTCACGTTTTACACTGCGTCCAAGCATTTTTGGAATCAGGGTTGTATATATATTTTAAAGATTAAAAATTCTGACAAGTTCTTAGAATCCCTCTACATTATACCTTCGCTGCCTCCCATGATCCATCAACAGTTTTCATGAGAGCTGCCAGTGAGTCAAGTGTGGTGATGTCCCACTTAGAGATGTCGTCAAGTTTCGCCACACGAGACACCGCGCCCAACATCTGAACTGTCTCGTCAGAAACCCTCGATGGGAATGCCTGGAACAACAGTGAATAGGGAGTAACACATGTGTTGTGTGTTGAAATATAAAAATTATATAAAAGATATATACAGTGGCGTGCAAAATTTTGGGTACCCTTAGTCAAAATTTCTGGTTCTGTGAATAGCTGAGTGAGTAAAAGCTGCTGATTCTTGGGACAAGGTTTGAGGACAATAATCATGAAGCTGAAATTTGTATCAGTTGTCCTTGCCCAGCGATGATGGCAAAGAAGCCATACCCCTAACAAGCTAATTTAGATCTGAGACGTAAAAGTTATCTGAGAACTTTCATGTGGTGTTCATTTCCTGTTGTCAAACTGTAATTGTTCAAAAAATGTTGAAAATAATGTTTAACCTTTAACTTTTGCCTTTTGGAGATCGGCTCATCTTTTACTCACTTAACTACTCCCAGCAATAGAAATTTTTGATCAAGGGAACCCAAACTTCCTTATGCCACTCTATATACAACCATATTCTCCTATCGATGCAGCATTACCTCGTTGAGTTTCTTCAGAATGATTTCCTGGAAGTTATCGTCATTCACTTTCTCGCTGATAGAATAGAGGTTGTCCTTCAGAACAGGGATGTCCAGGCACAAGTCAAATTGCGTGTCGTCGTAGCCGAAGGGGAAGGAAGGGTCACTAACTGTCACCTGGTTGATGTTGCCCACAGTGCAGCCTTGAGAATAATGGGCCAATGAGAGAGAAAAAGTCAAGACACAGAAGTGTATCACTTTCTATTAAACACACACAGACCAGCTTTGTAAAATATCATACAGTATCAGCTGTTTTCTCTATTAAACACACTGTGCCTCTCTTCCTCTTTCTTCTTTACCTGCTCCTCGTTGTGTCCTGACAGCCCTGAGCTGTTTGGAAAGCGCCTTGAGCTTCCTCCTCTCTGTCCTTCTTTTCCTCAGTCGGGGCATAAAGCTCTTAAGGAACCTTCTCTTTGTTTTCTGAAAAAAAAAAAGTTTCACAAATGGCTTTTTGACACAAAGTGGGAATAGATGCTTTGAAATCGTGACACATAATATATTGCTGGACTAGTTAGTATCAAGAAACAGGTAAAAGTAAAACACATACAGTTGTGAACCGGCCCCAGATGTTTCTTGTGAAATATAGGGGTAGGAGCCCGAGGTTTTCCAATGTTTGCTTGTTCCAGGTGCTGGGATTCCTGAAAACAGAAGATAATATATTCATATAATCTTGGCGGCATAGAATGCAAAATAAAGTGCGCAGGCATAAAAAATATTGTACATTAAATTTTCTCTTTAAATAAATGTAGTAATAATTTGTCCAAAATAGTTTTTTTTAATTCCAACAAGTCCCATGAAAAGAGTCTACCCCTACCCTGTGGCATTCAGACTCTTTGTTCCTATGGAATGTGTAAGTCTTTAAAGATGAGTCACAAATATATATTACAATATATTTCACTTTTTAAATAAGACATAGTAATTTCTGGAAAAAAAACACCTGTGCAATTGTAGTTTAACACAAGTAACAAAAGTTATTCAAACACGTTTGGTCATGAGTATTAAATGTAGTGAGTATTTACAGCAGCAAGATGTTGTATGTTGAATTAATGTAAAATATACTGCTTGATTTTTGGCCAAAAATGGAGCTTTATGGCAAAATAAGATATACTTGTTTGTAGGATCAATTAAGTGTAGGTGTTTTAATGGGATTTGTTGAAATAAGAGGAATATATACATATTCAGCAGTCTGAATGGCTCTTAATCTGATCTGGTTCTCTTACCCGTATTGTGTTTTCCCAGACAGCAGCAGCGTCTCGATGGCAGCCACCTGGCTGTCAGAGAAGTCCTTGCAGGCTTTCAGTTTTTCCAGAATGAGAGGATCGGAGTTCTCGATGTAAGAGCTGTCCAAAGTGCAGGCCATGTTCCCCAGCACCTCCACATTGTCTCTGCTCAGACTCACACCGTTTATACCCTGGACAGGTAAAAACAGTATTTAAGTCAAAATTGTGCCACAGCACCATGACAGTCAAACAAGAGCAATACATTGATACCATTACATACATGGGAATTTGTTTTTAATCCAGACTTTCAGCTTTTTTTACTCGCTTCTTTTATCTACTATATGTGCATCTGTACAAAATGTTTCATGTGGATCTATGATTCAACTGATTCCCACCTTATTCAAGCTTTAACATTTTTTGCGTGAAAGCTTTAAAGTTTGATTACCCCTTTCCCGTGGTATTGCATGCTTTTGTCTCACACTCACCAAGCAGCTTCTGGCTTCACCAAGTAGTAGTGAGTCCTTGTTCAAAACCCTGGAGGTCACAGAGAAGTCTGCAGCACCCAGCGCAGAAAAGTAGGACCTGCAGTTGGCTCTGTTGATGTCTTTGTTGCTGTAATAAATAGATATTGGTACAGAAAAAAATCAATAAGCAAATACATTCTTATTTAAGTTAGAGGCACATTATGAAGCCAGTCCAATATAATGCTCAAAGACAGACTCACTTGAAGAAGAGAAGCATGTCTGAGGGATAATCTGTGAAGTCCTGGGACGTGCTTCCACTGAGCAGGTTGTACATGCAAGTCAGCTGTAGAACATGATGCAAAGACACAGAATAATATTAATTGACAGGAGTCCATAACACAACATGCAATGTTTTAAGTTATGACTCTGGTATTGTACGTCCAACTTATCTTGATACTTCAGGTAAAGGAGCATAGTAATCTAATTTAATGAAGTTTGGTTTCATTTGGATTTCATTTGACTTTACCTGTGATTCCCTGAGCTGCACCTTAGCCCTGCGTCTCCTCGGCCTGCAGGCACGGATCAGCCTCCTGATCCGGGCTTTTTTCATCCCCTGGACTGATGAGCATGTGAAGCCTTGCAGCACAGAGGGAGAAAGCCTGTGGGGGATAATGAAAAACCACAAAGAAATTTAACAAACCATGAAAAATTCTTCTTTGGGGAAAGAAAAAATAGTTATAGGACTTCACTTACTGCTCGATATCAAAGTTGGTTTCACCCAGTGTCCCAAAAAACATGGCGGCCTAGAAGGACAGACACAGCAATGTCAGCTAAAACGGTCTTCATGTATTTATCTCTTTACAGCAACACTGGAAAACTGTGGTACATGATATCATAAATTAATCTGTGACTGATGATGCAATGCAATATCTGCGACTTCAGTTTGAATCTGCATCATCATCACTACTTCAAAAACTTGTCTCCAAATAACTCTACTCTGTGGGTTTAGCCACATACTGACCTGATTGCTTGTCCATGTCTTTCTGTTAATCATGCTGATGTCTGCATTCACCCCAGAGAAATCCAGCAGGGACGGTGGGATCTCAGTTGCCATTGCATCAGGGACATTTGCTACCACTTGGGCTGGACTTGAGTCCACAGAAATGATCTACCAGGGAATTAAATTAAAAACAAAATCAAAAACAGTTTCAGAATTCCTATAAATGAATACATACAAAACATGTATTCAGTTTAAGATTCTTGAGTGTTATTTTGTGCATTTACACACATTTATATCAGCCTGACATATAACACATTATAATAAAAAGATCATTGTGCCTTTCGAAAGTCTAACAATATACATGTATACTCATGTAATGTGAGCCATGAATGCACTAACTCAACTAAAAACACAGCTCACTAGCTAGTGAATGGAGACTAAAGGCTGTATTAACATCTTAAACATAAATGAAGTAAAGCAAAGCTGAAATACAGTTTCAATCACCAAAATATCATCCTTTGATTGCACTTTAATTGAGCCTTGTTGTCATCTTAGAATCAAATTTGTTCACATCTTAATCATAGATCAGCAACGTCCCTGATGACACATGTTCAGATACTTTAATATTGTAATGTTTTTTATCCCTGATCCTGTAAGAAAGGTGTTTTAAATAACATAATAACAAAAGATTACTGAGATGTTGACTTTAGAATGACTGTAAGGTTATGATATAATCAGAAGTTAACTTTGTACCTTATTGACAAATGTCTGTTGGACGGCTGTTGGGGCTGTCAGCATGTTGGAAACAAAGGTGCTGCTCCTGGAGATGCTGAGCAGCTCAGAAGCTGGGATGTTTTGTATGGCCCTCGAAGGAACTCCAGCAACAAGTGTGCCAAGGGATTCCAGGGAGGATCTGCTGTTGATCTGTTTAATACATTTGCATTTGTCACACACACTGAACCAAATGCAGGACACTGTATTTTATAAGCAAGGCCTTTACCTGGAAGCCTGAGACAGTAATTGTTTGGATGATTGTCGTGGCCTGCTCCTGGTTCCATGTGCTGACTGAGCCCAGGGTGGACATAGAGGAAACCAGCACTGACGGAGCTATTGAAGTGATCTGACTGCTGGTCAGGCCTGCGCTGGCGCTGCCCAGGGACGTCAACGTGTCTGCTGTAATTGTCTGGATGTTGGATGCCAGAGCTGCAGATACCTATAGAATAAAATACACCCAGTTATGAAAAAATCTTACTGCTGTATAGTTTTAATGATACAATATGTCAACGAAAATGTGAAGAGAATCATGCAGAATATTTCATGTCATTTTTGTTTCCAATGCCATCTCGAGTCTCAATAAGGCTGTACTGTATGTGTACAACCACAAAACCTTACTGAGCAATCTAAAAAGAGATATGCTCCACTAGCTAAGAGTTGAGCAGATGTTCACATTCACAGATTCTTAAGTCAGTAACTAAGTAGTGAGGAACAGCTGGCACAGGTTTAAAATGACAACCTTGTATACGGTTTGAAACAGTTTCTTTTACACAAAGTTGCAAGTTTAACTCATTCATTCTCGTGACAGGCTGGATCAGATTCCACAGTAAAAGACAGTAAAACCCCAGACAGGTTGTGATTTCAGTAGTACTGACACTCACATCTCATTCTTACTCACCTGGGCACTCTTTACAGTCTCCTTTATTAAGCACTCAGACATTATAAACATGACTTAGCAGACCATTAATTCTAAACTGAACACTTCACAGAGATTAAAATCTTAAACACAGCCTGTTACAAAATGCATTGAAATTGCAATGATCAAAAAGACTAAAGATATGCAGTAAAATGTTCAAATGCTCCAATATTTAAAAAACCAAAAGTTAAAATGCCAGATTTTTTTGTCTGTTTGTTATTGTGTTTTATCCATAAAAAGACAAATTAAAAAAGTTGAAACAATAAAGAAACAATTGGAGCTGGTACCTCAGCGTTCTCTGTTCCACTGCAGAATTTCTTCAGCTCATTCAAGATTTGAATGGTATCACTTTCACTCAAAGAAGAATATGCTGAAGTGGGAACCTCAGAGGAGCACAGGAAAAGACCTGGAAGCCTAGATGAAAAGCACATTTTTCAACCTCTTATAAAACTCAATATAGACCATTTCAGTGTACAGAATGACATTCACCCACTAAACAATATGTAAGATAAATTTTTTTGTCAATTCACTCACTTGACAGGGTTGAAGGTTGGGTTAAATTCATAAAGCTGTGAGATGTAGTAATTGGTTACATTTTCTGGGATGGCTGTGTTGTTAAAGAGCTCCAGGTTGGCTTGGTCCTCATAGAACACTCCAGTCTTCAAAAATAAAGAAACAGGTTACAAAAAAACAAAAAACAGTCTCAGTCTTCACTCAATGAGTTAATAACAAAATGAACATAGATTTAAAAACTAAAACAGATTATGATTGTGAAAGCTATGGTCAGTCTAATTACTTCTCTATTTTTTCCCCAAGTGTAAGCAAATAATTTATGTAGAACTGATGTCAGGACATACTTGATTGGTGGAGATGAAGGAAGTGAGATCATCCAGAGTGATAAATGTCACAAAGCTGCCAATGTTATTGACAAACCAAGCGGTAGAATTAAGTTCTGCATCGCTGGCATGGTAGCATCTGGCTCCAGAGCCTGTGGACACGGGGAAGAACCAGAACCTTGTGAGTAAATAACCTGATGTAATAACCAGCATTTTATCATCTTTGTATGCTGTATGATGGTTCAAACATTAAGACCGGTGGAGCTGACACAGAAACAACAGCTACTCTAGCAGCTCTGCACTGTGGTGCTTTCAGCTAAATGCTAATGCCAGCATGCTAACATGCTCACAGTGACAATGTTAACATGCTGATGTTTAGCAGGTACAGTATAATGTGGACCACCTTAGTTAAGCCCGTTAGCATGCACTTTCTAATTAGCACTAAACACAAAGGCTGATGGGAATGTCCTTTGTTCTGGAGACAAATTTTAGCCTAATGACGAAAAATTACAGAATCAAAGCTGTTGTAATTCATCCTGAGGAGGACATTAATGTCTCAATAATTTCAAGATATTTTAGCCAAATCCACAAACGTCAACCTCATGATGGCGCTAGAAGAAAAGTCAGGGCATCACTTAGGAATCATCATCTGAGACCATGAATGTTTGTCCAAAATGTCATGTCAGACCAGCATTGCCGTCCCTAGGCTCACACTGCTAGCTTGGCTGGAAATATCGACAGGATCACTAGCGGTGTAAGGTTTTTTGTAGAAAATTTAAAACTGCACAAGGTAAAAATTTTGTTAAAAAATCCATTTATCTCATTTATCTTATCAGGCCAAGTGTCACATCCCCACTAACTGATACTCTGTAAAATCACAAGACTTGACCAAATTATTGTGTACAGGTGGGAAATGACAAAAATTTCACCTTAAAAACAAAATCAAAAACTTTAAACATAAAAACCTAAAGCAAGCTCATGGTCAAGAAATATATATATAATTTCAGCTGTGTGTTCCTTGGCTTTAAACATGAGGACAGCGTTGGTAAAGACTGAATTCCTTGAATTTTAAATACAGTATCCACTGTACATTATACATGTGCTCAGGAATGCATCTTACCAGTTCTCAAGTAAGTCCTGATGGTGGCGTATACATCACCCTGTCCGAACTCAGAGCTCTTGTATGTGAAGTTATTTCCCATTACAGAGACCCTATTGAAAGTAAAACAACACAAAATTGTGCATCCTGTAATCCACCAACGATAGTCTTGTCGTCACAGAGCTCTTTAGACACTGTGAAAAAGACACTTACAGTTTCTGGAAGGCGAGACATGAAGCATTCTGCACTTCATTGGGGCTAATGAGGCTCTTGCTGAGGAATCTAAGATAGTTCCTTAACCGCAGGTTGAACCACGAATCAACCTCAGATCTGTTGTTGCTTCTCAGTGCCAAAGGCCAAACACAGGGGAGGATCACCATCTTAACATCATCTGGAACATCCTCCTGATGGCATACACATATATTCACACGTTAAATGTGAGACTGGTGTAAAATCAATGATTTTAGACTGATGTTCAAATGATATATTGTATACATTAACTGTAATGTAACTGTACGGTGACAAAATGGCTTGGATGCTACCAAAATCAACATGTCTCATCAGTAATAATGTGTCTTATATAGCAACATTCAGATGAGGGACATACAGTTTCCAGGAAGACAGGAGTGTTGTTGTAGTTGTTGAAGATGACACAGGTGTCAGAGTCATTACCAACCACATTGGGTTGACTGAGGAACTGACGCAGCTCTGAGGTGCTGATGGTATTTAGGATCTGAAAGAAAAAGAAATTATACTTTTTGTATACAACAGTATTCAACAACATTAACAACAACATTCTGTGCATTATATAGTAGCTATCACCAAATTAAGTGACAGTGTACTGATTCTTCTGTTGAAAGTCAGTGTCTGTCTTTCATCCTCTGTATCTTTGTGGAAATATTTCTATAAAAGGCTTTAAGGAACTATTGTTTTATATTACCTCTGACGTGCGTGTCTGTGGCAGAAGAGATGTGAACATGGGCACATTTGGAAAGCCAAAGCTGAGGAAAGTGTTTCTCAGATAGCTGTAGAAGCTTCCACCAACGTAACACTTGAGGGGCACTGGACCTGTTTCAAAGACAAATGAAGTCACAGTGCATCCTCACTTCACAACATTTTTTTTTTCATCGATGTACATCCGTCACACAAACCTTGGAGCAAGAGGAAGATGTTTTGGTAGATCTCCCTTCGGGTGTTCTTGCTGAGTGTCAAGTTTAGTGAGTCCAGCAATTTAATCCTAAATTCAGATAAATATTAGTCTGAGGCAATTCAAAAATACATATCATCACAATGACCATGACCATCTCCGCAGAAATCCTTACATCTCTTGGCTTCCGTTACAACTCCTGTTCTTCCCGATGTCAAATAAAGGTGTCACCAGGTTGGGAGAGAGGTTAACCAGGAGAGGGCTCAGTCGAACCCTGAGCCACAGCAGGAACTCTGTGTCATTGATAGCTTGAGAGGACAGATTCCCTCTGTCAAATGCTGCCCGGAGGAAGGCTGATTTCACTTCCTCTGTGTAGTTGTCTGGGTGCATCTGGGGGAATTTTACATTAGTATTAATAAGAGCATGAACCCAGAAATCAAGTGGTGTACATGAAAGTAAAAATGTTAGGTTATTAATCATATTACCATTTATTAGTCAGTCATCTCATTGTATGTAAAAAGCCAAATGTATTCCTTTGTAGCTTTTAAACATTATTTTCATCTAGAAAAATAATATTTGCTGTTGTTCAAAGGTAATGTCTTACTCATACTTCTATAAAAATTACAAAAATATAATACAATTTAATGAGGTGGAGAAAATAATAATACATGTCAACATAATGTAAAACAATATAACAATACCATGAACTTCAGCCTCTTAAATGACCATTTAGTTAATTAAACACATCTCCAATACAGTTTATTATAACTTTCACAAAAGCAGGATTTATTTCTGAACTGTTGTGTTAGACTACATTAGTTTTAAATATGTGTACCGAATAAGGTGGTATTTGAGTGTATGTGATGTTGCAAAAAATGTGCATTTCACTTTCTGACTTTTTTCTGGTTTGCTGGCTTGTTCAACGAGCTGCAGGGACACACTTGTAGTCAGTGCCACAAAAATACAGTTTTATGAGTGATAGAAATGGCTGGACAAAATATTAACAACACCTTTTAGTGTCATGTAATATTATTTAAAAGCATCACAAACTTGAGTTGGGTTGATTTAGCACCTCTTTCAAATTGTTTATCATAACCTTAATGAAGACAGGATTTATTGCAGAGCTGTCGAATGGGACTGTTTTGGTTTTATCGAGGTATACTCTTATAAAGTGGCATTTCAGTGTATGTGTTGTCGTAAAACATGAGCATTTCAATTTCAGTTGGATTTAAAATTACTATTTTATATTACAGCATCATTTAAATTGAATAGAAAAATGAAACAATCCCAGTGAAATTTTTTTGGCAGATACTGTGCATAATAAGGTGAGTGCAACAAGCAATGCTGTTTATTACTGAGCTAAAACGAAAGTATCAGCTATGTAGATGTTTACCTTAATGGCTGGTGAGACCATGTCAAAGAAAGCACCAAAGTCAACAGGATTGATGGCTGTCATTATTTTTGTCACATCTTGCCTTCCTTTTAGCTGTGAAGGGGTTGCTGTGAGCTGGGCCAGCTGACTGAGCGTGAGAAGATCTGCAACCTCCGCCTGAAAGTGACAAACAGCATTTTAGTAAGTGAACACCAACAATGGAATCTATACTGACATAAAGTTGGATGCCTAGCTAAAGCATTGGACCTCCCATGTTACACAGTCAGTGTGCACACTAGTCACACATGCACCGCTCTGCGGCAGAATTGCTGTCCACACTCCTGATCTACACACATGCACACACTCACACACATGTGATTGACACCCAATAGGTTGCAACTTACCAACAAGCTAACTGTTCTGGATGTGTATTTTGGTAATTCTTTAGTTATTCATTCAAAGAAATTTTAAACTCTGCAATTTCTACAATTCTACAATTTTCATTTAGCAGACACTTTTATCCAAAGCGACGTACATTCACATGCTGATGGAAGAGCCATCGGGGCAATTTGGGGCTGTGGACTGCAGGGGTCAGGGATTGAGCCACCAACCATCCGATTGGTGGAAAACCACTCTACCTCCTGAGCTACAGCCACCCCCCAATTTGTTACATTCTAGATGAAACTTTGAGTTTCTCTTCTTTCAGGAGTTGTTCTTCCATTAAGGCAAAGCAGTCAATCAGTTTTGGCTTGCTGGTTTGTTGTTATGCTTGATCAAGGGGAAGATTTTTGCACGGAATGGTTGGCTAACTAGGCTAGTACTTAGTGAGAATAACATTACTCATTACACTGTTTGTCATAATATTTGCTGTTTGGCTCATTGTTAACTTAATCATGATGTATAGGGTGATACAGCAGTCGATTTTACATGTCTTTATTGCACCTTGGTGCTTACAGAGGGAGAAACTGAAAAGTGAGGGAGAGAGAATTTTAAAAGAAAAATTGTTCCTTAGCTGCAGGGTCCAGGCTGAAATCAGGGCCCATTTTAGGTAATTTCTGCTATCACCTTAAAGGCCCATATAATTGAAAAATTAGAAACATGCCCTGTACTATCGGGTATTGTGAGAATGCATATACAAATACAATACACCAGCGAATATTTGAATCCTTTAACATGGTAAAATGGACAGATTTAATAGACTTTAATAGATTTTAGGTTCAACTAACTCTGGTCCTTTTGCTCATTTCCCTGTTAGATTCAAATCATCTAGGCTCGTGTGAAAGCAACTACTGCTAATACTGTCTAAACTAAAGAACTGAACCAAGTTGGATCACTTTCAAGGACACCCGTGTCTTGCTTTTTAGCATTCATTCAAGAATTAAAATACTGTTAAATCCACTGATCATGAATTATGATCCAAGTGAAATTATAAGAAATCTATATTAGCAGCATACATGTGGTAACAACAGTAACACATAAACATGTCACCATGTGAAACTGACAACAACTAAAAGGCAACACTTACTCCACTGAAATTGCTCTTCAAGGCTACAAAATCTCTGTAGGAGGCATGCACACGGAACTGACCGAAGTTGTCTTCGAGCCAATGTCGATCATCATTTACAGATTCAACACAGGAGAGACCTAGGAATGAAAATACTGAATCTTTAAATGGAACACTCTATGCCAGAAATAGTAATGTGGATTTATGCACACTCACAGCACAAAAGTACGAACAAATGTAATGTTATGCTATTAAGCTATCCAAGTTACCTGAGGAGGCACGTCTCCTAAGATAGTCCTTTGTGAAGGCGAAAACCCGTTGGGTCTGCCTCACAGTGAGAAGAGTGAAAACACTATTGCACCCCTTGACACTGTGAAGACAATAAAAATGTTTCAGTTCATCGAAATGTGTGAGAATGTCTCCATTCTTTATTTCCATTCTCTTTTTAACACTTCTGGTCAATATGACAAGGAGAAAAATATTGTCACTCACATCTCTTGATAGGAGTCACAGCTGATATTTCTGGGAATAATTTCAAATGTGCTTGACTGAATGCTTGGGAGGAACAGAGGTAGGTAGACCTGGAACCATAACTTGAATCCTTCAGCATCGAGCATTGATAGTTTTGGTCCAAGTGCCATGAGTGTCAGATTTAGGATGGCATCACGCACTCTTGGGTCAATAGTTGTCAGGTTTTGCTAGAAAGAAGTGACATAAATCTGTCAGTTTGTTTTTGATTTTAATGAAAAACAAAATTAGTTCTATGTGATTGAGATACTCACGTGTTCAGCACCACTAACAAATTTGTCAAAGAAGGAGCCAAGGTCATCCACACGGGATGACAGTCAAGTGTATGACTTACCCCCGAGATGTTAAAGGCTCTGAGGTCAGAGTATGTTGCGTATTGGGAAAATGGACCGAAGTTTGCTTCAAGCCATTCGACATCACTCTGATTTCCCTGCCTGCAAGCTAAGGCACGTAGACGGACGTTAGCATAGGTACCATTTAGCAAGCAGTATTTGTCACCGATGCACATGGAAGGAGTCAAATGCCACTGTTTTATTCTCAGTGCCATTTCAGCATATTGGTTCACAATTTCAAGTCCATGGGCAAGCCCCACACGAGCAACCACGTGGCACAATTTACTTGGTCAGCCCTACCTGTCTGGTTGATGACACTGGCAGAATTTCTCAGGTAGCCCAGCAGAACATGCGTGATTCTCTGTCGTCCACGCAAAGTCATTGCGGGGAATGCTCTGGCCAGCCCACTCACGCTGCAACGAGCAAAAAGTGACATTCTTACACAGTCCCTTGTTAGCATGTTGTACTTTGGTGCAATGCAGTCTGGCTCGTTCCTGAAATTCTACTCACACGACATGGTAGTTTGTGCAGGTTATGTTGGAGGTCGCATTGCTGAGCATGGTTGCACTGAAACTCGGGAGGACCGGAACCAGTCTCACACGGAACCAAGCAGACCAGTCGTCATCCGTGAAGCGTGGGAAATGGGGACTGATGATCCGGAAGGTCCTGTTCATTACGCGATCTCTCACAACAGGTTGGAAATCAGGATCCTGTCGAGTCATGACATGAGAGGACTTAAACACCACGCAATTTGCAGGGAAATATTCCATATGAATGAGTCCCCTACAACTGACGTTGAGGTTTAGATACACATATAAGTACAGAGTATGATTGTTTAAAAGCCCAGCATTGTCCTCCTTCCCCTGGAGTCAAGAGTAGCCTACCCTTCCATTTGCCGTCAGCTCTGTCAGGAATTGATCCACATTTTCCAGAGCATTGCCCTCCTCAAGTCGTTCAAATACACGGTCGATTTGGTCTGTGTCATTGGAGGCCCCTGAGCTCAGTGTCAACTGTGCCATCTGAGTAGGAGTGAGCGCTGACAACGCTTGGGCCTACGGGAGGGAATCAATGTGAAATCAAACAGCAGTAATTGCAAAAGCACAAGTCAGACATTTCAGTTTGGGAGAAGAATAACATAACTGCAGTCGCCACTTACAATGGAAAAGTTGGGATTGAGGGCTTGCAAATCCTGCAGGGATGCAAAAGCAGAGAAGTTGCCAAGGTTTGCCTGTAGCCACTCTGCACTATCTCTGCCAAATGAGACACAGCCAGGATCTGTGAAGAAGACAGAAATAAAGACATTGGCAGGGTACTACCACCACATGCTATCCAGCCTTTACCAAATTGAGTCTGAGCGCCTGCCTTTACCTGACGAGTGGTTTCTTGAAAGGAATGGTTTGATGAAATGAGTGAAGACTGCTTTCTGTGTTTCTCTGTCCATGGATGGCCTTTGGCTGCCGAATGCCTGGATGCTAAAATTTGAGAGAAGGCTTTTAACATCTGAACAACTGGAAAACTGCAGCTTCCTCGCCAATCTTCTTCACAGGGGAGCAATATATCACATGTTTGCTTACACAGTCTGGTATGTCTGGCAGCTGAAGTTCTTGGTGCTAAGGCAGAATAGGAAGTTGGGGGATGCAGAGGCCAAAAACGGAGCAATCTTTGTCTGGAACCACTCGCTGACAAAGTCATCACTCTGCAGTTGTGCCTGGCTGAAGTTGGCAATTCTCACCTCTCCAAGAGCCTCCAGCACATGCGACGATGATGCGCTCCTGTTGTTGGGGGCCTAGAATTGGGGGGGGACATTTTGGTTGGGCACAGATTTCACACAGGGAGAACATGGAATTTGTGAAATTGTGGTACTGGATTTACCATGGTGGCAAATGTCTGAAGAGCCTGGTCTAGAGCAGGAGAAGCTTTTTGGATGAAAAGCTTCCAGACCTCTACCGGGTATACCCTTTGGTTTTCCAGCGAGCATTTCAGCAGTGCGACCAAGTTTCTGGCCGTGAATTGTGGAGCCTTGGAAAAACATTAGACAAGAAATAAAGCAAAGACTCTCAAGGTTGTGGGGATTTGCGTCAAGATGCCAATGTAGCAAAGGCCACATCTTTCTCTGCGATTTACAGCTTCCACAAAACCTTGTCTTACCAGGGAGCAGGCATGCTGAGTGATGGTAAAATTGCACAGGGCTGCAGAGGAATTGGAACTGGACAGCACTTGTTGAAGTAGTGATCTGAGGAAAAGAAGAACAAGAAAACCATTGTCTCCTCAGTTTGACTGCGTTAAAAAACTATACCTACGCAAACTCAGCACCGGACAAAGTGTGAGTTCACCCACCTGTTGACTGCGGCACAGATGAGGTCCTCTGTGAATAGACAATATTGGCGTATCAGATCTCGTAGCTACAGAAATCCATTTTGACATCAAAATTCAAATGTCTGGCATTTTACAGACTTACCATCAACCGGGGTCTGCTTGCACTGGAGACGAGCAAAGAAGTATGATTGTTAGCGTAGTGGCACAAGCTACTTAAAGTTAAAATGCCTCCTAAATATGACGTCAATGTGCCAAATTATGGCTTGTAAATTTGAATCAAGTCTTGTCCAATCCATGTAATGCACTCATAGAGATGGACTTACCATGAAGGAAGCTGGAAGTGAGCAACCTGTTGGAGAGAAAATTGAAATGAAGGCATGGCATCAACACAGCTATCGTCACAGCAGTGGTGATCAGCTTTTCTGAAAAAGTCTGTCAGCAGAGTGTTTTTGTCACGTACGTGTGAATGTGTCCTCCAGTGAGTCTATGCTTGATCTCACACCGTGTGAGAGGGGCAGCGGCAGGGATCTCAAACTTTGCCGCAGACCAGTCAATCTGATGGAAGCAAACAAAAGTTATTGTGACTTGTCTGGAGACACACTTTGACATGGCGCAAGCTCAAAATGTCTAACTGTGGACTTGAGAAATCTCATCTCTTACATGGCCGCGTGGGATGCACAGCTGATGTTCCTGGGGATCACCACCAAGCTGTCAGGACGGAGGCTCGACATCACAGGAGCCAAATATTGCTGGAACCACAGCTGAAAGTCCACAAGCTCAAAGTTTTCAAATTGAGGAGCAAGGGCTGTCAAGGTCAGGTTCAAGATGGTGTCTCGCACAGCTGGATTTCTGATGATGGTGATGTTTCTCTGGAAATAAAAAGGATTCAGGTTTCAGTTCAGGGGGGCCTTTTACCTTTCTGAAATCATTGTAGAAATGAGAGCAAGCTTGCTGACGCATCTTTGCACTTCAATGCATCAGGGGCATGACTCAAGCATCCTTGGCGGAAAATCATTCCAAGAAGCGCATCAGAAATGTATCATTTTGAGTCAAATCCTGCCCCCTTGTTAGCATCATGCAAATATTCATCCAGCCCAGGACAAGTTTCACATGGCCTGTTTGTCAGCCCACTTGGTGTGAAAATATATCAATCTGAAACTGAAGCATTCACCTGCTGGGTGATGCTTGAAAAAGCCTGGAAAAACTGATTGAGCTGCTCCTCATCGCGGGACTCTGTCAAGCTTGAGAACACCACCCTTACGATGGCCTCATCCTCCGAAGCGCGGCTGTCTGGATCCAGCACCAGCTCAGCCTGCTGGCTTGGCGAGAGGGACTCCACAACGGCCACCTGATGACACCAACAAAGGGGGTGCATGAATTGCTTTTCTCATTGACAAGGCAAAACCACCCGTGCGCAGACTTTGCAAATTCAGAAAATTGTGCTGCTGTTTTCCAGGAAAACTGCTAGTCAAGTGTATGACTTACCCCCGAGATGTTAAAGGCTCTGAGGTCAGAGTATGTTGCGTATTGGGAAAATGGACCGAAGTTTGCTTCAAGCCATTCGACATCACTCTGATTTCCCTGCCTGCAAGCTAAGGCACGTAGACGGACGTTAGCATAGGTACCATTTAGCAAGCAGTATTTGTCACCGATGCACATGGAAGGAGTCAAATGCCACTGTTTTATTCTCAGTGCCATTTCAGCATATTGGTTCACAATTTCAAGTCCATGGGCAAGCCCCACACGAGCAACCACGTGGCACAATTTACTTGGTCAGCCCTACCTGTCTGGTTGATGACACTGGCAGAATTTCTCAGGTAGCCCAGCAGAACATGCGTGATTCTCTGTCGTCCACGCAAAGTCATTGCGGGGAATGCTCTGGCCAGCCCACTCACGCTGCAACGAGCAAAAAGTGACATTCTTACACAGTCCCTTGTTAGCATGTTGTACTTTGGTGCAATGCAGTCTGGCTCGTTCCTGAAATTCTACTCACACGACATGGTAGTTTGTGCAGGTTATGTTGGAGGTCGCATTGCTGAGCATGGTTGCACTGAAACTCGGGAGGACCGGAACCAGTCTCACACGGAACCAAGCAGACCAGTCGTCATCCGTGAAGCGTGGGAAATGGGGACTGATGATCCGGAAGGTCCTGTTCATTACGCGATCTCTCACAACAGGTTGGAAATCAGGATCCTGTCGAGTCATGACATGAGAGGACTTAAACACCACGCAATTTGCAGGGAAATATTCCATATGAATGAGTCCCCTACAACTGACGTTGAGGTTTAGATACACATATAAGTACAGAGTATGATTGTTTAAAAGCCCAGCATTGTCCTCCTTCCCCTGGAGTCAAGAGTAGCCTACCCTTCCATTTGCCGTCAGCTCTGTCAGGAATTGATCCACATTTTCCAGAGCATTGCCCTCCTCAAGTCGTTCAAATACACGGTCGATTTGGTCTGTGTCATTGGAGGCCCCTGAGCTCAGTGTCAACTGTGCCATCTGAGTAGGAGTGAGCGCTGACAACGCTTGGGCCTACGGGAGGGAATCAATGTGAAATCAAACAGCAGTAATTGCAAAAGCACAAGTCAGACATTTCAGTTTGGGAGAAGAATAACATAACTGCAGTCGCCACTTACAATGGAAAAGTTGGGATTGAGGGCTTGCAAATCCTGCAGGGATGCAAAAGCAGAGAAGTTGCCAAGGTTTGCCTGTAGCCACTCTGCACTATCTCTGCCAAATGAGACACAGCCAGGATCTGTGAAGAAGACAGAAATAAAGACATTGGCAGGGTACTACCACCACATGCTATCCAGCCTTTACCAAATTGAGTCTGAGCGCCTGCCTTTACCTGACGAGTGGTTTCTTGAAAGGAATGGTTTGATGAAATGAGTGAAGACTGCTTTCTGTGTTTCTCTGTCCATGGATGGCCTTTGGCTGCCGAATGCCTGGATGCTAAAATTT
The DNA here is from genome assembly GCA_025331565.1 of Holacanthus passer. Classification (NCBI taxonomy): domain Eukaryota; kingdom Metazoa; phylum Chordata; class Actinopteri; family Pomacanthidae; genus Holacanthus; species Holacanthus passer. The sequence continues at coordinate 1,678,180 of JAFREQ010000018.1, read as the reverse complement.
GAGAGAAGGCTTTTAACATCTGAACAACTGGAAAACTGCAGCTTCCTCGCCAATCTTCTTCACAGGGGAGCAATATATCACATGTTTGCTTACACAGTCTGGTATGTCTGGCAGCTGAAGTTCTTGGTGCTAAGGCAGAATAGGAAGTTGGGGGATGCAGAGGCCAAAAACGGAGCAATCTTTGTCTGGAACCACTCGCTGACAAAGTCATCACTCTGCAGTTGTGCCTGGCTGAAGTTGGCAATTCTCACCTCTCCAAGAGCCTCCAGCACATGCGACGATGATGCGCTCCTGTTGTTGGGGGCCTAGAATTGGGGGGGGACATTTTGGTTGGGCACAGATTTCACACAGGGAGAACATGGAATTTGTGAAATTGTGGTACTGGATTTACCATGGTGGCAAATGTCTGAAGAGCCTGGTCTAGAGCAGGAGAAGCTTTTGGATGAAAAGCTTCCAGACCTCTACCGGGTATACCCTTTGGTTTTCCAGCGAGCATTTCAGCAGTGCGACCAAGTTTCTGGCCGTGAATTGTGGAGCCTTGGAAAACATTAGACAAGAAATAAAGCAAAGACTCTCAAGGTTGTGGGGATTTGCGTCAAGATGCCAATGTAGCAAAGGCCACATCTTTCTCTGCGATTTACAGCTTCCACAAAACCTTGTCTTACCAGGGAGCAGGCATGCTGAGTGATGGTAAAATTGCACAGGGCTGCAGAGGAATTGGAACTGGACAGCACTTGTTGAAGTAGTGATCTGAGGAAAAGAAGAACAAGAAACCATTGTCTCCTCAGTTTGACTGCGTTAAAAAACTATACCTACGCAAACTCAGCACCGGACAAAGTGTGAGTTCACCCACCTGTTGACTGCGGCACAGATGAGGTCCTCTGTGAATAGACAATATTGGCGTATCAGATCTCGTAGCTACAGAAATCCATTTTGACATCAAAATTCAAATGTCTGGCATTTTACAGACTTACCATCAACCGGGGTCTGCTTGCACTGGAGACGAGCAAAGAAGTATGATTGTTAGCGTAGTGGCACAAGCTACTTAAAGTTAAAATGCCTCCTAAATATGACGTCAATGTGCCAAATTATGGCTTGTAAATTTGAATCAAGTCTTGTCCAATCCATGTAATGCACTGGCCTCATCCTCCGAAGCGCGGCTGTCTGGATCCAGCACCAGCTCAGCCTGCTGGCTTGGCGAGAGGGACTCCACAACGGCCACCTGATGACACCAACAAAGGGGTGTGCATGAATTGCTTTTCTCATTGACAAGGCAAAACCACCCGTGCGCAGACTTTGCAAATTCAGAAAATTGTGCTGCTGTTTTCCAGGAAAACTGCTAGTCAAGTGTATGACTTACCCCCGAGATGTTAAAGGCTCTGAGGTCAGAGTATGTTGCGTATTGGGAAAATGGACCGAAGTTTGCTTCAAGCCATTCGACATCACTCTGATTTCCCTGCCTGCAAGCTAAGGCACGTAGACGGACGTTAGCATAGGTACCATTTAGCAAGCAGTATTTGTCACCGATGCACATGGAAGGAGTCAAATGCCACTGTTTTATTCTCAGTGCCATTTCAGCATATTGGTTCACAATTTCAAGTCCATGGGCAAGCCCCACACGAGCAACCACGTGGCACAATTTACTTGGTCAGCCCTACCTGTCTGGTTGATGACACTGGCAGAATTTCTCAGGTAGCCCAGCAGAACATGCGTGATTCTCTGTCGTCCACGCAAAGTCATTGCGGGGAATGCTCTGGCCAGCCCACTCACGCTGCAACGAGCAAAAAGTGACATTCTTACACAGTCCCTTGTTAGCATGTTGTACTTTGGTGCAATGCAGTCTGGCTCGTTCCTGAAATTCTACTCACACGACATGGTAGTTTGTGCAGGTTATGTTGGAGGTCGCATTGCTGAGCATGGTTGCACTGAAACTCGGGAGGACCGGAACCAGTCTCACACGGAACCAAGCAGACCAGTCGTCATCCGTGAAGCGTGGGAAATGGGGACTGATGATCCGGAAGGTCCTGTTCATTACGCGATCTCTCACAACAGGTTGGAAATCAGGATCCTGTCGAGTCATGACATGAGAGGACTTAAACACCACGCAATTTGCAGGGAAATATTCCATATGAATGAGTCCCCTACAACTGACGTTGAGGTTTAGATACACATATAAGTACAGAGTATGATTGTTTAAAAGCCCAGCATTGTCCTCCTTCCCCTGGAGTCAAGAGTAGCCTACCCTTCCATTTGCCGTCAGCTCTGTCAGGAATTGATCCACATTTTCCAGAGCATTGCCCTCCTCAAGTCGTTCAAATACACGGTCGATTTGGTCTGTGTCATTGGAGGCCCCTGAGCTCAGTGTCAACTGTGCCATCTGAGTAGGAGTGAGCGCTGACAACGCTTGGGCCTACGGGAGGGAATCAATGTGAAATCAAACAGCAGTAATTGCAAAAGCACAAGTCAGACATTTCAGTTTGGGAGAAGAATAACATAACTGCAGTCGCCACTTACAATGGAAAAGTTGGGATTGAGGGCTTGCAAATCCTGCAGGGATGCAAAAGCAGAGAAGTTGCCAAGGTTTGCCTGTAGCCACTCTGCACTATCTCTGCCAAATGAGACACAGCCAAATGAGACACATTTGGATGAAAAGCTTCCAGACCTCTACCGGGTATACCCTTTGGTTTTCCAGCGAGCATTTCAGCAGTGCGACCAAGTTTCTGGCCGTGAATTGTGGAGCCTTGGAAAAACATTAGACAAGAAATAAAGCAAAGACTCTCAAGGTTGTGGGGATTTGCGTCAAGATGCCAATGTAGCAAAGGCCACATCTTTCTCTGCGATTTACAGCTTCCACAAAACCTTGTCTTACCAGGGAGCAGGCATGCTGAGTGATGGTAAAATTGCACAGGGCTGCAGAGGAATTGGAACTGGACAGCACTTGTTGAAGTAGTGATCTGAGGAAAAGAAGAACAAGAAAACCATTGTCTCCTCAGTTTGACTGCGTTAAAAAACTATACCTACGCAAACTCAGCACCGGACAAAGTGTGAGTTCACCCACCTGTTGACTGCGGCACAGATGAGGTCCTCTGTGAATAGACAATATTGGCGTATCAGATCTCGTAGCTACAGAAATCCATTTTGACATCAAAATTCAAATGTCTGGCATTTTACAGACTTACCATCAACCGGGGTCTGCTTGCACTGGAGACGAGCAAAGAAGTATGATTGTTAGCGTAGTGGCACAAGCTACTTAAAGTTAAAATGCCTCCTAAATATGACGTCAATGTGCCAAATTATGGCTTGTAAATTTGAATCAAGTCTTGTCCAATCCATGTAATGCACTCATAGAGATGGACTTACCATGAAGGAAGCTGGAAGTGAGCAACCTGTTGGAGAGAAAATTGAAATGAAGGCATGGCATCAACACAGCTATCGTCACAGCAGTGGTGATCAGCTTTTCTGAAAAAGTCTGTCAGCAGAGTGTTTTTGTCACGTACGTGTGAATGTGTCCTCCAGTGAGTCTATGCTTGATCTCACACCGTGTGAGAGGGGCAGCGGCAGGGATCTCAAACTTTGCCGCAGACCAGTCAATCTGATGGAAGCAAACAAAAGTTATTGTGACTTGTCTGGAGACACACTTTGACATGGCGCAAGCTCAAAATGTCTAACTGTGGACTTGAGAAATCTCATCTCTTACATGGCCGCGTGGGATGCACAGCTGATGTTCCTGGGGATCACCACCAAGCTGTCAGGACGGAGGCTCGACATCACAGGAGCCAAATATTGCTGGAACCACAGCTGAAAGTCCACAAGCTCAAAGTTTTCAAATTGAGGAGCAAGGGCTGTCAAGGTCAGGTTCAAGATGGTGTCTCGCACAGCTGGATTTCTGATGATGGTGATGTTTCTCTGGAAATAAAAAGGATTCAGGTTTCAGTTCAGGGGGGCCTTTTACCTTTCTGAAATCATTGTAGAAATGAGAGCAAGCTTGCTGACGCATCTTTGCACTTCAATGCATCAGGGGCATGACTCAAGCATCCTTGGCGGAAAATCATTCCAAGAAGCGCATCAGAAATGCATCATTTTGAGTCAAATCCTGCCCCCTTGTTAGCATCATGCAAATATTCATCCAGCCCAGGACAAGTTTCACATGGCCTGTTTGTCAGCCCACTTGGTGTGAAAATATATCAATCTGAAACTGAAGCATTCACCTGCTGGGTGATGCTTGAAAAAGCCTGGAAAAACTGATTGAGCTGCTCCTCATCGCGGGACTCTGTCAAGCTTGAGAACACCACCCTTACGATGGCCTCATCCTCCGAAGCGCGGCTGTCTGGATCCAGCACCAGCTCAGCCTTCTGGCTTGCCGAGAGTTTTTCCAATGCCTCTTCCTGTGACAATATGTTTGTTCTTTTTACTCAGCCATGCATTATCATTTTATAGAGAAATCAATATAAACATTCTTTTAATATATATATTTTTTTATATTCTAAAATCATAGAATAACATATTACTTACTGCAGAGAAATTGTTGTTAATTGTTTTAAGATCTTGTAGAGTTGCAAAGATGGAAAAATTGCCAAGGTTTCTCTTCAGCCATTCTGCACTTCCATTTACATTTTGTGTGCATCCAGGCTCTATGAAGTATTTTAGAGTTAATGAACAAAACAACCAAACAAGAAATGTTATTCTAGTAAGATAAGTTGTGAGTAGTATATATTCCTTCTGAATATTCTTGATCAGGAGTTATTAATGTGCATGCAATTGTAATTGTTCATCTCTTTGATTCATTTCCTCAGAGAAGTTTAGCACACATTCTTATTCTTTTACCTGGTAAGTTCTTTCTTGACAGGTAGACTTGAATGAAGTGGGTATAGATTTGTTTCTTCTCCGTTCTTTTGGACGTCTCCAGTTCATCACTCAGAGCCTCAATCCTTGAAAATACGTTATCATTATTCTTTCTCTCACAGCAAGAAAAGTCCAGACCATCAGTCATCAGACAGGAACAATAAAAAGCATGTATGCAAGAAAGGAAATATTTTTATTCGGGATGGACTGGATGGAGGATAGATTGCTTTTTCCCCTTTTTTGTAGTTTGTTGCTCACCATGTCACAATTGTTGATATCATGGCCAGGCTATTCTGCTAATGTGTACACTCTCTCCTCCTATTTCACTTCAAGATCTACAGGCCTTTCTTCATGTGTTTGCGTTACTGAACTCTCAGAACCTGGTGACAACACTCAATTAATTAATCAGGTGTGCCACAACTATATGTATCATCTCCTTCTTTGATTGGTTTCACAAAAACCCAATAGTGTAAGAGTTTTAGAACAGCAATCACAAAACAACAAGTTGTGAAAAACAACAAGAGTAACAGCCAGATAAACTAAGGTTTTTCCCATTCTGTCCAAAAACCATTTATCAAACTTTTCTATAGATTTGTGATTATAATGAATTATAATGAACAGAATAGTGTATGTCATTACTGTAACAGCAAACAGGAGGTGGGGTGCTATGAGTTGTGCTCATTAATTATGAATTTGATTTTTGCCATCACTGACCTGTGAAAGCCCGACAGGCTGCAGCTGCTTTTCTTTCTTTCAACAAAACATTGCGTTGGCTGCGTTTACGTCAGTATTAACATCAGCCAGCAAACATCGACACCATCTCCACTTCCACTTGCTCCACTCTGACCTGCTGCTCTCTTTCTATCTAAATTTCTCGCAACTGGTTGCATTTGCATTTTGTGCATGTTTGATTTGGCCTGCCATGTCAATTCATTTAATTTTTGTTTCCCAAAAATGCATTTAATTCCTCTTACTGTATTAATAATTAGTTTGTGTTATTTGTATTATTTGAATTTTTGTAGTAATATTAAGTAATGTTTTCAATAATAGTGACAGTTTTTCTCAGGTAGAGTTTAACAGGAGGTGAAGTCGGTGTTCAGTGCCTTAGTAAATCATAAGGTGCACAGATTAAACAAACAAGATATAATATGTTAATTTGTGAGCCTTAGAGGTGCAGGTACGTGGATTTTGTTACTAATGGACAGAGTCAGCGAGCTGCCTAACTAATTTTTCTCTCAGTTCACTAACTATGGCACTAAAAACAAAGTATAGTTGACACAGGTGGTTTTAATTTTTGAAAATACTTTGGCCTCAATTCGGGATGTCCAAACTACAGCCCAGGGGCCATGTGTAGTTTTGGACTCAGTGACCGACAGACACCACATATGTGTCTGCACAATGGAAAAAGGTACTGAATCCATGGAGACTGGACTAGGAGTCACTGTCACTTTATGACATGACTGAAATATTATACTTAGACTATGGCCTTACAATTTTGGCAGCAGTAGTGTCATTTTGACTAAGGCAAGGCAAGGCAAGGCAAGGTGTAATAAAATTAAATTCACTTAATTAAATGAAACACATGTACCTGACAACTTACGACATGTAAGTAAGTGATTTAATTTCTTAAATTCACTTCATTAAATTATTAACATATTCCAGTGAGAACGTATGGTTTAATTGCACCAGGAACTGCATGTATGGGAGTGTACTGCCTTTAAGAGGGAGTGAAACAAGTTGGTTTTATCAGCCGTGATATTGTTACAAAGCACCTGTTAGCAGGACTGCGATTCACAAAAAGCACCCCCATGTAAATGTGTACTCATATTAGACTTTCGCATTCATCTGCATGTATCAGTAAAATGGAATTGAATTCACTTACAATTCTTGAAAAGAATTGCAGCTGAAGTTCTGACTGCTCAGCTGGATAAGGAAGTTTTCATCAACATGGGGCAAAAGAGGAGCCATCTTTAGTGAGAACCACAGTCTGATGAATCTTGAATCACTGTGGTTACGCAGACTTAGGCTGTCCAAGACGCCAAGTACATCCAGAACACTGAATCCAGACTGATTGGTGCCCTGTTAGAAAACAAAGTTGCACAACCACTGATACAAGCTATATTACATTTTTGTCATATGAACATCTTTTGAATGTTACTAAAAGCTACAGAAAACTCTCAAAATTAATATGTGGTATACAACAGTTTAGCACAAACACCAAACATTAAAAGACAGGTGTAGAACTTGCTATCACTCCCAAATTGATTGATTATTGGAAATACTTTAACGCAGAACTGTAACACTAAATATGACCAAAATATTTTCCGATGCTGTTAAAGTCTTGCTTACATTCTGATCTAAAGAAGTCTGGTTTGTAAACCCTTAGGTAGGCTTATATTTTCAATTATGAAAAAAGCAGATATTTCTCAATTATGAATTTGAGTATACACTAAAAGTATGTGTTTGCAAGATGGGTCTTTTCACTTAGATAAGATTTGACGCCATGGCATGAACATACTTTGTAAAAGTTCCACACTCATTAGATCGTGTGTCGGCTTCAGTCATCTTCGAATATAGACTAATTTAATTTGATCATTTGTATGATCCATGGAGGACAGACATTTGCTGATTTGTCTTTTCTGTGTTTCCTTCCAAAGGAAAGGACATTAATGTTTTTGAATGGGCCTGTTGGTCACCTATAGTTTTATCTGTCAGTGATAACATTGAATTGAATTTGGAAAAAATAACATAATACGCGTGACAGAAATGTCTGGATTTTTTAAAAAATGAACTTATATACCAAGTCAAAGAAGACTTTTAAAGTGGACTCCATAATCCGTCTGAGGTTTTCTTCCAGCTCCCTGGATTTGTCTTCTGGTAAACTCACATTTCTACCCCTTTTACAGGATAGCTCCACTGCCAGGGTGTCCACTGCAGCGGATATCTATAGAGAACACAAAGAGATGTCCTTGTAACCCACAGCAACATGGCAAGGAGACTGTCACGGATTAATGTTGGCAAATGAACACAAGGGGGTGCCATTTATCAACACTGCTCAGTGGTGACTTTCAAAAGATCCACAGGTTATTGGGTTCACAGCGTGCTTTGAATTTACTGCTGATGTGAAATCTGACTCACTCTGCGACTGGCATCTCGTAGATTTGGTGCATGGCAAGTTTCCTGGAGATCATTGTTTGGAGTGGTAGCATTGCTTTACGAACAATATAAAAAGATGAAACAAAAAATGAATGTCATTATTGAACATCAAATTATGATCCTGGTGAACATTGGTGTGTGAATTTGTTTGGTTAAATAACTGTTTTATTAGAACTTTGCATACTGACCTGTTTGAAGATGTCACTGGATCAGGTCCTACAAATATCAAAATAAAAATTATAACATAGAATAAACAGTCTGATTACACATTTCATTTCGCAATTAAGTATAAATTAATTTGAGTAAACAAAGGTCTCCTTACCTGATGTCACATTTGGCTGAAATAGAAAAAAAATAAGCATATTTATTCAGTGTTTTGTACAGATAAGACTGAATATAATATTTAATGCTGTAATAAAAGTAAATAGTCTTACGGTTGCAGAGACGAGTGTTGATATACACACTGAGGGAATGAAGGACAAACACACATTTTTATTTTAAAGGTTTATTACGTGTGCTGAAAATAAATGAATGCTCCTCATCTGAATCCATCTGAAAAAGTGCAATAAAAGAAGGGGGACACTTACCGACCCCGACAGCCCAGAGTAGCAGAACTTCCACTGAAGTTCTCGTGAGCATGGTGGCTCGCTCACCTTTTCATTTGTACACCTTAAATGATCCTCAGTTTATTTCTTGGACTTTTAGTTTAAAAAAAACTAAAATAGAATATTAGGAAAGAGGAAAATAATCATTTTTGCATGTCTGTTGGGTCAGAAAATATACAAGCAATTGAACTGTAAGTTTCAAAAAGAACAAAGCATTTGTCCAATTTTCACTTGATAATATTTTATATGATATCTTAGTTTTAATATTTACTTTGTAGTTATATTTTCAGTAGAAATCAAACAGTCAAGGTAGTAAAATAACAAGATCTGTTTTCTATTCCTCTTTTAAAACAAACACACATAGGGGAGACCGGGTATGGTTGTAACACTTTTTGCTTCAGCACCTTTAACTCACTGAATTTTTGAGTTAGAGTTCCCAAACTTTAATACAAAGTACCCACATTTGTTTACTACAAATGGCACCAATTCAAACCTCTGCAAGAATTTCACAGACCTCATGAGATGATGTCAAATACATGGTGATCCTTTGTTACAACCTACCCCACTACCGGGGTAGTTTGTAACACATGCTGGGGTAAGTTGTAACAATTAGACAAAAAAAGCAAAAACAGAGGCCACACCATGTGATATGCTTCAGAAAGAGGTTTATAGGAGGTAGAGGTTTGAGATAGAGGTTTAAGAAATAAAAGAACAATCCAGAACAATCTCTCTCTCTCTCTCTCTCTCTGTGACTGGCCATAACTCAATCCACTTTCTGTTTGACTCAGGAGTGTGTGTGTGTGTGTGTGTGTGTGTGTGTGTGTGTGTGTGTGTGTGTAAACTAGTTTAGAACAAACTTCCTTAATGGCATGTATGCTTAATGAACATTACAATGTAGCTGTGTAAAGAATATGTAGGTCTGACAAAAAACAATGTCTGTGTGTGTGTGTGTGTGTGTGTGTGTGTCTGTGTGTATATTTTTAATCAGAGTCACAATGGTGACAAATGAATATTTGTATCTCTCAATGACCTGTCCAAAGCTGTTGAAGAAACATTTCACATTTGTGCAGTTAAAACTTGTGGCCTGTGTTCGGCTGGTTGCCTCTGGGCTCCTTATTGACAGGCTGGGGTGCTGCTTCATAAAGAATGAGTCAAATAATCAGCTAACATTTCCCCTTGCATCTCAGAGAAAACTTTGTTGCTGCTCCAGTAACCTACACTGGGAAGATCACTGGACCCCTGGTCTCTCAGCTTCTGCAGTGTTTTGCAGTATCTGCTCAGTGTTACATAGCAGATCCCATGTGCCTTCGCGACTGATCTGACTGACTTGCCCTTCTTTGTGACCTCATCAGATGCTTTTTTAAAAACATCTGCAGGCACACCTCTGTCAGTCTTTCTTTCCCACTGCCTAGGCATTCTGTAACATTATTAAAATCAAGAAAGTGTATGTAAGGGGATGGTTGTAACACTTTTTAATGATGTGTTACAACCCACCCCACCCCTGTCAGCCATTGTTTAGCTAGCTGTATTGGCATAGTGGTTTGAAATTAGCAGGGGAAAAATGCATCACATTTTGCCTGAGAAACTATAATTTATTCTAATATAAGTCACATGGTTTTATCTGCAATAGTATAAGTTCTAAACAAAATATAGTCTTGGTCAAAAAATTTACTTTCTTACCTCAAAATCATTTTTTTCTCTATAGAATCTGCATGCAACTGTTTCCAGCCTTGACAATCACCATGTGTGATCAGGGAGGAAGTGGGTAAATACTGAAATGATCATAAGACTCCTATCTTATCCCTGTTTGGTGGAATTGGTGGTGTTACAACTCTCCCCATGTTACAACCATACCCGGTCTCCCCTATTACTGAATTTCTAAGTAATGTCAAGCAATTTACGTTTTATACACAATGCAAATTGCACCACTCTTGCCTTGTCAAGTAAAAACATCCAATGCCAAAATCTGCACCTTTCACTCATACAGTATGTTTCTTCGGATGAATTTTTTTTACACAAAAGAAAATATGAGATCACAGAGAAATTTTAGGCAAGAAGTATAATGGCAGAGTATGACAGACAGTAAGATAAGCCACAGAAACAACAGGCTGAGCTCACCTCTTCTTCTCCTTTGCTCTGTCAGAAAAAAAGTGAGGGTTGCGATAAGTGGTGAAGCAGGTATACACAGGGTGGGGCACACAAATCCCAGCACAATTTCACAAATGAAGCTGTAACAAAAGACCTGACGCCCAGAATGTTCTGTTAGAAAGTGGAAAGGCTTGTCACTCAGTTTATAATTCGATAAACACATAACAATAGAGATCAGGCGATACAATACAGAGAAATTATGGACTATAGATGGATTATTATGGATGGATTATGGATTATTTTTATTATTGTTGTTGTGTATGGAAATGCAGCTATTTTTGGACAAAGGTTAATTGACATTTCCTTATAGCTAAATTAAAAAATGGATGATTTGTGCCTTTCAAAACAACCAATATGATGAGTCATATTAATGGCTACTGATCCGCAACCTCTATAGTTGCATAATTCAGTTAAGGCAACTACTACTGTAGACACTAAAGGAGGAGTGCAGATGCTGTTGTGCTGCTGACTTGCTGCTCAAGGTTAAGGTGCAGTTGCTTTGCCTTAGTGTTCCACAGGGGGAAAAAAAGCGACTGGAGCACATTGATTGATTTGGCTGTGAATGAATCAGTTTGCTGTCCTTGAGCTGAGAAGCACCTGATTCAGCTGCATACCGCTGGAAGGATGCATGGAGAACCCTTTTCCACGCCATAGTGTCGTTTTTTTTTGTTTTTTTTTTATACAACTACTCTGCAGTGCCAAAGTCTGGGATTTTCAAATTCAGCACTTGCCATTGCTATACAACACTTTAGCTGCCAAGCATGAATACTGGAACATCCAAAAGAGAGATTAAGTCCATCCTTTCCAAGCTGGCCGCCATAGCCCTTACATGATGTAGTTTCACCCTATCTTCCTTTGTTCATTTTGGTGCACTTGAAATTATAGGGCAAAGAAAGACACCTGGTCAAAGTATATAGTAAACTAAAAGCAAATAAAAATATGAAAGCTTTGATATGTACAAAAGTAACCCTGAATCTGCTCTGTGTGGAGAGGTCATGCATTATCTGTCCTTCACCCTGCCCTGTTTTCACTGGGCTTCAACTTTTCATTGTGACTCATTCATTGAAATTTAACGCAGCTAATGACGTATTTCTGCCTCCAGAGAAACCCTACATAAGAGGAAATCTGCCCCAAGGCCATGTTGCTGATATTGCACAGGACACACTGGCAGAGTTTCAGCATCTTGCCGCACCTACTGTGAATAAATGTCTTTGTCTAGAGGGAGCATTGCTGGGCCAGAACTACAGTTCAGTAGCGGCAGCTGTCATGTTTGTACCTCTAAAACATGCCAGTTGGCAAGTTCATGGCACCGCATGTCCTTCATGATCAGACAAACATGAGAGAACATTTTGATGTCTTACATTTATCACGACAATTTGTTTAACTGACTATACAGATTTCATTCAACTAGACACAATGACTGGAGATCAATCCATGCAACTTTATCTCAATCGACTTCCTGTACTGAGACAAAAATCGTGAAATGAAAAACTTTTTTTCCCCTGATTTCCTATTCTTAAAAGAAGTTATTTAAGCATTTTCTGACAGGAAACGGCATTTATGGAAAAAGGCTTGAAATTCTGTTGTGCTATTCACAAGTTTGATTTTCTTCTCCCTCTATCTGTGTTAATATTAACTCTAACCATTCTTCAACATTATTATCTATATTATTCACAACAGTGGTCTGTCTACAATATACGTTATAATCTCTCCACTATTTGGTCTAACTTAATAACCTATCCACACCCATGTAATTTCTCAAAATCTGAACGTATTAAAGAAAATTATTTCGTGTCTATTATTTTGCCATATGTCAGTTTTTCTTGTAATATCCCAGTAGGATTTCAGGCTCTCATCATATAAGTATTGTCACACCAAAATTATTAGCTTCTCATTGTCCAGATCATTCGTGTTTTTCTCTTATGTGAGGGAGCTACATAACATTGTTGGTATTCTCTGCCAGCCTCACCTAATTTTACCATCCTGCACTCATCAACTAAAATGAAAACCGGCTTGCCCTCTACGGTCTGCATTAATCCATGTAAATACAGCATTAGGCCTGCAACAGCACATATTGCAGATTTTACCCACCATTACAAAAAGCTGATGGTGACACTAACAGGAGTGTGGAATAGGTCTGGCCGTGCACAGTCAGTTGTTGATTATTTGGTTGATAAGATACCTATTAATAACAGCTGCTTTGGTGCATTCCCTCTTGCACTACCTGTAGGCACCAAGGTCCTGTCAGACTTGAACTTTGTTTTATGACACTCACCCAGATTGTTCTCTCTTGAGTGGATCCTTACTTGCATTGTATCAACTCTCAGATGTACGTCGCTTTGGATAAAATCGTCCACTAAATGAAATTGTAGTATTGTGAGGATTGTAGCTGCTAACAATACTTGCCTCTCTGGTGGAAACATTTCCCAGTTGCAAGAAATAAAATTGTCTACATAGGCCTATTAACAGAACATGGTATGGTTTTGGAAATGTTAACCGAGTATGATAAATGTCCTCACATGGCCACAGATCCTTTGCCTTAGCCTGCAATAACCTAATCGCCCATAATTAATTAAATCTCATCGGACATGTCTGCCAAAACAGAAAGGTCCAACCATTAAAAATACGAATTCCTGACCCAAGAATGAGTAAATCAAGTATAATGTATCCATTTCATCGCTATTGAACAAAAAAATAAAGGACAAAATAGTCTCTATTGCTGTTTGATCATTTTTAAAAAAGCACTGTTTTTCATTTTGTTTCAGAGAAGAAAATAGTTTGAGACACGGATTGAAGTAGAAGTAGAAACTCCCATGTTTGAGAGCCGTGATGTTTATAATGCAACCATTGAAACTTTGAAAATATCAGAAGCATTTGAAACATCACTAACAAAATAAACCATCACATTTCTGTTATGTGATTGAGCAATGTGTCGTTTAAAGTATGTTTTGAACGTTTTTCCATGTCACACTTATTTGGCCTCAAGCCACTGTTAGTTTAGTTACATATACATATTTCCAGGATGTGTTTTTAACAGAGCTGTAAAACAACATATGAAGACAGTAACACATCAGTTCATAAAAATAATAGACAAGTTCATTTTTTCCCACAGAGTAAATAAAGAGAAAGCTATCCTGTCCATCAACATTTAATACACCTGTCAGCATTCCACATGGCACCACCTTCTTAATTTCTGTACATGTGACACACCCCAAAACTGTGAGACCAGAATTGCTAACCGGTGTTACTGGTACAGTTATTGTGGGTTGATGACTAAGTTACTGAACATTAACATTTGGCGTCTGACCAAAGACTTCAATGAGAAATGAAAGTAACAGCAAACAGAAAGGTCCAATCATAGAAAAAGACATTTTCACATTTAATTAAAGTTGGGAAAATAAGAGTAACTTTAAATCCATTATAAAACATCACATTCTAAAAGATAGATATTGACATAAATACCTATTCAGTCAGAATATGAACACATTTACAAAATTTGACAAAAAGTGATTCTTGGTTTATTGTGAATCCAGGCTGTGCTTATCAAGATTACATCATATTCAACAGAAAGTCTGTAATACTTCAGTAACTTTCAGGGCACATCATGGCATTTCATTGCTACTTGCTATGTAAGATCTGTTTTCATCAGTCTTAAACACAGTCTGGAAACATTTGCAGCCTGCACTGTGTGGCAACCTATTTTTCAGCGTTCCATAGAAACTCACGTAAGCTGTCATATCTCTTCAACACAATACAGCCAGAGCTCTTATCGGTAAAAGTGGTTCAACTAGAGGTTAATCTTCATCTTATTGAGTGGTACAATTCATTTCTTACAAATGGAATACAGACAGTTCAAGTTAATCAGACATATTCAACCTCCACTGTAGGAGCTCAGGAGCACCCCAGGGTCGTGATAGGTCACCTCTACATTGCACACTTTATACAGACAATTGTAAAACTGATATTCAAAATTATATTGAAGATTTCAGATGATACCACACTGTTGTTTTTATGGCATGGAAGGTGATCCTAGTATTCATCAGTACTGTACTACAGATAAAATATGAGTAGATTAGTGGAGTGGTGTGAAAAGAATTCATTAATTATTAATCCAAAGAAGACACAAGAAATAACTGTTGTTCTTCCAGCGAACACTTACACCAATTATTGCTGTGGCTTTATATTGGAATGCGCATGGTGATTGTCTTGCAGTGTGGAATCACTGGTTGGCACTGTTATCTCTCCGTTCAGCTTAAAGCTCAACTGGTCGACTGAAGATTGTTGGTCAAATGTTTGAGTCAAGTTTACTAAAAGAGTGTTGTTTCTGGCTGGCAATATTACATCAGACCCCTCTCATAGTTCATTTGAAGAATATCAGCTTTTGTCATCAAACAGAAGATTTTGAGTCCCACAGGCTCAACTGAGCAGACTGTGAAAGTCTTTAGTTCCTCAGTCTGTTAAACCTTTAAATCAAAGTTTGGGCTTTAACTAGGCCTCAGTGTATCTTAGTAGACTAAGCTCTAGATGGAAAAGTGAATCATTAAATTGATGCAGCCATTTATTTATAATGTCCGATCTAATATTAAGTTTGGAGTATTTATTTTCTCTTTGGTTAAATGCTGTGTTTTGTTATGTATGTGAAATGAGAAATCTTAGAAAAATATTGCGATAATAAAATGAAATTAAATCACGTCACTTCACACATCACATCAGGTAGTTTCCATTCCAGTATCTTAATGCTCAAATCCAAGATGCAAGAAAATGCAATCCCATATGTTGCCCTGTCACATCACTGCATTATCCATTACGCCACATTTCACACCAATAGATATTTCCTCCCCTTTTAGACATTAGCATATATAGAATATAGTCATTAGGTCATTCTGCTTTCATTAATTAGGCATAATGCTACAAATACCTACACAATTTTCTCTCAGGAGTGTACGTAGGATACAAGCTCATCCAACTAACACCTTCTTGATGAAGGTAAATTCTCTGATTTTCACTTAAGTTCAATTTTGCAAGATTAGTTATAACCTGCCACCGACTGTTCTGATATTGAAACTCCCTCGCATTATCTGAATGTGGCATTATTGAAGCCAGTAAAACTATATCATGATATCTTTTGCTTAGTTCAAGCACAGAGTGGGTGGAATATTTATATATAGTATTTATATATACTTACAATGAGATGGACTGTTATGTAATGCTTCTTGTAAAATCTGCCAATTGATCATTTTACTTGCTCCAAATATGTGAGCCTTGTTCGTTATGTTTTGTAATTACTACCCCTTTAAGTAGAAACGTTTATGTAGCTTTGATTCTTTTAGTAATTAATAGTGTGCCAAAGCTATTATACTTTTTTGAATGTGTGTTTTGTGGCACTGGTGCCACCTATCTATAATTTTTCCATCAATTGTCATTTAATAGTCAACTGTAAATGCAACGCTGTACGGGATTAATACATTTCCATCATTTAAGTTGTTAAATAGCTAATTCTGCTGCGTGCTTTAGCATATCCGACACTGCACCAGCGTTGAATGACAGGACGTTAAGTTGAGACTCCGGTTTAATTCCCTTTTGCTCACATGCTGTCTTTATAACCATTTGCTGGATGTTCATTTATTCATCCATAAACTGATTGTGGGCTTAAGGCATGATGATTGATATAATACTTTTTTATGGTGATCTCAGAACACGGTGTCAGTTCAGATGCACATTTAATCTGCCTTGTGCTGCTGCTGCCTTTTTATGTTAACCTGACAGCATTCAATTCAGACTTGTTGAAAGTGACACGCAAATGTTAGTAGGTCCAATCAGGTGAGAAAATCTGTACTCTGAATGTCCCTACTGAATGATTTGTGACACAGACAATGATCAGAGACGCCAATATTCACAAAATACATCAAAGCAAAACTACAGAGTTACAGGGACCCCTGAGGACAAACTGTGATTAAGGGCCAATAGCTAAACTAAATAAAACTATGGAGAAGTGTGCAGAAAGGGCATTTTCAACAGGAAGAAGGAGGAAGAGAAGGAAACAAATACATGAGGGTCCGACAGCAGACCTACCCGGACCATAATTACTGGAGTTGGACGTGCTACATGCCCATCCATCACTTTAATACCCATTTCAGCCCTGGGTCTTTTTCTGGATTTTCAATATTGCGGCAATGATCATCATTGAGTCTCAATGTCCCTTAGTACTAAAACTTATTTGCATGTCTATGTGTTATCCCTGCAGCAGACTTGTAACCTTCACAAAGTCTTTCTCAGCTTTTGGCCCAGTGCTGGACGGGAGGGACTGGCCCTCCAAAAGCTGGATTTAAAAAAAGGAGGTACCTGAAACGGATGGAAAGATAGAGAATTGTTCAGCCAACTATCTGAAATTCTCAACTGAAACTCTGCCACTGCTGTGCTCTCCAAGATGACTCAATACCTGATTAAATGCTGCAGCCTCAACACCAAAATGAAATGCCAAAAAGAGGAGTATACCAGGACTGTCATGACATAAACAATGTTCTAAATAAGAACATCACACTCACACACACCTGCTAGAGTATGTGCAAACAAAGGGAATGCCGCATGCATAAAACAGGAGGAGCCCATTTTCTCACGCTCTACAGCATTTCTGTGCAGGGCTGTCAATACATGTGACCATAATCCAGCGCATAAAAATTTCCAGTGACACAGTAAAATACGAGCTCCAGAACTGGATTTGCGTGTTTTTGTTTCTTGGCTTTAGTTATAGTTGGACTGGTCACAGGGAGTAGGCTGGTCACTCTTTGGGCCCCATGAGCAGCCCAGTATACAAAAACATGCATTTGACAATTTGGCCCAACTCAATGCAAATACACATATTTTTAAATAACACCAGCCCTCACCTAAGTAAAAATAACCAAGTGCTGTCTGGCTGACCAGTCCAGGCGAGTGGACTACCTGTGGTTGGGTATTACATCTGTCAGCCTCTGTCTCCCAGCCAATCACACTTGGTCCAGTCCATTTTAACTTCACCTGGGCCCCGCCCTTTTCCCCACTTACATTAAGTTGATACATTTCAAATGTGAATAATAGCAGACTGGAGGAAGATGGACAAACAAAAAGAGAAAAAATGTAAAGGTGGACAGACAGGAAATCTCTCTGTCACCTTGCAAGTTAGAGTAGGTTTATCTCAATATGTGCACGTGTAATGCTGAAGGACATAGCTCAGTGACAATCAAATCAATATGGTAGTTAGGTAGTTATTTAAGGGTGCTTTGTCTGTCAGTCTAACCCTGGTGCAAATCAAAGGACTACTAGTTATGTGATTTCAAAAGCCACACTACTATTAAATCCTTCTGCTCCTTCATGCAGCAACCTGTCTTTCCACATGGTCAATTTTCAGTCTTATAATACAAATTATTTATTCATTTATTCATGTGATGGTGCTGATTGTTTGACGTTTTCTGAAGCTTATATCCATGTTTCATCAGGACAAATATCATATTCAAAGCAGTTAAAGCTGGGATGAAAAAAGTAATTTCAAATAAAGCCTTTTGCAAATTGCACAATGCAAGGAAAGCATGACAAAAAGTGCTTCAATTGATAGTTTAATGTTATATAACAAAATTCAAATCGCAGTAATTAACAAGAGAACACAGAGTATAGAATGAGCAGTTAATATTAAATATTAAAGTTTAATTTTTTTTTAAAAGTGTCTTATTCCGCGTTTCAAAACACACAAGCTTTTAATCAACAACAAACAATTTAAAAAACAAATCATGAAATGTATAGAAAAAGAGCAAGGACAGCAATGTTCCCCTGAGCTTGGTTAACAACGTCTGGTTCTTTTGGTTTCTTCTGGTTCCGCTGCATTGTCGAGCACTTAGTCATGATTTTCTGTAAACAAACATGGTCATTTTAATATCACATGGCTTAATGATTGAGGCAGTCAACCAGCACAGTTCAGCATCTCATCACTGCGGGAAACCTCACTCAAAAGTGATGTGAGACTTTTAATCACAGCTGCAAGATAAAACACTGGACAGTATGTTGTAATATGGGAACATATTGACTGTCAGTGATAATGATCATTCACTGGTTGGTGTTGCAGGGAAATCCTACCCCATGCATCCAATTAAATTTCATGTCAACTGTTACAGTTTGACAGGAAATCAACTTGGAGCCATTGGTAGTGTTCGCTGACTGCCAGCAAAAGGAGCTTTGTGTGAGTGCCTGAACTATTAGAATGACTTAAGATGGAGAATTCTGACTGATTGAAGACCCACCTACATTCATCTGTTGACAATGACAACGCCTTAGACCAAGGAGCAATTACAAACTAGTCAAGTCAGGCTTTGTGATCATAGTCAAAACTGCTTGTTTTTTTTTCTATTCTCATCATTATATCAATGAAAAACAATATTACAAACAAATCTCATTACAGTATATATCTCATTTTACTCATGGGAAACCTTTCTGAGTTAGTGAATTATAGCAATGCGTTTTAATTTTATAAACAATTTCTTAGAATTGCAAGTTGCTTAATCAAAAATATGAATTATGGAAACCATAATTAAAAGAAAATATCTTAGACGGACGCCTGAGCACACCACTGAAAACATTTCCAAAATCGTCTTTGCTCTGAATTACGTTGCCACTCAACGATCAAACTTTACAAATTTTAGAAGGTGTTCTGTTCAATGTGATAAATTACTCCAGGTCTCTGCAAGGATTTTAATCCGACTCTGATGTACAGTAAATGGCTCCTTGAAAGGTGGTTAAACTCAAAACCTATTGTCTGCATGAAAAATGGTCGGCATTCAAAGTTCATTCAACTTTGTGCTTTTTGCTGCTGGTGGGATTAATAAAATCTGGTTTAATAACTGCACTGAGACTTGACTCACTGGCAGATGGTTCACATCCTAAAAGGAGCTGTATGCCCAATATATTTTTCTGTTGGAACATTTTCTCCATTAGTACCAGCAGATAGCAGTAAAGCTCCAGTCAGATGAGAACACTACACCACTGACTGCATGTCCAAGGATAAATGTGTGCAGGGATACGTCCGTGGTTCATCAACAAATCCTTCCAAGGCTGATCTGTACATGTTCAATACGCAGCAGTTCATACAATAAGTGTGTGCTATTGAGCAGATGACAGTGAACAGAACCTCCATTTCATGTTTAACCACTGCACATACACAACATGACACAGTCATCACAAACAAATGTTACGAAACCAATCCATGGCAAAAATAGTTCACGTACCTGTACATTGTGGGGGTTGATCACTCCATCGATTTCCCTCACAAACTATTGCAGCGGCACCCTTTAACTTGAAACCATGGTAACAGGAGTACTGAGCGACCAGTTTGCCAGATGAAGAGGACAAAATAAAATCCCCATTCTTTATTTGTCTTGGAGTGCCACATCGTTCTAAGTCTGGAATAGAGTGATAAAAGTTTTTCTAGTTAATGTATTGTGGAACAATAATATTCAAAGAAATGTGTGTGATTTTTTTCTAGTATTAGAACGACAGTTTGTCAAGCCCACCTCGGCTCTTCTCCTCTCTCCAAGCTTCTAGATTCATCGATGGTATGTAATCACAAGAGATGTAATCAGAAGGGTATTTCCTGAACCTGAAAGAATCCAGAGGAAGTTCCCTGATGTCGCTGTTGTCGCAGATGATCCGAGACAGAGAACCTTTTAAAAGCTCAGCCTTCTGTTGCAGGGTGAACATGCCTTCAGCCTCCCACCAAAACCTGAAACAAACAGTTGATCTCTCCATTTCAAATCAAACATTGAAATCTTCAAAGGTGGATCCAGAAACTTGAAATTTGGATCATCACAAAGTCACGTATGGCACATGTGGTTCGGGTACACAATATTGATATTATGTTGATATTAATGTACCTATCGCCATCGCGGACCGCTTTCATCTGCTTTCCAATCAGGCAAGCGAAGAGGGGACCAGTTCTGGAGCCCGGCAAAAAGTTTTCAACAAGCCCTCCAAGCCATACATCGATATTGTCGGGATGTTTGTATATTGTCAATATCTTCTCAGCGACCCCGTAGTCTCTCACAACCTCTTTGAAATCATCCAGCGTCTTAATTCTCTTCAATCCACAGAATGATCTCCAATCATTGTATCCTGAAAAAGTAATTTCAGCACAATATAATTTAATAGTGAGGATTCTCATGCACGTTTCTTGTCATGAATTCAATGAGAAGACACTCTCATGTCTCTGTGTTAAACATCGAATGAGCTGTTCACAGTTAAATCAACCACCAGAACCTCGAAATAAAACATTATATACTCTTTACTTGCCAGCACAGCGACTTCTTCTTCAAAACCAGTATCTTAATTGAATGTATTTAAAATATATATTTAATTACTTTTGAGTATTTTGTAAAGTGTATTTTGCTGGGCATGGGCAGATGTCTTGTTGACAACATACTTTAAAACTTGTATTTGAAATACTTGAAATAAATGATTTAATATGGCTTTTTATTCTCAAATAAGACATTTTTTATCCCCTAGTTCAAACTGTAGATAAAACCTGTACAACAGTCCATCATGTGACATGTTTTTCAAGTCCATCACGTGACATGTTTGGTCCAGCAACATGATGATCGTCAACTACTGCATTTCATTTGTATTACTCATGACCAGAAGCTTGAAGAAACTGCTTCGGCGTGTAGCGCAAATTTCCCCTGAGATAAATGCACGTAATCGAAATATGATCAGATGTTGCAATGCTAAGGCTGAGAAGAAAAGAACAGAGATGGGAGCAGAGGTTGGTTAGATAGGAAAGTAGAAATTAAAGATACTCAAGCTGAAATGTGAAAAAAATGTGTTTTGGCATCATAAAATGTTAGATGTGCTGCAAACCGTGAAAGGAGTGCAGTGTTAGAAGGTGCACAAAGGTTGTTTAGGTTGTTGTCGGTGCTTCTCTTTCTCCACTGTTTTGCAGATCACATTCTGTTGTAATGTTTTGTGTCTACTACTGCACTGCACTTTTAATGCCCAGTCAATCTTTTGTCATCTGAAAGAACTAGTGCATCGCCGTGGTCTAACTGTTCAGTTACCCCACTTGCATTTCAAGTGTGTGTTCAGTCAATGGTCAATTTGACTGACAGAAACCACCCAGCATGCACCTCTGAGTTTGCAGCCTCTCACCTCTGAGAGCTCATGTTTTCAGTGTAAGGATTTCAGGTGAGACCTATATTGTGGCAACTAAATGCCTAAAATGTGCTAATGGGGCTGGAAGTTAGTGGAGTTAGTGAATAATATCTGAAAAAAAAAGCTGTTTTGACTGACAGATTGTTATCGGAAACTAAAGGATAAATAAAAAGCATTGTTGGAAAAGACGAGGGAAGTGGTCGTTAAGCTTTTAGGGCTAAACAGGACATTGATTTTCACTCTGATTTGACAGGCTTAAGTGAACGGCGCCGACTCTCTCGCTTACCTGGGAGGGCGTGATCTCGTCCTCTCTGCAGGTTCAGAGCAGCGAGGTCCATGGGCTGCGGCACGTTCAGGACGACCAGCCTCTGCGTTAGCTCCTCCGCCAATACCGTGCCTGCACTAACAGCTGCTGCTGCAGTTCCAATTACACCTCGCAGGATTGGTTCAATTCCACCTGGACACAGAAACAAGCAACATAAGATACAGCTTTTTCTCTTCTTTTTTCCCCCTGTCGGATGCAGGAATACTCAAAGTGCACATGACAAGATAATAAGTTTACATTTAATTTTTGAACAACTTGGACAAAACTAAGCGATCATGTGGCTTGATGTCACAAATTTGCAAACAGTTTACCAGTCCAGCCTGTAATCCCTCATCCCAAACAGACAAGGAAAACAGATTAAACATTGTTGGTGAGGACAGTTATTTTCCTGAATAGTCTGCCTTCTTTATGCTGTTCCGAAAACAGGTTTGCATTTCACTCTTAAGCTTGGATTTACTGCTTCCCCTGGGCTCACTGGTGTCCAAACAATTTCATTTGAGCAAACAGGATGAATTGACTGTTGGGGATGAAGACGCAGTTTATCATAACAACACAGTTTCATAAAAGTATTACTTTGCTTGTGCTCGACGGTGAGACTACTGAACACATCCTCCTGTATCACTGCAGCAAGGTAAAAACTTCAGCCGTGGGAGGTTGGTAAAAAAAAAAATCCAACCGGTATTGGTGTTTCAGGAGGTGTAGTCCATTTAAAAGTGAACTGAACAGTGTTAAGAATGAACAACGTTCCAATTACAGAGAAGGGAAATAGATACATAGTGATAGTACAATCATTGTGTGTAGGTGTGTATGCGCTGGCCCTTTTAATCCATCCTATTCATAATGTCGAGGATAGCTGCATTGTGACGTGACACTTACAGCGCTGTGCGACAGAATGGGGTATATACAACATGTTTCTGTATAAATAGCATTTCCATGAACTCAATCAGGACATGCACAAGTGATTTGCAGCCGACACAAGCCAACGCTCTGTCAAAGAAGGGCGGACTCAATGATGTGTGTTTAGGTGTTGGGCATCTTCTTTTTCTGTGATTGACTGTTGATTAAGGGAAGCGGCTGCCGTAACGCAGGCCTATAAAGTGAGAGCTGAACCGTGAAACCGAGAAGGCTACGCTCTGCTCTAACCCTCACCTTCGGTCGTGAGCTCATGCCGGTGAAAAGAACGGGATCATGGAAACAATAAGGCAGCAGGACATTTCTCAGGAGGGATGTTGGGCCCCACAGAGTGACAAGCTCAGTGATTCAGGAGGGCCTCGGTCGCACCTCCGTTGCACAGGTGTATTATGGTTAGATAACGGTCACTCTTTACTCTGTGAGCTGAATTACTGGGGATTTGATGTTCTGATCTGAGAAAAAAGATTGTATACAGTTTTTTAACGTAATAAAAAAAACAGTAAAAGAATATGAGTATTGCAGCTATAATCAATAATTTTTATCATAACAATGTGACAGAGTGTGTAAAACAATACGAAACAGGTCCCTCGTATTTTCAGCTCATTATCATCTGTCCTGTCACAACTTTACTGTCTTGTTTCACCCTCACTGCTCTTATAGTGTCGTTTTCTGTTGCAGTTGTTTTTTAGCGAAAAGCCCTAAAACCCAACAACATCTCTAAAAATTCTACACTACCTGCTCAGCACCGAACAGCAGACGAACACAGTTAGTGTCCAGCTGGTGAGCAGCAGGCAGCTTAAAGAGGCGCCAAAAATAGAGCTGAAAGAAAGTGACTATTGGACTCACGTTCGTCAGATGAAGACAAGACTGCAAATCAATGATAATGTCGCTCTACAGCTGCTGGATGTGTAAATAAGCAAGTGTTTGTTCGCAACAAGTTTGCCATGTAAGTTTGAGTGATGATAATATGTTAATGTTGAGTTCAAAACATATGTCTGCTGAAGAATCCTGAATCTATGAACAAGCAAATATTACAAAATACAAATTCATACAAAGACAAAAGCTGTCTTCGAGGTTGCCACATCACACTTGTTGAAGTTATACTGTAAATATACAGTATATGGACATTTATATTGGACCATCACTGGCTTCTAAACCAGCTGTAATGTCACAAAATCTGCTCCTTCATACCCGTTTTAAACTCCGACTTGAGGTGACTTTCAGGAGATGAAAGTGAAAACAGACTTCTAGTGTCATATTCACACACATCAAAGTGAAGCTAAAACATCCAAGTGACCTTAAAAAGGGACTTTACGTTCATTCGGAAAGCTTTTGGAGGTTTGCCCTGCTTCCCACAATATATGTTGTTTTGCTGCATTTCATGTTTCCTGAATTGCTACAGCACATTTATCATGATGCATAAACGGAATGGTCGCAATAATCACAGTAAGAACCAGATTGACAAATACCAGAAACTGCCTTTCATTTGTATGCCTTTAGCAGTGCATCTGTATATGATAGAAAAGTACTATCTTATACATAAGTATGTAGTAAGTAATAAATAAGTAATATACTGATAAATAATTGAAAAGGTCCCTGCAGTGTTAGATAGGTTATTGCACATCCCGCAATGAGTCTCCTGGGACTGCGAGCAAACTGTATATGTCATATACTGGGTGTGACATACTGATGCAGACTTTTGTAGTCATATAAATATGTCTGTTCAGTGGTCGAACTTCACGCAAATCACTTGAATTGCATGCAACTAATTATTACACTCAGTCAAGTCAATGCTGAAGCTGACCTAAATAGAGCATTTTTTTTCATTCCCTCCACCCTTCTTATGGCGTGTTTAGTGCGCTTGCAGGATACGTTATTAGTTCCAATTGGCAGTTTCATAAGAGTATACTGACCTTCTTTGACTATTCTCCACGGACTGAAGAAAGTGTTGTGCAGTCTCAAGTGGGGGAAGCGCTCCTGCTCCTGGAAGCTCTCGTTCAGTCTCCTGAGGATCGGAGAGATGGTAGCGTGGCCGAACCTGAACGCAGCGGTGGCAAACACATTGGAGGCCGACGGGTCCGTGGTTGGATCATATCCCCCGTAGGCTCCGATGTAATGTTCAAAAGACTCCGGGCCAATAATTTTTGGAACATAATCTCTCATGGTTATGATCTGGGAGTCAAAAAAGAGAGAGAGAGGGGCATCACAAAGAAGCAAAAAGAATCGGTGAGATAGCCATGAAAGAAAATCTCAACTCTAGGAATCGTGTGCGTTACAAGCATGCCGTGATGCACACGACAGCATGAATACAAGCACAAGTTGAAAATTATTAACAGCATCTTGTGAAACGCGTGCGTGAAGGAATCCCCATAGTATTTCAAGAAAGATGAGTATTTCTGTAACATCCCGAGCTTGGACATGTGATTACACACTTGCTCCCTCACAGTTCACCGCAGAGAATTCCATCTGTCCTCATCACTATTTATAAAGGCCTCGGTTCACCACCTGAATCTTAACACATATCGCACAAATGCATACGCGCAGATGCAAACACACACACAAGTCTTTTCAAATTGGCCGTTATGTAGTTTTCAATGCAAAGAGAACATTGAAACCAGACAGAATTACCCTTTTTGTTGCTTTGATGATACGAATTTAACAACATCGGCCTTTAGTGTATAGATAGTGACTATAGAGCCTCTTAAAGAGGCCAGAATTGTGGCATAGACTGAATAACTGCATTAGTTAAATTGACTCATTTAACAGCAAGAGTCTCATCCTGCAGTGAGGCGAGTGCAGACTTTAACTCCTTGACTAATGCAATTCAAAAACATTCCCAACTGGAAACCTGCAAAAAGAAATTAAAACAGAGTGTTATGTGTTCATTTTGTATTTGTGACATGCAAGCAATATTCGACATGAACCTAAGACGAGCCACAACGCGTCAACTGTGACAAGAAAACACAGCTTAGACCGACTCAGTTCTGAGCCACAGTCCTGGAGATAATCCCGGTCCCATTTGAGGAGCAGTCACCAGACTCCAGTGTCAGTCTTTCTGTGATGAGCAATCTTACTCTTCACGACTTTGAGTTCGGGGACAGTCATCCGTGCAGTGTGTGGAAATTACTTACATTTGCTCACTTACAGTAAGTGCAATTTTGAAGTAGGCCTATCTGTACTTTGAGTATTTTCATTTGATGCTGCTTTATACATCTACTCCGCAACATGTCAGTCCACTTCATTTAATTGACAACCATAATGACTTTTCATTTTTAAATTTGTTTTTCACAAGCCAGCCCAACTTTAAGGAAGTGCAGTACTGAACTGCTGGTTTACCGAGAAAAGAGCATGTTTACAATATTCTTTTCACAATATCCACATTTGCTTATTGTCTGTCTCCTGCAATACCTTTCTGACAGTTTAGCTCATGAATGTAATGCACTTGGGAGCCCAGTCTCTTAGTTAATGGACTGAAACACCTCTAACAGAACATGTCTGGGCTTTTAAATCGTTAAAGCATTTTACAATAGCCCTCCTGCTATGTCCTGAGCACTTAAAAACCAAAGAGAACATAATGACATGGTCCCCTACGCTACACGCCGAACAAGCGGCGGCCTCGAGGACTGTGCGCTCCGATTGATATGCAAGCCGGAATGAAGCCAGATGTTCTTCGCTGATCATTTTCATTTCCTGTTTCCTGCGAATAATAGACTTTCACTCTGGTATTGAAATGATGTCTGACCTTTGCAACCCCTTCCCCACCACCCTGTTTTCGAGCGGCTACCCATAGACAGCTGTAAAGAAAGTATGAACAATTTCACCCGCCTGCTTCGCTACCGCCACACAAGGTGAAGTATTAAGTTGGGTTGTTTTCAGATGCCACTGTTTGAATTTGTGACCAAATAGTTGTATTTTCATGTGGGTAAATGAGGTTGATTGAAATTTGTTTTGCATTACAAGCGGAAGTTAAAAGTTAAGTTAAATTTATGTCTGACATACACATTAACAAATTCCATAAACAGGTACACATCCACAGGCATCCGCTTCACAGCACCATCCTTAAAACACTTTCAACAGTTATGTTTCATTTCCTGCCTAATTGCACACTAGCCTTGGCCTGGTAGCTGCTTTTTTTTTTTTTTTTTCATGAGTAATTACTGCCACTGCACATCTTTTAATGCATTAAAGTAGTGCTTTTGCAGTGGCTTGTCAAGAATAATGCCATGTGAAAACAGCATCCTACATTACGTTCTCCCTGTGTGAGCCTGTTTGCCGGGAACAGCTGCCTGAGGATTTAAAGGCTTGGTGAGAGCTGCTGGGATTCAACCATATGGACAGACAAACCACAACCATGAGCTGAAAAAACTGCTGAGAGCTGCAAAGAGCTGCAGAGTTGTTGTTTTTTTTTGTCTCAGATGGGATTGAAAAATTAGCCAACTTTTCACATTATAAGAAGACATTTTAATGTTAATATGAAGATATTATACAGCAACATGGTACATTAGGCACTCATGTATGTCTTGACCATCTAATATTTAGTGACATAACAGCAGTGGGGGGTTTGATATTGCTCTGCATAACACAAGATGGCTTTCTGCTTTGACCACACTGAAATAAAAATGTTTGTTGAATCGGCTCTGACCAAGCGTCCACAGCACCTGACTATAAAATGTGAAGCTGAAACTAAGCCTGCAACCAAAGTGCTCCAAAACTAAAACTGGCTTGCCTCTTAAGATTCCTCTTAAGATTCGTTCAAAATTGGTGATCATCAGTGAACATCCTCAGGCAAGTAAGCCATCAGCTGATTGATTCTGCGAGTGCCCAGTTGAGCTATTTCGAGCACCCACCATAAACCATGCTTAGACTGTACAAGTCAGACTGTTATCATACATGTTGGTTTAGTTAGTAGACGGATCACCATGTAACACAGAAATGCCAGATAAGGATACACCAAAGACATGCAGCTGATTTCACTGATGAATTAGTAGAGGAAGAGATGTTCACCAACTAATGAGAGAAGTTGCCTGGTTTCATTTTGAGATTGTATCCTGTATATGTACATTAAAGCAAAAAATATAATATAATTTCATAATATCCTTCAGATTATCACTTCCATTTAGAAAAGTCAAATGTTCCAAAAGACAAATAAGAGGAAGAAACATCAGCTGCCTGCAAAAATAATGCCTGACTTTCCTGCAGTTTAATCATAAAAACACCATGTCATCTTTTGACAGTCAAGCTTATTCATCTAAGCTATTGACATTACTTTAGCTTAGTGGGCAAAGGAAAGTTAAACTCACATGAATCTGAATAAGTTCAAACTTGCTTGTATGAGTGAAAGCCAAATGTTTTGGATTTTAAGACTTATCCGGGCTTTAAAGGAGAAAACCTTGATGGATTGCCACAGGACTTATCTTCGAAAGTGGAAATACCAAAAACAAATTCAAGATTAACAAAAGTGGCTAGTATCAAAATTATGACATTCTGTTGTTTCTCTAAATTATCCATATAATCAATGAATGCTCCTGTTGATGAAGCCAAATAAATGAAATAGTAAGGCTGCTCATCTTATCTGCTCTTGACATCAGATTAGTTACTTTTACATATAACATTATGAATTTAATTCCACACAAGCCTATAAATATATAGTATCCATCTTTCCTACGTTACAGTAACATCGTGAGTGAGAGCATTTCTATTTGCATGCAGGTTGCATGTGAGGGGCGCGGTTATACTATAGCTGACAATGATCCATACCCACTAAGTTGAGGGGGGGAAGCTTCGCATTCCCATTAACATGAATAGAGTAAGATGTGATTATGCTGGCGATGCTGCAGTTCTTTGCAAAGGATCAAAAGATTTCAGACATATTAAATGATGGCTGTGGTTCAGTGAATCTACTGTGTGCCTTCTTTGGAAGTGTTTGACTGTAATTTTCTTTTATTGATCTTTGTACAGCATTTAAGTTCAGAGCTTAGAGTCCTGCCAGACCTCTTCAATCCGTTCGTCACAGGAAGACATGTTGAAATGTGTATATCTAAGACGTACGACACTGCAGCATGAGGCTATTTACTATTATTTATTAGGCTTAAAGTGGAGCCATCTGGTCTGTACTAAGCATCCGGTGGTAGCTGCAAAATACAGTATTTTTGTTAAATTCTATATTTTGCCATTAATGAATCCTGAGGAAGAAAAACAGGGAGGTCTAGAGCTCCTTTAATTCTTCATCTGAGCTTTGAGATTTCGTTTTTTCTATGAAAGAAAAATCAATAGTGTTACAGTCTGCAGGTTTGAAGGCTGGTCAGACCAGATAGTGCCTCACATTTTACTCCACTTCCAATACAGGGATTTCTCCAAGCTGGTCATGGTTATAGCTACAGTATGTAAATCCTCTACCTGCCTTTTATACTTCATCCTCACAAATGATTTAAAGAACGCCTCCACATTAGAGCCATCTCTTTTTAATATTGTAAATCTCTTTCCTCTGGCCTTGTCCCCGAGTCACCTGAAAATAGCGGTTGCTAATCCACTGCTGTGGTCAAATGTCAGCCTCCAAAGTCTGAGAGATTACAGACTTATTTTTCCTCCGCTCAAAAAACGCTTTAGAAACTTTACAGCCTCTCACCAGGGTCGCCGGTCCCCTTTTACGAGAAGCAATGAATCATTCCCAATAAAACAATTTGGGTTCATTATTTTTCATGTTGAATGTACGCACCCAACATTTCCTTCACCGTCTATAATGCTTCCAATCTACTAATAGAAAAATCTGCTATCAACACTCCAATCAGTCATTACTGCACAACCTGCCTCTCATGCATTGCTACCGAAAGGTTAAAAAAAAAAAAAAGGTAACAAGCATCAACAAAACCTCACTTTCTGTATTAAAAAGACAGACAACATTAGGATGGAGAAATCAATGTTTGTGCCAACTGGTAGGAAGCGTAAGTGTTTTCTTTGCAGAGAGACTTTATGTGATGAAGGATTATGACTTGTCAATCTTTGACACAGTTTGTCCACTTGGCTCCGATGGCTGCCCGGCTATGAAGAGCCTTATTTCATCCTAACAGAAATGTGTTTGCACTGAGCACAGCAGAGCCAAGTTATCTGCACTCTGGTTCAAATGGATATTAGAAGAAGAAGAGAGCATTCAAAGACACGAAATAGAAACCAGTGAGGAGGTTGTTTTGGATTTGAGAAAGAAAAGGAAAGGAAAACAAGATGCCAAGGTCAATATGACCAAAAAAAAAATTCCAAAAAAGTTGGGACACTGTGTAAAACGTAAATAACAGAACTGTGTTTAGGGACAACAGCATTACATAGTTTTCCTGAGCCCATGTACTAATCTCCTTTATACAATCATGTGTTTGACAAAGTGGTGAACCTCTCTCCATCCTCGCTTGTGAACGACTGAGTCTTTCCAGGATGAACCTTTCATACCCAATCATGATACTATCACCTGTTACCAATGAACCTGTTTACCTGTGGACTGATCCAAACAGGTGTTTTTGGATCAGTCCACAACTTTCACAGTCTTTTGTTGCTCCTGTCCCAACTTGTTTGAAACATGTTGCTGCCATGTCTGTTACAATGAGTTCTTTAAATATCGAGCAGTTACAGGGCAACATTATCGTTCATTTGGAGTCATGTTTTGGCAAATAATACTCACTCACTTTTAGCTCTGTTTTTGGTCTCTACAACTCCTGAGGAAAATATCTGGTTTTTAAGTAATAAATGCTTCACTTGTCTCCACCATGCTCTCACTGCCTGCTAAAGCCAAAAATGATGCTTCAAGTATAGTGAAAGTCAACCAGAAGAAGTAAAGTTGCAGGCCAGCAAATCAAAACACTGAACTGAAAGACACTAAAATACTCAGTGGAGCTGAGGGAACTGCAGCGTTGGGTGATAATTCTCTGTGGGTTTGTCACTACAAGGAACTCCTTCCAAATACCAACTAGTCATATAATCAATTGTTAATATAAAAATATTGGTTATAGCTGCTTTAAACAACAATGGACTGAGAGGAGAAGCCTCATACTTTGCCTCCAATTTTAGAAACTATATAAGCATCGCCACTGAAGTGATTTGTAAGAGATTCCTGTGAGAGTTTGCACTGACAGCAAAGCAGTGGATTCCACGGCTGGTTGACTCTTACAGTCAACAGACTTAAACAACAGCTGTCAGGGTCAAACAAGTTCTGAATCAATTAAATCAGCTTCCATATGCAGTACGAGCAGTTTTTCACTTTTTCTTCATCATGTCTTGCTCAGCTTACATTTGTCATTCTTATGCATGCATGTTACTAAAAATAGAAATGACTCCAGATGATGTATCTTACATCCAACAGCAAAGACACTGTTTTAAAATATCTGAGGTTCAAAGTTCATTCTTGATGTTGGAAACAGTAACTGAAAGACAATGTGATCACGATATACATTTAGTAGGTGAGCTGCTGTGGAGCTTTTGATCACATCACATGATCCTCCTCAGCATGGCATTGTAGATGGATATGTTTCTATTTTTCCTGAACTCTTTAAGTACTTCCTGCCCATACTGGCTCAAAAGTCGAGGTTCAAATTAACCAGTCCACAGCAACTGGACAAAGTCCATCTGCTGATGCAGATTGTGATATGACCACAGAAAAACTCTACACTCTAAAATTTTGGTGAATTCAAAACTATGTGAACGTCAGCACATTGATGTCAAAGCTTTACTGTACTTCTATCATCGCTGTGCAGTTTACAATCACAGCAACACATACCAGAACTCTCCTTTTTCATCTCTGCAGTCAGGGTTTATTTTCCTCTGCAACGTGAACATTTTAATGACCCTGAGTCACGATTCGCCTCATGGTGGAGAAAAAAAAAAATCTTCAGTAAACATGACATGAAAACAACAATCCTACCACCCATCAGTTTGCCAATCTTTAATAACATGTAATTGCAACATGTTCACGCTCCCGACATCTGTAGATGATACAATCACCACCCTCATAAATGCTACATTAGTTTGTTTCCCCGCAGGCATCATTTGTGTTCCTCAATAGAAACTTCATAGCTGTGAATATCATTGGCCTTTATTTTCATCATACAGCTGTGTCTCCCGCCTTCACCAACAGTATCTACTGTACAGATACTGTAGTGAACAGCAACAGTAATGGAGCTTCAGTACAGACCGCCCAGATTGTTGGGTAGAAAATGTCCAAAATCTGCATCACAGACTTTATCTACATCCCTTTGAATCTCTCATAATTCTGCTGTTCTGTTTCTTGAAACTTCAACTCGAGTAAAACTTCTTATCTCATTTCATCTGATTTCTCCTTGGTCTCTTCTTTCCTACCAGCCGCGAATCACACGCATTTACACCACTGCTATCACATTTCAAATCAACTCTTCCTGCCTTTTCATTTACTTTTCTAAAAGGTGGATAATTTTCATGCGGACTCACTTTGGAAAAAGCATGTAGCAATGACTGCGATGTCAACCAAAGAGACATTGGTCCTCTGACACCTGATGTCAATAGTCTGTGATGTTGCAATACAGACAACTGTACTTTATTAATTTAACCACCCCTAACAAAAAAGGTTTCCTCTGTGACAGTCTGAGGCGCCACTTTACAGAAAGACCAACCAGCCTGTCATAGTATACAAAGTGTACAAATTCACTGTTCGAAGCCTGAAGAGCACTCACCTCCAACCTAAAGATGCTGTTTTACAAACATGAAAGCTGAACAAAAGCAACTTTTTAAAAGTAACTTTTGCATTTAATTTGAGACTGCTGTGAGATTCTGACAAAGACGGATGGATTTTCAATGTTAAATAGGTAGAAGGTAAAGGTCATTTACATTTGCAGTGGCTACTCCAAGTCAGAAAACATTGAAATGTTAAAATTAGACCTCAAGCAATTGGTTGATTTTCCAACTGACAGAAAAATAAGCAATAATTTTGATCATTAATCAGTTTGTTGGTTAAAGAGTTCTCATCTGTGTATTTTGGGGGTTTTCTAGTCTGGTAGTCAACTGAACGCCTGTGGGAATAGTTTGATATTTTGTGTCGCATTCTTGTCAAGATTACCAATCATACTTTTGTGCTAAATATGAAACCTAGAGATAGCATGCAGGTAGCTCAGCTCAGCATAAAGACTGAAAATTTGGGACAGCTAGCCTGGCAATATCCACCTCCCAGAAATGTAAAAAAAAGAAAGAGAGATTTGTGGTTTTACAGTTATACAGTTATATCCTGCAACTATTTCTTAGCTTGCACAGGGACTTCCTGTTGTTCGACTGTCATTTAGGGTTTTGTTTAATGGTGCTGGTATGTTTGGTTTGTCTCTCTTTTTTGAACTTTGGACAAAGCCCAGCTAGCTGTTTCCCTCTCCGTTCAGTCTTTATGCTAAGCTAAGCTAACTGCGTCCTGGCTCTAGCTTCATATTTGGTGTACAAACATGAGTGATATCAATCTTCTCATCAAAATATTTAAAAAAGTATGATTTTGACCATTTCTCGAACATTCTATAGGAAAAAATGATTCATTGAAAAAATATTCTGCAGATTGACTGATAATGAAAATAATCATTAGTTGCTGCCCTTGTTAAAATGAAACTTTCTGTTGTGTGCAATGTGAGCTATTGCTTTTCAGCACATTGCATCTTAAACAAGTTTTTATTTTTATTTTATTTTAGTCACATACCTGGTGCAGAGCTCCAATAATCTTGCGGGTTTCTTGGTAAATAGTCTCCGAGCTCCAGTGACGATTAATGTGTTTCAGTGCCCCTGCAATCCGATTGTGTTCTCTCAGCCACAGCGTATGCAGAGAGGTCAGAGGCAGACCCTCGTTGACCCGACTGTCCCCGGCACTGAAACACTCCACCCTCTCCCCGTCTGGAGCCTGCTGGCAGGCCGATGGCAGAATGGCCACGAACGGAAGGTAGGCTCTTCCTCTGGGATCCTTGAATTGGTCGTTGACAGCAAGTTTCCCGTTAGAGCCCGAGAGGTCACGGAGGAAGCTCTCCAGTTTTGGAGTGTGGCCATACACGACCGAAGCATCGATGAATGACGTGATGGCGTTCATCTGTTGTCGCTGCAGCGCTTGTGCAACATCTGACCCAAAATTGACATAGCAGGATGCCGTGGAGCGAAAAAAAGGCATGCAGCTTCGTGCACCAGAGATATCATCTGCCTGTAGATGAGACAAACTTATTTACTACAAGAATCTTATTTATCACAAGCAACTTCTTAAACGAGTTTTGATCTGTCAATTTTATTCATTTGTATGATTATGGAATTTTAGATGAATAGACTGACATTTTTGGAATTATGTTTATCTGCAGAATATTGACTCTACTCTCATGTTTGCCTCCTTAATATGAAGCTGGAGCATGCAGCCAGTTAGCTTAGCATAGAGATTTGAAACAGGGAGAAACAGCTAGCCTGTCCAAAGGGAACAAAATTGACCTACCAGGACCTCTGAAGCTCGCTAGTTAAAATGTTATATCTGGTTTTTACTGGAGGGTAAAGTTGACAATTTGTAGCTTTATGAGAGGAATACAGGTGGTGGTCTTGTTCTAACCTAAGCCTCATATTGAAAAGACAGATACGAGAGTGGTGGATCTCAAAAAGAAAGCGAATAAGCAGACTTCCCAAAATGTGGAACTACTCCTTTAAAACACAGGATTTTAAAGACGTGAGCAAACATGACTGACTCCAGGTAAACAAAACGTACAAAGTGCTTTCACTTTACCTCAATGGGAAAGCACAGATGCGTATTTTCACATGTAGTCAAACAGTCCACACCGTTCCAAAAAGCATCACTGTTGGAGGTTTGAGGGGTAAATGTTAGGTCGTGGTCAATGTACTGGCCCCATTCCACCAACAGGTGCGAATAGAGGTCATCGGCCCCTTTGGAAGAGCTGCTCAGTATTTTCTTGCTGACTTCCCGTGGCTGTTGACACAAGAGGATTCGTTATTGGATTACAGCGAGTACCCCCCCCCCCCAGCCATCTCTGCAGTGACTTGTCACTTATTAGTCAGTGTGTTTATTATCTCATCATTAACGTAAATGAACATATACATATATATATATTATTTGCCTGAGCCCTTTTTATAAGACGTGGAACAGTTAGGATCAAAGATTATTAATTATCTAAAGCACTTCAGTAAATCATAACTCTTATATATAAACTATATATATAAACTGCAGGCTGGATACAAATGATGCATATTTGATGATTTCGTACACTAAAGGATTTCACTCTGTAATGAGAGCATAAATTAAGACTGAAATTCAATGCAAATATCAGCAGTTTCATCTGCGGTTTGAAAGAAATAATGTTTATCCACATGACTGGAAACCAACTTCTTTCAAGCTATGGAAATAGTGTATTTTAAAGCACAGGCCACAATATTCAAATGCAGCTGCAATCTGTGTCATCTCACACACACACACACACACTTCTGTGCTTCCTAAATTGCTGTGGACTTTATCTGCTGTAAAACAGGTTAGAAAAATAAATGGAAAGCTACATTAACTTGGGTTTGCCGGGTGAGCTCGCTTCATTTCTAATTTCTCCACCAAGACTTTTGTGTCCATCGGACCAGGATTTTGTAGATTACCGAGGGAAGTTGGAATCCATTATGGAGCCTTCCTCGGTTCCAACCCTT
This sequence comes from Holacanthus passer, assembly GCA_025331565.1. NCBI lineage: Eukaryota > Metazoa > Chordata > Actinopteri > Pomacanthidae > Holacanthus > Holacanthus passer. The sequence goes on along the minus strand of JAFREQ010000018.1, from coordinate 1,642,375 downwards.
GGGTTCTCTCCCTCCGTCTTCGTATTCAGCTGGAAGCCATCTGACCAAGGGAGTGTTGGCTGTTCCCCAGAGAGGATTTTGCCTGACAAGAAAAGAATCATGAAGCGTGTCCAAAAATACTGCAATGCAAAACAGTATACGTCATCGCTGGATGCAACATCATTTGTTTTCCTCCAAAAAGGTCATCAAGAATTTAGAAATCTACATTTTAACCACTAATTAAGGGGTTTGCTAAATGACTGACTGATACAATAGTGATTTTGTTTTTTTTCAGACAATCATTGCCGCTGCAGAAACAACAGTGGTTGACTGAATTAAATCTAACAAAGAAGAATCCAGTATATCTAGTATGATGGCAAATCAGAGAACTGGCTCTTACTACCAAAGTCGTCACCAAAAGGAAATAAAAAAGTCTAAGGCTATGGTATATTTTTTTTCTTTATGAAATTGGTGCTTTAGGACGGGTGTTAAACTGGATGATGGACATACAAGGTGTCAAAAAAGTGTCAAAGAATTTGACACCTGTTACTACAGTTCACATTCTGAGTCAGAGGTTTTGGCAAAGGTTAAAAAAAATGCTTCAAGTCATTGTGGATTTTTTTCAGTATCAAACTAAAATCATGATTTTTTCCTAACCTAACATTTAGTAGCTTAAAATGAATGTGACAGTTAAACAAATGAGATGTCAGTGAACATTTTTCTAGTTTAGTATAAACGTTTTGTGACTTTGCCAGATACATTAATTAGCAATGTTTCTTCATTATGTTGATTAATACATCATCCTAGTGCCATTATTTTTTTCTTTAAATATGCCATATTTGCTGTTGCACATTAGTAGTATATAAACATAATTTCTTTCAGACAGAGTTGGGTTATAAAAGCAAACAGTACAGGAGCTGTGGAAGTTCATTACTGCCAACTTCAAAATGGAATCCATTAAAATAATGTAGAATTATTACTTGCCATTTGTATCCAAATTGTGTATGACATGATCAAAATTTAAAAATCAAAGTTTCATTTTCAATTTGATGCATCTGTCACAACACCTGCCTTTGTTTAGTCACTTTTCTGCTTGTTTTCTTGTTTTAACCTCTCCTGTCATTTCACATACCTGCCTGCCGTTCCCCACCTGTCCTCTAGTTGCCTTCAGTTGCATTTGCACTCACCTGTTCCAGAGTCCAAAAACATTGTGCAAAGGTTCAAAACAGGCACTTAATGGGCCTCAGATAAGAGAATATAGAGGCTAGAAAGCAAAGGCATTAAACAATTTGGACAATATCACACAGGACTAGTAGAAATAAACCAGTATATGTGCTAATGGGCTGTTGAGAAATCAGAAGCAGGTGAGTGAGTGGGCGGGCAAGGTCAGGTGATTGCAGGTCTGATGAGGGGAAGTGGGAACAGGTGAGGAGATGGGTGGGGAAGGACAGGTGACTGGGACTGGAGGGGAAGGTGTTATTATAGAGTGGGAGGGAGTGGCTGGGTGTGGGGACAGGAGAGAAAGTCAGAGAGGATCTGGTGGACAGGAAGAGAATGGCAATAAATGAGTTTGAGGAAGTTGGAACGTACAGTGGCTGAAGGCAGGAACAGGGAGGAAGAATTTGACATTAAGATTTGTAAACCAGTCTAAATTTATCTACATTTATCTATAAATTAATATGAGTTACTTTTGCAGTATCTGTTGCTTCATATTATAAGAAAAGCTCCTCCTTCAGTTCATTAAATCCCTGCAGCCATCTGAAGGCATCAGGGCAGATGTGTTGATAAATCTGCAGCCTGTGATTTGAAAGGTGCCTCGTCAGAGTCCAGTTCCATTACAGATGGCTGCCCAAGGTGTTTGCCTTGAATAAATCACTTGCAAACTGCTACAAAATAACCACACACTCTTCGCACAGACCAGTCTGTTATAACATGGGCTTACAGCAGCTCACTCATGCATGTGACAGCCTCCTTTCCAACTTTCTTTTATGTAAAGGTAGAGTTTCATGTTTTATTCTTGAAATGCATAACGGTGCAAACGCTGCTCTGTCCCATATAAACAGCCTTATTAATATTTCTATCATCATTGTACGGTTAAATAAAACCCCACACCAGCTGCCTCTGGCTGCAGATATGGTGCTGTGTGCTCACATAGTCTCAGTCTGCACCATCCAGACAACAACATGATCTCAGGAAGAGGCATGAGCTGTGATGTGACTGTCTGAGAGCGTATTCATTGATCATCACACTTCCACTTCATTCAGCTCCTTCAGCCCATTTGCACTTATCTACCTGTTATTGCAGAGGCCAGTTATGGAGCGGTACTTGCTGAAGTGACTGTGGTGACAGACGGCTGGATGTGTTGGAAGAGGACACTGAGACAGCTCTGCAATCAGCTCCACGTCCTCCCAGGACAACAAGTCTAGCACAGTGACACGGTAAAGTTAACACAAGAGAAGTTAAGGAAATGAAATGGAGTCTAATCTTGCCACACTTTAAGAGCATATCAAATGTGAAAAGACTCACACTATAATTGTAAAAAATAAAATGTCCCTCCTTTATGTTTTTAAATTTTTTTCTTAGTGAGGACTTTGGTGATTCATTAGTATCCATGATTAAAATAATCCAGTGTTTTGGCAGAGTATTAAAATGGTAAAAAAATAGTGGCCCAATTAGGAATTTTGGTTGTATTAAAGCTGCTTTGCCTTGAAAGGTTTTTTTTCTTTGGAAGATGAGTTCCTCTGGATTTAATGAAGAAAAGCAATTCTACCTGCAGTCGTGACATCCCTTTTATGTCTGTGTCTCGCTCTGTTCTTTAGGACTTGCAGAGTCGTTTGAAAAACCTCTGCAGCTCGGGAAACCTCCAGGGTCTCAGGCTCGGTTTGACGAAGGAATGTAAACACACGCATGGAAGACGAGGGCGTGCTTTGTCTGGGCACAGAAATTGACAGATGAAATGAAAGGTTTGGCTTCTCCTGTCCTTTCTTGAACTGCTATTACAGACAATTTGATAACTCATAAATAGTTCATTACTGTTGTCTGGAGTGGAGTAAGGCTTCATGCATGATTTGAAGGCTTTCTTGATATGAGGAGATAAGCAGTTCTCTGACTGATGTGGCTGGAAGAAACACAAAATGAAATTCACATAAATTGGCATGACACACCCTCAGTCTCTAAAATATCATCTGTATACAGTGGTGAAAAGTAACTAAATACATTTAGGCAAGTAATGTGTTTAGAGATGAAAAGATAAAGACAGAGGAGTCTGATTTTTTTAAATGTTCTATGCAACAAAAGTGTGATTTCTAATATCTCAACCTGACCACGTTAGGTTTTTGCTTTTAAAAAACTGAAAAAAAATAATGCATTACTCTATATTAAATTATTTGTTCCCAAACATTTTGACTCGTGACCTCTCAATTGGAACCCACATATTTCAGATGTCTATTTGTTGCTGATGTGTTGTGATTTCTGCTCTAAACTTCTCGCATGGTTTCATTTTTTAAAAATCTGTTTGAGGCTCAGATAGGTAAAATTATCCAACATTTCACCAAAGACAAAATAGAAAATTAACATGAATGTGTGCGTCAGACACATTGTGTGTTTCAGTGTTTTCATCCTTCTTCTCCCATTAATCATTTCATGACCCCTCAGATTTATGTCATGACCCTTTATATTGCTATTCATCATCTCCGTATCCATACTGTGTGATACTGTCATCGTATGATCACTTCAACTAATATTTTCACATCCATGTTATTGCAAATATTTTTTTCCTGTACATATCTTTTTAATTCTAATTTTATTCTCTATTTTCTTAATTCTATTTTTTTTTCAAAACAGTGTTCATAGTGGAAGGCAAAGGAAGAATTTCATTATACAGGCAAACATGTTTCTTTTAACTCTGCACATGACAATAAACGCTTTGACCTTTAGAAGGTTACTGACCCTAAGGTTTGGAATAACTATATATTAACCTACCTTCCTGTATGGAAAGTTAAATCTAACTCCACCTTGACAAGCCACAACAGTAAAATGCGACATTAATGCATCAACAATGAAAACCTAAAAAAAAAAAAAAAAAAAAAAAAAAAAAAAACTGGCCAAAACTGAAGTATTTATATATTGTTGCTACCTTCACTTAGGAACAGGATCTGAGTATTTCCACTTGCTGTGCATCAGAACTTTTGTCTTGGCGCACCTCACATGCTGCTACATGCAGCCATTTGAATGCCAGTAAATACTTAGTGATTTAATGTCTTTGAGGCATCATCACTTTCAATACACACAAAAACCAAGAGCGGGAGCTTTCCCTGCCATGTATGCAGCATTTTCACTCGTAAATCACTGTGTCAGGCGTGGTAGTAAATCTGCTGACTTGCTTTAAAGCAGAACAGAAATATGAATACTAAACAAGAGGAACACGCCGTCTTCAAAGCTAATGCTGTTTTTCTCGAGAAATATAGAGACAAAAAGTTCAGGGAGACACAAGAGCTACGACTTTCATGCTGACATTTCCAAAGGGTATCTTATTTTCTACATTTCCTGATCAGATGCAGGTGAGTGATAAACAAATTGAATTATCAAATCAATCCTACCAATCATTACACTTCTAACTATTGTTGTAGGTTATTAAGCATATTAAATGAAAATAGTAAAAGCATTTATAAAAAGAAACATTCACTTACAGTTTAAGTGTCTGTCTTCATCAGCTGGAAAACTTGGCAGAATAATGCAGAGCAGCATAACGAGGAAAATTTCATTGGAATAACGAACCATTTTTGTGGGCAGTTTACAGCACAAGGCTCAAAGATTTGCAACAGCAATGAAGGCTGGCGTGCTGTGTGCGCTGTCAAACCCATTCTTATATATTCAGAAAAAGCAGGAAGGACATTGCGAAAGTTAAGTGAACCAGCCCACACCACAGTAACTCAGAGATTTGGTGTTTCTCTCGTCCTTGGTTGACTGGTTTGAAAAGAACCCCCCCCCCGTCCATTATATCAGCCACTTGGATGTTTCGTACGTCCTAGAACTCTGTGTAGCAGTCCGAGAGAAAAAAACATGAGATAATAGAGATGCAGTTCATTATTTTATCTGGCGTATCTTGTCTACCATCTGTCACTGATGCCAGCCGTGGCTGTAGTCCGACAGTTTTGATAGCAACGTTTAAGTATACCATGACCCCCAATCTGAGAGGAACCCTTAGGGCAGTGATCATCAACCGGCGCCCGTGGGCCACACCACAGAATATTAATGAATTCAAAAAATGTGTGCATCTAACATTACTCACCAGTGGAAGAGGATCAGTTTGTCCTGGGAGTGATTGCGGATTAGTTTGTCAACCCCTGGGAACCAAAGTGAGCCTCAGTAATTCATAGTTCACCTGTTCTACTGATTCCAACAGACAGACAGACAGACAGACAGATGGATAGATAGACAGATAGATGAAAACACAAGCATGATGGTGAAGTGTCAGAAGTAATTAAATTGCTAGTGGCAGGAAGAGAAATCAAGTTTTTGGTAGATTCAGGAGCAACACATTCAGTGTTAGAAGCAAGTGAAAGGCCAAGTGGTGAGTGATTTGGTAACCAGAAAGCAGGGGGCAAAACTGTTTCCCTCCTGCTGTCCCGCTAATCTGATGGCAAGAGATTAGATGTGTGAATTTGGCTTTGTAATAGTCTGTGCAGATAAAATTAGAGAGAGTGCAAATCACACCTTTTCAGGGAGTGTTTCACAATCCAAATCCACCAAAATATTAGTAATCTTTTTGAGTCGATTTGATGCTCTGTCTCATGTGTTTTGACAGACTGTGCCAAACAGCATGTGACGACAGGTAGACTATATGCAAATTGAAGATTTACACTGCGCTGCTTATTCATACTGCACTGCTTACACTGCACACCAGGACCAGATGAGGGTTTTGAGAAGCAATGGTTGAGAAAGGGAAAAGATTCAAGCTTGCTAACTGGTGCTCATTTGTTTTGGGGAATTGGATTTTGTCTGTGCAGAGTACTGACGGAGTCAAAAGATTGCTGAAATCCTCTGCTGATCCTCGTGTGTCACTGACAAAAACACACACAAAAGAGTGGAAAGACGTTGGTTCACGGGTGCTGCAGTGACATTTATGATCGGACAGATCAGGGAGAAGGAGTGTCAGATCTTTCTGTTGCACATTTGTGGGAATACACATGGCGCATCTGCTCTCACAGAGTTATTTGGGCGCAACAGTGACGTCGTTGACTTCCTCTGCATCCAAGATTGGCCGACGTTCCAACGGAGCTGTGGGGCAAACACAAATATGATGAAAAATGTAACACCTTTAATTGTCACACCTAAATCTAGAATATACAAAATCCAATATCCACTTAAGCCTGGAGCTATAGAGGGAGTTTTGGACTCACTAGTCAAACAAGGAGTAATTGTGCCATATCCTGATTCTCCTTGTCCAACACCTATTTTTCCTGGCCAAAAGCCTCCTAAAGAAAACCAACCCACTGCTTGGAGATTCATCCAATACCTAAAAGCTGTAAATGATGCAGTGCATGCCAGAGCTGGGTGCGATCCAGATCCTATATACTGACCCAGACCGGAAACATCCCTTTTGCTGAGGACGAAGATACAAAAGTGTGAAATGAAGACAGACAATCATCCCAGTGTTGCAGCTTGCTCTTATCAAAATCATCACCAAAAACATGGTGCATGCAGAGTGGGAAAGTACTGAGGTGGGATGAAGGAGAAGTTCTCAATAATGAAAACTTCTGTTGTAGCATGACACAAAGAGGTATGGCGTAGGGTGGCACAGGGAGGTACAGCAAAGCTTTCTGCTCACCCACACATGCTGATTTTTGAGCAGAGCAGCTCCTGAAAGATGAGACTCTTTCATTTCTTCCATGTCAGTAGTATAAATGATTGTGTGACTTGTGAGACCCATATGTATATATAACCTAATTGCAATAAAAGTCTATTATGATGAAGGAATATTGTAATCTAATCTAATCTCACCTGCAACAGACAAGCTGGTATTTCAGTTGCCACAAAAATCAGTTGTAGATGTAATGACTGAAGCCGTGAAAGACGAAGTGAGGAAAACAACCTTTGTTCCCATTAATGTCAAAGAGACGGCTGACATCAGTACTGCTGCTCGGGCGTCTTGTGTCCTGCGCTGTGCTTCCGACAGCAGTGTGAAGGAGAGGTTCTTCAAGCTTGATGACATGAGTGGAAACAAGCGTGCAGAGTCCGGGTTCTTGAGTTCTTAGAGGACAGTGAATGCACCGCCAAAGCAGCGGCCCGGTGTTGCGTTGAAGAAGCTGCGGTCGTGGCCGTCAGTCTGAATGGAATGGAGAAAACCACAAGCTCTTCTCATTCACTGTTACACGCACTCTCTGAACCTTGTCATGTCACTGGGTAGTGCTAATATCAAGGTGTGCAAGATATTTTTTTGTTTGAATGTCTAGGGGGAAACTACGGGCTGCGCTTTTGATCTCCCGAGGCTCAAAACTGATCTGGACTGTCATGTCTAACGCGTCAGACTTCGAGGGAAGGAGCCCAGCGGACCGGCTTCAATTCTTTACACAGAAGGAGACGAGTGAGGGCATGAAGCAGCTTTATCACCTCGCCCGTCTGCTGCTGACCGTGTATCCAGCTCTTCAGTTGAGTGGGCTTTTTCAGCCCTGAAGCGCATCAAGACACACACTATGAACCCAGCAGGACAGAATCAGCTGGGAGCACTGATATCAATAAAGAAAGGACTTCTCTCATCAAGGGCAAACTTTATGTCACTACTTTCCCATCAAACTTTACTTCAAGGACGTAATCGTTAAAACAAAAGAGGACAGTATCAGCAGTAGCTGCTTCAGCTTTTAGTGGGCTCATGGGTCCTGCTTCCTTCACTGTGCCTCCATCCTCCCAAGTCTATTTTTTAAAGTTTTAGATGCAGACTGCAGGGATTACTAACAGTGAGAAAGGCCATGGCAGCGGTCCTGAAGATGCCCTGGAAACTTCTCATCACAAATACAGGGTCCAGTGCCGCCAGTGGAGTCAACTGTGGGAGTCACGGCCTATTGACGGCTGAGCAGCGTACTTGAAATTCATGCTTGACACGGCGCTGATGCAACTTCATGATGCTGTGTGTGTGTGGCAGTGACTTCAGCAGCAGGCCAAAGATCATCTCGGTCGCGGATCTCTGCGCACTCTCGCGGTCACGGCACCTGGTTCAGATTCGACGTCAAACTGTTTCGGGCAAAACTTTTCTACAAATGAATCTGAGAGTTCGTGGAGGATGAAGCGAGTGACATCCAAAGAAAAACGAATGACACGTATCTGAATGTTTTGTTCTCAGTGTGGATTCAGACGGACCATTATGAAATACTTGGGAGTTTAAAAGCTGAAACTTTACTGCAAATTTATATTCAGCTTACCAAAGCTACTGGTTACAGATGCTCACTGAAATTACATTTCTCATGCAGTTCTGTTTAATAATAGAACATCTCTCATGATACCATCACAACACAGAATTAAAATGTATAACAGATTCACAGTTTTTCTTGTGCACAAAGAAATGTAATTTGCTCAATAAGCCATTTCATAGATTAAAGACGATAAATGAGCTAATATAAAGGTGTTTCCTTATTTCTAAGATGATATCAGATTTTAGTCAATGGGCTGCATAATCATGCAATTTATCACAGTGATGAGGTTTTGTGGTGAACTAATGTTTTGCTGATCTCAAATAACATACGCTCCAAGGTGACATTTCGTGAATGGCAGTTCAACCCTTCAGGATAAATTAACGTACGCTATGTAACACATGAGGGTATGACAGACGTAACATTTGCCAGGCAGGACCGTAGCCACCGCTGAGGACATCAAGTTCATATGCTCTGTGTTGTTACCAGGAATTTAAGGGTTTTAAACAGCCTGAGGAAGAGATTTTCATATTTTATAGCCTTAGATTTGACTGTTTGAACAGGAAAAGACATTACAGTATAGGAATGCACATTGTGAAGAAAAAAAAAAATTTAACAGTCAAAAAAAACATTAAAAAAATAGATATTAAACATGTCCAGAATCTTTTGGTGGCTAGTCAAAAGTTTCTTAAGATGTGCTTCTGGAAAATTCTATGGCCTTGTTGCCAAATGTTCCAAAAATAAAACAAAGGTTATTGCAGACAAACTTTGAAAACCAAGTCAAAAGACTCTCAACTGAATGTTGAGGTATTAACTTATTAACTTAGAGTTTTATTCCTTACATGAAGTCAAGTCAAAGTTAGGATCATGTCAAGTTCAGTTCAGTTCAGTGATTCGCAGCGATCACAGATTCAGAGCTTGTAGGTTTATTTAACCCGGTGTCCTCCATGACTCATTGCTGTAATCTAAAATAAATAACACAGTGGGTAAGGTTTCCAAGGCAGGCCAAGCCAATAGGGGAGGTACCTATACATCAAAACTGACAACCATTGTCCTGTCATCATTGTCTGAATAAAACACAAAGCACTGAAGTGATTCTCAATATCAATGTGTGGTTGCCACACCAATGTCATCAGGGCATTAAACCAAAATAAAATAAACAACCTTAATGGGAAAGCAGAGATGAGTAATGAACCCATCAGGCAGGTTTGGTCAGAACTGATCCACTGTCATGATCATAACCTAGTAATTAATTAAGAACCTGCAGGCTCATCTTTTGGTGTGTGACTCAAGGCAATGACACAGTTTTTCAACACTCTTTAAGTTATTACTGATATCATTTCACATAGTGCAGTGATATATTCTACCATTTCTTGTGAATACAGTGCAAATATTACATATTTTAATTGTCGTACTGTATACTTGCTTAATTTGGCATTGTCTTCGAAAACAGAATATTTGATTCCGTTTCTTGCCAAAATTTTTGCCAATGTTCTTTTTTTCTGATAAAACTTCTCTACATTGCTGCTGGCACTCTGCTTTTTCTATCCAATATGCAAATATACAGAGATAATGATGCATGTAGAGTAAAAAAAAAAAAAAAAACACACCACAGAAAGCCAGGGTCCAATCTCCTGCAGCAATGCCTCCAGCTTGGCCTGGGCGCTCATCAAACGCAACCTGTCATCACTCAGCAGTGGGAAGCCGGTGAGGGATCGCGTCCTTCAAAGTGCACTAACAACACATGCTGTTGTGTCGGGCAGCCCATGTGGAGTTGTGACCAGGTGGGGGCAGCATCTACATCTGTGTGTGATGCGCTTTTCAGGCGAGGCTTCTCTCAGTGACCAGAAGCAGCTGGTGACTTGTATCAAAGGAACCTCAGCAGTGGGAGTTGGCAGAAAAAAGGACATTTGAAAAGGGGATATTCAAGTCCAAAGTCAGAGAAAAGGGATTAAAAAATAATAATCTTCAGGGTCAGGGCACTGACTATCATAACACATGACCTATCAAGTACTTCAGATTTGATTGAGCTAATGCAATGTACCAAATGTGACAATAAGATCATCAGGGTGAATGAAGCACTTCATCGCTGCTCAGCTCATTTTACACTGAATAACGCATCATGACAGGGACAGACTCATCCATTAAATCAGACATCCTCAAGCAAACATATAAACTTTGTAAAGCAACGTCAACTTACATTTTGTGTTCAGCCGCCAAAAGGCTACTGAGACAAGCAGTTCCACCTTAAAAGTCGATGCAGATGTGTTGCATGATCGCCAGTTGTGCTTTATGAGAAATTTATTGAAAACACAGCAAATATGCATTTTTCACACTGAAACCAGTACATGAAGCAACTGAAGACATACAGCATTTTTGACTGTATTAGTACAGCAGTTGATAAAAGGGGTCCTTAATAGTACTTTGAAGTTGAGTCCTCGCTGGCCAGAGAGATCTGAAAACTCAGGCCTTTTGCCTTCATTAGATACAAAGGATGGACACAATAACACAAACATCATTCAATTTCATCTAAGCCAATAATGTAGCCATGCAGTAAATGCTGCTGTTGTGAAGCTTATTATGTTTAATTTTAGTTGGGAACATGTCAGAGAGGTGTTGAATCCATTCAGTGGTTATTTAAGGGCTTTATATTGTAAGGTGTTTGTGTCCCACTTCACAGACATGAAGGTAAATCAGAGGAACTGGGACAAGAAAAAAGGTTACCTTTTCATTACTGTTCAGCTGTGAATTTGAAGGGGAAATAAAAATCCCTGTCAAAGGTCTGTGGCAAATGTGAATTCCTGTGTGAGACCGAGCCAGCATCAGATTCATTTTATCTGTTAAAATGTACTCGCTAGATGTAGGTACAGCACGATCGTTCTTCAGAGATACAGTATCGGCTGAGATTTTCTGCTGAACACAGTGGCAGTTGCTATAGTCGGCGTGTCGTGTTGTCAAATGTATGGCAGTCACACGCCATATGGTAGCGCAGGCGCTGCCTCTCAAAGTGACAGCAGACAATTAACCTCCGATCAGAATCAGTGTCCGTTATGTAACGAGAGGAAAAATACAAAACAAACTGTGAATCCTGTTTTCTACTTCTCAAAAATTAAATAACATCTTCCTTCCAATGTTGATTTATACATTATCTACCTCTACAGTCTTTTACAAATATTTCTGTCAGTAGTTGATACAAAAATAGCAAGAACAGGATATACATATCAGTCGGCTCTGTGCATAAAATACTGCTGATTTGCCACAGGGTGCACATGACGATGAGGACGTGTCTTATTAACTGTTCATGTAATTTCCGGGAAAGTCTGACTGCACATAAAGAGAGGGTCCATGGAGGCCACTTTGGCAGCGATAAAAGAATGTATACAGTGGAGGACGGCTGTGAGATTAGCGAACTCTAGTTCCTGGAAAACACAAGTCAAGGACAGAGAGAGACGTGTTAATCAGTACATGACGTTCATACTCAAAATATCTCACAAAAGACACTTGAGAGAGAAAACTCATCACTAGACATTCAGTAAATTTAACTGCTAATTTGGATCACTGAGTAATAAATGGTGCAAAATAACCCAACAAAATTTTGACGTAAAAAAAATCCTTCATACCTTCATTTCTATTTGCTTGCTTTCAGCATTCTTGAAAAGGAGTTTTACCCTGGTTTTCCCATCATCAGAGGAGCCTTTAAGTTGTGAGAACTTATATCGCCACAGGACGGTCTGCAAGGAAAGGGATTATAAAACACAGCAGAGCAGGGATTTCAATAATGAGCGCAACATTTAAATACCATGTCTGACTACAGAGAGACCTGCATGATCAAGGCCTGACATTTGAACATGCAACAGTAGTTTGAGGAAATGCATCATTTATAACAAAAGAACATTAGTGCATCGGAAATCGGTGCTGTACCATTCAATGAGAGTGATTGAGTGAGTGATTCACTGAAAATGTGCCCACTCATAACATAAGGCTGCCAAAATAATCTCAAAATGTACCTTTAATAACAACAGCACACCATTCTCTGAGATGCAGAAATTCATCACTTCTAAAGGTGGAGAAAATTAGTGACATTCAAGAGGCTGTCTTTATATTCTGTTATATTCTATTCTTCAAATACAGTGCGAGCTACAGCGAATAAGGGACGAGTCCATAGCATATCGGCACAGAAAATAAACACGTCAAACCGCGGCCCCAGGCGCTATTAATGGATGAACAGCACAGAACCAGGGTGTCGGCAACAATTGCGAACTCAGTAATACTTCACCTTTGAAGTGCCTTCTGAGCATGTGAAGCCTGATCCAAAATCTACGGTGAAGCACAGCACATTCCCCTGGCTGCTGCACATGTAGCTTTTGGACTGTTGAGAGAGAATTGATAACCATTAACATTCCTATTTTACATATTTCCATAATGTCATACTGTGCAAATAGGACTGTGGCACACTTCTCTGCATGAGCATCAAAGACATAGATACAAAAAGACCACAGAAGCACATATTACGTGTTAGTTCATACGGCTGTACTGTATGTAAATAAATGATGGGGTGGATTAGGGTAATGTGGGACACTTTTTGCAATTCTGAATTGTGTACCATATTTCCATATGAAGCCAACATATTAGATCAACACCTTATATCACTGTGAAATCCCTGAGATGTTACCTTATTACACCAGAAGACAATTTCTAGATATTGTACTCGGAGGGAAAAAGGCAGATACAGTCGTGTTCCTTGTGCCAAACTGTTTCACAATATGTGGATTTTGTAATCTGGGACAGCTCAAACTGAAATCTGGGACATTAGTTCTTTTCAGTCTTTGAAAATCCTTTTTCAGTTTATACAATGCAAACTTGTCAGCCAAAACACTCTTGGTTAAATGTGCATACCCATGTTTGGTCACGTCATTTTGGAGAACTACAATGTCTTTGCTGCCCTCACTAGCAGCCTATACTCTATGTTCATATGACGAGTGTTTAACTAACTAGTTAAACAATTTATTACAAATATGTCAGATTTCCGACAGCATCAATGATAAATATCTAATGAAGTCATAAATATAACATTGTAGCTAATTTTTATAAAAGATTTCATTGAATCGGCAACAACATAGGCTGACAAAAGTTTTTTAAAAATGACCTGCGTGAACACAAGGCAACAACATGGAATGTCTTTAAAACTGTCATTTAACATTGAGCAAACTGTAAGTGTAAAAACACTGTTTGAGCCCACTTCACATCAGACGTAAGCAGTCCTTGCAGGTTAGCAGCCCATCATCCAGGATCCCATTGTCCTCTGCACATGGAACCACTGGCTGCAGGCTGTGCAGGAGAGCCACTCCTCTGTGTACCTGAGGTCCCCCTTGTTGCCAAATACAGATCTGCAGGTGATGCATGGCCCCTGGTCCTGCTTTGTTCCTTTTGTTTTTTTTGCTTTTCTCTGTATTTTCCCCTTGCTCTTTCCCCCCGTGTCATCAACAAACTGGAAATGTTTCTCACTGGTTAAATTCCAAGTTGGAGGTTTGTCCCTCTGGCAGCTGGTGGTGGGCCACTTTTTCACTGGCGATGTAACAAGACTTATGAACAAGATCGCTTCTGGCTGGGTCTCCACCTCAGCCTCTTGCGGGGGGGCTGCAGTGATATTTAAGGCTCTCAAACAGAGCCCAGTGTGCTGGCTGCAGGTAATGAGTGGTGTGAGATGGCAGGCTAAAAACAACAACAAAACAGCAAATGGGGTGATGGGAAACTGTTTGTCCCACTCCGGGAACAGTTCAAGGATGACCCATCCATTACCACCCATTGCATCTTCACTGTTGTGTTGAGTGGGGACCCCACCAGTCACATCAAAACAGGACACATCCAAGCTTGGCCACCACCCTGGTGTAGAGGAAGTGGTCCTGCAGCCCAGTTTCGTCACAATTCCAGATGTGATGGCGTGTCCTTTAACCCCAGGGTCTTTATTGTATCTTGAAAGTTGTCAGAACAATCCGTTATGACAGTTGTGTTGAACCCCACCCCCAACTTTGGTAATTTTATCTAAATCCTATGTCACTGACCCTTAAGTGGACTTCACAAGGGGTACTTCCTGTTTGACAATTGTCCCCCCTCCATTTATGACATCACATCCGCAAGGTCATGCGATTTCAACTACACGACACCCTTACACGGCTTCGACGCCGATCATGTTCACTTTAATGTTGTGGAAGAAGAGATAACAGCACTGGAGCTGAGGTGTCCCACATTACACTACCTTAATTACCCTACCTTAATTTTTTCCCTATTTGAGGTGGTGAACACATCCCGCCATTACTGGGGGATGATTAAATAATTCACTTACTATTCATAATACATCTCAGTCTTAGTCCTCATTTACCGACTTCTTTAAGAACAGAAAACAGCCTCTTCTCCCTGCAACACTCTGTCTTGTCATGGCAGGAAAAGCACAGGTGTAACTAATATCATTAACAATGGCTCCAGCCCGTTAGGTCTGGCACACCAGAGTGGTACGCAGCCATTCTTAATGTTATTAGTTACACCTGTGTTTGACAAGACAAAATGTCCACTGTAAGAGACGTTCAAGGAATTTCATGGAAAGATCAAGAAATTATATAAAACCACAAAATACCAGGGAGGAGTAACGCCACAGCAGAAATCTGGCTAGCATTTTAGCAGTCAACTGACCATCCACGGTAACTCACTAACTAGTCCTTTGAGCAGTCCCTCAACCACCAGGCTTCAAACTCCACATTTTCAGTGAAGACGGGTGGATGAACTCAGCTTTGCCATTTTCTGGTGTGACCAACCCTTAATGCGCACATTCTGGAGAGAGGAACCAAAAACCAACTCCTGTCTGAGACCCAGATGTTTGACACCCATCACTGATCACATGACTCAGCTAAATGACAGAAACAGGCCGCAAGACACTATATTACCAACAACCAGTTGTGTATTATTGTTCTGGGCCAAGTCAAATTGTTGTCTCTTCTTTCCTTTTCCTTTCCTCAAACAAAATAAGTAAGTGAAAGAAAAACAAACTGTTCTACAATAAAATGAACATAGGCTCTTTTACTTCATGCACAATTATTCTCGGCTGAGAACTACTTGAAAGCAGAGTCAAATTCCCTATATGCTAAAACACACTTGACCAAAAAAAAAGTTAATGCTGATCTTTTGTGCTCTTGCCTCTTTTGTGCACTCCGATAATGAGGCATCATAAACAGGAAAGTTTGGCATCCATGGAGCAGGAAGCTCGAGGCAAGATTTCTGGGTATTAATGCTCAAATGTTTTAATCGTTATTTCTCAGTGCTGCAGGATTTGGAAAGTGTTATTTGCAAAAAAGGAGAAAAGCATATACTGTAAAAGCAGATGTAAAACATCTCATCACATTATGCACAAGTCTGATTATGTTGATATCAAAAAAAGAGCAGTAATATGTGAAAGTCTGTCATTGTCTCATCCAGCTCTGTGTTAAAACAAGCTGTTCTATGGTATGAAACACTGTTGTGTCATGAATCCACACACTGACAGGATGTGCTTCTTGTTTTAATTGTATTCTACGCTCATTTTCTTCATACTCCCAATATTATTTTGCCCATATATACACTGCATATGTGGAGAGCTACTTGTTAAAGTGCCAGCCTGACACGTTCGGCTCGGAAGATCTGATAACAAGAGCAAATCAGATTTTTTTTTTTTTTTTTTTTTGTCCTGCGTGAGCTGTTGGTGAGAGCAGCATCCTGTGCGGCTTCCTGATAAATGTTAAGAAATATGACAGAGGAAATCCATTTTGGAGAGCCATCAATTTTTAACATTCATTTTGCTGCTGCGACACAAACAAGCATATGTCTCACAATTCTTTTCACGGGTCCTTTGAAAGCACGGATGTGTAAGCTTTCTACTCTCTGTGGAGCAGCGTCCCTCTAAAGGCTGACTTAATTTTTTCTTTGTGTTGTGTTGTCCACTCAATTGGAATACAAAGGAATATATTCTGTTTGTCTTTTGGTGTTATATATTCCTTTTATTTCCTCCTCACTTGAGAACACAGTGAGGATATGGTGATTTCAATTATAGAGTGCAGTGTGCAGTGAATGTGGCATGAGACTGTACAGTCCTCTCCTTTCTGCTCGCAGACCTCAGCCCCCTCCGTCTGTAGCGGCGTCGTGAATTCAGCTGTGACGGGGATAAAAAAACAGTGGCAGGCCAGCCGCTAAGTTCTTCCTGTCAGCACATGTAAGACTGTGTTTTGACACGGTGAGCAGTGACTGCATTTCACTAATTGGAAGGATTTTTTTTTTCTGTGAGAATTAGCAACATGAAATGCGACATGAAATATATTTTTTATGAAAATCTCCTAAGCTAAGTCTGACAGAAGTAAGAGCATGGGTGCGGAAATAATAAACAGGTGTCAGAAAAAAAAACACACTTGTGTGTAGAGTTGCGCTGCATCTGTCTTTACATAATTTGGAGTGAGAGTGAGATAAAAGGTAAGAAGACAGTTTAGAGAGGAATTTAGGATGTACAGCTGCATTTTTTGAAATTGGTCTCAAATCCACTAAAAGGAAGCTGCTACATGCATAATGATCCAAACACCAGCGCCACGTGTGTGAATACAGCACATCATTTAAAGACAAACTCAACATCAAGCTGAGAAGTTTGATCTTCTGGTTTGAAATTCCCCACCTGTCGCACCTCTGACCACACCCACCACACCCGCTGTACAGCCGCTGGATGTCAGCCAAAGAGGCTACGCCAGAGTTAAGTTGCTCTTAAATGCTGAGACGGCCTATTGTTCTCCAAAAACAGAGCTCATATGGTATAAAACTAAAACAGGTTGGGCTGGTGGTGAACTGAACTGAAATGCTTGCTATGTGAAAGTGGCCACAGAGCATTAAAATGCCTTATTAGCTACAATAAACAACTCATCCAAGAGAAAACTGGTTTGGTTTTAACGGTATGTGTCAGTGTGTCTGTTCACCTGGCAGAAAAGTTCAAGTTCAGTTCAAGTTTTGTCCTGTCTGTGCGTTGTGCGTCTTGCTAAAAACAGCCATCTTCCGACAGTATGA
This sequence comes from Holacanthus passer, assembly GCA_025331565.1. Taxonomy (NCBI): domain Eukaryota; kingdom Metazoa; phylum Chordata; class Actinopteri; family Pomacanthidae; genus Holacanthus; species Holacanthus passer. Next base: position 1,624,922 of record JAFREQ010000018.1, on the reverse strand, counting down.
AAAAAGCGAGAGCGAACCAGAACAGTGTGTAAGTTGTTGGTAAAACTAGAACAGTGTTAAAAACCTCTACTGCTCTGCTTTTGGAACTGCAGTCGGTGATAACTCCCTGTGGGTCAGTCGCTCTGAGAAACCCCTTTCACATAGTCATTTGATCCAATGTTATCATTAACGTATTAATTATAGCCTTTTTAAACTAAGAGCTTCCTTATGTCCAGGAACATATTTTCTGTCTAATGAATAGTGGACAAGGTTAATTGAGCTCAGTGACCTCTCCTCATGGTTATTTCAAAGAGAAAAGGAGAGGGATCTTAGCCAGATTTTAAAAGGAAAGAATGAGGCAAAAAAGAAAAGAAAAAAAAAAACAGTTTGTGTAAGTTCTGTCTTTGGTGCTCGAACTATGAGCTAGTGTGTCATAAATCAATTACTTGAGAGTAATGGCTGCCAGAGATGATCGCTGCCATTCTAGACAACGCTTGTGATTCCGCCAGACGTGACGCAGCATCTTTTAGAAGTGTCCCCAAAGTGGCTCACTGTTCTGCTTCTGCTGAAATATGCATCCAGTATATTTTTGATGAAAGCTTTGTCAAGTCGCACAGAGCAGATTGAGCCAGGCAGGAACTCACACACAAGAACAGCATAGAGTCAGTTTTCAAAATAAAACACCCTGTGAAGACTCCTAACAAAAACAACTACATGGCCTGCTTACCCATGGTAGAGGCACAAAAATCAAGAAAAAATTACCAAACCAAGTCAACAAAATCCCTGCTTCTGAAACACTCCCGGTTGGCTATGAAGGTACATGGAGGACAGATCAAAACTGCATCCCAGACATAACGTCTGAGCCTGGTGGAATCAAAGAGTAACATCTATTTATAGGTTGTCTGCAGTTCAAGATATCACTCGCTTTTACTAGAGGATATTACAAAATTGTATGTGTATTTACCAACGGACACACTACAAGATGACGAAAGTGAAATATGACACAACTTGACCGCTTGCTGTGAGCTAAAAGACCCCATCAACGCCATGTTGGGTTTCATCATCTCCAAAAAAAAAAAAAGAGATGAAAATAAGGGAAAATGAGAGGGGAAAATGCAGGCTGGACAATTTTGGCACTTCCACCCCATCAGCAATGTTTATGTAATGCACACGCATCCAGTCAATTTGAAGGTTATCCTGAGTTGAACTCTGCCGAGTGCTCCTCAGAAACCACAGGAGGGTAGCCTAATTGGCTGGAGAACATAGGATCTCAAGCAAATTGAAATACTTCATCAGTTTCATTGGTTTCCCAAAGGATGGTGTCCCACATTTACATCATTAAAGACTGAGAGAAAAATGCTAGTTTACCATATTTCACACTGTTCTTGTTTATACTGACGAGGGGGAAAACGGCCCATTCAGACCTGACTTAGTGAGAAGTTCAGAGTCACTTAGAGAAAACAGACTCATGAAACAGTGCTTTTATTATCGGTGAATGTTACACGTGAATGTTACCTGTATCCTCATTCACATACACCCAGAAGTCAGATTTTGGCATCAATCAGATTCTTTTTTTAAAATTTGGAATCAACATCTCAGATAAACCACTTTCAAGTTCTTGACAGTAATTTGACCTCGGATCACATTGTTCGAGATGTGTGTCAGTCTGGTTGCTCAGGCTGGCTCTCACACAGTCCTAAATGTCACTCGCAGCTCGACAGTTTGACATTGATGTCACATCCAGGGTGGATTCAGCCCCATTTGCTGGCTACGAGCTAACTGTGTGACAGCAGCATCAAACACCTCTGCATATTATCATCCCCCTTTGAAGCTAATGTTGCGCGGTGCAGCAGAGGAGCTCTGCACTGGGACTCGATATTGTTACAGCGAAAGACAAAGAGGGCAACATGTCCATTCTTCATCTATCCTGCAGCTCGTTTTTGCTCCTGTGCTGGAAAAAACACAGTTATATACACAGTTGTGTATGTCCATAATATGGCAAATAGATTATCTTGACCTAAACACACAACTCCAACCAGTTCACTTACATTCTCAGGGACTTTCCTCCTTTTGCTCAGGAGATCCTTCATACAGGATTCTTATCTTGGCGAGTGCAGAAACCTTTGCTCCTGTGCCTCTTTATCATCCTACTGTACTGCTCCATCTATCATGTAGCACAAGGTGTACAGAATAGACAAAACCTGGCTCTAATTAATGCTCAGCTTCTTAAGGATCCACTGCCAAGTTCACAATCTAATCTTAACATGGCACGACTGAGTATAAAATCTTTCACCAACAAATCATCTGTCATTATCCTTCTCATTAATGATAATAAACTTGACATTATTTGAACACTTTGCATTACAGTGGACGCAACATCTAAGAGCTGAGCGTTTTTCTGGTGAGTGTGTGTTCTTCTAACTGTATACGTGCTGTGTTTTACTGACTGTCTCTGAAGTGATTTAAACAGTCCACTTCCACTGCATGCATTGGAATAAAAGTAATGTTAATTAGTAGTAGCGTAATCTATCAGCCACCTCTGCTGCCACGCTATGATAGACTAACACAAGGAGGCCAATCATGTTTTGCATAGTTTGCACATTAGTAGCGAGCTAAACCATAAAACAAAACTTCCTTTGAAAGACTTGTCAAGTCAGTGTGACATACAGCTCATCGACAAAGAAACCGCCACGTATTGTCTTTTGATTTTCAGTCACTATGGACAAATACAGAATGCATGTCAGCCAATAAAAAGTCTAATATACACAACAGTCAAGTTATGCTCACAAAGCAACTCCAACTCCAAAGTTTTCAGCATTCATAAAGGACCCTACATGAATTACAAATATCTTCTTCATCGCTCTCTGAATCTATTACGAGAATGTAACTGACTGTCCCAGGCAAGAAGCCAGCGTCCTCAGCAGCTGATGATCCATATATAAGACTTTAACAGCTAATGTTATCCTAAACTCCAGGACAGGCTTTCACATAGTGGAATATAGTGGATGTCCTTGTTGTGAACTAGACTTTAACATAACCCGTAACCCCACAAAAAATACTTAGAAACCAATGAACACACTTTGGGGACCCTAAAAAACAATGTGGAGAAATCCAAACTAAGGGCCTAGTTACAGTTAGGACACTATGATTGGTCAGGAGAGAGGTTTATTGAACAGTCAATGTGGTCATAATGTGGCTGTCTCATAATAAACAGATTTTATGATTCCTCATCATTTGGAGATTCACCGTTTAGAAAAATATGGAAACAGTAGACATCACCACCTCTGCTCATTTCTGTAGCTATATTTTCACTGTTACTTTTGTCGTCAAACAGTTTTGTATTGACTCTGAGGGAAAAAAGCATTGCAGCACTCTTTAAACAGAGTATATATTACTGAGAAGTACAAAAAAAAAAAACAGACAATCAGCATCAACACAGTCGGCTGCATAATTTCAGTACATCAAAGTACCTTTGAATTCTAAGATAGAGTGAATAGAAAAATATGGGTGTACAGTGTATTCTGAATATAAAAGATATGCTGAAGGCCTTCAGTGACTGTTGTGAAGAGCAACTGTGTGAGATCATTACTTTAAATATTAACTGCCGACGGTATGGAGTTATTATCAAAACATCGTGAAATGGCTCACTCATAAAATCAGAATTTGTGGCTCTAAAAGCCTGTCTTCCTTCCATGGCTGGTTTGTTAGCTGTTCATTTCTTCCATGCACAGTTGCTGAGGGAAATTACAGTATGCAGTGCTTGAACAGTGCAGTGCCCACAGAGCTCTGATTTTCTAACTGTGGCTGCTAAGTCAACACATGAATTAAATGTTTTGTTCAGTGATTCTCCTCGTTACAATGACAGCGTGCTGCCGCGGCATGTCGGTGGTCACAGGTGTGAGTGTTTTAAGTCAACATTGTTGTCGCTCGCCCCGATCGTGCACACGTGAGCGCCTCGAGAGCGCAGGCACACTTGTTAATGAAATATTGATACTGCTGAGTTGGAGCAGTAATAGTTACAAACTGGGAAATCCTCATACATGCTGTTGCTGGCATGAGGCCAATACATTTATTGCTATTATTATCCTTTCTTTGTAACTTGTTACAGTGCATTTAAGGTGTCTACCCATTTGAGACTGTCTCATTCACTGTGAAAAGCTTAGGCAAGCGGCTTGATGTGCTGCTCAGAGATCAGGATTTAAACCCTGAGAGTGCTCTTTGCCGCCCCCTGTGGCCGATGGAGGGAAATGACCCACTGCAGCTACGGTTGTTGACGTTGTTATAGTGGGTGTTTTCGCCCCATCGGTCACAGAGGGCAGCGATGCACTTGAAAACAAACTTGGACAAGCCACATTAAAGATACTCCATGGAGTTTTGGACCATTAGTGACTTTATTATTCATGTGTATGAGGATGCACAGAGTTTTCCTACCACTGGTTTCACGCTATTCTGCTGACTGACGGCTAGTGGCAGTAATTTGCTATGCACGAAGACAGCTGCTAAGAAAACTGCTAGCAAGTAAACATAGATGTAAATAATGCACAGTTTAAAATAACCCCCCAAAAAAACTTTCAACGTGTTTGTCAGATTCTCAGAATACGCCACTTGTTTGGGTGAAAAATATTGAATGTAAACTTACAAGTAAACCAAAAAAACATGCTTCAACGATGAGGACTAACTGACTTAACTTTATGATTTTACTGACGAGGGAAATTTCTATTGTACTGATATTTGCATTCTGGATGGCACCCATCAATTTTAAATGCATCATGGGAGGAAGGTGGTTCAATCAAACTTATATGACACTGCATAACTTTAAGAGTATGTTCTTAATTGAAAAAGAAATGCATGAAGAGCACTATCCCAGGAAACTTGTTCACAAAGCTCAGTCTGACAATTCGACCACAACACACAAAAAAAGTTTGCCACATCTAAACCAGGCAGCAAAGGCAAATCTAGTGTTAGAGATATTAGTAATTTCATGTCCATGCGTTTAGTTGCTCTTGTACAGTAATAAAAATGTCATGCTGTGTATAAAACATACAGGTCCCATCTACATTTAAGCAGTTTTTTAAGCTCTAGGATTAACATGTGCAGAATTAACCGGAGAATGTAATGAGTCCAGTAGAATTATGACTCTAAACTCTCAGTGACCACATGAGCCCTCCGAACATAAAGGGATTATACATGCTCCCTGAGACTTTTGCACTGACGCTTTTTTCTGCAGAGCCGGTGTCCTGTGCCAGAGTCAACCATGATGTTTGCTGGTATAATGCCCACACATACTATTCCGAAGGACAACTGGTGAAATGGGAAGTCGTTTAATTATATCTGGTTCCTACGTTGACCCGGAAAGGATTTCAGTCTGCCAGTGATTCAAATATCTTCTGACAGGTGTTCTGCTTTGTAATATTTATAAATGTCCCTACTTAAGGGTCCCGAGCACCAAAGCCCTCAGGCTTCATAGCATTTTTAGCCTTTATCTTTGCTTGGCCGCACTTAGGGGGTGAAAGGGTGGGAATGGGGTAAAATTATAAAAGGCACCGCTGGCCATTTCATGAAGAGTCTGAACTGACATGTGGCATACTTTCTCAATTTCTGGATACAAAGTGTGATCATGGCTGTGTGTCATGACAGAGATATACAGTAAGTCTGAAAAATGATTGCAGTATCTTTAAACAAAGAATCCCATGCCTGTGCTTATTATTGAGCTTACTCACAGAAGAAGAAAAAATAAAAGTCTGCAAATTTAGCTCTTTTATTCTAGTCTAACATTTAAGTAATAGAAGCAATGGTTCTCAGTTTAATAATCTTGCACAGATGGAAAAAGAAATGGGAAGAATCTACTAGTGCTGGTGAAGGTCTGATCACACAGGCTTGAGTCCACTATTCAGACTTGCAAATACTTTGCCCTTGAGTGATATCCGACAATCATTTGTTACCACGATTCGAATGATTCACTTCTGCATTTCATGTGACATAAACATGTGCTTCATGTTGTAGCGAAGTGTTTTTCTTGAGGCTGTTTTCTTCAGTGTCCCCTCTGGGAAATGAAAAACTTGCCTCGTTACATATGTTCTATACGTTCTGTTCTGAGGAATGTTTTCATAACTGTTCCAATGAAATGTTTTTTCTATAGTATTTGCTGTAGTGTTTCCAGTGCAGAAAATGTGTGACAGACACAGAGGAGGAAGAAAGAGGAGGACGTTGGAGGGAAATAATAATAATAACCAAGACCTCTGCAATTCTGTGGTGGAATGTGATACATTATTTTATATAGATATAATTACATTTCTATTTATACTGCAATTGCTGTGTATTTCCTATTATAGACCCCCTTCATTCCTTTACTCTTTTATTGTTCTTACATACAGTTTTATGCAGTGCAAGTAGCCTCTATATGTACACACATACATATGTATATACACTGGAGTCCAAAATTCTTACATTAGTGTGATTTAATATTTAATATCTCAGGCTAAGTCTGCTGGACTACCTGCTGTGTGTTTACATACCTCCTAAATTAATAATGTCTGGTAATGGAGACTACATTCCACTTGTTACTGTTGCCAAGAGGTATTTCCCAGTTCTATTCACATCCTACTCTACTGTATACTGAAAGTAGCGTTGCAGTGTTAGAGCGATCTGACAGTAAAAATAGCAAATAATGACACACAGGTATCAAGCAATCATAAGTTTGGATGCAGGCTTATTCAACTTCAGTGCAAAGTGTGAGGCTGAACTGGTTCTGTCTGGGAGCCCCGGACAGTAAATGGAAGCGTAGTGAAGCAAGTCATGAAAATTTAAACACGATTGAACATGAAGACTGCAAACCTAGAAATCCAAGGTCTGGACTCATCATCTGTCTCTTAAATTTCTCCAGCGAGTGTTCATGTTGGAGCCTCTCGGTGAGTGTGAGAGGGCTGCTTCTGAGAATTGCTTAACAATGCACTCTCCACAGGAGTCGGACGCCTTCGCACTTTAAACATACTTGCTTAAGAGGCAATTTAATGGCTCATTGATGTGAGGACTAATTCTGTAGGTTACTCGAGCTAAATACGTTTAAAGTAACAATAACATTTATGGAAAACAGAGCGCTGCCGAGCTTTCAATTTTAAATTCAATTAATTTCTTAATAAGAAAAATTTAAAACAGCACAGAACATATAATGTGTCAACAGAAAAGACTTTTCATCACATGCAATCACTTCTCACTGATGAAGCATTAAATTGGTAGGAAGGGACAGTACTGATTGAAAAAAATACTATGTGCGGGGGTTAACTAAAATGTAAGCAACACGGTTATTCATAAGATTCATAAGAAATCTTAACTCAAACTGACAAGTATTATAATGGCTGGTTAGCTATTTATTTTTCTGTGATGGACTGAAGAGCTAAATTGTCTGCAAGCAGCACACACATAAGAACCAATATGCATTTTTACTTAAAATATATGTTGCTCTTGATAACTGCACATTTCAGATTTAGTCAACTTATTGTGAGATTATAGGTCCATGGGTCTCATAAGGCCAAAAGGGCAACACATGTCAGTGTCTTATGTCAACTGACAGCCGTAACACACACGAGGTGAGTCATACAGACAGCAGAAGTACTCCAGTACAGAAGAAGTATTAGAGTACAGGGATGAGCCAGGAACAGTTTTTACAGAGTCACTGTTAGGGATAAAATTATTTTTTTTAATACAGCAGGTCAATATCTGTAATCAGAAAAACATAGTGTAGCTATGATAAAAGCCTTATCAAGAAACTGACAGTCTGCATCTCTGTTTGCCTCAGTGTCACACACAAGCTGCAGAAATGCTCTGGTAGACAGACCACCCATCTAAAAATGCATTAAGCGTAACACAAATATGATTCTGCTGCTATATCAGCCAATCCATCACGTTTTAGCATTCAGCCATGACAGTAGTATGCTACTATAGGTCAGGGTTTAGTATTGTTGGAACCCACTTTGAATATAAAGTGCAGTGCAGCATGTAGCAGGCATTAGTTAGCCAGCATCACACACTCACAGAAACAGTCTCTAAACATCTGCCCTCGGCTGAAACACAGCTGACCACAATCAGAGGTCAAAAAAAATATTTACAAGTATCTTAAATATCATTGAACAACGCCAAAATATAATCAGCATTAAATCCATAATTAGGCAAGGAAAATCTCCAAAACGTAATTCTTCAAGGAGCAGGGTGTTCAAATCTTCATCAGATGGTTGAAAAACAACTGTTAAAAATTCTTAACTATTTGACTACAGAATAACTGTTCACAACACAGCCACAACCTGCAGTGATTCATGTCAATTTGACTGTCGTTGCCATGGATGAAAGTCTTTCCCAGCTTGATGTTAAAAGCAGATTATTGTAATACCTACTTGCTTTTATGAGAATTATCATGATAACAAACATTTTGCAGCAAAATAAATAACTTTTTGTGTCGACACACACAACGAGGTTAGATTTTTGAAGAAAAACAGAACAAAATAAACAATACTCTCATATATCGACTAATGAGTGAATGGAATTCAGAAATAAGTTTTAGAAAAAGTCTAGTTTTAAAATGTTTGAAAAAGCATCTTTAGAAGTGTCTTAATGGACTTGGAAACTTACAGCCTAAATGTAGTTCAGTGCAACAAGTCTGAGATAATAACCTTATGATGCTGTATGTTGAGACAGATTTTATATTCTGCTGAATGCATATCTGCAGCTGTCATTGGGGCTAAAAACAAAACTCACAGTACACAAAATAGTGCCGTGGTCTTAATTTCAGCAAACATCAAATGCACTCTTTGAGGTTGGGAAAAAGTGTGAGAGGCTCTCCTGTTTCGAGAACTCCTTTTCTCCAAGAGGGATTCAGCAAATTTTAAAAACCGACAGCATCTACAACAGGCAGACTCTTCAGTTTAACATTCGCCGCGTTAAATAGGGAAATACTCACTCGTATCCGCTGCACTTCCAAGAAGACAGCTCTTTGGAAGGACTTCTCCCAGATAGCCAGGTCGGTGGCCAGCTCTACCCTGAAGGTGTGGCTCTGGCCGTGGCCGACCAGAATACTGAAGCACAGAGACTCATTGTCTTGCTGCTCAGGCGAATGCTCGAGCCCCAAATAGAGCCTCGCCTGGAGCCAGCAGTCTTCTGCCATCCACAGCTGTAACACAAAATTTGAATCATTGCATGTTGGGGGGGAAAAGGTTTTGCTGCCTCTCCACTTTTTTTAATGCTCACTTGAGTGGGTGGAATGAAAAGTACATTCCGTAATTCGCAGGTTAAACTAAGAACTTTCAGCGTGTACATTTCCTGGTTTGTGGATCAGGAATAAATATCACCTCAGGGCAAGAGAGCCCAGTTAAGCAGGTTTCCTAAAACACTTTTCTGTCTGCTAAAAAAAAAAAAAAGGAAAAACAGCAATCTAGACTGAGATGAAAACTGCAGTGAGAAGACTCTGAACAGCACCCTGCTCTCAACATACCTTGTGGACCTTGAAAAGAACCTCATAGAGGTTATAGGTTGTTTCAGCTTGTCCCCAGTCAGCAGCACTGATCTGAGAAGTAAACATGAAGGAATGTGAGATGAAGAGGCAGCACATCAAAACAAGTTTGTTTTTTTTTTTTGCACTTGTTAGCAGCACATCCTTATCCAAATACTAAATGCAAATGAAAAGCTAGGCAGGTAGCTTAGTTGCGTGAGTGGCTGGATGACAGTGATCAAAATAGATTTATCCTCTTGAACTCTGCACAGGTAGAACATTTACTTCGAGAAAGTAACACCCACATTATCCAATAGCTCAAGGGAGAGATACTATAGACAGTGGGGAAGGAAGTATTCAGGTCTTTACTTAGGTTAAAGTACTAATACCACACTGTAACAATACTCTATTGCAAGTAAAGGTTGTGCAATGAAATGAATGAAGTAGTCAGAAAAATGTTACCTGTGACAGTTATACTGTTGTATATCATTACATTAGATTATTATTATTGATGTATCGATGTCAAAGATGCATTTCGATGTTGTAGTTGGTTGGATTCATCAGCTAATTATTTTATGCATTAATCGTTTGGTTTGTAACATTTCAGAAAACTGTGACACCTTCACAATGTTTATTTTGTCCAACCAATAGTCCAAACTTCAAAATCAATATGCAGAAGTTTCCATTTGTAAAATAGCTAAAGCTGTCAAATAAATGTAGTGAAGTAAAAAGTAAAATATTTCCCTTTGAAATGTAGTTGATTAAAGGAAAAAAGTAATATAAGAACAAAATACTCAAGTACAGATACCTCACATTTCTACTGAAGTAAAATACTTGAATGAATGTTCTTAGTTACATTCCACTACTGACAATAGAGAACTGGGTAAACAACAACAACAAAAAAGATCAAATCAATCAAGTCAGCATTCAAAATCACATTAAGATTTGTAATCATGCAAATTAATAAGAGTCTAGAAGATATTTTGACACATCCCAGGAAAAAAAGAGCAGGTGTAAATAATGGATTTATTTATCATTCAGCTGTTTCAGTTTCAGGGTCCTGCTATTGTTCATGCTGATTCACTGTCACACTGTCGTGACTTGCTGGGACACAGAACAGAGCCATTGTTAATGGTATTAGAAACACCTGTGCTTTTCCTGCTATGACAGGTCCAAATTTCAGCTGTGAAAATAACTTTTGAGGCAGGTCCATGGTTGAGTCGAGTGTCTGCTGTTATTTCTGACATGGTTGTAATACCAGCAAGACAGAGGGCATTTTACAACCCTGATTCCAAAAAAGCTGGGACGCTGTGTTAAACATAAATCAAACAGAATGTGATCATTTGCTCATCTTTGTTGACATATAGTCAATTGAAAACAGTACAAAGACAATATATTTAATGATTTACCTCATCGACTTCATTGATTTTTGTAAATATCTGCTTATTCTGAATTTGATGGCAGCAACATGTTTCAAACAAGTTGGGACAGGAGCAACAAAAGACTGTGAAAGTTGTGGACTGATCCAAAAACACCTGCTTGGATCATTCCACAGGTAAACAGGTTCATTGGTAACAGGTGACAGTATCATGATTGGGTATGAAAGGTTCATCCTGGAAAGACTCAGTCGTTCACAAGCAAGGATGGAGAGAGGTTCAACACTTTGTCAAACACATGATTGTATGAAGGAGATTACTACATGGGCTCAGGAACACTTTGTGAAACTGTTGATTCTTTGCAAATGACTGCATTCTGTTTTTATTTACGTCTTATACAGTGAGATTACAGCTAAAAAGTCAGAAAGGGTACAATATAAGATAGCATCTGATATAATGGATATCATGGATATGGAAGACACAGATTTCCAATGAAATAAGCAAGCTTGAATGCTCACTCTAATAATAATAAAATGTACTTATACAGCTCTTTTCAAAACAAAGATACAAACAAGTCAGACAATGAAAATAATAAAAAAAAATTAAATGGACTAAAATATCTAATATTATTAAGAGAGAAACAATGAGAAGAAGAATAATAATGATAAAACATAAGACATGCTGGAAATAACACAGCGTGCTGGCATAAACCAAAAGCTTTTTTAAAAAAAGATACATTTAAGAAGTGATTTAAAAGATGTCACTGATTCTGCAGCCTCAGATCCTCAGGCAGGGATTTCCAGAGCTCAGGGGCCTTGACTGTAAAAGCCCAGTCACCTTTCGCTTTGAGCCAGGACTTAGAAGCAGCCAGCAGAGCCCTGCCTGAGGATTTCAGCTATATAACTGGGAGCTAAACCACAAAGTGCTTCAGAGGCAAAAGTGAAATCTTAAAATCAATTCTGATACTCACTGATAACCAGTAAATCGAAATATGCAAATGAAATTATTGCTGTTTAACTGCTGAGAGCACCTCAGTTCAGTTGCAGTAGATATATTATAGAGTAAACTCCAGCAAAAGGTGAAATAACAAAAACATAGTAAACCTAGCTTTACTACACATTTAGGGGAATTTACCTCAACAGCAAATATGATCTGAAACCAAACATTATTAATAATCTTTACCATGATACTGAGGTCAATATGGCAACTTAGAATTCATCAACGCATAACTCAGTTCCCAAATCTAAACCATCTTCCTGCCAGTTTCTCCACATCTCGCAGGATGAGCAAAACTATTTCCCTTTACGTTTTGGTTCTCTTTACAGGGTGAATACAGCTCACTGTGTCGAATCACAGTTCTGAAGTTGCCCTTTTAAAACTCAGGTCTTGAGCACGGGTCACGGACCGGGATCAGATAACCATATCATTGCTTTGCTGTAAGGGAATCATTAAAGTGGTGCTTCAAATAGCCCTAGGTTAAAATGAATAACTGCACTAAAAGTTTGCAGCATGCTACACTGAGCAGTGAGCACATTTAAAAGCATGCACGCTAACCCAGACCGACAAGAGGCTACTATGCAGATTTTGTTTTCCAGGGCGTGTTTCATTAAAGCACATGCACTAATGTTCTCCCGGTACATATTCAAGTCCTCTCTACCTCAGGGATGCTGGCTACTGCTGCATTTCACAACCCATTTTTTCAGGCTGTCTTTCAGTTCTCACGACCACAACTTCAACGACTCCACCACAGAACCATTATGTTTCATGCGGCCTCTTAAATTTACGGCTGATGGCTTCTCTCACGCACACCTCGTCAACATGATTTGTCGGTCCTGTTTGATTGGCCAACATCAAGTCAAACGACGCTTTTCATTTCTGCAACTGCTTTGCATTCAGATAAAGTTTACCTCAGCTCGTAACCTGCTCCCAGGCTATGGTTATGTTCTTTTTCTTTTTGTTGAAGCTTAAGGCACGAAACACATTTTTTAGTTTACCTCAACTTCAGAGAGGCTTTAGTCTGTGCATCAGAAACAATCTCGCATTTCTTTGCCCGTGGCATGTTTAATTTAAAAGGAGACATCAGTGACAGTTCCTGCAGCATTTAGACAACTTTTGTACCATGAATGATCCATTAGGGCCATTCCATTATGTTAACAAGTGCCTTTGCAGAGATACTGTTGATGGTTTAGAAAGAGCACGTTACTTACAACTGAGTATTAACATTAGCAGTTTTTTTTGAACAAATGACCTTTTAAATCCAACAAGAATTTGGAAACTTCTGCACAAAACATTTTAACTGAACTCCACAGAGAAACTGCAGGTATCAGCCACAATGCAGCTGAAAAATCTCCAACAGTGATAGTTTGGTCTCTGCTGTGACGATGCCCCTTGCAGAAGGAAAAGACAGCCGCCCCCACACGGGTCTGTTTGATGGTATCAACACGCTCAGTCTGAGAGCCTCTGCTTAAACAAGGCCAGACTCTTGTCCCTGTCATGGAAACAAACAGCTGGAGTGACCATCACTAATCCTACAAGCGGCATCGATGCGGAGAGGGAATTGCCAATCTGTGCAGTTTTGACAGCCATGTAATATCCTACACAGAAGAAGTCATCTCTGGTGGAGAAAACTGGAAAATACAGAACTCAAGATGCAATGTGTTGGTCCACAGCAGGCGCATAATCCATGTTCACCTGCGTTACGCATGGATACGAGAGTTGCATAAAGCCTCCAAAGAGGCTGGTGTCAGCTCTGTGTCAAAGGGCAGAACTCTCCAGAGGAAAAGGCCTGACGGCTGAGAAACAGCTGGCCGACCCTCTTAGCTCCGTGTCACAGAACTCCAGAGGGAAACACTGTGATCCATCTTAAAGGAATAGGTCGACACACTGCTTCTTTGCTTTCGTGTCGAGAGTGAAATACGAAAATAAACACCGCTTTCATGTCTGTACAGTAAATATGAAGCCAGCAGCCAGTCAGCTGAGCATACACACTGGGAACAGGTTATATCTTGTTTCATCTGTACAAAAACCAGTGTAAAAATGTCAACCAGTGGTTTAAAGGCAAGTTTTGTGTCTATTCAGATTAGCCTGTCAGAAAGACTGCACAGATGGCTCTAATCCAACATCCTTAGTTTCCTGTCGAGGGTCAAAGGAGATGCACTGGAAGCAGCATCATAACCCAGATATAGTGAATTTCAGCTTTCATTGTCACCACCCTGCTGTCACCACAAGATGAAAGGTCCCTCTTGAGACACAAGGTTCTCAAAATCATACAATTTACAGAACCTCACAAAGAGTGACGGGAAACACTCGGGCGCCAGACAAAGCCCCGAACACACAAGCCGAAGTCTGTCCTTAATGTGAAGCTTTCAACATGATTGAAAACCTGCTGTAGTCTCGAAAAATTTAGTGGAGAAAAACAGGCACACAAAAGTCTGTTTGGGAACTTTCAAAACACAGAATTTAAGCCGCAACAGCTTGTCAAACTGTGTTAAAGGGTGACGAAAGCTCTCCGACAGAAGGCAGGACGGGCCAGCAGAGACCGAACAACTCATAATGTGCGCACCCCACCTTGGCTCTGCAAATCACAGCGTCCAGAGAGTAAATGTGATTAACCTGCCGAAACGCTCGCCAAATGAAGCAAGAAGATGAAAGAGGCACATTTTGCACCACAGTGGGTTTTATACTAATGGGAGAATAGAGCTTATGTCATATTGCAAACAAACAGAGCACAAAGGCCTGCGTCCTTTGTTCGCCGGCCCTGGCAGTCGAGACGAAGCTTTTTAAGCTGATACTGGACCCGTACAAGTATTAAATATCATCTAATGTCAACTTCTGGTTCACCACATGGAGATGGGAAATATTTCATAACATAAGCAATAAAGTTTTAGTTTCATCTTTTCATTCAATTTTGACAATTTTTCATTGCAGAATAGATTTAATTTATGTAACATACTCATGTCTCAGAGGTCTACTGACAAGCTAACCCTAAGCGGATTTAATTATAGTACGTGTCAGTGGAGGTATTAAATGTCTTATTGTCCAAAAACCTGCAGGCTTAGAGGCTTTTCCACCCTGGCAAGAGTACAAGGTCCTCACTGAACCCTTTTTTTTTGGCTCAAACTGGTCAAATTTAAAGATATTATATTGCCTATAATAGGGTACAGTCTAAAAATATATAAAATATATATATAAAGTATAAGTACTGGCAAATGCATGCAACTCAAACTCATTAAGCTCGTTACAAAAACTCATTACATGTATTATACATGTGTTGTAACTATTATAATGAGAGGCATTAATTACTGTGACTGTAAGTACTTTGATGATGAGTTGCACCCACTCTGCTGTGTCCCCATTGCCACAGTGAGGAACACAGTGTTGTGAACAGTGTTTTAAATGTCTGCAAGGACAGAAGGCATATGCAACCAAACAGAATAACTGGCTGAAAGTATCAGTCAGATCATGATACAAGAGCTTTTAGCATGTGCAGTGTTTTATAGAGCTGTATGGTGGGGAGACACTTGTGACATTGGGTGAAATCAGCTGGTATAAAGTTTGGCTGGATTAAAAACCTGCAAATTCAAGACAGGTACAACACTTAAACCTAAGACACAGGGCCTTTAGCTATTTTCACTATCCTCCCAAAGCTATCCTGAAATACAACCTTAGCCGTCTCCGTTTTTCTGCATTAGTTTATTATTGGTTAAAATCATTCAACGTGACCTTTGAGATAAACAAAACATCATACAAATGATTAGATGATCAATCATCGACCTCCTTATTTAAATTCATCTGAAAAGATTTGCAAGACTGGGAAAAGCACAGCAGCTTTTGCACAACATCATGCCTGCCTCTGCATCAAATTCAGCAAACGGGACGGTTTCCTTCTACTCCAGCGACCATTTGTGTTGAATTTTTGCCTCAGATTTGTTTGAGCTTGAGGCATTTGAGACAATCTGCAAATAGAAAAGTAAAGGTTTTACTACACAGTGTATAGCCGACAGTATATCCACATAGATTTAGAGAAAATACATGCTGCATCAATTTGACTTATATCAGCAGAAAGTTAAAGACAAAGTGCAAAGTTAACTGTCAATGTGAACACGAACACCAGCAAGCTTACCTCATTGATTTAGGTTGAATTCAACATAGCAGTTGCAGCTGAGGTCAGAGGCTGGTGGTTCAGGGTCTCTCCCTGCTGTGTGTTTTCTTGACGTAAAAAATTGCAGTATGCACCACAGTATTGACAATGTGTATCACTCTGACAGTTAATACCCACGATGACGTTTGTGCACGTGTGTATGCTGTTGAGGTTTAATAAGAGTATGCAGTCTGTTTCATTTTCATTACCATTACTAACAATAGCAGGGTTTCATTTTTCAACTCACACACCAAATTTGTCCCTAAACTTAATTTGACATCCTCCATTATTGGCTCCAGGATGACGGGAGGTCCTTAGAGCCCGGCTCAGACATGGCAAAAATCAAATCACGCTTAACTATCAACACAACGCATCCGTGGTGATACATGTTGAAATATCTAATTAAAATCTTCCTGGAAAAACAAAATCAACAACAGTGCAAAACCCTTGTTTCACAGCCACATAAGAGTAAGCCATGATTGCAACAAATTTAAATTCACCACCAGTATCAGCATGCCTGTTTTCTCCCATTCAATTATAACTGAAGCATACAGTATTTTACAGATGCTGCCAACTTTTTTTCAAAAAAACACAAACCGTGCAGCACAGTGGGGGACAATCACAGATCAGTGAGCAGCAGCATAAAATCATCACTTTGCTTGTGTTCCAAAACAAATTCAACAAGGCCCTGAACAAATCCTTTTGAGCTGAATCTATGGCACTAATTGATCCTCTTCACCTGCTTTATGCTATGCAGTTATGATGCGCTTCAGATTTTGGACAAAGCCATTTCAAATGAGCTTAAAATTAAGACTCATTATTTATTTTATAGAGATTTGAAGGAGAAATGAAAATTTATTAAATCTGAAAATGATTTTTAAAAAAGTCTAATTACCGGGGGATTTCTGAAGATATGAAAATATGGTCCTCTCAGTGCCAGGAACTTGAATTCTGAAGTTCTACCAGCGGCGCTCCCCTCGGGGCTTTCACATGACCAGCCCATGTGAACGATCTGCAGAGATGTAGAAGATGACATTTAGCAAATTTTACAATTTGAGGAAAATAGTGAAAAATATACACAACAGAAATCTGGATTTTTTGAAGCACAGACCTGAACTAGAACTAGAACGACTAATACAACTAATACAACTAAAAGATACTTATCTTGCGATGGACAACGTACATCAATGTCTACATGCTGATTTTGAATCCTACCTGACCCATCATATCTCATCTATATGAAATTTCAGGTTTTACTCAGATGACAAATCCAAATTTATCTGACTGATGAAAAAGTGTTCCAAAATGTTTCCAAAAGGTTTATTGACCTATGGATTCGCCCGGTTGGATCTGATGATGCAATTCTGTATAACATTTCCGGCAAAGAAGGCCTGAACGGGGATCTCCAAATACAAATCCACCAAACAGACATCTGGAGAGACAAATGGCAACCCCACCTTCAGGTCATCAACGTTTATCTCCATAATATTTGAAGGAAAAAAAGTATCCACAACCAGCAAACTGTCATAGTCCAAACATCTAATCAAATCGCTATCACGGCAGACCAGAAAGGAGAGAGAGGAGGAGGAGAAAGTGCCCGCTGAAATGAAAATAAAACATCGAGAGCTGACCCACAGTCTATAAATTATAGGTCTGTAGTGTTATTGAACTACATGAGTGCTCCACCTCCACTTGACCAGGACACTGTCTGCTCTGGAAGCCATTCCCAGGCTTTACAATAGATGTTCTCTAACAGTCAAGGTGCTCATACATGAAAGTTGTCCTTGTGGTTAAGCAGTAGACTATATAACCACGGTGTTGTTGGCTTGACGTCTCCCAGCATTTCCTTTCTGTACCTCTACTAGTGCTATCAAATAAAGGCATACTTATAACTGCCAGTGATTGTGATTATTATTATGTCTATCTAAAATATATCTTCAGTGATGTTTGCTCACTGCTCTACATTGCAAATCGGCTTTCCATTTAAAAGCCTTTCTGAAGTTTTTTGGAGATTAACCTGCAACCATGCCCGTTAATAGCCATCTCCGACGTCCACACGGATCCGTCCTCATTAAATTCCAAACAAGCAGACATGGTCGCTTTCACAACTTTGTTACCCTGTCGCAGATTTCTTCTTAAATGGAAGTTTGCGCGACCTCCCTCCATTGCGACTCACTTTAAAGACGCAATGTTCTTTCTCAAGCTTGGGACATTTAAGTATTCTTCAAGGGGTTCAAATGATGAATTTGTTTGAAAGTGGCACCGTTTATATAATTCTTCTCCCTGCAGAGGCTTCCTTCGGAAAAGTGGCTGTAACTCACAGGCAATGAGTCACATTATTGCCACTGATTCTACTGTGTGTTGTCAACACAAAGTCGAAGCAATTTGCAAATGTTGACTTATTTACTTCATTTTTCTGCTACATATTTCCAGCTCATACCATCCCACTTAGTCTGTGCTTCTTTACTTACAGGTTATGTTACTCTCATAATTAGTTGTGGGTGTGTGTCATCTTATGAGTGACAGTTAGTGACTTCTATGATTTATTTATTATCAAATATCTATTCATTTATTTTATTACTTTTGTTTTTACTGTTGTTATTATTATGTCTTTCCTGTCATTACAAGTTGTGGGAGAAAAATGTTGGACTGGTGTGTCGAGTCAGGTGAGTGTCAGAATACCTGATCATCTGAAGAACAGTATTTGTTGACGATCTTTATCTAAGAGAGAAATACAACAACAATCAGTGACAATGTACAATGTTCAAATACAAGAAGCTAAAGAATATACTATTACATGAAGGTATCCTGACCTCTTGGGAAATAGTTGAGATAATCATGAGACTGTCAACACATATCATCAACACTATATTTATACACCTCTTTTTGCTCCTTGACAAAATCAGCAGGTGAAGAAGCGTAACAGATACAGATATAAGAACATAATGATTCAACTTTCTGTCAAATATTTATACATTTGTGTGAATTCTGTTTATCCAATCGGTTTAGCTCTGCTCACCACACCACTTTAGCCAAGTCAACCATCAGGAGATCCTAAAACAGTCAGTGTTGCTTAACTAGCCATCTATGAAGCAGCAGCCACCAGTGTTGCTGCAAGATGCAGGACCACTGAAAACCACCATGAGGCTCCGAGAAAATGTAATGTTAGAGACTCAAAGATTTTACCTCCTTCAATGTGTATCTGGAGGTGATTTTAAAAAATGGGACAGAGGCCCAAAAAGGGGTATGACGCACCCACCAAAGATGAGCAAGCAAACATATTTCAAAGGTTGTTTCAAAATGTCATGTACCTTTTTTTTGAAGAAAACAATAGTGTTCAGCCAGAAAATGTTGCAAACCCGTGCAAAACATTTTCACACTGAATGGACCCCCGTTGTGTCAGCACATCATACTGAGCATAATGGTCGCTCCCGTCTCACCTCGGCTACGAAATGAAGGTAAATCACCGCCTGAAATCCTCATATTATCGGGCCCTAACAAGCTGCCCAATTCTTTCTGTTTCAGTCTCTCTAAAAGAACATCAAACAGCATCACGTAATCCTCTGCCACGGCAGATGACAGTCTTTCACATTAAAAACACATGAGGGACCCCAAGGGTGTCACGCAGTCTATTTAGAGGTTGAAGGTCATTAAAACAAAAGTTCCGCTCTCTCCCAAAGCGGGCACACAATTACATCCTGATTGGCCATTTAGCAATCACACTCCACGTCAGTAATTAGGTGATGCAGGCATGAATTAATCACACTTTTTTAAAAAGGCAGCTGTGCGATCGTCGAGCACCGGCATACAGTTCGACGGCGTCACATCATCAGTGCGATAATCAAAGTGAAATAGGAGGAAATGAGAGAGAGAAGTGCACATGGCGAATGACTACTTAGCAGTCATTAATTAGGTATGAGAGAGCCTCTTCTTTGTCAGCGGAGGGGGGAGAGGTGCCACTGTGACTCAATGAGAGCTTGTCAGGAAGGGTCTGTTAAAACCACTGTAGTCTGTGTGGCTGTGAAAAATCAAAAGGGGAAAATACATGGGGGCAAAACAGAAAGTATTTATTACATGTGTCAATGTTTTCTTGTTAGGATCATGTTATTGACCACAAGTGGATGATAGGATAAAATTCACAGCCTAAAATATTGTACCATTAACTAATAATCTGCCTGTTTAGATTACTTCAAATAAGCACATGATTTGATTCAGATGGCATCAAATACCAGATTCTTCCAGTGAAAAATAAAACTGGACAATCTGACAAAAATCGTTCAAATTCTTACCAGACGTCAGCAGATTTCACTCAGGGGTCTCGCATATTTGAAATGATCACAAATGTGCGAAAATCAAAGCTTTTCTTCCCAACTGCATTTTCAATAAAGACTCACAGGAAGATCCCACCAAGCCTCTAATGTTTAGAGATGGACTTACATTCTCCTGTGTCAAGTCGCTGATATTTGTAGATATTGCTTGGAGCCAGTCTGTGCTTTCTGCTGCAGTGCAAAATTGAAGAATATTGGTGTTGGCTCCATCCAAGGCGAAGACTTCAAAACAGTTGGACCTGGAGGAGCGCAGAGGTCAGAATTAGACAGGAGTCGGTGCAGAAGATTGAAAGCAATATTGCACAAACCGAAGCTGGAGCTGTTCATTACTGCACTTCTGTCGAGTTTCTTTGAGTAAGACTTGTACTGCATTACAGACAGAAGAGCTTCTTTCATGATGGGCTTGTGATCTTCAAAACAGATACTCCGGAGAGGAACTTGCATATCGGGAGAATGCTGGTTACAACTGTGGTGATAACGAACTTCATCATTTAACTTTCCTCCAGAAAGCGAATCCTAAAAACTCACTACACTGCATTTCAGGAGGTGCCACTAAAAGACAAAGCAGAGGTGAAATATCTATTTTAAATATTTTGATATGTATACAGTATATATAATTTAAACTGACTAAATCCTGACAAATGTATTAAAAAATTACATGAACTGAAGGAAGCCCCCTGCGTGATATCCCCAAACAGGCTACGAGATGTCAAAATAATACACCTTGCAGTTCAAGCTGAGAAAGCTACCCGTCACAAACCATTTACAAGAAGAAATGAGTATTTTATTTTTTTGGCATCATTTGGCCATTTTTTGGATTCTGTCACCTCCTTGGAGTGCCTTGAGGTTAAGCTCGGTGCTTTGCTAACACAATTAAATATCTCAGCGGCCGGGGGTGTTGATGAGGTCATCGGAGAGAGATGGCACTCATCAGCAAAATGTGATACTTCCTGACATCTAATTCCAGCGCATTCTCACACTGCTGACGCTTCTAGCCACAGAGACAGTCATCACCGAACGCAGTTTTAGGTGATCCGTGCGCAGGATTTGCAACATTAGGGAAAAATTCTAATGGCTGGAGGAAATGTTTGGAGCATTAAGTCGAGACGAAGGGAGATGCTGTGGAGGTACGTGAGGTGAAGGCTGATAAACACAAAAACAAAAGGAGGTATCAAATTCGCAGTATGACGAGGGAAATCTTCCCTCCTAAACCCAACAGTTCTCCCTCACTCACACACACACACACACACACACACACACTCACACACACAGCAGTTCCTTGAGGTTAGATGTTACAAAGTCAGCACTCCTAACAAATCCTCTGGTGAGCATGACTTTCATACTGTATCTGCAATAGGCTTGTTAAAATCTTATGTTCCGCTGCCTGTGTACTGACCCAGTGGCTCTTCAGGGTGATTTTTACTGGACATAAATGTCGTTTTTTTGATTTAACAAGGGTGCAAATTATTTCCCCGTCAGCGTGCCTGACCCAAATTAGCTTTACACTGTGATTTGCAGGACTATAAAGCATCGCTAGTAGACGTTGAAAATTATTTTTTAAATGCTTTGTCTTGCAAAACGGCGACGCTAAAACATCACTTCTTCTCCTCAAGTAGCTGCTGCAGAGATAAAGAAAGCCACTGATGAAATGACATTAGACACAGAATCTACAGTATATCAGTTCCCTTTCAATTAATTCAAAACCTTTTGAGAGCATGTGGTAATGGAAGAAATCCAAGAAGGGATGAAAGTGCAATGAATGAAGTGCTCCAAAGGCAGAGATTAATCAAAGCAGAAAAAAAAAGAGCTGGTGAAGGTTTGTCAGGACAACACAGCCCTATCAAACGGAGCTGCTAAAGCTCTTCCACCTTCAGCGAGTGGGACTGAAATCCTGACTGAGAGATGGCATCTAGGGAGTGTGATTCTTTTATACATCTGCGCCGCTCCCAACGGCACAAACTGTTGTGCCTTGCCTGCTGACTAGGCAGTAATAAATCCACTGAGACAGACCAGAGACGTATCGCCCAGCCAACATGCGGGATGATACATTAAAACTATGCGAGGAAAAGGTGTTTTTGAGAGGAATCCAGCTGTTAGTTATAGTGCGAATGGCAATGAGAGGGAAAATGTGCCATGTCTACTGATTAGCGAGGCGGGGAAATAGGCAGGCTTTGGGGCATTTCGCTTTCAGCATAATTAATCACAGGAACATGTTTGCTTTTGATTTACGACCGAGAAATGCACAGATGGAAGTTCAACTTTTGAATCCATGACACTGATCAAACCAGGAATGCACAGCTGAAGTTAAAAAAAAAAAAAAACTTGGGACTGGATCATCAAAGTCTAATGCAACATTTTTTTAATTGAGCAGTTTCTATGTAGCTGATGGCTAATACTGAATGCAAATGGCTGCACACTTTCAGATAAGAAACCAACCAATAACACATTGTGAGGTAGACAAAACCCTATTAATTGCAAGTTTCCTTCCCTTTCAAATCTAAATGTTTTGTCAGCTTAAACAAAAGCTTGAGAATACCTCACTTACAGACTGAAGAACTGGTCTGACACCTCAGACTTGCCAGGAAAGTCTGTGCAAAGGAAGGAGGCCTGCTCTCTGTTTCTTTCTCTGTCAGCTATCCATGTGGCCTTGTTTTCTGACTCTTTTTTTAAAATATGAACACAAGAACAATTCCCCAATTCCCCTCGCGGAGCAGATTTAAATCGTGTGAATCAAGAGAAAAACTTTGAAAAAAACTATTTGTCATCTCAACTGGGAGCATACGTACCAGCAAGGATCACTAGAAACATTGTATAACCTCCATGACAGGGTAACAGCATGTTCTGCAGACTCGGCATCAACATCAGATGAGACCTTGAGAGTCAGCAACCTTCCTACCAACACGAGTGGTGGCCCCTCATGCTTTACCCTGGAACTGAGCATTGCACAGTAATAATGACACACAATGGACACTCTTCAATAAGGAATGCTTGAAGGTACTTGAAGAAACTTTTTTTGCTGCTTGCAAATGTGCAGGCCTCTTCTCCAACTTTCCAAGTTATCTGCCAAAATCAGAAAAGCTTTACAGACAAACTTTCTGATCAGCCTGATCAAGTGTATCTAAGTATTAAATAGCAGTCACATCACAAACTGACATTCACATGCAAAATCTGTTCTGTTTACTTCCCCCAGGCATTCTGTTTTGCTGGTGGTCAGTTGGCAACATCTAATTAGCTTATAATAAATAAGCAATAACTTGGTTGCTAATGGGATAATAACCTTACACAGTATATTAAGAAGATGTATTTGAACCACTGACATTGTTCTGTTGTGGAACAGTTTTCACTCTGACAGGAAGGAAGTTCTGTAAAACTGGTTCAACAAAGCTAATAAGCGACAATAGTTTCCTTTACTCTCCAGATCTCAGTCCCCTTAAAGGTCAACACTATCACGAGGGCTTGTTTTTGGTCAATGGCGCAAATTTGCTTGTCACCAAACTCTGCATGTAACCAGTGTGCAATTTGTAAAAATAACAGTGGGATGTCAAAAGCAGAGAGGAGGAAATTCTTCTCATCGGCCCCAGCAATTCGCACCCAGTGCACAGATGAATTTTGTGTCTTCGAGCGAATCCTCTGATTGCAGCAATTCCATTGGAATAAAGTAATTTTGCCACAACATACCCTCGTTCAAAATCCTGCTGTGAACACGTGCGATATAACACAGAAATAAAAACAAGAGAGCACGCCCCAAACCTGCTCTGCCTCACGTGAGACAACAAATCAATACTTATTTAGTGTTTTGTTATTGATTGTTTCCTTATTGCTTTCATACTTCATCCTCAGCTTAAACTGAAACAGAACTAATTATAAGAAAAACAGACGTGATCAACAGATTTGAGTTCAAGAATGAAATCAGTTTTCCGACTGAGAAATACTACACAACCCAGATCTGTGATTAAAAGGTGTGAAGAAGCACTTGACTCAAGCTTGTGTCAACAGATCTGATGTTTGTACAGCAGAGGTTTATTTCCACACTGTGCTATGAGTGAGTGATACTCGCCTGTTCTGCGATCAGAAGATACCAAACATGATATGGCTAACTGACTTTCAAATTGTCAGCAATGCTCCATCTCTCATCTGTCATCTAAACAAATCCCCTGCATTCTGTCGAACGCAAAAGGAAACAGAAATTTCAGTGTTTAAGGTATAAAAGACACAACAAGCCTTAGTTGTAGGTTGTAGCTCTGTTCTAATAAAGTTCAAGTAGTTTTCCTAACATAACAGTTTGTATTCGTCAATGATAAAATTCCTCTCGGCCACAGTAGTGGACTGAGGACAGAAAGGATTATCATAAATTATCTAACCAAACAAACAGTAAGTCTGACCATGTTCCTTTGAGATCATTTTGTCAAAGGCTGTTTACCCGCGTTATCAGCCACACTGATCTGATCTGTGTTTGTGCATTCTGATACACCCATGTCGGCCATGGTTTGGAGAGTAAACTCTGATATCGGCGTGCTCTTTGCCTCCAGGGCTCCTCATTGACTGAACTCTGCTATTCCTGATTCAGCACTGGTTTATTAGGTTGAGTGTGACTAAGCTGCAAATCTCATCAATACATTCCTTCAATATTTCACTCTGCATTAAGCAGTCATTAAACTGTTGTTTGGACTTAACATCTAACAGAATTTGTATTATAGGATTGTTGCTTTATCTAAATGCAGCCTGGAAGTGAAGAGGAATTCCTCGCTGAGGTATCTGAGCACTCCTCAGGCAGACATTTGGACTGTGCTACAGATAAAGAGCAGCTGTTTTACTACAGGATTATCTAGTGATACAGTAGTAGACAAGTATATTTACTTATATTACCTTAGGAATAACTTTTTGAATCTGCAATTTTTTAATGATCATTTCACAACATGAGCGATGTATCCACAGAGAATGTTCTTTTTTGTACTTTTTCATTGCATTTTTATACATACTTTCATTTGTTTTAATGAATAATTGGCTCAGAGAGACATTCTTGTAATTTAGAACTAAAAGAACGCAGAAAAAAAGTATAGTTTTAGTATACTTATTTGCTGCAGTTACAAATTGCACTGCTACACTGACTGAAGACTGAAAGTCATACATTGACTATGTTGGATGATGATGGATGATAGATGATTATGGAAGATGGTGATGGATGATGATGGATGGTGGTGATGGATGATGAAAGATGATGGCAAATGATAGATGACGATGAAGGATGATGATGGTTGATGGCAGACTAAAGATGATGATGGATGATACTTTTACTGATGATGATGACGAATGATGATAGCAGATGATAAATGATGATGATGGATGATAATGATGGATAATGATAGATGATTCAATTCAATTATACTCAAAATACTGTATTTGTCCCTGAAGGGCAATTCAAGGAGCAAGCAAGCACAAAAACACACACAGACAATTCATTTACATAAAAACTAATATGACAAACAGTATGTTAGAAGACATTCAGTACAATGGGAATAGGAAAAGGCCATAAGTGCAGGAGCATTTATCAGTTTATGCACAAGGTAAAATGAACATTGCTCCAGCAGATTACAGATCACCACATGAGCAGCGCCCCCCATACTCATGATGGCTGATTATGATGGATGATAGCGGATGATAGTAGATGATGATGGACGGCAATGGATGACGGATGATTACAGAAGATGGTGAATGATGATGGCAAATGATGGATGATGATGATGGATAATAGAAGATATGGATGATAATGGGTGGCAGATTATGGATCAAGGCAGATGATGGATGATGGTGGATGATAGCAGATGATGCAGGACGATGGATGACAATGGATCATGGTGGATGATGATGATGATGATGGATGATAATGGATGACAGCAGATGATGGATGAAAATGAATGATGGCGGATGATGATGGCAGATTATGGATGATGGTAGATGATGATGATAATGGATGATGGCAGACAATGAATGATAATGGATCATGGTGGATGATGACGATGATGATGATGGATGATAATGGCAGATGATGATGGATGATGGATGATGATGATGATAATGGATGATGGATGATGGCGGACAATGAATGATAATGGATCATGGTGGATGATAATGGATGACAGCAGATGATGGATGAAAATGAATGATGGCGGATGATGATGGCAGATTATGGATGATGGTAGATGATGATGATAATGGATGATGGCAGACAATGAATGATAATGGATCATGGTGGATGATGACGATGATGATGATGGATGATAATGGCAGATGATGATGGATGATGATGATGATGATAATGGATGATAGCAGATGATGACAGAATATGGATGATGGTAGATGATGGTGAATGATGATGGATGATAGTAGATGATGGATGATAATGAATGATGGATGATAATGGATGATGGATGATGGCGGACAATGAATGATAATGGATCATGGTGGATGATAATGGATGACAGCAGATGATGGATGAAAATGGATGATAGCAGATGATGGATGATAATGGATGACAGCAGATGATGGATGATAAGATGATGGATGAAAATGGATGACAGCAGATGATGGATGATAGCAGATGATGGCAGATCATGGATCATGGCGGATGATGATGGATGATGATAGTGAATGATGCTAAATGTTAGTAATAATTATTACAATAATTACTACCATTATCATCCTCCTATATTCTCTTGTACTTGTAAATACTAATGTACAATTGTAACCACAGGTTTAAATTTCAGGAGCCTTGAGCAGAGGGCTATGCAAAACAGGTTTAAGGTTTGGTGCTGTAACTTAACTTTAACCTCTATAGACAGGAGGAGTATTATATTTATGTATTATTATATCTTTGCCAGCTGCCTTGGGCTTTGAATTGGATAATACACAATAAGGTGCCCAAAAAACAAGTTTAATAAACATCTTTAATTAACTCAGGAGCACAGAGTTCGCACAGTTCCATTATTTATTTACTATTATGTACCTGCAATTCTTGAATTATGCAACTAGACACACCCTAAAGAGTAAGAGACTTCTGCTCAGCTAAAGTGCAAGAGATAAGGAAAACAGGCTAAGGTAAATAATTTTCAATTTGTAGAAGAACTATAAGCAAATATAGAAATTAGAGTGACTGTTTGCATAAAACAGTCACTCATAGGTACTCAAACCATATGCACAAACACTTAGAAACATAGTGCCAAACTTTGGTTTTAAAATATACTAATAAATTAATATATGATTTACTAATAGTTAAATAGTATAAGCATAACTGTCACATTAACGTTTGATTTGGACCAGGAAATTCACCCGAGTGTTAAATATGATAAAACTTGATAATTATGTAATGGCATTCTCTCCTTGGCAGACTTTGATTATAACATATCCAATTCCCTGACCTAAACATCATAGAAGGTCTGCCAATCGACGCCAAATAATCTCACACAAACAAGAATTGAAAGACTCTCAGCTGGCTACAAAAAGTGTTCACAAGCTGTGATACTTGCCAAAGGGAATGTTACCCAGTAGTGAGCACGCAGGGTACCCACATTTTTGCTTTGGGCCCATTTCCTGTTTTGTTATTTTGAAACTGTAAAAAATGAAGATAAAAAAGTTATCTTGCCTAAAATATTAAAGAAATGTGTGAAACTTTATGCTGGAAATCAGATCATGTTTTATTCACTTCGCTATTCACAGTAACTGAAATTTTGACCAGCTGTTATCAGCCATTAAGTTGTATTACTGCACCCTAAAAGCACTAAACAAAGCAGATGACTGCATTAAAACTACAGAAAACAAAACAAAAAGACATAAACCATAATAGGCTTAACAATCATAACCCTGAAAAATGGTTCATACAGTGGAAGAAAAATAAATAATGTAATCGCTGAATGTGTGTGACTCTGTGGGATCTGTAAGTTATGGCTGCCAGATGGTTGTGGAACTTTCTGTAAAATAATAAACATCTTGGTTTCGTTTTTTCTTTTCGTCCCATAGTTTGGAAATGAAAAATACTGATTGAAAAAGCTTCCAAAGCAAAACAACTGTGAAACTACAGTACACATGAAAATCAATACAAAAGGGACAGGCACAATAATCAAACGCATTTACAAGTTCGACCAGTGTTCTCACAGTCGCACCTTCCGAGCCAGAGCCTCGCAGCGGCGGCGACCTTTTAAGCCGTTTATGCCCGTGCATAGATATTGGCATTAACATCCTCCCGCGTAAATGAAAAGTGCTTGCTAAGCCAACAACTGTGCTCGGTGAACTGTGCACATTAGAGGTGAATTATATCATGCTGGATTACCCTTACCTTAATTTATCTGTGCCAGCTTTGTATCTGGAGACTCTGGCCATCAACAAGGGCAGGGAGACGGCGTCCAGCCAGCGCTTCTCGTACTTTGGTTCATTAGCTGAGGGCGAAGGGGGTGATGGAGCCTGCGTGGAATACATGAACAGTGCGATGAGCTTCCTCCTCCCCGGGTCCTTTTGATCATTGAGGACGTGGTCTGGATGCAACACTTGCACCATTGTCATGCACAAAGAATTCCTATCTTAAACCCGGGTTAATCAGCTGTACATTACATAAACTTCAAAATTAAGTGCTTTGACACAGAATTCATTTAAGGAGGGTGCAGGTACCTTTAACCTAATCAAAGTCCAGAGCTGCTGCACACACTCATAAACTCCCACTGCCTTTTCGCCACAGGCTTGTCTCACCTGAGCTGCTTTCCGTTTCCAATTCAATACATTAAATACAGCAGCACTTGTCATTTTTCTCCATGAGCCTAATTATCATATGTACTGTAATGAAGTATTTTAAAGTTTTCTTCTATTGTACACAGAGGCCTTCTTCCTTTATTTCTTTGCTGTTTTATGTAACAAAGTCCATCATTTGTTACTGGAGCAGCCGGCAGAGGAGTGACAGCTAGACTATATTTTCTACTTCTTCAGATATGAGTTGGCTCTGCATTAAATTGAATACATTTTTGCTGTAGACGTTTCAGATATTTCTTCAGTTTATATCACTTCAATTTTCTCATTTCAGTAAGTGGCTTCAGTGAAGGAACAGATCTCTGGTAACAGTGAAGAGGTTAAATTCAAAATAAATAACAGTTCTGATGCACATTCTTCATTTAAGTAAGATATTTTTTGCTCTACCACCTTGCATGGTAAGATGCCTTCTACACATTGTGGCTTTGCTGCTTGGAGTGCATCAACTGAGCTGTACAGCCACATCAACAAGTAAAAAAACAGTAAGCTATATTTCCACACTTCACACACACAAGTGGGCCCAGAGAAAATGGACCCAAAGTGGATAAAAACAGACTGACAGAAAATGCCTCTTGACATTCATTAATGACAAAATGAAACCAGTTTTTGATACAATCTCGACTGCAAGTGTTGTTGCGCTCTGAAGTCATGTTGGGGAAAAAATACACTTGCTGTTTAAATTGATGGATTACATTCATTCTGGCAGCAGTTTGTCTCTGTGAGCTCTTTTTAATGGATTCTTGAAAACAGTGAGCCTGCAGTATGAGCTTCTGACTGTGGCAAATACACTGGTACACTTAGGCTTTTCATAGGCGGTAATGAGCATTAGAAAAAAAGCTAAAATTGCAGCTTAAAGATGTCGGGCTTATAGCAATAATAAAGGTGTTAATGTGGCATGGAAACAGCTTTGTTTGTGAAAGCTGTGCACTGGGTTATGGGTACTTCCCGATGGTGCCAATACATATGGCGGCAAGCGGGACTCGACAAATGCCTTGAAGGCTTTATGTAACTGAAATAAAATTGATAAAATGATTGCTGTATAACAGCGAGGGATTCCTTACAAAGAATAAAGGCAAGGAAAACGTAACAACAATATAAGAAGCAATTCAAAATATTTTATATAAGAAATAAAAAGGCACTGATATGAGATGTACAATAAAGCCAATATAAAAAGACGCATAAATAGGATTTACAAGAATCGAAATAAAGCAAAACAGAGAACTAAAATAGGCTAAAAATAGAACCTCGACTTTTTAGAGAAGCAACTGAAAATAAGTGCCTGGACAAGTTTTTCTATATTCTGCTGAGACATAAGTCCTTTCATTCTTGATATATTCTTTCGGTGACTGTAGTAGGTGACAATTACCATTTTGTAATTGTCTTAATGTGGTTAAAAGTCCAAGACTACACCAAGATTCCTGACTTGATTTGTGGCATTAGCAACTGAAGCTGAGAACTGACTTTTAATCATTCTTTTTTCGGTCCAAAAACATCATTTCAGTTTAATCTTGGCACATCTAATCATTTTTTTGTTCTATACATTGTAGTGTTTGTACTGTATGGGGCCATAATGGTGATGTCATGATGACAAAACATTTTACTTATATATATATAATAATTTAATATTGTTGCTAATAATTGATTTAGAGTTTAATTCCTTCACCAGATTTTTCTGAAATTCTGGTGCACTTTCTCCTCCAGAGGGTTTGAAGGAATATTGGGAGCAGTCTGCAGTCTGGTTCTGGATGGTCAACTGCAGCAAAAAGCTGAAAACAACAGCATCTGATACCCTGTCATGTGTTGAACTAGATTGCAGCTACCTAATCTGGTGCCAGTTACCAACTAAAACTTGCAACAGTTTCCCAATTTGGGTTCAATCAATCAATCAATCAATCAATATCTATCTATCTATCTATCTGAGTATCAGACACACAACTATGAGACTTCAAATGTAACAATTATACACACACACACACAGGCAGAATCCCAAACATACAGGTCAGAATGTTAATTTAACAAAAATAAAAATAATAGGAACAGTGACAGAATTGAGGTAAATACTAAAACACAAAGTACATATCACTTGAATGTTTACCCAGCTAGTCAAAGTAGGACTGACCACAGCACAGGAAAAATAATGTAGTTTTTGAGCCCTCTACCAAAATTTGAGTTTGAAGAGCAATGGTTTTTAGCAATTTTTTGTTGAATCTACAAACAGTTAAATAACCTTCATCAACAGGTGGACGTGACATAAGGGACATGATAGAGTTTACAGAGTAGTAAGACTGGAGATGTAGGAAGGAAGTCAGTCCATTTAAAGCCTTGTAAGTCAGAAGAAGAATTCTGAAATCAGCCCTTGCTTGGATTGGTAGTCCATGCAAAGACACCAGGACAGCTGTTATACAATCAAACTTGAATCTTGTAAGGGCTCTACCAGCTTTGGCTGTTACAGAAATATAGATTTGTGTCATCGGCATAGCAATGCTAACTGTGTTGTGAGTGGCAGAATGTACAAGCAGAACAAAAATGGCTTTAGTATTGATCCCTGTGGAACACTATGGTTACTATATACAAAACTTTGTGTTCTGTTACTCCGATATGACAGGAACCAGGCAAGGTCCAGCCCCTCGACACCAATGAGGCTCCCAACACGTTCTAATATGGTTTCACGGTCCACAGTGTCAAAGGC
The DNA here is from genome assembly GCA_025331565.1 of Holacanthus passer. Lineage (NCBI taxonomy): Eukaryota > Metazoa > Chordata > Actinopteri > Pomacanthidae > Holacanthus > Holacanthus passer. The sequence goes on along the minus strand of JAFREQ010000018.1, from coordinate 1,593,142 downwards.
AACACTCATATCTGGTAATGGCAGGAGAGATGTAAGATAAGAATCTTTTGTAGGTTTTCATTCTGAACCCAGACTGAAACTCATTGAGAACTGTAACTAGACAGCTGGGCTGCAAGTTGGCTCGCAACCACCTTTTCTAACAGTTTTGTCATTAAAGCGAGATTTGAAATCCGTCTGTAATTGCTTAGAGTTTGAAGATAGAGGTAAGGTCTCTTCACTAAAGATTAACTACTGCTGTTTCAAAAGCAGCGGGTACAATACTAGAACTGAGAGATTTATTGATGATGCTGAGAAGGCAGCTTCCTCGCAGACTGAGCAGATCTTTTGTGATGTTCCCTCGAATGGAGTCTAGAGCACATGTGGTTGTTTTAGAACTTGTAACAATTATAGAAAACGCGCAAGCATATTTATACTCAAGCAATTATTCAATTCATTTGTTATTACTTTTGGTATCAAGTCAGAATTGTTGCGTCAGCACCAAAACATCAGACATGACACGTTTCAGATGCCTCTAAAATGGTTCAAAATTTTAAAGGTTTAATGAAGCCCCCTCTGAGACTGATGGCAGTGCATCAAAAAGCATTCATTCTGAAGGTCCTGAAGCACAATATGTCGACAAAAGCTTTGATAGCTGGAAAAGCACCACATTCAAATGCAAATCACGCTGCACTTAATGAAGAACAGATGCATTACACGTTATCTAATGAGTTACAATCTTAGGGATTAAATGAGTGAAGCTCTCACAACATCAAACAGTGAATCGCTCCTGCAGCTAAAGATTATCTGTCAGCGCGAAATCCCAAACCTCCTCCAAACAACAGCAAACAATCTGATGTAGCCTCTGTATCATTACACACACAGCACAGGTAGGTGTGCATTCATCTCAAAAGAACCAAATCACCTGCCTCTCCCTGAGTTCAAAGTGAATGAACATATTACCAGAGTATTAAAATAGCCTCCGGGCGGAATGTTGTCAAGAGCGAACAGCAGAGGAAAAAGTGCCTACCTTTGCAAAGTGAGTCGCACATCACTGCTGAACTACAACATGTCGCACGCAGACCCCTTGTCAGCTCCTCACCAGTAATTACTACACCTCGAAAGAAATGATCGTGCTTTGCTCCATTTATGTCACCCAAGAACAAAATGTTGTAGTTAACTCTTAAGTGGGGCTCTGCAGAGAGGTGGCGAGGTGGCAGGAAATGGAAAACTATCAGGCTGTCAGGGTGGATTACTCTGACAAAGCACCTGCTTCTACCCAGGAGCTGGGAAACAGTAACTAAAGCCACAGTGTTGTTCTTTGCATTAGTCCAACACTCCTTCATGGATACTGATATTTCTGAAGTGACAAGCTTAATTATCATAAAAAGCATGTAGATGAATCAGGGAGGTAAATGGTCCAGGATGCAATGACAGTTAATTTGGAATAAGATTCGTAATGTTAAACGTAAATATTAACTTGATGATGAAGAAGAGTTGAGGGATTGTGAAAGTCAATTAATTATCAAAGTCGATCATGCTTTGGGGGACATGAATGTGTGCGAAAAATCAAATCATTACACGGTGACACTACTGCAAATTGCAAATTTCCCCACTGTGGGACGAATAAAGGTTTATCTTATCTTATCTTATCTTACTGTCTGCCATCATCTTCAGGTGAGAATGCAAAGCAAACAAGAGGCCCTTCACTAATGAAAGACGTATGTTGAGTGAGCTTGTACCACAATTATCTATGGAGATTGCGGACTTAATGACCATTTTAGCCCCATTAAGATTTCTAAGATAATTACGTTTGGTTTTTAACCTGGTCTCAGATTTTTTCAGCAAGAAGTACAGAGTTCATACTATTTGAAATTTTTAGTGATATAGGATGACAACTGTGGCTCAGGAGGAAGAGCGGTTGTCCACTAATTAGAAGATTGGTGGTTTGATCCCTGGCCCCTGCAGTCTACATGCTGAATGAAAATGAAACAGTGCGCTCTGATTTATTGTACCGAATCCTGACTAAACTGCAGGGCAGACTTTAAGAATTTTAAATGCAAAATCATATATCATATATAATCAGAGTGTGAGTTTTCATATTCATTAATGCTGCACTGCAACACAAAGGAAATCCTGTAAATGACGTTCAGCTATTCAGAGACGAAGGGCACTGGAGAGAGAGGCTGAAATAAAGAGGAAGAAAGGAACGGCTTCATTTGAAAAATAGTTTCTACAAGTGTGAAATCACATGAGGTAATCACATTAATATAAGCATTTCACTCACTGTTTAATTGGCAAGACATGCTGTGATATTATATTTCACTTTATATACGGGATTTCATCTGTAAGTAGAGTTTCATAAATCTTCCGAGGCACATTTAATCATCCTGTTAATGAAAACATTATGTAGATTTAAATGGATCCTACTGTCTCTGAACATTTGGAAATGTTAATGAGTTGGCTAATTTCATTGTTATTAAAGCAAAAGTTTTCTTGAACTTTATTCACATGTTGAGTAATAAAGTTGTAAAAATCTTGTATAGTAAACACTAAAATTTGGTGTCAGTTATGATTGAAAACCAAAACATTAAGCATAAATTTCAATTTGGCTTCGATGTCTGGCCTCAATCTAGATTCAATACTTCTATCTGACAAAATTTTAACGATGATTTAATCACAATTTACCATCTGGGTAGCCTCCATCTTCATAAATATTTGTACAAAATTTCATGTAAAATCCGACCAGTAGTTGTTTAAATCTTTTATTTTACACTGCCATCCTAAAATAGTGTATGCACAGGGCATTAGTATTAATATCAATGACTCACGCTGGGTACAAACACAAAAAAAGTTTGACAGAAGGAAGCAGAAAAGGTGGAAGGAAGGAACATGCTGTGTATTTCCAATCAAAGCCATTAGCTAAATTATTATTCAGATTTTGATTGCAAGTATGTTGTGGGTGTTTATCTGGTTCAGGTAATTACTAGGTGATCCGTGTAAGAATGAACAAATTAAACTGTATTATTGGGCTACGCATTGTAACATCACACCATTATTACGGGAGGTAAAAGTAATTGGGGTGCTCATTTCTGCCGTGCAGCATCGTAGGAGTTCTGTGATGAGGCATGGTGGAATAAACTGTCTCTCAACTTCCCTCCCTTATTTTGACTACTTTTCCTGCATTTCCAGAATGAGTTTCGACACCGCCCGCCCCCCCAGGTGAATTCAGCTCGTGGATCCGGCGGTTTAACGCACAGGTATATAGGACGATATGAACCTCAGAAAAAGCAATGTCTCTTCTGTCAAGAAAATGGGAGCATCACGCACCTCACCCCACTGTGCCCCTTGTGGCTGCGCTGCGTTCAGGGTTTATTGGGTCTTGCTGTCAGTGGAGAAATTGCTGTCTCTTACTCTCGCTGCCATTTCTCCCTGTGTGACTGTTGAGCATTAATGAAAAAGTTTAGAAAGGAGTCCTTCCTCAGTTTATTCAGTCAGCATTTACCGCTAATGATTCAGACTCTTTAAAAAAATTATCCCATTTAAATGAAATGTGCTGAACATATCTCATTTGTGTTAACGTTTGGCCTTGTGAAAGGACGGAATAGAGCCAGGAAATGCAAGGAGCATTGCTAATACTGTAGCTCTTTATGACTGTTAAAATGTCTCAGGTTGCTTTGCTCCTTTCGTTAAGTGGTTGTTGTGCACATCATCAAGGTTATGTTGGTTAAGAAAATAAAGTGAAAAACATCCCCAACCCCAGCCTTGGACCTTGCAGGTATCATGCAATGTTTATGTAAAATGGAAAGATTTTGCACACAGGAGGTCTAAAGTTCAGTCAACAGGAATATTTCAGCTTCGGTAGTTTTCTCTTTGTTAGGTAGTGAGTTACCTGGCAAGTGAGTATTTGAACGACTGGGTTTTAATTTGCAGACATCCTCTCAGCCTGCTGCGCACTGAATGGTTCACATAGCATTCTTTCTGTTTTCTATGAGTGCAACTAGTAACTCCCATAACAAGGATCTTTAAAAGGACATTGGCATTTTAATGACAAAAATTTCTGTAAATAAAAAAAAAAGTCATCAGAAAATTGCACGGCAAACTATGAAAGGCAGATTATGAAAGCAGTATTAACTGTTTTTTTGGCTACTCTGGGGCATTCGAAAAAGCATACAACATTAACATTATTACTTACATGTCTTCTTATAAAGGTGATATGCCAGGCATGTTAGCAAACATTCAGCAGACAAGGAGCTAAATCAGCATTCATGTGGAGCCATTTCATAATACAAGTCCAATATTCACTCTTCTTTTATCTCTGTTTTGGTCTCCGCCAACGACTAGATGTCTGACTAGCAGCTAAATGCTTCACTACATTCGCCAACTATTTTGCTGACAGGTATAGTGCACAGTGGGGTTGAGCCTAAAGCGCCTTGTGGAGCTAGTTCACAGTGGGTTTGTTACTACAAGTGACTCCTTACACAAGCTCCATTGTTTGTCTGAAAAAAAAAAAAAACTTATTAGTGCAGCTTTAACTGTGTCTAACAATTTCTAATTTGTAAGACTAATCATAAAAACAGCTGAGCAAAATTCGCAGATTATAACCTTTGTTCAAATTGAGAGTCAACAGCAGACGAAAGAAATTAGATTCACCCAGTTCAGCTCTTTAACTGAACAGAATGTGCAAGAGTTGTGTAGTACATCTGAGGTCATTTACTATTCCAACCCTCGCTCAACCTCTTTCCATTACAGACTATTTCACACGATGCAGAGTTGCTTAATGGCATGCAATGTCATTTTTTTCTTTTGAGGGAAAAAATAAATAAAGTTATGGGTTGCCCTACTTTCCTGCAAATCTCTATCTGGAGGTTTTCTATCATTATACTCTGAACATTAAAAGTACGTTCACGGCTTACAGTGAAACACTGAAAAAAACCCAAAACACGAGCAATTACACTAAGAATAAAAACAACCACTCACATAATAATAACTAACTGGAGGCCAGCTCTTTGCTATTTTGTGTTTTTGCACTGCTTAAATGTTATTTCTGGGATGAGGAAACCGCCTGGCTAATTGTGTTTGTAAGCCACCTCGTCTTCAACTAGAGAATTAAAGGTAAAGATCCCTGCTAGAGCCAGCTCACTCATTATGTCGCACTGAGTCATATTTGTTTTAGGTATGCATGTGTCATAGGGCCTAATTTTTTTCCCTCAGATAAACCAAGTGCACAATCTGGGAATTGAAAGAAATGCAGACCATGTGAAGGCCCAGCGCACAGGGGATGTTTTGCCTCCTCCAGCTCCTGCTAGGGATTTAAATGGAAACACTTTAAATCTAGATTATCTATGAAAGGTTAAAGTGGCCACCTGCTGTCCCTCACGCGTCCTCTGAATAATTCATGCAAAGTGACGCGCAAGAGATGCAGTCTCACGGCTAATCTTTCATTATAGATTAACATATTAATATGCAATTTTCTCAAGACTTGCCATTAAAACGATAATATATTGGCTTTGGGGGGAAAAAAATTAAACATTTGCATTTTTCCCACTCCTCCACATTCACAGTAAGTTAACGTTTGGCCAGAAGAGATCTGCAGCGATGTCAAGCCCAATTTGCTTCATATTTTCTGCAGCTTGAGCAACACAGTTGTACCTACATACTAATAGATATTTATTTGGTCATTATGAGTCCTAACTGAGCCATTCTTCACAAGGGCACAGCAATATGGAGCTTTCGCCATATGTTTTTAGAAGCCAGTGCTGAATTTGTCCTGTTGATACAGGGGATGGACCAACTATCACACTGTGCTTCGGTAAGACTGATTGGTAAAATTCCTCTGTGGAATCAGCTGCTACTACAGTGAAACTACTCCCACCCATCATCCCAGCAGTATACACTATAATCTCAGCCATCACCGCTCGAAGATCAAGTAAGCTCAAGGAGCCGAAAACAGCATTTTGGGACAACATGGAAGAAAATGAATTACTTTGACTGTTTTTCCTTTTGACCCTGAGAAATCGCAGCCACCGATTGAACTGTTGTGTGGTTTTACGGGAGATTAAACTGGCATTTGTGTTGCTTTATTGCTACTGTGTGCAGAGATCATGTGGCTGCAGTTGTGAGATGAGAATCAACAAATGCGGTGGAATTCCCTATTTTCACAATTTAATAATCAATGCAGCTAATTCACTTTTCCTTTAAATAATGTATACATGTATAATGTATAAATGAATGATGATTTTATAAAAGAGGAAGAAATAGATGAAATGTCATAATATCATTAAGAATATATTTTTCCAATATCAATATGCTATTATGTGTCATAGAAAAAATCTGGTTTATAAATGGAATGAACCATGTTCCACTGCATTACGTCGCATAAAACTCTTCAGGCATCAACAAAACCTTCAACAATTTAGTTTCTAATTGCATAATGTTTGTGATCATTAACTTGGGCCACAAACTAAAAACATAAATGACATGATATAGTCTTATTATGAATAAAAAAAAACATGGCCACTTTTAAAAGACCTTATGTGTAAAGAAATACATCAACAAAACTTTGCAGATTTTCTACACTTGTTTCCATGTATAAGTCAAAAAGGGAGCTTTACAGCATCCACGAAACCTGCCAAAATTCTCTGTAGCAGCATAGCTAACACCCTAGTTTACTTACATCACCCTCTGACCTATTTAGAAATCAGTGGAGGGTGGAAGAACAACAGGGATAGTTTGCCTCAGATAACTTTAATTTTCCTTCCCTCTGCCAGGGGGGCCGGCTCCGCAGCAGTCGGCTATCAGGGATGGGGCCCACATTCTGGACAGCCGAAACACCGTCCTCGCATATATGCATAGAGGATGCTGTGGATTACTTCACATTTAATAACATGTCAAAGTCAAAGCGGATTTGTATGAGCCACAGTCCACAAAGAGCGGCAGAGGCTCAGGCTGGAGCTGATAGCGCCGCTGCTGTCCGGCTGGTGCGCCCTGCTGAGGTAGCCAGAACGATAAAAGGAGAGAGTCTCTGTAGCCAATGAATAGAGTTGATTGCTGGTACTTCTGCTGTCCTCCGATGCTAAGTGAAATTTAGTATGCACTAATGCAGCCAGGTTCATTGTAAACTGCTGGTTTATATCTGATCCCGCTGCTGACGTCAATGCAAAGACAGGGTGGGTGTGTGTGTGTGTGACGACAGGTGCTTGAGACTTTGTTCGGTAATAAAGCACAAAAACGATGAATGTTTAATGAACAAGAGGACGGCTGAGGTAAATAGCTCTGTAATCTAAAGCTGTGTTTACACATTGCAAGCAACGTACAGGAAGAATGAGTCATGTTTTTTGTCCTTAAAAGGTCCGACACATGCTCCATCAGTTGTTACTAGAAAATGAAATCAGAAGCTCATTATGTATTTCTTACCGAAAAGTCAAATACTCAACAAAGCTCACTCCCTTTCCTGAATGTAGGCTTACAAATCATCTAGGAAGTTAACAAAACACAACAGGTGATTCATTAAACTATGGAGGAACTGGGAGGCCGAACACTTCCCTCCATCCCAAACCAGACTGTCCACTGAACTCACTGACAAATTCAACTTCCATCTCCCGATAAAACAGTAAACAAGCCCCAAAATGTCAAAGCACTGGAATGTTACTGGGTTTAATAAGTGTAATGTAATGACTTAATTTCAAATTGTACATCCTCACATCAATTTTTACTGGACAAAATAATCACATTACTACAACTCATTGTAAAGTATAAACTTTCATAGCAGACATTGTGACTTGTCTCAGGACCCTGAAACCAGCTCACCTAAATGGAATGCAGCCATTTTAAATGATATCAAATACACCTGTGCTGTTAGATTTGTTGCACCTGAAAGGGCGGGTCAACTCACATCTTTATCGTGTTTATCAATACATGGACTTCTGCGATCTCACATAACTCACAGCACCAGCCCACCCCACGTTACCCACCTAGGGGTATGACTCTGGGCAGGGTTTTCACCATTTCATATTGTCAATATTTCCTCATAAACGATTGCACTACTGAAATGAAAATAAGAATCTGGCACATTTATCTAATTTGTCTACCACTATGTGTGATGCAGATCCAGGTCCAGATGCATATAAACACTTCTATACAAATTTAGATGACTATGCAGCCTTGGCTGGCGTACCAGCTGCTAAGCACTCTTAGTTAGAAGAGCCAGATGGGGAAGGTGGCCCATTCACCTGAGCACAAATAAAGAGCTCATACATCAGTGTTTGTGTTGTCTTGTATCTTTATGGTCATTGTAAAGATTTGATAAGGAGCTTATTTAGCAGTGCAGTAAACACACATACTCCCAAAGCCAGGCGAGTCTGACACACATGAAGGCACTGCATGACAGGCTCTTTGAGCAAGGGGACAATTTGTCAATACGAATGGCACTGACAGTCTTAATGGACTGCTAATGGACTTAATGCACCACCAGTATAGACTGCACATCTATAAAATTACAAGTCAAATACGTTTTTGTGAACACAGCATAATGTGGGGTCATGTCTAAAGATCCTGCTACTATATACAGTACGATTTTCAAAATGTAGATGATGATGTTATCTTTAAGTGCCAATTTAGCCATCATCACATATACACACGCTGGTAATACAAAGTGAAGGGGCTACTTTAAAAGGACTGCAGACTCAAAAGTGTATTTATTTAACTTTCAAGTGAACCCGTAGGTCAAGATACTTGGGTAACATATTATTTAGAAGGTGGTAATTACAGTAATGAATAAGCCCCTCAGATAAAAATGCTTATATATAAACACTGCACATTTTCTACATATTTTTAAACCTTTACCAACTTAATCTGCGGGAATGAAATAAAATCTGAAAGCAACAGTTACTTGTGAAATCAAAAAGATCTTGGTACTGATTGGAAGACAAAGCAAACATAATCCAATCAGTATAATATCAAATCAAATATATAAATAGATATTTCTTACTGTGTTGTTTCCGTTCCCATTTAAGTGTAAGCCGCTGTCAAAGAGTGGAGAGGAGACCCGGCTGTGGTCAGTGGACGGCCCAGGAGAACCTGAGAAAAGGAAGGAGAAGAATCACTGTTAAACATTCAGTCCAGCTTCATCTTATGTCTATCATTGATTCATTCCTTGCACCTGAACCCCCAAAACACAATGTTCACAGCATTAAATTTTAAGGTTCATTATCGAATTCATCCTGCTGCCCTGCACACTAAACCGACCAGAGCTCTGTAGGCTGCGGACAGCATCCAAAAGAGACAAATGCTGCTCTTTGATATGATATTAGCTTGGCGTTAGAGGACCTGCCTTCTGATCTGGTCACGCTCAGTAAAACGGCCGGGGGCCTTTCCTGCTTGTCATTTGCGCCACTGTAAATAAAGGGACGGCTTAAACCTTTACGTTCTCGGGCAACTAAACACGACTCATCTGCCAAACACCCTACAGCGAAACCTGAGCGTCTCTGCACAGATGCCCTCCCAGGAATGTTAAGGTACTCGCCGGATGAAGGCTGGATTTCTCACAGCTCTCGGTTTGAATTTGTGAGAATGTGGTCGTTTATCAGCCGAGCTATAAATATTCATGCCGTCTATTAGCATTAATTATTTTTCTACATCTGTGTGCTCTTCATAATTAGGTAAATTGCAAATTGTGCAAAATGATCATTACGTGGCTTCACTAACTTTTTAGCTTCCAGCTAATTCGTAAGACAACAATTATCGGCGGCTCAGCAGTCTGGATGTTTGTATCTAACGCACAAGCCCCAGATGTAATGGCGAGTTCCCACTCTCCCTCATTTGCCGTCACATCTGTTTTGGCTGTGTTGACTACAAGTTTAAAGGAACAGTTCGACCTTTTGTGAGATTCACAGATAAATGACCAGATTGATACCACTGTCATGTCTATCTGATATGAAACAGACTTGAAGCTGTGAGAAACAAACTCTGTCCAAAGGTTAAAAATCCACCTACCAGCGCCTGTAGAGCTCCCCCACTTTGATCTTTATAGTAAGCTAACGTCTCCTGGCAGTACAGACAACTCTCAAACATCTCAACCTAAGGTCCACTTACCAGCTTTTTCCAAAGCTTTCAATGGCATCTTACAGTCTTCCTCACAAGGAAAACACTGAGTGATGGAGTTGAAAGCTCTGGAAAAAGCTAGTAAGTTGAGAGAGTTTTTGTTGAAAAATAAGAATACCTATTAACTGATGAGATCATGCTGTGCACACCTGAAGGGTCTGAACACCTTTTTCTCAATCAGTTTCTTTCAGTGAGCTGTGGGTTTCTTACAGTGAGAAAAAGGTGATGTCAGGTACTTCTGAGCACTATTCAATTAAGCAATATTTGAATATAAATCTGATGACATTTGTTTATGTTTAAAGGCCACTGCAACTAACCATTTTTTTAATAATGAAATAGTCTACAATTTTTTTTAATTAATAATTAGACCTACAACACTGTAAAAATCCATCCTATCAGTTTCTTTGACCCAAGCCAATTTCATCACGTCTTGTTTTGTCCAACCAACATCCCAAAATTTTCAGTGATAAGACATGAAAAAGCAGCAATCGATCACATTTGAAAAGCTAAAACCATCACGTGTTTGGCAGTTGCTTGAAAAATGACAATGAACAGTTTATCAAAATTGTTGCAGATTAATTTGCAACTAATTGAATTACTTGCGGCTCTACAATCAAATCTGATCAAACCACACCCACAGTCCTGAGAAAACTTATAAACTTATAATACATAGATGATAAGTAATTCCAAATTTTACTTTCATTGTTGAATATTTGATCGTGAATACTGAAGCTTAGAAAGAAATACAAAAAAATTTTAGAACAAGTTTCGGAGGGCTTTAAATTTTCTATGTTGAGGGTAAATAACTGACTAATTTGCAACGCGTCATCATACATGGCTGTGCTAAAGCAACACATCATGGAACTGCGTTACTAGGTATAGTTTTCTCCAACATGTTACCTGCTCCTTTGGACGTTCACTGAACATTTCATATCTGCAGTGAGGCAGTGCCCCCTATTGACATTACACTGCAAAACATGCTATGCTGCGGCACAAGTGCAGCCATGGTGAAGTGCAGCTTTCTTGTTGTAAGGTGGAACCTTTTAAAGTGCTACCACTTATTGATTGATAATTGATTGATTGATTATAAACTCAGATTTCTGAAGCTATATCAGGTAAACAACCAACTCCAATGTTCAGTATTTAATCACTCAGTCATTCACTCCTTTATTTAATATAAAAAAGACAAACTACTTTAAAACTTAATATAAAACACTGCTTCATAAAATTGCTAAACTTTCCTAAATTTATAATTTACTTTTTGTCTTTAGAGCTACTTCAGGTTCTCATTTTCACGCTCGCTATCATCCCCTTTTACCGGCTCCACATGGATGATTTTTAGCGTCTGTGTTTTCATCTCTTCAAGCTGCTGAAGGTAAGTACAGGAGCAGGGGATTGCAGCTCTGGGTGTTTCTGACATTACTGCCTCAGGCCACTGAGCATGACAATCTATTACTTTGAAATAAATGCTCATCTATTGAACGGCTTTAAAGCGTCAAAGTGGGCAAAAAGGCAATCTCCCATAAATGTGGTTTATTCCTTTATTGCCAAAAATGCTCAGTGAAATGAAGTTTATTGTGAGCTTGCATGGCATCCAAACCACAGGCCTCTTACCTAGCGGCAGTTTTAGAAATGATGGAACTTCTCGCAGGTACCGAACGGTGATGGTGACCTCATCTCCTGCAGTGCGCAAGAGGTGAACCTGACAGGAGCGAGAGAGGGAGAGAGAGATTGAGATTGAGATAGACAGCGAGAGAGCGAGAGAGATTGTGAGCGATGCAGCCAGATAAAATTTAATCTCACATAAATGAAACAAGCCACATTCATGTCAAGCTGTACACAGTCTGAGCAAACAAAACGTAACAGGCGATGAGTGAAGAATATGTAATCATGAGTTAAAGCCTGACAGAAGTGGCTTCACTTAAATCATGAAAGCCAGAACTTGACGTTTCTCTCATGACAAGGCTGCGGCAAAGTGACAGCTGACGCCACAAAGTAATTACACTCTGAATGTCTGATTATCTGATGTCTAAGTGATATAAAATATGTCCTCAAAGATGTCAAGTCATAGTTTCAAAGAGACATTTGAGTAAGGATAGATTTAAAGGATAAAATGAGATCTGTTCGTCTCCCATGCATCTCGGAGAAGAGAGAAAATAAAAGAGTAAATAAGTTGACTGTGACATCTAACATGCAAGGTCACTTCTATGTATCCTTAATGCACATCCGCTATCAGATCCTTCACTATCCTCTCCAACATTGTGCGGTAGCCCTTGTTACTTTAGCCTAAGCATCTGTCAGCGCTGCGAGTGTGACAGCCTGCCATTAAAAGCTCTGGAAAACTGTTCTGAAGAGAAACTGCTCATTATGTGTTTTGACGCTCTGGAGGTGAATACAGTGAACAGCTGTTTGGGGCTGCACAAGGAGAAAGAGATGACAGACATGGGAAGCGTGTGTGTGCTTGTGTGTGTGTGTGCGTGTGTGTGTGGGAGATATGGGGGATGGTGGCGGAGAGTAACGAAAATATTTAACAAGGAGAGAAGCTAAATTGTGTAAAAACGCTGGCAAATATTAGCGCCCTCGATTCCTGTGCGGCCTTTGATACCGATCTGCTGCTTTTCAATCTTTTCAATTTGTCACAGCTTAAACCAGCTTCCTGCCAACATGACTACTCATATTGTTGAGGTGCACCTCTGTGTTGATAGCCACTGGGATTTGGTGTTAAACCTGGGAGAAGGAAGGGAACAGCAATGGATAGATGGAGCAGGGTATTGGTTTTTTAGTTAAGAGTTAATTACGAATATACTTACAACTTCCTCATGAGTGCACGGCTCTACGTTTATGCCATTGACCTAAAGAAACCAACAGAGAGAGTGGAAAAGCAAATAAGTAAAGTGAAAAGTGAAGTGCAGAAAGTGTGTAATTTAGCAACTCTATGCTCATTTTGCTGCAGGCGCAGGACCAGAGGGCCAGAGGGCCAGAGGGATATGATTGGCAACCCCTGGTATCCCTAACAGAGTCAGACGCTTGACAGGCCAACTGGGTGCAGGCCCAGGAGTCCTGCACCGAACATCTGCATGAAGTGACTTAACATTTCCTGTTGAGAGACAATCAAATGATCACAAAGAGGCACAAAACACAACCACAAAAAGATGCTAAATGACCACAAAGAGATATGCAACAACTACAAACAAACAAACAAAAATGCCATACCAAAAGAGAGGCAAAACAACCAGAAAGAGACAAAAAACGGCCACATCAGAGACACAAAACGGCAACAAAGAGACGAAAATGACCAAAGCTGTGCAAAACAACTGCAAACAGACACAAAGCCATCTTAAAGAAATTCAAAAGGACCTCAAAGAAATATGAAACAATCACAAAGAGACACAAAATGACCACGAAAAGATGAGGAACAACCACAAAGAGTCTGGGTGTCTACGCAGGCAGGGTGGGGCTTTTACATGTCTGTGTCCAGGGGCCCATCATCTCATAAATCTATCCATGGCTGTAGACTACAGCAGCTACTTATTGATATTATTCCATATTAGAATAGAAAGCTCCTAAACCCAGCTCTGGTTTGCTGCATCTCCTTCCATAGCTTATAGTATGTAAATAAATGCAATATTGTGCAGTGTGACAAGTCATCGCAATGTAATTGCAAATAAATGTGAAACAGTGGTGATCCAAAGGTGGAAGCAATAGCAAGTCAATTCATAATATAATTCATAATAACTTCCAATATGAATGTTAATATTGCTTGGCTGTCCAATGAATCTACTTGATATTCTAGATAAACAGCACATCCAATAAACCTGCCAGACAGATTCAAATTAACTTTTTAAAAGATTAAACGAATATCATTACTAAATACGACACACTTTTGAGCGTTGATGATTATTTTAATGAACAGAAACTATTATGTGTTGGTAACCTTACGATTAATCTATCACAGAATCTGACAATGAACTATTTGTGTAGTTAAATCAAAACTGTGTGTCACGATTCAGTAAGAATATATTTGACCTCAATATTAACCCTTAAAAAGAGCTGAGAGGCATTAAAAGACTCATTTGATTAAAATGATGCAGTCCAAATTTAAAAAAATATTCTCTTCTCATTTCCTAAATGAAATTACATTCCGTCAAAACAGAAGAGGGAGGAAAATTAAGATGCAACAAGTTACCGCTCTTGGCAGTGACCCGAATCAACCCTGAAGCAAATAAGTCATGAACTGATGTACCAACCTGCAACACAGCGTCCCCGACGAATAGCTTCCCCGTCTGATCGGCTGCAGGCGTCAATTGTCAAGTGTCAGAGGTTAATGAAAACATTAGAAAATAATTGCTCATTTCATACATGGTAATGTGGTGGAAATAGCAATCAGTGTCTCCGTCTGACTAATCTCTCGCAACATCCTACAGCTCGGAGAAAGAACACAGGAAAGCATGAAATTTGAAACTAATCAGGATATAAACTCATTTGCAGCGGCACGGGGGGAAACAATGAAAGCTCTGTTGTAAAAAGATTTGTAAAGCTCTGTGAAAAGGGCTCTTAACGTCTCTGGGAATATGAAGACATGACTACCTCGTATGAAAAAGGGCATTAGGGGGGATGTGGGCAAAGACAAATTACAGGGAAATGATTCAGTCACATGACGCTCTGATCATCCTAACAGGACACTGTTGGGTCATTAGTTCTAACAATTTAACCAACACACATGGCTTCCATCTCGCTAACAGCAGGCTCATATTACTCTCCCAATCTGGCCACTGTTTACTCACAGGGTTTCTCCTTACACAGAAAATATAATGCACATACACAACATTTATTGTGATTAGTTGTAAAGATTACAACTTTTCTTTTTCTTCTCTTGTGTTTTAGAGCAAACTATGTTTCCCCCGTTACCTAAACATCTTATTTTTACTTATTGAATAGTAGGTGTACATAATAAGAAATAGCCCAAACAATGAAATTGATTTTAAAGGAATATGTCAACATTTTGAGGAAAAAAAATGTTATTTGCTTCTTTTTCTGAGAGAAGAGGGGATCGATACCAATCTGATGCAATGGAGCTGGAATCATGACAGGCTCAACCTATATTAGCATAAAGACTGGAAACACACACTCACAGAAGTTTTTTGTTTGTTTGTTTTTTGTTTTTTAAGTGTTTCCAATGATGCCAAATATTTCTTGGGCTGAATTTTGGGCAAATGTCAACAAAATGATGCACAACTTTTACAATATCTCCATTTGATGGGAAAAAAAAAACAACCAAAAACCTGGCTTGGTTCTAAATATTTCATTCACTTCACATGTATGAGATCCTGTTACACAATGTGGAATAAGTTGGTAACCTTAAAACTGCTTAAGGGGAAATAAAATGTGAATATTCAGTGTTTTTTACAAAGACACATGGAGTAACTGAGTCAGTGTTACGGGTGCCGGTGGGGATATTTTTGAAAGCAAGGCCGAGATTCCCCATGTTTCCTGACTTTATGCTAAGCTAGGCTAAACACCTCCTGAATGTAGCTCTATATTAAAGTGGCAGTTGCATGATGTCTTCTGTAGCTCTAGAAGATTTCTAAAGTCTGAGAAAATAACACTGATGATTATTGTTGTTATTTAGGGTTTGAAGACTGCAGATTTATAACAGAAAATCTGTGTTACAAAGTGGGTTTGAAAGACATGAGCAGGCTCTGCTACTTCGATTTTTACTCTTCTTTTTATAATTCTCTAGCTTTCTCATCTTTGAGAAAATGCAAATATAAATCACTGGAGAACCATTTTAACGATCAGACATGAGATTAATATCAAACGTTCATCTTACCTTCATGGGAGGAATGCAAAATTGCATGTTAAAAGTTTGAACTATTCCTCTCTTGCAAATTGAAAAGGAATTCCTTTGCTCATCTGACAGTTTTTCTCTTTGATTTATCTTTGATTGAGACCTAATATAACCTAATACTTCTACAGGAAATGAAATGAATGATGCTCTCAAAATACTCTAAATTTCATTGTGAACTTAAATGTCACCTGTAACGTATCCAGTGTCTCTAACTTCATTGACATTTCTAAAATCAGCTTAATTGATGACATTTACCCATGCATTGAAAACCATTTCCAAATTCATACTGCAGTGGCGAGATAAAATACTTTCTTACCTACTTGATCTTTGAAAATCTTTGAAATAACCACAGGCACGTTGTGCTCTGCTCCTCCCTGAAAGCATAAGAGAAAGATGAGAATGAACAGTGTTGAGATTCACTAGTGAAATATGCTGCCAAGACTGCTTTCTCAGACAAACAGTCAACTCTGCAGCCCACAGACTTTTCATTCCCACTTAAGTTTCTCCATAATCAAAACTTATCTGCTTACTTTGATGCTTAAGCCCAGACCGCCAGTCGCCTGTCTTCGCAGTACAACAGTTCTGTGCTTTAGAAAGTGGGAGTTTTCTTATTGGCAAAAAGATATTGTGAACATCGAAACAGCATTCTGAAGTTATGTGGTATGAATTACAATGCAAGTCTCGAGCCCTCTGGTGCACTTACATTTGCTTGGGATTCGCTTCCACTTGTGCAAACCACATCCAGCTTCTGTATGGTTAATACCTCTTTGGTCAATTTCAGGCAGACATCATAGGTATTGTTGGTCTCCTCATTGTACAGCAAAGCAATTCCAGATTTTGTCTGTTGGAATTGAGAAGAGCATTGACATTTTGCCAAGCAGAGCAATTATGTACACAATGAACATTTTAATCCGCTTTTCTCAATGTGTCATTTGTGTACCCCATTCTACTGGTCTAGTTTTGGGTTAATTGGTTTTGCCTGACGTTGTGAAAGCGTGAACCTTTGTGCGATAGAAAGAAAGGATTGCGTGCTTTGAATTTTGTATCTGTACCTTACAAAAAAAAGGGATACACAAAAGTTGAGGAAATTGCACCAGACAGTCTGACTTTGAAGACGACAACAGCTAACTGAGATAAAAGAGCACAGCACAGACGTCACATTTTACCCTATGACTATCTCTGTGTAGGTGAGTAGATTCCACAATCACCTGTAAGCATAACACAGTGCAGTTTAATCCCACCCTGAAATTTAATGCATGCTTCTCTGATCTTTCGCTGCTCAGTCACTATCTGCAAACACCGAAAGCCAAACAACCAAACCCCCGAGCAGCTCTGAAGAATTAGAAATAGCCTCCATGCTTTTGTCTAGAGATTAAGTGAATGATCGCCGGATGGAGTTTTTTTTCCCAAGTTCTACAAGGCTATTAGTCACATTTCAGATAACATATCTCAGGGGTTCCCAAACTTTTTTTGTCTGACGCACACCACACCTCCATCAGATTAGCTGCAGTATCTCTTCAACGAAGCAACATGTCATCATCCAAATGTGTTCTTCTGAACTGAATTTAAACTTTTTTAACTGCTTTATTCTGGAGGTTCAAATTTTTTGATGAAGTTCACCAATTAACTGCAAATGGTTTGATCTGAGTGATGTGTAGAGCTTTAAGGTTAACTTGTCCTGCCAAAGTTTGCATCCATCCAATTACCACTTGGAGTGGCAAAAGCAGGATGTTTCAATAATTTGTTTGCTCCTTTTAGCGATCCATTTTCACTTTGCTGACTTCCTAGCTACTTTTCACACACACTGAGTCGCAGCATGTGGTTGTTGCAGCTGTTAGATCATCCTCAGGTCAGCTCGTCCCGTAAAGTCAGCCTTTGATAGCTGATAGTTAATTGGTTCTTGTGTGTGTAAATATAATTAGAATGATCCTCATGCCAATTTGTAAACCTGTTGATGAATGGCTCTAGGGAAGGCAATGTCGGTCATTTTGTTGGTACACCACTTTGGTCCAGACTGAAATATCTGTTAACTATTGGATGAATAACCATAACATTTTTGACAGGCATTCATGTTCCCAAGAGGATGGAGCCTAATGATGATCCCTTGACTTTTCTCCTAGTGTCACCATGAGGTTTTAGTTTTAGTGAACTGTCTCAACAACTGGACAGATTGCCATGCAAATTTGCTACAGACATTCATGTCCGCCCCTCTGAAATTCTAACAACTGGTGAGTTTTTAAATCAAGCACCACCATCAGGTCAAAAATTGATGGTGAACATGGCAAACATTATCCCTGCTAAAGATCAAAATGTTAGCATCGTCATTGTAAACATGTTAGTATGCTGACATAAGTGTTCAGCTGAAAGCACCGCTGTGCCAAGCACAGATTCATAAAGCTGCTTGTGTGACTCTTGTTTCAAATTATCTGAGCTGCTCCACAATCTCATATCATGTACCCCCTGGGAACTGCAGAAGTACCCTCTGGGGTACAAGTCTCCATACACAATGAAGCCTGAGGTGTAGTTTTACTCAAACATCTAATAGTAGCTGCTCCAATCTAGATAATTTGGAAAATGGTGGAACACAGTGGTGAGATGCATAACACTCAACTTTTGTCCTGATCCAGTCCGTGATGTACAAGATATCACAGAGACAAACAATTAAGCCCCCACGCCAAACCCCTGCCCGGTCGTATTGGTCTGTGTTTGAAGTTCTGAGTTGCATCATTTCCCTAAGCTCCATCAAAATCCAGCCACAAGAGTCAATAAGATTGATGGATGATATGACATGTAAACTAATTAAAGGACAGCAGCCCATATTTGATGGAAAAACAATTGTTGAACTGAAGTGACTTGACTGTGAATCAAAGAAACAGCTTAATATGCAAAGAGTGGGCAACACATAATGCAGTCCACTACCACAGTCAGTGGCCTCAAAAGTTACCATGGCCTTGAATCAGCATGGTTTTTTTTTTAAGTCTCACCAGATATGAGCATTATAAGCTCCAGAAAGGTAGGATTTAATGCAATGTGTTTCTGCTGTATTTCAGTTGTGTCCACCCACTCTTTCATTTGATACTGCAGCAGGTTTTACTCTCCAGGTTTCCCGTTTGCTTCAAGTATTATCAAATGCCTCCTACGACACTGTTGATAATAAGTAGTGCGCTATATAGAGTACCTGACCATTTTAACCCTTTTATCAACGCCTTACACAAAGCATTTTCAAGCATGGAAAGAAAAGGGGAATTACCACAGCAATTGAAAACATGGCAGCACGCAGTACTTTAAATAATTGTGTGCCCGGACTGTCCTGATCTAAGCTTGCCAGACCGAAGTCACATTTCCACCAAGCAGGCCGGTTCAGAGCAGTTCAGTTCATTATCCATTACAACAGCTATTGTCAAAAGTTGAGGATGGTACGTTCCATTCCTTCCCCTTTTTATCGCTACCCCTCTGTTGAGGTGCCGAGCACACTGATCCAGAACTAAAAGGTGGAGCTATAAACAGCAGAAGATTGACCTTTTCATACATGATGTACTCTCGGGGGGTCAGAGTGGGTGAAAAAGGTGACAATCAGTATGTGAGCGAGGTCAAGCAATTCTCTTTTAAGAGACTTTTGAAATGAAGGTCGTGCTCTGTTCCTGCCAAAGAAGACAGAGTATAAATTAAAGCTTAGGAAGGGGGCTTTGTTGAAACACGGCTCCTGGGCAACCGTGGTGGACACTGTACATTCAGGGGACACAAAACAAGCTGAAAAGTCTGATGGTGCACAAAGGCAGCATAAGTCAGTCTCACTGCCTGTAATGACAGAGGAAATCAGTTTCACCTCCCATTACTTTCTCCTCCGTCACTGCTCAACCTCTTCCCTAACTCTTTCATGTAGCTGTTATTGTTTCTCGTCTGCGGGCGTGCCACCAGTAAATCTCAGATGACATTCATACATACATCAACTCTCACAAGGCCGTAAACCTTACATAGATCTGTAGAGGAGGATGACTTCACGCGGAACAAACAATCCTTTTGTACACAAAGAGATCTTTTATTCCTTTATTTGGTTACTGACATTTTGAAGCTATAGCTACAAACAGAATGAGAAACTAGTTTATTTGTGAACTTCATGTCAAAAACAAGAACGCAAACAACAACCCTCGACTAAATATGATTTCCTGAAGAAAATCAGCCTTCTTAAAACTAAACTTAAAATACATTTTTGCTGAGGAACCAGTATATTCAGTATATGGTGCCACCTTACTTATTCCATTAACTCAGGTTTTCAAATAACATGAACAAAAAGTAACGCCTAGGAATGTTGTAAAGTCTTGAATCACTACGGGCTGACAGGGAACACTATGTGGTCTTATTGAAAAAGGGGGAAAATGCTTTGAATCAACATTAGACTCGTCACTTTTTATTCAAAGTCTGAACTTCTGTTCCAATGTGGCAAAAAATGTTATTATGCAAACCTGTTGAAATTCAAAATTTACGTTCAAAGAAGTTAGTTTAGTAGCTGTGGCGTGGAGGTGCACAAAGCTAAATGGGTTGAATTAGAATAAATTTGAATGAATGACAAGTTTGTTTGAATTTGTTCGATCTTGATTTTAAAAACCAAGTGACAGTACTAATCAAAATTTATAGTCCAGACAGTGTGACATGCTGCGATCAGTAGCTCGACAGAAGTGGATCTCTCAGGAACACCAGCTCTCTCCAGCTCAACCCTCAAAATGGAGAATCTAAATTTCAGTTAAACTTTAAAGTAGGGCTAATTATATCAGTGATATTAAGTCAGATATCAGTGCCCAAAACTTCCATCACATTTGCCAGCCAACTGTTTCTAAGCCAGTCGACTGGAATGATGGTGTGATTTGAGACATTTGAGGGAAAACATTGCTTGGCTTCATGAGACGCACGACTGGATCAACAGAAAGAGCTTTGATGGGATTTTCTATGTAAAGGCCTAAAATGAGTCATTACTCATGGATCACATTTTTTGTTTGATTTTAATGTACTATAAGGTGTTATTATGGAGTAGTTTTTTTTTGGTAACACCTTATTATGACTCAGTCTTACGCGCACTCCTTCGAACAAATTGTTCCCCCATATTTCAAGGATTTTGTGATGGGGTCCTCAGGAAAGAAATCCATAGTGTGGGAAAACGTGTGGGAAGTGGAAACTCATGTCCCCAAAAAAATACCAGCTCGTGGGCTTATCATTTATCAGCCCCGTGCTTCTGCCAGCTTTTCCATGTGTGACTGAGTGCAGGCATGTGGGACCATAAAGCACATTCTAGTCAGTACGGTGCTGTGTTGCAACCACGTCTCATTTGTGGAGATTGAAAACAATAGAAAGGATAAAAGTCACCGATACATAAAACAATCACCTGCAGGTTGCAAATTCTCCTTAGGCAGAAATTCTTAAATCCAACTGGAAAAAAAAACACATTCGACATTCAAATCACAGCTACTGCAGAAGCACATGCGTTTGTGATATATTCAAAGCAGAGTTGAGTTAAAATCTTGTGACAGCATATCATGTTCATCGTGCTGACTGTGGTCAAATTGTGTCCTTTTTCCCCTTAAATCCTCACAGCAAAACTGTTGGGGGGGTGAAGCTGTAAACCCAATGCAATCCAGTATAAAAGCTCTGCAATATATCTTGTGTGAACGCATGTGTGAAGCTTAAAATGTGCAGTTGTTGTAGTTTAGTGACACTGTCAGGGAGGTTTTGATTCAAGTCATGGTAATCTGGCTGTAGTTGTTTGTAATAGTAGTTGTTTGTAATATGTGGAAGAATCATATCTTCTAAAATCAGACCAGTTTTTAAGAAGAAAAAAAGATCAAAGCTGTTGGAAAAGCATTAACATACAAAGCTCTGTGATGAAGTGACCTTCAACTGATGAATATTCTCAATGGCAGCCTTGCTGTTAAAGGTGCAATAAGTAAGAAACTGTGTAGAAACACAGCTATTTTATCTCCTCTGTTGAATATCATAAAAGCCTTGTATTAGAAATCTTCACAGATCCACTTGTCTCCTAGTATCCAGTCTGATCAAGTCCCATTCTATTCAGGACTTTAGCGGATCCAAGCTGACTCTGTTCCAGCTCTGATCATGTGGTGCGCCATAATGATGACATGTGAATAATGTGTGTTTTTGAGGCAGATGGAGAGTGCGATGGAAAGTGCTTCTCGTTTCGTTGGTGGCTGCTCATTAATTGGCGATGCATCATTCTGCTTCCAGTGTCACCGTTCTCTCCCTATTTGGGTCTGTTTGGGTTGACTGGGTTTTAGGTTGGGTCTAATTATACTCTGGTCTATTCAGATTGGGTCTGACTGTCCTCGGGTGCTGTATGGATCAGCAGAGGGGGAACAAAGTAATTGTATTGCAAGCCCCAAGTAAGTCTTGGGGCTTGGTGATAAAGTCCGAAATCAACAAGTCTCAGTCCTGAACTTTGCATTTTGAGTCCTAAACAAGTCGCTATGCACCTTTCATCAAATTTAATGCCATTAAATTTAATTAAATTCTAGAAACAGAGTAAGACATGTCTACACAATTAACACAAATAAGACAATACATTTTATAGCATTTAAAAGTATAAATGATTAGTTGCAACTTGTATAATTCGTGGGACCAGAGTTGGGATTTTATATCATTTTGTCAAATGTGAATCTAGTCTTTATATCTCTTATTGGATCCATTTGTCTTAGACTCTAAACATTTGGAACAAAAGTTCAAAACACAGATTTCCTTGAGAGTTGTACTTTTGGTTGGCGGAGAAACCAGAAGCACTTCAGTTTTTTGATCATAAAGGCCTGGGGCAGTTTTATTTTGTGAGATTAATTTGCATGTCGATATATATTTTTTCCAACTGTTGTTTTTGTCATGAGTACTTTGACACAAAACACGAATATTATGCAGGAAAATTCATCCTTGTAGAAAGTAACTCAAACTGTAAACATTAATTAGTGACAACTGATATAAACTGCCGTCGGGAAAGAGATCAGATCTGAAGCTGAAGTGTCTTATGATATTAATTCCAACCAGACACTAAAAGCTGGAAATTTATGTCTGTCCAATGCACATTTTATGACTTTGCAGTAATGAAATCCTTTCAAGTTTTCTCAAGTTCACAACAGTTACCCAAATCAAATCAACTAAATCAATTTAAGGCAAGGTGTTCAAGGAAAAAAGAAAAAATCTGACAAGATCCTCGGTGCATAAGGAATTAAGTTGTGATGCAGTTTGGTCTTTAAGGAACCCTCAGCGGTATAGAAGAGAACCCATGTACAATATTGAAGGAAAATCAAAGCTACAGTTTTACAAAGTTGTCTCTATACATAATAGATAGTGAAAGTACGTATTGTGCCAGAGGGTGAACATGTATAGTTAATTAGTTTAGTTGGGGGGGGAATCTTCACACACAGTAGGTGAGTGAACTCAAACAGAGATCACAGCATCAGTCAGACACATCGCATTAAGGTATCACTCGATATCTGCAATTCACTCCCAGACAGGTGCATGAGTTATGAACAACTGCAGAGTACAAAAGATTTTCAAAGAACATCTCAACTTGATTAAATGTAGAAAAGCACGTTTGCAATCAACACTCCTGATGTTCGCGTGGCCAATTAAGACTGGAGAGATTAAAGGTTTTCTTGAAGAATAATAAGACTAATAAACGTCGGCGAGGGTTGCTGAACAATTCAAAGAACCCGCTGTTGGCGTTTCTGAACCCGCAAAGAAAAGGAGAAGGTCAAGGCCGGGTTTCTGTTGACGTCCGAACGTTCTCCTAAACATACTTGTTCACACTCTCAGTCCTCCACAAATTGGAGTGCAATCTGACCTGACAGTTGGTGATTAGCCAGATTTGTCACGCTGACTAGAGGAGTGTTTATAACCATGTCACCAGCAGAGGTCACGTCGATGGTGTGTCTGAGAAGACCAGGCAGACTGCACACACACAGATAGATTGAATGAGATATTAAGCTGGACATCTTAAGCTGGGTCTCTTTGTTATATACTTAAATACCCTGAACATTTGGTTTTCAAGTCTTAATGATTAACTAGCAACAATCAAAGTTCAAGTCTGCAGAAAAAATAAGTCTGGTTTGATCACATTTGATTGACAGTGACCTGAAAACATGAGCTGACAGTTTTTTTCCCGATTGAGAAAAACAAAATATGTCTAATGTGAAATAATCAAAACAGTTCCAAATTTGGAAAATAGCGTTCATGTTGGACCCCATCTCACAGAGCAAAAAGATGATATTAAAAATATATAATAATTTTAAGGGTCAGACAAAAACTCCAATAAAACCTGATCAATTTGACCAAGCGCTCACCAATCTCAACACACAAGCAACATACCACCTCCTGTTTCTGTGTCTCAATTAAAGGATTCCATCAGCCAATTGATGTAAAAGGTGTGTTTAGACTGAAAGCCAATTCTCCTCTTGCATCATACGCATGAATTTGACTGGCTGGATTGTTTGTGCGGTCCATGTTTATTCACCTCAAACAGTATCGAAATCAGGTTTATTGGCAAGTGGGTTTTTACACAGTAGGAGAAAGGCAAAAACAAGTGCTGCAAAATTCAAGAATCATGAATATAAAATGTACAATGAGAAAATATGCCAAACATCTGTAAGAAGACATTTTTGAATTGAAAAGAGCTGTACATTGTTGAGTGAAGATGCAATGGAAACATACTGATCAAGCAATGTGCAAATATACACAGTATGTGCAATGTACAGAGATAATAATTCACTTACTATAACACACTGAGTCAGACGTGAAGACTTTCATTCATGTAACATATGGTGTCAGTGGAGGTCCCAGACCTTGTTGATGAGGCCAGCTGCAGTCAGAGGAACCGGAAAAAACTGTTCTTTTGGTTTTGGTCCTGATGGACAGCAGCCTCCTGCTGCACGAGCGTGTTTCAAGATGTTTGTGTCCAGGGGGGAGTGTTATTATCTTTCCTGGCTGCCTCAAGGCCCTGGAGGCATGCAGGTCCTGGAGGGGCCGCAATCACCTTCTCAGCACAGTGAATGACACACTGCTCTTGTCCTCGGCAGTGGCAGCAGTGTATTAGATGCTGGAGGAGGCGGTGAGGATGGACTCAGTGATGGAGGTGTAGAAGTGCACCATCATTTGACTGAGGTCTGAACTTCTCCAGCTGCCTCAGGAAGTACATCCTCTGCTGTCCTTTCCTGGTGAGGGAGCTGATGTTCAACTTTGAGGCCCTGGGCGATGACGGAGCAGACAGTGTGTCGATCCCTCACATGGCAGGTGGTGCTGGGTTCTTCCTGAAAGAAACCACCATCTCCACTGCATTCAGCTCCATGTTGCTCTGTCCCCACCAGGTCACCAGAGGGTCCATCTCCCACCTGTAGGTGGACTCATCCCCACCAGAGATGACATCCGCAAACTTCAGGAGCTCGATGGATTAATGTGTACGTCAACTTACCCACTGACAGAGTGAGTTGCTTCTGTTGTTTCTTCAGGTCTCTCTCCTTTGCCTCTGTTTTTCCCTCTTTCATCTCTTTTCTCTTTGTTTATGAAATAGATTTGTAAAGCGTCATGATTAGCGCAAAATTTTCACTCAAGTTAAAAAATTTTCAACTTGTGCAGATGGGTCCTCGTCTCTTTGAAGCTTGGGACATGTTTGATTGAAGTGTCCATCCATTACTGTATCTATGCCTACCTGTGCAGGGTCATTGCAGGAGTCTGTCCCAGGGCGACAGGGTGGGTTCACCCTAGAGAGGTAACCAGTCTATCACAATGCTGACTCAGACACATTGACTCAAATGGATAGAAAACTTTGGTTTTTGCTTTGTTTTTTTGTGAAAGAATTTGTGGTATGACAAGATAAAGTGATATGTTGTTAATAGAAGAAAGGTTTCTTGTAAAAATTGAACAATTTGGAGAAAATATGTCCTAATAACATGAAAAATATCTTGTTATAATGTGAAAAGGTTCCATTTCTCAATATAACAAGAAACTAAGCAAATATTTTTACACTGCCATACAAATAGGTCTATATAAAGAGAATTATCTTTATGGCATTTTAGTCACCGGATCAGTATGTTGCAGGTCAAGAATGGTAACCCAAGAAACAGCCACAGTGAGCTGAGCAGATGAAGAGGTGCACACAACAGCCACTTACTGCAGTTTGAGCAAATATCAGAAGTCCAACACCAGCCAATAAAGACCACAGGACACCTTTTACTGCTTTTTCTGTTGTATCAAATATCACTCGCGCCGTGCCATCATCACAGGCTCCGGTCACAGCTGCCTCCGGTCAGCAGAGGCTCAGCCATCCCCACCAAGTAGAGCAATTCAGAGGTGATAAAATATAAACTGGAAACTATTCTGCCCCCAGAGCAAGCGCATTCTGGACTCTCTCACCCGGTTTCAATATTGCAACTTTAAATGAAAACCAACAGTTGTGTTATAGGGGTGTGTATGGCAATGAGGAATTTGTGCGTTTGCTGGGGTCACGGTTGATTACGACTTCTTGGACTGGTGGCCTGTCTGGAATATAATTAACACAGACTACTGGCCTCCGCACTGTAATTTACATTGAGTGCGGCTGACCAGATTTCACGAGGGTATGTTCAGTGTATATCTGCTTCAGCACAAAATGGACTGCTCCTGCTAAAAAAGCACAAACAGCCTTTTTTTTTACAACAGGAAGCAAAGTTCAAGACAAATGTCACAATTTTTAGAAACACTAGCAGCTCTAAATTGTGCGAGACAGTGGCTGCAAACTGTCTCAACCATCATCTTGACTGTTTATAGCGTTTGCACCAAGGTATCACAGTTGTGGCTCCGAGGGGAGGGGGGGGGTAAAGTACACATTTCAGAGTTGAAAGAAGTGAATCGGAATGAGATCTTACTTGACTTGGCACAATTCAAGTGGAAAAATCTTTGTATATGCCCACTGGACCATGAGTACCAGGATGCATTTTTTTTTCTTGCTAAAAAAAATTCTGTTAAGAGCCATTTATATCGACTATGTCAGTAAGTTTCCCATTGCGAGTTTAGTGGATATGAGGCGCTGCTGTCAGGACTGCAGCATCACAGATCACAGCACGTCCTTCCTTTTAGAGCTAAAACATTTCCACAACACTTTTACCAGGTCCTGCATCATTACCTAATCTTTTTTTTTTACTTCCAAATAGTTTCAAATCCCTTATCAAGCCTAATTAGAGATTTTCTTCATTTGCAGGTAGCAGTTATAAATAAACTAAAGCTAAAAGATTCAATTTAGATCTGTAATCAGCTTTTGTTATCCGATAAGGAAGAAACAATTTCTAGTGGCAGCCTAATTAATGTTCACAACCTGTGGCTACAATCTGTAAATGAGAGGAGCAGCATATAGTAGGAAATGTTCATTAAATGTGACGCATTCAAATAACAGGTGTCGTCTTATTGCTTCGCACAATTTATTAAGCCAATGGATAACTTTTAAGTTGTAATGCTATGCAGTGTGTCAGTGCATGTTATGCCGAGATTCTCCTGCATCTGTTTTTCTCCTGCCTCTGTATGAAATGTAAATAGTGTCCTGCATGTGTGGGCTGAGCATCTCTTGAGCGCATGACACTCGAATACGAAACTATTGATTCATTCATTCGCTCGCTCTGTTGGTGTTGTCGTGCTACAAAACCAGACGCCCGCGTTCCATTTCTAGCCGCAGAGTGTTTCTTTTCACTCTCAAATGATCTTTCAACGCCAGCCAAACGTTTCATTTCACTCGCTGCACAATTAAAGCTAATGAGCTTCAGCTGATGTCATCTACAAACGCTCGCCATTTAAGCGGCTCTCGTCGAAAAATGAGAGGCCTGCTGATGTTACCTTAATGTTTTCTCCTTTGTTCTTTGTTGATAATAAGGTGGAGGAGGAGGGAAAGACAGAACTTAAGGACGACCGGTAAGATGCTTGTTTGTTGCCACCACAATCAGACTGTACAACAGCAGTGAGACCAAAGACCCCCCCCATACATTCTGTACTATATTGCTGTACTATATTACCTGTTACTCTTATGTTATATTACTAAATATCAAGTTCTTTTTTTTTTACCCCATAATATGTCATACTGTGCTATATTATACTATATTATGTTCATACATTATACTGCTTTAATAACATATTTCTATTATATTAATACAGACACACAAGTATCATTGCTAAATTACATTCTGTATTATTCTGGTATATGATATTACAGTACATGGTATCCTATTACAACAATATTATATTACTGTATTTTCTGACTTTGCTGCTACTAACCACACCACTATGTCGGTCCAGTTGACAGTACTTGACCATTAGTCTAAGTAAGGTTGTGGGGACCTTAATTTTGACTTTACTTGCTCTTGTATTGTTTCTATTTTATTTCTTTTATATGCTTCTAATCATTAGTTTCAACTTTCTCTATTTATCCGTACCTATTTTTGTCCTTGTGCTGCTGCAACACCTGAATTTCCCCTCGGGGAACCAATAAGGGCTTATCTTATCTTGTCCAAAATGGAGCCGCCTATTTGGACTCAACCCCAAGTAGAAAAAGCTTTGCATCAGAAACTGTTGATTATTTAAGTCTATATTCCTACATATGCTGAATTTGTTCTGTTTGTTTACTCGAAGCTGACAGAATACATACTCAGTGGGTTGGTGGTAGCGGGTGTCAACAAGGGTCTGCTGCTCATTTTTGCCCTTAGGCTCTCAAGTGGATTTATCTGGCCATGTGTCTAACCAGTGAAGTCAAGGTTAACTGTTATTGATCCGACATAAAGTCCCACATCATGACCTCCCTGATAAATATTTTCACTGGTGCAACAGCTCTTGAATATCATACATAAGAGTATGATGATAAGGACGAGGCTGCTTTCGCTCTGCTACACAGCAATCTGGCTGTAGAGCAGTGTACTATACGATATAAACATTTTGGCTTTCTCTGCTGCTTTTAGTATATTAGCTCATATTGTCAATTATAAAAAACTAATAGCATACAGTGATTACATAAACTCAGATGCCTCCTTCATCTGTCCTACTGATGTAAAGATAGTTGACATTTGAGTTTGCTTTGGCTGGCGTGGAAGAAAACTTTCCAGACACTGATAACCTTGAAAAGCACCACAACTGTCAAGTGGCACACACACACACACACACACACACACACACACACACACACACACACACACACACACACACACACACACACACACACAGGCACAGCACCGATGCACAAATATAGCCAGCAGCCAGAGCTCACTTACACACACTATCCAGACACACACATTTCTTTTTTTTTTTTTTTTTTTTTGTCCAGATCAATCACATAACGTCTGGAACAGTCATCAAACCTGCACATACAGTGTAAGAAGTGAAATGCAGCAACACAAAAAAAAAAAATCCCTCGCCTTAATCCAATTTACAGGCGTCTGTAGAGAATCACACTTTAGTTCCATCAGTTCAGTTTAACATTGACAAACCCCTCATCATGGATTTCGTACAGTTTCAGCCACGAGTCATAAGTTTTGATCAGGAGAACTGTCTCTGAGTCATAGCCAGACATCACTCCTGATTTTCTCTCTCTGGCTACAGACCTGACTACAATAAAACCACCTTCATTTGCACCCAGAGGTTGTTAATGAGTGTGAAATATTGACTGGAAGGAAAAAAAAAATCAAACTAACACCCACTTCAAATGTGAAGACTCCAAAACACTCTGAACGATCTAAGTCAGTTAATGATATACACCATCAGGGAATAACTGTGCAAATTGATGATATAATAACTTTTACTGATGGTCTCATTATGGTCAAGTAATGAGTTTAAAGGCAGACATTCGGATACAGGCAGCCTCTCAGCAGCAGTACATGTTTTTTAGGTATGAAATGAATAAAGTGAATGCATAACAAGCAGTGGATGATGTTGGCAGGTATCACAATTACTACTTTTGTCAAGCTGAACACTTTGATTTGGATCCTGTAAAATCTTCGCGTATAAAAATCAGACTGAGATTTAGAACAGAGGATTAGGAAAAAGCAAAACGCAGCACTCGCTCCTACTTGTCTTCTTTCTTTTTTTTTAGGTCAATTAAAACTACCCCAGGGTTGTGACAGCAGTGAAATAGCTCTGGGTGTACAGTTTTAGAGTTACACAAAGATCTCGATTTATCATCTAAATTTGCCTCTTTTAGAAAAGTTTATTTATTAATCATCTTAGAAATCCAAGCAGAGAGCTTCAACTGGGAGCCAAAAAGTTACAAAGTTTTTGCTGTAGAAATAGATGGATAAGGAGCACGTTCTCATTTATTTGCAATAGTTAATATGCAGACAAGTCTGGCTTCCACAGCAAAAAAGTGCAAGCACATATATTTTGCAAACTGAGAGCTTGCATTTTTTTGTCAACACACACATTTCATAAGTTGCAAACACGCAAGTTTTAGAAAACGTGCCAAACTGTGACAAAGTTCCCTCTTGTTTGCAAATACCGACACGCAGAGTTGCCTGGCAGCTTTAAAGTAAAAAGGTTAAAAAATATTAATTGGATTTCCCAAAAAATCCATTAAAAACAGCCCAGAGATACAGCTGCACTGATGAGCGTAATCCATCATTTTAAATGAGACAAGTTCGGCGATTTCACCAAACATGGCTTTACCACGCTGCTAATTACCACATTTAGTGGAGCTATTTTCACTTCTTTCCATCAGGACACACTCTTACATAAGACTGGTGGCAGCGAAGAGGCAAAACTGAGTGTGAAAAACGGTCTTCGCATTCACTTACTGCAGAACAGAGCGACTTTAAATGCCACCGCAATGATTATTATGAAGTTGTGTTTTTATAAAGTTCCATGAGGAAAAGTCACCAGTCATCTAATTTACAGTGAAGGATTATATTCATCATCTCCACAAGCTGTTTTTAATGTATTTTTGAAAACAGCAGGAGCTTATGACTCACACATGCTGGGTAAACCTGCAGCAGCTTCCGTCTGCGGTACAGTAAATACTCAGTGCGTCACTCCTCAGACTCGCACCGGTGACAATGAACTTAAACTGTTTCACAAGAAATCTCTGTGTTACATATGTGTATATTGTGAAAATACTGCTAAACATTAGAATTAGGTTTTAAATGTTTTTATGAATCACGTTGTGTCTTTATATCAGTGGTGGAAGAAGTATTCAGATTAAGCAAAACTAATAATGCCGCACAGTGAAAATACTCTATTACAAGTAAAAGTCCTGTATTTAAACCTGACTGAAATAAGAGTATGTTTTATCAGTAAAATGCGCCCACGTGACCTTAAAGTATCAAAAGGTCAAAGTATTCATTTTACAGCAAATTGTTTTGCTATTATATATCTGATGATTTTGGATTAACATTACTGCTGCATTAATGTGTATGTTGCATTTTCTGGCTGTAGTTGTACTTTATACACTGTTGGGTAGTTTAATCACTGCAATGCATCATATTCTATAGAATCATTATATGTACGTACCGTCTCAGTCCTGTGACAACCACGTATCTCTAAAAAGTCCACTTTTCATGAGCTCAGAAAAACAGGCCTGTTTTCATCTTTGTGGCAACGTGTTTGACAGCTAATCCAAGAGGGTTTTTAAATAGTTTATTCAGTTTAAGGAGGAGAATTTTCTCAACTCATAAAGAAACACTTAATCCTTCTGTTTATCAGAAACATTCAAATTCAAAATCCCTACATCTGGAGATACATGTTTTTCACTGAACAGGAAGGGTATGAAAAATCTGAAAATTCATTATTAACTAAAGCCGTCAGACAAATGTACTGTAGTGGAGTAATAAGTACAATATTATAGTGGAGTGGAATTATAAAGCTGCATATAATGGATAAAGTATAAGTACCTCGAATTGATAGAAAGCACAGTATTGAGTAAATGTTACATTCCATAACTGCTATATATTACATTATATGGTTATCATATACCATTAACTTTCTATTGTTATAACAGGCCAATCTGTCTACATTCTTCTATTCTTTTAACTTAAGGTACTTTTCTGAAACAGCGTCGGTGCTTGAAGGAATAGCTCAGCATTCATTTTCTTAGAGTTCTGAGAGTTAAATGAGAAGACTGATACCACTCTCATGTCTGTATGCTAAATACCTTTAGCTTGGCCTGGAAAGTAAGACTGGAAACAAGGGGAAACAGTGAGCCAGGCCACATCCTAAGTTAATAAAATCAGCCTCCCAGCACCTCAAAGCTCAGCAATCAACATATTATTTCTTGTTTGTACCAAAACTGAAGTGTAAATACAGGCACAAGTGGCAATAATCAGGGTCCAAGCAGATCACAAAAAAATCGCAAAAGACCAGATGCAGATGACAGATTAAAATGCAAAATGAAAAACTTAAACTTCATTATCACAGCGTCACCTTGAGGTCAATGGTCATTATGTGCACCTGAACAGTGGGTGTAATTTGCAAGCCACCTGGCAAGTATGGTTTTTGCTGCAGAAACACTTTCAGTAGAGAAAAATACCAAGAAATCTTAACAGCAACAATCTTCACAATAGGCAACCTTCAACTTAACATGACCTCAATAAGAACTTGAAAACATACCATATGCATGAATTGCTATGTTGGTGGAAAGCAGGATTCGGACACCTGGGGATTCAAACCCTGGACCTTTGATTAGCAGAGAAGGTGACTGACACACACATTCTCACAAACTGAGTCAATCACATCTGCATAACTTGGGTATCTTTGTCTATTTAAACTTAAAACAGCAACAGTCAACATGTTG
The DNA here is from genome assembly GCA_025331565.1 of Holacanthus passer. Taxonomy (NCBI): domain Eukaryota; kingdom Metazoa; phylum Chordata; class Actinopteri; family Pomacanthidae; genus Holacanthus; species Holacanthus passer. The sequence goes on along the minus strand of JAFREQ010000018.1, from coordinate 1,560,440 downwards.
GTTATAAAATTCTGAACAAAATCATTCTGTTGGTTTCAGTCAAGTTTGATCAAACAATTGGCGAAATAGACAATGTGTTGAACAGATGACCTTACTGTGACAGAGCATGTGTTTAGATCAGAACAACACCACTGTCACTGACAGCAGGTGACACTAAACATATTTAGAACACAGACATGAAGTGGCATCAACCTTTTCGTCCAGCTCTTGGAAAGAGAGTGAAAATGTCGTTCCTTCATTTGAAAGTCATTCACAGAAAAATGACAAAACGGTGAATGAATTTTTCTAGTGAGTTTCTAGTGTAATTATGCAGCTGCCGAGAATGTGAAAATGCTGTTTTACACGTTCACCATCAACTGAGCAACACATCATTTTCTGAACAGAAAGATTAAACATGTAAAGACTGGATTTGCAGGAAAGCAAGTGGGTGTGTGTTAATGTGGGAGTTCAGTTCTTTGCGGCAAATGTGGTTGTTTGATATTTCTGTGTCACAAATCCTGGTTTAAATGACTGTGTAGGTAAATGACTCTATATGCATTAAGTAGATAATTTCCCTATGCATCAGTAAATCCGCCGTATGCAGCAGCAAGCTGTGTGTCAATATTCTGGAAGGTCAGTAAACTGTGGGGAATGGATTGAACCGTCCTCATATGCACAGAACTGACAGAAACGTGGTATTATATCTTCCGCAATCATCCTTGTTCAATCTTCCACTCAGAGCGGCTCCGTGGGGAATCAAAGCCACTTGATGTATTTCCTCTCTATTGTACATTCCGTGTTTGAATAGGCTCGTCTCGCAGAGCTCTGCTGCTCAAACAACAGCATGGCCGACTGTGTGATAGCCACAGTTTCCCCAAATCCATCCAACATGTGTGAGATTATTGCATGTGGAGTTTTTTTGGGAAGCGCCAGAGACGAACGGCTAAGGAATAAAGGAAAGGAAATTGGTCCGACCAGTCTGGTCTGTGCATTTTCTTTGTTTTTTTGATATTAGAGTATAATGCGTGAGTAGTTTTGTTTCTTTCTCATACGTACAACACAAGACACACACAATCAAATTAATGAATCCTGCTGGGTATGAGTGGGAATTTGCTGTTATGTTGGCACTATGGGAGGAGCAATTTGGGGTGAAAGTAGGTTTTGAGGAACTAATCTGGGACTGTTAATACTTCCGAAGGTCTTTCATTCCCATCTCAAGGACGAATCTCAGTCAGAGGAAAACAACTACAGCTTTTACTGCCTTTTATTAAGTACATTTGTTAGAAAAGTGTCCACAACAATCCGCTATCAGCTGGTAAAGGGACAAGGTAGATTTCTTTATATCTCGCTTGGATGAAATGAATGGGGACATTAAAATGCATAAGTTTCCTGCCTTGAATCTAAATAAAAATGCTAATGAAACGCTGTGGGTATTAATAATGCAGAGGACGACTTTTCCTTTTATTTGCTAAGGAAACATTTCAAGAAAGGTTCTAAACCGACGGCGCAACTTGTTTTGATGCATCAGGATTTATGACACTACATATTCTCTTGACATTTTAAAAATTAAAACACCATCTAATTAAGACTTTAATTACTGCCTGGTTTTGTAGTTAGCTGAATAATGGAATATGACTGTGCATAATAGTGGATTATATATGTATCTTTGCACTTCCAACAGGGACTAATTATAAGCTTTAAAAAAGACTAATTTATGATATAACACTGGAGTCTGCCCTTTGGCCCATTTCACAACTCTCACGGGTTCCACAAGTTCCTGCCATTAGTTCATATGCCATAAGGAGATTAAAGTGAAACTGTGGAGCCATCTGACAGGAAATGATATCTATATATAATGATTTGGTACATTATTACGAAACATTTGACACAGCATGAGGAGGAAACGCTCGTCAGAGTCAAACAACACGTGCCATGTCTATGCACTCATACTCCACGATCATTAAATTACACTATTCATTTTGAAGCGCATGACTCCAGTGCCGGGCGGAAAATTAACATTGTTCAGGCAATGAAAGGCACTAAATATATCCTTTTTTTTTAAAAAGAAAATGAAATTCAATTTTACAATATAACGTCTGATTGTTTGGCGTTCTTTCCAATTACCTGAGTAGCTCTGGGAAAATGAAAAGTAAAGAGAGTACATGTTCATGCTCCAACAGGACTGATTTGGTTAAAATGTGATTGACTTCGTGAATACAAAAGCATCGACTTTCACACTCCACTGGGGTATAATTATGCTTCTGCAGCTCCTGCCAAGAGAAGCCCTCAGGCGGGTGACCACAGGGGGCTGGAAATTTTATATGACATGCATGTCACTTATCTTTTATGCCTTTAGAGAGCGACAAGCCGGGGTTTGATTGTCTGATAGCCATACTGCATCACCCTGTATTTAATCCCATTTGTAGTGAGCTGAGTTTTAGGGTGTCCTTGCTGTTTGTTTCTTCTGTAAAGGTTATATTGAGCAAGAAGTCAATATCATCAACAGTCAGTGCAATCCAGTATGCATCACTGTAAATATTTTAGCGTCAGTATTGTTTAGCATATTTGCTCACATTGTGTTGACAGAGGAAGCTGTCAAGCTTACTTCTCAGGAGGACTGCAAATGAGCACATGAGAAATTGTTACAAACACAACATATGGTTCGTCAGAGTTTGAATTAGATCCTGGAATTAAATTTGCAATAAGCCAGTTGCACCAGCACTTCTTAGGTTTAGCCTAGTTTTAATGCAAGTGTTTTCTAAGTTGACATGTAGCCCACTCAGAACCTTGAACCCACCCAATGATCAATTGTGAGAAAGTGTTCACTGATATGAACAGATGTAAGCTTTTACAGGTCTTTTATCACAGAGTTATGGCAAATTAATTGGAACAGGAAAAGCATTTCAAATGTTTTGTAATGAATGAAAATGAATTAATTAACTGTAACTGGAAATGACATGTGGTTTTGATGTTCATCTGGCATCAGTTGCCATAGTGTATCGAGCCGAGCACACCGAACTCAGTGCCCTGACAATCTTAATCGAACAACTCAGGTGAGATGAAGAATAACACACTGACTGTTTGTCGGTGGAAACTGCCTAAACGATACAAAAATTTTATTATCACGAACCGACCTAAAACTATTTTTACCTACCCAATTGAATAAAAACTAGCCCGTGGTAGCACCACTGGTTGCATCACACAAACTATATGTTGTTTACAGTAAATGTCAGGTTTAACTATTTAGTAACTAACTGAACAAGCAAGTGACAAAACTAATGTTTGCTTGCTATGACCCATCTAAACCAAAGAGTAGAAGAGATATGAAATATGGTTCACTCATCTGAAAACTTGACAACAATGCTGTTTAATAATTATGGGAGGAAGTTAGATTACATTTTACTACAAGTTGCTTTCTCAATGGTAATGGTTAAAGGTCAATATTGAGAGACAGTCAAGGGAAATGCGTGAACGTTAAATCTCATTTAAAGTGAACTACGTAACGAGAGCAGAGAGTTGGATGCTGGTATTGATCTCCAAAAGGCATAAGGTTAAAGATGACACGTTCTTTTCAACATTTAATGCAAGATTAGTGTAGTATTTTTATTTCGCACAATTGCACCATGCAAAAATGTGGCCACCCAGAGAGATTCAAGCCCTCAGGTAACTTTTACTAAAGTCTCAGACCTCAGTACACTTGTTCGGGCTACGGCTTGTTAACAATCATTGTTCTGAAAGGCCAAGTGAAGTAAATTTAGAAGCTTTATAAATACTCTAACTCCTCAACAGTCCCAACGATCTGCAGCCACGGACTCCTCTAAGAAGCTGCTGTGCACTCGGAAAGATTCAAATAATTGCTGCCCACAAAGCAGCAGAAGAACAATTAGAATATATTGATAGAAGATTGCAAAGTGTTTTAGAAAGGGTTTTCCTCAAGTTGTAATGTAATTAAGAAATGACAGTTAAAAGGAGCTATGGAGATCAAGTTGAGGTCTGGAAGTCCAAGAAAAGGATTGTTAGAAAGGCAAATCAAAACCCCTGTTTGACTGCAAAAGACTTGCAGGTGGATTTAGCAGACTCTGGAGTGGTGGTGCTCTGTTCTACTGTGCAGCGCCACCTACACAAATATGACCTTTCAGGAAGAGTCATCAGGTAAAACCTTTCCTGCCTCCTCGCTACAAAATGCATCAGAAGTTTTCAAAGGAGCATCTAAACAAGCCTGATGCATTTTGAAAACAAGCCCTGTGGACTGATGAATTTAAAATAGAACTCTTTTGGCCACAATGAGCAAAGGTGCGTTTGGAGGCAAAAGGATGAAGAATTTCATGAAAAGACCACCTTCTCTAACCGTTAAGCACGGCGGTGGATCGATCATGCTTTGGGCTTGCGTTTCAGCCAGTGGCACATGAACATTTCACTGGCAGAGGAAGAATGGATTCAATTAAATACCAGCAAATTCTGGAAGCAAACATCACACTGGCTGTAAAAAAAAAAAGTGAAAAGAGGATGGCTTCTACAAAAGGGCAGATATTCTAAACGCACCTCTAAAATTCACAATGGACTACCTTAAGAGACGCAAGCTGAAGGTTTTGTCATGGCCCTCAGTCAGCCGTCCTGAACATCATCAAAAATCTGTGGATCGACCTCAAAAGAGCAGTGCCTGAATGACAGCTTAAGAATCTTACAAACAAGAATCGAAAGACTTTTAGCTGACTCCAAAAAGCGTTTCCAAGCTGTGATACTTGCCAAAGGGGGTGTTATGAGTACTGACCATGCAGGGTCCCCAAATATTTGTCTTGTGTTGCTTTTTAGTAAACATTGTAACGGTGATTGTCACACCCAAGCTCAACAACCACACAACATCTTAAGCCCTCCACAAACCTGAGGGAGAACCCTGTGATAATATCTAGTGACAACTAATCTCTATGTAAGATCAGCTACACAGCTGTGGAGTGCAACCTGTTTGAACTTTCATTTTTAACTTAGTCAACACTTTAAGTTTGAACTTACAAGCAGCTGCAACTGGCTACAGATGTTTTCTAGCAACCAAGTAAACTAAGTAAAGTCTTTACTACCCAAGACACTGCTTTTAAGTCTGACTTGTACCAAATCACTAGTTTGAAATTAGCTAGCTGTTACTATGAATTTAGGAAGGACTTCACATATAAACTAATGGATGGATGTAATGGGTTTACAAAGTTTGTTTATGACGAGAATTATGTCAAACAAAACTCACACGGTGCATTTTCAAGTCTTGACAAATATAATGCTTGAACTAAGACGGGGATGGAGTCTCTCTGAGCTTGGGGAGGCAGGAAAACAGCCTGCAAATGCCGCCTGTCCGTCACAGCACTAATATAACCTGACATACAATTCAAACACACAGGCAGACTAATGCACATGCACTTGTGTTTGGACTGGAAAGCCCTTCTATCCAATTCATCTGTGAGGACCAATTACTGAACTGGTGTCACTGCATCTGCATGTTTCAAAAGGGCAAATTTAAGATTTTTAAAGACCTGTTTTATGCTTAATGAATTTGACTGAAGGCCACTTGCAAGAACAAAAAAAATTGCATATGAGGGTTGACATAAATTGGCAGATTAAAAATAGAATCCCAGGAAATAAATTGTGTTGTGGAATGTATTTGTCTAATCAAAACCTTGGTCTGGAATAGTCCAACAGCAAATGTGCAGTGCAATGAAAATATATAATCACAATCTGTGAAAAAAAAAAAAATATTTAACACATGTTAATATTAATGCACCCCTACAAGTTAGATCATTAAATCCTTCCTGTTTACCACTGTTTGCAGACCTGCAAAATCCTGATTTTAATTACTGCGGAAGCACAATCAAGTCCGTGCTCAACACCCTGAAACTGCACACCAGGTGATCAACAATATGCATGATGGAGTGAAAGTCTCACAGACATTACTGTGTTTGTGGGAGAGCCTGGTTGCAAGAGGAAAAACCTGGCTTACTGTATAATTTTAGCCATCAGTCAGTGGTAAATGGAGGGTGGGATACGTGTGAAAACCCAACACACTCTAAGCAGATTTAAGCTGCAGACTGGCGTCCCTGGAGGCTCAGGTATCAAGTTCTAAAAAGCAAATGCTTGGTGAACGGAAAGTGCCCACAGAGCAGGACTCCGGGGACTGACAAAATTAAATGGGCTACGTGTCCAGTGGAGGAAATAACAGGGCCGACAGCGTGCAGCAAATGATGGTTCACATTTAGCCGAAGCGCATATGCATATGTTTCAACAGAAGCAAATACTCAAAACTTATCATGAAAACATAAGGATAGAGGAAATCGATGCAAGGTGTCCATGGACAGATGCTGACTGGCAGATAGTGCAAATCATCATCAAGTGGAATGTGCATGCAACCATGTCCATTTCTCCCTTTCTGATTGGATGATGCTTAGATGCATTTCAGGCAACATATATTATATCCTATATGTAGGAAGGCTGTTATAATAATTTGTTTTCTCCTTCAAGTGGCTCAAGCACAATCCCCATCAATTAAATGTGAAGCCCTTGGAGCCAAATGTCTGTGTCTGACCAAAGAAAATAATGGTAATAACAGTTATAATTGATGCAGCAGGACAAATATAACCAGCAGGCAAAACATTAATCAGGCACTTTCTGAAACTGGGACATATTTTGATCACAGACATACAGACTAATATCCTGATAACCAAAAATCTCCTGTTGGGCAATACTGGCTAAAACTTAGATCTAAGACATCATCAAGACAGGTTGCCAAAATACAAAGTTAAAAGAGTGAAGCTAGTCTATGAAACCACAGCTGATAGAGAATTAACCATCAAATAAGAGTGAGCGTCACACCAGCCTCCATTCATATATCGAGTAGTTTAACAAATACCGGCTTTTCGGTCTAATTATATGACTTGTACATCAGGACAAAAGAGCTTCGGAGAATGAGCTTGATCTCCTGGTGAATTCGGCATCTATATAATGACCAGCGATTCACGAATTAATGGTGCATTTGAACGATTTTTGGCTCTAACGTGAAACTTATATGGGAGTCGCTCCCGCCCTGAATAACAACACACGATTTATAAAAGTTACGTGTTTGTTGAAGTAGCCGCTCTATAGTTTATTAAACATACGCCGAATTGTGCAGACGCTTCTATTCATCTGGGAATGACTTCTATCTCAAAGCTGGATTAGCGTTTAAAAGAATTTAAAAGCGAGGACAGAATAAATAGTCGTTTTTTAAAAGGGAGTCTGGCGCTGTACATCGCAGACTAAAACGCGGTGCGTGCTCTTAAATAAAAAGCCTCCACACACAGCTCATGTGATGAGGAGACAGCGGACTGATCAGAGGCTTGAGTCCGCGGGGTGAACATGGATAACAGGGTGTACTTGCCGAGGTTGGGAGCGGGAGGCTGGCGGGTCGCTCGATCAGCTCAGGATGCTGTTTCCCGGTCACATTCATTTCCCATAGAGCCGCTTTCCTCTGTCTGACTTCCACCAGAGTTTCTCAAGTCATTGAAGCAGCGAAGCGGCGTTATTCCGTGGCACGGCCAGGGACGGACGGAGACACCATGCCTTGGAGAAGCTGCCTCACTTTTCTCCGGCTCCGGGAGCGAACTGGTGTCAGCGGTGGTTCGGGCTTCTTCGCGGCCGGACTGTGGTTCTGCTTGTGCTGCGGCTCCTCGCTCTGCCCGTCCCTCCACCTGCTGCCGGTCCTCCTGCTCTGCCTCCTGCGTCACGTTAACCCGTTCACGCGCGTCCAAAGCCCGACACCATGATGGCGTTTAATCACAGCACAGCAGCCGGAGTTTGTGCTTCTGTCACAGCAGGGGATCCAGAGTGGAGGGGGGTTGTTGCGATGAGTGACATTTGTCTGCAAGAAGAAACCAGATACGACACACAGTCCATCATGTGGATATCTTCATGCGTGCTGGCACAAATGAGTTTCGGTGCACATTTCTGATTCATTTTGCTGGAGGAGGTTCACATGGGTCAGACAGGATTTTCTGAATCCTCATAGTTGGCCTGAGGGAGTCAATGCTATCAGAAGACTCAGGATCAGACTTCAGACCTGGTGTTGTGAGAGGGTCAGGTCATGAATCTGGCCCTCCCAGGGCAAATCAGCATTATTAGGGTTCAGGCCTTGAAGAGATCCTCTTTGTACCATATTATTATTATTATTATTGTTGTTGTTATTGTTGTGCCACTGCAGCTCAAATTTCAATAAAAATCGACTGAGCTAGAAACTTGGCCAAATAGTTGGAGATGGTGTGCAAGTGCTTCCAAAGAAATATATTAACCCAATCTACCAGAAGGTGGAGCTGTAATTGAGGCCCAAATATGCATATTTTGGAAAGGTCACGCCTCTACCAGTGTAAGCCCAGCTGACTTGAAATTTCAAACACCAGTCCATGTGTTCTATGAAAAAGTCTCTTGGATCATAAAAGTTTGGCATGATGGATTTTGCATAAACTGAAAAACAGTAATATGAATAGAACTTTTTGAAATGTGATTGAGATGCACGTTTCTATTATAAATGAGCAAGATCAGTAAACATTGCCGCCATTAACCAACTTCAGGAGGCTTAGCAGGAAAATGGCCATAACTAATTAACACTGAAATAAGACTACAAAAGCATTTTGAGCCTGACCCATAGGGGGCGGCACAACTACCAAAAACATGTACCTAACACCCCCCCAAAAAAAAACCTAAAAACCTAAAAAAAAAATTGATTTGTTACACTATTAGTTAATGGGATATGTGTTGTGATCAACTGTATCTGCTCCAACAGGAGAATTTCCCAGTTTGAGACAATAAAGTCTATCTATCTATCTATCTATCTAAAAACAACATGGATGAATGATATGGAGTGTAGTGTCTTATCCTCTTCATACCCTGTTATGAGATGTACAGTTGTCATGTGAAATTTGAACCTATGTTCTTTCTTAGAAAAGCTAGTTTAGAGGTTGAAGGACAGGTTTAGTTCATAGGTTGAGTGTCATTTTTACAGCTTTAGCAGATGTTTGACCAACTATGTGTGTGTAAAGGTGAGGGTCTTGAAAGATAAGAAACCACATATAAGGATAGTAGTTTGAGCAGAAAGAGAGAGATCTCACAATTGGCACCAGAGACTCTCAGATTCGGCGGGTTCTTGACATTGTTCTCTTTTGTGTAATAAAGTCTTTTTATGCACAAGTTAAGACGTGTCATCAGTGGTCACTTCTTTTCATCAACACATCAAGAAACAACAGGAGAAAATAAAGTTTATGGTTTGTTTATCAATCCGTATATGAATCTATGTTGCTGCATTAAAAAATTGTCAGAGCCCACCCATAAAAACCAAATGCAAGGCCAGTTACTTGCCAGAGTTGCATTAGATTTTAGTGGTACAAGCAGGTTTATGCACAAAATATGATACCTCTTCCAAAAACATCCCTCTGTCAGGAGCAATAGAGGTTATAAATAGAGGCTCTCAAATACGTAAGTGCACACAGTACCTGAGAGATGGTTCTACTTTGTATGATTACAGGCCTATAATCAGTGGTACTTCTGCTCTGTATTTTTTCATGTTCGGGATTAGAGCTTCATGCGCATCTGGGAGGGTAACACTGATGGACCGCCACTGTGAACTACATTAAAGTACAGCACTACCATCAGAGAGCATGAAAAGGTATCATCAGAAGATAGGAATAGGTGTGATTGTTAGAAAAGCTTTAGCTTCGCACTTCAATGACAGGCACCCACTCAGCATCCTCAAATTCTATTTCTCTGCGAAATCTGATGAGTTTTAGGGCTGTTATGGATTTCAGCAAAATATCCAGCTGCCAACTTATTGTTGCCTGTTGCAAATATAGCAGACTTAGTGAAATTCACTGCGCAGCCTTGAGTTTTAGTTAAACAAACATTTCATGAGAGGCAGAGCAGAGCCGCGAAGGTAGAAACAGCCTTAGTGCTTGAAGGAAAGCTCAAAAGTCAAAGCGAAAAAAAAAGTTTTATATACCAAACTTTATGTACTCCTTCAATAAAGCAGCTCATATATTCAAATCTTTTCAATACCAAAGAAAACGAATCTATCCATTAATGCTCACGACTCAAAAATGCCCTTTCACCTTACTGTATGCACTAATGTTAATTTAGCAAATACACTGATAATAATAACGATGGAGCGCTCAAATGTACTGATGTGTGTCTCCTAAAAGAAAGCGATGCAGCTATGTTAACGCACAAACTCTCTATCTGAATAGGAACAGCATTTTGCAACAGGATTGTTAAAACTGGCTCACCCACAGCGCCACTAGTCATTTGGATGCATTTGGCTTGGTTGCTTCTTTGACCCGGTGATTTTGTTTGCTCTCTTTAAGCTTGGCAGTTTTTCCGGATCAAGGAGTTTAGGACGAAAACAATGGCAGCTTTATTCTGAAAAACAAAATCAGGCTATGAATGCTTAGTGTGTGTTAAATGCAGCACATTAGAGGAAGAGCTCGACATGTTCGACAAATATGCTTATTTGCTTTCTTGCAGCTGTTTCCATTCTTTATGCTGAGCTGCAGTAAGCAGCAGCTGGTTCATCATACTGAATTGAGAGCGGTACAACTCTTTCTTGGTAAAAAGGTGAATAAGTGTATTAAATACCGAACTACCCATTTAAGATATACTGTGAAACCTTCAACCTGTTGATGAGGTTCCAGGTATCTGAAATTTATGTAGATGGAATCCATCTTTGCACGTTGTCAATTTTGACGATCAAAAAACGGAATAAGATCTTTGGATCATCTTAGTTTCTTCAATGCTATGTTCCCTTCATCCTGAGTGTTACTTGACAGGAGCTTTAGCAGAACCAATAAATGTTCTTGTTATATCCTGAGATATAATACCTTGGATTTTATAGTTGTTGCCTGTCATCTACTCCTGCGTCGGAGTTCAGCCTTGTTAAATCTGTAGCGCCAACTTTCATAAAGGGGTAAGATGTTTGTATTTCACAGAAGTTAAAACTTTTTAACCTGAAATGAAGCTTTCCCTTATCATGAAGGGAAAATGATATTCCAGCCTGATGTAGCTCCAGCATCTGGCTCCAGCTCGGCCACGTGGAAAGAAATAGACTTCCGTATGTCCGACCATCAATCAGTTATTTTTAAAGCTCTGTCTGCCCCTCTCTCAGCTGAGAGCCTATTGCTCTGGATCTTTCTCTTGCATCTTTAACTTCTGTGAGGCTTTGAAACCCTTGTGTCAAAGCTTCAAAGTGGCTTTCTTTCTCTCATGTTATATCTGAAAATGCTCACTTTTCTGGGCTTGTGTTTTACGCACCAGAGCCTCTTTCTAGGCCTGTTTCTGGTATCAAAAATAAGACCGGTTCGGTCATTCAGACCATCGTCGTCGGTGGCCCAGCCGATGCTCAATGTTGCCATTTTGACCCGTCTTTGTCTCGGAGACTGAGACTAATGATGCACATGTCCCCGCGGTGTTGTCCTTGTTCACACCATATTCTGAAAGTGGTATTTGTCAGGGTGAAGTGGGAACATCTTCTCCCCAAGAGGACACAGGTGAGGAGAACTTTTGACAGGTGATGCATTTCTTAAAACTTTTCAATCTGGTTTTCGAACAATACCCTGAATTAGGGGGGCGCCCCGGTTCAAGTATCCGGCGTTATAATTTGAAACTCCTTTTTTAATCCTTCCGTATCTTAGCACAGCCTTTGTGTCACTAAATTCTTCGCTTGGCATTAAGGACGCTGTTGTAAATTGGTTCAGCTTCTATCTTCCTCCTACTGTACAACCTTCTCTGTTCAAATTGAAAACTCATCAGACGGTAATCCTTCGCTGACAATAACAAGGGCTGGGTTCCTCAAAAGTTCAGTCTTAGGTCTTATACCTTCTGTATTCTCTCAGTCTCCCTTTGCTACATTTTTCATACTCTTTTTCTCACTATTTTCTTCTGCTCATGGACAAAACTTTTTTTTGCTCTCCACATTCATGCTGGGGAATTTGACATGTCGTCCTTAAAGCAGATCATCTCGCTCCACCAAGCCTTGAAAGTACCATATGGACTTAGAACTTAGGGTGCATGAGTAAATGATCGCTTCGGTCCAGATGGTTTTAATGTCATAAATGTCCCTGATTCATTGACGATGTTGAGCCAAACAATGATGTTCAGCTCTTCACGTTCATCATATTAATTGAGTGTGTTAGCAGGAAAGCATTTGCAATTAGTACTAGTACAGCTGCAGACAACGTGAATGTCATTAGTTTTACAGATATGTGGTGAAAATCTTGTACCAAGAGCTATGCTACTATCATGGCTACAGAAGCACAATTGCACCATCTGCTATTATAAAGAAATCCTTTCAAACTCTCTCTTCTTTGACTCTTGATGCTCGTGTAAAGAGAGTTGGACGTTCCTATAAACCTAAAATGAAAATCTCAGTCCCAAATCATGTGAAACCTAGACATTTTCATTCTCCACAGTCTGCAGTTATATTTATCTTACACAACTGTAACTCTCTTTATTCCTGTTTAAGTCAAACAGCTCTCCACCATCTGGCAGCCGTTAGGGTTTTACTGACACTAACATAAGGAGTCATCTCTCCGTTTCCCTTTGGTTTCATTATTGATAGATGTTTGTCAGCACAGATGGATTGAGTGGCTTCCTGCTGAGTCCTGATTTTACGATGGTCTTAATACAAATGAGACCTTTGTCGTATGTCACCCTCTTTCTCTGTCTCTGTCTTTTCTTACCACTTTTCTGTGAAACAGAAAATAACCTTTAAGCACACATCTCTTGTTACTAACTTCCTTAGCCCTTAGAAGATGAAACATCCCTGATTAATTCATTCCAAAATTAACTTTCACTATAAGGATTAAGGACTCAATGACATCTTTGGTGGGCACCTTTTACCTTGATCAATTCTGTAAGTCTGTGTATTTGTCATGATGTTTGTTTTATACTTTGTCCTTGTTCATATATAGACAAAACAATCAATTAATTTTAAACCTCAACCTAATAAAGGTCACTGTAGTTTATACAAAATGGAAATCAGCCATGGGTGAAGGAAAAGTTTAAAAAGTCATGATAAAAACCCACAAAAATATGGACCCAGATAATACTACATAAATAAGTTGTCGATACATTTTGACATACCACCCTCTAAAGATAGTTTTCAGTGTCACTCAGCCTGATACAAAGCAGACTCTACTAATGCATATATTACAGATAACCTTTAAATGTCTAATTTTAAAGTTAATGTAAAAGGTCAAAACTAAAGGTCAAAAATTAAAATCGCTATCAGTTTTTTTTTTTTTCAAAATTAGTTAAGTAAGAGTTTTTTTACTTGGGTATAAGTTTCTGTTCTTTGTATCACTCTCATCATTTGTACACACTGGTATTTTCTGCATACCAGTGAAGAGACATACAGTGTTGTTTAAAGACATTTCTGAGTGGGATCTTGTACTGCAGAGAGACAAATGATGGGACCTGGAATTGAGCTCTATGGGACTTTTTAGGAGCTGGGTGCCTCTGCCAGATTAACTGTCTAACAGACAAAGGTCTATTAGAAAGATGGGATCTGAGACAGCTCAGTGCTGAGCCAGATATCCACCTTAGTGCTTAAGTGAGTCGATTAAAATTTCATGATCAAATCTCAAACGCTGCGCAGAGGTCTAAAAGAAGTACGACTGAGCTGCATCCATTTAGGTTTATTAGTTTAGGAGGGATAGTGTGTGCTCTGGGGTCATCTAAAGAGAATTTCTTAAAATGCCGTGATGTCTTGTTGGCCTGCAGGTTTTACTTATTGCAATTATATGAGCTGTCAAATGGATCCTGAATCAAAGATCCACTGTTTTCCTGCACATTTAACATGATTCTTTTGAAGACGTTAGTGAGAACTGCTTGAAGACACAATGACGTAGCTGATGATAGAATCAGCCAAAAGGAGAACATATGTATCTTCAGTCTTAATCAAGTATATTCATGTCAGTTCTATTGCCATCAGCCTTTTAATAAAAGTAAGGTTAGCCCATAATTTAATGCAAATACTCCTAGGATGAAAAAAGCCTCCTTCCTTTATTCCTTCCAACCATCCTTTTTTACATAAATCTAAATATTCGTGGGTCAGTGAACGAGCTGCGAGATAGCAGACATATCTAAAGTTCACGTTGCGCCTTGAGAAGTGTTTAAGTAAAACAGCGGTCTGGATGAATTAATCAAATAATGAAAGCAAAGAGGCTTGGGGAGGTTAAAACTGCAGCTAATGTGCAAAGATACAAAGTCAATGTTGCATCTTTGACTCAATATTATTATTGATGCACATGAAAGAACAGAATCAACTCCTACATAGGATCATTTGCCAGTAAGGGTTCACGCAGCAAGATTTCTGGTTACCTTGGCTGAAACTGGCTTTTGCACACTACAATGCAAAATAATGTGTGTGTATATCTGTGTGTGTTTCTCTGCTGATGAGCCTGTGTCAGTGCCAGCTGTTTGTTTGTTTGGGTGAACTCACAGACTTTATCTCTCGCTGCCAGAGATAAGTCTGACAAGTGCCACAGGTGAGAGCAGTCAGTGGTGCGTCATACCTCCTGGTCCTGAAGGCGCGTCATGTCCTGAACGAACTGACGGGTTTGAAACAGTGTCTGCCAACGCTGAGCGTGTGAAGGCGCAGAGTGGCAGGACTCAGCTTGGTAGAATGAAAACTACATGGGTTTCATATTATTCTTGGCTGTTCTCAACTATTTACTGGTCATTCCTAATATTGATATGGTCAAAGTAAAGGAAATACATAGCATAGATTGATATATGTAAATGTGCATCAATTATTTTTTAGCCACTTGGAGGCAGCACAAGTTCTTGTGTTACATATTATCATCCTATAAAGCAGACACAGAGGAATATATATTTGAGTTGTGTCTCTGACCTCCTGATTAATATCAGGCCAATATTAGCTAAACTAACTTTTAGCTCTGTTTTGGGTTCCACCAACCAGTTAAGGAGTTAAGGGGGGATGGAAACACTTTTTTACCAAATAAGTTCTGGCTTACATTTAACTCATGTGACAGATCAGCTGTTTCCTCTCTGAGAGAAGAAGAAGCTGTTCCATACCCTACTTTATTTGCTCCAAACCAGTTGATGAAAATGCGCATAAAGTTGGGATACTGTGTAAAACGTAAATAAAAACAGATTGCAGTCATTTGCAAAGAATCAACAGTTTTACAAAGTGTTCCTGAGTCCATGTAGTAATCTCCTTTATACAACCATGTGTTTGACAAAGTGGTGAACCTCTCTCCATCCTCGCTTGTGAATGACTGAGCCTTTCCAGGATGAACCTTTCATACCCAATCACGATACTATCACCTGTTACCAATGAACCTGTTTACCTGTGGAATGATCCAAACAGGTGTTTTTGGATCAGTCCACAACTTTCAGTCTTTTGTTGCTCCAGTCCCAACTTGTTTGAAATGTGTTGCTGCCATCAAATTCAGAATAAGCAGATATTTACAAAAATCAATGAAGCTGATGAGGTCAAATATTAAATATATTGTCTTTGTACTGTTTTCAATTGACTATATGTCAAAAAGGATGATCAAATGATCACATTCTGTTTTGTGTATGCTTTACACAGCGTCCCAAGTTTTTAGGAATCAGGGTTGGTGCTGAATGAATTTTAGTTTCACTGCTCTCCCTGAGAAAAGACTGATAGCTGTATTTCCATAAGATGTGACAGCCTTCAATCGGCAGGCTCGTTGGTCCACGAGGAGCCTGAACCTGCCACCTTGGCATTAGTACACAAGCACCATAATCAAGCTAGAATACATAAGAGAGCTGCAGTAGATGTGGCAGATGTTCACAGCGAGGAGGTTCAGACAACATGGTGGTCAGGGAGGTCACCATCCAGAGAGCGAAGACTGTGATCTGTTCTGCTGGGCTGCGTTTCACGACCTCAACCAGAGAATCACTAACACACTGTTCTACTAACAACCAGCTTCTCCTTTCAACCCTTCAGTCATATTGTTACACCGAATTATTAAATCAAGGTAAGCTGATGAAGTGGAACAAGCAATTAGAAACTCAATCAAAAAGTAGCTCAAATCTCAATCTGCTCATTTGTATTAAGACAGTTTAGTTGCTGTACATCACAACGGCGCTCTGCAGTATTCAATTTAATGCACTTCGGTCTTTATTGTCCCACACGGGCACATTTGTTCTGTAGGGCGAGGCTTATGAGACAGATCTGAAGAGGCTTCAAGCATCCTGACGGCGATCGTGTCTCCGTTCATCATTAAGCTAATGAGGACTTTCATAACGGGGTGATAATGTGAAAAGGATGGGGGAAAATATTCGTCCATAAAAAACTATTTTCTGGAATGAAAATAAAAATCTGGAGTCATTAGGTTTGTGATGATAATACTTTTTGAAGAGACGTGATCGACCATTCTTGTGGAGGTGTGTTTTTGAGATGTGAGAGGAATCCTGAAGTTATGTTTGAGTAGTTAATAATTTTGTACCTTTACCCTAATATGTATTTTTTTAAATCTCTATACCTGATCAAGCTTGTATTTTGGCTCAGTTCAAAGCTTTAAAGTCATTGGATATTCTTCATTTTGTTCTGATATGAAATATAATTAAAATGTTTGAAATAATGTCAGGGAAAAGGAGAAATCCACTCTATAATAAGACGGCATTTGAAAGGGGATTATAAGCAGTAACTAAAGGCTTTATTCATGGTTAACATATCATTTAAAAACACTTCATAGATCAGTTAGAAGCCATTAATTAAAACAGGTTTGGTTGTCAGATTATGAACCCTTTGGCTGGTGTCCTTTCTATTTGATTATATGGTTATAATTGGTAAAATTTAAACATTCAATAAAGCAATTCAATTTCAGTTAAAAATGTTACAGCGGACGTCAACAGTTTGGGAAATAGGCGTATATGCTGTCTTGCCCAGAGTTAAATAGCTAAATGAGAGAATTGATACCACTTTCATATCTGTCCTTTGAGTAGTTAGCTTAGCTTAGCATAAATACTGGTAACAAGGGGAGCTAGCATGGCTCTGTTTGAACATAACAAAATCCACCTTCCAGCATCTCTAAAGCTCATTAATTAACATGCAATGCTAATTAACAAAACATGTTAATTTGCACTGGACAACTGTTTCCCCATTTCTAGTCTTTATGCTAAGCTAAGCCGTATCCTGAACGTAGCTTACATTTAGCATACTGACATGACAGTGACATTAATTTTCTCATTGATCTCATTCATCAAGCAACTCAAATCCAATTCTGTTGTAGGTTTAGGTTACTGGACCCAGAAATGAGACACAAACGGGGGCGACAGGGTAAAAGGGACTTCATAATCAACACAACTCCAGGACTTACAGAAAAAGATGCGGCACAGGTGAGACAGAGAAGCTTCAGTGGTTGGAGGCTGGGCGGTGGGTGGGAGGTGCTGAGGCAGGATGGCAGGAGACATGCAGGTGGAGCAGGTTGGGATGAACACAATGGAGACAAAACCAAGGAAAGACTGGAGACACTGGTAGGCTGGAAAACACTGGGAATATAGAAAAACACAAAGCACTAGACAACAGGGAAACACTGGTAAACAGGGACAAAGACAGGGAACGATCTGGCAGCTTGAGAGGAGAATGAGTGGAGTTTTTAAGCTGCAAGTGACGAGGTGGCATTGGATGCAGCTGTGAGACAGAGAAGGCCCCAGCACCTGAGACCACGCCCCCAGCACCTGAGACCACGCCCCCAGCCACTGAAGCAATGCCTGAACAAAACACGAAGAAACAGTCTTAAACTAAAAACACTGGAGGTAAAACTGAAAATGCACGTAAAATAACTACAAAAAAAACACAAAATAAACTGAGAGATCCAAACCATAGCAAATTCAGCTGATTTTGTTGGATTTTGAAATTTTGCACAGAGCCGGCTAACTGTGTCCAGGCTTTATGCTAAGCTAAGCTAACTGTCTCCTGGCTGTAGCTTCATATATAATGGACAGGTATGAGAGTGATATCGATCGTCTTGTAGCATATTACCCAAATTATTGAACTATGCTTTTAACAGGTCATTAATAAAGGCTTTTTTAAAAATCCATTTTACTGATGAATCAAAGAGCTAAAAAGACAAAACTAGTGTGATGTTGAGGGAGGATAAACACGAGCAAATGGGATTTTTCATGACATGGCAACCCCAAAGTTGTTCTAATCAATGGCTTATAGCTTATGTATAAAATGATTTTACACATTCATAAAGCCAACTTTTGAGTAAGGGTGCCTTATTAGTAGGTGGCATCAAACTCTTACTAAAACTTTTACTTAAACCTTCTAATATGTATAAGGCCTCTTTAACCAGGTTTAAAACATTCCTAATGATGTCTGTCTGCTAACGAAGACTTTTATTCTGAAAGGAGAACGTGTATTTTCCTGAAGCTACATGTGAGAACCCTTTATGTTGAAAAATCCTTTATTCTGCAGATAAAATATTCAAACATTTCCCTCTAGACTTTTTTCAACTCCACTTTCCCACTTTATAATTACCTATATATTATGTTTCACTCGGTGCACATCCACCTAAAGACGACTATTTCTATCATATGCCGGTCACTTATTCCTTTGTGTTCCTTGGCTGAGGAGTCCAAGTTTGGTCTGAGGCCAGGAAGGACACAGGCAGGAGATTTAAGCTGTTCAACTTCTCTGGCCACTCCATGACTTTTTAATGTTTTCCATTCTGTTTCTATTTTATTATTCAGGAGCAGGACAGCATACTGGCGGGAGCTGCTGATGTGTCATTAAGGAGGAGTTCAGACTGGGGCCCGACTGGCTTTTGACTCCATCTACTGGTCACTCTCTTGGCTTCCACATTAATATGTATGCACTGTAGCTCTGTGAAGTGAAGGGAATAAAAGAAATACAGTGTTGTAAAATAGAAGTCACTTCAAAGGAGAGGAGTGTGCAGCAGGCGGAATTAAAATCAAAAATAAGGTCCGGGCCGGGCGAGCGAGAGCGAAGGCTCTCTCTCACCGAGCCGTCTGGGTTTCCTCAGGTGACACGGCTGTAATCCCGCAGCAGACATCACAGAGGGAAACCTGCAGTTCTCTTCCTCTCCACGGTGCCACCGCGCTCCCCTTCACCCGCCAACGCACCATCAAAAATGCAAAACCGTGGCATGGAACCAAAAGTAGAACATGGCTCGTGGTGAGTGGGGATATCACAGTGGAAGAGATTAGAGCTGGTAGGGGGAGTCTTACAGTCAGAGCACTGCATTAACAAAACCCTGTTGGTAAGCAGAGCAGGCTTTTTATGGATCGGGGGGGGGCGAAGTGGTGGGGGGTTATTCTGACAAACATTGGAGGAAAGTAGAAGTTGTTATAAATGACTGAGGGATTTCTTATAGACTTACGCATGCACTCATTAATTGACCTAAAAACCCAGAACGGAAACAAATCAGCGCCTGAAGACTGGAAATGTATGACTGCTGAAGCCGTTCAAGCTTTGATTCAACCAATATGAGACATTTTCGAAAAAACAGAACCCAGTCCCACTTCATTAAAGTTTCATTTGAAGTTCTAAACACCTGTCTTGACAGCCGTTTCCTGGGGAAAATCCTTTGCTGCACGAAGTGATGCGTTTCACAGATTGGAACATGAGCAGCAAAAGCCACAGCTGCTTTTAGATAACAAGAGCGCCACCTACAGAAACTTAATTAAAGGGGCACTCGAAGGATTTAATATAGCTCTTCCATAAAGTTGAGGGTCTCACAAGAGACAGATTTTTAAAAAGAATAGTTAAAATTGAAGCATGTATGTAAGATTTTTAAGTCCAAGCCAAAGCCAAGACCCTGATGACATCACTAGGGTTATTTTTTCAGACTCCCCATGAGGCAAAATCAGTGGAGTATTTCACCTAATTTCTAAAATTTTAAATATTGGTGAATACTAAATAAGAGACCTGAGCCTCATCTAAAATTGAATGGCAATATTTTTATTAAGTTAGGAAATCAACACATTTAAGAAATTTAATTATATACACTGGTTCTACTGTATGGATTAAAAAAAGACAAAAATAAGCTTGACACACCAAGCTAATACATGTTATCGACTTTGCATTTCACATAGCCATAAATAGTGATCTTGGTTCAAATTATAATTGCAAGTTCATGTCATCCTCATGATCGAGCGGATGATGTGCCGTGACCTCCCCGTATTTATTTGTTCACATCAAAAAAGGAAAAAAAAAAAAAAAAGAATCAAGAACACTGTCACTGAACTGTTCTTAAATATCTTAAAACTACGCTATAAAATACATAAAGCATATCTACCATGTGTTCCATGGGAAACAAAGAAAAGGCAATGGTTTAAGAAATCATTTCTCATGAAATATCGGTAAGCCTTAAAATAAACTTTCAAGCGATCTCAGTAAGGTCATTTACAACAGGTAAAAGAGGCAGGGTTTTACCATTAAAGCAATCAAATAATACTAACATTTGCTACTTTGTTCAAAATATACAGAGAATAACATTGGTGCAAAACGCTTCAGTCGGAGCTGCTGGTGGCGTGGGCCACAGTAAACAACTCTGCTGAATTTCACAGGGTGTAGGAGGTAAGATGGGTATGTTTGACAAACGTGTTGTACAGTAGTGGCCGTTGTAATACAGTAAGCCAGTGTTTGTGACCTGGAGAGCTGCACAGCTTTGATTACAGTGGTGTTCCTCAGTGCTCCTCTTTGTCTCTGCCTTTCTTGTCCTTCTCGTCCTGCAGGGCGGTGCCCAGCTTCTTGATCAGCACTGACAGCACCTTGTCCAGCGGGTCCATCACGCCCCTCTGCAGCCACTTGGGAATCGTAGTCCTGGCGTGGTGGAAGCCAAGTTTCTGCAAGATGTAGTCCACACCCACTGGATCGATCTTACGTCCTGTCCACGAGATGAGCCTGAAGACAAAGGAAATGTCAGTGCTAAAGGCATTTCAGACACTGTATGTTAGTTATTGGAGAATTATTTCAACAATGTAATTTAGTACAATTACTCAATTACTGTACCGAAGTCCAATGTTGAATTTATTTGAATATTTCTACTACTTGATATTTCTACTCCACCATATCTCAGAGGAAAATACTGCATTTTTTTAACTCAACTACCTTATTTTAACTGGTGACCTTGGAGATGAAGTTGTTATATACAAAATCTATGATAAGCTTATAAAATATATAGATTCATCCAACCTCGAACAACTGCTACATAAAATGCTGCTTATAAATTAATGCATTACTAATAATAATTCAATTAAACAAAGCAGTAAATAATGCAACCTGACAGAAGCAATTTTTTCTGCACAGTGACTGCAGCCTGAAGAAAGATGCTTCAAGTACATTTTACTGCTTAAACTTACTTTTACAGTATTGTGATGTTACTACTTTTAAATAAAGGAGAACTCTGAATGCTCTGCTCACTGAATAGCTGTCACTCAAAACTTACAGTTTAAAACCTCAGAGGAATTAATGAGAAAAACACACAAACCCAACAAGCGTGATAAAAACAGCTTGAAATGGGATTTCAGTGTCTTTATGCTGTTCTCAGAAAAGCTTGTACTGAACTGTTTTTCCTAGAAACAGCAGCAAAAAACCCTCACCTCCCTGCACTGTATGCTATTTATACTATAAATGGTAGAATATAGGACAATAAGTCACTCTTTACTGTAAAAATGTTTTAGTTCAGTGTGAAAAAAAGTAATTTTCATTAATGTGTCTTGTATTTCTTTTTGTAGTAGTCTTATACAATGATGCAGGCTTGTACATGTGGCTTTGCGTGTTCAATCTGTCCGTCACTGTCACAAGTCTGGCGGGGCCACACGGTCATAGAAGCTTACACAGTGTCACAAATGCCCTTTTCTATTTTCTCCTCCCTCAGTTTTGAATAAGCGCTGTGACTCAATTTGACTCAGTCACATGAAAGTCCGTGCGTCTGAAAACACTCCAAGCGTCTGCAGTGCGCTGGAGCAGAGCTGACCTGAGAGTCGGCTCCAGGTGCCAGGTGTTGCACATGAACTCCCTCCAGTCCACCGTGGTGTAGTTGATGCCGTCGTCCTTGTCCTTGTCCGTGGAGCTTTCATCATGCAGGGCTGTGGGGCTCTTCTGGCCCGGCCGAGCCGCGAACATCCGCGGGGCGAAGAGGGCTGAGGACACATGGGAGAAAAGAGAGGCAATAAGACTGCTGCTCCGCTGGCCGGATGTTCTTCTTTTTTTTTTGACGTGGCAAACACACTCGACAACAACATCCAGAAGCCGAACACAATAAACATTCATTAATATCCCTGTCGCCACCTTTCAGAGTATAGATCCAGACTCTATTCACATTCAAATACCCATCTGCCCTACTTCAATTAATCAGGATTAATCAAACGCCGATGAAAATCTTCACCGCTTGCCTCTTTTCTCTTTCTATTCAGCTGCAGAGTCGACAGAACAAAGTTGCGGCAGTATTTTAATTGTCACGAAGAAAGCGAGGTTGCCGGCATAAACAGTGCCAATTTGTTCCTTTCTGACAATAGGAAACCCATTAAGATGCTGCCTGCATTGGGCTCCCTGACCTCCCTGCTGAGTGTGAAAATAACACTCAGCTTCCTGCATTTCCTGCTGCTCTCCAAAATGTGTCCAACAGCATACAAACAGCTTCGCAGGTACAAAGGCAGACAGATGTGCTTCATCTCGCTATATCTCATTTCGCTTATTTTCTCACTGACTGAAAGCGGCGAGGAATCAATGAAAGAACTGTTGTGAAGATGAAAACCTTTCTCCTTCTCCTTCAGGTAGGCAGACACCAGGTCATGAAGAAACATGATGAGCTCAGCGTCCATGGTCACGCAGATGTGGTCCGTGAATTCTGTCACCACGCTGCACTCCACTTTGGGTTTGCTGTTGGAGTCTGGAACAAATGAACAACAAAAACAAGTGGATTAACTTCTGTGCACTTCTATGTACTTCTGTAACAATGCTGGATTGAAAATGGACAGTTAAAAAAATCTAAAATGGAGGGAGGGTTCAATTAAGGAGAACGGGCAGTTACCCTTTTGGTGAAGTCTATCTGTCCAGGCACGAATCACAGGGGTGCTATATTTTTCATTCAAAAGGGCACATTTTGCAAGTTTGCCTCTATGCGTTCACAATTAGTATGTAATATGGAATTGGGACACGCTGTGTTTGGTCAGACGTTTGATACCTAACTTTGGACTGAAACCACATTTCTTTACATCAGATTGAAGAACAGAACAAATTTTTGCTGTACAAATAAATTATTACTGACTGGTACTGATTCAAGATTCACTTTATTGTGCCACATAGGAAATTTGGATCGGGCCTCCACACATGCCGCATCCGTAAAAAAAACATTTGGCATACATAAAAGAGAGCTGGAGGGAGGAAGAAACATCTAAGAACGTAATAATAAAAACATACAGTAAAAAATACAGAGAGAAAACATGCACTGATGTTAAATAAATAAAAACCTATAGTGCAGAAACAGCACACATGCTATAAATGGAAACTGAAAAACAGTCAATCATCAATAAATAAGCAAAATGATAAGTAGTATTCATCATCAATAAATAAATAGTAATAAAGCTCTCTTGGTTTTTGATGCAATTGTGATGTTAGTCAATGGCAACAACTGGCACAATATTCCTAACTAATGAGAAAAGACTTCAGCAGATGGTGCATTATCTTTATGTACCATTACATTACTTATACAGTCTCACCTGTTAGAGAAGGTTCATCGGGATCTTGCACGTGGATGGACTTGAAGTCCAGTTGCATCCTGGGAAGAGCGAAGATGGTCTCAGTTTCGTGGTTGTAGCTGGAGGAACTGCGGAAGCTGCTCAGCAGACTAGAGCTTTTGGCAGCCGCTCCACTCTCCTGGTTGTTGGCTTCCACGTTCCTGAGCAAATTCAACTCTGAAACGAGAGATAAGACGAGTCAAAACTCTTTTGAGCTGAAGGTCATGTTCACACTTCTCTGCTTTGTTAAATACTATCTGCGCCAATTTTACATTTGAGATAACAGGCAAAGAAAGGCAAATAAAAAGCCCCCAAACTTTCTTTTAGACAGAGTTGTCTGAAGTTAGGAAAAATTTTGAGAAGTTTGAGAAGGCACAACAACGAACCAGCCATTTACACTCAGTTGCTACTTTATTAGGTACACCAGGCCAAAACTAATCAAGTCTAATAGGCCAACTCTGCAGTAAAAACTAACTTCACAAAGGGTATAATGTCCACTTTGTGTTGATGCCATCATATAGAAGTGTTCATTGAACTGGTGTTGAACTGTTGAACTGCCTTCTGCCACATTTACAGCAGTGAGGGTTATGTGTATGTACTGAAACATGCAGCATGTGTGTTTAATACTGACGTTATTGAGCAGACAGGGTATTGGCCAGGTGTGACTGATCCACATTTGAAGGACAGATTCACATTTTTTTCACATTATTTTAAAACATTTACATGTCCAGATGAGCATTGCAACAGTTTTTGGTTGCTGTAATTGTCCCTCTTGTTCATACATGCCGTCAAGAGACCCAGTTTGGTTGTACAAGTCGCCATGTGAGTGGTGTTTAAAGATGCACTTGAAAAAATGTGAATCTATCCTTTAATATTTTTTTGTGTGAGTGTCATTATATTCAGTGATTCCACTGTCAGTCATGGCAGACTGCTGTCCTAAAAATACTCCCCATGCACTCCACACAGTGAGGCATACAGATTTAAATTTGGTAAAGAGAGAGCACTGCCACAGATTGGTATTTTATATTGGAATCTGTATCGCGAAAGACATCACAAGCATCTCTATGTGTAATGACATCAGATACATCAGTTACCTTCATTCCTCATGGCAGTGACGTAGTTGAACCATTCTTTGACTGTGGCGACTCCATGAGGGGGGTTTTCATGCCGCCGGCGGGTTATTTTGGTTATAGTGGCCATTGGGCTTTCGAGTGCACCGCAGGGTTTGGTCACCATAGTGTTGTGACCGAGATGGAAATCCAGCGTCTGAACGATGTAGGTAGAATCATCGTTGGAGCCTATAACAGAAATAAAAGTCAGTTATCGAAAAGGTGCCAACTCAAGTGTGTAAATCCTGTAATCTAATTGTGATGCTAAAAATATTTTCACTACAGATGATGTAATCTCTTTCAATTCCAGTCCCTGAGTGAAGGTTTTGTCTCACCGTCCTCCCAGATCTTCTGTGCCTCTGTCCAGAAGGCGATGTTGGGTTCTTCCAGGTGGAACAGAGCCCACGACTTGGAGCGGAAGTTGGGCCCGTGGAAGCAGGCCAGCGTCATGTGATTGCCGTGGAGGCTCATTGAACCGCCCAGCTGCACGGCGTCCTCAGGCAGAGGCATCTGGAAGAGGGAGATGTGGCAGCCGGCGATTACCTTCAGCACCCCAGGCCAGTGGCGGTGATGGGCTGCATCCATGTCTGTGTGACAAAGATGGTTAGGAGACACAAAATGAGAAGTGGGGGGAGGAGGAGCGCTGGTGGTGCGAGGAGGATCAGGTTTTGTGTTTTACATCGTTTTTATCCTTACATAACCTCCAGTCTTTTTAAATGGATGCTGCTTGTGCTCTTTGTTATTAATTATCTCATGAGCATGTTTGATTACACTCAGTCGTTGAACCACCTTGTCAACTGTTTGAAAAAGCGGTATACAAATTAAGCTTATTAGAATTACAAATCATTTCACTTCCTATAACCAGCACGGCTGCCTGAGACTTGCTGTGCCACAGTCTGCATTAAACATTCCAGCCAGCAGCAGTATAGAAAAAGGCTCGCTTACAAAGCTCCGCAGCTCCTTTCTCAGTGTTGATGATGGGGGTTTTAGGGGGCAGGTAGGGGCCAGGGCCCCAGGTGGAGAGGGCTCGCTTGCTGGTGTCGAATTGCTGAGTGAAAAACTCCTGCAGCTTCATGCCGATCTTGATGAGGTCTGGTGTTGTGGAGCGTGAAATGATCACCTGGAAAATGTCCCACTGCAAGTCTCCATGGACGAAGATCTCACTGGAAGGACAGAGGGAGAAAAGATGGGGGAGGGAAAGGTGAGACAGAGGGAGACAGAAGATTAAGATGGTTCAGATTGTAGAAAACATAAAAGATAGGAAAAAAGCAGATGTAAACCATGAAGATTAAACATCCCTGCATGTGGAATAACCACACAGTGAATATTAGAATTCTATCTGCGTCATCATTTTGTTACACCGGCAGAGCTGTTGTGTTGCATGCAGAGGCTTATCTGCTGACATAATTTCACACCTTTTCTCTGATAGGCTGGTGTCAACGGTGCACAGGTTGACCTTCCATTCGTCCTGCAGCTGCAGGTCAGCATTGCTGAAAACTCCCATCAGGATGCTTGAGCCCATGTAGTCCACACGGGCCTCTGTCGACCCCATGGTGATCTGGATCTTGTGGCTGGGCTGCTGGTTGGGGTGTTCGGAGATGTGGGCTACAAAACAGACAGTAATTGGTTAATACTGTGGCGTTAAGTGGCCATTAAGCTAAATGAGAAAAAAACTAATCTCATATCAATTTTGAGGGAAAATAAACAGGATTTATTTAACTGAACTAACAGTTCGATAGATTGCAAAACTATTTGCCCCCATTAGTTTTTACATGACTTTGAGGCAAAGATTGAGATGTGACATTGAGATGAAACAAAAAAAATGTAAAAAATAAATGAGTAAATGTAAGGTATTAATTTTAAAGAAACAAAACATTAAAATAGCAAAGGTACTCCATGTATTTTCTGTAAAAAATACTATGTATTGTAAATTGGAGGCTGCATAATTAAATCCGCATGAAAAAAGTTGAGATTCACTTTTATAAAAATCCATCAATTCAAAATGAAGTGGTTAATTTAGCAACTGTGCTTCATGTATTCAAAGAAATCATGTATTTTAAGCTCACTTTAGTATCAAGAACAGAACTTATTCTTGGTCAAAAATTCAAATGTTTCATTTTAAAAAAACATTTTTGCATCACACAAAACAAAAAAAAATGGATAAATGAACAGCAAAAATAAAGCATCATGACAACTCATATACACATCCCCAGGTCTGAGGAAATACACACTTCGTAATACATTGAATAATTGAATGTAGTTGAATGAATGTATGTAATATGTAAGTATGTCCTATATTAGCTTATGTAAACACCAAATACAATGCACACAAAAAAAGTATATATTTACAGTAAGCATAAAAACTGAAAGTAAAACGTCTGTATTTTATGAGGGCACAGCTCCCAGTGTTGTGTGAGAACTCTGGCTGAGGTCCATATCCACAGTTTACCCTCTGCTAGAACAAGAGCTGCTAATGAGTTGCAGAAAAACACCAGCTGTCTGAAAAGTTGATGCTTTGTTTACTTACAGACCATCTCCAGGGTGTTCACGTCTATATTGCCACCCACCACCCCGCCCTTGGAATCCAGCTTGGAGCGTCCGAGGCCGACAGACATGCTGATCTCTCTGTCCCGGTTGCTGCCGACAGACAGTCGGCCCTGACTCTTCAGCCCGCTGGTGGTCCAGCTGCAGGGGCAAACACAACTGTGAGCACTCCTGAAACGCTGTTGAATAATGTAAGAGGGCTCTTTATGAAACATAAATGACTCTCATTGTGAGAACTTCCCCAAGAATAAACACAGGTAACTGAAAAGGAAAAGACCGTGAAGTACGAAATCGATTGACAAGCCAACATGTCATTATGTACTTAAACCAGTATGCCACTATGTCATTACATGTCAATTTAATGTGTCATTAATTTGCTAATATCTAAGTACAAATTTGTTTGTGCCAATTACAATTCCTGCTTCCCTCTACACCTATGTATAAATGTTTTTATGACAGAAGAAGAAGAAGTCTTAAATAATTTAGCGGGACAGGCCCGCTGACTTAGTGAGGGAGAGGTAGGATACATTTGTGTTGCTCAGAGAGTCCAAACATTTCCAGAGTAGATGCTTTTTTAACTTTATGATGACGCAGAGCTCATAAATCAGCACTGCCCGAGTTGTGAGTGTGTTGTGATTGTTACTAATCCAGCAGGTTTTTCCACAATTCTGCCTTAACTGTCCAGATGAAATTTGTAATGACCTCATCCCCTGGTGACCAGTGAAATACAATAGTGTATAAGAGATGAACTGAGCCCATAAAGGTGATGTTAAATAGATGTGTAGCGGAACATAAAAGTGCAAATTGCAGCAGCGAGACACCCCAGAGACATATTAGCACACTGCTACACGAGCTGATTCCTCCAATAAATGTAAATAAATGATGCTGACAATGTGCGGCTTAGTCAATAACATTGTTAGCTTCAATGTATATCTTCACCTTTACTTTCTGGATCGATTCTTTCACGGTAAAGCTGTGTTTTTCCAGCCAGTATTATAAGATGTGATTGAGTAATCTTTGTCCAACAGCAGGAGTCAGTTCACTAAAAACAGTAAAGGTTTTATCGTTCCCAGTTCTCATCGGTGGCATGAATCATAGACTCATTTGCCAGAATGTTTACTTACACGTTTAAGTTTGAGGCCAATGCTAAATGACACTCAGGATTTATCTATACAAGCCCAGAAAGTGGAAGCGATACTAATGTCTGTTTATGTAGAAATATTTATTAACTACTGCATCAGCTGCATATCCGTTTTCAAACCTTAGGAATTAACTGTTAAAAAAAGTTAATCAAGTAGGAATATTTCCTATCTGGAAATACCTCATAAAAATAGCATTCATATTCAAATATAGTCAATATTTTCAGAAACAGTACTGGAAATAATTACACTCCCTCTGAAAAATATGTCCACGTCTGTGCAGTAAATGTGAAATTACAGCAAGCAGGCAATTAGCTTCGCTGAGCACCTACCAGCTCTTCTGAAGCCAATTATCATGTTTTATCTTGTTTGTCTTGTCTGAACACAAACCTGCTGGTAGGTGGATATTTTTTTTTACCCTTAAACAGAGAAGTGTTTTCCACAAAATGTCAAACTGTCCCTTTAAAATCACCTGTGATGGGTTGTTAAAGTAATAAAAAGGTGCAGAAACTGTGACCACTCACGTATTGTTTCCCATGACGTTGCTCATGTTCATTTGGACGGTGAGCTGTTTCAGGTTGATGGCGAACACCACCAGAGTCTCCCACGGCGCCCCCTGCTGGCCCGCTGCCTTACCATTCTTACTGAAGGAGGGAGTCGATGTTTTTGTCACCGAATCTAAAGGAGAATGACCAAAAGTCATCATTGCATTTAGTCATTCTCCACTTTAATATTTTAGTTTGAGTTCAACCTGGAAACAGCAATACTGTTTGTATCTACCTCTCCTCGGAGCAGAGGAGTCAGACACGCTCCTGGTGCGTCCAGGCGCAGGCGACTTGAGGTGGCCCAGGCCGCCCGGGGACATGTTGCTTCCAGTGGAGTGTTCTGAAAAGACGTTGGGGGATTGGGGCATGTGCTGCGTCCCGGTGCTGCCGTCCCAGGTCCTCCAGTAGGCTTTCCGGCTGGACTCGGGGGACAGATGTTGGGTGACGTTTTCGGCCGAGTCGGGGGTGGCGGGGCCAGAGGCTGGAAGCAAGGTAAAGGTTGAGAGATGTAAGTAAAGGACAGCCTTTGAAATGTCAACATGGAGCGGTGGGAGGAATATGTTGGCTGAAGGAAGGTCAGCGAGATGGGATATTAAAAATGAACACAAGCTAACCCCGTAGAGATGAGAAGATAGATGGAAAATCATGAATTTCCTTTATATCCATATTTCTGTATACAGTAAGAACTTTTCCTTTTAGCCTTTTGTTCAGATGCTATATTTTATGAGAAGGCCATGTTAAACGTGAGCAATCACTGTTATAATAATCATTCATATTTTTTAACAAACTTAATAATAAACAGACAGGAAGTAATCATTTTAGAACTAACACTTTAAATTGCTAGTACAATTTAAAGAAAAGAGGAGCCCTGTCAGAAGCATGGAAAAGTCCTGTTCATGGTTAGACGCCAAGTAAAAGCTGACACTACAACAACAACTGAAATGCTGATGGATCTCTTCTTCAAACAGAGAGTGGTTTAAAACATACAACACTCAACAAACCAGCCCTAACACACACAAAAGCCACTGAGTTTTCAACAGGTCACCTGGCAGGTTGATTGTCTGGTCTCCCAGGAAGAGGCGCCTGGCGATACTTCGACGGTACCAGGCTCTCGGGAAGGCCAGGATCTCACTCAGTCGTCTCATGTCGTACTTGAAGGAAGCCGAGCCGATGTCACACACAGCTAAGGGGAGATTATTACATTTGTTCAGACACGAGACATGCCTTTAAAAAAGTTCCACAGTGCAAGCATATTGGTATCATACACTCCTCAAAACAACTCTACAGGGGGAAAAGGAGCACTTGTTCATCGTGACATTCAAAGATCGGAAAGGTGCGTTTTTCACCCCCGGTCTCATTATACTCTCTCTATGCTTGTAAAACGTCTCATTCCTACACTGTAAGTGTTCAGTTCTGTTTTATACCACTTCAAATATCCTGATTATATAGCAAAACAGAACGCTGCTTGACTCCCAGATTAAGTGAACACGCAAAAGGACCCAACAGAGATGTGTATGAACATTTTACACAACGCAATGGATTCAAACATCTAACTGATATTATGAACCTTCCAGTTGAATATAGTACTTTTCAATATTGAATTAAAATGATGTTGAAAGCATTATATACTACCATGTGTTATATATAAACTCATTTCTCAATTTCCCTAATATTCCTTCACTTTCGCTAGGAACTCCCTGACTTCCCCCTGTCTGAAAATAAACTTTTATAAATTCCAAGCCAGTCAGTCAACAGACTAAACAGGAACAGTCAGTACAATCTACCGCATGTCTGTTGAAGAAAACGCCCTGTGCTCAGGCTGACAATGTACCTGAGATGTTGATGAGGGTGGTGTCCATTTTGCCACCTTTGGCAGGAATAAAGCTTTCAATAAAGGTTGGGCCTCCACTGCGCCTCATCCTGGATAAACTGACTTTCACAAACTCCAGGTTGATACTCAGAGAGTCTTTTCTTCCTGTCACTGAAGACGGCTCCTCATCGACTGTACCTTCAGGAAAAAGAGCGGTAACCATGACGATCATTAAACTGTAATCTAATTTCAATCTTGGTGGCCAGGATTATGCATTAATAACAAATGGCGTAAGATAATACTGTACATCCATCAGCACAGAGTATGAAGACAAGGCCATCCCCATGTCCACTAGCTCTGGCATGTGTTTGTACATGTTTACATTTCAGAAATCATATACATAGTAAAGGAGAGAAATAAGTCACATAACATTAGAAACTGCAGCAATGCATTATTAGCAGAATATTACAACAAGTCTTCCCTTCCTCCCCTATGTTACCTAACGGCCCTGAGCCCGGCGGCAGGCCTGTGACAGCTGATTTCTGTTTTCCGGCGCCGTAGGGGTGGAAGACATAGAGGGAGAAGTCAGACATGCAGGCAGTGAAGCTGAGGCCTGAGGAGGTACTGGGGGGGCCGGTGAGGTCCGACTGGCTGCTGCTGTGACGGCTCCTGCCCAGAGGGCTCCCCAGCAACGGAGACGCTGGAATGATTCAGAGGAGGGCGGAAAAACACAGAGGAGGTAAGATAAGCAGTCGCATAGAAAAGGCATTAATTAACTATAATATTACTTATCACCAGTAGAGGCTGTATCACAATTCACAGGTCTGACAGCCATCAGAAGCCTGACAAACGATAAAGTCACATTTTCATAATAGAGAGGATTAAGCTAATTAGAGTAGAGCTCCAAATGAATTGTCTGATAAAAAGTTAACGCATCACATGCACACGTCTTTTGGCTTCAGAGCAAACTGTACATTTACTGTAAATATGCCTGGACTAAATGAAAAATATGACCTGATTTCCACCATAACATAACAAAAAAAAAAAAAAACAACCAAAAAACAAAAGCAAGGCAGAACTGGCATGATCTGGCAAAAAGACACACTGGAGAGCAAAGTAATGAATGCATGAGAACAAGCTGTGAGCAATATCAAACCGCACAGGGCCCCGACATGGCATGGAGCGACAGCTAATAGATATGCTCACTGTGTTTGATATAAGATTTTGACTGCAAATGTTTGCTTCTTCACATATCTCTGCACGCGTTAGAGCGTCATTATTTTGCAAGTCATGCTCCGCAGACCTTTGCTGGGAGGTGGTTTGGGGATATGTTGCCCCGGTGGAGTGGACGAGGGCGGGTGAGATCCGTCGGTGGGATGGGCTCCCATCAGGGTCTCCAGTTCTCCGCGATTAGAAGAGAAGACCAGGTCTAAAGAGGGCAGTTTGAGCATGCACTCCACCCTGGACATCGGCAGGCAGCTGAAGCGGATCTGAGAGGGCTGCAGACACAGATGATAATCATTTCATTCTGATTTTCTCACTTTAGTGTAAGCTGTTAATTGTATGTGTAAATGTATGGATTTACAGTTTGATAAATAAAAAACAAGATACTAAACTGAACATATTAAATATCCATAGTAAGTAAAGTAAGGCATCAAATACTACGATGTAAGGTTCCTATGAACAATAATGTTATATGGTGTTTTATCTGGGAAGAAAGTCTAACGTAAGTGACCAATGTTTGGCTAAAATGCTTTTAATAGCAAGTAAATGCTGGAAGAAAAATGAGAAAAACGGACAACAGGCGTTTTTGGATCATTCCACAACTTTCAGTCTTTTGTTGCTCCTGTCCTAACTTGTTTGAAACATCAAATTCATCAAATTCAGAATAAGTAGATATTTACAAAAATCAATGAAGATGATGAGCTAAAATCTTATTATATTAATAATTATTAATATATTGTCTTTGTACTGTTCTATTTATGTTTTACATAGTGTCCCAGTTTTTTTGGAATCAGGGTTTTAAATCCATCAACAGGACTGCATGAATGATGACAAAATGAAGCTGTTGTGCAGTGTTATCTAAAGTTGCAAATGTCTTAACAATAAAGGTTTTAGTGAAACAAAAACTGGAGAAAGTGAACGGTAAAAAATTACTGTCAGATTGTTAGTACCTGGACTCGAACGTAGACAACCACGTCCACAGGGAAGGAAGAGTAGGCTGATGTGGAAGAGGACACCAGGGAGGTGGTGGATTCCTCCAGCTGCTCCGCATCAAACTGACCCATGTCCTCCTCCTGGGAAGCCATAGCTGATAGGAATACATAAAGACAAAAAAAGATTATGAATACCAGACACAAAGAAGGTGTCGCTGTAAAAGGTGTAAGAACAGGATCCATTAGGTTCAGACGGAGCAACAAACAAACCTGCATAATTCCTCTCCACTGGAGTGATAGGAATGGTCTCCAGCGCTTTTTCCAGGAAGTCCAGCAGACAGGGGCTGATGACCATTTCCTCTGGCAGAGTCTGGAGGGCCACCCAGGCATACAGCTTGGCCGTCTTTACTCCTCCACTGCCCTTACCTTTGGCTGCAAAGACACATGGGAATTTAAGTCGTCTGCGGCCTGAACTGTATGTCGACCACACTTTAGAAAGTTCATTTCTTAAACTTTAAAGAGGTTTTTAAAAATTGTCTTCCCCTCTGCGGCACGCATCAATATGCATGAGCCTGTTTGATCAAAGGTGCCCTCTGGATTCATGCTTTAAGATAAAGGATGAATTCACATGCATTTGATTTGGTGGGTCCACGTGTGGATGCAAATCATCAGCTCGGAGAGGCGTGGCACACTAGTGTCCGTGATTACGGATGGTGCTAGGGCATGCAATTGAAAATGAGGGAATGATCAGTACCTGATGGAATAGGTGGGGGCGGGGGGAGGTAGGAGCGAGTTAGTCTTGCTTTGGACAGCATTGGGAGGGTTGGGAGGGCCGATATCTTTCATACCATACAGCTTGGACTCTTTGGAGAGAGTGCGGGGGAGGGAGGATCCACGCGAGGCATTGGGCGACTCTGTCTTTAGGGTCTTGGAGTTGTAGTGCAACTGGGGGAGAGAAAGAAGAAGAATTAATCATTTA
This sequence comes from Holacanthus passer, assembly GCA_025331565.1. Classification (NCBI taxonomy): domain Eukaryota; kingdom Metazoa; phylum Chordata; class Actinopteri; family Pomacanthidae; genus Holacanthus; species Holacanthus passer. The sequence goes on along the minus strand of JAFREQ010000018.1, from coordinate 1,526,419 downwards.
AAGCACAAAAAGTCCAGTACAGAGTAGAAACTTGTGGACAATTCAGATTCTGAGGGAGACACTGACCTTAACGTCTACTCCTGGAATGTAGAAGACTGTGGTCTCCATGTCATTGGATTTGGTCTGCAGGGAGGAAGGACATTTCTTGCCAGCTAAGAGATGGGTGGTGGAGGTGTAGGTGGGCTGCAGCTTCTTCTTCTTGGGGGGAGACTCCTGGTCCAGACTCCTGAGGCTGCGCTCACAGCTCCTACAAAACCCACAGGGAGAAGAGTCCTGTCCTATGAAGAAGGTCTGCTTATGCCTTATTCTGTTTCGTTACCCGAATATAGAAAGTTTTATTTTTTTGTATCTGCTGAGGACAAGCTCTGATATAAAGTTTCATCCAGCAAATCATTCGAGTAGATTTCAAAGTTCAGAGCAGTGATCTGCAGCGGATGTGGCAGCAGCTTCCGACCCAGCCCACAGAATATTAATGAATTCAGAGGTCTGAGAGCATTTTTTAGTTAAATTATTATAATGGATTTTGTTATGTTTACGCTGTTGTAGGCTAAATATTAGTTTCATAAGAAGGTGAAAACAGCAAACAATAATAGGCTAATTAGGCCTAAGTACATTTATTTTTTTTAATCATTATTTAAGTCCGGACCCCCACAGTTTCTGCTTAGACAAATTCTGGTCCTTGGACAATTGCAGTCGAGGACCCCTGGTGTAGAGTTTGATTTGTCTCTTTACATGATGCTACTTAAAAAATGAGTCACAGCAGGAAGCATGAGTCAGACTTGAAATAAAATTCTGTTCCCTCTACAGTAGTTATCAGAATGAGAAATGTGCCTTTCATCGTACCTCCTGAGGGAAATGTCCTCATGCTCCGGTTGCTGAGTGGTGGGGTGAAGCACACACTTCCCGCTGTCGATCTCCACACGGACATCCAGCTCAAAGTCGATGTTTCTTTCAGTTGTCGGGCCACTGAAGCCGCGGCCGGCAGGTGTGCTCGGCCAGCGCTCGCTGAACAGCTGACTCACAGCGGAAAACCCAGAGGACTTTCTGTGAGATGCTTGGCTGAAGGAGAAAGAAGAAAGGGATTGTTTAGTAAGTGCTGAAAATCATCAAGCTTTATTCATAGTGGAGAAAAGAAATCCTAAAAGAAAAGCTTAATGGCGCCTCCTTTCATCTAACATTCATCACAAGAATGCTCGAGCATGCAGAAACTCACAAAGGCCTTCGATAGCTCAGCGGTCTCTCGCGTTCAAACTCGTCTTCCTTCTCGGAGTCTTCGGATGAGGAAGAGGACAGGTCGTCGCGCCTCATGTCGTCGTGCTGGAAGGGAAGTATGGGTGAGAAGACAGCAGGGGTGACGGGGGCACTGAAAGCCGAGTGCTGGCCCTCGGTAACGGATGGAGAATGAAGATGATGGTGATGATGAGGATGGGATGGCTCGTCAATGGTGACTGACAACAGGTCCACCTCTGTCTCCTCAGGAAACTTCAGAGAAGGACAGAGAAACAATCTCACACAGGGGGACAGTTTGGATGTTTTCAAAAAGCTCTTCCTACTTAAAAACAGGTGTCTTAAGTAGGAAGGTAGCCAAGGAATCATGACTTTGAAGGAGATAGTGTTCTGTTGTAGACCATGATGAGCACAAGGTGTTTTCTTTCTTTATGACATTTAGTCTGAAATCAAAACAGCACCAATGTCCAGCGACAGAACACTACTATCCTGCAACTGCTCTCACAGGAGCTCAGAGTTCATGCATCTTTTGTGAGGAGGAATGAAAGACAGAAAGCGTGAGACAAGAAGGAAAGTGAGGACAACGTGACACCCCGCCAGGAGAAAAGGTGAAACACGCTCTGAAGAGAGGGGACGACGGAAAAATGCCCGAGTCCAGTATCATTAAAGTCAGCCGGAAAAGAAAAGAAGCCCAATTGTCCACAGTACCAACAGATCCCAGAGACAGGTATTGACTGACCGTTGCTGAACATCGATAAAAGTGTTGAAAATGTTTGCTACCTGCATCTTAAATTAATCCGGTAAAGATCTGTTCCAGGGGCATCTCTACAGCATTTGTCTTTATTTGTCAGGATTTTTCACTGACCAGCTAAAGTCTCTTTTTTTAGGCAACAACCTAACGACAGACATACAGGAGTATTAATAAATCAGTGGCCAGGTGGGTTAAGGCCAAGTGACCACAGATGGATTGACAAGTGAAGCAAACCCATTCATGTAGCCTTTTGCAGAGTCAGTCTGCGTCTGCACTGTGTAGTGAAAAAGATTTGATCACTCCAAATACCACTGCAGATAGATTCATCAACATTCATTCACAGGGCAAACAAACCCAGCAAAGCCTTCAGAGATTAATTAACTATACATTCTGAATTGACTTTTCATTAAACAGCCTGGTATAAAATAGGTTTCAGGTCACGTTAGTCCTTCAGTGGAGCTAGGAATAGTTTGAGGGTTGCCTGGCAAACTCCCGATGATGAAAAGACTCCAAGAAGACACTGCGCACATACAGTAACTGCAGTAGCTTTTAAGGTGCTAATAGGTGGATTTGTTACCTTGGACGGAGCCAGGTCAGCTAGCTATGCTAATCTAAGCTACCTGGCTGCTGGCTTTGACTTCATATTGAGTGGAAAGATATGCGAGTGGTATCAATCTTCTCATCTAATGCTCAACAGGAGCTTTTAAAGCCTATTGGCTGTTAAGGCTATTCTACAGATGCCATATGAAGCATTCAAACACTGATAAATTAAATAATAATAATAATAATGACTCTTCATATGTAATTGTAATTACCTTTAACAAACTTGACCATTGCTTGGAACACAGAAAACCATATTACAAGTTGTGCCACTGTACTAAGTGTAATTTGGTAGAAGAAGTAGGGAAAGAGTGACTTAAAGAGTCAAATGTATCTAATTATGTTATAAACTGTTTTTCTTTATGGTAATTACACCAAATAACTGGAAGTTTATCTTATACACTTATCACTGAGCTTTAAAGCTGGATTGATGTCCATGTATAATCTCAGCCTAAATTGAATTTGATCTGATATTGTCGGGTGTGAGAAAGGAACAACTGTTGTGACAACCAACAGCGGTTTAGAGGCAAACCATGCACAGTTGTTAGAAATCAGTCAATATATTAAGGTTGAAGAAAAGTTGATTTGGACTTTTATGCAGTTTCAAAACAGGATGAGAATGTGTGACACCGAAATTAATTAAGCAGCATTCAACTATAACTACAGCTGGTACATACAGCTTGAGTTTCAACAGCATGAAAGAAAATTAATTTCTCAAAGCATTCCTACATCAGGGTCAGGGACAAATTCTCATATATCTCTGATGGAATGCCACTGGTATTTATTGACTAATAAAAAGAAAAAAAAGACTGTAGGATATGCTACATATAATGTGGTGCCACATATACCGGCACATACATTGTGTGTAACTAGGGGCACAAAGAGCAAGGTTATAGAAAATGATCATGCAAATGAACACAGTGTTCAGTATTACTTTGGTGTATGTCTATATATAGCATCCTGTTTTGATTTTGCATGTTCAAAGTGCTGTCAGCACTGTCGAGATAATCGCAGAGGAGAAGAGGAAACAGAAGTATTCGTTGGTGTTGGTTAGGTATTTTAATTTGTTAAATTCAATCTTTTATACCTTGAATACCTCTCCTGGACTGACTGGTGCAAATGCAGAGTCCAAGGCCTGATTATTTATCTTCAATTGAACAAAAGAGTTAATAAAAATGAGCTCATTCAAAATGAAAAAAAAAAAATCTTCAGAGGCCCCTCCCATGACAACATGACATCATATGAGTCACAGTATCATGTAGTATGGAGAACAATTACAGTGACAAACACACAGAAATGAAGGATGAGATGATGATCTTCTAACTGTCAACATAAAATAGCAATAAGCTAAAATTACCTACTTTATCATCACCTTAATATTTGATTTGGTTAGAACAAATGTCTAAAGAGCATAACAGTGAAAAAATATTTGTGCAAAATTAAAATATGTTAATGTGATATAGCTTTCTCTGTTTTGTCAGCAGGTGAGATAAGTAGAGTGTTATGAGAATAAGTTTACCGTGTCCTGGATGTTGAAGGTGACCCGGGGTCCAGGAGAGGATGCATCCACACGCATATCCGGTAAATCATCCACATCCCCTATTCTGGAACTGTGAACACAGTAATAAAGTGATATAAAAAAGACAGCACCACATTATTGTTGGTTTCAGGGAATACTGCAACTTAACACTTAATCAAATCAGATTAATTTTCAGTTATTTTATTCATTTATTCTGCTTCAGAGTTAATTTTTATAAATTGCTAAAGGTCTTACGGTGTCAACTGTTTTAATATCGTTTCTACTATTATTCCGAGATATCTGCACAATTATGAACAAATGAGAGAATCACTTTCTCTCCTCCACACTGCATTTTAATTTGTGAGTCACTGCATCCTCTTTGTAAGAAGAGGGGAAACATTCATGGGAAATGTGTTTCAAAAACAAGCAGCACCAACAGCGGTGGTGTGAGACAGGGGTTATTTGGTCTTGTTTGTTTACAGTAAATGCTGGATGAAGCACTCCTAGCGTATAATTTCCATGATAATATGATGATAGGAGAAGTGGACACTCCTGCAGCTCGTTTTTTTCTTTTACCTCTGCCTGTCCATCCTTTTCACAGGGGGTCGGCCTGCTGCAGCAGAGATGCTTTTGGAGCGGTTGTAGCTTGGTTTGTAGCTAAGGCCCCACTTATCTTTTAGAGAGGCGGCCTGATGAGGAACAAACACACAGTCAGAAAAAGGTTTCCACAAATGAGAGACATTCAGGTATGACAGGAAAAATTTTTATTGATAGTGTCCAAACTTGTGTGGTGAATACATTGTTAGTTAGGGAAGGTAAATAGATGAGAGTTTACCCTCATGCTGGAGCGACGCAGTTTCTTCCGGACGTCTCTCCTGATGTCGTTGACGGCCACAGACTCCAGCTGCTGATAGCGCTGAATCTCCTGGTTGATGGTGCCTTCGCTGGCTCCCAATTTCCTGTGGTTAAAATAAAAAGAGGATACAATTTGGGTGGGAATGGAACAAAGTTGCTGCAAAAATGTACTGCTAGAATCTCTCCCATTTTTGCTGGAAGGCTCACAGAAGGGACTTGGGGCTGGTAGTGAGTGGATAAGGGCAAAGCAAAGTGAAAGTGTGGTCAATAGTGAGGAAAAAATTTGATTTGTCAAGCTCAATTAGTAGAGTCGACAAAACAGCAAAGAACCTAGACTTCAGGCCATCTATGATGGATGCAGGATACAACATATGGGCACATAGGGGGTTGATTTACATTGCCCAATTATTTCATGGACAAAATATGAAGTCATTCGAACAACTTAAAAAAGAGTTTAACCTTCCAGCTCATGACTTCTATAAATTTTTACAAATAAGACACTACCTCCAGAAGCATAAGGAATGAGACAATATCCACAAAATACCTTCCAAATTAGAGGAACTGCTAATAGCACTTACAGAGAAAAAAAACAAAAAAAGGGGTTATATAAAAAATATATAAAGCATTACAATATGAATCGGAAGGCAGTAATATGGACGTGGGAATTAGAAGCAAAGATCATAATAACAGATGAGCAATAGGAAGAAACATTTAAAGCAGGACATAAATTAACTAATAGTCCAACAATAAGGGAATTCGAGTGGAAGGTAAAAATCAGATACTTCAATACTCCAATTATCACTTCAAAATATAGCAATTCGTCAAAGTTGTGTTGGAGGGGCTGCAGTCTAGTGGGGGGCTTTACTCATATATTTTGGGACTGCTCCAAACTCACAAATTTTTGGAACAATATTCAAAAGGAAATCAAGCAGATTCTGAGCATCAATATTAATTTAGATCCTGCCCTAGCAATATGAGGTATATTCTTGGATGATTCAATAGATAGAAATTTGATCTATTTAATCAGAATTCTACTCTTCTAGCAAAAAAAAACAAAAAACGATAGCCTCCTGGCTGGAATCGCGGCCTCCTAGCATAACAGAATGGAGGGAAAGAGTAAAAAATGTGTATATCATGGAAAAGATCACTGCAAGATAGGTTTCGTGGAAGATGGGCACCATTGACACAGGCAATGCCTCATTTATGATTACCTCCTCTTCCTGCATTGTTTAGTATGTATGTGCATATATATATATATATGTAAGATGTATATAGGTATGTATGAAAGTATATGTGTATGTCTATATGAATATGTATAGGTGGGTGGGTATATATCTTGTTTTTGTTTGTTTGTTTTGTTGTTTTTTCTCTTTTAGTTTTGTGAAACCCCATATATGTATTTTAACTTGAGTATATGTAAATTTGGTAGGTGCATCTCCAAGTTGTATGTTCCTTCATGTTGGATGAAAGAAAAATAAAGTTAAAGTTAAAAATAAAAAGAGGATGTAGACAGTTTAAACACAACTAGTGAAAGCATTTAGATGCATTAAGATCACATCTGACAGAATCAGAATCAACAAGTGAGTAAGAGGGAACCTTACTTGAGGTCGTCGATGACCTTGGCCTGTTCGTTCAGCTCTCTGATGTCCACCACCCTCTTGGTGAACTTCCTTCCACGAGCGTCAATCACTTGGTTCCCCATCACCATCTGCCTTCTGGGGTCAATGGTCTCCTGTTGGGTCAAAGCAGTGATACAAATTTATCTGGTAAAAGCGATGACAAATTGAAACACAACTGTTGATTAAACCCAAATTTTTGTCGGGAAAATCTTCACCAGGCAGCAGCTGTAAATAAGAGTGCATCCTTCCCAAATCTGTCATCGTGATTAAATGTGAGTTATTTTGATTGTTATGATTCAATCAGACAAGGTTATATGTAATTCAATCCACACACCAGGTATCATCAAACACAAAATGTCATAACAGGAAACACCACCACCACCATCACCACTCCATTCAAAGTGCAAGAGGAAAAAATAAAGCTGTATTGCCACAGGGAATTGTGTTACACTAATTTATTTAATTTCACCCATCACTGAAGCTTAATGAGGAGGGCAGTGAAAGCAAATGCTAAGCGACACTGTTCTCCATTATCATGCTATTTAGTTAAAGCGTAAAATAGCGTTGCTCAGCATTTTGTCATCTACAACCTTCAACTGATAACTGCAGGTGACTAAGATGTGACGCCACCTTGCAAGTGATTTTGTCAGCCCAGAGGAGAGTTTGTGGCTACATACACAAGCCCAGGAGAGAGGTCTTTGGGCCCTGGCACTGCCCGCTCGGAGGCGAGGCGATGCACAGTTTAAGTAGTCAGGTGGGACAGACACACTCTGAGGCCTGGGGCTGAGGCCCAGGATGTGGTTTACCAGACGCTTCCTTAAGGTCAGCCGAGGGCTGAACTGGTTCTCAGGACTCTGTAAACAACGGCAGGGACAGATGGATAGAGAGGTGGAAGAATGGACGACTCGGGTCAGGCTTTACCTTCTGCAGTTTTACGTTGAGCCAGGTAGGAATCGTTCAAATGTATTGATGAGATGTTAAAGGAACAGTTAAACATTTTCAGAAATATGCTTATTTGCTTTGTTACACAGAGTTAGATGAGAAGATAGATACCACTCACATGTCGGTCTTAAATATATGTGATATATGAAGCTATAAATAGCTGCCCGGTAGCTTAGCTTATCTTGTTTAACCTGTGAAAAACAAGGTATCCACACATAAACTCCGAATAAAACCACTAATAGTAGCTTTAGGGGCGCTAGTAGGAGGATTTTGTTATCTTCAGACAGAGCCAGGCTAGCTGTTTCCCTCCTCATGTTTAATGAACATACATGAGAATCGATCTTCCCATCGAACCTTCAGCAAGAAAGCAAATAAGCACATTTGCCAAAATGTTGAAATATTCATTTAACTTGTGAGTAATAAGTTCAACAGCTAAAGCTCATGGCTTTCGTTCTGCTTTTTTTTTAGTATAACTTTGGAGTTTACAGAAATTGAATTTATAGATACTGTATCTTCTGAGAACTATGAGTCACAAAACAGAACATCTGATCTACTGTTGACAGCATATTTTTCTTAACATTACAATGTGTCATCACAACTCATTTTAAAGTGACATTTAAATGACAAAAAACAGCTAAATCTATGTGGGGTAGAAACTGAGTATCATTTGTATGTTAGACCAGCTAAAAAGCCGGGATGAACCAATGACTGACTGACCATGTGGATGGTTGGAGACATGGTGTCAGCTTCGTCTTCATCCGAAAGGTCCGCCATGTTGACAGAGTTCAGGTCAGCGATGTCGTCGACGTCCTCTTCGCCCGTCAGTGACGTCAGCGTGTTACCCAGCGCATTGAGGCGCTTACCGATGTTGGGATCCATGTGGACATCAATACCACACATTTTCCAAAGCACATTCAGAGTCCAGGTACCAGCGCTACTGCTCTCTGTTCGTGAGGAGGAACAGGAAGCCAGGAAGGGGAAAGAAAGAACAGGAGAGGATGCAGGTGAAATTCATGCAAAATAACATTTTCAGACAGCTGTCTCATGGTTATTGTGCAGCTATAGGATGTGATCCATATTTTATGTATCAGAGCTAAGTTAAAAGAACTTGCCAGCTGAGGGTTGCCCTGTAGTCCTGGAACATACTTCATATGTACCATCAGGGACTACACCTGTATACAGACCACACACAGACACACAGGAACAGCCAGTCAATAATTCAGAGGAGCTGCGTGCATAGAAAGTCACATCACAATTCGCAGTTTCTACTGACTGAATTCCCTCATTAATCACATGAAAACAGGACCATATATTAGTTAAAATGTTTCTGTATTTTATGTTTGCTGAGCATCTGAGACTCATTTGATCTTTCATTAAGTATTTTTAAAAATGCTACTTGCATTGTTCTATATTGTATTTTGCTTTTGAATACTTTCCTTTCTGGTAATAAAACTGAATGAATATTTGTGCCAAAATTTACACTTGAACAGAACATGTCACTCACAAGCATTCATGACCAGATCCCCTCGGATTTCAGGCTTCCAGTCGTCCCAGGAGGTCTCGAAGCCCTCGGCGAAGCGGATGCAGAAGTTCTTGAAGTGACCTTTGCTTACCAGTGACTCTGAGGAGCAGGCGGTGATCAGCGTGCTCTCAATGGTCAGGACCATAGCTGAGCCGGTGTCAAAGTCTATGCTGTGGTTGGCCTGGCAGAGGGGCAGGTAGAGAGGGTTACCCAGGCCTCGAGCGAGGGTGAACTACATGGAAAAAGAACCCACTTCCATGTGTTCAGAAAAGGCAGAGTTAGCTGGTAACACTTCATTCTACAGTATTGTATAACCACTTTATCAGTTAATTAAACTTATAATGGCTATTTTCATGTGATTTTAAATTAATAATAATTCTGATCAAGATATCATAGTTTTGCAATATAATTATACTTTTTGTAAAGTCTGCACATGATAGACCATCAATAAGCACTGCTCCTGTAAATACACCTATGAGTGAAATGTTACCAGGCTTTTCAGTTTGTTAGATTATGTTTCCTTGCAGGATTTTGAAAAAAATGCCCATAATTACCTGAATTTCTGGATTAACTCTGATCATCATTCCAGTCATAACTGGAGGCAAGTATGTTTACCTCCTAAATACCCAATTATCCATTATTATGACTTGGATCAAAATCAGACTGCAGGGTTTGGACTTATTACTGCAGGAATCCAGGTAATTTCCAAAGACCCACATGTTTTGTCTTACAAGAGCAGACAGAGCCTGCCATGTGCACCACTGTGCCATTACATCTAGTATTACGTATGAAATGTCACACAATTTCATGGCAGCCTCCGAAAGATTAGCCTGAAAAATGTCCTCGCTTCCATTTTAGCAACACAAAAACAATATTCTGGACACCAACTGGCATAACTTCTTTTTTAGTATGAAGTCATTGCACACCCCAAACACCAGCTCAAGCTTCGTTAGTTGTTATGCCAGCTTTGTGGGGGGAAATTTGATTTGTTACGGTCTGGTGCGACCTGCCATTTTTTAAACAAGAGCACTTCTGATGCAGTGTTTGTGTCATGGAAGAGTTTCTGATCACAGTAAGTCATAGTCCCACATCAAGCCATCACAAGAGGTGTAATAAATTGTAGGTTACTTTTCGTGCATTTTTATGCCGGCCTACTGATGTGCTGGCCCCAGCTTCAGAGTTGATGCCCTCCGTAACTGGTGCTTGTCCTCTCTATGGAAATAAGTGTGACATAACAGCTGGTATGTGTTGTCTCTGTGGACAAACTGGAAGTATAACAAGACAACTGATATGGACCATTCATTAATATCCAGTGTTTCCCCCAGAAAATATTAGTGTTTGGGGGTGGTCATGGTAATCTTTAACATTTAAAAACATTAATAATATCAATGTTAGGGGGTAATTTGATCAATTATTTTACATATAAATAAAGATTAAAAAAACAATTTGGCAAAACTTTCTGTATTGTTAGCAGTCTACCAAAGTCTGACGGAAACTAAAAGAGCACACAGAGTATGACATTCACATTGTGCAATACTGGAACACCTCTCCTGGATGGATTTATCATCACACAAAAATGGGTTTTGTGGACAAAACAAATCAACAAACTAACTTACAAAAAAATAACTACTAACCAAAACTGTATTGTGCATTTGTGTTTTCATTAACAAAGACCGGTCTTCATGTACAGTATGTGTTGTTGTGCATTGTATCAGCGGCTGTTTGCTTTACATTGAAAGTGCACATAAGAGGTTGTGGATGGGAGTGAAGGTGTGGTGGGGCAAATTAATGGACACTAACTCTGTCCACTAACAACTTAAGTAGGGGAAACACTGATATCAAGAAGAAGAGCAAAATGAATGCCATGAACACTGGGACAGTAAATGTTGCCAAGCTCTGATGCAGATGATGATAATCAAATCAAAGATGCTTCAACTTGTAAGAGGCTTTAGCTCTCTGATTGCATTATTTGCATTAAACATGAAACGTATAAATGTGAATATTTTAAGTGAATGACCTTAAATTGTAACAGATAGTAAACCTGCTATTGCTTCTATAACAGTGTCTATGATATATGTGAACTTGGACATCTATCTCCAGGAGTTAAAACATTACAGTTGTGCAATACTGACTTTGGAAGATTAAAACGAAGCACAGCAGATTACCTGGGATGTGTTGGTGATGGGGAGGCAGATGCCCAGGTCATTGACAGTCAGTTGCAGGAAGAGGGTGCTGAAGGCCTGCGCTGAGGTCTGCTGGATGCCTGGCAGCTTGTCCACCACCTCTTTGGTGGCCATATGGATGTCCTTGTTGAGGGCCAGGCGCTGCTCGTTCCAGTTGTCATACGCCGCCTTGTAATTCAGCCAGAAGAGCACAGCTGCAGGAGGACACACAGGTGGGTAGAAAGACCTTCAGATTAGATCCTGAATATCACATCAACAAGCTCATGTTAGATTTGGAGACTTCGACGGTTAATTTTTGTTGTGTGTGAAAATCAGATGCAATTCTATCACAGAGTAGGTGGAATGCTTAATGGAGCCTGAAGGTGTACTCATAATACAAAATCTCCAGGTTCCTGCTGAGTTGATGATGTATTCAGTGTCAACAACCCAGGCTAATAGGAAACAATTTTCTTCCCACACAACAAAAATAACTCACCAGAACAAGTTTTCTGTCAGATTGGGTTTGATTTTTCTTTCATGTAGTTTAAGCACAGATAATTGTTTTTATTCCAATAAGCTCAGAGGGTCATGATTAACATTGGTGACACCGTCGGGACTTGAACCAGCAGCGCTGACGCTTTACGCAATTTGATTGCTGGATGTAATGCAGAGGAAAAAAGGAAACTGAACCTCTGTCAAATGCCACCGGCTGGGCGAATACAATTGGCCTGTTGAGTGTGATGAGGACAGCCTCCTTATCCGAGGAGCCGCTGATTTCCTCCTGCAGAGCATTACGCAGACCAATCCGAGTTTGGAAATACGCCACCTGGTGGAAGTCGGAGCCAGCTTCTTCGTACACCTTTAAAGTAAAAGAGAAAGGGGGGGTTAGTCAGATAGCAAACTACTACAACCCTGATTCCAAAAAAGTTGGGATGCTATGTAAAACATAAATAAAACAGAATGTGATCATTTGCTAATTCTTTTCGACATAAACTCAATTGAAAACAGGACAAAGACATTATACTGATGTTCAACCTCATCAACCTCATTGATTTTTGTAAACATGTTTCAAAGTTGGGACAGGAGCAACAAAAGACTGTGAAAGTTGTGGACTGATCCAAAAACACCTGTTTGGATCAGTCCACAGGTAAAACAGGTTCATTGGTAACAGGTGATACTATCATGACTGGGTATGACAGGTTCATCCTGGAAAGACTCAGTCGTTCACAAGCAAGGATGGAGAGAGGTTCAACACTTTGTCAAACACATGACTGAATAAAATTACTACATGGGCCCAGGAACTGTTCTCCAAGTTTTGCACAGTATCCCAACTTTTTTAGGAATTGGGGTTGTATAATCAAATACAGAAGGGCCAAACCTAAATTAAAAAGTGCGCATTCTGTAGAACTGTGTTTTGTGCTATATTCTAAAATTACAGAGAGAAAACCGAGAGCTCTTATCTCACTGGCATGAGGCAGATCCGTACCTGGTGCTTGACTATCTGTCCGAGAGCCAGGTTGAGATCCACTTGACATTTGCCAAACAATTTAAGGTAACTGCTGCTGCCACCGGGCTGAGCTTTGCATTGGATCCTGTTGGATAGCTCCAGCTCGATAAGGCCTGTCTCAAAGCGCACGGCTCGCATGGAAGGAGTGGTGGCTGTCATCTGGATTCCCTGTGTACAGGAAAATGGCATTCAGAAAATTCCTCAAACCTTAATCTATACTCAAAAATACCAGAAGAATCTCTAAAGAGAAACCCTTCACTGGTTCTATTACTTAAAACAACACAAAGTTTGGACCAAAATCTTCGTCTGGTTGCTTCGGCAACTGCGTCTGAACATGAGATACCTTGAACATGAGGCTGAGAGAATAAAGCAGGATTTTTGGCTTGTCTGCATCTGTTGAGGTGTCGTGCTCGTTCCACAGTGGGATGGGCTGTTCTCCTCCTGCATGAATAGAGAACATACAAGTTCACAGCTTCAGTGTGAAATGGTAGATGTCGCATAATATAGTGGGATTATGTTGTCTGTGTGTGTGTGTGTGTGTGTGTGTGTGTGTGTACCTGTACGTGTGTAATATCTGCCTGAAGTGTCCCAGAGTAGCTACATTAAAACACTCCTGATGTGATGTGAATAGTTACACTGTTCTCATTATTCTTTACTCTAAACTGGCATCTAACTCCCAGTTCTCTCTCTGTTGGGTAATTACATCGATCAAGCTCAGTGAGTTAAACAAATTACTATCAATACTGTTGTGGAATTGAACATGAGTGGACGTGTGCCAGAGGCATTGTTTTGTGTGGAAAGGACTAAAGTAGTAGCTATAGGCTACAGACGACTGTGGGGAACAGTCAGATGTTTAAGATTAGATTAACTTTATTGATCTGAGAGGAACACTGGGTCATTACAGCAGCAAAGAAAAGGATATGGTTTGGTACAGGTTCCACATATATGTGTAAAATGGGTCTTACAATCTTACAATTTGTAAATGAGGTAAACCTGCAGTATGAAAATATCTTTGTGAAAGTATGTGTGGGTCTTTGGTACAGTACCTGAGACCTTCTGAATGACCTCATTGACCTCCTTCATGAAAACCTTCTGCAGGAAGACCAGGTGGTTCAGCAGGTCTGTGGTCAGGTTGTGCTCAAATGAACCAATCTGCATATCAGAGTGGACACGTTAAAACATAGACTGCTTGTTGATCTTGGTGGCTAAATTTTCCCAGCACAAAAATGTAAAGGTCCATCAGAAGCCTCTTACCTCAGCAACACAGCGCAGGTAGTTGCCTTGGAGGTAGTTTCCCTGCTTTGCCGGGAAGTCGTCAGGTGCCCAGCCCTGGTCTGAGTGGCTCTCGTGATCCTCCATGATGTACTCTCCTGACATGGTGACTGGAGGCAGGGTGAGGCTGGCTGATGGTGGCATGGTGGACATGTCCACTGGGGACACCTTTGACTGGAAGCAAAGCTTGTGGTTTGGCAACTCAAAGGTGAAACTGGTTTGTGCGCCTAAATGCAGGAGGAGCAAGGGAAGAAAAAAAAAAAACATCATTAATAGGACTTCTTTTTCCTCTTGTTATTTTTTTGGACTGCCTCAGTGTTGACATTAACAACAGAAAGAATGTGTTTATTTTGTTTTCCAATAAAATTCCCTTTTAAAAAAAGAAAAAACTTAAAGGTAAAGATAATCTACTCTCTTAGTTTCCTGGTCCAATCATACATACCTGTCATACCATGGCTCTTCATGCGACCCATCTTGTACTCTGCTTTGAGTGAGGGCAGGAGGGCAGCCCCGATGGTGATGCCATCCATCATTGCGCTGAACTTGAGGACGATGGGCTTCTTCTCCAGACCTTCGGGAAGCTGAGGGAACTCATTGGCTTCTACAGGCGTCTGATTGATGCTGGATGCTTTGTCAGAGGGTTGTGGGGTGGGGGTGTCCTCCCTATTAGGAGGTTGACTGTAAGTGGTGAAAAAAAACACTCACTCACTCAAGTCAGGATGGGCTCATTATCTGCAAAAGTGTCGACTTTGAATTTGTAACTGTTGCTGTGTTAATGGCTGGTCTGGATTTGCAGTCACATCAGTCCCAAAACCTACAAGTTAAACTTGTTTAGAAGCTGAGGTACATACACAGAAACTGCTGCTTTGATTTTGTTATGTGTGTGCGTTATTATGCAGAGCTGTGCAGATGCTGGCTCATATTCCTGTGAACATCAAATTATAGAAAGGTTGTTTAATATCTTCAGCACACCTACAACTCTATAAATATATTAACATAATTCTGAATATTACAGAGTAAACAGACTTCACACAGGCTTTGAAAGCTGTTAACTGGCAGCAGCGTGGATAGACTGAAGTAACCTGGCACTTATGTAGATGAAAGACTTTTTATGAGGATTTTTATAAGTACAGATTCAAATCTGATGACATTAGCAGTTGCATAATGGATTTTAAATATAGTGTACAACAGTTTAGAGTCTCATTACTTTAAATGAGATTTTGTTTAAATAGAATTAAAGACTGATAGATGAAGCGAACGTACATATTGGAGGGCTGGCGGATGAGGTCAGAGATTTGTTTAGAGAGCTGGTGGGAGCTGCGGACCATCATGCTGTGCAAAGTAGCAGGGTGCTGGGGGATGTTGATCATGATGGCTCCCACTTTGAAGACGGCCGCGTTGTTGGTCTTCAGTCCTCGCTGGGCGCTGTACAAGGCCTGCGACTTGGCGATGTTGCATTTGACCACCGTTCTGAAACACAGAGTCAACCGGAATGAGCTACGTGATTGAAATTTGATTCCTTTATTTCAGTTTCATGTGATGTGGACATGTGAAAGGATGGAATCACCGAGAGGATGTCAAACAGTGAAAACACCATGCAGATTCAGGACAGCATTCATTTTTCTGGGCACAGGTGAGCGATCGTAACAGTGATACATGTTCCGCTATGAATGAGGAAGGTAATGATTTGTACACTATGGCAGACGAATGCAAGGTCTCTTATGCAGAAACAAAATTGTGATCCTGCCTCTTGTGGCTAATACAACATTTTCTGCATTCTTAGATGACTTATGGATGTGTTATTCTGAATTGTGTACATAACATATAACAAATAAATATGCTGAAATATCAGACTGACTGTAAGACATTTCAGTATTTTTTGAGATTGTAAACATTAAGAGAGCAGTCAAGAATGAAGAGTTTCACAAATAAAAAATAAAACCAGCCAACTTTCATTAAATCAACAGTAATGATTACCCTTAGGTCTCTGTAACCAATCAAAGTGGCTTCACACAGACAAACATCTGAACAAGGAGAGTCCTGAGAAACTGGTCACTTGAAATACACATGGGTGATGGGCGACTCAGACAAATGAAGGATGTGTGATCAGGGTAGCTTTGATTTACTGATGCATGTGAGCCCTAAAAAGTAGCAATAACATACAGAAACTCTTGTTTAGCTGTGCTGGTGGGAGATGTTGGGAAATCCTCCAGTCTATGCAAGTAGTTGGAAGAGAAAGACAAGGAATGTAAAATAAGAAAAAAGAAGAAGAGCAGAAGAAAGTGTGAAACAGTTCTGAGACACCGGAAGGTGAAAACACAGTTTTTAAAAAGGCAAGAACATTAAAGAGCCATTTACAGTCAAAGTCAAATATCTCAAAATAGCAGCTAATATGGCAGACATGATGCTTTATGTGTGACACATTTGCATGGGAGCCTGTTGTTGATTATCATGTAATCAAGTAATCAATGTCCTTTGTCTGCAAACTGCGTTCATTTGAAGCAAACAGGCAAGTAGGGAAATATGAGGAGTGGCACTGCAATCATTCTTCCTTACATCTGAATGTTGGGCAATTTTATACATCAGTAACAAGCACAAAGTTGTCTGGCAAATTCAAACACATGGATGCAGTTTAGGGCATACGATATGAAAATAGGATTAAGTCTCAGTTCTATTTTCACAGTGGGTGCATCTGTTAAATAGAATGAGACGGGAAAAAAAGCGTCTAATTGAAGCAGCAGTATAAATTCTGAAGTGAATCACAGCAGCGTGGAGATACATCAGCCCGTCTGAATGCACAACTACAAGGCTTGTAATCTGATTAGGGTGCTTATGTTTTGAGGAAATTGCTTGCAGTAAAAACAAAAACTGCTGTTAAAATTACCTGTCTGGAAAGGACTGTAATTGTGTCTCGCCAGCGCTTTTCAGTTTAAACTCTGAGAATTTACAAAGCTTTGTACTTGACATTAAAGCATCCACATGCAGGTTCTGCTGCTGTGTTCCTGTGCCAGTCAGACTAAGGTTTTCTTCTTAAATCACTATTTCATATCACTGAGTATCCTAAAAAAAAAGCACATAACCGTTTTGGCCAAGTTCTAATACTTAATATGAGCTGAGAAGCTCTATATCTTTCAAAGCAGTTAGAATAAAAACATTGTTTTCTTATGTAAAAGGAAAAAATAAAAAAAATACTGAATGAACACAGTCATAATTAAAAAGTTTTTTAAAAAGCATGACCAATTTCAAACTTCAAAACACAATCAACAAACCATCATTCAGTGAGGATTAGGATCAATACACTCTGTTATACTATTCAAAGCATAATTACACATCCCCCCTTTTAAGATGCGACACAAAAACAGTCATATTTAAGAGGCTTATTTGTTTTAAATAACTGTTAAATCGCTTCTCTAATTAGCAGAAGTTGAATAGAAATTGTACGTACTGGATGTCAGGCGTTATGCCCTCCAGTAGAACAATGTTTACCCCTCCTATGTGAGCCGACGCACACGTCTCAGTCATTTTCTGGTGCAGGATGTCTGTGGACACATGAAAGGAAAATTAAATCAATCAGAACAAGCTTTTACCTACCAGAGAACTGCTGTCGACCTGTTTCTGCAGACGTGAAATTAATTATATTTTTTTGCACAGAATCAATCATCAATCAAGTTTCGGGCCAAAGACTGCAAATGCTATAATTAAATTTTAATTATCTGCTAAAGACTGGCTTTGATGCTTGACTGATGTCATATTTTCTACCACAACTCACCAAGTTAAAATAAATAGTAAAAAGCTAATAAAACACACTAACAAGAACTTGGCCCTCACCTTTCATCTTCTCCTTCAGGGTGAAACTTCCATGGATCTTCTTCAGCTCAGCCTCCATGGTCAGACCGCCGATGTCGGCCTCCAGGTGGGTGCGGTTCACCATGCCGATGCCAAACACTATGAGCGTGACATGCTGGGGCTCGGAGCTCACCAGGCTCCGCCGCCGCCCGCCTGCGCCAGGGGGCTTGTTGGGCGTGGCGGGCTCCTGCTGCTCATTCTCAAAGATCACTTTACAGAGCGGCTCCGAAGGCCGGCGTCCACCTTCTGCAGAAACAAGGTGGACAGAGTATACATGTAGAAGAGATGTTCAGTAAAATACAAGTTACAAGTCAACCAAGATGTTTATACCATTATTGTATGACATCAAAACTCAACTGCTCAAAGTGATAATTACAATAATACTGTTAGTACAACCCTAATTCCAAAAAAGTTGGGACAGAATGCAATCATTTGCAAATAAACTGTGTTTACCAACAACAGTTTTACAAAGTGTTCCTGAGTTCATGCAGCAATCTCCTTTCTACAATCATGTGTCTGACAAAGTGTTGAACCTCTCTCCATCCTTGTTTGTGAACGACTGAGCCTTTCCAAGATGAACCTTTCATACCCAATCATGATACTATCACCTGTTACCAATGAACCTGTTTACCTGTGGAATGATCCAAACAGGTGTTTTTGGATCAGTCCACAACTTTCACACTCTTTTGTTGCTCCTGTCCCAACTTGTTTGAAACGTGTCGCTGACATCAAATTCAGAATAAGCAGATATTTAAAATAATAAATGAAGTTGATGAGGTCAAACATTAAATATATTGTCTATCAAATGTCAAAAAGAATTAGCAAATGGTCACATTCTGTTTTATTTGTTTTACACAGCATCCTAGCTTTTTAGGAATCAGGAATGTACTACAATTTTGGAAAAACTAGACATGAGGTATGATTTTAGTAAACCAAGATACAGTCTTTGTTTGGCTGCAGGTTTAGTGGGATGACAGGGTCCTCTTTCAAAAACGTAGTGCAAAATGCAATGCAAAGTATTAGACCCAAAGGAACTCATTCTGTCACTGCATTAATGAGTGTTGCTGCTGTCCCACCACTACAAGCGACTCTCATACTTAATGAACTCCTCAGGGGAATGTGGGGTTGTAACAGCAGCAGAAGGTATTATCAGGATAAACTGACTAGAAATTAATAAATAATATAGCAAGAAGGAAGTATTGTATATGACACAGGAGAGGATGTACAGCATTATAATATATAATGCATTGCAGCAAGTAATAGTTGCTTGCAAAAGAAGAGTAGCTGAGTATTGACTTTTGGAGTGGCAGTTTTTTACAAGTAGGAGATACAATGTCATGAGAAAAAATGTGTAATGTATGCAGTACAAATATGAATGAAAATCAAAAACACACAAGAAAATGTATAAAAAAGTCATTTGAGAGTCTGATGAATAAAGCTGTTACAGAGATACAAAGACCTGTAGTTCAGGTCAGCTGAGAATTATAAGGCAGAGCAGATGAAAGGGAAGGTACAAAAGATAAAACTGCAAAGTAAAGCAGATAACAAAGGCATGTGTGGGATAAAGGATGGAAATTAGGAGCTGGCTGACTGCTGGAAGCTGATTCCCACCTGTGAGGCAGTTCTCTGGGGAGCTTTTCTCCAGGATTCCAGTGGGATCGGAGATGAGGGAGTAGAAGTTGAGCAGCTTGTACATGTTCTGCCAACATTCTGCCGATGGCTCACTCTGCTCCGACACAGTGATGGAGTCAGAGTCGTCCATCTGGATGGCCATGTGGTCTGCCACGTCACGGGAGCCTTTCCGTGACACCT
Source organism: Holacanthus passer (assembly GCA_025331565.1). NCBI lineage: Eukaryota > Metazoa > Chordata > Actinopteri > Pomacanthidae > Holacanthus > Holacanthus passer. The sequence continues at coordinate 1,506,785 of JAFREQ010000018.1, read as the reverse complement.
GAAGACGTTGCACAATATTTTGTGTTATGAAACAAATAGAAATGTCACAACATGCATCACAGAGCTGAAGGGTAAATAAACAGCCTGGCCACTTATTTCTTCTCCTGTTTACTGTAGTATTGTAGTTATATGCCTGTACGCTATCACGACAGTGATAGGTAATGAGATCTGGAAGATGCCGACAGCCACTCATTAACTTCAATGTGCAGGAAAGTAACTCTTATTTCTCCAAGCTCTGGTTTAGATTAGAACTATGGAAGGTACTGTGGAAGTCTGTTATGAGTCCCTCTGATACGTCTTTTACTCTGATAAAAATCGCCTCAATTAAAAAAAAATGCTTAGCTTCTTCAAGTTCGATGTTGTAGCTGTCAAAACAAAAAAATTGTCCTGATGATAGCTATCAAGCCAGACAGGTTTGGGGATAAGGGTTTTTAACATTTTTCATGTTTAGCCCGAAAACTGTGGACTGAATAAAACACTGTGTTACCAGCAGCTGACATTGTGTTTTAGTGCTCGAAATTCTTATTATCTAATGGCTCCCTCTAGGGTTTGTGTGGAGAAAATGACAGTTTCAGAATAAATTTTGTGATTTTACTCATCGTACTTCAAGGTGTGGACAGGTGTGCTGCTGAGGAATATAAGAGACCTTTAAACATTGTTTGAGCCAGATCTTAATTTGAGTCTTCAGGCAGGTAATGGCTGTTCCAAGTTGCAGATTAAAACAGCAATATGGCTCCTACTTTGAAATGGCCTGCATCCAAACTGGGAAATCTATGGCACCTTTGCAAATGTGAAAATATAAATTAAAAATGGATTCCAATTTTATTTCCTGTTGCAGCTTTTGCCAATATCAATAGCTGGCTGAAAACAAACTTGGACCCATTTAGAGTGTTTATGCTGTCGGGGTTGAAAGTCTCCACATTCAGTATGAACATAGTTTCTATTTAATCATTGAAATCACTTCCTTAAATACCTGGTTTTGAAGATGACTCCACTTCATTACTGTTACCTTAGAGGTGCGTCGCTCTGAGCGTCCAAGGGAGCTCCGTCCTCGAGGCTCCCTTCTCCCCAGCGTGTCCATGCCTGATGGAGGCCCATTAGGCGGTAAACCCCCAGTAACGCCTGCTCCTCCACCTCCTGCTCCTCCTCCTCCACCCACTCCTCTCTTGCTCTTGAGGGTTTGGGTCCCGCTGCGTCCTGCCCCGTTGAGGCTGCCCCGAGAGCTGCGGCTGAAGTCGGACGACCTGAAGTGGCGGTACGGCCGGGCCTTGAACGTGGGCGTCGGGGAGGCTGAGCCGGCGGTGTAGCGGCTCAGTTTGATGTCAGTCTGCGTGGCCTTGATGTCGTCGATCATGGTGCTGAACTGGTGGATGAGGCGCACCAGGGCCATGTCCACACGCTGGCTGATGGCCTGGCAGGCTGTTGTAAAATCACAGTGGAATGTATTGTAGTGGCGGCGGTTGAGGTCGTGGAAGGAGAGCGGAGCTGCGGTGGGGCCCTGCGGAGCGCTCGTGGACTTCTCCATCACCACTGCATTCAGGCTGAATGTCTCAATCAGTAGCGCTGGCTTGAACTCCAGCGGAGGGAGGTTCACCATGCCTTGTCTGAAGATAGAGGGAGGGCAAGGAGTCTACTTAGCAAACCTTCTATAAGTATGTTCGGACTGAATGCAACACAAATACATTAACAAGTATAGACAAAGAATGGAAATGAGTCTCCTAATCATTTTTTATTGTTCTAACATTCATACGATTTAGATTACCTCCTGGATCGTTTGTTTTTCCTCTCTTTGGAGGTGTCAGAGTCGACGATGTCCGCTCGGAGACACTCTAGGTTGCCAGAAAAAGACAGATGCTCTCCAAAATACATCTTATAACTAAGAGGGGTGGTGTCTTGGGCCTGGATGCCTGTGTAGCTCAACAAAGGCTTGAAAACAACCTGAGGGTGGAACAGATAGAGGCACAAAATGAAGACAGGTTTTTCTTTTGGTGGAGGTGACACATTTACTGAACTATGATCCTTGCAGCTTCCAACACCTTCATATGGAATGAAGATAAACATGAATCAAGGTAAGACAAAGGACATGGAGGATATAAGTGATATTACATCATTTACATATTATGTATTTTAAATCTAAATATTTTGCTTGTTTCCACTCTATCAGCACAAATAAGATAAGATAAGATAAGATAAGATAAACCTTTATTCGTCCCACAGTGGGGAAATTTGCAACCCCATTGAAAACCAATTCTGCATTCACATAAAGAGCAGTAGACATCATGTTAATTGCCTGCTTGGTGAAAGTTAAGACAGAATATCTGAACAAAGAAATGCAGACAGATGCATTTACAGCACCTGAGCGTCAGCCAGTTGAACAGCAGCCGGACACTGGTTGCCCTCCTCGATGTCGGCCATGTCGTCCTGGCTGGTGCTGTGCTGGGAGTGCTGGGAGTGGGTCCCATCCAGTGTGTTCTGGTCGCTGGAGAGCACCGTGTTGAAGTCTGACGCCGAAGGGATTGTGGGCAGGTTACACGTCCCACCTAAGGGTGTGGAAGAGGGGTTTGGGAGACATGTGGTGTGAGAATAGGCAGGTCCTGGCAGAATATGCAGACAGCACAGCAGCAGCTCAGAGGCAGTATGTTACTTGAGCAGGGATACATTTAAGTAGCAGTGAGTGAGCAGAGTGCTGTAAACACTTTACCACTCAAGCTCCTCATAACAAAGACGTTAGAGTGAATTAAATGGAGGGAAACAGTCACATTAGAGGGAGTGTTATGCACAATTTGAAACAGCCACATCACATTCACTTCATTTGTTGGTGAGGAACTGCTAATTTGCTGTGCTGTCACTGGCTGACACCTGGGTGAGCAGATAAGGACAGAGCTCATCGACTTGGGCACAAATCCAGCCTTTCACGCACAGAATTGCACCCGCAGTCAAAAGTGCTCGGCTAAATTGTAAAGGTATGATGCATCTCACCAGCGATCCAAGTGGGTGATTCCAGATACTAAACTACTATTGAGGGAGGATGAAACAAACGCAGAGTGTAGTGATTTGTAACTCAGAAGATGAGTGGGAGGACAGAGGAACAGAGGGTGGGAAAGAGCAGTATTGTGAGGGATGGACAAAATTTCAGGTCGCTAACATTCTCACAGAACGTTTGGCAGGAAGGTAACAGTGAGGAAACAACACGACTTTATCTATCCATCACAGTAGCACTGCAAGCTTGTAGCACAGTTACAAGGGATTCCGGAGTCTCTTTGATATAAAACACATTTTATATCACTAAGCACATTTTTATTGACTTGTCAGCAGGCCGCTGTACTAGATGACCACTAATAACCCATGAGGTGTACAGATTTAGCCATCTGTACCGGTAGTGGGAAAGAAAAAGTGGTGTTGATGCATTCTAATTTAAAAGCTATAAACTGAGGTTTGCACTGTTTACTCATACTGCTTTTACATTTCTTTTAAATGCTCTGAGTGGTAAAACTCATCTATATGGCAGTATCTCAATGAAGACAATGAAGATCTTGCAAATAAAATGTGATCTTATTCTATAAAGGTGCTATGTGCAGGATTGGAAACTTCCTGACTTGAGCAGTTTTAATTTTCCAGCAAATAACAACTTGAGAATAATTTGATACATGCTATACCCACAGAAGAAATTTAGTGGCTGTAATCCACAATGTACAGTATTAATTGCTAAATTGATATCTAAGTTTTTGCTGCTACAGTAAACCAGTTCATCGTGAAAGAATCATCCACACAAGTTTTCAAGTTTTTCTGCAAAAACTAATGCAGGGGAACAAACTAAGAGCTATCTAGCTAAACAGTTCACCAACACCATCATCACAACACTGAGCAACAACCCCTGACCTCCTTGAGGACTGTTAACTGTTGGTAGTGGCTGGTACTGGTAGTTGTTGACAGGAGAATCCGATCGGTCTAGTAAAACAGCAACATTATATGGACAATTGTATAGCTACTATAATAGGAGAAGCAATAAGGTGGTAGCGATTAATATCTCTTCTGACAGCAATAAAACAAAATATTTAATAAATGAACAGCATCATTGTTCCCTCAAGTTCTAAATAAATTAGTTCAACTTAATGAACCGGAATTTCATCCAAATATTAAGGGATTTATTAATTTTTTAATACAGCACATACACAATAAGGATCTGATAAACCATGGTCCAAGGTGTCTGACCTGTCTGCAAGCTGTTGTGCTGGGATCGGTTGACTGGGGAGTCTTGAGCTCCAGCCCCGGTCCTGTTACCCACGGCGTTGGACATCCAGTTGTAAAAGCTGACGGAGGAGGGCTCTGACAGCAGCGGGTGCTCGGTCAGCATGTCTGTCCCTAAGCTGTTTCCTGAGCCCCAGAAGAAAGAGATTGAGAGCACATTACATCATGGAACACACTACAGAAAAACTGGACATGACACAGATACCAACTGCTGCTCACAGGTAACTTTCATCTTGCATCATAGAGGCACACATGGTTAAGGTCATTTTAAATTAGGGGATTAGAAAAGTTAGGACAAAGACAGAGTTTTGTGCAGTTTTCAAGCTACCACACACCGTCATGCTCTTATACTAAAATTAAGAATCAAAAAAATGTGGAGGAATTTTGTTTTCCTTTAGTTCCCTCTCTGGTGCTGTTTGTTAGACAGTGCTGCTTGAAAAAATGAAAGCTTGAATGTAGCCTTTCTGCTTTCATGTAGCAAGGTGATATCAACAGAATCTATGCAACTGGTTGTAGATCATTGAAGACATTTGCCCCCTCACCCAAGGGGCTTCTTCAGTTGTAACTGAGGTTTTATTTGGTTTATTAGTCCTCATGGCTGTTGTAAAGACAGTCTTTTGAGTCACTGGAGTTGTCATATGAGGCCAAGTGTGAATGGTTGCTAAATCTCCTGTGAAGGGATCAAACTAACCAGGTGGTATGAATGGTATCAGTGACCTTGATACAATCCCACAGAGGTTAAAAACCTGGGACTCCGTACAATTCAGTTAGAACTGAAGAAGCCGCTTTGGATGAGAAGCCAAATGTTTTCATGTATCTACAACTGAGTCCAGTTGCCCTAGATACAACCCTCTTTGAATAACCATGACCTGGATGTCTGAGACAGATGTGATATCAGCAGGTGTTGCTGAATGTTAAGAGTGTGAAACAAAGTAAATAACTCATGGCACACTCGCTCTGCATATTCGCATGAGGAAGCTGTGAGTCTATTTCAGCTTGTTATTATTCACACTACTGAACGGTAGAGGTCAGCCTTGCAGCAAAAATGACTTTTACATTGTGGTGATGAAAATCAAGTAAACAGTGCGCTCTGTTGCTAGCACAGCCTCCCACATACTGTAGGTAGCAGCAGGGCAACACAGCAGTGGTGGGGCCATTAGTACCTGTGCGAGTGAGGGAGCTGCTCTTGGCTGCAGCGGTGGCAGACGGTTCGTTCCTCTGGGGCATGCCCTCCAGCAGGTTGTGCAGACTCCGAAAGCTGCCCGTCAGATTGCTCAGGAGACTCTCCTTCCTGGGGCTGTCCTTGGCTGGCATGCCTGCGCGGCTCACGTGGGCGGGTGAGTCAGCTGCTGTGTCGCCGCTGGTGTAGCTCAGCGACTGGTATGGATGGGAGCCCTGGGTATGACAAATGTACAGATTACTGAGAGGAGGTCATGTTCACACCATAACAACCGCCTGAGGCTTTTTTATATTTGAAAGATGAGTGGGATACAAAGTGACTGCCATGATCCATTATGGAAACAGTCCAATGTTGAGGTAAGACTTATTTTTTCCAAAAGAGCTGAATAACCCCGACAGACCCCGAGTTGAGTAAACAAACACATGTTAGAGTTTAATTTGGCGGAGAGACGAAAATGTGTCAGCTCTGATCCCTCCTGGCTTTCCAACAGTGGAATCACCTTCACACCACAGTCAGGACAGCACGGTCTGCTGTCAAATCTCACTTCCATTTAAAGGACTCCACAACATTCACACGAGCAGTGTTTTTCAGGGCTGCAACCAATGATTTCCTTCACTATTGATATATCTGCAGATTTGTTTTCAATTTAATTGTCACTGACTGTTTGATCAAAAAATAGTAAAAAATGTCCATCACAGTTTTATAGAGCTCAAGGTGACATCTTAGGGTTAGGGTCAGGGTGTTAGGGTTTTCCTTGTTTTGGCTGATAAATGGTCTAAATGCCAAAGGTATTAAATTTACTATCACTACACTGTTTTTGATTCAATGTATTTGGATACTATACCCATATTGGATAAAGTACTGTCCATGGGTTCAAGGAAACGTAAGGAGTGTTCCCAAACAAGAATATCAATCATTTTTGTCTCCTTAAGGAAAAGTGAAATTAACCATTGCTAACATATCCTGGTTGCTACATTTGTTTTTCTGCTAAAGACAGACACAACCCTCCCTCTATCTGCCCTCTATCTAAGTATGTCCTTTATCAAAAAAAACAAACAAACTTGTGGCTGCATTGGAAAGTATTGCATATACTGGTAGCTTCTACACTGTATGTAAATCTAGTTTACATAAAAAATAGTATCTGTCTCTTGTTTATCATATGATAAAAATTTCTACTTATCTCAGTCAATTTTCTCAGAAATTAGTAATAGAAATAATGGCAGATGCAGCCCTACACACATTGCACATTGCATTTACTAGGTATACCTGGACAAAAAGGCAACCCAATGTGAATTTATAATAGACAACTGATAACAAAGATACACTAAGTCTCAAAGTTGTACCTTTATCCTGAGTGCAGACTCTGCATGTGTGTGGGACTTGGACAGTTTCCTCATGATCTCCACTCCGCTGACAGGACCAGAGTTGGCTTCTTTTGGCGGGGGACGACTGCATGCTCCCTCCAGCAGCATGGTGTGTTCACTCACTGTGGCTTCACAAAAATTACATAAAATAAAACTCCTAGAAGAACCATGTGACTGCTGTAAAAGCAAAATCTGAAGATTCATACTAAATATACAACCTTGATTCCACAGAATGATCACACTCTGTTTTATTTATGTTTTACACAACGTCCCAACTTTTTTGAAATCAGGGTTGTATGTATTAAATCTCCTTTAAGCCAACAAGTGGCAGTATATTTATTTCTGCAGAAACACTGAGTAGTAGAGGTTAAGAGCTTCACAGTCCATCTGTGGTAACAGATGGGGAGGTCAAAATGATATTAACACACTGAAAGCTGTAAGTTCCCACCTGCGTCAAATTCAAATTCAGCTCCATCGGCGCTGGTGTCACTCTGCAGCGCAGCACCGTTGTCCAGGCCCAAGATGGTCTCACCCACGCTCTGATGAGGCTCCTTGGGTTTGGTAAGCTGGTTGGGCCTCATCAGGCCAATAGCCTTGAAACCTTGAGTTACCACAATGAATTTCATCCACTGTCGGGCCAAAGCAACCAGGCCTTTCTTTAAAGTCACAAGTGCTGGAACGCCGTCGTTCTGGGATGAAAAAGGAGAAGAAGAAAGAGCTGGATTGGTGCCACCGGTCACAGATTAATTAAATTACTGAAGAGGAGCCAAGAGCACTTAAGACCACTTAAAATACTGGGAGGCTGTTGTCCAAATGAGACTATATAACATCAATTTTAGTGGCCATTTAATTAAGGCTCAAGTTGGAGAGATTCCTAAAACTGATGCAATGGAAAAGACGATTCAGAGGCTCTGCACTGACCATGGTAGCCTCTTCAATGACAGAGTAGTCAGCTTGCTGCAGATAGCGGTGAAGGATGTTACACAGCATACAGGAGGGATTCTCGTGCAGGTAGCGAGCTCGTTTAGTCACACGGTTGTACTTGCTCCGGATGGGGATGTGGATGCTCTTTTTCTGTTGGGGAATGACAAAAAGAGCTTAAAGGGAAGATTCAAACCGGTGCATATAAAATCGAGTAAACTAGATGTTGGCTTTAGGATGAAATGCTGGTTTGACAAAATTGATATTCATTGATGCAATCAGAAGATACTGGATTCATCTGCAATCATCTGTTTTTTTTGTCTACAGATGTACTGCTCACCTCAAGAGCTTCTGTCATGATGCAGCCCATGACAGCACACACTCGCAGTGTGCCCTCCATGTCCAGTTTTCGCAGAGAAGATTTGAGCTGGTCGATGGGAACCAACCAAGCTCCGATAGCAGGTGTAGCTGTGCTGAGCAGATTCAACTGCCTTTAAAAACAGAAGAGAATCACAGGAGCTTTTAATCAACTTAGAATAACTAACGATCAATATATCCTAGATCATATTTATACATCTGTATATTTTTTATATGTTAAATGGATGTAACATACTGTATGTTTTATCATAACGTCAACAGCCTCTGCAATGTTGTCTCTCACAATGGTTAAGAATTAATTTTTGTTGCTTTATTCTTAACTGCAGACACCAGGTACATGGTGCACTTTGGTTAGTTGAGTTATAATAAAGCTCAAAGCTCAGAATGTTCCTGCCAGTTTGATCAGTTTGATAACCTGTGAGGCTGACAGGTCTGCATCTGCCGCAAAGTTGACAGCAGCTGACAATCATTGCCAGGGGCACACTAGAGAGGATTCTCCTAAAAAACCCTCTCCAACAGATAATATTGTACTTATCACACTACATTGCCTTCACACCACTGATGCTGAAAGCAAATGACTTGTGAGCTTGCAGTACTTAAGCCACAGGACAGTGAAATATGGCTTGGTCTGAATTTAAAGGAAAATTATGGTATATTTGTGATAACTATTACAGGCGACTACTTTCTGTGTTCACTTGTTAATTGTGTTTATTTGGAAAGCTGTAGGAGGCTTGAGCAGTTTTATTGAAAATGTACCAGAACCTCACTTTAACTACGAATTTACTTTTTTAGAATCAGGGTTGTAGTTTTAACACTAACCATGGACTTACTGTAGTTATGTGAAAGACTGTTTGTAGAGAGGTTCATATAGTATGTCGTACCTGGAGATGGCCTGTGAAGGTGAACGCACATTAGTGGGAGCAGCAAAACTGAACCAGATCTCCCTGATGGTCAGCTTCATGCTGCTGGAGTCAGGAGGTGGGGGCATGAGGGGTAGGTCTTTCTTCAGGTCGTCTGACTCAACCCCTTCATCCTGCAGAGCACAAGAGAACAGGGATTAATGGCTGGATGAGAACGGCTGGAGGGAATGAGTTCCAGTATTGCAGCTCTGGAGCCACAACACATCACCTTCAGCTTTATTACAGCCTGGATTTCTCATCATGACTGTAATCTCTTTCTTCTCACTCTGATCAGGCTCAACATGATTATTTGGAATTAATGTAATTTTTTTGATACACACCTGAACCAGTCTTAATGAACTAATTTTGTGTGAGCAACACACTTACTCAAATCTGAATTTTGTCAAATAAAAGCACAGAATAGAAAAAAGAAAGGAAACAGGTGAATAATCCACAGTTTTAACATGAGACTTGTCACACATATGCGTTTTGTTTCAGATCAGCATAGTAGAGCTTTGATTTGATCAGTGAAAGTTTGAGGTCACTGTCAGCAGAGCTAAAAAGGCTTTCATGTGTTTGTCAACCACATGGAAATTAGATGAAAAAGGGATGTGGAGCTAATGTCTGCAAAGGACTCAAATGCCATGGTAAAAATGTTGTTTAGGTTGGGTTAAAAGAGATTTAATAATGTTTTTTTAAACCTAAGCAAATTAAATCTGAGGGTGGGATACAGTTTTTTAGCCATGTCACATTAGCACAGATTTCTCTAGCACGCATTTCTCAGTGTGTCACCTGGTCGTCTGAGTCAGAGTGTTCATTGGCATCGGAGGCAGGGCTGATAGCATCGTGTGGCAGGTTGTCATCAGAGACGTCAGTGCTGTAACCACTGCCCGTCTGAGAGCCGGTCGAGCCGTTGGACTTAGACAACCCCGTCTTTCCCCCAGCGTCTGAGCGTCCCATCACACCAAATGCATTGTAAAGAATGGCTCCTGACTGACGGCCTCCTGCAACACAAGTGTAATACAATCACAAATCTGTATACAAATTCCCTATATCCGTCTTGATACAACTCAATCAATCTTTGATGCTTTCATATCCTTAAGATAAGATATTCCTTTAATCGTCCCTCCGTGGGGAAATTCACTAGGGCCCAATATAAGTGATAACTCCTGCTCAGGGAGTTTGGGATGTTTTACCTTTGACCGTGAGGTTCTCGATGCCACATTCAAACATGATCCAGCCCCATTTCTCAAGAGATGCTGTGGTCCGGCCCAGATCGCCTGTCGCTGCCTGGGCATCGGTTTCATCCACCAGTGAAAACTCCTCCAGTTCCTCCAGGCCAAACAGCACTTTGGACTTTTCAAAAGGGATTGCTGTGATGGCACACGTACCAATGTCTGTGAAAGGAGAAGAAACAACGCAACTGTTTACACACTTCACTGCAATTTTTTTTTTTTAATTAAAGACAGAAAAGCGTTTAGGGGAGAACAAAAAAATCTGAAAAAGGAGCATTTTAAAAGAACTTTACGACACACAAAATGTCAAAGTCAAAAGGTCTAAATAGTTTTGTTTGGTACTGTAGGTCAAGTAACACACTGTTTGCACACTGTCTCAGGACAAGCATGTTAAAAAAGAGGTTGCAGGTCATGTCAAAGGTCAGTGAACCACTCCAAAAATGGCACAATGGGTTCAAACAGGGCGGTCATTCTCATGAACCGACCTGTGGAGTCGAGGCCTCGCAGCTGGCTGTGGATACGGTGGATGTTGAGCCTGGCGGCGATCTCTTTGCCTTTCTCGATGCCGGCATTGGAGCGCAGCGAGCCTGAAGACTGAGGCTGCATCTTGGTGGCTGAGGCGTACTTCTCAAACATGACTGACGGTCGGCCATGCTCTGTGGTGTTTGGTGTCTCCTCTACGATACCCCTGAAAGGAGCAAGAAGAAAATGTGGGTTTGTACTTCTGCTTGGCTGTTGTGGAGTCAGAGAAACACAATTTGTTGATTTTGTATAAAATCTAAGTGAATTGTTCCCAAAATTGGCAAAATTACCAACCTATTAAATTGGTTTTAAGGCAAAAAAATGCATCCAAACAAGCACAACTAAATGTGTCAACAGGCATTTTAAATAGCCATATTTCCCCTGAGCACATATACTCCAAAAAGCTTAGTCATTGTTCGCGTACACACACACACACACACACTACATAAACAAACACAATGACAAGACTAGTCGAGGCAATACCTGTTCATTCTGAACTGGGTGGCAATCCTGTCGAAGCACAGCGCCACAAGAGACACATGTGTGACGCACTTATTGGAGCAAGACGGCGACCCCTCCTCTACAGAAGCCTGTAGGAGGCAAAGGTTCACCTGCAGGGAGGGAGAACAAAACAAGAAAAGACAACTAAACCCCACTGTGCTGGAAAATATTATTGTTTAAAAAAAACAAAACTGATGCTATGGACATAAATATTAGTGATGCCCACAAGAAGCTCCTTAAAAAGACAAATTATTGCTCCGCGGGGATGAAAACAGCAATAAACAAATTAGTCATACTGTGTGTGAGGCTATTTTTCCCGAATGTAAGATTTTTTTTGGTATTTCTCAATATGAAGATATACAGAGGGCAACAGAAAAATCCATACTGCGATAGTAACAAACATGTATTATGTATCCAGTCAAACGTTTAGAGTAACCACACATTTAACTTCCATCCAGTGAAATAAAAAAAAGAAGAAGGGTTCTGATAGTATAGGCCACACTTCACAGACATGTGGCTTAATAACTTGACCAACTATCATTATTCTACACAAAATCTGAGCGCACTGTATATTCATTGTATGAATGTAAAGTGATCTACAGCAGCGCTCATGATTCTGTGCTTGCTCTTGAACCTCTCTTGGTCAGAGCACAGGCTGAGGAACACTGCTGGCCTCTCATTATTCGGGGTCAAGGCTCTTACCTTGGGGATGGAGACGTTGGCTTGGAGGCCCTTGATTTTCACATTATCTGGTTTGACGGACAGGTCTGTCTGGCCATGGGAGATGTTGAGGGAGCCAGGGGTCGTGCCCTCTGTCTTGGACAGCTTGTGCTCCTGCTTGACTGTTTGGCTCTGTGTGGATCCAGATCCAAAACAGTGGGACACATCAGTCATTGGGCAACAAAGCCACTTTTCAATTGGGAAGCTTAAAACATTTACAATACAAATACTTATTTCATACAGTCGATGGACACATTTGACACTATCAGCTTTTCTACTGAGTGATTTGCTTCTCAAACACTGATTATTCAGCTGTTCATCGACATTCAAAAACCTTTATTGTGATAAATAAATATCAGCATTACAAGGTATATTGCTCTGCTCTGTGCACTGTACTTACAGATTCAGTGACTGTAGATTTGCTGATCTGATAGGCTTCATTCAAGACTTTTCCATGCAGGTCATCCAGAATGGCTGCAGGATGACGGATACTGGCAAAGTGGACCATGGATTCAATGTACCTAAAAGAGACCAAAAAGAGAGAGAGCTGTAATAAACCCCCCCAAAAATCATAGGGTTATAAATATTTTGTTTTAATTAAGTTAATATTTGTACAGAGACACCACAAACCCAAACTGTCTCTACATTATCAGAAGTGATTCAGATATAAAAACTGCTCTTTTCCAAGTACAATCAAACTTAGTATATCTATGTCTGTTCGACCTTCTGGCTACAGTTCACCCATCTCCACACAGCACTAGCCAAGAGCTAAGTGCTGATAAGACCATTGTAAACCCAGCACTGTTAGCCTTTGGCAAACTAAAAGATTCACACTGGTAGACAACTAAGAGCGAGACCAGACTCTGAAGCACTGTCAGCGGAATTTTACATCCAAGATGCAGTGTGCATAGGGATTTAATTGGCTTAAGGTCAAATCTTAGCTCCAGGCTAAAAATAACCTAACTAAGAATGTGTAGTGTGAGAAAGACTTCGGGTCAGCCAAAGTTATTTCAGCTTTCTCATCAGGTTTTTCTAACTGAGATTGAAAACCTAGTTTTAAGGGACACGTGGTCAATAAGGCAGCTGACCAAAAACACTACACACAGATAAAAAACAAACAAACAAACAAACAAAATCCCATTAATGATAGTTACTACCTGTCCAGGGATTCAGCCACAAGGGGTGTGAGCACCACATTGATGGCTCCCTTCACCTCCACAATGGCAGTGGTCCTGGTCTGCGCTAAAGGCTGCTCCAGAGTCCAGTCATCCGTCGTCGTGTCCTCATCTGTGTTCTCCATGGCCCTCTTATCCAGTGGGGTATATGGTGTACTGTGTATGGAGGAACAAAGAGACAATCTCTGATTATGCGTTATATATTCAAAATACAAAACACAGCATAGGTTGCTACTTGAACAGGACAGTGTGAAGCAATACATCATGAGTGTACTCAGCTATACAAGTACAGGAAGAAGGGTGGAAACAATGTGGCTTAAATACCTGTTGTTCTCTCCCATCAGCTGAACTCCTCTGTCCATTAGAGAACTGGCTGAGAGGCCCTGCTTCATCAGCTGTAACATAAAACAAAATGTTACACCTCTGAACTGATGTAGTAGGTGTATTAGGGATGGGCAAATATCATTTAAACATTTAAACAGTCTAAACATAGACAAAATTCTGAAGTTTAACAGTAATATTAGATGGTGAAGGAGCCAATAGCCTTGCTACACACAAATAAAGACAGGAAGTTAGTTTGAAAGACCTTAAAGCTGGGGACAGAAAGCTGGTCAAAGGAGGCGGAGCTCTCCTCGCTGGTGGGTGTGTCCAAATCTAGGGGGCGGTGCAGAGAAGACTTGGAGGTCCTCTTATTGGTGGGCTGCTTGACAGACCAATTTGAGACCTAGCAGAGATGAAGTGTGTTTTAATTAGGAAAAAAAGTGAAAATAAACCAGAAAGTGAAAAAAAAATCAGCTGGGCAACATCTGAGTTTGCAAGAATTTGTTTTAATGGAAGGACCCATGATTTCCACTGTACTGTATGAGGTCTAACTAACTTTACCTGGTAGTGGGCCAGGTAGTTCTGGTAGCACGCCATGACGTGGGGCTGGCGGGTCACAGGGCCGGGTTCAGCCGTCTTCTCCGCCTCCACTGAGCTCTCCTCCTCCATGGCGAGGGCTGAGACGAAGGAGGCCTGGGACGTGTGGCTTGGCAGGGGCTGGGGAGGCAGCGGGGGCAGTGTTGGGGGCAGGGGCAGAGGGCGTGGCTCAGTGATCAGCTCTCCGTTGAGTACGTAGGTGAGGGGACCTTCGACACTGTGGTAGATGGAGCTCCGGCTGCGGGGAGGTCAAAATATTTACACTTGAAATTAATATGTCATGGTTAAAATGTCATAAGCATGGATGTTTTGGTGGCTAATGGTCTTTTGTTGCACTTGAATGAAAATTTTTTGAGTGTTTGGTTTCATAATATAGCAACACATTTCCCTCTAATGACAAAAAGGTGCAGTGATGCTACCAATGTCGACATTAACCAACTGCTGAACAGGATGCCTGCCAGAATCTATGGTAGTTCAGTTTTATCTTCTTCAATTCAGCCTCTTCTTTCCAACGGGTTGTCTCAGTTGAAACCTTTCCTGAGACTGAATTGATTATTTGTGTTTGTGTGGAGGCTGTATCAATCACAAAGCATGCTGAAATCAATGTGAGAGCATTTTGGGTAATAGAAAAATGACAAGGTGGTTGCAGAACAAGACTGGAATCCAATTTGCAAAACACACCGGCAGTAAGTGGCTGCCCACGGATCAAACATCTCATTTGCCTCAACTTGTCTAGATCACATCCGTCCTTGCATGGCTGAATCAACGTAATAAATGAAACCTGCAACTTGTTTAGCTTCGGGGCAAGATCCTTCACACAAAGAATTGCAAAACTTGCTGGGAATCAAATGTAAAAATGTCATAACACTTTTAATGTATTCCTGAATATTATGCCATAAGGACATTTTAATCACTGCGATGATGTCAGCGTGAGTCATTAGAAGTTATTTGACGCAATTGCTTACTGCCTCTTTTTCATTTCAATCTGCAGTGGTTTCCAAGTACAAGCTAAGTGTTAAAGACCAAACATAACATAAACTCCAGTTAAAAGAATTAACTCAAAAGGCAGCAGGCTTCTATTTTATTTGCTTATTACTCCAGCTTCCATGAAAATTGAAAAAGAAAAAAACATCTATTCTTTCTATTCCTATTTAAATGGAGTTTGAATATAGGGTATATGTATGAGCAAAATCTTGAAATTGTGATTTCATAGTACCATCCCTAAAAGGGAACTGATAAATTGGAGAACCTTGAAAAATCTAATTCCTGCATTGAACACAATCTTAAAATGTAAATGATAAATCAAAAACGCTTCAGAATGGGCCCTTTAATATTATTTAAAAGGGTAACACTTCAAGCACTCTGGCAAGGTCAGAACTTGCTAGACGGGTCATTAATTCATCTGCTTTTACAGATGAGAAATGAGAGACTCTTTGATGTTACTGAGAGCTGTGAGCTGTCTAGACTCTACCATCACCTTAATCCCGTTCTTAACCTTGTACTTGATCTGACCATCCACCCAGTCTCCTCCCGCATTTTCAAACTCTTTCACTTTGAGAACTTTTGTGTGTTCCATTGAAGCTGAGCTCCGCTTGCAGAATATTACACACTCTAAAATACGTCATTATCTAAGCTGACCTGTAGTTCTCCATGTGATATGGGGGCTGCTGCGGCTGCTGCATCTGCTGCCTCCTCTTCTTCTTGCGGCCCGGGTACGTCCCTGGACCCTCATCTGCGCTGCTGATTGGCTCAAAGTCCTCAGCGGCAGAGAAGTAGGCCTCGCTATCGGCCACAGACATGCTGGAGTCTGCAGAGCGGTACTGATGGAAGGTGTTTGAGTCTGCTGAAGGCGTGAAGGGAAATGAGCCATAGCTCCTGCGCTGACGTGGTGAATCCAGGACGTTCTCATCGCTGCGGGAAACCTCGCTGCTGAACTGAACGCCTCCGGACAGAACTGGTGGAGGCTTGTCGGTGAAGACGGCAGCCGACAGGCTCTTGGTGCTGCCCAGTCGACCTGAGTGCACAGAGGACTGGCGCTTGAGGGGGGAACAGAGGGGTGAGCGCACTGAGGAGCGGTCCTGGGAGCTGTTGGGTGAGACTGGTGACACTTCTGGGACCTCCCCGAGGGTGCTGCACAGAAAGAGAAGAAAATAAGGAACTATAATCATGCTGAAAATCCTGCTTGTGCTGCCTTCTAGTGGTTCCTACATGTTCTATATGTTCATATAAGAGTAAACATTTAGGCAGCAGTTCAAACAACTCACTCAGCAGGGCTTTTGCCGTTCATTGGGAACATGCGTTCCTCTGTACTTGGTGAGGGAGTGTCCCTCTCTCCGGCCAGCAGAGGCAACGCAGCGCTAGAGGAACTGTTTTCTTCAGAAGACGAGGCGGAGCTGTGGGAGCGTTGGGGCACCTGGAGACTGAGGTGTTGCTGAGCACGCCTCTCAGGCAGCTCAGGGGGCAGGCATGGCGAGTGTGTGTCCGTCTTCAGTCCTACAACTCTCCCTAAGAAACATACATTTCTTTTAGTAACTTGATACTTCCAGACATATATGGGTTTTTTTTCTATATCAGTAGGTTACAATTATTATTTTGCACTCCATGCATACATTCTTTATTTTGTAAGTAGCTGGTAACATTAAGTTTAAAGACCATTAATTATGTAGATGAGATAATGATAAAAAGCTCAATGTATTAACATATAATACAATCAATTCTCGTGTATTGAACCTCTAGACAAATAAAGACAGGGTCCTTGTATGGGAAGAATAACTGCTGTTCTCGCAATACATTAAACATTGTAGATTTTAACTATTCTCAGTTTTGCTTGGGAACCACAAAAAAAGGCCCTCAAGCAACACTGGGGTATTCAAATTAAATTATATTAAATCTTCAAATCTGCAAATCCATACCATCCACTTTGGGCGTTTCCTTGGTAATAATCCACTCCCCTGGCTGTAGCAAAGACTGGCCATAAGACATGTCTGACTCAGTGCTGGAGGAAGAGAACGCTGACGAGGAGGAGGGCGTCAGCTCTTCGAGCTTGAAGAAGTCCAGGCCCATGTTGGTACCTCCAAAGAACCTGCAGCCCCCGAGGCAGCCACAGCGGTTCCTGCTGCGCTTGTTGCGGATACCAGCCTCTTCTGGCCATAGGAACCAGAGTCTGAAGAGAAGAGGGTAAAAAGAGAGATAATGAAAGAGAATGAAGAAGAAAAAAGACAAACAGGATTTGGGACACTTTGTGGTTGTAGTTGCTGAATGTCTGTAGGTTTTAGTCCAGTCTCACAGACATACCAGGCACTTGTAGATCAAATGTTGCATTGACCTCCCTTCCTTAAAATCTAATAATCATTTATCATTACTTTCTTTGTTCTCTTAAATTTCCAGAATTTGGCATACACTCCTAGAATCATAAATGTATGTACTTCACCATTTCTCATAAGCCACATACATTAGCATTTAGCTAAATTAATAAGAAAGATCTTGTCCAACTACAAACTAGTAATAATGTATGTAGACATTTAATAAGATTTTGAATCATTCTGTTGAATCTATTATCACAGTAGTGGGCTAATCTATCAGATGATTATTATGGAGTCAGATCAGTCTCAATATTAATGAAAGCACACAGAAGGATTCAAAAACGTATTTCAGGATTTATATATAAATGACTATCCACAGTCCATAAGTATTTTTCAATGCATAAAATATGGTTACTATTGTATATTCATGTAAAAGAAATCCACATAGAAAAAAATGTATTCTGTATATTCACAAATTTCTGATGCACACACAAATGTCTTGTTTTAATTAAATGTAGTAGAAATTCATAAATATACACATGTGTTGAAAGGTATTTACAACTTTCATCAAAAACATATTTTTATGTCGTTAGATTTATATACAGGCAGTTGAACCTGCATTTACAAACTGCTTGTCATGTGTGAACTTCACTGCATTTGTGTGTGGGTGTCTTGAGACTTCCCTGTCGTGACTTGATTCACAAGTACATTTTTTTTTTTCCAACAGGAAATTATCTGTAGTCAATCGGGCTGGTTCCTTCCCTTTCAGCTAATTACTTAAGTGTAGATTCAAGGGTATCATTTAACGTCGTCATGTAGCACTATCTACCCGCAGGTAAACCTCAACACAGAACACACATTATCTCATAATTTCTATCTTGCTTATATTCAGAGAACGGCAGAGGGGCTAAGGTGAAGGATTAGTAATTATGTGAATGTAAGCTATGTACACAGAATAGCTTGTGTGTTAATGTCTATAAATTTGCTTCAAATAGGAGCACAATATACAGAAGCATCAGTGGAGAGATGATGGATCTATTTGTCCAGACAAATAGGTTTTTCATGTTAAGTAACCTTTAACAACATTCAACGTACATTTTCAAAGCTGACATTTGCAGGTTATGTTAAAATGCCTAATTTACCTTGTTAAAACAAGTGGGCACTGAACAACAAACTGCCAAAATGTAACACAAACACATAAATAGCATATAGTTCATACTCTTGTGAAGCAGTACACTATGTGTAGGATTTAGCAAGAACATTCATACTGGCAAACAGATGATCCAAGTACAGGTGAGTTGGTGAACAAGGTTATGATAGGATATAAAGGCTGGAGAACAACAATTTAAGAAGTGTGGTTAAGGCTGCCATTACAAATTATTTTCAATTTAAACTATCAGATTATTTTATAGAATCAGAAGAATTTAATTATTTTTTTTCCTATTAAAGAGGACAGGAATAAAAAAAATGTCCATCACAAGTGGCTAAATGGCAAAGGGTCAGACAAAACAAAGTTTTTATAATATCTTTTAAATGCCTTGTTTTGTCTGACCAACAATTTAAAGCTAAAGATATTTAATTTATAATTCATTTTTAGTAAATGCCATATCCAAACTAATCAACTAATTGGCAGTGCTTCAACTCAGTGTGCACTCAAGTGTACAGTGTGTTACGGCAAACTGCATCCTCAGACTTCTACTCTCCACTTTTTGACCTGAGGTCCTTTCCGGTCATTGGAGAGGTGACATGCCACAGGGAATAACTGGTTGATGCTCCCTGAGTTGGGGAGTAGAATTTCAGTATCTAACAGTTTGTTTTCCTTGACCCTCCTAATTAACCTCTCCACATGCACTCTCAAACGAGCAATGGACCAGGTCTCAAGAACATCATGCGCTTGGTTTCCTTTAGACAGAACAGCAGGCCAGTGAACATTGCCAGAGACAAGGTCATCCACTAGGAAGCCCTTATCAACCATAAGAGCCATGATATCAGAGGACGGGAGAGATATGATGCCTCATTGCCTGAAGATCTCTTTCCCACTCACAGAGCCTTCATAGAGTGCTCACACAAATGTGGGAGCACCATGTGGTTCCATGCCTACCATGGCCTTAGAGGTGCAATGAGACTTATGAACAATGGGACTTGTATGAAGAGAAACCTTCACTCTGAAGCAGCAGAGAAGAAGGTGCTATACAGTAATACAGCACATCGCAAATATAACATACACTAACATTAGATCATTGAACACAAATAGTAGATGTAACGCTACATGATCACATTAAATCACAACTAGGCTCACGTGATTGGCTGACACAGAAAGAGCTGTCTGATTGACAACGCATAATTTCCTGTTGAAAAGAATGCATTCGTGAGTGTGCACTGAAGTTCACAAACGGCAAGTAGTTTGTAAATGCATGTTCAACAGTTTGTATATAAATGTAACAACTTCACAATATTTCAAATACACACATTTTGTGGATTTCTATTGCATATTTTTTAAATCAGACATCTGTGAACCTTGTTCTTTTATATGTGGATTTGTTTTACATGAATATACAACAATACCTATTTCTGCGTGCAGAAATGTGTGCATTGAAAAATATTTATGTGGAGAGACTCATTTAAATCCTGAAATACATTTGTGAATCCTTCTGTGTGCATCCATGAATAATGAGTCTGATCTGACTCCATAGATTATCACACATCATGGGCAGGATCATTTTACATGACATCTCGGTTTGTTTAAATATATTTACATTACATTGCGGCTCAACATCGCAAAAGTGTATCAGTGACTCATGATACAGAGGTGTGATACAGTGAGTGAGTCATTTCCACTTTGAAATGAAGTTTCAGCATTCACGTTTTTGTAAAAAATGTTTTTAACATTCCCAGCATCCCTCGATTAAACTACAGGCTGCTGCTAGCTCTAAGCAAATACATAAATGAAGTAAAGGTGAAGAACACTGGCCAATGATATAAACAAGAAATGCCACAATGCTGAAAAGGTGCTCTGGGGTAGCTGAGGGACAAATAGAGGCATCTATTCCTCCCACTCTCACACAATGTGAGAAGTGCTTGGCAAAGTAAATAACACATGACAGTCTGTGTTTCCTACCTTTTGGTCTGTGCATCGTGTAACTCCAGAAAATGCCTCTGGACCTCACATTTGGCTGGGTGGTCAGCAGCCAGGGCAATGTCTGCCGTGATGAGGTTCAGGTTGACTGAACCCGCCTCCAGCCAGACAGAGCGTCGCAGCAAGGGGGGCTGACCGAGACCCAGCGGCTGACCTGGACCTTGACCTTGTCCAGCCGGCTGCAGCCTGGTTGCCTCGCTGTGCTGCTGCTGCTGTTCAATGTACTGCCGGATGTTAACGTCCTGCACCACAGCGCTGATGCCCTCTCCCACCGCCTGGTTGTGCAGGTTGCAGTTGGCTACACGAATGATAGCCGTCTGCAGGGGATGAGGGATGGGAGAATGGATGATTCTTTACAAATACCAAGAATGTATAAACTGACATGGAGTTAAGTTAAATTGTTCTAAATATTTTTATTTAAAAGACAATACATAAGTGGTTGTTGCTAATTACCTTGATGTTGGCAGCACAGCCATGCTCTACAATAAAGAGGTCAACTCCATCCATGGCCAGTCGGGTCATGGTGTACTTCAGCTCCTCTGATGTGCGACAGTGACCTGGCAGGCAGCTCATCTGAAAGACAACCATTGCTTAGTACCAGAAACTTTTCAGTAGTTGCAAGGAAACCATCTCCAATTTAGCGCGGCTGAGCTTTACATACAGCTACATAGCCTGCAGCCACAGCTGCTCAGTCGTCAGAAACTAATGAGGGCTCTCGGGCAGAGTTTTTAAAAATATCCTTGTTAGTATTCACATACAAACAAGACATTTTGTGAAACAGACTTGTTTTCTCTCAACGTTACTTTGTACAACATGTTGTTTGGCATGTGTGCTATGTACAGCTGTGGGTAGATCAATAGTTTTGTGTTAGATGCCGTTTCAGTTTCCCCAGCTGCGTAAAACTTTGTTTTCATGAGTCATGCATCATTAGAGAAAGGTTCACTGTGGTCTCTTTTTATTATCTGATTCCATTTGCACATTTTCTTCCCTTTCACACTGGACAGTTCTGACCAACTTTCAGATCTCACAAAAAAAAAAAGTCTTCAGCCATAATGACCAAATTTAGTAGCTTCAAGCGTGAGATTCAAACACATGCAGCTGCTAACTAATTCAAACCAATGCTAGACAGCTTTAGTAGAGAAAAGTGATAAATGAGGCTCAGACCTTGTGCAGTATCTCATGGTATATTGCCTGTCTGTACCTTGGCATCACAGATGCGACGGTCAGCACCATGCTGGCAGATGACAGAGGGCTTGGGTTGTTCTAGCTGGAACTCTCGGGACACCCCGTGGAAAAGGAAAGTCTCACCCCACTCTATCATACTGGCCACCTAATAATCACAAACACATACATTACATGACACATTAGTGCTTCAAAACATCAATAAACACATTTACTGCAAATGCACAGAACAACAAACAAGAGTAAAGCTGTCATCAAGCAAAAGGAAAAGCTTAAAACATAATACAAACAAATATAACACCACCACAAGTTCTTGCAGGGCTATTTCTGGATTGTATTATACTGAACAGGTGGTTCAGACAAGCAAGCTTTGGAAAACACAGTTTGAAAAGTTCAGTCAGGCACACTCCCACACTGGCCTACAGATCCATGACAAGATCACGGTCTCAAGCTGCACACATGTATCCCTTCCACAGTCAAACCATTGTATTACTTTAACCAATTAGACACACACACACCTGTGGAACAGTGACCCTGCCCGTGAGTCCCCCAGCCTGCATGTCAATGAGCCAGGCATACTCCAGGGTGTCACTGCCCAGGGGGAGGCCCTGAGCGGAAAACATGGCATGGGCCCTCATCTGCAGGCCAGACAGACTCAGGTGGCCGTCCCTCAACACCCCATCCGCAGTGGGACGCTGTGGGAAAAAGAGCAGAGTCGCACACAAAATATTTCTAATCTTACTTCAATGCTTAAATACACGGAAACAGAAAAACGTAAAGGAAATTTCAGCTTCAGCTGAAGTGAAAATCATTCCATAATATCCATGCACGTGCCATAGAAAAAGAGCTTGTAATCTCATTGAAGGAGAGATGAGGGCGTTCTTTGTCAGGAATTAGGGAAAGATATTCACTCTGAGTAGCAAATAGGATCCAACTCATGGTTAAAGCTTAGAAATTCTGTGTGGTTATACAATATGCAGGTACTTATGCAAACATGTGGCTGGTGAAAAGCATGTTTTATATTATGCAACACTAACCCGCAAGCTGTATTCAGGGTATTTTCTAAAGACTGAATCATCCCTTCAGTTAGCAGATTAAAGAGTAGCTGTTGGTGTATTAATTGTTTAGCTTTTCTACCTGTGAAACATGCCACATAATTTAAGTTTGTATTACTGTGCTGGATCAAATGTAGGGGCCAACATGTCATTTTTTACCCCAAGGATCATTTGTTGTGTTTTTTGTGCTTAAATCGAGGCAACAACTGTACTGTTTGAGGCACATCACATCAGACACACATGTCGCTGTGTTTCTGACCTGGTAGTTGTCACTGATGAAGATGTGAATGGGAGACAGGAGCAGCTGAAGCATCGTCTCCTTGTAACCCTTTTTCATCTCAAAACACAGCCGCTCCAAGAAGCCGGACGGACCTTCGGGACCCTCGCTGCTGCAGTGCTGGAGGCACCGAGAAAAGTGAGAAAACATGTGGACTCATGCATCAAGTTGTTTTCATAAACATAAACACATGTCAACTCAAAAGGCATGACTGGAAGGTTTGAATAAAAGAAATATTCCTTGCAAGCCAGCAAACAAATGAATGAATAAATAAAGTTAACTTAAACATATATCTGCAGTCTTTACTTGAATGATCACTGTGTATATTATGCCTACATACTGCAATGTATTATTAATCTTTCTTTTCCCATGTTTTTTAAATTGCATACATCTTGCCATTTTTCATCTACTTATATACATAAAATTCATATTACACATATTTATTTTATTGTTTCCATGTCTCCACTGCGCATCTGACATGCATACATTAGTGCACATTTTCATCATGATTAATTCACACTGTCCTGGTGGAACAGTTTCATAGATTCTTTGTACTCTATTTGCTGCACTTCCACACTGTTCTCTCCCTCTCTCTTTAGTTTTCTTAAACCAATTCATTAAACTGAAGCGGCCGTCATCCATTTTACCATTGGCAGTCGGCCGTGGACTTTGTACAGGTTGATGTACACTGTGATGTCCCAGGGGCGCAGGTCCAAGGGATGGATGTCTGAGGTTTCCTTCTGTTCGCTGTCTTCCATTCCCAGAGGAGACCAACCGAGGCCCGAGGAGGTGGAGGTGGACAACACAGGGCTGGACACTGCCTCCTCAAAGTCTGTGTACATGTCATCCTCACCAAAATAGTTTTCCTGTGGCAACAGGTTGAAATAAGGTTAGAAAAACAAGTAGTTTAGACTTCTAATTGATTCATTACACAAGTTCTTTTCCGGTGGTTTCATTATCATCCAAAATGCAGCATCCTCCCTATTACATTGAACTACTAATTACAGTGTAAAACAGTGTCATCAAAATCTACAACAATCAAACAACCCTGAGTCCAAAAAAGTTGGGATGCTGTGGTAAACATAAATAACAGACACAGAATAACAGAATGTGATCATTTTGAAAAACAGTACAAAGACAATATATTTAATATTTGACATCAACTTCATTGAGTTTTGCAAATATGTTTATTATTAATTGATAATTGAATATGAATTTGATGGCAGCAACATGTTTCATGTTTCTTGTAGAAAGGATATTACTACATGGGCTCAGGAACACTTGCTGTACAGCTTTATTACAAACTGACTTGAGAATTTCTGTACCTTGATGGAGATCAGTGCTCGGAGCAAAGGCCCGTAGAGAATGATTTGAGAGTCTGGAGACATTTCCATCTCCACGTGAAGTCTGTCGGGGGGGAGCTCTGAGGGGTCAGTGGGCATGCGGCTGTGGGCAGCTGAGGCAGACGTGGAGGTGTAGCGCGGTGGGGCGTTGTGGGGCACTGAGGCGTGTTCTGGGGGACGCAGAGCTGACAGCATGGATTCCTCCATCTCGGACACTTCAGATATAAATCGCAGGCAAGTTAGACAACATTATGTAAAACAGCTAAGCAGGACATAAGTAAGGTGACTTTTCTTACACAGTCCACACTTTCATGGTTGGCTTTAGAGCGAACAACAAAGAATTGATAGTCAAGCAGTGAGCTTACACGACTGTTTGAGTTGCTCATCAGCCTTCTGGGGATAAATGGGGTGCCAGGTGTAGTCAATGATGAGCAAGAAGTTGGGCACACTCCAGCAATCCACCCAGCCGGCTCTGATGTAAGGAAGAAAAACATGCACGCTCAGTACACAGTCATAATGCTGAGTTTATCATCATTTCAAGTGGATTTTCCACCTCATCGTTTGCTTTATGAACTGAGGACGGAGGACATACAGTACAGGCAAAGAGACAGCAAATGGGTCTCGCTTGATTTCTCTGCAGCACAGAGTGCACCGGTCCAGACAGAATTCGATCGTAACCTCCCGGGGGGTAAGTGGGTCTCTCACAGTGCTGCATGAGTATAGTCTAGCTCTGGTGTATACATAATAAATGATCCGGGTGTTGAGTTATTATCTACAGAGTGCACAATGTATGTGCTACCCAAATAGCAAAGGTTCTCCATCAGCTCTTTGAACTTTTATTGGCCTTTAGGGTGGTGTTTATAATGTGGAAACAGATGCTGCTTTCAAACTTTTTTCGAAAGGGATGCAGACTAAGATAGATGTAGAACAGTTAACACTTAATAAAGGGTGTAATTAGAAGAGACTGGTATAACATCACTGGTGCAAGTTCCAAGAAAATTAGATTGTACCTCCTATCTTTATCTCAAATGACGTACAGTCAAAAACAAACTGAGGACAGTAAACAGAAGCCTGTCCGAACAGAGCACAACTCAAAATGTCAAAATAGCCCTTATAAACAGGCTATTACACTTTTAAAACCAACAGAAACAGCAACTATCGAACCAACAAAGCATAAAAAGTGAAGATGAGTGGCACATTTACTTGAAATCACCACCTACTACCTTGGCAACGTTTCTTTTCTACATAAGCGCTGATGTGAGTCAGTGTTACAACGATGAATCATCCTGCTCTTTGCTAACACACTCACTTTTTGCCCACAACGAGAGAGAAATAATTCCCAGGTTTAACTCACTCTGCGTGGGTGATGTTCCTCCAGGAGGACTTGGAGGGTTTGGGAGGGGGAGCACCTTGGTTCTCCCCCGGCATGAACATGTCTGGGGGAAGCTTGACGTTCTGGTAGTCTTTGGCCAGGGTGAGGAGGGGGTAGCGGCTCGGGTGGCACTCTGGCAGGGACAGTCGCATGTCTGTGTCCTCTGCCTGAGGAGGACAAAGCGCATATACGTTTATGCACCCACACATATTTGTACCCACACATATTTGTAGTTGGTGTGGTGCAAAAAAAAAAAAATTACATTTTTTTTTTTACAATTACCAAGATGAAAATACACATCTGTAGGAACATTTTCCAGACAGACAAAATCTTTACAATTACAACCAAATAAAAGACTTCAATTCTATTGTTTTTTTATTTTCAGAACAAATCACATTCACTTAAAGCATGACTCACCTTCAAGCTGAAGCGGGTATGGCAGGTGGTTGGAACAAACTCATTGAAAGGCAAAGTGAAGTCTATATTGAGTGTCTCGCCACATGCTGCCAGGTACACTATAGAAGATCAATAAGGCAACTGATTAGTCTGGTCTGCTCTGGGATTAAGTGGAGTATATACTGTACAATATATCACGGCTTAATAGAGTCAAAGTATCCTGTCATGGGCATCAGCCTCCAGTGTTAAAGAGGCATTAAGCTATCGATTGCTTTCATGGCTGGATTTGCATTTTTTGCATTTCTTGCATTAGTGCTAATCATTTTTAGTTAGATCAAATGGCTGTTAATGTGCGAGATCACTGAATGATCTGAACATACAGTGTGTGTTTAATGAGCAAGTGATTTGTGATCATAACATATTTGCACACTGTTTCAGAAATCGGTTGCAAATATTAAGTGCAGCAAGTGAAGCATGGAATTTCTAGTGCTTTAACTCAACACACCAAAACAATCAAAGAAAGAAAAGATATCAGTTATTTGGGGCAGCTGTAGCTCAGGAGGAAGAGCAGTTGTCCACTAATTGGAAGGTTGGTGGTTCGATCTCTGGCCCCTGCAGTCTATGTGTCGAAGTGTCCCTGGGCAAGATACTGAACCCCAAATTGTAGTGTAATCAGTATGTGAATGTACGTCACTTTGGATAAAAGCATCTGCCAAATGAAATTGTAGAATTGTAGAATTTGCATCAAAAAGACCATCATTCTTACCATTCTCCTGCTGCTTGGTGGAACAGTCAATCCAGTTGTGCTGGTTTGCTGCCCAGATCATCTCAAACTGGTGGAAAAGGATCTTGAACTTCCAGGAATAGGGCACAAAGGAGTAGATGTCTGGGGCACTGTCACTCGCCCAGTCCTGGATCAAATCTAAAAAGAATAGGACAAAAAACCAGTGATGACATGACAAAAAAAGCTTCCTTGTCAGTTTCATACATTTCACTGCTAAAATTTTAAATGCTTATGATGTGATCTGCCGATTATTGTGCACAAGATGAACTGTCTATAGTTCCATCTGTTTGCAGGAGGACTCACCAGTAAAGAAGTTTTTCTGGGCGTAGATGAAGTGGTATGTTGCTTTGTACACCTCAATCTCACACTGCCATGACTGATGCATGTTCCACACCCGAGGGTAGCTGGCTATAACATGAAACTGACACAGCAGAATGCGATTTCATCAATGGCAGAGCACTTACTATGTATATGCACGTTTACAGAAGTGATGTTTCAAATTTCGGTCCAAAAAGTCAACCGAAAGCTTCTTGAATAATTGCCTGCTACTTACAGCCAGCATCTCAGCCTCCAGAAGAGTCCTGTACTGCATGCTGCTAGTGGTGTCCACATGAAGCAGCTGGCCTTTGATGGTAGGAGAGTAGCCTGAGGGCAGAGGAGAGAGACAGAAAAGCAGGGCCATCAATTCTCAAAACACAAAGCTGGGGCCAAGTTCTTGCAAATAATGTAATTTACCTGAAAAGCAACTTATGTTAACTACATTTTTGGGGACAGAGGAGAACATTGACTGATGACTGACAAAATATTATCGACTAAGCCTGATAAATTATTACACATATGTCACAAACTCACTATTGAGAATATCACTGCCCTGAGGTCAGCTGTTTTATTCTGGATATGGCTTTAAATCCAATTTCTGATGCTTTTACTTGATCTTTAGTCTGTATTACTGTAAAATGGGGAAAATTCAATCTTGAATTTAGACTCACTTAACCCACAAGGTATGGCGAGTGCTACACTGACAAATAACGCAAATGAAGTCTCACAAAGTAAAGTTTAGACACAGCTATTTTGACTTTACAAAGTGTGTGCATGGTGTTACAGCAAATTAAGAGCAATGGAGAAATTTAAAGAAAGAAATCTCCTGTGGTCTACAATTTACTGTGATCAATGTGGTCTTGTCCCCCTGATGAGGTCTTGGATGTCTCAAACCAATTTTGATCCTAATCCTGATCTATATGTGCAAATTAGGCCCTCTACATAATCTGATTATTGGGCCCTATGGGAAACACTGATTTTGAGCAATAAATTAAAAATTTTCCCATCAAAGCTACACAAGTACAGAGACCACATTCATTTTCATTTATTGTTAACACTCTCTGGAGTCCATCTAATTTCTTGTGAAAAATAGTAAGAAAATTTCTCATTAGCAATGACAGAGTCACAGAGGAAAAGCTTGTATGACAACTGAAAACAACTCACGGTTACAAACATAAACATAACAATGATTTCCACAATGCTACGGACACAAAGACACAATTAAATAAGGATAATAGGGCCCTAAATGAATCATCATCTTTACAGTTGATATGGTGAACTTGGTAGCAAACAGTTCCTTTTTTACACATCCAGCAGTTTCATTTGAGTCCATTTGGTGAATATAAGTCCAATATTCACTCTCTTTTAGCTCCGTTTTTTGGCTCTACCAATGCCTGAAGGAAATGTTGGCTTTTATTTTTGCCCCTTAATGCTCCACTGTGTTTACCAGCCAGGCTCTAACTGTGTCTGTTTGCTGTATGGTGCTGAGCAGGTAGTGTACAGGGGGTTTATAGAGCTTTTTCTCTGAAAACAGCTGCCAAAAAAAAAAAAAAAAACACGAGCAGTGAAGGTGAACCAAAACAGTAAAATTGTGGCCGAACAGACAAACAACGAGCTGAGACTCAATATAAAGCCCTGTAAAGCTGAGGGGAGCTGCAGATTCATGTGATTCAGGCTTAATGAAGAATTTTTCACAGCTTGGTAGCTCCCACTAAGACTGGTGTTTGGTGGGATGTCAAGGCATCCTAAATAATAGATAACAGATAATGTAAATTACTACTGATTAAATAAGAAACATTTGATTGAATAATAAAAGAAATTGTATAATAAATTTCAAAGTAAATAAATATGTCAAATAAAGATCAAAAATCCAAATTTGCTATGACCAACTGTGATCATCCAGACTTTTAATAACACTCCTCATCATGGATGCAGTTGAGCTATTAGTCAGTACAACACACCAACTGATAAGGGGGTGTGATAAGGGTAAACCTGTTGGAGTTGACGTGTACTTCTACATGAACAAAATTTTTCCTTTAACCAGTGGGGCATCTACTGCAGCAACTGACTGAAGTGCTGACGTTTTGGTCTACTGATCTTTGAAAACACACTTACCGTTCTCTCCTACAGTCATGGGGATGTTGACTTCCAGGTAAGAGCCTGCGCCTACATTCACATGGATGGCATTGGTTTCCTAGTAACAGGGATGGATACAGAGATAGGGAGGGGGGAAGAGAGAGAGAGAGAGAGAGAGAGAGAGAGAGAGAGAGAGAGAGAGAGCGAGAGCAAAGTCAGACAAGCTGTCAAATTATTAGAGAGGCTGCCCTACTGCCTTAAAAATAAAAGAAAGTCACTTAATCTGAACAAAAATATGTTCAAAAGATGTAATAAAATGACAATCTTCTCTGACTGAAGCCATTTTATGTTTCTATTCAACATGCATTTATGATGATATTTAGTATGCACTTCACATACTTAGCTTTGTGAAAATCCCTGCACTGCTCGAGGATGAAAATTTGAAAAAGCATAAAACATGAAGCAATATCAATAGCAGACATAAAGACAAAGACAAGGGGAGCAGCAGGGAGAGGAAGAAAGATCACAGAGGTTGAGAGGAAAGAAAGAAAAGCAGATAAAGAAGAAAGCACACAAGAGTGAGCGCGAGAGTCACCCTGTTCTTGGTGAAAAGCAGATCGATGGTGGCGTCAGCGATGATGTTCATGCGGAGCTCGAAGGCCTGGATCTGCCTGGGTTTTCCTGGCTGGGCGACCTCGGTCACTTTCATGGCCTGGTAGTCAGCCGGCAGGAAGAACTTCCAGAGACAGTCCCTGAGAAAAATGAGCGCTCATGTAAATGCAAGACCATATCTGTAAAGCTCGAAGCCTTAAAAGTTTGAGCTGTAAACTGTTTTCGAAGACTCTCACTTGACCTGATCTTACATTTATTACACTTGCATCTGTATTTATATGCTGCTTAAGTACATGCAAAACTTAAAAGAACGGTGCCATTTTCCAACTCAATGGCTCACAGAGGAGGTTCTGTAATAAAGCAGTTTTATGTACATATACATTTGCATCAATAATTTATATCAACAAATGCCACCTTTTATGTAATAGACACAGAACTGTGTCAAGGTTTACAAGAGATTTTATGGTGAAATTGTGCATTTGTGCATGATCATTACTCACCTCTGACGATCTGCCCAAGGGCCGTAGTTGAAGTCAGTTCCTTTACCGCAGACAATGTCCAGACCCCAACATGGAGGCAGGTCCTGAAGCTTATCGCCTTCGCTGCACGTCTCTGCCTCCTCCCCACTCTCCTGCTCCACAGGCACCAGACCTGCACACACACACACACACACAAAAACACATTTCAAGCCTCAGATTACTCTGACAACAAACACGAAAGAAAAAACACAAGTGTACGAAAAGCTTTGCAAACAATCTTGAAACCACTTGAAACTACTTAAGTGCAACTGCTTCCTAATCATCTTGCCAACATCCATTGATCATGCTCATATTTTTCTTCTAGCAATAAAGTGTCAAGGTTGTTCAACAGTAAAATATAGTATGTCTCAATTATAAACAATTCCTAGTCGAATTTTTTTGTCGCAGCTTCTTTTCAGATTTTGTGTGTGAGCGTGCGTGAGCTTACCGGGTTCATCCT
Organism: Holacanthus passer; assembly: GCA_025331565.1. Lineage (NCBI taxonomy): Eukaryota > Metazoa > Chordata > Actinopteri > Pomacanthidae > Holacanthus > Holacanthus passer. The sequence continues at coordinate 1,475,893 of JAFREQ010000018.1, read as the reverse complement.
GGTAATAGTAGATGTCAACATCGTTGGACTGCATGACCACAAAGCCTTCACCCATCAGTCTTGGAGGTCTACATCAGAAATCCACAAGGTCACAGTTTAGAGCCAAAGTACAGATCTAATGCAGAGGTTATCAACTCTGTATCCTATTTTAAATAATTCCAAGTGGGGTCACAGCAGGTTAGCTGGTACCTAAAAGGCACCATAGCATGAATTAAATATTCAGTCCACACTGACGCTTGATTCTGGCATGAAGACACTCAGTTTCAATTTTCTAAATGCAGCGGCCTTCATCTCACTGGACATTCTAATAAAGCTTTAAGACACGTCAAGGACTGTTAAAGGTTGAACTCACTGATGGCTTCTACAGAGGCTACAGTTGCCAAGTTTTTATTGAGAATGACTCCTTAATCACCGAGGGTTAACAGAATTTACTCTCCGTGTCATTTCATTCAGCTGAAGTGCAGATAATGGTTTATGATATCACTGCTTATAATGCAGTACAGTTAAAGCTGTCAGGTACAAAATTAGAGGAGAAAGGGGACGTCTTATTCAAACGTTCTGCCAACATTTTTGGTATTAAAACTGTCTATTTAAGATATATACTTCCTCAACTTTATTATACCAGCAGCTATACACTCAGCAAACTAAAAGGAAATTCATCTATTAAATGCTTGCACTTGAATGTTTTAATCAAAAAGACATTTTTTTGAATTAAATCCTTGCAAATGTGGCACAAAAAGCTAATTTTCTGTTTTTATTTCATACAAATAAGCAGAGAAATAGAGTTTTCTGCCTGTTTTTAAGATTCACACTGTACACTGCAAACAGCAGGACTGCAGTGCACAGAATTATCTGTTTTAAACTGATGAGCTCATTTACTGTAGTAATTAAGGTATGCTTAAAAAATGAGTGGCAAAGTCTATTTTGAAGTTACTAAAAATGTTTCGGGCTAAACAGTTTTAGTGCTGACAATGACATGATTTGAAAAATTGATGTTTACAAGCTTCTCAAATTGCTTTGAATAAATAAATATCAAAAAGTCTGCTGTTATTTATGTTATTTAATCTCTTTGGTATTGCTTTTATATGAATTTCACCCTTGAATTTAAAAGGGACTTTGAAAATGGTTGAAAACGATTTTACAGCAACACTCAGTACAACAACACTACAGCAAATTAAATGAAAAATAAGTCAAATTGGCCCCAGCGATGTTTCATCATCAGTAAGTGACTTGGACTTACTCATCATTCTGCATGCCAAGGTAGCGTGGACTGGGAACCAGCATGACGCGCACATTCTCCAGCGAGCCTTTGACGATGTGCATGTACTGGTCCAGGTGGCTGGATGGAGGCTTGGTGGCGTACGTCAGAAAGGCATCCTCAAAGTTCACGCACAGAGTTTGGGGGAGGTAGTGGTTCCCAAAAGCCAGACGGCCCTACAGGAGAGGTCCAAACACTTTAAAGATGTTCTTTTCCATTGATAATCTTTTTTCTGTTCAATGCTCTTCGGCAATTTCTAAAACTGGAATTGCTGAATTTGTGAGGTACTTACAGTGCTGATGTTAACTTTGATGACAGGGATGAGGGAGCGCCAAGATGACGTGGGGTCTGGACTCTCTGCTTTGATGTTCACGCTATACGAGGACCAGAAGACATTCAGTCAATTTAACAGTGCTACACTTGCAGTCAGTACAATTCATCTGGCTGTCAGTGGGAAATGACTACAGCTCTCCTCTGTGCCGACACTTCCATTGCATTGGGAGATAAGGAATGGGAGCGCCTATGTGCAGCTTTTTCAGATTGCTTGTCATCAAATCGTCATTCATCAATCATCTCTCATAGGAAACTGCTGATTCCTGCTTTTTTTTGTTTACTGCTCAAATTTATGTATTAGGCAATTTACAGAATGACATTTTTATACCATCAAAAGCGAAGACAACTGCAGAAGCAAGATATTGTAAATACTCAGTAATGAGGAGTTCGTATTCATTAAAATATAATTTTATGTAACGTCTATTGATTTTTCCCTGAGGCCTTGGTCGTACCTTTCTAGGGTCTTGTCTCTGTCCTCTCGTCCCCTCTCTTCATCTTTTTTGGGTGTTATGAGTGTGGGCTCCAGTCCGAAGGTCTCCTGCAGTCGGGCGTAGAGGTCGGTCCGGTTGTAGACGTGAAATTCAAATCCATTGACTGTCACGTAAAGCCTGGTCTCTGCCTTAGGGTCTAAAGACAAGACACAGAGAGGAAACTCAGAGCTCTCGTTGATGTTTCCATGCATAACCGGTTCATTTAGAAAGCATTTGCGCCTTAACAGACTGGAGAGCTTTACAATATTGTACAATATTAAAACATATTAAAAACAGAGTATTTTTCACTTTTCACCCAAAATCACTTTAAATTCAGAGAAAATATATTAAAGTACCCCTTTTCTGTATCAGGATAATTACAAGCTGCTAAACTAAGTTCCTAAGTGAACAAATTCTTACTTTACTCACCATGCTGTTTTTGTTTGGGGTTATACATTTTCCACCAGCGAAATATGAGGAAGCCATCCTGTATCCTGTATCACAGGAAAAAAAACATCAATCAGTAAAAAGGCTGTAAGATTATAGAGGAGAAGCAAACAAGGCAGCACAGCTCACGTTACCTGATAGACATGTCTTGGTTGATGTAGTAGACATCTCTGAACATGACTTTCCCCGAAAGCACAGAGAAGGAGAAGGAGCCTGTAGAGAGGTCAGACACTTTATGTTACAGAGACACAAGAGTGTAAGTATAATATTTCCATAACATGATTACAGTTTCAAAAAGCAATTGTGAATCTGTTTAGATGTGATCACAATGGTTTGAATTCAAGTCAACAAACCAGTTAATTAAAATGTTAAATAATAGATGTAATTAGAATGTTGTGTCAGTTCTGGTAAAAATAAAAGAGTCGGGGTGTTGCTGGGATATTTAATCACCTTGTCTCCCTCTTATCATCGAGAAAAAATAATCATAATCAGGATCTAATTGTACAACAAGTAGGTCAGAGTCTGTCACTGAGCAAGAAAAATGAGCATGAAAACCGAACATGAGTTTCCATCATTAATCCTTTTCGGCTCATAACGTGTCTTTCTCCGTTTCAATGATTTCACGCAGAGAGACTGACAACACCTGAGTGGTGTGATCCCAGCTGACACTTCCTCACATCTGTGCTATTTTTGACTTTTCCTCTGACCGAATGAAGACAGGATGTGTAGCCTTGTTTGTGTCAGTACTTCCCTGTGAGACACACCTACAAACTGTGTCTGTAAAGTCGATCCTAAACCATGCTGTTCGTTATGAAGCTTTTGCTCATGTGCTTCTGTTTATTTCCAAACTTTTGCGCCCTTACAAGGCATTTTTTTAAATGCCAACCCTCGACAGAGAAACTCTAGAACTTTGAATCAACTCAAATAAAAAAAAAATCCAGACAATTTTAAAAATAGATTAGCGACACATGGGTGACTGCTCACTTTGTAGCAACACATGTTGGCAAAGAGCCGCTAACTAAGCCGTGCTTTCCTCATCAAATCTTAATGCTGCCTTGGTAATCATTCTTGCAATTCCTATTTGCTCATAGCCAGCTAGCTGCAGGTTTCTGTCAACATACTCTGCTATGAATGTCAATGCACTGATAAAATGATGGAGACAAACACGCCTCATTACAAAGTGAGACACTCTGGCTTTTTTTCTGGTTAGGGTGTACAGTATTTAGAGCTGTACTACGGAGCATATGCACCTGCCAAAATCTACTCTTTAGTGAAGAAATTGATGTGCTTGTGGAGGAAACAAATCACTTGCTAAAAAGTAATGGCAGAGTTACATTTGGATATAAATTAAGTTCCTTGTCACTTATGTTGAGAAATTCAATCTGGTGTTGGTTGCAGTTTGCTGTTCAGACTCTATGGAGATAATCACTGAGAGAAGCCGGCTCATCATGAAATATTCAGCAGACTGAGTTAACGCTTTGAACTGAAAGCTTTGGCAGCGTTCCTCCTCCCTATTTATCACTGTGTGACACAGCTCCTGATGCACACACCAATATGAATGTAGCCATCCTTGTAGAGTCTGTTGATGATGAGAGTGAGGATGAGGCCTATGTTGCGGGAGTTGTAATAAGTTAAATAGATGATCCATCCACAGGACAGAATGGTGGCTGAAAGACAACAACACAACACGGTCAGGTTTGTTAATAAAAGGAATAATATAAGACAATAAGTTAAACAACATTTTTGGTGTTTCTTGATATTTGGTATAGTTTGTTTGCATGTTCATTTATTGTCTACAGCAGAAGGTTGTACAATGAAATGTTGCTGTACCCCTTTCATGTTCGCAACATATAAAAAAATATTTAAATAAGTATAGAACAAAATAAAAATAAAACAAGATATACAGTTACTTAAATACAGTACATATATAGATATCCATGTATACACCCAGGACGTCACATGCATCAGTTATGTTTGTGAACCTAACAGTAAAGTAGGCCTAATACTTTCAAATCCCTAATGCTGATTTTGCCCCTTTCAAGTCAAACTCTTTAATTATACATGTGAATTACCTTGATGTTTATAAGGTCAACAACACATGATTGGTCCATTGAATACAATGTGCCAGATGCTACTTTTTCTGACATGACAAAGACCCATCAGCACAGAGACATGACTGAAGCATTACAGTAGCTTCTTACGAGTAAAAGGGTTGGAAACCTATCATAAATCTCATCTGAATACATGTTCATTATCTTTTTAAAAGGAACACAGCAATGCACATGTAATTCATATACTGTCTTGCTTATTCTTTCATGTCTGAGTTGACAGCTGGGTTTTACTGCACAACTCAAGGTATGGTTTGATTTGTCTCTGTGCACCCAGACTAAGCAATAAGTGGAAACTACATTTGTCACACTTTAACTGAATGAAACCACAATGAAATATTAATACAGTCAGCTTCATGAAAGCATTAAAAACAAACACTAATGAAGTGACACACATTAGGGATTATTTTATCCTATTTTATACCGTACAGTTTAATGCAACAAAATTCAGCTTATTTGACATAATTGCACGTGCGTCAAAAGAATTTATTAGAAACTGATACTGAAACAATTTCTCTTTCTTACCATACTATCAAATTTGTCCTCATCATTTGCCAAATAAGGCCCCTATAATGAACTATTCCTTAGTGTGTTTTTAGAAGAATCTACATCAGTGTACAGAACTTCATCACACTAAAGTTAGAGACTAAAGTCCGTAAATATTCAATATTTATATCTGGCATGTTAAAGCAAAACTTTTTTTTTCTCTAATTAATGAGGCACATTAAAGTAATGGAAATATTCCACGAAACTGCAAAGTCACTAAAACGTATCTTGATCCAGTGCTGAAAGGTTTTTCACTTTAAATGCAACAAATTACCTCAAGTCTCAAGAAAATATCCATTCATCTGCATATTTTCCCAACAGTGAAGATACAGACTTACCAACGAGGAGCCAGATGAAGTTTGAGTTGTGCTTGGTAAGAAAGTCATCCAGATCCCCGAAGCTGGGGAAAGTGCTTTCATTGTTTTTGGCAGCATGCCCATCCATGGCTACAGGCTCTCAGTTTGATGTCTAAAACTGAAAAAGTGAAATGTCAGATTAGTTGCACGGTGCAAGAACAAAACCAAGAGAGATAAAAAAATAAAATAAATAAAACATATGCACCACAGCAAAGACAGACAAACAGAACAAGTTTAAAAAGAAAGCTATTTGTTTTCCAGGGAGAGACAGTTACCTAAAACTAAATTCATAAATTAAAATGGTGACAAATGTACCTACTTACAGCTACAGTATTTACAACAAAAATGAAAAGATTTAAAACAACTTGAACGTGTTACCATTCTAAAATTAAGTCAACTCTTGGAAGATGGAAACTTGGTGCAATTTCTTCACTTGGTAAATAACTGAAAGCTTACAAAATTAGAGCTGTATTTGCAGCAAAATATATGTAAAAGTAAAGGGGACTTGGTTTACATAGGAGTTTAAATCATAAACAAAGTAAACTAATATGTGAAATAACTACTGCTCCCACTCTGCCAGATATTATGTCACAAATGTGGCTATGAAGTAGAAAAATAAAATGAGCTGCCCCAATCTGCTGAAAACAGACTTAGTCTTACTATTTTTCCATTTATGAAAAAGAGGAAAGAGATAATGTCATGGTCAGGGCTGAGTTATATGCACAGTCTGTTCAATGTCTCACTACGTTTTGAAAGATTTGGCAAATGCATTTTGCAACGGTGAGAATAGTAAAAGACTGGTAAGATGAAAAGCTGTGGCCATTATTTTAAATAATTTTGCTTTGGTCCCAACGTATTCATAAAAACGGTTACCTTAGTAGTATAACTGTAATCACTATAATTGTATCAGACAGTTTTGAAGTAGTTTAAACCTCCAAACCATTTGTGTAGTACTTTCATTAGAGCTGAGGATGGGAAAAAAATGCTTGCTATGCATAACATCACATGTGTTCATGATTAGCTGTATGTGCACCTACTTTGCAGGTCATGAGGACATAGGCTGTGCTTGGTGACGAGGACTTTGTTTCTACAGAAAGGATTATTTTATTTTGTTTGTGTGCGACAGGGGGCTGGTGGAAGGGTGCGCATGTGTGTGAGTGTGGCTACAAGTCTGTGCTGTGATCTCAGTCAGCCCATGCTTAGGGGTCAAAAGCTTGAATACTGTTACATACTCAAACTGACTCTCTCTCTCTCTCTCTCTCTCACACACACACACACACACACACACACACACACACACACAAATAAACACAAATCCTCTAATCCACCTTAAATGACATTGGCTGTAGAACCACTGACATGTAACGAAACCCAGCACCCTCTCTAACAAAAAAACACTGTTTCTCAATTTGTCTTTTTAGCATTTTAAGAAACAAAATACAATGATCGACTAAATTTGTAAATCTGTAATTTAACAGAAGATCTGGATCTCACACGGCACTTGACACAGGCTAGCTGCCAGATGCTAATCCAATTGTGGCTGTGGCTGTTGGGTTTGTTTACTATGTCAAATTAGGCAGGAAGCGACTTTACTTAAAAGAATTAAAAGTGTGTTTGCAGGAGTTTTTGACATAACCAAAACAATTACTTCACTTAAATGTAACCTGATGTATCCATGTGTGTAATTGAGTTACTGTAGTTGAGTTGAGCATTGATATTCCTAGTAGGGCAAGTACATGACTATAGGACTTATGAGCACAGGTTATGCTGCCATCCCAGAAAGATCAGTGTTGTTAGTGACTCATCACAGTAACCTGAGTGTTTTCAGTTTTGGTTTAGATGTGGTAGAGAAGGTGTATTATATCAGCAAAAACAACCACCTACCCATTTTTAGTTAGTTACCACAGATGTTCCCAAACTTTTTCACGTTATGGACCCTCCCAACATATACTGTACACATCAGACCAAATGCTGCACCCATCAACAAACCTCACCGCCAAACTGCACTGACAATCTGGCCATTAAGTGAAATCTGACCTTGCCTATCAGCAGGAGACACACCTTGTTCCACATCACCTCAGACCTTTTCACAAGTTCTGGATATTCGGCAGACAGGTGATTCACAAAGCAGCACTTGAACCAAATCAAAACTAACATGTAATCTAAATTACTGTCGGTGCTGTTTGTTATGTCGCAAAACCTTAAAAGAAGACGATAAGAGAAAAGAGCAGAAACTTATTCCGGTACTTGATTGTCTTTGGTTTTGTTTACATATTAATCTGGACGCGCTATTATCGACATAGCTTTCTATTTTGTCTATCTGTTTAGCTAAAGTTCAACATGATCAGGCGTATAGCGATTTCTAAATTAACACATCACTTGATTTCAAATGTAGGTTAACGATATTGTGAAACCCAGAGCCATACCTGACACGAACCATAACTACACCTAGCTAGCTTAATCCGAGGTCTTTGGTCATTTCCTGAGCATTATCCTCAACAAACACGAACTACTGCCTGGTGCCTTTCTTTTTTTTGTACGTATGTAACGTTACAACAACAGGCTGCTGACCCATTCGGCACAGCCAGCCAGCTTCTTGGCTAATGACGTTTTAGCTTGTGGATAATGGAGTTATTAAGCTAACCGCTAAATATCATAACGTTAGCTTAGCTAGCAAGCTAATGACAGCAGGCCGCACCCTACAACTTCTCCTTTCTCAAACTGTGAAAACAAGTCAACTGGTGATGGTGAAATACCTTAATGTCCTCGATATGGCATGTGGTTTCATCTTTGCTCCAATTGTTCAGGAGTTGCTGTCCTTTTGTCGTGTCAGACATGGGCACAGCTAGCACCCTCTGTTGAATATTTACCTGGCAGACGGCCAGTTAACATCTCTTCCTGTTCTGTCGAGAGCGGACACAGAATTGACCAATAGGAACAATGACAAGTCAGCGACCGACCAATTAGATTGGAAAGTAGGCGAGGCTACACGCAATTGACAGTTTATTCCACCTATCAACAAGAATGTTTTTATAGTAGTGGGCGTGTTCTGATGTTGTATTGGAACAATTTGGTGACCCAACAGCAGGATCAACAGGATTCAGGCCTTACATAAAATATTATCTGCCATTTGTCTACATATTTATTTTTTAATCCTCTGTTTGTTAAAGTTTGAAGTATAAATGTTAAAAATCAATAAGATAAAAAATGGATACAGAACTATACAATCAGACTGATTTATACACACACATTATACGTATATGAAAATAAAGGAAAACACATTAAAGACAAAGAGAGAGAAATTATGTAGTTTATCACCCTGTGATTTTTCATAGTGTTGAATTAAAGGATGAAGCAAAAAGATCACCTCTCTTTTCTGCATAAACCAAGTGGGGATTCAATATTCTATGTGGACCACATTTTTTCAAGGTGACATGCTGAAATGTTTCAGATATTCATGAATATGATAGAGAGGGGTTGCACATTTCCATCTCAATCTATCTGAGTAAAAAAATGCCGGTGGCCAGTAGGGTAATAAAGGCAGTTTCTGAAGCAGTGAAATGCAGTGCTGGTGGGACTGCTCAATGCTTATATGTTTCAAAGGGTCATTTGCATGTTAGTCGTAGCTGGTAGGCTTTGAATTAAAAATCTACCGCCCGCTGACATTACACCACAAAATATAACCTATTCAAAAGAAGTCTAGAATTAGTGTCCTTTCCTGCCATCATATTGAAATAGAAAGAGGAATGTGTAGGTTGGTCACATCAACAAAATCAGTACTAAATATTCAGCCTGTAGTTGTAGATATTTAAATCGAAATTTATGTTGCTTGTTACACAAAAGATCAGACTAGATTTATTAAGTTTAAGTTTGGAAATGGTAAAGTATTTTATTCAAAAGAATTTTTGAAGTTTTGTTTCCTTTACAATGTTCTTTGGTTAAATACCTGCAAAGAATAGTACATTCAATTTATACAAGAGTGAGACTATTTACTAGTTTGCTTTCAAGCTCATACATAAATTCTGGCTATTTTAAATCCGATACATTGATTAAGATTTGAACAGCCATAGCATCTCTGTGAGGCTGTACTTGAGCACAGTGTGTTCATCATCTGAGTCTTGCATGTTATCGCTTGCTAATTACGAAAGTTAAAAAGAAGAAGAAGCAAAGCTGCAGCTGATGGGAATATCGTAACTGTTGGACAATGAAAATTTTGAACTGATCATAGCACTAGATGAAAAGTCAGGAGATTGAATTTCAACCTGAAGGGGGGCATGAATGTCTGAACCAAATGTCAAACTTATTGTGGTGCTACAGAGTGTTTCGGTTCATCCTCTGAGAACCGAGAACTGTAAGACAATGAGATATTTCACAGGATAACTGAATTTTTTGACCTGCTAGTGGCAATAGAGGAAAAATCTGAGGATCACCAAAGTCAGCAGGATTTATTGTCTGGGGACCATGACCCCAGAGGACCATGACCATGCCTGTAGCTAATTTCAAAGCAATCCATCCGATAGTTGATGAGATATTTCAGTCTGTACTAAAGAGATTGACCACTTAAAGGACTTTGCCATCTCTAGAGCCATGTTGCTGGCATTGTGAGGCACTCTGTTGACTCTTGTCAAACAAAATGCTTAAATGCCTTTGTCAACATGGGAGTTATTTTTGAGGCTGTGCTCTGTTTTTACAGTTGAGTCATTCCAACAAACAACTTAATCTCTGCAATAATAGACTCTGCTTCTATACTTCCAAAATGCTCAACCTAACACTAATGTGTGAATCTTAGAGTAGTTATAAACTGGCCTGGGAGCCAAAAGGAAAGAGCTCAAGAGGCCATTTGACTTTGCGTTGTATTCAAAAACAATCTAATGTCAAAGCGCCAGAAACAATATGAACTACTTTGTTATCTCTAAGAATTGCCGGAACTCTAGGGTACCATCTAATGTAAGAGGCGGTTGTCATGCCCTCCTCCACTCACAACAATAAAGCCTCCCTGAAGAACACGTGGGAGTCATTTCACTGAAAAGGTGCCAAACATCAGGCTCAAAGCTTTTCCCTGCCAATCAAGCCTTCCCCTCAAGAACAACCTATTTCGTCTGAGGCTTTAAAAGAAACCACATCTCACATGAATTAGTTTTCCTGCCTTGCGAATGTTATTTCAACTAAATTCCTGAAGGAGGTCCTTGGTAGAGATATTCTATTGGTAATTAACAGCTTCACTTTTGGTTCATTCCCCTCTTGTTTTAAATATGCAACAGTTCAAGGGCCTCTAGAGGACACCTAATTATAATTTTCGTGCTTGAGGCAATCATAGACAGACAAGCTGCCGTTTTTCATCCAGCGGTTTAGAGAAAGCAGTTTCCTCACAGGTATCGCTTACGGATGACCAAGTCTCAGAGAAACTGCAGTCAGGTTGTGAAGGACTTTCACCGGAGGAGTTTGTGAACTACCTCAGTTAAAATGACTAATTATTACTTATTTCTATTCTTTTATATTTTAATACTGTCTGACCCCCACAGACCAATGTTAGTATAATTATATTCAATGTTATTCAGCCAAATTAACAAAGTGGTTAGTCACAGATAAAACTCCCAAATGTACCTGATTCTATTATTCTATTCTACTATTCTATATATAGTCTATTTCTACAGTGACAGACACAAAACTTTGCCAGATTGATACTTGAATTATGAACACATCATTATGAAACATCAAGACATCAAGTCCTGAAAGTCTAAGTCTAGTCTTTGTGCAGTAAAAAGAAAAAACATAAAGCACATTTGGCACACTCTGTTGCATTAACCTTGTCAAGTGGCGGTTGGTCAGCCAACTCCGAGCTTGCCAGGAGAAATCAGAGAGTGATGTTTGAATAAGATTTCTTTTTCCGTCTGTAAGTGCTGTAAAAGTTGGAGGTGATTCCGAGGGCCCACCTACGGATGACGCACATAAATTGCAGTGTTTCCAATGCTGAACAGAAAAACAATATTACTCTGCATGTATTTTACCCTGCTCTATTGTGCCTGTTGCTTTCAGCTTTGGAGTGGTTTGAGGAGCTTGGGCCAGCCAACTTTTACATCATTCATTTTTCTCAACTCTAATCTTATTTTAGTCTTATACAGATAACTTCATGTGTCATTTTTACCCATTGTATTTGGGTGGCTCTGGGAATATCAGTCTGTTGGTCAGTCCACCACTTCGGTCCAGACTGAAATATCTCTACAACTATTGGATGGATTGGCATGCAATATTGTGCAGACATTCACGGTGCCCAGAAGATGAATGATAACGTTAGTGAGCCCCTGACTTTTCCTCCACCATGAGGTTGACATTTGTGGTTTTGAGTGAAATGCCTTGCCAACAACTGGATGGATTGTCATGACATTTTGTACAGACATTCATATCCCCTTCAGCATGAATCTCAATGACTTTGGTGATCCTGACGTCTCATGTAGCACCACCATCGGGTTGAAACTTTCAATGTCCAGTACTAGTTTATGGCCGAATTCATGCAAAACTAATGACATTCCTATTAGCCTCAGCTTTACTTTGTGTTTACTGCTAATTGGGAGAAGTGAGCACTCTAGCATGTCAAAGCAAGATGGTGAACATAGTTCTGCTGTGTTCTAAGTAGAGCCACACAGAGCTGCTAGCACAGCTGCAGACTTTCAGTCTTGGTACAAGTTTAAAAGCAGATAAACATTTGCATACATTGAAAACGGTGTAAAAGATGTTATATCAGATTTGTTATCACAGTCTTTATTATTAATTACTGTCAAGAGGTGACAAAGGTTCACTGTTAAAAAAAGAGAGCATGTCTGTCAATTGATGCATTTCTTATGAACATGGTCTGAGTCTTCTGCATTTAAAAATATACATAAGTAAATGTACAGCAATGGAGAACGGCATCATTATCAACTCAGCATGTAACTGTCAAAACAATTTGCATTTTTGCTTGCTTGACTTTAGGACCACAGCAAATGTACATTCGCAGTAAAGATGTATAATCCTAACAGCAAATATCTGGATTGTTGCTATGGGAGAAAAAAAAAAAGTGCAAATCCATTTTACCCACAACTGAGTAAATGCATTTAATGATGAAACTTGCAACTACAAATACAGATCTGCTTTGTCAGGAGGGAATGTGATAAGATTTCATTTACAGTGCTTTGTCTTTCTTTAATGAAATCCCCGTGCTTCATGATTACTCACAACCTTGTTGATCCGCACCATTCACATTCAGCACACAGACCCAGTAATTGCATTTTTAAAGATGCAATGTACAAGTTCAACAGGTTCAAAGGCCAACTGAGGTTGTTGTAGAACACAGGCAGTGAAGAAACTAATACCACATGTTTTAATAAATATACTTTTTAATTAAATTGCAAATGTCCTGGTGGGTACCTCAGCCAATTTTAACACCATAAATTAATACAGACCCTCAATTAACAGAAGGAATACAATACATGAATAATTCATCCCGCAGAGAATAATTTAAGTCATTGAAAAACATTATGCTTACAGTTGATCAAGGCAATAAATCAAAACTTTAATTCTAATGGCTCATAACAGCAGTAACAATCAATGAAATGACTGAAATCATGACTTGTATTGATCAAGACACAAAAGGCAAAATGTTTCTTTTTTTCATTTTAGCAGAAAGCAGAAATAAATACTCAGGCTAATTGTCTTGTCTCAGAGAATACACACGTGCATGCATTCATGTAACAATAAAACAATACCACAAAATGTCTGTTTCCATTAACCGTCCAATACATAAAGTGCAGGTGAAGGATGGAGTCAGAAGCTCATGAGTACGTCTCGTTCCTGCATGCTGGTGTAGAATGGCTTCCCAAACACAAACGAGTGCAGTCCTGCCCTCAGCTTCTCAGCAAAGGCCATTACTATGTTCAGGTCTCCTTCCACTGTCAGATCCAGGTCCGTCTTCAAATTGCGCAAGGATCGAAAGGGTTTCTTCCCTTTTTGCCTGCGAATGGACGAGGAGAGGAACTGTAGTGTAACTGTTAACAAGCAACAATAGTCAGGGTCTGAGGACTTGCATTAGCATCTAGTTGGGTTGCAGCTGTGCGCAGGAATGCCATGCCACGATGAATTATGTATGCTGCTACAGGATGGCAACTGAGCATAAACAATCTTGTCAAGGCACCTGTAAAATAGCATGCCCTTAGACCTCAGGCTGTTAGCAACACCATAAACAAGGCCACTTTTATGCCTTTGCACGGGCACACAAATAATGGTTTTGCTTGTGTAGTTAGTGCTGTCACTGGAGTGAGATATATTCAGGCATTAACTATGTATGGAAACACATGTAATTCAAAATGGAATTTCTGGAACCATTTTAAGCCATTTAGACACAGAAGGTAAAATAAAATGAGAGGTTCTGTAACATTTCCTGTAATATTTAGTCAAATTGAATTGAATAAATGGACTGTGATTTATGTTAGTTACTGCATATGCTCTACAATTAAACATCGATGTGATAAAGATTCTCTTCGAGTATTATATCTGATGTGTTGGATGGTAAAAACATCTTGTACTGTTTCTCCATTTTTTTGTCTTTTTCCGGTATTTTAACTTTAAGAGTCAATAATTCTAAAGATTAGAGCTCCACAAACACTTCCCCCGGAGACATGGAGATTTCAAAAAAACCTTTAAATAGTTTTGTAGTAGACTTCCTAAACCTGTTAACTGAGGCAGTACAACAAGCTGTAAGTAAAACATTGATATAAAGTTGATGTGGCAACCATGTTAGCAAATAGTTGCTTATTTACAAATCCAGCAGATATGAGACAACAGATATAAGATTGGCATTCGTTTGGAGTCGTATTACTGGCCTCCTGATGAATCTAAGTCTAACATTCACTCATCTTTTGGCTGGGATTTGGTCTCCACTGACTCTTGAGGGAACTTTGTGGCTCCACTAGCTCGTCTCTAACTTTGCCCACTGTTTAGTGCTGAAAACAGCTGTCTGTTGCAGCTGGAAAGGATGCAGAGTGAATCGATACAGTTAAGTTGTAGGCTGTGAAACCAAAACAACCAGCTGAAAGTGGCTAAAATGTTGAGAGAATTGCAGAGTCAGGTGATTACTTTCGATTGTTTTGTCACTACAAATGACATCTTTCACATTACAGAAAGTCAATTAATCCATTGTTAATATAAAACTATTTACTAGTGCAGCTTTAAAGTTTTTCATATAATGACAGAAAATGAATGAGCACTTCCAAAAGACCAATATACAAAAACTAATGGAGCTGAGTATAATATGTGGCGTATAATCACTTTGTGTCCACACAGGTTTGTTTTCATTTACTGATGCAACAGTGTGAGAACTTTCAGCGAGCCCAGTTCCTCATGTGATGCTGTGTCGTCTAGTTTTTATTGTTCAGTTCACTTTGAGTGTAAATGATCTCAAAAAGTCTTCACAATTTTGAAACAGACCACTGGTTCCTAAGACACTGATGATAATTTACATTTAGGTTTTAGGAATTTAATGTTTATCTACAATTAGAAGTGGAATAAGAGTCTAAAACTAATCAACATTAGAACCATACAGATGTAAGTAGTACCAAGGCCAGGGGTTACTAATAGTCCATGTGCTTAGATAGCTGTGAACAACAGAGAAGCATTTGTATAAGTCCTCAATTGTCTTTTGTAAACAAATGAAAAGCCAAATCATGTTGAAGCAGAAGAACAAGCAAGGAGTGACTGCTGTCCTGCAAGGAGTGGGAAGGTCAGTCCACTGTGGCGGAGCACAGAAGGAGATGAGTCAAGCCCAGATGGAGCGATGACCGGGTCACCACAGAGAGAATGACAGGAAAAAAATTCAGGGATAGCTGAAGACACGGTGGGCAGCAGTGTCTCAGATGAATTGTTGGGGCTTAAGAAGGTGCTTCTGGAGCCGAGCCAGAAGGTGGTTACTGTAACCCTGGTGGGACTAGAGCGTGACTAGAGATACAATTATTTCTAGTTCTTTCACAAGGAACTGAACAAGGTCCCCACAAAAGAGAATAATTAGCTGTGGGTTCGAACTTGTTTTATCCTTCATTGAATGTTCTGGTAACTGCCGAAATGAGAGACACATTAATGCAAAGTCTGGTGTGAGGCCATCAAAAGCCACCAGGTCACCTTGCAACCTGGCATACAGTCTCATTTCTGCGCCTGAGGGGGGCAGAGAAATGAGAATTTCTTGTCAGTGATCAAATGCTGATCATAAAAACATCATTTAGCGTTTTGATGATGATGAGGGGAAGGCGTCATCTCTGGCGCCACTCCAGTTTCTCTCAGAAGTTGAGCTGTGGTGAGTAAGAAGGCGATGGCATATGCCCTGCGTTCCTTTCTCGCTCTGCACATTATTCAACAAACACGTGTGCTGTGTCGATGGGGAAGCTGTCATTCTACGATGATGCCGAGGATTCATCACCCTGTGGAGCTCGACGACCAGCCGCCTCTTCCCAGTTTCTTCCCATCACCAATCACCATCGTAAACCAGTCATGTGAGCCCGACTCACTAACAACCAAGCTATATTTTATTGACGTCATTTAAGGCCTCTTTTGATATATACAGACCAGGGCTGCAACTAACAAATTATTTTTTATTATGGATTAATCTGCTGACAATTTTGGGGGTAATTATTCATTTAAGCTGTAGAATATCAGAAAACTAGTGAAAACTAATTTCCAGAGCCCAAGGTAACATCTTCAAAGTATTTGTTCAAAACACAAAAGATACTTTCTGACATATAATCAACTGGAAACTGATTATCCTGCTTATTCTGAATTTGATGGCAGCAACATGTTTAAAACATGATAGGACAGGAGCAACAAAAGACTGTGAAAGTTGTGGATTGATCCAAAAACACCTGTTTGGATCATTCCACAGGTAAACAGGATCATTGGGAACAGGTGATAGTATCATGATTGGGTATGAAAGGTTCATCCTGGAAAGGCTCAGGAACACTTCGTAAAACTGTTTTTACAGTGTCCCATTATTTTAGGAAACAGGGTTGTTTATCCACAAGGGCCTTAAACTACTAAAAGTCTGCAATGGCGTTCACATTTTCAGTGTCCTCAGTCGCTTTTTCTATGCTACCATCAAATGGAAAATTTTTTTGGCTAAACTGAAGGACGGGCTTTTTGTGTTCTTCACTACATGCATATACATTATGAGGCGTGTCCCTTTTGAAGGGCAAAAATGGAAGAGGGGAATATTAAAATCACTCAAACACCTCCTCCTTTCACCAGGCAGGAAAGTGCCAGCCTCACCCCCTGGTAGTGTGTGATGTTTAACAGTCAGATAAAGTGTGTGATTTTTTTTTTTTGTGTGTGTGACAAGTTGAGTGCTATTTTGGGATTACGGAGGAGCAGAGATAGAGGCAGATCTTGAAGGTAGATTGTCTGTTGCTGAGAGGTTGCTATTAAAACATGTAATCTCTATATCTAAGAGGGGATAGATAATTGTTGCCAGTCAGCTGAAAACAAGCTCACTCACTTGTCAATACTATGCTAAGAATAAAGTGTTAAATCTGTTGTGTGCTGGGAGGTTTTTTTGCATCCATGGCGTCACTATTGGAACAGTATATGTCTAAAAACTCAACACAAATTAACAAGATACACATTCTTAAGTTCTTGCTGTACTAAAGTATAATTTTAAGTAATTATAATGTATTCCACTCCTGTCAGGGCAGTTTGCCTCATCAGTGGAAAAATGTAATCTTGCAGAATGCTTTTTTAATTATTGGCATTTACATATCTCCTGCCTTACAGGGGATAGTGTACCAGTCAGCCAAAAGTATGCAGATATTCATCGGACTCCATCAAAACGCTCAGCAGCTCCCTCAGTTTGTGCATATCAGTAAGGCCATCTGCAGTAGTGTCTGCGATGCATCACAGTCATACTGGTCCGCTTGTTCTGAACAGGGTGAATATATAATCATGTGAGTCACATGATTATATGATGCCTTTTTTTCTACTGCTCAGCAGAACGTTCTTCTTTGCACTACTCCTTCTGCTAAAAAAGTAGCCTGCATGCTCCCCTGAACATATTTTCCACTCTGACTGTTTCTTGACTCAATGCTCTTCATCTTGATTTACGTGTCCCCTCCCTCTGCGTCCGAAACATTGCTCTGGTGTTGAACTCTGAAGATGTGTGTTCCCCTTCCACCTGTGCACTCACCCTCTACCTGCGTGTTCCCTCTCCTGAAACCACACTGGTGGAGTCTGAATTCAGCTGAAAGGACTAACAGATGTTTCACATCTGCTGTTAATGTTGTCAAATCCCCATCCTTCCATGTTTGGTAATTTTGTCCCACTAAGCTTGCTGTACCTGTGCCCCTATACAACAAAACCCTGGGGGCAACATTACCAGATGCAGAGGAACACTGACATGACTAATTTGACTCCAAACTTAGGAAAGTGTGTTTCACCAGGCCACAGACTACAAGGCTTTAGGGTATTTCTGGCTGTGTGCCCTCTGGGGGGGTCCAGTGGAGATGTCGCTATCAGAGCAAGGTCAGTTGCTCCAGTGCAAAGTCAAAGCAAAAAATAAATAAATAAAACTGTAGAAATCAAGTGAGTTATCAGCTCTGGTATTTCAATTTTTTTTGGTTTTTCTTTGGAGCAGGGGGCGTGAGTGCAGTGGCATGTTGCCACACAATAATCCTTTTGATTTGGATTAAAGTCGTATTAAGAGACGGCGCTTACGTTTCGTCCTCGATGTACTTGAGCAGCGTGAGGGCCTTCCTGTGGAGCAGCAGCAGGAACTGGGCCAGATAGGTGCTCCGCAGGGACAAGCCTGGCTTCAGCATGAACACCTGGGTGAGACACAGGATGTCAATTAGTAGTCCGGGCTAAGGCTCGGCTGGAAGAAAAGAGGTTGGAATAACACGCTCCGCCCTCCTTTGCGCTAACCTTGAGAAACAAACATATTGCTGTTGTCATGAGAAATACTTGTAACCACAAGTCTGGGAGCACTTTCATGGGAACGCATGATGGGTTGTGACCCTGGGGAATAAATTCAACTGTTTTGTATGTATGGGCTCTAGAGGCTGTATCAGTGAGGTGGGAACACCATCATTCAAGTGTTGCAGCCAAACACAAGGCCTGGTCTGTGTTCAAGAGCACTGTACCTCACACAAACTACAAAAACGCATTGGCCACTTTCAGTTTCACAATATGCAATATTGCAGTTTAAACAGGGTTAGTCGGAACTCTAACACTCCACATCCATGATTTTACTCATGATTTTGCTGCCCCAACAAGTATCAGTTGGTTGAATGGCAAACAAAACCATCTGAAAACAGAAAGCTTCACAATTCTTTTTCAGTAAACCAAGAACTTCACATGACAGCAATAATAGTTTGCAATATAAATGCATACAAAACAGAACAGTATGGAACTGGGACAGGCAAGGAAAAAACTTGTTCTTGTCTCTGTACATTTGGTTCAGTATCACTTTGACTTATTCTGACTCTTTAACAAAACTCCAAAGGGTCCTTTCATTGGAGACCAGATTCATGATCGGGTGATGATCAAACAGGATCCTTTTCAGGCTTATGCATCAAGTGACTCATCTCAGATACCTGAACTTGGTGTGGAAGAACATTTTTAACCAAATTCGAATTGAGTTGAAAGTGAACCAATCCATATTATTTATTTTTTTCTTTTTAACATAGCTGTTGTTACTATTTTAGATAGAAACCATTTACATCCCCTCTCAAAGAACACAGCAGGTATGAAAGGACAATGTTAGAGAGTCAATTTTAGAATAAAAAAAGATATGAGTCAGGCCTGCAACATTTGCTATTTGATTTAAATTTGAAATGGCACTTTTATCCAAAGCAATCTTTACAATTTGCCTCTCATTCACACAGGCACACACATGCACATGCACGCCCATGCACGCACACACGCCCACACACACGGAAGGACGGACAGCAGCAGGGTGTTCAGTGTTTCACCCAAGGACACCAAGTATTGTATACACAGTTCTGCCACATGCAGCATCATATATCATGTTGCTATATTCTTGTTTTTGTTTGTTTGCTTTGGATGATGAAGCGTGTGCTTATGGATGATCCCTAAAGTAAGCAGATCATCATCTCAGTGTAGTGTGTATGGTTGTTTCTGCCTTCATGTTTTCGGAGTAGCTTTTCTTTCATTTATTTGTTCATTTGTTCTTCTAATTGTTGACAGTGAGAATAATTAGAATTGTTGTCGTGTAGGTTGTTGTTATGTTTCTAGTATGTTCCTGTTGGGTTACTATTTTTATCAATTTGTTGCAGGGTTTACATTTTCTTTTCTTATTTCTTCTGACTCTGTAGAAGGTTTTTTTTTTGTTTTGCTCTTCCCTGACACAATAAAGAATAATGTGACAAGAAGTGTTGCTATTCTTACCTCATCTATAAATGACTTCACCAAAGTGTCTTGATGCATGACATCTTGAAATATATTCCTGAGAAAAAAACAAAATAAAAAAAAAAAAACATATTAAAAATGTAGAACTGTCACTTTCACACGACCCACAAATAAAAGAGATACAGTGCAGCTCACAGGTCAGGTGTGAAGGTCTCATCAGTGTGGATGACTGTGTCAGGGGGAATGTCCTCCTCGCTGTCCGTCTTCCACAGTGCACTCAGCTCGGACCGCATGTAGCGCCGCTGGTTGTACGTGTGCTCGTGGCACGGCGGCATCTGCTTCACTGTGTTGATGTCGACGTCGATGTGCGTGGTCGGGTAAGGCGAGTAGAGCACCTGCCGGAAGGGCAGGACGAAGCTGCCCGTGGAGTCCTGGGAATGAAAAGAAGGCCATACCGACAACCTGTCAACTCTCAGATCGTCTCACTGCCTGGTCTGATTATTGTTTCATGTGATGTATAAGAACATGTTTATATTATTCTGCTTTGTGATGTCCCACAGAGCAGACAGCACAGAGCACGCAATGTTTCTATAAGAAGGAACGACAACAGTAAGAAGCTTCTTGCTTGCAAAAAGTTTAATTATTTATTCGAACTTCTGATGCTCATTTATAATTAAAAGAAGAATAAATATACAAAGAACAAACATCAGAGGAGCTCTTCCAAAACATCCTATATCCATGTCATATATGTCCAAAGAAGCTTTAATAATAAATAATAATAATAAATTATTTCACTATTTGCAAGTAAGAATCTAACGTCTAATGTCCTTTTTGGCTGTTTCTCTTTGGGCCAGTTCCCCGCTGCATTTTATGTGGAAATCCATAAGAAGATCCTGCAGGAGCACCACAACGCAGCCAAATGTTCCATACTGAATCTCATTCTCTTCTTGCTGATATAAAAAGCCATCTGCATGTAGTGTCAAGCTCCCCTAGCATCGCAAAACAGAAGTAAATAAGCCAACTTAACCATAAACTTTGCTGACATTCACTGAATTCTCAGTTCTACATTTGACCCCAAGTAATAATTGCAATATAGAAACCTGTGAGCAGAACTTGCTAAGAACAAAAACTAAACATTTGGAACACATTTGATGTCAGTGTATTAATGTGCACATTGCACTTGTCTGATTAAAATAAAAACCTTATGAAGGCTGCAACGACAGCTACAACAACTTCAGGTCAGAGAAAGAAATCAGGTCAGAACAACAGACCAGGCAACATCAAATAAGCAGGTGAAAATGGGACAACAACCAGGCCTCTAATTCAAATCACATCGTGTTGTATAATGAGAGGGAACTGTGGCTACCTTGAGCAGACCCTGAACGAACAGGCCTGTGTCATATTTGAAAGAAGAGTCAGCCTTGCAGAGGCGGGAGCACTTCCTCTCAGCCGGGGTGAGGAAGAGGCAGAGAGTCCGCACAATCTGCAAACGAACAGTCCATCAAAAAATCAGGAAATATCTGGTTGGAGGAAAACAGGTTGAGGCATATTGTGTAACTATTCAAAATATGCCATTAGTATTTGCCATTATAAAGGGGTGTGTAAATTTATGCAACCATGCTGTATTAGATTTCCCTTTTGAAAACATGCACAGCAAATAAATGGCCATTTGTTTTCACCTTGATTTTGCTGGATGTTAGATTAAAAAAAATGGTGGATTCAGCACAAAATCTATTTAAGATGTCATATTTTGGTTATTAGCCTTAATCTGGCATTAGGCTTGAGGCTAATTGCTGCATACAAATTAATTGGCGCTCAGTTCAAGCCTAAAGCCAAAACAACTCCAAATTAAGGCTTCTGACATTCACAAGGCAAAATGTTAGTTGCTGTTTTCTGCTGTGGAGCACTTAAACAAACGTATGGTGTGTAATATATGCTCTCTTATCTCGCTTAACTCTAATAAGCTCTCTGTAAGCATGTCCAACTTTCGCTTCCTTTAATGCCCGTTTTGAGCAGCTTATATGCTTTCTCGAATAACGTCTACCGTTTTGGAACCAGTTGCTGCAATAACTGAGCTGCCAAGCCCAGACAGGCATTCAAAACACTGACACAAGCAGTAACAGAGACTGAAAAAGTGCACGCGTGGCTCATTAAACTCAAAACAACAGCACGACACACTTCAAAACATTCTAAATTATGTAGATGCATTACAAATTTTGTCTGTGTGCAGCCACTAATCCGGTAAATGTACCTTATTTACTTTCTCTGGGTTGCTTCCAACCACGATTGAACAGCCGCAAGTCTGCAGATGAGAGCTGATGGCCCTGAACCACAGAGACAAAGGCATGCAAATTAGAGCCCATTAGCTTCATTAGCGTTGCTCTAATTATTAATGACAGCTTTTAGGAATAATGATTGAGACAGAGGAGCGGGGTCTGAAAAACATTTATGAGGCTTTACATAGTGCAGGAATTAAGATGGTAACCGGCTCTGGGCCAGTGGAAAGTTACATCTGCCCAGTGATCATTAAATTAGTCTTTTTACTTATGTAGTTTGGTTCACATTCTTTTATTCTTTTGATTGACCTTAAGTCGTGATTTGATTTTGATTTTCTGATTACTTTTAAACTTGACCTTACATTACCTCACATGTACGTCTAATCTGTTATTCTCTCCTAAATTAAAAATCTCCATCAGCTATAAATATCCTTTAGATTCAACTTAATTAATTCCTGTTTACAGATGCTTTGTCATCTCCACAGGAGGCAGAACTAATCCGGTTCTAGTCAACGCAATTGGGAGCTTCACTGCCAAAATGGACTTTCCAGACTCTCAACACTAACAGCGATTTAGCTTTCGTCCTTTCTCTGGAGGAAAGTTCGACTAAGTGGAGAGCCATTACTCATCATTGGAAGGTTGATGGGTGTTAAATGGGCAATGTTCATCATCTGTCTCCATTTGCCTGTACCGGAGTGCTTACTTGTGGAGGAAATCCTCGTGGCAGCTGTCCCCGATGTCATCATCATTTAGCACGGTGTCTTTTATCTACTCAGCGGGAGTGAAACAAATGAGTCATTTTTTAAATTGGTCTCAACAAAGACAAAAAGTGCTGATGGGCACATTTGCAGGCACTGCAATGAAAATAAGATGCATGTAACAGTGCAGGAAACAGCAAGAAAGATTTTCAAGAGCTTCTTTGGGCTGCTTTTTTGTTGCATTTGCATATTAGAAGCGAACAAATGTGTTGAATCACACTGGGTGGTAATCCAGGCAGGGAACCTGGATGATTTAAACCTCTTGGAAATAGAGGCTGTTTGAAGAAGTGAAACAATGAAACAACTGAAATTTAACAAAGTTGTAGCTGAAGTTTTTTTTTTTATATGTGATTGTATTCAGAAAAGATATCCACTTCTTTTCAGTCAGTCACTGAAACCATGATGTTTACATGATAAGCTGTTAAATCATTCAAAAAATCTACAGTGTTTTCCCAAACCTTTACATTCTTGCTACTCTCATGTTACAAGTTAATTAATCATTATGGTTTCTAGTGTGTTTGTTCTCCATTGTATTGTATGTTGAAGTATGAGAAGATGAGGTAATGTGTGTGTTTGTGCAGCTCACATCTATATCTTCGGGCACACTGTGCGTCTTCATAGAGGCCAACAGCTCCATGATGGGGACAATCTCCAAGCTCAGCACTGAGATGATGTTGTAGCCCTAAAGTTGAAGGAAAGTGGGAACGGTTAACTCAAGTGTTACACAAATACCAAAGCCAGTTGATCAAGGGGACTGACGACATTCATTTTTGGGCCAGCAGCTAAGATTTCGGGCTTTCAAATGGCAGGTTTTGCATTTTATTGCACTTGACTCCAATCACAAGAAAAGGGTGATACAAGCCGTAAAAGTTGAACTGGGTACAAACTGGTTAGTCCTCAATGTTTACGGTGTGTGTATATGTAAACAATGATTCAACATACTGTTTTTTGGGGGGGGATTATTTAAATTTACATTTCGATATGAGTATTGGCCTCCAAAATACAGTTTTGTTCAGACTATGAGAACATCATGAAATAAATTTAAGCTTTGAGTTAAATTAGCAACAATTACAAACACTCCTTAAAATGTTTGCCACATTAGGTCCATAAACAGTTTGGGCTTGGTATTCTTGTACTGATACCAGAGACCGAGACTAGACTGAGTTTCAGTACCAATAGTAAAACAATCTTTTTTATTTTTTAATATCTTGCTTTAAGAAATATGAACAAACTTTTCTGCAATGACCAAATGCCCTCAAATGTTAGACAAGAGCTTTGTCTAAATAAAATATAATCTAAACTAAAATAATGATTTAAATCAGGAAGTCAAGAAGTCAAGTGAATCAAGTAAACAAGATTATTATTCAGGCCAGACATTCAATGGCAACTTTCAGTACTTGATAGTTTCTGACAAATTTTGGCCAGTGTCAAAAAAACTAGTGAGGATCGATACCCTAGCCCGAAGGCCAGAAAGTAGTGTTTGTCTGCTGTCAGAGTGCTGGAAACCAGAATTATAGGCTTTCAAAGCAATGTCAGATGACAAACAGGGCACCAAACTGGCCAAACTGCAGGTGAATCGAGCAAAATAACACTACTAAAATATTTACTATGTCAGGGAGAACAGTCTGACATGAGAATGACTGTTCAAAAGGTAAAACTAACAAACAGGGATGCGATGAATACATCCAAAACATTGGCACTCAACCTAACAGACACACTTTCACAGCAGTGTCTGCCATGGTGGTGTATTATGAAGCTGCTGTGCGTCACATTATTTTGTGTGCTCCTATTATTACCTGCTCACTAGCTTCCTCTGTAGGTGCTCTCAGGTCTAATTAGCCAACTTACTCCTCTGTGTTGGGAGACCACAACTTTATTATTCTGCCAATGTTGTTGCAATCCCAAATGGGTAAAACACAGGTGATGGATCACTTAATACCCCTTTAAAATCGGGAATTAAGGCCACATCAGGTTTTAAGGTAAGCTTTATGAGTATAAAGGGTAATAATTTGCCTACTCTTGTGTGAATACTAAATATGTCCAACAGTGACAAGTTGAGGGATCAGCAGGAATAGAAGGGTACCTTCTGCATCCAAATGCGTCCCTTGCGGATGACATGCTTTAGCCTCTCCACACAGATGGTGTGCAGAGGCAGGTAGAAGGCCAGCTCTGTCTGAGGCAGGATAATGGACAAGGCACAGGTGTTCTTGTCCCCCTTCAGCTCGCCGTCGAAGATGAGAGACACAATAATGACACCTTTTTCTGCAAGGACAAAGAACTTCACATCCACAGCGCCGCACTCAGCACTACGCAGAATCTCCCCATTCAGTGTATGATTGGCCAAGAACGTGACCTCTCCATCGCTGAGGAACATCAACTGGTCACCCTTAGGGACCCAGATGTGGCGCACCCGTGGACCCAGGATGTTGTCCCAGTAGGCAAAGGTGGCAGCCAGCAGTGGGCATTCTCCCTCTACTGCTACCTCAGACTTTGCCACAGCAGGAGACTGGGGTGGACAGCCAGAAGACATTGGAGATGCTTGGAAACGTCACACACAGTGTAGGAGTCAAGGATAACAAACCTGTTTTAAAAAAAAAAAAAACAATTGTATTAGTAGTACTGACATAGTGCACCAATATAAAATTCTTTCATTTCAATTCTTGAATAAAAAAAAGTAAAATCTACTTTGCTACTTCTGATTTGCCACTTGTAATTGTATAATGATCAGAAATACCCAGTTTCAGATGACACAGTAAAAGAAATCTAATAAATCTAAGGCTTTAAGTAGAAATGAAAGTGATTTGTTTAGGGTGTTTTCTAAGTCAGCTGACACTTGCAACTGACAAAAGCAACTTCTCTTTCTGACAAACAGGAACATCTGAATGTTTTCACTTATTTCCTTTCCTTTCAAAATAAGTGCAAATTTCACATGTATTTGGCAAAATACAGATGTGTAAAAAACGTACCCAAAATCCTAAACCAGTCTTTGAGATTTTCGGTGGAATTCGGCATTCATGCTCAATATACTTACAATTTATTTTAGTAGAATTTCTTTATTCATTTTGCCCTCATCGCACTGCTCACTATAGTTCTCCACGTTGGGTGTTACACCTGGAAACCGATGAGGATGCCAGATATAGAGCTTTATGTATGAAGCTAAATAAGAAATCGAACTCCTATTTGATTGATTATATGTATGCCGAATTTACCAGAAAGTCATGTTAATTTAAGATTTGCAGCTGTTGTGTTGCCAGGTATCTGTGTTTATCTGCAACAAGCAACGCAGCTTATATTGGCAGGTTTTCCAACAGGATTTGGTGTTACATATTTCACATTATAAATAATGACCGAGCGTAAACTGATGTACATCTCAAATTTACGTATTTTAAAATACGTCTAGGGGGCAAAGCTTAATGGCAGCATCGGTAATGAGTGAGGAAAGAAATAACGTTAGTGTTTATAATGAGTCACTATTTTGTAGTGGGCTAACTGGCTAACTAGCATTAGCCAAACTAACACTGACAAAGCAGAGGAATGACATCGCTATAACTTACTTGTTCTGTCTTTTTGGTGCTGAATCTCTTCACCACAACGTTTCTACAGGAATATTTTCGAATGCTGTTGAGAAGTCATCATTGCATTTTCTTCTGTTACTGCCATAGCATATAACACTTGAATGGTGATGGGCTAGCAGCAGTTTTGTTGTCTTTAAGACACTTCCTGGTACGTCATCGCTACGTCAACCGTTGATAGCGTTGCGCAGCGCCCTCTAGCGACCGAGGCATGGCTGTGGTCAGTGAGTCAATGATGTCATTTTTTATTGCAGAAAATTAATTATTGAAATTCATTTACATGGATCCTGATCATACAAAGGGACATAGCAAACATTGTTTCCCTTTCAATTTAATTTCATTATATCATCAAAGTTTTTTAAATTGAATTGGATTGAATTTTCTGGGGGTCCCCACTTTAGTCCTGGACACCTAATAACTGCTTTTATTCTTTCTTCCTTTCAGTCACATCACTGTAAATTTCATTCACTGCATCTCCCAAGAGTAACTGGCTGAAGATCTCCACCAGGGGATCATAACTATATCAGCAGATGGTAACATGATTGTGTTATTTTCCTTGAGCATATATCTGATATTTTCAAATGTACACAAATTTTAGACACCTATAATCCTCCTTTACCTTGAGAATGGGAGCATCAAAAATCGCCCTCTTTCACACAAGCACAGAAGTGAGGCAATGGATGAAAGTGTGTGCAATACAAAGCAGTTACCCCCTCCCATCGCAGAAATTAGGTTGAAACTGCACAACCACAAATATCTTCACACCTATTTTCAGAGCTATATATTCACCTACACACTGTACACACACTTGAGCTAATTCACAATATTATTCCCAATGGTCTCACACTGGAAAAAAAGCACTAATGGGATGGCTGACGCTTGGCTCGAAATGGCTCATCCGCAATTCAACCCTAATTATGTAACACAATTGCACAGGCAGCCGAAAATAGTATCCTCTGTTGTGCCACCATCTGAGGCATATTTGGTTTTGTCCTGTCATTTTAGGAAATATGTTTATTTGCCGACTTGCCTGGCAAACTCACAATGACGATGAGATACTATGAGGTCACTGTTCCTGGCTTAGAAATAGTCCAGCACATAGCTCTCTGTAAAACCACAAATTGTCGTTTTTATTCTTCAATTTTTTGCACAAATTATACAAGCAATATGTTGCATGATACAATGAGGTGCTGGTAGGCAGAATTTGCTATTTTGCAGCCTTTATGCTAAGCTAACTGGTTGCAGCTTTAAATTTAATGGACAGACATGAGAGTGGTTTCACCTTTAAATAATTTTACTATTAAATTGACATTGGTGTATAAGCTGTAATGTCCTTCAGCTGAACTAATTGCATTCAGACAGGAGTTGACAGGACGGCTGTCTCTGAATATTTAGGCCATTCTTCGACACACTCATATTCTTTGCCCAACATTTTCCGCATCCTCTAAAAGTGTTGGCTCCATGGCCAGCCCTTCTCTCTACGACTGACCTTCTATGAACCACATGAAGAACAAGGCACCGAAGGTCCTTTTGTTCTACGGAGCTCAGCAGCAGCAAATTTGAACAATGTGCGGACAGCCAGCAAGTCAGCTGAAAAAAAAAAGTTGGCTTCTGCTGAAGTTTTCAAGGTCACTGCTCATCAACAGCCATTCCAAATTGTGTACCTCCTGGCTGCCCGACTGATGTGATTGGACTCTGTGAGCAGGTTTGCAGCCTTACTACTGCAACAGAGGTGAAATGCTTCCTACTTCGCAGCATTTTTCAGGGACAAAAGGGTGAAAATGATCAAAAATGACCAATGGCATATTTGTAGAAGCATTTTAATATGAATGCAAAATTTACTATTTTATTCAATTTATTCTTGGTGGATCGTCTATAAATAAAAGGCGTTATTAATATGTCTTCAAGACCCTGCGAGGTCAAAAGTGGTCATCATTTTTAACCGTAATCATGCCCGAGTAAAAGGATTTTAATGTGCCTCATCACCTTACTTTACATAAAAGTGCCTCAAGATCATTTCCCTCCCTATTATAATTCTTTTCATCTTTAAAATGCACTTTAAGAATCCTGGATCTCAAGTCACGAGAAATTGATTTCATATCCTCACAAATGCTGTTTTGTGAACACTTACCTCCAATGTTTGGGTCAAGGACAATTTTTGAGTTCACCCTCTCTGATTGCCACTTGCCAGCCTCCTACTTTGTTGCTATAACATGATGATTGGGTGGCAAAAATACATTAGGTATTAGATTTACCTTTTCAGGCACTTTTGCTGCAGCAGACCAGCGCGAAGATGCAATCAGACTCTCCAACCACCCACAGCCAGAACAGTCCCGACCAAATAACCAACTTACTGGCAGCCTTAGCACAGTGTAATGGTGTTACTTTGTTCCTTCCAGGTTTTTTGCACCAGGACCAAGACTGAGACAATAATGCACGTCGCCCACTGTGTCTCTAAGTGCCACATTTGGAGGTCTGTTACTTCCCACCTGCTTCAGTAGGTGCAAACTCCAGTCTTGCATTTACACATTTGAATTCTTATCATTACACTAAACACAGAGAGGTACAACAAGCACTCTCTGCCTACACATTATCTTGCTAGGAAATGTTGGGTTATAGCCATATCTTCATGTTTAAGTTAGATTTCTCTCTCGTTGAAGTTGTCTCGCACAGCACATCAGGCGGGGTTTAAAGGAAAGGTTTGTTAGAAATGCGCCTTTGTCAATGCAGACTCTGCTCCCTTTGACAGCAGAAATGCTTTATCTTAAATTTGCATGATTCAGCTTTCATCCTAGTTATCATCCAACTTGGCAAAGCAGTACTTCTATTGTCTTCAGCTGTCATTTCATCTATGTATATGTGCCCTAATGAGTGGGAGGCCTGTCTGTGCTGCCTATTTCTCATTCACAATGAGTGGAAAAAATTTCATTTATCTAAACTTAAGTAGTGTTGGCTCCGAATTCATCTTTATCATGATAATCACTCACTAAACAAAACTCTCTCTTTCACAGTTTCACACATAATTAGCTGCATTCTTATGAATCCACCAAATGCTCTGACTTGCACATTGATTCCTTCAGAAGCTGGTTTCAGGTTTTGGCCTACAGTTCATTTGACACAGCGCTGACCTTATATGCCTGCGGTTGACCTATTACATCAATGTGTGAGTGAGAGCGTGGGTTATTCATTTATTCAATCATGAAGAAACTACTGCATTACTCACCATAAACAAATATAGCAAATGGCCGACCAGCTGATATCTTTTTTTAGACATGCCAGTGGTGTAGCTCCGTGTTGGTCTGTCAGCTGGTCAGCCCGGACTCAACAACTATTGGTTGGATTGCCATGACATTTTGTACAGTCATTCAAGGTCCTCAGAGGATGAAGGGTAAGGATTTTGGTGATCTCCTGACTCTTCATCTAGCGCCATCATCAGGTCAAAATTGTTATTTGTCTAATACTTTGGTTTATGATCCAGTATCACTGTGCCTGTTTGTGTTGTTACTGACTCTTATTCAATTACATAACTGAAATTTCTCAGCCAAATAAAAGGCCACTGTGGTAATTATCTCACATACTTTTAACAGGCTGCCTGCTTTTCTCTTTCGACTTGGATATGATAACACTAAACACCTTTTCAAGTTCATTTACATTAATCATCTTAACTTCAAACAAATTACATTTCATTATTGTCAATTGAGCTTTGAGGTGAGAATCTTAATTTTCTCGTCAAGTCACTTAGCAACATCTCCGTAAGTCAATTCAAATGGATCTGTAATGTGTTTGGCACAGTAAATACCTCATGAATTGCTAATTTAATTTGGATTTAACACAATTTCATTTGGAATTTTAAGTACAAAGAAGTAAATTAGATGACTGAGCCGTGATCTGTGCTAAAAGCTCGGAGGTTATGGAGTCTGTGGCTGCCTCTCTGGATCCGCGGTTCACTTCATTAGCGTCAGTGTTTTTGCTCAGGGAGATGTGATTGAGAGTAGTGACAGCACAGCATCTCTTTTCATCTGACATTAGATAGACAGACGGGCTCCTGCTTCCGTCCAGGCCGCCAGCCTGATGCCCACCGCCAACATCCATTAGGATCGGTTTAGCATCAGCCCTTTCCCCACTAACCTACATGGCCACAAGAAATGGGGCAAAACTGCCCTCAGAGCAGCCTCCTGGGCCTCCATGAATCCTAACTTCCCTCATTCTGCCACCCCACTCCACTCTCTTTGTGAAATAACCTGCTATTTTCCTTCACACACCCTGAGTAAGATCAGAAAATACTGTAACAGTCTGGGTGACATGTTGGCTTTAACTATTATGTTATAGTGTCACTTTGTTAAGACTCTGTTATGTTCAGCTAAGGTAGAAAGGTTTGTTGCAGTTACTGAGTTTTCCAGGATGTCAGTGAAGGTGTTATACGCTTGTCAGTGAACGTGTTATAAGCCTAGAGGCTGTGAAGCCTGTTACTCCTCGCACCTACCCATGACAGTGATCTGTGTGGGATAGCCTATCTGCTGCACAGAGCTATAGAGGACGATTGTTGTTGTTCCTGCTAGTTTGTATGTGTTGGTCTAGTTGGTCTAGCCAGTGTGGGCTGAGAGAGGAGCAGCGGCTCAAGCCACGCTCGAGAGTCTGCTGGCCACCTGGGCTGACATACCCCTCATGTACCAGCAAAATCAGGGAAACTGGATGGAGGCTGTATAATTGGGATGATGCACTCCAGTGATAGTGCGTCCTGACTTCTTCCAGTCAAAGGAAGCAGCAAAGCAGACCAACCAAGTGGGGGCTGTACAACAGGCAGGCAACATGGGTGGTCAGCTGGGGTGACTGGTTGTGCTTTTCACCCACAACCGGTCCCTGCCACATTGACGGGGGAGAGGGTCTTGGTTGTGAGGGAGGCACAGGAGGGAGAGCGGCTGGGACCTGATGTGAAAGGTCCAGCAGTGGGTCCAGAGGGCCACGGACTTGCAGCTGTGGATGCGTCAGAGTTAGGGCACAAACAGGAGGGGAGGATGTTGACATCAGACCTATGCTATCATGGGTGGCAATGCAGCTGCAACCTCCAAGGGAGAAGGTTGCCAGGTTTTCTCAAGTCACAAAGGGACTCTGGTCAATGTTTAAAGCCCTGTGCCTGTGTGATGGGGTGATACAAAGAACCAACTATGGGTGAGACATGGTGGCAGGTGATGGTGCCAAGGGTCCTTTGGGAGATGGTTCTCTAGACAGTGCACAGAGCTCCAGGATATGGCCATTTTGGAGCTGCCAAGACACTCTGCCGCCTCTGACTGAGGACAGCATATGTGGGATGTGCAAGACTATTGCTGCTGGTCAGACAGTTGCACTGCACGAGGACCCCATGGACAGGTCTCATGGATTAATGGAAGGGTAACCACTACATCCTCACTGTCATAGACTATTTCACTAAGTGACCTAAGGCACACAGCCAATTGGACCAGGAGGCAGAGCCCATGGTGGATGCACTGGAGGGACTGTTCAGGAGATTTGATGCACTCAAAGTCATTCACACTAAAGAGGCCAGGAACTTTGAGTCCCATGTGTTTGCAGCCATGTGTGAAAAACAAGTCCATCAGAGCGATGGACTTGTTGACAGATTTAACTGCAGACTGGTGCAACAGCTGGCCATAGTGACCACAGTGACCAACGGGATTGGGATGCCCACACCCCGTGTGTGCTAATGGTGCACCAGCCTGCTGCTCAGGACTCCACTTCCTGCTCCCCTGCCACTGTGTTAGGACTGTGTTACTCTCAGCTGAGGTAGAACAGTTTGTTGCAGTTTTCCAGGATGTCAGCGAAGGTGCTACATGCTTGTCAGTGAACGTGTCATACGCTTCGAGACTGTGAAGCCTGTCAGCCATCTCAGCTACCTATGACAGTTGTCTGTGTGAGATATCATACATGTGATTGGCAGAGACTTAGACAGGATGGTTGGTGCGGCTCCTGCTAGTTTGAAGAGCATGTGTTAGTCTGCTAGAGAGAGCTAAACACGAATGCAGAGGCCACACTGTAAAATATACAGGTTTGCTATTTTGGCGTTGGCTTCGGCCTACAGGTGCATGTGTTTGGTTGGCAAATAAAGAGCGGTGAAACCACCTGATGTCTCGTAGCTTCATTACCGAGGGACACGACAATATCACACATATTGGTTGTAAAGCTTGACATGCAAAGTACATGCTGTGCTGGTGGTGATGACATAAGATAAGAGAACAGAAAACACTGACATGAATACACATTTCAAACAGAGCGGGAAGATGACAAAAACAATACAAATGAATCATCAAGTATTATCATGAAGATTCAAAGCTCACTCACGGCCGATCCTGCCAGTTCCAATTACTCTCTCGCATTTAAAAAAAAAGGGCAAAGTACGGACCGGCTACTGGGCCATAATAAGCCCGATCCCTTTGTGTGCTTTCAAAGCAGTCTCCAGGTTTGAAACACAGCACAACAACAGCGGTCTGTGTTGCCATTCAAAAGAGGGAACTTCAAAGAACCTCATTTTCTCTTGCCCAGCTGCATCGTGGCTCGCTGCCAGGGGCCAATCATTATAATGAGTGCAAAAAAAAAGACTTTGGAACAGACAGCTAAATAGACTAACACTGCAAGCTACTGTACAGAACGTCTCAGAGACTCATCATCATGTGTTAAGATGATCAAGAAGAGGAACTTTAATGGGAGTGCTTGCTGTCCAAGTAGTACTAGAAGATCTCAAAGGGTGCATATTGGTTAAAAGATTACAATAGGAATTGAAAACCTGAATATAACGCTCAGTATTTGGAGCCTGTGTATATTTTTAAGGTTGTCCTGATACTGATCAGGTATATCTGATACCATGTACATACTTGTAATTGTAAAACTACTCTGATACTAGAGCACCTACCACTTTACAGCAATGCAGCCTTAACCTCTCATCGAGCAGGTAGACAGACGATGAGCAATGTCAGCAGTTTGGAGATATTTTAGGATAAGTGATGATGACAAAAATGGAGCAGACTGCAAACTGTGCTCTGCTTAATTGCCAAGAGGAGGAGTGAAAAGCAGCTTCTATAACACAAGCAATTAGATAAAACATCTAAAGGACCAGGGCATCTCAAGAGTTCAAGGAGTTTGTTAATGCAAGCAAGGGGAAACAGCGGCGATCAACTTTGCGAACGCTGGAGAAGAGAGAGAAAATGTCCAGCGGCAATCCAGGGGGAGTAAAAATAACAGAAGCTCTTACCCACTACATTGCTCTTGATGACCAGCCGCTGTCTTTTGTAGATAATACAGGATTTAGTTGTCTTCTCAGTGCACTGGAGCCAAAGCATGAGATTTCTAGATGTCACCACATCAAAGAAACTGTATTACCAAAGCTGCACGAGTTTGTGAAGCAGCCTGTTGCAGGACATTTCTGCCTTCAGTTTCATAGCTATGTTTTGTTAAATCCACTGAATGTGTTTCAGGTGACATTTAAGTGAGATGTGTGGCAGATCAACAGAAGTTAACAAAATTGAATGTTGCTAAAAATGTCAGCAACAGCATTATGTGCTGTATTTAATTTGATAGGGTCAGAAAGTGAGGAACATATGAAAATAAAACATGTACTCGGTACTCAGTAGAGTGTCAGACGATTAAATGTTATATATTATATTATGTTATATTAGTACAAGTGTTTTGTTTTTTTAACTTGGATTTCTGGGCACCAACAGCAGGAGTGTCCAGAGCAGAAAGGAATCAATAGCTGCTCCTCAAAATGGAGACTACCAGCATGTATTGAAAGCCCAAGACCTTTCCCGGCAGGTTTTGACAGCAAAATTTAAAAGCCTTTATTCTGTCCTCACAATCTGAATAGTTAACACTTAGTGACACACTTCACCTTGAACAAGCCTTCATCAGGGTGACAAGCTGTGCCGACAGTTGTACCTCTGACCTTCTTTGATTTTTCATGCATCACTTCAGGTTTGATCAATTTCCACTTCAAATGCTTTCACATCTTCTGAGTGTGATTTGTGATTTTTATGGCTTCCTTAATGTCACGCGTGCCTGTGTGTCTTTTCATCTTGGCCGCTATTATGTCTTGTAATATTTACTGTTGTAGCAGAAGTCATGAACCGTGCATTTCTGGTTCAAAGGCACCGGTCATTGTCCGGTCCGGACCTACTGTCTGTGTTTGTGTTGGGATTTCATGCCTCACGTGTGCTCATCATGCTTTATTTGCCGGACTGTAAACTGTCAGCTCTTTGAACATGTGCCTTTGCTCTACCCTTTTGCCATGATTGTATCATTTATTTATACTGTTTTTTCTGATCAGCCTCACATGCAAAAAAAAAAACCCTAACCCTAACCCCCAAAAATCTGTGGCTAACATTTGCTTATTGTATCTCACTGCATGTGATGATGCATGATGAAAAGACGACGCACATGATCTTTTCAGCTGATTCCAAACTCAGCACAGACTCAATAGTAAACTAGAAATAAATGCGGCTGCAAACTCATATTACCAAAAATTCAATGGGATGTATCCTGTCTTTACAGCCTTTCAGCAACAGCCTCTGCAGCTGCTCAGCTTACTACATCTGAGCGCCATTTAAAAACGTCTTCCCGTGGCACACAGAGCTTTACTACAAAGCTCCTCCGTGCAAGTTTTCCCAGTCCGTCCCGTCTCTGCTTGAGAATCTATTTCAACACACCTTGCCGCATCCCTCTTGCAATACACTGCCTCTACTAGAAGCCTGCTGTTTTCTGAGGGTGATGCTTTGTCCCTCGCAGGTTTTCTCGGGTCAAGACCAAAGCTCCCACAATCCCTTTGAACTTGTTTTCCAATTCCCTATGTCTAAGTGCCAGTGGCACTCCGTGGGGCTGCTTTTCTCAGAGCTCAGACCTGAGCAGTCGGGCACAGAACCCACTCAATATTCTGTGTAACTTTTTTGTACTTTTTTTTGCTATTACTTATATAGCTTATACAACAACACTGTGTAGCCCTATCTCACATATAGGTTCTCATCAGCCCATATCATAGGACTTGCATCCATATTGGACAATTCCACACTTCATGATTTGCATCTCATATGCTAAAATAATGCTGATGTGTGAATAGAGAGCATTTTATGTAGCAAGGCAGAAAAAAAAGGTCGGGTTGGAGGATTGTTACGGAGTACATCAGTTTCACATTTTCCCAATATTAACCAAGTGGTTTGTTTGCCTAAGCTTAACTTTACCTTTACCATTGTTTATTTGCTATATATCGATATTGTGGAAAGGAGAATTTTAAAACTGTTGGCACTTGATGTTGTCATTTAACATATTCTTGGGTTTTACAGAATCTTCCAGCATCTAGATTCTTGTCTGGGATAGGTTTTGTTTTGTCATTCTGTATTCTGTTGTTATCATTGATAGTTACATGAGTCAGCTCACTCGTATATACAAGAGTTCTTGGCAAAGCTGATTCACGCACTGAGATTTCTTCAGGGGTTCATTTGTGCCCTGTTGCTCTTATTACCATTGTGCCTTCAGACACCGCAAAGTGTCAACCCCAGTCTTACTTCCACAGATTGAAATTCCTCCAGACATCCTTCCTATACTGCTAAGACATTAAGGGACTCCCAGTCGATTCCAAACAGTGACAGTCTTTGGAAGGAAGCCAAGCGGAGGCAGCCGTCTGGGTTCCCTGTGCGTCTTTTATCCTGGATCAAACAATCAAGCAGACAACATGAAACATGCACCACTGGTACTTCTTCTGCTTATTGCTCCCTTTTTGGGAAAGAGCTGAACAGGCTATAATGATTATTCAGGCTGCCTCTCTCTCACCAGACGTGCTTGAAGTGACATCCTGCTGTCTGCAGGCTCGGCCCGACTCATCTCGCAGCACCTGCTGAGGCAGGGATGTATATATTTAGGAGCGGGTGATCCTTGTTACCCCGATACTCTGCAGCTTTTTAGCTCATCATTTAATTCAGCAAGCAGGCACATTTTTACACAGTCATCGCAGTTGTCACATAGACCATGAATTTCCTGACAGAAGTATATTCATCCTTGCAACTAACAACTGCTCTCACGATTATCAGTGTGTGCTGCGTGGTAATGGGCCAAGAGCTGTTTGTGCAGCCAGCTTCTTGCTATCTCTACCCATCTAACAGTGCTGCATATATTTGATTTTTTTTTTTCAGGTATTTTAGGGCTTAAAGTGAAAAAAGAATTAAACTTTCATCAGCGGGTATCTCATGGGTTTATCTCCTCTACTTATGCCTTTCATTCTGTTGGTAATTGCATTTACCCCCTCAGGTCCCCGTCATTCATTCTGCCTAATTAGCTCTCCTGACCCTCTAAGCATGGCTGTGACCTCTTCATCCAGTAAAGGCGCCGACTTCTGCCTCATCACTTTGACTGCCTGCTGACATGTGACCGGCGGCAAACTGAGGACGGGTTCTCGGGCCGATACGTGCAATTAGAACAAGATATTTGTAGCACTTTTAGTTTTAATTGTTCTTATGTTGATTAATAAAAAGCAGTTATCACATTTGTTTTGGGTGTAAAGTGCAAACAGGCTACATGCAGGTCACATCTTGGCGTTTAAACAGACTTGTAATACATGTGATTTGGTGTAAAACAAACTGCCACTGGCCAGCCCTCCAGAATGCACCAAATTAATTGGTGACTCACTGCCATGAAAAGACGACTGTGTCTTGTGAGAGCGAATTTCAGTTGAACAATGGGCCTATTTAAAGCTGACTGGGAGGCTTGTTGTACGGAGAATTAATGTTTGAATTAATCAGCACCTAGCTTTGCTTTACTTCCTCTGTGATTTAGTATCTGCGGGAGGAAACGGGGCAGGGAGTCATAACTCACAAATTAATCATTTATAATCATTCATCTCACTTGCTGGCCAGCTGCAGTGCAACGGTAAAGAATGATAGGTTGAAAAGATACACCGATATGTAAATGACATGTTTCTCTCCATCCTTTATCCTTCAAAATAAAGTTATAGCTCTGGGGTTTTTTAAGAGAAATGCCGCAGTGCTGCTGAGCATAAGACAGCTCAAACACTTTGCTGCCTACAGGGTTAGTGTTCACACATGTTGCAAGTGAAGCCCAGAGGACATCCCTAATGTGACTGTAATTCTCCATGGCCTCAGCACAAATCACACTGCACGCCTCCAGGCACCCAGCTGTACTTTTTATTCACATGTAAGACTCTGCAGGGAGGTGCTCATGAGCTCCTGGTCCAGGTTGATACAGCTCACAGGAGAAGTCTGTAAAATGACGTCACGCTGAACCTTTTCTACCCCCAGAGGTTTGGTTGACGGATCAATTCAATCCACACCCCGGGGGGGTCGACTACTGATGCAATGTGATGTGCTTCTTTTCTGTTATTGCTCTCATTTTTCACGCCGCACCTCTCGCTGACACTCGCCACAAGCTGTGTTTTAATGGGGGCAGTTCCACAGAGATGAGATGAGCGGTGCTCAACTTTGACCAGAGTGGAGGTTAAGCTGACGGTACGGTTTCACCGTCACTGACAAATGAGAATAAAATTCGCTGCTCTCCAGCATGAAGCATTAATACATTTCTACAGAAAAGCTGCACTGATGTCACAAAGCATGTTTCCATCCACCTGCATTTTCAATTTGCCCAACAAAAAGAAAAATCGCAAAAAAGGTTTTGGGCTTGGCTGAGAAGGAAATGTTGTTGTACCAATATAGAAACAGACTTAGTGAATAAATAATGATGTACATGAAGCATGTGACTTATTTGCCACTCAATTTTTCGCTCCACCAAAGAGATGAAAAATAGCAGCAGATAAAACATCAGCTAGTGTGTGTGGATTGTAGAGGAGACTATAATGTTCCTGAAATTTAGAGATGAAACAAACATACCATATTGTACAGTATATGCCACCAGCTGTTTATCCTAATGCCACCAACTCCTATATTCCTATATTAACAGTGCTGGTTGAAAACATACGTTAATTCACATTTTCTTCAGAATTTCTATATTGGATGGAAAACAAAATAGAAATGAGCACTGTAGCAAGATTATGTGATAATGAACAGCATCAAGTGCGACCACAAGCAGCTTTTACAGAATAATAGTAAATGCCAAAATGTAGTGTTAATGTGTGTTTTTTGAGGTGCTGCCATTGCATATGAAGTCAATGGAAAGTGGATTTCATTTCATCTTCAGCAGTGCAAATTCACCTTTAACAAAAATCTGCACCAATGTACAGATGACCCCTCCTCATGAACCTAGAGAGACCAGAGGAAAGAGGAGGAATCACACAAAGACACACCCCACGCAAACACACCTGATGCACACAGTGCTCGTCTGTGTCAGTCGGCACTTAGGCTGTTTGGGTTGGATAAAAATGGACGGCAAAAACAGTCCAGCAGTCAAATTTGTGCAAATAATGCAAAGTCAAAATTCACATCATGCTTGGTCTGAACAGATTAGAACAGAGAAGAAGAGGAAAACTCAAAAAGTCAGTGAACAGACTATGTGATGAAAGTTACACAGCAATGCCCACCTAAAGTAAACTAACATCAGCCAACATGAGCCACAGAGTAACTGGTTGCACCAGACCCAGTGGTGGTAGCAGCAAAGTCCTTGACTGTATTCAACTGAGCCAGTGTGTGTAATAATGCTCATAAACTGAACATTTGCTTTATCGGAAGAATTTGTTATTTCTTTTTTTTTTTCAAAAGTCACATAAAAGCCTTGTGAATGCTTTCATCTTCTTCATAAAATCATCAGATACTTGCTTGTTTTTGTAGCGTTCTCCTGCAGAGACACATCTGTGGATGCTTCAGATGAAGAAATTCCCCACACTGTGAAAGATGCCAAGCTGCAACTAACAAGCTGCAAGCACAGCTCTTAAAGATTTTACACCAGTAAGTGTATGATTACCATTTTTTAACATATGGCCAGGGACGAACTGGGAATGAAAAACAGTTTTTATAAATGAGTATATTATCATAACATTGAATAAAAAGTATAATGTCAATATACGTAATATGTACATATATACATACATACATTGTATAACTGCAATATATTAAGTGTATAATGTTAGTATATTCATTGTATTTTCATATACTATTATACTATTTACCAGCAGTATAATATTAATTCCAGTTGGACAATACAGCAGTTTAAGAAATACACAACCAACATACAGGTATAATGTTCCCAGGTTTCGCTCCTTCATTAAATCCTTGCGTAAGAATCAATGGTGTTAATGCTAAATTTTAATTTGTCCACAATCATAACCTTTCAACGGGCGACATTGAGATGATTGACCGGTAGGGGCGCCAAATGAATCATTTGTTATTTTAAAAACATCTGGCTGTGTCAGCCTCTCTCTCAGCGTTTCAGCACCACCATTACTTTTTTCTCTTTCTGTTAGTCCATCTTGCTCTGCTCCACTATTTATCCAAATGTTTTGAATTTAACCACATAACCAAAAATGGGAAAGAGGTGGGGCCCAGGTAAAGTTAGAATGGACTGGACTGAAAGTAATTGGCTGAGAGAGAGAGGCTGACAGATGCAGCCCACTCATCTGGACCAGTCAGCCACACAAACACTTGATTATTATTTAAGCATCGGCTGCTATTTGAAAATATGTGTATTTTGCATTGCATTTGCCCCAATTATCAAATGGCTCACTGAGAAAACTCCCTGTGCTTCAGATGGCCAGTCTGTTGTTGTCTCTGCTCTTGCTTTTGTATAATGAGCTGCTCAAGTGGTCCACAGAGCGACGGGCCCACTGGGATTTCTCCCGGTGTTCCCAGTCCGACTGTGCATATGGCAAATTCAAAATGCTTTTCTATCTTTCTTTTAACTGGAGGTGAAGTGATAGGTCAATTACTGGAGTATTTAATCTTTTGCAGTTTATATTAAGAGTGATGTGAAGAGTGATTAATGTGCCCAATGCATCTGCAGTAATGTACTGTAAACACACTGTACGAAGGCTCCTTTGTTGATGGATGGTCTGAGCAGACTTATAACAATAAGCGGCTTCTATTACAACACCAGCACCATCAAAACCGACAGGCTATGACATAATACTTTTACAGCTCCTTACTGATTGCCTTCTGGGGTTCTGTGTGGCGTGAACCTGCCATGTCTGCCAGCTGGGCTCGGTTAGCGGCTGACCTTTCATTATCGTCTGTACATTTTCAGCGAGGCCCCGGGGCACGGGCCATTGCGACAAACTCCAATACTTTTCATCGATCCAGGTAACTATGAAGAGGCACATCAAAACAACACAAACGTCTGGAGCAAATAGACAGTGAAACGCAGCTCTGATAATTATTGGTAACACAAGTAAGTAAGTAAGTTTGGAAAATGATCAGTGTCTTATCAGGTTTGGTTACAAAGATGTAATAAGGATATGATTAGTGAGAAGTTGTAAGAAGCCTGGTGGTAAATTAACTATCTCTGAAATCAAATGTGAGGTCTTATATGCACATTGTCAAATTGGGGGAACAAATAACAACAATGAGAATTAAAATTAAGAATTAAGGACATATATAGTTATGATTTTTCAAATGTAACACTCAAAAGCTAATCTGCTCCATCAGGACTGTGATATGATTAGATGAAATTAACTAAAACTAACTTTGGCATAAAATATTGTGTTCTTGTAGGAGCCATTTGCTCATAGTAAGGAGCTGATTAAAATTTCTTTTCAAGACCTTTCAAATAATCTCTAAACCCCCAAATAACCCCTTTATTTGTCTACTTGTGGAGGCTCTGGTAAATTTAACAGGAACCTGAAGGCAGCAAATCATCAGTCAGTTCCCATCAGCTCTGTTTTTAGGAGGCTAAAAGTACTGAGGAAAAGTTGGCTGTGGAAGAAAGATGATCTCATGAGACGGGATGAACTTATAACCCCCCCCACCGCAGAACACAGCAGAAATTCTTTTCATTTCATTCACTGACCAGCAGGTCAAAGATGCCATGTTAAGATTGCTCGTCAATCGCTGGAAACTTGGATTTGTAGCGTGATGAAGCTCCTCTTCAACAGCCGAGCTGAACGCGCGCTGATGCGGCACCCCGGCCGACAGAGTCTGTTCCTCTTTGATAAGGCTGCTAGGTCGTGACAGATTCTTTATGAAGATCCTTTATGATGTGTGAAATTATTCATTTAGGAGTGCGTGGCCCTGAGCATGAACACCTCTACTCGAGCGCCAGGAAACACTCCTGAAGTCACTTTAAGTGCTGGCATCATATATCGACTCCAATAGATGATGGTTCAGGTTTTAATTGCGGGCGAAGGTAAAAACAAAGCTGTTAACATGGTGTTTCTTTGCCAGATAACTCAGCAGGGTAATCGTTCACATTCAGAGATAAATGACACACTGTTAACCACTTGTATGAGCTGAAAGCTTAAAGAAATGATTTGGAAATCATCCATATAGAGGCGATACCATGTGAGGAAGCCTGACAGTAATAGATTCATTACATTTGCCCTGCATTGTTTACAGCATTCTCTCTGCAAACTGCGACGGAAATAATAAAAAGCCAATTGGAGGCACTTTGATCTCGTCCTCATAATGCCACAGCAGCAGCCTGAATATTCCCTGTTAGCTTTCACACATAAAAGACAGAAAGTCTTTTCACCATTATCATGATCGCATCAAGTGCTGTCTGGAATAGACGTGTTCTGTTAGAGCAGGGTGTCCAAATTAGCATTTCCTTTTATCAGATCGTCAGGTGAGGCCGCGAAGAAGGCAGCTGTTAATAAGTCTTTTCCAGTGAAGCATTGGGACAAGATGAGAATATGCTGATGTGACCACAGGTAGGTCATCCAGGTTTTCCCTCCTCAGCTAGGTGTCAGGTCATATAATGTGGTAGGCCCTGCTTACAGGCTATTTAGGCTACATACTTGCTGCAGCTCAAAGTGTCCCAGTTCTGATGTTTTTCCTTGAGGTGTCCCAGTTTTGATGTCTTCTGATCAGCGGCATAACGGCATAAAGCTGCACGGAGTCGCAGTTTTCCAATTCCCATCTGGACCACGTCGATGTGTGGCGCACAATCAAATCCGAGAGTGTGCAACCTCGAGCCGCTTCAGTATGAATAATCCACAGTTTGTCGGCGCTGCCGCGACTCTGTTACTGTGTGAGAAGACCTGCCAATTAGGTCCGAACTAGAGGACAGACACTGTGTGAACTGTGTGAGACACGAGCAGGGAGCAGAGAGCTGGGCTGAAGAAACTAAAGCTAAATGCATAATAACATAAGAATAC
This sequence comes from Holacanthus passer, assembly GCA_025331565.1. Lineage (NCBI taxonomy): Eukaryota > Metazoa > Chordata > Actinopteri > Pomacanthidae > Holacanthus > Holacanthus passer. The sequence continues at coordinate 1,433,153 of JAFREQ010000018.1, read as the reverse complement.
TAACAGGGTCACAATTACAATGTGAACTTGCTGATGTTTAGCAGGTGTAATGTTTCGTACGTCCACCACTTCAGTTTAGTGTGTTATCATACCATCACTTGTTGATTTGCTATAAATACAAAGTACAGTTGATGTTGATGAGAATGTCATTATTCTTGCAGACATTTGCTCATAAATAAAATATAAAATAAAAACCACCACAGTTGTTGCCATTTACTGTGAGGGGAACATTAATGTCTGGATCAAATTTCAGGGCAATCCATCCAATAGTTGTCAAGATATTTCACAATAAACTAAAAATGTCAACCTTCTGCTGGAGGCAAAGGAAAAGTGAAACCCAAGTCCACTTTTATTCTCAGGAGAATATCAATGTTTGTGCCAAAATTTCCACTAAACCATCCAAACCAAAGTGGTGGAACAATAAACCAACCAGTCAACTTTGTCATCCCTTGAGCCTCCAGCGTGGTTGAAATCAGATAACAGCAGTAATTTGACCTGTCTGCAGCGTGGACACGAGTGGCTACTTTGAAGGCATCAGCTGAGAATGTTCAAGTGCCATGTTTGAACTGAGGTACCGCTCTACGTTATCTGCCATGTTGGGTGCTGCAGACTGCGCCTGATGTGAGTGTATAATGAGTAGCACGGTATGAATATAGAGTCTTCAAGCATTAACACCTCTAACGGCTCTGCGGTAGACAATTTCTGGACAGGAGACACAGACCGAGCTGTCAAAATAGCTTGCAAAATGCAGGGGAAGAGAGAGGAGGATACAGTATTACACAAATCACACTGCTCGTATAATATTATACTGAGCACATGAGTAAAAATGCAATAAATATTGAGTAGTTACAACACAATGTTTATGACATGAAAAGCATAAAAAAGACATGACTGTTGATTGAGTGACAAAAAATTCATGACTTATAGGGACATTTTTAAATATTATAAGTGATATTATAATTGAGAGAAAAGAATTTATAGGAATGGATTTGAAAGGAAATAGTCAATAAATAAAATTTAAACTACTGGAACTCCAATTTTAGGGGTATGATTAAGATTTATTTCATTTTGAAAATATACCCATAAATTTGTCATATGAAAACAATTTTACAACCGTGAACATTTTATCACAACAGGATCATACAAGTTAACACCCACGTCCCTGCATTACAAAGAATTGCCCTTAGTTGTTTTACTGTTTTTTTTTTTTTGTCCCCTAAACATTTAAAACATTTTCAACAAAAAAACTAAACAATACAAGATTCCACTACAACTTTCAAATCGCCATCTATTTAATACCTGGTGCCCCCAGGGAAGAATCCGGACACGCCAGCTTGAAGTGGTGCGTTCAAAGAAAAATGAGAGGGGGAATTCAGCCCATAAATCTGTAAAGCTCAACTTTGTCTTGCCCCAAAGAGGGCACCGGCCAGTAAATCTTTGCCATTGTGTCTGGCCACCGACTCTTTTATACCATATCAAGGGATTTGTCTGGCAGGAAAATCTGCCCGTGATTTATTATCTTATAAAATGGGTTTAACATGCCATTTCTATAGCTAAAAGCTTTTCCAGAGTAATAACAAAACTGACCACTGCTATTTCTCAGGAGGAGTGTCTAGTGTTGCTGGAAAATGAGCTCCATGGTTTAGACAAAGCTCAGACTTCACTTTGTAACTACTGTGTGTTTACGTTTCCTTGAGTTTAGAAAAATCCCCATCTAATGTTGGAGTCATTCCAAGGGGGACGATGACCTATTTCAAAATTTATGCAGCATTTCTCTTGGATATAATAATTGTGATTTTGCATACAAACATAGATAATCCTCTGTTTTACTCAACAGCGACAAGACTGTTGCTACGATGACCGAACGAGAACACAGGCCTGTGAAAAATGCTTTGGACCCCATCATTCCTGGTAACGGCTCTGTCCAACAAGAAAGGCAATGCGTGCACATGCACAAAGAAACGCACGAATGCGACATGCACACACTGATGCGCTCACACATACACGCACGCGCGCAGACATGAACACAACTTTCATACTGCAGCTAATATGGGTATTTAGACAATTTAGTCCTGACATGTTGCAGCGATGATAGCTCTACTGCCACGCGAAGATGTCCCCTGTCACTTCCAGCGGCTCCCTCCGTCACCTTGATGTCACGGTGAGTCGACAACATCATTACTCATCACATCACCACTGAAACACATGCCTAGTGCAGCACTATATCACTCCCATATTGATATGTTGGTTATAGTATTATATTCAATGTACTGTATGAGAACATTATTTCATATAAACACGTCCACGGTTTCACTTTTATATTCACATGCCCACTTTATCACTAGATCACCGTCATAATGACACCCACTATATTAGTACATCACTTTCGTTTGTCACAAATCCACTGTGTCATAGAAAAAACATTTTTTCGACTGATATGTGGACATTTTGTCGTTTCGACTTTGCTATCGTATGCGTCAGTCTGCATCGTTTTCAAATCATTTTCATGTTGACCCGTCGTGGGCCGCTTGATTCTGACACCTCGGCTGCTGCTCCGTTGGATTTGCGAGGGACATACTCAATATCAAAGTTGCTCTTATGGCGTCCTTTTCCTCGACTCCAGGCGAACAGAAGCAGGAAGCAGAAGATGACCACACCTAGGAAGGACAGACAGCCCATGGCTGTAGATATAATGATAGTCTTAATGTCTATAGGGACTGTCATGTTGTACAGTACTGTCCCATTCCCCCATGTGCTGTTAGAGTCTGTCAGATAGTTTGAGCTCCTGTTGATATAGTGAGATCTGTCCCCAATGCCCAGGCTCTTGACAGCTAAAGAGGCTGACAGACTAGCGTTGCCAGCAGGGTTACTGGCAATACATAAGTACACCCCGCTGTCATGCAGCTCGGCTGCCTTGATCTCCAGGGTACCATCTGGTTGGACTTCCACCCTACCACTGCTCTTGGTTGTGATGTAGCGTCTGTGAGGTGTAATCCAGACCACTGAGGGCCGAGGTGCTCCCTCTGCCATGCAGCTCAGGTGGGCGGGCTGACCCTCATCAGCCATGAGCAGCTGCGTCGTGTTGGGCCCAATCCGCGGTTTGGTGCAGGTCATGTACCTGGAGACCAGAGGCTCCTTGAGGTCGCGGAGAGTTTTCCCTAGGAGATGCTCTGGGGCGCTGCACTCAGGCTGGTCATCCAGAACCTGCAGAGTAGGCGGCTTGTGGCTATTTAGTAGCCAAAGTAATCTGCAGTCGCACACTAATGGGTTTCCACCCAGACAGAGCCTCTGGAGGCTGTCTGGTGAAGCAAACACTCCCCTCTCCAGAGAATCCAGGCGGTTCTGCGACACATCCAGAAGTTGCAAAGATTTGAGGCCTACAAATGCAAAGGGCTCGATAGACACCAGATGAGCCCCTTGGAGGCGGAGCTCCAGCAGGTGTGGGAGTTGGCCCAGCTCTCCCTGATGGATGTGCTGGATGCGGCAGTAGGACAAGTTGAGATGTGTGAGGTAGGGCAGGTTACGCAGTGCCGCGCCGGGGAAGGCAGACAGGTTAGTGTTGGTTATGAACAACGTTGTGAGGTTGAGGCCGTGCAGTGAGAGGGGAGGCAGTGTGTCCAGCCAGGGCCAGTAATCAATGTCAAGACGGCGAAGACGCGATAACCTCTTAAAGGAGAATGGCTTTAGAAAACCAATGCTCAAGTAGCGCATGCGCAGTTCGACCAGGCTGTGCAGATGTCCCAGAGCATCCGTAGGGACCACGGTCAGGTTGGAACGTTCCAGGGTCAGACTTTGAAGTCCAAGTAATCCAGTAAAGGCCCGCTGAGAGATGAAAACCAGCTCGTTGTCACCCACCTCTAGGGACGTCAACTTGCGCAGATCTTGGAAGGCATGATCCAGGAGAACCACCAGTCGGTTGTGGCTGAGGTCGAGGTGGGTGAGGTTGGTCAGGCCTGACAGCACACCGGCAGGAACCAGCTGAAGCAAGTTACTGCGAAAGTTGAGCGAGCGGAGAGCAAGCTGAGAACGAAACGAGCCGGGCTCCACCACGCTGATGAGGTTGTCGCTAAGGTCCAGGTCCTCCAGCTGCTGGAATGAAGAGAAGTTGTCTGGCGTGATGATGCGTAGCTTGTTCTTGCTGAGGTCCAGGACGCGTGTCTCAATGGGGATGCCTTCGGGGATGGTGGGCAGGCGCTTGCGGTGGCAACTGACCGACTTGCTTTGGGCAGAGCACTCACATCGGGCGGGGCAGCTCAGGGCCGGGCTGACCAGGAGAAGCAGCAAGGCCCCGCCCAGGAAGAGGTGGCAGTGGTGCAGGGCTGGGTGTAGCATGTCTCTTTTACCCACGTTGCCCTCTGTCATGGCACAGCTTCTTGTCCATACAGAGCACCATCACGAACAAGCCCTGTAAGACAAAGTACACGAACAAGGAACATGTTAGAACACTCCACAGTCAACTCAACTCAGACTGCTCTAACCTCTTTGCCCCCCTGCCTTTTTACATTTTCAACCTTTTACACTTTATGTCTCTTTAAACTGCCAAGTCTTTTCTCCCTTAATGAACTGTCCCTTTTCCTGGCAAGGTGGATATAATGGAATTAAACTCACAGCGGGGCAAGACACAGCAAGAGAAATATCAGCTGCAGAAAAATGTGAATGTTCATCACTGCGTCCGCACAAAAGGTTGCGGGCTAACTGGGGATGTTTCATGAGGATGGAAGACGTCTCAGCCCGATGGCGAGAAATGACCCTCATTAGAGTGCAGTGAGGCTAAATGCCCATGTGGACTTGTTGTTGCTGCATGTGTGCGACTGTATTTTTTGCATCAGCGATAATGGTGTGTGTGTCTGCGTCTGAGGGGGTGGGGTGTTGAATGAACTGTGTGTGTGGCGAGCGTTCAAACTAAAGCACAAACTAAATAGGAAATGAAAATGGCAGCTTGTGTTTGCTTCTATAAGTGAATCCACAGAGTTTACCGCAGCGTTTGCCAGGCACATAACCCCAGTGGGATGGATGGAAACAAATACTGTATATATGACTGCTTAATAAGTAATCAACATACTGAGTCATCTCACTGGCTCATTGTTTCGATGTAGACTGAATGCACATGAGTTTCTATATTTATCACAAACAAATGCCATTTTTTAAAATGGAAGATGCAAATGACATATTTCATAATCAGTAACAGTTCCTATTTGTTTCATTGCTTCATTGCTCTGTTAATTTCTGTTCGCTGCTTGTTTCTGCAAACCACATTCAATATTTTTTTGCCATATTACTTTTGCTCCAGAAATGACCTGGCTGCAAAGCAATCAGCAAAGTTTAAGTGTTTAATGTTTGCACATTACTTGCATGCTAAATCCCGGTCTATACAGCGTGGCAGAGGAGCATTACTGCAGTCAATGGGATTGCCTCTGTAGCAAACACAGTCACAGCTCATGTTGATAAAAAGCATACAGGCAGCAATTTCTGCTTTGCATAACTTAACCCATTTTTTATATATATGAAGAATTTCATAAGCAAAATTTTGTTTGCCTCATTTGATTTGTGAGCGTTGTTTCTGTTTCGCTCGTTTCTCTCACATTTAGTTTATTTACTCAAGAGACAAGATAATGACCGGGGTAATGAGGGGAAGGATGCAGAGTTCAACTGTAAAACATTATGTTCTCTGAGAGCCATGCCTCTTCGCAGCTCGGAAAAGACACAGACCTTGACAGAAAAACACCTTCCAGCAGCCACAGGTTGTTGAATTGACAGATGGCTAAGTAGACAGAGAGCCTGACCATAATTGCCTCATTACCTGCAGTATCTGCATTCTGCTTGTGGCTATCTTTGCCAATTAGGTGTGCAAAAGGTAAGATGCATCTGTGAGCGGCGGAAATTTGAATGCACTATCGTAGAGGCAAAAGAAAAATGCTCGAAAATATGAAAAGGCGCCTTCAGAAAGCTTTTGACTGCTTGCAGAGCTCTTGTCAATCACGGCAAAGCAAAATCCTGCCAAGGTAAGCAGATGATGAGCACACAGACAGACACATACCTTACTTTGATAGTGAAGTGAGTGACATTCAGAAAATAGCCCAGATGAGGCAGAAGGAGCTGGAGAGCACGCACACACACTCCTTCTCTTCCCCACAGCAGCCGGCCCCTCCGCCCCGGCTCAGCAGCTGCATCTCCACATCTCTGTCCCCCCCTTCTTTCGCTGTTTTATCTCTCCGTCCTCACACATCTTCCACCTAACTCCTTTCCTCTCCCCGGTCCTGCCTGGCCTGGCAAAAGCCCCAGTCCGTTCATCAGTCCCTGCAGGCTGGGGTTTTTATCGATCGCGGCGCAGAAACATCAGATGCCAGGAATGTAGCCTTTAACAAAGAGCAGGCCGTTGCCACAGCAACTACAAACCCTTACTCCCATCCGCTCCGTGTAGTCTGCCAATCAAATTAATGAAAAAAAGGAAGGAATAGAGTAAGGAGGGGGTGACAATTTTTCATATTCCTTTAGTCATGGCATTCAGAGGACGCGCAAATTGAATACATTCTTGGAAATTCAGTTTCATTGGTATAGCCGAGCCTAGTTTAAGGTGTTTCCAATCTGTCATTCTGGCCGCCTCGCTATTTGTCGACCTGTCTTGTTGCCCATCCATCTGCCGCTCTGGTAACTATCTCTGTCTGTCTACCTTATTATCCGTCCACAAGCCCGCTTCTGTCTTTGTGTATTTATCAGGCTGCCTTTACCCGTCAGCCTCTGTTCCTCTGTGCCTCTCTGTTTAATAATTACAGTCCAGTTGTCTTGTTGCTGCAGTGGGGGAACTGGCGTGGCGATCCGTTGGAGAGCTGTGTGTCAGGCGGCACGAAGGCTGTAGCGCCGGAGAGTTGGTGCGAACAGGGGGGAAAAAACGCGGCAGCCTCGTAAGTTATTCAAGCTCATATCAGAGAAATCACAGGATGAAATGGCTATTGTTATGCTGCACCTGTTTTGCCTCCGCTCGAGTTAAATCTTAAAGGGGAAAACAAGTTCAGCTTCTCTGACAGGCTAATGGAAAAAAAATCTTAAGTATAAATGTGTTTGAAGAGAATTTTCTGCATTTTAAAGCTTTAATCCTCCTAAAAAAATCCACTTTTACAGTAAATATCATAAATCAAAATCTGCACACATCCAGGTTTCAGACTGCAGACATTGATAAAAAAAAAAGACGATTCCTCAGAGACTGTAAATCACGTCCTTGGATTTAAATACATTTTCAGGACTTGTTCAAGTGCATAACCTTGAAAAACGATGCAGCTTTCATTCTGCTGAAGACCAGCAGTCTGTTTGATGTCCCAATCCATATCTGGCCCCCGTGTCCTCCAACTGCATTTTTTGTTTTTTCAGTTATTCAGGTTTTCAGTTATTTGCCTTTAAGACATGTTTCTCCCACCACAGAATGACTGAGTGCATCACTGATAAGAGCTGACAGTATGTAATATAATATAATAGTATGCGATCCTTGAAGTATCTGTTTATATGGCAGAATGTGGTTTCATCAAATATCAACAAACAGAAACAAATATCCAAGAAAAAGCAATATCTCAGTGGCAGATAGCAAATCCCTAAACTGTCGATTTTAGCGTCGCAAAGTTCTTCAAACATTGGTTGGATTTAAGGAAATAAGCGAGGTCATTGCAGGTTGGACTGTGTTTTCCTTGCACTGCGCAGCACCTGTTCAGAATTAGCCGGAGACTTAGTAACTTGTTTTGACGGGAGCCTCTGTTTTTCCAGCAAAACAGAGCTAAAGCTTTTCAGATTTTCTGGCAATGGCAGGTGGTGGAAGGAGTGAAAGGCAGATTGAGGGGGGAGTATAATCATTTCCAACATGTTGAGGAGGAAGAACAGGAAGCTGCTGGGTTCAGGGGAAGTGTGGTCTGAAATATAAGAAAAAGCTGCGAAGGGCAAGTAACATTCAAAGGATCGTAAATATTAAAGTATTCTGTGATGTCACTGATTTATGGCCGTTGCAAATTTCCGCACTGAGGTACGAATAAAGGTTTATCTTATCTTAAAGCAGACTATCACATCTAATGCCACATTAGCAGATATTCAAAAGTATGACGCGTGTGACCTTTTAAAGCTGCACCAATATTATTATTACTAACAATCAAGAAAATGAGTGTGATGAAATGAAAGGTTTTGCTCACAGTGACAAACCTCCAGGTAATTATCACCCAGCTCTGCAGTTCCTCTCAGCGCTAAGGAGCAGTTTGCATCTTTCGGCTCACTGTTTTGGTTTCGTGGTTTAGTTTACTCTCTCCGCTCATCAACATTGTTACTGGTCATAGCAGGCAGCTGTTTTCAGTGAACGACGTCTGATGAACCCGCAGTACCTGCCCAACAACAAACATGGTGAACCTAGTGGAGAATTTAGCTACTAAAGGAGCTGGTGGAGACCAAAGCAGAGTTAGAGGAGGACTGAGTATTCAACATTTGCTTGCTCGTGCAGAAATACAACTCCAAATGAATGCTAATGTTTGCATGTTTGCAATATTGACTTTATAAGATGATATGATTATATATTACGTCACCAAAAAAAAAACATGAATGCCAGTTCAAATAAAGAATTTACAGGCTTGTTATCTATGTCACATCACTGGCATATGATTCTATACTCTCAGTGTATAGCCTATTAGTGTACATCTATGTCTCCGATGTCCTGACTCAGGCTGACATAGGTGGCACACATACAGTCCTGTAGTGGCCATTTCTCGGCTCCCTTCGAGCCCGGCCATATTTTTAGAAACATTTGGGCCCAACCGTGTCATGGGCGGGATTGAAAACATACTAGACTCCCACAGAATTCTGGGTAAATGGTAATGGTGAGAGGGGGGTCATTGAGAAGGGCAGCCTACAGGGTTGAGCGTTTTGGGATTTGGTTCTGAATTGGATTAGAGTCAGTGAAACTGTGGAAAATCTGACAGCCGAAAAGGAGCTGTAGGGTGATGCATGAGTCACTGTGAGAGTGAGAGCGACAGAGAGAAGAGGGAAAAATAAAGAGTATAAGATAAAGCGGAAATACATGAAGAAATGAGGAAAGCCATGCTTACGAGATTAGATTAAAAAAAACCCTTGTTTGCTTCAGTTGACTATGATTTCTAATGTGATTTTAACCGAGTAAAGCTGGAGAAACTGATTACTCTTCCAGGAGATCTCCGTAATACTCAAGCAATGCTCGGCGCACACGTTGATTTTAATCTGTGGGCCTATCTGTCAAGATGAGCACCATTAAATCCCTGTTCATTATCACACCACTTTCCAAATCTGCGGCCTTTGACAGGAGCAGAGCAAATGCCTTTTAGACTGAGGAGGACTTAATTGGACTGTACCAATGAATTTTTAAAACTACTCTAAATTACAGTATTGATCGCCACAAAATTATTTAGGAATTGATAATGAATTTTATTGACGGAATGTGCGGCAGACACTTTTCTTCTTGCCTTTAGGCGAACATTAGATTGCTTCGTTGTGTTGCATCTTTGTCAAGTACCATCTGCAGGAGTGCAACTTCAGCTAATGTTATTAGCACATTTACCCCATTATGTGTGGTTAGAGGTATAACATTAAAGGCATGGCTTGTTTTTATGGATACGGCATGTAATAATCTCGGCTATAAATCCTCTCTCCTTGTCCCACAGCCTTGCAAACACGAGGCTTTGAATGCATTTACATGGCTGCAATTATTTTGCACCCAGCTCTTTGGAAAGCAGCCATTATTATTTCCCCCAACATAAATCTTATTCAGTTCACTCCCACTACAACCTCTGCAAAGATGTTTAATACAAATTTCACACTTGTTTGCTCGTTTTTAAAAAAAGCACATCTTTCTTTTAAGCTTTCATTTGTCACTTTGGATGACTGGGGTCGTAAAGAGCGAACAGTATTCATTCATTCTATTGTTTTCCCATAAAATATTAAACATGGGCCCAACTGTTCTGCTTTGCTCATTTCCAGATATAACAGTGGCATGAATAATGGAGTTATTTCACATGAGAGAGTTCACATGTAGGCGATTATTGCTGCAGTGTGAGCATATAACATAACATACTCTGCATGATAATTGACCTGAAAGGACACGTCGTTAAAACCCATTGTGCTTTTTACGTCTTTGTGTTGACGCACAAACAAATGTGCGTGCAAATTGGGTTTATGACATGCTGGCAGCGTTCTACATCGAATTTGATGATTAAAAGAGTGACCTCGTCATGACGCACCGAATTAACAAAACATGAAGGGTACATATTGTATGTAAAAAAAAAAATCTGTTGATTGCCCTTTTCATATCCATAGAATGAGGCAAAAGATGCTTTGAGACAATTGAGATGTGGACTGTGTAAAAGCACCGGGAAGCATCCCTAATACTTTGTACTGCCAGTGTAGCCCGAACTCAGCTTGATGATAATTCGCTGTGTATTCGCCACAAATACTAACAAGCTAAATGCATTTTCTATTCTGGGAATTGTGGCACTCTGCACACCCACTGACCACCCTGCAGAGTGCAAAATGTCAGCAGAGTTTTCAGGATGCTGTTGGGATTTGGAAGTTGAACCGTGTTCTGCTCGGCTAATTAGTGCTTGTGCATTCAAACTCTGCCAATTAAACAGCTCCTTTCTGCACCACTGGCTGTGTTTCCTCTGAAGCGGTGCCTTGTTGAGCCATCAACAGCGCATCCTGTCTTCCACCATGTGGCTTGTTGTACGTCTGCTGTGCTGCAGGACTCGCGAGGGATGTTGCTTCGCCCCGCAGTCTCTGGATTTAGAAAAGTCCAGTTAATACTTAGTGTTTGCTCATAGTGATAGACAGAGGGAGGGGCAGCGTGTTGCTTCAGCCTCCAGAAGCGTAACAAAAAGCACAAACACTATGTAACAGAGCCTCCGTGCTGTGGACAGGAATAATGTGAACACTGCTCTCCTCCACCAGCTGAATTCTCCACTGCATGTGCCATTTTTTTCCCTGCACACCACAACTTTGAAATTCAAATTGAGGCCGTCTTGCAGATATGAGGCTCGTTACATAGATATGAAGACAATTTTACATGTGGGTCTCATGTCTGAATAAGCACCCTATCTCTCTCAGGGGTTAGTGGAGATAAAAAAAAAAAAACGAGCTAAAAAGGAGAGTGAATATTGGACTTGTCAGATAGACGCGATCTCGACTCCAAATGAATGCTAATGTTGCTCTGCTCCTATTTATGAGGTGATAATATGTCGATATTGTGTTTATAGCTTGTCGCTCAGGCCCAAGTGGCCCAAAAAAATTCAAATAAAGCAGGTTTAATCTCTTCTCATTTTATGCCCACAACGATCATTAATTAAGGATTCAACAGCAAAATCTATTAAGTCCATCAATGATGCAGTACCAAGTATTGCATAAGCATTGTGGCTCTTAATAGTTCCATATCTGGGGGAGAAAAAAATTTTTTTTTAGAGAAGGTTGTGAGTAGATTTTGAGTTGCAAAATTACAGTATGAATAGCTCCAACTAAAAAATGAATAAGCCATTAAGGCAGCTCTCTTAAATGTTGGTCATTAATAACTGGCTTCTGTTACAGATGCTCTGCAGCTTTCTTCCAGGAGCTAAAGGACCAAAACAGCCCATTATGGTTCTTCCTCATTAATTAATGAACTAGTTAAATAGCTTATCTATTTGCTGCTTGCCAAATGATCCCACTTGATTTTTTTTTAAAAACCAAAACGCTAATGGCACTGAAACGTCGTGTATCAATATTCATACAACATTGTACATTTATCCTTAATGCCACTTTGCATTCTACCTTAGCGCCATTGTCATTGAAGGACAGCCGCACAGTAATCATACTGTGTGAAATGATTGCTTGAAAAGACACCATTGCTTCATTTCAATAGCTGCTTAGTTTTCCCGCAAAAAGGAATAATCAGATTTTCCACGCTGTGTCGACCGGCATTACATTCCTCCACCTATCTTGGTGAGTGTTTTGTAGAATAGATTTTTTTCCCTCATCCTCTGTCTCTTGTTGTTGCTTATAAATCGGAGTGTTAGTTGAAGGACACTCACCATATTAGGTTTCTGTCTAATTTTAGTCTCGGGAGGTTGAACTCATCCATTTTTCATGGTATATGCATACCACCACTGACTCATAGGCCCCTTCCTCATTCACCAAAATGAGATTTGTCTTAGCGTATTACAGCACTTTTTCCTGCGCGCGCTCTAATAATGTTATCTTCTGCAAACAAGTTCTGCGTAATGGGTTTCGAAACGGCATTATCATTTCGTTCCAAGTTTCAGCAGTTTGTGGGAGCGCCATCCGAGGCTTACTGCAGCTGGGGTTCAGGGTTAGGATTATCTTCTGTTAAGCTTGTGTGAAATCCTAACAACCATATTAGGAAACACCAAAATAGCCCACATACAAGGTTTTTACTTAACCCTGAGAAAATCTGCACACAATGTGGTTTGATTTTCTTTTTCAGTAGGTGAGGGAACTCCTGTGGCCTGCCTTCAAAACTTTGTCTCTTTCAATTTCAGGTGACGCCAAACCACAAAGAGTCAAAGCCACTTTAAAAAGGTCAAGTGTTAACTTACGTCTATTCCCTGCCTCTAAAAATAAAACGGGGGGAAAAGGAACCCGCTGATGTCAGACGGTCTCTCGTTGTCAACATTTTTATGTATGCCACAAAACTCAGGGGAGGCATTTGTACTGTCCTAGTAGGGGCCTGTTGCAATTATATGGTGCCCATATTGATCCCGAGTATTGATTAAAGTCCGTCCTTGATTTTAAGATTCAACAGGCGCTTCTCTGGATTTCAGACGAAATGAGAACAATGGAAAGTGCTCTCATTCGAAAACAGCAAGGAACCTCATAAATAAGACATTTTTATTTACTTTAAGAGGTTAAACATGAATGACTCAATATGTCTGTGTTGTGTTCATAAAAACTGAGGTCTTGATAAGAGTCGGTAAAAACGACTGGATTCAATTATTGAGAGATATAACAGGCAAGTATAATGTAATAATGTTTTTAAATGAAAATTTAATAGTACAGATGGTATATTTAAAAAAAAAAAAGTTGAATCCATCATAGCAGTAATACTCAACCCTGTATTCACATATTGGTGCAATGTCAGTTTCCAGTGTCTAAAGGAATTTGTCACTTTGGTTAAATACACTTAATCAGTTTTGTGAAGTTTATCAATTGTCATATTATATCTTATTTGTTTAAATGGTTTATGGAGGGTTATGTTCAGAACTAGTTTGGTCGGTGAAGTTCTCCTGGCAATCATATGCAAGAGACTGATTTTTACACTTCAGTTTTTGTGTGGGTTAAACCTTGTTGTTGCTGGTAGGCGGACTTTATTGCATTAGACAAGACTCAAGTTAGTTGTCTCCCTTGTTTTCAGGGTTTATATTAAGCTCAGCTAACTGGCTTCATATTTAACAGACAGACACAAGAGTGGCATCAATCTGCTATTTTAACTCTTGGCAAGAACATGAATGAGCTTATTTAACAAACTGTTGAACGATTCCTTTAATTTCTGTCCATCTCTACCTGTGTGTGCTTCAATCAATCTATCTATAGGCCCTTTTTTTTTTGGTCAAATCTCTCAGGCTCATTCTCCTCCATTCAGTCGGGAGGATGATTCATCTCTGTGAATGAGAGGCCAGCAGTTAACAATACTGCATCACGGTGCTAATAATTAAATGATTAACTCTTGCGTTTCCAATTAATTTGCACATTCCAACATCATGCATGGGGTCATCTTACTTCTGTTTTCTACACACAACCCCTGCACCTCATTTCTGTCTCCTCCTCTGAAAAACAAATGATTTCAACCGATAGTTAAGATTATATGTCGTTACATTTGGTATCAGAAACCAAGGCAAGCTGCTTGTGACAGCTCTATAATTAATACTATCTTTAAAAAAAACCAGAGTCATTTCCTATTAGCTGCCAAAGGATCCGTGATTATAATACGCTCTCATTTCCAATTTCTTTCTCTTAGAACTTAACCTCCCCTCTCATTCCCTGGAAAGTCTCCTCCACTTACAAGCTGTGTCAGCAAGGGACCTGGTATTTTCTCTGTGTTCAGCTCTACATTTCTAGGAAGTAATTTTTGCCTGTTAGCAATTACAGTATTAATGACAAGAATCTGATGAAAGGCTGAATGCTGGGCGGGTCTCTGGAGCAGCGAGTTTGTCAGACAGATGTTTGAACTCATGTGGACGCTTTGTGTCAGAGCAGCAACATCTTCACCCTGGCTTTCAGATCGGTTTCTATTTCGACAGGGAGGGAGAGGAATAAGCTGCGGCGGCTTCTATTGCATTCAAGGCCTCCTTCAGTTTTAAATGCGAACCAACTGAATATTTCGTGAGTGAAAAATCTATTTGGACGAGTCTGCTTCGGCTCAGTTTTGAATCAAAATTGAGGTGATCGCATATTAATGGTATCTGAATGTTACGCTCTCTCAAACTTGACAACTGAGGAAGTGGAAAAAATACAAATTCAATGCTAAAACAGGTTGAAGAAAGTTCTCCTAAAGGTTTTTAAATAACACAGAAGCCCATGTTTCCCTAACAGTCATGATTTCTAATCACCTGAAGAACAAAATTTCACTCTGCTGTCCGTCATCACATGAAATTTTTTTGGCTTTGAGTCAAAAGAGTTTTTTTTACAAAATTATTATATATTTACAAAGTACACAGAGCAGCAGTAAATATTGGCTTTACTAATGTCAGCGTGTACTGGAAGCGTGAACTTTCTCCCAGACCCTCCTACCATTTTCCTAGAGAGCTGCGTAGTTAGCGTCATCTCTTTTTACATCAGACCCTCGGCGGGGGATTAGGCAGTCCTCACTGGCACTGAATAACATGGGGGGGATTAGCACTTTCGCCTGTCACCAAATCATTCTGACGGATTAGCAATCTCCACTGTCGCTCCCGAGAATTCACTCCGACTCCAAACGAATTCAAGTCGGTGCGACAGCCAAGGTGACATTGGAGCAGAAGGGAAAGACTCATTTTCATCAACCCTTTTTGTGACGGAGTCTGACGCCGGCGCGGACAATGCCACGGACATTTAGTGGGAGTTAATTGGCAGCAGTCAGGTCGATCAGCAGGCAGGTGGGTTTACATGCTGTCGAGTCGATGAGTAAATCAGCTGCAGATCGAGGGTCAGTCCTGTCAGCTGCACGAATAAGTTCGCATTCAAACAGTTAATGGCATCTGTGTGGAAATCCAAAGGCGCTGTGTGCATCTGTGAGGGCTGCTGAAACTCACTGATGACTTTTCAAAATTCACTTCCTGAATCCATCAACTCTGGCACAAATGCTCCCTCCTCAGTGGAGTTTCATCGTTCTCCAAACCCCTGAAAATACCCTACTTATTTTCAAGAGCTCTACCAGACTATCAACTGGGCAAAGCAGGCATCTGCCTCTGGGCCCGAGTCCCTCAGGGGCCAAAACAACTACAGCTTCAGCTCATTTCAATTGGTTGTCCATCGTTTGAATAATTGCAACATAGCCTGGAAAGTTGTGCTGCTTCAATAAAATATTGATTAAAGTGGGTTCTGCATTATCACCTAATTTCCTTTAGAGGGGTTACAAAATCATTACTTTGGTTAATTTTATATGGTGCATATTTCCAAATAAAATCATGTTAAATCACATTGCCTCAACCTAACTGACACACAAACAAGGTAAGTCCATTTATTACTCCATCATACAGGTATTTCTTATTTTCTTGGTCCTTAAGTGTACTTGATGGGAGCTTGGAGGTGACAGGTGATGGGGAGGATTAACAGGAGCCCGACAAAACATTTTTGCCCTGGGGCCCCTAACAGGTTAATCCTGCCATGACTCTGCACAACACATCACACTCCAACAAGCTTAAAAGCTTTCGTCTCTAGTGAATAAACAAAAGCCAAATCATTTTTTTTTTTCATTTAAGCATTTTGCAAGTTGATTACTTCTCAGGTTACCTCATCACTGGATGTTTTCCATATTTTCACAGAGCTTTGCATGATGTGATCAGAAAGCACACGTTTTTGATTCATAGTCTTATGGAGCTGCAAAGTGTTTTTCCTCATTTTGTTTCCCATTTCAAACTTTAAAGGTTTTCCTCAATGTTGCTGAACACCGAAACAGAAGACTCTCCCAGATGTCACAGGTCTATAGATTTGTGACATCTGCAACTTGCTTTTTTTTTTTATCTGACTGATATTATAATGATATAAAACAGAGAAAAGCAGCAAATCCTTGCATGTAAGGAGTTGGAACCAGTGACTGTTTTTCATTCTTGCTTGATAAACAAGTGTGTGTGTGTGTGTGTGTGTGTGTGTGTGTATGAACTATTAATCAAATTGCATTTTCAATAAAAACTAATTTCTCATAAGGATTTTCAGTTGGATCTTCCCTTGATATATTTGCCACCAGCGCTGTTACAGTTTGTACTGTTCAGCAGTAAAGTCTATAATTACTTAATTCCCTAATGTTCAGTATCTCTTCTTTAGGTGAAACTTGCTGCAATAAAAGCGCCGACTGCAATATACTGTTTGTGGTTTTCTAACTACAATTGTGACAGAAGCCTGAGGATCACTGCGGCTGAGACAGAAGTTCTGTTGTTAATTTGTTTACACCACGATGTGGATCCACACAATTAATGTAACAGCGTCAAATTAGTGTGTGTGTGTGTGTGTGTGTGTGTGTGTGTGAGCTCACCGGATGCTTTTGCTGGATATTACCTGACTTTTACATCTGCAGCATACTTGGCTGCGTGCAAACTGGAAAACTGGCACACGTGAAGCCTTGTGGGAAGGGAGCGGGTGTGGACCAGTTAAATGTTCGCTAAATGCACTGAAGTCCCTGGTTAACTCAAATTCACATGCATGCATGAATATTCCAAAACATTGTGCACGGTCTGATATCAACTCCGAAGCCTTGTGACTAAGTGAGAAGGAAATTTTCTACCACTGCACAACAGCAAGAGTTCGTACAGTCTGGAAGGAAGTGTGGTTTGGAAGGAGCTTCTGTTATATGTTCAAACCGTGTTTCTCTCATGTAGTCATCGGACAGCCTGGTGTCCTAAACTCAAATCTCAGAGGAAGCTGGTTTTAAAGACCATCCAGTTGAGAAAGCAGCACAGAAAATCATTTAGCTCTACTCCTTTTTTTTTTTTTTTGGCAAAACGAAGCCGTGCAATTTCATCCCCCTGCAGACTCTGCGTATGTGCGGTAGCTAAGCTGTCCTAACATTATGAATCTGAACCATTCAAGAAAAACAAAGCATATGCCAGAAAATCAATAAAGAGAAGCTGAGGACAAAGGGGCCTCTGTGTCAAAGCCCGTGTCTTACGCAGGATGGAGAAGTACTGGTGGCACGCATCCATTAGTACCTCATCTATTTTCTATCAATGAAAGGCAGAGGAGCAGAGTAAATAGTGGCAGCTGCTCCGACAATCAAAGACATTTCTAAGCAAAGGATACCACCTTTTTCTTGTATTATCTCAAATCTGGAACTTAATACCTTTGTAAACCTGTTTATTTCTAAGGGTCCAATTCAGATCACTGTGCTGGTGATTTCAGGTAAGAAGATGATGTGTGTACTAAGGAATTGTGGTTGTGCCTTTTCCTTACAAAAACCATGGATTTTTTTTTGTCCTTCAGATTAGTATTTGGGAAAATTGGGCCATGGGCTTCCGTCCCATTTTACTCTCTTTTTTGTTGCTGAAGCAAGCTTTACTAGAAAGCACTACACCTAATAGTATGCAACTTTTATTCAGGTGTTTGTTATAGCTACAGTAAGGAGCACTTATATTAGAAAGCTGCACAATAGAGATACTTTAAAAATTGATTGTCCCCATTTTCATGCCGGTTTGTGCCAAGGAGGGTGCCAGGATTTATACGATGCCGGAAATTTTATGGAAGTGTTTTGGGATGAAGAGCAAGTAACACATGAGGATGCATTGATTTTGGAGAGATGTGCGACAAATGACTCCATGTCCATGTGGAAATGCTGAGTGCACTTAGCACATGTCTTGGCAACCTGAGTGCACCCTCTCCTTTAATGACCCATTAAAACTGATAAATGGCCGGAAACATCGCAACCACTTAGTCGCTCACAGAAATAGTATTCTTACTTTTCAGGGAGTCATCAACAACTAATTGCCTAATTAATTTCCTTCAGGCTTTTGTAGCTCGACCAGCTACGTCCTATTTGGCGTGTGGCAATAGGTTAGTATCCAAAGTTCTTAATTTCTGATGGAAAAGTGCAGATGCAACAGATACTTTGCTGTCTTTGAATTTAACTGCTGGGTTCACTGTTACACTGACATGTAACTGAGCGCAATGTCCTTATGATCCTGTCTCATAGGGGATTCTGTGAAATGAACATAGAGCTTAAAAAATGTGAAGCAGACGATTCTGTTTGAAGGAAATCAGGTACGACAAAAAGGTAAGATGCAGCATCGCGTCACAACAGAAATCCCTTAATGCACTTAACAAGGGAGTAATGACATACTGTACAGTGTCTGAGGGTGGAATTAGAAGCAACTCTCTCGTGAAAACTCTGACTTCGTGAAAATTTAAGTGAAGAAACAGACTTAAGTAAAAAGAAAAACTCCAGCAATCATTCTTCCCCTAATGAATCCCATGGTGAGTTACTGAGCAAACTGTGTCTCCAAATAGAGGAGAGACGGGCTTTTACCCACAACATCCAAAATAATCCTCTGAGTTTATAAAGTTGTTGGCATCAACATTTTGTCGGTGAAGATTTGAGTGCCTTAATACATTCTCTAATCCACTCTATTTACTAATACACCATTGAAGGTTTGGGATTTCTAAAGTTAGAGTCCTCAAGCTTTTCATATCAAAACCAATTTTTGATCGTTTATGGCTGGTATTAGCAAATGTATTTACGCCTCTCCATCCAGTAGATTGCATCATCAGTGGCGGAGTCCGCCATTCCCTTGCTGGATTCACAGCATTTAATAAACAACACATACATTTGAATGACATTTCCTTCCTCATTTTGAACTGAACTTGTATTATTAATATACACTTAACATTTCCACCAGTGACCACAGGTGTTGCTAAATCAACCAGAATTGAAACATTAAGCTGCTCCGGAATCACCTAAGATTCATTGAAAATATAAGCCTTGAGTAGCTTATTGCTTCTGCAAACACAAAGATATATGAGAGGATTATAAAGCAATAACAGTAAAGAACGAGAAGATTTTTGCACCGAGCAACACAACCGATCAAAATACCTGCGTGTGCACCAGCGGTGAGTTTCATCGAACACATGCAAATAATTAACAGTTAACAATCTGGTTTCACCTCATATTTAGTGCTGAGAGTGAGTTAACAGCTTCATAGCACAGTAATTAAAATGTGTCAACCTGGAAAAAATAATCATCTAATCACCTGTTTTCATAGTGGAGAGTGGCCTTCCTACCTGAAATAACAATGACATTCACACCTTTACACATGACGTCAATGATTTCCTCACTACAAACAAAACGCAACTAACACCTCACCAAGAGTAACATGTACATCTGCAGTCTCTATCTGTCTGAGTGTCCTGAAGTGTGAGCTGTCTATATAGCTGCATTCCCACCAAACACTTTCAGGGTAGTAACCTAAAAATCTGCACCTAACTCAAACCTACATCTTAATAAGCTTTTGATCTGTTGTGTATTTTACTTTTCCAGCAGTTGGGAGACAACAGACGATATTTTTCTTGATCTCGAGAAGCTGCAGCATTTATTAACTGACACGCTGTAACCTATACTGTACATTTACTGCCACGCTGACAACTCGCCGCTAACCTTTTCCTCCGCTCCGCCGCCGTTCACCTTCACTTTTCTGCCGATCTGTCACTATCTCAACCACACACTCGCACGCGCGTTAAGCTCGGAGCTGCAACAAGAAGCACACAATGGAGGACATCGACTGTGTTCTTTCTTCTCGGCATGTGGTTGTTCAATTACAAGAAGAAGACGAGCTTTGTTTGACAAAAGGCTGCGAGACAAAAGACTGAAAAAAAAGAGAAAGTTGGGAAATTCCAGAGAGCGTAGACGAGACGACTCTGGTCTCTCTGACTAATCAGCGGTTGCAAGTGTTTTATCTCAACTTTTTAATGGAGTGGTTCAATTGGTACCATGCACAACTTTTTGTCCTTCAATGGAAACACAAAATAAAAGTTCTAACTGAACTGGACTTGACGACTTGGTGGAACTCCCTTCCGCGAGGGTGATGGAGGCAGTGTGTGAAATAAGGGACAGTCTTCTTCTGCAGTGGATCCATTTCCAACATGCTAATTAATCCCCTAAGCAGCTGACAAACACAGCGACAAGGACTGCTTGCACATTTTGCAAGATTAGGGAAATGCAACACATTCAGGATGTTCTCTTGTCAAATTGTCGCCGTCCCAGCCGCAGCTCTCTCCGTTCACTCACCCACTCCAAACTGTGACACTCAGATTGCTCCGAAATATTTGTTCTGCAAAAGAACGGGCTCTCGTTAAACACTTTGCGCTCTTAGTTTCCACAGTCAGACATTTTCATTTCCTCCGGTGTGTTTCATCCGGCTGGATTGCAGGAGTCTTGCAGCATTACAGCCAGAGCACTCATTTTGGCAAACAAGCATAAACATGAAATTACTCGCAGATTCGCAGAGCTTGCATTAACGCTGCACCCAGCAGGATGTTTATTCATAAACTCTGCCATCTTATCCTAATGTGGAGTTTCATCATCCCATTTGCAAAACTTAGATTCTTATTATTTATTCTAAAATTCTGTTGGTAAATGTTTACAGCTGTTTTGAATATTTTATATTAGTTTTTGGGTTTTTTCCATTTTCACTTCAGTTTTAGATTAGTTTCATTTTTGGTGTGATAAGAAATGCCATTTTAAAGAAATACTTTAAAATCAGCTTTACTTTATGGGTATTTTGCAGTTCAAAAAATTGATGATAAAATGAATTGTCTACATTACCCAGGAAACATTTTTGCTTTAGTTTTTCCATGTACCAAAGATAGTTTTAGTCCTAACTCCTATTTTGATTTACAGTTTCAACAGTTTTGCTGACCAGTATTTGAATATTAGTATTTTAACACACAGTTTCGGTTTAATTTTTTGCTGAGGTTTGGAGATGTCTGCTGCTGATTTCAGTCGCCACTGTAATGCAACAGAGGCGAATGGAATTTAAATGAAATTACTTCTACAGCTCCTTTGTCATCCTCCTGTCTGCCTGTCTTACACTGTAAATACGTTTTCTGCACAGTCAGATAAAGTGAAAATTATCGATGATAAGTCATCTGTGGCTGTCGTCAGCGTCTTTGATGTTATTCGGGCAAACAAACCCACATCAGGGCAAAACTTTTCTGCTGCAAAAGTTTCTTTATGATTTTACAGGTCACTCTAACTGGGAGATGCACTAGGAAACATGACAACACAACACACTCCTCTCATGTGACTTTGTCTCAACGGAGAAAGTCACCGACAATCTAACTACATAATTATATAAATTTAAATTAACTCTTAGGTCACTTACTTATTTCCAGGGGGAATTAAAACAGCGCCAGATGCTGAGGACAGTTTGTTGCTGGTTCTCGCCTGGAGCAAATGTGGCGCATGGACGTTTCAACAGTGAAGATACAGTCAGTCAGCACAAAAGGTCAATTAGCCTATCTGAGCTGCACGCTTGGATTTCTAACCTTAACCAATGCAACTCTGACAACACCTGCTCACAACCTTTATCTTTGTACAACATGCATTATGCTCAATAATCAAATCAAAAATTAAACTTAAATTACATATTTATATCAGTCTGAATGAGAGGCAGATCTGCGCACTGCCTTCGGTTCAGACTCTCAGTGCGGCAGCAGCACAACAGACGGCTCTTGCAGGGCATGTGGCACTCACGCCGTCATCGTTTAGAGCCACCGAAGCTGCGGCTTTGGCCGTCAACCAGCGACATGACCCCACCGGCAAGGAGTGTGCTCTCAGACAGGGGATCAGCCAGAGCTCTGGCGTCCGCACAACAGGACAGCTGAGAGGCCACGGGCTCCACAACTGGAGACACACGCGGGCCTGCCGCCGCACTGTCGGTTTAATGGCCTTTGTGTTCTTTGAAGTGCTTTATAATGATGAGGGGGTGAGTGCATTAAGGCTACAGCTCGCCGGGCCGATCGTATTGACACGGCGGTTACTACAGTATAGCAGGTGTTTCCTGGGAGAGCTGCTCTGTTTCCTGCCTGGACAAACAACCTGTTTCTATCGCTGTTTTTATTTGTGCTATTACCGAGCACTCCAGCAAAGCCATCGTGCATCCTGTCACAGAGGTGAATAAAGCCATATTGACCATCTTAGACTGGAACAATATTTGTTCTGAAATGTGCAACAGTGGGCGGTCTCGTTCCCTCTATCATGCATGACAGGCAATCAGTGGTTGTTTTTATTACCGCGCATATGATGTCGGGAAATCAGTTTGATTTGTGTTCATCTATCACCTGGTGTCATTTATTACACTCCGGTCGGGCCAGGAAGCCTAACGCGCGTAGTATCTATTTATACTGGAGTTTTATTTTGCAAGCGATAAAAAGTGTTGCATGATAATAACCTTGTTGTAGATGCTGCCTTATCTTTACTTCGCAGGGCAACGAGATGCTTGAGGATATAGCGAGTTCATTTATCCTAATTGCTGCTGCAAACGCGTCAGAATCCGACAGACCGAATCGATGGTAAACAAAAACATGAAAGCACAAACTTGCTGCACACTTCACGACAGACAGATGGTGAGATTCAGAATTTAGAACAGTGGAAGATCTGATTTATCTTTACATTGGGCTTTCGAGTCGCAGCGTCTCATTTAGATCGCGCTCCCACTCACCCACCGCCGCTCTCACTTTCATTTTCTGTATCAGGTTTGCTTTATTTCATGCCGCGCCGCTCGTGCTCTTTAAATGACATTCCAAAATGTCTCCCTGTTGACTTTTGGCATCATTTCCACTCTGTTATTCAATTCAGTTAGGTCTTTATAACCTTTCCTCCCTCATTTTCTGTCTCCTTTTGTTTCAGCTTCCTGAACCCCTCTGGGCTTTCATTTCTATCACCTGCACAATGTGTAATCTATTTCCCTCTTACTTATTTCTATCATTTTTTTTTAGTGTATACGATATGTGACTAAAGTAAATTTGCAGTCGCAGAGATGGAGGGAGGCAGCGGGAGAGAGGTCGGGGGAGCTAATGATAGAATATGGGCCAGATGCGAGCAGAACTCCTGCAGATGCAGGGTTACGGGCCTCACTGTTGAAAATAAATACCAAAACGGAAAGAGATGAGGGCGAGGGCAGGAGGGCCGGCAGGTACTCTGACATCCTGATATCAAATCTGGCTCTTGGCTTATGTCACATTTAATTCCCCCTCCTCTCCTGTCTGTTTCCACAATCATCTGTCTGCTGCAAAACCCAGTGAAACACAAATATCACTTTGAATATAATCCTTTAGAAAAAAGTTTTTATATAAAATATGTCTGCAACTGATAACCAGGATCTAACCTCTCTGAAAGAACACAGACTCAACAGTTGTTTGAGCTCAGGTATTATTTCTTCATTGGTATTAATAATGAAATTGGTGGGTTTGTGGATTTTCCAGAGTAAAGCAAAGGAACTTGTTTCTGGGAAAATATACTGATGAAAAATTTTTCAAATGTATTTTTTCCAGGAGGACTATCTCAAAAGAAAGACGGCTAAAACATGTTGTTTTTCTCATGTAATGTGGTTGAACTGGATTTTAAAGTTGCTGGTGTTAACTGGTTAACTGGTGATACTGGTCATATATTTCATATTCATATCCTCTTGTATATTTGTAAATAATCTTGTGTAAATTTGTTAAATCTTTTAATACTTTTTTTTAGCTTGTTCATATTGTTCATTTTTACTATTTAACTTGCTTCTGTCCTCTTTGCTGCTGTTCCATGCGAATTTCCCCACTGAGGGACGAATAAAGGTTTATCTTACCTTATCTTAAATTTCATTTGAAGTGGCTTAAATTACTGCATTACTTTCATATTAAATTCATATTAATTGCTGTTATATCCAAGCAGCTTTCGTAACCACCAGGGCGTCACAAAGCCAGTACTGATGCAGCTTTCTGTCTAATGCTAAATGAACGACTATAAAAATGAGATATTGGATTAAGTCAAAATAATGGTGGTCTTGCAAAAACAGGGCTGTTTTTTTAGCTTGCGAAAAGGTGAAATTCTGGGATATTCATGCCATTATCCACCCAGGAGAAACATACTGCAACACTAAACCCCTCGTTATCCAACTCTGGCCGACAGAACTGGTACAAAAAGCGCTGAAAATGAAATTCAGAAGGGGGCGAAGTGTCTTCCTTAAACTACACTACTGTGTTAATGAATGCTTTAAAAAGGGCACCCAGCTCCTTTTACAGAACCGAGCTCTTAAATAATCCAGAAATAGGTTTCTGTGGAACAACTAATGTCAACCTTCGTCTGGAAACGCGATAATGGCAAAGGAAGGGAGGCCCGCGCCAACCTGAGAAGGACCAATGCGCTGAAAGCCTTTTCATCATTTCCCTGGCGTCTCTTCCAGGAGTCTGTCGTCCAGAGACGCGCCTGTTGCTTTGTTTTCTCATTTCTTAACGGATGTGCGTTATTGTGTGCTCTTGACATTGCTGAGAGCCGAGCGTCTTCCTATACTGTATATCAGCATGATTGACAGGCGCTCATAAAGATTTTGACTTTCAGCACCTCAAAGGTGTTTTCAGTCAGAGCCATCAGAAGCTGCTTCCTCTGGTGTGTGCCGCTCCACACAAGAAAATATACATGCACAGGGTTTTACATGAAGGCGACAAATAACCTTTCAGTAATTAAAGCCAAGTGTGACTGCAGTGGCTGAAACTGTGCTTTTAAAGACACAACATGTGACATTTTAATGAGAATAAATTGATGACCGAGGGAGAAATGTGTGAGAGAAACTCAATTACAATAAACAATAAATCTCTAAACACAGTTATCAAAATTTATTTGCCAAAAAAAACAACCATACAGATCTTTTAAAATGCTGCTCATACTGTTGCAAAGAAAGAAAGCTCTTCTGTTATTAGGGAAATAACGTCCCATCTGTACGTCAGCCGGCTCCAACCACGATCTGGATTCATGTTCAGCTTTGTTCCTGCGTGTGTGTAATGTGTGTGTGTGTGTGTGTGTGCATATACTGGAGGTTACACCAATACAGTCTATTGATTTTCTGATGAATGGCCCCCGATACTACAGGCTGCCATTAGGAATCGCTTGTCTACAGTCATATATACGATGCGCTTTGATTGATCACATATTTATTTTGCAATTGATCAACGCTATGCTGGTCGTCTGTGGGAGGACCATAACCTCAATTGATTTTTTTTAATGTTTCAGCTGGATTACATAACCATGATTATGCTGTTATGATTATTATTATGAGCTTTATTACAACTGTGACAATTGGAAGGTCTATTATTATGATTATTGTTATGTGTATTATAATAATTATGACAATGATAATGATTATGACTATTTAAAAGCTTTAGCAGTGTTCCTGTTTCCACGCTGCCAAAACTGATTCCTCTGTCATTTCTCGAGGAAATTTTCGCGGCTCTCATTTCCAGCAACGTCTCCCCTCCGCATTCACGCATTAACGTTTGATCTCAAACATCTCGTAGAAAATAATGGCCGTCAGCAGCTATGAAACGATCAGGGGAAAAAAAAAAACCACGCGGGTCGAGCCCTTGTGTGTATTTATGTGTCGGAGAGAGAGCAAGGGAGCGTGTGCGGGAGGAGGTGCAACATACCTGAGCAAAAAATAGGCTCTTTGAGTTCCCGAGCATAATTCTGCTCTTGTGAATTTCCCACACACAACCGTTACATTTTAATCATGCACCGGAGACAGGGGAACCTTGAGTTTGTTGAAACTGACGCCTACAGAAACCGGCATCTGCAATGCTAATCACACTCCGGCAAAAGGGCCCCACAGACCAGCCTTGTCTTCGCTGTCAAACTAAAAATTGGTCTCCAATAACAACCGAGCACTCCATAGCTCGCTGCATCGCTAATGTGCTGCATTGGCTACGTCTGGAGAGAGCCTTCACTGTCCTGCTACTTTGACCAAATCTGTATTCAGAATAAGAGCGGGGAGATTAAGCGAGTCAGCTCACTGACTGACTGTACGGTATCAGTTTTCTCACATGGCGAAGCATGTGTGTTAGGTCTATTTTTGATCCTCTGTGATGTTACTTGTGTACTGGATGTATGTTCTTGGTGCTTTAATCTTCATTCAGACATTGTGAATCCTGTTATTTTCCACCTTCTTTGCATAGCAGTTAAGTTAAATGAAGTCAAATTTGTACAATGATCTTTTATGGAGGCTTGTCTTTCAGCTTTTTAGCCGTTTGGCAGATCACCTGCTATCAGGAACCTGAGACCACCCCTGTGTTTGTGACTATTTTGAGAATACTCTCACAGAGCTCTTAACGTCACCTAAAAAACAGTTCCAGCTAAAGAGCGGTTTCATCCATGCAATTTGAAGCACTTTATCACGTCTTTGTAATACAGCATTTGGAGAACTGTTCTCGTCTCCACTTGTTGCAGCTAAGACTTCTCTTGCTGACGAGACCCACAAGCTTCACAAACAACAGTCTTCATTCTGTGTACCAATAACACAACTCTGCTTTGTCAAATTGTGCACGGTGGATAAACCAAAGTCCAATTTTGCAACACGTGATCCTTCATATTAACTTCTCTAACATCATGGTACGTTTTTTTGTTTGGTTACGTTTGGGCAATGAAACTAGTTGTTTAGGTTTAGGGAAAGAACAAAATAATTTTGGGTTAGAATAACTATGTCATGTTTCATATGTCACGTAAGTTAAATATGTTATGTCCATTAACTTACAGCTGTACATCAACACAAATCAATACTGACTTTTGGTTTCTGACAGGACATGAGCACCACCCTTCTGGGTCCTGCGTTTGTTTGACTCGTCCAATAAAGCCCAACCTTGCAGACTTTGTCGCTCTTTACACTACATCACCTGACATTTTTTATGAGTGGTATATGGGTGCATCTGTCAAAGAAATTATTAAGAGGGATTGGTGTATCACTTGCATGCAATTTAAAAGTGTAAAGTCGTGTTATTTGTGCCACAGATTGAAGAGAGTCTTCCTCCATGTTGCACCTCACAGGCTGTCTTAACAGCTGAGATCTATGCATCCTGAGCTTTTATTTTTACTAGGATTTGATCCTTTTCTTGAAAATTCTTAGAGGACGCCATGTTTCTTTTTTTTTAAATTTCACCACAGGGACCAGATCTTAGTATTCAAAAAGCTTTGTACAGTAAATATGACTCTTGGGGGGTGATGGCATGTTTTTGCACAGAACATTCTTTGCAATGAAAAAGAATGTTTTTTATCTTGTCTGCTGCTGTGCACTCGGCATTGTTCTGCTCCGGATGATGTAAGTAAGAAAGCTTTAAAAAAGCAGCTCAACTTTGAGCCTTATGTCACTGTCGGTTTCTCCACTACTGTCCATTCACATTAAAGACAGAAAGGGTTTCTACGCTTGCTTGTACACAAAGTGATGGTGGCTCCTTTGCTGCTTTAAGACCTGATGACCCAAAGGCCTAGTTTCCACAATCTACACAGGAACCTATGGGAAAACTGTAGTAATAGTAATGTTACTGAATCTGAATGCAACACACCAAAAAGCACAAGAATTGCACATTTGCCAAAGCCTGAGAGAAAAACACAGCTATTGTCCCCTGGCAATCGCTTTTGTCTTGCTTATCTCTCAAAACTGAACTGTTTTTGCATATTTCAGCCCCACAAATCAAATATTCTTAACATTCCTGCAGAACGTCTTCCACAGCACAGGGGTGTGTTGCAGACAGCTGAATGTGTTTTACTATCGTCCGATGAGCCGCTAGTTTTCATGTTATTTCAGCGCACTAATTTAAAATCAACTTCAAGAGACTTGAAACTAGCTTGGCCTTGGTAATAATTACATTATGCATTTACATGTAATATAGGGAATGCAATTAAAGGCATGACACACTTTTGGTCTACTGCAGATTTGCAGGAAGCTCCCAACATGTGGGATAAGAGAGGTGGCTGCTGAACAGCATTTCATTCATTAGTCATGCTGTCGAAAAATTAAACTCAGAAGATAATTATTAAAGCAATTAAAGTTGTGTGTGTGTGTGCGTTTGCCAAGTCCTTGCATTAATAATGGTGCTGTTCAGCAGCCAGCTGTTGTTCTAGTGTTGTTATAATTGTTGATTGCAGAACAATGACTTAAAGGCAAGCACTAATAGCCTGAGAAAAAGGGTGGCAGAGACCCCAAACATAAGAATAAATAAACAATACACACAGCTCTAATTTGTCTGAATACAAATAAGTTTACACTCTAATTTAACTAATTTATGCTTGTTCTTATTTTAGCATGCATAATGAAATCCTGCCACTTCTGCTAGGACTACTGCTCTGTAGGCCTCAGCATTATGTCGCATTACAACCTACACTTTTCTTTTTGTGAAAGCCTTTGGAAATCTTTGTTATATGTTTGTGATTATAATGTTTTTATTCCTATTTAATTGATCTTATTCATTTTATTGTCTTGTCCTCTGTGCTCATGAATGTATTTATTTTTCTTTGGTGGTAAAGCACTTGTTAAGAAAAGTACAATATATATGAATAAAGTGCATAATAATAATAATAAGAAGAAGAGGGAGAAGAAGAAGGAGAAGAAGAAGAAGTCACCTTATCGTTCTACATTCACAACATATGACAATAGATACAAACTCTGAAGTTGATACCATGTGTATCAATTAACAGGTGGTAAAAATTCTTATTCACAAACGTCATGAAACAACTTTTAAAAAACAGAAATGAATTAACTACTTGAAGTCAATATTGTGCAGCAGGATATGTGTCACTCTTGAAAAAAATCTGGATTAACATTAAAATGCCAGTGTTTGTGATGAACTCTAATGTCTGTCACTTTTCAAAACTGTTGTCATCACCAACAAAAAAAAAAAAAAAAAGCCTGCAGTGTGATGAGGGGAGTCATTCATTCATGTGAAGAATCTTCAGGTCACACTTGTTGCTGCAACATCTGGCATTTGTCCTTTCACAATAACAATACATCAATTCAAGAGCTTTTGTGTACAAGCCTAATTTCTTCCACTAATTTCCTTGGCTTTCTGGATGTTACAGAGAATGTGGCCTGTTTACAGTTTGCTGTGGGTGTGGCATGTGGATGCTGCCAGAAGTGAGCTGCAGGGTCGAAGCTAATAGCCACAGAGAACGGGAGTACCAACAATACCGATAAAGGTAATCAGCAGATGTAAACAGAGCTGAACACTCAGCAGATAAAAGCCAAACACCGGCATTGCTTTTTCACATTACTGGCACCGTCTGAGGGAAATAAAAAGTTTGAACTCGCTGGTTTGATCATCATGCAGACTGATAAATGCAGAGGTTTGGACTTGAGCCAGTGAAGCTGTGGAGGTCAAGATTTCGACTATGACTAACATAAGAGTGGAGAAATGTCCTCACGTGAGTCCAAACGCTTTCACGCACTTGATAATAACCCCCCCATATGACACAAACACAGCCACGACAAGCCCTGCGAGTTACTTCCAAATGAACAGAGGAGGTGGCGTGAGCGAAGAGGAGAGGAAACCTGCGAAGAGAGCACGGCACAGGGAGGGAGGAAAAACAAACAATAGGAGGTGGAGGTGGAGGTGGGGTGAGACGATCCCACCTTCCCCTCTTCCCTCCATTATCTCCTTTTCCCATCCCCCTCTCACCCTTAACGAGGGATAGTTTTCTCCTCGCCTCTCATCTCTCTCCTCCCCTCCGTTCCTCACCGTCTCCGGGGACCAAACACACCCCTGACAGGTTGCCATGGAAACGCCTCACACACTCTCTCTCTCTCTCTCTCGCTGTCTCTCTCGCAGACACACACACACACACACACACACACTCTCCCTCACTCTCACTCTCTCTCTATCTTGCAGCGGTAACGCCTGTATCCTCTCTCTCCTCCATTAGCATCCCTCTTTGCTTGGAGACAGCAGGGGCGGCAGTTGACGTACGGCGAAGCCCCTGTGCATGAATTCAATCTGTCACAAGGAAAGAGAAACTTATAAAAACCTACTTTTATATTCTAGATTTATGGGCGCAAGGTGTAGGAATATGGTCAGTGTGATGAATTATTTGCCACAGCTCAACAAACTGTTGTTCCTCAATGCCTCCTTTTATTTTTAGATGTGGTTTCTGAATGCATTGCTGGCAATTTCCCCTGAACTTTGCTCTCCATTAGAAAGATGGGAACGGGCGGCGTGCAGATTTGAACGCAATTACCGAAGCCACGCCACACTCAATTAATGCCCACGGAAGTCAGACAAGAGACAGGAGCTGAGTCCCTTGGCTGGAGCATAACTCATTTATAATTCAGTCCTATTTCTCATACTTAAGCTCAGGATGAAAGTGTCTAAAGTGAGGGTTTTTTGCAAGCACTCATCCGCATGAAAGGATATATCTACACTATACCTCACCCCCGCAGGCTTTTAGAGATCCTGGTCCACTCTGGGGGTTACGGGGTACAAAAAAAGGACTGTGTTCCTGTGCTGCAGGGCCACTTTGACTCACAGAGAGCTCCAGCCGCCAACTTCATACACTACATGTGTCATCCCCGCTGTGCAGCTCTGGGAGGGCTTCATCCACCTTGTGAAGTGTGTTGGTGTCATCATGCCATCCAGTGTGCAGATGCAATCTCTTTGCTGCATCTGTCTTCTAAAAAAAAAAACGACTACAGAGGCGCATCCACAGGCGTCACCGAACCATTCACTCAGGTCAAGTGTAAGACATTTTTGAATTTTAACATCACTTAATTGATTCCCTTTTTCATCCCACAATGCCAAGGGAGGGGGGTGATGTGTCGTCATCCAGCCAAACTCACACAGTGAATGCACCACATTTTTTTCTTTCCTTCAACACCTACATCAGTCCAAAACTGAGGCAGAGCTTTTATCTCCCTTCATCACCACAGACGTCATGGAGAGCTCATCACTTCTCTTCTTTTATTTATTTATTTATTCATTCATTCATTTAATGAATTACTTGCATCCTGCCCCCCCAAAAAATCCTCACACCTCATGCCCAGATAGGGACTACGCCTATAGTCTGCTGATGAAACCAAGTGTCAATATCTTTTTTCCCGCGAGTTAACAGTCAGTTAATAGTGAATCGTGCAGGGGAAAGATTTTCATTCATCCCTGCAACAGATTGAAATCACAGGAGCTCCAAAGTGGAGTGTTAGAGCCGATCAATAAGGTGTCATGAGTCTTACCTTTTACCTGCTCCTCCACATGCCAAAATCCACCTTCACGTTTTACATCACTGAGTGAGGAGTCCGTGGCACACACTCACACACTCACACACACAGACTGTGGATGCAGTCCTCTCACTGAGTTGGTCTCCCTCCACTCTGTCTTCCATAGAAAACTACCTGCATCAAAAAAAAAAAAAAAAAAAAAAAAAAAAAATCAGTCTGTATTTTAATTTTTCTTAAATCTGGTTTTCTCTCTGGTGAGAAGGCAGCTCATCCTTCCTGATGGCAGCTCCAGGTTTAACAAGGCACCGAGCTGGATGACGGAGAGAGAGAGAGAAGAGAGAGAGATGTCAAGCCAGCAGCTGCAGCTCCAGAGAGGCTGAGGTGCTTTATGCCTTCAGAGTAAAAGCCTGAAATAAAATATATCATAGCCTAAGTCTATTAGAGATAAAGACACGAAATAACAAAAGACAAGGTGGCTGACGTCACTTGTGTGTGCTCCAAATAGAGGATCACAGAAAAAACCCTGCTGTAATCTTTAATGTTGCTGCTGCTGTCAATACAGCTATTTCTTGCTCTTCATCTTTTTGTATGCTAAGTAATATATAATTTTAAAAACCGGCTCAAGATTCCAACCCAGCACGTCAAATTCTTATAAAACTTTAATGATTCAAAGTTGCTCAATCAAACAACAAATGATTAAAGATCAGCTAGTAACAAAGCCGGGAGTAATCCGTGAGGAGATGTTTGGACCCGCCGCCCTACATCCTGTGCATATTGAGGATAATATATTCGGCAAATACCTCTTAAAGTCAATAAATAAGGAAAGTGTTACCAAGCAAAACAAAGTTCCATGAGATTTAAAAGTGACAATACAAGACAAATTTAATTGCACATAATTGCAGAATTTTCAGGAACTGACCTGAACGAGACAAGGAGACACAGAGGATCGGTTCAAGAAATCATTAATATCAAACCACTGGAGAGCAGAGGGAGATAGAAACTAGCAGATGAAGGTCAGGAGGGTGTAGAGGGGGTCAGGTTGCAGGTGCAGCTGGCAAACTGCTGTAGAAAAAATATTAAAGGCTACTTGTGGGTAATCACTGGCAAATGGTGAACGGCAGTAGGTCACAGGAAAAGATTTGCAAGCAGCATGGAGGCCAGTGACAATGATAGCGTGATGGTTATTGCTTTTAATAGGACCCAGGAGCAAGACTCAGACAAAGGTTTAGATGAAAGAGCTTTATTGTTGAACTCTTGAAGGAAACTTGCTGGCAAGTGGGTGCTGGTGGTGCTGTTTGTGGGGCTCTGTAGAGTGATCAGGGAGATGAGTGAGTCCAGGTGGTGTGAGTGGAGAGAGGTTTGAGGCTGGGTTTGAGGCTGGGTGCTGGAAGCTGGGGGAGACACTGGAGACAAAGGAGAAAACACTTAAGAAGAGTGTAAAAGATAAGCACAGGACTTGGTTTGAGCTAAGGCTGGCCGACAACACCACAAGACGAGTGGACACAATCTGGCAGCTTGCAGGAGGATGAGCAGGGTTATGAAGCTGCCGGTGATCAGGGGAATGAAGCTCAGGTGTTGCTGCCGAGGACCCCAGCACCTGGAAACCACGCCCCCCAGCCTCTGAAACAAAGCCTGAACACAAAACAGCACCACCGAAGAAAACACACTAATACAAAAGAAGAAATGCCAAAGCCAAAAACACCGGAGTTTAAATTACAAGAAACACAAAAACTAGAAATAAGGCAAAACCCAGAACCATGACAGACAGTTACTTTTTTATATCTTCTACTTCAGTAATTTTCCTGGCTATGAACTTTAATGTGCATCGTAGCATCATAGCAGAAAAGAAAATCAGCCTGTCAATCTGGGTATCATGTGTCCATCAGATAAATATTTGTCACCACTATTGAGTCGTTTGATGGGGGAATGACTGCTGATTGTACCCACTGAAGACCAAAGCCAGATGTTAGTGGATTTTTTGGTCCAGTGTGAAAGGGATATTAGTCATTATGCCTAAAACCCAAGTGGATTCCTGCATCTCACTATCACATCTGATCACACAGTACGTCAATTTATTTATTTACTTCTCAGGGTATTTTCCAGATCTATTCCCCCGATTCCTCTGATTTAGTTCTTTCATCCATTTATCATGTGTCAAGTTATTTATTGCCTAATGTATTTGACCACTTATCCATTTATTCATCTTTCCATCCATCTATTCATTCATTTATTCATTCATTTTCAAACTCACCACAAGACACTAATCCTCTTGTGTCTACCCCACGTTTAATATATGGAGATGCAAAGGAAAAGAAGCCGGTGAACACTCATTCTGTGCGTCTGTATCCATAGATCAAAATGTCACAGTCGCATCATCTCAGAGGCTTCTCACAGACAGCCACCACTGATCAATTCTCCAATCAAGTTCTGCTGAATGAAATGCTTCATTATTTCAGAGGTGGACAACGCTGTCTTCAAGATAAGCTTATCTCGGTTTTAAGAACGGGTCGATTTCTGGCTCAGATGTCACCCAAACCCTGATGAAATCTTTCCTACAGAAGCAGGATTTGATTTCACACATAGAGAGCAGCAGCTTCTTAAACTGGTTTCACAACCAGAGTGTCCAGGGAAAACACGTATAACAAGAAAGAAACGTGTTTTTATTACAGTGAGCTCAGACTGTTTCTTTTTTCATACAAGTCTGAAATGTTTTTTTCTTTAAAAGCATTTGCATTTAATGTTTTATTTTGAAGGTTTTCGTGGGAAGTCCTGTGTCATAT
This sequence comes from Holacanthus passer, assembly GCA_025331565.1. Lineage (NCBI taxonomy): Eukaryota > Metazoa > Chordata > Actinopteri > Pomacanthidae > Holacanthus > Holacanthus passer. The sequence goes on along the minus strand of JAFREQ010000018.1, from coordinate 1,398,988 downwards.
TCTGGCTGGCTTTGCCACGGGGATGATGGGAATCCGGTCTTCCAAGTTAATCAGTCTGCTATTACCAGCGAGCAGCAGCTCACAGCATGGGGCAAAAAAAAAGAGAGGAGCGCCTGTGGGATCTATTTTGTTTCTACCTCCAGTTCCTCTTTTTTCATTTCTTCTGTCTTTCTCACTCTGCTCTGTGTGACTTTTAATCCAAGATCAGCTTTCATCCATTCTTTGCCTTTATCCTTGTTACACATACACACCGCACTTCCCCCTTATCTTTCCCTTATTTTAATCTTCTGTGACATACTCTCCCCTGTAACTAAGTCACAGGGGACCCCCCCGACTCGCATGTGGCGTAATGAAGATATAAGATGTGTGTGAGAGTGTTTTCTTACACTTCTATGCCTGTGAGGACCGAATGTCCCCACAAAGACAGAAAGGAATGAGGAACATTCTCCGAAGCAAGAAGAGGTTTGACGATACAGGTTGTTTCTGTGGAAGCGATTTAGATTGTGAGCGAATATTAGGAAGGAGATATTTTGTTATGTAGTGGTCAATCTTAAAGGAAGGAGCCAAAAGAAAATGCTTTAAATGTTTGTTCAGACAGAATGTGTGGCTAATTATAGAGGTGGTGTGATTGCAAAAAAAAAAAAGTCTATAGAAATATGTGAGTACCCGCAATGAGATGCAAATTGGCTATGGGCAAGGCAAACTATGACGATGTGTCAACTTCAATGAACTATATACGTTTAAACTCTGTCCCTTTATGGTTTTATGGATGTAATGTTGGAATTTGTGCGAGCAGGGTAGCAGGAACACAGGGACCCCAAAACAAAAAGGACCCGAAATGCACCGAGGGCAGAGCTACTGCAGTCAGGCAGGCAAGGGTCAAAGAACAAATAAGGCAGTTCAAACAGGCCAACAAATCCAAATAGGAGCAGCCAAGGATCAAAAGTCCACAAACAGGCAAGGTCCAAGAAAACTGAAAAAGAAAAACTGGGAGAACACAAGGAATAAACACTGGAGAGGACTGGACACTTGACGCAAGGTAAAGGATGACCTGGCGTAGACACACAGAATAAAACTAACAGGGATTACAAAGGCAGGAAAAACACAAAGGCAGGAATGAATAGGACCAAAACACACCTGATGACATCCATAAAGCAGGAGATAAAAGCCAGATCTAATGCAGGTGAACAAGTGGAGAAAAATAACTGAAAGAGAACCTAAAAATTGGCTTCATTCTCTGTCACCTTGACATCATTAAAACAGCTACTGGTGATTTTTTTTTTTTTTTTTATCTTGGCAGTTATGTGAATTATAGCAGGGGTTTTTTTTTTGCTATTAAAAAGAACATAGGTAAACTGAGGTTAGTATAAGTTCTCAGAATCAAAGAGCAGGAGCTCTGTTACTTCTTAAAATTTTCCACCAGTGTTCAGCAATCACACAGGGAGAAGTCGATAATATCAGAGGCGGAGATACCAATTTATTCACTGACAGTATCCTCAACAGACCAGAATGCAATTCAGCCACGTGTTAGGTTTTAAAAAAAGACCCTCAAACCTCACTTCTCATTCACACTATAGACTTTTATTTATTTTTTTTTGCCAAGCATTAGATGAGAAGATCGACACGACTCTCACGTCTGTCCATTAAATATGAAGCAGAGGAGGAGACGCTGGCAAAGCTTGGCATGAAGTCTAACATGTTACATATCGGTTCGTTTAATCCATACAAACGTAGAAGAGAAAAAAAAGTGTTTTTATGGGCAGTTTAACAAGATATAACTTGTTGAATAGTGAAATTTAGAGTTGGAGAAGAAAGCACATTGCACGAAATGTGAAGTATTGAAGTATTCCTTTAACATTGTTGGTCTCTTCACACACATGTAATAAAATAGATGATAACTGAAGTATAGAAGGCAGCTTAAAGCAAACTCGGTTCCACCAAAAAGTACAGTGATATTGAACCGTGGAATCGAGGCTGTGCTTCACCTTGCTGTGGGTTGAGGACTAAGTGTAGTTAATTGAAAGTCCTTACAACTACAGAAATACAACCCTGAGTGTGTGTGTGTGTGTGTGTGTGCGTGTCGCTGTGGGGAGGATGGCAGGAATATTGATTCCGCTGTCTTCATTAGCATGTACCTGTGGGGCTAATGTCTCTATGGGGTTCTGGCTAGACAAGCGAGCACTCTGCTTCTCTCCCTGTGGTGAAAGACCGGCTTGCCACTCCCCTCCTGCGCCGCCTGACACTTTGGACTGAGAGGGAGACCAAAATAGAAGCAGTAAAGACAGAACCAGAGACCAAAGAGGAACAGACTCAGTTCTGGCATCTGTGACAACCACGCCGAGGAAGAAATAAAGCCCAACCTGAAACGTCTGTAGCTATTCACACTTTTTTTATTTTATCGCTCCATGATTCATTGGGCTGCCGTTACTCACGACGTTAACATCAAATATTTCCTCTGCGAGTTTGATGCATTGTCCTCGTCTCAGCTTTTCCGCTGTACAGCAACTCTAATTACATCGACTTGTATTAGATTTACCAGGCTCTGTAAAAACATTTAATTTGATGGATCGAGCATCGATGAAACGCCCCAATTAAAAAAAAAGGAAACAATCGCATTAAATGAGAGGAATTAATCCCTCCATTAGCTTTTTTTTTTTTTTCCCTGAGACAACCCTTTGATTTAAGTCGCAGATCTGAAATGAGGTTCCAGGAATGTAAATCGGAGAAAAGAGTTTATTGTCACACACTTTGACATTATGACCCATAGAGACGTCTTTGATACACAAATCAATTAAAACAGTATTGATGTAAATATTGGAGCACATAAGAAGACAAATACTTGCTGTGTGTATTTGGACAGTATACCTGCGTTTTATTTATGATGCCTGTATCTCCATGTACTGATTCATCCATAGGGGCATGTAGTATTTTTATAGATCCCTGCTGAGCCTGTAATATCTGTCAGGGTTACACACTGTAGTATACAGATGGGCTGATGGCCTGCAGTTCACTCCTCTCTCTGTAGCTGTTGACAGATATGTTCTTTTTTTCCAGTTTTACCTACTAGTATACAAAAAGTTCCTTGTTTCCATTTTCATATTTTCAGCCGTGTTAGCAGCGCGGCTCTAGGGAAATATTCATCCACTTTGGTGAGATATTTTAACAACTATTGGAGGCGGCTTGCTGTGAAATTTAGTTGCCTCACAGGTTGCTGGTGTTGCTGCAGAACCTTAGTCTTGTTTATTGTGTTCATTTTAAGTGGTTTAATCCTCTAATGAGAATAAAAAAACTTTTCTTAATTTCCATGTCATGCAAACATTTGGCCAATCCCACGATTACGAAACACAACTATGTATCATTAAAAATATAACAAGACATCTTCACATAACACACATACAAAAATATAAAACATTAATTATGACACTATATATACTTCTATAAACTATTAAGTAACATATCTTAATGTACTAAATGTCACATATGTTGTGCACTAAGAAGCGGAAGAAATCCTGTCCTGATCATTTAAATATGTCATATGTGAACAGCCAACTCAGCGTTTGTATATCATCCACACAAAAATGTTATCTTTTTAAACAAAATATGGCATAGTTCCATGTAATAAAGACAATAAAAATATAATGTCCTCAGTTAGTGTCTGGTAAAGGTAACACTAAATGTTAGTTCATTAAATTCTGCTGCTGTACCAGGTGGAAATCAGCAGCTAAATAATGCTGCAATAAAAAGCAGGGTCCCGAGAAATGTGGCGATACAGTGGAACAAATATAACTAAGGAAGTGACTTTATAACCAAATATTACCTTTGTTTTCATTTCACAGCCCATTTCGCTAATGACAAAGCAGTAAAAGGTTTCAAAGCATTCTGCTCATGTCTGCAGACTCCTGCCAAAATACAGAGAGTGTTTTCTTGACTGATGGCAAATAATGACGGAGGCGAGGCTATAATTATAAGCGACTTGCATTTTGACATTTTGGATTGATAAACAGGAAATATTATTTCAGTGCAGTAATATCCCGAGTGATTAAAACATAGGGTACATGACATTTCAATTTTCTTTTTTCTAATCTAACCCAAAAAGGTCAGCTGAGGAGACTGTAAACTTAATTTGAGACTGACAGCTCTTTCAAAAATGAGGAGCGCACGCTGCCAGATCTGGATGACAGTAATTATGCCTTATGAAGTAAAAGTCACTTTTGCAGTCATCTAATTTGTCCTGAATTAATACCTGTAATCATTAATTTCTGTTTGCTGCAGCCACTCTTTGCAGCAGGCTCATTATTAAGGAGATGGGCCTGTGGAAAAAAATCACATGAAGCCAAGAAAAGTGAGAATGTAAACAGACATAGCTCTCTAATAGTGTGAGTGTCGAACTTATGTATACATTTTTGTGTTATTGTGCCATATGCAACCTTCATTATCATCTTTTATCATGTAACGTGGAACATTTTATCACCGTATGAAGAAAATACAATACATTTTAAATACAAGGCCACAGGTGTGCAACATTATTACTCAAACGGTTCCAGTAAAATAAAATTGCAAGAGCAAAATAAGAAAAATAACCAGCTGAGTACTTCTTGTGTAACTTTAAAAGCAAAGGAAGTAATAAACCTCATTTAAAGGATCTAAGTGACAAGCTGCAGTGACGGCTCACTTCCACTGGCCCAGAGCCTGGTGGAGCCCGGTGGAGCCTCAGGGTCACAAGCATCTGGCTTGCATCATAAAAGTCACCTGTACTCACGCGGAGGTTGTGCAGAAAGGCAGAAACGACGAGGACAGAAGGCAAACCATTTGGTCTCACCTCCGAGGCCTGTAAGGAAGCAACCATGCCATCTTGACTTCATCGTGCCAAAGGTGTTCTGTGCCCGAGCGAGGCCCCGGGTCGACGCTGGGTGCACGGCGTTGGTGTCACGATGGGGTCCATGGATATCCTCTGGTATTAGGTGCTGTGGACAGATCACAGCTCACAGGAACATTATAGGGAATTCCTTCTCTTGTGGAAACCGTCAATATGCATCAGTAACTGTATGCATTGAGGCAAACAGAGGGAGAGTTACATAAACCCTCCACCTTCCTCAAGCCCATCTGCTCTCCACTGAGGTAGCGGCAGGTCCCCAGTCGACGCCTGACCGGCCTCCTGGTGGTTCTGTGAACTACAGTGGGGTTGCGTAAGGCCTCGGGTGTCATGTTAGCTTGTGTGACAGCTCGCCTTGAAACAAACAGCAGCGCCTCCAGCTGTCTGCCACGGTTGCCGCTGCAGTCCGGGGGTTGAGCCAGGTTGCGTATCGCCACTCTGAGCGGTCAGAAACCTGCTTAAAGGTCGTGCTCCAAAGTAAATACACGACGCAGAGACGTTTGGCTCGGTCTGGCTTCGGCTTGGTCTGACTTCTCGAACTGAAGTCCAATGTTATTTGACATTCAGTAATAGCTGGATACTGTGGACTGAGAAATTGTTTTCATGCAATCATGGGTCTCAGATGGACTTTGTGTTCAGGGTCTCTTTAAAGGAATAGTTTGATATTTTGTACAATACACTTATATAGTTCTTGCAAAGAGGTAGATGAGAATAACACTTTGATCTCTGTAGCTTAACATGAAGACTGGAAACAAGGGGAACAGCTTGGCTGGCTCTGTCCAAAGATAAAAAAAAAGATCTGCCTACCTGCACATCTAAAGCTTGCTAATTAACACATTATATATCTTGTTTGTTTCATCTGTTGAAAAATGACAAGTTGTGATGTTGCGGGGGATTAAACGTTGGCACTCATTCTTGGCTGGGTGCAGTTACTTTCTGGAGCAAGACTTCAGGTAGTCAATCATGTGTTTGACAAAGATAAGATAAGATATACCTTTATTCATCCCACAGTGGGGAAATTTAGATAAAGTGTTGAACCTCTCTCCATCCTTGCTTGTGAATGACTGAGTCTTTCCAGGATGAACCTTTCATACCCAATCATGATACTATCACCTGTTACCAATGAACCTGTTTACCTGTGGAATGATCCAAACAGGTGTTTTTGGATCAGTCCACAACTTTCACAGTCTTTTGTTGCTCCTGTCCCAACTTGTTTGAAACGTGTCGCTGCCATCAAATTCAGAATAAGCACATATTTACAAAAATCAATGAAGTTGATGGGTTAAAAATTAAATGTATTGTCTTTGTGTTGTTTTTAATTGAGTAAATGTCGAAAAGGAGGAACATTTTGAAACAGGGTTGTAGATATACTATATTAATATGTGTAAGTGTGTGTGTGTGTGTGTGCGTGTGTGTGGCAAAATCAATCACACATGTGTACAAAATACTATGGAGAAAGAAAGTCCACATGTGAGCGATTAGGTTTATAATTTGTAACTGGACATTAAACGTAAATGAAGAGAGAAAACTCAGAAAACTAGCCCGAGAACACGGAAAATAAAAAAAACAATAAAATGATATTTCTGGGTTTTTTTTTCTTTTTTTTTCACGAACTGCACAATTTTAAGACTTAACCTAAAGGGAAAGAGATGCAGGATGTTTGAGTGTGGAAGATAAACCCGGTGACCGCCTGTAATAACAGGTGGCCGGCTGTTCGACACGAGTAATGAAATCATTTTACCAGCCATACCTGGTAAATGAGAACACGGAGACAGTGATCAGAGGATGAGGATTCAGACCACAGAGCAATAAACAGGTCATTATTGGAATGATGTGGGAGCAGACAGACTGAGCCCAATGTTAATAAAACATCCAGCATATTTCATGATAACTAGAAAATTTCAAGTTTATAAATGTTTTGTCTGCTCATTGAAAATGTGTTTACAGGACAAGACATGAAGATGAACATTAAAAACCCTTATTTAACCTGCTTCCCCGTTGCAACACTTCACGGCAGTGTTCATAATTACTTCAAGTGTTCATTATCCTGAGTTATGCTCAAAACATTGTATAATTTCAGCTGTAGTCGTGTAACTCGAGCTAAATTCTGTACTGTATACGCCTCAGAGGAGCAATTAAGCGAGAACAAAGCCAATTTATCGTGCGCGTGAAATTCACACAACCCGGTCCTTTGCACAGTCTTGCACAAATGCACTTTTTGGGAATTACTGAGAGATAACAACCATGAAAAGTGACAAGTGGCTCCGAGGTGGGCGTTGAATAGTTGGAGGCTGCGTCGGTTGGTGAACGCGTGCCAAGCGCACAAAGGCAGCAGCTGACTGCAAAGTGCTGGAGGCATGAAAAACAAGCAATGAAAAAAATGGGATTGTCGTCAAGCACGTGTAATTTACTGGAAGACGCCAGGTTTTGAAAAAAACTTTGGTTCAGACTGTAAACGTTTTCTCAGGCTGTCACTGCATCTCACCAGACTCACTGCAAGACAGATGCATTAATATATGTATGTCTAGCAGTTTAAATGAATTATTCCTTTAATCTACTCCTGCAAATGTAAGCAAGCCTCAGTATAACACGACAGCTGTGCTAATGTTAGGACTTCCCTCTGGAGACACCCATAACAGATATGTAGTCCTTGCACTCCATGCACTCATTGACACACTGGTACTGGAGAGAAAGCGTGTATCTCCCGAAACCAGGCTGTGTTTTGAAGGATATCCATGCGTTTTCTGCACCGGCAGCAATAATGTTGCTGAAGTCCTTATAGGGCACTAGTGGCCTTGAGGTGACATAATCCTTAAGACTGTGACTGACAACATAATATGCTTTTCCCACAGCCTCTATGTCTCTTAAAGTATCACATCATTCCTTCATTTTCCGCCAACTTTCTGCTTATTTTCTCTCTCGTGCACCAACTACGAGGGTTTCTTCTGTTATTCTAAGCCTTATTATTTAATGCATACTAACTGTATACAGAAGGCACCGTATGTTAATTATCATACTGGTTTTGCAGTTTGTATACAAAAAACATTCTTTACGGTTTAGTACTGACAGAGAAGAACTGGTAGATGTCAGTCAGGCTGCAACCGTCAGTTAAATGTCAGAGAGAGAACTGATGCTTGTCAAATATTTAATGCGTCTTTTTGTGTTCTGAGACATTTTTGTAGCTGTCTCACTATCAGCTGCAATTAATTTACATTTTTTACAGCTCTGAGTGGCTTATTTGTCTCCTTGGTGCATTGTATCGTGGAACAACAGCGCACTGAAGGCATTTTTTTTTAAAAGCAGCTCATGTATGAAATTGTGGGCTTTAGAAATAGTCTTGACTTCAAATGCACAGTTGATGAGCATGAGCTACAGAGGGCTTCAATATCAACCAATGACTTCGGGGCGATTCACTGATTTCGCTGATTTCACTGATTTCTTCAGTGTTGCACTAATAACTGGTAAAATCATGTGTTTAAAGTTGCACCAATAGCATTTTTTCCATTAATAATGGATCAAATAATCATGTGTATGGGAAAGGGGTGGCTCCTATGACCAGCCTACAGAGAATTATCTCACAGTTCCCCTCAGCTCTACAGAGGTTTTTTAGCCTCCTTCAGCTCGTTGTTTTGTTTTTCTGGCCTACAACTTTATTCTGTCATTAACCTCATTTCCAGCTGCAACAGGCAGCTGTTTTTAGCAAACTGCTCTAAAGATTCCTGGTACTTTCCCCAACTAGCTGGTGAACATATTGGTGCAATTAGGAGCTATGTATAAAGTTAGTGGAGATCAAAACAGTGATAAAAGGAGAATGAATGTTACTTAAATGCATCCATTGACCAGAAACATGAATCCAAAATGAGTGAATTTAATTTAATGGTTAATAGCCCCCCATTACTACATAATGGAGTGATGGAGTGTTTATCGTCCTCCTGAATCCACATTCTTCCTATTTGTTTACAATCCGTCTATAATTTGGTTGTCCCGATTGTCTGCAATGTAATTTTATGCAAGAGGCAAAGCTCAAGCACAGCATTCAGACAGATGGGAGAAGAGAAACAAACACACGCAGAGGGAGAGAGAGACAAAGACAACATGCACATAAGGCAGAAAGACACGAGAGGAGAGGCTGAATCTCCTGGAAGACAAAGATCCAGATCCAAAATATAGGCTCTAAACTAGGTTTGAAGCAGTTTAGATACAGTCTCATCATTACATAGTTGACTGCTGCTCAGTATGTGTCTGGGTCACAGTTTAAAAAAAAAAATAGATTGCATGTTTTGTGTTTATGTTAAAAAAGGATTCACTCTCATTATCTGATTTTTTAAATCCCCAAATATCGTTTTCAGTATCAGTCCTAACAACTCCAGAGTCGGCCAGGCTACAGCTTTTAATCTGCATTTACTCAACCATGCCGCTGTTTTTCACACTGCCAGTGGATTGTGGGTGGGATGTAACAAAATGTTGTGAAATTAAATGTTAGGGAAATGTTCACCTCAATGAATCGAGACAACAAATTAAAACTGACTGCCGAATCTCTCGAGTTCATTTGTCACAGATGAATGACACAGGGAGTGCACGCGGGGCTCTTATTACCAGCCAATTTAATACATAACTGCGAGTGCAAACGCCATGAAACGTCACAAAAGGCTACACTAATTATCCCCAGTTTGCGTGAACCCTGCCAGTTGTGGCCTCAACATCCTTTTGAAAGTTACATGAATGCACAGCTCAAATTAATGAGAATATCTATTGATTATATTCAAGCTATGTCAGAAGTGCTCAAACTTATTCACTGACCCGCTTCAGCAGAAATAACCTGTTTTTCTTCCCTTGCTTCTCAAAGCAGTGCTTTTTCCATCCTGTGTTTTTTTTTTATTCCAGTCACCTAATGAGGGACTGATTGACATCTGCAATGCCAGATGAATGTAATTAACAGCAATTAACCACCTGGTAAGACAGATAACCAGCAGCACCGTGGGTCCTGAGGACAGGGTTGAGAACCACTGCACTAAAGAATCAAATCACTGTGTTAATTAACACAATGCACACTAAATGTCTTTTTTTTTAATTAGCAAAGGAAAGAAGAAAAGGGCAAAGTGGTTTGTAGCAATGGTGAAATGAGCAAAAGTCCGATTGTGAAAGTCACAAAATGACCACACACTAAAGCAGATAGTAGGGAAATTACATGTGTTCTGCTGTGTAGGTTTTTGAGCCAAAAGCAGGACTCATGCTTGAGCCACATTGATGAACTGACCTGGCAAAGACTGGAGCCAGGTTGTATATTCTGCCGGATCTTCATGAGTGGATGGATCGCAGATGTGCAGGTGGATTGGTGAACAACTACAAACACAAGGGATTGGTTACACTATGAGGAAGAGGCAGAGCCAGGATCATGACAAAATGGCTTATGGGACTGGTTTTGACATTTTGGGAAAATAATTTATTCACCAACATTGCAAAACCACATTGTGTCATTTTCACACTTTGGTTCTTGTACGAGTTAAACAATTGAGATGCAGTGTGGTATTCAGCGAGCTTTAGAGATGCTGGTGGGCAGATTTTTTGAGCTTCAGACGGAGCCATGCAAGTTATTTTCTCCCGCTTCCGCTTTATACTAATAAGATAACATCTCCTGGCTTTTAGACTCATATTTAATGGACAGACATTAGAGTGGTATCGATCTTTTCCTCTCACTCTCAGCAAGGGCGCGAATAAGTTTCCTAAAATATTGAAATTTCAGGCTTTCAGAATTTCAAGGTGAGTAGTGTAAAGCACCCTCATCCACACAGATCCTGCAGTAGAAAGTTAAGCATATTAACTTGGTGCTCCAGGATGTGCCATAAAGGTGACCAATAAAATGTTCAAATCAATCCCACGCTGCACTGGGAGCCAGCAAATCGAGGCTAACATGGGAATAATATGATGTTCCTTCTTAGTTGGCTGTCAGGAGTTATATACAGTACATACACTGGCTCAAACAGGTGCACTGGGAGTTTGGATCAATACTCAAACCCCCACCATGTGTTCAACGACTGCTGCACACTGCACGCTCCTGTTCTGTATTTATGCACTGAGTCTCGTGGGTCCTTCCATACATATATACGTTCAGTGTACTGTATGTGTCCGGGCTTTAGGTGTAATCCAAGAATTCCCGATCACAGGACCGCAAAGTAGGCCAACTGCCTCTCTGATTACCCTCTTCATTCATTTAATCTGGGTTAACAAATACCACCATTGATCTTTATACCACCGGGAGAGGAATGAGCGCCCGAATACACCCGGGGGAAATTGATCAGCCATATACGGAATGGCAAGCTGATAAAGCGCCGAGCTTCACAAATGGCTCTGTCTCAGATCCTTTAGCTGTAAGGGTGTTACACAATGTAATGTCCTAATTATAGCTGCTGGCAACATGCACCATATGCAATGCACATTTCTTTTGATTTTTAATGTGTAATCTCATTCTTAGCGTGCACCGTTTCTAGACATCACTGTTCACCCATACACTGACAGTCGCGCACAAAAAGTTCCTTTTGATGTTTTATGCTTTTGTTGATTGTCTGAAATTCCCTCTTCACCTCTTCACACAATACATTTTTCAGCCGGTGCTGCTGCCTAAGTTAATTTCTTTTCCTCTGAATTGTGAGCTGCTACCGTCAAAGCCCCAGATAGGAAATACCCAGACAGACAGACGAGACCGCAGTGTAATCCGCACAACACTGAGCCCCTAAATCACTGCCTTTTAAGATGAAAGCCTGCAGGATGTAGACTTAGGGCTGTAAACAAATCCATCCCCGTCCTGCCTACTGGCCTTACAAATACCAGTTTAAAGTTAAATGGGGTTGCAGCTCCCTCCAGTGTAAAGTGATGGACAGCAGTGAAATGATTACCTATTAAAACCTGCCCGGAGCCACAGAACATCAACAGAGAGGCCCTAAAACAAGTCAGCTGGATAAATATTCCACCGGAATAATATTTCATGATCTGTCTCTTTGTGCTTTTTCTGCTACATTCAGGTCAGAGTTATGGCTCTAACACAGATTACTAGAGCAATATTTTTTTTTTTTGTTTTGGAAGTCTATTCTGATTTCAGCTTTTCATATTTCCCCTGCTGGATCATATCTTCCTGTCCGATTGATTTGACCCGTCGTCTCACATCAGAGGGTTTGGGATTTTGGTAAGTGCCTCTGATTGGAAAACAAGTAGGCCCTGAGGCGACGGGGGGCCGACCGGAGACCGAGAAACTGTGCTCGATTCAATTTGCCACATTGATTGCATTCATTGCTGCCAAGGTGAGTCCGTCACCCCATTTAATAAAGTGACCGTGTCAGGGGCCTTGTGTTTACCTGTCGGCACAGGCCGGGACACTTGGGTGTTATTACAATTCACAGCAGAAAGATATTATATTCATGTGTTGGTGGATAGTTTTTTTCTATAAATGCATTATGTGACTCTTTCGATGCATCTTTCTTTATATGCCACACCTTAACAAGGACTATAATATAAAATGTTGTGTATATGTTTTACTGAGAGGGGATTAGATATTTTGTCAGGCCATGGCCTAAATATAATACACCTCTCAGTATGACGCAATACAATTCAACATCACCACAAACTACAGCCTCCAAAATGACTATAAAGTCGAATCACACCTCTGAACATAAAACAGAACAAAACAACTTTTATGAAGGTAGGTTTCATTGCAGGGCTGCTGCATTAGACTGCTTTAGTTTTGAACTGAGGGCACAGTATGTGCACTTTTCATGACGCTCACTAAACAAATCCATTATCATTAAGAATGAGATGTGCAGAGAAGCAGATGAGTTATTACGTTTTTAACACTCACACTACAAATAATGGACTGTAACATGATTAATGAGAGACAGAGACCAGATCAGACAAGAAAACATATTAAAAACGTCATTTATTGACTTAAAACTGAAATGTTATAGTTATGTATATATAAATTTGATGTTACATACATGAGTCCTGTGCTATGTTATGAAAAGCAGTGTTATGTCCATTGGACATTTTCTGCTGCATTTTATTAATGCAGAAGAGTGTTTGCTCCTTTTTTAAGCTCTGTATTCATCTTGGTAAGAAGTTAGATATTACATATATTGATTAAAATTGTGGGGGAAATGACTAATTTAATTGGGAATGAGATTTTTTTAACTCCCCCCAATTACAATGTTCTATATTGTGGATGTAGGATGTCACCACCTGGTTTGGTTATATAGGTATTAACTTACTGTGAGGCACTTTGTGATCTCTGCTCTAGACAGGTGCTATAAATATATTCTAGTTACTCTGTTTATCATTTAGATGCGTGGCTTGCAAAGCATCTTACATGATAGATCAGCTGGCCTTTAAAGGTTGCTTCCACAACCATGCCATAACTTCAACGAGGACCTAATGAAGCTTCCACAGTCGCTTAACGCTTCATGAGATCAAGACGGATTTAGTTGTGGATGTTTCGCCCGCTGGCTTAAAGAATGCCGATCCTTGAGAACGTGATGACATTTGTCATGTTGAAGTGACATTTTTAAAGGTGGCAATGAACTGATATGGGAAGCCATGTTGCCCAAAGTAACCTTTTCTTTCCAAGTTCTTTCTATACTGACATTTTCGATCTCGGAATGATGGGGTGGGGGGTGGGCAGGTCTGAATTTGGAACTTTCACACCAGCATCTGAAGCTACTTGGAAGCTGGGGGAGGGACTTTTCCTGTTTCTCTGAGATTGATTGGATCCCCTAGAGTATTCTTATTTTAATACAGTGGGAATGGAGACCCTTGGTAGGAAACTATTGGATGGTCTACTATAAATGTCCTCAGCGACTAACAGTCAATATCCTACAATATAGCACTACTGCAAGTCAAGAAACAAATCGCTTAGAACAAGGAATGTGCCAATTACAGGTTGCAAAAAGTATTACACAACTTAACAACTAATAATTGCAAAACCAATGTTTTAATTATATTAACACTCAAATGAATATGAGTCATGAAATACTTTAAAAAGGTTGATTACGTGCAACAGTTCAAGGCAAAAAAAAAGCATAAAACAAAGATCTAAACTAATCATATGCAGGCAAATTAATAATAAATTAAAAGGGTTTAATGTCATTAAGGATTACAGCAAATCAATAATGCTGTAGAAAATGGGAGAGAAATATACATGTTTTTGCATTTCAGGATTCCCTGAATTAAAAACAAAAGAAATCAACACAAGTTTGTAGAGTATGCAGCACTCTAAATCTTATCCACGATTAATACCTCTCATTGTTAGTGTTTAGGAAGATTCTTGTTCATCTGTTTTCCATGGGGTTTTTTTCCCCTGTGGTTCAAGTCCTGGGTAGGTTATGGAAACATTTGGCATGTAGTCTTGGATTGGGTTTTGTCTTCCAGATTGCATTCCGCAGAGTCTTTGCAGCAAAGTAAACATATGCACCAACAACAAATAAGACAAGAAAATGAAAGAGGCACGTAGGGCATTTCTCAAACAACAAATTTGTTCTTGGTGGTTGAACCGCTTTTGGTGGCTGTGTCTGCGTGAGATTGGTAGCCAATAGTCATCTTCATGGGTAGCCCCAGGCGCTCCTTGTAAACTCTCCTGTAGACAGGAAAAAGTCGTCATAAGAGGACGGAGAGAATGTCATCAGCTGCGTTTATGAATGTAAATACTTTAGTGAAAACCCGCCTCACCCTATGTGTGTCACAGCTTCCCGGTTCTCATAGTCCGATGTCCAGACGGCTATTTTATCTCCTTTTGTGCGGATGTTGACCACGGCTCCGCAGACGTCATCGCTGTAGTCGTCAAAGGCCTCTCCGACTAAGCACAGGAGCTGGTGAAGGGATGGAGAGGAATAAAAGCAAATACAAATGAAAAAACTGAAAAACACATTAATTTCAGCAATAATACCAGAATATTTGCCCTTAGAAATCTCCATATAAATATATTAAGGACCAATAACTGAAACTCATATTATCCCCATTGGTATGGCATTCCCTACAGAACTTTTCAGCATTCTGATGATAACCAAAACATCATGTCAACACATAATGAAAACTATTAAAACAAACTAATCACCACAAGACCAATAATGAAAAAAACATGCACAAGACTCAACAAAGTACAAGGATTTGGATGATCAGTCTTTGAGTTCAGCATCACTGTCCTACATTCAGGATTGTGTTCTACGCATCATGGTACATGGATATCTGCCAGAACCTGGACATTTCAGTCACAGATCTGCTCATAGTATTTGTCATGTGAAGAATGTCAGAAACACAAACTCATTCTAGATGAAGAACTGGGCAAAAATGTTGCCAGTAGGCTGTAAAGAAAATTACATTTTTCACATTTTTTTCCATATCTAGTACAAGCAAATCTGTGACTGAAATGTCCAACTTCAGGCAGATATCCATGTAGGTCCTGGATCAGAGCCAAGCATAACCCTCCATGACAACTGGAAGTCCCGCACATTGGCTGCTAACCACTACTAGTGGCAAGAAGTGCCCTCCTAGTGCTTAGTTGAAAGCAGAGATCGAATTTCACTCTACATTATACTGTGCATGATTGTGCATGTGACAATTAAACTTGATATGAAACTGTCCACAATCCTTTAGAAAACATTTAGTTTCCAGCTTCACATATGGTGAACCAACTAGTGAGAATGTCATTGAAAAGTGTGATCTCATTCAGCCAAGACAGACCAGTGGTTACAGTAAGGACAGTACAGTCAGTGATGTCTGCTGACTGACAAGCCACAGCTTCCTAGATACCCGGATCACACACTATCACAATGACCTTTAGAGCAGCAAGAGTGAAGCAACTGACAACTCTGTGCAGACTGCCGACTTAGCAGCAAGCAAGCCAATAGCCAATAGCCTCTCATTAGATGGAGTGACCCCTCAGCATTAGCTCAGCATACACTCAGGGCAAGAAATACAGTTTTTAGCTATCATAGAAGGTGTCACTGTGAAAAAAAGATGACGCCAGCGCTAAAACAATCTGATCTGTGGATCACTTCAGTTTTAAAAGGTATGAGAGGATGTAATCACTCATCTCAGCAGTGTGACAAATGTAATGATAAGAGCGGTAGAACTAATTATGGCTGCCAGCAGGTAATAAATGTACTACTTTGGGAAGAGGCTGGAGAAATGATTAATAGTATCACTCATTTTGGGTAACAACACTGGACAGGACACATAGCACAGCAGCCAAACCTACAGTTTCCAGCCAGTAGCGGTCCAGGTCTAATCTCCTCTGCTGCTTGTTGAGTGTGATCAGCCAGCGCCCGCCACGTTTGTTCCTCTCGTCCTCCCACATGGGTTCAATGCCATCCTGCAGCAATGCTTCAAATTGTCAATACACTTGCCAAACCACAACACCAAACTTCAAAACAGCCTTTAAACTTTCTAACTTTCGATAATCACAGCAGAAGTTCTTAAAACCTGATTAAAAGTTTGCAGGTGGAATAGTAAAAAAGGCAGCAAGAACTCAATATGTGTCCAGTGATGGTTAAATATTTGGTTAACATCTTTATCTCAAGTCGTATTTCTACCCTAAACATCCTGACTCACATAGCAGTGTTTTGTAATAACAAACAGATTTCAAATGTAAAGTTTGTAAAATCTGAATTGTACAGGTGATGACAAACTAACTGATCTGCTATGAATACAAGTTAGTTTCGCCACAGGTGACCCTGCTAATGATTGAAATAAAAGAACACTGATCAAAAGCTGCAGAAATATTTGAATACTGTTTTTGCATTTATTATCATCAATTATCTCAAAGACGGGATTGTTAGTGGCTGCTATATTCTATCATCACATCTGGTTAAATGAGCTCTTTTGCAGATGAGCTCTGAGTTGGCAGAGACAGACTGAGTCAGAGAAAAATCCTGCCCACGTCTGTCTTTGTTTGTCTACCTTCCAGTAACAATGCTGTTCTTTCAAATAAAGTCCTAATTCAATCAGGTATTATACTGTTTGTAGCTTCATTCTGTTTTTGTTGGCGTAAAAAATCTCGCAATTTGGCTTAATTGGTGAGCGGGTGATAAAACGTTTTTATTTCATTTTTTAAATTTAATGGCAATCATTCTCACTGATATTGGTTCAAAAAGAAAATTTGAGACCATCATTGTTCAAATAACCACCAATAGATGGCTTTTTTTCCTGTACTTCAAGTGTGAATGATATCAGCTGATATGTGTGAGGGCTAAGGTAAAATATGTCTCATGACGCAAATGTGAAAGATGTTCTATAGACTTTTACCTGATTCTTTTAGTTCAGAGAGAACATTGGCATGAAAAGATATATTAAAAATGGTTTTAACTATACTCTTATCTGAATTTTGAACTCATTCTCTCTGCACATTTACATAAATGTTAAATAAATCAACGTACCTTAAAAAGGGAGTAATCACAGCCTGACATGAGGTTGCTTGACAACTGGATATGGTTATAGAGACTGAAATGAAGAGAGCACAATACATGTTGATTCAAAGAACAGTAAGAAATTTTACTGCTTCAGTCACTCCATGGAAGTACAGGAAAACAAAAAGAGTCCAAGAGATTTATTGCTCCTTACGCCCAGAAATCTTCAACCGTGTCAAATTTAGAGATGAGTCGCAGGTTGGCCTGCCATGTTTTGCTCTTGTCATTCTTGAAGAACCACAGAGACCATCTGTTGGGCGGAAAACAGAAAAAGGAATTTACATAAATGAAGCAAGCCCCTAATTAAACACAGGGTAAACAAAAGCAACCAAAAGCCATTGAGCAAATGAG
This sequence comes from Holacanthus passer, assembly GCA_025331565.1. Classification (NCBI taxonomy): domain Eukaryota; kingdom Metazoa; phylum Chordata; class Actinopteri; family Pomacanthidae; genus Holacanthus; species Holacanthus passer. The sequence continues at coordinate 1,381,321 of JAFREQ010000018.1, read as the reverse complement.
CGACGTATGGATGCACCTGGATGCTGCCAACACAAACTGTTCCGTAAATCAAGCCCTCGCTCTCTTAGTCCAATTAATTGTGACGCTGTGTCACACTTGTTCCGCGCTGAATCCTCTTATGGCACCACAGCTGCCTTAAGCTCTTAGAGTTGCGGAATAATAAAGAAAACTGTGGGTGTTGACACTGTTATAAAGCCATTAAAGCAGCTAGTCTGTCAGTGGGTTTGGACGTCCAAATAAATGCCAAAAAGGGACAGAATAAATCAACTGCATTGTACATGAATAGCGTAATATCTGGTAAGCAAAAAGGACAATACAGTAGTCGGTATTTGTGTATTCCTTGTCTAGTAAAATATCTGAATATTTTATTATAGGACATAATCTGAGGCAACATATATTTTCAATCCCATTCATGGACCTCTATGGCATGCATGCTGGAATAGGCTTTTGCACCCATGACCATGTAAGGAAATAGGCGGGTCAAGAAAATTATTTAATGCTAATAGGCTTAAGTTGAAAAGTAATGAAGGCCTTTCAGTCATTTTGCACCACTGTCATGATCAATTTGTGGGAATATTTTACCATTAGATATCAAACCTCCCAACTGAGCTGTGAAACATCACTTAAGTGTTTAGGGTCCAACTTTTCCTCTACAGGCTGGGCTTTCTTTGCAAGTTGGCTTTTCTACTTGACCCTTTTGGACACAAATATCCTTGCGGAATTTAAATGTTTATAAAATATTCAATCATTGCTTATTTGTATTCAGCACAGAAGGGAGTTGGAGCCTATCTGAGTATGGACTGAGAGGAAAACATTGAAAGACTCTGGACAGGTCAACAGACCACAGACAATCACAGTCATACTGTGGGGAAATAAAGTCTCCAATTCTGCAGACTGCATTTGTTTGGACTGTGAGACAAAATCCACTTTAACACATGAAGAATGTGAAAACACACAGACAGGAACAGGGCCACAAGTAACGCTACTAACCACTCACTCATTAACAGACAAAGTATTAGAAATATAAACAATATACATATTATATTCTTATATGGAATTAAATTAGTTACTAGAACAAGCCCAAAATTAAAGAAATTATTAATGTGTAATCAGTAATTCATATATTTATACATACTTGTACTTTTTTTCCTAAGAGTCAAGTATGTTTGTGAGTGAACCAAGTATGGTTCAAATTTAGAGAAAAACATTTTGTACTTTCTGGTTTTTTGTCACGGACTGGGCACAGACAATTTTGTAAAATGCTCAGCTTCCTTCATTTTTGGTGAATGGGCAGTTCACATGTCACTTTCACTTCCGCATGAGCCATCCATTCAGCTGTGTGGAGGAAGGGTCATTCAGTTCTTAAACACACAAGTCACCAATCTTTTCTTTGAAGTTGATGATGCATATGTTTTTCCAGCTTCACATTTATACAGCCCCACACACTCACATCTGGGAGCACCCCAGTACAGCCAGTGGGTGATCATAAACTGGTGCATCTGAGTATATGTGTAGTAGTATTGAAGCTAAAATTAACAATTATTTTCATTACTAATTAAACTGTTCATTATTTCTTTGATTAAGGCATTAATTGTTTAGTCTATGACAAGTTCAGATATACAGAGAAAAATGCCCATGACATGTAAAATCAGATAAAACTGAGAAAAGCAGCAAATGCTCACATCAAAGAAGCTGGAGCCAGCAAATATCTGGATTTTCTACCTAATTTAAGTGCTAAAACATTAAAAATGAATCGATTATCAGTACTGTTAGTGATGAATGACCCTTCCTCCACACAACTGAATGGACGGCTCATGGAAGGAAGTGAAAGTGACACGTGAACTGCCCATTCACCAAAAATGAAGGAAGCTGAGCATTTTACAAAATTGTGTAAGTTCATGGTCACACATTGTGTAAGTTCAATAATGTTGGCCTAAAAACACAAGCCAGTGTAAGCTGGATATGGAAAGGCAAGGATTTTCTCACCCTCAAACTATCCAGTGGGTTTACAACAAATTTGAAATGTTTAATTCATCTGCTTGCTCACAATAGTAGCATACAGTACTGTAAGGTCTGCAGAGCTTAAATTAATTGATTCTTTGATTTCACAGAGAGTTTCTTGAATGCTTGCTGTCTCAAATCCATTTTACACTGCAGACCCTGACCTGTTCTGGAGGGGGTGTTTGATGTAGGCATCTGGGCTCACAATCTCCTGTCCAGTCTCCTCAGCTCCATCATCATCAGCCTGGGGTGGACTCTGGTTGGTTTCCTAAAAAGCAGTGAGACAGAGGTGAGTAATACATATGAGGGGAGTGGGCAGCAAGTTTTGTGTTCCCAGTGTTAAAGATTATACTTTCCAGTGTTGGTCTAACTGGACACATGTAACAGATGAAGTCAAATCTCTTCTGTAATAACTTTCCAATTGTTGATTACGTAAGTGAACCCTTCAGCCACGACTAACAGATGGTGGTACAATTGAAAACAAGGCAAATTTTAGAAAGATCCCTATTGTTTCTCATCTCAATTGATATATTTCGATGAACATCTGGTACACATTTCATGAAGTTACAGCTTGGCTAGCTAACTCTATTGCTAACATTACCTAATACTGGTGGTCAGTAAGTTTCTTTTTCCTCTAAAGAACATCATGTAATTTCCATCCATACGGCCAGTTTAATAATTCCTCGCTTGGCAAAACCCTTCATCCCGACAAAAATAGACCCAGTCTTGAATTCGGCATGGATATTATGCAACAAATAGTTTTCTAACAGGCGAAATAACAACTTTAAATCTCACACTCTGGCTGTCTTACCATCATCTAGCTTCAGCTAAATTAACCTCAGTCATTAAACTAACAAGCTAACGTTACATCGTAGAGGTCAATAAGATCACAAATCTGACTCCAGATTTTAGCTACAAAACTTCTGTTTGTGTTTCAGTGGACTATTTTACATGCCGAATTTATTAGTAGTTTGTAGTAAACATGCCTGTTTAAAATAGCTGTACTATGGTATGTACTTTTGCGACTAACTAAGAAATGTCAAAGTGAGTAATTATGTAGTGGAACTTGGTGCGGGTCTCCGTAAAGGTGAACGGCACGTCGGTTAGCTGTAACGTCAGCCTTAAAGTTGGGAGATCTCCTCTTTTACGCTTCGGTCGTGGCACAGAACACAAACTTGTTCGTCAAAACAGCCCGTGCGAGTGCAACAACGGCCAATTTCCTTATAAGGGCTAATGTTTGAAATAGTTCGCAAACTTTAAACATGATCTCGCCATGTAATTAAAGCAAAAGGCCCCCCTAAAATGTTGTGATATGTTCTGAGAAGAAAGTGCTCACCGGTTCGGCGGTCGCCATCTTACAAATCTCTGTTAGGAAACTTTCTGCTGATTGGACCGAGGTTGCGCCACGTGATGGCGCAATCTCGGACATGCGCAGTGCGGCGCCGCTGGCCGGCTGCTCCTCCGCGGCTCCACCCCTCCTGCAGACGAAGGCATGGCGAGCACCGAGGCGAGAAGGGAGTGTGAGACGGAGGGCTGTAGCAAGGACGCCAAACTTCAGTGTCCCACTTGTATCAAGCTTGGCATTCAAGGCTCTTATTTCTGTTCACAGGTACGGCTGCTTTTCTCGGCTCGTCCCGTTCAAACGTCGGCTGTAGCCTCGCATCAAGGCCCCGTGTGTTATCACGAGGCTGCTAACTGTCATGCTAGGTAGACATGTGTAGCTGCCTGGCAAACCTCTAATAATGACTTTGCTTAACGTTAACAAATGTCTTCTGGCTGTGTAATGTTATACAGACTGCTGAGGATGAATAATGCAGTCAGTGGTTGTAAGTGATGCTATCTCTGTAACAGTAGGCCAGGGGAAAACATTTAGCTAGCTAACTGTTAGCTGAGTGAGTGAGTGAGTGATATAATGTGTCTGGTCAAAATGAAAAGCCTGTAGTGTGATGTTATTTTTTGCTGACAGCGTGAAACTGTGTAGGAAATAGTGTACATTGTGTGAGAAGCAGGTATTCAAGTAATGCAACAGACTGTGAGTTGTTAAAGTGCTGCAGAGTTAATGTTGCGTGACACGATGTTTTATCCCCCCGGTACTTTCTTCCCTACCAAACCCCAGTCACAAATCTGTCAGTTTAAGGATGACTTTCTTCTCGATCATACCTCATACTTGGCTGACTTTTATTTATGCCCTCAAGGGAATAATAGAAGATATTTTCCACGTTGTATACAGAAGTTCAGCTGAGCAGGACTATGACAAGTTTTAGTTCTGACAGACTCATTTCAGCTTCAGTTGTCTTTCACTTAAATTCATAGAGGGCTTGAAACAAGTATGGTGAGTGACATGTAAGAGCTGAACTCAGAGTTTGTGGATGCTGATTTGTGGTAAATATATCTTGCAGCAGACACTACAGTGTAAAAGCTCTCTGCCCATAAAGCATTAAATATTAAACTGCAGCAGTTGCTCTGCTTTGACTAGATCTAATGTAATGTGCTTTGAATCCAAAGCTTTATAAATAGTTTGGTTAGGTGGGGTGACAGCTTAAATGATCTTGTGGTGCCATGGTATTTGACCCTAGAGGTCTTTGCTGTGATTGCAGCTTTGGCAGTACAACATGACCCTGTGCTCTATACTCTCTCTCTTCTCTCTGCTGTTAACTGTCCGATTGAAGCACAGATACCACTGGAATTAGCAACAAATGGTTGTTATTGTGTCAAAGATACATAGAGAGATATGTTTGGTTCTCTACCTCTAGGGTGCAAGATCTGTCACATTGTGCAACTAAGTAGCATTGATTTTTTTTTAGTTGGGTTTGAATTGGTCAGTGATCATTCTGTGACTGTCAGACATTAGCAAAGTCTACCTTTGAGCACAGTTTGCACCAGAGCAATCATGTCCTCATTTAGAGTTTCTGTCTGTTTTTGTTTCCAGGAATGTTTCAAAGGGAGCTGGGTGACTCACAAGTTGCTGCACAAAAAAGCAAGTATGTATCACTGATCACTGTCAGTTCTGTGCTTTGTTAATGACATTAAGTTATCTGGTATACTCATTCACTGCATATGAATAAGTAACTGCACATGTCATTTTGTTTATAGCACTTGTAGGCAAGTTGAGGGCTTCGAAACCAACAACCGAGCCTGTCTGTGGTGTTCAATTAGAGCTCGTTAGAGTCGAGAACAGATGATATCCCTAGACTGTGAACTAACACAGTGGTGCCAGATGCTTCAGAGACCTTGTGCTGTGTTTTGTCAGAGGAGGACAAGAACCAGAATGAATCTAAGAACTGTGTGGAGAAGGACATCAACACAGACCCATGGCCGGGCTACCGCTACACAGGAAAACTACGCCCTCACTACCCACTGGTAAGTTCCTGCTGTTATGTTTGTATGATTCATTTAAATTGAGAAATAGACAGAAGACCCAAATGCACACATGCTTAAATGAAGGCCTCCTTTTTGTCTCCAGTTGGTTGTGCTCGGTTTTGCTCTACTGATTTGCATATTTTTGTCACCATTTTTCTTATCATTTACCACTATGAGCTGTAACTGTGGCAGCAACAAAAGAATGTTTTGACATATACAGTATTTACTGTATATATATATATATAATCTCTTTCAATGTTCTGTCATAATTTTTGAAATGTCACTGCTTCACACCAATCGATATATCTTAAATTTTGAAAAAAGGTCATATATTGATATCTTTTATAATGTGTTTCAAATGTATCAAAACAATTTTATAACATTGAAATATCACCCAAAAGATCTGAGGAAAAAAGAAACAGAAAACAGGGACAGAAAATGTTAAGAATTGTGCATTGCTTCAAGTATTTTTTTCCCCATGTGCTGATTTATGTGAATTCCATGATGTAACATTTCTGTCCTCTCCTTGGTGCAGACTCCCATGAGGCCCGTGCCTGGTGACATCCAAAGACCTGACTATTCTGATCATCCCAGAGGTACCTGAGCTTCCTTCTAAAGGAAATATACAAGCAACAGTTTATCCTAAGTAAAAGTGCAAAACACATGCGAAAATAAGAGATTATAAGTATAAGAAGTAGTTACAATCACCCACTACGACCTATTTTACCAGTGGACTGCTTGCAGTTCAATACCATTCATTGCCAGACATCATCTGATGAACAGCTCTTGTGCAGTCACGCTATGTTAAAAGGTGGCCATCCATCATGATGACTACTAGTTAGTTAGTGAATTAATTAGCCAGCCAACCAACCAGCTAACATAATTCCATTCACTCGATGGTAGACTTTCAGCAAACATTGAAATGCTTTTCCTTTGATTCCGTTTGTGTAAAGGGTTGAAATCCACGAGTTAAAAGGAGGCACCCTGATATAACATTTACATATAAATATCAATTGACCCTGTGTTTACTGTCTTCACTGAGTTTTAGAATAAAAAGACTCTGTCTGTGGAAGCTCAGCTTTGGGAAGGGAAGCGATATGAGAGAAAAAGAAAGAGCGAAGGTGACGGTGGAGATGAGATAGGAAGAGGTACTGCCCACTGGGCCCAGGATAGGATTAGCGTTATATCCTTGTGCAAACAAAGACCGACCTGATCCAATTCAAAAATTACCACAGGGATATGTTATTTGGTAGTTACAATGGAACCTATAGAGTCATTTTAACAACAACGTAAACCTTAGCATAATCATAGTGTAATAAAGTATTGTATAGCTATGTATCATTGTGTAACACACATTTTTCTTACATTTTTATGCTGTTTGAGACGCATTTCTATAATTCATCCTGATGTAAACTTAAACACAAAGATGAAATAATGAAAGCGTGTATAATTTTAAGAAATTATTTTTAATGCACTTTGGCAGGAGTGACAAGTGAGGAGTCACAGAGAAAGGGACAGGCAGTAAATACATAGGGTGAGAGAGAACAGTGTCGAGGATGGAGAGAGAAATGAACAAAAAGAATGTAATGTTGAAGGCAGAGAGACAAGAGGATATGAGAGAGAGAGGGAACAGGTTATGGAAAGCAGAGAGACACAAAGAAGGGGCCTGAGTAAAAGCACAAGAGATATAAAGGGAAAAAAGAAGGAGAGAGAGAATGCACATATTTAGATTAGGGAAATTAAATGTTTTTCAGGGGGGCATGCCTACGAGCCCCCCTAGCAAGCTCACTTTTTGGACTTTGGTATTTCTAAAACCCTGCGAATGGCCCTGAAACATGATGATGTTGGTCAGTCTGTCCTTCCATCTGTTTTTCTGTCGAACACTCGGCTTCACAGCAAGATACCTCAACAACTGCTGTCCAGATTGTAATGAAATTTGTCATGGTTATTCCTGGTTCCCAGAGGACAACTGTTAATGATTTTGCTTCCCCCATAAAATGACTCTCGTGCCACCTCTGGTCGATTCAGAACAATTCTTGACTTAAAACGATTCTTAATTCAATAAAAGGAAAGCAGGGCACTATGGTTTGGCTCTTACTCCAGTGCACGGTGTGCCAAGCCAGTGACTTCTCTCCTTTGCCTGCTGAGCTGCAAATGAAGCATTACTGACAGTGAAGCTAATTGATCTTGATGTGGGCCATTGTCTGATTAACAGAAGAAAGCACTGTGGCCTCACGGTTGAGTTCTGCCATTTTTTTAATACCATCAACATAACATTATTAAATAACAGTTAACAGTCGATTTTTGGCATCATAAGTGATAAGAATTGCGGATTGATTGGATTGATTGTTTTATTTATTTATTTATTTTCCCAACCACCCCTACTATTCCCTCATGTAGATACTAGTTTTTGTTCAGTTCACCTAATATGTCTATCTAATAGGGCCATCACTACAGTATATTGGTGGAAGATGAGGGGTCCTGAATGACAATCAGTCAACTTTTTATATATTTAATTTTTTTTTTTTTTTTTTTTTTAGATGACTTCCATACTAGCACAAGTCAGTCATTGATGGCATAGTTTTGATCACACGTGAGTGAACATTCTGAGTTGCAAGCTGTGGAAGCCCTGTCTCATTGTGTTACAATAGTCTGGACAAAGCAGTCATCCATGCATGTGTTTTTTCATATAACTTTTTGCATGAATACACAGATAAGCTGATATGCTTTATGCTACTGGCTAAAGAACACCAGCAGGATAGTCTGCACCACTGTAGGCCATGCTGAAGACAGAGAGCTTCAGGAAGAACAAGACCAAGTTTTCTAGCAGTTGAAAGTGAAAACTACTTATTACTTAGTTCTTGAACACTGCGTTGTTACTAGTTTCTTCTTCATTTGGCCTAAGCACCAAAATTATGCCATGGTGATGGTGTTTTACCATGGTTTTCCTCTAAAAGGAAACGGTAAAAAACAGAAACATGACAATGTGCTGTTGTCATTCCCAAATAGCTCTCTGCAATGAGTTCATGCATTTGAACCTTTCATTATGTGGTTTGAGCAAGTGGCTGAAAGCTGTATGCAGCTGCAGAATGACGTGTGTATTCTCAGTAGGATTGGCAGCATTAGTATTTTTTCACTGGAGCTAATTTGATTGTTACACTGTGAAAAACATTGCTTGATGAGGCTTTATTAAAAAATATTTCATGTACTATGTATTATTACTACATGTAATTTCTCAGTTCTTCTCTTGGTATTTTAACTTTTACTGACTTTAATGTAGGTACCTTTCTCCTAATGACATTTCTTTCAAAGCTGATGTTTTAAACCTTTTAACTAGAGTGGATTATACTTGGTTTAGCAGCCTATCCTTATAGGCTTCACCTATAATTGTAACCTGGCTTATTTACGTCTGTTTCTCTGGGCCAGCCATTCATTGTGCAACCATGGCAACCTCCACATCCTTGTCATGTGACTGCATAGATCCATACTCAGGTAGTCATGGCTACCATCTCCTTTCATTCTCCCATGATGCCTTCACAGGGACTGAGACACAGTCGGTTCAGGGTAATGTTCTCTAATACAGTAATGTTATTGAGCCAAAATCAAATCTGGAACTAGTTTTTAAAAAAAAAAAGAACATTATAAATGGGAATTATCACTATAGAATGTATGAGGATCTGTGCATTACCATTAGGATGCACACTGATTTTCTTTTTCATACTTTTCTTTTCTGAGCAGCTTTATCAAAGCGTAAGTAAGTCCAATTGATTGTTGCCCTCACACTGTAGACTCTTGAGGTCAAAATGGGGACTATTTGACTTGTACACCAACCTGTCTAAAGTCCATGTTGCTAGGCAACTGTTCATGTTAATCCGGCAATAATCTTGTTGAGTTAATAAATTATAAATCAGCGAATTGTTGATGACTCCAGTGTATTGACCAACATGTACTAAAATAGTGTCTGCTTTTCAGTCCAAGAGTAGTGTTATGATTTTGTTTAGTCTATAGTTGAATTGCAGGCAGTTTCATTTATTGTCAATCTAACTGTAATGACACGTGTGCTTCTGTTCTTCACCCCATAACAATCCTGCTCTGTTCCTCTGAGTCCACAGTGTCAGTGTTATTAGAGTCTGCCTCTGCTCAGCTGCTGATGCTGTAGCTTATTCTCTGTAGGAGCAGGTAGTTACCCATAGTGCCATAGCACTGCAAGCCACTTTTACATTTATTAGAAGTATTTCAAAAGTCAGAACAAAAGATCTTTTGCCATATATGTGCAAGTATAATCATTCAAATGTTCTTACTAAGCTCAAACCAGTTTTATAATCTAGATATGGCTTATGCTGAGTGTAGGCTTTGTTTGTTTTTTTTGACTCACTTGGTCTCATGTTGAATTAATTGTTCATCCTGTGGAAGCTGCCAGGAGTCAGACACCACAGAAGGTAAAATTTAACAGTAAGGATGACAAAGCCTTTTGCCTTGTCACTACCAGATGGCTTATTGTCAACTGTCACTTATGATGTTGAACAGAATCAATTAGGAGTATGTAAATCCAGCTGCAGTGATCCAAGTTGATGCCCCGTCTAAAAATTGATAGACTTTGGACAGCTGCTTGGCAAGGTCCTGTTGGAGTCAGCTCATCAGCTTCACCGAGCGTTGACATGTGAATGATGGCAGTCGTCTGTCTTTGTTTTCCTTCACACAGGGATATCTGAGTCTGAGCAGTTTCTGAAGGGGACATCACAGATCAAGATCCTGTCTCCTGAGGACATTGAAGGCATGAGAGTAGTGTGCAAGGTAACAAAAATTGACGCCATGTCACTGTCACTGTGTTGCCATGATTTGCTGATCATGACTTTTATGATTAGTTTTCCATTTAATCCGTTTTGATTTTGACATGTATGTTATTTGCAGCTGGCACGTGAAGTCCTGGACATTGCAGCCGTGATGGTGAAACCAGGTATTACAACAGAAGAAATCGACCACGCTGTGCATCTGGTATGTATCCACACACACACGAGCTCTAAAGGCTGGGATGTTGTGTCCTTTCTTAACCAGAGTTGCCTTCATGCAAGCACAAAGTATGTTATGAAAAGAGCTGTCCTATACAAATGAAAGCGCTCAGACTTGGATATTCTTTTCTCCTCCCTAAATACACGGTTTTTCCTCGTGAGCATTTAGAAAAATGTATTGTTTTCATTAGTAACATGAGAGACATAGCTCTAAACATAGCACTGTCAGTTGGTACGTCAGTCTACCACTTTGGTCCAGACTTCAAAATCTCCTGTCCTCCTGACTTTTTCTCCCACCATGAAGTTGACATTTGTGGTTTTGAGTCACATGTCTCAACAGCTATGTGATGAACTGCCACAAAATTTTGACATTCATGTCCCCCCTCAGGGTGAATTGTAATATGATCCCTAAGCTTTTCAAAATGTGAATCTGTACACTTTGGTTATACTGTGTGCACAGTGTTAATTACCAATTATTAATATGCTGACATGACAACCTAAGATAGTGAACATGGTAAATATTATACCCATATATATCAGCATGTTAGCATTGTCTTTGTGAGCATGTTTGCATTTAGTTCAAAGTTAGTGTTGGCTGTAGACTCTTAATCTTTTTTAAATCTGTTATAATAATTGTTTGGAACAGACGCTGCTAATAAATAATGTAACAGTGAGTTTCTACATGTTAATGAAGCCCCCTGCTGTGGAACAACAGTTCAACTTCAGTTAACTTTTTTACACTATATCGACTTGAAGGCGGACACACTGTCACGTCTGACTTATCTAATACATTCAGCGCACAGAGACATGAGTCATTCATTTTTTGTCTCCCTCACTTGTTTCTGCCTCTATAACCCACATGCTTTGTCTCTTTAGGCTTGTACGGCAAGGAACTGCTACCCCTCCCCTCTCAACTACTACAACTTCCCCAAATCCTGCTGCACGTCTGTCAATGAAGTCATCTGCCATGGCATCCCAGACAGAAGACCACTACAAGAAGGAGACATCCTCAACGGTATGTTCATTTCACTTTTGTCTAATTGACCAAAAATAACATTTTTATGTTTGTTAGAAATCCCTCAAACCTAACACTGACCTTTCCTCACATTCTCAATATTTTCATATTCTCAATATCAAACCAAGTCTTAGGAAAAGTTAAGATAAGTTTGGATGTAGGGAAGTCTTTTAAGGAGAGTGAGGGGGGGCTGAAGATTCTTTCTCCATGACAAATGGGTGTACCAGCATCCTGAAATTTTGTCAGCGGGAGTTTGGCCAATTTTAGCCTCTTTATGAATATTTCTGCGAAGGCGATGTCATCAGTCCGCCACTCCCCTTAGAGCGTATGATGGAGTACTTGCCAGCGCCTCATCTCTTGCTGTGTAGTCCGACAAGACAGATTGTTTCATCAACCTTTACCAGTGGGGATTTGGTAGTCCCATCTTTTGCTCTCTATTTATCTCCTTAAGTGGGAAAAGTCCCAGTTTGCCCACTAGCAATTCCAATTTCATCAGTAATGTTAAAAAAGGTACATATTGTTTGGCCTTGCAAATGTGTTGATGTTCCCCCAATAGGCACCGTTATGTTCCATTATTCATAACAGTCTTTCCTTTGTGTTAAACATAATTGAATCGAGTTTGTCATGTAACACAAAGGCTCTGACATATTCATCTTACTCTTACACAGTGGACATCACGGTCTACCACAACGGTTTCCATGGTGACCTCAATGAAACCTTCTTTGTCGGAGATGTGGATGAAGAAGCAAAGAAGCTGGTTCAGACCACATATGAATGCCTTATGCAAGCCATCGACTCTGGTAGGAGTTCCAGCTTAATATCATTTCATTTTACTTATGTTGTGTGCATACAGAATACGGTTTCACCAGAGAGCTTACAGTAACATCACCTTCTCTGCACCTTTCCAGTCCAGTCATACATCACATGGCTGTTGGGTTAGGGTTAGGGGGTATATTAGATATCAGCATATGTGACGATCCATGAGAAGAAAATGCAGGACTGTGTGTGAAACTGTCGCCAATACATAGTTTGTCCACCAGATAGCACTGACGTTTGAGAGCAATTTGAGATTGAATATTCGTTCTTGACATTTATTAGGAGTATTGTTCTCTTTCTGACCTGTTTCCAATGTCAAGAAAGAGTTTTCAATCTCAACCCTTAAGCTAAGGGAAAGGTTGGTTGTCTTATGTTTTTGTAAAAAAAAAAAATATATATCAGCTGTACATCATTATCTAATGTTTTGAAACTTTCAAATATCAATATTTGCCTCACAATTCCAGCATTTATTATATAATACTCTTCAGTTTCTTTCCAAGGCCTATAACCCTCATGCTTACTGTTTTTTTTTTTTTTTTGACAGTGAAGCCTGGCATTCGCTATAGAGAATTAGGTAACATCATCCAGAAGCATGCTCAGGCCAACAGCTTCTCTGTGGTGCGGAGCTATTGTGGCCACGGCATCCACAGACTTTTCCACACTGCTCCCAACGTGCCACATTATGCCAGTGAGTTGTCCCACGCTTGCCATACATGTTTTAAATGTCTATAAAGTTCTTACGTGTACATGCAACAGGATCATTTCTGTGTTCATTCATTTCTCAGAAAACAAAGCAGTTGGAGTTATGAAGCCTGGCCATGTGTTCACCATTGAGCCTATGATATGTGAAGGTGAGTGTAACTGCCTTTGTATGAATAATGTGAATGACAGTTGGGATAATTATAGAGACAATAATAATTAGAATTGATCTAGATATAACATAATTGCATTAAACAATTAGTAGCAATTATATAAAATGAATATCACAGAGACAGTAAAACAAGAATAGAAGATAAAATAGTATTATAGAACAAAACATTAATGTCCTACAGCTTTGTCACAATTATGTTTCATATAATCCATTGGGTTTATTTCCATTAGATTATTTGGCTTTAGAAGAGGTTTTACAAGATATGTTTCCTAACCTATAAAGGAATACTTTATTGTTCAGTTCATCTGTTCATCAAATTTGGAGATCCACATGATCTCTTAGGACAGCAACAAAAATATAACCATCTTAAAGCCAGGTTGTAAAATGGCCAAAGTTCCTCAGGTGTTTTATTGAGAGCCACAAACTTGGTCACTTTTACACTCAAAGCTAGAATTAAGAATGAGGAATTTAAGGTTGCTAACTGGCTCACAAGGAGTTAAGTGATGAGTGATAAAGCAGACCCAGTCATGCTTTAAAACAGGTCATTAAAATCTTAGAGAGCACTTTATACCTCACAGGTATCTAGTGAGTCAGTGCCAGACTTGACGTGTTTTGTTTCTACAACTCTGTTTAATTGATGGTGTGTAAAGTAAAGCTGTGTGTGTCTGTGTGTAATGTCTCAGGTGGCTGGCAAGATGAGACGTGGCCCGATGGCTGGACGGCGGTGACAAGAGACGGGAAGCGCTCGGCTCAGTTCGAACACACCCTGCTGGTGACGGAGACCGGCTGCGAGATCCTCACCCGCCGCCCGGAAGATAACGGCCGCGCTCATTTCCTGACTCAAATGTAGGCTGGACATGAACGCACCAAGGACTGGACTTTCCAGACATAGACACCCAGCACCTCTGGGTCACGCACACGCACACGCACACACACACACACACACACACACACACACACACACACACACACACACACACACACACTCCACTCCCAGAGCTCAGTTTAACTGTGGCTCTCATTGTTCTCTGAATTAAAAATGGGTTCCTCAAATTAAATGGAAGTACTTGAATGTGTCTTATATCAACCGTGGATCGCTTTATTAGTAAAAACTGTATCCTCTGAAGGAAATATGAAAGTATTTATTAGGTTTTGGTTTTGCTTAGTGGTCAGGCTTGACACCAGGCCTGTTTTGACCTCTGGGTCTTGTCACCTAGAGTTTTTACCGGCTGTCTTGTTGTTGTCTGTAGTGCGTGGAGCTCAGGGCAAATCCAACAAGTACCCCATGCTTCACATCTTTTCTCTCAGCCTCTGCTAACTTAATCAGACTTTTTCCATTTCCCAGAGATGGACTGAAAAGAATCAGCAATACTCGAGACAGGTGGAGGGTTCCAGGACACTGGGTCAACAAGTGTCACCACATCAACAATTAGCAACTCAAATTTTGGATGTAGAAAAAAAACACAAAGTCACAAAACATCTAGTTTGCGGTCTACAAAAATCATCCTTTGGCAGCCATACTGGATATCTTCAGTTCTTTTGCCAAGGTAAACAGCAGACCCATTTAACTGAGGAGTTTGGTGTTTTAGGAAATGTACTTAGATGAGAAGCTCAATACCACTCTCCTATCTGTCCTTTAAACATGTAGGTAAAACCAGGAGACTAGTTAGATTAGCATAAAGACTGGAAGGAGGAATAAACACCTTTAAAGCTCAGTAATTAACACATATGTCTTTTATTTAATCCTTGCAAAAATGACTATTTGTGGTTTTTAATGGGGGTTAGGTGCTCTTGGCTAAGAGATAATCCGGCACATAGCCCCTCGTAAAACCATGATTTCTCATTTTCACAAATTGTATGTATTAAACAAATGACACCTAACGTGTTAATTAGTGAGCTTTAGATGTGCTTTTAGGTGGATTTTGTTACCCTCAGAAAGAGCCAAGCTTTATTCTAAAGTAGGTTAAGCTGAGCTGTAGCTTCATATTTAATGGACTGATACAGCAGTTGTATTAATCTTTTTATCTAACTTGGCAAGAAAGCAAAATTCACATATTTCCTAAGATGTTCAACAGGAAAATAATCAATAATCAGTGGATTCACGCCTGCCTGTCGGCTACCTAATCACTGTCCCAGGTCACTTACGACTGTACTATGTACCTGTTGATGTGGCCAGTAGATGCACTCCACCTCATTGTCATATCCTGAATGGGTCTATTATTAGTGCACAGTTTTCCAGGCGAGGACGTCAGCCGTGGTTGCTAGGAGAATCGTGACGCAACCATAGACCATCTACATAGATATCCAGAATGAGAATAACGACATTGAGCGCAAAGTCGTTTGAGTGCTGAACTTGTTAATCCTGCTTTGAGGAACAGTGTCTCATGTTTCCAATAGCCCTGGTGTAGCAAATTGAGCCTTAATGTGTGAATCTAGGAAGTAAAACTTGCCGGTTATCTCGAGGCACGTTAACTGATGTGTTCCCCTTATCTCGACAGTCACCGTTTACCTTGATGTGGGGATTCTCCTGGTGTGAGCAGCATTCATTATTTCTACGTTTTCAGAGGACTAATGTGATCGGAGTTTCTCTGCCATCTTTGTATTTCTTCTAATGGAGTAATAAATGACTCTTCTGTAACTCTGTGTGGGTGAGTTTGTCCTTGAAGACATTGGTGATTTAAATCCCCAAAGTCGTTTAATTCACCAGGATTTTATTACTAGAAATGACTATCTGGGTACCCCATAGCCTTAATGCCTTTCTAACTCAGTAGTACAATAATAGTCTAAACTGCATTTGACATTTGATGTTGACACTATTAGTTTACTTCAACCTACACTAATGTGACTATATTTGTGAGAATACACAGATATAGCTGCGTAAACATGACTTCATTCAAAACTTTGCCAATTTAATATTTAGTCTGCAGTGACCAATATAAGATAATTCATGCCTTTGAATAAAGTTGGTGGTAGTTGCTTTGATACAAAAAGGCAATTCAGCAGAAATGAATTACTGCTGTCACGTTATAAATGAGGACAACATAGTGGATCAATGAACAGTGGTACACGTTTGATAAGGCTTATTTTTATGGCAGGCATATGGACTGGTCATAATAAAAGAAAAAACAGCGCACTTATCAGTGTCAGTGTGCAAACCTGAGACAAACTGACTTGCTAAAGTCTTAAAACACAAAATGCTTTCCTTACAAGGTGCCACACACTAAATCACATCACATGCAGATGCAATACAGACACCTCACATTAGCAGAAGCTTCAATGCCTATTACTAAACATACAGATCTGCCCTTTACAAGCCTTCTTACTGTTATTCTTATTTTAACACTGTCCTGGTAAACAGAATTGCAGCATAATTACTAATTCATCACCGCTGCCATACGTTTTTTTTAAATTTCTGTCATGATGTTGCAAATTGCAATTATACAAGAACTCTTATGTCAGGACTCTTACTATGAAGCTACAGACAGTTAACTTGGCTTGTAAAACAGGAACACAACCTGGCACTATCCATGTGTCTTGTTTGTTCTATCCTAAACCAAAGTGTAAGAGGATTAAGTGCTGTTAATTAGAGAGCAGAAGACTCATATATATTTACATTGACATGGCATATTCAGTAAATACAATGTTTTCAAAAAGCTTACTCCACATTATTTCAAGTACTGACTTCTCCAGAAATTGCACATCTTTTCTCTTTGCTGTTTGTATAACCATGAGGAAGTGATCACAGCGTACTCTGTTTAGTTTAGAGCTGGTTACTGTTTGACAGCCTGATTTGATATAATGTCATCTTAAAATGCAGGAATGACTGGAATTGTGGGTTTACAGTGTAGAGTGGGAACTGAGCTGTTGGGAAACATGGCTGGTTGACATGTTTTGCTTAACTAAGTATGGCAACGCTGAGAACGAGGCGTCGTAGCAATTCTCTGAAGTCAGTTCCAGTTTGAGTCCACATTTTGGAAATACAAGTGCACCGCCGAAGTTGGGAGAGACTCCAACATTTACAGTGATAAGTTATGAAATGGTCAGATTAAAACCAGCCTTGTATTCAAATCTTACAGGAAGAATAATCAAAGCATGTCCTGCAATGCCTTGATATCCATGCTGTTATTAAAAACTCAAAAATCCTAATCAATTAACAACCTTCTAACACTTGATGCCATTTGGTTGTTTGTGGTTGTTGCACATTATTATTCATTCAGTCTAGATCAAAGCATATTTCAGAATAATCTTGTTTTGGTTCTTCTGTGTTCTCTCTGCGTATGTGTGTTCCTTCAGGGGGACTCTGATCAAAGAGGTGTCAGACTGTGCATTGTTCAAATAAAACAGACTTGAACAGGGAGTTGAAAGATGATTTATTAAACTGAGCAGGGTAAACATGGAGTGACATCATGGTTTCTCTGTGCTCCTCTGCGCTCAAAACTGCAGGACGACACGAATGCTGAAAGATGACAATGAGATCAGATTATGGAGATCAGATTTTTTACATTACTGACTTAATAGGTACTCATATTTGAAGAAAGGCCACTCATGGTGAAAATTATTATAAAAGCCTGTCTCATCACATGGTCCTCAACAGAGGGCAGCAGTGATGCACAATGGCTTTACGAGACAAAACCCAGAGGGACACTAGAGTAATATTCACATTAACATGACAAACTCAATACATAAACAACTTCAATATGTATGTTAAATCAAGGCTCACCATTTCCCAGCATGCATGAGATCAAAACCCTCAGTGATCTTGTCAAAGGGCAGAGTGTGAGTCACAAACTCATCCACTTTGAGTTTCTTGTTCATGTACTCATCCACCAGTTTGGGAACACTGTCGACACTCTTGTATCCTGGGAAAAGTGAACATTAAGCAGAAAGTAGTGATGTACATTTCATCAAGTGGTTGCAAAAAAATGTTTTGCAAATCTTTTTTGTCTGTACATGCAGCTGCACAAAGTTACTGACTTGGGCTATGAGCAAGTGTGCATATATGTGACAGCAGAGCTATTTGTCAGTGTAAATGAACCCTGAATCCTTTCATATCACAATAGAGCTTTGTTAATTAAAAGGGTAAGATGCTTGTACATGTGAAAAAGCAAACAGGATGCCCAGTTTATAGATGTTACACAACTGAGCTTCCACAAAACTGAAAAACTGAATCACATTTATTATAGAAAATGAATGATTAGTTTGCTCTGATGTATGTGCTCATAATCGGTAGGTTTCCCTTTTCAGTCAGTTTAATTCATTCTAATTCAGTGTGACCTGACATGCACTGTGAAAAAAGATTTTACAGCTGTACTAGCAGGTCTGTGAGGCTGTACTTGGCCACAGCTTTGAGTTAAGTGCTATCGCCAGGTATGGTCATAAAGTAAAGTATTTACAGGTTTGATGGCGGTAGGTGAAAAGTTATATTTTTTACAGTTCATTCTGAGAGGGACATGAATGTCTGAACCAAAATTACAGGCAATCCATCCAATACTTATAGAGACATTTCACTAAAAGCTTAAATGTCAACCTGCTTGTGACACTAGATGAAAATTTAGAAGATAATCTGTCATGGTTTGGATCTCTCAGTTTATTTTTGTGTTTTTTTGTAGTTATTTTATGTGCATTTTCAGTTTTATCTCCAGTATTTTTGGTTTAAGATTGTTTCTTTGTGTTTTGTTCAGGCATTGCTTCAGTGGCTGGGGGCGTGGTCTCATGTGCTGGGGGCGTGGTCTCAGGTGCTGGGGCCTTCTCTGTCTCACAGCTGCATCCAATACTGCCTCGTCACTTGCAGCTTAAAAACTCCACTCATTCTCCTCTCAAGCTGCCAGATTGTTCCCTGTCTCTGTCCATGTTTACCAGTGTTTCCCTGTTGTCTAGTGCTTTGTGTTTTTATATATTCCCAGTGTTTTCCAGCCTACCAGTGTCTCCGGTGTGTTCAGTGTTTCCCGTGTTTCCCCGAGTCTCCAGTCTTTCCTTGGTTTTGTCTCCACTGTGTTCATCCCAACCTGCTCCACCTGCACATCTCCTGCCATCCTGCCTCAGCACCTCCCACCCACTGCCCAGCCTCCAACCACTGAAGCTTCTCCGTTTCACCTGTGCCGCATCTTTTTGTTTTCCTGGACTTTTGTTGTTTAATAAATCCCTTTTATCCTTCCCCCACATCTATGTCTCGCTCCTGGGTCCAGTAAAGAAAACCTCAACATCATCAAAGTCATTGGCATTCATCCACTGGGGACCAAGAATATCTAAACAAAATCTCACAATAATCCATCCGATAGCTTTTGAGATAATTCAATCTGGACCAAAGGTATGGGCCAAACAATTGATGTTGCCATGCCTAAAGCCATGGCCAAGCATTGGCTAAAAACACAGACTGTGTCCAAAATCGCTTCCTATTTACAATATATGGCACTATAATTACCCTCCATCATTTTGTGGAAAGATGATTAACAACTGTCAGAAATCTCAATTTGGGGAGTAGTGAATAAGTGAACAAGAGAGTGATTCTGGACACAAATATTATTGATAGACTCTTTAAATATTTTCCTCAGATCAGATGACTGACTATGTTGAATTAGGAATCTCCTCTCACCAGCATGTCAACACAGATCATTCTCACAACAACTAGCTTGTTACCTCCAAAAGCAGTGCCTTTCCAGGTGCGTCCAGTCACCAGCTGGAAGGGCCGGGTGGAGATCTCCTGTCCGGCTGCAGCCACCCCGATGATGACGCTGGTGCCCCATCCTTTATGGCAGGCCTCCAGGGCTGCCCTCTGCCACCAAGAGACAATATCAGGACTATATCACATGAACCAATCCAAACAGCACCTGACCACTACCACGAGCTCATCCTAATGTTTTTGGACATTGCTCACTTTTGTTTATCATAAATGTCTTCTTTCAAAAAGGCCTGAAGTATACAAGGACTTTTAGACTGCCTAAAGGGGTCAAAGTAGGGTTGTCCACTCTGGCAAGAAGACTCACCATGATTGCCACGTTGCCCACACATTCAAAGGAGTAGTCCACGCCTCCGTCTGTCATCTCTACCAGGACCTCTTGGATTGGCTTGCTGTGGTCCTTTGGGTTCACCACTTCTGTGGCACCAAACTCTCGAGCAGTTCTAAACTTGTCAGGGTTGAGATCGATTCCAATAATCCTGGTCGCCCCAGCTGCTTTACAGCCCATGATTGCTGCAAGGCCCAGCGCTCCCAGGCCGAACACTGCACAGGTTGAGCCAGCCTCCACCTGCACAGTGAGGGACATGAGAGAAGGGTACAAGTTAGCACATTGTGTAACATGCTCTTATTTAGCAGGTATAATGTTTACCATTTTCATCATCTTTGTTTAGATCGTTGGCATCCAGATATTTTGAATAAGCACTGAACAGAAAGTGCAGCTGAAGCTGAGGGGACTGTCATTAGTTTCGCAAGTAGAGAATCTCAAATTTCATGGCAATGAATCAAATAGTTTTTGAGACATTTCACTCAAAACCAAAAAATGCAATGGTAATGACCATTGTAATGAACTATGAATGAACTAACATTAGTAGGGTATATCCTCTGGGAAGCATGAATGTACTTGACTGACATTGTCATCCCTGGAGCCATGCTGCCAGGTTGGCTAAAACAATACACTGACACCAGTTTACAGTCGTTACATATATAGAAGTAAAGAAAGTGTATTCTTGAGCCAATGAAATCTGCCTGATATCTAAAGAGAATAAAAATGTGTACCTGATTGGGACTGCTGGAGGCTAAACTGTGGGTGGGTGGTTTTTTTGGCTGACTCACCTGGGCAGTGTTTAGAGCAGCTCCATAACCAGTGGTGATGCCACAGCCCAGCAGACACACCTTGTCCAGAGGGGCTCTGTGGTCCACTTTGGCCAGGGAGATCTCAGCCACCACTGTGTACTCAGAGAACGTGCTGCAGCCCATGAAGTGAAAGAGACTCTTGCCTTTGCAGGAGAAACGAGTTGTCCCATCTGGCATCAAGCCTTTGCCTTGAGTGAGCCTGGACAACAACACACAAGCACAGATCAGACAACAGATCAGCTGCACAAGGCAAGATTTTCATGTTAGAAGCTGATCTATACAGTAACACAGTGCTTTAACCCAGGACATTTACCTTATATTTTGACACAAGTTGGTTTTGGGATTCTTACAGAACTTGCACTCTCCACACTGTGGGATATACAAGGGTATGACCGTGTCCCCTAAAATACAAACAGTATGTTATGTTTGAGCATTTTACATTACATGCAGCAATCCTTTCTGTCAAGAGAGGAGAAAAAAGGGAGAACCTGGTTGAAACTTTGTGACTCCCTCTCCGATGCTCTCCACGATCCCGGCTCCCTCATGGCCCAGCACTACAGGGAAGACTCCCTCAGGGTCGGAGCCACTTAATGTGTAGGAGTCAGTGTGACAGATCCCTGTGGCCACAATCTGAAAGAAAGAACTGCAATCTGATCCATGCTCATGGCTACGATTGAGTATTGGCCTGTAGATGTCTTCAGGCCGGGGCTATAAAACATATACAACATGAAATTTGATAAAGCTCTGACAATGATGATCACAGCAGTTTCTTGTTTCATGTGGAAACATCAAAATATGTGGCATCGCTCACAAGCTTCACAGTGTAACATCATCAAAGTCTGAAGGCTTTTCTGACTAAATTTCATGTGGATCTGTTTTGCCTGCTAGGGGTAGTACGTCAAAGGAGAGAATCTGTTGCCAGTCGGTGGCACTATGACTATGATTGAATATTGGCATGACTAATGTTGACTTCTTTTTGGGAGATTTTGTGAAAAATTTACCCTCCTATCTTGGAGATGTATTTAATTGTCTGAGCGATTGTACTTTAAATCAGAACACAATACTGGCTTCCCTCGATGTGAAAAAACTTATACTATTGCTTTCCCAGTGAAGATGCTTTGAACTATGCCTATTACTCATCTAAGAGAGAAAGCCTTCCTGATGCACTCTATTAGAAGTGCTACACCTTGTTCTTAGTCACTACTTATGTGAAATATGAATCCAGCCGGGACCTCCAACAGGCTGGGACTGCAGTGGGGACAGCAACAGTGCCTTCTATGGTGTTTGGTGGTCGTGGCCAGATGGGCCCAGGAGGAACAGACTACTGTGCTCCGGTGGAAGGACTGCCAGAGAGTAGAGATGTGAGAGTGGCTGGGACACCAGCAGTGGTAAGGAATAGCAGTGTCCCTGTTGTTTGTAACCCCCATGCCATCAGGATGTCTATAGGTCAGTACAAGAAGCTGGATAAGCTGTACCACATAAACAGAGCTCATGTGCATGGACCTTGTGACCTGAACCTGTCCCTGGAGCATGACTGTGTTTTTGAACCGGTTTTGGCAGATAATGCAGCCTCCTGCCTGAGTTGTTACACGTATAAAGCAACACAACACACTGCAACAAACTCCCAGCTGTGTATTAATTCTTCCCTTGTGTATTTTACCAAACTGAACCTGTATACTTCAAACACTCTGAAGGCTTTGTATCCAAAAGTGTAAGTGTCTGTCTATTGTGATGTGAACCAAATTAACAAGTGAAATGTGAGCATTTTGTCCTTTTAGATTTGAACATTTGAGATGTGCTACTTTTTCATATGTTTGGGAGCATGCTCTTTGGATTTTGGCTCTGCACTCCACTGAGAATCCCATTGTTTAAGCGCAACCTCCTTTTCCAATTTAGCAACATTTTTATCTTATAGACACACAAATCTTTAGTAAATGTGAGTATCAATAGGAAACATATCAGCCATGATTTATTACCTTGAGACGGACTTCCCCACCTTTAGGAGGTGCCACCTCCACCTCCTCCATCACTAGAGGTTTCCCAGCCTCCCATGCTACTGCAGCTTTGCACCGGATCACCTACAAAACAGCATCCAGGGTCATCAGCTGGCCTGGTATCACTCATGGTAACAACTCTCTGGACATTTAACCCATTCAGTGATATAGTGGATGCAGTCTTGATTTAAAAGGTGTTAAAAGGTTAATGTTTGCTTCTTTCACTGCTGATCATAGAAGACAGGATCAGAGTCAATTCGCCAACAGTTGTTCTACTCTGACCGATTATGACAGACCCATAAAAACTGCCAGACAAATTTTGTCCTTTCTGTCACCTTGTGCAAAAATAAGTCCTCTAAGAGACACACAGAACTTTCCAATGGCTTCTTGTCAATTATAGATTGTGCAACAGAGGAAATGTTTACAGCTTTTAAATTAAATTAGTTAAATTAGCACAAATGAATTAAAATAAAATGTGTTAGTTAAATTATTACTACAATTC
The DNA here is from genome assembly GCA_025331565.1 of Holacanthus passer. Taxonomy (NCBI): domain Eukaryota; kingdom Metazoa; phylum Chordata; class Actinopteri; family Pomacanthidae; genus Holacanthus; species Holacanthus passer. The sequence goes on along the minus strand of JAFREQ010000018.1, from coordinate 1,357,943 downwards.
CAATAAATAGGTATAGAAATTCAACCTTGTCCTTGACATCCTTCCTTTAGTACTGTAAATATTCCCTCTGCTCTGTAAACACTGGACCGAGCAAAAGACAAGTCCTGTAAATCCTTGCAGCATTTTTGTGTGTAGAACAGCTCAAATCTGTTCAAACAAGTTCATCATTTTGATATAACCGCATACAAGAAGTCAGCGTGCTTACCCTCCCTGCAGTTTCCATGCTGTTTCACAACCGGACTCTCACTCACTCACAAGGTTCGGTAAGAGTGCAGAGTGCTTATCAATGTTTCGACCAATCACAAATGGCCCTGCCTGTGGGAGCAAACACTTTGTGCTGATCGCTACAGTTTCTACAGTGCTCATTTCCTCATTCCTATCTTTTAACAGAGATAAAGAAGAGTGTAGTGAAATTAAAAAACAGAAAGGTATTACAATATATCTGACATTTTCCCAGTTTGTTTCTATTAAATCCCATTTGATTTAATAACTTTACTAAAAGATTTAGGATTAAGAAAAGGTTTATATAGTTAATTTAGTGCTTGTTGTGTAGTTTTATTTTTTATTATCAAGGTTAAACAGACCAAGAAATTCCTTTAAGCTCTACGATAAGACATGACTTTTACACAATAATTTTTATTTATTTATTCCAGAAGTTGCATTTTATTCAGTTCAGTTCTATTTTATTTTTACCTCATAGTGTTTCTTTAATAAAATTTGCATTCGATCACATTCTTTTTTTTTTACCTCAAGATTACAAGTACGTAGGTTACTCATGATAATAGATACATAATCTGAGAAGACAAAAGAAAAGCGTATTTCAGCAATCTTGCTCATATTGTTAACTTCAGAATACTGAATGAGAAGCAGATTAGCTGGATGATACGCCACTTTAAGACATGAGCTCAAATGTCGTGATTCAAGATCTGTTGTGCTGATAGGCCGAGGATGTAGTGTCACACATCAGGTGTTTTCCTACCTGGTGGATGTGCAGTGCATCATATTGCAGATTAATTATCATATTGTATTATGGGTGTATTATTGGGTGTGTTAAGGGTTGGTTAGGCTCCTGTAAGCAGTCATAGCCAATCACACTCTCGATTCTCATCATCTCAAAATACTGCATGCTTTACCCACCAGGACAGTTTAAAGAGGCAATGATGCAAATAGGACAATAACTTCAGCTATAAATAACATAGTTGTGCAATTGTTTTATACATTGACTAAACCTTTGAGAATCAAAGAGGAACAAAAGTCAAGTAACTAAAATGTAATGTAAAAGCTGAACAAGAGTGCTGCTGAATCAGCTCTTGTTGTTTTGTGTCTTAAAACTAATGATAATGATCTTGGGATAATTGGATCCCAAAAAAAAAAACCTTGGCCACTCTAAGCTTCCATAGAAAAACAGGACAATCATGAACTGTAATTTCAACATCAGCTGTTATTATGTAATTTTATGGTTTCATATTATTTAGTCTGCCTGTTGTTTAACTGCACTGTCCTAATCTTTATTAGAAATTCATGAAGAAACAGGCAGAAGCAGTGCTTGGGGAAAAAACCCTGGAGCCCATCCAAGCAGAATAATTACAATGCTGTCTACCAAGCAAAGTAAACACTGATATAATGAGGCTGGTTGGAGTAAATCTGAGCTCAAACTATTTGACTGACTCTTGAACACTCAGAGATATGACAGACAATGGTGCAGACACGTAAAAGCTGTGTCTATCTCTTACAACACAAAAAAAAAAACAGAACACAAACAAGGAAGCCACAGAGTCCATTGGTTTAGACCATTTATTTTGCCCTTTAACATGTTTATTAACTATAGCATATGTGAACACTGTGAGATGATTCTCACATCACAATCCGCATGTGATTTCCCTGAATAGTGTTGATTGCTCAAGGTCAGGCAGTGCGTAATTTGATAGATCTCCTTAGTATGTGCATTTGTAAGAATATGACTGAGATTTTGGACAAGAGAGTGGTGCATTACTGAATTACTTTGAGGTCATCAAAAGCATCACAGTGGTCTTATTGTGGAGAAACACTCAGGACAGTCCGGATGCTGTGGAACAAAAAATAACTCAGAAGTGAGCAGACCTGCACCTATCAATTTATCTGTGTTGTTGTTGTGTCATGAATGGTGGAGAGAGTATGGGAGTGTAAACCTACCACTTGCCATGCTTCATCAGTTCAATGGCATCATTGACCTGGTCCAAAGTCATGTTGTGAGTGATGAATTCATCCAATTTCAACTTCTTGTCCAGGTAGGCTTTGACCATCTGAGGCACAGCATCTCTACCCTTAAAGCCTCGGCCACAAAATACACACAAAATTTCAAAAGTCGTATCCAAAAAACAACTAGCTAGAGAATTGTTGAACATAAGCCCACAGTCATTTAGCTACCAGAGATTCATTGGTCAGTGATGATGGTCATGTTTGTCTCACCTCCAAATGCAGAGCCCTTCCATGTGCGTCCAGCAATTAGCTGAACAGGTCGGGCAGAAAAGTCTTCCAGGTCTGTCCAACCAACAATCACGCTGACACCCCAACCTTGTATACAAGACTCCAAGGCACTGCGCTAGATGGAGAAATAGCAAAAAAATCTGTGGGCTTGTAACTACAGGATTTGATTGTTAATGCAGCTGAGAAAATGTGGGCTGGGCAACTTAATGAATGAGACTCCTCTCTTGTTCAAGAACTCTTGCTGTATAAAAGAAAATTCTGATCTGAATGAAGGTTATTGTTTTACTATCAAGTAACACCTCTTCATTAAATTCTTGAAACAGAGTAAATCAAATCATCTTACCATGACTCCCACATTCCCAACACATTCCAGGGAGAAGTCCACTCCTCCGTTGGTCATCTCAGAGAGCACTTTGCTGATGGGTTTATTGTGATCCTTAGGGTTCACGAAGTCGGTTGCACCAAACACTTTGGCCTTCTCAAATTTGTCTGGATTGATGTCAACAGCGATAATCCTCTTGGCTCCTGCAGCCTTGCAGCCCATGACTGCAGCCAATCCCACAGCTCCCAGGCCAAACACTGCACATGTGGAGCCTGGTTCCACCTTCAGTAAAACAGACTTTGGTCAACATGATGCTTGAGGTTGGACTTCTTAATATCTCCAGACAGTAAATATCAATGGAAAGGTTTTGTGTTCCATAATGAGTGATAACTCTTTCCTTACCTTAGCAGTATTAACTGCTGCTCCGTATCCTGTGCAGATTCCACACCCAATGAGACAGACTTTGTCCAGAGGGGCAGCGGGGTCGATCTTAGCCACAGCCATCTCGTGAACCACAGTGTATTCAGAGAAGGTACTGGTTCCCATAAACTGCAACAGCTTCTTGCCCTTACAGGTAAACCTGGACTCTGCTGGTGCCATCACTGGGACGAGCAGTGACCCTCCTGAAAAAAAAATTTGAGTTTTGTTCTTGTCCTATTAGATTCTATTAGACAGTTCAAATTGCTGGGAAAAAAAATCACGCAAAAATCTAAAGTTTCTGTCCTCTGGTATTGTCAGACAGCACCTAAAGTTGCTACACTTCTAATGACAAGTTGAAAATAATGTTTCTGTCAAATGGGCCTATGATCATAGGAACACATCCATGAGAAATGAAATGAAAATTTGGGAATGAAGAGGAAATGAAGTGGATGGCTGGAGATGACCCCTTATTGAGCTCACCATGCTTGCTCACACTGGTTGGTCTTCGGGCTCTTACAGAAGCGACACTCTCTACACTGGGCGATGAACAGAGGGATAACTTTGTCTCCTGAAAGACAAAAACAATGTTGCCATTGGACAGTCTTGTAACAGCTTTAGAAGTTTCAGTCACTGGGGCTGTCACTTTCTCAAAGTTTGAATGACTTCAGTCAGACACGTAATTTCTTTGAATATATTTGAACACAACCCATGTGCCTTATCTTTGTTGGTAATTTCAGCACGGCATTGCTTGTGAGTGTGCGCTTCCATTTTTATTTTTTAGCTTAGTTTACTGATCAAGCTCATAAAGAATCTTGAGAGCGCCCTCTGCTGGACCACAAAGAAGACTACTTCAAACAGTCTGTTGTGTTCACAGAGTGTGAATTCAGAGTTTGAAGAGGTCATTACAGTCAGAATTCCTAATTTCATCAAAACAAAGTTCGAATTTCGAATTAAAAGTGAATGCCGTATTTTATCACAGTGCTTCTGAACTTCTCTCAATCTCTGAACAGAGACAGGTTATCTGTTTCCAGTCTCTACGCCAAACTTAGCTGAAAACCTCCCAGCTCTATAGTTCACACACAGATAAGAGAAATATAAATCTTGCCATCTCACTGTCTGAAAGAAAGCAAATAAGCATATATATTCCAAAATGTTGTATCATTTAAAACTGACCTGGCTGAATTTCACTGACTCCAGGCCCGACGCTCTCTACAATCCCGGCTGCCTCGTGACCAAGGACTGTTGGGAAGCCTTCTTTATGCATACTCTCCAAAAGGTGATACAGGTCTGAATGACAAACTGCAGTCGCCACAATCTGCACCAAAGAGAGTCAATGAAACAATGAAATCATGAAGACGATAAAGAGGACAGGCTGATGAGCAGTAGTGCGGCACCACTTTCAAGTTATATTCACACTTTTATTTAGTGTTCATATCAAATATATTACTTAATGGATCTTATAAGCCGTGCTCAATTATCCACGTGCTGCGGTGGACTCCTGAGGTAGGCTGGCTCGTGTTTGTCTGGCGTTTTTATGCACTTTTGTTGAGTGCGTGACTGTTTTCTGATTGCTGTTGCATGTTATTCAGCTGCATCCCTTCGTGGCTACCTCCCCTGTTGGCTGGAAAGCTGCATCTCCACTTACGGCAGGTGGCTCACCTCCGAAGCAGGCGCCGCTACTACTGCTGCTCTGTCTGCGGGTTTGTCGTGGCAAGATCACGGCTCGCCTGCAATTATTTTACCGCTATTGTTTTCTTTTCTTTGTTTTGTCTGGTTTTTGGGTTTTAAGGTAATCATTGTGTGTGTGCCTCGCACGCCTGGATTAATTTACCCCTGGCTGAGACATTAGTGGTAATTGCACCGCATGTGGTGCCATCTCGGCTCAGGAGAATAACGTGGTGTAGGCTTAAAGCTACACCAGGAAGGCAGATCCTCACCAGCTAACCTATTAATCCTTGGTTAATGATTGTGTTCTTTTTTTGTATGTTGTAATCAGATATCCATTGTTGTTGTTGATCAATTTTGTGATTATTAATTGCTATTTTCTGTGGATTTCATTTCTTTTTTTGTTTTTCTTTTGATTTACTGGGTTAACTGTGTGAAGGTGCGTGCAAGTGTTTTTAAAGCACAGTCAATCTTGGTGGTGACCTTCTGGGCCCAGCATAGTGTGGTGTCGGGGCAGTTTTACTACAACTGGTTTTTATACTATTACTCGACTAACAGTTTGCTTCTCCTCTTTGGACAGGAGCTGTTGGGCTGGTGTGGCGAGTGGCTGGCTGACCCCTGCGGTGTTGGTCCCTTCACTCCCTGTACAGTAGTGCACTTGGGTGTCAGTCAATGCTGTGTGGTTTCTTTCACGTGTGGTGTGCAGTATCCGGACCCTTCCCCTTCCCCTCAGTTAGCCATCTCTGCCTGGTGAGCCCCCAGCCTTGTGCCTAGTGTTGGCATCTTATCAGCAAACTGAACCAATGTTTTAGGAGGCCCTTAAGGATTGTGCGATAATTTTTAATATTATACCAACTGTCTGCCTTACCACCAAGATATTTTTACCCAAGGTTTGAGATTTTTTAAAGTGTTGTTAATAAACTATCTATTTCATAATTTATCTCGGAATCACGTCCCTCTCTTGTGTTCTTGTGTTATAACACTTTTTTAGCACTTGTTAATCAACAAACCAAATCTAACCCTCGTAGTCTTGTGACATAAGCTTCACGAAGCAAGATGGAACAAATACACCTCTGTGACCATCCCTGTGTGACAGAGTGAGGCTGCAGAGGTGAGTGACAGAAACAAGTGCAGTAACACACCATGTGTGGACATATTTGTGTTGTGATCGTTGATGTCTCTCACCTTGATGCGGACCTCGTTGGCCTGTGGGGGGGCCACCTCAATCTCCTCAATCACCAAAGGCTTGTTGGGCTCCCAGGCCACTGCTGCCTTGCACTTGATGACCTAGAGGGCAGTGACACCACATGAAATTAGGCAGCATGAGGTATGACAAACACTACTGGGGACTGCCGCTGTTACATTGGGAAGAGTTTCCTCAAAAGCATCACAGAGCCACAGTGACTGGATAGTTTCAACCTGTGCACCAATTCAAAACAGGATATGAGACATGAGATAAGAGACGGATAGAAATGGTATTTTGAGGTTGAACTACCCTAAAATTAAGCTATTACATATAATACATATCTGTAAGCAGACACACTCAGGGCTCAACAGATCACAAAACTCATGGTTTGGAATCTTATCACGGTTTTAAAATCACGGATCAGATCGTTATTCGGGTCATCAGCACAAAAATAGGGTCAGGATGAAATTAAGTTATGTGCTACTACAGCTCTGACGTAGTTGTCTCTCAGTTCAATTTCATTTCATTTTAATTGAATTACATTCAAAGAGACTTATTGGCATAGGAAATTTACATTGTTAAAAAACAGAAAAATGTAGACTAAAAATATAAATACAAATCAGTGAGAACTGTGTCTGTAAAGCAGACAGAGAGACTCCACAAGGCAGCAGGCCCAGATAACATCCCTGGGCAGGCCCTTAAGACATGTGCTACAGAACTGGCTGATGTTTTAACCTCCATTATTTAATCTGTCCCTTTCACAGGCCACAGTCCCAACTACAGGCCAGTTGCATTCCCTCCAATCATAATGAAGTGCTTTGAGAGAGCGTGAGAGACTAATACACCTGATTTACTGGACCCCTTAAGTATGCATATCGCCCCAACAGATCCACTGAGGACACTGTCTCTGCAGCTCTGCACATAGCCCTCTCCCACCTGGAAAACAAACACACTTATGTCACAATGCTCTTCATCAATTACAGCTCAGCCTTTAATACAGTCCTCACTCACAAACTCACAGAAAACCCGTATAACCTTTGCCCCACACTCTGTGACTGGCTGTTAGATTCCCTCACTGACAGAGCGCAGTCTGTCAGCACTGGAAATCTAACCTCAAAAAATGTGTTGATGAACACTGGGACCCCAAAAGGATGTGTCCACAGCTCCATGCTCTACACACTATTCACCTACGACTGCGTCGCCTCACACAAGTACAACACTATCCTGAAATTAGACGAAGACACCGCAGTCATCTGTCTGATCACTGGGGGTCATGATACCGCACACACAGAAATGTGGCAAGTCTGGTAAAATGGTGTGATAACAACAACCTCTCCCTCCGATGTGACCAAGGAGATGATAATGAACATGAGGAAGGAGAGGGAACTTTATCAGCCGCTGACAGTTGGTGAGACTTAGGTGGAGAAGGTCAGCAGCTTTAAAGTCCTGGCATCCACATCAGTGATGACCTCACCTGGACATGTAACATCGCCTAGCTGGTCAAGAAAGTACAACAGCAACTGTACTTTCTAAGGAGACTGAGGAAATTTGGCATTTGTCATCAAGAATTTTCAGCAGTTTCTACAGTTGCATCATACAAAGCTTGTTGACCAGCTGCATCACTGCGTGGTATGGAAACAACGCTGCCGTGGACTGCAAACGCCTGCAGCAAGTGCTAAAGACTGCTGAGAAAATCATCAGGGCGCCCCTACCATCTCTGCAGGCCATTGATTAACGAGAGAGTCCACAGAAGATTTTTCACACCGAAGTGTGACATGCAGGACCCCGAGGCTGAGGGACAGTTTTTATCAGTATGTGTGTGGCGGCTGTGGATATGTGTGAATTTGTGTACATGGATAATGATGGTGGAGAGGTTCCAATCAGCTGCAATGTATGAATGTCTCTGTGAATGGGTGAATGCTGGCATGCTTTGTGAAACACTTTGAGTGGTCTAATGAGACTAGAAAAGTGCTACATAAATGCAGTGTATACAGTGTTCTTTGTATACTTGTATTCTCTTTAGTACTCTTTTTTTCTTTATCCCTCACTATATCTAATCTTATTATTTTTATTTTCTCATATTCTTGCATTTTATAATTTTCTTTTATATGTCCTGTTTGATCAGAGTGGAAGAGTAAATGAACTTGTTTTGAAGTGTTCATAAGACAATAAACGTTCTGACTTTGACCTTGACTTTTTGGTCGCCACTTACTCAATGTCCCGCCCACAGCACAATCTGATTGGTGAAACGTCACAAGTAATAGCCAATCAACACTCAGGGCTAGATGTTAGAGAAGTGGTCATAAACGTTTCAATCTTGTGATATATGTCTGTGATAACAAGCACAGTTTTACAGTCATATACTGAAAATGTTCGAAGTCATAGCCAATGGGATTTCATCGAGATGTAATAAATTACTTCTTTAAAAACTAACAGCAGCTTTTAAACTGCATTTCACACTATGATCTTGAAGTTTTGAAATGAATCTTTCTACTATGACCTGTCACACAGTAAACACTATACAGGAAGTCACTCAACAGTGTCAGATATCAATTTACACTCGTCCACCCTCAGCCACTGAATCATCCGATACCGTTCGTGTATAAATACATGAATACATTCATATTAATATGAGAGCCCGCATGTTGGATTATACTTACCTTACCAGCTGTGGCCATTTCTGCTGCTGAGATGAGTATAAAGAAGTGAGAGAGGAGCTGAGAGAGGACTGCAGCTGCAGGACAGGAGTGGGGAGGAGACAGCAAGAGGTCCTGAACTTAGAAATTATTAAGCACTTTGGCATTAATCCAGATGGGCAGGGATTTGTTATCAGTTCCTTGACTTACTAGTGACCCAAATCAAGGCAACAGATATGGAACCAGTGTAGAATAAACAAGTAGAAGCCACCACAACTGAATGTGAGTCTCTTTTTACTCCAAAATGCTTTAAAATAATTTTCGCGGCCTCCCTGCCACATGTGGCCCACAAGACCATTTAAACTGAACTGACTGATAAATGGAGAAAAAGTAACTCAAAAATACAAAAAAGAAATCTCTGGACAATTACTTTTTTCTTTCTGTGATAAAAGTAAATAACATAAAATAATCAACTAACACATTCTTCTGGGTGGTCCCTGAATGCAACAGACATGTTGCATTTACTTGTTATCGATCACGTGCATCATGGCAACTGTCCAGAAAAGAAATGTAGATGCTGAATGCCGCACTTTACAAGAGAAGTGGACAAAGGATTCATTTTTATTGAAGTGAATTAGAAGCCAGTGTGTCTAAGTCCGTTTGTGGGGATGTACTCATGATGAAAAAGGCCACTCTCAAGCATCTTTACAGATGTAAACATGCTAAAGTGAACGAGTTGCAAGGACAAATTTGCTTGAAAAAAGTTAAAGCTCTTCAGCAGAGTTTAGATGCCCAACAAGCAGCTTTTGTGAGATCAAATTCTGGCAAAGACAATGTTCTGCAGGCAATGCAGGAAAGTTAAGCCTGAAAAGATTTAATGGTATAAATATGAAATAGGCTGGCACAGTGACCCAAAGTGGCTTAATAGTGAATAGAGATGGATACAGCATCATACTTGAATGAAGGTGTAACCTGGGTTTACAAAGCCCTCATTACATAAAAGCCTGCTCATAAAAACAGCCATAAAGAAATACATTACAAGTGATAAATAGACAATAAATAGATCAATATTGTTAAATTGTTGTTGTTCATAATGTAATATTTAATTTGGGTTTAAAAACACGTTAAAGGATTAAAAACTTGTAAATTCATGTTATTAATTTTATTTTTATTTAAAAATAGTTTCAAAAAAAAAAATGTGTTTGGACTCTTATTTTGGAGAGTCACGTTGCAGCGTGACCCATGTGACTAACCACAGCCAACCATTTTTTTTTTTTTGTCTATTCCTGCTGCTGAACGAGGGAGATACACATACAGTCCTTACGGTGCTTAATTGAAGCCCGGGCCTGTAGTTCAATGTCCTGCAATGTTTTTTTCCATTTGGAAACATGTCTGCTTTTGACCATGAGTGAACTTACATAGCTATTTTGTAAATTTGCCCACTGTGAGACAAATAAAGGTATATCTTATCTTATCTCTTGTCTGAGTCAATCAGTGGGTTCAAACCCGGCCACGAATGACTGTGATTAGGGTAGTGAACCATAACAGTAAAGCTGTGGGTCAGAAATCCTAAACTGCAAAGTTGGATTCTATTTGTTTTATGATTCGTCATTACAAATGATCCCTTTGATATACAAGTAATCTTGTGATCCATTGATGATTTAAGAAGTTAAATCTGAGTAGTGGTTTGCTTTTTTATTATTTAGTTGCTTGTGAAAATAATTAAACTCTTTGTTTCTGTTGTGTTCTGCTTGTTGAGAAAAACTGATTATTTTGTGGATATCACTTTTTAAAAAAAAAAATACTTCAATTGCATTTTTCACACAACTTAAAAAAAACCAACCCATGGCATTCAGGGAGCAAATTCTTATAAAACCACACGTCTCAACACATCTCAGCTTTGACCTCAACAGAGGGCAGCAGTGACACACAAGGTCCACGATAGACAAAGCCCAGACGGGCATTAGACCACTGTACTGTATTAACATGGCAAACAACTTCAAAATGTATCTTGAATCAAGGCTTACCATTATCCAGCATTCAGGAGATTGGTTCATCCACTCTCATCCTCTTGTGCATGTACTCCTCCATTAGCTTGGGAACATTGGCAACATATACACAGAATGACTTTGAATATGGGAGTTGGTGATCAGTATCAATATTATTGGCATGATCATTTCCCTCTTGATAATCTTTCCACGATTGCCACATTGCCCACACATTGGAAGGAGCAGTCCACGCCTCCATCTGTCATCGCCACCAGACCTTTTGTATTGGCCTGCTATGGTCCTCTGGGTGCACCACGTCTGCAGCGCTGCAAGGTTTATATGGATTGTAATGGGAAGTTTTTGTGCCTATGTGGGAAACTGCTTGACTGTTGCAAATATGTTTGTGCCCACGTCATTAACTGCTTGACTGTTGCAAAAAATGTTCATGATGTCCCTGCATAATTCCATGTATCCATGGTCTTGAGGTCATGGGTGTAGAGAGTACCTGCTCGCTGAAGAAGATAAGTACTGTCTGCAACTGGCATTCTTTGCTCACTTTGGTACAAACCCTGTGTTGTACAGTTTGGGTCCTCTTGCAAGAGCTTGTGCAATAAACTCACAAAGACAAGTCTGTTTCGGGACTTATTTACAGAATTTCCACCACATGGACCCAGGCCACACACTCTACAGGGTGACCTGGCCTCTATCTCTCCCTACTTAAACATCTACAGGGCCCAAAATTGAGATGGTTATTTTATGGCACATCCTTCACCCAGCCAGGAGTCTAACTTCTTTGTAAGTGCATTTCAATCAATCTGTCAATTTATGTACATTTTCAGTTTGCACATGAATAGAAATGGAAATGCAAGAAATAAAAAAAAAAATCTTGGTTCGAATAGTTGGCGTATGTATTAAAACTAAAAGTAAGAAAGTGCTTTGGAAATAGACGTAGCAAATTAATCATGATGCAAATGAAGCATATGACTTCAAATCCACTCAAGCAGCAAAACATCAGATATCTGTGAACTGATGAAGAGACTAACGTTTCTCATATTGCTTTTTTAATTACATCATCTGGTTGCGTGCCCTTCTTTTAACGGCACCCAATTTGAGAATTAGTGCCAATAACTAGTTGTCTGGGTGCTGCCAACTCATAATAGTTACATAACAGTGGGCTGTAATGTGCATTAATTAGCATATTCTTTTGCCTATTTCCTGGACATCAGTTAAAATTTGCACTGGATTTGGATGTAAAAATTCAGCATCACTTCAAGGCCTTACGAGGTACAGCATGACACACAGCAAGCCCATCATGTGTCTTCAAGTTACAGAAAGGAGGTTTTTTGAATAATTCTATGTTAAATACAATGCATGCTGGGAAGTATATGCTCATAAGTCAAAAATATTTCTGAATAACTTAATGGAAATATGATCAGAACGACTAATTTGACATTTAGTCAGAATTCGTGCCGAATGTCAGAGCTGGACAATTTAAACTGACCTGAAGTGAAACTGACAAAATTATTTAATTACATTCATGAGATAATAATTACATTAGGTGAGGGGATTTAATATAACTGACTCACTCACTTTTGTTGAAACAAGAGAAAAGCTCAGTTTGTTGGCGCCACAACATTTTCTTTTTTTGTTTAAGTGATGATGTAACACTGGACTGTAAATATGTGAAATGGGAAAACTGATGAGAGATAAGATTTTATAGGAACCCATCATTACACGCTGTAGCTTATTAACTTCGTTGTTCAAAGTCTGTTTTGAGCAGACTACTGTCTGACTCAGAGTGACCGTTTACTCTGTTGATGACAGAACGCTGATGCTACTGTTTTATGCAGGATTTAATTGGCTGTATCAAAATAAAGTCTCCATCTACATAGACGAATACCGAAATGTATTCCATCAGGTGATTCCATCATGAAGCCAAAAAGTATAAAACAGGAGTTTCTCCCTTTTTACTTTCTGATTTATTTTCTGTAAAGACGTGATTTACAGATCAGATATGTGTGTTCTAGCAGACAAAATGCAGACTTTAGTAATGTGACACTGACATTGTTATAAATGCCTCCAATGACATACAATGAAATCAGAACACCAACAAGGAAGCCACAGATCCCATCTGCTTCTGAGAACACTGCATTTGCAATTTGCACATAATTAATTGAATCGAGATGATTGTTCAAGGTCAGGCACATATATTGTGCAAAATTTGATTGATCTCTTTATTATGTTTATGAAAGCTGCAGGTCATTAAATGATCTCCATGCCATTGAAATCAACACAATGGTCTCACGGTGGAGAAACATTCAGGACAGTCCGGATGCTGCGGAGAAACACAACAACAGAAATTAGAAGAGTCATTGCACTATTGGCACTTATTGATTCTTCATCTGTGTAAATCCTGAATGGTGGAGAAAGTACAGGAATGTGAATGTACCATTTGCCGTGCTTCATCAGTTCAATGGCATCATTGACCTGGGCCAAGGTCATGTTATGGGTGATGAACTCATCCAGCTTCACCTTCTTGTCCAGGTAGGCTTTGACCATCTGAGGCACGCCATCCTTACTCTTAAATCCTGAGCAACAGAGCGTACACATGATAAAATATTGGCAAATGGAGTCCTCCCTTATTAATACTTGTTGAATGATTGCACAGGTTTAGCCTACAGCCTTTTGGTTACTGTGGTACAGATAGTCCTCGTCTACTAACACCAAACATATGAGAAATGTCAACAAGGTAAAAAAGCAGGCTTTACCGTACATTAGCTGAACGGCTAAGCCCTTTTTCATGAGCCGAATACAACTCAGGTGCCTTTCCCAGTCCAACACAGAGTTAACCAATATGCTAATCTAAAGCTAAAGCTAATTACCCATATTAGCTAACAAAACAAAACCAGAAAACAAGCCAAAAACTGGTTTTCATTTAGGTTGGCCCATATCCCAGATGAGCACCCCATTGACATGTCATGTCACAAGTGCTACTGGTAAGATCATTTTAGGTCCAGAGGATTTATTTACCACAAAGCCTTGTGGCTGTATAAGCTACTAAGATAAGATACGATATTCCTTTATGAGTTCCACAACAGGGAAGTTTCCAACCCATTACATAAGAAAACCTTTGGTTGCCAGTCAATCACAGACTCATAGCAGTCAATATGAAAGGGATCCCAGCCTTATCCGAAATGCAGGTGAGCTCAACCCAATTTTTGCTGTTGCTCCACTTCTTCCCTCGGTTTCTGAGGAGTCATTGTGAAGCTTAGTCTGTTTGCCTCCGCCATCAACATCTTGGCAGTGCCCGACTCTGCCTAACTCCCGGCTAATCCAAAAACGGGCAAAGAGGTGGAGTGTAGTGGAATTGAGGCGGGCTGAGCCTGGTTGCTGGAACACCCACCTAGTTCGAAGCTACCTCGCAAGCTAAGGTTAACAAGCCAGCCTATACTCTTCTCTGCATTGCTAGCCAGCTAACCCTATCTTTACCGACCCACTTCAGCACTGGTTTCGCTATTTTGCACAATTCACCCTGAAATGCAGGCGTAATAATGTAGTAATAATATATAGTCATAATATAAATGAAAATAATAAAGTTTAGGTTTGTGGGCAGTCATATTTTGCATTTCCATATAGCCTCAATAACCAACTAGATCTCAACTAATAACTTATTGCAACATCTAGGTTAGTGTTATTTCTGGAACCATGCTGAGATGTGCCATTAATAAAAAGTTACACACATCTTTTTTGCATTTGCACACAGTTCATCATTACTTAATGGGGACAGTCAGACAGTATTTGACTGACAGTGGTCTCACCTCCAAACAAGGAGCCCTTCCATGTGCGTCCAGCGATGAGCTGAATGGGTCGGGCAGCAAAGTCATACATGTCTGTCCATCCAACCAGCACGCTGACACCCCAACCTTTCACACATGACTCCAAGGCACTGCGCTGGATGGAGAAATGGAACAAAGTCAGTGGACTTGTAAATACAGAGATTGATCCCCAGAGCAGCTGAGTGCTTTAATAGTTACGTAATACTTCTCCGGGAGAGAATCTTGAATTTAATGCACCTTCATGAGCCCAATTTACATCAAATCTTCATGCAAACCTCCTTCTGCCTTACCATGACTCCCACATTCCCAACACATTCCAGGGAGAAGTCCACTCCTCCGTTGGTCATCTCAGAGAGCACTTGGCTGATGGGTTTATTGTGATCCTTGGGGTTCACAAAGTCAGTTGCACCAAATACTTTGGCCTTCTCAAACTTGTCTGGATTGATGTCAACAGCGATAATCCTCTTGGCTCCTGCAGCCTTGCAGCCCATGACTGTAGCCAATCCCACAGCTCCCAGGCCAAACACTGCACATGTGGAGCCCGGTTCCACCTTAAGGAAAACAGGCTATATCAGGTCACCGTGGCACTGAAAACTGGACTTGTGTATTGTGGTGTTCTGTGGTGTCACAGATACTATATTTTATTTCAGATATCTGACCTTTCACACAGAGCAATGTATTACAGCAGGTATTAGCCTTCAGCAATACATGCTGGGCTCCAGCTGGTCCCCAACAGTCAAATACACACACCTTAGCAGTATTAACTGCTGCTCCGTATCCTGTGCAGACGCCACACCCAAGGAGACAGACTTTGTCCAGAGGAGCAGTGGGGTCAATCTTAGCCACAGCTATCTGGTTCATCACAGTGTATTCAGAGAAGGTACTGGTTCCCAGAAACTGCAACACCTTCTTGCCCTTACAGGTTAACCTGGACTCTGATAATGCCATCACATCATATCTATCAGCAGCCCTGAAGAGAGGATTTATTAACATGAAAACACAACCTAAGACAAAATGTTTACATTGCTCCTCTTCAATTACTGTGATTCAATCTGTTCTGTGTCATCATCAGACACCACAAGATGCTCCACTGACATAGTGAGCACTATGACATATGTATATATATATATATGTTGAGACATAAAAACAAGCATAAAATGTTAATGCAGCATAACCTTATGAACACATCCTGGATGAATGAAATTAAGAGAAGAAGATGAGCTCACCATCCTTGCTCACACTGGTTGGTCTTCGGGCTCTTACAGAAGCGACACTCTCTACACTGGGAGATGAACAGAGGGATAACTTTGTCTCCTAAAAAGACAAAAGCAATGTTGCCATGTCAAATTAATTTTAGGCCGGGTTTCAAAACATAATATCAAATGGGAAATCAGGTTTGTTTGCAATCTTTAACTGACCTGGTTGAAATTCAGTGACTCCAGGACCAACGCTCTCTACGATGCCGGCTCCCTCATGGCCGAGGACTGCTGGGAAGCCATCTTTGTGCATTCCCTCAAACAGGTGATACAGGTCCGTGTGGCACACTCCGGTTGCCACAATCTGCACCAAAGGCAATGACCACGCATGAAAACATTGATGCTCGTTTCATTTGAACTGTTGGGTATTGTGCTTTCTTCAAAGCTGCATTAGCAATTGACAGTTCACTTAACCCTTTCACAGCAACTGTCAAATTTACATTTACTGTTTATTTACATTCATGGTTATCATATAGTTTTTTAATAAAAAAAAAACAAATGAAAACATCACTTATGAATCTTCCTGGCCATCCTTTCTTACTCCTGTACCATTTTGAGGGTGTTCACGCCAAAATGAAGAAGCTTCTTAGATGAGAAGCAAAACGTCTTCAAGCATCTGCAGCCAAGTGCAGTTGCCATCAGTTCAACCCTTATTTGAATCACTTATGAAGCTTCGCTGCTGTTCTTGGTTTAAGTGTTAACATCATGGGAGAACCAACCTATTCATCGTTTTGGTACACATCCAGAAGGAGACTTGCAGACACTATGACTGGTGAAGTCCTAAAAATCTTCAGTCACCTCTTCCCATTACGAACTTTGCTCATTCACTGTCCCTTACTCAAATGTGCAATAAGACTTCTCTGTGTTTGTACATGTGTCTTCAAAGTGGACGTCTCTCACCTTGATGCGGACCTCGTTGGCCTGTGGTGGAGCGACCTCGATCTCCTCAATCACCAAAGGCTTGTTGGGCTCCCAGGCCACTGCTGCCTTGCACTTGATGACCTAGAGGGCAGTGACACCACATGAAATCTTGGTTTTTGGCTTTTTGGTTCTTGGGTTTTCTGAAAAGGTGCAATGGCAGTTTCCTGAAATTCACCCTTCAAGCACCCACTCAAGCATACGTTACTCCATGTGCATTTACAATAAGCTGGCAAGATATAAAGATTTTAAGTCGTTTGTTGTGTCTAACTTTGCCTAGTTGAGTGTTGGCTTACATGCAACTACACAAAAGTTGATCATTGCATAACATAGCAAACAAATGGGTTTCATATATTCACAGCCCATTTTTTTAATCACATGTCAACAGTGAAGTGCCGTGGTCTCTATTTCTCTGAAACAGCTGCTCCTGCTAAAGTAAACACCACATAAAAAGCCACAGTTCAAAGTTCACACAAGTTATTTGGCAAACATAAATTTGATTAGAACACTATAATTTAATGTTGGGTGGGCAAGTTTAGTATCACTGAATATTGTAAGCCACCAAGTAAAACAGTTACTGTCACATATGACAAATGAAGTGGTTTGAAAGTTTTTGATCATTTTTTTATTCCACTGTGGAACAAAACAAATTCTTTTGCTTTCACCATTATCTTTTTTGGCTCACTACTTCCTCATCATTGCCAATATCCACAGTTCAAAATCCGCATTGCAGAACTTCCTGGATAGCTTCAAACTGTGTGTCAGGTCAAAACAGGACACACACTGAAAAGAGATTATTTTCTTTTACTATACTTTTATTGCAGTAAAGATAAGAATTCTAAGTTGGCTTGAGGTAAATAAACATAGATGAGCACAGAGAATTGCATTGCAACAGAGGCACATAAGAGCAATAAACATGCTTGGTATATTACAGCCGTCCACACTTCATATACACATACAATGTACTCAAATATAAAAACATTATGATCACTTAAGAATCTTGTGATATTCAAGTGAAATATATTGTTTGTTACATGGTTTTCTGGTGTTTTGTTGTAGCATCAACTAGACTTGAGTGTACTTATACTACGAAAAACTCTGAAAACTTTTCATTGTGCGTAAGAGTATTCCCATATTGAATGTTATACCTACCTTACCAGCTGTGGCCATTTTTGCAGGAAAGATGAGCGTCAAAAGATGAGGGCTGACTTGAGAGCTGCAGGACTTGAGAGAGAGGAGGACAGAAGTTGGACTTGGGGTTTAAATACTGCTGCAGGAAAAAGTCGTTATGTCATCATTCAGGTGGGCAGGGACTATGAATCTTTTTATTGTACATTGGTTCAAATTGCAAGAATAAGAAAACTATGCTTGATACTCAAATCTGGGTAACAGATGTGGAGTTGCAAAAGATGATGACCATAAATCATGCAAATGTCATTTTGAATATAACACTACATTGTTTTGTGGTTTTACAGGTTATATTCTAACAAAAGGCCTGTGTAGTGCAGTAAGTAGACACCAGTCCAAGAAACCTCTGCGATGTTTCCCGAGATGATTGGCCAGCATTGGTTAGTCCTCAAGCACAAAGCCGTTTTCTCTTGCAACTTTAAAGGGCAAATGAGGGCTGCACAAAAAAACAAGTATGTAAATAAGAACTCGATCAGCACTATGTTAGCGTGAATCAGCCTGATTACAGTTCGTTATACTTATACTACTAGTAGCTCTACCCTGCAATACAAGAACAGTTCCTTATTTCCACATCCTATAATGGTACATGGATCGTTAGAATGCAGCTCTAGCTTTTGGCACAGTATCATGTGTAGCCATCAAGCGCATATTAAAGACCCCGATTACAAAATTGATGTTTCGAAACGAGTCAGCTAGAAGCACTAAAAAGTCAGAGCCAGCATTTTCAACTAACTCATAGAACTAACATTAGTTTAATTTTATGTCATGCCCCCTCCCCCCTTAGTTTTGTTATTTCCTGTTATATATTGAAACGTATTTTCCTCAGGTGTCTTGGTTGTCTTTACTTCCTGCCTTTGTCTTCTTTTCCTGCCATTGAGATTGTTAATTAGTTTCACCTGTGATCCTCCCGACCTTGTGTATTTAGCCTGTGTGTTCCCCTCCCTCTTTGCCGGTTCATCCTTGCACCTAATGCAGATGGCCTGAGCTAACATCAAGTTTTTTTTTATTTCAGTTTATGTTGCGTTTACATGCACATTCCTGAATAAACATGTTTCTTTCATCAAACTGATGATTGCAAAGCCCTGCTGCCCTTACTGCTGCTGTGTCTGGCAAGGTTTTCATTCTTACAGGGCACACGCAGAGAAGTAGATAACAGAAGCTTTGTATCTGACTATTTGACTGATTTTGGCAGCTAATATTTTCACGCGTCGCCGGCCTCAGCTGCAGCTTGTGAGCGAATATTAATTCCATGAGTTAATAAAAGGCGTTATCTCCAGCAGAGTTTTTGATGTTTACATGACTAACCTACCATGACCTACTTAATGGCTACACACATAGAGGACAAAGACTGAGGCAAAAGCTGCACGTTGCATGCGACAAAAAGTAACCTCAGCTGCGGATTGTCCATCGAGGACGCAGGAATACCTTTGCCTTTCCAAATGACAGGAGGCCAGGACCCAGTTTACAAGCAAATATTCCAAATATTTATCAAATAAAATGAATCACTGCAATATCCCTGTTTACTTACCGTTTACATACTGTGAATACCACTGTTAACACTTTTTTTTAAAAAAGTCAATAATAATCAATGCATACTGTGCAATATTTCTGCTGCTGTTTACATGATGTGCAATATTTAAGTATACACATTACATGTTGCAATGCGCACTTTACTTTTTAACTTTTTAATTTATAGATTTAAATTCCTTGCTTCTCCGTTGTTATTTTTATTATGTTGCTATTTTTATTACCTTTATTCTTTCTATTTTTGTACTGTACTGTCTGTAGGGAACAGACAAAGCAAGAATTTCGTTGTATGGCGTAACCACTGTGTTTCTCACTATATACGACAATGAAACTTCTTGAATCTTGAATAAACATTAAAAGGCCCATGACTTAGCATTTTTTAAATTCTCATCTCTCAATGTATTATGCACATTGTTCAGTTTTATTAAAGGTTGTGGAGCCTGTATTTACTGCCAGTTTATAACAGAAGTACTAAATTCTTTTAACCTCCTCACTCATGAATGTCAACACACCCTCATCACATGATAAAGGGCCCGTGGGGTGAAACATTCTTAGATGGCAGTTTATTAGGTACACCTCGTCTGAATGTTGGGCAGAGTGAAGAGAGAATATGAGATGTTCAATGAAATAAAAGTAGTTAATCAGCCGATGAAGTGTGTTAAAGACAACTCTAAACAAAATTGAAGGCAATTCAAAATAGCTTTGTTTTTATTGTTTTAATGACCTACTGATACCATTGACATGGGTGACAATTTACATATTAATTTGCTGATATGTTGCAAATAGTGCATTTTCTAGGATCAAATGCATGGCAATTAGTCAACACAGAGAACACATCCAGTGCTAATTATAAGTACTCTTGAAGACAAAGTAGTAAAAGAAGTCAAATAAGACTGTAAAAATGAACAATCCAAGTTATGACACTTACTCAGAATTCTTAGAAAATCATTTGCTTCAAAAGGCACTATATCAGAAAATAATTATCTCTGATGTGTGGTAACTTGCACTCAACCATTGAAATGATTGCCTCTATTATTGGCACACTCTAGCACTTTCAACAAAAGCTGCCAGTAATAGTGATAACCATAGTTCCCGGGTTACCCTATAGTAAACAAAATATTCTGAACAGCTCCTTTGCAATGAAACAATATAAACTTTGTACAAAATATTGGGACCATCTTCCATCTCACACCAACAAAGCTCTTAAAAAAGGCATGAAGGTTTTTCTGCTTTTGCGCTTCTCCTTTTCAACACCAAAGTAGTTTGATAATTAAATCTGTTAAGGGGACATGCTGTAGTTTTCATGGATAGAACATCCAGGACCAAATGGATTATTCGCTCAAGTGTGGCGATAGTACATCTGGCTGTCGTTCATCAAGTCCCAGCAATTCTGATGGTACTGTAAAGATCTAATTTATACTGAGAATAGCATCATTATGGGCCATAAGGTCTTGGGGGTTTTACATAATTATAGTATTTAGATATTTAATTTAAGTATCATTTGATGACTTTCCTGTGTGCAAACTTAAAAATACATAAAAAAAGACATTCTGTTTCTATAGAGTAACATTGTAACTCTGAGCTTTAAGCTCATTGACAATCACTTGTAAGACTCAGTTTTTTTGAGACATTTTTTTACAGTAAGGAAACTAAAAAACACAAACATCTCCCATTTACAGTAACAGACAAACATTAATATGAAAGGGGAAAAAAAAAGAACCTCCCTGGAGCCAAGACAGCTATGTTAACTTTCTCTGGAATGAAGTGGATTTTTATAACAACATTCAAAAAAAGTCACATCAAGCAGAACAGTGTTTATCATTGAGCACCACTGGCTGTGGTGCAGAGCAGCTTCGATGACTAATTCTTACCGTACATGCATTAGTACGAGGAGCGAGTGGTTACACGGTACTTGACACAGCATGTGCATACATGCAAGTGTGAATGCATGCATGTGGGATTTTACAGTTGCCTTTATTCAGGTGCGTTGCTGTCCCAAAGCTCAGTAGCACAATGTGAGGTTAAACCAAGAGCTCAAAAGACAGGTGTGTACGTGGAAGAAGAGCAAGGTAACAGTGTAAGTAACACACACATTAATACCCAAAACCATGCGAGCAAACACACAGTCCCACCCCCAGTCACACTGATCCAAGTTATTGATGACTTCTGAGTCACAGCACAGAGATAGCACTTTGTTTTGCAAGGCATTAAAAAAAGGTCATCAGACAAAAGCAATGAGGTTATTACGAACAAGCACCCAAGAGAAAGGCTCTACAAACAGCACTGAATCACATCCAGACTAGTTTAGTCTCCAAAGTTTAGATGTTCTCTTGTCTGGCCAAGAGACATAAGTAACTGAATATAATTTTAAGTTTTTACACTTCCTGAACTGAGCCTCTAAACTTTAACTTTTAACTAGAGCTTTGATAGCAATAAAGTGGACTTTATATGGGGCAGATATTGGCCTTTGAATACAAAAGGAAGACTAATTTAGAGAGTCACAAGATCGGCCCTGTGATCTGAGAGTCATATTACGCTTGATCTTTGAGGTCGTCTGTGATACAATAAACTGTACAAATACACGCTAAGCTTGTCAAGTAAATACAGTACAATCACACTGAAGATTGCCAGTGATGGCGACATGTAGCATAGCTGTGGGAACAAGAGGCGGCCAAATCCATGTGTAACAGACGATAAAGGATTAAATTCCCAATTCAAGGCTCAAAAGACATTTCTTTCCCTTCCAATAGCAGTGATTCCTGAAAACTGGTTTTGTTATTAGTCAGTAAAATACCACTATTATAGTTTAACCACTGACAGCTGATAGATACACTCTTATTGTATCCCTTTTAAGATTTTTGAACTTAAGTTATATTCCATACGCAGTGGGATTTAATTAAGATATAATTTAGCTGAATTTAATGATATACTTAATGATTGTTGAAAATGCAAAATGCTATAGTTAATAAATGGAGATGAATTCAGTTACTCAACAAAAGATGCAAGTCAGTGTTTGGAAGGGTGACTAATTAGCTGTTGATTTGTGAGCCATACACTACAAATACCATTTTTCTTCTTGCATTCGGAATGGATACAGATATGCTTGAAGATTTTAATGGATTTTGCTAATGCCAGGATATTAACCTGATTATTGGTGCTATGCAGCGCAGTGTTTTTCCTCTGTGTGGGCAATTTACTCTCTCACACTTCAATAACATACTGACATGCTCACTAGTATTTTGGCACTGTTGTACTGATCTAGAGCTGGTGTGAGTCAAGGCAAATAAAGCTTCTCAAGCTGTTGTTCCAGACTTTTTGTTTTAAAGAATTTTTTATGGCTTTTATGAATGCTAATTATGCAGAGTTATCTTATTGTAGCAAGCATCAGACATTGAACACCTGAATCATTGACCTGAATTTAAAGGAATAGTTTAACATTTTGGGCTTTGTTTTAATGAAACACTCTTGTGTCTGTAAGAGAGTTATGAAGCTAGCAGGTTATTAGTTTAGTTATTTAGTTTAGTTTGGCATAAAGGCGGGAAACAGGGTGAGACGATCGTTAATTGGTACAAAATCTAAAAAGTAAAAATAACGATTTGTGGTTTTATGGAGAGTTACAGGTTGGAACTATTTCTCTTTGGGCGAGGCTTAACTAAGGGCTTGCTGGCTGTAGCCTCAAGGACAAGGAGAAGAAGTAGAATTAATTCATGAATTTTTTTTTTACCTTACAGAATGGTATTGAGCTTTTCATCTGACTCTATGGAGAAAGAAACTGAAAAAGTATATTTCCCAAAATGTCAAACTATTTCTCTCATGAAATTGATCACTGAAATGAGTTGCTGTTCAACATCATTTGATATTTGGCGTCTTTTATTTTGTAGTGCTACATCAACACCGCTGTTGATGGAAGTGCCATGCTGAACTCTGTTCTATATTTTCAGCCTGCCTAGAAGAACCAAGTGTGGAATGACAAAGACTGTGTGTGATCAAAATTTCAGTTGGTTCAAAGATGTGTATTCAAGTCAGGTTCAAAAAGCAGTACAGCCTCTTGTTGACATTAACAGGGTCTCAAAAGAATGCCAGGCGGATGTTGGTTGTTTAGGAATGAAGAACTCCAGATTTGGATCATTCATCACATCATCCTTAAAATCCATTTCAGTTTGTAAGAAATCTTACTAACAGACTGACAGGGATGAAATCTGGTCCCTCTCATGATCCTGTGCAAACAATGCAACATCTGGTGCTTTCTGCTTTGGCCTATGTCAATAATCGGTGCTCTGAACGATACTGAATAAACAAACAGGCCTTGTTCTTTTGAATGAAGTTTAAAAGTCATCTGTTCTAACCAGTTAAAGTTCACTTTAGATCCATATTATAAAAAAAAAAAAAGAAAATGCTCACACTTGCAGAGATAATTGGAAAATTTGGCCACTTCACATACACAACCACAAGGCTTAACGTGACAAATGCAACAAGCACCGCAGACACACACACACACATATAAGTCAACCAAAAAATTCTTAGACACAAAATAATAAAAAAAGTAATAAAAGTACACAGGAAAAGATGCTGTTTTTGAGTGTGTTCACCACAACCTCTGCATGTTTAGGTAAGGCAAAGTAGAATTAGATGATCATTTGTGTGTTTTTCCTTTTGTCGGTGGGGGGGGGGGTTACATTATGGCAAGCGAGTGACAAGGGGAACCTGTGCACGTCTCGGTCCTTGTGGAAGACTTGTGATCCATCCTGACCCGGTCTGAATTTTTCTGGGGTTGTTCAGGTTTACGCCACTTCAGGAGAGGAGTGGTTCATCAGTCGTCAATGTCCTCATACACGTTATCGTCAAAGGGCCGCACCAAAGACGGCTGTATCCTGTGTCGGGAGTACTTGAGCTGAAGAAGGTCTCCTACTTCACTGATGACACTCAGCGCCTGTGGAGACATTTATACAATAAAAAAAGCTGTCAGCATGAAGGGCAATATGTGTCCTCGAGGAAATTTAAAGCTGCAACAAGTAAGAATTTTTATGGAAAAACACACCTGTCTTGTAAGATTAAATCACAAACTTGGGCAAAAACAGAAAACACCACTAACTTTAATGGAACCAATCTTTCCACTTTTTCATTCCTATGACCATTACTTGGGTGTGAGGTGAAGCCGGCAGTAGGGCATCTTGTTAGGAGGCAGTGAGTTCATACAGATATGTCATCTAAACAGCAGCAAGTGTCCATTCTGGCTGAATCTCTTCACCCAAAAAGAAGATGTTCAGGCTTAGAAGTGCTCGATTTCAGAGTAATGTAATTAAAACTTTGGAAATTTCAAGCAGTCATATGGTCAATGATAATATAACTTGGGGATGACTAAGTGTAATGTTCCATATTAATGAAGGTAGATTTGAACAGAGGAAACTGCAGTTGCATGGTAGCCTCCTTTTTTCCAATACGACAGAATGAAAAAACAGGTTTGCAGACGGACAGTTTTGTGTGTGTTGCTCATGTATTAAAGACCACCTCCAATGAAAATTAGGTTTATAACCATGTTAACATGTACATATGTTTTTTTCATATGCTACAAGACATCAACTCCATGGCTGAGCATTTCCACCGTGAAACTGCAATGGACCAATGACGGATTCAAGGTTTCATACGTCACCTACCTAAGGAACCAATCCCGTCACCTTGTGGGATGGGGCTAACATAAACTGAGCTGGTATCAGAGGAGAAGCTGGTTGTAGCTACGTATCAAGCCAAGGTTCACTCTTTTCAAAACGATGGCAGAGACTCGTTTTTTCGGGTGCAAAGTTGCAAAAGGAGAAACGGTGAGCCTTCATTTATTACCAAAGGTCTGAACATACAAGAGCACTGTTTTTTAAATTGTACACAAAAACAGATGAGTTCCACAAACTTATGTTAAAGCCTGACACTGGTCCATCCATTTACCCTGGGGACACAGTGAGTATGAGCCAACATGTTGGTCAACCAGTAACTTTGATTTTTCTTGCCATTAACTGCGTCCAACAAATGTGCAGTGTGCTAGATAATGTTGCCAAGATACAAGATGACTCCCATCAAATGCTGAGAGGATATTTTATACGGCTCGGGTGTGTTGATGAAGCAAGTTACAGCAAACACTAGTCAAAACAGTTGAACAGAAAAAAAATGAGGTTTGTGTGTTTCATGAGTTGAAGCTGCAGGCAAGTGGTGGGTGGAGATAGAGGAAGGGAGTATTTGCATATTCATCTATCTGCACATTCTACGTGAAGACAAAGGTGGACAGTTACATCTAAGTCAGTGTAAGGCATGCAGGGATTTTTTTCCATGGACGAAATTCTAAGTATGCAGTTCTGAGGAAGAGAGATGAGTTTTTAGGGGTTTAATCAAAGCCAGGAGAGGAACTTTAATGCAGAACAGCTATGCTTAGAATGATTGGGGTTTTTTTTCCGACTGGAGATTTTTACTTTGCTGTGTCATGCAATTTTTTCCTGAAACAACACTGGCAACAGTTTTAACTTAAAGCTGCAATAACAGATGTTTTTGGCCACTTGGGGGCAGCACGACAAGCTGTGCAAACAATATACAAACCATGTCTGTTGACTGTTAGGTGCTGAGCAGGTAGCATACAGTTTTTTTCAGAGCTTTTTGTTTTTGGCTGAAACAGTTGCCTGCTGCATCTGAAAACAAGGTTAATAAGAGCAGTAAGACTGAACCCGAAAGTGTAACATTGTGGACCAGAAAACCAAAACAATAAGCTAAAATGCTAAAAAGCTCCATAGAGCTGAGGGGAACTGCAGAATCAGGTTTCATTCTCTGTGGGTTTGTTACTTTTGATGAGCCACCCAGTTCATTTTAAACACACTCATTTGATTCTTTTTTTCATATAATAATATTTTTGAACCTGATCTGTCTTTATATCAGTTTATGGTACTTATAGTAAATTGGTATCTAGTCATCTTTACTCCTGTTTTTCCAACTTTTTAGGCCCTATGTCAGTTCTACTGCTGCTACACATTGTATTTCAATGTCGTTATTCGACCACAGAAAGGCCCAGATAGTCTCCTTGATCTGTTCTTCGAAGCGTCAGTGCAGATTAGTATGAATTGACCTTTAGGGTAAAAAAATGTAGCCGGTGAAATGAAAGGTCTTGAGAAGGACAATAATAAAATAATTTCGGTTTATGTGTGTTCGTGGGTGTGTGTTTGTACGAGAGAGCAAAACTGAGAGAGTTCGCCAGAAGATAAAAGAAACACACAAATCGACATGACACATCAAAGTACGAGAGAATGATACAGAGAGGAAGGCCAGCAAGGAGAGATTTTGACATCATGACAGATAAAAGCACTACAGCACTACAATACTCCCACTCACTGTCTTCATTTCATTTTAGTTTTTTTTTTGAAGGGCCAGAAGAAGGACAGGGTGGATAAGAGCAGCACTTCCTGGAGCAACAGTTTGCATCTGAGCCTCAGGGACACCCCAATTAGATAAGAGATGGCTGACTCGCTGCATGAAATGAGCTATATTTACGAGAGAAACACTGTTTAAGATGCTGACTGTTTCATCTGAAGTGACTCAAAGACAACTCCTGAAGCAATAACCCGTGTCCCTCCAGTTGCAAACAACCTTGAGGTCATTAAAACAACTTGGAAACAGGAGGGCCTTCATTTTTCAAGAGTCTAACCTTGAACAAAAGCAGCTGGTACCAGCCCATACAGCTGAGATAAACCTGCCAATGGTGGAATATTGGCCGTTGCAGGTGTGCAGTGAGCTCAGTACAGTAAAAGAAGAGCCCTTTGTTGAGAAGAGTGGGCGGCTTTTTGATGTGTTGCCAAGAGTAATCAAAGCTGAACAGTCAATTTACACAGAGTGAGTAAATGGGATGGTGAGATCTGAAGTCTGAACTGTAAATGCAGGGAGCGTACTGTGAATACACTGTACATTAATCTGCAGAGTGATCCGGCTGACGCTTTCACTGCAGTTCTTGCGTGGAGTCACTTCAACTGAACTCTCCCTGATGAGAAAGACAGACTCATCTTTTTAGTGGCGTCTGCAGCAGAGGTTTCAGACACAGGTTTAAGAAAAGATTCATCTGAAGTGACTCAATGACAACTCCTGAAGCAGTCACCTGTGTCTTTCCTTTTGCCCACCCATTTGACTGTTCTTCATCCCTTTAATGTCATCATGAGCTCTTGGCTTAGTTGCAAACAACCTCGAGGTCATTAAAACAACCTGGAAACAGGAGGTCCTTCATTTTTAAAGAGGCTAACCTTGAGCAAAAGACAGCTGGTACCAGCCCATCCCGCTGAGATAAACCTGCCAATGGTGGAGTATTGGCAGTTGCACCTTCCTCCTCCTCCTGGACTCAACATCAATTATCCAGCGAACAAGCTACATGCTTGACAAAAACTTGATTTGTGCACGTCTTGTAATTAATCATAGCCCCCTGGAACTACATTTAGCAAACGCACCAGTGAGCGTAGTTCAGGAAGGCTTGGGTCTGACAATTTTGACTAAATCAAACAACCCAGAAGGTGTTTTTCACTGAACAATTATGGCTTCAGCCAGACCTTTCTCCTGTGTGGGCCGAGCACAGAGAGATCTGGCTACGCAAGACTGGTCAACACATCAATACACCTGCAGTCTAAAAATACTTTTTTAAAAAGAAAAATAAAGCAGGTCTTTGCACACTGAACAGAAGGCGGTGAGGGTGTAGGAGCTGGAGTAGATAAGAGGTTAGCACAGGTTTTACTGCCATGTTTACGGCATCCCTCAATGGTCACTGTAACAAACACTTGCCAACCAATCAGAAGTTTAGTTGTCGTGATTTAGAAGGCTTTAATAATGTAGCGTGTAAAAGGTTCAAATTGTCCAGTTGATATTGAATTCACTGTAGATATTGTTAGAAACTAAGCAGTATCTTGTTCTGAAGGAAGTTTTCATTAAAATGTTTAAAAAAGATGTTTTAAATGACACATCTTGTTCCTCATCTGTCTAAAAGTATGTGGCTCAGTAGTGAAAGTTACCCTGTCGAGCATGTCTCTCGTGTGGGCGGCTGAGATGCAGAAGCGTGCCCGGGACTCGATGATGGGTGTGGCGGGGAATCCCACAACCACCACCCCGATGCCCCTCTTCAGCATCTCCCTGCCAAACGCTCTGGTGGGACAAACATGAGGAGACACAGCAGAAATGACACAAGGGCACAATATGGGTTCCACGACGACATTAACATGTCAGCTCAGTGTTGACTCAAAATAAAAAATGTACGCTGTTCTAATCAGATGAATATGGGCAGCTGATTGAATACATATTATATTAAAAAATGACTCAAGATCACATTTTTTGGAACGTTCATGCTCAATACTAATACTAACAATACATATCATAAAATATAAATATCTGATATCCCATAATATTAACCATCACACTGTATTGATTTAAATGCTCCAGGGAGGAGTTGGTGCTTTAATTCTACTGACAGCAGCTGGTCAAAGCTTGCAGCTCACCCTATCTTGGCGGGCATGTAGAGCATCATGGGAACAACAGGCGAGTCCTCGTTGCCATAGATGATGAAGCCCATTTCTCGAAGCCTCTTGCGGAAATAGACTGTGTTCTCCGCCAGCTGTCGCACTCGGTCACAGCCTGAGGATGATAAGAAACAGTTGACTGCAAGTGTAATGAAGGTTGACCACATTTCTCTCAAATGTTTGCAAAGGATGTACTTTTAATCATGATATTGTTTATTCACAGTGTGATGACCAGTATTATGAGGTCATTTAGATGAGAACATGCTACACATACAGTTTTATGTTATCAATGTATAGTTTGTGGATCTTTATAGAGCTGTAGATGTTCTTCATCTCTTTTCAGTACAATTTATTACTGAAAGTTTAAAAAAAATATATATACTAAAGCTAAACAAAGACTACTCTCCTTTCCAAACAGGTTTTTTTTTTCTCAACCAGATTTGATCTTTGTGGTTGGGAATAAAAGAAAGGAAAAACTATTTAGGGCTCGGTTGATGATGCTTTGAAAAGATGAAAAAAAAAAAAGAAGGTTGACAAGCAGCTGAAAACAATCACTTTCATGAGGGAGTGTGAGAAAACATCTGACTGTTACAGCATCCAGGCACCATGGGGAGATCAGGTTTTTAGTTTCTCTGTAATGTTGTTTTCTCCCACAGGAGATCAGGAGATTCACTGAGTTCTTTGAAATGCTTGGGTTTGCATCAAACACAAAACTGCAAACTCTGTTAGTTTGCTCGCACATTTGGTTCACAGCTAGTCAGAAAGACTATTACAAGCAGACTGTTGCAAAGACACACTCGCCCATGTGTTTTTCTGACCATATAAATAATAGAGTCTGTGGCAGCAACAGGAATGAGAAATGTTTTTGGGTTCAAAAATAGCACAAAGATAAAAATCTTCTAACAGACTTATCTGGACAAGACTTGTAATAGTAGAGCCAAATGCAAGGCTCCACCAACTTCATCCACTGCTAAAAAATGAATAAGCTGTAGCATTCAATACCCTGTGCTTTCACTGATCATCTGAAGCACAAGATCAGACATGTGACAGGAAGATGAACTTGAACACATGTCGGGTACTGATCTCCATCTGGGACAACATGTGAACTTGACGAACTAAATTTAACCATCTCAATTCAGCTTCTCAAGCTTTGTACCGTCAAATAACAAGATCTGACCAAAAGGTTTAAATTGTAAAAGGTTATAGTGAGTGAGATAGTTAAACTTGCATGACTGAAGTTAGGTTTTGCTAATGCCAGTCAAAAAGATGGGATTTGAACAACATGATTTATAAGGCAGATGCTATTTACCATATCTTAAACTGGTGCAGCTTCAACTCTCTTTGAGGAGTAACTGGTCTGAGACGAGGCTGCTGTGATTTTGAGTCTGTCTTAGATTTCATGAGTTTGCACTGACACCTGGTGGCAATTGATGACGATTACAGCAGCCAGGATTTGATTCACACAATGCTGTCAAACCAGAGAGCAGCTCAGTCAGTTTGATGATTGTCACTCGCAGTTCATCTTAAATGTTGAGCTATGAAACGATCTGATGTATATTATTGATTAATAGTCCTCCTTGGTATCAGCTGCTTCTTCCATCTGAAGAACGAAATGTGTTAACTTCTGACATGTCATCATAAATAAACCCTACAGTGGTACTGTTGGAGCTGGTAAACTACTTTGAAGCATTTGTTTCTATTTAAATGAAACAACCCTGCTAAGCAGAATAGTTTTGCAGTTACATTTGGAGGATGAAGGGGCTTCTTTTGTGGTTGGGATATGAGGACTTCAAGATGCGTCTCATTTAGTTTGTCACAGTTAATATTTCAAGACCCAAACCCAAAAGCACATGCTCTATTAGTTATTTTGTACCCACTTTAGGAATCCCACTTCAGGGTTAGTGGACAAATTAGCTCTTGTTTAATGTAAAAAAGGCACAAGTCATTGGGGGAACAGTTAATAAAGTTTCAAAGACAAAACATATTGACATACTCTGAAGACATTATGTGAAGTGGGTAAACTTTCCATTACCTCTGAATCTCAGTCAGACATCTTTCTCAGCATCAAGTTTAAAGGTGCCCCGTGGTGTTTTCAAGTAAAAGTTTTGTTTACATTCAATCCTATATATGTATGTGAATCCTGGTGTGGACTAAATGTGTTTAAAGCTTTTATTTCCTCACAGACAAATTTTGGAACATTTTGAAAGCTGCTTTGTTAACTTTGTAGCAGGCATTCCCTGGCATTGTTGGCGCATTGCTGCACCTGTAGATCAGTGGAATAGTGTGACACCTTTGATAGGATCATCATATTATCAGCTCATTAAACAACTGCTCCTTAGAGCCGCTCAAAAACTCCACAAGGTAACTTCAAAATTGCTGCACCACTCACCGATCGTTGTGCCATCCTCTCCCATAATGCACTTCATAGAAGTGAAGATTTGCTCCACCACAGGAGGAGACATGGAGGTGGCGTAGACCGCACTGTGGGAATGGGAGCGCAGGTACTCAATAAGCTCCTAAACCCAGCAGATACACAGGAGATGTAAGTAGACATGCATGAAGAGTTTTGATCATGATACAGTCTCTACAAGCACGGAGAGTTCGGGACTCTTTGTAACTGAGGCTTGGCATGGCTTTACTGTGAGAATAAGAGCATGCCCCTTGTGGTTGGTTGGCCAGTTATAATCATTAAAAACTTTAAAAAGTCATGGAAAATATACAGTTGTGCACAGGTCATAAGAATATAATAGACTCTGACATCTATTGCAGTTATGATAGTTTAAATTATATAAAAAACACACTGATTCTGTTCTTTCACTTATAAAACAATATTAGAAACTACCAGGCAACTTTACCGTTTCATTACACATACAGGTCATTAACACTTTATTGTCAGATACGTCCTGTAACATTCTTAAAACAAAGTCTCTAAGAGAATGCAGTGGCAGTGGTGGAAGCAGGCGACAAGAAGATTTTCATTCATTTGAAACTTGCACATCTCATCTAAAATTCTCAACAGTCCTAAGGTGTCACAATCTTTTTAGCATTTAACAGAGACAAGAAAGCTGTTTATGTCTGGATGTCAAGACTTCTGTGAATCTTTTAGTTTTGACTGAAACTGATGTGATCACAGTGACGAGTCATGGCACTGGCCTGATATGTGAAGAATGCAGTGCACAGGTATTGCAAGGGGTAAATCCACATTGCTGAGATGACAGGTGTCCTTTTTGTCGCACTTAAAAACTGTCACACAGTATCACCTGATCTTGAGAGACTGTTTGCAACTGAAGCATACTTAGTAAGACTGCTGTTTAGCCTTGTTCAGTGAAGACCGTGTTACTGAGCTTGATATCTGTCCACGCCTGACTTCAGCTCACTCTACGCTGCCACATGTATCTCTGATGTGTGCAACAAACTGTTAAATAAACCTACAATCCTCCATCCTCACCCGTTTCCCTGCGATGTATCCCCCTGCAGCGCCAAAGCTCTTGGTAAACGTGCCCATCATGACGTCCACATCGCAGGGGTCTAACCCGAAGTAATCGACCACACCTCTTCCCCTCGACCCCAGGGCCCCAATGCTGTGGGCCTCGTCTAGGTAAAGGTAGGCCCGGTAGCGCTTCTTCAGGGCAATCACTTCTGGAAGGCGTACTATGCTGCCCTCCATACTGAAAAAGGCAAAGTACAAGGTGTTATAGCAAGTGTCAAGCAAACATCCTGATGTGTTTGTGTTCATTTCTTACCTGACAACCTAGGAAATATGAGCTCAAAAGCAGTACTAGCAGTTCCCCATCCTAGGTCTAAGTCGGGACCTGTCAACTGTTGACTTTATCTGAATGACAACTTGAAGTCTCAGATATTACGGTAACATATAAAAAGGTATGTTAACTCATGAAAATAAGGTAACAACGGCTGCTGTTTACAACATGGTGCAGCTTCTTGCAGCACCCAGTCTGGCAGAATAAAGTAACCCATCAAAGCTGCTCACTGTGTGTTCAACCAGTAAGAGCTAACCAAGCACTGAATCAGCTCTGTCGACCAGAAATCCAGTCCCAGGAGTGTTGATGCTGCTGAACCTAATGGAACCACATGAGCCATCAATAGAAGATAAGTGCTGCCTCTGGAAGCTTGTTTTCTTGCATGTGTTTGTGTAAGACTCCTACATGCTTTGCCCAATTTTAAAGCTACCACAGAGAACTAGTTTAAAAAAATAAGAAACTAGATTGAATTTGAATGTTTAAACAGCTAAACTGTGTTTTGCGCAGCGTAGAACAAAATCTGATGAGGCAAATGTTTGTGCAAAGTTAGGCAGCGTTCATGTTGAAACTAGGAAGGAAATTCTGGGGATTTTAAAATGGACAACTTCTATTGTTCCACTGCTTTTGACCTGTGACACTTTTAGCATCTGTAAATGTTGCAAACACTGATGTCCCTGCCCATGGACTCTCACTGATAACACCTATTTTGTTGTGCTCTGCACCAACAATTCAACATTTCAGTAACCTTGAAACGCAAAGCTCAGAAATCAATCAAAAGGATAAAGAGACGCTATGAAACAAAACTTGCCTGACTGTGTTCTAAAAGGTTTTTTTCAAACATGTGTCTTAGAAAGAAAATGGATATGTTACCTGTAAATGCCCTCTACGACTATGAGGATCTTCTTCCATGGTCTGTGAGTCCTGGGCTGCCCGTGAACGATGGCCTCTCTCAGCAGTTTCTCAAGGTTCTGCATGTCTGACACATAAGATCAAGAGAGTGTTGCATTCAAAATGAAAAGTTGTGGTATCAACGGCGGTGGCAGAAAACCACTCAGAAATTCAGACAGAAATCCATTAGAGGAAAAAGACAAACAGATTCAATAAAACTCCAAACAAAGTGTGGACAAGTGCACAATTCTGAATATTGAGAACTCAGAGAACCTGGGTGAACAAAGAAAGTTGATAACCACTGTCATCCCCATTATCTCTGATAGGGGTTTTAGGTTTGGGCAATGTCAAACTTGCTTATGTAATACAAATACAAATTGTGATTTGAGATTTAAACAGAGACATTAAATACAGAACTATCTCTCTAATAGTGTGTGTCTGCTTTGTAGAGTATGAATGACAGCGATGAGATCATTTACCACACAGCAGTTACATGCATCACATGGAAAGATAAGTGAGAAAACCATTATCTCTCCATGTATGTGATATAGTATCTCAGTGATCTAAGTTACACAGTATGGAACGATAAAAGTAATAAGCTATACGTGAAGACAAAGAGGCAATGACTGAAGATAAGGGCAAACCATTTCAAGTAGGAGACAAACAAACAGATAAATGCACCTATAAATGCAGGTAGGAGACACACTTAGACATAGGAGGACCTATTTGTTATCACAGACTCACTGTTGTGTTTGAAGACTCTGATGGTGGACCCAGAGAGTCTGGCTCCCAGGACCAGAGAGGCATGGTTCAGTTCATCACTCAGAATCAGACAGCCCTGCAGAAGAACAGACGTATGAATCATTTATTGATATCAGTTGCTCTGATTTGTTTTTATCCATCCGAGATAGCAGATAGTGTTACACATACAGGCCTATGTAAAAATCAGTCCAGACAGTATTTGTCACTGGCTGCTGGCTCTGGAGAATGGGTGGAGTTTGATTCTACGTTTATATGTAATTGCATATGCTTTGCTGATTGTGTTGTTTGCTATTTGACACTGACACAGAGTATGAGTACTTTTACTTTGGGTACTTTAAATACCTACTTTTACTTAAGTAAGGTTTTGAATACAGCACTTTTACTTGAGTGTTTTCACAGTGTGATTCGGTTACTTTTGCTTTCGTTAAGGATCTGAATCCTTCCAACACTGATCACTTCAGAAGAACAAAATTATCTTAAGCAACAGCTTTCACAGTCTCCACTGTTGGTGTCCTTTCACCTGTGGAAACCAACTATGTGGTGAAGTATCTACCTGCAAAACAATATCAGCAGCGACGTGACAAAACAGACTGGTCTGTTATTTTTTCACTCTGACAGTTGACAGTTGACCCACCAGTGCCCTTCCTAACAGGAAGTGTTGGCTGCGGATATGAGGTTTGAGGATTGTTTTGTGTCTCTGTATTTGGTGCTACTGGTGACTGGTGATAGTGTGATGTTATGGAACAGTTTTGTTAAAGCTGAATGTACTCTGCGCTGTGCAAACAAAGCGCCTGGTAGAAACATCATCAGTGGCAAATACACTTACACAAACTTAACATTCACATAATATAAAGAGAGTGAGTGACAGTGAGACAGAGGACAGACAGACAGAGAGGCAAAAGGGAAAGAAAGTGCTGCGAAAACATAAAGGAAATCTGACTAGGATACAAACAGCACACCGAGTGGAAATAAGACATAAAGGGAAAAGTATGCTGCAAGAAAACAAATCACAGCTCTACTCGGACACATGCATTTTCTGTGGTCTCACTTTTCCAACCAGTGCTGGTATGTTCATGGAGTTGGTTGCAAACCCCATCCCAAACGCCATGGCTGACTCCACGCCCAGGAACTTAGCCGCCAGTTTCTCCAACTCCTCGTGTCTGTCCAGGTTACCTGAGACGCAGACATACAGGAGATCACCACCACACACAAAACCAGAACTTCAAAGACATACGGTTACATAGATCACTCACACTGTCCAAATTTTTAAAAATGCCTACAAACACTGAAAATGTCAAGTTACATGCTAGATAATTTCTTTGGTGGGTGCAGTGACTTCCTTTGCTGTCACTGTGACGAACAAGATGAAATGGTGATGAAATTTGAAACAGTGATCTCAAGTGGTGGTACAGAGAGAGTCAAGCTGGTGGTTTCCCCCTGCTTCCAGTCTTTACACGGCTAAGCTAAGCTAACCATCTGCTGGCTGTGCAGTCATTTATCATACAAATATGAGCGGTATCCCAACTCTGGGAAAGAAAGCAAATATGCATATTTTCCATAATGCTGTTGTTGAACTACTCCTTTAAGTCACTGCTTCTGTAGCTAAATCATGCCAGACAGCTGTTATCTTTTAAAGCACACGAATCCTCAAACTTCCACGAGATAAACACTCCTGGAGTCAGTCTGTCTCTCAGTGTTGGGTTACTGTGCAGTACATGCAAGCATCAACATATCAGATTTACAGTCGACGTCTCTTACGGAGCATTCTTTATCAAAATGTGGCCTTCTCCCCGTGTAAGGCGTAACCTCAGTGGTTCTCATCAGTAAAAATCTACTAATCATATGATCGGTTTCACTTCCTCCAGGGTGATCTGGATCTTATCACACTTGTTTTGCAGACTGACGTGTAGTAGAAATAATTACAAGTGAACTGAAAGTTTCATATGACGGTCAGTTCTATTTTCTGAGAATCATCTGTGGATGAAGTTGCAATGTTCGTGTTCTGACTCACAGATCTCGTAAAATACACCTCATTTGGGCTTGACAGAAACAAAACAAAACTCGGCAAAACATTCCTGGTTCATCTTTTCACTGTTCCAACGATCACCAACTCTGGTTTGGTCAGTGTAAACCCTTAACTCTGCGAGATGTGACACTATTATGGCTCGACACACTGCTTTTCTCCCGCTGGACATTAGGAACACGATCAGTTCGGTAAAGAATTATTTAATGTAACTAGTCATTTGCTTGCTAGCTATCTAAAAAAAAAAATCAAGATGGTTTCTATTGAATGTGAATTCAGCTTTGAACTGAATTCTGCCATCCGGCTTTTATAATGCTTCATAAACACGGGGAGGGCCAACATTTTCGTATTCACTAACATGCATGTGGCATCTGGACCAGCTACCAACACAAAGAACAGAGAAGCTCGGATTAAAACACACACACACACACACACACACACACACACACACACACACTTGTTTGTTGCTATGTTAATGTTCAAAATCTTATATATAGAACATTTACTGGACAGATATGAGAGTGGTTTTGATCTTCTCATCTAATTGCTGGCAAGAGAGTAAATAAGAATATTTCCAAAAAGGTCAAGCCGTTATTTGAAAAGGGCTGAGGCAACCCAATGTTTTGTCATGCACCCATTAAGAAAACCAATGTCTGCTGCGCAGGAGAAATAAAGCCAAGCCATAAAAACAAACTTTGTGATATTGCATTGCAGACACTATGCAAACAGACAGAATTTATCGTGTTAGTTTCCACTGCACCGCTAAACAAACTGATCTACGATGGTGAATTCATCCCTGCATGTTCCTGCTCTTATGTTTCAATGACAGCAGAGGTAACGGTGCATGTCTGTGTGTCGGAGCATATTTGTACCAATTTCCTGCCTGGTGCTCGCAACTCCGACGCCGTACTTGATGGTGACCTCGGCTGCAGAGTCAGCACACGAGCCGGTGTTCTCAGCGAAGCCGAGGTAATTATACGAGCCCAAGTTAATCACATCCTGCACTACCCGACCTGTGTACCTGGAAGGGAGAGAGAAGAAGATAATCAGACAGGAAACAATCAATGAGAGGAAGCTAATGTTTTTAGCAAGCTTATTGGCACACTTAATAATCATGGCTGGTACGGCTAATTAAAAACTAGATTGAAGTGGACAGCATGGACGTCCTGTTTGCTTTTTCAATCTTTCCCATCAGTGGTTTCTGCCATATTGTTTGATGCAGCCTCTCTCACTGGAACTCCATGTTCTCTGATTTTGCTTCCTGCTCTCTCTGTCGCAGTGTGGGATGCCTGACTTCACACACCTCACTGCCCCTCCACTGAACACCTCCACTGCAGCTGTCCTCCAAACACCAGCGAGGAGTCACGATGGCAAACGCTGGGTTGGAGTGATGAGAGAATTCAAGCTGGGCTTTCACAATGCATTTTGTCAGTTTGAATCACAATTATAAAATACGTATGAGAGAAGCAGAATGACGAGAAAAAAAAATAGGTTTGGATCACATTAATCTGCTGAGAGACGTGTTTTGATTTGCTCCAGATGTGGTTCAAATCCACGCTGACGAGATCAGGTTCCATGTGTTTTTTTTGCTATTTAGACTTTAGACAAATCAGCTAAACACATTGAAAACCGAGTCACTGTTAACAGTACACTGGATGCAAAGACGGACAGGATAAAGATAGCTACTCTATACATTATAATGTAATACAGAATAATAACCCTGCAAGAAATGCAACATTTGGAAAGGTGTTGATTCAACTCTGCAGTCATTTCTGAGGTCACAGGTTTGATGTTGTATTGAATTACATTAAACTGTACAGGAGTGTGTGCTGAGTGTTGCACAGATGTTGATTAATTAGGTTTAACTCAACTGTCTGATTCTATAAACACATTTAGAAATGTTTAGTGCTGAAAGTCATTTATTAAGCCAACATGTCAAACATTTGCTGGTCCAGCTTGTCAAATGTGAGGATTTGTAAATTAAATATTTTTGGACTATTGGTTGGACAAAACAAGAGATCTGAAGATTGATGGCCATTTTTCACTACTTTTGGACACCATACAAACAAACAATTCTATTTATCTAAAATATAAATGAGAGATCTAAGGATGCACCAATATGCCAGATCAATATTGACTCATTAAATACAGTTTCAGTCATAATAAAATTCAGAGCTACTGCTATCAGTTACATTCACATTGGCCACAGCAACGTGTGGCCTCATGCAATTTTACACCAAGTTTGGATCTAGCTTTCTTTTCCCATTCGGGAAAATTTACTTTTCCGTAACTACATCACTGCATTGCTTAGAAATGTTCAAACAAATGGCTATTTGTGGTCCCTCATACGTTTCTTTCTAACTGATTTGGTTACAGATGTCCAGACATGGTGCAGTTATAAGGCACTTGGGGCTCTGTTCAATCACACACACATACTTATTGCCTTGCTTCCGACCACATTAAGCTCGCTCTTGTCCACACTCTCTCACACAGTGGTAAACATGTTGGCTGTCCTGGCTGCCTGCCCCAAAAGCCACAACCAACACTCTGCTTGTATGGTCAGTTTATTTTTAGAAATTCTGAATTTTATGTTTTAGAAAACACAACAGGTGCAATAGTCTGGGAACACATTTTTCCATACTCTCTTTACCCTCTCTCTTTTTACCACATTCATCCAGACCTGAAATTTACTAAAATCAAACCCCTACTGTGTAGGAACCCTGGGGAGGGAGAAAGCTGGATCACTGCATACCTAAATAACCAGTAATGGAAATTAGAGTTGACATGGTTGGTTCTCTACGTCATTTTATACACAACAATGAACTGATTCCAGATTGACAACTGTAAATATTTGCTGGTTTTCTTAGTCTTCTACGACAGTAAACTGAAGATTTTTACAACTGGAGTTTTGGCCAGACAAAACAAGACTTGAGGACATCAACTTGAGCAATGGGAAAATAATAGTCACAATAATCAGTAATGAGAATAATTGTAAGTGGCAGACCTAGATTTATTTCTGCTTATTTAAATTTCTCAATGATGATTAATGATGACTAACGATCTCTGCACTATATTACACATTCACAGCTCAAGAGCCACTTTCACTTCCAGTTTTCTCTTTCATGCAACTCAGCAACATGAAATAACTTGTTCTTTGTCAGCTCTGGCCAGTTTGCAGGTACACAACACGGCTCAGTGTTAATGTAGAGCAGTAATGTCACCTTGTCCTTTTTCCAAGGTGAAATGTGTCACTTTTCTTGGTATTTGTGCAGCAGAAGATAAGAGTGTTAGCACAGTTAGTACTAATCCTCGACTGGGGGCATTAACCACACAGCATAGTCCCGTCAAGGCCACAGATTATAGTGTTTCAAGTCCGGAATAAATAAAAGTCTTTCTTACTCAAAAGTCCAGTTGTAGTCATGGGACGCTCGCTCCATCAGGTCCACTTTGGCCCCGGGGACGCTGCATATGGGCCTGTTCCAGTTGTCTCTTATACGCATGTAGAGGTTTCTGGTGTAAAAATTCTCAAAATCCTGGTAGAGGGGCACAAAGTCCTACACATGGATGAATAAAGGGAACATAATGAGAAAGAGGAGGAGAGAGAATTTCACTCTCATATAAAAGTATAAAAACTACTTCAAAGAACTGCATGCCACTCATACTTTTGGAAAGCTTAGCTGGGAGGAATTCACCCTCTAGAAATCTAATCTTTGACATTAAACACATGACTCACAGCGTTAATTTCCCCTGGTTCTTGGAGGAATTGATTTAATGACTTCCCCATGTCTGTTCCACTGGCTTCCTTTCCTCAACAAAACCAAACACGTATAAAACAATGGGCTTCACTATCGAACGTTACATAACAGGGTTGAAAACAACGTCAGTGGCCAAGGTCATGTTCCAAATGTGATGATAACACCACCATTCGCCGCGCTTTGAGAAAAATGCATTCTTAAAGAGCACACTGCGCTGGATTGTGAAGAAAAGCAATGACACCTTGGGGGGAATATTTGAAAAGCTACATCGGCCTTGTGAGCGTGCATTTGATAAACGAGGCACGCTAAATTCTTTCTGAAGTGTTTCAGCATATACACAAATAAACTTTTCTGGCAATCTATTTCCTGTTTTGGGGCATGATTACTGTTGACAAGATAATGTCAAACCATCTGAGGTTTTGTTTGTAAAATGCATGCTTCCTTTCTCAACACTAAGCATTAAGCAACACTCATTAAAAAGTTTGAAATATGAGCCTACAGCTTCTGGTGTTGGGAGGCTTTGTGGTGTGCAAATATCATTTCAGCCTAGTTAACAAAACAACAAAGAGATCAAGTCTATTTTTTCAATACATTATCATTAGTTTCTACGCAAGTAAGTCAAACGCTCAGTCTCCAGGCAATATGTAATTAGAGCTCAGTCTATCAAATCAGTTCCATTGGACACCTGAAACTAGTCCGGCCTTCTTCTCCTTGACAGCCATTGTGCTCGCCGCATCGTCACTGTGCAACAATCACAGCATTCCAGTCATTATGCTGTGGTACAGGCAAAGTACGCTGACTGCACAAAGCAGGAGCCTGCTGTTGGAAATCATAACAAAATGTTGCTCAACTGCCATTACTCAACCCTTTCCAAGAGTACAGGGTGAAAAAAAACAACACACACACACACACAACCAGGGTCTCAGTAAAAGGGCTGGTTGATATGACAAAATATGTGAATATTTTACCCATGTTGATCAAGATCAATATTTATCACGATATATAATTTGATAATGCTGCCAGTTTGAAGAGTATCCTACTAATGACTGAAGCCTGAAGACACCAGAGGGTTCATGAGTTAAACTTTAGAATATAGTTTAATATCCAAAAATAGAATCACATAATGTAAACATAACTTTATCTGCCTTAACAAATCAATGCACATTAGCTTGCCTTGTAACTTATGAAAATAATTGTGTGCTCCCACCTTTAAAGCAGATGGAAGAGATTTATTTTTTTCTATCTTGGTTGACACAGTTGCCTCATCTGCGCGTCGTCACTTTTGAGAAATCCAAACCACTTCCATATAACTGGTACTGGCAATTGCCTCAATATTCAAAGTTAACATGAGTTCACTTTCAGCACTTTAGCATCAAGTATGTCTGTCAAACAAACCGGGTGTAGATTAAGAGGGGCAAAAGTTACTCTGGGCAGAGTGGATGTTTGTGTTCTGCTTGTTCAACAGGTGTTTGAGAAATTGATCATACTCCTCAATCTATGCTTTTCACGCATGAGTTTCAAAGTCCTCTGCTACTCTCGATATGAATGTGAAGGAAACAAAGTGCCAATAAGAGTATTTGTAGGCAATACAAAATTAATCTCATTTTAACTTTCAGTCCAAAACCTCTCATAAATAATGGGGTAGTGTAGCCTTTGGCAGATTAATAACCATTAAGGCCCAGTTGGTTAGTATTATCTTACATCTTCTCTTATGTAGGCATTATAAAAAAAAAATCTAATTGTAACCTTCAGTCCAACACCTTTCAGGAAGGATAGGGTACCCTTTGGAAAATGATGTTACACATCATTTGATTATTAATGAAATTTCTCACACTCTCACACACACACACGCACACACACACGCGCACACACACACACACACACACACACACACACACACACACACACAGCGTGGTGGGTCTTCTGCTGACATCCTCACAGAACTGTCAACTTGGGTGTCTGGGAAAATGACGGGACTGATCCACTTGTCGTCCGTCTGCTATTCAGATCTGTATTTAGAGCCTCCTTCTTTCTGCGGGCAGACTTAAGCCGGAGGTATTCGCAGACATTTAAAAAAAAAAAAAACCACACACACAGGTCTGAGCCTCCTTATGAAGGGCGACGATGATGTTGAGTGACAGACAACTTGCCTGTCATTCTAGGTGTCATTCTGATTTAATACTTCTCTGCTATGTCTCGAGAAACTCTTCTGGTTTTATTATTGCTCATGTGATTCCAAGCATGTGAAAGGCAATGCATGCATTAGAGTTGGGTGTGCGCAAAAATAAGGGACAAATCAAGTCCTCTATTAATGTAGCAAGGGACTGTGCATTTTAATTTTCAATAGAGGACGATCCCTCATTATGGATGGGTGGCAACCCTGAGAGCTCAGTCCCGCCCTCCTGCAGGCATGCAGGGACACAAAGAGCAGAGGCAGAGAAGCAGAAGACTGTTGTCAGATTCATTTCTGATGAGTGATAGGCAGACTTG
This sequence comes from Holacanthus passer, assembly GCA_025331565.1. NCBI lineage: Eukaryota > Metazoa > Chordata > Actinopteri > Pomacanthidae > Holacanthus > Holacanthus passer. The sequence continues at coordinate 1,315,341 of JAFREQ010000018.1, read as the reverse complement.
ACAGATCTAAAATTCATCCAAATTTTAGCATTGTTCCTGTATCAAGATCATTTCATGGCCCAGCCCAAGTGAACAGACAAATCCAAACCTGTTCAGAAGAGTGACAGCTTCTCCAGACTTGCCAAATAACCTTTTATAGACTCGTTCCTGCTTTTATATTGTTGCTCAGATGCATATTTTTTTTCTTCCTGTGAATGCCTGTGGCCAAACCCAGGAGATGTTGCCAAATCACACGGTGTTGTGTGTCCGTGGCTTCTCTCACCTTCTGCTCCTCCTTCTCCCTGGCAATGTGGCACCTCTCGATCTTCCAGTGACGGAGAAAGTCGCGGAGGTAGCCGAAGATGGTCAGGATGCCGTAGCCCATGTAGGTGAGCACCGCCACCAGCATGGGCGTCTCCTCGAAAGACTCGATGAAAGGCCGTCTGTACAGGCCGCCATGACGTGATGCTGCACGGACCTGGGGCACATGGGAAACCACAAAATATACTGTACTGAACATCATAAATCACTCATAAAAACCAAAATACTATGAATATTATCAAATAAAATATGGTTCACAGATCAGGTGAAAGCCTTTTGAACAGGACACGGCCAGTTTTTGTATAATAATAATAGTGTGTTTTAATGCATATTACCATTTCTTTATAGGTGGGCTATTACAATGTTCTGTTCATATGTTGAAATATAGACCCTCTGGCTCAAATATGCCAGTCTTAGAGCTGATTGACAGAATTTTTAAAGCCCTGTAACTGAAAATCAAAAAGATTTAAAGGGTTAATGGTTAATTTATTGACAATGAAAATAATTATTACTTGGAGCCATAGCACACATGATATATTGTGGTATGTAAACACACAGTGCTCAGATCTTTTACTTGCGTAGAAGTAACAATACCACATAAACAAAGTCAAAGCTAGTCAGCAAAAGAGAGAACCCGAATGCAATGATTTGCAAATGAACTGTGTTTACTGACAACTGTTTTACAAAGTGTTTCTGAGCCCATGTATTAATCTCCTTCATACAATCATGTGTTTGACAAAGTGTTGAACCTCTCTCCATCCTTGCTTGTGAATGACTGAGTCTTTCCAGGATGAACCTTTCATACCCAATCATGATACTATCACCTGTTACCAATGAACCTGTTTACCTGTGGAATGATCCAAACAGGTGTTTTTGGATCAGTCCACAACTTTCACAGTCTTTTGTTGCTCCTGTCCCAACTTGTTTGAAACATGTTATCATTCTCTGTTTAATTCATGTTTTACACAGCGTCCAACATTTTTGGAATCTGGGTTCTACTTAGTTAGGTAGGTACAAGTTAACACCATCTCCATGTAAACAAGTCTGGCCTATTAAGAGTTATATCTTATCTTTCTATGCAAACACATTCTCGGCGGTTGGAATAAACTTTCACATTAGGAATAGTTTACACAAATGAACAGCCTGACTTCCTGTGACTCCCTCTCCTTTTGTCCTAATGAGAAAAAACAGTTTATCTTTTGCTATCGTTGGCTGAGGTTTCTGTAAATCACTTAAAGGTGACTTATGTGGAGCCAAATTGTAAGTGGGAGGACGATAAGAAAGCCGACACTGTTTTAAGTTCTGCTTCAGCTGTACACTAACTATACAGGAAAGAAAACAGTGTTTGACACAGGCCAGAAGAGGGAAGATTTGACTGCCAAATAAGGGAAGAGCTGGTGGTGCTGATGTAAATCTGTGCACTTGGAGCGGAGTGGCCAACAATATAAAAATAAACTTTACATGCTCACAATCTTTCATCAAGAAAATTCAACTTCACGTGTCTTTATGCTCCATCTTGATAAGTAGATGGACAGAAACTCACTACTCACAGACTTTACGCAATTTCCCATCATGCTTGTCTCTGTGCTCATGGCTATTAGGCCCTGCATGTGACTGGTCATGCCTTTCTCTCAAATACCATACAGAGCAGCGACACTGACATCCACATGAGCCGTAATCAGCTGAGTTTCAGTCACCAGCCTGCGCTCACTTTCTCAGCCAACCCAACAACCCAGTTTAACTGAAACATCAGCAGAAGAAACTGGCTGTTTCTGTGGCACCACAATGTCTGGCGATGACAATGACCTGTCTCTGCCCTTATTCTCATTCTGAAACTCAAACTAGAAATTATTTTAAAGAATTTACTTTTGCAAACAGGTTAACTCACTGAGTAAGATGCCAGTTATTTGCATCTTACTATAACTGATGGTTACTGGCTTTTCAGTCAATGTGACATGCAACCGTGCAACCAAACTGCTTTGAGAAAGTCACACACACACACACAAAATGTTCCTAGAATTTCCTTTTCATTTTGATCACCAGTGCGAAACACATACACAAATTCATGAAAAAATGCACACAACACATCCATGAGTCTAAACGCTCATGTGTGGGACAGCATCTCGCCACACAGTCATAGGGGACCTGTTAATTGGGACAGTTACAGAGGGTGCAGCAGAGCGTGGAAATTTCATTAGCCTCTGAGGAAAAAGCTGCTTCACAGCATGCATGCAGTCCCACTGGACAGCTTTCACTGAACAGGTGCACTGGTTCACCGTCGCCCTCATCACAACTCATCACGGTTGGTTTCAGTCTTAGTCATAAAGGCAGTTCAAGAAAATTGAATCTTTGCAAACTTTGACAGCCATACATTTGATGCTTCAGATGATTGCAGCCAATATGCATCCTGAAATGAGCTGAGGAAAATTATTATTATTATAGTTCAATTTGAGACTGAAAGGAGAATCTAATGCACCAATACAGAACTACAACACAGTCCACTCCCTCTAAGATTAAAAACACACTCAACTGATGAGATCAAGATGCGACCTGCAAACTTATTGCCATCATCCAGACAAAAAATGTGAACTGTCCCAAGTTGTCTGACTGGCTCTGATGGTATGTGCCTCAAGGATTCAAAGAATTTTTGAAATTTTTATAGTTGTTATAACTCACTATCCACAGTGTGTGCCTCTGATCAAATTCACAAACTTGAGCTTAGGCTTCTTCTTAAATTCGGCCTGTATATTATTCATTAAGCATTATTAGAATTTAGTGCAGAGCCAACTTTTGGAGTTGTCACACCCGCCTTTTTTCAACAACCTCCTTCCTATAAAACGACTGAGGAGGTGGAGCACAGTACGAGCCCATTTAAGATTTTTATGAGTTTATATGCTGCTTGTTGCAAATGTGATGGAGCCGAATTAAAGAGCGCATCGAAATGATTCAAACAGAGCTTTTGATCCATGTTTCGAAGGAAGGAATCAAATTAAGAATGAGCGAAAACTTTTTAAGTTAGCATATTTCTTATGGAGTTTGGTGTTTATAAGAGTGCTCCAGAGAGAGCTGGTTAACAACAAACTGTCCGACTCTCAGCAGCTGGACTCGGTCACTAAATGAACGCTGTTACCGTGTTATAGTCTAATAAAGTGTAATAATAAAATGACAGCCTGGTCCAGCTGTTTCCGGGTCCTCACTCGGTGGATGCTCCCCCCGGCTCCCCGTCCCATCCCGGGCCTCACCTCCTTCTCCTCCCCGGGCTGCCGCTCATGGCAGCGGTGGAGGCTCTTCAACAAGCCGTTCGTCTGCGGTCTCAGTCCGTTCTTCGCCCGCTGACACACGTCCCCGTTGGCTGCCTTGGTCCCGGGGCTTTCGGTCATCGCTGGCCAACGATCGTGGAGCCGCGGCGGGAACTTGCATGTAGGAACACGGCGGCTGGCTGCGGTGCAAGGCGGTGACAGGATCCGAGCCCGGGACGGTGACAAGCACACTGCAAACTCCCTCACACACAGACGATACACACAACACACACATACACACAACACACACATACACATACACACACACGCACTCTGTGGAACCTGAAAATCCAGACGCTAAATACCGGAAATCAACGCCCATTAATGATACCGGAGGCTGCAGGGGGCGGGGCCGCGCGGCTCACATGGGCAGAGGGGGCGGGGCTTAGTGCACATGAACTTGATTCACACTTGAGGGGGAAACATTTTCTAATGTTTATCGGGCAGTTGAGCCAAAAGATAGACAGTGAAATGATGCACACTGCTTCAAGCATTTCCTAAAAGAAAACAAAATCTAATGAAACTAAATAAAACACATGTCAAATACGTGTTTTGAATTATAATTATTACTATTATTATTGAATTATAAGAATCAAGGTTACAGAATATTAAAGGGAATAATGTATTGTAAAACTACTATGACTATGTAATACAATAAATTCTCAGTATCACTATATATAACTGTGTTATTTGCTTAAATCCAACTGCAATATGAACACCTCATTAGACATGGAAGCTTATATGAAGATATTTATATCTACAAATATGTAGATTAAATTAAAACCTCTTATATCTAAATGACAACTCTTTATTATTATTGTTAGTCTAAGTGTTATTGGATGTGCAAATTTAAAGTAAAATCATAGCACGTTAAAACAATAGGTACTGGAGCTGCTTCACTTTTCACCATGGGTCCCATGATATATAAAATATAATTACTATATGCTATATAATTACTTATGATAGTGAGATCCTTAATTTAGCTTTTTTGTTAATAAATTGACTTGCAAAGATTTATATCTGCACATATGTTGTATTCACATCAATTGGATATCAATAAAAGGATTTAAAAAAATTGTTTTAGGTCATTAAGCTCAGAAGTCTGACCAGATCATCTAATTTGCATGTGGAAAATGTAGTGTCAGTAAATGCAAGGCTTGTCTCTCATTTTCACTTGAAACTGTCTTTCTAGACTCATCTCTGTGCACTGCCAGAGAACAGAACTTAATTGTGGTGTTGAATCTCAACTTGAAGTTCAATACAACTTTTCAAGGAAAAAAACACATAACACATAAATCTTTTTACATTGCAATCACAGCAGAAGTCTCAATTTGTTGTGGAAATCTCAGTTTGGCTGCTCCCTCTAGTGGTTTCAAGTTGTAGTGGCACCAAAATATGCACATTTTCATTAAAACTACAAACCATAGAAGAAGACGCCATTGCTGGGATTAACTTCGGTAGTCTTTTTGAGTGAAGACCTGCAGACTCTTTGCCTCTAAAGCACATGATGAAGGAAAGAGATGGGAATAGTGGAACTTAGTATCCACTACTTCAACAAGAAATTAAAATAGGAGATTTATTCTTTTTTCAGCAATGTTATACTATTACTATTGGCTGAATAAACAGTTTGGCAGACTATTTATTGTATCTAAAACAATGCTGAAGTCTCTCAGGGCCTCAGGACTAACATCAAGTCTGTTTTATTGTATATTAAAAGTACAATATTATACGAGTTTAAGATCCTTGTAATGTACAACATTTCTCAAGTAAGAACTTTTGAAATATGATTCAGTAGTTTTTGTACAAGTGTTGTTTTCAGTTTTGTAATTGTGTGTACGACCATCACTGATGCTAATAAGCTCAATATCATAATTTAAAAAAAAAACAAACCTAAAGAACCTGCAACAGAAATAATGTTGTATAGTGTTGTAAATCCTCATAATGAAGGCTTCACACAGTAATGACGGTGTGTTGAGAATGCTGAGATTTCAGATTTCAGTGCAGCTGCAGCAGAAATTAAACGTTATAGTCGAAGCAAATGACAACTCTGAGAGACAGGAGCTTTTATACTAACCCCCCTCATTTTCAGTTTAGGGGTTGTTTTGGGTCTGGTGATGGATCATTTGTTATTTTTCATTTATGGTCATCATGCATGCAGAAGGTCTTGTGTTGTTTGGGTTTTAACAGGTGTGGAGCCTACATGTAATTGTGTAGACTTTTGGAAGCGTACAGCTGCAGTGAATGCACACATTATATAACCCCTTCTTGTCCAGGGTTTCAAACTAATTGAATCTGTAGTCTGTATCAAAATCAGGTACAAGACTGGCACGAGCATCCCATAATTATAATAGTGTATTATATTGGAGTTGCCATTATGAACTGCACATTACACACACAGTTATTAACCACTTGAAAACGGCAGTGCAGTGAATAAAGTAGGCTTAAAGTAAAACTAGCTTGCATATGAAACTTGAATTTTATTAGGAAAACATGTTCTAAAAAGAATCCTAGACAGTTAAATGCAGGTGTTCTGTAATGCAACCGTGAATACAGCTGAATCTGCTTCACATGTCAGGTTAAACAGCAGAGAGAAAATTAGAGAAATGAATGCTTACCAACAAATTGCAATTTTATTTCTCAGGAAATGAGATCGCCAACGTTCAAGTGAATGATGAGACCTCCTGTGGTGCTCTTTTATTTCCTCCTCACAATGAGCAGAAGCCTTGCAGCAAGCAACAAGCCCCACAGGACCGTTTCCTTTAAAGGTAAAGCATCTAATGTACGCAGTAAATGAAAGTGGATCGTTACATTAAAAGCAGACTGTGCATAATCTCTACGTACACACAATATGCTGTACATATCACTACAAATAGACTGTAGATGTGCACAATGCTCAATATGACAGAGCAGACTGTTGGTCTATTTACAATTTAATCCACACAGACAGAACATTCATGACTGTATAGGAATAACAATAAAACAGAATTAGGAGTAATGCAGATGACAGCACGCAGCAGCAGTGAAGAACGCTCAACTCTATTCAAAAGCATAAATTTGAAAAGTGACCTCCAGCTCTCTGCTCCTGTTTCAGACATGAACTTGAAACAGTTCAAAGAGTCTGGCTTTGGCAGTTTGAGCTCTTTGATGATAAGAGACGGCACTGGCCGGCTTGTTGTCGGAGCCAGAGGGAGAGTGCTTCACCCTCGGCGGGGATGGCGTTCCCAAGAAGACCAGTGAGGCAAGACTGACCAGGCTCATGTTCCCACAACACTGATAAGTAGAAGTTTTCCTGGTTGCTTCTGAAACAAAATCATGACTTACAATGAAGGTGCAGAAATGTGTTATTAATAAATTCTTGGGTGTTCGCTCAAACACACAGCCAAGGAGAACCTCTGATAGGCAAACCGAGACAGAGAGAACTATCACTCAGACACAAGCTATGATTTCTAAAGTGGCATATTAGACTAAATCCTCAAATGCATGTAAGTCAAGTTTATTCAAATGGCACCTTCTAAAAGCAAGCATAACAAAGGGCCCCGTGAATAAAGCATGTAAAATGTAAAGCACTGCTGACAATGACAGATATTCCAGGAGACGTCCTGTTGAAATTCAAAGGGATAATTTAAAGCAGTACAGTCAATGTTTCTCTACTGCAGAGTGGAGAGTTTTACCTTTCTTTTTCAAATATAGCTCTAAGAACACAAGACTTCTTGGTCATTACTAATTCCCTTTTCTTCCAGGCCAAATGGGCGGTCAGTTCAGCAAACAAAGGTATCTGTCAAATGAAGGGCGAGGACACAAAGACATAGTGAGACATGAATTATTAGCGAATGTCATCAGCTATTAGTGCAGTTTTGACCATCAAACACAGTTTACTATATAAAGTTTCATTCATTTTAATCACGTTTCGTTCTTCAGTCAGTTCATGTCATTCAGACTCTACACATAAAGAAGGACGGTCAAATGCCAGTTTGTGGCACAAATGCTTTCAACTCTGCATGTGCACCACAGGGTTAGTAAGATTCATACCACTCTCACTCTCTGTCACACAGAGACATAATGTTCCTATACTTGTTGGCATGAGTGTGCAACTAGCATGTGGAGACATGCATATACAGCAATAACACAAATGAGGTGTGTTGACAGATGAACTCCAGGTTAGAATAATTCTTCTCTATCTGACTGTGGTTGCCTGCAGAAAGCAGTGAGATTTGATGGTGAGGACGGCCGCATCAGCGAGGAGCTGCAGCTGTTTCAAACTCCTCAGCCTGTCGACTTTCTCCAGCTCTCCTCCAATTCAGTGAAGCTCAAGTCACTAGTGTTGTTTTCCAAGTTCAAATCCAATATGATCAAATATCCTGATCCCCTGAGACTTGAGGTTTATGTTTTACTTGATGTTAAAGGAGTTGTAATTTAAAGACAACAGCTCTAAACTATGTTATGATCATTTACTTTCAAAAACACGATTTCTCTGTGTTGGACTCTTCATACTGAAAAAAGTACTTGTCTTCTTGTGGGATTCATAGTTGGACTGATGGAGACATCAGGATGTGTCCAGTGCCAGACATTAAAATAGAATTTCTGTGACATCATGCAGGATGTAGTGAGAGATAAATATGGAAAGAAGCTGCTGAATTGAAATTCAACAAGTCTGAATGTGTGTGTGATTGATTTCATCCTCCATGTAAAAGAAACCTGCTGTCGTCATCTTTACTGTTGAACTAGCACAGTTGTGTCATGTTCCCCTGGGACAAACTTCCGAATCAGATGGAGCTTCTCTGTCATCCTCCTTCCTGGTCCTGACACACTATACTCTCAATATCAGACCCTCCTATTCTGATTCTGGCCTTTACGCCTGTGAGACAGTGGAAACAGTAAAGATTATACTGGAAGTCTGTGGTCCAGTACCTTGTCCAGGTTGTCAGGAACATGAGGGGGACTGTGATCGCTTTGGCCGAAGACGAAAAAAGCAAACTCACATTGGTTATGGCACAGTCAGGCCTTTTGGTCATTATGACCAGACCATGGATCAACACATGGAGGAAGATCTGGTTCACTGTGACCAGGCAGAGGAGCGCCACACGGGGGCCAACAGTGGGAGTGTTATATCTGCACTCTTTCTCCTAGAGGGCACACGCAGTTATTGAGATCACATAATCATCTCCTCCTTTGAAGAATAATAATACTGTAAATACGTCTGTCAGCCAAAGACAAACACCACATAAACAGACATCATAACACCACATATGTTTTTTCTCTGACCTCCAAATATTACAATGATCTATTGTAGGTGCATCAGTGGCAATTTCAGTATTAAGAGGGGAGTGACATTTTTCCTGTTGTTGACTCTGGCATCCAACTCGTCCCATTCCTTAAATGCACATAGTATTAAAAGAATTGGGTTTCTAACTCAGTTTTGACCAATTTTCATTTTTTAATGACAAATGTTTGTAAAATGGTCAGTAAACTTGTCAGTTTTTTCTATAGTTCTAACCATATCTACTGGGTCACAGGTGCATCTTTATCATGACATTTTTGACTGAGCCTAAAAATCCAAGATGAAGGTGATAATAATGGCTGTGCTCCATTTAAATGTCTCACATAAGCCATCTCAGTAAACCAGCAGATACAGCAGCAGAAGTGGAACATCTTAATTAAAAGTTTCTTAATTGAGGTGTGTTTTATTATTATTTATTTAATTAGTCATTTCCTTTCATTTTGTCCCTTAAAAGACACTTGTTTCACTGTTATGAACATCTGTGCTACAATTTTCAGTGCCATTCCTCATATGAGAGAAACAGCGCCCCTGTCATTCTATATGGTCAAATACGGTATTGCAGTCTGACAGTGGCGCCAATCAGCTGCCCAGGTGCCCACCTGAGGAAAGACCAGTTCAAAGATGGCGTCCTTTGGTTGAAACAGCCGAGTTATCTAGTTTTGCAGTCTTGTTAGTGATATTAGCTGCCGTGCTGCTGTAAGACCAGTGAGGAAATCCTGTCAACAAACCAACAAAGAAAACCATCATGACAGTGACAGAGCAGTGGGACTTTTAATGACATGGATATGGATCAGTTCTCCTCCATGAAGGAAGAAGACTTCAGAAAGGTGAGTCAGATAAACCTCTTGTCTCTATGTGTGTATGTTTGCTGGCTGCTTTCCTTGCTGTGTTGTTCTGTGTTGTCTAATATGTTATGTTCTCTATCTAATTTGCCTGGACTCTGAAGCTGTTGTGTTGTTGCTGCTGTCTACATACACACAGTTGTTACATACACACAGTTGCAGGAACGGTTTTGTTTTGCATGAATTGGTTGTTCAGTCGCCTGTTAATGTGTGTGATTAATGAATGAGTCTGAGCAGCAGGTCTGTAAGTTGCTTTGGCTGTGTTGTGATGTTTTGTTGTAAGTTGCACAATGAAAATGATCATTAACGATATGTTTCTAGGCTTGGGTGGTACTTATTTCTTCATACCTTCATACCTTCCTGAAAATTCACTGGATTATACAGTGTTTAATAGTATTTGTGTCACATAAAGCTGAGCTGCTGGTGATAGAAGCCAATGTAGCATGTGTATGGCATTGTTTGGCTCACAATGTTGTGTGTGTATATAATGAATAGCAAAGAAATAAGTACCTTTTTTCCAAAGAGTTTTGCTGGAAGATGCAATGACACATGAGGCCTGTACCACCAGTGGAGGCTGCCCTCTGGTGGCAGTGCACTATAATACATCACTTCAATACAGCATCTCTGTATCAGTTTAATATAAAGAGGAGTGTCTGTATTTTTGATGGCATTGAAAACTATATTTCCTAGTATAACTTGATATTGCTGACACATTTCTCTGTTGTATTTTCTAAATGACATCCTAAAGTTTACTCGTTAAATATTATGGGATACATTGGAATAGTACTATTCCATCAGAAATCAGCCACTTTCTGACAAAATCAAACAAAAAATAGAAACAGTTTGATCACAATACAACAAAACATTAACAATCATACCAGCAAAGATACCCAAAGCTAAATTAACAGGTGTTTAACTTCTTTTTCCAACCCAACCCTTTTCCAAGAATTTTCCAAGAATTCCAACCCTCACCAGATTTTCTGTGAATTTGTTTGAATCCACAAATACACCGTGACGGCCTGCTGCAGCATCACATTAGCTGAACTGTGGGATACCGCTTTGAACATTAAATAACAAGTGGGAACTACAGGACATGTCTGGCCAGGATGGAGGGCTACATTTTCTACAGTTTTTCAACTTGTGTCCTGTTCAACTGGAGCTAGAGAGAGGTCTTGATAATCTGCTTAATGCTTAGAATGTGCTACCTGTAGTTATTGTTTCAATGACTAACCTGTACAGTAGTAGATACCCACTTCACGTACAGTGCAGACCTTGCGCATTGCTCTTTGTAGTTTTCACACGTGCTGCAGTCTCTTCTTTAAACCTTGTGCTCCACACTGGATGTCAGCATGGGAAGCATGTGAAGAAACTGTGTGTTTTGTCAGCAAATGCCAGAGGACAGAGACACAGCATTAGTTTTGTAAAGTGGCCTTGAACTGAGCTCTTTGGTAATGTTAGTTCTTAGGGGAATGAATCTGCGCTCGTACTGTCTGCCCTTTTTTTTTTGTCTCTCTCTTTACTCTCCTCCCCTGTGTCTCTCTCTTTGTCTGCTTTGTCTCTCACTCCATTCCCCCCTTTTTTCCTGTGCCCATGGTTGTCTTTCTCTCTCTCTGTCTGTAAGGCAGAGGTGTGACTGGAATAGCTGTTCTTACCTTTGAGAGCAGCATGTACAAAGTCAACGTCAAAAGTTACGGATAAGGGGGAAGACAGAGGACAGCATGTGATGACAGATGAATTTAAAAAAATGGTGATGTTGAATCTGAAGAAGAGAGGCAAGAAAAAAAAGACACCAAATTGTTTCATTATAAATCAAATAAAAAATGCATGCCGTTAATTGACACGTAGTGAACATGCACATCGCATATGACCTCGGGCATGTTTACACCACCCAGTTTGATCCAGTGCTGTGCTCCAGAGGCCGTTATGCTGGCGTGTTGGCCCAGAGGCTGGGAAGCAGGATTCAATCAATATATGCTTTGAAGGCAGACACCTCCACCAACTTCTGAAAACTTTTGAAAGCAGCTTCTTTTAATATTCATAAAATATTACACATATCCTTTGTGTCTCATGTATTAACATATGTATAGCCATCAGTCATGAAAGCAGTTGAGAGAGTGGTGGAAAAGCTGTGCATACATGTTCATATGTTCAAATCAAACTTTTATACAATCAAAAAATGGTGCCACATTCAAAGAACTTGTAGACAACAGTCTGTGCAATTTATCAGTTTCTTTCCTCTGTGAGTTTTTTCTCTTTATTTAGTTGTGTTTGACACAGAAAAGTAATAAAGCAGGAATACCACTTAATTTGAAATCCTTTATGATCACACACATCTGAATGTATTGGTCATATTTTTTATGTACAGCCACAAGATGGCAGTCATGTATAACTAATATTTAACAACCAAAGGCAAACTGTAGACCTGAGGCTGTGGCCAAGAAATCTATAATGTGGACAGGCTTTGAATTTGTGCTCAGTAATTGTATCAGAGTTGTATCATCTATCAGCCGACCTGTGACTGTATCATATTATCTCATCAAAGACTTGAACATGCTCACGAATTTATCGCAATGAAACTCTACTACAAGATATAAATGCTATTTTAAGGTTTCTAAGCTGAGGACTATAAACCCTTTTCCACAGCAGACATTTTGACCTGACATAGCAGGAAAAGCTTTAACATTAGCAATATCTGTCTTCTATTCAGAGTCCCAGTTAGTCGTGGCAGTGTGACAGTGAGCCAGTATGCATGATACCAAGACCCTGAAACTGAAGCAGCTACATGGATTTCAGCCATCATTAATTTTATTGTGTTCATCTTCTGTTTAATCAGGAAAAGCTTGTCCTTTCTTAATTGGTCACTTTACTCGAGTGTGAACCACCGTCTATAAACACAGAGACTAATTGATGTTGAGAAGCAGCTGGGGCAGGAGAGGAACGGTAGAGCAGAAAAATCCCGTAAGAGAAAGTTTGAAGCTGTGTTTGAAGTTGTGAAGGAAAAAGAAAGAGAAGCTGCAGGAGGCCCCATGAAGCCTGTTCAATATAAAGCTGGGCTTAAGGTGCCCCTGAAATAAAAATGCAAAGGATACTACCTTGTCTTGCTATTGAGTTTGTTCACTATAACTCATTAATTGCTATAGTGTAGTAGCATTGGCTCACTGAATTTGCATGAAAGTATTATATATATTTTAATGTTTTTTGTAAAACCTCCAATGCACTATAAAAAGGAGTCACTAAGGAGCCTTTAGAGAAAAGCATGTGAGAGTTTTAAAATAAGAGAAATGGTAAAGGCACTGAACAAAATCTTGTTTGTATTCAGTATATGTATGTTTTTAATTAACATTTAGCCCTTTTACTTTTTATAACCCAACGGATGACAACAGTTCTTAAACCTAGCAGGTGAACATGAGACCAGCACATGGACCAGACTGTGCAGTTTGCACTTTTTCACGAGTTTTCCTCCAGAAAATGAGTGAGCTTATATTTGTAGTTGGCTCACATATTTTGCTACAGTGTGTTTGGGATTCCAGGTTCCTGCACAAGGAGTACTGGATATGGTGCTTTGCAATGTCTCTAAAACCTATGTCAGTCTTGTGCAGTTCTGACAGGTTCGCTCAGTATTCAACCCTTGCAAAATCTGAGATGCAGTTTTTAAAGGATAGCACTTCAGAGTCCTGGTACACCTCGACTTATTTTTCAATCCAAAAAGCAGCTCAGATTGGTGCGTCCACTGAGGCATAGTGTGGTACAATATGCCAGCTTTGATGACTGTAATTGGAGCTGTGTGTGTCAGCAGTTCTACATCCAAGACAAAAACAGTCTTCAGATGTCTGTTCTTCATATATTGTTACCATGTTTGCTGGGTCTAAAATTAGCACCTGCCAAATGTCAAATGCAGGTAGGTTTTCCATTTGGCGAGAAAATCTCAGAAGGCTAACTGATTTATTTTAGCTCAAAATGGGCCTCCAGAGGAATCATGCCTAGGCCTTTTAAAGCAGTCAAGTCAGCACTGCAGCACATACACACACATACATGCACACAAAAACACACATGAATGTACAGTAAAGCACACAAACCAATTTTATCAAGCATACTTCAATTACGGAAACTTGCTGTACACAGCGCTGTCTCTCATTTTGCTGTTCATTTGTGTGACTCTCCTGCTTCCTCTCTGTCCTCCTCATTCTCCTCTTCCCCCTCCTCCTGTCCCTCTGAATCCCCTTAACTTGCTAATGAGGGCAGGCCCATAATGTCCCCCTCTCTATTAATGATAGATTACAGTGATAACTTTAATCAATTTTAATAGTCAGAACTTTACTGATATTAAAAAGCTGATCTCTGCACCTATAGCACCCATGAGAGCAGAGCGTTAGCAGTTTAAGAGAGAAAAGGAGAGAAATGGGGCATGTGGAGACAGTATAAAGACCTTTTCTATCCCTGTCTCTCTGTCTCTGCTCTTACTCTACAGTGGGCCCTATATAAGGGATGATACATTAATTATAACCTGGTAACATCCCATAGGCAGCTCAGGACAGCCTCTGCACAGTAAAACCCTCAGAATGACCCTCCCCACGGGTATTATATGCAAACATGTCCCTGGCTGATAAAGACCCCAGCACCTTCACAGTGACCCGTTTGGATATTACATCAGTTTTATCCAGGCGTGTAGTAGGACAGCCTCTCTATGACTGCAGTATCTATTAATGTATGGTCACTAGTTACAGTCAGGCAAGTCCCAAGTGCAGCTTCTGTTTGTTTCCTGGGCCCCTGGGAATGACCACTGTGAATGTTAAACTAATTCTAATCAGGCATGTCCAAGGCCAGGCTTTTTATGATCATGCCAGGATATGGTGGGAAAGTACACCAGTTTTATTCAGGTGTGACGTAAATGGCCCCATGTTAAGGCCCCTGAGGCTTCCAAAACGACCCCTCTGGATTGCACAATAATTAGATGCATTAGAATTAGATGCATGTCCATTGTCACCTTTTAAGTATTAATAACAAGGCACCAACTTGCCAATGACTTTCTGGAATTTTGCAAAGCATGTCCAACAGTGGCACCATGAGCATAGTTAATCCAGGATCTGTACAGAAGAGGAAGTCATAAGTTTTGCCTCCATTGATTGAAATGACTTTGGACATTTTCAGTGTAACTGGGAAACTGTGTATGTTTGTCATCATAGAAATTGATCATGAATTTGTCTGTGAAGCTTCTCAGTCATCCAGGTCATGGTCATACAAGGAGGGCTTGAATGTAGGGCAACTGGACTTGGTTGGACCCAAGACAGAGAGAGTGCATGTAGTTCTCACTTACTTGTATTTATATTTTTATTTATATTCTTGTATATTTCTATTTCACACTTGCTTTAGCAATGTAAACATCTGATATGATCCAAACTTTTGTGATCTGTTGCACCCCTAGTGTTTACATATTGATATTGGAAATCAAATGGTTCACTTGGTAGGAATTCTCAGGAAATGATTATATTTTTAACTTGGGCACAATTGATAGCCTGTACAACTCTATTTTGAGAGGAAACTTTCTTTCTTTAGGATCAGCATCAGGCCAACATCAGTTTTTATTTTTCAGCAGGACCCCTGAGGGAATGTCAAGGCAGTGGAGTTGTCGCTCTTCACTTTGTTAAGTGGGGGACGGGAAATGCGAGACAGGGGAAGAAAGAGACAGTGACAGTAATGGGGAGGAAAAAGAGAGAGAGAAGGGCAGACAGAGAGAGGGGGGGGGAAATGAAACCTAGAAGGAAAAATGTGAAGGCAGACTATCAAACACTGTCTGCCTGTACTCTTCCCCACGGCAACTGTGTGTCTGTGTCTGTCTGTGAGTCTCATTCAAGCCACCTGATAAACAGAAAATCATTTTTAAAATAGGATGACCATGGACAGCCTGAAGTGACTCACAGGAGGAGACATAGGACAAAGAGGAGAAGGTCTCTGACGGCAGAGAGTCCCATGATTGGTTCGTTTACAAGGAGTCAAACCGTACAATGTTCTGTTAGGTATGTGGGCACGCTTCGAATGCCAATAAGAGAACTGTAGTTAGTTTCAATATTGGGACTAAAAAACTGAAATCAGAAGCCATGAAAGACACAAATCATGCCAATGCCACATCCAGGTAAAAAAGATAGTAGAGGAAAAGAAAACCTGCCCTGGGGGATACGGCTGCCACCAAGATGAACATACAGTTTAGGAATACTCACAATCCCTTCATCAGTTCACAGTGTCTTTGTGAGAGTGTGTGTCTGTGTATGTCTATGACTCACATTGTGGGGATTCGCCTTCCGTATGGGGAGAAAATGTCTCCATAACCTAAATCATTAAAAATTTGAGGGTGAAGACCTGGGTTAAAGTTAAACTGAATATAAGTCAATGTAATATCCACTGATGTGATGGAAACACAAGTGTGTGTGTGTGAGAGAGAGAGCATGAGAGAATATCAGTATTTTCTTAAGTTGAAGTATTTACCCTATGAAATTAATTTGGTAATTGCTTGAATATTGTAGATTCGTTTTATGATTTTTCACATGCAGTTACACTCTGCCAGTTAAAACTTCTTTTTTTTTTTCCAAAAAAGTCAATTTGCAACCCTGGACCAACATCTCTTTCAGTGTATATATGGGCAAATGAACCTATCCTTTGAACATGAAGTTATATTTGACTGGCAAGGGCCTGATCCTGCTGCTGCTGTCAGCACCACAGGAGCTGTCCAAGGTCCTGAATCGGGGTCCTGAACCGGGGTCCTGAACCAGCTGGAATTATTTGGTGGTTGCGGGAGCTTCTAAGTCAGTGACTGAGCCTGTTTAATCATCACATACACTTGCTAATGTGTTTATGCACTTCCCTTCCCCCTGCTCCTGGCTGGTGAGTCATTTCCGAGGGAGCTTTTGCCAAATATTATGTTCTTACTGATTACTTTTAAAACTCCGAGCTGTTGTTCTATTTGTTCTTTTTGCAAGTTTAGTGTGAAGCTTGTCAGCATAACAATTTCCTCTGTCTCATTGACTGTAGCTATTTGGTCAAGATAACGATTCTCACTTTTGAGTGCTTGTTCTGCTTCGTGTCTTTCCTCTGCACTTCACTTCACACTGCTTAAAAGCTCCTGATGCAGTTTTCTTTGTTCCGTGAATTTTCTACAAGAGTGTCAGTATCTTGAAACAAACAGAATAAGGCACAGTGGGCTTATCAGTGTTTACAGCTGTAGTCAATTTACATGTGAAGGGAGTGGAGGGGAGATTGCTGTACACACAAGGGAGAAGCCTCGGGCCGTATTGTCGTCCCATGTGTAGCTTTACCTTCTGAGAAGTGTTTTTCAAACCAGGAAATAGGACGAAGAAGAACCCGCATGGTTCATTTGAGTTTATGGAGTTCAATGCACAAACTATTCAGTTAGTGAGTTTAACTTTTTTATACTGTGTTTGACATAAAACATGACAAAAACACCTCCAGAAAAGAGGTTGTGTTGTGCAAGGTAGTGACATACTTCCATGTTTAGTGCATTTTGTTTTACAGTAACATTTAAAGAAATATAGATGTCATTCGTAGTCAAAGTGTGCACAGTAAGTACAGCCGCTTAATAAAGGGAAATCATATGCTACATAATGACAATGGTCTGCTTCTAACTTTGTAACAACAGTTTTGGGGAAGGCTCTTTGCTGTTTCATCCTCACTGCCACTGTGTACAAAGCAAAGTTGACAAAGATATGGTTTGGCAAGTTTTGCACTAAAGAACTTGTCTTGCCTGCACAGAGCACTGACCTCTACCACTTCCAGCACCTCGAGGATGAACTAGAACACCGCCTGGCCTTATCACTCAACATCAATGACCAACCTCACTGTTGCTCTGGTGGCTGAATGGAAGCAAATCTCTGCAACCAGGTTCCCAAATCTTGTGGAAATGAGTTCCAGAACAGTGGAGGAGTTTATGAAGGCACTCTTTAACTTCAAAAGTGGTATGATAATTATGGTTGTGAACATACTGAAACCATTGTTACAATCTCACTGTGTCCACTTAAATTCAATTTCTTTCTTTGCCTCGCCCTCCCCCCCCTTGATTACGTTGCCCTTCTTCTGTCCCACTTTTTTCTTTCTTTTTCAAACAGATGTCCTCCACCACTTTGATCCCGCATTTGCAGCCTTTGAGTTATTCCACTTAAACCGGCCGCTCTCTGAAGCCTGCCTCTTTTTAAGTGATACTCTCATTTCCCCAAAGAAAAAAACCGTGCGCTCACCTCCCTTCAGAGGGAGGATAAAAGGTCAACAATGCCAACAAACGGCACCCTGACAAATGGCAGGCACCCTGTGTTTTTGTCAAGGGCACTTCAGCGTGGGTAGATGTGTGCCAGCATTTTAGTGGTTGGACTTGGACTTGCATGTTGAAGAATGACATGACACAACTCAGTTCTCGCTGCATTTCTGGAAGAAGTGAAAAACTCTAAATAGTTTTTACGTGATTAAATCTCTAGTATTTGAGATTTTGTTTTCAACAGAGTTGCTTCACTCGAATTCCAAAAAGACCCATATCCATATTCCTATCTAGCCATGTAGATAGTTTTGGTTTTATTTTCCCAGCTTTGAGATATTGTATATACCAATAAATGGTTTTTATAACTTTATATCTTTATAGCATAGGCTTGGACAGTGTTGAGACTTCTCTAACTACAGGATGTCTCATGCACTTGAAATTGCACGTTTCCTTGTTCCAGCTGTATAGATTGCTTTGAGCAAAGAGTCGGTCTATGTCCAGAATCACCCCCTGTATGCTATCACCTGTTCCTCCTGTGCTGCAGCAACCCACCAAACTTGAACTAAGCAGTCTCCAGTTCTTGAGCTGCAGCATCCATTAGTCTATAATTTAATCAACAGCACCCATAATGTTCACAAATTAACACACTGTATCTTCTTTTGGTTAATTTGTACACAAGCAGAATTGTAAAAACGACGATTTGTCATATTGTCTGTAAGCCTGACCTCGAGTCCCAGCTGCCTGGTGACCCCTGCTCCTGGTTCCTAGTCGACGGCCCGGCCACATCCATCACCAGCGCCTGTGCAGCAGCCGTCAACTGTCCCTGCTGAGCTGCAGCTGTTACCGTTCTATAATATGTTCACCAGCAGCGCTAATATTCACTGATTAAAACACTCTATCTTCTTTCTTAGTTTGTACACAAACAGATGTGTAAAAATGACAATTTGTCATTTTAGAGGAAATTATGTTCTAAAAATACTTTTTGGTGTATGCCAGCTTGGCACAGCGAGCCTCTGCGGAGTCTTGTCCTCGCTTACTGCATCTGGCAACCCGCTCTGTATCTGTAAACGCTGCAGAGAAGTGATGGATGGATACAATGCTGCTCATTAAGAAATGGTGACATACCTTCCCCCTAAAAGACACGTTGTGTCATTTGTACGTCACTGTTTGCAAGTCAGCTTTAGAGTTGTTGGTCTGCTTATTTTAGAACTTTGCACAAAGGCAGGAGAGCCATGTCTCCATGCTTCCAGTCTTAATGCTAAGCTAGGCTAACAATGTCCTGACTCCAGCTTCACTGGACAGGAGATTGGTATCTGTCTTCTCGTCTCAATCTCAGAAAGAAAGTGAATATGTGTTTCCAATCTGTTGAACCGACATGACCTTTTAATCTTTTTGCAAAAGTAAATAAAGTACACAAAATGGTGGCATGGCTTTCTCACTTATTGCATCACAATATACATGAACCTTTAAATAACAGGTTGTTGAGATGTATTTATTTATAGTTAATTATGTTCACTAATAGTGGATATACTCGCAGGCCTCTGAAGAAGCACAGTGGACTCTGAGCAAAGGTTAACTGTGTGACAGATTTAAAGCAGACTGTAGCAGTTGGCACCTTTGGGCCTGAGGGAATAGCATGATAAAGAGCCATATTACTTCCTTTCTTTTGATGAATATGAATCCATCAGGCAGTCCTGACGCCTGCCCTGAACCTACAGTGGGCTTATGATGATAATGATGATATCGGCCATATCCTGGAGTATGAAAATGTTTTAAATATTTAAAGAGTGTAAAAATACAGGTGCTACAAACAGCTCAATAAAATAAATCCGCTTGACATCCTGTAGATTAAACTTTAATGGCTGTGAGTGAAAGAGAGAGATGTGGTGTGTGTGTGTGTGTCTGTGTCTGCGCACACTCGTGGCTCTGTGTGTATGTGTGTCTGTTTGTGAATCCGTTGGACACCCGGTGTATTAAACTTTCATGGCCGCTTGGTTTGAGCTGGTTCTTTCTCTCGCAGCATGTGAATGAGTGCAGAGTTGTACGTATATGTGTGTATGGGTGCGTTCAAGTGCATAAGACAGAGGGGGCGAGGGCGAGCGTGTGTGCAATTATGACTGTGTGTGTGTGTGTGTGTCCCTGTGCATGTGCATGTGCTATGAATATTTGATGTGCTACTCAGTATTCATGAGGCTGAAAGATAGAGAGAGGAAGAGATAGAGAGGTAGGGGAAAAAGGGCTGGTGGGAGATTTAAATCACCCGACAACAGCATATGGTTACTATGACCATAACGCTGTAGTCCTTAAATGTGATTATGGCCACAATGGTGAGCCTGGCCGGCTGTCTCAGTGCTGTAATATACAGTAAATACAGGATAGTGCAAGGCAAATGAGCAATTGGTATTAAGAGAGCTGGGATGAATCAATTTAAAACAGGAAAGAACAGGACAGGATTGAACAGGACATGGCAAATTGCAATTGAAATAACATTGGAAATAAGTGATGGCTCAGCATGATGTGCCCCATGAATCATTCAGTCTCATTACACAACACTACAATGGTAGCTCATGACTCAAAATGTTATGACTTGAAGTGAACTAGTCTTCCTTTCACTGTACTGTATGTTAGGTTTGAACTGGTTATATACATAAATATAACTTATAATATGAAAAGATCAAGGAGAATATTTAATAAAGAGCAGTGCAACAACCTGTTAATTTCCCCACAACTTTACCTGCAGGTCTCTTCTGCCTCTTTTCCCTGACTTTCATTAGCTCACAGCAGGTCCCCTCCAGTGTGCTGTGATTGAAGTGGCCAGTAATAATTATATGTTATCTGTTTACAGAAATAAGAAGCTATCCAGTCAAATTAGTTTTAAGAACTCAGAACTCATTCAGTCACCAATCTTTTCATTTAGCTGACAGCATCCGGCTATTTAATCTTTCTTCACATAGCCTTCCTCTTGTGAGGTGAATACATGGTTTTGGTTCCAATATTGTCTTCTCTTCAACCAATAATCCAAGTTGGTTGAACACTGTTTATTTTTGTGCTCCGTTACTTTCCAGGCATGTGCAGCACGCACCAGGCTGGTGTACAGCTGCACTTTATGCAAATCAGATGAACTGTGGCTGAGCTCATTTACAGCTCTAGTCTTAAAGAAAAATCTGCTAAATTTAAACTTTGCAGTGACGCGAAATGAATTGATTTGAATTCTAATAGAACAGAAGTAACTTTAAGTTCAGTGCAATAGAAGCTAAATTATTTGCACTAAAAGTCTGCAGTAAAATCAACTATCAACTCAACATCTATTAAACCCAGTGTTTTAAGCAACAATGACTTCATATGCCACTTTTGTTTGATGTTCTTCATTGTTCATTTAAGTCAAATATTTAAGTTGGAAAAAAATGTATCTTGTTCACTAAGAAAACACACAGTTCTGTACATTATTAGAATTCTATTTAAAGTGACATAGGAGCAATAAACCACATTGTTGTTTGCATATACCTAAATATACTTTTTGTACCATTTCCATCCTGGCAAAATATTTTGATACATTTTGTCAATGCCAAGTGTACACATACAAGGATTTTGTACATATTTTCATGGCAATCATTAGGTAGTACTGTGAAAATTACACAAACATGTGGATCATATGTTGCTATTGTCTAACCAGACTTTTTATGACTAAGGGAGAAGAAATGCCATGTTCAATAAGATATGTGGGGCTACAGAAGCTGTCAGTGTCGATACTAATTGTGCCTGAGTTGTTAGGCACATTAACATATTGAGACGGACTCAAACTGGAGCACACACACAGGGTGAAATAAGAAGTCGTATTGGATTTTACCTCGCTCTTTCAAACATTTAAGAACCTCTTAAAGAGCTCTGCTTTAATGTAACTGCAGTAACTGTCGCACTCACATTAGTGCTGCTGTCTGGTTTCATTATGCAAACAGGAGAAAGGAGCCTCGCATTCACTAAAGCGAGCTGTTCGCAAAGTTTGAGTGAACAAGTCCTGCTACTTTAGACAGTGCAAAAGCCAGCTGGCACTAAATACACTATTACCCTGCAGCTTCGTGGAACTGACTGATTTATTTTTCTAAACATTTCACATCCTGTCATGCTCACACTAACTTAATGATACTATTTAGGTGAATATTGTGCCAGTTCACTCTTCATTTGTGGCTCATTTTGCCAAAATGCCAATGATGGCACCACCTCCAACACAAACATTATCTTCATTGTGATGTGGTTCTCTCTGGTTTCCGAGCTGATAAATGTGTCGCATACATAATAAATATCCAATTAAGTTGTGACATGCTTCTGTCTGGCATCAAATGAAACAAAAGATAGTATGAGTCAACACAAGGAGTCTATGAAGTCGCTGTTGTCTCGCAAGTATAGCTCAGTAATCTAACCTTGTCAGTATTTCACTAGTCTGTATTTGGAAACTCTTGCATTGTGATAAAGAACTGACTTCCCATGATCATCCTTTGGCTCCAGAAACATAACAGAAGAAGCTAAAGAAACAACTGAGAAGCAACAATAAGCACAACAAGCACCCACACAAGTATTTGGGTTTTTAGCTTTAACTGCTGCTCTACAACCATGTGAATAGACAGCATACATAAATGAAATAACAGCAAATGAAATTTTAATGTTCCCCGTGGGCTGATTGAATTATTACAACCATAAAATAAAAAAGGGTGACAAGAAAGCAAATTAATAGAATGTAAATAAGAGTAGAGCAAATTGCATTTGGGCAAGCTGCAATAAATTTGCACAGCAAGCATGTATGAGGAATATTTATATTATATAATGTAGGCAAAACAACAAAGAATGAAGAATAAATGTTTAATTTTAGTGACTAAGTAATATTGTGCGAGCTCGACAGTCATTATCACAAAATTAAGTCCAACTGGGTGAATCAATTGATGCAAAGTGGACCTCATCGCCCTGAGCTGCAGCCCTGTGCATCACCCTCCTTATTAAACAGCTGCTTACTAAAAAACATTCATCTTTCAGCGCAAAATATTGACTTGCAATAACGTCATTACAAGCTAAAGTCATTTACAAGCTTTTGCCAACAAGCAAATCTAACAAGCCTGCAACCGTGCGCATGTTTGTAGCTAAAATCCATCAGTGTGACATATGGATGTTTGGGCCTTTGGGTTTTGGTGCACTCCTAATTAGTAGAAAGGTGAACTCACTTGTTCTGCTGTGCACCTGTCAGGCAAGATGAGGGGAATACTGAGACAAGTGACAGATATTGGACATCAGGCTTAGAAGTAAAGAACCAGACTGGCAGTGATGGGCCGTGGGTCAGAGGTGTCCTGTTCAAGGAGACACACACGTCACCTGAGTGGGTCCCAAAACAACTTACCTGAATTATTTGCCCTTTTGTCTGTGCTGCTGCACTCGCCCTTCTTTCTCCTTTCTCCTCCATGAACGTGTCACGCTGAGACAGATGCAGGACTGAGCGGCAGGGATTCGCACGCTGTGAAGGCTCGTACAGGCAAACACTCTCAGTAGACCATAAAGGACTCTTAAAGGCTTTATCTTTGAAACACTGCAGTCCACTAGCAGCAGTGATGCCAAATCCAATGCATTTGTTTTTCGGTACCATGTTAGAAGACAGGTGGAATGAGATAACGAGCAGAATACTCTCCTAGGTTTGTTATGTAATTTAGTGGCTAATGAGAAGTGATGTTTATACCACATATTCCAGCCATCATAAATCTGTATTGGGTTTTTAACTGTACCAAAAACAAAGTGGGAGTGCAACAATCAACACAAACAATGATTTACTGAAATGTTAGTTTCATGAAAAATGTGGTGACCATGTATTACAATGACTTCATTTACTCACTAATTTATGTGATATGTCAAACTGTTAAAAGCTGTGATTACTTGAGCCCAGATCTGATGTCTAAGGTTACTTGTATCTGAAATACGTATTTTGTAATTGGCATTTGATAGGGCTGAAAAAAATTCATGATTCATAAAACGTGTACTGTATCCTAGGGTTTCAATTTTAATGCGTACAGGAAGTGGCGACCAACCGCTGGTGTAAATTCATCCGCTTAATTTTTCAGCTGAAAACCAAATGAAAGACCAGAGATCACAGCACAGTTGAGTTAGAGAGCCTTCATTTTCTTATGGGACCTGCTTTCTCTGGAGTTGTACCCAATGGTCAAGCTGCTCTGTGCTCAATTTATTACAACCCTCCGCTCTTCAGCTCTGGTTGGGAGACTGTTCTCATTTGCAGGAATAATATTCCATCCACGTAGGAAGTGGTTAACACCAGAAATATTTGAAAAGTTAGTTGTTCTAAAGGGAACTAAATAGGCTACTCATTGAAGTGGTTGAGTCTCTACTGCCCAACCCTTTGGCATTTTGTTCAAATTCAGAATGCCCAATGTTACAAATGTATTTTCCTTTATTTTGAAAATACAAAATACACGCATTTTATCTTAATACATTTTTGTTTTTAGTCCACTGAATTGCATGAAACAGGCATGCAGCTCTTTTGTTTGAATTGGTGTACTTTGCTGACAATGATCAATGGCTACATGTCGAGGTTGTCTTTTTGAAACGGAAAATGAAAGGAGAAAAAAAAAAAAGTCCCCAGCCATGGAGATCGCTCTCTGTGCTGCAGTACTAGTTGTACCAGGGTCCAAGTTACTGTGTTTTGTCTGTGGCTGATCAGAATTGGCTGGTAGTTAAATGGTGCAGCGTGTGTGTTGGCTTGCTTGCTGGTGCAGGAGTTTGATGCTCCACTTCTGTAACACTCATCTATGGGTGATGGTGTATGATATATTCACAAAAAACTTTATCTTCATCTTGCAAAGCTAATTATAACATTATCAACTTTAAAATGTGCCAAAACGCCTTCACTGAAGATTAACTGTATATCTGGTGTGTGCATGTAGCACAATATCTGGGTGCTGCACTGTGCCTGCGTGATTGAGCTTCAACTTTTCCTGTGCATTAATATAAAACTATGAACGACATACAAGAATTTATAAGGGGAATCTGCAAATCGATTCAGATCTGAGTCTGCAGCTCCTCTCAGCTTCATGGCCGTTATTGACCTTACGTGGCTCGCTCCTTTTTTAATTTGTTCTATTTCTGGTTTTGTCTCTTAGCTTCCAGTTCCTCTTACTGGCACTAGTAAATACAAGGATAAAGTCCTGATCAGTTCACACAGCCAGCTTTCTCACAGCTGGGAACACGCGTCCAAATTTATGATATAGTCATATTACCTGACAACACACCATCCTCTACAGATTAAAAAGACGATCTTTGGTTCAAAGTAACATTTGCTGTTAACTAACTTACAGATGGCTCAACTCGCTTACCATGCGTTGCTGTAGCTGTTTATATGGTGAAAAGTATTATAAGCTCTTATGCAACATAACAGCTCAATGATACAGATAATTTAGTCCTTAGTATTATTTGCATTCTTGCATGATCCTTAAACCAGATGATTTTTACTTTGTTGCAACATGAATTAAAATACATCTTTTCACCCAACTATAAGATATAATGTATATATTTCATTGATAATACATTTTGGAATAATCAACTTGTTACACAGTAGCAACTAACACAATGAGTCTGAACTGTGACTGTGTTTTTGGATGAAGAAATTAACACATTTTCAATGGCCACACTCTGATAGTTTCTCTGAAAGTTAAAGTGCATGATGCATCCATCTCTGCCATTAACTCTCTCCAACTGTCTCCAGCTTCCCAGATATCATCCAAACAATATCGTCCATTTAAACTTCAGTCCATTGCAGTTGCTTGATGAAATACTACGTGAAAGCTTTACTGGTGCTTTATTTCCCTCCCTGTCACACAAAAAGATTGTTTAACTGCTCTCCCTTGTGTGAACTTCCAGGGTAAACACACTATGATTACAGAGAGTGGGCTTTGGACTCTGGAGCTGTTTGAGTCTTTATTTAATTAACTGATTTTGACCTGAAATCAATTTGGCAGGCTACTGGAACTTGGCACCCTGATGTGTAAGTGTGAGTGTCGAGCAACACCACTTAGACTCTACAACTAATGGCTGGCTTTTACACCCGGGCACACACACACACACACACACACACACACACACACACACACACACACACACACACACACACACACACACACACACACACAGAGGGGTCTGGTTTCCATCACTTCCGAGAACATTACCTTGACTTACATTCATTTCCTGGAGACTCACCCTAACCACAAGCACTCCTTGCCAAACCCTAACCAGACCCTAACTTTAACCTAAGTCTTCAGCCTCAAAGTTAATGATTTACCTTATGGGGACTTTTGTTTTGTACCCATACAGAAGGAAGGTCCCCACAATGTAACTGTGTAAACAGATTTATGTCCCCTGAGCAATGAGCAATGAGCAATACATGGACCACACACGCACACCCTAACCTTAAATACCAAGTCTAAACCCTCAAACAGTCCTGTGAAAATCTGTCCAAAAGTGAGAACCTGCCAAAATGTCCTCACTTTCCAAAAATGTCTGCTTCTGAGGTCTAAAACTCAAATCGGTTCTCACAAAGATAGATGTGCAAGAGCACACACACACACACACACACACACAGTAAACCAACTGCTGAAGTGAAGTTGCCAACCTCGTCTATGTAGGCAAAGAAAATGGACATTTAATTGTAGAGCAATCAAGGCTGAGAGCTTAATGGGACTTTTATATCTTTCTATCGCTCAACCACTCTCCCTGCCTGCCTCTCTCTCACTCTTTCCATGTGTTTCTCCCTCTCCTCGACATTCTTTTTTTATATCCTTTTTCACCCAGCAGCTACAAGCATGTGAGAGCTGACTTGCTGAAATCACATTTCCCCCCTCGACGTCCAAATTTCTATTTCTCTGCTTCTGAAATCCAATCAGCTGGAATCAAGTTCCACATTTGGCAATCAAAGCAGCGTTTTCATCTCTTTGATTGTTGGCTTTAGTTTTGTGTTCCTTTGGTCTGTGTGGCTTGATGTTGCTCTGCCTGGAAATGCAAAAAGTACAACTTTTTAAATAAAGCTGTGAGAACAAAGCTAATCTCTCTGGACATGAATGGGTGAAAATCCAAAGCGGGCAAAAGAATAAAGAGAAATCGAGTGTTTTGTGTTTGTTTGCTGATAAACTGACCTCAAACTGAGACTAATAGACACTGAACATGTTTCATAATTTTACTGAGTTTGTTTCAGATCTTTTGACGTTAGAACAATAATACGGATGCAAGATGTCGTCTAGAACAGTGGTTCTCAAACTTTTTTCAATAACATTTCCCCATTTTTTCTGCCAAGTACCCCAAAACATTTTTGGTATAAAAGAAGTCTATATAAAGTCTTAGAATACAGCTTTCATAATTTTGGGTTGTAGTTTATTTCTTGTCCTGTTCCTACGTTGAAAAGTGTGTCCTCAGGTGTGTTAAGTTACTTTACTTCCCGCCTTTGTGTGTTTCCCACTGATTGCTGATTGGTTTTACCTGTGATCCTCCCCTCTTTGTGTGTTTAGTGTGTTTACTGTGTGTTCATTCCCATCACTCTGAGCCAGTTCGTCTTTATGTCATGTGTCAGCCTGTTTATTAATGTTTATTCCCAATGTATTTGGATTTTTTCGCTTAGGTTTCCTGGACCTCACCTGTTTTTGAATATCTGATTCCTGCCTGCTCCCCTTTGGATTTGTTTGCCTGTTTGACTGTCAGATCTGTTATGACTCACCATCCTGTAAATGATTTTTCTTTGTGCTGTACCAGATCTGCCTCTTTCTGCATTTGGCTCCAATCCCTCGTGTTCCTGCTACCCCACTTGCACAACTACAACAACACTGCACCATCAGTGTGTGATTTATTTAAATAAAACCTTCTGGCTGAAAAATGCTCAAATCTTACATTTCAAATGTTTAGAATGGCAAACTAATTTTTATGTTATCATGCAATAACACTAAGACGGTATTGTAGTTGCCCTGAACTATCTTTTTAATAAGTTGCATGTACCATTTAGTTAGATCAGGAGTAAGCTGGACCTTTCCACTTGTACATGTGTTGATTCATCAAGCTGGAGTGAAAAGAATTCTCCAATTTTGCAACAACTCGATCAGCGGTGTATGTTCCCACCCTGTCTATTCGACTTCTTCGGACGTGTTGGAAAAGCAAAGAGCAAACAGCAAAAAGGACTTTCAATTCCATACTTCCTGAAACTGTTTGGTTGAAAAGGGCTATTTGATTTCTTTGCTCAAGGGGACTTCAGAAACCAGCAGTTGATGGCAGGGGTCAGACCAAGTCTCTTGAAGCCTCAGCACTATTCTCCGGACGAAATGACTTATCTCTTACACACATGTGCACTCATGCACACACACATTCTCGGACACAGACTCTCCAAGTGGCAGAATTAAAAAGCTCTGCAAAAAGACCACGTTTCCCATCACACACTTCTACACATCACTGTGACAACCACGATAATAGACAGTACATACTTTTCTCCCACTTTCTCTCTCTCTCTCTCTCTCTTCTCTCTCTCTCTCTCTCTCTCTCTCTCTCTCTTTTTCTCTCTCTCTCTCAGATTAGAGTTGACTGAAATGAGATTCCCCTGGAAATCCAATTTGGCCGTCCTCATTCCATTCCAACAAATCTCCACTGTCCATTAATGTGCACCTGTGTGGCCGTCTGTGAGTGTGTGTATGTGAGAGAGAAGTCAAGTGAGACAGTCACACAGAGACCCCCTGCTGTGATTCCTCCTGGTTCAGAGACCCCTTGAAACATGAACATCACGACGATGTGCTCGGCTTGTAAATAATTTAAATTCCAATTCGTTGGCAGAACAATTAATTGCATTCATCAGCCATAAATTGCTGTAAATGTCATGCTGAACAGCGGACAGTGTAATAACAGGCCAGAGCTTTTTGTAGTCCATAAATTGTGTATGATACTAGATGGTGAACAGGCGTTACTTCAATCTTTCCAGATATTACACACCTCTTTATGTTTTGTGCTCTAATTAAAAGGAAGAGAGGAGCAGAGAAACCAAGAGAAACTTACCTGTAATTCAGTGAATATAAGATTGTTTTTGCCTTCATCTCAAGAATCTCATAACTTTCATAAATTCTTTCACTAAATGCCAACATTAACCTCAAATTAGCCTTTGGGTTGGCCTGTGATGTCCTCTGCCCTGGGAAACATCTTGAGCTCACAGCACTCAGATTTTATGTGAATGCTCAAATGAAAGGAAATAGAAAAGGTGACTGAAATCCAACTGAACAGATGGATAGAAAAGCTGAGAGGTTGAAAGTTGCATTTGACAGAAACTGATAGATCTGCAGATACAGAGTTCTGTATTAAAAAAAATCGATTCACACAAGAATCGCGATCTTCTGCGGTTCTGAATCGATTGACTCAACTGCGAAGTCATAGTGCAGCAGCCAATGTCGTTCATCTTCATTTTTTGATTTAATGACTTAATAATTAGCTTTGCAAGGCTGCGTAAGATTCCCACCTCTACTATATTGTTACTGAGCTGAAGAGAGAGAATGTGACAGATGGCAAAAAAAAGGTTTCCAAAGAAACAAAGAGAGGGAGAAGAGAGAAGACTTGTTCAGGTGTGAAAGTCATTCCTAAGCCTTTCTTCTCCTCGTAGCCTGTAGTCCTTGAGTTGCCAGTGGAAGTAAAAGAAAAAGTATTAGAATTGCTTCTATTTTTTTTTTGCTTGTCAAATCCTTTTGCTCCCAGTAGTGGTCAATCATTTCCATTCTGTCCTTATTCCAATAATTCTTTTCTGTCCATTCACCAAGTTTCACTTTCGTCACATTCCTTTGAAAAACAGCTGTATGAATTACACTGGATAAGTGTCTCAAGGCAATTAAGGGTATCGTCACTTTGTGCAGGGAAAATTGCTGACCAGGCAATTTTTGAAAAGAGCAAATTGAAAACATTTTGATTTAAAAATACTATTAACAGACATCTATTTCTCCCACCTTTTGCACATTTCAACACTTTTGAATTACCACTCTCCAGCTCATTGAGTATGCAAATGTGATCTTTCAATGGCTGATGACTGTTACAACCTTGAAATTTCACTGTGATACAGTAAATTTTAAAATTCAGACAACCAGTGGAAAATAAGTGACCTGGCATCACTGTCAGACCTCTTTATTAAAACAACGTGAGTATGTTTTGCTGCAGATTAAGATGAAACGTAGATACGCCAGTTGCTTCTCCGTTGTATAAGCTGCCCAAGGAAAGTTTCCTACCCTAGGATTTGGGACCTGTAGTATTAAACTGAATTTATTTTTAGACTGAGCAAGGGCAAATCAACCAGGACTTAGATATTAAAGAAGTCAACTTTAAGATTGAATGAGAGGGTTTTATTCATCAGTATGAGGCATTCCTCATCTGCAATGTCTAAAACATGGCAACAGTGATGCAAGTGGCAGAAAGCTGGTCACTGAGATCACTCTCTTATGTGTGTGTGTGTATGTGTAACTAAAACAGCCAACTTTTCAATCATACATAAGAATTGATCCCACTCAATGTGTTGATGCAAAGAACATTAGTGTGTGTCTATGTGTTTTCATGTTAAGCCATGAAATATTAGTACAAAGATATTTGAAGGGATTTGATCACATGTGCCAATTTCTGCCAACAACATGTAAAAGAATATGTTAGTGGATTAGTGAGCTTCTCTTCGTGTGTGTGTGTGCACTCATGCGTTGGTGTGTGTATGTGAGGTTTCTAGTTTCAACAATTTGCTGTTCAGTGTTAATGCGTGTTTCTTTTTTTATTTTACTGTATCTTCTCAAATTATATTATACCGTGTTATATTATACTATACTATATTATATGATTATTTTCACTCTCCATTTTACCGTCACTCTTGAGCGAGATCCCGAGATACTTAATCTCCTTCGCATGGGGCAGCAACTCACTCCCAACTCAGAGCAGAGATCTGGGGCCTCAGACTTGGAGGTGCTGACTCTCAGCACGGCCACTTCACACTCGGCTGCAAACCGCCCCAGTGTGTCCTGAAGGTCATGGTCTGATGAAGCCAACAGAACCATATCATCTGCAAGAAGCAGAAATGCAATTCTTAAGGTGCCCAATCCAGATTATTATATATGATATTGGTGCGGCATCAGCACTACTGTGGGCATTGTACTGGGCCATTGGGGTGAAGATGGAGCTGAGGTGGAAGGCAAAGCTTTTGATTTAGCAGTCAATTTATGTTCGAACCCTCACTTGTAGTCATGAGCTGTGGGTAGTGACCAAAAGAATGAGAACGTGGCTACAAGCAGCTGAAATGAGTTCTCCCTGTAGGGTGTCCGGGCTCAGCCTTAGAGATAGGGTGAGGAGCTCCGACATCCAGACGGAGCTCAGAGTAGAGCCGCTGCTCATTCCTGTCGAAAGGAGCCAGCTGAAGTGGTTCAGACATCTGATTAGGATGCCGAGAGGGCGCCTTCCTTTGGAGGTTTTTTCAGGCATGTCCAAGTGGTAGGAGACCCTGGGGTAGACCCAGAACTTGCTGGAAGGATTATATATCTCACCTGGCCTGGGAATTCCTCGAGATCCCCCAGGAGCTGGATAAAATGTTGCTTTGAAGAGAACAGAGAATACCCTGCTGAGCCTGCTGCTGTCGTGATGGATGGATGAATGGATGTATTAATTATATTATATAATGTTATATATTACATATAGTGTGGTAGGTGAGAAAAAATTTCTTATTTGGTTGAACCAACCTTTTAGCAGTTTCTAATTTGTGCTTTTGTGGCGATTGAAAAAAACTCAAGGATGGTGGTGGAGGTCAGATGTGGCTTGATTTGCAGGTCTTTCTGTGTGTCAACGAAAATTGTAAATTTCCCTTTTGTAAATTTCCCCACTGTGGGACGAATAAAGGTTTATCTTACCTTATCTTAAATTCACTGATCTGGAAGTATGAAATTAGCCGATACAGAGATTAGAATATGCTGATGCTGATATTCGCTCATTCAGTACATGTGTAATGATTAGACCTCACTGATGCGTAAACAGATTGGAGGAGAGGGACTCTGACTCCCACATAGGCAAAATACATACAGCTTTACTAAACTTCCAACTCCTTCTCAACTTCAGTCGCTGCTGACTGTTGCTGTCGCAGGTTAAAACGACAAAGACAGGTCAAATCAGTTGTCACTATATTAACGTCGATTCCATGAGTAACTTGATGACAGGCCCAAAATATGTATATGTAATTAAAAACGTTACACATTAAAAACATAAAGCTCCAGGATAGACTGGTTCTATGCAGAAGAACCACGTCGGCAGGTTCCGGGTGAAACTGGCAGCGAAGGCAGCATGAGGGTATTGTGGGTAGCACATATGTTACCTTGGCACGAAGAGACATAAACAGTTCAGTATATCTTCCCCTCCATCTGTCTCCCGTTTGATCTCTTGCTCACTCGCTTCTTCTGTTAATTTAAAGTTGACATTACACAGCTCCTCATGATGTGGGGAAGTGAAAATGAAGAGGAAAAGAGGTGGAGAGGAGAGGGAGCATTGTTTCTGATCTATTCCCCGTGCCGACTCTGAGCTCTGTTCTTCAGCTGAGCCCACCTTTCTCTCTCTTTTAAAAAGTCGGTCATTTGACGGCTTAAAAGGATATTTCAATGCTTTGATGCCAGAAAACAAAAGAGTGACTTTGTTCTGCGGAGAACCTTTCATGTCCTTGAAATTAACAAGATGTAGGAAGAGAAAGCAAGAGACAGAGAGTCTGCAGAGGGAGGGAGATGGGGTGAGAAGAAAGACTGAAATAAGGGAGGGAAGTCCTGCCAGGCTTGTCATGTGCCAACTTGATGTGGTTGCAACTTTTTGCCTCCTTGACTGAAAAGTTTTGATAACTTTAAAATGTCCGTTGAATTTGAGAATTTAAGTGACGATGAAAATTTTAATAATTTGTCAAAAGTGATATCAGTTTGCGTGTTTAGTCCAACCAGCAGTCCAAAATCCCCAAAATATTTGATTGGCAAAAAACATTGACAAGCTGGAACTTAATTGTCAGAATTGTTGTTCATTACTTCTCTCTTAATCCATTTATCAACTTGAGCTTTAAGCTCTTTTTCAGTCATACAGAAAACAAATGAGCTTTGGGAATGTGCAAAAAACCTACATGGAGCAATATGCATTTTTTGATTGGTTTGTCGACCACTTTGTTCTAGATCGAAATATCTCAAAAACTATAGGATTGATTCTCATCACAGTTAGTACATACAGGACACACAAGGCTTTTACTCTTGTTGGTTTTTGTCCATGTTATATCGACCAGGGCTCCAAGGATGGCAATGTTGGTCTGTTTGTCCTTGGGTCTGCCACTTTGCTGCTGACTGAAATATCTTGACAAAACAGTTTGCCAAAAGTTCGTATTCTGACAACTTGGATAATTTACTACTTTCCTGATCCTGATTTTTCCTCTAGCACCACCAGCAGGTCAGAGTTTTCACTACAGTGAAATATCTCAACATCTACTTGATAGCTTGGCACTGAATTTTGCACTGACATTTGTGGTCCCCCAGTCATGTGCTGTAAAGACTTTGGCGACCCCTTGACATTACTTTTCGCGCCATTGGTGCATCAAAATCTACATCTATATCTAATCTCTCAATAACAATCATTCACTGGGCAAAGATCTACAGTACTTGTACGTGTTGCCTTGTTGAGTTTTGTGTTTCAACCTACTAACTACAACCAACTAATTCCGGAAAACCTCTGAAAAAGCCTGGTGACGTTGTTCTCCTAGGTTGGTTAAAAGCATCTCAAAAGCACTCCATGGTGTTGAATAGAAATCCGCCAACACCCCAGCAATTGATTTGATCTGAAAATAAAAATGATAAAATGTATTGTGGAGCTAGGAAAGGAAAGAACCACCGTCATATCAGACGTGGTCGACACTGACTGGCCGCCATCTGATTGTTCACAAAAGGCCAGTATCAGCCTGATATGAGTCTTACCTAGAATGCATCACTAGCTTGACTCCCTGTCTCCTCAATAACTGTCAGAAAGAGAGAGATGAAATTTCATGGTATGACATTGTTCCTGTCCAACAGGACCAAATGGAAAAACATGACAATTACGATGCCACAGACTGATATTAGCAGTTTCTTTACATCAGGCCAATGTCAATAATTTGGATGAATTTAACTTAACCAACTTAAATTGGATCCCTGAATTTGTGCCAAACCATAAAAAAGAAACTGAAAAAGGTCTTTTATGAACTTTATGAAAGCGACACACCACTGTGTACATGAATAAGATGTCAGTGGGCATCTTACTGTTTCTCTCCATCATGTTGTTTCTCTTTTTTCTGTTTTTCTTCACATCCTCTTTTATCTTTCTTCCACTTTATTCTTCAGTTCTCCACCCCCTGTTCTTTCATGTGTAGCAGCTTAACAGCGTTCCATGTTTCAAGTGACTCTCATTTTTCCACAGCGAGATTGTATATCACCTCTTCAAGTACATTCTCACATGCAAACACACACACACACACACACACACACACACACACACACACACACAGGCGCACACACCTGTATAATTACATGCCATCTATGTGACATTTCCATAATTACCTTGCACAACATGTTTGTCTCACCATTCCTCTATCGGACACATTATAAACATGCGTGCGCTCTCTGACAGCGTGACAAATGTGCGTGTGTGTTGGGTGTGTGTTATGTGCGCAATAGTGTGATGAGATGACATTGACACAAAGACACAGCCAGTAGATGATTTATCACAGATGTCTTATCTGTCGGCTTAAATGTTCATTTCACAGTTAATTTTCCTTGCAAATCAGAAAACCATGGAAGAAAATGAACTGGGATTTCCAGTGTCCCAGTGCAGCAAAAATAAATAAATAAAATAAAATAAGCACATCTAAAACATTGTTTGGGATGTTTTATGATGTACCCAAGAATTAGATATGATAGAGAGAAAATTAAAAAAAAAAAAGACTGGCCACAAAACCACACTGTGATATTAATCTTTTATACAAATGTCACATAAAATCACTGTAATATAAACATCTTATATAATCTTTGCACAAAATCACTAAAATTTAAGTGGCTGTTTGCAAGTGTTGCTGATTGATACCCATCACTCATTTTCACTCATCAATGGCTGCTGGGCTGTCAAACTTTGCAAACTGGTAAGGCCAGCACAGCCCTGTTTTTTAATGGCCTAATCTCCCGTGGTACCTGAACTGCCCACGATTCCACTAAACAATTGAACAGTGGTGCAGCGTTTGAAATGTGAAAGCTTTTTCAGACTCTTCAGAAAAATGTTTGCACTGTTGCAAAGTTAGGATTTTATATGTTGGACACCTGTGATGTCATGATAAAAACAAATAGTTTTTGTTGCTGCAGCAAATGTCAGCTCACAACAGCATTGCACTCACCCATTTTTTCAAGCATCTCGCTGTGTCTTCTCTAGTAGCTGTTTTCACTGTGGTAGTTTGTAATGTGAGGGATGCTGACTCATGACTTCACTGCAAGCCGAAGTTCAAGCGTGGCTCCGTCTCACCTTAGTCGGTCAGAAGGTGTGGATGCTGCCCGGTGTCACATTCTGCGAAGCTAAACATTATTATTACATGCAGGCTAGTTTCCCAGTTTGCTGCCAGAGAAGGAATACATTGAGCTCACACTCTCTCCACTGTTGTGTTAGAGAGATGTGTCTGGTTGAGGGTCTGTTCATTTGAAGACATACGAGGTTTCTCTCCTGGGACTTTAAGTGGCTGTTTCTGTGTCCAGACATGGATGATAAATCATCTCTGCTCTGGCTCTTTGTGACAAGGCCAGTCCAGAGTGCAGTGTGGTGAAGTATGTTGGCGCGATTACTGATGCTGCACTGCCTGCAACACTGTTAGGTTAGATAAAAAAGACATGTTAAGTCTGCCCAGCGCTATCATGAATAATGACATGTACTTCAGCAGAGTGCGTGGAAAACCAAAGTGACCTCATCTGCAAGGTAGAACAGTCAAAGGACTAAATAAGTAGATCCTGTCCACCTGTCCAGGATCAGATTTGTGCCGTAAAATATTCTGTGTGAGGACATGCCTGGTTTCATTTTAATAAAGTGCCACATAGCAAAAAGCTGCTGTTGCATCTATTTTTAAAAACAATGTGTGTTAGTAATTAAAGCTCCTTCTTGTATCAGTAATAAACTATAAATCACTGTCAGAAGTAAACAAAAGAAACTATGGTCAACGTGATTTATGGCTTCTGTTTCACACCAGTGCTAATTCTTATCAGTCTTTCTCAAAAATAAACTTAAACCAGCCATTTCCCTTCTCTCTATGTAGCTTGTGTCCTGAATTCAACAAGTCATATGGGATATTTGTGGGGAGTGTTGCCAGAAAATCAGTTTTCCTGGAAAAGCAACATCCTCTTCCTGCTTTGTGTCATAAAGTAAATGACTGTAAAGACTGCAGCAGACTTCCAGCAAGATCTCACCGGGAGCCAGTGAGTAACACAATGTGAAACGCAGGGGGAAGATGATAGATGATGGTATTCTCAGCGACTGAGATGGTTGTTTTATACCAATGCATCAGAGTTAATGCGGTAAAGATTGCTCAGTGTTCATTTTTGTGAGTAGCACCTTTTTAATAAAACATTCCCTCCTGATCATTTTTGAGATTTGAAGAGAGTTTTAAATTGGTTTCATGTGAGAGGAGCACGGAGCCATTACTAGTAAATTTTCTCTGATTCATTTTGAGCAGCTCTACAGAGGCATTAACCCCTGCTGCCAAGTGACACAGTCTGGGTCAAAAAAATCACACTCCTTCACACACAGATATGATATACGGATTTTCAGATTCAGTGGGACTTTTCAGAGGATAGAATTTATTATTTCCATTGTGGCTAAAAGGATGATCTATATAACTTCAGACCTTGTGTTCTTCAGTATCAAGGTAATCCAGTGATAGCTGTCTGTACATCGATGGACATGCTGCAAACAGAAACTGCTCATAGATACAACATACTTTTAATGGTGACAATTTGCCAAAATTTGAATAAATGTATGCCCAAAAAGTTGTCTTACTGAATCCATTGTGTCATTATTCATCCCACAAGGTACACAGTAAGACAAAGAATAATGACAGGAGTGTCTCAGATATGTGGCCTATGATATTTACCTGTGGACAAAAACTCAAACTTTAAATTACGTAAAGCTGTCCTAAAACATTTGCAATGCAACTTACAAGCAGATTGATGGCGTTTTTGAATAGCTCGACTTCTGCAAACAATAAAACATGGCATGATACATGTAGTGACTCTGCTAAAAGTCTGTCTAGCTCCAATTATAGGAAATTTGGGATGCTGTGTAGTAAAACAAACAACCTGTGTTTACTGACAACAGTTTTCTGAAGTGTTCCTGAGCCCATTAATATCTTTTGTACAATCATGTGTTTGACAAAGTGTTGAACCTCTCTCCATCCTCGCTTGTGAGTCTTTCCAGGATGAACCTTTCATACCCAATCATGATACTATCACCTGTTACCAATGAACCTGTTTACCTGTGGAATGATCCAAACAGGTGTTTTTGGATCAGTCCACAACTTTCACACTCTTTTGTTGCTCCTGTCCCAACTTGTTTGAAACATGTTGCTGCCATCAAATTCAGAATATGCAGATATTAAAAAAACAAACAATGAAGTTGATGAGGTCAAAAATTAAATATATTGTCTTTGTACTGTTTTCAATTAAGTATATATGAAAAAAATGTGCAAATTATCACATTCTGTTTTATTTATGTTTTACACTACAAAAAATATTCAAATTAACACAAGTCAACTAAATATCTTTTACTGATGTTGTCATCTAATAAGATATACACTAAGTTGATGTTACAGCCTTCATTGCTCATACATTTGCATGGACCTTAGGTATCTGTCAGCCTGTAACTGTATCTGCTGATGTTAATCACTTATAAATTTGAATATTGCAGGCCGGATTTGGGTTGACAGAGTCTGCCCTTTAAACAAATCGTGGAACAAGGACAGTCTGACTCCCCAAGTGTAAAACATCATGACTGATGCAGCATTTCAATGAAACCACTTGTGCTGCTCTATGATAAAGATAAATTAAATCTAACGTACCTCATATTGTATGAGTGATGGTGCTTTACTTCTGTACACACACATTAGCTTAAAGTACTAAGCAATGATGGATGTTGTATCTAATAAATTCAAATAATGATAAAGACTGAATTTACATGCAACACTATGATTGATGTTATGGAGAATATGCGTGATACAATAATAAAGACCTGAGCTATCTTAGCAAACCTGGAACTGGCTGCGATTAAGAAACTTTACACATCAGAACGTGATTGATGTAATGGATTTTATCTAGTTTGCCATGACTGATGGGAAAAACTTTGCTATATAATGAGGAAGACGGCGAACGCAGGAAATGTGCTGTGCCTGGGTTAGAGCGCTGCTGCATAAAGACACGAGATAAATCTGTGTGTGTTACATAAATGTATCCTTGAGCTGTAGTGTTCATTAATCAGAGGACGCAGAGTCTTGTAGGAGTGACAGAGGAGAGGAGGAGGTGGTGAGGAAGAGGAGAATGAGTAGGCAGCTTCTTTCTTTTTTCTTTCTTTCCCTACCTGTAGTCAAACCATCTTCACTTGGCTATGTTAAGTAACAATGAGATGCAAACATGCCTGACTTTGCTTTAGAAACTTTCTAGATTTCTTTAGAATTACAAATTGTACAACTGGAACAAACACATACATTTATCAGTGGCTTGTTGCCTTGTGGTTTCCTCCAGCAGCGCTGTTTCCTCTCACAGTCCAAAGACATACAAGTCAGGTGAATTGGAAAATTTAAATTGCCTGTAGGCGTGAATGTGTTAGTCCTGTGATAAACAGGCAACCTTGAAAACTGGCAAGTCCTTAGTGTAAACTGTACACTAATTTTCCAGGCCAGGTTGGAAAAATGGAGGAATGCATGGACAAATCTGTCTGTGTAGTATTGCATCACTGAAATGAGTGAATGTAAAATTTATAACTGGCAACTTAAACCTGCACTTATCAATATTTTATGTGAAATATCGATCTAATGATGGTGTTTAATGTGGAAGTGATCGGTCATAGTACAAAACCTACAGAAAGGTATCAACCAACACTGCAGTTCACCTCAGCTCTGTGAACCATTTAAGAATCTTTCAGCTCATTGTTTCGGTTTTACAGCCCATAACTTTTCTGTTTTGATTCAGTCTCACAGCTTTCATCAATCATGTGTTCAGCTGCAGCAGGAAGCTGTTTTCAGCATATCATATCAACTTTGTTTAGTATGTGTGAGATGTTCAGCTCATTATGGTTTTCTGGTCCAAGTAGGCCAAAAAAGAGCAGTGCTGCTTTGAGTTACCTGTTATTATAAATGTCTTTTAGGTCTGAAGTTGGTCTCAAAAGTTGCCCAATACATGCTGCAGAATGTCAGACTGTTGTCACCTAAAGGCAGCTTGCAGTATTTGTTGTGTTTAAAGAATATATACATTATATTAATTGTTTAAACCTTTTGGCATCATTCAATTCAAATGAGAAGACAAAAGTATTAAATGGCAATGCATCATTGAAACGTTCCATTCATCAATCGAATTTGCTTTTTTTTTTTTTTTTAAATATCTGAGCCTGAGCATATATCTCTCAGTTTCACACACTTTTTTTGCAAGACAAAAGACATTTTTGTGTGCAGGCCAGATCAAACCTCCTGGATGTCTCTTTCAAATCAAAGGATAAACGCGAAAGCTAGCTGGTCGAATGTTGCCAATGCTGTCAGACACGAGCCTGAACAAAATGCCTTTCAAAGCTCGGCTTGGCAAGGTTTCTGACACATGCGTATAGAACGAGGAAAGGTTGTAGGTCCTCGGAGGAAACTCTCCATAAGGCACTGTCTTCATCCTTATGTTCAATGAAAAGGATGGATGGGAATGAATCAAAACATAAATATGTGAGGAAGACATAAAGAAGAATAACATATGGAGA
This sequence comes from Holacanthus passer, assembly GCA_025331565.1. NCBI lineage: Eukaryota > Metazoa > Chordata > Actinopteri > Pomacanthidae > Holacanthus > Holacanthus passer. The sequence continues at coordinate 1,275,327 of JAFREQ010000018.1, read as the reverse complement.
AGGAGTGGATGAATTAATGAATGAACAACATGGGACCAATAACAAACTGGCTGAATGCAGAAACAGAGAGGAAGACAGGATGAAAACCGTGTAGAAAAGTAATAGAGGAAGGAGCGCCAGTGGGAAATTAAACCTTGGAACCTTGTAAGAGAAAGAAAGGAAAGGAAAGCAAAATATGAAGAGAATGAAGTGATTAGCCAATACTTGCATAAATGATTCTGTAGAAACAAAATCGCAGCGATGGAACAAAGAACAGGTTGAAACACTGCGAGTAGAGGAAGAAAGAAGAAAAGGTGAACAGTTGAAAGCAGAGTCTGTGAGACAAATATGTGATGCTATTGAAAGTGTTGGTGGTAATGCTTTGTGTACTGCAGAACTATGAGAACTCAGTAAAAAAATACAACTATAAAAACTCCTTCTCCTATTTTCCTTTATAGAGAGGAAACTTCCTGCACCAGTACAGTGTATCAGAGTATTATGGCCACTGTGAGACTGTAAGAGTTCAATAGAGGAGTCAACATTTTGAGAATAAAGTCAAAGACGAAAGGAATAGTATTTCAAGAAAATAAAATGTTCATACTCTGTCATTACAAACAGGTGAGAGCAGTGGGTCAGCTGTGCTTCTGTGCCGCATTAGTGATGCTGATCATCTGAAGTGTTGCATTACGTAGACTGACATCTGCTGCTTGTGACCACTTTGCTCCTGCATTTAATCAAATATCTGCTCACATTTATAATCTAAACTGCAACATGAGAGACTTTCTTCTACAACAGTCTGGCATCAGCTGCTATTTACATAGCATCACTAATTAGACCAGTTCTCCCGCAGCTCTGGGATCAGCCGGTCATGTTTCTGTTCTAACAGTCGTGGTGACTGGTCTGAATGTGTTCACAACATTATGCCATCATAAGTTGTCTGAGTGCGGTTGTTCAGAAAATGTGTTAATACAATATTTCTTCATCCAAAACATAGAGTCACAGTTCAGACTCATTTGGTTACAATGCTGCACACAATCCAGTTTTATAAGACATGGAATTATTATTGTGTGACAAGCTAATTATTTCAAGTCATCATGGCAATAACATAGGCTATATATTATGTTACGTAGTTGGGTGAAAAGGTGTGTTTTTATATGAGTTGATGAATCTGATTCCAAACCGACAAAGTAATAATAATAACCTCAGTTAGTGATTGTTTGTGAAGAAGAGCAAATAGTATTAATAACTTAATAACCTTCACCATCATACTGATCAGAGTTCTTAAAATGTTTCATCGTTTGTTTCATGTTGTTGCTCTGCTGGTATGTTAGTATCCCATTCAGGCACGATGACGAGCTCGATGTGACAGACACTTACAGACCCGTTTGGGACTGTCTCATGAAACAAAATATATGTAAGCAGTTGTGCACTGCAGCCTCGCTCTTTATCAGACGTGAGGAAGTTAACAAGACGTACATTTGCCAAACCGACTGCTAAGTCCTCAACCCTGGAAAAACCAAAACAAACTGTTTGACAGATGTGGGGAAGCTGCACAAATATGACATCATGAGTCACTGTGAAAGAGCCAAGTGAGGAGGGAAACCAGAGGTGACGTAGCAACACAGGTCTGCTTCAACTTGTCTTTTCCTTTCCTGATTCTGTTTTGCATGCCTCTGTTTTGAAGAGCCAGAAGGACAACAGCTGATAACTGCCAATTTACATTCTGAATGGGCAATTTGAAGCTTAAAGTAAACAGAAAAAGGAAACTAGAGTCGGGTTTGGTTGAATTAAATCTGTTCCTGCTTTGAGCTGCAAATCAATCCAGCACATCAATCATGGAGCCCCAGTCTGGAAAATCTGATCTGGTGACACTCAAGTTTAACATGCAGGCGGAGGTTCACACTTTTCTCTTCACTTTTTTTAGTGGTAAAAAGCTCTACATGGCACATTCAGCAGCATCTGACAGGGACATAAACGCACACACACAGAGTAATGTTTCAGGTGCTAGAGGTAAGCTGTTGCTGCAGCCTTTTTTGTGCCGGCTTTGAAATACCAGCTTTGCACTGAGTTTAAATCACTTTCATTTTTTCGCTAGTTTGTGATGCCAATTTGCCAACCTGCCATGCCAACTTTAAGGCTTAAGATACAAAACCTCAAAGCCAAGCCACTATAAACTTATGAGACCAGAGAGCTTTTTAAATCCTTCAGGGATTCACTTTTGACTTTCTGGAACTAAACCTGAATTTTGATAATCCTCATTATTATGCACTAAAAAGCTAAGTCGTTTTCAAAAGTTTGTTCAACCCGAGTGTCATTTTTTTTTTTTACAACGCCTTGGTTTGTTGTGCGCGAAGGGTTAAGAGCAGAGGAGTTCTGGAGCTCAGACGGACTAAAACTCTCAAGAACAAACCAATTCTGAATCAGAAACAACAGAGTTCAGTCAATAAAGAGCTGTGGAGACAGACAGCGGGTCAATATTTGAGTTTACTCAACAAATCATGGGCAACATGGATACACAGCGCTTTTCACTCATGCTGTCTCCTAACAAAGAAATGATGGGAATAGATTGGGGGTGTATTGATACAAGATCGCTCATGGTGTGACATCTGCTGCGTTTTCTTTTTGTCGTAAAGCAAATCTCGGTGTCTGTCAGGTATGTAGGGTGAGCGTGTTTCTAAAACCACAACATCACGAGCTCCATCTTTGGTTTTAATTCCCTCAGTGCTGGTAAACAAAGTTACGCAAGCTCAAAATGTGCAGTTAGTGAAAGAGTAAGGCGCAGCAATGTTGTCAGTTCATTTCAGAAACACTGACACTTTCCTGTCTGGAAAATATGCACAGCACCCTAGAGGTATATTCAGGCTCTGAAGGCTAAAAATAACTTAACTGTACTTTCACGCTGATTTTCTGCGCTGCTCCCTAATTTGGGGATGGATGAGCCTACAGAGAATTATCACCTGAATGTGCAGCTCCCTTCGACTTTATGGAGCTCTACAGCGACTTTCAGCTCATTGTTCAGCTGTCTGGCTCACAACTTTACTGTTTCAGTTCACTCTCTCTACTCTTATAGTGTTGTTTTAGGCCACGGCAGAGAAAACGCTCTGCGGTTTCACTGTGTACAACCTGCACATAACTGCCCCAAAACCTTCATATAGTAGCTCTTAGATTTTCAGACTGAGGGGCAGCAGGACTACATGGACAAGAGCAGCCACTATGTTTGCAGCACCTGTTTGTTGGACATGCAAATATCTAATTAACCAATCATGTGGCAGCAACTCGGTGCATAAAAGCACACAGACATGGTCAAAATGCACAGTTTGCCTCAGTGCTGCTGCTGACCATGTGCATCCCTTTATGGCCACAATCTACCCATCTTCTAATGGCTGATAATGAGTTAAGTGTACTCCAATGACTTGCACAGTCTCAAGATCTCAATCCAATCAAGCAGCCGTGAGATGTGGTGAAATGGGAGCTATGCAGCATTGAATGTGCAGCCGACAAATCTGCAACTGTTTGATGCTCTCATGTTTATGTGAACCAGAATCAACTTGCTGTTGAAGAAGAATTCAGGCTGTTTGGGTGCAAAGTAAAAGTCCTATCTAGTATTAGGTGTCCCTAATAAAGTGGCCATGAAGCGTGCACGTAACATCCCACGTAACATCCTTGTAAGATTTTTACATTTTATAATGATGAGGTTTGTGGGAATGTTTTGTGTCTTATACGATTGTATGTATTTGAAGAGTTATAACTGGTCTAAGCTGGTCTGAGAGCAGTTTAAGAGCTTCTCAATCTGATGATGTCATCCTTCGCTCTAGGGTTCCATAGATTTACAAAGAAAAAGAAAAACATCTATATCCAGAGGCAGAAGTAATAAAAACACTAATAAATACATGGAACCTGATTGCTAAGTGGTTTAGTCAACCACAAGTCCTGCACTCCGGCATATGACTCACGCCAAATCAACCACTCCTATTATTTCCTATGTAAACTAATGCAGGTGCAGCAGTGCATGTGAACAGACCCCCTTGTGACAGAATATGTCAGTGTTCTTCCAGCAGAAGAAATGCACTTTTTATACACTTTGTTGACTGGCACCTCTGGGCCACTGTACCTTGACTTCCTGTCTCGACAGGTGAGAGCACATGTTCTTCGGTAATTCTGCAGCTGTCAACATGGATGAGCAGACAGCTATTGTTAAAGGATATAAACATCCTGGCGTCTATGAACCGCAGTGCTGGATTTGAAAAGATAATATCAAAAACATTTACTGCTAAGCTGAAGAGACGAGTTCTAAAGATGAGGAATAAAGTGACAGAACGCATAAAGAATTCCAGGAAAGCACCTTCACTTCACATTTTCTCTGTCTGCTCTAGTGTAGAATGACACGGTTTCTTTTAACCAGGCCACTTTTTGTTCTTCTTCGCTTCCCCTCAGCAAAATAAAAACAAAAAATGCAATTACTTGACGCAGTACAGATGTATCCATTGTAGGAGATCTACTGAATTGCTAAGCTCTCTCAAGGGTCATGTTTTCAGCTCACCTCAGTCTCTCTTCATCCATGACTGCTGCCATTTGAAATTCCATTTAGAAGTAATTCAGATGCTGGTGTCGCCATAGTGGACTGTGAGATGGTGAGCCACCTTGGTACATGTGAGGATGAAGCATCTTGAAGCGTGATACAATGACAGCATTTGGATGAAGTATATGGAACCCCGGGATGTTTAATATTAGATAAAAAAGGCACGATGAAATGAATAATCACATGAATAAATTCTGTAAAATAGAGTGTGCAGTATAAAAGAACCAACGACTTAATAACTGAAGTAAATGAAGACATTTTTCAAATTCAGATTATTACTATGAAATGTAATTTCATTATCCATTTCCATAAGAACTGTATTTTATGAGAAATTATTTTTATTTCTTTTTGAACTTTTTGACAAAGCTATAGTTATTTAGACTGAATTTCAATTTCTATCTGTGCTTTACTTTCTTCTATTTATGCTGAACTTGTCTTTAACTTACATTACATTACACATTATATGTTATACATTCACCATGTTTCTGTCCCTTCTAGAAACTTACAAACAAGGAAATGTTCAGGGAAAAGGACTTTTTAAAATTCAAAACATCTATTACAACATAAAAATGAAAAAGTCCTATTAAACTCACATAAAGCTCATTATCCAAAAGTAAATTGAAATGACATTTTATAAATTTCTTAATTTAACAAATTATTGTAATTCATGAATGTGTTTGTCTATTTTGTTAATATTTATTTATATGGCAGCTACTTGGTCATAAAAGTATTGCACAAATTGAAATTTTGACCTGATGACAGTGCTTGACTGGGGCAAAGTGATTACAATTCATGAATTTTATAGCAATTTATCCAATAGCTGTTAAGACATTTCATTCAAATATACACATGTCAACCTCTTAGGGTCGTAGAGCAAAAATCAGAGGATCACCAAAGTCATTAGTATACATTATTATACATTAATATATACTGTCCTCCTAGATGATATCTCTAAGGATAATTGAGTTTGACCCACAGTTGGCGCTGCAGAAAAAGTCAGGGCATCACCAAAGTCAGTAGAATTAATCATCTGGGGACCTTGTAGCAGATTTCATGGCAGCCCATCCTAAATTGTTGAGCTATTTCAATCTGGACCTAAATGGTTCACTGGCTGATATCCCTGGAGTTATGCCACCAGCACAGCTAAAAAAAAGTCAGCATGCACTCTAAAACCTCTACAATTTTACACAGCAGCAAGAGTTTCGCCACAATACATCACCAGGTCTTCACTCCCACCCATACTAAACATTTAAATCAAGGGAACCAACTCAGCTCAAGCTCACATTGTTTGCTCCCTCTCCATCTGGAAAATGACACTGCATTAGTGAAGCAGCAAATAGGCTATAGAGCAGGAGAGGGTTTTTTTTTTCTTCCTCCTGAAAATTACATTCTGTCACCTTATACAACCATCTTGTGATGCACACACCCCATAATCCCGGCCGATGAATGCCTCGAATAGCACAATTCTGCCACGCCGACACACTTGACCGACCTTTCATTGTTCACTCGTGTTATGACTTCAATGTGCCTGAACTTCTTTCCAGACTGTGTTGCATGGCTTGTCACTGTTGTACTCAGATCTTTGTTTTGTCTTATTTCATCCCTTGGAACATGCCTGTCATTTCATCGTTGCTCATGTTTAAAATATGTCATGACCCAGAGGACAAAGATTTGCTGTTACTGTATCTTCAGTTTTAATGACAACAAAAGTTGACATTTTCTTAAAGTGAATCAAATGTCCCCAACACACACACACACACACACACACACACACACACACACACACACACAGAAAACACATAACAGCGTTCAGACGTGCCCTTAGCTCATGAAGCTGCTGTCATTTTAGCGTCTCTTGTTTTCTGCTCTTTATTCTCTCTCGCTCTCTCTCGCCCAAATGGCTGCAGGTTGTGAATTAATGAGCAGGGCTGAAAACACGAGAAGAGGGAGATGGAACGAGAGAAAGTTGAAGGGAAGGTGAGGGAAGGGGGTGGGGGGTGAGGAGAGATGAGAAGACAGAGGGTGCGAGTCAAGCCTTTACGACGTTCTGTAGCAGAGCCTTTGATAGAAATAGCAGCAGCCTTGGAGCGGGGCTTACACGGACGCCACTGAAAAAGCTTTGAGAGAAATATGGCCGACGATTAGGCTGTGGCTAACAGGCTGCACCAGCAGGAGGAGTGGGAATGTGGCAGAGCACGGAGCACTTCATTCTGGGGAAAATGGCCGTTGAAGGCCTTTACCTTCATAAAAATGTATTGACCAGCAGGGGTGCAGGTTTCATCTCAACTTTATTTTGTTTATGTTGCCTCCGGACGACCGCAGGCCCGACTCCTCGCCAACATACAGTATGTCCATCTTTTACAACGCTGGAAATATTTTCTTTTTTGAATAAGGCAGCTGTTACAGCCCCTAAATGGAAACCACTTCAGTTTAGAGCACATCAGTTCCCATAATTCCTCTCAGGTGACATCATTAAGATCGATGCTCTCGTGTTTGGTGGAGGTGCAGCCATTTTTGGGAACTCTCAGAGAGTTCATTCAGTGCTGTTTAGCAGACTGTTTTTATCCCTTAGTTTCAGTTTACCTAATACTTATTACTAATTTGAATCCTGTTTTTTCCCTTTAGACCAGGATGGCGGCATTAGCAGTTAAAAGCCTTGTCTAATGCACTTTTAACTTTAATTTCCGATGGGAAAGTTGACTGATTGCTGATGTTCTTTTGTAGCATCATCTTGTTTCACCTTGTTTAAAGAGCAACTTAACAGTAATTCCACTTTTTTCCTTTAGAACATTATATGTACACTTTATGATGCTATATTTAATTCTAACTTTATTTCTGTTTTTATTTTTTATTTTTTTAAAACAGCGTCCACAGTCTTTCCAATCTCAGCCGGTTTTAGTTGCTTTAAACTCAACCAAGCCTCGACCACAGACAGATGACAGATTAAAAAAAACACTCACATGAATAGTTTAATGTAACAGTTGATAGTTCTGGACAACAACTTATTTTCTCCTCAAGGTATAAGGACACACGACAGTGACATTTTCTCAGCAAGTTCAAGTATTCAAACCCTGTTTTTCTGACTTGACATCAGGTACCACATGCAGCAGCTCTGCCTCTGGCATGTACACTTTTAGAGAGAAGTACAGAAACACAAATACACACACACTCACACACACTTTCCATTATCTCTCCCTACCAGCTGTTAGATAGCCCACCTACTGGTTAGGTTGCTGTGGGCATCAGCAGCATTTCAGTGGCCCACAGCGTTTTAGATAGTCCCTACTAGACACTGTAATAACACTATAAATGACCCTTTGTGTGGATGGAGGTGTGTAAGTGTGTGTGTGTGCCTTCTTTATCGACTTTGATTCCTCCACTCTCATGGAGCTTCTCTATCAGAATATTATTCCTGACACCAAGAGTGAAACCTTTGATTTCATGCTTCCGCTTACAGTATGTATATGTGCTCTATCAAAATCTAAAAATGTGAAATGCACACACTTCCTGTAACTGCTGAAAATTTGAGGAGGCTCCACTTTGGCTACAGGAAAAATCACTTTAAGGTTCAATCTTAAAAAAGAAGCCCGTGCACTGTGGCGATATTATGACTGAGCAAGTTAATCCCATTCTTCCTCACACTTGTTAAAGGGAATTATTTAAATTCCTATAACAGGGGAGGCAAGAGAATACATTGCCAATAATTGCAAAACCCAAGCAGTCACATCATGATTAAAACTGGGAAAACAATAACATGGAAAACACCTCACTGAAGAATGAGTCTGGTTAGTAACCAATTACAATTAGCATAATGTAATTACGCTGGTGTCTCACCTCAACACGCACACCAACCCTGCACCTCTCTCTCTCTCACACATATACAGGTATTTATCACACATATGCAAGACACACACAAATGTCATCAACAGTCAGCATGAAAGCAGTAATGCAGTAAACAAAGTTTGTGAAGTTCTACCTCTGTGTTTTTTCTGGATTCATGTTGTGATGTCTCAGGGCTGATGGCTAAAGTCTTGCTCATGGCTAATGATCCCTTTAAAACAAGATGTAACCCTCTCTAGGCTGAGTTTACATAATTGCTCTCCATCTTCCAAAGCAGTGTCTGGACTGATTTCTCACCTTCCAGCGAGTCACTAGGTTTATTTAATTTCAGAACACAGTGGATGGAAAGTGGCATAAACTCACTTGGCATATAATAAAATTCTCACAGTGAACAATTCTCAACTTTCCTGGGTAAAGAGAGAAAGACTGACAGCACAGTGTATCCTCAAATAGTGTATTTAAGAGTGATGGTGTAACAAAGGTGACAAAACCTAACTCTCAAATCTCAGATGTCAGAGTTTATAGTTATTTAGTTATACTATTCAAGACAAAGAAATCATCTAACAATATTCACTTTCTTTTGGCCTCCACCAACTCCTGAGGGAAATACATGGCTTTTTGGTTGCATGATTTTCACCAGTTCATCACTAACTTTGTCTGTCTGCTGTTTGGTGTTGGACAGGTAGCTCACAGTGGATTCCTCAGAGCATTTTTTGCTGAGAAAAACTATGTACTACTGACGGAAACTATGCTGATGAGAGCGGTTAGAATGAACCAAAACATTCAAGTTATGGGCAATAAATAATAAGTGAACTGTGAAGCTCAAATTGGGCTGAGGCGAACTACAGAATCTCTACTAGCAAACCCTTTTTTTTCATTACTCATGCCCATTTGCCACATGTTAATATAAAAATATTTTTCAGCTTTAAAGTACACTATGTACTGTATCTGATACACATATTGAAATTAGGCTCCTGCTACCACTTTGTGTTGCAGCCTTTGTAAGACTCACTTGTAGCCCACCACTATATCCCATCATTCCATTTATGACATCGGCGTCCCACTTTCTATTCAATTTGACGCGGTTCTCTTTTTGTATTTGCAAGTGGAATCCGTTTCGTTCTCCACCTCCAGAACAACTGTGATCTCCAGTATCGTCTTGAGTTTGATTACACCCATATTAGGCTTCATGTATGGCACCATGGGTTATAATCCATTCATCCAGGATGCATATTGATGCCAGATGGAAAGAAGCTCCCGGTGAGCCCTGGATTAGCCATGCAAGTGTGAAAGTGGCTCAGGGAGAGAAAGGCTTCAGTCTAACCCTCTGGGAAAGGATATGCACTTGTGTATAATATGGCAATGGTGCCCCAGTGGAGCATTTACCATCTATATACAATAAAGACAAGCCATGTGTGGGTTTAAAGACGCTATGCTGTGGCACACAGATGAGCCTCGCTGAAAGCAACACGCCACTGCCAATAAAAGCAGCAACAGCTCTTTATGTTTCCACCTCAACGCGTTCGGGTGCCATGTGGTCGTCACCTCATCTGTTATATTAAAGGTGTAACCTACCTTTGCAGAGCCACCTGCAGACAGAGACATATATAGGTGTCGTCCCCTTTTATTCTTTTGTCTTTGTTCAATCTCATAACTTCACCTTTGCCATCTTCCCTGAAGTGAGAGAGCAGAGGTGCTGCAGCGGGCCAAACAATTATTGAAAATAACTAGCACTGTGTGTGTGTGTGTGTGTGTGTATGAAAGAAAGAATATCTGATATAATATCTGAACAGCTGTGGCAGTGTTATTGGGACATACCTGGTGCTCTTCCATTCCCTTGAAGAACGCAAACCTCACACACAAACCGAGAACACACACTCGTCATTAGACACAAAAGGAACAACACACACGTTCTTGTTACTTCTTGATCAATCTGAGAAGCAGAGTGTGTTTGTAGAAAGCATGTATGTTGATGTTTTATGTTACTTTTATTTTTATGTTATGTTATGCTATGTTGAAAACTGAAAAAGATGAACACTGACAACACAGTCTGTTATCCTCTCGCTCTTGTCTGGTCTGCTATTCTATACTCACCCATTCAGTACATTTGCAGGGAGAAATGAAAGTGTCAGCCTAAGTGCTTCTTTCCTCTTTTCAGCCCTTTTGGGAAATTTTAGCTGATAGAAGAGTGGATTCTTGCTTTTCATACAAATGTTATCATTTTTCTTTTAAGAACGTATCCTTGAAAGCCTCCAGAGAGAATTGACAGTGCCTCATCCTGTAAAGTGGAGCGGGATGCTGTTGCACCGTATCATGTTTGATTTCATCTGTATTCATTTTAATTGATTGTCAAACTTCTGATTACATTTTTTAATTGCAAATGATGGAGTGAAATGTTGCAGCCAAACTAGGTCAGCCAGCTATGCAAGTAAGACTTCCACTCAACTGAAGTCTAAAGCTCTGCTATTAGTATTCAATACAACACATGAAATTAGGTGCTTGAGGAAAAGTAAAGGAGTCGGCAATAAGAAATGTCATAAAAAAATCACAATGGGTGGCTGTAAAAGAGAAGAGCATCCCGTCTGACTAAGTGACATATTGCCATTTCTGTAGATATAAAACAGTTGATACGTCATAACTAATGCAATAACCGTCATCTTACCTGGGTATGTTTGCAATCGCCACCTATGGGCAACAACCGTGATTGACAGCTGTGCAGCAGCTCATTGCTTTGCCAAAATAGATAGAGTAGTTCTAGAGCTGCCAACTACATTGTCTTACATTATGAGTCTAACATTATACAGTATGCATGCTCAGTAGCAACAGTTGTAGTGTCATTTCAGTGTCAGATAGGGAGATCCAGTTTTTAAGCACACCACATCAATCCTGGTCTAGCCATATTTGGATGGAATAACTGTATGACATTAACGCCACTAGGATTTTGAAAGGGATGATGCCGACCATATATAGCAATCGGGGGGCATCTGTATGTAAATGAGCCTGTATGTAGACAAGCAGATGGATGCGATACGGGTGAGATTTATCATTATTCATTACATGAAAGTGCGGCTACGCATGTTTGATAAATACCAGCTGCCTTGTTGATACGGACGAGGTCTGAACACTAAATCGAAATATTATCGAAAACGCAATATGGCGAAGTGCAGTATCCGAGGAGGAGGAGCGGGAGCTGCAATTTTTTGATAAAGGTAAAATGTGTCACAACACACCATTATAAATGAAGCATTGTGGCACCCCGGCCTACAAATCATATTCTCCAGACTTGAATGGGAACATGCTTGTTTGGTTCAGACCTCAGCAAAAATCATATCATCATTTTTTTCAGTGAATGAATTAATGGAAAAATAATATTCCCACTACAAATTGTGAAGTATATTAAAACTGCATTATCTGTCAAAATAATGATAATATGATTTTTTTGTATATTGTTCAGCTGTCATCTTCTTCCGATGCACACATTAAGAACTTGTTCTACACATGCTTTGATAAATGAGAAACCTGGTTTGGGGTATTTAATCTGGCGGAGAATATTAACAGGCGACAATTTGAAACTTGAGTGTGAAATACAATGTGTCTGCTGAACGCTCTGTCTCTCTCCCCCTCGCCAGTGTTGGGTTTGATCACCACAGTTACAGCAGGACTGGAGATGGTGGAGTGTAATGTTCAGCGCTCTGGAGGTGCTCGAGGCTAAATTCAATAAAAACAATAAAGCCCATCTGATAACCCCAAAGACACATCTGTTGTCACATGCCCTCATCATCCAACACCGCAGTCAGGCTGCTACCTGTCAAAGGTGCTCACCCTTATTTAGTAGCACAAGTAAAGGTTGCCACATATCTTGTGTGTTGTTAGAAGCAAATTTCTTAGAGACTCTTTCCTCCATCTTGTCTTTTATAATGCTGCTGCTACTGAAAGTACACATGCAGGGGATTGTTGTGTTCCACTTCACTTTATAATTGAGCCACACATGCATGAATATGAAGTTGACAATGAGTGTGTGAAGATGAGAGATAAGGGCAGATATAGACAAAATTCCAGGTTTAACACATTAGTGCAGAAAATGAAGTGAAAACAAGCTCATTTGCAGCAGTTCTTGTTTTAGCAGGTACCCGTACTATAATTATCCAGCAATTGATTGTCCTTAAAGATGTTGATAGCACTTTCAAATTATTGATATGGGTATTATTAATGAGTATTGCATTATACAGAAAAGGTGTGGATAAAATAATAGAAAGACCTGTTGTATAACACAATACAGTTCAACAGCACCACATATGACATCCTCCAAAATGATAATACAAATGTTTGATCAGCTCCTCTCTGAAATAGTTTCGTGTGTGTTGTATTAGACTGCATTATTTTTTTGCTATATATACCTAAAAACCGAGTGTCATATTAAGTTTTGAAGTGACCCACGTACAAATCAACAAAGGCGTGGGTTCGAAAACTTATATGCAGTATCTCCCAGGTTTTCAGGTTTAACATGTTCCTCCATGAAAATGAACTGAAAAGATGCTTATTTGCATCCTTGTTTTTTTTTTCAGCAATTCTTGTAATGAACTAAAAAATGGTTTGTGAAAACATTCATTCTTAAATTTCTAAATTTAAATTTAGTCTTGGATGGAACATTAATGCACCTTGCAGAGATGTGTTTAAATCATGGTGCATGTTGTGTAAAATAATTCATAATGCAATTCTTGTACAGATAAGAACAAACATGACTGAGACGATTTTTGCACGTTCATACCGTTCAGAGAGACATTTTAAGTGAATATTTGAACATTGCCTGATACCAAGAAAATGTTTTTTTTATCAAAGCTTAAAATACAATGCCATAGAGAGCCCAACTACAAACTGAGAAAACCCAGAGAATATCCACCAATTCGACAAGAAACAGCTGGATTTTGAAACAGTCTTCATTTGTGGAAAAGAAAACTGTAAAACACTTCAGGTAGTTCTGCACCGTCTGCTTATTGAAGAAAACACCAAAGCCTAGAAGGCAGGCTGTGTGTCTGCTTTGTCCCACTGATGTAGTCAAGCTGAGGCCAGGTCCTGCCTGTAGTCTGGACGAAGGATAGTTCGTACTCAGATTTGCACTGTGTGTGTGTGTGTGTGTGTGTGTGTGTGTGTGTGTGTCATCTATCAGTCAGGCTGTAGCCCACAGACAGGAAGTCGAAAGTTGAGAGACAGGAAATTGAGCTAAAACTCAGAGCGTGGCCTCGGGCATCCTTTCCGTGTCTGTTTCTGTTTTCTCTGTGTTTCTCTCAGTCTGCTGCTGGCTCGCTCTTATTCACTTGTTATTTGAGTCATCCCGTCTCTCACTTTCTTCTCTATCAGTCCGCTTCCTGGTCTGTCCATCTCTCTGTCTGACGGATGCCTCGAAAATCTATAACATGCGCGCTGGAAAACACAAGCGCTCTTGTGAGCAAATGAGGCCGGACTCGGCTGGATCTTGCTCAGATCTCCGTGTTGCGAGCGAGGACCTCGCTTTGGAGAATTCTCCTTGTCTTTGTCTGCTTGTCAAGACATTTGATCCTCGCTACAGCAACAGTCAGAGGGGCTGAACCGAGTCTCCACATTGTTAGCAAGGCTCTGAAGACTCAGACATCCTTTCAGCTCGGTGCACATACCTCTGCTTCTCTCCCAGCTTTCACAGGGATGGTTCTCCTCAAGCAAAGGTTAAAAATCAAAAAAAAAAAAAAAATAAATCAATGAAATGAATCAGACTGTTACTCTGTTGTTTATACATCAAGCTGTAATATCTCATATCCGCACCACTGCTATCAACCTGACAGCCCCACAGTGACCACAGAGCCTGTCTGTACAAATCAATTTTGTTGAAATTTAAAATGCAAACTGTAAATCGCTCACTTCCAGAAATAATTTGCACAGGTTGGCTGCAGGATCAGAGACTTTACAACAGTCATGGGGATTGTAACGGTCAGACTTGTAGCACCGTTATAAGACATGCAAATATGCCACTCATGTTAACAGACAGCAGTGATTTGGATTTATTAATAGTTCTTTATTTTGGGCATGTTGATTGTGCAGAAATTCAAACAACATTGTTAGATGTTCACCTTATAAAAAAACAGTATATTGTGTAATAGATTCCTTCAAACTGTGCATTTTAACTGTTCATTTTACTTTTAATACAGTATAACAGAGCTCTGCAAAAGTTCAATGTTAAAGGTTTATTGTGACTGGTAACTCCCTGCTGGCTAACAACACCCAATCAGGTAGCTCAAACTATTAAATAGCCTCCGATTGAGATTTTGTTTGTAATTATTGGCCGAGTGGTTTTGCTCTTAACTGATTAGAAGGTTCAGTCCTATTATTACAGATACGTCCAATTTTTTTTCTTAAACACGTGAATTAGCCAGTCTGTGGACAAACGCAAGTAGACTATTTATACAGAAAGTCACACTGAGTTATTCTCCCAATCATGGTGTTATATGATGGCCCACATTGTTTCAACAACAGCAACAGCAGCTGTGACCTGGGGCAAAAAATCTCTCAATGCCACTTTCGCTTTTGTGCTTCGAGTTTGAACAAGACGTAGGAGTTTGGAGTTTGTACACTTTAAAACCGGGTACACAGAAGTGGCAGCTGATTTTCATCAATTTAAGATTGTTAACACATTTTAAATTTGAAACATAATCAGCCTCAAACTGAAATAATTGATGCAATTATTTAGCTGACTTTCTGAACAGCATCCTGCTCCTTATATTTAGTAGCCAACTGTGACACCAGGCTAAAAAAACCAACACACAGACATGAATTAATGAGTTTTTTTATGTTGGACTGTGCAGGCTTGTGAATGTGTTTAGTCTTTGTTTGTCAAATAAATTGAGGACAAAGCGTGTCGCTGTATGGCTAGACCTGTCCTGTCCACACAAGGACTTCACCAAACAAAAAACATGGCCACGAAACTAGTGGAAAATGTTTAGGATGATGATGGCAATGTATATTATACTTATATTACTTATAGTTGTAACACTTCAAACAACTACTAATGAAATACTATTTTAACGATGGTTATGATAGTCGGTTGCACACTTGGTCAATTCCATAACTTTAGTGACCCCTGTCGCCATCATCAGGAAGTAATTTTAATTTGTCTAATACTTTGGTTCATGACCAAACACCTGCACAACTACAACCCTCTTTCCAAAAGTTGGGATGCTGTGTAAAACATAAATAAAACAGAATGTGATCATTTGATAGTCCTTCCTGACATACACTCAATTGAAAACAGTACAAAGACAATATATTTAATGTTTGACCTCATCATCGTCATTGATTTTTGTGAATATATGCTTGTTCTGAATTTCTACATTTCTTTTTAAAACTGTTGTCTGTAAACAGTTGGTTTGCAAATGATTCTCTTTTTGTTTGTTTTACACAAAGTCCCAACTTTTATGGAATCAGGGTTGTAATGATATTCCCATCAGCCTCAGCTGTACATTGTGTTCAATGCTAATGAGCAAACGTGATCATGCTGTCATAGTAACTATGATGGTAAACATGTTAAATATGATACCTGTTAAACATCAGCGCACCAGCTCACAGAGCTCCTATAGCTCCTCATATTCTGCTCACATTGGCTGTAGACTCTTATTGTCTCGAACTGCTCTCCGCCCTGTTGCACATTCACAGGTTTAAGATGACTGCAGCTACTTTCAACCTAAAGCCGGCAGCTGACCTGCTGATACAGACAAGTGATTGTACATTCAGTCAGAGAGCAGCGAGCACATCAACCTCAGGGAGCGGAGACCAAAAATAGGCACGATCATTCAGAGCCAGTTCTGTGAAGAGCAGCGAGCAAGTACCAACCTTGAGCAAGTGCTTCTCATCTACTGGACTGCAAAAACATAAGTGCAGCCCTGTTTATGTATCAACAGTCTGTAATGACCGGAGTAACCACAGGCAAGAGGACTCGACTGCACAAGACAGAAACTCGATTTAAAAAAAGGTTGGGTACACAGGTAATCTTTTACACATCGGGCAAACAGAATCTGGCAAGGTCCAGGAAAACTGAGCAAAGATTAGAAAAAAAGACAAGACAAAACACCGGGAAGGCAGCTGTAAGGCTTGACACAAGGTACAAAGATGAACTGGCACTGAGAGAGGATAACACACACACACTAAATATATGAGGATAATGAGGGACGAGTCAAACTAATCAGGATGGGACAGACAGTCACACAGGTGGGAAACATACAAGAGCAAGAAGTGAAATATCTGAAATGAGAGGAGAAATGAGTGTTTCAAAATAAAACAGGAAACAATGACTGACAGACAAGACACAAAGAAAATATAACCCTGTGAGCACAGCAGGACGTATCACAGACATTTGAAATTAGACATTGATCTTTTCCATTGTGTTTGAATTGACTTTGTTTACTAGTAGCAAAGTTAAAAAAAAGACACCATTAAAAGTCCTTAAACCTTGACTCTGCATTTGGAATTGGAGACGATTCTGTAAAACTACTGAAAGACATTTTGCATCTCATCGCGGCAGGTAATGACATAGATGATATTTTTTCCATCGTCCTCTTTCTCACCCATGCTGAGATAACAGCTTCTCCTCCATGTGCCGAGCTCTCCTCCGTGAGACGCTTAAAACCCCCCCACATCCTACACATACACAGAAGACGTTATTTTCTTTGTACCATTATCACAGTCTTTCCTTAACCTTATCCAAGCAGTGTTGTGTGCCATTATGTAACCACACCTTAACATGGCAAAGAACGTTTCTTGGCAAGTTTTTTTCATAGTTTATTTGGCTTAAGTAGGAAAATTTTCTCAACCCATGAAAAACAATTTAAAGTTTATAAGAAAAAAAATCTACTTTAAAATCACCAAATCTGGGGATACATGGTTTTCACTGGACAGGAAGGATATGAAAAATTGTAATCTGAAAAGTAACTGTAGCTGTCAGACAAATGTATTGGAATAAAGAGTACAATATTTGCCTGAGATATAGTGGAATAGAAATATAAAGTAGCATAAAATGGAAAAATTTAAATAAAGTACTTCAATTTTGTGTAGTTGCAGTTACATGAATTTCTTTTGACCTCCTATTTCATTGTTGAATGTTAACAATTCCTCTAAATCAGTTTTAGGAAACTTTATAACTCATGTTTGAAATAGAATATGAGGCCCTTTGAAAACAATTGCAAACGTCCTTTCCACCAATTAAACTCTGATGAATGGCTCCTAAATTCAAAAGATAATCACACAGTACCATCTCTATGCGTAAGTGTACAATTAGAAAAGCTACTCTGACTTATAAGATGATCAAATTATTGCACACACGGAAATGAATTTCCTCTTTATCTTCAAACTGGGGCCTATACTTCGCACTGTAGAAAAGTAATTTAATGTTAACTGCATTGATTCTCCTCCACCAAACTCTCAACGAAACACACAGAGAGTTGCCTGTGTGGGAAAGGCAGGCGTGTGTGTGTGTGTGTGTGTGTGTGTGTGTGTGTGTGTGTGTGTGTGTGTGTGTGTGTGTGTGTGTGTGTGTGTGTGCGCCCTTCCCACAGAGAGAGAAAGTAAGCGAGAGAGTGGGTTTGTTTACAACTTTGATGCTTTCTTTGTACTTCAGTCAGACAATTCACACACTGAACATGAAAATTTATACCGAGAATATACCGGTGTCAAGGAATAATATTTTGATGTCAAAGCTCAGTTTTGCAGCTAAAAAAAAAAAGCAACAGCAGGGAGAGATCAATCACTACCCCCGCCCCCCCCACAGCGACGCCACAGATGGATGCTGAGGTGGTGGGCGAGAGGTTTCATAGGTAGGAGCAGCTGAGAGGGAGAAGGTGAGTTGGAGAGCTTAGGAATCCTCCTCACTTACAGAGCAAGCATGACAATCATATTTTACACTTTTCAACATTATCCTCATTCAAAGCAACAGGTTTGATACAAATGTCAAAAGAGTCCAAACAGATACATTTATTCACACATGTCAGCGTTTATTAGATATATGTATATCCGATATCTAATACATATAGATATATGTCCTCATGACTGACGACCAACCTCTGCTCCGAAAATGACACATAAAGCATCGTTCGCTCTCTGCCTCCGTCCAGCCTTTCCAAAGCTCCCATCATCCCTCTCTCCTCCTCTCCTAAATCCCACCCTGGCCACCACTTCAACTCTAAAGCCTGTAAAGTTTTGTCTTTGTCTCACAGCCAAATCCGACCTGTCGATGATGCTCTTAGCTTCTAACACGCACACATGCGCACGCGCGCACACACACACACACACACACACACACACACACACACACCAGGACACCTGTTTCTTCAGCTGTGTGACTTAAACGTGGGGGCATATTGCAACAAATGCATTGTGCCTCCTACATCAGTATTCTTGACCTGGCATCACCAGAGTCGTATCCTGGTCAGGTTTGCTGAGGCGGTGGTGAGAAAATCTAGATTTGAAAAGAAAAAGTTTTATAGATTTATTCTGCACAGGTGGGCAGTGTCAACTCACGATTTTGTGGCTTTTCACAATACTTTTACATGTAACATGTTTCTAATGATGAACCTAACAGAGGATCAGAGGAGAACAGATTATAGTGCACAGAATGAGCACCATGTTATAAGGTACAACATTCATTTATCCATCATTCTACAACACAGGGTTGTATAATGAAATGCCTGTTGTTTCACATTCACATGTTTAAGATGACTGCAGCTGCTTTCAACCTAAAGCCGGCAGCTGACCTGCTGATACAGACAAGTGATTGTACATTCAGTCAGAGAGCAGCGAGCACATCAACCTCAGGGAGCGGAGACAAAAATAGGCACGATCATTCAGAGCCAGTTCCATCAAGAGCAGCAAGCCTCACACAGCCGGTTCTTATTTACCGCACTGAAAAAAAACACCTGTTTATATATCACATATATAACATTTAAATTTGAATTAAAATTTAAGTTTGGCCTTCAGTCTCATGGAGGAGATTGCATTGAATGATGAGGTGAAATGAACAAACAGCATTCTGATGTAGGTGGTGTTGGTTTTAAGGTGTGTGAAGACTGAGTGAAGGGCAGTGGGGATGGCATCCTCTGTGGATCTGTTGGTTCTGGATGCATAGAGGTGAGGGTCCAGGCTGGCTGGGATGTTGTCTTTGATGTGCTGGAGAGCCATTTTTTCAAAGCACTTCATCAGAATGAACGTGAGTGCCACAGGGTGGTCAACGTTTTACTCGACTTTTTAGGAACAGGGATGATAGTGGCTGTCTTGTAGCAGGCGGGAACAGTCTCTTACTCTACTGTGACAGTGATATGATAAAAATGTCAGTAATAACATCAGCTAGCTGATTGGCACACATTTTTGATACATGCCAGGGACGTTATCAGAACCAACCGCTCAACTCAAATTCACTCCCAGCAGGCTTCTTCTCACATCCACTGTGGACACTGACAGTGGCAGCTCCTCTGGAGGCAGACTAGACTTTCCAACTGACTCTTTGTTGAGGAGATCAAGGAGAACATAAAACATGCCCATCTGGCATCGTGGCCTCACACATGTTGGTGGCACTCCTGTTTTGGTAGCCTGTGGTGTCCTGGATCCCCGGCCACATATCTTTGGCTTTGCTGGTTGCAGGACTCTCTCCAGTGTCTGCTGTTGTCTCCAGCTTTCAGTCTTGCTCTTGAAGTCTTGTATGCTTCCTTGTCACCTGACCGAAAGGATAAAGCCCTCACTGCTCTATTCATCCAGGCTTTCTGGTCGGGGAATGATTTTATTGTCTTTGTGATCGCCACATCATCATCATCATCATCAGCTCAGTTTGCTCTCCCTGAATGTGTCTGTAATTAATAGAGCCCAAATCCCCTTCAGCAAATATTTAATTCTACTGCCAAGTTTGGAATTTTTTAATTCATGTTAGATCTTCATTTTATGTGATTATTCAAGTGGCATTATGTGTTTTCTTGCAGTGCTTATAAATGGAAGCCAGAATCAGATTGGCAGCAGTAAGAACAACTTGTAGCTTGATTATTTGTAATTTTAGGGAAAATATTTCACTCTTAAAGACACACAAATAATAAGAAGACGCATGTTAGCAGAGTTTGATTATGTATTCTGCTGGATTTACTGAGGTCACGTTATTTGCGTCTGTCAGTTTTGCGAGGAATATTATCCGGCTCGAACAAGATGGCATAAACATAGTGAAGATGGGATTTACTCGGTGTCCTTAAAACAGAAGAGCACTCGTTTGTATCATGTAGAATGACATTTTCTTTCAATTAATGTCATGTTGTCTGCGGGAGCTGCAGCAGGATTCTGATCCTGTAAATGTAATTTTGTGGTACGCTCATTCTTGCATGCAAATCTATGAACATGATGGCTCTGAACAGCAGGAATTCAGCAACGTGCTACATACAAGGGCAAACTGAAACTATGGATGCCACATCCCATAATTTAGTTTTGGGACAACATACACGGTACCAGCCTTGCTGTTATGAATTATACGGTGGACTCATGGGTCGACATGAGACTTTGGTCCAGCACATGATCTAATGGTCTCTCGGCTTATTTCTTCCTTTACAGGAAATTCGATTTTTTCCATTGTTGTTGACCTGAATAATTTATAGACGCTCCCTAAATCCCAGAAGACGACAGACTGTCTAAAAAGAGCCTCACTCACTTTACAGAGCGAGCTCCGTTCCTAAAGCTGATGGAGCTTTAAAGCTGTTTTAATTCTAAATATTGGATCTTGGGGATGTTTGGACCAGATCCTGAAGACATGTTTTCATTATTTCTCTGTGACAATTCTAAATACACTTGAAAAATATCAAATGGACTTTTAGGTCTCCTAAAATGAACCAATTAAAATTAAATATGGCAACCTGAAGGAGCACACAAAAAACCTTCTCCTTTTAAACAAGTACCATATTATTGTATAGCAGTGAGTTGAAATTCATTCATTACTGTAAACTAACAAGCCTAGAAAGTACGGTGAATGTGGAGGGCTTACACAAATAGCAGCAGATATGCGTTGAGAAAGCAAACAGCTTGCTGAGATGAATCATCACAACTACATAAACTGGAAGCTGAATGTGCGGGGGCACGTCCACGATATGTACAAGATTGTGTTACAGAGAAAAATAAAGAGCAACAGACAAATCTTCCTGGGAGGGGTAATAAATAATTCATTTACTTATGTAGTCACACACACACACACACACACGATGCTCAAAGACACATTTGTGGTTGAAGCCAAACAGCATCCCAGGTGAAGTAAGCTGAGTACGGGATAGAGCCTCATGTTAAGCTTGTTTTTTATTTATACAGCATTTCAGGAACACATTAAGGATGCAATAAAATGTCACTTTGACATTTTTTACACTAAGCTGTCGGGCAAAGTACCTTACAGTCTGCGCTGTCAGTCAAAGAGAGTAATTCACTAAAAAGTGGCAACTATTAGAAAGTAAGACATTTGCTATCATTTGTCTCTTACTTACAGTTTTTTCTCCACCTGTTACTGACGTCTAGAAGAGCTCAAATTAAATACATCTGTTCATGGTGACGCATACTGTACAAACCTTTACAAGTTTGTACTTACAGAGCAATCTACAATACACAACAGACTAAAAGTACTTAGTGTATGTTTCACTTCTGACCACACTCAGCATCACTGGTGTCTGTGGGCAGTTGTGGTTAGTTGTACTTGTGACCACACTCACAGATCTTTGAAGTAGCAATACCACAATGAAAAAAAAAAATCCTGCATTCAAAATCGTAAATTGGCAATATGTCACTATATCATTTTTTATCACCACCACAACTACTGTGAAAAACAGCTGCCGACATTCAGAAATACAATGTATTCTCTGGATTTGCAAGTGGGCGCATATTAAGTTAAACTCATTCCATGTTGAAATTCTCACTTGCAGGGTGTCCCAGCGGAGATCATCAAAGCGTCTTCTGCTTTGTTTCTCTTCTTTAATGTGTTTCTTTCATTCTTCTCACACAGTGCAGGCCTCTCTCTGATTGAAGGTTATGTCAATGACACACCGGTTTTCCCGCATATATGTTAATCCTATGGAAATAACCTGGAAATTGGCATTTTGCTCCGAATGTTTTGCGCCTTGAGAATGAGGTATTCAAATTTGCGATCCGTTCTTTAATTGTAAGTGCCGGGGAGTAGATTGAAGTTGCCCTCGCGATGGCCTTCACTGAGTAGTTCCTCACCTAGTTTTTAATGGCTTTCCTTCCACAGGACAGAGCAAAGGTGAAACATAATGTGATTACGGGGTAAACTTGACCTCATAAATGATTCAAAGTGATGCTGTCTCTTGATTGCAGTGTGGTGGGTGATCATTAAATCATGTCAATGTCAAACGCATCCGCTGCACGTGAGCTGATTCTGCTGGATAAACAAACACGCTGTGCAGGTCGATGGCCAATAAAAGCCTTTTCCAGCTCAATTTTAGTCAGTGCTCTTTAAAATTCACTGGAAGGATTACATGGTTCTATGGTTTGTGAAAAATTCTCCGACCTCTGGGCACGTGAAACCCTTTCAAAGCCAAAATACATGGCGGTCAAACTAAAAGCAAAGCTGTTTCGCTTAGATACTGACTTTTGTGCAGGGCATCGGGGTCTGCATCCCAGACCCAGATCATCACAGACCTGCAATTAATGTTTGGCTTTTTCTTTCTCAAACCACAGTCTTTCTGTAACCTCAAGCATAGTTTATTTGCCTCAACCATTATCTTTCTCTAACCTTAACCACAGCATAGTTGATGTGTCCTGGCCTGCTTTTCTTTGTTTCATGTCATTCAGTCATTGTTTCCTGTTTTATTTTGAAATACTCTCCTCTTGTTTCACCTACTTTCTTCCGGCCCGTTTTTCCCACCTTTGTGATATCTAATTATTAGTTAGCTGTGTTCCCCTCTGCCTTTGCCAGTTCGTCTTTGTACTGTGTGTCAAGTGTTCCAGCCCATTTCCTAGTCTTTAGTCCTGAGCTGCGCTCCAAATCGCATACTTTTTCTTCTTACTTCTGGTATGTACTGCAGCTGCCCTTACAAAGTAAGTACTGTTGCATGCAGTATGCATACAATTGGGACATACTACTTCATTATAACATTGTGCCTTGAACTTTGACCCTCTTGCTCACACATCTGTGACAGTGTGAAGTTGCTTTGAATTGCCTCAATATCAATATATATATATATATATTTGGTCATATGGTAGTATTAAAACTACCAACTCTGAAGAGACCACTTTAAATGTATCATGTAAAAACTACACATACATTTGAATCTGATTTGTTAACCAAGTTCTTAGCTGTTCCCCTATTCTTATTACACCAGGTCTGTGACTTTTTCATCCAAATTCAAACTACCATTTGAAGGCTGGAAAAGTTAAATATTTCATCTGTTATCATCCGATCAAATTAGAAAAACTCCCAGCGGTTGAGAACAGGAGTTTGTGCCTTCGCTGCCTGTTTACTGAGTTCTTAAAGCGCAGCTGCCTTCTAATATTAGCCCATCACCTGAGAGAGGCAGCGAACGCAGCGTGAATGAACCCAACACAGTCAGACTGGATTTCACCTTGTGTGCCTCAGAAATGAATACATCTATCTGTGAAATCTGGTGTGACTGCAGCCACAGTGTGTTGACAGGGGCTGCGTTGGTTTTTGTTTGAGGTAATTGGAACTAATTATGTGTCAGATTTTAAAATAAAGTAATACAATAAAATTTGCTCTGTATACAAATGTCCATAATGTAGTGTTTTTGCAGTTCATATTGCATAAATTATAAGTCATACAAGACATTCATGTACATCACCATTTTGCAATAAAAGACACAGATGTGCAGTGACTTTTAAGATCTTCATGGAGGCGTCTCACTGCCTACAATTACATACACATGCATGTATGTATGCTTCTTTTTGAATACTTCATTTAGTACCTCACTGGTGAAGCATTTAGTCACTTTTTTTGACATCAGGAGAAAACTGAGACTAAGCTTTAAGTTACTCATATCTTCCTTAAAATGGCATAAACTGTAACTGGCCTTCAGCTGCTTATGGGAAGTGACAGTGTCAGGAAACAATTTAAGCTAACGTAAAGGAAGTGACTGGTGAAGTTCTTTATGTGAAATCTTCATAAAGCAATCATTTACACTGTAGCATGACTGTTGTATTATATAGCTCTGAACCGTACAGGTGTTCTTGTTCGGCCTGACGTCGATTCTTACAGTACGACTGATGCGCCGCTCTTCAGCAGGGAGGGTTATTACAGCCGAATGCTGAGCTGTGAAACGGGCTAGGAAAGAAAAACAGGCTGTTCTTTTATATGCAAAAAGCTAAAAAAGGACTTTATCAGTGTGGTTACCTTTCATGTTGAAGCGAATCTGCCTGACGAAGCTGCCAACCCCGCTTCATCAAGGTTATCTCATGGAGCGCGTGCACACATTTACTTCTCACATATATTTTTAGGCTTTTAGAACAGTAATTAATTCAGGTCGGCAGACAGGAGGAAGAATTATGCAGAGAAGGTGACAGAAAGAGGGAGAGGCATGATAATTAACTTAGTGTGTGCATGTATGTGTGTGTGAGAGAGAGACGGAGCAGATTGGATATGAATTAAACACGCAGTATAACCTCGTGCCCTGCTCCTCTCACATTTCAGTGGAGGTTATCCACAGGTGCAATTACAGTAAGGATTTATCTAAGTGTATCTTTATCCGATCCCACTGTGACATTATTACAGAGCACTGGCAGCACTGATGTACCATTTGACATATTATGTTAATTCGCTATGCTCATTTTCTGTTTTAACAGATTTGCTAAATATTTTGAAAGGGGCAGATTAGTTTAAACACCACCTGCCCCCCCAAAAACACCTGAAATATAATTATCACAGGCTTTGAAAGACTGAATTATGCAGCAGCTGCCGGTGAAGCCATCATCTCGAAGCAAAGGAGTAATCAATATTGTGAACAACCAACAAATATTTCCAAAATTAACTTAGTTCTTCATATACATGTCTGCAACTCAGAGCATCTTTATAGAGACCATTTATTCCAATGATTTAAGAAACGTTTGTCTTTTACCGAGAAATCAAACCCAACATCCCCAAACACAAAGGCACAGATGCGGAAGGTGAGGTTAAAAGGTGTGTTTTAGGGGAACAGAGGCAGCACGGGTGGTGATGGGAATGTGGACGGAGCTGGAAGAGAGTCGGTGAGGAACGGCAAGCAGTAGTGTGGTTTTGGCCGGGGAGCAGACAAACGAGGAGGCAGGTGAGCTGGCGAGCAGGACGACAGGCGAGCTGGCGATGATCCTGAGGCACAGCGAACAAACACATTAAACAGAGGCAAAAACTAAACATGAGGAATAGCTGTAAGAGTACAGACTGAGAAGCCAGAGATGCAAACTACCAAAGTAAGTAGAGACAATGATCTGGCGATGAGTGCACAGAGAACTGGAGTAGATATACTGCTGAGTTGATCGAGGGCAGATGTGCAGGCTGGGCAGGTGAGATGAATGAGCTGCAATCAGAAGGAAGCCAGGCCCATACCACATCCACCCACATGTAGGGCTCTTCTCATATCTCTATTTCGTGCCTCCTCGTCTCCTCCGTCCTCCTGCCTGCGACCCAGAAATCGATCTGAGCAGGCTGAGAGAGGAGGCTTGCCGGAGGAGCTGTGAGCAAGGATGATCAGGTGTAAGTCTTTTTGACACCCACGTCATACAAAAGAGGCATGACACACAGCTGGAATATACAAACCATGGCAAAAAATATCAGTGTTTCATTTATATTCATAAGTTATATTACTCATTTAAGATGATCAAATACGCGATCAAACTTTATGTCCTTCATCTTCACTAAATTCCTTAAAGTCATTTCGCCTTGCATGCTACACCGATTCCACTGCTATCTGCAATCGTGACATATTTAAAGTGCAACCAGCTGACAACATTAATAAATGGAATTATTATATCAAGAACATTGTCTTGCATTCAGCACTAATTTGCTGTAGTTCATGTTATATAGTACTCAATTGTGTGCAAATGCCATTTGTGGCGAGGCTGTAGGATAATGTCACTTCTTACAGGGTCTGATGATGAAACGCTCACCCTTATCAGGCTGAGGGCTGAAAATAATCACCTGTTTACACGCAATAGACACAGACTGGGAGTTCGTAACTGAATTTCTATGCAGTGCGTGATAGTGTAATCTGTAACTGTTGATGCTTTCAATTACAATTACAACATTATTTATGTTCATCGCAACCTTGGGATGTTTCTCCATGTCATTATGTTGAGAGACTTTATCTGTAGACTTTGTGTATTGGCGCAGACATGATGTCTCCTGAATCTCACACATTCAATAACAATTGCTATTTACATGTGAATGTGTTTGAGTGACTTGAACAAGCCTCTGATCAACAGATCAAAAACGAGTGATCTTCACACAGGCTTCAATGGACGGGATGCAACTAAAGGAAATCTGACTATTTGTACAAAGGAGTTAAGTTGATCATTGCCACAAATTTGTTTAAATTGGATTGCTGACATAGAAATAGGGCAGAATTTGAAATGTTTCTTCTTTGGACTTAGATGGATTCACATATAGGATTAGGTCACAATAAAACCCGAGTGACATTTAAGTTTAATGATGATGTTAAGAGGCAATTGAAATAACTAACTGAATATCTCTTTCGGGGGCAAAGACCCATGTATAGAGTCAGGTGATGGTTACAGGTGATGAGTCCCATGCTGTTCACTCGGCCTGTTGCATCCAGCTACCGGACTGATTCAGTCGACGATGTGTCAGCTGCGTTCAGCTTACTGTCTGCTTCGGCCGACAGGCTGCTCTCCGTCTCTGTTCTGGTGTCTCGTTCCTTCAATGTCGTTTGATTTGCACAGCACTGCACTTTGACATCTGGCTCTCTGCCCTGGTTGGTTTTGGGCTAGTTGCCAGCTGCAGTGTCCTTTAAGGAAGCTTTTACAGTGGATTTCTCATGCACCAGATGAAACCGGCCAGTTACTTTCATATCTGTATGTAACAACATGTCTGGTGATTTAACAAGGCTGCTGACTGACAAACTTAAAGAACATGATGTTATCAGTCTACTTCCCCTATCATTTGTCCAATAAGATGTCTGAGAAAGTTGACTCAAATTGATTAAACGATTATCAGAATTGTTGCCAATTAATTTTGTCAATGGACTAATCATTGTAGCTCTAACTTGTAGAAAAAAAAAGAAAAACAAAGTTAACCAACTCTGAAAGGTGTAAAAGGGTAATCACTTGTTACAGAGTAGAAAATTAAGACATATATACAAATAAATATACAAATACACATCCTGCTGTGGATATTGGTCCATGGTTTTTGTCTTCAATAATGAGACTTTCGTCACAGCTGCATTGGAGAGATATCTACATAATTAATATCATTTGCTAGATTCATTGGATTGGCTCAATCAATACTGTTTGTCATCTGCATAGAAGTAGTAGGAAATATTTTTAATGCATATTGGGGAACACAAAATTGCACAGTGAATTTCTTTGAGGCACTTTAAATATTTGAAGGACAGAGAAAATACTGTATAATCATCAGAACTTTCACTTTTCCGAACACAGTGTGAGCCAGATTTCAGTCTAACCAGCTGTGTGTATACCGTGCTCACTGTTATCAAATGCAGCTGGAGGTAAAGAGGTGACAAAAATGGGCTCTCGCTTGAAAGTTTTTGCAGCGGTCAGTGAGTATGTAGAAAAACCAGTACTGCGTTCACAGTGTTGTACCACCAGAATGCTTCAGTCCAACGTGCTTCTGTCATCATGGTCTGTATGTGCAAAATGCTGGAGCGTTAAATTGAATCTTCTATGTTAATATATGACATGAGGCATTACCCATGTCTCTTTATTCACTGTTTTTTTCTTTATCCAGAAATCCTGCATTGGCCTGGTTGATAAATATATAAAACCCTATGACCTAAATCTGGAAAAGAAAAATAATGTAAGCAAGACTTATTGTAAGGATAAGCCCATGTTGTGTGTATGTGTGTGTGTGAGTTTTATGCTGTGCTGCTGTAGTGCTCGCACCATACTACCAGCAGAATATCTGTTGTACGTTGTCCTTGTAAATCACCGTGTGCCATTGACACAAGAAGGTGATTCTGTGTTGAGGAAAGCAGACTGTGGGGAGCTTACGCCCTATTAGTCACGCTCCTGAAAATGTGTGTATGCAAAGCCCTCCTCGTAGGTGTTTCGACAGTTAAGCGAATGTAATCCCCCGTCTCCCTGTTAAGCCAATTGGTCCCAGAAGGACGTCTTTATTCTTTATAGCAAAGTTTGAACTTGGGGTCGTGTTGTTATATGAATGAGTGAATTAAAGGATGAATCCTGGACGTCAGGCCCCTCAGCCTGAATCTGTCACACTGTGCCGATGTGAAGTGCGTCTTATAATAACCTGCTCGTCTTCTCCTTTTCCCCTCACTGTGGTCAACGTATATCCTCTAGAGAGTAAATCAGGCCGAAGATGTCGAAGAGCTTGAATTTTTAATGCGATAACAAAAGGTCACGGGATCTTTGTCAGACAATTTAATTTAGAATTAATCTATTCCATATTTGACGCTAAGCCAGTTTTGTAATAAATCGCCCATCCAATTTGCAGATCAGCCCTCAAACTTGTTGTAATAAAATATAAATGAACATAGATTTTATTTCAATTAAATACAACAATATTGTATTATTAAATTAGTAAGAAAAATATTGACTCAGAAAAAGTGGAATCATATAGGAATAATAATGATTTTGTATGACATTTCTAATGTTATGATAATGAAAAGGCTAATATTTTTAATAAGATTATTAAATAAACGATTTCATTTTAAGCGCTGACGAAAGAGGGAAGACAAGAGGAATGGAAGGAAGATGAAGCGTGACAGGATTCCAAATTAATGGCTCTGCAATGTCAGTTTTCAGAGAGCATCCAGAAAAGCATTTACAAATTTATTATCGGACTTCCACAACACGACCTCCGGTGACCCCATCACGCCAGTGTGATGCTGTTTTCTCCTCATATGGGAACAACTGTCAAAACAGTGTGGCAGTCAAAGCCATTCAAACTCTTTCAAAACTGTCAAGAGAAGAATGTTTCCTGGCGACTGTCGGTGAGACTG
Organism: Holacanthus passer; assembly: GCA_025331565.1. Lineage (NCBI taxonomy): Eukaryota > Metazoa > Chordata > Actinopteri > Pomacanthidae > Holacanthus > Holacanthus passer. The sequence continues at coordinate 1,245,744 of JAFREQ010000018.1, read as the reverse complement.
TTCCCACATATCTGACACACATTTAATGAGCAATGCGTTTTAATGATGCATGTGTGCGATCGCATGCTACAAGAAGGGTTGCTCATATAATCATTCGTTGTTAGTGTCCATCCCTAAAGGCCGAGCTCTCAAAGATTAATTCACCACCTACAAACCGACCTGCACATTATGTTTAAGTGGAAAGTTTGCATCTACGTTATTCCCACACGGCCTGAATGCAGCACAGTTTCAAAGATCCACTGAGATGAAATTGATCTGAGAGAGTATAATTAACTTCACAGGCCACAGTCCCGCTAGAAATGAGCTTCAGATGTGCGGTACGGGATGCAGAGGGGCGGGGGCACAGCTGTATGTTTCACTTGACAGCGTTTAGTTGCCATTTTCCTGTGTAAAATAATTCATTTTCTCGCGTGGCTTGGCTCGGCAGCCTGTTCTGTTTGTCTGCTCTACTTTGGCAGTCTACTCTGCCACTTGGTTTAGCGTGACAGCTGTGAATATTTGCATTGTGCTATTTGACAACCTCCTGGTCCAATAGTACATTTTACCATATTTATGCACCTGCTGAGAACACTGCTTCAGAGGCTTATAATGAATGTAAGATTGCTCCACAAACAAATGGTTCATTAACATTATTACACTGAAATTAAGGAGGACGATTTGTCAACATGAGACACATTTCAGTCAGATTAAGAACTTTGCTTCATTTACTTGTAGCCATTTTTGATGAACTTATGGAGCATACATACGGATGGACTGTAGAGACATTGATAATGTGGTTTGGGACCATTATGGACATATTGATGCTTTTAACTGACTTTTTTAAAACTCTCTTTTTACTTTCATACCTGAGAGGAATTCAGGCTGTCCACAGCCTGTTTTTGTGAACTCTAAATGAATAAATGAATAAATAAAGCCACCTTCTAAGCCTATGGAAAGTAAGTATTTGACACTTAAAAGACAGAATTTCACATGAATTTGCTATTGTGAAAAGTTGCCTAATGACACATCCAGCGGACACAGAGCAGCTTTCTCATTGGTAGTTGTGTTTTCAGCCACCTGGTGAATATAAGTCTGATATTTACTGTCATTTTAGCTACTGTATTAGTTTTCCACAAATTCCTGAGAAAACTGTCTGTCTCTTTGGCTGTTTAATGCTCTACTACGTTCCCCCAGTAGTCATTAACTTTCTCTTTCTGCTGCTTGGTGCTGGACAAGTAGCGGGAGTGTGGTAAACCAAAACAATGAGCTGAAAGATGCTAAAATGTTACACAGAGCTGAGAACTGCAGAGCGGGTTTTTCATGCTGAGCAACAACTTTCATATTACAAACAGCAATTTCATCCATTGATAATCTAACAACTTTGATAAGTGCAGCTTTACAGATTTCAGTCCTAGCTAATTTGTCGACACCCGTGGTCACTGTGGGGACAGCGAATTCAGTTTCATGACACGGAAAACACTAGTTGAGCTACTTTGTCGGAAATGCAACAGAGTGCTGTCATTAGTGGAAGTGTTTACAGTGCAGCCAAACAGCTCATGTTGTTTTACCAAAGAATTCAGTCAAAAATAATTACAGCTGTGATCTGATTTCATGCTGTACATGACACAAGTAGTGTCCCACACAAAAGGAGTTGTTACCTTGCTGAGGAGTTCGAGGTGTGTAGCCTGTCACCTGCAACAGCTCACGGTGACTGTTATTTAAATGTTAAACTGATCTGCTGACAAAAAAAAAATGCCGAAAAAAACCACCTTGTCTTGTTTTGTAGATGCGTTTTTGATGAACGACGACATTATGTTTCCTGTGACGGCCTCACAATAAAAACAGTCATGTTTCCCCAGTCGGATGCTTTTAATGTGAAGCAGCAGCAGTAAATGTCGGGCATGCAGACTTTTTGCTTTTTGCCTCCGCAGCCCTCTGAGTGCTCATCCTCGAGCTGTCCAGAGCCCTGCAGACAGCAGGATGGCAGCAGCATATTTCACCTCCTCTGGGGACTTGTTTTTGCCAGAAAAAGCAGCTCACCAGCCCGCTATGTAAAATCACGGCCACATACATACCTGCGTTTATTAGTACTTTAATTGGCGGTTTGCAGTAATAAGTAATGGTACGCAGGTGGGCAGGAATGAAAAAAGGGTCAGTATTTTATAGTGGTAAGTGCCGAGGCAATTCAGAAAGTGCTTTTCATGGGGTGAAATTAAATCACCCTGCTGTTGTTGTTGCTCTGTGCGTGTGCCTACATACAGGGTGTGTAATTTAGTGAGACGTTTAGTCCAAATGAACTGCTGAAACATTTAGAGTTGGGCCGGGGACTGCATTCATCCTTTGAGAGAGAAAGAGACACAGAGACAATGACAAGGCCAGGGGAAGACAGAGAAAGGTGGACAGAAACATGGCGCTCGGAGACGCTGTACCGGAGTCGTACGCTGTGTGGCGAAGGTCTGTGAGAGCAGGGGAGGGCTTGAGTTCATGTGGGTGTTTGTTGTTTTTCAGGGAACTGCAGTGCTCCATCAGCGTGGTGCACTTTGTCCCTTTCATTCCCTCAATCTTTCATTACATTCATTAGTGATTCCTGTCCCTGCTTGTGGAGGCTCATAACAGCGTGGGTGGGTATTATAGAATATTCTATGAGAACATCAGCTTTGCAGTCAGAACCACTGAAGCCCCAAACAGACATGGTGCAAAAATACAGTGGGAGGAAAAACAAAGTTGGAGTGACTTTTGTGCGGGAGTATCAATACACTAAGAGTTTTTCAAACTTGCCCAATATCCTGTCAGAATTTCCTAATAATCTTATTATATGCACAAATCTTGAGCCAGTAAACTGGAGCAATGACTGATGACTGACAAGACATTATTATATGGCTGAATTGTCAGACGTAGGCCACCGCACTGTCTGGAACAGATGCCGTAATAGATTTAGATGTGCCAGAGTCCCAGCACATTTCTGAGAAAGACACTTAATCTTTGCTCTTCATTATAATAACTGTAAGATTAAATTTGACTCACAATAAGCTAAAGTGCAGTGAATGCTGCGTGGAGACATCACCAGCTGAGCCCTCGCAATACTTTTGTCAACCTTCGCATTAGTTTTGTCTCCCCGCTGACAGTTGTAACAATGCCTCATTAAACATTTTCTGTGCAAATGCAAACTATTACAGTGGCATGTAAAATCCTTTCCCCTTTGGCTGTTGTTATTAGTGGAAAATTTTTGTTACTTCTGCATAATTAAGGCATCTGCATATTGAGGAATGAGGAAACAGCTGAACATATTTTAGACAAGGGTGTTTGCCTGTGCATCATCTTAGTCAGTAATATATCGCTGACTATATCACTGACACTTTTGAAATAAAAGAAATTATTTAAAGGGGTGTTATGCAACTCATAAAACAAGAAATAACAGTCTTCCTTTAACAAATGAATACTTAAATTCATAAGCAATAAAATCCACAATAGCTCAATTTAATACAGTCAGAGATTTTGATGTTACGGCCTTGTGTGGTCTGATATGACCAGGAGCTTAGGTGGCTAATGTTTCAACTTTAGATAAAGAAATTCTGTGTTATTGACATAACTGACATTCTATAATTGTCACTTGGCAACAGGGGGCGCTGTTTAGACAGTTTAATAGTAAAACTTATAGTAAAAGCATTATTTTTGATTTAACCGTATCTCAAAGTTATTCTTCATTGAGGGAATATCTTAAACTGTACCTAAATTAATTCTGACAGATGACACATGCAATCCAGAGAAAGTAATATCTGTTTCTACAGGGACTCATACAAGTTTGAGTATTTTCCTTCTCTGTAACAAGCAGCAAAAACCACATCCAGTGCTGAAGCCATTTCCATGCATATATATCTTAAGCTGTGCTTCCTATAATGGTTCCTCCACACCAGCTCTAATTTGCTCATTTTCAATTTGTTGCTCTGAACTACTGATAAAATGGAGAAAAGTAAACCCAGCTTCCTGAGGTTCAGAAAAATGCTGATTTGATAATACATCCATTTTTTTTAACAGTCTGTGGTATTTAACAGGCTGTCTGGATAGTTTTCAGTCTTTGTTTCTGGCCCAGATTGGCACACATTTTGGAAGCTGGCAGCCTGCAGGAGGCCCCACTGGAAAATCTGAAACCCTTCCACTTTCAGACTCCTCATGCCATCTTCGATCAATCTCGAACTGGAGGCACTAACATCAAAACTTTTACCACGAGCAAATGAGCCACTGGAAGGAGAATAATTGAATTTTTTACACTCTTACTTTTGCATTTTTTTCACGGAACTGTTTTGTTTCCTCACCTACATGAACCACTGTTTCCTCCTCTCTCTGTCATGCTTGGTAGATGTGTATTGATACCAACCTCGTGCCATTACTAGATTTCCCTCCCCTGTTCTGTTCCAGAGCTGCCTGCTAGTTTTCACGCAGGCTGAAAGGCAGAAAGGAAAATAAAGCGTAGAGGAGGATGACAGGATGGAGGGAGAAAAAAAAGCAAATAAGGCAAACCCTCTGAAACAATCCGCCTGATCTAATTTTACACTGATGACTGGAGGAAGCACACTAACTCTGCTTTGTTTCATCTCGTTCCGCTCACATGTGATTTTCTGTCACGCAGATTTTTTCCCTTCCTCTCCTCTCATCTGTGGTGACGCTGCCTTCAATGACAATAAGACTTTGAGCTGTACTGCATGTCATCTACATCTGCTCAAACATGCTCAGACGTACAGGACTGCGTGTAACATTACACTGCTCATTGTATAGAATATATTATTCATAACAACACTGGAAGGTTATTTTATCTTATGTGTGTTACAGAGAGCTACTTTCATTAGTAAGTACTCCATGGGGAACCAGTTTGTCACAGTACTTCAATCAAACAGCTAGTGAGTGAAAGCTAGTACCAAAATATTCTGACACTCTTAGGAAAAGAGTTTTGTAGATCCAGCTATATTTTCATTTCATTTTTTTCTGAGGAACTGTCATAAACAAGGGTGGAATAAAAATCAATGAAAATTATTCTACCATTAACATATTAAGAATAGATGTTTTTGTTATCGTTAGTATTCATTATCTTAAATTCTTAGTTTTTCTCCTTTTAGTTATTAGTGGTGAATGTTGAATGGAGCCTAAATAAAATAATAAACAACAAATAAGTCATAAGAATTCTGATTTATAATGGACTCCTTAGCAGAAATGTCTTTTTCATAACTAACAACTTTTTCAACTCAAAACTCAAAAAGTCAAATATTTGTCCCTTACTTCTTTGTTTGACATATGAAAGATATTGTTGTCATTTCCTTTTTCAAAGCTGCTTATTGCTTCTGCTCTGTCACCGCTCTGTGAGATCAAATGTGTTGTCGTATCACATAAAAGTCATAAATATTTTTGACAGATGAAAGCAGGTCTTATTTCAGGTAAAAGGTATCGGGAGGTGTTTGGTGTTTCCATTTGGCAGGAAATGAAATGTAAAGGAATAAACAACTCTTTATGTACGTCTTTATGAAAATGTGATAGAAGCAGTTATGGAAAGCTAAATCAACAATAGCTGAATCAATTCATCATGAACAACCCATGTAATAAAGCTTCAAAGTGTTTTTTCCCCACTTCTTTTTATAGGCCTGGCAATCGTCTTATGAATTTCCCGTTAGAAAACCTGTGAGACACGATGTTTATGATCATGTTTATGAACAAAAATAACTGGGCTTTGTTGATGTTTACAGGGGGTTATTTTTATGTTGACATGTGACGATTCATAAAAGGCACTCAGAGGCGAATAGCCCCAGAAAAATAAATTACCCAGAGTCTAGAAGGAAACTAGTAACACTTTAATAGAAGCAGGAAACTCTCCTTCTATACACATATACATTTCTTTTAAATCCAAGTTGACCAGATAGTGTTGCCTAATAGAGTCATTTTGGTTGCACATAAGTCAGTTTCTGGCATCTTAATATTAAATTATATCTAACACAACTCATAACTGGGCTAAATTCAACAAATTATTTTTTGAGTGCACCAACACAAAAAGCTCACTGGCTAGAATGAAAATGAAAAAATGAAAGCCTGATAATTAGTCCATTTTTGTTATGTTATACTATACAGACATGTTTGGTTGGTGGCTGATTTGACCTGGACTAAGATGTTGAATATGAATGACCATGCATCGGTGGTACATGGGTGGCACAGGGGCAACAATTCTTTCCCACCTTTTGTTTGGCTGTGTAACATAACTGTGTTCATGGGTGGGCAGGTGGTAGAAGATCATGAAGATCATGTCCTTAAAGAAGCAAACTGGTGACTCGATGTGTATTTGAGGAAGCATGAGGTGGTCGACACCGTTCTCAGGGTTGTGAAAGTTAGCAGTGACTTGGTCATTGCAAATTCGGAAGAAAATAGGGAAAATACTATAAACATGACAAGATAATCAGTTTAAAGGTGGATACAGCTGTTTGAAGGATTGATGGATAAACTGATCTGTGCACATAGTGTTGGCAGAAATTTCCATTAGTTTGTGTAGCTGGCTTTCTTTAGCTATTATTTTGATGGTTTGTTAGGCATCTGAGAGTTTTGGAAGAATAGTCACATGTCATCTGCAAAAATATATTTTTTTTAAATGTTGGTAAGGTCATTTATTTAGCATGTTTGACAGATAGATACAATGAATAGTGCAATAAATAACTCTATATCAAGTGTCTTTATCTAATCAGCAAATGATTCACCATTTTTTGTTGTGTTGTAAATTGAGGTTTTCACATTTTAGTGCATTTTCTGCAAAGATATATATCATAATTTCTTTGAACACATAGAGAATTTCTTCTGCTTTATGACCAGGATGACTGAGTTTTTTCAGTTTGCCTGAATAATGAATTATTTTCCTGAAATATTCTTTTCTTTTCTTTTACTCATAGCACAGTTGTTAAGCCTGATGCTTTTTTGAATTAATTGCTTTGTTCTATTTATGTTGGAGTTCTTATTAACTTCAACTTCATATTCTCTTCTCATGTTCCAGTATGTGTTCTGACCTTAAATTATTCCTTCAAATTATTAATTTAATAAAATATAAATGTAATGACCTGTGGTGAGCTGATATTATTGGAAATACATAAAAAATGTGTCTTTATCTTTATCTTTAAGATGATGTAAAATGTCAAAAATTAATCAATGGGAATTTGATTTGGTAACTGGTTGGTAACAGTTTTCCACATGATACAACCATGTTGAGGAATGAGAAATTCTACAAGCAAAAACAATTTGTACGGCAACTAGCAACAACAAAGCAATGCACAAAATTAACACCATGTAATGCTCAACAACCCCCTTACCCACACACACACACACACACACACACACACACACACATACACACACATGTCACTGTCTTGTGATGAATACAAAATGACATTTCAATTTAGCTTTTCCCTGTTGTGATGTTGTGGTACTTGCATACCAAATCAGCTCTTTCATTCATTTCCCATGACTGTCTTTCTCTTCATCTCGCACAAAATGAGGAAATGCAAATAAGGGAGAAAATAAAAGCCAGTAAATGCTAAATGTGACTGTTAACATTTTATATATAGAAAGAGGTCTGTAGGGAAGATTATATCTGCCACTCATCTGTGCATATATGCATAAACTGCGTGTGTGTTTGTCCTTGATGCAATATTTGGCGTGTGTGTGTTTGCGAATGTATGAAGAAATTTGCTTGAACATTTTTTTTTTGTTTGTGTTTGATTAAAGATGTGTCCGTTATTCTATTTGTTCTTCCTTCCTCTCCATTTCCATCCATTTCAACACTGTCTCTCTCCCAAAGTTGGAAATACTTCTTTTTGTAACTGTGTGTGCACATAGGTATTGGCTATATGAACTGTGTGTGTGTGTGTGTGTGTGTGTGTGTGTGTGTGTGTGTGTGTGTGTGTGTGTGTGTGTGTGTGCATTCATTCATTCATGGCCTGCTGGAAATCAGTCCAGGCCTGGTATCAGCTCCCTCACCAATCAGTGCCTGTTGTTCGGAGGAAAATGTCAAACCAGTCAGAGCCCACCATTTAGAATAAAATGGCAGCCAATCACAGGCTGCATTTAGCATAAAATGGCAGCCAGGTGGCTCGGTTGGACCAGAACCCTCTGAATGGGAAATCATAGAAAGACACACGTGCTTTGTCCAATCTGATTTTCTTTTTTTTTTTTTTTTTTTGTCAGGTTCGATTCAATCAGTGCACATAGGAGCCATTATGCAGTCTCAGACTATATACTGTAAATCATTCATTTGAGTTTTAAAAGAAAATCAATTTCTCCTTCATTATCTCCTAAATAGCAATTAGTGTCTGTATGAAAATGGATTTTACTCAAAATATAAATATATTATACAAATACAGTTGTGCAAGGCAGTAAATTCTTCATTGATCAATGATAAAGATTCAAATTTGATGCATCTTAACATCAGTGGAATTCCAGATGAGGAAATTCAGGAAATTTATATTGGGCAATATCTTACAAGTCAGGCACAGAGGATGCATAATAAACGTTAGACTCTATTTTACAGCTTACCTTCATTCCATTAGCTGGTGTTTTTCATTCCCACCCAAATGGAAACAAACCATTTCTTCCTTACATGTTAAAAATGACAAAGCAAACCAAGAAAGAAGAATATCTTTATAGATTGCCTCCATCTTGTCCAAAGTCATACGATTGTCATCAGGGTTAATGTTAGGGCCAGCAAACATAATAGTCCAAGCTATAAATATATTTTTTAATACACTAAAAAAAGGTGGTTCATTTTGAGGAACCAGATTGAGAGCAGTAAAATTCAAATATGGATCACCTGATGCAAGTCAGATCACTTTTCTCCAGATCAATAGTCTCATTTGAGATGAGCCAGGCCTGTGCAGACTTGATCGCCTCCTAATGCATGCTGATCAGATTTCTTCACGACTTAGCCGTGGTGTCATGCCGACATCAGCAACGGCAGCTTCTCAGCGACATCTGCAGTTTTCAGTGCCGGACTCCACAGCTGCTCTCCACCCACGGGGAGACCTCAGGACATGATCAGAAACGTCTGACCTAAGAGTCCATGAGAGACAGCGGAGAAAGGGTCTCCTGAGAGGGGCGGTGATGATACTTGATGAAAATGACCTTCTTTGAAACTGAAGAGAAAATAAACAACTTCTTTAAGGCATAATGGTGCTTTCAGTGAGCTCTTAGATCATGGGAAAAAAAGGAGGGGAGATATTGAATGCAAAAAAGTGAGAGAATTTATTATGCTCAATTTGTGCAGAAATACAGACACTCAATTGCATGAAGGACACTGAAAAAGCCTTTTTTCTTACTATTTCAATTAACGGCGCCAGCCTTTTTTTTCTCCATGATTATCTGTCTGATTATCTCATAAATAGAGAATAAACTGGTATCGGTTCCCGACTGGTCAATACTGAAATATTGATGAGCCCCTGGACAAACAGTGCTGCTATTTATGTAACGTTAATTCATTCTAATATAGCTGGCATCAAATTCCTAGTTCCTTCCTAATGACGACTCAGCTGCCGATATTTGACGTTGTGTAACAGCGTGTTTTTAAATTCTGTGCCCTCCAGTCATGGCTGACAGGGGAAACAAATTAAAGGTGTGTGCTCACTTTACTGAATTTAATAAAAATGAAGCTAAATGCAATATATGTAAAAAGGTAGTTGTGAGTAAAGAGGGTAACACCAACTCCTGATAAACAAAGAGCCCTACACTCCCAAAGTTTTAACCTGACATTAATGACACATATTGGTTTTACCACTCCAGCAGCCAGTCAGTCTCACCATCATCCAGTTGTGTCTAAATCGTTTAGACAGCCGGTCACTCCCAAACTGAGCTACTCAATTAGTGGACCAGTCAGCTGCTAAGCCAATCACTCAGCCAAACAGTCTCGCCTCAGATAGTCAACCAACCAGACAGTCAGTCAATTACACATCGAAGCACAAGGCCACTGTGTGAAAGTGTGTCTGTTGCGTAGTGATGCTTTAGATATCCTGTTTATGCATTTCAAAGGTCACTCCACGTGTGAAAGAGAGGCTAACAAGAATGAAGAAGAAAGTCAGGTTTAATATGAAGCGGCCAGGTCATGCTTTGGCATGTCTTTTCTCTTGTATACATATAACCACATGCAGCAGGGTGTATCAGATTGCAATTTTTAGTCGTGGCTTTAAAGCTATTCAGCACGTAGAAGGCAATGCAGGATGTCCACTCAAGCAAAATCATGGGTAATTACATTCACCTGGTGTGCCAGGTGTAGATCAGTCCCCAATTATATTTCAAGAATGAAGACCAGCAGGGCGCGCCGTGGCACACTGTGGCACACCAATCAAACATTCTCCAACAAACACAGGCAAACACAGATGTTTGTTTGGCCTGCCACGGCTGTTTGACCTTGACTGGAATTGTTTGGAGATGATTGACCAAATTCGACATGTTCAGTCCATGCTTTGTCCTTCTTAATGTTAGTTATTTGAACTGTGAGCTCTACGAGATTGTTGCAACCTAAATAGGACAAATGCAAATAATGGTTAACAGTTAACGTTATGTAATGTTGGAGTCAAAGATTGGCTACAACTTGTGTTATGAGCAGATATTAATCATTACTTAATTAAGTTAGTGCAATAACCGCGGCTTCCTCCACATTTTCTTCCAATATTTCTTGCTTGTTTTAGAACATTTGCTACTTTTAAACATAACAGTTGAGTAAGTGTCTCTAAATTACAGTAGATATCCTCTTCACCCTCCACTTTGAGGTCATTTTTGAACGGTTTGACCCATAAAGTTTGGTCAACTCTTTTGAATATGTTTGATTAATGTGCCATAGGCAGATATTTTTAAAAACATGTTAACATTAAAATGTTCCTTGTTGTTGGATAAATTTTCATTGCTGTGTCTGGGCCTTATAGGCTGTGTTCAGACTGCAGGCACAAGTGGCCCAAATCAGATTTTTTGATATGTGACTCACACCTGTTTTTTTTTTTTTTTTTCACGACAGTATCAAAAGTACAGATCACATGGAATCTCATCTTTTCAATTCTGATTGGGGCCATTTTCATACACAGCCCTAAATGAGATCCCCTTCTGAACAGTCGTATTGGAATTCGTGCGACTTCTACTTCAATCACTCGCTTGAACTCTCTGTCTTGTGGAGAGGCGCTGACTGATGTAGTTAAAAGTAGCCCTTGATATCCTGAAATTTTGGATGAAATCTGTTTCTGTGAAGCCGTTCATGGCACGATCCCACCACTCCTGCATTCACACACACCCCTGTACAGAAGTAGCAGCCATTGCTCCACTAAATCTATAATTAAAAATTTGTCTCTCTTTCTCCTCGTCCTTGTTATCATCTGCTCATGAATTCTTTAGCTTTCATTTCATGTCGACTTGTAAATGAAAGTACAAACACTGACTTCAGTGGCCTCCATGTTTATTTCCATACAACACCGCGCTGCATGTGGTGTCTTACCTTGTGCTATTGTTCTTTTGCATACGCGGATCAGTTCAGGACAAGGACCAGTTCACACTGGAATGTGATGTTGGCCACATTTAAAAATAATGAGAACATCCAAATAAAAAAATTGGATCTGTGCAATAAATCCAAATTGAGTACTGAAGCTTGCAGTGTAAACGTAACAAGTCCTGAGTAACAGCATTAAGTTCAGACAATATATGAGCTCCATAGTTGTCTTTCAAAAGCTTTTCCTCTTTTTGAGTTCTGTTTATTTATTTATTTATCATTTCAATAATGCTGGCATAAACTATTTATGCAGAATATTTGGAGGTGTCAGCCTACAGAACCCGAAGTCTGTCTGATCCTAAGCTTATGTCCTGATGTCTTTATTGTTTTTTTTACATGTCATCACACTGTACTTTGGATTCCCTGCCACTCTCCCCTCTGTGCCATCTACTCAAGCAGAAACCTCACCAAAAAAATGAATGTTGGCCTTTATTTCAGACATCTGAACTGAGGAGGTGACCCGAGCTGCGACACGGCCAAGGTGTTTGAAACAGAGAGAGATATGCTACAAAGTGGAAAACAGCCACTTTAAAATGCTGTTATACCAGCAATCTGTGACCTACAAGCTGACATTCAACCAGACTGTACACACACACATGCTTGCGAGCTGAAAAGAGCAATGTGAAACAGAAAGGTGGGCCAGTAATTGTTTGACCTTTATGTTGGCAGACGGGGTTGAAACGGTGGACAAAGACAAGCTCACCCTGACTCGGGAAAAGTTAAGCCTGACACTACATGCGGGCTTAGTGGCAGCAACCCAAAGTCCCCTGTGTGTGTTTCTGATTTTCTGAGTGTTTGCTTGGCTAAAAGTGTCAGAGGAGCTCCAGGGTTTTTAGAAGCTGAGCTGTTTGCTTTTCATATATGCTGATTTCAGTTTACCTGTGTTACATGCAGAATGGAGTTTTTCCACTGAGCCCTGACATGAAATGAATATGAGCAGAATGTGACATGATTGTCATCAACATACACACTGCACCACATACAGGAAATGGATATGAGAAACACGCACATTTACATGGGACATGCAGACCATCTCATAAACAATTCATGACTTTGCTTTCTCGTACAGAGAATCACATGTATGGAGTCACACTAAAGACTAGACACATTGTTCAATATAAAAATGACATTCTATGAAATTGTGGAAAAAAAAAAAAAAAACCTTCACAGCTCAAGAACCATTTAGTAGCTGAGATTTCCAAGCTCGAGAATGAACTTTGAAAGTCAGTGTTTAAGCAAACATAGAAGAGAAGTGCTTGGACAAAATGGAAAATTTAACATCTATAATTTGACAACAACTGGAGAAATTCAGTCTGCTAGAGTCAAAAATGAACACTGCTGCTTACAAAAAAACTTATCTGCTTTCAACTGCATAATATATCAGATCATTATTTTCCTTTATACCGCTTATAAATGCCATATAGGGGGTTAAAGTGTTACCGATGTAAAGAAATACTGAGTAGTTGTGGGTAAATTGTGGCAATATGTGATAAATATAAAATATTACTACAACTACAAATTGACTCAATATCAAAATTAATTAGGTCAGACTAAAGGGTGGACAAAAAAGTTCACGATGACCAGAGAATGTGCTTTGAATTCACATGTGAGTTTTTGATGCATCTTGTCCTCATCTAAACAACTCGGCTGTTGAATTCTTTGTCACGGCAGGAAAAGCACAGGGGTAATTAATAACATCATAAAGTCTCTGGAACAAATGCAGCTATTATAAAGCTGCACCTTACATTTTACTGCTATGACAAGTCAAATTGTCTGCCATGAAAAACATCTATGCTACATGTGCAAGAAAAGGCTGCATTGGTGATTCAAGAACTTGAATACAGCCGTCCAGCAGAGGGATGCTTGTTGGATGCAAATGAAGTAAGATGGGTTCAAACAGTAAACTTCAGTTAATTACTTGGCTCCATTAACCATGTTTATCACCATCAGCTTCATCATCAGCGCCACCGTTGCTGCCTGTATTGGTCACAGTCAGTTATCGTCAGTATCAACAGGCGCTGTGTTCGCCAGGCGGCTTGACAGGCCACTGAAAACGTTTGTGTGTGTGTGGGTGTGAATAACGCTGATATTGATTTGAGCCCAAGCAGCTCAGGGTCACTTAGACACATGTACACACAGCAATAAGGAATGAAAGACACTTCAGATATGAAAGTATTAAAGTGACAATAAACCCAAGGATATCTTTTTTAGTTGTGAGCCTTTCACACAACTATGCTGTAATGTGTTATCAACACTTTGGGAGTGTGGAAGAAAAATATTAAATAGGCAAAACAGAAAACGACAAACACAAACCAGCTCCGTGGGGTCTGACAAAAGTGGCAATCTGATACTGATAGCACTTCTGCTGCACTTTTGCCAGCTTGAAAATGAGTCCCATCATCCCCATCATCTTCTGAAAGTGAGGTTTTTGGGAACTAATAAAAATTGACCGTGCTTTTTTTTAAGGTACACATTTTAAAGCAGTTTATACTGTACCCAAGGGAATGTGTAAACCATATGATTTCATTCCTAAACTAAATGAAAATAATCAAAAACTGACCAAAAAGGTAGAAAAAGTATAAACTTGATAAACATAAACTTATGAACTTCACTTTTTGGTTCTGGCCAAATTCTTGCTTCATAATTTCTCACCACAAATTGAACTTGACCTTGTAATTAACAACACCGGCTAACACCGTCGATTTTATCACAACTGTGAGATGTTGTGTCCACAACTAATCAACAGAACAAATACCACATCTAACTGCAGTCAGTGCTTTGCTTGTTCGGACATCGGATCGGCCTTCACGCGTGTTAACACAACACAGTATTTTCCTCTTTTCCCGAGTCTCTCATCCAAACATCCTGTGCTGTCTCTGTGTATTCCTCCACAGCGTCATCCCTCTCTTTCTCTGTTTGTCACGAAGCCTCGGGGAGACAGTGTCAACATGTTAATGGGAATGTAATCCATTTGGTAGCAGTGCTATTAGTAATGCTAAGCACACCAGCCACAGGCAGCCGGGCAAACAAGGTATCCAACAAGGAAAATCGTGCGAGGGAAGAGAGAAGGAACTCTCAAAGCTAATTTTAGATCGGACCTCTACATTAAATCTACTGACAGCCTCTTCTGCCTGGAAGTCCCAGCTTTGGTCGTCGGTAAGATCTCTGCTTGTTGATAATCCACATTTTTATGGAAGGTCGCCTATATTACAAAGACTGGTGCAACTATCCGGACTCAAAGACTTATTTCTTAGCCACACGAGCAGCATGGTTCCAGGGATGGTTGGTGGTTCCACCGCTTTGGCCAAGACTGAAATATCAACAACAACAGCTATTAAATGGTTTGCCATTACATTTTATACAAACGTTCATGGTCCCCAGAAGATAAACGATAATGATTTGGTGATCCCCTCACTTTTTCATCACCACCATGATAAGTTGGCATTTATGGTTTTGTGTTAAACATCTCGATGACTGTTTGATGGATTGCCATGAAATTTGGTACAGATATCCATGGTGCCAAGAGGATGAACTGAAATAACTTTTGTGATCACTGTCATCAGTTGAATACTTTGGTCAAATACTTGTGTTATGACCTGCAAAACTCAGGACATTCCCTTCAGCCTTACTTGAAAAATAAAAACCCAAATTGTTCCCATTCCCATCATCATGGTCGGGCAAACACTTTGCGTGGTGGTTCACTGTCATTGGTGTGTTTGTGTGTGTGCACGGGCAAATGAGAGAGAAATTAAAAAGCGCTTTGGATAAAAGCACTATGTAAATGCAGCCAATCTACCATTCAGCTGCAATTTGTGTTTAATGGTAATTAGTAAATTTTAGCATGCTAATGCACATGGAAAACATTGCCTGCTGAACAGCATTATTACTGCTGTAATGGCTGTAGACTTGTTAACATTTTGTCATTTGTGCTCATCACTGAGAATAATCATATTTTTGCTGTTACATCGTTGAAATTAAGTTAAGGGGGCAACCCAGTGATTTAGTATTAAACCTCAATTAATCCGAGAGACTTGCAACAGATGAATGAATAATAGAATGGTTGAATTTGAAGCAGCAGAGGCCGAGTTATTCTGATATCTAATTTCTGGTTTAGTCCCAAGTTTGAGGCAAGTTCAAGACTTACACTTCCCTTAATGCAACTCATAGCTCCTTTTCAGTAGACCTGGTAAATAGCCATGTCTTTCAAACTTCACCCCCAAATTGTCATGCAGACTGTTTACTGCAAACCAAAGCTGACATAACCCTGATGATATCACAAGGGCTTATTTTTTCATAATAGACAAATCTCCATAGTCACAGAAGACAACCTGTTCACAAGCTGAGTAGTTCTTTCCATGATGCATGAACTGATCTGTTGGATGTGTCTGATGTGTTAGATTGTCGGAGTAACCCTTTAATCGCTGTTTACCTGCAATGAGCTGTAAAGCCTATTGTTTCCTTTACATTAGTTAAGTAGTCAAAAGGCAAGGTTATTTGGGTCAGCACATGTTTTTGTGTTTCATCTAACACAGCTCACGGTGTCTGTGGGTGGGAAGCCAGTGAGGGATATTGCCTTTGTCACCGGTCTATAGCAAGTCTTTGTAATCAATCACGGCAGGTTTGTGAGCATTATGCCCATGATGGAGCTTCTCATTGGCAGGTGAAAGGAAGCAACTAGCTGCCAATACTAGAAACCAGTTGAGCTTCATCAGTCTGTAGTGTTTGTGGATATGTGCTTTTCAGAAGCTCATTATGACAAGTGATAAACACAATGCAAACAGAACCCTGCTATCACCATATTCAATAAAACAGGGCGGCTGTCTGTATGAACTTCAGCTGTTTCTGTCACCCCAAAGCACAGAAGGTGTTATTACAGCCAACCTTTTTTCTCCTCTGTCTTTTTCCTCTTGACAAAGCTGTTATCATCTACTTGTAAATACTAGTGTATAGTCTCCAAAGATGTGGGAGGGTGGTCACATAATGAGTAAAATTAAAGTGAGACCAGGAGCCTGTTTATGAGAAATCTCCTTTTTTAAATCTTTTTTGACTTTGTTAATATTTTGTTAGAAAGGCTTTAAATAGCTTAACAGCCTTTATATGCATCATCACACAGCATCACATTTCCTCCATATCCAACAATTAATCACCTGTTTTCTCTAAGGTGATGGTTTTCTTTTTTGAAATGACAATGACAGATTACGTACATGTAATCACCACAGATAAATGTATCCTCACAATGCTTCGGGGTCGACGCATAATGAGTTTATCATGACTGCCTAATAAGAAAGCAGATTAGTGTAATTCACTATTTAATTCCAGATTAATGGAGGTTGTGTGAGGAGACTGGATATGATTGCGAGGAGTCCAGGGGTTGGAGACCCGTGGGGAGATGGGGATGGGTTAATCAGACACTATTGTTCTCTTACTATACTCACACTCACACACATTCACACACACACACACACGCAAAGCTACCAAGCATAATCAGTTCGGCTCTGAAGCGACAGGACCACTCAGCTGTTTTCCTTCAGAAGCTTCTCAACTCAACTCTTTCTTTGTGGTCTTTATTCTTCATTTCCTCTTTGAGGGATTTTGTGAGTTCATCACTCTTCTTCATCCCTCATCTTACAGCTAATGAGATAATTGCACGTCATGAGTTTTTAAGATTCACTCAAGTGCGTCCAAAACTGTGGAAGTACATAAACGCCATTAATTGAGATACTGTTCGTTCACACCACTGTAGATGCTCAAATGGGCTTCTGGTGTTGGAACGTCATTACTGAGAGAATCTTTTTACTGTACAGGAAGACGACTTAAAATACGTATATTTGTAACTTTATCTGATTTTCATAGTTTTTTGTGCTTGATTTTGTTGTCTCTGGCTTGACTTTCTTATTGTTTTATCTATAACGGTTTTAAGAACTTCCAGAACATAACTACCAAATGCACTGTTTTCCTATAGCGATGGTTCCCCATTCTTTCATCTATGCATAAAAGCTAGTGTTCCCTAAATAGTTTTTAAAATGACATTTAATTTGATAAACAATAGAGCTTAATGCAAAAAAGAAAAGAAGACAAGAAACCTATTATGTTTGGTGTTGTAGCACTTGGAATGGCATGATAGCAATGGTGTTGTTACCCCATAGTGTACGATTGATTGCTGTTTGAGTTGTTTTAGGTTTTTTTAAATGGGCCTATTGTGGTTATTTGAAATGAAACAGAGCCACATTACTGTATGTTGTGGAGTTTCTGTGGCCATTTAAGTTATAATAATGGCAATTATTGAAGAATCAAACCCCATTTTTAATGCTATTCATAGTCAACTTTTTCACGACTAGCAATTTAATATATCTATGTTCTGTAATTACCTCTATGTAGTAATTTATTGTACGTGCTGCCTTCCGTGCTGGATAAAAATTGCCTTCACACACACAGGAATTCACAGGAAACGATGCAAATATGTAATGTATGTTTGTGCTGTTGGCGCTGACAGCAATTGTTCATTTAAAAATGCATCTACATGAAAAATGACTCACAAAGTGTGATGGTTTGCAGGTACTTTCAGCTCATTGCCACTTATGTCAAATTCTGTAAATATGCATCCAGACATTTAAAATAGCAATTTTATAAGTGCATATATATTTTTTTTTAAATTCTATATATGCACACTGGTTATAGGTGAAAAAGGTAAGAAGGATGCATGAGCAGAGAAAAGCACAGACCTGCTGCTTGGGGGATACCTTTGCCTTCACCTTACTGAATGTGCCTTTATATATGATATACTCACATTTACAACAAACCAATTAACAAAGGGAAGCCCCACCAGGTACACAACTCATTACAGTTATTTTCAAAAATGATTACTCTCCGTATAGACTCTGTGAAACCATGTCAAAATGTGAAAAGAAAAATCCCAAATGTGAATATGAAAGAGTATACATGCTTTCTTGGTCTGGACCAGTGTCTCAAGAGCCCCCTTATGCGGAGCACTGTAAGATGGTTGGCAGCCAAAAATGTTGGCATTTGTCAGAGGTTCCCGCTGAACAGATCTTCTTACAGACTGTGTGGTCCACCTCCTTGTACCTGACATCCTCCCTTTCTCAGGCAGTGAAAGTTGAGATGTGGATGTTTCCTCTTCTGGGGTCCATGATCTCATTCACCAGGCTGAAAGATGACTTGATGCTGGGTCCGTGAAAGATGGAGAGGGCAAATTTGACCGTTGCACTGAGCGCTGAGTACTCATCTCTCTTGTCAAAGGCATGACCCCACCACTCCAACATACTCTCTCCCTCCTTGAACCTGGCCAGGCATGGATCAGCATGGCCCAGCGTTCCACTCAACCTCTTCAGCTGGATGGTTGCCTGTGAACGGCCTCTCAGAAGTGACTGAAATATAGTACATCCCCCAAAAATGGCCATTACTATGTGTGAATGTTTTCTCAAAACAATGAGAAAAAAAGTATCAACTATTCTATAATTGCAGGTACTAACAGCATGATTGGGAACCCTGGTCCTGAATGTGTCTTTTTCCTGTCCCACATAAAGTACATCTCCGGTTGCATGTCACCCTCCAGCACCACCTCTCCCAGAGCCCTAGCTGACACTTGAGTGACATGTTCCTCTTTTAGGAAGCAAGCCAGGAAAGAGTTGCCAGAGAATCACTAAGCTTGTCTATTAGATGCAAGAGGCGTCACTTCATATCCGAGCCCTCCAACCACCTGACATACTTATGTAATGATAAAAGTAAGATCTAAAAGTTAGTGATTTTTGTTCCATTCAAAAGTCTTGCTTGTGCATGCACCAACCTGACATATTTCCCTGGCAAAGATAGATGATTGTTTTGCCAAACCTCTCATGAGATAGGAGTGAGATAACAATTGGGCCAGACTCCTGAAGTCAAAGATAAACCTTTAACAAAAAAGATGAGAGCCGATTCAGTCACTGGTTTTCAGGCTACACTGGGTATAAAAGCTAGAAACATTTCAGGGTAAGTCTATGATATTTGGTATCTGCGGAGTTGTGAGACTCTGCGAAAGAACATTCATGTTCTGCATCTTATCAGAGAGACTATGTCATGTGGTGCCTGCTCATAACCTTGACTATCAACAACCAAAACCATACAGCTGTTGTTGCTATGAATAGTCTCACAGGAACTGTAACAGCTCTGAGAGTTTGTTAGAGAGATGAGATAGTGCACATGAACTTTTTGGTAAAATAATGTGATATATTTCCTGTGTTTCCTAAGCCAAGTAAAAGATGCAGTAAAGCTACAGACATGACAAATTAGAGGATCATATTTCAAAAGTGAAATTTCCTCATTTAAAAAACTGTTGAAACAGCTAATAATCGTTTGTTTTGCAAGCAAAATTAACTGAGTTTTGATGTCTTTTGACCTTCAAATCAGCAAATGAAGGCTTACCAGCATTTATCTTATCTGAATATGTTTTAGTATTATTGTCATTTTCTGTTTACATAACCCATTTCTGAACTACATTAAAAGTTCTTTGCATCCAAGTAAAATCCAAGAGTCCAAGAGTCAGTGGTCCAAAGAGGCATTGCAAAATTACTGCTACCAAATAATTGAATAAATAGACAGAAGAATTCGTAATAAATAATAATAAAACAATGCAAAGCAAAAAATGACCTTTCTAATATTGGCATTTGGCAGAGTGGTTATTCGAGGAACCCAACCATGAAGATTTTGAAGATTTGGTGAGGTAAAACAACAGGCTGATCTCAAACCTGTTATTGTAGCTCATAGTTGACGATGCCATTAGTTTAGTCGGGTCTGGGAGACACCGAAGCTGACATCTAAAATGATCTCACACAATCAATTAATGGACATATGTTCATTTACATCCATTTCCACTGCAGAGACGATAAACAGCGGCAGGTGAAAACATCAGATCTGTGTGAAGCGATGCGATAAGAAGACTGTAATATTCCGCAAACATCAAACCTTAATGCCATATTTCCATATTTCCTTTGCTTGAGGTTTCTTGTAATGATATCATCTCGCTGTGCCCTTTTCTTCTGCGATGGTTTAATGGCATCCCACTGGGGAATTAGCGCCACCAACCGTGCTCATTAATTAGCATTTCCTTTTGTCATTTTTCTGGAAATCTGTTTGATTGACTGGGAACCTGCCTATAGACACATACGGTAAGCACTCACACAATTGATTCACGGTATTCACGTATAGCACAATAAAATAGGTCATGAGAGGTCACACTCAATACTGTATGTGTGTAAAGATGCATACAAATATTACTAATACACTCGTCTCCTACATCAATTTTCTGATTCATGATGTGTTTGAAATGCGAGATGATAAATACGTGTCTTCCAGTCACCGCATTAAAGATAATAATTGATCTGTTTCTGAGCTGGTTATAGGTTCAATTTTCATCACTCTTCATCTCGGGCAAATTGATGAATTAGTCCAGACAAAGACTCAGATGGGATTCTTGACCATTTTGATGATGCCCTGATGACTGCAGATGACTTGTACATTGATCGCAGGGTAGCTTTTCCTCCACATGTTCAGAGGCTCATTGTTTCATGAACCTGTTACCTGAGGCTGCGTATCAATCCCTCCGATTTTGTGTGATTAATCTGCATCTCTTCTTTTCTTCTGGTGGAAGGTCACGTAGTTGTAGAGAGCTGCAGTACAAAAGCAAAGGTATAACTCCAGCGAGACCCCCACAAATCTCCATGTACTTTAAAGTAGCTCCCTGATGTAAATAAGTCAAGATTTGATTTATTTGCGCTGTAAGCTCTTCAAGTTGAGACAGTAGCATAATGCAGTAGATCCAGGCATCTAAAGTATCACTGCCCCCACTTTCAAAACGGTAAACAAACCATTCCAGCAGCAAAAGGAAGGTTAGAAAAGATTCAGTTTCTGGCCAAAGGGTAAAGAGATATGAATATTAGAATGCCTTAACATGAAAGGTCACCAGGCTTCCAAATCAATAAGCTTCCTCGTCCTGGTAGCTTAAAGCAAATTTGATTCTATTTGTGGTTTTATTATTTATTTATTCTAATGCACAACAAGAAGTTTTTAACTGGTTATGAAACAGTCTCCATTTGATAAAACCCAGGTTTCTACATGGTGTAGGAGGACGGCGTGATGAATGGCATTGAATGCTCAAATCTAAAAGCACAAGGACAGAGCAGTCACCTCTATCAGTTGTTAAAAGGAGGCCATTACAGACCTCCACAGGGGCTGTGTCTCTGCTATGGTGAGCTCTAAAGCCTGACTGAAAACTGCCAAAAATCTTCTTCTTCAGCCCCTTAGATAAAAATGATAATTTACAAATTGGTCTGTAGTTATTGAGTGATACAAAATCCAGGTTTGTTTATTTCAGATGTGGTTGAATAATTGCATGTTTGAAACAGTCTGGAAAGATGCCAGAGGTCAGAGAGCTAATCAACAAAGTAAAAGAGTAGACTGGGGAAAAACTCTTTTAAAAACTTGGTTGGGTAAATGTCTAAATCACAGGTGGAGGATTTCATTTGATAAATTAATTTAACATGTGCTAAGTGCTGCAGGGTCATCAGTAAAAAAAAATGCGAGACTCAGTGATAAAGTGAGGTTTGAAAAATACAGACGAAATCAGAACCTTGTGTTCTGATGCAAAAACTTTTCTACTACATCTATGTTCTCTGAACAAAAACCAGAAGAAAGTACCAGATCGAGGATATGAGAGGATAATATCTTTATCAAACTTGGATAAAACATTAGGATAAAAGTTCAGAGAATTCTGTAATAACATTTTTATACCTTGGTGGTCTATAAACTAAAATCTGCAGTAGGAACAGGACCTTAAGAACTCAAATAAAATAAAATTACCAAAGGAAATAAGAGAGCACTCAAAACATTTCCCATAAAAACCAGCTAAACCACCCACAGTGTCGAGGAAAATGGAAATGTTTAAAATCCGGGGGAGCAGCCTCCAGTCTTTAGGAGTCGAGCATGTCTCAGTTACCATAAGAAAGTTGAAACTATTAGACAATCAGTTCATTAATTATGAATGACTTGTTGCACGGTGACCTTGCATTCAAGAGGTCAGTTTTATTCTGTGATACATCCACTGCTGAGTGATGTTGGCCAGATTCCCTGCTGAGGAGATGTAGGTTGGAAGTATTTGCTCCCCCCAGGCCTTCTGAAGTAAAAGGGCCTGTTGCTCTGTTGTTGTGGATAACTGGAATTGTAGAAATCAGAGTTGACCAACAGGGGGAGCACTGTGCAGGAGTGACAGCTGGGGATGACAGAAAGGGCCTGTCCGCATTGAAACTGGACCAAATGGTGTTTATGCTGTTTGAAACAAAGTTGAAAGTTTAAAGCAACTGGTTAACCTTCTGTATCAAAAATGCTTGGCTTTCTCTGACTCCAAGTGTCGCCATGAATGTTCATGTGGGTCGAGGTCAGATGACTGTGGAAGAAAGTGCATGACAGTCAGGACTGCTTGGTCTTCTTTGGTCTTCATGTACTTTTTGCAAAGCTTGCAAAGTTCATTTCAGCATTGCTTCAGCAATTTAGCCTTCATCATTCACAGTGGCCAAAAAAACGTAGTAACTGTACGTATTGTACATACATACACACATTACTGAAAAACACACACAAACAGCTGCAGCTACAAACACACTGACACACACACTGTGAGGTGCAGCAGCAGCTAACAGCTTCCAGCTCTCAGACACATTTTCTTCAGAAAAATAAACAATAATAAAATAAACAATCCAGTTTGATTATTAGTCTGCCTGTAGCTGGATTGTATCCAGACTCAACAACAATGCAGCTAAAGATGCAAGTATGATGTGTGATGGAGAGGAGAAAAGTCTCCAGTTATCATAATCATAAATCTTTCCTTTTAATAAATCACAACTGGACAAATTATTCAGTTGTCTTTGTGACAAAGTCATGCGGATGAGAAACATATTTAGGCCTTTAGCATGACTGTTAATGTCTTTTGATTTCTGTAGTACAGGCACAAGTAAACTATCCCCTGCTGACATAGATGCATGGCATATCCAAAACCCCTCCACATAGAGAGAAGGCATAATAGAGAAGTTTATATATTCAATATATTAACATCAATGTATCGGCTATAAAACTAAGTAGATAGTGTGGTTCAGCACTGATATCTTCACAGCCTGTTTATGCTGGCTTGCTCAGTCTTTATATGAACTATGAATCATATCATTAGGTTTGGACAGGTTTATATCGCAACCTATCTGAAGTAATAGATATAATATAAACATCCTTGCTTTGCAATAAGATGCAATATATTCCAAATAGGTACCTTTAGCAGCCACAATGTACAAACGATACATAAATAACCAAAAAAAAAAAGTCTATAAGAGTATAGCTGCACCAGATGCCACAAACGATGATACTGCTGTTATACTAAGAATAAAACATTATGTCTCTGTTTGCGTGCAGTAGTCTGGCACCAGCTATGGGTGCTCACAGATCTGTGACATAACTATAAATTCTGCGTACATGCAAATTAATGATGAGGTGGTTACATGTATGCTGTTGAGACCTCTGGTGTATACGAAAACTTTCTGTATGCAAACGTGACGTAAATAACTGTATTCATTTCTTATTTTTCATTGTATCTGTAGTTCTCTCTGGGACTGTTTTCTGAGGGGAAATAGGACAAGATTAAACCATTTTCTCCACTGCGAAGGAAAAGAAAATCCCACTGCAAAACCATCCAAAAGTAAGGTAGTAAAAAAGGAGGTAAGCAGTGGAACTTATATTTTTATTGCATTCATTTCACTGATCTAGCTCGTGTCCTTTGGCTGAAACACAGAGTGGTGTCTGCCAGTATTTGGACTCAATACATATTATATTTTCTTATTTTGGCTCAGTACTGTTTAGTTGGCATCTGAAATGATGAGATAACTTGGAACTTGAAGTGGAAAACTAACAGCTCAGATCACTTTCAGCCAAATTACAGGTCTTATTTAGAGCTGTTCCATATGCAGAAAGCCACACCATACCACAAACTTTATAATTCTGACACTGAATACTTGACAATTCTGATAACACTGTGTGTGAACCTACTCAAAGTCTGACCCCCATAAACAAACAGTTTGGATAATGTACAGCCTCGTGTTGCAATCAGTATTCCCACACAGTCTAACTTATGAATGATGGTGCATCAGTGGTTTATGGTGGACTCTTTCGCACTTGTAGAAAAAAAATGTGTATGGCAGCAGGTGGTAAAACCATTTAGCTTTGCAATCACCACTATTCCCACCATGTTTTCAATCCCAATAGCTTTTCAATTAGTGCACTGCTGACGACTATCAACTAATCCCCATGTAACACTTCTGATAACAGACAAAGGCCAAACAAATTTAATTGCAGCCAACTCTAATTGGATCAACATAATTTTTTTTTTTGTGTGTGTTATCGGGATTATTTTTACGCTATTAGCTTCAAACTGTGAGAGCATGTATAGATGGTTTATCACATTAACAGCAGCACCCCAGAAAGAGGAAAATGGAGGCAGGAGGGCATGTAGATGATAAATGTCCTTAAAATAATCAAAAGAAATGGCTCGTTATGTATTTTGCACCCCCTACTGTGATTTGTGATGATAATAATAATAATAATATCTTTTTTTTAACATCAACCAGTTTCTTGACCGGGATCTGCCTCAATAGACCACAAAGCAATATGGCCATGAAAGTTGCATCGTTTGTAGTTTTAATTTCTAGTGTCTTTGCTCCACCCGTAAACTTTGGCTTAATGCAATGAAGTCACTCTTGGGGGGGCGTTATGGGGAGTGTAGGAAATCAACATATTAAAGCTGCACTAGTCATTTTTTTATACTAACAAAAGATCAAATGACTGTTATGTCAATACAACTATATAACATCTTTCAGCCAATTGTTTTGGTTTTATAGTCTGCAACTTCTCATCACTCTGTCATCAGTTTTTAACCCCAGCTGGCAGATGTTTACAGCAAAGCTCTGATAAACCTACACTTTCTGCTCAGCTAACCAAACAGTGGACAGTCAAAGTTAGTGACTAGCGAGTGAACATAATGGAGCATTTAGCAGCTAAGCAGCCAGATATTTTCCTCAGTTGGTGGGGACCAAAACCGAGCTAAGAGTAGAGTGAATATTGGATTTACATTTGCAAATGTGCATCTACTGGATATATAAACAGACATCAACTTTAGAGGGTTACAATATGTCAGTGTTGTGTTTATAGCTTGTTCTACTGCCCCCAAGTGGCCAAAAATTGACTATTACTGCTTTAAGTAGTTGGCAAGGGAGTTGCACTGCTGTAGTCAGTTCTTAACGCCTCATCATAAAATAACTGACATTACTATCTGAGTATATTTGCTTTAAGGTTTGGGCAGAGGTCTATTTAAAATATATGGGATTTTCTATGTTGTCCCATTGCCTGACTATGACAAAGTGCAGCAGTTGTTTTCTATTTTATACAAAAAAAAATTCCAATATGCATTTCACATTCAGGCCAGTTCCTCTTTGTTATTCTCTCATGTGCTCCCGCATCCTGACGGGAACAGTGTGCCCTAAATAAAATGTCCATAGTTAAACTTTGCACAGAGCTACACACAACAGCCCACAATGGGAGGTATGAGTAAAATATTGCTGAGGCGGAGCACAGACTTTTTCATCAGAATCCAATTTCTGGATGCCCCGAAAGAAGACCAGATTCACTAAAATGCTTTGTATTTAAGTGTGCTGTGGATAATGTACAACAACTCTACAAAGCGGACTCTTTAGCTGTTTTCATTATAATAAACTGTTTCTTTTGCTGACAGTGTCTGACAGTGTGAGCTAGTATGCAGATAGATTGTACATGAGAAATAACAGATTTCAGTTTCAGATCCCTAACAGCTGAGAGAATTAGCCGCGTGCACGTGTGTTTACACTCCCCACAGTGTTTACAGTCAACAGAGGCCTCCCTAAATCAATCTAACGAGACTCTCTCCCATTGGATACTCTCCTGTTTGATTGGAGATGAGGATAATTGTCGCTGCCGCGGAGGAGAGACGATGTGAATACAAATTGTAGCTGGAAGAGAGGAGGGAGAGAGAAATGATTGCTATCACTACAAGAGAGAAAATTACCATCTCAAGCCGAACTGATTGGTGTCCTGCTGAACGGAAAGCTTCACTTCAATAATCAAATCACATGAACACTTAGCAGCCAATGAAATCACAGCAACGCAGAGCAGAGTCTATTCAGTCCTTATATATGGAAATGACTCCGCAGCAACAAAACCACAGAAATGAGGCCTTTGTGGAATTAGAACCTACAGTTCTACTTTTCTCCGAGGGCCCTTGACTGTAAAGACTCAGGAAGGTATCCTTGGAAAAACATTCTGCCTTTCAGGCAATTGTGATGTGCACTTTGCTTGTAATTCCCAATTGGCAGAATTAGGTTATACTGAGAAATACGGGGAAGCTATTCATATTCACCCACAGACTGCAGGGGTAGACACTGCCGCACATGCCCCCAGGATGCTACTGTTTTTATCCAAATGTTTCTCAGTGACTTTTCAGTGATTTTGATACAACTCCATATCAAGTCCTGAATGATTATTTGAAACAATATGACAATGATTTGTAAAATTCATAGGGGGGGAAAACGTGTGCAAGTTGAAATTGGTTCAAAATTGCAAATTCTTTTCTTTAATTATTTTGATTTTAAGGAACTCATTAGCATTTCACACCAAAATACTGTTTTGTTTTGTTTTTTAAGAACCACACCTTGTTAACATGTTTTTTTGTATGATACAAGACATACCATGACTGAAATAAGCAGTCAACAACATGGCTGAGCATTTTAACCTTGGTACTGCAGTGGACCAATCAGAAACATGGATTCAGGCAGCCAGGGTTTCATATGTCACATATCTAAGGAGCCAATCCTGTCGACTTGTGAGGAGGGGCTCTCCATATCTTTAGCATAATGCAAAGCAATAGAGTAGAAGCCAGACATATATGATATTTGATAAATTTCACTATTTTCAAAATGACAGACATAGTGAGTACGAGCCAACATGTTGGTGAACCGTAGGTCAAGTTTTATTTTTCTGGCGTACCATCCGTTGACTGTCTCCAACAAATGTGCAGTGTGCTAGATAATGTTAGCCTGCCAAGTGACATGATGATTCATGTCAAATGCTGACAAGCCCTGAAGGCAAATTTCTCCCACATGTGTTCACATGCAAAAAACAGAAAACAAGCTGAGGTTTGCGTGTTTGATGAGTAGAGTCAAAGGTGAGCAGGTATCCTTCAGCTGCAGGCAAGTGCAGGAGGGGCGGGTGGAGGTAGAGGCGGAGACTATTTGCATATTCATAAAACCATGCATATTTAATGAAGGCAGAGATAGAGGCCATTTTAAGGCATGAAGGGAGAGTAAGAGTTGTACACTGCCTAAAATGCACCAGGTAAGAACCTGAAACCTGAACTGAAACCGACTGACATTACTGACCCCCTGACTTTTCCTGTAGCGCCGCCACAAGGTTGACATTTTAGGTGTTGAGTGAAATGTCTCAGCAACTTTTTTTGATGAAGGCTTTGTATCAAAACTTTAGTTGGTGCACTTTATTAAAAAAGCTCCAGCTGTAACAGCTGTATGAAGTGAAAATTTGCTGTAGACATTCATGATCCGCAAATGATGAATAATAATAACTTTGGGAACTTTTCTCAGCTGCACTTTGGGTCTCGTGCAAGTTTTCACATGCCAAACTAAGAGGGTGAACATGCTAAAATCTGCTAAACAATAGTGTGTTAACATTGTAAATGAGGCCGTTTTCTCAACTTGTAGAGTACCAAAATGACCGAGAACCTTGGGAAATAAAAGAATTGTTTACTTCAACTGATACTGTAGCACCAGCCCATCTTCCAGTGTGTAAGGACGTGCTCTTGTTCTTGTGGAATTCAAACATTCTCCAAAGTCAGTGGGAAAAATGTCATTGAGCACGGTGATGAAATAACGCAACATGTCAGTCTACGACCCATTACCTTCATGCAACCTCCCCACACACACACACACACACACACACACACACACACACACACACACACACACACACACACACCTTGGGTACAATGTGCCCAATAGCTTTACGGATGATGGTGAATCAAAAAGAACAAGCCCCCCGGGGACGGAGATGTAGCTATGAATTTGTGTTCCGACACAAGCCATCACCATGCAGGGCCTGTCAGAGCCCGGGACCTGTCTGAATATTTATGCCTGGCACAGAGCCTCCCTGAGGGGCTAACCGGCCTGGAAGAGAGGGCCCATACTGGAGGTCATCTGTGCGTCATCTGCTTGTGAAGGTGTGTGTGTGTGTGTGTGTGAGAGAGAGAGAGAGAGGAAGTGAGAGATGGCCCTATAAGTCGGGCCACATGTTAGCTGTTAATATTGATAAGGTAATGTGAAAGAGAGGAGATGCAGACTGCATGTTAAAACACTCACACACACTTGTACAGCTACTGATATTTTCTAGCTTACACCTTTTTGCTGCATTTTATTTTGCATGTATTTGCTTCACCCTTACATTAATCTAACCCCAAATTAGCTTTGCAAAGGATAAACACATGCATACAATAACATGAACACACACAGGTCTATGCGTAGGAGCAGAGAACAAGCCTAAGGACAGCCATGCATCACCGACCCACTGCTCAGTGTGACAGAACAGATAATACACACATGCACACACACTGGTCCACAATGTAATGTAAGTGCACAGTGACAGACGCAGGTACAACATAATGTTGCTTTGTGTACGTGGAGTTAAAAGGAGATGAGTTGTGATTAGGAGCATGGAGGAAGGCTTCCAGACAGAGAGGATTTGAGCTCAAATGTAGGAATATGTGAGTGTGCTTTGTAGCAAGCTTCTTACTCCGCTGACCTGCCATTCTCCCCGAGGCGCTAAGATCCAAACATGTTGACTATTACCCATCCAAACTGCGAGAGTGGATCAAACCGTTTCCCATAAATCTTAACCTTAAAATACCTTAAAATAGTACACAGTGGTGCAGTGTGTAGATGTGTGTGTGTGTGTGTCCAGTTACTCAGTCCCCAGCCTCCTATTGTCCCAGTCTCTGCCTCATTGCCTTCACAACTGCTATTGATTTATGGCTGCACATTGTTTCATACAGACTGAATGGATACTTTAACTACATCCCTGTATGTGTGTGTGTGTGTTTAATCCTCTTTTTGTATGATTTGTGCCATAGTCTGGTCATAGTTATTGATTGTTTGCAGAGAAGTGGATGCATACAGAAACATTGGGAATTCAACGGCGGAGAAATGAGAGAGGGACACAGAGACGTAGAGAGAGAAATAAAAACATAAACACAAGCAGAAAGATTTAATCACAACACTGTCCTGCCTCATGAGGCGTGAAGCAACCCACTCTATAGTCTGTTGTCATTTTGTTGCTAAAGTGCTGAGTGTTTCCAGCTACAGTTAAGGAAATATTATGTGACTTTTATTGTATTTTGTTTTGTTATGTAACATAATATATATATATATATATTTTGTGTGTGGAAGAGCTTACTTACTAACATTTTTCTTAGCAATCTTTCTTCTTCTTTTTTTAAAAATCTTTTTATGCCATTCCATTTCTTTTTCATTTCCTCAGAAAGGATGTTCAGACTTGTATTGAGTGTTTGTATGTAACTATTAAGAAATAATAGAATTTCCATTAGTATAAATGCCCAAACAGATTTATTAGAGTTTAAATGCAGATAATGTAAATGTACAGTATATGTGAAGTTACATTAAAATGTCTTAAAAGTGATTTGATTAGTATTTTTATGCGTAATAGTTAGTCATGTAAAAGGTGTCATTTATAGCAATAAACCTACAGAGAAACATCACCTGACCCTGCAGTTCCCCTCAGCTCTACAGAGCATTTTAGTGTCTTTCAGCTGATGTTTTGGTCTGTAACTTTACTGCTTTGGTTCAGCCGCTGT
This sequence comes from Holacanthus passer, assembly GCA_025331565.1. Taxonomy (NCBI): domain Eukaryota; kingdom Metazoa; phylum Chordata; class Actinopteri; family Pomacanthidae; genus Holacanthus; species Holacanthus passer. The sequence goes on along the minus strand of JAFREQ010000018.1, from coordinate 1,215,235 downwards.
CATCATCATCTCCAGCTGTAGCCAGAAGTTGTTTTCAGCAAACAAGCTCTGATGAACAGGCAATGTGAGCAACTAGCTGCTGAACGTAATAGAGCTTTTATATTATACCAAAACAGAGCTGAAAGTAGAATCAATCTTGGACTTTTTTGTCAGGTTGCTTGAAACACGATTCCAATGCTAGTGTTCGCTGGACAGCTGAAGACATTGCAGTCATTGTTAATGTTTTCAGTAGTGCCTGTGATTTTCCTATTGTGACAAGGCAAAATGTCTGCTGTGAAAAAGGCCTTAACTCACAGACTGAGAGTTGCTATTAAGTGTATTTTCCAAAATATCAAACTATTCCATTAATTTGATAGCTTAGCTGAATTAACCAGCAGCCTTTCAGCTCTTTTTTGCCTGCATAATGTGATATCTGGCCTTTTCTCATCTCGGTTCACTCTAACTGTGACTCACTGACTGATAAGAGCAGAGCAAGAAAACAGAAACAAATGGGCAGGTATATAAACATATGTTGAAATGATAGTATATAATAAAGACCATACTTGTAATGGGCACAAAATGTACCCTATCTTCTTGTTTGTCTTGTTTGTTAGGTAGCTCTGTACGAGCAAGGATTTTACAACCCCCGCTCTATCGATCAGCCCGTCTGTTAACAAGTCAATTCAGAGCTTTGATTAGCTTGTTAAGGAGTCAGTTAAGCCCTGCTGCTCCTCCCCTGGTTTGGTCTTGACGAGCGCCTCGACGCCTTCGATTCATCGGCTCCGTCTCTTTATGAAAGCAGGCAGAGTTCATTAAAAGTCTAGTTAAGAGTTAATTGAAAGTCGCCGAGCGCCGGCAGCCAGATATTGTAGACGCTCCATCATATGAGTGTGTGTGTGTGTGTGTGTGTGTGTGTTACTCCATGTGTGTAAAGGCGTAGAAGAGAACCTCTGATTGTGTGATTGAATGGGTGAGACTTGACAATATGAGAGGAGGGGAGGTGGAATGTGAGTGCGTGGTTTTTTTCTATACAGGCTTGCAAAAAAGTCTTTTTCTCCCCCTCATGCGACTCTGCGTTTCTTCTTTGCACCACATGCGGCGTCTCTCCCCTTTCTCCCCAGAACACCTACACATTTCTCATTGTCTCATTTCTAAACATATCATCCTCTAAATCTGTCACTCAGTGTATGTGTTTGGCTTTAGCTGTCAGATGAAAAAAACAAATTCTACATGGGAGTGGGCGTCAGACAGGAAATATGCCTCTTCTTGCTCTTCTTCTGTATTAATCAGCTGCAGACTTTTTTTTTTTTTTTAAGTATGACATTTATACCTTGCACTATCTTTCAGCAACGTCTGCTTCCTTTGTTGTCAAAGCTACCAGTCTCACTATTTAGAAAACTGATGTTGGTGAAGGTCAGAAAAGAGAATTTTGACTGAAAAAAAAGTCAAGATAAAAGACCAAGAACTGATCCTGCAAGTCTTACTCACATGAATGACTGAGGAACTGACAGATAAATTACTTGTTAAAAGCAAGTTAAGCAAAGCATTTTACCCCAAATTAATCGTGATTGCATTCATTTTTCCACACTGGTATCATTATATGCCATCACTAAAACGATCATCAGCCTCAACACTGCATTTTACAGATTTCAACCACACTTAATTTGGTGCAAATTGGCTGAACTGATTTGCAGACTCTTGCGTAGCAAAAAGAAATCAGACAGCTTATGCCAACTGGGATATTTATTTTCGCTAAATACACCAGAGTATCGCACTTTATGTTGATGAATACAAATGCCACACATGTCATCTTGATGTGCTTTCAATAGAGTACTCCAATATAACACTGAACAGTTTTTAAAAAAGGATCAAAATCAGCACAACAGAACCAGATATCATCTTTTTCATTTCATGCATTCTTCTTCCTTAATTGTAAAAACCATTTGCCACTTTTTTCTTACTCCATACCACCGCTATTTTCACTTTAAAACTTGTCGTCTTCAGCCCCAACCGAAGCTGACTCAAGTGACATCACATGAGGCAATTTATCAGACTTCACACAGCTTCATCTGGAGACACAAAAGGCTTCATACAATGTGTTTCATGAATACAGTTGTACTCCCCAACACATGTCCAACAGACCTTGGTACGTAGAATCAGCAGAGTTCCCTGTTAATGTGAGGGCATTTTAGAGAGTTATTATGAGGAAGTGAAAGGGGTCTCAAACAAACTTCCCTCAGTGGCTCGTGTTCAATGAGCTAGAGAAATAGGTGTGTATGAGAGAGAAAGAGCAAGAACCAATGAAGTTAAGGTTGTAGCACCAACTTTGAAATACAAGCACATTTTTTTTATTGAACTTCAACAGTGTGTAGTTGGAACGAGCAGCCAGCGGACTGTGGAGGGAGAACGAGCGTGTGTTGGAAATTTGGACACTTCAACAACACAAACGATCACAAACACAGATCCGTGTGGCGCGAAACTGCCAAGTGGCGTAGTTTCGCTCCACAGCGAAAACCGCATCGACTCATCAAGCAAGCGGTAATGTCTTGGCACCAATGTTTGTAGCCATGCGTCGTTGGCTCTTATGCTGTGTTGCTGCAGGTAAATGGACTCGGAGATGTTGATTATGTTAGAAACAACATGATTATGACAGCTCACCAAACAACAGCAGGGGTTTGAGGAAACACTTACTGGAAGTACGTGATGGTGACGACTGAGAGGGATGACATGCAAGCACACACACACAGAAGCGTCATGGGAAGATGGGACTGGAAGGAAAACTGCTTGCGTGCATATTGACATGACCTGAGTCATTTGGAGATAAGAGTGTGTGTGTGTGTGTGTGTGTTATATGACAAACATTATTATAGCAGTTTACAATCAGACATGAGCAAACTTTTTTCTAGTTTCCATCAGGGCGTCTCATACAGCTCTGTGACGTAGATAACAAAAACAGTTCATAGACTCATACAATTATTATCACATATTATCACTTATGACACACTAGAACCACTGTGTGCCGGTCTATTTATCTGCAGAGACCATATCCTCCGCCTATATATTCATATTTTTTTCTTATTGTTCTGTGGTCTCTGGGTTGCATTGATCACCGCTGCGTACCCAAACCAATGTAAGTTGATCGTCAGAGACTCCTGGTGGTACTTTTGTAAATTTGTACATTTGTGTTTGTACCTGTAAATTCAATGCTGTAAACTTGCATAAATTATTACTTGCAGACCGGACATTTCAATGTCTACCCATAAAGGAGGAGGGGTAAAGTTTGACTATTGTGTTTACAATCAGTAACTGAAAAAAATCCTGCATAGTGTAACTTAAAGCTGCTCTAACCAATATTTTTTATTAACAGTGGATCAAATAACTGTGTGTAATGTGAAAGCGGTGACGTGTAGAGACACACAGAGAATTATCTCCCGACCTGAGTGTTATAGTGCCTTTTCACTTATTGTTTTGGTTTTGCAGCTCACGACTTTACTGTTTTTCACTGTGACTCATACCTTTCATATTACATCAAGTCATTTCAATCCATTGTAATATATATATATATTGCAGCTTTAAATGTGTAGAGGAGTGTCGTACAAGTAAACACACAAAACACATTCACCTCCACTCCCTTTGTCAGGAGTCAGTAACAAACCGTAAGTTTGCCTCTAAAGTCATTTTCTTGTCTCTCCTTTACCCTTAAGTGCCCCTTTTTTGTTCCACAGAAACGCTTCCTTCCTGGTGGGTCCCCTTGGGGAATGTCAGCATCATTCTTTACATGCAGCTTTGACTCAAATCTCTCGATGCACAGTCACCTCCTTCGCGGCCGCCTCCCTTTTCTTTCGGGAGCCCGTGAAATTTAACTGCATTATTTCTGCTTCCCCTCGACATTCAGAATGAAACTGTGTCACTGAAACACTTGTGTCGCTGAAACGTCTCAAGTGAGCATAAAGGTATGTGCGGGGGTGAAATACAAAGAACAGTATCACTCGGTGAGAGGAAAATAAATCTGCGACAGTTAAGGTTAATGACGGTTAAAATATGTTTTTAATCCTGATAGAATGCAAAATTAACATGAAAGATGCCTGGACTTATTTGTCTTTTTGAACCATGTAATGAAGTTTGAGTTTCTCTATACAAGACTCTCTTTGTCTGTCGCTTCTGTTTATTTGAGACCAACTTTATTTTCCGCACTTCCTAATGTGAGTGAAATTCTTGCCTCTAACAGGCAGTGAATACATCCAACCTTGCCACAGAGAAGACAGATTTTTGCATTAGCGCTCACCTCTCGCGTAACAGCCTCAAGGAACGTCAGACGAGCTACTGTCATAACTTCACACTCTTCACGTCTGCGTGAAAAAGAAAACTGCGGGTGAGATGAAAATGAGGAGGCATGTTAAGGGTTGAGTCGGTGCCTCTTTGAGCCGTTGTCTTTTCATCAGAGTGAAAACGGCGCAATGGAGACTTTACTGCTTCTCCCTGTGCTTTTTAAAATGCCTGTGATTTGCTCTGGCGTATCTGCACTTGTTTGGTTTTATACAGACAAGACCGTTACCTCTTTATTTCCTGTCTCTCTGGAATTTGATTGGAGTGCTGCGCTCTCATCGGCCGCCCTGGGTGCCATTGAGAGGCAGTAAGCAACTGTAAAACATACAGTGTGTATGTGTTAATTCATACGATGTGTTTGGTGTTCATATGTTAATTTCTCTATTGGTTTGTGCAGATACAGATATTCTGCGTGTGTCCGACCTGTTTGAGCTGATGCAGGTGGATAAGTCTTTGTGTCTGTGAGATAAAATACAGCAGCTTCCTATTATTTAGCCTCAAGACACATGCGATGTGAGAGAAAGCAGAAAAGAGACAGAGGGAGGGAATGTGGAGAAATGTCCTTGCACAAATGTGAAATTCAGACCTGCGCCTGTAAATGAGTGAGCCTGGAGCTTTCAGTGTCCACCGAGTTCCTTATTTTGTTATTGCTGCAGTATCGTCACTCCAGGTTCAGTCTTTTGAGGACAGCCGTGATCTTGTGAATTTTAGTTCAGGGTTTTTTTTCTTCCCTTTTCGAAGATCACCAACAAAAGGTGAATAAGAGAGGAAGTGAAATTGCCATGGTAATGGTGTAAGTCTTTTGTGCCCGATCACTGTCGCACATGCCTGTCTGCAGATGTTATACAGAAACGTACACCTTGTGCAGCAGAGACACACAGTTTTTTTATTAGAGGTGTTGCAGCCTGAATTAACAACTGAAATTCTATATGTGTACATTATTTTCCAAAGTATCCAATCAATCAGAAGAAGCAGATTAAAGCTTTTGTGTCGGTTTGTGTCACATTAAGATTTGGGCATTTTTCTTTTCTTCAGTGCAGGTTTTTTCCTCAAGATGAGTCACGTTGGACGGGTAGCATCTGTCCACGGCCACGTTCAAGTGCTTGATTTTCAACAAGGCTCGAGTCTGTGCTTCAGCCGGGCCTCTGAAGTTGTTCCAGTGTGTTGGCTTGGTGCTCGGTGTCATTCTCCCGCTGGAATAGAAACGGTTCACTCACTCCAAGGTTTTGTGGCACCCAGGATTTGCCTGCATTTTCTGCATTTCTTCTTCTTCAGTTTCTTCTGTCATCATACTTAAATTAATGATCTAAAACAGTGCTTATTTAGTTTATAATTCAGTTTTTTATCAATGAATAAAAAGAAAAATGATGCTTTTGTCGACAGCAGACATACAGTACTTTAGCTTGAGCTAGAAGACATTGTGACATCAAAGTTCATCAGCAACTCGAATCTGCCTTTGCTTCGATTCAGGTGGTGATGAATGTACTGTTTATATCTTTGGCATTTTTGGGAAATAGAACTGGTTAAATTAGCAAATTAAAAAGTGTAGGAGACGTTTCCTCTCTCAGTATTGTCCTGCAGCTGTACCTTCCTACCTTCTTCCCTCATTTGAAAACACAGGATTTTTAGCTGTAATTAAAGTCCATGATATCAATAATGTAAGAGGCTGGTACACAGACAACCAGTAAATGTGTGTTGGCATTACTGGAATGCTGCAATCTGCACCAATTTCATGCTCCTGTCAAATAAGAGGCCAAAATCTTAAATGTTTGAGTGTCCCACACCAAAAACAGGTGTCAATGAGATTTAAGTGACCTGTATCTTTGGCAGGCTCTCACAGCTGGGCTTGAATAAAAGCCAAGAAAGTACTTTTTAAAATGAACTACAATATTTTAAAAAGTCCAGTGTATTGTGGCGAACTTCACGAGCTGATTACAGTGACAAAGCCACCTCTCGAAAATGGTTAGCAAACCAAAATCAGAATGTGTTTTGTAATAAGGTTTTCCTTTTACCATTAAAAGTGAATGTGCAATGCTTTTTAAAAAAAAATACATAATGTCCAATTGTTCAGTGAAGCAACTGTTGCAAAGAACAAAATACAAAGCAAATGCATTTGCATCATCAGGGAATAAGTGGCTTTCTGAGTGTCAGAAAAACAGTCTTAAAGAATTGATCAGACGAGCTTTTACTGTACTTTGCTGACAGCTACTTTTTAACAGTTTGTGTGAAGACTTGGCAATCTTGTCTTTTAGCAGATACGTACTGTATATGCCCGACCATCAAAGGATGAAGCCCAAAATCAATTTTACACTCCGGGTGATGAGATCGAACCATTCTTCTGTGTAATCATGCTGTTATATTTTCAAAAATGCTTTCTATTGCTCTTCATCCCGTAATTGCCTTATTGACAACACGTTTCACGAACTCTGCACAAACTTTTTGGACGGTTAAGGAGTTTTTTAATGCACCTTTTCCATTCAGCCTCTCTAATTCAACACAGATCCAAAAGTACTTTGTGTTGCCCATCAGCCTCATCCAGGGGAAATTGCTCGCCAGCAGTCTTTGAACTGGAGCACAATGTGAGAGCAGACACGTGCTGTAAAACAGACAGCAGCCGACTCTCTCCCTCTCTCTCTCTGTCCATCTCTAATCTATTTGTTCTCCTCTTTCTTTGTCTGTGTGTCTAAACCTGTCCCCTTTGTACTTGGATAACAATGCACAGGCAAATATATCCTATCTGGGCTGACATGCTTTCTGTCATCTCCCGCTCTCTTAATAAGCTGTTTATACTGCTGTTTCTTTGTGTACGGTCGTCTTTGACGGGGTCGAGCCTTTGTAGTCAGATAATGTGAGCTCCTCTAACACGTCGGCCTTTCCGACAACATGAAAGTGTTAAGTTGCAGCGTGTGAAAGGCTTTCCAATGAGAAGGCCTTTATTAATAATCACACACCCGGCGATTACACATTCTCACTGCTGGCAGATGAAAAAAGTCTCACTTCACAGGGAGGGAGACGAGCTGACTTGTTTTCCCCGCTGACCCCCTCATTTGCTTTTGTTGTTGAAAGGAATGAAAAGGGCCTGGGACCCTGGAAGATGCACAGCGTGTTATTAGATATATTAGACAGAAGATAGAGGCAAATTCTTGGCCGACAAATTGTGGGTATGAATTTTAGATGTGTCAACGACTAAGTGTATCTTAGCTGATTTGGCCTGAACCGCAGACTTTGATTATGCTGATTTTTTCGCAGACAGGGAGAGAAGCTGATAAGCAGACGCAAAAGTAATCTTCAGAAACCAGAACGATTGCTAAAATAAGTGCTGTAAATTTATGAAACTTTTATATCCATTTTGATTCTGCACGGGCATAAATGTGACCATTGCTACTATGTCTTAATTAATAAAAAAAAAACAAAACAAAACATAATATTCCTGTACCTGCATTCATTCACGCCTTTGTAACAGATGCTTGAATTTGATTGTTGGAAAGATATCTGTCATAACTTTGATCATCATTGGTGTTGCTCATGGATGCATCATTTCATTGCCCCATAGACTGTGTAGCCTTATCCAGATGTGAAGTCATGGCGTCACCTCTGGGTAGTTCCTCTAGCTTCTGTAACTCTGGGTGCAGTCTCTCGCTCAGCGTTTCTTGCATCAGGCTTTCTGAAAAATGAAGCATGTTGGAAGACATATCACCACCCACTGCAGCAGTTACCATAAGAAATTGAGACCTACGTGATTTTAACAAGTTTAAAATCCCCAAAACTTAACAAGACTACAATTATGTTTATTTTGTGTGCACAGATGCACGATGATAAAACACTACAAGTACATACTCTGAGGATGGCTGTGGCTCAGGAGGTAGAGCAGTTGTCTGCTAATCGGAAGGTTGGTTGGTCGATTCTTGCTGTCCTTGGGTAAGATACTGAACCCCAAATTCAGTGTGTGAGTCCAATCATCCACCAGTGTGTGAATGTGAATGAGTGAATGCTGGCTTGCTTTGTAAAAGTGGTTTGTGTTGTCAGTGAGACCATTTAACTTGGTTAATTTGTCCATAAAATTCAAGAACGCTCTGAAGTCTTTCTAGTTGTAATATCTGCTCTCTAAAAACTTCTATGGAGCTATGTGTCTCCATCATACGATCACTTGCATTCTGAACACACATAGACTGAGATATGTGAAGATGTAAACATGCTAAAATAATATGGAATGTTAAATAAAAGTAAATAATGTTTATCATCTTGCTTGTCATGAGAACAGGCAAGAAAATGTTAGGCCCATCTCCTTTTCAGAAATCTAATTCGAGCAACATTATCCACAATTATCTATGTAGTTTCAAATGCAAGTTCCTCCATGCATTATTTATGGGATGGTTTCGTGTGATTATCTGTTCAACACAGCTCACTAGTTTTCCTCATTTCTGCAAAATAGCTCAGAGTAACAATTGCCTTGTTTGCTCATAGCAGCGGGGCAGGTAATGGGGTCAGACTGACTGTGCATTTCAGGAAAGACCAGAGCAAATTTCACTGATGAGCTGTTTGTGTTTAATTGTCACAAACCATGTAGCAACTGTGATAAAGCGCCATAGCTGGTAATAAACCTCCAGGAGTTATGGAAAGCCTTCAGCTCAGTTTGCACCAATCAAGACGTGCTCTCTGTTTGCAGTGAATGCATTGACTTAATACGCAAGTCACTTCCATTTTTAGCCTGAACACACCATTGACATGATGGCAGGCTGTTAGCAGTATATTAAAAGTGAAAAAAAAAGAAAATTCACTCAATAAATGACCTTAAATTATATATGGTCAAGTCCTGCAGATTTGCGACAGATTATAGCAGTTGGCATCTGAACGTATGTCCCTGCGTTGACTTTGACTTGACCTTCATCAAGCCTCCCTGCAGGCTAATGCAGTGATTTGCAGGTTTGCATCATCTAAAAGTGCTTTTCATACATATAAATTTGCACTCTTACATCAGTCAATAATTCAGATATATGTTCTGTAATAAGATTTCTGTCACATCTCCGGCTAAGCGTGTTGCAGAATGCATGAATGAGTAATGTGATGCTCGCATGTCAACTGTCAGTCATCTGGCCCCTGCATGTGCCGGCGTGTGAGCCGAGTCTTTGACAGGGAGATACTTTGACGAACTTGATGAACTGACAGATGAGGTGACAAGCGGAGAGGCAGGGCTGTGTTTGTAATATGAATACAAATTTTTCCAAAGCAGTCTGATACATGAGTTATTGCAAGCGAGGAAGGAACACAGCGTGTTAACAACAATACATCATCAGGTTATTTATATATGCGACATATTGTTCATGTGTGCACTCAATTCTTTTTAATTCAACGTAACAGCGGGGTTGCTCATAAACAAATGTGTTAATTGACCTGATTGTGCAAATAATTACATTGCATATAATGATTTCTGTACACTGGGTTAGCTTTGTGTTTAATGAGCATCGATTCTAATGATAATGCAAGTTCACGTGACGTCTGCATAACCCTGCTATGTTTTCTATGCGAGTACAAAACAATTTGACCGGGGGATTTGAAATTGCTTTGGTCGGAGCGGCTGAATCCATGTAGAGTTGCATACAGAACAAATGAGCCGGGGAACATGCGAGACGGAGAAAGAAATCCCATTAACAGTGTGGTAACCCCATTAACCTCCACTAATAACATGAACCATGGGGATTCATTAAGTTAATATCATTCGCTATAATATCAAACAGTCGAAAAGGCTCCGCAGTGTTAATGGTATCAGCAATCTTATTTAAGAATAAAAGAGCATGACCAACACCCAAAACATGTAATAGGATGATCTGAATATGATGTAGAAATTCACTAGCTCTCAGTCTGTGCCTTTTCATGTGACTAATGATGAATTATATTTGCCTCAGTCTCCAGCTGATGAAAGCTGATATGTATTAAAACATTGTCATTACATTTACAGCATTGAAATGATACTTTTATCCACAGCTACTTACCCAAAGTGCAAACGCTAGATTAAGCTGCATTTCTAGATCATCAACGTTACAACAACAACATTAAAACAACTAAATAGACAATCAGGATTTTACAGTATTGTGACCATGGAATAATCATGTGGGAACAAAGTGCCAGGAAAAAGTAATTAAATTATAGGTTAAGGAAAGAGATTTTCTTTTTATAGCGAGGAAGTTGAACGAGCGGAGAGGCCAAATTAGTTTGCTCAGAGTCTTCATCCTCGAAGGCTGTTCTCTTGTAAAACCCTTGTACAACTCTTGTAAAACCAAACACTGTGAAAACACTTGTCCAGAGGTTTCTAAGGCAGCGTCTTCACCTCATTGCCAAGCTGTAAAAGGCTCATTGCTGCCTCCTGAGACTGGAGGGCAGAAAGCGACCACTGATACTTGACAGTAGGCAGCAATGAGCCTGTTCTGTGCTCACACAAGATTTGTGCGAATTTATTTTTTTCAATTTTAAAAGCAGAAAGACTTTAACTGGTTGGTTTGACAAACGTGTGTCTTGTTTCATCCACCTCTGCACAGCTGCTTCCCTGCGCTTTTCCCAGCAACCATCTGTGACTGCCTCCCATGAGGTGGATCAGACTGTAGAGGTCAACCCTGAAAAAGTTTCTATCAGCTCCATCTCATGCCCACTGTTTTAATATAATACAGATTTTAATCTTGTTCAATATTACATTCAGTATCATATTTCACAACCTCACAGACTTTGTAATTTAACACTTTGAAAAACCATACTGCAGAATGAATACTTTGGATACTACCTATCAAGCACATTTTGCTTATCATACTTGTACATACATGTACTTTTACTCAACTTGAGGACTTCTAGTATTTCTTTATTTGACTTGTAAAGTAAAGGATCTGATTCTGTTTTGTTTGTGTTTTGCTAAATATCATTGTGTATTGTGTGAAATGCTTGAGGCGTTCTGGAAAATGAAAAATTTGGGTTTGCTAATTTGTGTTTTGGGATGTTTTTTTTGCACTAGCTTGCTGCAGTAAATCAGACAGATTAGAAAAGACATGTAAATCACTTCATCGGATAAAGTTGCTCTTATTATCCACTCGGCTCTTGTGTATCTGAGTAAGTCAGCGATTGCCTTGCAGCTCTCATAGTTCTGTTGTATAGCTGATGCAAGTGGAAGCACTAATTTAATCCATAAATAGAACTTATTCTTTGGGCTTCTGTAGTGGTGGTTTCTCTAGGCTAAATATGCTGATAGTCACTTTGTTAGTGAGTGTTGCTTCCACACTGTGAAACGCGATCGCTCTCGTCATCGCTGTCAGGATATAAATAATGTATAGATGGTGAATACAGTCTTGAACAGGTCTGGGAAATGACTGGTGAGTCTGTCAGGAAATATTAATATCACTCCAGTTGTGTTTCTCCTTCAGCTTCCCTCGTGGTCTTCAAATCTGTTTTCACTTTCTGTCTCTGAAATTGTCTTGTAATCACATTACTTTTACTTTTACATGCAATCCTTTATCTTCCTTTCATGGTCAGTGTTGATCTCCTCATTCTTACATCCCAAATTTGTGTGTGTGTGTGCGCGTGTGCGTGTGCGCGTGTGTGTGTGTGTGTGTGTGTGTGTGTGTGTGTGTGTGTGTAAATGCCAGCAGCATCATTCAGGCTGAAGGCCAGACTTTTACACTGACCTTTATACCCTCATCAACCTCTCTGTCTAAATACACACACACTCTGTCTGTCTCTGTCACACACATACACACAGCCTGTCTGTGTGACAGCTGAAAGGCCTCTGCTAAACCAAACTGTTTTCACCTCTACTTAACCTGGAGGTAAATATCAGACACTCCTCTTATAGTACTTCCAGCATTCTTTTATCCTCTTTTTCTGCCTCTGTTCAGTTCAATTCACATCAGTTTAATTCAGTTTTATTCAATTCAAATGACAAATATAGGAGTATCATTTATGATGGGATACTCTCTAATACAGTGTGTTGACTAGAGCAATAAAAAATGAAATGACAAAATGTATAAGGTGATGGTCTCAGCTGTGTTTTTGGGATTTAAGGACATTCAGGGATGTGTCCGCACTTTTCTCATTTTGTTTTTTTTTTCATAAACTTTATTTTAATGCTTTTTTTATGCACCCTGACATCTTATTTACATTCAAAGTGCATGTCTTTATTATTGAAAAACTACTCAAAAACTGTTTACTTTACAGATTAATTATGAATTGTGAAGTTGAAAATATTAGTAGTTGTTAGTGTTGAGTAGAAAGCATTAAATATTTACTGAGTTGAGTCGTGAATACAGTTGAAAAACATTTAAATGTATCAATGTTAACATTATTGGAATATACTTTTTTTTTTACTCACACAAACACACACATATATGATAGATGCAGTTCATGCAGTGTAATGTGTGCAGTGTTCATCCCTCCATCGTCCTCTCTCTCTCTCTCTTTATCATCTGCTGCCTGGAAAAACAGTTAAATGTATTTATGTCACCCGACCCCTAGATTCATACTCAGCTTGGTGGAGATGTAGTGGGATTCATGCACACCAGCACTTATTCTTTGGCATCTACAGCTATTGGAACTCAGAATGTGTTGCAGCCTATAGATATAGATAGATGTACTCTTCCAACACTGGTATTCTGTTTAGTTGTGTTTCAGTTAGCCAAATATCATTGAATACTCTAATGGTGTAATACCATTGTATATTGTGTGTGTTTTTGGATGCAGTAAGTCATATATCATGGAAGAAAACAGACATGTTATGTACACACACACACATTTTCTTTGGCATCTGTAGCCAGTGGAAGTGTGTGCAGAGGTCTATAAGTACCTGGTGTAGTCATTAAGGCTTGGTGTGAATTAATCAACTAATTGTTTCTCCAATACTACATGTCCTGTTACAATAGAATTCGATAGAACACAAGGAATCACAAAATACAGTCAAAGTATAGATACGGTCACCAAACCCCTTCTTCACACATGCACTGCTTTAGGCCAGAGTTTGAATTCAAGCAAAACTTCACACTTCAGTGTAAGCAAAGAGTTTCTTTCGCTGAAGAAAGAACATTTCCACTGTGGCAGGAAACAGCTTTTTTTTTGTTTGTTTGTTTGCTTTTTTAGTACAACAGCATTTTGAGAATCATCGTCATCTCAATTAGAGCTACACCCTCTTGATTAATTGATTGGTTTATAAAATATAAGTAAAAAGTGCCTCCCCTTTCTTATGAGAGTGAACATGGACATGCTTGCACAGGCACCAACACACACACATACACACACACACACAAATACATACACAATATTTTATCTGTCATCTCAAAGCTGTTGAGCTGTGAAACTGATTTTAGGGTTTGCCAGTCACTAATATAGATAGAAGTATTTTCCTACAGGATACATTTGCATTTCTACTGTTAGTGAAAGCTGATGTCAAGCCACGAGTATTGAAAGATAAATATGGTGAACAAATGAAAGTCAAAAGACAAACCAGGCTACTTCACCTTCAACTTCTGGTGTTTTTTTTTTCAGATCTCTGAATCTGATGTTACACAGAAATTTATCACAACTGCTGCAAGTTATGCACTAATGTCATTACAGAAGTGTATCTGTCATTACAAAGTCAAGTCTTCTCACAGTTGTGGGTGTGAATCACTCACTAACTCATTTAGATTGAGCAGACTTTGAATACCTCCTCAAGGGGGAGCTCTTTTATTATGGTCTCATCAGTTGTAGATGTGCCAACATGCAACGCGTAGAAGAAAAGAATGTAGTAATGCTTGTTGTCGCCATCTACAGGAAAAAAGAGTAATAGCTGCAATTTAGTTTTTTACATCTTTTTTTATAATATGTGTTGTTTGTGCTCTAAGGCCTACTGTGTCATTGTTGAGTATTGATTAGCAAATGTTAGCATTATAACATGTTAACCTAACATGACGTTAAACATATTAGCTGCTAAGCATGTTAGCATGTTAGCATTTAGCTCAAAGCGCTGCTGTGTCTCAGTGTGGCTTCACAGAGCTGCCAGCACGGTTGTAGACTCTTACTCTTGTTTTATTTTGCTTTATATTTTTTTCTTCTGAATTCAGTCAAAAAGCTTGTTTTGCTTCCTGTCGATTCTTTGTCTTTGAACTGAACCCTAAGAGTCCCACTGCGACCCCTGACCTCACCTTCACTGCTGCCGCGCGCAGAAAGCAGCATTAAAAAGCCTTCTCCTCTTCATGCATTTTGTTTGTCTGTGTGGAGCCACAGTCTCTGAACTTCAGTCAAAGCTGGTTTTTCTTGTGACTGCAGTTGTTTTTTGTTCCCTGTTTGTCACAACAGTGTCATATTGTGACAGACTGTGTTATGGATCCACAGGCACCGATGTCCCTGTTTCTAACATTTAGTCATAACTCTAGTACTGTATGTTTTCCAGCAAGAATATGAGAAGTCATTCTATTTATTTTCAACAATCTTTTACAACTTGACTGAACGTTAAATCCCTTCTGACTGAACATAAATAGTGATGATAATAAAGTTTTTTTAATTTGTCATCAGCTCAAGGCCTATAAACTTTGATTTTTACCGACATCTGTTCCATGACTGTCTGTGTCTCTTGGTAAGCAGTTCTCACCTCATAAAGCTAATCTATTTGTCATTTTAGAGTGAGACAGATGGAGAGAGAAATAAACGGAGACGCTAAAAAGCGAAGACAAGCATGAGAAGAAATACAATAAAAAGTCAAAGTGAGCCCATTAATTTGTGTGGAATTTCCATATTTAAGCGCATGTAACAAATATTGACTGCAGTGTTATTTATTCATTATCTCTTATGGACACATAATTTTTCCCTTTTTTAAATTAAGAGCCATTATTCTCAAGTCGTTATTGTTTTCTATCTTGATACATCTTACAAATTAGAGGCTTTAGGAAAGTACTTCCAGCTGTCTTTGTATTATTTTGTTCTTTCTTTACCTCCTTTGAACCCCCCCCGCCATCTTTAAATCAGTTTGAACATGTGATTGAGGTTTTTACCTTAAGGTAACCATAAAATTCAAGAATTTTACGGCATCTATCACCGGTGGAAATTTCCTCACTACATGTCTGATTTATGATAATAATAATAACAAGAAACAGCTAGGGCCGAGTAAAAAGTTCAGCTCCTATGAAAAATATGCAATCATCTTGACAATCAGCACAAATTACTTTTAAAAATTACAAGTCACTAAATCAGGGTGAAGCATTTTCTCGTGTGCCAGTGCCCGGAGGTTGTGTTGTCCACACTATACCCACGTGTGGAGCTGTAAATCTATCGAGCGTTTTGAGTTTATGGTATTTAATTAGTTTGGCTGCACACATTAAAACATCATTCAATAGGGAACGTTTCTGCTCTGCATGCACAAATGCGATCCTGCACGCATGGGGCTGTGATCGACCCAATACAATACAATACAATGCAAATCTGAAAAATCTAATTTGGAGATTTTTTTTTTTTCAAATTTACAAACGTAATTACAGAGACACAAGTTCTGAAAAGGCATTAGCAGATTCCTGTACACATTGACAAATCTCAGTATGCATTTTGAGACTTTCACGTATTTGCAAATCTGATTACACACACACACACACACATCTTGAGATCCAGTTACACAACTCTCCACTCACATTTGCAAATAGTTTTACTCCAATAATGGCCCCGTACCAAACTCTGCCGGCAGCAGGAAACTATCCATAGGCTAACAAGTACTAAGTCTTACTCTGGCGAGCCCAGAAGCTCCCAAACAGTCTCATCAGTATTCCGTGCCTTCGGCATGCGGGCTGCACTTCAGCATGTACAGGAAGTGCAGAGAGCAGCAAGTATGTACGAGAGCTGGTATCAGCAGCAGCCAAGTTGAGTCAAGTATACAGGTTAATAGTACTGAACGGTCTCGGCAGCAAGCACACGCAGCTACAGTAAAGCCTTAGGGGAAAACATTTATCAGTCAGTCACCACACGTACAGCTTGAAGCCAAACTTTGCCGCACATTACTCAAGTCTGATGTAACACTATTTAAGGCAGTATATGCTGCAGTTTATATGACTGGCGGTTAACATATAAAAACGGAGTAGGCAGGACAAGCAGTGAGTCAGTGTCAGACTTTAGAGTGCAAGCAAATGGCTATTTCCTGGAGGCAGTCCGTCCCAGTGTGGACCCAGTATGAATCAAACTCCCCAAAGCAGAAAGTAGAAAAGAATCATTTGTTCATTTTTCAGCCATGTTATCTTCCTGAAACACTAACAATACACATTCATACATTTGGGTAGCTTTTGTTGATCCGTGGCCACATTTACAGTGTGATGTAAAATGCTGAAACTTAGTGCACACGTAGAAAAAAAATTAAGTAAGCAATCAGACTCAAAAACATCCATACCATAAGCTACATAACATATCAGACCAAGTGTTACTCTAGATGTAATACTGATTTGAGCAAATTATGTTTTTGGCTTATGAGTTTAACCTTTAATTTGTAAGAGGATGAATGTGTTATTTCTTGTTTTAAACACACCTTTCCAACTCCCACACATCCCCCAACATGTAAGCGACACACTGCCCTTTTGAGAATCTAACATGTCAGTTAAAGTCCACTGGCTGTTTCTTCTGTACATGTCAGTGCTTTGTAGTGATGAATGAATTGTGTGCAGTTCAATGACACAGCGCTGAAAGACTTCTGACTTTATACTGTGATTATTTCTGGATATTTGGAGCCATGAGTGTGTGAAGGTGTGTAATGCAGCTTTAAAGCATAACTTTCTAAATGTACACATAAACCTGTTTTTGACTTTCTCTCACTATATTTTTGTTTTGCCAAGTCTGATACTGTAGAGCTACTTATGACGTCTTATGATGTGGAAGCAAAACGTAAGCATATAGCTGGTTTCAGGACTCGGTTTATACTGAATGTCATGTTAAGTGAAAGTGTATCATCATTGGCAATGCATTTGTTGTGCCTTCAAAGCCTGTCACCCCTCTTTCTCCCCCATGTTTCCTGTCTCTGTCCAGCAATGTCAGCCTTCTGATAACATATAACAGCTGGCTGCAGGTTTGATGTGCTGCTTTGTAAGTAGGGAAAAACATATGGTGCAGCCTGTCAGGATATGCTTACACTGAAAATAATATTTCCATGTCTCGTTTTGGCATCAAAAGGGGATCTTAAAGTCTGGACTTTGAGCGCCACAAAAGCTCTGAGTAAAGCCCAGTTAAGTAGTGACCTAGACTGCAAATAAGCAGTGGTTAACTTCTCTTCATTTGACAACACGACCATTGACAAAGGGCTAATGAACAGGCATGTAAAGCATCTGAGTAAGGCCACAGGCCACGATGGCTTTCATGTGTCTAACCTGCCTCAGACTGAGGAAAGCAAAGATCAGGTCTGGGCTTCATGGAAATATGCCAGATTTTCTATTAGATAAAGATAAAAGCTGAATCCAAAAAAACTTCATGGGATGTTCAAAAGATGACAAGTAATAGATGATGCTCCTCAACTGCACCACCCATCCTACTATTCTCTTCTTGTCTGTTGTGTTTGCTGGGAGGGACTCCATCATCATCATCACCATCATCACCACCGCCATCATCTTTATTAACTAACCAACTGTTCAAGCCACTACATCTGTTGTTTTTTGGGAGTCCTGAGACACCTAAAGGGTCCTTGATGGGAAATGCAGCAAAATGAATAGTTTATTTTAATCAGATTGAATTCACTGAGAATTATCCCACTTGTCCAGGCATCTGCATTTTAATCAGCAGTTCCACCCTCACTGCTATTATCTAGACAGTTTGCAAAAAATAATAAATCCAATAAAAGGCTCACGAGGGCCAAAATGGGACAATGTTTTATGAAACGAGTGGTCTAATTTGCGTCGATGCTATTTTTGTCAGGAAAGGAAAACGTTTGAGAACCTCTGCACAAAGGGGCCTAAATTGAATTTGGTCATGTAGTGTGATTTTAATTGTTAAATATCAGTCCCTTCATTTGCCTTGAGAGTTCTAAAGAGTTCTAAAAAAAAAAAAAAAAAAAAAACCTGTTTATTCTCTATTGTCCTCCACTTGTCTCTCCTGCTCTCTGCCTCACTTTATCCATGACCTGCTTTATGAAAAAGCAATACAGAAGCACTTAGTGTACTCTCTCTTTTTTCCTCTCTCCCTCACTCACAAACACAGAGAAACACATAGTGCCCGAAGCAGCCTTTCTGGGTTTGTTGTACATCAAAAGTCCTTCAAACATTGATTGATGATATTGAAATGGAAAGTTACTGCAGGGTTTCTCAGAAAAGATATATATAAAAAAAAAGATGATGCACAAACACACACTTTAGCAGGCCTCAGCCATCAACCGAGTGAGAGCCTACAATTTACAGCTATCCTCTTCATCTCCCTGCACGGCTCCGTCTTCCTGTTTAATATTTAATGGCTGTCAGGCCATCGTTTTCTTCCTTTCCATTTTTTTTCTGCCTTTGCTGTTTTTCTGCCTTTGCTGTTTTACAGTTATTCCTTTCAGCCTTTCATCCTCTCACAAAGTTAGGACCCTTGAGAAATTGCCAGATCCTGTCTGTGTGTAGTTTGTGTGACTGTGTGTGCGTGTGATTTATTTTTGGCTTTATTTTGCTATATCAGGGCTTTTCTGGAGCTAACTCTGAAGTGGTTACACACCACTTTTTCTCTAATCAGTGTGGTGGAATGTGACAATTAGAGTCTGACATTTGCATGCAAACTTTTTTTTAGCGTTTATTATATGTGTGACACTGTGAACAAATCAAGGACTTCCCTAATAAGCAACTACAGATTTGTGGGGTGACGTGGTGGCTGTGGCCCCTGTAGACTGAAGCCTGATCCCCTTTATTGGTCACCACCGACGTAGTTGCCTTTAGGGGCATTTTATCTTGGGCAGAATGTTTTTTTTAGAGGCAGAGCCATTTCAGTGCAGCTGCAACACACCTGAGATGCATTTTAGGTACACACACACACACCAACTTAGGTTCTTGCCCACGGGTGCCTCTGGAGACTTGTCTAGTGTTCTAATACCCATACTACCAGACTATTTAGTATGCCAGAAAAAGATTTAGTATGTCCCAGTGCACAGTACGCCTTATTCTCCAAGTCCATCCTCTGTACTACATGAACCGGAGTTGTTGAGAATCACTCAGTTTGTCGATGAGATGCAAGCAATTTAAACATTTTCAGCTTTTCTGACTAACTAGTGGATTCACTGTGGCGCAAGCATGAGAAAGAGAGTCAAAGGTCAAGGCACAATGTTTTGAAGAACTAGTATGTCCCAGTTGTACGCATACTGGATGTATGTGCGTACTTTGTAAGGGCAGCTGCAATATGCACTAAAAGTAAAAAGAAAAAGAACGCAATTAGGAACACAGCCTTGAATAAGTTAACATCAGAAGGAAGATTACTTTTTGACACTTGAAATTATTCCATCCATGACTGTATCTATTTAGCAGAGTTTTAGAGGCCCAGAGGAAAAAAATAGCAAACGGCAAACATTATCTAACACTTATTTAATACATTGTGCAAGTTAGTTGCGTGTCTGTGCCTCCACACCTAACTTGTTTGGTTTGGTTCAAGTGGACCCTCGAGCATTTGTCCGGTTAGTGTGGTTCATTTCATCTGCTTTGAAAGCTATCAATCGAACCCTGGCCTGGACCAAACAAACAGAATGAGACCGCTCGAAAAGGAGGGTCAGTGACTTGATTAGATTAGCTACACTGAAATAAATCATAATTAGCTTGCTGTTACTACAGAGACATGTGTCAAGGCTTGATAAATTGAGCAGGCAATTTCATAAACATATTTTTTAGTTAAGTTTGATAGGACTTGTTATCGTGATGGTGAGGTTGATATGTTCTGCATTTTGGATAAAAGTTAAGAGAAAGACTCGTAGAGCTCTCAGTATAGTAGTAATACTCTGTAGCTTTGGACACTACCTATAGCTTCTTTGTTATTTTACCTGCAGGAATAAGAAAAAAGTGTTGGACACGCTGGATATTATTTGATCTATTCCACCACTGCCTGAATTCCAAATCATGTAGAATTTACATTGGCTCTCCGGCTGACCATTCCCTGGAGCCACAGCAGCACACGCACCAGACTACAGGAGGTAACTCTGGAACTGTTGGAGAATCACTAAGTCTCGTCTGTTTTCCAATTTTTCTGAGACTTTTCTAACTGGTGAGTGCAAAGTTCTAAAGTTCTAAAAGGAAAGGAAAAAACAACGTCAAGGTTAGACCTTTATATTGGATATATTAGTTGTGTGCCTTTAGATCATATTATTGCAAAGAATAAAATGGCCACTTCTCTGTCTTGTGGCACAAAGCTGTTTGGGCTTGTCAGAAACACAGAAAGCTTTTATGGTGACACTGCAACAGCAATGTGGCGCTTGTGGCTTTAAGCACTTCTACCAGCAAAAAGTGAAATGATTTTATCGAAATGAGCATGCTGTATTAACGGGAGCCTGCAGAGTTTTAATTGTACATTCAGCGCTTCTCACCAATAAACATTGTATCTGTCCTTAGTGTCTAACAAACATATTTTGCATGTATGCTCAATTTGTGCCATTGTCAAGTCAATTACAGTTATATTGTCCCAGGGAAGGCAATTCATTTCACATAATACTTCACATAATCCAATTTGTGGTTTGGTCTCCCTTTTTGTGCACAGTTCACTTTTTTTTTTTTTTTGCCATTAAGCACCTTTGGGCCTCTGGAAGTCACAACTTTAAAAGCTGGCTTGAAATCAGCTGACCTGAGATGATGCCACAAAACATCCCTTATCAAATCCTATTTTTAACACGCTGGCTCCTGCAAAGCAGGGATCAGGGGCCTCCAAGGATGATGACACCGAGCTTCCTACAGGAGTGAAGGCCATTGTGGCTGCTACAGATAACTACAACCCTGATTTCAGAAAAAGTTGGAATGAAATGCTGTGTAAAGCATAATACAAACAGAATGCAGTCATTTACTGAGTGTTGAACCCATGTAGTAATCTCCTTCATACAATCATGTGTTTGACAAGTGTTGAACCTTGCTCCATCTTCGCTTGTGAATGACTGAGCCTTTCCAGGATGAACCTTTCATACCCAATCATGATACTATCACCTGTTACCAATGAACCTGTTTACCTGTTTGGATCAGTCCACAACTTTCACAGTCTTTTGTTGCTCCAGTTTAGATGTTTTCCTTTTATTATTTTGTGTTTGCCTCAACAAAAATCGATACAAGCTTTTGAAGACTGAAATTATGTAGCTTGTTCTCTATATTTGGGCCATATCCGGCAGCATTACAGTGTATTTTGTATTTTTAGATTTAATTTTGGCAGCTTACAGACATTTCTACCCACTTCAAAGTATAGTCTTTTGCAGATGATGTTGCTGTTTTAAGCTCAATCACTGCGAAGGCACAGGATAGATTAGCCCAAAAACGGAATGCCCCCCTTGGGCATGTGCATAATACAGTAGACAAAAACGTTGCCTGCCTGTAAATTGACGAAAGGAGATTTTGGCATTAGATACTAACTTGACAACACGCTGAGATTGTGTCCCTGACATCTCCTAGTCGAGTGTGTCAAATATGTTCCACCACTCCCAGCATCACTGATGTGGATGTAGCTGGAGGCTCAGGGCTGCAAACACTAGTGGATTGAACACTTTGTGCTCGCTAGGTGCCAAAGATAACATTGCTTTACATTGAGACAAATAAAGTTGGCACTGCATTTAGCCAATTTGAATTCTTAAGTACCTGCTATGCAGCCTGAATAAACTGCTGCTGTGACCTAAAAATAGGCCTTGTATTCGGTGTATTGTATCTAGAGCGGTTTAACAAGGGCTCCCGCGAGGCCGCCCGTCTTCTCTCCACCCTCCTCTCCGTTCTTTTATCTCCTCCTCTCACAGTCTCGTACCTGTATTACATATTTTTCCTTTCCTCCCTCTCCTTTGTCCACTCTTTGTTATTCTTTTGTGGTGGCTGTAACGCCGATCCCATGATGCATTTCCTCAGTCTCCCTACATTCCTTCTGCACTCTGTATAAGCAAAGGACAGCTATTGTAGACTTGCTCTCTGTTGGCCCTCTGCTTACCCCCCTAATTACTTCCTTAAATCCCACCCTACAACTCCCTCCTTTCTTCCCACATCCCTCCTTATCTTATCTTTTCACTCCATGTAGGTCCCTCTTGCCTCCTCCTGCCTTTCCCATCCCTCCCTCTCTTCCTCTGTAACACACACCTAATAGACACCTGGACACACACAGAGGAGAAGAGAGTGAATTTATTGTTTTGGTCGTGCATGAGGACTTTTCCTAACTGTGAAATTATAATGTCTTTGTCCACACTGAAATACACAGGTGTCTTAATTACGCCTCATGTCCTTTCTCCAAAAAACCCAGAGAAATTATGTCAAGGATATGGAGGACGCTAAGACACAGAGAGACAGAAAGAGAGGGTGTACTATATAAAATGTGTTTTTAGGGAAATTGAGTATTTAGCTTAATGTGTGATTTGCCTGTTATGGCCTCAAGAGGATATGAGGTTGTATAAATATTAGTAATTATTGGGGGGATAAGCTGTCCAATCTTTTTAAATTTGTCTTTTGTCACTTCTATGTCTCTGTCTGTCTTCTGCTGCTCTGTCACTTTTTTCATTTTTCAGAGGGTCCAAATGTCCAGCTTGAAGTCTTGGCTTCAACTTGTCTGGAGGTCTTCAGACAGGCTTTTAAACAACACAAAGGGCACACATCCCAACTCTTAAGATTATTTCATGAGCGTATTTCTTTTAAGGATGTTTAAAGAATGTTTGCAACCTTAACCAAGTAGTTTAACTTCCATAAACCTGACTAAACCACAACCATTGCAGTGGCAAACACTTGGGTTATTTTGGAAAGCTTTAACAATTTTTATTGGTTACAAGTTTTTGGGCATGTCGCCTTGCCAATAGGGACACCAGATCAGATTTACATATGGGTATTTTTAATCACCAACTAACTCCCTATTTAGTCATTTAGCTACGAAGACTTCATGCTCTTGCCACTAGATATATTTCGTCATTTGGGCGGAGCAAGAAATTTACACGAACCAACTCCAACCAGCCACGACAAAACAAGGAGCTCATACCTAAAAGAGCCGCTGCTTTTGTCATAAGGATGTCTTTGGGTATGAAAAGATGCAGACCAGTCCCTACAACAGGCTCAAATACCACTTTTACCACCTATGGAAAAATAATGTTAGACAGCACGGAGAGAGTCTTCAGATGTGACCTGCAAAAGTACAGTCAAGAGCTCAAAACATTTGGTATTTATGTACCAGTATTTATGTTAGGCCTGTATTTATTTTCCTTTGCTGCAACAATTCAACTGCTCCTTAGTTAAAGATCATATTCACATTTTAGGCCTATATTTATTTTGTTTGCAACTATAGTTGAAAAGTTTATTCAAAGGTTTTAGGACATGCATGCAATTGAAAAATTGCCCAAAGGTTCTAAATGGAAAGAGAACATATTAAGTAAGTATTCATTGAAGGCACAGAAAATGTGCTTATGAATAATATGAAATGACGTATATGAGGATGTGAGATTTTGGTCTTATTGCACAGTCCTACTATAGGATGAACCTCTGAGCTGGTAACTTTACTTTTGCCATGTTTGGCACTCAACTTCAAAGCAGCATCCCTCAAAGTCTCAGCGAATAAGGTTTTCAAGAAGAATCTTAGAATGCACGTTTTCTCCTGAGTTTTGCTGAGATGATAACTTTTATATATATATATATATAAGTTTGCATGCTTCCTCGTATTTCCATGCTTTAATTAAAGTTATCATTTCAAGTGCTTTGCTCATTTTTGCAGCGTAGAGAGACACTGACACAAAGGTTAATTGAACAGAACATACAGGATGTTGGCCAAACCTCGGCTTCCACGGCGCACACAAACACACACAGGGCTTTTTGTAGAAGTCCTTGCATGACTCCTCTTTTGTTCTCCTTCTTCTCCTCTCAGTTTCTCTCCCTCTGGTCTCCATATGTCATCACCCCTCTCTCCTACAGCACTGCTGTCTCTCTGTAATTGGATGTAATTGTCAAATCCTGGCAGCGCCGTACGTGGGGGTGTGTATGTGTGAGAGCGTGCACACGTACATGCACAGCAGGTGTCACTGTTTTTGGTGAGTGCTCCTTATTAAGGAGAATTCAAACTATAGAGACCCAATTACTGTTCGCGGGATTCACTGCTGATGTACAGAACCGCATGTATGAGGAATCTTTAATGTTATACAGTATGTTTCATGACAGATTGTATTGTCACAGCCTCACAAGTACATTGTAATTTCATGTAAGTTCAAAGAGTAATGACATGTCATCATGGCTGTAGCAGGAGAGGGTTGATGCCTTTTTCAGATTCCTTCGACGGGCTTTGTGAGCAGCAGCAGCCGAGTCAGACACATCCAAGACCCTTTGAGACAAAAGTGGAAACTTTGGAACAAAATTAAAGTCTAAATCCTTTAAGCTTTCATGCCGCCGCAGCAGCCAAAAGTTGCCTTATAAATGGGCACTTTGATCCTGGTATCACTTTATAAAATAATTGACAGCATAAAATTGAAGCAAACAAGACACTTTGTAAAAGATTTGTCAGCCTTGTTTAACAGAATCATGCCCTTAAACAGTTTTATCACTCTTAAACACTCATATGCTAATATTATCACTCTGATGTTAATGAATTGCAGGTGTCATAATTAACTCTCTGCGGTATTCACATTTCACTTTTACTTGTGCTTTAGTTAACGATATCTGAGAATAACTTTGACAACCGGAGAGTGTGACTGAAATCTGTGTGGAGGGCAAAGCTGTGTTTTTTTTAATCACAAAGGGAAAAACTTTTTTATGCCCATTTGCTCAATTGAACAAAATAAACTGCACTTGGGTCTATTAAGGCTGTGATGTGTAGAGATTTTTGGTAGTGGCTTGTTGAAATGTCAGAGTTCATAAAGCTCTTTTGAGAAACTGACACCAAAATATGGCAACGCAAGTGGCACAAAAGTCACACTTTTATAATATGTCAATATGTCATTCCAAATACACAAACTGACTGTAAGCCGACGGCACATTTGTTTCTTATCTGTTTATTATTTTTGAGACCTAACATATTATGATCAGACTGGAAAAGACACAGTCATGTTTTCAGCTGCCAGTCTCTTTTGATATTTGTTGTTGGTTCCAATTATAGCTGAAAGGCTGGCAGTGAATAGATTGCAGTTTGAGTAATAACAAGCAGAATCTGCAGGTGTTGGACAGGTCTCAGTAAATTGCTGGCGCTGACTTTGACTTTATATGCACCGTGGGTTTGGTTGTGGAATTTATTCTGAAGTGGTTCAAACGTGCAGTTAGCAATTTAAAACCCACTCAAACACGAACAAAGAAACCACCTCAGAGGAGACAGACGAGGAGAATAAAAATAACACAATTAAAGCACCTGTGTCCCATTTACTCACAGGGTTGGTCTGATTTTGGTTTCCCTGCTTCATGAGCGGTCATGTGACCTCCACTTTTTTAAGTGCTGCAGGTGACTTCCACTTCCTGACAACAGATAATTATTTTTTTTCACATTTTACAACTACAACTCATGAATTATGCAACTCTTTTTGGTTCTGTGAGTGGCTTAGTTTTAGGGATGACAATGTTGGTCCAGACTGAAATATCTAGTAACTATTGAATCAAGGAAGAAATCAGGGTAATGTATTTTACAACACAGGGTTGCACAATGAAATGTAGCTGTAAATCCCTTAATGCTACACACACACACACACACAGAGAGAGAGAGAGCATATACATATACAATTTTGATTTAGAATGGAATAGAATAAAATAAAATAGAAATAAAATAAACCAAGACATAATAATATATTTGTATATATAGGGAGCGATTTTTTTGGCACCCCCCTAATTACTTTTTCTTCCACCACCCGCTTTTTTACTAAAATATCTTTTACTATTATCTGATAAAGTGCCATGAAATTTGCCACGAAATTTGATACAGATATCCACGTCCCCCTCAGGATGATAACAGTGATCTCATGACTTTTCATCCAGTCATTATCAGGTTGATGTTTTAATTTGTTAAATTCTTTGCTTTCTTACTAAATACTTGCAAAACTAATGACACCCAGAATGCTAATTAGCAACTTTCAAAATGCTAATATGCTAAAATAATCAACATAATAAATAAGAACATAATAATCACAAACACAACAAACAAGCTTAGTACAACTTCACAGAGCTGCAGGGCTGTAGACTCTTTGTTATTGGATACATTGGCAGAGACTGGTCCAGACTGGGAACCAAATTTGGCCCTGGCAAAAGTCTGGACCGGCCCCGACTGGCACCGTAACTAAATTCACCTGTACCTCAACAGGATTTACAGCACACACACACACACACACACACACATACACGATTAACCCCACCAGCATATTAACTTAGACATACATTCACCTGCACCTCAGCAGGGTTTCCAGTACAGAAACACTGAAAGCCAAGAGCACAATAACTGGAAATAAGTTCACCTGTATCTCAGCAACACAGGATTTACAGCGCAGCTACACTCAATAAAAGCCAACAGCGCAATAACAAAACACATCGCTCTAAACTACAAATAAGGCATACATTGAAGCCGACTCTAATATTTACAAAAACATAGCAAAATGGCTAAATCCATTTTAGTGGTCAGTTTGCTCTCAAAGGCCGTGAGAGAAAGTGCCTTGAGGCATTTTTGCGCCATCTTAGTCCTCAGTTCATTTTTAATCCTGGACTCCTGTCCAGAATGACCGCTGCTCCTTCTCACCCACTAAAAGTAGCTGGTACAACACTGGCAGTGCTGCTGTTAATTGGCTCTTCCTCCTCACTTCCTCCTCCTCTACCTCACATTACCACTGTCGCTGCATGAGGTAAACGAGCAGTATCACCTGCTGGTCGTCCCGTCGCTTGTCCTCGGCAGCGGCCTTCTCTTCTCGCCCCTGCTCTCCACTCATCTGTCCACTCTTTCCTCCTCCTCTTTGGTGCCATGAATAATCAATATGTTAACTTAAAACACTTCGCAGCATCACACTTTTTTTCTTTTCCTTTAGGTCTTTTTGTTTTTCTCCTTGACTTTTTCCACACTACCTTTTTTGTTTTTCCATCCTTCATCCATTTCATTTGTATTTTCCTTTCAAAACGCTGCTCTTTCTGTCTTGATTTCATTTGATTATTTCCCACTTGACCTCTGACATCACATGGGTAGACAGTCCACCCATGTGATGTCAGTCGGTACCACTTCCTGTACCATCGACAATGTCAGGACTGTGTAACCCCAATCAGACGGGCTGTTCCAAATTAAAGAGGGCCACGGCCGGCAGGTCAATTTTTTTCCCCCCATTGCTAGTGATGGCCTTGCAGCCCTCTAGTTGGGCCAGCCTATCACAATGTCTATTCAACTAAAATACCATTGTTGCAATAGACCTCAAGTAGCTAACATGGTCAATATTTGCCCTATTGGTCCTAGTAACTAAAGTAAAGATGATAAAAGATGATGAAACACTGAATGAGATTAGAGATTAAAAAAATGTTCAAGACATGTCCAAATTAGTTGATGATGAGTCTGATGGTGAGATATAGAAGTCATGCTGTTCAAACCTTGTATGAGAAGTTGCTGATTCCAAACCCTTAGCCGCCCACCAGATTTGTTGATGAGGAGAAACTTGTTCCGTTCACCTTTGACCTTTTGTGTGAGAACTCCAGATACCTGAAGACTTGAACGACTGTCTTTTAATCAGCAGGGTGAATATTTCTTCTGTCATAATCCACAACCTGATTCATTCAGACCCGGGCCTGTATGAAGAAAGAAGGCAACAGAATCAATAAGACTACCATGCAGTGGAAAAGTTGACAATCTGACAGTCCAGTGGATCGGAAGAATGTTTCTACTTTCTGACTTTATAAGACATTTTGGGGTGAGCAAAACATCCATGATGGATAGGAGGGCTGGTAAATTGTGAATGGCCAATGACCCATTTATTCTTATATCCATCTTGACAGTAAAATACTATGCTTCCTACATATGTCTGGTGATGGACAAACAGCAGTGTGTCAGCAGTCGCTCTGTAACAGTCACCCCCAAACAGCCTGTCTATCATTCAATAGGAGAGACAGCTGTGCTGAACTCCCCTGTCAACGATTTCAGCGATGACTGGCCGCTACGTCACATAAAGCACCACTTGAAAGCACGATCAAAACTCTTCTGACAGCTTTAGTTACTTAACTGAGCCACAAGTGAATAGTTTTTGCTGGTCTTGTCGTCACTGATGGTCGGTCGTGCCTGCAGCAGTTCGGCCAGATTAAACACATACTACACACTGGTGTGCCCCACATTTGGCCCAGCTATGAGAGACATGAGGTCACTCTCAGATGCTGCCACAGTTTGATGAGAGATTTTTGACGCAGTGGTTCATTTACATTTTACGTTTAGGATTTTAATGCAAATGAGGCACAGTGAGGTGTATGATATGAGGAAAGTGATGTTGACTGCCATGATGCTTGTGAAAGATGGCATTTAAAATGTTTGACCAGACCACACAGACCTCACTGTCACTAGTGTTTCTTGGAACTACTTTCAAGTTAAGAAATGGAGAAAAATCCAATAGTTCAAATGTTTTTCTTTGCTTTGTGACTGACTTTCAAAATGTTGCGTAACTAAATCTGACAGAAATCATAATATATATATATATATATATAGTGTATATGTATCAGATGTATCAGTCAATTAAACAACCAGCCCATCATCTCCAACACTTCATGGTACAATTCACAGACATAATGTAAAAGTCTAAATGTTGGACTGCATGAGTGTGATCCAGTTGAATTCTTCCTACAGTTTTCCAAACAACAAGTCTCTCACATTAGTTTTGATCAAATTCAGTCTTCAGCTCAGGGCATGTGAAAATCTGAATGGACAAAACAGTGACTCTTTAGTGAAGGCGACACTTTTGTAGTGTTGCAAACCAAAATGAACTGTAGCTTGTCATGACGTGTTGCATTCTTTGAAGAACAAACTCACCCTGTCTGGCAAACCATAAAGAGCTTGCATACCGGTTCACAGTTTGCTTTGCATGGAGCTGAACATCATTCGAGGGCATGTTGATGCTGATGAGCATTAGTGATGCTCAGTTTCTCCTGATTAAATAATTTTGGTCAATCGGGTGTGACACACTGGTGACTCATGAACCGGGAGCAAAATGCATCCGAAGGGTAATTGAGAAAGGTGTCGTGTCATTTAAACACTGCTACAGGCCAATAAACAAGGGACTGTTGCTAGAATCACAACACAGATGCTTTCAGTGAATCAAAGCCGCCTGAAACTTTAACTGAAACAATACTTGTCAATGTAGCTTTTGGCAAGGAACAGAATTATCAACAGGTTTTCATCTTCACTGCTTTCTCTCTGATTCTCCTAAAAAATGTTGCTGCAATTGTTACAGTAGAATTTTTTGACACAAATCACGATATAAAAAAGTTTTAAAAAAGCTGGAAAAGTATGTGTCCTGTTGTTTGAGCGACTTGATATGCGCAGCATTCGTGCTTCAATCCTCTGTTTTAACACGACTTGATCACGCGACATAGTGATAACAGCAGAAAGAAAAGTCAAGTAAGAGGAGTCCATTCCAAAGTCATCATTAAAACACAGACGAAGATTGGATTAATTGCCGGATCACATCAAAACTGAGATTTAAGTTTCATCTAAACTCTTAACGCCAAACTGCTGTGTCAAAGAGAGGAGCCTCTGTTTGAACGGCGCGATAGCGAATAATTACGGCAGAACGAGCTGAGCCCATGCTGTGCTGCTCTGTCTTCCACTGATCAATCCCCCCCCCCCCAAAGATGTGAAGAGCGGGAGAAACCGGAAAATTGCGAAGGAGGAGATGAAGACGCGGCTACAGATAAACAACAAACAGAGCTGAAAAGAGATTGATAATATATGTATAAAAAAAAAAGATATGTGGAAGACTGAAAAAAGGGAGGAGAGGGAGCCATAATAATTACAGTCATCTCCTCCCCTCAGCTCTATGGTAAATAAACGAGCATCAATTAGACAGGATGGCTTCCAGTTGCCTCAGTGTCGAGGCGGTAATTAATTTCATCTTTGTGTTCTTGCTGCTCTCCCACTCCTCCTCTGTTGTCCCTCTTTTCTTTTTCTCTCCTTCTATCGCTGTCGCTTTGTTCGTGTTGTGAAAGAGGGTACTTTTTGAAGAGAGGCCCTGCCATGGCTCCATCTGTACACACGGATTGCTATGAAATTTTATACAGGCGTTCGTGGTCCCCGGACGAAACCTACTGACTTTGATTTTGTGATTTGGAGTCTCTGATGAAGAGGGTTGCTATAATATTTGGTACAGAGCTTTATGTTCCCCTTGGGATGATTTCTAAATAAGTATTGGTATTAGTCTATGCACATGATATAATTAGTATTATTAGTAACTTTTGTTCCCAAGTTCAAGAATGGAGGTTCAAGCTGAATCACATGTCTTTGGCTACAATGATA
Organism: Holacanthus passer; assembly: GCA_025331565.1. NCBI lineage: Eukaryota > Metazoa > Chordata > Actinopteri > Pomacanthidae > Holacanthus > Holacanthus passer. The sequence continues at coordinate 1,184,377 of JAFREQ010000018.1, read as the reverse complement.
AAAGCTACAGTGACACAACTGTTAATGTAACTATTGAATTTTACAATAATACAGACAAGCATTAAATTATTAATACTTTAAAATTAAAAACCTTTGTGTTTAAACAGACAATACGTTCACATTTACATAATGGTTTTACCGTCAGTCATCACTTTGTTACAAGTCACATTATAAAAGCTTTTGTAAATGAAAAAAAAATGTGCTGAATATGTTAATATATAATGTCTTTCTTCTGGTGCATATGGCTGCTCGTGATGAATTGCTCAAAAGCAGCTATAAGCAAACACCATCCTTCATAACAAGACATGTAAAACAGAGAGCCACTGTATGCTTTGTTCACCGGCTGGGTGATGTTGATTTACGCTGTGACTGATCATACGGATGTCTCTGAGTGACGCTGCAGGACGCCGAGCCCCTTCCAGCTCCAGGGCTCCTGAAATGAAGCTACTGATTAGCCATTATCAATGGGCTTTATTTTCCATCTTATTTACATTAATTATGGCATTCTATCCCTCTTTTTATCTTCATTTTATGTTTTAAATGTAAATCACTTAGTGCATGCAATTTCATTTCTTTGTTGTTAAGCACTTGGAGCTGCCTTTCTTGTATGAAAGGTGCAATACAAATAAAGTTTCATCTTCTTCTTCCATAGGGCCTCAGTGATATCTTAATGCCATGTGTTAACACAATCATTTAATTAGAGAGCGTGGGCTTTAAATTTACTATGACTATAATTATTCTATATATAGAGAAGCAGTAGCATTAATAGACTGCCGCTGTGGAATAATGGAGTTTTCATTCTTACCAATTTGACATAAAGGCACTGAGTGTTTCATAAGATAAAGTACTCGAGTTTGTTCGGTGCATGTATTGGAAGCATTGTCTTCTTTCTCCTATCTGTCTTTCACATGTATCGACGATCTCTGCCTCGGTACATTATTGTGCCACAGCCACTTTTTCAGATTCAGCAACCCAATTACTGTACCTCAGATCTGATTGCAGACTTCCTCTGCCATGCCCGCTGCTGCTTTGATTTCTTCCTCCTTCTGTGGGATATCGGACTCTGTGAGTCTGCTGATTGATCCTGTGGTTTCTTAAAGAAATGCTGGAGCTTGGAACCTCAATGCTTCTGTGGTTAATCCTGAATATTTCACTATGAGGCATCAACCTCTGTGGACTCTCAAGTCTCCAGAAGAAAAGTATCTGTTCAACCTTGATATTGTGAAGCCATGAACGTGAAATTGTGGTTTTGTTTGTGCATGCAGTTGTGTCTAAATGTGCGTGGGTGCATTTTTATGCGTGTTAGTTGCAACCATGATATACACTGCTTTATGCAAGGACATGTATCCTGTTTCTTTTTCTGTGTGTGTGTGTGTGTGTGTCAGCTGTGTGTGTTCAGTACACTTCAGTATTGATTGCTACAGTTCATTACATATAATAATGACCGTGCAGAGCACACACATTGTCAGGCAGGCTGAACATCGATCAACATTATCCTGATGAGATTAGACAGTATAGACAATTCAATAATGATATGACTAACGATTAAGTCATGGTTTCTGAGCAACTTTATTCAGGAATTGAAATTGTACAGTCTGTGACATCTTGTGTCGAGTGGTTAAACTTTTAAAATGAACAGTCCTTATATTTTACTACTCAATGTTTCAGTGAGGGACAAGGCGCAGATTTCCTCTTGAGAATTTTTCATGAGGGAATTAGATCAGTGGAAAAAGTATATCAGACTCAAATTGCCATCACGAGCAAGATATTTTTTTATATGTTTTGAAACATGCTTGGAGGAGACCTTTAAATTATTAACTAGGCAAGTTAGAACATTTTATTTCTAAACTCTCAGCACTGGGTTGCGAAAAAATACTCAAAGGCAAAAGTTTGAAAACTTCTATATCTATAGTTCAGTCAGTGGTTTTGAGAGAATAACAAGATAGTTGAAGCATGGTATGTATGTGCTCCATTATAGGCTGAGCTCTCACTAAGTTTAAAGGCCACACTTCCCCCAGTTTAACATTAATAAGCAGAGCAGAAACATTAAATAAATGGTTTATCACACGCAATAATGTAGTGTATATATATGTGTGTATAAAATAAATACTTTACATGAATTGTAACTAAAGAACTTATAGTTCCTTGCAACTACATTATAGTGTGTTATAAACCATTTGGTAAATGTTTGTTTCCTGCTTATAAATGCTAAAGAGAGAGACTTAAAGTGAATTGTTACCAATTTAAAGTCTCAAATGCTAAAACTGGTACTGGATCGTAAATGTTGGGCCAAGCCAGTCATGAGTGATGACCTCATAGTGAGACATACCATAACTCGTCTCTCTTTTCAAAATATACACGTGTTTTGAAGATGTAAGAATAAAATTAAATGCCTGTCTCTGCAACGAAAAGCATTAATATTAGGTATAATATTCTTGTTTCCCTGCAAAGTTGAATGCTACCCAGCAGTTCAGGTGACATTTTGCATATATTCTCAGATTTAATATGACACAATGACCCAGGTGTTATTAAAATTTCAGACAAATTAGTCCTAAAAAACTGAGAAGACTTTGTCAACTTTGGGGTCAAGGAAAACTACAGTGCCTCCAGAATCAGAATCAGCTTTATTGGCCAAGTACGTGTGAAATGGGTATACGTAAAACTGACCTCTGATCAGCCAGGTGACCAGATATCTAACATATGATTAACACTACCTTGTTTCAGAGAGTTTGGACCATTTAATAATTATGCATTTTATAATTAAATAAATGTTTAAAGGCAAGTAAGGCAGTTTCAAATAACTGCTACAAATGGAGATGTGCCAAATGTCACGGCTGACCAGCCGTCAGCCGAGTGCTCCTGGTCACTGAGCTCTGAAGCTGAAGCATGAACTTCTGCTGACTTATCGGCGGAGTTGCAATGTGAACACAGTCAGTGGAGCTGTATCAAAGGACGTTACAAGCAGCAAGCACTCGGGCAGGGAGCTAAGCTACATTTTTTAAAGCCCAGTGTAGGGCCAGCAGGCTCCATTTGGTCTCTGTTTACACATCTTGAGTATAATGTTGGATTCATATTATTAGATGAATAAATATGCAGCAAAAGAAGGCTGTCAGCTGGTGGCGATCAGCTTCTTGGATGTGCTGCAGCTCTGTGATGTATCGCCTTGCTCGCTTTGAGGTTGTTTTTTTTTTAAACCCTTAGAGAGAGGACAGAGAGACTATATGCATGAACGTGCTTATATGAGAGTGTGTGCACGGCTGTTTCTTTCAGCAAATATCTCTGCATTTGATATGTTTGCTTGAGTGTTCATCAGCCCCTGCCAGACTCCCGGTCTTGTTTTCATAAGTCTGTGAACTGTGTTTTTTAAATCACGTTGGCAGGTTTTGGTGGTAGAGATTTTCAGGACTATGTGTAAATTAGAGCCATACTGATAACTTGGCCGATATTAGCTTATTGTTATTGGTGTATACATTGGTTAGGGCTGTGCCATTAATCATATATATGATGTCATAGTAATAGGCCTTTATGGAATCTCTTTAATGTGATGATGATGATAATGATGATGATGATCCTGCTGTGTTTGTATTACCAGGGAGATTCATTGACAAGTGTGCATTACTCCATACGAAAGAACGAGCTTCCTGGGAGCAACAAAAATCTGTAGAAGTTGTGGAAACCCAGTGATAGTCAGGAGGAACAAATATATTTTTTCACCCCAAGTTCTAACAAAAAGCTGTGCTTGTACCAAAATTGTGTGGAACATGACAACATGGGGATTAGTACAAACATCAAAAAAAAAAAAAGGTTGGAAAACATCAGCAAAAAATTCCCAACATCCAGCAGAGCGTTAAAAAGACTACAGATTTATCTCCAAAGATAAGTCTCTGGTCAACACTGCAAAACAAGAGAATAATGCTTTGTTAAACAAATGCTAGTCAATCTTCTTTATGTTGTGCTGCCCGCTCTGAAGGTGCACTAACCTTTGCGGCCTTTGACGGTCTCACAGGGCTGAAGCAGGTTCTTCATAACTGCTGGAGGTTGAAGGTGGAAGAAGTTTACACAGCAAAGGATCAAACATTATGAAATCTGTCCTCCCTGATAACTGGACGTGACCTCAGTGTTTTGGGGCAGCGGTTACACCAGTCTACAGGTGATCTGACAGAGTTTTCTTTTGTTTTTAACACACACAAGAAAACATTTGCCAAAAAGAGTCCAAACAAGTGGACGACACGCTTTATTATTATTCTTGAGTTTAGCTTTTGATGGAGTTGAATATAAGTAGTTTTTTTAGGAAGACAATATGGATTGCAATAATTTTTTTTTGTTGTTGAAAAAAAAGGTGTCAGAAAATCATAATCCAGTTCTGAGTGGGGAAAAAAAAAGTGGTCTCTCTATGAGTGTCAGTGGGGCTATGGTGTAAAGTGTTTGCACACGGCTTGAAAAATGGTTGCACACATAGGAAAGGTTGGTTCACACTTTTATGTCTTTTGCCATTTTCATGCCCTGAAGTCGTTCCTTTGCCCGGTCTCCCTGTGTCCTGATGTGATGTATCAGTGTCTATCAGTCCTCGGCATCGTCGTCCCATCGTGCTCCCTGTGCTCTGTGTGCATGAGTGTGTTTGATCAGTGTTGCTCCCACCCCATCCGTCTCTGCCAGGAATGCTGAAAGTGATGTTCTGTGTGCTCGCTTGTCTTTCATTTGATCTGTCTGTGTGTGTTTAAAAAGAGTCAAACATGGCATCATAGAAACCCCACTTGTCCTTGGCAAAACGCTGGAAACCCGTAGTGACATCTCGGCAGCCAAAGACTACACACACACACACACACACACACACTGGCACAACACACACAGCTGGCACAACACACATTTGGCTAACTCTGCTCTCTCATCTCGACCGCTCACATTTCCACTGAGAGGGACTGTTCGCCTCTGCAGAGATGACTTGGATTCATCCAGCCGCATCAAAGCTTCCAAGTCTCTCTATGCATTTCTGTTCAAGTATTTTCCTTCTTGTTTAATTTCTCATTAACCGACACGTCTTCCCCTTTAACCGGTTGCCTCCGTTTAAATTGAGAGTCCGAATCTCATTCAATCAAAGTGAGAGATTTTCAGGGCAGGCAAAGTGTAACGTGTAATCATTTTTTCAGTAAGTCTCTGTGAAAATATGGTGGGAATGATTTGTGGCCTTCATCTCGCACCAGTGGTATTTTCTAGTGCAAATATGTCTTAAAATGATTTAGCAGGGTGACTAATGCGTGCAATATTATACTAGAAAATGTAATATACAAAAATAACAAATGAGGCGCAGGTGAAGTAAACTACAGTGCAAAGCTGTGCACATACAAGTGAAACACCAAAGACAAGAAAGACAAAAATGACACAAATGCTGGGATAAAACTACACTGGTCAAAATTCCTCTTGTGGCGGTTAATTAATTGACTTCACAAATTCATACTTGTAGGCGAGAGCACTGCCAAGCTGTTGCAATACAGCGTATGTAAGTGAGTAAATGAGAGGAGTTGAGAGGAGGGACAAATCCTCTTAATCACTGAAAATAAGAAACTGACCAGCAAGTCCTCCAAATTAAAGGACAAAATACGTCATTTGTCCATGCCCTCCAGAAAGACACACGGAAGTCCCATCGGCAGGGCTTAAACGTCACAAATCACCGTTGAAAAATAAATCAATTTCATGATATGAAAGCACTATGGTAAACTATTGGTTAGGTTCAGGCACAAACTTTATCTTTTCTCCATTTAAGGGGGGACCTTCTTCATCATGATGGCAATTGTTCTGGACTATGCGTGATGCTTCATGTTTTTGAAGTCCCCTAGTGGTACATCATCTTTTGTTAGACAGAAAGTAGTTAGATCCACATGTGGCAGTCAAGAAATGACAGCTCCACAATCTCGTTCAATCCTTTGTGTGAAGACTTGAAGCGCATTGTCTGTGAGTAAATTTGTTAGTTAGAAGTATTTTAATGTCGAATGCTATTTCTTGAGTTTATTGTGAATACTGTTTTTTGTGATGACATATTATTGCATCTTAATTGCTATGTCTAAGCTAGCGTCCTACGCTAATACTTACGTTGTTAGCTTAGCATCATTAGCATTTTGCTAATCTCTTGATTCTTATTTGTTAAAATGGTTAGCCTCAGTAGCTACATTTACTTAGCCTAGCATAGCCTCCATTTTGTATACTTATCTCTTTGAGCCTGTAGTATAACCATGGCATTTTATTTGTATGTTATAGTTTTACAAAAAAAGAAAATCTCAAGTAAACTTCGATACAGAGTCCCGTTCTCCTGGAGTTATTTGAGTTCATGTTAAAGCTGACCATATTGAACATGTGGTTGAAGTTAGTCTGTTTTGTTTAGCCATCCATCACCTGACTTCCTCCTTTGCTCCCGTCATAAGTCCCACAGCTGGTAAAGGACTGTGTCGTACAAAAGTCATTTTGGGGAACTTGCTGAAACAAGAGATTCTGTCGTTCTTCTCGGGAGGACAGTCTTAGACAGATATGTCACCAATGTATCGCATGAATTGATAGGTGTATTCACCAAACAGCTTAATAACCCAGTGGCTATAAATGAACCACTTTGGCTCACTCTGTGTTCGTTCAGACCAACATAATCTCAAGCTCTCAGCGCAGTGGTTAAGGACTAATGCAGTCTGCCCGTGCGGCGTGCTGAGGTGGCTGCTAATACTGTTGTTGATGAACAGCCATGAAGATAAAAAGTGATGCTCCAGCAAGTAGATTATGGTGGAGCTTTCTGCTCTTATCCAAACAGTTCACTTCCAGTAAGTCAGACAACACGTCCTCTGGCAGCACCGGCGGCAGCAGCGCAGAGCAGATAATGGAGCTAAAAGCTGCTGAAGCTGTTTCCTGATTTTCGGAGTGAGACCTAGATATGAGGCCTGTATAATATTAGGGTTCTACCTTCTCCTTGTGACTCCACATGTAAACTTTTTTTTTGCTATTGCTTTTCTGACACTATATCGATCACAGTGTCAAACAAGATCAGCCCATCCAAAAAGATGGGTGATGTGTTCAGATTCAGTGCAAAGCGTGTTTTTCTCTCAATTCTGACTCTGTTTATTTTCAGCCTTGTTAGAATTCATCCTTCCCTCCCACGTCCATCAGTTGTCCCCGGTGTGTTCCCACTTTTCCCTGATCTCCACCCCAGCTCCCAATTGCCTCATCAGCTCCCCAGTGCATACACCTGCCCTTTAGCCACAGTGCTGCCCAGATTGTGTGTCGTGCCAGCCATGCTGTAATGATCCGGCCTTTTTGTCTTATTATCCCGCCCGCCTTGTTTTTTCGACCCTTGTCTGCCTTTCTGAACTTTGACCTGCCTTCTCCTGCCCCTTTAGGACCCGGTTGCTTGTCGCGACCTCCTGCCTCTCGCTGATCAACAACCTAGTAAACTTTGCTTTTACCTCACCCGCTCTGTGTGCTGGTTGTGCTTTTCAGTCCTCGTTCTGTTTCACCGAGCCGTTACAAACTGTGTGCGACACAGTTCAGACACACTGATTTCCAAACACACCAGAAAGTCTAGGCGAGAGGTTTTCAAAGTGGGAGGCGGGTCTCCCCAGGGGGGCTGCAAATAGTCTCAGGCTCAGCGAGTGGAAGTTAAAAGCAAAAATGCCATTAGTTATTGCATTAGTTAACAAAAGAGGAGCACATATCATAGCCTAAATGTGTGTGATTTGGTTAAAGAGGTAGTTCAGAGATGCATGAGTTTTGGGGAATTTTACTGTTTTTTCCCACTTTTCCAGAGTCGGATTTGTTTAGTGTCTATGGGATCAAATAACATAATCGTGATCCCATAAGCATCCAGTAATTGAGCGAAAATAAGCAAACTAAGAGATGGTGAGGGGGCATCTTTTTCCAAACGTCTGTCTGATTTAAGGACAATAATGAGTTGTGAGTTAATAAGACTTCATTTGGTGTTTTTAGTCTCAACGCACTGATCACAGACACAAGATTAGCTGCTGATTAAGTTTGGGTTTTGTCCAGCAATACAGACTGCACAGTACACAGACTTTCCTCATTACCAGTGGTGGAATGTAACTAAGTACATTTAATCAAGTAGCCTACTGTACTTCCAGTACAAATTCAAGGTACTTGTACTTGAGTATTTTTCTGCAACTTTATATTTCTACTCTGCCACAACTCAGAAGTAAATATTGTACTTTTTACTTCACTACATTTGTCTGACAGCTTTAGTTACTAGTTACTTTTCAGATTACAATTTTTCATACCCTCCCTGTCCCGTGAAAAACCATGTGTCTCCAAATTTGGTGATTCTGAATTTGAATGTTTCTGATAAACTGAAGGATTAAGTGTTTTATTATGGGTTGAGAAAATTCTCCTCCTTCCTAAACTATATAAACTATTTTAAAACCCTCGTGGTTTAGCTGGAAAATATATTGTCACAAAGCTAAAAAACATTATTTTCTGAGCTCAGGAAAAGTTGACTTTTTAGAAGTATGTGGTTGTCACAGGACCGTAGTGCTACAAACATATGATGATCTTATAGAATGTGATGCATTGCTGTAGATTAAACTACCCAACAGTATACAAAGTAGTTAAAATGAGCTTAGCCTTAAACATCTGAAGTAGTAAAATGCAACATACACATTAATTCAGCAGTAATATTAATCCAAAATCATCAGATATATAATAGCAAAATCCTGACAGGGACCATTTTTCTGCTCAATGAGTACTTTTACTTTTGATACTTAGTTCATTTTGCTCATGATACTTGCATACTTTTACTCCAGTAAGGTTTTGGATGCAGGACTTTTACTTGTAGTGGAGTATTTTCACAGTGTGATATTGATACTTTTACTTAACTAAATGATTTAAATACTTCTTCCACCACTGATCAGAACATTGTGAATATTTAATGCAGCTAACCCAAGGGTACACCAAAGATTATTCCTTTTTTTATATAGCACTCTGTGATAACAATTTTTTTCTGTAATAGAATAGATTTTGTATTTTCATCCCTACTATTATTATTATTTCTTGCCAACAAAACACATAAACGGCCTCATCAAAATATCAGCAGGTGAATAATGACATCTGTTTGGAGGAACAAATTCATAAGCTGTGAAGTTGATTGAAAGAAAAATCACTGATCAACACTGGACTGTCTTTTTTAAAAGGGTATTTAGGAGCATTTTCTTTATTTAAAAATAAGATAAATAGATATCTCAAGGGGTATAATTTTACATTTCAGCAAAGCACTTTGAACTGCTGTTCCTCTAATGAATTGTATTTCTCATGCAAGTATTTTCACTGTAGTTCTTCTTAGTTCTTCAGAGTAAATGAAGTGGTAACTTGTCAGACCACAGACTTCTATAACTTCATACAGACTACGGACTTCTTCTATCTTTCACCAGTTACTAAATCTCAGACAGAGGGAAAGATATTCAGTCCTTTGTGACATTTTGCAAATACTAAAATCAACGGTGATTAATAGTAATTGTAACTGCTCAATATCAGGACATGCTGTTTCAATGGTATGAAAAAGAGACTCATTTGGTCAGAGACAGTAAAGTGGCAGCTCTTCTGTCTGCATGACCCTGAATGGATGTGTTCTCCTCTAGACCAGGTCTCCTTCACTCTCAACACCAGAGTGGTTTTTATTCAAGCTGAGATATGATTTTCTGCAGCAGCTCAGACAACAATGATTGTTTGATTGATGCTATTTGTTAAAAACTACCACATTGTCTCTCCATAACACACTCGGATTCTCTATTTTCTGGACTGAATGGAGTTAACAAACGTGCGGATTAATGGTGCTAATAAGTGTTATCTTACGCCTGGTGTGTAATTGCTAATGTATTATCAAGCCTTTTGAGATAATTAATGCCAGCTGTGTTAAATTTGTTACGTTTTTTGAATAAACTGATTGCAAAATATGAAAACTTATTATGGATGTTTTGTCCAGCCTCTGTAGATTGTATATGTGCAGGATCTACACAGTTATTTTGCGTGGCTTCATTTCCTTTCTGTTCATCTTTGTTGGCAGGATGACAGTTTGTGATGAGAGTGTTCCTCTATTAGCCGGCCTTGTTAATGATGCACTGTCAGTGGGTTGGGGAGGAAAGGTTAGAGACAAGCCTCCTCCCTCTGATAAACCACATTTGGCTGCACTGTCTGGCTTTTGGATTAAGAGTTTTACTCCGTATTTGCTAATATTGTGTTGTTTGCTAATAATGTGTGCGCATTAAAATAAAAGCTTGTAATTGGCTCTAAATAGTTTTCTGTCCTTGTAAATGGATAAACGATGCACAGGCCACCGCAGGATACTGAGAAACAATACTGTAGGTGGTGTTTTAATGAGAACAACAAATGTCTGAGTGTTTTGTCTTTTCCTCAAATGAGGCTGACTAGACAGCAGATTTACAGAACACTTCTGTGTCTGCAGAGTGTCTGTTGGAAAAGCATCGACATTTTAATTATGGCTGGACTTTGTGTTTTAACTAAAGTGCAATGTTCTCTCTCTGCAAAGTGATATCAAAGTTTTCTTTTGAGTGTGATGAGTAGCACTTTTATTTTGAAGTGCCGTTTCCTGCTGCAAAGTAAAGCATACATCTGGGTTGAGTGGCAAGTGTTGGGAGCAGAGGTCACGTGACCCTTGTCTTTGAACATCATAGCAGTCCCTCGAGTTTCTCCTATCAGGAGAAGCATTCGCTCTTTGACAGCATGGCCGAATGCAAGTATCACACGACATATGTGAAACCTGGTTTTACTCACAGTGTGTCACCGTGACGAGCGAGCTTGGCTTCATGACACCTTTTTTTCTTTTTTTTCCCTCAATTTAATTTTTAATCAAAGCAGCTGTTTTATTGCCCTGTTTTCATTATCATCATGACACGTTTTGTGTGGGATGCCCGAGGTTCTAATGGCTGCTTCAAGGATTTTAATTATTTGTTATTACAATAGTTTTTTCTAAAACGTTTCCATTCTTATTTCATAAATCTAATAGATGTTAATTAAGCCTGTGTGTGGACTGTGGAGCCTGAGGCCAGATCAGTTTGGAACCACTGCACTTAAGTCCAATGCTGCATCACTTCTGGTCACAAGTATAAAAAAAAAAAAAACTAGTACAAAGCTAGTAATTGCTCTTTAAAATCTAACTTTCAAGATATTTTGAAGGAATAGAAAGCTTTGTAAATTAATCACTTTTTCCATTTCTCTCATTTTTGTATAGCAGAAAAATATGATTTGTTAAATACGAATGAAGGCGATCAGTGAACAGAGAAAACTGGACCTTCTCAAGATTTATGTCAGCGTGTAATGAGTCATTCATTCATTATCATTGTTCATTTCCTTCCAGTGGTTTATCTCATGTCATTTCACCATCACTTTCACATTTTCTCCCTCTCTTCCTCCCTGCCTGCCATTTATCCACCCTCCTCTTCCTTCTGTTTGTTTTTTTGCTTCACTGTGTTTTTGGACGGTCGGCTCGTCACGGTCGGACAGCTAATTTCCTTTGATATGTACCAGTTGCAGACACACACTCATGAAGCAAAACACACACGCTTGCTCAAACACACACACACTCGTTCACAGCTTATAAGAGAACCTGTCAGGCACAATTCCACTGACCCCTCACTAACTTCTCTCACCACTAACACACTCTGCAGACGTCAGCAGGAATAGCTACACCACCATCTTCCCCACAGGCCTCTCGTTCCTCTAAAAGCAGCACTGCAGACTGGATTAGTTGTCATGTCGGCGACACAGTGACAAAAATGAATAATAGAAAAAACCTTAAGGTTTCTTTTAAAAAGTATGAAGAACACCACGTTGATGCTCTGTTTTGATTTCCCATCCAAAGCCCCCACAGAGAGTAAAAGCAGCAGCAGTACATTAAAAATAAAATTGAAGTGCTGTCAGACGCGGTGTGAGCTAATGTACTCACTGAGGCTTGTCGCGCGTTTGTTTATGATGCTTCACTGTAGCGAGGAAGAGGCAGGGAACACGAGGACAGGTCACCGGCCTATCACAAGCCAGGATCACGTCCAAATGTAGCACCAGTTTTTACCCAATTAGAGAAGAAGAGGGCACAGTAAGATCACATAGCGCCAGTCAAATCTTAAATGGTGGGAAAAAATGTAGAAAACATGATGAAAATGTAAAATTTAGTAATTTAAGGAAGGTTGCAGTCTTTGCATCTCTCCACACAAATCTGATGTTTTTGTTGAATCTGTTTCCTTTGCACTTTTGTTGCCGTTTGCTATTATGCATGCGCCTATTTTTTCAACTTCAGCAAAGTGTAATAACTTCTTCGCAATATTTCAACCTTTTTTTTTCTTCAGCAGTTTTCACTCAGATTTTTTTATGCACATCTCTGAAAATGTGCAAATGCATCTCACCAAAGCACTTCACCTGTGTGTGGTTCTGTTTTGTTCTCACAAACCAAAACCAACCTGCTTCACAACGTTGCTCTGTGTAGTGTTTTTTTTTGCTTTTTGCTTCAAATCAGAAGTTCATGGTCAATAAGACATCATTTTAGTTCTTTTTCTGAACCGCTCACTTTTATGAAGCCTTGTTTAAACATGCAATTGAATTTGCAATGATTCAAAATTTAGAAAAACTAATTGGAGTGAGACTTGGCTGACATAGCTAACTGTAAAAATCAAAACGTCATTCATCACAAATTAGCCTGGAGGAAAAACATAAAACCGTATCTAGTGTGGATCAGTCACGTCTGGCAACAGATCCAGTGGATTAGATTGGTGCAAAGCAATCTGGGAGCATACTGGAGCACCCAGAGATAACACATCATGCAAAGTCCACAAAAAGGCTCATCAGTGAATTCAAATCCTTTTGAGGTGAAGTGATGGTGCTTAGAGTGCCACTAAATCATCCAACACCCAAGTCTAATTCAGTAGATAGTTAGTAGTTTAAAATTACAGTAAAGATCTTAACTTCTTATTTTAGCTCTGCTACTAGAGTTAGTGAGTTCAGAAAACCATGAAATGGGGGTCTTGATTCATTAGAAAATGACTCTAAAAGCCTTTCCCAAACACGCACTTGCACACAAAATCAGACTCTCACATCTCTGTGCAGCATATTTGAGCTAATGCAATGTACTAAACCCTGTACATGACACTGGATACCAAAGGTCTGCACACGGGCCATTTCCTCATCATTTCAGGGTTCATGTAGTAAACACAGAAAATAAGTAACCACTCATTTCTGCATTTTCTCTTTTCACCAATTGCACGAATCCAATGTGTTTCCGACCGATGTCAATGGATTTTCCACTGATATCTTTTATTATTATATCACACAGCTTTCTGTATTTTACTGTGCACACTGTAATCTCGAGGCTTTCAAGCTTTCTGAGGAAGCACAAAGCCAGATTGCAGGAATCATTTCCCTCTCTCTTATGACAGTGTGTCTTCAGCGAGTTTGCTCTTTTGTGTTTTTCAGCGCGTGTTACCCTGTCCGACCTCCCCCCTCCTCCCCCTTTGCCGTGTGCCATTTGGACTGCCAATCACCGTGACAGCTGTCAGTCAAGCAGCGGCTGACACATATGTATGACAAGTGAAATCAGTGGCCTGGAAAGGGGAAGGGATGCTGCGGACGGCCTGCCGAGGCTGGATCGAGCCTGGAGGAAGTCTGTTAACAGAGACGCTTCATCTTCCTGGAGACCTCAAGGAATGATTACACCCTCTACTAACTGTGGGGTAAGAGACGTGTGTGTGTGTGTGTGTGTGTGTGTTAGAGAAATCTGATGACAGGCTAATGGTGGAAGACAGACACATAATGCTGTATTGTGTGTTGCCTGAGTGACCGTTTTTTTTTTTTTTAGCAGACACATTTAACACACACGCTCCTACAGACACTTAAAGGGCGTGTGACCCATCTGCCAGCGCAGCCATTAATTTCATTTAGCCGTCAGCTGCGCACACACATGTACACACACACACAGAGCAAGAGAGAGAGAGAGACAATGAGGCTGTCCTAAGGTGATCTATGACATGATTATATATGTGTGTGTGAGACAGAGTGTTAGTGGGGAAAGGTAATTGAATTAAAGGTCCTCTCTCCTCTCTCTTTCTTGGAGCTAAAGCCTGGAGCCTCTCTGGTAACAATAAGGATGTGGGAGAGGAAGGGATTGGCTTTTAGGTTTTAGCAGCTATGGGCCTCTAACACCAACAAGATAAAGGCGCTGATAGATTTTGTCTGCCAACATTCAATATATTAAGTTAGAAAATACATACAAACTCTAAAAAATGCATAACACAGCATTTTTATCATAGGCTGAAATCACTAGACAATAACATTTTCTGCATAATTAAAACAAATAGAATTAATTATTAAATTCTATGCAGGTCCATTTTGGAATGCGCAGCCATAAAGACGATGCATCACATTAAGTGTGGTTGAGTTATACAACACCATCTATGATTATAGCCTAAAAAATTACCATAAAGCTGAATCAACAGCGCTCTGATACACTCTCAGCAATAAACTCAACATTACAAGCTTCATAAAGGTTAATTTTACTGTTATATCGTCCAGCTTCCTGATGAATTGGTATTACAGTCCATAGTTCTTGTTTGAGTCTCTATTTTCACTAGGTCTTTGTCAACCTTTTAAGAGAATTTCAGTCCAAAATATGTATTATTAACTTTTTCAAAAAATGATTTTCTAAAATTAACATAATTTGTACCTCACACGTCCTTATTATATAGTTTGTTTTTGACATAAACCACAACTTTATCTACTATCTTTATCTTTATATGATTAAAAATGTTCTTCAAATGTTTAAAGTTTTGAAGGAAATGTAGTCCTCCTCCGATGTGATTTGTGTGCAAACTATCAGACGATCTCAAACATTAACAGGCTGCTTCAAACTGAACAAACTGAGTATCGTTGATGCCTGACAACATCAGTGTGTGTGTGTGTCCTAGCAGGCGAGACAATCTTTTCTGTCCTTCATTATTAGCAGGAACATTAACAAATTGTTTGTTGAGAGTTTGACAGCGCCTCCAACACAGTTAGCCCCTGACCTTCTGTCTGGTCTAATGAGTTTGTACTCTACTTCACTGATAAGATGAAAAGTATTAGACAAGCTTTCAATAAACCTGTGTCAAACAATGAGTCAGATCCAACTGGCGCACAGAAATAATTAGGCTGGGATGACTCATTTCCATGTTGTTGACTGTGAAACTCTCGAGGAAGCGGTGCCTCTCAGTGAGCCGACCACCTGCTGTCTTGACACCCTGCCAGCCAGCTGTTTTGAATCATCAGCCAATGTCCTGCAAGAGCTGCGATTGTTCAGTTGTGCTCTCAAATCTGTGAAAACTGTAGTCAAAGTTTCTTGAACATAACATAACAACCTCATTACTTAGGAACCACGTGATTCTGTCACCAGTATAATACAAAATAATGATAAAGTACTTTTGAGTGAGCTCAATAAAAAAATGTCCATCAATGAGCTGAGATTGTTCCCATTAAATGAATTGTTAGGCACACTGGCAAGAATTAAGAGT
Organism: Holacanthus passer; assembly: GCA_025331565.1. Lineage (NCBI taxonomy): Eukaryota > Metazoa > Chordata > Actinopteri > Pomacanthidae > Holacanthus > Holacanthus passer. The sequence continues at coordinate 1,168,850 of JAFREQ010000018.1, read as the reverse complement.
TGGATAAGAGTTGAGACAAAACTCAACGACAAAAATAGTGACACGCTTCTCATTTAGCTACTATTAAAGTGTCTTGATAGATTTTCCTGCTTTGGCATTTCTTGTTTTCAATTAAAATTTTGAGCTGAGCTTTTTTCATTTTAAATGTAACCAACTAAACAACTACTTCAGTATGAATGCTGCTTATGTTGCTTCATAACTTCTCAGCTGTTATCAATGTCTATTTTATTTTCATTATTTTAATGTCTTTACAGTTTGTAACACACTTCTGCCGAACCTCAGCCACAGAAGCTTGTCTTATTCTCTGTGCCCTTGAACACTGCCACCAAATTTCTGTTGACGAAGAGGAGAGTTGCAGCATCTTGATAGATGGAGTAGACCAAGTTTTCAGTTTCAAAAGTATAAGATACTATTACTATTATATGTGTTCAGCAGTCAGTATGGTATGGTAGTCCTCCCAAAGTACAGGTGTCCAACCAGGTACCAGGGTGGGCTGAGACATGGTGGGTTTTCTTTCTAACCAGTCAGCAGCTGAAGCTTCCACCTAAACCTTCTTTTACCATGTGAAACATTATACGGGCTCACACACATTTATTTAAAGCCATTGACCTTAATGCACCCCCTCTTCCCCTCTGACCACTTTGTGCTGATCACACCTACACCCTGTATAAAACTCCCCATTGCTGAAATCACTGGTGCAACAAACCCTGTTTAAATCTTCAAATATCTGATCCAAAATAATACCATCTCTGATTGGCTACAAGACACCTTAATTTGACTGGTTTGTGCACACGTGGATTTGCTTTAAAGTTCAGTCTCTTAAATTTGCTGTTCAGAAACGTTTTGATCGCTCGTGTACTATTTTGTTTATTTAATATATTTGACATTAAGAATTAAAGTAAAGTGAATGGAGAAGCATGTATAAGCAGCAGTGCTCTATTCTGTATGAAGAGTGTGTTTTCCATATTCTCTTGAGGCGAGAGTGTGCAAGAGAAGCATGCAAAGCCTTTTGTTCAGGGTACACACAGACACACACACACACACACACACACACACACACACACACACACACACACACACACACAATGGGTGACAAAGAAAAATTGAGTGAAGCGCTCTCTAACCCCGAGGAGGCCATTGTGCCTTCTATGGAACATCAATCCATACACAGCAGACCACAGGGAAGACGTGTGGGCATGTTAGAGAAGGTGTGTGGGGATAGACGGAGAGGCTGATTGACCAGATCCATCAGCTGGAAATCATCAGTATCTAATGCATTTCTCCTCCTCCTCCTCCTTACCTCTCTTCCCTCGTCTCATCCATTTTAGCTCTAATCCTTCCTTCTCTTCCCTCCTCATCCTTCTGCTCTGCTTTTCCCCGTCACCTCTCCCCAATCACTTTAGCATCTCACAGTCGTTCTCCTGACCTGTTTTATTCATTGTCCTCCACCTCTATTCTTTTCTCATTCTTTTGCCTCTCTGTTATTGTCTTTTAGTGAAGCACTTCTGTCTGCAGAGGTGGATGCATCGCTGTGCTCATCTGTCACTTCTTTTTTGTTCTGTCACTTTCATACAGCGCATCTCTTTCTTCCCTGTCTATAGCTTTCTGCTCATCCTTTCTCTTTATTGCTTCTTCATGCTGAAATCTTCCCACTTTTCAACCCATCCGTCCATACTCTCATCCGCATCTCTTTTTATCGATCACAGTGACTCTTGCATTCATTTGACAAATTCCCTTTTCTTTCAGGCTTCACTTATCGTCACTTTTTTCTGTGACTTCCTCTAAGTTCTTTCTCATTTTTTCCCCTCTCTCTTTTTTCCAACAAAAATTGAGCTTTTAAGATGAAACCTAGCATGGAGGCACTAGTCTTCCTTCTTTGTCTAGTATTGATTCCATTTCCAACTGGATCAAACATAAATGCAATGTGAAGATCATATAGATCATGTAGCCTACCACTGAGGAGGCATTTAATGATTTAGTAACACATTGAATGTAACTAATCTCAAATTCACATTCAAGTGGAAAATACATTTCAAATAAACAAGAACCAAAGTGTTCAGATAGTAACATACCTGTTGAAAGGGATAGTTAAGATACTGGTTTGATTCAATACAGTCAAAATTCACATTTCTATGAGAGCTGATGCAAATCACAGCACCAGTTTTGGACAATGAAGATAGTTTATTTTACTCCATAGACCATAATCAAATCTGCAGCTTCAATAAAGTCACTTTGAGAATCGATTGTCAATGACTGCCCGTTGACCTTCATTGTCACATGGTTGATGCTGTACATGGTTGCAGTTTTGTTAGGTTTGGGCGACAAACTATTTGGTTAGGTTCAGGGAAAGATCATGGTTTGTCTTAAAATATGTGCATCACATGTTACGTAAGTTAAAATAAATCTACTGACTTGAGCTTTGGTTTCACACAGGACATGGACAGCAGGCTGAAAGTCTGTGTGTGACCCATCTATCCACCCCATCCTCCTTCATAAGCAGACCTTTTGACTTTTTATACCACGTCACCTGACTTCGTTTACCCCCATTATAACAGCCACGGCCACTAGAGGTCACCACCTAGCAATAAACATAAATATGATCATAATGAACTGCTTGCACAGATGACATATACAGCCATTTTTCTGGTGACCATGGACAAAAATTGACAGGAAAAAACATTATTTCTCCGAGACAAAGTTGAACAATTGTGACACAGTCACATTCATTCTGATCCATTCTGTAATATTGAAGGTATAAGTAATTGAAAGCTTTGTAATTGGAATTCCGAATAGGGATTGATACACTCATATGAGCATTTTCTGATTTTCCATCTCTGTGGTTAAGGTTTGGTTAGGTTGAAGTGACAGCAGTGTGACTCCTTGGTTAAAGTTTAGGGAATTAGTTCAAAGAAACTAATATTGATTGATGTGAACAACAGTCTGTGTATGTCAAACCATCCAGCCCGACCTACTCATTGAGAAGTTTTTCTGAACCGCATCAACATCATCACTCTACTTCCAACCTTTGCTTCTGACAGAACTCTATTCACATAAACATTCATTGGAATGGAGACACAAACAAATCATTTGAACCAATGGCATTTTTCTGGTGTCTCTTCATGCCACAGATGATTTTTAGGCCCTTATATGGGACACACTGGAACTGGAGACATTGACTTCATTTGGAAAATGTGGTGAGATAAAGTCGCTGTGTTGTGAGAACAGCAGGACTCTCACTTTTCACCTAGCAGCTGTTCTGCCTTGTTCATTTCAAGCACCACTTCACAAAATTTCTAACCAGTCGACATGAGAATTCATCTCATCGGCCAGAGCAACACTTGCTATTGCCTTTGTCACAACACAGGGAAAAAAAGATGTATGCTTATTTTCCTTTTCCTCTCTAGTTGGGCAGTCTCTTAAAAATAAACCTGAATCTCTTCTCGCACACAGAGCTCGTAGTGGGGCCATAATCTGATGCAGCTTGGGAGCCTCGCTTCCTCCCTTTGGACGCTTTGCATCTAAAAATAGGAATATTTTGCAGCTGAGTTCCTCTTTCCTGACCTCCAGTGGTGGCGTGTGGTCTATCATGGTTAATTCATAGAGTACTGTTAGAAATATCGCTTTGCTCACTCGTACTTTAATAATTAACCACAACTAAGAAACAGTCAGCTGTGTCAGTGTGAGGCTTTCTTAATATTTAAATTCGAGCTGAAGGCCAAATTATATTCCAACTGCCATCGAACCTATTACAAAGTTTTATTAAATGACTGTAGCTTAGCTCCCACATAAAGCACACAGATGCCACATGAATCAATGTTCTTGTTACAGTGGCCTCTCCAACAGCACTAACAGACACTTGAACTTGAAATGTAACTCATGTTCTGACGTGTTTAGTGCAGACATGAATGAAGAGAAAGGACAATTATCAATGTTTGGTGGAAAATACAAATCACCAGGATGCTCTGGTGATAGTCCTCACCCTGGTAGGGAATATCTAATGGCATTAGAGACAATGTCCTGTTTGGGCCTGCAGGGCTGTTCTGTTCTTTAATTTGTGTCTTTATCCTCTACATAACACACCCAGTTCAATGGAAGTTGAATGCTCTTTGTGTGTTTGTGTGAAGAGATAAGAGGCAGAGATAAAGAAGAACTCCTCTTCATGTACATTATATGAACTCAAGCCTGAAACATACACATAAATGCATGTGTACATACATAGCGCACACTTCACAGCTTTGAATCCGAGCCATTCATTCAGATGGAGGCCGGATAAATGTGCAGTAAACACGCAGTTATGTGATTAAAGGCTTAGTGACAACAGAGACTGGCCCGAGGGCGGCCAGAAACTGAAGCAGGGAGAGCTCCAAGTTGAAGAAAACAACATTTAGAATCAAATGATAAAAATAAGCTTGTAGTGGTTAAGAGATATTTTCATATTTATTTTCCTGAACCACATTTTACAAGTAGGTAGTTGTTAAAGTTTTTTTCTTTGAGGAATGAGGTATTTTAGAAGCATATTTATATTATTTCTTCGAAGAAGCTGAAAACCAATGTAACTAAAGCACCAATACAGACCAAGTCGTACTGTATAACTCTAGTTTATTGTGTTTGTCATGGAACTGAATCTGCTCGCTCCACATGGCCCTTTAACCTTTACTGTTGCTATGCTGCAAAGCTTTTCAGTCTTGCACATTACTTAGCTTATAATAACAGAGGAAGATGTACCACTCACAATGGGTCCTTCATTTTCAGACAGAGGTAGACAAAAACAAAGGCTACTCATCACTAGTATTTTACCAGTTGTGGCCAACTAGTAAATCAAGCTTACAATGGCTCCATGTGTTGGTTGAAATTTTAGCTTCCAGACAACGTTTTAATATTTCCGCCTGACTCGCTTTAACACGAGACCCCTATACAGGCACTTGATGGCTACAAGCAAAATCTCATTTCATGCAAGAGTCCAAAGCTACATGTCCCTGGGAAAAAAGTTATTATCCTCATCAATTAATGATTCAGGTAGAAGACATTGGAAAAAAAAACAAAACAGCATTGTTTTGTATTGCTGTCAAGAGCTAGTTAGTCCAAGCACGATCATGAAAAATGTGAAACTTTGTTTTATCAACCCAGTTGTACCAGCTACTTCATTATTGCTTGTAGGATGAGGACTAACTGATATGTTTAATGAACAGAACACTATTATTACAGTGAGGTAATGATATGGTTTTTTAATGTACTAAATAATGCAGTATTAAATGTAGTGATGTGCACCCACCCAATTATTTTCTCTGAGACCTGCACCCACATGGACATTTCACTCCATCTCTACCGGTCCCTGTAGACTATTTCGCCTCAGGACCTCATGATTTATCAGGAAGACAGCTGCTTTACTTAAAACAATTTCACTGTACGAACCTGGGTTGCATGTGTCATTTGGATGTGTAATTAGTATTAGATCCTGACCAGTCCTGTCAGCGTGTCAGGAGAGTTGAATAATTAGTGAAACCACGCCACTGTGCCTCGAGCGTAAATGCGCACAATGTCTCTCTTAATGGTGAGATGCACTTGAAGCTGAAAATATGTTTGCATGCATTTTAGAGAATGTAATTAATATTTTCCTCATTAATCACGTATTATTTCACCCACACACAACCCATCCACTATTAATCAGAATGTTAATTTTCATGACGAGGCACGCCCCATCCTCAGATGCAGATATAACTGCCATCTGTGTGTAACAAGTCCCCGGTCTTGAAAATGCTATTGCTAGAGTAAACAAATGCTGTTCAATCCATTATTCACACTTTCGCTCTTGTCTTTTGTGGCTTTGAAGAGGGTAAAAAAAAGCACTATCCTCCAAAGTATTAATCTTACTACAGCCCCATGGACACAGCTTCAATATGAGGAGATATCCAAAGCTTGACAGACCTGCCATGTCCAGTTACGGTTGCTGACATATGACTGGACAATTACTGTTAGGGGGAGGGGTTTAGTGAACAATCACTCACAACAGCCAGATACTGTGGTTCGATATATTGCACAGAAACACGCCGGAGTCACAGGGTTAAAAATGACATCAGAAGCCGTTTCTCTGATTCGGCTGACAGTCGATCTGTCAACTGAAATCTCCATCTCTATCCTGTCTCGCTTCACCTCAGATCCCCTCCTCCGTGTCACTCCTCCATCCTGTGAGCTATCCATCATTTTCTATCATCGCCACCTCACTGTAATGCAGGTTTGTTTGAGCACTAGACGCAGTCACTCCATCAATGTCAGTCATCTTATCTGTAGTATACTGTATGTCTTTGGCTGCCCAATCAAGTCGAGAAGGTCTGGAGAAATAGAAGAGAAAATCACACGTTTCACTGGAATAAGATTAAAAGCAAAATGAAAGTAAAACGTTCATACAGATATTTGCACCACAGTGTGCTGCTTTGTCCCTTGACCCCTCTTCTACAGGACCTAAATATTTAACCACATTTTGTGTAAGGAACAGTTGTGTGTGTGTGTGTGTGTGTGTGTGTGTGTGTGTTGTGTGTTATTCTGCTTGTGAAGACCAAATGTTATAACAGCAGTCAGGTGAGAGGAGGAAAAATATCCATAGTGAGGACATTTCCCTTGGCCCTCGTGTTGACCAGTGCGTATTAATTCAGTGTTATTTCTGGGGTGAGCTGGAGGAGTTTCCATCAGTCCATCTTTCAGAGGACATTTGTTCTTGTCAGGCATAACAGTGCAAGAACACATAATAACAGCTTACTTGAATTACTGATTATAACTGACTGCAAATCACACAGAGACATCATTTTGGCACCTGGCAATTTAAATTCTGACTATTTAATTTTTAAGAAGTACCAAGCTGAAACACTTTTCAATCACCCCCTCTTCCAGTTGAATGTTTCAAGTCTGCTGTGCTCTAACACTGCGTGAGTGGGCACAGGTGTGGTTGGCTTGGGTCAAAAGTGCAGTGCCTGAGTATACTTAGAAATTGCTGTTGCAAGGCGAGAATTTCAGCCTCTAGATGTCAATAAAAACAAGACTTTTAGGTTAGTGTTGGAGCTACCATGTGGAGTTTTGCTGTAAACAAAGTTACAGAGAAGAAAATGCAAGTGTGCATCCGTGAGATCTATCAATCAAGTTTAATGCCTTTGTTTCCTGATATAAAGTTGTAAATCCATTTTATAAAAACATATAAAACCTGGAAATGTTCATGTCCATGTTTGCTAGCTTGCAGTCTTCTGTTTCTTTACCTTTGCTGGTACAATGCTATGTTGCTGATGCCAGCTGTCAATTAGTAGAACACAAAACCTTCAGCATGAATGTGCATGTGCTCCTGCATGTACATGGCACACAAACTAAACAGGCACCCACTCATAAAAACATTGTTTCTTAGCATTGCTTATGGCCAAAAAAATCAATGGGGTACCTTTAAGTTGCTATGAAATAATGATTGATCCCTCTTTTACCCTGAATTGAAGTTAATTCACCATTAAAGCAGCAAGACTCTCACCCAGTAGCCACTTCATCTGCACAGCCTTCTGAAGGGCCTGTGCAGCTATAGGCAGCCATGTCTCCAGTCAAAGTAACGCTGCAATTGGATTTTGTCAAGCTAACTGGCCTGCACACCAATTAAACACATTAAAAAGGAACATAATACCCCATGAAAATCTTGTTCGGCTGACCTCTGCCAACCTTCACTTCTCACCTTGCTGATGTTTAAGTGTACTCCAGGACCCTGTGACATCAGTGTTGGTGCGTTTATAGATGCATCGTTTCTGACCACACCCAGCCACACCCATCAGTGATGCTGGCTGTGGGCAGAGGTGCAACAGGCCGGAAAGTTTTAACCACAGAGGGCAGCAAAACTCTACTTTTCATCCTGGCATCACATTACTGTTGAATAAATGCTACCACAATGTAACATACACATTTCCATTGAAGACATTATACAAACTGCATAACTTGTTTCAAATATGGTGATTAAAAGCACCATTTCAAACGAGGTGTCCCACCAAAAAAAACAGCCGAATTGTGATGTGTGTCTCATTTTCAGATGACTCTGAAATAACCACTTTATTTTCCTCTCAGTCTTCCTCCCTAATGGAGACACAAACACACACATGCTCACAGACATGCTTGTATCCATTTCACTCCAGTCTTGTTTGGTTGTGAGCTGGCGTTAAATCCTCCCATTCTGCACACAAATGAATGTATTATTTGGCGAGGATTAGTGTTAAACGGTTCTTTTCTCTCTGTCTGTAGACTTAATAGAATGAGAGAATTAAACGCCAACTACCATCTAAACAATACTTAACCAGAATGGATGACACCGTGTCTTGTTTTGTATCTGCGCCCGTCTGTCTGTGTGTGGATAGAGCGCTTTGCCTGCATCTGTGCATCTCTGTGTTTATGCAGTTTATGTTTTGTTATGATTCAGTGGATTTATTTGCCAATTAAATGAACAGTTAACAGCGGCTGTAAGTTCTCCAATGCTGTGGTGTCATATAAATTTACACGTGTGCTGACTATGAGTTGTGATTTGACTCATATTTCCTAACGTACTTCTGCTCAAGACAGTTATAATGTATGAAGAATTATGTAACTCCATCACATAGAATGTTCATGATCATGAGACGCTCTGAGGTAAAAATCACCAGGAAAGAAAGTGTCATGTCAGTGTCAAGTGCCTCAGAAATTAATGCTATAGTAAAACATGTATCTGCACCTTCTGCTGTTGTGATTTGGCATGCAGGGCTGGAATTGAGGCCCCCAGGCCACAGTCAATTACTATTAACATTTAAAGCTTCATAGTTTGTGTTTTCAAGAACAAACAGGGTGTGTTCATTACTTTATGCCTGGGTGTTATCAGGCACCACCATGATGTGCAGGATATCGGAAAATAACTTTGAACAAAGTGGCTTTTTTTTTTTTTTGTAAAACTTTAATATGGTTTACAAGCTTGTCTCGCTGCCCCCAAGTGGCCAAAACAAACAAAAACTATATTGTTGCTGCTTTAAATTGAATTCACAGAACTACCCAATACTGCATTCCCCATTTTTTTCCTTCAAGAACTACAAATTGTTTTGTCAGATTTATAGATGATTATACTTGTGTAACATGTTTTGTATTTAAACCTACCATTTCAGTTATATCCAAGGAGGGTTGAAACTAGGGCAACTGGACTTGGTACTTGAAAACGTTGCCTCTCATCCAAAGGACTATTTCAGTTCTAAGAAATGATGAAGCCCCCCTTTGAATCTAGGACCTTGATTTTAGGGCAAGTCCAGTTGCTCTAGATTCAAACCTCCTTGGATAACCATGACCTGGATGTCTAAGAATTTCACTGATATTTAAACTATAAGGTTGCTCAGGTGTAGCACGGTAAATGTAATTGACTGCTTTGTTGCACTACTCATCTGTCAGAGTTCCCCAGCATTGGCATTACTGTTAACAGCACTTATGATTTCCTCTTTTAAAACAGCTGAAACCCTGTGAGCCGAAGTACAGTGTCCTTCATAAGTTATAAAACATGTCATGTATAAACAGAATGTACTTTCCTTTTAAAACAGTCCCACCTTGCAGCTGTTCACATCCATAAAGCAGCACAGCAGCTGGCACCCTGGGAATGTTGGCTGTCGGGTGTATTTCACAAGTGAACATGGTAGATATGATACTTTTAGTTAGGTGTGGATTTTATTTAGATGGACCAATGTAGCATGAGTGGTTAATGGCAGCCTATCCATCCAGAACCCCCCCATCCCTCCCATCCATCTCACCATTTCAGGTATGGCATGCAGCCATTCATCCACCCTTCCAAGTGTAGTGAGTGAAGATTGCAGCTGACAATCATCTCATCACAGTCATCCTATAAAGCCATATGGAAACCCAGAGAAGGACTAGAAACGGAAGAACTTAAATTGATTGGTTCAAAGGGACCTTTGCAATAAATTATATTAATTGCCTATTAACAGGACATTGAGCACTTTCTATCTATCTATCTGTCTATCCATCTGTCTGTCGATCTATCTAGCATAGGTAACAATGGAAGGAGGGAGGTACATAAAATTGCTAAAAGGTTGGCTTGGAAAGGAATCAAGTTCATGGTTGGGATGCAGAACAAGGACAGAAGAGTATTTTGTCCTGATGCTGAATTTGTAGGGTAGTTAAACAAGTTCTACTCTTGGTTTGATATCTATGATTTCAATGATGAGCTTTCTCATTTTAGAAATGGGCCTGCAGGCTGTAGGATTAGAATTGATTAGGTGTTTGTGCGTTAATCTCTTGGTTGTATTAAAGAAAGCCCTGGTCCTGATGCAGTTGTGTCTGAGAACTGAGCAGTATTTTTTTTTAAATATTTTTTTGCACCTTGGAGCAACAGAGAGTTCGTATAGCATCTGGAAGGAATCTATTGCGCTGCCAGTGGCAAAGGTTAAGTCTCCTATGCCACTGAATGATTATTGCCCTGTGGCCCTACTTCCTTTGGTATGACAACATTTGAACATACTGTCAAACCTGAAAATGTACCCACAGTGGATGACATGCTGGATGTTGGATGCTGACAGTTTGCCTACAGGGCAATGAGGCAAGAGGAGGACGCTACAGCTACTCTGTTAGATCTTGTTGCTGAGGCACCTGGAGGGAAATAAGAACAATGCAAATTTGCTTTTTATCGACTTCTCCTCTGCTTTTAATTGTATTCAGCCACATGTTCTTGCACACAGGCTCTTATCTAATTTTAATTTTAATGCAGCGTGTTGGCTCACCAACCTCTTACTGAAAAGATCTCAGAGGGTCCGATTGAAGGAAACCATGTCCAGTGAACTCATCTTCCCTTCAAGGCTGTGTGCTTTCAATGCTTTTTATGTACAAATGAGTGCCAGAGCAATCAAGTATCAACATTTGTCCTTAAGTATGCTGTATGAAGATCATGGCAAAGGCACATTCTATTGTTTTGGACCTTCAACACTCTTCGCATGATGTATTTCAAAAGCTTCTATTCGAAACACATCATGCATAATACATGCTTCCCCAAAGGTAACATCCATAGATCATAATAGATAGTGGTGAGAGTTTTGGAGATATGGATCTTGTGCTGTGTTTGTTTATGACGTATTGTATGTATTTGTGTTGCAAATTGCCCTTTGAGGACGCTAAAGTTTTACTCTGTTCTACACGGTTACTATGGGGAATTTAATTAAAGCATGATGTTGCCTGATTACACACATCCACCTGCTATGATACATGTCGTGATGGTGCTATCAGTGGATGAAAACTGATGTAGAATTAGAAAACGAAAGCTGCCATTAATTATTTACAACATGCAATAAACTACATATAGAAATCTAGATTTTATTTGTATATCAAGACACCCATTTGCATGCATTTTCCCCTATTCTTCCCCTAATGCTCCCCACAAAGCTAATCATCTGAAGAAAGCAGTTCTTTTTTTTTTTGGTTGCCTCCTCGTAAAACTCCTGTTTTCGAGTTATCACATGGCTCCACGTCTGGTAGCTCTTGGCGTGATATCTCTCTGGTGTAGAGCTGCGTCTAAGATCTCTTCTAAAGTGTAATTGGCTTTGCTCATGGTATATCACAGATCATTTAACCCCCTCTGAGCCAATTTACAGCCTCACAACATTAATCTTAAATCCAGGTCTGAGTGCGGAGATGATTTTAATGACTTGCTCAAGGAGCAGAATCACCTTTTTCAGAGGCTTGCTTCTGTCTAATAAATTGAAAAATGATAGTGTTTTTATAAATCATTGTCCTTTTAATACTAACTTCATAGGTTGCATGTTATATTTTCTATCTGTCATACAACTAGAATCCTCTCTCTCTTTCCCCACCAGCAGCACCACATGCTCATTTTCCACAGCATATTGTACAGGTGAAACCTTTTTGTCTTTTTATTTATCTCTTTTTCTTTTTTTTTCTCTCCCCTCTTGTCCTCTCTTTGTCACTCACTCAGCTGCAAGCAGACGAGTGCCACCTCTCCCCCTCCTTCACCTCTCTAACCCAGTCATTTAATCGACTCTTCACACCTCTGTTCCCGTCACTCACGTTCCTCCCTCCTCCTTCTCGCCTGCATTTTTCCTGCTATCCCCTTCCTTGTCTTTCCTTCTTTTCCTCTCACTCTGTCAGTCACATAGCTGTCCTCCCCTGCTCTCGACCCCTTGTCTTTCCCCACATCGTCTCTATCCTTCGCCGTCGAGCTCTAACACAGCGCTGTCCATGTGACTGATACGCTCGCTCTATTATCGCTGTGTACCGTGTTGTTCGCTATCTCTTCCTGCACTCCACCTCTCAAGCTCTAATGTGTACCATGTCCTCATTTATACCTGCCAGAACGCTTTGTTTTTCATCCAATAAGCTCGCTCATTAACTTACAATAATACAAGAAGAAAGCGGCACAGACTGATTTGTATACAACACAACATATGGATGGTAAGCTTCGTGGGCATCATTAATTCGCTGCTGCAGATGGTGCCAGTCTTGGATTTCACAGATTTTTTTTTTTTTTCCAGGTATAGCTGCAGAATGTAGACGTGAGAGGATGCTAATTGAAACCGCAATTTATGTAAAACATGAGCTCAATTGGGATTTTATATTAAAAAATTGTTACTCACCCAGCGGTTGCAAATGAAGGCTAACATGTGCTGCGGATGTGCTGTGAAACTCCTTGGGAGCTTCTGCAGGTGGAGCTCTTTTCCTGTTCAGTCACGGTGGCCTGCTCGCGCTAATGAACAAGTTTTTTTTTTTTGCACTCATGCCAGTTAGATCAAGAAACATAAATCACGTTATTTCCTGTTTGTCAGCAAATTCAACTCACTCGTAGGCGTTTCCGTGAAAAGAGCTTTCCGTGGAAGCAATAAAAGCTTTCATGGCCTATTTGTTCATTAATTAAGTGGTGGAGAATAGAAAAACAGATTTTTTTTCCAACTCAGTTACTGTTTATCTGCTCTTTCCTTGACTCTTCTCTCCCCCTGGCCCTGTTTCATCTCTTTATCTTCCATTCATGATTTCTGCTCTTACATGACTCCAACCCTGCCCCTCCTTTTCCTCCATCCATCCTGCCATTTGCTCAGGTTTCTTGTTTCCCCCTCTCTTTGTTCCCTTGTGTTAAAGTTATAATGGTATCATTACCTCTTCTTTATGATGCCATTCCAGTTGAAACTAGATTTTGAAGTGAGGCATTACACAGTGAGGGATCAGTCCAAACTGTAAAGCAATAGCAGGAGAGCAGTGGAGAGGAAATAGAAAAATCCACTAGTTTAACTTCTCACCTTGCTGCAGTGATGGAGAAGTGGAGGCCCACTTCTGATCACACCCACCAAAGACTTTCCACTTTCAATCATTGAGACAAGTGAGTTTTTTAGCCTGGTGTGACTTGTTACTTCACTAGAACTTGTTACTAGAAAAGGCAGAAAGGCAGGATCACTTAAAAAAGATTTACTGTTCAGGACGTTTATCAGGAAGCTGAAGCATTTATGTCATTTGTTTGTCATGTTGTCATGTCATGTGTTTTTAAAGCAACTGTGTCTAAGAATAGGAACTCCCGGGTCCAATCAAGATTTAATGCCATGAAATGTTGTTCAGTCATTCATGGTCCACTGAGGACGTATCCTGACCTTGGTGACTTTTCCTCTAGTGCCACCATGAGGTTGATATTTGTGGCTTTGAGTGAAATGTCTCCACAGCGATTGGATGAATTTTCATGGATGATCCAGTGACTTTTTTTTTTTATCCAGCAGCATCATACAATTTTTATTTAAAATTTTCCAATACTTTAATTTATGATCGAACACCTGCACAACTAATAAAATTCACATCACCCTCAGTTTTTGGTGGCCAATGCTAAATAGCAAATGTAAGTATAAGTAAGTATATGTATGTTAGATCCTTAGCATCATCATGTTAGCTTTGTCATTGTACGACTTTCAGCATTTAGCATTTAGCTCAAGTCGCCACTGGGCCTCAGTAGCCTCAGAGCCGTGAGCATAGCTGCAGACTGTCGCTGAGGAAAAAGCCATTTGAAAAAAATGTTTTATAGAAATGTAAAAACTGATATATTCATAGTATTTCAGCAAGTGTATGTTTTCTATTAGGTTAAAGTTTGACTCTGGAACATTAGTTTCCATTTGTGTCTTTAAAGCCACTATGAGATTTGAGAATTTCATACTTTGGCGACTCCTGGTGGTTAGTATCAAAAAGACACTTTTTCACACCAGTGCTCACTGGGCTGAAAGCAACACATGGACACACACATACACCAGTTATCACTGCTACACTGAGGCGCTTTCAGAAAGTGCTCACTGTAATTAACTTGTGTGTGTGTCTGTGTGTGATGGCCAGTGATTGAATTGTAATACAAAAATCCAATATAAAAAAGTCATATATCTGTGCCTGAAGCCATAACAAACTTTTTAAACCTGTGGGATAATGTGTGCATGCATGTGTGTGAGTCGACAATTTTAATCCAACACAGAGAAGAGCCAATAAATCCACTTCAACAAGGTTGGTACACAAAAGAGAAAGAAAGACAATTACAAATCTCTTTCATTTCCACACTGCCTGTCAGTCAATGTTGTTTTCCCAGCAACAAGGGGGGGAACAATTTTCAAAGAACTTCACACTTGACCTCAATCTGTTAGTCAGTCAGTCAGCCTGCCAACTCATCCAAGACAAATTCACTGACATGGCCAACCTCCTGTGTCTGCTGGGGAAAGAGCTTGTGCCTCATACTGCAAGAATTAGCTATAAACAAAATCATTTATTCTAAACTGTTCTTTCGCTTCACCATAAGAAGTAAATAACAAAACAGCCTATTCGCACTGGACACTGGAGAAAACTTGTGTGTGTGCACACTGGCATCCAAGGAAGGATGGCGAGATGAAGAAATGGAGAGTATCTCAGGTTTAGAAATTTGATTGAAAGCGTTTTAGGATAAATACAAATGTAAAGCTTATTTAAAATAACATTAAGTTTGTTTCCTGTGTGTCGCTGTGTTGATCAGATTGTTTTTCCTGTAGAATTTAGAGGTCGTACAAATGTTCAGCCATTACAGACATATTGTTCATCTAATGACTGTAATGTAAAAGTCAGACAAGAGAGAGAAAGACATCAGAAGAAAAAAAATATCTCCAGAAGTTTGTGAAGAAGGTTGAGATATCAGAAAGATCACACCCATCGAGTGAGAAGCACTTTGAGGAAAGCCATAACAGCTTGTGTGTGTGTGTGCCAAGCAGCGAGTGGCTCCTTTATTATTGATTGGCTATAGTTAGTGAAGGAGATTGAAAGCGACAAGGATAATTTCAACACAGACAGAAGACACGCACAGGTTTCACGATATGGATTCACGAACGATGAATTATTAGTGCAAGTGTGTATTTATACATATGTCTGCAGGGGGGCTTTTGTGTATGATCTCTGTTCATGGGATCCACCCACACTTTAAATGTCTCTATTATATAGTTTGAAAATGTACATGCAGATGCCTGAGCAAACAACCACACACACACCCGCACACAACAATGAAATATCAGTGTTGACAACATGACTTCCAGTTGCATCTACTTGTCCCCTTTTGTCACCATAAGCTTGTGTAGTGTAGCATAACAGCTCTGCCTAGGTGTGTGTGTGTGTGTCTGCACAAATTTGTGTGTGCATATTTAAACATGTACACGCCTTTTAAATCCACCACCCTGAAAATTTAACCGATTCCATTGCAGCTTATGATCAGCTTTCACTGTGTGTGTGTGTGTGTGTGTATGAACTTTTTTGATGCTAAGGAGTGTCCCTGTACTTTTGTGTGTGTCAGCCTCTTGGTGAGATACATGCTGATATGCGTGCTACGAGCAAATGAATGTGCATATTGTATGTGCTGCACACAGTATGTAACTTCTGGAAGTTATATAGAAGTAGACAGTAGAGTGCATGTATACGTCATCGACTGCTGGTGTGAGAGATGTATGCGTGCTTTGCATCCGTGCAACAGTTAAGGGCTCCTGAAAGGATTATGAGACGGGAGACGTTTCAGTCAATTTTACTTAGACTCAGATGTGGTTTTTTATGGAAACACGAGAGTACAGAGATAATAAAAGAACGAATAAGTGAAAGTAAGAGAGGAAAATGATGAAAATTGAAAAATGGGCCTCTGAAGTACCATGCTTTTATAATAGTGAATGCTTTTCAATGGTTCCACTTTGTATTGAAGGTACAGCCCAGTTGTTGTGGACTGTTTGGCTTTTTAATTACAGAGAAAGAAAAACTCTTTTTGGCCTAAATCAACCAGTGGAGCTGCACCATAAAATAGAATTCAGTCGATAACCCTATTTTCCAAACTCACAAGAAAATGTTTTTTGGCCACTATCTCCTCATTGGTTAGTTTCTCAGACAGCAAACTGAACTCACTGGTCTTAGATATATGGTCCTTCTTCCTTTGTCTTTTTACTTTTAGTTTCATTTGGTCTACAGCACCGCAGAGCAGCTGTGTCTGTCGGAGTGTGTAAATGTTGCCCCAAAGACTTTGGAATAATGCTCTCTTGGCTTTCTGGATGTTAATGAGCCCACATGTTTCAGTTCTGTGTAATCCACTGTAACCGCATCTACATTAGGAATAACGTAATTTCTTCAGAAGGGTGTAATAGAGTATGTGGGTGTATGTCTGTAAAGCTAATATTATGACAGAATGAAATAAAGGACCAAATTGGAGTTCTCCACAGCCAGACTGATTAATTAGGAGCTTCAATTAACATGGACCTTCATTAGTGTGTGGGTTAGCCTCATGGCATTTCGTGTCTGGCGGAAGCAAATTTATATACATCATAACTCTGTCTTCTCTCTTTCTCTCTCGGATCATCCCTGATGAAAACAAAGGCAATATTAATGGATTTTTGGCCACTTGGGGGCAGCAGAACAACAGTAAACACATTGACATATTACCACATTATAACGTTCTTATGATGAACATGTTGCCTGTTTACACATCAAGCCCAATTGGAGCCTCATTAGCATTTTACAGTTGTGATTGTGGCCAACTGGTGAATGTAAGTCTAATATTCACTCTCCTTTTACCTCCTTACTGGGAAGTGCGTCACTGCTTGCCACTAACCTAAACCCTGAGTAACACCTGACAAATTTATAAAATTAAACAAATGATCACTACTTACCTGTCAAACACAATTGAAATCTGTGGTCAGTGATTCAAATGTATGAACCACCCCCAGTTTGGGACAAATAAAGTACATCCATCTATTGAATACATCTATCACTGCCCATACACATGAACAAATACAGCACAATGGGCATCAAGCAACAATCAGAGAGTAATTTAAGAGACTACATCCAAAGAATGTGGGGTTATGCTACAGGGCCAGCGTTCACTTGGTTTAACTGTTACTGTACCAGAAAGACATAATACATTCACCTGTTCAGTGAAACTGAACCCAACAGTAAAATTTTTGGGCTGTAAAACCAAAACAATGAGTTAAAAGGTGCTAAAAATCACAGTAGAGCTAAAGAGAACTGCAGAGGTGTATCCTAATTCTCTGTCAGTTTGTCACCATCCCTTTCATATTACATGCAAATATGTATTAGTTCAGCTTATTAGCTACAGCGTTACATTTGCAGGCATTTGCAGTTTCACAGGGAAATGAAGTCATGAAGTAATGACATGCATTTGTGATCGAAGCCTGAGGCGCATTTAAGGAATATATTTCAGGAATGATGGGGTCGGACATGTTGCTAAAATGAACCCTGTTAGCTGTTACTGTAGTGGTGGTCATTTGCTGTCCCAGTATTGTATTTCATTATTCAGTACTAATTCATTAAGCACTAGGGGGGAAAAAACGCCCCATTATAATTGCAATTGTCATGTCTGCACCAAGCGCTCTTGCTCGCAGCCCCACGACTGCATTCTGCAGCTGTAAATAAGCGCTGAATCTCCCAGCTTAAAATGTATAGTGACACAGAGTTATTACATCGTCGCAGGAAAGTTTCTGAAAACTTTGACAAAGTGCAAAATGAATCATTAGCGTCTCTCACAGGATTTTCTCTGGAAATTTTCTGTAGTGTCAGAGACAGTTCCAGGCAGTTATTTTTGTCACATCGGCGGCCAATTAAATTCCACTGTAGGTGTTGAGCGTTTTGCTGCAGAGCATCCCATCCTGTCTCAAACAACAGCACAAAATAAGCAGCCCTGAAACATGATGCGCTACAATAGGGATGACATTAAAGACATAGATGTACTTTGCCAGTGGCCCATTTTTATCGGCCTGGCTCATAAACGAACCGATGCAGACACCAGTTATGGAAAAAGTGGGATATGTGCCTCGATGTTACCCACTGTGCTGGGACCTTTCGTTGAATGAGCATGTTGGAAGAACACAGAGCTGCACAGTGAAGCTCTCAAACGCTTTCAAGAAGTTTCGCATCCATTTTATGCAACAGTTCTGTTTATGCAGGTTTCCCATTCTTAAAAGTCAGGATATCAAACGAGTCAAACTTTCTAGTCTTTTTCTAATAAAAGTTGTCATCCCAAAGTAGGGGAATGTACAAAATGATTTTTTCTTTTTTTTTGTTACATATGAGAACATGGTCTCAAGGATCCCTCATTCATTTTCACATTAATGTTTTTGCAAATGGATTCTTCAACTGCCTGAAACATTGTTGTTTCATTTCACATCCATAGTGACAGAAATACTATTTGGGTGGCTGACTTTATGTTGTCAGAATAAGATCTTAAAAAGGTTTTATACAGTAAATGTATATTTGTTAGCACTAACTCACATGCTCTCAGCACCTCATAGATTTCAACCTACAATATCGTTCTGCACATTAAAATTAATATAATAAATCAATATCTCAGTAACTGACACATTAGTATTGTTACAGTTTTAGCATTACAGAGAACACTGTTATTCGCTATTGACTCTACACTGTGTTTTCCATTACATAGCAGCACTAAATAACCAAGTAAGGTATGTAAGGTAAAGCTTTTTGGATTTTATAGTAGCAATTGCAAATAGTATAAGTAAAGAAAGGTTGTTTAAAGAATAGCTTCCAAAAATGTGATCCTGTGGAAACAGAGAGAGAAAACCTTTAAGTGAAAAAGCAACATATGACAAGTATTTAGGATGATTGAATACATTCAATATTTTATATTTGTTTTTCTATTTTTATTTTTTATTTTTTTATTTTAAAGAAATTTTTGATTTTTTTTTTTTTTTATGTGCAAAGTAAATCCTGGTAAGTTCCTGACAAAACCTGCAAAAGTCGAAGTGTTAAACCATTATTTTTCGTGAGCTTGCAACACTCAGCGTGCAGACCTCACTGTTAACTGGTTTTCTCTGCGAGACTGTACTTCCTGAAAATGTCTCAGGTCTGTGGATGACTGACTAACGGTGACACAGTTTGTGGAAAGATACTTTTCACAGCAGTGCTCCGAGCGCACGCCAATGAAATTCCATTTACCGTCACTTTATGGAGGTTGGAGGCAGAGAGTGGCATCTCAAAACCTGGGCATGCAGAACCAAAACCATCTGCATGGATAGATACTGTTTTTGTCATTTGTGTGAAGAGGAGGTGAGAGAAGGTTCCTGGTTTATTGTTGTGTCTGTGGTTGTTGTTAGTACTCCTGTCGACCATTAGGGGGCAGGCTTACAGAGATTGAGCACTGTGAATGAATGAATGAATGAACGAATGAATGAATGAAAGCTTAGTTAACTTATCCAAGTCCATATGATGTAACACTTCGTAAGCACCTTTAATTCATTCGTAGGTGACCAAGTGCAGTATGTGTTGACGTGTTTGCTTGTGCATCCGCAGTGTGTCTGAGGTGTGTGGGTGTGTGACTGAACAGCTAATATTATGACAGATTGACACGGAGGCTTGATTTGGATTATTCAGCAGCAGGACTGATTCATTATTAGTCTTAATTAACAAGGACCCTCATTAGTGTGTGGGTTAGCTTTGTGACTTCCTGTGTCTGGTGTGGGCAACTTTTTTTATAGCTCACAACACCCACCCACCCTCTCTCTCTCTCTCTCTCTCTCTCTCTCTCTCTCTCTCTCTCTGCCTGTCCTGAAATGCTCTGCACTCTCTCTCTCTCCTAATCCAGTGCTTTTGACTCTTTCTTCCCTCCAGTGTGCTTCCTACCAACATCTGTTCATCATCTCTGTTTATACCAATGTGCGACTGATGTGTGTCTATGCATGTGTGTATCAGCGTGCGGGCGTCACTGTGTGTGTTCGCTTGTTTGCGTCCCTATTCTCCGTTCTAATTAAGGTGATGGTCTGTGAAATCGCTAATTGCTGCGTCTTTGACCCAGCTGAGGTTTTAAGGGCCCGTGTTTGCGAGCATGTGCATGAGTCAGAGTTTGAAAAAAAAAAAAAAAAATTTTTTAAAAGGCTGAATGAATTATTTTAATTAAAAGTAATATTTATGCAACTGTTGGCAACCTTCTGTCTATTAAAACAGTGTCAACTTGTGTGGGCAAGTCGGCAACGTTCTTTCTTGATAACAGCGAAATGCATTTGTTAATGTCTTCATTCACTAATAAACCAAAACAACCACAGTGGACATTTTAAACAGAGACAGTTTATCAGCTGCTGTAGTGGACAGAGTTGTTATTGACAACATGTCACAATGACCAATGTCAGTTTTGAGCTGTTTTAAACAAGGACCACTCATTGGGCCACAGAACATTTAAATCAATACTAATTTAACAAACTGGTTCCTTTTACTATTTGCTGTATTTTCGAACTTCTTTATCAACAAAAAGCTACACCAATTCAGAAATTAGTTTCAAGAACTAGTTTGCTGTTGACAATTTTCCTAAAAGCTACAGATGATGCCGTTAGCGAAAGTGATGCACATTGACATTGCTGATGGTGTAGCCTTTGATTTACGTGCAGTAGCACTCAGGATGGTGAAATGGATCATGGGAAAGAGGTAATCAGTACGTGAACAAACTAATTCTGAAGGTTAATATCTGACATAAACACTAAATCCCCAAACAAATCATTAAAATGACTGATAGAATTCCGCTTTTTCTCCCTGCAGGGTCCTGCAAGGTGCATCAGAAAGATTTTGACTTTCAACAAAGTCACAAATCTACAACATGAACTCAAACAGTTGATACACAGACTCAACATCAATAACTTCATGAGTCACACTACTTGCTTTCTACCACCTCAATATAAACTGTATCTGACAGCCATTAGCCAGATTCTCTCCTCTCTAGACCAGGAAGCTGGAAATCACACTTTGACATGTTGCATGTAAAAGATAGTCTGCTGCTCGACTATTGATTATATATGGCGTCTTTACATGCAATGCAATAACTTACAATTTCAAGGACAATGACTTATAGCATGATAGAGTCCAAAAGACAGACCTTGAATAGCAATTGCTACTTAAGGGCTGTGTATCTACATGTATGTCAAACAGACACTCACTGCAAGTATGTCTGAAGGAATATGTAATATAGTTTTAATTATGTGTAATTCTAGCAAAGTGTGCAAAATATTTAGAGGAGAGGAGGCAAACAGTTCATTTGCACGTCTAATGCGATTTACAGAGACTGAAAGTCATTGTGGGAAACTGCATGTGTAATATCCAGAGAGGGAGAACAGGTATTAATCAAAGCAGGTCTTAATCAGACATCTCTTCAGAGACGAGCAGAGCAGAGCAGCTCTGACAGAGAGCGGAAGATGTCGAGAGAAGCAAAATCAGAGGATTCGCTGAGAATGGGTGTTTTTCAAGCCGTGCATATGTTTTCTGAAATCCTGGAAGCCAAAAATAATCTTAGCACACCGGCTCTCAAGAAGTAGCAATTTTAGAGGTTTTGGAGGAGCTAAGGAGACAACCAGTCAACACATGGATGAATTACTGAACGGGCCTAGCAGGCATAGGATACAGTGAGACCCAAACAAACACAAAGAGGCAAAAAACGACTACAAAGAGACACAAAAATACCACAGAGATGCAAAAAGACGAGATTCACAAAACTACAGACACAAAGAAACACTATATGACTAAGATATAAATTGACAACCAAAAGACCCAAAACAACTACAGAGACACAAAGAAACGTTATATGACTACAGACACAAAGGGGCACAAAACGACTATAGACAGATACAAACTGACTGCAAAGAGATGCAAATGTCCACAAAGAAACACAAAAAGACTTCAAAAAGACACACAATCACCACACACAGGAGCAAAATAACCACAGAGAGACACAAAAAACATGAACCAAGAGATGCCAGGGAATGCATTATGACTGCAAACAGACACAAAATGACTGCAGTGAGACACAAAAAGACCACAAGAAGATGCAAAGCAACTCCAAAAGGATGCTAGAGAGAAACTTTGTCTGTGCCCCGGGGCCCATTGTCTCATCTATAGTCGCCCCTCGGAGTCAACTGTCAACGAAACAACCTTTTTCTTGAATTTCTCTCATTTCTCCCGTCCTGTATTCTGCGTCTGCTGCAGTCCACATTTATTTCCAGTCAGAAAGTAAAAGTGTTCCACTCGTAGATGTGAGCTGAATGTTAAAGTTTTCTGTAAAGCTGCATGGAGGCTCAACTCCACAATAAAAGCAGAAGGACAAATTTCTATGTGTTGTAGCAGATAAAATTTCCTATCTGTCTAGTCTCTAAATGTTTATTGTAGCTTTCCGAGTTGGTTATTACTGTATCTCTTATGCAGTTTTGAAGAATTTTATCTTTTTCTGCTGCCCTAAGAATATTGCGGCTCATAAATCTCCGAGACTTAATCAGTCACACATACACCAACACGTGCACACATACACAAACAATGGCGCTGTGATGGCAACAGCCTTGAAGACACACGTACGCGTTCAAGCACACACGCTTGTGTCAATAATAGAAAGAGGAAGGCATCAATCAAACAAATGGATTAATGTAAAAAACACTTCCTATGAGGCGAGAGATCAATCCTGCACACACTCGCTCAATAACACACACATATCTACACATTTTCTCCCTTTTTCGGCGAGCTTCACACATCTCACGTCCACATACACAACAACACCTCACGCACGGTCCGAGTGGTGATGACAGCATTGTAAAGTGATTCTACTCTGGTCCATCATCAGATTATTGTTCATCATATAGGAGCTGGAGGGCCGAAAGCTCTATCTATTGAACACAGACAGAAAAGAAGAGAGAGAAAAAAAAAAGTAGGCAGAGCGGGAGAGAAAAAGAATGGACGCAGAGATAGAAAGGACATTCGACAAAATAGCAGGAATTGCATCAGCTGTGAATCATCCTGTATCCTGGAAAGACGTGTGCGATCGTTCGCGTGCGTGCGAGGGATGGAGAGAGAGAGAGAGAGAGAGAGAGAGAGCGACAGGAAGCGGAAGAGAGAAGGCAGACTAAGATGATGAGAGACAGGCGAGCAGACAAAAAGAGAGAGGCAGAGGGTGCAGTTGTAGATAAAAAGCAGACATGAGCTGTGATTTTTCTGGGTGCCGTGTCCTCGTGTTTCCTGGATCTGCCTGCCTCGGAGCCAGTTGTTGCCTGTGACTAACGAGACTATCTGGGTAGATAAACATGAATGGAGCTTCACATGGAGTTCTTGCAGTATTCTGCCGTGAGGGAGGGAAAGACACTTTCATTTTCATCACTAGTTCATCACTAGTTCGGCCTTTTTATTTGAATCTTATCTGTAAAATATGTTATATATAGTATTGGAAAGATCAGCAGGCCATCAAATAAAAGGACTAGGCCCACATACTGTATAATATATTTCAGTTAACCTCATTGCTGCCTGCTGCAAAAACAGACTTTGGTTTCTGATCTCGACTTTACTGAGGAGAGACTTAACATGTTGGAAGTGATATTTAAAGGATAGCTTTGTTCTTTTATAACTTAAATTTTATTTCCGTGGGTTTGGCCAAGACAATGTGGTGACAAATGAGAGAAATGTGTGGATAACAGTGCATGTTTTCAGATAATCTCTCCTGAAAGGCATTCATAGTGTTGCACAACTGCATAGTTATCCAATGTGGACAACTCAAAGACAGGCCATAATATGATATGAATGCATTGTATGGGTTGTATGTTGTCTAGGTTATGAGGTTTTTAAGTTTTTACTGTCAGTTTTTTGTCTCTCGTTTTGATCCTTTTGTTGTATCCGAAATCGTGTCTTTCCTCAGTCAGGAGTGTAACAAACAATAGTCACATAAATAGCTGTGTAACCAATTAAAAAAAGAGCTTGAGAGAGAAGTTCACACCTGTCTACTCTCACCTGCTCACACCTGACCAATCACGGCATGAACAGGCTGTGAATGTTTGACTGCTGGATAAGGCAACAACTAGCAACAAACACTAATCAACACAAAGTGGAGTTTCCGTCGGGCGTTGGCAGGATTCCAGGAAGTGGCTGTGCAGCTTGTAACTCAGATATACAATACGATGTGTTAACTAGTGAGCCTTGCATGTTGTCATGTAATCTAGACAGAGGGTAGCTGTTTCCCCCTGCCGTCAGTTATTATGCTAAGCTAAGATGAGCCCTCGCTGGCTATAGCTTGACATTTAGTGTACAGATATGAGAATGCATGTTTTCGTTTAAATCTAGGCAAAAAAGCAAATAAGAGTCTTTCTTTAAATGTCAAGTTATTCAGGTAACAGAGTAGAATGTTATCATAACCAAGACAACCGATAGCCAAACTTATTATTATATAGTTATATTATTATATTACTTCTTATTATTATTATTATTATTATTATTATTATTATTTAACACACATCTTGAAAACTTCAGCTCCATTTGTCCTGGAAGTATAATTCTGGTTAACCATTGTATGTGAACTGTGTTGGAGGTCTTATGGCTTAATGTGACATTAAAAGACAAATGCATCTGTCACTCAGGTTGTTTTGGCCAAATGAAAACCTACACTATGAACAGTTTTTTGGCCTTTGAATTAACAGAGCTCACATTTACACCGTGCCAGCATCCCTCCGTCTCCCTTCGACTCAAACCCATTCAGTCTACCTTCCTCTCCTCTCTCCTCACAAGTCTGCCCCTCCCTCACTCTCTGTCTTTTCATTCTGATGCTTTCTCAACTCTCCTCTTCTCACCTCCTTGGTCTCCCTTACTCTTGTCTTCTCTATCTTGCTGTCTCCCTCCCTTCCCATCCCGCTCCTATCCCCTCCTCTTCTCGTCGTCCCTTTTCTCTCCCTGCTGGCTTGTTTGCCGGCTCCCTCCCTTCCTCCCTTCATCTCTCTCTGCATTGCAGTATCTGTGTCAGCCATCGGCAGAATAGGCTGTCTGCTGTGTGTGTGTGTGTGTGTGTGTGTGTGTGTGTGTGTGTGTGTGTGTGTGTGTGTGTGTGTGGACCCGTGCGCTGCAGTCCCTCCTAAGCAGCTGGACAGGAACTGAGATGGATAGCGTTTGTTCACCCCACTCTTCTCTTTTCCTCTCTTCCCTCCTTTTTCATCCATCCTCTCTCCTCATTTTTATCCATTTTCGTCTAATCTTTTATTTCATTCTCCCTTTGTATGCGTTCTCTTTTCTGTTATATACTTTTATCTCATCTTTTCTTCTCTCATGCCATACTGTACCCTCGGTTTTCTTCCTCCTCTCCTCTTAAACTGACCCATTTTTTTCCCATTACACCCTCTGATCCATTTCCTCGACTCATCTCCTCTCCCATTTCTTCTTTCCCTTACCTTGCAAACTCTCTTGTTTTCTGGTTTATAACCTGATCAGACTTCGTTAGACCGACAGCCAATCATCATTTCCAGCGCAGACCGTTTGATCACAACCTCACATGACCACCCTCATTGTTCACCAAGTGTGAATATGCATCCTTCCCGTTTGCAGACGCTGCACTGGCCTCCTGCTGAGAGTGGACTTCAGGACTCTGGTATCCTTCCCCTCCTCCTGTCTGCCAGACTGACTCCAGCTCAGCCTCCTTTGATCTGCCGTTCAACGACTAGCCAGCCACCAGAAACACCTGAGTTCCCCTTCCTGGCTGGGTCTATCGCCTGAGGGCACTTCAGCCTATTTTTCTCCGGTCACACAGACGTGCAATCCTTCCCTTTCCATCTTCTGTACCTACGAATCAAGAGCCCCAGAGGTGCAGTGGTCACTGCTACGACACCATAGATCTTCAGACTAAGTGTGACTGTCATATTTGAAATATTGTTCTTAATGACCCAGCTCAGTATTGCTTAAAGATTTCTTTAGTCTAGCCAGACATAGTTTGGGAAAAAAAAAAAAACTGAGCACAGGGGATTGACAGCGTGCGTGCGTGCGTTTGATGAGAGCTTATCCAGTCATGGCCGATTTTTTAATTAAGCACATTTTCTTCCTTCACTGGTGTAGCGGTAATGATCAGCTCTTTCAGGCGGGTGGCATCCTGCAGGCACACTAGGCACGCATCAGAACTTCATCAATAATGTGTTTTCTCATTAATATTCTCTTTGTGCGGAAGACTGTCAACAAGTGTTTTGAAGGGCCGCAGCCCCAATTTGAACATAAAGGCCGGTTTTGGTGAGG
The DNA here is from genome assembly GCA_025331565.1 of Holacanthus passer. Classification (NCBI taxonomy): domain Eukaryota; kingdom Metazoa; phylum Chordata; class Actinopteri; family Pomacanthidae; genus Holacanthus; species Holacanthus passer. Next base: position 1,142,324 of record JAFREQ010000018.1, on the reverse strand, counting down.
AGCCTGTTGTGTCAAGTCTTCTGTGCATCCAGACCATCTGAGAAAATAACCCTGATGACATCATAGCGATGTGTGCTCCTGTGTTTTCTCAAAGGTGTAAGACAAATTTCTCCTAAAGGAGATAATAAAGGCTAATCTAATCTTTTTAATTACTTATTTGTAGAATATCCTTATATAATATTGCATGGTACCTTCAGTACAGTTAAGATATGGGTGAGGTTAGGCAATTAAAAGACTTTATTAGGAGAGTCTCTGGGGTGGTCACTACATTGGTTTCCACATTATTATATAACTACAAATTAGTTCTTACCTAATAATATCAAGGTAAAACGCCAAGCAGAATGTTCTGGCTTCAGTCTCTGTGTGTCGTCTAAGTGTTTTTGTGCATTTTTTAAATAATTATCAGTTTTAAATTATTCATAGGCAGCAAATGGGGACAGAGAACCGTTTGTGATCCGTTTTCCTGCGCCATCTCTCCGACATTGTAACTAATTTCATGTCCCATTATGTGCTCATTATTTTCAAATCCTGCTGTTTTCTGGCGCACACATGCAGATGCAGACCAAACCATCAGAAAGCCAGCTGGACTGAACATAGATAATGATTGAGGTAGCATTGTTGTTATTGTCCTGTCAGTTTCTTCCGTGCTCTCTCTCTCTCTCTCTCTACACTCCCACACACACACGCACTTACACACTGCTGATTTTTAATGACCAGTCAGATAGCATAGCTAAACATTGTGGGTGTTAATAGCTGAGCGGCAGCGCAGCCTCACACCCATCGAGGCATAAATGATGGTGACACAGGAGCCCGATGTGTGTGTGGCACCATGTACAGGTCAGGTATAGGACACAGCGTGGAAATAGGCTTTGCCTCTCATTTTAAAAATAGAAACTGCTCTGCTTCTAATTCCATAACATGGCGAAGCAGACTGTTTCCGTAAAATGGAATGACCTACCACCTGCTCACATTTCGGAAATGACAGGGACGGTTAAGAGCCCAGCCTCGCTGGAGCCAAGTGTAAAGTTGAAGTAAATTGGTTGGGTATTAGAGTGCAAGTCCATGTAATGACTTGCTGTACGGATTTTAAGATATGCTGTAAAGCTCACAGTCAGCTGGTGGAGTGATGCTCCCTCAACCTCCTGCTCCCAGGCCTGATTCCTGCAGGAGTGTTCTGCGGAGGTTGGCAGATTTCTGTGGTCAGTGTCAATGCAAAATTAAAGTGCTCTTTGGTCTGCGTCTGGTTGAAATCTTGACTCTATTTTCCAGAAAATTCCATTTATTACACACCAGAAAAGTGTGACAAGAGACATATTGCAAAACAAACAAAAAAGGAAGTGAAAATTATGGCAGCAGAGGCTGAAATATCCTGACTTAGAATCCTTAATATGGGTCAAGTCCCAAATACGCTAGATAGGCCTAATACAAAAAAAGGCAACTTCTCCCTCTCACCTTCCTGCCTGGTTTATGATCTTGTTTTCAGCCATACTAGCAGCCTGGCTTTAGGTGTAGCAGTGTCAGTCTTTTGGTCTCCTACTTTGGACCAGACTGAAATTTCTACACAACTGCTGGATGGATTGGACATTCATGCTGCTCATTGTGAGCATGTTAGCAGTTAGAGCACGACTGTGCCACTTCACAGATCTGCTAGTGTGACTGTAGACACACTGATCATGCACAATATATAATATATAGTAATCTTTATAGTTAACACTCCAGTCCATTTATACTATCAGGAAATGATACATTACATGAGCCATGCAAAGGTAATCAAACTGCAACTTTAGATTTGCACTGCAGATTAAGAGTAAGATTTTTATTAACCTGAGAAAGCAAAATATTTTTCAAGAAAATTAATACTTATCTTTTTTGTTTTCTGAGGTGTTCTTCCAGCTGTTTCCATTCGAAATTATTTTTAGATATTTTGCAGTTTTGTTTGTGTATTGATTTTTTTTTGGTTGATTATAAACTGTTAGTAGTAAGATGAGATAAAAGTGTATTACAGGCTAGTAAACTGACCTATATGTTTTAAGTAGGGTTTTTAGGATTCATATCAGTAGATATTTGAAGCTCCTTGAGTCTCTAAGCGGTCATGTCTTACAGAACTGTAGCGATTCAGCGTGACAGTGATGCACACACCACAAGACAACGCGTCAGGAGCCAAATTCAGGTCAGCGAGTAGATCAGTCAGTCAAATGGTGCTCTCTCACCTCGTGTTGACTAACGCTCGCTCGTCCAGCCTTATTGCCTCGCTAAGCTATGTTTTGCCTCATCTGTATGTGACGGTCTCGGCTCAACCAGACTCAGTCAGCAAACTTGTCCAACAACAATCTCATTATGTATTGAGTGATGCTTGCTCATCTGCTGTTACAGTCTCGTAACGTGATTGGCCAGGAAAACAGATTTCAGCAACAGATGTGAAATTAACTACTATGGCGAGACACTGGAAGACAGCTAAATTACCGGAGCATAACAAACATTAGCGCGGATCTTTCCCCCCTTAACAACACATTAGGTGACTGATGTGATTATCCTGATTGTTCCAGGACTGTCACAACCTGAGCTCCGCCGACAGCTGATGCCGAACACGTAGCTCTGAACTGTGCGACTGCGGAGCATCTGAGCATGTCTGAGTAAGTGCTTCTCATCCCCTTTGCACGTCAAGTCAATGCCGAACATTTTGCTGTAAATCGCACCCAGGGAGACTTCAAATAAAAACCGAAAACAACACAGAGAATAAACTCGTTTTTGTTATGATGCTCTCATTTTGACATCCATTACACTGTGCTGTCAAATTAATTTGAGAATGATCTGTGTGTTAGCTCCTTTGCATGTGGGAGCTTTTTTTTGTTGTTGTTGTTCAACAATAGCTGAATTCTTTCATTCTGGCTGTTATGGACAGGACTGATGGATGACAGATAGAGACAAGCAAACGGTTCATTTTAGGGCAGATCTGGTCGAGAGAGAGAGACAAAGTGTTCTGGCTATCAGACAGCTTCATGACTATTTGTTCTCAGCTTAAGAGATCTCTGCTCAGGCCTCCAATCCATCGATCATTCTCCATCAGCCCCATCTCTTCCTGTCTCCCATTCGCTTTTTCAATCATTCAATCAACCCGGAGACCAGCCTGCATTGGCTCTATCCATGATTCACTGCAGCCTTCCCTCTATCCTCTTCTATCAACTGTATCTCCTCTGCCTCGTGTCAGTCAAGGCCTATAGGCTGAGCAGCCAGACAGGCAGGTACAGAGCTCCATTTATCTTTCATTCAATCTCTGTCAACCTACAGACACTCTGACTTGTCTCTGCCGCAAGAAAGAGGCTTTAGCCACCAAGTACAGCAACCAAGGTGGAGCCTGCATAAAGTCAGGGATCACCGGGAAGTCACTGTGTTGTTATGGTGTTACTTTTCTCTCTGGACATCAGGGTGTCATGTCCTGGTGGGTTGTAGGGGATGGGGGAAGTTCATGCAAGGCTTCAACGTAACTTTCCACTTTCAACATTAGAATTATAAACGCACTGGTTCTAACTATTTTATTATTCACCACTCTGTTTAAGGTAAGGAAAGTCAACAACATCTCTCACCAACAGAAATTAAAATGCATTGTTTGATCAAGTGTGCTGCCAAATCCCACCTGCATTTTTGGCCGAGTCCTGAGATAGATACACAAGGTGGTACCACTGTTTTTAAACATGCTAGAAGATTGTGGTCTGTCAGACTGAAATATTTTCATCATGGCTTGTTGGATTTCCATGAAATTTGGTCATTTTGTCAATAGATATTCCTGATCTCCCGAGATCTCCTGAGGATGAATCCTCTAACGCACTATGAGGTTGAAATTTGTGTTTTTGATCAACAATAATCAGATGGATTGCCATGAAATCAGGTTTAGACATTCAGGTCCCCCTCAGGATAAATTTGAAAAAGTTTTTGGTGACTTTTCATCAAGCGCCATCATCAGGTCAAAATTTTAATTTGTGCAGTACTTTGATGATCAAATAACAAATGAAATATTGGCCTCAGCTTTAGTTTGTGTTTAGTGCTAATCAGCAAATGTTACATCAGCAAAGAGGCTAATCAAAGATGATCAGCATGGTACACATTCTACCTGCCAAACATCAGCAAGTCACCATTGTCATTGTGAGCGTGTTTGCATGCTGACATTAACATTTAGCCAAAGGCCCCACTGTGGCTGAGTGTGACCTTGGAAAGTTGTTGTCTTATGTTGTAACTTGTGCTGCATTTGCCAGCCAGTTGGTATGACCAGATGTTAGCAGACAGCAAATACAAACTCATTAATTTTCATCCAATCAATATTGTTTTTGTAATATAATTATTAAATATGATTCCCATGTACAATTTGGCATATACTGGACGGTCAGAAATATAAAGCTCTTGCTATTGATGTCTCAAGTCTTGTATTGATGAACACAGAACATCCATTTTGTCCTAAATGTACACAGTATGCATAGCCAAATGAAGTATAGTTGCACAGGAGAGATGACAGAAGGGCAATGAGAGTTCATCCTGTTCCACCTCGCCAGTCTATTTCTTACCAGCACTCTGAATCTCTGTGAACGTGCGTCACTTTCCATCGTTTCCCCCAAAGTCTGCAAACACAGTTGGAAACGAGAAATGTGACAAAACATTGTGAGTCAGAATTACAACCTTGCAGACAAACTCTCTCAGATCTCTCAACTATCATAACACCTAACAGCACCCTGTTACTTTTGTTTGTTTGTCATTAAGGTGGAGGGTTTTTTTCCAAAAAAAAAAAAAAAAAAAAAAGCCTCTCCGCCAGATTAGATTGCACAACGTGTCAAGAGAGATGCTGGTGAAAGTAATCGCAATCAATTTCAGTTACAGTGGGTGAATTGATGGATTTTTTTTCGAGCTCACTGGGACCAATAGGACTGCAGCAGCAGAAAGCCTGTGTTACTGAAGTCAGACCAAAGCAAACACTGACACTAATTGGATATACTGTAGTGTGTGTGTGTGTGTGTGTGTGTGTGTGTGTGTGTGGGAGAGAGAGGAGATGACGATGCAAATGTTGGAGCGACACCTTTTGTGATTCACTCATTCCTCTTGTGATTGGTGACCGTGCTTCTGTTTTGATGGATAAAAACATGGTGGAAAAGTAGTTCTCATACTTTTCAACTTCTCATGTGGTTTTATTTAAATATATTTTCTATTCCCAAAGTGGTCACATTTAATTAGACAAAAAAATAACAAAATGTGAACACTAGTTTTTTTGTTGAACTAGTAAAATAATCCTGTTCAGGGAATTTGCTGTTGGGCCCCTGCTGCCTCCAAGTTCCCATTAAGTCCAGCCCACACATCACACTGTAGCATCTTCTTTATATTTTTGAGACCTAGAGACCAAGCAGCTCTCCTGTATGAAATATTAGTTGGCCCCAGGTTGTCTGTATATTAGTCTGGTTCTGGTAATCTGATGAAACACAATTCTGTTTAGAAAAATGTGCCGTGTGTGCACAATATGAACACAAATAATAAAGATGTTATAAGTAGTTTTTGACACAAGGTCCCAAGATTTTATAATAATGCAGAACCCAGTTGATAAAATACTTTAGTAGAGGATTCCCAAGCAAATTTGCAAGTCATCAAAAAGCAACATAAACGCTGAGAACAAGGGGCTTTTGGGTCCGCTGGAGGTTTGGATGACCGTGCAGATTTATCTTGTGACACAGTGAAGGGGGCCCAACTCTTTGGGAACTACTGGACTATATTGCCTAACTGTACCTAATTGTAATGACGTTGTTAAAACTAGCTCCATCATTACCAGCTGCAGCAGAGAAATGTTCTCATTGACAGTATTAATAATCTATCAGTGTAATTTACAATAGCATATGAGTCACAGGGACAATTTTTCTGCTGGATCATGAATCTGGATCTGGATCAATGATGGCTTTGTACTTTTACATTGACTTGTAATAGAGTATTTTTACATTGTTGTTGTTGTACTGGTACTTTTACTTGGGTAAAGGATCTCAATACACCAGTAGAGAGAATATTTAAGCAGAGTCTTATTTTCATTACTAAGTGCATTCACATAACTGTAAAGAACTAGCTTCATACTTTGCCTTGACAGGATAAGATACTACAACTGAATAGTGAATAAAAAGAGATAAAAAGAGTCGCTGCACAGTGTCCCTGCTCATACAATCCATACAACACACAACGGAGTCAACAGACGTGAATCCAGACTCAGTCTATCATCTGCAGTCTGTTGGTGATTCACGATCGCACATCATTTTTTTAACTGATAATTCACGCAGCATTTTTCTCCCACAGAGACAATGGCGACACAGATGCACTATAAACAGAGTGGAGGAGAGAGAGAGCAGCGCAGGAGCCTTATTAGCAGAAAGGATGGGTTATACATATGCTAAGCACACTTGACCAGCTTGTCATCAGTTAAAGTTCAAAGCAGTTAATCATCTCTCCCTCCTGCTCCTCTACTTCTCGCCCGCTATCTCTTCCTTTCTGAAGGTTACTGAAAGGAGACCACAGAGCACACACACACACACACACACACTGTAGCACCAATTTCAAAATATATAATAATAATAGTATCTTAGCTCAATATGAATCAGATGCTTTATTGTCTGTTTGCCTTGTTTGATGTTATAGCACCCTGAGGCAGACATTAATTGCACCCCAAAGCAGGCTTAATTACATATTTTTTTGATTTGAAATTCATTTATTTAAATATCATCCAATATGATGACACAGTTTTATATTCAAGAGCACCACAAAGGTACCTCTCAGTACTTTTGTGTCCTCCCTGATCCAAAGATAAAGGCACGATCTCCAGCTAGGTAGGAAACAGTCAAAGCTCTCTCAGCCACTGAGACAGGCTGCAGCTGTGATTGAGACCATAGCTATGGGATGAGACACTCCTGTCATTGGTAACACATCAGTCATTTCTGATAGAAGCACTGTTTGGCTTAACAATGCTTTCTTGGCATCTAGATTCAACTGTAAATGCAGCTGTAGTCTGAGCAATAACCACATCCATATCCACAGCTTCACCCAGCACAGCTAGGTGAGCTCTCAGCCAGTGGATGTACTGTATAATGGCGGAGCTCGGCCTTTTGAAAGACGTAATGAGCAATAAAAGTGTAATGTAAAGCATCACATCAACTCTCCTTTCTGCAGTATCTGCAGAGCATTCCCCTAAATTAGCAGTGTGCTATAACAAGACTTTAAGACTGTGTAGTCCAGTATCACCTTGAACTATAACCTCAGTCATAAACATATACAACCCTGATTCCAAAAAAGTTGGGACGTACAAAAACAATAAATTTAATGTTTGACCTCATCAGCTTCATTGATTTTGTAAATTCATGCTTATTCTGAATTTGATGGCAGCAACATGTTTCACACAAGTTGGGACAGGAGCAACAAAAGACTGATCCAAAAACACCTGTTTGGATCATTCCACAGGTAAAACAGGTTCATTGGTAACAGGTGATACTATCATGATTGGGTACGAAAGGTTCATCCTGGAAAGACTCAGTCGTTCACAAGCGAGGATGGAGAGAGGTTCAACACTTTGTCAAACACATGATTGTATGAAGGAGATTACTACATGGGCTCAGGAACACTTTGTAAAACTGTTGTCAGAAATCAGTTAGTTTGCTAATGGTTACACTATGTTCTTATTCACACAGTGTCCCAACTTTTTTGGAACTGGGATTGTAGTTGAATTAACACATTTATAAAAATGTCACCAAAATCTGAACATTATGAGCCTTGTCGGGCTGTTCTTTTGGATTGCATTAGATTATACAGGTGTACCTAATCAAGTGGCCACTGTTTCTATGTAGCTCATTACTCATACAATCAGTATGGCTTACAGACAGGTTTACATGTAAGATGCTAAAACAACCCTTTTGATGAACTGCAGGGTATTTGTCTTTTTCATCTTCCTTCATTGTGTGAGTTCACTCAGTCCTTTTCTACTTCTGTAGTCGTCACACTGTGCTGAGCTGATGAAACTTAGCAGCAGGAAATGCAGCTCTATGTTAAAAAAAAAAAAAAAAAAAAAGACACTCAGAGATACAGTTTTCAAATGTGAAGTGTCTCTCCAGGTGCGGACAGGAGGACCGGTGAGTTTGCTACAGTAAACAGCAGGCAGTTTAAACCCATCTCCGATAGAGAGGCAAAAACATTTTTCATGAACTTGTCAATTGTGAGATTTGAGGGCTTTTTTCAGACTAGTGGAAAGAAAACATTCAAAATACACATTCTGGTGAGATTTCAGTTCTGGATACGTGTGCAAATTAGTGCATATTCAATTGCATAATGTCTCATATGCAGATTTAGACATACAATTTCTGAAAAATATAAGTAATCAACTGTCCCCAGTTTCATGGTGATATCTATTAATATTTTTTTTTTTCACCTTATTCACCTATAGTGGCTGCTGTTTTCTCTAAAGTAGGTTTTTTTTTTTTCAAACAGTTGGATAATGTAATTCTTTACAGCGATGATGGACTGATGTCTCATTTCGACAGGTAGCTAAAATTATGGCTCGAAAAGAACAAAATTTCTCCCAACACATTGAAATTAATTTCCCCAAAGACATTAGAGGTTTACTCGTTCAGGCACTCATAAACTAATTAGGTGATGAAAAGTATCACAGCCGGTGACTTGATCACATTCAGGTGCTTTTCAAGTTGTATAATTGACTCAGCACAAGTGGGATTTTAGTTCATCATTCTTTTGTAGTCAGTATTGTAGTGGTCCAAATGTCTCATGTTTGGTCACAAATAAGATAAGTTAAGATATTCTTTTATTCATTTAATTCACAACTGGCAGAGAAAGTGACAGTTTACATGCTTGTTTTTAGTTTTTCAAAGGTCACATAGTCACAGCCTGAGATGGAATCTTTATATTTTCTGGCCCTGAAAAGAACCTGAACTCCAAACTATCAATTTAATATTTATGATCCTCCCCCTGATGTATATGTATGGTCGTCATGTTTTGGTCCGACGGCTGAATTGACCGAGCGTGGCGCACAATCACCTTTAGGCCCTTCCCAGCGGTCATGAATATTTACAGGAATTAGTCCAGCGGGGAGGCAGGGCTGCATAGAGGGTCATATAGAGAACAGAGAGAGCTCCACAACACTGGAGCTGTTTATTCAGACCTGGACTGTTTAATGTGTTCACTGGGAGGCTCTGCTATAGATTTCTTCCAAAATGTCGACATCTTTCTTGATCCGTCACAGAGGGTGAAAAATGTAGACATGCACTTTTCACCTTCTTATGTTTTTCTCCTACTTTATTGCCTTTAAAGCTGCACTGAAAAAAGTTTTGTATTAACACTGGATCAAATGACTCTGTGAAGTGTAAAGGTACTGCTTGTAGTGACAAACCCACAGAGAATGATCAACCAACTCTGCCCTCAGCTTTCCCTCAGCCACACACACACACACACACATATATTTAAAAGACAGACAAAACAACAACAAAGAACACTAAATGCTAAGGATATTCTAGCCAAGACTATGTGCCCAAAACAGTGCTAAAGGTTAGTACTAAATATTGAAAAGTTAATATGAGTGTTCAATTATTGGACATTCATTAAAAAATAAATAAATACATTTAAAAAAACACACACAATTCTATAATATACCAACATAGCAATGTTGCTCCATGTCTGTGCTAAAGCATTTGATATAATGAAAGTGTAAGGTGATAATATGTCAAGTGTTTATTTCTTTGTTTGTTTGTTTGTTTGTTTTTTTTTACCACTCTCCCCAAGTGTCCAAAAGAACAGTCGATGCTTCTTTAAATATGGTGGACATATTTAAATGAATAAAAGATTACAGATGAAAATCAATTTGGTCATTTGATTAGTGGACAGTGACAAAAGACCCCTTGTGTTAAAATGCAGCGCCTCCTAGTTGTGAATGTGTCAAACGTGGTCGCAGATATTGATGCACTAGCCTTCGATTTCAAAATCATCCTGAACAGTGATCTTTTATTATCCATATATGTCCATGTTTTGTTTGCAGTAGAATAAAACAAAAACAAAGTTGTGATGATAATTGAATTCATGCTGTGACATTCTAAAATAGCTTGGGTAAAATTATTGCCGCCCTTTAGAAGCTGTAAGAAATAATTGATTTGCAGCGATGCTTTAAGCAAACTGTTATGTTTTAATCAGTATCACGGGTGTTTTTCATGCAGCCAGTTTAAAAGGAAAAAATTACTCAGTTGCTTTGTGCCACTATGTGCATCACGCTGAACATGGAAAGCGGAAGAGAGTGATCTGAAGAGATTAGAAAAAAGCTAACATATGGTCAACGTAAAGATTAAAAAACCATGTCTCTAAAGAGCTTAGTGTTCCTGTGACCACTGCTGCCAATATTATTAATAAGTTTAAGGCCCGTGGGACTGTAGCCAACATCTCTGGACGTGGTCGCAAGAGGAAAACTGGCATGAGATTGAACAGAAGGACTGCTCGAATGTTTGAGAATGAAAATGAAAACTTCAAAACAGATCCAAGCTGACCTTCGACTTCAAAGTATAATGGTTTCAAGTCGCACCATTTGTCGCCGTCTGAATGAAAGTAGGCTCCACTGTAGAGGATCCAGGAAGACCCCACTTCAAAGAGGGAGGCACAAGCCAGACTAGACTCTGCCAAAATGCTCGTCGGGGAGCCACAGTCCTCCGGAGAGAATGTGCTTTGGACAGATGAAATGAAATTAGAGCTTTTTGGTAAATTGCACCAACCCTGTGTTCACAGCAGAAAAAAAATGAAGCATTCAAAAAAAAAAAAAAAAAAAAAGAGAGGCCTCAGTGATGTTTTGGGGCTGCTTTGCTGCCCCAGGCATGTGGGTGTCTTGAATCTCTACATGGCACAATGAATGTGTCTTAGTCACAGGTCAGCCCCACTCAGACTTAGAGAAAGCCCTTGGTTACAGTTATTTCCTCCAAAGGCTGCTTGTGCTGTAAAATATTAAATTAAGAGTAGCAATAACTTTTTTGGGGGGGGCCGTGTCATTTTCATTAATTTTTATTATCTTGTTAATGTTAAGTTCTAAATCAAAAGCAAAGTTGCAATTATATTCAATGTGAAATGAAGAATGATTGTTATGATATGATATACTTCTTAATATATAGAATTTTTTTTTTTTTTAAGGTGGAATGATATCACGCAGCTATATTCAGGTATCCACCCACGGACCCCATGCAATCACATTCAGACAGAGGGGACAGGGAGTGAGAGTGGACTGGATTTCCAGGAGGTATATGCATGAATAAGTCCACCTCTGGACACTTATACATGGACATCTAGAATGCATCAGGAGAGCTCGACAGAAGCCAAGAGGAATAATGTATGACTTGGCTGAGCGGAATATCCCCCAAGTATGACTCTGCATGGCTCTCACCTTATCTCTCCGTCTGATGTTTATTTAAACATGCTTCCCGGGCATGTCGAACCGCGTGGCATCTTAAGGTCCGGCTCAGTCGCTTTCTCTCCACCTCACTTAGTCTCCTTCCGTCGCTCTCTGGTGCATAATTCAGAGGGCTCGGCTAGTTGAGCAGGAAGGAGTGCGTGATTGAAAGGGTCACCTGTTCAAATGTACGGCCTCAAAAAAAAAAAAAAAAAAAAAAAAAAAGGAAATCTGCGTGTCCCGTGTGATGGGTGTCAGAGGTTAACAGTTATTGGCAAGAGCTGAGTATCACCTGGGGTGTTGCTGGTGATGACGAGTGGAATATCAATGGGATTTTATGTTGTTCAAATTGGAAACGAAGTCTGTGCACAGGGATGGATCGACTGTCCTTATCCACACCCTGCTAGTCTGCACTGGTTTTTCCAATTTGCTGACAAAAATACAAAATACAGAGAAAAAGTGAATTAGTGAATTTAGCGTTTTGGATGGATTGTGTCAACTATTGTAATCTCCAAAAAGCATACACATAAAACACAAGCACAAATGCAGATTATCACTCCCTCAGGGACATATGGGCACCACAGTTCTTCTAACAGATGACATTTATTCACAGTTCACCATTCATCACCGTGGAACTATAAATGCATAAACAAATATACATAAATACAAAATAAATATATACACAAATCAATAACGACAATCCAGTCCAGTTCAGAGGAAACTTCAATAAAGTCTGTGTTCCAAGTCAAACTTCTCTTAATATAGAATGCAAACATAAACCTTTGTCTTCAATGAGCAATGCTAACTTAGAAACTTGAAATATAGGAGACATAAAATGAGTGACGACCATAAACTGGTCAGCGCAGCTTGTCTGCTTCTCTTGCTAATGTCAGTTCTGAACGTGTTGTTGGCAGAACATACACATGGTATCAAGGTGTGTAACATCAAAAGACATCCCCATGCAACAAATCACCAAATCAGTGTACCATCCATATTCATAAAATAAAGTCTGCATGTTAACATGAATAATATCAATTCAATTAATTATTCTAATTAGGCTTGACCAATAATAAAATTACAAAAATGACAAATAATAAAATTTGGCAGTTAAAGAGATGATCTATTACAATGGTGATGGTATTTGATGGTATTTTCCTACTGTCACTCAGCTTAAAGCGTCCATGTTGGAGTAGGATGCAAAATTCTACTGTTATATTACAGTCTATTTTCTATTTTAGGTGCAGTGTTATGTTCATTATCACTTGCAATACTCTCAGTATCAGGTGCAATATTTGCAATATTTGCTATTAGGGTTAATGTCATGCTTTCCTCTGCAGTTTCCTAGACACTTGCATTGTATATTTTTATTTGGGTGCTCTATAGTTTTTTTGTAGTATTTTGTATTTTTTGTATTGTGTATTTTTTGCTGCTGTGATTCTTGGAGTACTCTGGCACAAGAATTTCCTTCGGGATTAATAAAGTTCTTATCTTCTCATCACTGAAAAGAATAGTTCCACCATTCCTAACATAGAGAATGGTGTATACAACCCTCAGGTAGAGAAGTTCAGCATATGCACAAACGTAGTATATCGACTTTACTGAATCACCACTAGTTTTTAGCAGTGGAGCTCCCCTCACTGGTGACTGAGAGTGCCACTGTCAGCTTAGTTGTGGTTCACAGTTTGTTACTTCCTTGTTAAAGTATTTTAAAGGACTGACAATCAAAATTATTGCTTAGTGTTGCAGTGATATGAATGGTGATGCTTTGGCCTACTGTAGTATGTAGTAAAGTGCATTTAAACCGTGATGCATTCACTGACTGCTTTGTGTACTGAGGTGCTTCTGAACTGTGATGCAACTTCTTAACTTAGGAAAAAGGTGAATGAACAACATAGTGACTACAAATCTACTATCCATGTATGACTCCCACCTCTATGCTCAAGATGAAATTAATTAACCATGTTTCCCACATTGTTAAAGTTGAATTACAGTTACTGTTCTCAAAAAGTTGGTCTCCCTTTTAAGTAGCCCCAAAACAAATTCGACTTAAATTCTGTTGTGAATACTGACAAGTTTGCGAGGTCCCATGATGCAAGGAGCAAATCTGTTTTCACCACAAATGGATCCAGGGGTGACACGTCCAAAAATGTATGCGTAGCAAAGGGTTTGCCAAAAAGGCACTCAGTCTGACGTTTTTGGACAAGTAAATGCATTTTCTGCTTCAGAGTTGCTGGAATCGCTGTGAAATGAAACTTATTTGGATTTACAGCTTCAAACAGACACGCCATGAATGCACAGTCAGGCCTCTATTTACCGTCGGTGGAACGGCCACAAAAGGTGTTTTGTGAGGACAGAGGATGGAGATCGTGTGCTTTAACATTGGTTCTGAATAAGAAGTGCCGAGTAAAAGGCTAAAATCTAAATTCTGGCTGAATGGGGAAAGAACTGTAGCATTGGCATTCATTATGCAACTCTGCCGTGCATTATTAGACTGTTTTATTTCATCAGCTTTTGTCAGGTTAGTAATTATTTTCATTTTGTTCAGGGGGTCAGTGTACTTATGGAAATGAGCCCAACTGTCAAATAGTACTGTTAGAAAGAGCATATGGCAAGTTTGTGCTCAACAGTCTGTTTTTTTTCCTCACAAATGATTCCTTCCTTGTGTGGCAGATGCCCCTCTGACATTAACTCATCGAGGGGGAAAATTCTTTTACTTACATTCGGCTCTTGACAGGCTTCCAGCACGGGCGTTTGAAGACGTCGGTAAAATCTTGAGAGTATAACTCAGGAATGAATGAGATACGAGCCGTCTAATTGCAGCCAGCAGCCTGTCGGATGAGCGCTGGTCCACCTGACTGACAAGAACGGAAAGCTCCCGGCTTCAGGCCGGCGAACACTTGACAGACAAGACTGAAGCTGTCAGTCAACAAACTCAACAAACAGGCAACCAAATATGGAGCGAAGTCTGCAAAATGGACCGGGCTTACATACGAATGCTAAACCAATTTACTGCTATCACTATTAGCTCCGCTATCCCTATATAACACAGTGATTACAGCTGCTGTTGCTCCATTGATAATAACAACAAAATGAGACATCTGATACATCTGATTCATAGACAAATGAAAGCAAGGTGTAAGAAGGAATAAAATCAGATGATGCTTAAATAAACCCTGTAAGATTGAGGTCAAAATGAACATTTATACAAGACAAAATTGAAAAAAAAAAAAAAATACAGCATGAGTCACATCAATAATATTAATCCACAGCTTTCAAAGCAATCTAAAGAAGAGTGCAGAACCTTAACACTGCATAGACTCAAGCTGTTAAACACTCTAATGTTCATTCACTCAGACTCGTCAGGGTCAAGTGTGAAGGCTGACACAAAAGCAGTCTTCAGTCAAAACTTGGTGAAAATATGAGAAACATACTGAGCATGCGGATGCATTGTGGAGAAGCTGATTATGCCGCAGGAGTGGTTTGAGAAGTTTCTATGAAGGTTTTCATTTTGACTACAGTGAAACTTCACACACCTTCAGAATCCAACATAACCCTCTGAAATCACAGAGCTTTTATGTCCACAAGAGGATCGCTTGATACTCAAAAGGTAGATTTTGGCTTTCACTTTAACCAAACTGTTATATGACTAACAAGTTGTCAGCTTTGTGGAAACATCAAATCCTTCCTGAAATTGCCCGTGCTTGAGTTTTATTCAAGGTGGAAAAGCACAGCTGGTGTTCTATAGACACGGTGAGACTTAACCTGTAATAGCCACTTCAGCTGGTTCCTGAATGCGTTTGAGCTGCTGACGGCTGTTACATCATTTCGCCAGAGCTTAATGCCTAACAGACTTTTTCTTCTGGACTACAGCATGTTGCAACTCAAGTATTACGGACCACATTTGTTCTCGAAGTTATATTTTGGTTGTGGCTCTTTTCAGATTCTAAAATTAGACTAATTCTGTAATATGCATGAGGTGCTGACGTACATGTAGCTGCCACCTTTGTGAAGAGGATGTGGGCCTGATTGCAGCCCGCTGGTGGTGCCCAGTGGAAACCACAGACTGTAGCTGCTGCTTGATTTTAATATTCATGCCGTTTCAAGAATGAATCCTCACTGTTCCCATCACGGAGACAGAACACAGCAAAAAAGACATTCAAATTATCATTAATTTTCAATGTGCTCCAACTAATGCAGACACACATTAAAGTAGCATCTTCAATATTTCCTTCTGAAAGACGAGATGTGCGATATTTAATATGAAATTCCATATGTGTGCATGTGCATGTATAACTAACTGTAGGGTTTAAAACTAACGACGGCCTTGATTTGAAGCTTAAGAAGCCAGTGTCGTCTACCTTCATTAAGGCGGATATCATGCAATTTGTATGAATTGGATCTTTTAAAAGGGAATGGTCATATTAAGAGTGAATACCAGCGAATGAAATACTAATATCAGCATTAAGCTTTTAAAAAAAAAAATCCCTTGCTGCAATGTTAGCTGCACCCTGTAGGCACCTGGATGGGCTCTGTGGGCATATAACTGCAGTATTCATTAAGTGTATTAAAACGGTACTGCAGAGAGCTAAAGAGGACCAGAGATGGTGAAGGATATGAGGAGGAGGAGGAGGAGGAGGAGGGAGAGGATAAAAAAAAAAGGCAGGGTTAGAGAGGAAGAGGTGTGGATTAGGAACAGAGGGGAACGGTGGGCAGGAAGCGTGAAGGGCAACATCAGGCTGCTCCAGGTAAATGTGAATATTGATTTAATTAACACTAAACTATGTTGACTCTCACTCACACACACACACATGCACACACTCTCTTTACCCCCGACGCCCTCGCCCTGGTATAAATTTTTCAGTGGTGTCTTGTTTTGGAAAGGTGGTTATTTTGCTCAGAGGAGAAATTACAATGGATTCCCAAATCCATTTTCTCCCATCAATTATTCAGTTGTGACCGAGCCTCATTATGCATGGAAATGTTCTCAGCTCACTGAATCAAGCGGAAGCTGTGTGTGCACGCGTGCGTGTGTGTGTGTTTACATCCCTCCGTACCGTTTAATACCGTGTGATCAACAAAGGAACATGTGATTAGGATGTGTGTGCGTGTACATGTAGGTTGTTGTCTGAGTGTTTGTCTTGCAGGAAACGTGCGCCCGTGTTAACCTGCTGTGTTGATGCTTGCATGTATTCACTGAGGAACAGACGTTTGTGTAGGGCTGTGTGGACTGTGCGTGTGCAGAGAGGTGTCCCAGGTGCCATTTCAATGGAATGGCATTGATTAATATCTGTGGCAGGATTAGTAATCATTTCAAACCACTTACACATTTTGCCTCTGTTATTATTCAGCAGCAGTTGAATATACTAACATAATATCATATGATTGTAAGACTGAAAGATGACACTAACTTTTTGAGGCATTTCTAAGTCAGAGTGACTGTTGGATGAACACATAATGTCCCAAATACTAAAGGATATGATGCAAGTATGGAAAGCTTCTGCAATTATGAAATTTGTAAACTTTGGAGACATACAGCAGAGTTACATTGTTAGTAGTGTAACTTTTTGACCAGACTGTGGGCATAAATGTTTTCCATGAGCACTGACGTGGTGCAATATGTTTCTGGCGACTGCAGACCTATTAAATCCCACAATAAAATTTTATCACTGAAAGCCACTATATCCAGTGGCTTTAAGTGCTTAGTGTGCCGTCGCCACCACCAGCGGCTTTGAGCACTTCTCGCTCCTCAGTGCACGCTGTTTATTTTTCTTCCCCACTGTGTCTAGGATTTAAAAGTTTCCGACTTTGACGTCCCCCCAGTGGTGGTGTCAAAAAGGCACAGTGGCAGACAGTAGCTTCCATCCGAATGTGGTGCAAATTTGAACTGAATTGACAAGAAAATCTTCAAAGGGAAATGCGCTCCATCCACCATCATTATGTGATTATTAGGAATTGTTGCATCGAGATAAGCAGTAGGTGGCACCATTTCTCGATTTGGGCGGGATTATGCTATTGCAGAAGAGAAGATGACATAATTAAATAAGCACCAGCCAAACCTCAAATGATGAAAAACAATGTAGAAAACATATAACATGGATACATGACATTTCTGTTTGTTTCATGTATTCCTTTAGTAAACATTACAGTCTTCTCATCCCTCCACACAAGTCTGATGTTTTAGTTTGTTGCTACTTTTTCATCGCCTCAGTGGATTGGAGGCTTCAGAGGATGTTAAACTCAAATTTATTAACTGAGTCTTTTTCAATTGCACTTTGTTTTTATCGACACATCAACTTTTCCACCTCAGCCAGGCATAAAACTTTTTTTGCCTGAGTGGCCAGAAGCCGAAACAAAAGTGCTGCGTGTGACCCCAGTGAACAGGCCCAGGAGTGAAGTGTGTGCCGATGACTCAAGCTCCTGTCCTGAGGTTACTGAAAGTACAATTGATGGTGAAAGGTATTCCTGTTTTATCACATTATAGATACCAACCAAATGTAGTAAGTATGGCTTAATCAGAGGTGGGCAGATTAGCCAAAAACTGTAATCAAGTAAAACTACTGCTACTCTGCAAAAACAAGTACTCAAATAGAAATAAAAGTACTCATCCAAATATCTACTTGAGTCAGAGTACAAAAGTATTTACTTAAAAAAAAATACTTGAGTATCACAACCATGATCTTCCTCAGGTAAAAGTGGAGAAGTGAGCACACATCTGTATTTATGTATTTACATTCATCTTATACTGTATTAATTACATACTTATACCTTTACATGTAGTATGTTAGTATGTTGGCAGAAAAATCAGCAAATCATGTGCATGTTCATAGACCATGTATATTATGTCAAAAAGTAACAATAAAGAGTGTCAACGTGTGTCATGTATTAAGTGTCCTCAAATTTGACAATTTCAGTATCGATACAGACGCAGAGAGCAGCAGATTGGGTGTGAGCTAACCCACATTTAGGTCGCTCCAATCACATGAGACAAAAACAACAGATCAGTCTTTTATTTTTTCTAAAAAAAAAAAAAGTCTACCATCAGATGACTTATGGAGTCCAATTAGGAGACAGTGCTGTGATGTTTCATCATTAACGGGCCATTAACTACAGGTGTGCTCACTCCTTCACTTTGACATAAAGAAGACCATCTGTGGCTGAAAAATTATATCAGTTATGTCCACATGTAATACAAGTAGTTTGTCTTTTTCTCATGTGCATAACCTGGGGTCTACTTTTCTGTCTCTTTTCATCGGACCAAAGACACCAATGAGTACGGCTATTTTGCAAATTTCCCCACTGTGGGACGAATAAAGGTTTATCTTATCTTATCTTAGGTTTATCTCTTATTTAAATGCACACCCTTGGAAGAAGAGAGAGGCAAACCATTTGTGCTGGTCTGCATCAACATCTTCCTCACAGGAGACTGTAGTCAAATGGAAATCTGTTGTAAACCATATTCAAGGCGCCCGTCTGCATGACTCCCCACTGCTTCCACCAGCCTCTTGTCGGTGACCAGGCCAGGTAGTGGCTCCAGCCAAGTATGTTTACATTAAAATCATTTTGTCTTTGTTTACAATATTGTGTAACCTATAGATTCTGTTAGACAAATCAAAAACAAGCAAGTGAGTCCTTTGTCTTTGACATTATGAAGTTTAAGGAAACCTTCCTCTTTAATAATAATGAGGGATTTATCCAGGTCATGGGGTTCATGGTTATGACACCGACAACTTTTTTTGATCGGGTAGACGTGTGTGAAACTAGCAGCATTATTCCTGCCTCCAAGGTTGGTTAAAGACACGAGAAATTAGCTGCACATACCAGACCTCATCCATCAAGGTATTCTAGAGCCTCATAGTAAAGGTTACCCTGATAAACGTGGCCTTCTGCTTCTTGGGAATGTTGTGCGGCTTTGAATAGAGTTTTTGTCATGAGAGAAGTCAAAAACTTTTTAGACGTTATGAATGGATGTGAGTGCAACACATATGAGACTATTGTTTTTCATGTCAGTCGCCAGTTGTCGGTGATACACTGTCCACCCCCTGCTGAGTTATTTCTGATAAATATCAGTGCTGCATGAATTTTATGGGTTGCTGCCTTCCTCAATATTTTGACATGCCCATGTTTTGATATTTAACTACTGCCGGTCATGTCCACACCCTCCGTGATCTATTATTTGATCACGTTGTGGAAGGACCTGATCAATATCAGGAACTGCTGAAGCAGACAACGTTGCCAGAGGACCTGTGTGTTTTTCAGATCGGACGGAAAGGAGACAGGAGAAAGACATCAGTCACGCTTCTGGTTTCCAAATTGACCCTAATTGAGGTACTTCACTGTCTTCTCTTTTCTCCATTTGTTAGTTAAAAAGGCTGCTATTGCAATTATAATCTCATATGGTCTATTTTATCACCCACAGTTCATCTGGGTTTACATCAGGGAATACAAAGCTCAAATGAATTGCGATCCTTCAACCCTAAGATAACTGCAGCAAGAATGGTTTTAGTTTAGCCTTATTTTGAAAAAATCCTTTTCCGTTTAGTTTCCTCTTCAGTGTGAGAGTTTTACTGTCTGTGTGCTTTGGTCTTTCAGTGTTGAACAGAGATCGTAGCTCCTCACTAGTGACGGTTCCCTCATCAGTAACCTGGTCCAACGTTCCAGACTTCATTTTCTGTAATCAACAAAATGTCAGTGGTTTGTAATTACCTTTTAATATCATCCAAACACACTCTCCAACACTTTACTTTTTTTTTTTCTCACTCGTATTTCAGTCTCCTGGCCTTGCTGAGAGTTTCATAGAGAGCAGTTTTGAGCATGTGTTCACATTAGCCAAGATCTTCCAGCTGATGGTGGACGACAAAGACTATTTTGCTGATGACTGCCAATGCACTGAAATATTGTCAGTGTTCGCTATGACCCTGTTTTGCTGAGAGCTCTGCACAAGGAGCAGGAAGTAACCAAAGCACTGATCTGTAGTGCGTTTCTGAGTTACCCTTCCATTTTAAGGGGCATTTTAACTCACATCAACAATTCATAAGCATATTTCAAAGGAACCATCCTGTTTCTTCGCTTATCTGAATTCCAGTTAAGTTGCTTCCAAAATAAAGTCTGACATCCAGAAGTTTATAAGTTAACAGCAGTCGACCTTGTTCAAGCCCAAATTTCAAGTCTGACAACATCAAGAGGGATTGATCAGAGTAGTATAATTAATATAAGTATATTTTAGTGCGTTGAGACTGGAATGCTGCTTTACTGTGAAATTTCATCTCTTTTATTTATATTTATAAAGTATATGTGTCTCCAGCAGTAGAGGCTTGTGCATATATCTGACAAGTTAACATGAAACATCCTGTTCATTCTTTCTTCCTACAACTGACCTCCTGCTGATATGTGCCATAGTCGGCTTGCAGCACATGTGGACTAAGAACTACTGCCTCAAAGCCTGGATGGGCTGTTAGGCATCCCAATCCTCCAGTCTGATAGCATCCAAAGGGGGATTGATTAAGTTATATTATCTGGTGTGAACAATAGACGGACAGGTAGGAGGCTCAGGATGTTAGGTTGTGTATGAACATTACTGTTGTAGTAGGGGAGATAAGTAAACTAACTACCCACTAAAAATAGATGGTAACCCTAAAATCAGACTGGGGAAATTGTGTTTGTAGACAAACACTGATCTGGTCTCAGTCCAATGACACAGAGTTAACTTTGGCACCTCCTTACAACACATGTTCTCTGAGGGAGACAGTCTACAGGATTGTTGTCCCTAGACATATAGTGTGTGCATCAAGTATTCAATAAATTCACAGTTTTATTTTTCTTGTAATCCTTTTATGTACAGTACATATGTCGATTCTCTGCCAAATGCTCACTGTAATATTTAAAGCCTCCAATCATTGATTCTTCTTCACTGCCAAGATGAACACTTCATGCACATTTCCGAAAATTTTCCGACAATATTTCCCCATAAAGCAAACTTGCCAGATTAATTTAACCAAGTGTGGGATTTTCATGCAATCATCCTGAACCTGCGTGATATGAAAGAAAAAAAAAAAAATCTTCTTTGGCAAAGAATCTTGCCTGTAGGTAGTTCAAATTCTGACATTTTCTCAACACTTGGAAGTGTGGTGGATTTAAATAAAACAAAAAAAACATTGAAGCTCAGGTGTGCAAAATTTTAAAAAATGGATGAAAATGCTTGAAGCCCGACGTGCAGGATGTGCATACTTACTCACCCAAGGTTCTGTCCATTTTTATTATAGTACGCTGGCAATGAGAATCCTTTGGTACCTGGCAACAGGATTGATGGTTATTTTATCGGAATACAAGTGAGAGACGTGGACTGGAAAGTGAATCAGACGTTTGCGCTGTCAGGATTCAGGTTCAATTCCCTTTTCCTTATTCTTAGGAAAGTGCGTCTTCTCCCTCTTGTGGGTGGAATCTGTCCTGGGTGTCTACCTGCCTTCCACGACTCCTGACTCCATAAAAAAAAAAAATGAGAAAAGTCTGATTCAAAAGTTTTTATTTGGGGCCTTGAGGTTATACTTAAGATAAATCTTCAAATAGTTCCAAAACTTTTCATATCTGCTGTGAGTATATACCATCATATAGTAGCGAGAGAGAGAGTCACTGTTGCCTCTGCAGAATGACAACGAGCCTGACACTGTCTAATAAAGATAGAACAGGTCACACACATACTTCCCGGACCTGATAGGTTGCTGTGTGTGTGCGCTCGTCTCCATGCTCCAATTAATTCTGCGATGGTAATCAGGCTGCTGAACCATACTGATTAGTATGGTTGTCATGGCAGCGCTCCTGGGATCTGACAGCAGTTTCTGGGATGGATTGACAGCATGGCCCTCAGTCTGACTGAAAGTATGCTGATAGCGTCTGTGGTGTCATTTTGAAAGCACGGATGACTGGTCACTTCTTAACCTGAGTTAGTGTCAAACTTACTTGTATTACTTCAGTGGAGACGGAAGAGCGCAAGTATTATTTACCAGTGTTTTGGAATTTGGACATTTGTCAGTCCCTCGGACACACAGCTATTTTTTCTTTGGAAAGTGTTAAATAATTCATAGGTGGGAAGATACGTTCTCGAATGCACACTGCTTTGTGCTATGAGTCACAGATTTTGGTTTGTGCACTACTTTCATTGTAAATGTCCAAAACATTGAAAAGACAAAGTTATCAGATATGTCCTTCATGGTAACTTTCTGCCCCTCCATATTGTATGTTTTCACATCATTGCTCTCCTTTGTCCCACACAAAAATTAAGCAAAGTTGCAAGTTTGATGGCAAATATTATGAATATCATGATCTCAGAGGTCATTGGGGTCATCAGTATTACTTGATCATTGAATCACAAAGCAGTTGAAGTGAATGAGGTGGAACAAATGTGTTCTAGCTGTTGTGGAATCACAGTATGCTTCTCTCCTTCCCCTGGAAAGTATTCTTAAGTTCATGGAAAGAAGATAGCTCATTCTTTAACCCTCTTAAACACTCAGGAGAAAAAGTGCGAGGCTTTAGCCCAGGATTAGCTTTTTACTCTCTCACACACTGCCGAGGTGTCATAAAACGTATTAATTGGGCCTACACGTGTTTTGTCGACGTGAAAAAGAATTCTGACAGTGCTCCCTGAGGTAGTATGTGAGCAGCGGTGTGAGACCATTGGGTACTAATGCAAGCCATTAATTCCAGTTCTTTTGGTGTTAGTACTGTACTTATATTCTCAACATTAGGACTGGGCCCTGGATTACAACAAAGGTGTCACTTCTTACCTTGTTTCTCTGTGACTTTCATGGAAAGGAGATGAAGATGCAGCTTCCCTGTCCACTTCGATGACATCAACACGGCATCTCTGCTGTTTGCTGATGACGATCTTTCGGTTTTAGCTGACAGTGATTTCTGAAGTGCTCTCGAACAGAATCGACATTATCACCTATGTGATAAAACACATGGGCTTGTTGAGGTGTTGAGCCACCGCTCCTCTGAGCTAACAGAAGCCACATGGAAGCGGCTCAGGCATCGAGGAAGACGAGGCAGCAGACGTGATTTTATCAGACAACATATCACATTACCGGGCGCAATTTCCGTCTGAACATTGACTCGGTCGACCGCTTACACAAAAAGACCGCCCTAGAAAATATCAGAGCATGTTTGATAAGAATCGGGATGTCCGAGACAAGGTCAGGAGAGCACGGTGGCAATTAAGCCGAGACCTTCTCACAGGAGGATGGTGATAAAACTCCACAGCGACCGTGCCCGTGTGCTCGCCCGGAATATATCCCTCAGCAGCCACAGTGAAGATGAAGCTGACGTGCTGCAGCTCTCCTGTCTGGAGAACTCTGTGGAAGACCCAGGACCCCCTGGAGGAATCACATCTCTCATATTTCCTCAGGACCAGGGGAATCCCCCTTCAGGAGCTGCAGAGAAGTTTGGGAGCGTATAATCTGGGCTGCACTGCTGACTTGCCACTGCAGCCCTGTTCAGAAAAACTCTTGAAATTACAGTGGAGATAGTGGCCACGTTTTATCAAGTGTAGGAATGTAGTGCTACATTTTTCATAAGGCGGTGGACAGAGGGTGAGTTGGGCTCACAATATGCAGGAGTTTGACACTGAAGACTGGGGTTTAAATCCTGAGGCACTCAAAAAAACCTAGTTAAGGTTATAATAAGATCATGGTTTCAATTAAATGTCACTAAAGTTAACACGTCTGGTCAAGTCACTTTTGACTTTTGATATTCAACAAAGACCTCAATCCTTTCCTAACCTTAACCAAAGCTTTCAGTGCCTTAACATTAAAAAAAAAAAAAAAATGTTAGTGATGCTTTAGTTGCTATAAGTCAGTGATTCTCAAACTGGGGGGCACAGCGGTCACTGCAGGGGAGCATGATGATGAAGGTTGGAAACTTTTATTAATATTCGTGTGCTGACATAAACAGTGCTCTGATGCTGGCACGTCTATCTCGCCAATGCGAGTCTTTTGTTTATTTTAATAAAATTCATTCATCTCAGCAAATCCATTTTTTGCAGTTTATGCATTTATTTCATCATCTGAAGGGAGGGGTTGATAGAAAAAAGCTTGAGAACCACTGCTGCAAGGGATATTGTATTGCAAGAGCGACTATATTAAAACCTTTCCTCATTATGCTGATTACAAATTTGCATTTCTCCCAAAACATATTTGCTGTGGCAAATTAGCAGTATATAAACATATTTTTTTAAGAGACAGGGTTAATAATAATATGTTCTCAATTACCTCTGCCGGTATCTAGCGGTGTTTCTGCCTCTGTACTGATGCAATGGATTTGAATGCAATTCCACATAATTGGAAATGACTTCTAAAACAAACATCTTTCCCTACAGCTGCATTCTAGCAAAGAGATGGTTCCTATAAAAGTCATGAGAACTGATATTATTTGTGCATACCATCATGGTACAGGAGCCACGATCTAGTGCGTGCAGCTGCAAGACACATGCAGATTGATGCACGTAATGCGGAAGAAAAGCTCACAAGCACAAGTTCAACCTGGAAACTTTTACCAGTACGCCATTAGAATTGTGCAGAGGTCAGCACAACAAGCTGATTGGCGTGCGTGTCAGTCACACCACGGTGAGTGGGAAGACCTGTCCTCATCCTTTCAATCAAATGTTTGGGAACAATTTGGGTTCTCGGTCAGCTGCAATAGCAACAGTTGTGTTGAGAGTTGCGGATAAGACAGGGACAGTGTGTCCTCCATCATTGTGCAATACATAAATGTTTGAGTGCTTTGAAAATTTAAACATAGCCAAGGTGGAAATAACTGAAGCTCCTGAACTCCACCTATTTTATGATTCTATTTAATTAGCAATTTCATAACAGACGCTTTTCAGTTTTATAGCCTATTATGACCTTTTTCCTTTTGGCAAGTGTTCCAGTGTTAGTTCAGTGTTTTTACAGTGTAATACAGAAATGTTCTTTATTTTCATAATGAAAATAGTTACCAGAGTTGCCAGTGAGCAAAATGCTACTTCAGTCCCCAGCAGCAGGATTTTGTCTGTCTTTGACACTTTGACAATAAATGTGAATGCACGTATCCTTATTCATTTGATGCACCAAACTCGTTATGAACCGAACCGTGACCTCTGCGCACCGTTACACCCCTCATTGATACACAGTATGTTTGAGTTAAAACACTGACTTTCTCCACTTGCTGTATATTTCCACATCTTCTAGACTGAGCTGTGTGTTGTCACGCCTGACGAAACTGGTCAGCCAGTCTGCGACTCTTTGATTAGTTGATTAGTGTCGTTCAGGATGAATCAATGTCATTGCGGGGAGTCTGCCGGCGCTGCAGACGTGACATCAATAGAGACACACACATGCAGAGGCGGGACTCTCTGCAGCCTCCCGGTTTAGCTGTTGCATCAATGCGTTGCGGTCCTGGTGTTTCTGATTAGTGTCTCAGTGCTAATTAACTGAGCTGTGTGAGGGTGAATATTGTAGCGCTGTATAAACATTAGACCATCAAACTGTGGGAAAAGTTTACTTGAATGAGGTTGTGTTGAATTTTGTGTGCATGCTTTTCAACTGATTGATTGAATTGATTGGTGAAATGTTCTCACATAGATAGGTCTACTATCCCTGTGGGTCAGCGCTAATAATTCATGGGAACCTGCAACTGAGTGTTTTTTTCCCCTGTGCATCCTGGGTCAGGAAGAATGATTGATCCAAATCAACCAAGCTCTGTATGTAAGCAGCCTAAAGCAGGTTCAATATGGCATCCAGGGTTACAAGACACTTGTATCTGAACTAACTGAAATCACATTTGTACATTCTATGCACAAATTCTGTCTGCTGGATCTCTCAAGTACAAAACCATACACACAGATATTTTTGTGCTAAAGGAAAAAAGAAGAAAACTATATTCTTAAATGCACACTGCTTTGTTTCCCAAACACAAGACTTGTCCTGTGAGTCACAGATCTTCGAAATCGATGCACGACTTTTGCTCCAAAAAACATGTCATAAATTGGACATAAAGGTATCAGGTATTTCCTTCAAGGTTACTTTAAGGCACACTACATTGTAAATTTTTCCTTTTATAATAGTCAGTCATCATCATTGCCCTACTTTGGCCCCCCAAAATATTAAACAAAGTTGAAAGGCTAATGGCAAATATCATGAACTGCTTTAGAGGTTACTGGGGTCGTCAGTATACTCTTGAATCACCAGACAAAAAGTAGATGAGATTGAATGAATCTCTTCGAGCTGTTGTGGAATTACCCTGGAGAGGTTTTCTCAAGTTCATGGAAAGAAGACTAGCCAATTCTTGAACCTCACATTCAGGAGAAACAGTGAGGATTTAGTCCAGGACCAGCTTTACCCTCTCACAGACAAGGTATCATAGAATGTATTAATTGGGTCTACATGTGTTTTGCTGATGTGAAACAGACAGTGCTCCCTGAGGTAGATTATGTGCAGTGCTCAAAGTGGGCCAGTACTTCTACATTTTACTCTTTAGTGTACCATGACTGTTTCTTGCACACCAGCACAAGCTGCCTGTACTCCTTTCTGCCCTCAACATATTGGGTTCTTTGGGCGATTCATAATGGCTCTAAATAAAGTGCATTACCAGGGGACACTACGTGACGCTCACCTGTCCCTGTTCTCACCTGCCTGCTTTTCTCTGTCGGTGCCTCAGGTGCTTTGTTCGTATGTCAGTATGCAATAGCCCACAGGTTCGGTTAATGATATGAGCAATATGAGGGTCAGCCTCATATACACTGTCCCCTTCATAATGTCTGTGCCATCTTGTCTCAGCATCAGGTGTCCAATGTAGTGTGAGAAATGCACACATTGGACGTCAGCTGGTGGCACCCCAGGTGACAACCAAGATCGCCAATGCCTAAAAATGGCTCTGATACCAAGCAATTGAACAACACTTGGAAGGAAGATGGATTGTTTTGAGGCAGTTACGAAAGTAAAAAAAAAAAAACACACACACACAGAAGCACTCAAAATTAAAATCACAGATGTAGTGTGTGCGCCAGAGTTGCTGTTCTCTCTTTGTTTTGGGGTTCTTCCTTTGTTGGAGTTCAGAATCTGATTGGAGCTGTTTGCATTGCAAACAAACAAAAACTATTACCTTTTCAATTGTCAGCATGCCTTTATATGTGTTGGCTGCATCCTATCTACCTGTGCTACTGCTTCCACTGGCCAGGTGTTTCAGTGAGAATAAGCGATAAGACTCTTGGACACTCTTCGGATGTTCTCTCCAAAACCTCTCAAATTGCAAATCCTTTCTCTCCCTCTCTCTCATCTTCTTTTTGTTGCAACAACATCATCCCATTGTCTTTTTTTTTTGCCATGTGATTATATTTTGTTTCGCTCCTCCAGGCTGAAAAGTGAAGTGTGTTGTCCATCTAGTAGTAGTTGCATATATTTTGAATGATGTAATGACAATGTAGTCTTGTTTTTCTGGTTGTGTTCTCTGCTGTATAAATTACTCTTATAAGGAATAACGCACTTTAAAGCCTCTCGAGCGACTGGCTGACTAACAAGCATACAGATGGATATGTGTAGGACTTATTTGCTCAAACTATGATGTTGGTATTTCACATGATCCCCTATAGACATAGTGTATATTACAACAAAAGCTGGAAGTCTGCCCTTGGTGCAGATCTTTCTCAGCACTCAGGAATTCACTCTATGTATGAATATAACATGAATGCGCATTGAATCAAAAATGAAGTGTTAAAAAAAGAGCTCTTCTGAAGGATGGTATTAAACCTAAAGGAATATGAAGTGACAGGAATCCGCTGTATAGCCGTGAGAACGGTTATTAAGTCCAATGGGATATGAAGAAATATTAAATTCAAAGCTCTCTTGCTTGATGATATTGTATTTTTTCCCCCACCAGAGCAGATTAAGACCCAGATTAAAAAGATTAAAAAGTGACAGTCCTACTCTGTCAAAAAGTTGCAGCCAATGTGATGAATTAAAATCAAAAAGTAATACAATTTAAGTCAGGTGGATCTGAATGTGATGTGATTATAGTGTCTTTTAAATTCGTCTGATGGCATAAGATTTCACTTGTAGAAAAAAATAGAAAACTTTGGTAAAAATTTGTGAAGTTTAAGTTTTGCTTTTAGTTCATTTTGGCTTTTAACTGTGTCCACCACCAAACAGCAGACTAGGTGAGCTCGTGAACACAGGGTTAGTATTAGTATGTATTAGTATATATTAATATTCAGCAGCTAAATAGCCAGAAGTCAGTGGAGACCTAAACAGAGCCAAAAGAAGAGTGAATATTGGACTTGCATTGACCAGGTGGCCACAAAACAACACAATAATTTGCTAACAAGTGAGTCATATCAAATAAAAAAGATGATAATATGGCAACGCTGTGTTTACACTGCCCCCAAGTGGCCAAAATCAAATTCAAGTTAAAAGTTGAACTTATGAGCAAAAAACACATCCTTATTCAATTCAGTACACTCGGGGTTTGCAGCTACAGACTTTCTAGGCCTGGTAGCCTATGGTGGCTAATAATAAAGCCAAGACATGGCCTTATGCATTCTCTATTTCCAGAAGAAGTGGCTCCTGAAGCACTGTCATCATAACTGTATAAATGGGGATAATGGGGATATGTCCCCAATGTTTGCATTTTTTCCAATTTTAATATTAAAATCAATCTAAAAATGATTAGCTAGTTAAGGTTTACAGGTGTTCCTCCAAAAACCTGCTTATACCTTTGACTCTGTACTCTCAAGCTGTTTGTTTGTAACAATCGATCGACTGACAAAACAGCAAACCCAATCGTGTTGCCATCACTTTTTCCACTGCTTTCTGTTGCAGTATTCACGTCACATGTAGTATCTGTGGGACTGAATTCACGGTCAGAAGCAGCCGCTCAGAAGTATTCGTGCCTTTGAGCTCATGGTTGAAGTTTTCTTTAGTTTGCAGCTCTTTCAAATGTGCTTTTTCACACATACAGTCAAGCTGCATAATTCAGTCTTTTCAGGCCAAAGTGTTGCTGCCAAATGCCTTGGAGAGGAAGAAAAGACGAGCTGAAATGAGTGAGACTTCTGTCAAGAGATAGAATAAAAGGTATATTTTTCATAAAGCGTTGAATGATTTACCCCAATTAGCCGTTTTTGTGCTAACACACAGGAGTGACTACTGTTGTTTGGAGCAGTCCGATGCAAAACTTGAGAAGTGCATTTTTTAAACACACTCTCTGGGTTAGTAATTCATCTGAGGCCATGATGTGATTTATCCTTTTTTTTTAAAAACCATTTGTTTATATAAGATTAATCATGTGTTTTAAGGGCTTCCTTGTTGGAACCTTTAGTATTCAAGGAGTCAAAGACATTAGTGTTCTTAACCCTCAGCTCCACAGTAATTCACCACCTGAAAGCTGACCTGCATCTCAACAAGGAAACATATCTACCGGCTTTCCCGTATGGGATGAATGCAGCACATCCCTACATCTCTCTTTCCATCTCTGTCTCTCTCTCTGCCGTCTCTGCTCCTTGTTAAGATTCCTTGCAGGCACTTGTGAGGCGTCAGGAAACGAAGAGTCACTAAAAGAACAGACAGATTGTTAATGTGTCTCGTCTGGGCAGAGACTGCACAGGGTTGAAGTCCAATTCTGTTTAGGAGACAGAGCAAAATACTGTCACTTTATTAGCTCTTTGACTGCGTCAGTCTGTCTCTTGATCTGTCTCTTGTCCTGTGTCTCCATTCTTAACTTCCTCCTTTTCCACTTTGACATGTTTCCCACTCTGTTCTTCTTCCTCCTTGCTTTCTCATCACTGCCTCCCCACAGGGCAAAGTAAGCTAAAAATAAAGCCTGACACATTGTCTATTAATAATATATTGAATATGAATTAGATAGGAGGGATGAGTCAACTTGTGCTGGAGGAAAGTGAGGAAGTTGCTGATTAAGAGCAGCACAGTCCAGACCGGTAGAAGCACTAAATGCACAGAATACACGAGTTTTGTTTCACCCGAGCTGGAGCAGAAATACAAAAAAAGAGCAACTAGTGCATCATAACCAAACAAACTCATAAAGAAGTCAGTCAATCATTTGTTCCATTTGCATCAACAGTGACTCAATACAACTCTGATATGGTGTAAACAGACTAATCTGTAAATAGTGAGGCTGTTGTCGATGAGAAAAAAAAATGTCACAGGATTACATGCTACATCATTTCCTGTTAATCCCTTGTGGGCATGAATTTGAATCCACTGTGGAAATGGTGAACTCCAATAATAATAATAATAATAAAAAAACTGCTGTATCAAGAGATAATTACTGAATATAAACACAACCAAGATTCCAAAAAAAGTTTGCCCACTGTGTAAAACACAAATAAAAACAGAATCATTTGCAAACAAACTGTGTTTACTGACATCAGTTTTACAAAGTGTTCCTGAGCCAATATAGTAATGTCTTTCAATCATGTGTTTGACAAAGTGTTGAACCTCTCTCCATCCTCGCTTGTGATCGACTGAGTCTTTCCAGGATGAACCTTTCATACCCAATCATGATACTATCACCTGTTACCAATGAACCTGTTTACCTGTGGACTGATCCAAACAGGTGTTTTTGGATCAGTCCACCTCTATCCATAATCCTCTAGGAGGATTAATGTGTGTTAACAGAATGATACACAACTGAACCAGCCATAAACATCACACAGTTGGAGCTGTCTTACCTTGAACTAGGTGCACCATCATCCTGGATGTTTTCTTGGTTATCCTGCTGCTCATTCAGGCCTGTAAACTTGGTAAACTGTGCCATATAAATTGAGCGATCATTTCCTCCTCCACTCTGCCTTTTTATGCTGTTAGTGAAAAGAAAAACACACAGAAGTGCTTCGGCCCAGTTTAACATCCATGCTGGTCACAGAGAAACACTGGTGCCCCTACTCTGGCTGCTACAGTGGTAACCAACCACTGGGAGAAAATATGCCAACCTTCCAGTTTGATCCCTGGGATTTAATCCAATGCCAATAGATACATGACATAGGAGAGCATATCAATTTGGTCAAAGGACCTCTTACTTTTGTAATTATAAGACCTTACTGTGTTTTCTGTAAGAATGCTAGTGAAACTTTTTGTCTATTACTGTATATTAAATGGTCAAAGCAGTCATAATTTATTTTTTCAATGCAGTTTTGTGACTAATAAATTACCATCACAAATCCAACCATCTGTTATTTGTACCCCAACATCTACAAGATCTACATGCCTGTAAGGTTGAGTCTCTCGGCTGTGAGTTGTGTATGCAGCCTCATAGGTCGTAGTGCGGTGAAAGGACCGGAGGACACAAATTAGAGTTGACCATCTGCCAACCCTGGAAAAGTAGAAAACTTCCTTCCCGTGCAGGGAGCCATCAGCTGAGAGGGCACATATAGGACTGCAGTTCACAAACAGGACAAATTAAAATATTTAAGCAGTTTTTGTTTTGCTTGCTTATGAACAGATTAGTACCAGAATTAACAGAATAGCGATTGAGGCTCTGTATCTATCTCAGGCTAACATCATCTTTGTTACAGGCCTTTTCACATTTTGTACTCTGTTCGTGATCAGTTATCATTAGGTGTGCTAAAAATTTGCATGAGCACCAGACAGACTTATCTGGCTGAGACACAGAGATGATTTCGGAGTCACATCTTATCAGAGGTGACCAATGAGCCAAACTCTCAAAATGTCAGTGTCATCCTTCAGTGATATTCAATATGATGGTGATCTCTACATCTCTGACTCACAACCTGGTTCTTCTTGATCTAACCTCTCTTTGACAAATAAAACAATTACATTTCCAATAAGTCAACTCTTTGAGCAGTGCACAAATAGCTAAATACTCTTGGTATTAAGTGAGTTTTCTGTTCATTTTTATCATATTTACATTTACATTTAGAAATGTAAGATGCTACTTTCCACATGTATTCCACCACGTTTCATAAGAAAATTTGTACTTTTTACTCCACTGCATTTGTCTGACAATTATTGTTATTGGTTACTTTTTAGATTTTTTTTTTGTTCACATAAAAAAGCATATGATCATCATAAAATATGATACTTTGGTATATACTACTTAGCAATGTATAAAGTACTGTATTTTTAATTATATAGAACTGTTATTTACCCCAACTGCAGAAGCTAACAGGCCTTTAGTTGAAGCAGGCCTGTATTAGAGGCAGGCCTTTATTTCTAATTTCCTCCGTTTAAAAGTATAATCGGTTACATCAAAGTATATGGTCATTCTCTACTTTGTCAATCACGTTTGTATGAAGGATATTACTACATGGGCTCGGGAACACGTTGTAAAACCATTGTTGGTTAACACAGTTCGTTAGCAAAGGATTACATTCTCTTTATGTTTTACACAGCATACCAACTTTTTTGGAAACTGGGTTGTGTGATGCCCCATTTTGATCTGCTTTGATCTGCCCTGTTACTGCATTAATACAAACTCAACACTTCCTGTATTGGTTACATATTAAAAGCCCTCAAGCATTTCAGTAGAGAGAAACCCTTCATTTTTTAGCAAGGTATTTATTGTGAAACATTTGTAGCAATGTGTTGTGAAAAACTCGTTGTTGCAAGGTTTCCATATGGCTCTTGAAATGCAGCCTGCCATCTTGTCATCATCAACTTGCCATCATACATTTTGGCTGTGACATTAACACACATACACCCACAGTGACTGAGACTGGACAAATGACACTTTAGGTGAGTTATCTAGAATAACAAATAGTTGAAAGTAGCCTGATTGTATTGTTGAATGTAGTAAATTAAATAAAGCAATGGAAATATACAGTTCAAGTTAAACAGCTGATTCACAACTATTCAAACTAAGTTGCTTTGGCTCTGGCCTCAAATCCAAAATGCCACCTGTTGATTTTTGTCTGTTAGGTAGTTCATATATTTGCAGGAAAGAAAAGCGTCCTCGCCTGGTGTAACGAGATGTGAAAATGAAAGCCCGTCCGCATCTTGTCATCGTGATGGGGGTGGCAAATTAAAAGCCTCCCGCTGACCACCACATGCTACTTGTGGTCATTTGGGCTGAGATGTGACAGTGATTGATGCCCAGGTGCCATGCAGCAAATTGACAATTTCTCCCCACACACGCATACACA
Organism: Holacanthus passer; assembly: GCA_025331565.1. NCBI lineage: Eukaryota > Metazoa > Chordata > Actinopteri > Pomacanthidae > Holacanthus > Holacanthus passer. The sequence continues at coordinate 1,108,758 of JAFREQ010000018.1, read as the reverse complement.
CGTTCACACAAAGATATGCACAAATGCTTACATGCACCAGTACACACAGAGTAAATGCCCACCCGCATGCTTACTCGCCCACACAAACAACTCATTTATAACGCTAGCACACACACACACACACACAGGCTCAACCCATACACAAACCTCCCATTAGCCACTGTACAGTAGATGTCATTAGTGGACTTGCTTACCGAGATCACACACTCACACACCTACACACAACATATATACTTCCACCACTGCCCCACTAACACACACATGCACACACACACATTTTCCCACCCCCCCTCCCCACCAGTCTCTATATGTGTCACCAGTGGATTTTTCCCCCTTAAGTCGAACATCTCAAGCTTTGGGCTGATAGGCCAATTATCGAGTGTTAAGTCCCGGATTGTCGACCCCCCAGTTGGATTAGTGGGCCTGTCAATCACCTTTGGCACTAATCCAGATAAAAGTCACATGGGACTGAGAGAGACAGAGGCAGAGGTCGATGTAGTCCTTTGGCGAAGCATATGAGGTCCCGTTATCTTCCGTCATCTCCCTCTTATTGTCACATTTTCACTTTCTCTTTGGACCGTTTGCCTCAGTACCTCTCCGGTCGCCACTTCTGTTATGTTCTGATGTCTTTTTTTTTTTTTTTTCTCCTGCATTACTTCTTCTCAGGAGTTTTGTTTGTCTCCATCAGTTTCAAGTGAATTTTAAGCTGCACTCATCAAGTATTGGCCACTTAGAGGCAGAAAAATATCGAAATAGGCTGACAGGCACTCAGGCAGCTTTGATACATTATGACATTGTAAACTTGTTACGTCTAGTGTGCTAGCAAATAATTTTAATCACACATCCAGCACAGTCTGAACAACATTATTATTCCACAGGAGATGTGTCTCTGGCAACATGACAAGTGAACACCCAGGAGTCTTTTAACTATGGATTCATCATCGCTAACTCCTGAGACATATGTCTTGATCTTGAGCTGCTAAATGCTTTAGCATATTCACCAGCCACTCTATAATTCTGTCTGTCTGTCATGCAGTGTATAGTGTGTTTATCTTCAGGTAATAACTGCCTAATAACAGGGTGGTGAGTACACTGCAGCTGAATAACCTTGATGGTAAAGAATATCATTTAAGGCCGGTCCTAATGCACTGATGAATTTATTTGTTGTCCATAGAGCGTGAACCATTCATCAAGTCAGTCATGCCAAGTTCCTATGTATTTGTTTTTTCAATAGATACTCCATTTGTATTAATTGCAGCATTTCTTTATAGACAAAAACTGATAAGACTAAAGATAGGGATTTTGTTTTACATTCAAGAACTTTGAAGAAAATCTTCCATCTGAGGGAAATGTAATGGTCATAGTTAACACAGTACTGTTATGGCACAAGTAAGGTTGGGTATATTTTGTTCGGGGGATGTTTATGGGCTTTTGTGTGACAGTCACAGCACTACGTGTGCATGAGCTCCCATAGAACTCAGCAGGTGTTGAAATTACATGAACAAAAAGTACGATCCAGTGCTGACTTTAACAAGCTGAGTGGAATACAAACCTGGAAGCACGATGGGTCGGTTGTTGAAACGGACAAATCTTGGTCGTGGGCTATACAGTCATTGTCCAGGTCTTCAGATACTCCTTTGTCAGTTGCGCACCATAAAGCTGCAGCAGTCTCCTTGCAACACCTGCTGTCAGACGCCAGTCAACCACTGCAATGGTGAACAACTACTGATTGGGTGGTGTATTGGGGTTAGACAACTGAAAAACTCGATGAAGGTTGGTGGAAGTTTAGTTTTGGTTAAATGTTAAAAAATACAGTGTGGACAAATGTTTTGTGCACACAACCATCTACTGCTACCTCATTTCTGTGACTTCTTGCTGTGTTGAACTATTGTCTGCATTGGAATTAAATGCTCACAAATGTATTAGCCAGTGCAAAGTTGTTGCATATGAGTGGAACTTGTAGGAAGCAGGGTTGAATTTACAGGTGCACTATGCAACACTTAGGCCACCGTATGGCCTCACTTGAAGACAAATGAAGACAATGAAGGAGTTGAAAGGAGGATGTGTTTTTGGTTTGCATTCCAACAGGCTGCTGCCATGACATTTATGGTATGATATTTGTATCCATGCCAATGACGTTTCTACAAGCGACAATATTCCTCCCCACGGTGATGACATTTCTGGAAGGTAAACAAACTTTACTGACTGACTCAACTTCTATCTGACATCCAATCTCTTCCTCAAGTCTCCCAGATCATTTCACATTCCTACTGCAGAGCCCGCTGTGTGTGTTTACAGCTCACATTTACATGTACCTTTTCCTTACCTAGAACGCAGATATAGATCAGATATAGATCACATTCTAATACCAGGTGTACAAGTGGTCAGGGAAGGAAATGTGGCCTGGAATGAAAATCATCTTTCCTCCATTCAATTTTCCCCTTTCTTCTCTTCCAAACTGACTGTCTTAAAATATCCATAGTTATGTCTCTCCTTTCCCATAGGCTTAAAAACCATTTTCAGAGATGCCAGCACGGTGGGCTGGATCAGCATATTGCTCAACTGATGGAGGGCCTTGTCAGTTGTGGCCAATGGACTGGAATACTGGCACTATCTCTTGCCATCTCTCTCTTACCTTGTCTTGCTCACACTTTCTTTTCTTCTCCAACACTTTCAGAAGCAAGATACAGTTTTCACAGACAAAATATATATCACTTAATTTTTATGTTCTGTACCATTCTGTCCTCCCCTCCCTGGAACATACTGTACCTTGTTTGCTAATAGTGAGAGCACGTTCCTCTCTCGGGTCTTTTATTCCACCTTCTCTCCTGTTTTCACGAGGCTCATGCGAAGTGCACCATCGTCGTTTTCTTCTCTCTCGGCTCGGCTCTTTTGTCTGCGAGGCACGCGATGAGCAGAACTGGAGTGCGCCATTTTTCGCCTTCTCCGCTTGGTTTGTACTACTCGAGCTGGATATTTCTCTGTGTGGTTGTTGTGTGGCGTTTCTATTTTTCAAAACTCGTCTGTTCACCACATCTTGTTCCGTCACTTTGGAATGGGAGAATGATAGTTTTAATACTTGTACTTATTTTAATACTAGTTGAATGACTTGAACTAAGTCTACCTTTGGCCTTGATGGCTCTCTGATCCAATTTGCGTTGCCTTCAAATAAATAATTATCCCTCCCTAAAGCTAAATTAATTAAAAATTATAGGGAGCATTACGTAGAGATCCAACATAGGTTAGCACACCCATGGATCAATCATCCATCCTGACATCCGACACACAAGTGCAAAAACAAGCTTTATAAGAAAGGGAATTAGTCCACTTTGAGCATCCTCAGAGAGGTCAGAGAATTGTTGTCTTTTCTGTAGTGTCTTGTTGAGTTTGCACTGTGGTAGACTATAATACGGCACTTTCAGCCTCTTGAGTATGGCAGAATTTTTCCGTCAGGGTTTTATATTGCATTCATCCCTAGATTTTATTGGCCAAACAACATTGTAGGCGACTTTAAAGAGCTTTGCAGTTTTCAGAAGTATCGTTTTATTACTTGCGAGCACAGTTAAGAAATGCATCCCCCCTTAGATTCAAAATCTGTGTGCACAAATTAATAATTCATGCAGGCAACCTGGATATTATTACCCTGAATTACTCATTTTTATACACAAATTAAGAAAACAGAATCTGTTAACTCGCAAAATGTGTCCAGGGATGTCAAAAACAAACCAGCGTGGTGTTTCACATCCATAACCCAACATGTGAGAGTGACAAATGGATTGAATCGAAAAACTTGATTTTAATTTGAGGAGAATAAACACATTTTCATCTCCACTAAGTAAATACGTAAAGAACAGCTGCATGTTGTTCAACCTAACTGCATTAATGACCTCAGCCTGTAGCTTCAGTTCCCAACTGCTTCAGCATCATCTGACAGAATTAATTGCACCTTGAGGGCACAGCTTAATTATTAAATTGAAGAAACCTATTAGCTAATTTGCAGGTAGAAGTTATTGATTGGAGGGTGAGGCCCGGTCTTTAACGGGCTAATTAGAGATGAATAATTAACTGAATATGCAGTAAATGATTGATTGGTAGATAAACATCAGGAATAATTAAGATACTTTGAAGATTCTAAACTTTCATATTATAGACTAAATACATTTTTTTTTCTATCACTGTGATATTTGATTTAATGTCACACACCCAGTAGTAGACATCCCAAAATATAGAAGCCCTGTGATGGTGGTGCTTTTTTACAGCAAACCAATTTATCTGCTGTATTGATTTTTGTTTCTCTAAGTTTTCTAACTCAGTTTAAGGTTTTGGTTTTGTACAGGGAGTGAGTCATCACAGGGAAGTGTCCTCAAATGCAAGTCCGTTCAGAATGGATACACCACTTGGACAATAGCACAAACACTTGTAGTAAGGATTATAAATCAATACTGCAATATTAAGTTTAAGGGCTGCTGAATCTGACTCAAATATACAACAGTGGGTTCAGTTACTGTACGGCAGGAGCTTCATGCGGCCCAAAGCCTGTTAAGGCCATTCGTACTGTGGCAGATTTTCACTGTGAGGCGGCCAAGAGTCACTTATCAAACTTGCTTCAGTGTGCCGAGAGAAAAAAACATTTGAGGTTCGGGCGGTTGCATCCCGTACCTCAAAGGACCAGATGACAGGATGATGAAGGGGTTTATCCTGTGGGTGTTTGGCCTACATCAGCCCAGGTCACAGGAGACTTTGTTGGTGTGAAGAACTGTGAGACTGTGAAAGATAAAAATCCAGTGTTCAAGCATCAACTCTCGCAAAACCCTGAGTTTCATATTTCCAGTGGCCAGATGTGGTTTGTTTGGTGGCAGCAATCTGACAAACACTAATCTCTACTGGTTATTAAAATCTATTCTTTACAAAAACTTATATCACTAATATTGCAAAAGCAGCTTATAGCAAAATGATAAAAGTAGAAGAATATTAATGGGATAAAAATGTGACTTTTTCTATCTCTAAAGCTTTTTTGTTGTCTCTTCTTTATGAAGCTGTCAATATGTTCAGTGAAAAGATTACTGTCGATATATTTTATCTTGGGTTTACTCCTCCTGATATTAAAAAAACAAAGTAAAACAAATATCCCAGTAAAGCCAAGCTGGGCTGAGCAATTACCAGTCAGACACTTCAGATCAATGGAAACAAAAGCAAAACATAAGCATTTGATTTTTTTTTTTTTTTGTTTTTACCCAAAATCCAATACGTTCAGCTGAAAAAAAATTACCCAGCACTCAAAAAGGAGTTATTTTCCTTGTTGTTTTTATTTCATAGTCATACATGAATTGGTTGGAGTCGCTCCATTATCGCCGGTCCATTATTTCATCACCAGTCTGTTCTGAAACTCTTCAGCTGCTGAAGGTGCAAATTAATGACTACAAAGCTGGATAAAGTGTAAACACAAAGTGATGTCTTCATGAAACAGAATACACAGATGATAAGATGTGAAACAAGGGGATTTCACCTGTTATATCACCTTTAGTCAGCAATGGTGACATTAGACATTACCTCAAATGTACTGGTGCAATACTCACATGAACCATACAGAGAGGAAGTGTAGAGGGAATAAAACAATTAAACAAATCCAGGAACAAGCTAATGACCTGACGACAACGCTACTGGGATCAATCGATGGACTCACATCTGACAGATAAACAGTGGATGAGTTCGTTGCAGGAAAACATTTAGGAAATGGAGCAGGAGTGAAAGGAATGACGGGGGGTGAAGTTAATGCTGGTGGTCAGATATGGGAGAGCTGTCAGCTTCACATGATTGTGTGTGTTTTGTGGAAATGAGAAAACAAGGTAAACAAGGTGGCGTTTATATGAGTGAATGGGTTTCTAGATGAAGTCAGTCAGACTGTCACTCCATTGGATGTTTAACTTCTTGAACAGGGTTCTAGGACATTATGCCTCATTTCTACCTCTGGACAGAGCTTCACCATCTTTCAAAATAATGCACTACTACTACTACACACTCAAAAATAGGGCTGAAGCAACACATCTCTCACACAAGGAGTCTGTTACCATCTGTAGTTTCACTAAAAAATAAAAATGTCAACCTCATGGTGGCACTAGAGAAAAAGTCAAGAAACCACAAAAGTCAGTGGGATTCAGCCTCTAGGCACCACGAATGACTGCATGAAAGCTGTGCAAATCCTGGATGGATTTGTGTTGAGATATTTCACTAGATACATGAAAGCTTTGACCTGCTGTAGGCGCAGGATCATCAAAGTTAAGATTCTCCAGGCACCATGAATCTCTCTACCAAATTTCATGACAATCCATTTAACAGTGGTTAAAGTATCCATCCCATGGCGACACTAGAGGGGATGTCAGGGGATCACCAAAGTCGTTAGGTTTCATGGGGACCATGAACGTGCAAAATTTCATGGCAATTAAGTTGCTGACCAATGTGCTGACATTGACATCCACAGAGCCAAACTGCTCTTGGCTAAAAAAAAACTGAAAATGGGTAATAAGGCAACAGCGTGAATATGTTGCAATTACTGTCACACTTGGGTCTCAGAGATGGATCAAAACATCATGAGGGAAAGAAAACATTAGAGAGACCTCATTAAATGCAGCAGTTTAAAAGTTCATCAGTGCAGATGTGGAACTGCTGCATACTAATATTCATAAGTGTTAAATGAACAGAGAAAGGCCGAATAATAAACACCACTTATATTAAAAGACAAAAAGCACACTTAGATAACGAGCAAGCGACTACATACATAAACAATACACGCATACAACAACCCATGCAAGTCAAAAAGGAAACAGCACTGTTTTCTTTTTCCAGAGAGATCTATTTTATTGATTGATCTGCCCGGTAGAAAAGAACTGTGAAAATAATTGACAATGAGGAATGGAAGAAAGGAGCCACGAATGAGGAAATGGAGATGAATAGAAAAGAAAAAAAGAGGAAGAAATAAAAGCACCACACATAGATATTTAAAGGTAGTTAAACCAGGTGTGAATCTACCCAACACCACCACCATCATCAGCATCATCAAACACAACAAATTTACCTAACGCACTCTAATTGCCACGTTTCAGCCACTCCAATGGCGTATTTAGTGAATGTGGTGTTTCAGGTTTCCACTTCAGATTACAGCTGCAAACAGCGGCCGCACATTCGTGTCATTAACGCGCACGCACGAGGGCTCGGTGACACGCGGGCGAAATAAAAATACGCAGAGAGGAAGAGAGAGCTGTCATTTCCCAGCAGGTTAGCTGTTGTTAGCCATAAGGGGATTAAGTGTAGAGCAGATGGGACAGAGGGAGATGCAGGAATGACTAAAATAGGACAAAGTGAGAAAGACAGACACTATCCATGCGCTGGCAAAAATGTAGTCTCAGCTGCCATATTAGAATCCGAGCTTTATTGCCCAAGTATGTGGACGTATACAAGAATTTGACTTCCAATGATTCATTATAATTTCATCAGTTATGGCCTCCACCACCTCAGGTTCACGAACATGTTGTATGTCCTTAGTTTAGTCTGAGAAAACAAACTATAAAAAGGTAGTTGTGGTTGTACTTTGAGTTCTATTCTCTGACTTTTTTTTTTGTTACCAGCGGCCATGTGCAGGGATTTAATGTATGTGGATCAAACAAAAGAGATAAACTTATCAGTGAGCTGTAGAGATGCTGGTAGGCATGTTTTTGAACTTAGCAGAGAGCCAGGCCAACTTTTTTTCCCGTCTTTATGATTATATAAGCTTCGTCCATAGTTTGTGCACACTGGTATTCGTCTCCTCTAATTTAACCCTCAAGAGAGTAAAGGCGTATTCTTTTAACTACATGTTCATGTGGGCATCATAGCTACGCTGAACATCCTGTGTCAGCTATGTGTGATCTCAGACATTAAAATGTGTCTGCAAGGCAAGGGCAGAAAGTTTTGGGAAGAAACTCATAGACCTTGTTCTCATTCTGCAAAATGGGAAAGTTCTCAACAAAGATATTTCTGTGATTATCATAGTGAATATTATTTGAATCCTGCAGACATACAAAGTTCACAAGCAAGAACGTGAACGATGTCGCTCAAGTTGTAGCTGCTCGTCCATGTGTTCGGGTTGGGGAAAAGAGAGTATATCAAGATCCTTGTATGGACTTCATTGATGTCAAAGGCAGAAGAAAAATAAGGACTTACCAGACTTCCTAGTTTTCTTTGGGACAGGAGGCAGAGTCTGCAAACTCTGTCAAAAGAAAACGGTGGGAGACACCCACTGCACAGGTTCAGAGACAGACAAAGTACACTATATATCTACCAGTAAGAGAGATCATAAAACCTAAGCGGTGCAGAAGAGACACTCTGAAAAATGTTACCAGATGGTCTAACAGGGACAAGGATGAGAAGAGGTGAGGAAGAAGGAGCGGAGAAAATGGAAGAGGTCATCACAACTATGAAAAATACATCAGACAGTCTCAAGTCAGAGGTCTCTGCTCAACAAGACATGAGGATGTGAGCGTCCAGCATATCACCCAACAGTGGCACTGAAACACACACACACACACACACACGTGCACACACACTTCCTCTCTGAAGCTGATTTGTTATTGCTCCCTCTCCAGGGTCACTGCTCGCGTTTGATTGGCTGCCACCCCGTAATTTAGAGGAAGTGGAATGTTGCTATGCCGACACCGGTCAAGGCTGGAGACAGAAAGGAGGAAAAAGAGAGCAATGTGTGACGAATATCGATCCTTTCAGCCCAACATCTGACCGGCCGCCGCTTCCTCACAAAGTTAAAGGCTGATGAAGTACTGAGGACTGCATTAAGTAAGCGTCTCATGCACCTGCATCAAGCATCAATCTGTGTTTCTGTCTGCATGAGGCAGGGTGCCGCTACGCATCGCACCTGGATTACTGAATGATTTATAAAGCCTGACTATCTGTTTAGTTCTACAAATTAAATGTGCTTTTCATTTCGGAAGACACCCGTATGCTTGATTGACTAATCTACTACAAGCATAAAGGCCGGGTGACACCAGGAAGACGAATGCAAAATTCATGTCTTCACGAAAAAGACTGTGCTGGAGCCTCAGTGATGCAGTGACTTCTTGGAGGAGGTGAACTACTGTAGCTGGTGATCTTAACCCATAAGAACTCAGACCCATTTCATAACTTTCTGGAAAATGATGGGGGATATACCACAGACCAAGTGGAGCACATAGAACACACTTCAAACTTTTTGAAATTAGCTACTTCCTTCACTTTTGCTACAGGTCACACCACAATTTTTGGGGAAGTCATTTCACACCAGGATGTTTAGTAAATGTCGCTTAGGGACTTAATGAGTTAAGGTCAAGCAGAAAGCTGTATAAGGAAGAGTTTAGGGCGTTCAAAGTGTTTGTTACACCCGTGTCACCATGAGTTCTTATGGGTTAAGGTTAACGCACTACTCAGCCAGGCATTAACTCTCCAAGTGACTTTCTGACTTCTCTCTACTGGAATTTTGTTTTCAGAATTTTACATGATTTCATTGAAAAGAGTTACTGAACTGGATGAAAAGTTATCTTTCTCATTGTGTCAGTGTTGGCTGTAACTTAACTAACTCATTAATTAAAGCTTGTTAGATCATGTACTCATGAGACAATGAGTTCGTAGTTCTTTTAAAATACAAATTTTTACCATTAACTTCCTTAAACCATTCCTTCTGTGGAGCACTTCATTCTCTGGGACACACAACACAGCTGAGAAGCTTCGATAGACACCCCCATTTTGGATTCCATACCCTCAAAGTTTAGCTTTGTCCAGAGGGCTTGCCATTGGTCAACACTGCAAATTTGCAGGTCAAAGTTCACTGAAGTTGAACTCAATGTTAAATGCAACAGAGCAGAACATAGGCAAACAGTAAATCCAGAGATTATGGCGACTTTAAATTAGCTGATTTTGCCACATAGCTTCACTGTTTGAGTGGTGGTTTGACTTGTCACATTTAGATTTCATTCACTGTTTGGTAAACCTGGTGGTTTGAAAAATATAATTTCCTGTGAAAAAAAATCATCAGTAAGCTGCAGGCACATCCCTCCTATCCTGCCTGGTAGCATGAAAAAAAAAAAAATTCAAGTGTGGTGATGTTTCACCCACTTGCCCCTGTTTGATCTAACCACCAGTCTGCGAGGAAAATGAGGTCCATGTTGATAATGGGATCACCGAGAGTCTTGCTGGCTAAGTTCCTCAGATCGGGCTCTGCCAGCTTCACCGCTGCATTTCAGTGGGTGTGTTTTGATGCAGCTTCAAGTCCAAATCTGAGCCATGATTCATTTCACCCTGTTGCATGGAGTAAATACAAGATTGCCAATGTTGACGGACTGAAAAACTCTGAGTTAATGACAGGGTTGTGTTTTTGGCTGACGTGACAGCATTAGTGAAATCTACTCTCTCTTTTTTTTTTTTTTGATACGTGTCCCAATTTTGTATCACATTCCAACAGTAGATAGACAGTACATGTATAGATTTATAGATAGATTCAAAACATGCACTGATTCACAGTTTAGTTAGTTTTAAAAGGTAACATATGCATCTAAAATAAAATGCTGCAGTCAAAGCATATTGAGGTATGTGAGGATATGTCAATGCGTGTGGATGTGGGGAAGCCAACAGCAAAGATAAAGAAAGAAAGACAGAAGTAAGTCAAACTGCAGCTTAGATTGGCTGCTAGGTACACTTAACAAAGTCCTAAAATAGATCTGTCCCGAGGCTGCCTCACCACTGTATGCAACCAGGTTTGTTTTTTTGTAGTTGTAAGTAGCTCCTTCACTTCCTTAGTCTGTCAACAGCACACAGACACACACACAAAGAAAAAAGAAAATCTGACAAATTTCGTATCTTACACCTTGTATATTGTAACGTCGCCGCTGTAAACACAATACATACTATTAAACAGAGAAATATGGCAAAACCTGTACGATTGAGAAGCTGCAACCAGAATATTTTTGACTGATGATAAATAAATTGGCAATTAATTTTGGGTTGATCAGCCAATCAATTAATCAATTGTCTCAGCTTTAATGCGTATTTCACAAAATGTCTAAAAGCTATTCTGAAATGTATAAAACTGAAAAATTCAAGAGATTAAATGTACATTACAGACATTTTCTAATATGGACACTCTGCCTTCGCTCCTATGAATCTCAACAAAATGGAAATATCTTCCTTAAAAATGCAACTCATGACCTGAACAACATCGAAGCAAATCAAGATTCTTCAAGGAAATAGTTGAAATATTAGACATGATTTTCCCAAGAGTTCAATGAAAAGCTCAGTATCACATGTTACTAAATCTGCATTCCAGTTTCTTTACAGCTCACTAGTTAACAACTATCTCCTCTGTTTAATCTGTAAAAAATGGAAGTGTAAAAATGACAAGATGTGGTTTTGGTTTTATGGGCCTCATTTCTAGGCTTTTTGCTCATGTCTGTAGCTTCACATTTAATGGAATGGAAATGAGAGTGGTACCAATCATCAGTGACACGCAAAAGGAAATTCATCCCGTGCAACAAGATCACAGAAAACACTTTGCTGCCATTCAGAAATGCAGACAATTTGCCGACCTCAGTGATGTACCAGTTCTTAATAAGGTACAAAGGATCCTTCTCTCTAAATTATATTTAATGTGACCCTTTAAAAAAAAAAAATACATCTCAAACATAGTCACTCTTTTATTTTTGTTTCCATCGTTTCACATTGAATACAGGTGCTTTTTTTTCGTAATCCACATAATAATCAGCATCACTGTAGCCCCTTGTTCCTAATCCTCTAATCCCAAACACTGCTCTCTCAGTCATATTTCAGATGCCGCCTGAAAAGCATGAACGTAGGCCCGAGGACTGGTTGCACAGACAAATATGCAGGGCAAACATTTTATTTACGCTGCTCAAAACAAACAGAGGCGAACAGCAAGGTAATGAGAAAGCGTCACACACGCTCACATGTGCTGGCGAGTGGCACACACTCATCCAGGAGAAAACATAAAGATCCAAGAATAGACACAAGTGGGATGTTTTCCTGTCTTTTCAGCTCATAAACTGCATTAGGGAAACTCGAATACTCATAAAATAATAATCCTGTTTGTTTATGAGACGCTGCACTGCCGCTCCTTCATAGATCGACCGCGACCCTTCCAACAACAGCTCGGCCAGAGGTAGCTGAAGAATCCATACCTCCCTCCGAGTACAGTGCTGAGTCCCCGGAATAGAGACAGACTGGGAGCAGCTAGGGTTTGATTGTAGACGTGAACCCGAGGGCGCTGTCAGAGGGCAACCGGTCTGAAATCACAGGGGCTATTTGCTGAACAAACATCTCGCCTCTTGTTCCAGCCGCGGCTGCGGGTTGACTATGTGACTGTGAGGGAGGTAGTCAACAAACTTTTTTAAAGAAGTGATTTGAGAGTTATAAATAATTAACTGGAATGTAAAGACTGCACATAAGGTTGTTATTTCTCTGGGATTGTGAGCTCAGTGGATGTCAAATTTAAACATCAGAAATGTCTTGTACTAGTTTGTCTGCTTGTTGAATGCTAGTGTAATTTAGTAAAACTTGGAGGAATGAAGCTCAAAGTGACCAGGCTCCATTAGTATTTGCAAATGTGCACTGAGGTTAGTTGCAGAGATCTCATTTGATATTTTGGAATTATTTTGTCATACTTTGGTCTTTCAGCCTCAGAGCTGAAACAGGTTGGGATACTTGCACCGAGCTAGGCCGTGAGCAACTGTGACCATTCAAGCCATGCTACTCTGATTTTCCTTTGTGTTTTTCCACAGCGTAGCATGGTAAGGTCAAAATCATTTGTCTCCTTGATGGCGTGTTGGAGGTGTGCTGGTTTGCCCAAACTGCAGCAGGAGGCTGTCGTCCGCTGCTCTTCATCTAAAAGCTCACTGTGACAATTTCATCTCGTGCTATTCCTCACTGACATATATTTAAAACATATCCAAATAGTGCAGAATGCATCATATTTTATGGTGTGGACCAATCTTTATTGAGGAATAAGTCCAATCTATAATAACTCAGGGATTGCATTTTTCTGCTTCATAATAAAAGCATGGTTTTCTGGTGGAAAATTTCGAATGCAAAGCAGCAGCAGAAAATGTTCAGTTTGCTTCAGCAGGCTAACTTAACACAGTTCAAACACAGCTCAGATACAGGTGTAAAGCGATCAGCAAACATTAAAGGAAGGCTGATATCTTAAGAGTTCAGACGGGTACACAGGAGTGAAATTAAACTCCAGAGCACCAAGTTTGAGCTGGGAGCTACAAAAGTAATGAGAGCTGATCACAGAGATAAGGAGGTGCTCTCTGTGAGATTTGGCCATGTTACCAAAGAGGACCACAACACACCAGCAGTTTCACATCTTGAAGTGGCTCGACATGAAAACAGCAGGTTAACACGGGAACATGGAAAAACAGTAGTCTTTCCCACATTCTGAGGAAAGCCTTGATGCCACTTTGTAGTTGTCTGTGCTCTACAAATCTACAAAGAGAAAGACAATTAAAGAATTAATGATAAATGAAGTTAACATCAGATTCAATCCTGATTGTGGTTACATGGATACTGCGGATACATTCAAGTGTAATCAGCTTAACGTTTCTTTTTTAAATTTGAATCGAAGAGTGGGAAATTAATTCATAGACAAGGAGGCGACCACACGCATGCTCATATACACATAGATAATCACATAAAGATAAACACAAACAGTGGGTTGAGTGTTGGGTCGGTAGGAGTTGGAAAATCTGGTGTGTTTGCTGAGTATTAGTGATGGTTCATCAGCCAAGATGGGGTTTTGCTTTCTTCTGCTTTCTCCTCTTGTTTGTGTGTGTGTGTTTGTGTGTGTGTGTGTGTGTGCGCGCCTGCATCTATCTGGGCTCTGTCTTTCTCTGTTCATTTGCCAACAGCAGTAATTACATCACCGCACTCTCACACATCACACACAAATGAGCACACACGGCTATTAAACAGATGACCTGGTTTAGAGCATCATACTGGTATACCTATCTTTTTTCATGCAGCTAATAAACCCTATGTAGAGTTTAAACCCCTCTGCTGTATTTACCACAAAGCTCCTACTGTCTGCTGCTGTGGGATTAACTTACCTCACAGGCGTCATAGGCTCCCATTATTTTCAAAAAATCCCTAAAAGAGCTCAGACGCACTGTAGCGCTGTCCTAACATAACAAATCATGTTGAACAGCGTGCATACTCCAGCTTTCCCAACTTATCCTCACTCAGAGTTTTTACTGTGAGTGAAAGGTTTTTTTTTCAGTTTTTTCCCACTACATATACCTGGTGACTGTCAGTGGAAAAAGAATAATGTCTAGCGTCTGGAGACACAAAGTGATTCCTTACGTTCAATTCTGGTAGAATAGAAAAACTATCTGATTTACAGTATAGACAGAAAAACGTGTGAATTTTAATGGCAGTTAAAAAATATAAATGCACACCAACGCTCCCCTTTAAGATGGATAACACTTTCAGTTATACAACCCTGATTCCAAAAAAGTTGGGACACTGTGTAAAACATAAATACAGACAACAGAATTTTACTCAATTGTAAACACTACAAAGACAATATATTTAATGTTTGACGTCATCAGCTGTGAACTGAGAAAGTTGTGGGCTGATCCAAAAACACCTGTTTGGATCAGTCCACAGGTAAACAGGTTCATTGGTAACAGGTGATAGTATCATGATTGGGTATGAAAGATTCATCCTGGAAAGACTCAGCCGTTCACAAGCGAGGATGGAGAGAGGTTCAACACTTTGTCAAACATTGACATTGATGGTATACAGTGGATTTATTGGTGCTTTTTCTCTGAAAACAGCTGCAAAATTGATTCAAGCAGTGAGAGTGAACTAAAACAGTGAAGTTGTGGGCTGTAAAATCAAAAGCTAAAAAATGCGATATGCTTGGTAGAGCTTGGGGGAACTGCAGAGTCACATATACAGATAAGTCCAATGCAGCCAATTAGAGAGGTTTTATTTTGTCCCATTAACACCTATAACAAATTGATTTACCTTTACAGATATATACACACACACCCACATACCCAATAAAACACAGTAAACAAACCGTCGTGCTTTGATCCTATGAATTCCCTCCTTTCTCCTCTCTTCCTCCACCTCCCTCTCTTGCCTTGTACCAGGAAACATTGGACTGATCAAATAAACAGCCAACTCAACACACTTTGATCTTTGCAACTGCTCTGGTCAACCTTCTTCCTACTTTATCTTCTACAAATATTCTCTTATTCTTTCACCCTTGTGCTGTTGCTTACCTCATATTTTCTCATATTCGTCCTCTCACCTTTTTCTGTACTTTCTAGTCCTGAATTTTTTTTTTTTTTTTTTTTTAAGAAATATGCCTTTTTCTTCACTGGACACATTTGTCACTTATCTTGACATTGATAGGTACTGGTTATGCGCCGGTAAGGATGTGAAAAAGAAATTACATCTAAAGAACACACAAGCCACAGGAAATTTGGGAAATTTCCACCAAACATGCTTTAAAAAAAAAAGTGTCGTTTTTGCCATGAGCCCATTTTGCTCCTCATCAGCACCAGAGCTAAGAATCACCATCTCCCAGGGTCCCTGAATGTCGGCCCCTGAAGAACAATTTGTTCATTTCTTTGAAGTCCCCTCCTCTCCCTTCCTCTATCTCTCTTGTTAAAAAGGAGTTAAAAAGAAAATCTATTCGTCCTTTCATTTTTCCCTTCTCCCATTCACCGCTCCCTGCTCAATGCTCCCATCTATTAAAAAAAAAAGGAAAAAAGAAAAATGCATCTTTTCACCTCTCCTTCTCCCTGTCAGTCTATCAGGGTATCCACCCTCCACTCCCTGGGTCCTATCTCTAATTAAATATCTTTCCACTTGCCATTCATCAGTCCATCCACAGAGAGGGACCAAAGAGCGCGGTCACAGCGGAGAGTGGGGCAAATTGGCAAACGCTGGCCGCGCTGCTGGGATGGAGGGAACGGGTGAGGAGAAGGACCGGGAGCGGAGGAAAGAAAATTACAGCAGAATGGAGAGCTTTTGGAATGGAAAGGGAGAGAGACTGCCTCTGTTTACCTTCTCCGCATTTTTTTTTTTTATTCCATCTTCCATTTTTTATTCCGCCGCCTCGCCATCGATTTCTCTCTCTCTTTCACGGTATATTTATCCCACAACTCAGCATGTTTACCCATGTTTCCTCCCTCCGCCTCCCCCCGCGTGCTCGTTCTTCATCTATCAAACTCGCTCTTCCACTAATCTCCTGCGAGGTCTGATAAATGTTGCAAAAAGCTGCCGATCCGCCGGCGTTGCGGGATAATTTTCTTAAAACTCTTGATGCTGCCTTGTTTTCAGGCACCGGAGCTTGATTCTAATAAATGCTGGCACACGAAACTGCATTGGAAACAAGAGGAATTATCTCAGCCCCAAAAGTAGATGCGTCTATCCTCTCATCTTCCTTCCCTCCATTACCTCACCTGTCTGGCTCGTATCTCCCAAAGGTGTCTGTGTTTACCTCCATCTCAGCCCTCTAAACATCCGCAACGCAAGTGAAGTACACCAGCACGCTTAGGGAATAAGGGCGTCAGCCAACAGCTAATTGATCCACACAATTTACAGCAGATGAGCAGCAGGGCCACAAAGTAAGCCGGTTTTACTTTTTACTTCATCTCAGCCATAATGAGACGTCTGATTTCTCCCAGTCAACCGGAGGCTCTTTGAGAGAACCGAGACATCCAAGACTGAGGGTTTACTTACTGACGTCAACAAATTATTAAACAACATCTTGTAGTGATATAAAAGTTGGCCAGACATTTTAGATACCACTAGAAAAAAGCAGGAAAGGTAATTCTGAGTAACTAATGGTCCTTGTACTGCTTGAAAATTAATAAATGCTCATATAATTATTGCACTCAAATTGTCAATTTAAAGTGCAATTACAGCTGTAAAATGTGAGAGAATAGCTTGCAGACTCCCTCAAGACTCATACATACAATGTAATATACGCTGGAAAAGCTCCACAAAATAAACTCTGACGTGTCTGTTTTGCAGAAGTGCCATTTTGTTGTTGGCCTGTCGGTTCACCACTTTTCTACAGACTAAAATATCTCAACAACTTTAAGACTACCATGAAATTTGGTGCAGACATTCGTGGTCCCCGGAGGGTGAATCTAGCAAAAGTCTCAAAGAGTCCAATTTACCACTTTCCTGTAAAATATCTCATCATCTTCCTAAATGGGTTGGCACAAAAGTTGGTGCAGACATTTCTGGTTCCCACAGGATGAATCACCTTTTCAGTCTAGTGCCATCATTTTTATGACCAAATACATACATACAACTGATGACGTCCCCATCGGCCTCAGCTTTACTGTTCAGTGCCAAATGGCTAATGTTATACCTGCTTAACATCAGCATAGTAGCATCGTCACTGTGAGCATGATATCGTGGTGACAACATTTAGCTCACAGCGCTGCTATGGTTGTAGAATCTATAGTCTAATGTTCCTATGTTCTTGTACCGACAGTGTATTACGACCTTTTTGGAACTCTGTAATCAGGAGGTTTATATTCCAGTGTTACGTTGCCTGTGCCTACTCAGCACAAGCGAGACAGACCCTTGGAAAGAATGACTGATGGTGCACTTTAAGCTGCAATGTATAACAATCAACTGGAAATGTAAATGCATGCTGTATTGGCTAAACAAGGGACTGACACCAACAGCTTTAGATCAGGAGTGAGGGACGCCTGGTACGTACAGTACGCCATTCGACACTTCTTACAACAGCATCAGTACATTTTTGAGTATTTTTGCTCCTCATACTCAGAGTTAGGAAGCTTTCTTCAGGTGAATGGGAAAACCTTTTTCTTCTCATTTTGTCATGATGAAAACTTGGCTTGAAGGCTTCAAGGTTATATACATTTATCTATTGACTTATTACTGTAGTTGTCGAATTGCATATATTTGTACATTAGTTCAAAAACATTTGACAAATTAGTCTTGATCCTAGAATAAATCTTCACAAATTCTACCCTTTCTCTTCATTCAACCTCTTGAATAGGAACGATTTGTTGATGAAATATGCACAGTGTGTACTAGCTTTTTCCTCCTGCTGCCAGTCTAATGAGCTAACTGTCGCTCAAATCTATATGTGCTTGCTCTTGGCAAGAAAGCCATTCTCCAAAAAGACACTTTTCCTTTAAGTAAAATTTGCAGAACCCTTAGGGTAGTTCCTCTCTGTCCTGGCTTTTTCCACCACTCCGATTTACAAAAAGTAAAGAAATGACTTTGGTTACCTTGGATTAAAGATTGAAGGCCTTGGGGTGTCTTGGAAGGTTTTAGAAAATATTTGTATCTACATATACATAATAACACACGAGCACTCCATATTTCAACTCAGTGTGTATAAGCAGAGAGCCATGTTTTGAACGTATGCAAAGGCAATGCTGCATCTTTGACACCTGCTGTGTCGACAACACCAGGCCTATATTTACCGCAGATGTGTTGGAAATTATAGCTTTTCCACAGTGCAGACCTTCTTCCACTCAACTATTCATTCCCTCGGTTAATAAATATGGATTCAAACCACCTTCTTCCCTCCTTCACTCCACTTGTCCTTCAACCCTGCTACCATCCTACCCTTTCCACACATCCCTCCTTTCCAATTTTGTCATCCCTCCTTCACCCTCTTCCTTGTGGAAAAGAAAAAAATCGAATGGTTTCCAGGGGAGTTTTGCAGGAAAACGTACACTTAAGGTGCTTTGGGAAGAGGGGTCGGAGTAATCGATAAAAGAGTGAAACAGGGTTGCACGAACACCTACCTCATCTTTTCATGCCTCCACCGAGTCCCTCACCCCCCCCAAAAGCTTTTTGAGTGTATCAGTCGCTCAGCTCTGCCTCCAATTTTTAACATTTCGTGGTGCATGAGCGAGCCAGACATCCTCCGCACAGCATGGCGCTGCGGGAAAGGTGTTTGTTCTCTCATTTCACCCATTCATACTCTGTTTAAGGCTTGAGCTGTGTGACTAATTGGTTGGCAAGTCAGACTCGAGGGGTAACGGCGGCGCCGAGCAACAGTGTGTATCTTGTTTGCAGGGACGGAGCAGAGCAGCTTCAAGAGAACGCGATCTGCTGCCGAGCCAGACTCTTCTTTATACTGTCACCCCGTTGTTGGCTGCAGTGTGTCAACACACTCGCAGAGCTTTTTAGTAAAACTGCTTCGGAGTTGGAGAAGAAGTGAGGAGGAGGAGGAGTTGGCTACCAGTCACAGGCAGTGAAATAGATTAAACCTAAAAATACATATTTATATGTGAGAGTGTTTACTGTATGATACTTCTGGGACTGAGTATTAATCTTGTAAATACTATTTTTTTTCCCCGACCAAGTTTTGAATGCAAAACATTTACTTTTAGTGGAGCGGTTTCTCATATAGCAAACCAACAACTGCTGGGAACAAATGAGAAAGTTTTAGTTGACACATCACATTCACACGATAAAATAATCCGTACTGTTTCCTGACACTGCCCGAGAGGGAACGCTGTTTAATTAATGCAGCAGAAAACAGCTTCTCTCCATCTCTTCACAGGTTCTCCGACTTCTTACGGTGTTTACGCCGAACTCGTGCGGTGCAGTTCAAATTAAATCTGATGAATTTGCTTGTCACGTCTGGTTCGATTCAGCTGGTGAGCGCGCTGTCAGCTGAACCCTGATTGAACTGAACTGCAATGAAACTACTTGAAACGATGCGTCTTGGAGTGGATTCAAATCAAATTTTGCTGCAGATTTCGGTAAGAACAACAAAGCAGACCAGCCAGAAGATCATGTGAAACTGGTTTGCTTTTTAGAGTTAAAAAAAAAACCAAACACATCTGATTTGTCAGCTCATTATGGTAACTTTTCCTTTCATCGTGATGCTGCTGGATGCACCATCCTCTTCATCCTCATGTGTCTGCCCATCATGATTTATCAGACCAGTGCATTGGTCCACTTTGAAGATGACCTATGTGTATTTTTTCAAGTTATGTTTACATCACCGTCATGCTTTGTGTTTGACCTTTAGGCCTATCCATGTTGGCTTCCTAGCAGCATGTCCTGTTTTCCTTGCCTTCGTTGGTGCAATGCTACATTTATAGGTGCAGCTGTCAGTCAGTGAAAGAGAGAAATCATCAGCCTGGGGACTGAGCAAATGGGGACTCACTCTTAAAAACATTGATCCATAACCCTGCTTGTGGTTAAAAACCTCTGCAGGCTACCTTTAATGTTTATATCCAGCTCATACCTTGTGAGCTTCACAACCCCATCTTGACCACATGAGAAAAGAAAAGAAATGATGCACAGCATGACCTGCTTTGACTCAGCATGAGAAACTTTTGTTCTCTCATTCATGTTGTGATTCAGGGTGCAACGTTGCCAAAGCCAAAGCCTGTCTCATGATGAGTGTTATAAATACAACACTTGAACTAATAAGTGTAATGGGCCAGAAGTTAAATACAACAATGCAACCAAAGTACAGGTGTGAATAAAGCCTTAACTTATTTTTAAAGGAGTTGCACTTTAAGAATGACAAGTTAGCTATCTTATATTCTTTTACAGTATAAGATGGGTAATGAAGTTAACAGCTACTCAGAGTGACATAGAAACCTTCGCTTTACTGGAAGACATTGTACCGACCCAGAGGCACAATCAGGTTAAACATATTTAAGGATTATGTTCCATTAAACGAGATGTTAGATGGTAATGGTGTGTTATGGTAAATGGACTGCATTTATATCGCGCCCGACCACCTGACCGCTCAAAGTGCTTTTACAAGCATTCACCAATTCACACACACATTCATACACTGCTAGCAGATTGGAAGATTGGATCGGCATTCTGATTAGGTTGCACACAAATGGCGCAGCCATTGGGAGCAATTCGGGGTTCAGTATCTTGCCCGTGGACATGCAGGCTGCTGGGGCCAGGGATCAAGCCATGGACGTGCCAGATTTTCCAAATTTAGTGCCAGTTTTACCAAATTTCTACAAAATCTGCCAAAGAAAGTGTGAATTAATGCTTGTTTCCATCCACTACTGCTGTGTGAATATTAGGACATTGGTCCATCTCGAGAAAATGGGTGGTGCCTGTTCTCCAGTGAGATGCCAGTGAGTAAACCATTGCTGAAACATGCAGACAAAATCAAAAGAGCACCAGTCAAACTTCAAACAGCCTTAAACAATGTAGAAAACATTATGGAAAGATGGCATTTCTTGTGTCATGTATTAAATTAAGCAACGTTACAGTCTCTTCATCACCCTGCGCATATCTTGTCTTTTAGTCTGTTGCTATTATTAATTTGTCTCTCCTGTGAGGCAGAAGCTTTAGTGGAAGTCACATGCTACATACATGTCATGACTCATTTGCCAAGTCTTTTTACATTGCACTTTGTTTTTGTTTTTTTTGCATTTTGCTTTTATTGATACACCAACTTCTCCACTTCAGCCAAGTGCATAAAGTTGTTGAAATATTAGCACAAGTTGAAAATGCACATAAAAGCAGGGGGTGGAAATGTACTTTACAGCGATGAACCTAGAGTCACGGCAAATTTCTCTAAGCACTAAAACAAGCTCATTCCCTTTATCTCCTCTGAAATAATACAGTATGTATGTAGGCAGCTTGATATAAATGTCACTGCATGTTCTTGTTCCGACAGTTATTGTATTTGAACGTGAGAGGCGGCATAGGAAACGCCTCAGTTGAGTCGGTAAGTCATTTAAACGCTGCCTTGAGATTTTTTCATGTAATGAAAATAAAACCATCCATGAAAGAAGGACATTCATAGTCGCACATGGTTTGAAAACTCAAGGCCAGATGATTTGAGCAACAAATAAGATTCAACTTTATATTCACCCCAATACAACCTCTTTCCCTCCAATGAAGTTGTTTTTTCCCTTCCATTTTCTTCTGTCCATATAGTGCATCAGTGTTTATTTTACCTGGTAAAGCAGAGCCGCTTAAATAAAATATGTGAAGGCTTTGCTCGCATTATGCAGAAATCACACAAAGCTACAGTCTGTCACAAAGTCCTTGACAATAAGTGATGTCAGATCCCCTTACACAACTGTTTATGTAAGCTTACTCATCTCAAGGACCTTTTATTTATTCCGAGGATGATTTAGTTGTTGTCTCGCCTGTCTGTCATGAATGCATTTCAAAATGTGCGCAAGTAAAAGCATGCAAAGGATGCCTTTTTGAGATGTTAAAAATATGTGTTTGTCACATCACAGAAAAATGTGTCACCAGCCAAATTTGAATATTAATAAAATTTCCAAGCTTATAAAAGCATGTTTTAAAAAATGTGGAATAAATAAGCAGCGTTCTCTGCTCAAAAAATGCTGGAGCCATGTTCGTTGAATGCGTTCAGTTTATCAGTATGTGTTACTGACTAGTATGACCTAGCCAAATAAAGTTAGGCTATCAATAAATAATATAATGAATAAATAATAGTCACAGTCATGTTATTAGTTTTGTTGCATAAAACCAAATATATACTTACATGTGCAAGAACCTCTGCCTTTATCAATATTATTTAGATTACGCTGAAGCTGAATTTAACTACACATTCCTGCAGGTCTGATTCACGTGTGGACCGCTGAATGTAATCATTGCAACACGCAAGCTGAGCAGCAGAATGTGCCCTCAATTTATTCAGATAACTTTCCTGTATGATTGTTCACAATATAGAAATTGACGACCCAAATGGTTGACTGAACAAAACTGCTCTTGTGCAGGTGCGCCTGTGGAGAATGCGATACTTCAACGGGTTCAGAATAGATGTGGAGAGCTCCCTGAAGAGCCACGGTGCATGACTCACCCAGGCCTTGAGCCAGAGGTTACAGGGGTTATAAAAACTGTACTGTAAAAACTGAGTATTTTTATATGTGCTTTCAATCTCATCTCTAATCTATATGTGAATCAGTGTAAATATAACAATTGGAGGGTTCACTACATTACAGTATCTTTGACAATCAATTCAAACTAAAACCAGTATGATTTGCTTTCATACGTAGGCAATCAAAGTGTAATGACATTATCCTAATAATAAACAATTCAATGTGGTGCTTTTATGTACGAAAAGGAGAGCAGCCCTCTGGAATATGATAATGCAGATCTTTTGATAAATGCAGCAGAGTGACAGGTAGAAATGATCGCGTTTTAACACTGAGCCATCATCTGCGTTTGCATCTGTCTCCACTTAACCAATTAACACTACATTTGCTAAAGCGCTAAGCAGTGCATGCAGCACATAAGGTGGTGCAAAAGATCCGCAAGCAAATATAATTCATGCAGTAGCCTATAAATACAGACTGATAACTGAGGCATCTGGGTACTTGGAGGCTATTAGTCAACAGATGTGTAACAAACGCTGATGATGTCTTAGTCTGTCTAATGTCTGACTCTAACCAGTTTGATCCCTCATCTTCACTGAGCTACAACCACTGTCGTGGACAGCTGTCAATCAGTTTTTGAGTGATGACATGTTTTCATGTGTGTCACAACTTCTTTTTTTGAAATTGGGGCTGATGGGGCTCTAGTGCAGAGATGGACTGAGGCGGGAGTTAAATCACAGGAACACAAAGGCAGGACACTGACAGCTGCACGTGGGGAAAAAAAACACTGGCGTCGAATCTTGAAAAACGAAAACAAGGACTAAATCGATTAGGCCACAGTCAAGACCACTGTTACACAAATCCAGGTTTTGTTCTCAATAGAAAATGATGCACCTATGGCATGTTCGTTTTGTGTCAATTGAGTGCACTGCTCACTTTGTGAAATACACAAGGGAACAGCATTGGAGCGTTACCCAAATAAGATTTTGAGTAAGGGCCACGGTAGCACAATTGAGGTGGCAATTACATGTTGGCAGAAAGTAGCTGACTAGGAAAGTAATTGTGGGGTTGGATGGGTGTAGGGTCACTGTGTGTTGGAGCTGTTCCCACCCCACCTGGACAGCTGAACCTGGACACACGGCTAGTGTTGCATCTGCCTTCTCAGGTCGCTTATACAGTGAGCACAGCAATCCAGGAACAGGTGCAGGGTCATGGATGACCTTATGAAAGAGCAGATCCATAAGCCCACTGACATATTCTAAAACAGGAGAGCACACATAACTTAGCATATAGTTTGAGTAAATCAAATGGTCTCAACTTTTGACAAACTCTTAACAAAGAAACTGTTTGCTATGAGACTGTGGAGCCACAGATGATTAGTAGAGAGGACTCAGCTTTTTCACATCATCAAGAACACGCTTATTCATTAGCCCCTTCTCCAGCTTGTAGGTGGCCTTTGTTGCAAGAGTGGGAAAGGAAAAAAAAGCCCATAACAGCTGAGAGTGTATTTCAGGATTCTAATTAAGGGACACAATTTCTATTGAATAGTGGCGTATCAGGCTTCAGCCACTTGTTTTTGTCAGTGAAGGGGGTTGGAGGCACTTGAAGAAGAGTGGATTTTCATGGACATGCACATTCTGAATGTGGCTGCAGAGAGATGTCAGCTTCTCCATTTTTTCCACTCCACTGGATGAACCAGATGCTGACCAGTAGAGGTGGTTTTTGATGCTCCTTTGACCTCCTTGCAGTCCTTCTCCTTGGAGATGTCGTCCACCTTCTTGGCGAGAACAGTTTAAAAGGGTGTAATAGATTTTTTTTCTACAATGTTGCACAGGATTAGCTGTGCTACAAATAATCAATAAACAACATTTTACTAATTATCCCTCCTTTACATCACAAAAAGTGGCCGATGTCTGGTTTTACATACTACTGGCACATCAACGTGGCTTTTCACAAAGTCAATCCAGCTCTTCTTCATGTCATCATTCTTTGGAATCTCAAATAAGGCATCCAGGGAATACGCATTTGCAGGACAAAGGAATAGATAGCTAGCAAACCATAGGCTGTAGCAACAGAACCACTGATGCAAATAAGCCCTAGGTTTTTACATTGTGTTAGAAGAAGGGTTGTGCTATGTCTGATTCCAGTGCATAATCGAGTTTTCAGGCCCACCCAAAAAATCCTGAACACAAAAAAGGTTAACTCCGCAGTTCAGTCCCTTGTACGTAGATCACAGTGTTTACACATTTTCAGCAATTATGCCTTTAACGTGCATAATATGTTGAGGGGGAAAAAAATCTGAATCAGAATTTCCTTTACTCAAACTTTAAACCTGCAGTGGGGAATTTTTGTCCCTTCTGGCAGTGAGAGTAATTACACAAACACTGTTGACATGCTTATGATGCCTTAGGCTCCGCTACACTCCTAACTGCTGTAGTGTACTCAGCCGCAACGGTTGCTTGCAACCTCAGCTATGACAAACTTACGATCATTGCTGGTTGATGTAAAGCACATTTCTACTGGTGCGCCAGAGCAGACACATCACTACAGACATCAGATTTAAAAACTGGTATGCTGCAAAATGCATCATGCAAGGGACTGGATGTGGTGATGGTTCATTTATATCTATACAGTACATATATTTTATGTAAGTCCCACACTCCAGCTTTAAAGGAAAAAGACAGAGATGGAGACACTGCAAAGTTTCTGCAGATGTCCAAACTATTTTTAAAGTTTTACAGCATGAATGACTCACTGACTTTTTTTCCTAAATGAGTAGTTGATTAACTATTTTCCGGCAGAGTTTGAACCTCGTGCCCTCAGCCGGTAACTTTCCACTGCCTGCTCAGAGGAAAACAAGATGTGGAGCCTCATTTGTTCCTTGTGTGCTTCATTTGCTTAATACAAAATGATGATGCGAACTTGACACTTTGCACTTATTTAATAGGATACTGTTCAGAAATGAATCTCGTTATTTCCCTTTGAGGTGAATGTCGAGGTGATGTTCGCTTCACTCACCGCGCACCGACACGCATGCGTTCAGTCGCACATACACACTGCGCCGCGTACGTGCTGCCGCTCTCTTTCTCTCGTACACAAACACATCACCACAGTTGGCCAGCACATGCTGACACACTCATTAAGCATTCCTTCTGGCTTCGTGAGCAAAGGAAGAGGGGTAGAATAATTTAGCTCTTACGCACACACACGCTTACACATTTGTGTTATTCTACTCCTGAGAACGATCCATTTACTTGCATTACGTCCCTAATTCTAACCCCTCGTTTAATCCCTCAGTTGACATTTGATCCTGCAGACGTAAAGCAAAGACAATTAGTTTTGATGAGCAAAAACATGTGCACAAGCTTGCACAAACACACAAACATGCACGCACACACACACAGCAGAATAATTAGTGTTCGGTTCATTATACAACACCACAATCCCTGAAGGCACAGATCATTCAGAATGGAAAATCTACTGCAAAAACACAGGATGTGGTGCGTGTGTGTGTGTGTGTAAAAGAGTGTGTGTATGAGAGAGAGTGTGTGTGTGTCCACAAAGATGCACCTGCTTGGATGCTCATATAACCATATGGATGGCGTAAGACGGTGGAGGGAAGCTGATACTGTGGTGGAGGAACTCAATACAGTGAAACCAGGACACACAGACACAGACACACACACAAGAATCGATTTTCTTAGCTAGAAATGTGATTTGTAGTCAAGTTAAAAATAACAAACACAATATAACAAAAACAATGACAAAATTTTAGAATTAAGTGAGAATGTAAAATCAATTAATTCCACATAATTGTTAGCATAGCAACTAGTGCAAAAAAGGTCAGGTGAAGATGCAGCAACATGTAATTTGGAGAATCTAGTGTCCTATATTAAGGTAAAATGAGTGGTTACTTGGGTTAAGCTGATCAGTTACTCTAAGGATTGTTTTCCATGAAATTATAAGGAAACAACAGACCTTTCAATTTAAAATCAATGTTTTTAAAATTACCTTTATAAGTCAGGTTAGACGGACAGTTACCTTCTTTAAGCCTTGATTACTCTTCTGTAAATGTGCATATGCTGAGCCTGATTCACCCCTATGATCTGAGGGCATTATTATTTTTTTTTTTTTACACCTGACATGTTTAGTTCAGTTGAATTGAACCCTGGAGCGCCTTAGTGCAGGCGTGAACACAGCAGTCACACTTGGGTGCAAACAAAATCAACTGGACTGAGACCTTGTTGAAGAGGTGGTCTCGGTTACAAACTATGATCTGGCCTTGATCCGACCCTACTGCAGGAAGCATTGCACCTTTTTGGATTAAACCCGTTCCCGTAGCCAGCTGTGCTGTGCACTGTGCAGAGGACCGTAAGCCTTTCATTACCTTAGTTTCTACAACATGCAGCATGATGAATCCCAGTAATCAGGGACAGTCATGGTCATGGACTTATGAGGAGGTGCATTTGGTCAGATTACTATATGTTTTTGACAACATGCAAGAACTACTCCTTCTTTAGCAAACAGCTCAGGAAAGGTGGTTTCTGAGGTCTGCTGCCCAGTGTTGTGTTAAAGTGAAATATACTTCATCGGCAAGTGTTCATTGTTGATGTTGATAGTGAGTTCATTCAACTGTTTTTGCCAATAGCAACCACTTAAAGTTACAGAAGTTAAGGCAGACATAGCAATTATTTGTGCACATCACACATGGAGGCATCAGATGTGACAGCAAGAGGGTTATGTTGCTTCTGTCAGCCCGACTGTCTCTCTGTCTGTCTATCTGCCTGTCTATGTCCGTATCTGTCTTTATGTCCACATCACTGTCTTTCTGTCTGTCTATCTGCCTGTCTATGTCCGTATCTGTCTTTATGTCCACATCACTGTCTCTCTGTCTGTCTATCTGTCTGTTTTGTTGGTAAGGCTTTGGTACAGCCATAGCCAATCTGGCCCAAATATAGCAGATGGCACCACAGGCAGCCTAAGCAGACAGGGCTGGTCTTCCCCTGCAGCCCTGACTGAGACAGCCAAAAGTGGTGCCTCACCATCCAAAGGGAGGCCACGGTCCTTCCATTTGCCACCGCTTGCTCTTTCATCAGTTTAGCTAGAAGCAAGGACACCTGCTGCATCTCAGCAGCAACGTCAGAGCTTCCCTTCTCCAACTGTCAGCTGGCACTGGTACAAGACTAGAATAGACCCCCGTGTTGGCCAGCTGTCCCTGGATTGCCGCAGCTCTGTGCATTCTGGTGAGCATGGCATCCATCACTTTAATGTTCTGACATGGGCACCTCGGCTTCCCTAAGACAGACTGGGTGGGGACAACAAAGCCCCTAAAGCCTGATCCATGGGAGGCAGTGGTCCACAGGCAGTCCTCTCCTGACAGTACACATGCTTGCCATCTACATAGACCTGACCAGCGATGGGTTTCAGATGGTTTAGCAAACTGTCAGGAAGCAGTGGTACAAAAAAGAGCAAGACTCACCTGCCTCTTCATCATCAAAACAGGAGGCTCTCCAGCCTTGCTCTTCTAGGATTTCGATTTCCAATGGCTAAGCAGCCCAAGTAATGAGCTTGGGATAAAGGGGAGATGGTTGCTCCTGCTCTCACTACTCCTCTACCATGCTTTTGCTCCGTGTACACCTGACCAAGAGGAAGGTCTTTGCCCTCTGAGTCAAACCCCAGGATGTCAATTTGGCAGGTGACATGGAGTGCACCAGACCCAGCTTCTCCTGCCCTACCAGGGCAGAAGGTAATAGATGGTACTACCTCTGTATCCGCAGTTGAGGGCATTGTCGACCCTTTCTTGACACCCCCACTAACAGTATCAAGTGACTGAGTTGTCACCCTGACTTGGTCAAACCACTACTCTTGGCTACTTTGCCTGCTGCAGCTGCCTAATGAGAGTGTCTGGGTGAGAATGCAAGAGCCCCAGCCTTTCTCACTCTGCCTGGCAGGCTAAAACAACTGATGTAGGAGGCCGGGTCCTGACTGGCCATATGTGCATCATCCAGCTCTAAGGAATGTACACATTGATTCTGACCATCCTCCATTCCTTTCTGAATAGAGAGACTATTTCTCAAGCTAAAAGTTGCACTGAAACACATTCCAATCAAGGTTGATCAAGGCCATGCAGCGCGTGGTGTAGTGATGTGTCTTTAAGAGGCTTCATTACAGCATATATAGCACGTAGTTGTTCCTCCACTGTAAAATTGGAAAGTGGCGTGTTAATTTATTTCTGGAACAGGACATCTGCTTTTCTTTTACTCTTTGTTTAGTTTTGGGAGTTTTCCTGAATGGAAATTCAGAGCAATTATGCAACATTGCATTAAACTGGATCCCTGATATGGACCAGTGCACAAACTATAGGTGTGAAAACAGCCTCACTTAACAGTTTGGCGGGTTTACAAGCTTGCTCTTGTTTCACAGGTTAAGGTCGCCACAGAAAGCCACATTGTTAAAGAATAGCATTTTTCCCCCATGCACTCCCATTAAATTACATACCTAGAGCCTCACTGCAAAAGCTTACTCCCAACATCCTCAGCAAAACATCCAGTCTTCTCAGAGGAATCAAGCCCTCTCTCAGCCTCATAGATCCTTTAGGCTCAACCTGGAGGTCGGACTCCAGGTCACTGATGTCACCCTGGCCTTGGCTGCTAGCTTCACTTGTGCATTCAGTGTAATTCACACTGTAGAAGGACATCAGACACATTGTTAAACCTCAAAATAAGTGAGATAAACAGTGACATAATGAAAGGAGAGAGAGGAGATAAAAAAAAAAAAATACTATTTAGCAGTTTCACGTTATGTGCTGTTGGTGACAAAAGCTTTTAATCGGGAGGTTTCTCTTATTTCTTAGTTTCATTTTGTTCCCCATGTTGGTCTCTGCTGTGATTGTTTTGTGCTGCTTTTCTTTGAGATTAGTTGTTGATGGACGGTACTGTGTTATATTGTTCCTTGGATTTCACTCTGATGGAGTTTAAGTGACGGTCGATAAGTATTCTTGTCTTTGTGTTACCAAGATAACAAGAAACTCATCACTTTGTGTGTATCAGAGCAATTTTTTATTTCAGAGAAAGACCTTCCAGACTGTTTATTCAGAAGACTAAACATAAAAGATTCTTGATCATGATATCCCAGGAATTTGGAGTGGCAAAACATTGCTAGAGTTGAACATTAAAACCAAGCCCACACTTTGCAAAATTCACTTCAGTTTAGCTTCTTCATCCTCGCTGCACATCTCCAGTGGTCAATGGTGTAAATTCATGTCAAAATTCACCAAAAATTAACTTGATGCAACAAATTCATGCAGATTTCTTTTACACCCCTGAGCAAGTGCACAGATCAAATCAATTCCACTGACATTAATTGATGTCAACATTGAGATTGCTGGTGCAACAGATTGACCATTTGACGTCTCTTCACACACACTGTCAGGTTTAAGGTTCATGTTAACTCCTTAAAACAAAGTCTTTAGTTAGCAACTTTACAAATGGACTTTTGCATTTTGGCTTTTTCATGCTGGTCCATCCTCCCCTCTCATGCTTTTTCTCGCCTCATTCATTTAGTCAGTCTTTCGAACACTTCTATTGTAACAAACCCACTGTTTTCCTCAGTCTGGTTGGTGTCTCTCGGGTACCTCTGCCTCCCAGCTGCTGCCTCCACCGGATGACTCAAACTTCTGCTGGGGCTCGATCCGACGGCCTCCATTAGAGCTCTCCGCCAGGTCCCCCCCAGTCGTGAGTCATGTGAAACTGGAGCCTTCAACTAAATTTTATTCATACATTTTGCACCTTATCCAGAATGTGGCAGCGCTTTTATTAGTCGAGATGCAGCGTAAATGTCACAGATAATTACTTTAAGCTTCTTCGACACAAACTATCACTCGCTGCACAAAAGCTGCTGCTAAATCCGCAAAAATATAATATGACAAATGAGGGATAGTGAGAGAGGGAGGGAGGAAGAGAGAGGGGTTGAAAGGAGGGGAGAAAAGGAGGAAGGAGGATATAGAGAGGGATATTCTTCTCTAAAGCCTCTTACCATTAAGCATTTACAGCTTAAGAAAGGCATTGGAAGGTCAGTCAAGGAGGCATGAACCAGGACGTTACTGACACACTTTTAAACAGAGGACCCGTGAGCTCACGTCGGTGGCTGTATGGAACAGCTGTGCAGCAGAGGCGACGTGCTTTTCACACAAATTAAACGCGAGGAACTGTTTCCCCTCTCGTCGTCTCGTGTGACCCTCCAGCGACTCAGGTTCCCGTTTAAATATTCACCTGATGTCTGTTGGCGTCATCAGCTATTGAAATTTAAAACCAGCGAGAGAGGCTGAATGTGATAGGAGTGCAGCAGTGGGGGTAATTTTGGTTTTAATCCCACAGGAGTTTGAGTTTGTATCTCACTCTCTTTAATTAAATAACTTTGTCAGGATGAAAACGTGGCAGTTTCGTTGACTTTATTAGGAATAATTTAACAGTCACGGCTGAATAACACAGAAAAAAAACCTTCACTCAAATAGGTGAATAATGTCTCACCATTAGTTCGGTCAATTCAATTTCTTTGAAACAGCAATGATAACTGAAGTGACACCATCTCTTTGCATTTGGCTCTCAGAAATGTAAATGGACCGCTTTTTTTGTCTTACCCGCCACTCAAAGCTCTTTACAGCACGAGCCAGCATTCATCCGTTCACACACACATTCACACACTGATGGCAGAGGCTACCGTGCAAGGTGCCAGCTGCTCATCAGGAGCCATAACCATTCGCTAGCACACTCACACACTGATGGCGCAGACATCAGGGGCAATCCGGGGTTCAGTAGCTTGTCCAAGGACTCTTTAATGCGTAGCTGCAGGGGTCAGGGATCAAACCGCCGACCTTCTGATTAGTGGATGACCTCTCGGCCTGAGCCACTGCTGCTCAGAACTGGTTAATGTCTGACCTGTGTTGAGTTAACTGACAGTAGGAGCTGGCTTATGATAACAGACCTTGTGGTGTTTATGATGTGTGGTGCATGTATGTTAATTTGGGTTTTGACAATCAACTAGTACTGTGTTACTTTGACCTAATATGGTAACATATGAGAACTTGCTGAGGCAGTTCTGTTATGGCAGTTCTCTCTGGCAGTTTCGTAATAGTAAAGTTGCAATTTCAGTACAAATTCAAAAGCTAAATTAGTTGCATGTCAGCAAGTGAGTGTTGAGATTTTGCCTGAACAATCAGAGAGTTAAAGCAGAGGTCTGTTATGCTTTTATCCCTAAATAAAATATAATTATTGTCGCCTAATATTTTGGGCACAAAACGCCTCTTTTTTTCCAACATGTCCACCATTACTTATGACCTATGTGGTCCATTTCCTCTCTGAACTAGTGCTCATGCTAATGCTAATGCTAATGCTTGAGTGAGTTTTTTAGACCTGTCTGTGTGTTCAGATTTGACTGAGGTATGACTCTGAGAAAACACACATTCCTTCAGCTGGGTTCAAAGTTAATAGGTACTCATGAGTACAGAGCAATTTCCTCCATGTGCCCCAATGCAGTGGTGGGTTGTAATGAAGTACATTCACTTGAGTACTATGGTGGAAATTTCAGAATCCTTGCACTTCATTTTTCTGTGTGTCAATTTAGCTCACTGAAAGCAGAGCAGAGCCAGGTTGACATGGTTTGGTGTATTTCTGTGTTAAGTTCATGGCTGTGCAAATTCCTTTGGTCAGTTGAAGGTCAAGGTGGAACCTCAAAAGGAGATGCCAGAAGAGACTATTTCTGCAAGCCAATCAGAAAATGACTTCATGTCAGACTACTTGATGTATTGTGTACCCGGTGTTGTCAATGTATGTATAAAAGACGCCTTGAAGAAGAACTCGTCACACATCCATCTGCAGCATGTTTTTGTTGCTTGGTTGGTGTGTCCTCTTGCAAGAGAAATAAAAGCCATCTCCTGTATCGGTCTCCTGATTTTAAGTGTCTTGTCAGAAATTACCCCAACAGTACTCAAGTGCAATTTTGAGGTACTTGTACTGAGTAGTTCCATTGCTTGCGACTATACATATAGTTCTGCTCCACTACATTTTGGAAACCGATACTGTAGTTTTTAAACCACTGCATTTATTTGGCAGCATTAGTAGAGCTGGTTACTTTGCAGTTTATTATTACAAAATAGTATATGATGATGTACTTGTACAGAGTGTTTTTACATTGTGGTACTGCTACTTGCTTGTTTTGTTTTTTTGAGTGAACTATACATTCACATATCCCGAGCAGCATATACGTAGCTTCTATTCCACTTGCACGACTATGTTGCTCAACAGGCTTTCTCAATGTGTGTTTTTTAATTTGTTCATGGGTTTTTGTTCCATGTTTTATTTCTGTTCTGAACATTGGCATTTGCATATCTTATCATTTTAAACATAAAACAATGATTATTTTTGCAAGCGCTCAACAACAGCATATCCCATGAGTCTTAGTCACTGGCGTACCGTCAAGGCCTCATGGGAGCACTTTTTTAGAATTGTCACACTCTCATAAATGAGTTGGCAGTCAGGGAAAAGTGGGAGGTTTGGAAATTAGATTCTCTTCTCTAAATTAACAGCCAGACAGTGTGTTTGTGTGTAGGTTTTTTTTAGCTAAATGCTGACATATCAAATCACAAAAAGATGAACGAGAACGTGAAACTTCAGTTGTTCTAATTAAAAACTTAAAAACTACCTCAGGTCTGTTCTGCTTCGCAGTGGGAAATTGTTTTTGTCGTCCAAATGAAATGATGCAATAATGGGGAAAACGACTGATGCCACAAACACTGTTAAATATAAATATTGTCTTTCCAGGTAGAAACTGATGCTGGAGACATTATTGTTGCAGTTCCAGAGGCTAATTATGTGAGAGCATCAACCTCATTAAATATGCAAAGATCAAGATTTCCAACATACTGTATTTGTACATAAAGCAGACTTTTCACATTTCCAGTTTTCATTTTATCCCTTTTTTATTTTACACAACATAACAACACAGTACATGTTGTCTTTTTCTGTACAGAAGCTTTCTGGGAGCTTGTGACCAACACAGGCTGCAGTATACCAATGTCAGTGAAAAGCTCACAGGGTTTTTATGTTCTTTTTTTTTTTTTAATTCTTCCCTTTAAAAAATATCAATTTCATAAGAGGTACGTTAAAGTCTTTGTCCGTTCGTTACTTCTTGTCTCAGTTCGTGTCTGTCTACATGTCGAGAAACGTCCGTACTCCTCAGTAGGTAAGAAAGGCTATGTGTGAAATCTCTCTCTCTTCCTTTTGTTTGTCCCCTCCCCGTCCTCATCCCTCGTTCGTGGAGCGTGGTGGAGTCCGAGATCCGGGTTCATCTGTCAGAGGGTCTGTTAGTGCAAAAGAAGGCACCGACTGCTATTCTCTTGCCACGGTATGGACACACACTTCCTGTGGGCATGTGAGAGTAAGAATGGTGTGCTTTTCAGTTCTTGTATTGTTTTTTTAATTCCTCTTTTTTTCCTGTAATAATTCCCTTTTCGTGGTATTTTCAGATAAGGTGAGCGTGAATCGGGAAATGACGTGGCGAGCCCATTGTCTTGTTTTCTTTTGTGCTATAAAGTGGAACCGACGAGACAACTCGAGGACGCTACGAGACGAGGCGAGTTCTCGCCGAATGACCGACTGAAAAACAGGTAGGAAACTGTCAAAGTGAAAAAACTGTAAACTGAATTCAAAGAATTGTGGAGAAAAAATATGAAAATGATTTTAAAAAAATAACAGGCTGAAAAAGAAAAAAAAGATGCTCACGCTTTCACCCAGAAACACACAATCATCAACTCACACGTCTATAAACAAAGGTTCCAACATGAACACACACACATACACACTGAAAACGCACAGCACACACACACTGTTTCATATGTCACAAACACATCTTTGTTAGCCTTCACTCACACACCTCTAAACAAACTAACACACACACACACATATATAACTGCAGGCACACACTCATACAAAAGATGAACGACGGTGAATAAACCAAAGTTTATTGGATGGTTGCTGTCTCGTCCCAGTTCAAACCGTGCTTTCTAAGATCCAGTCTGAATCACACCGCCCTTTGTCCGAGTCTCCATCCCCGTCTTTCGGGAGAAGCATCCCGCTCATTGATTGGCTCCTTTTGTTTCGCATTATGCGCCCTAACTTGGGCGCTCCTCCTCCTCCTCCCTGATGGGACGAGTGAGTCTTTGAGCCGCCTCCTTCACTGAGCGAGTACCTCCTCCTCGCCCTGCTCCTCCCTCCCTCCTCCACTGGGAGAGTCTGGTACTTGGCGGAGGTGGAGGAGGAGGCGCGAGGAGCCCTGCGCAGAATGGGCGTCTCTCTGAATCGGATGGAGGGGATGGGGCTCGGGGTGGCAAGGGGGGTGCAGAATGGGGAGGGGGTGTAGGGAGGCGGGGCTTGGTTGAGAGAGGTGGAGTTGTTGCGGTTGGTGTTGAGGTTCTCCAGAGGGGTAGAGGAGGGGAGGAGAGCGGAGGAGGCGGCGGAGGAGCAGGAGGAAGGAGGCCGAGGGGAGGAGGTGGGGAGATTCTCAGCAATGGCCGAGGTGTTGGAGCAAGCCGAGCCTGGCTTACCGGGAGCGGGCTTCCGCTTTGGCTTGGTCAGTGAGCCGGTGGCGGCAGTGGGTGACGAGACGCCAGCTTGAGCTCGCTCGTCACCCGCTTTCTCCCGCTCCTCGACCCCAGCTGTCGGGCTTCTGGCTGCCCAAGGCTGGCTGAGAACTGACGTAGCCGTGGAGCAGTCAGGCAGGGAAGAGTCGGATGACTGAGTCATCGTATCCTTGCCCCCTCCTCCTCCTCCAGCCCCGCTCCTTTTCTTTGAGCTTCCTGAGAGGTCGTCTAATCCGATTGAGCCGTGTTTAGAGGCGCTGGGAGTCACAGTGCATCCCTGTGACTGCTGCCCATTGGTCTGAGAGTGGACGTTGGTCATCGACATTGAAACGCCTTTACCACCCTCGCCAGGGTTACACACCTGGGGAGAAAACAGATGGAAGCAGTGAGATGTTAATTCTGTTTTTCATACTGTAATACATATTTCTGGCAAATAAGGGCAACAAATATTTTGATATAAATCAATCATTTCTGTTAAGCTTAAACATTCCATTAAGTTTAAAATGCTAATTCAAGAAATATGAAAAAGTAGCATAAACTTCAAAGTTACTGATCCTGATAAATCCTGTCGTGTGAAATGTTTGTGGCCAGGGACTTTACATAGTATCAGGACATATGTTGTTAAAATTAGCCTTGTGTAAGTGATGTTTTTGACAGCACTGTATAAATTCATAATGCCCTTATTGAGCAGTATTTCTGTTACAGTCAGTGTTGATATTGTTCACATCACCATACCCCACCCTACCCTATTAATGCATTTAAAGGAAGACTCGAGACACAGATTCAACCCTTTAGATGCATGAAGTTGGCTACAGTGAGTGGTTATATTATATATTTATTAAAGTCATTCAATTCAATTTTTTTTTCTCTTAGACAGGAATAAAAACATTCAACAGATATTCCTGAGGAGCTGACAACATCTCAACATCCCTCTGCCCTTTTGAATTTTTGATGCAAGTGTTGCACGCATTAACTAACAACGGCCAAATCATGTCTGACTTGTAGTATAAGGTAACTGGAATTTCTTGATCAGAATCAGAATCAGAATCAGAATCAAGTAGGTTTTCACATACAAGGAATTTGACTTGGTGTCTGCATAACAACTGCATAAACATATAAGTGGAAAAATATAAAGAAAAAGAAAAAAGCAAGAAGTCAGCAGTTAGAAACAAACAGAAAAATGAAAACTGACTAAAAACTATTAGAATATATTATGATTGTAATATGTATTATTATCATGATACATTACATTAAAATGTATTGTAATCCCATCACCACAATGAAAAAAAATGAAAAAAACTTAAATGGTAGGAATGAGAAAAATCTCATGTTAGGTCAAAACAATATTGCAATGACATGGTTCAATAGTTATTTCAAATCATGACCTGTTAAGTCAAAGTGATGATGCAAAGTCAAAATTATGAATTACAAAAGCACATCATGACAACAAAACATGATAATCGTGTAGAAACGTATAGAATCATTGGGATTTGGTTGGATGCTGTGATGTACTGTATTTCAAATGGTAAAATATGTCTTGTGAGTGTTGTCAGTTAATCAGAATTTAACCAGGCGAGCGCTCTGCCACCAGGTGAATAACGCCAATCTCCCAACATAATGAAAAGCTCTCCCCTCATCTTCGCTCTGCTTTCTGGACAGAGTGGATTAAGCGCGACAGACAGAGACCCACCTTGTACCGTATCATCAGGATGATGATGAAAACGAGCACGGAGGCCACTATTATCCCTCCGATGATGATGATCATAGTCCCGCCGAGGAACTGAGACTGCATAAAATGACACCTCATGTACTCCGACTCGGTGGTGAACTGCACGCAGCCGACCACTCGCGTTGCCGTCAGAGAGGTGATGACATCGTCGTAGATGGCCAGCACGCAGAGGTCGTACTGGGTCCCTGCTGCCAGGTTGTTGACCAGGAAGTTCTTGCTTGACGGGGGGATCATTCTGTGGCGAAACACAAGGTTGGAAAGGGAGGGAGAGAGACAGGAAATACGAATGTTTAATCCATCATAAGCCATGAAGAGTAGATGTCCTTTCAGGAAGAACAATGCACAACAAGTGGAGAAATGCAGTAGAAAGGTCAGAGCGTGAATTCCCAGTAATGTTGTACACTCACATGTCATGTATACATGACAGCTTTTATGGATTTACTCTATTTTATTTAACTATTTACTCTATTTAACTATTCTAATTTATGTGCAGTATTCTGTCATGAGGCAAAGTGGTGCTAAAGAAAAAACAACTCAGAAACCCTTCTCATTCATTACAAAAAAAAAAAAATCACACACATACCCAACTAGGAAATGAGACATTCATTCATTCAACAACATTAGAATTTCTTTAGAAACATGTTTGTGTTGTCCTGATGGAGGTAAGTCCAAGAACTACCATGTTTTTAGCTCTGGTTTGGTCTCCACCAACTCCTGATGACCTATGACCTCAAAGACGCTAAAAACTCTGCCCACACAAGTGACACCTTTCACAGAAAAGTAGCCATCCGATTGATTGTCAATATAAAAATAGTGATTACAGCTGCTATTAATCTATGCCTTCATATATTCAAGTGTTATTTAAATTAATGTACAACCTACATAATACAAATTCTGCTTTGTTTCTAAAGGCCTGTAACAACATCCTCTAGAGAAAAAAAGACCACAATATAATATATTGTTGAAAGAAGAGTTTAGTAATAAAAACAAGAAACAAAACAAAAAGCGACTCAACGGGGAGGGAAGAATGGAAATGATTAAGGATCGATGTGCTCAGCTCCTCTGTGTATGGATGCTGCTGAATCCTCAGAAAACAAAAACGCAAAAGTCATCAGCTGGACGCGAGACCAATTAAAAGATTTATTATTGCACGCGTGTTTCAGGCATTTGCTTTTCCTCACTGTGCAAACTGGCAACAAAGTTCCACCCAGGCACAGGTGAAGACCTTTTGTCTTCAGATTTAAAACACACAAGGGAAATAGTTCTCATCTCCCGCCGAATCAACCTGGATATTCTTTCAGACAAATACAACGGTACTTTGCCATTTTGGGTTATGGTTCCTCATTGGACATTTGTCACATTAAGCAGAGGATTTGCACGTTTGTCCTTCAGTTTCCCTTAAAGGTCTCGTCAGCTTTCCTGGATTTCCTCATTAAAATGCTAATGAAATTCCTCATTAAAACCAAAGAGGGCGGCCGGCCCACGGCTCGCGGCCTCGTGTGCACCGAGAGCAGCGAAGGGCTATTTTGGCCAGGTTAAGCATCCGGCTTCGAGTTTGAGTTAAGTGAAGGTTAGGAGACATGTTAAGGTTTAATGGTTAGTGTTAGGAGGTAGGGGATGAATGTAGCGGTAGGTCATTAGTGTGCCCTCAGTGGAATAACAGCACAAGGCTCTAAGTGTGTGTGTGAGCATCTATATGACCCCATGAATACTAATGGGACCATCTGAGCGGTGACTGACCATGAGTGTTCTCCCATTTGCTTCTCTTGATGTTTTCATCGCTATGGTGGTGAACCTTGGTCACCCCCAACACACACACACACACACACACACACACTCACACAATGCCATCATGTCAGTATTGGGACACATGAAGTGACACTGAAGTGTGCAGGTTAATATTAGGAGCGACTGTCCCTGACATCTACAAGCTCAGATGCAAGCAGCTACATTTATATACACACACAGTTACAGATTCATTTCTCTATTATTGCTGTGGCCTCGGGCTTCATTTGTGT
Organism: Holacanthus passer; assembly: GCA_025331565.1. NCBI lineage: Eukaryota > Metazoa > Chordata > Actinopteri > Pomacanthidae > Holacanthus > Holacanthus passer. The sequence goes on along the minus strand of JAFREQ010000018.1, from coordinate 1,069,488 downwards.
GTGTGAGTGGTTGTGTGTCACATTAACCAGCATTAATATCTTTACGGAAAATAATATGTTTGTGTTCTCACTCTGCGTGGCCTGCACATTCTGGGTTCATTTTTTTCTCGCATGCTTAAACACTGACGTGCTCTCGAACGCTGTTTACCAGCTCATTAATACTGTCCGTCTCTGGAATGTGCATTTATATATGTGCGTGTAACACAGAGAGAGTTAAACAGTTAATGAACATTCATTTGATTTGTGGAACATTTCTTGACCCTGGATTCCTGCACCTTCTGATTCTTCAATGATGGTACATGCATGCACACACACACACACACACACACACACACACATAAGAGATACCACAATCATAGAAGTGTCAAAACACACTGTTGCAAACAGCTGAGCTAAATGCATATATATCTTTGATGTTTGTGCCTGCAGTCTGAATAAGATATGTTTTAACTCCCTGACACACAGACCAGACAGCCACAACTTTAGTTTTGCTGAGGTTCAAAATTTCAATAGTTGAATTTCGTCAATTTTCATATTTTTTAATAATAATGATAAATATTGACAGATAAATGAAAGAGAACAGAAGCGTTTGAATGGGGCAGACCTACTTGTTACGACTGCTGCAGTAGCACTTTTGACAAACTGACAGATGATCTCTCTCCATTATCTGGAGAGCCTCTGCGGTTACACACACCGACCTCCTTATTATAGCGGACTAATATCATATAATCAAAATATCATAAACTGACTGCTGAGCAGCCGCAACAGAACGTATTGTCTGCTGCTACTGAAAAGCATGTATCTCCAAAGCATCAACTTTTTATGAGCTGAGAAAAACAGCATCGCTTTCAGCTTCGTAACAGCTTTGTGCCTTTTCAGCTCCTGCAGTGGGTTTTAAATGGTGTATTTATCTTAAGAAGTTTTGTAGAACATAAAGAGACACTTAACCTGTGTAAAAAATTCAACAATGCAAAGTTTGGCGATAAACGATTTTGTGATATTTTTAAAATTTTATACTGATGTTAATATTAGATTAAAATAATAAGTGAGTTTGGCTCAGATGCGCTCTGCTGTAAATCGCTGCTGTAAAGGAATATTTTAGGAAATGTTTCATGTTACTGCTTTTGTTTTTGTGCAGTCCTGCTGAATAATATAACACATCTCTGCATGCCTTTAATATATTTAATTATAATCAACAACACATTTTATGCTTGTGTTTTTATGCATATAAAAGTGAAATTGGTTACAAAGCCACTTGTGAAATGAGATAATAAGATGGTGCACTCTGCTGCAGGAATGGGACACTGTTCCTCCAAAAAATATCTGTTATTTGATGTTTGGATGATTGAGAATCTGCCTTACGTGTCAGTCCAAAATATCCAAACCCGTTATCTTTTCTCTCTATTGTCCATAAATTAGACAACGATGAAACATAAAGATCATTAAGATACAACTCTGCTGTGTTTTTACTCTCTTCACATCAGAGAAAGAAAATTCTATCTATTGTTGATCTTGATCAATATCTTATAGATCTGTAAGTTGTTTGCAGTGAAGGCAGACAATTAAAAAATTTTAAAAAGTTAAAAAACAAAATGCTGCAACTTTTAATTCCAAAAACTCTGCATGTGTTTTGGTTGAAAATCTATGAATGAGCAGCAGTTTTATATTTCGCTTGAGGGTTTGTTTTCAGCTCGGCCGTGCATCCACAGGAATAAATGACATTCTCTCTTTTCTCCATCTCAGAAAACCTTTGCTTTCAAAAAAAAAAAAAACCCCAAAAAACCATTAGCTACATGACTCCTCCTGGACACGGCCCACATTACACACAACCCATCCAACCGGACGCTCCGCCCAGTGAAACTCACATCGCTCACAGCTAGTTTTCATTGTCGACGTGTAAGCCAAGCTGTCATCATTTATAATTCATAGATACAACAATCAAGATATTGATAATGTGTTTATATCTGGACCTTGTCCTGCTGCGTGCCCAGTTCACTAAATACATTTTCATGCAAATGAGCGGATTCTCTTTTTGTCTCGCGCGCGATTATTTCTCGACTGTGTGAGCCGTTAGCATTGTGAACTCATCCAAACTGACTCATTCATTGTGGCTAATTTCTTTGTGTCTGAGCTGGATCTTGCTGCCAGTATTTGAAGCCCTACAGTGGGCAGATGATTGCCTTGGCCGAGACTATTACACTAATCTATCTACTCTGCTCTGCCAAGCCCTCAGCCCAGGGCGCCTGTCTATGTGTGTGTGTGTGTGTGTGTGTGTGTGTGTGAGTGAGTGTGTGTGAGTGTGTGTGTGTGTGTGTGTGTGTGTCTGTGTGTTTCTGGGTTTCATTACACTTTCATTACACAAGAGAAAGTGACTGCGTGCATGTTCCTGTATGAATATGCATTTGTGTACCTACATCTATATGTGTCTGCAGTGTATGTGTGTGTTTGCAGTACATGCATGTGTGTGAGTTCCATTACAATAATCTTCTCCTCCCATGGCTGCCTCCTCTTCCCACTGGCTGTCACTGTGTCTGGCTTCCTTCCAACATTCATCACTGATACAGCACTACACGCTGCTAAACCGCTTCTTGTGCTCGCATGTGCACGGGTGTGTGTGTGTGTGTGTTTGTACTAATGAACTCTAGCTTTCTTCACTCCGGCCGGGACAAAGCCAGGAGGACAATGCGATCTCCATTAGTTGCTCTCATCTTTTTTGACTCAAGACAAATGATTGCCTCCATGCACAGAACAGTGAACTATGATACCAGATTGTTCTATTTCAGGCCATTTCACTTGATTAAATATTGGACAAAGCCTACAGGCCACAAACGCGCATTATTCCAGGAGGGGGGGCATTCGTGGCAACGATTCAACACACAAGACCGGGGCTTCCAGGTCGAGCTGGAGCCGTGCGATAAGGGGCCAGGGCTTCTAATAACTCAGCTGTAGTTCCCCTCGCAGCAGAGCCCGGTCAGACCGTGTGTGACAACAACTCTCAGTGTTTTTAAATGCTATCCACCACTCTGGGATAGCTCATTAGGAGGTTCATGTTGCTGCAGGGGAATATAAGTTGTCCAGTTTTGTTCTGAATTTTCATGCATTGTGTGAAATATTGGAGCTTTCTCAGAGGCTCACATCTGTCAACTGTGCGACTGACATGGTTTCGCTTTGAACTTCTTCACATCATGTCATATCAAACGTGTAGAGTCGTAGGTTCACTGTATGCTTTTAATTGACTTGAAGGAATAGTGGACCTTTGAAAAAAAAAAAAAAAAAAAAAGAAATAAGTCCCAGACTATTTCTAAGCTTGGTGCAGTAATTTTCCTGGAGTCTCAGTTTTGGTTGTTTAGTCTAGGTTAAGCTGAACTAGCCAGTTGCTGGTGGTAGCTTCATACTTTCTGTACAGGCAGCAAAAATAAGTTAACTATTTCTTTAAGAGAGAAATTAAAACAGAGCAACTACCAAATATCGCTCATATCACTGTCTGTCATGAAGTGATATCTGGCAGTTGCTGGTTTACATACTGCATGTTTCAACTTCAACAGTAGATCTAAGTAAGAAGAAAGTAAGAGTAAGAAGTAAATATTAAGTAAGAATATTAAGTAATTTAAGAAATGTGTATTTTACTTTAATATTGATACATAATATTAGATTTTATTTAAAGCAAATTTCAATCATAACTAAACAAAATCCAGCTCTGGAAGCTCATGCGATGGAAATGAAGGCTCCAGAACAGCTACTAAATGGACCTTGTGGTGAGACTGTTCAGTCAACAGCTGTTTCCAAGGTCAACAATGAACTTTGGAACCTAGCTTTTAAGGCAACATGGAAAAAAATAATGACGTCTACATTTCAACTGAACAACTCATGATATGACTGAAAGCAGCAGAACAGCCACTAAATGGACCTTGTGGTGAGACTGTTTTCCCAACAAAATGTAAATTGTCTTAAAGTAAAAAACATTTCATTATATTCTAACATCTGTTTCTGTTGTACAATAAAATCACACATCAAAACCGCGATGATAAAGCTGCTTAAGCTGTTCTGTGTTCTGGGTAAAAGCAGAAGTTAAATGGTGCAAATATCGTATCAGCATTCTGTAGTGTACTACACACATTAGAAGAACAGAAAAATATTGTAAAATTGCACAGCAGTGTTGCCCAAACAGGGCTGGGACCAAAATGTGGGTCACATATATCTAAAAGTAGGTTGTCTAATTATATCAGAAAATGGTATTCAGCGCTCCTGGCTAAAGCCTCCCATGCTACCGCGATGCCAGCTAAATTAAATAGCCTGAAACACGGTAAAACTTTGTCAGATAAGCCAACAAAATAGCATGCAAGAGCAGTTATGGGTTTAAAAAAACTTTTCTTTGCCCTGCACTTTTCAAACATGTGTTCTCCTCATATTCTCGCATGCGTCTTTTTTGCAAACACTAAATGGCGATGTGACATTTTCATAATTCATTTCTTTCCTATTCAATGTTTGGTTTTTTTTCTTGCATGTTAATTTTCTCAACAATTAAGCAAACAATCTCACGTGACAGCACACCCCGCTGCACGGCGCAATCAAACCAGTTAAGACGAACTGGTTTCTGAGCGCAAAGAGAAGAGGATTAATGATGGTTCAACTCCTGCCCCATTACTGTTGACCTCGAAGCTAATGTGGCTTACACAGCAGATGGCACAATGCCATGCTAATAGGTCTAAGTCTCTCAGGCAGACAGAAAACATTGCAGAAGCTAGCTTCTTATCTGTGTTTCACCATGCATAATGCCCCTGATGCCGGAGCTAATGGTTAACAAGCGCCCACACAGCTTGTAGTCAGAGGTGGAACAGGGATTTTGAGCCTGGGCCAGGTGGGCTTTGCAAACCCCTCCCCCAGCCATTTTTTAAAAAATTCATCACACCCAAAGTCACACTCATGGAGAAGGGTCAGTGAAAAGCCCCATAGCTCTAGCAATGACACCACAGTTTTATCAATGAGGTGGGAAAATTCACACTGGCAGTGACAACAAAATTAGGATAATATTTTGTCCACCAATGAACAGCGTAAGAGTTCCCAACACACGTTGCCGCCTCATTTAAATGTGTACAAGCATCATCTAAAAACTATAATTACTACCGCCTTTTTATTTGCTTTCCTCATAATCGAGGTTACACACTAAAATGATTGAGAAGGAAAATGAAGTAACTTGAAAGTTTAGCTTCTTTATGTGGCAATGTTCCCGGTAACAGCTCCTCTCTTATCAGTGAAAATAGATGGCAAGGACATCAAACATCACTGCTATTTGTTTTCCCTTATCACTTAATATTAGAATGTTCAAGGTGAGGCAGGGTACAGATGCCATTTCGGGAGGGTTAGGAAATTATGGTGTAATGAATTAGCGCTTATAGAGAGTAAAAGTATGAATAATCTAATGAAAGAAAGTATCATTTTGTTCTGTTCCTCCTTTGGGTAACTGAGCTTTAGCAACTAAAATTTGACATTTGGTTAAGCAGAAAAGTCAAAACCTTAAAGCTGCACAAGTCAATATTTTCATATTAACAATGGGCTAAATAATCTTTTAATGTGAAAGATGCCACTTGAAGTGTCGAACTCAAAGAAAATTCAGGAAACCAACTGTCTCTCTGAGCTCTACAGAGCACTTTAGCATCTTTAAGCTTTTTGTTTTGGTTTTACAGTGGACGACTCTACACTTTAGGTTCACTCGTGCTCTCATCCACCCGGTTTCCAAACAGCAGACGGACAAAGTTAGTGATTATCTAGTGAACAAAGCAGAGTAATTATCAGCTATAGACACAGATATTTCCCTCAGGAGTTAGTGGAGACTGAAACATTTACGTTTCCCAGGTGGCTATAAACATGACGTGTCTGCTGGATATGTCAAGTTTGCCACATCAACATCAAGAAGTGATAATGTGCTAATGTTGTGTTGACATTTCCTTATTGCAGGATAAGTTGCTAGACAAAGTTGCATTTGATTTGAAGTCATTTCCACAAAGTATGTTTAGAGGAAAAAGACAACACTGCTGCCTCCATTTAAACTTTTGCCAAAACAGCAATTTCAACGTTGCCGATTATGAAATTTAAATTGACTGGAAGTTTTTGCTTAGTAAAGCGTGCATGCAATTAATGCGTGAAATCATAACAAATCAGTACATTATTTGCCAAATGCCGAAGCCTGTGATCGCTTGAGCAAAGACAAACAGCGGAGGCCCTTTCGCTTTTTCCGATCCCTCCTTCCAAACATAAGGGAACGGGCTCCACACTTAGCGAGATCTCATTACTGCTGAGCTCAGTGCAAACAAGCGCAGCAGAGTGGATGTCAAAGTGCCGTGCAACGAAAGCCGGCCCAGATGCGGGAGGAGACGTTTCAGCACTATCTGGAGCTGGGTGTGGACCTCCATCTGCCCAGCTCAGCTCCAGTTTAGCTGACTCATCGACTTTTCTCTTTAGTGCTGTGGTTGGCTCCTTCCGTGCTTTCTCACTCCATACTGTCATGTCTTCACTCATCCAGTCTCACGTGCTTTTAAACCTGTTGCTTTTAATCCCGTGTACATTATTTTTTTCCTTTTCTCATGGAATAACTTTTTCAAAATTTTCTGACTTCCTTCCTACCTCCATCTTTCCTCTTTTCTTAGTCCTCCCTCTCGTTTTAAATTTGCTCTTGGTGTTTTTTCCTGCCATTGGGCCACCCTCCTTCCTAAAACCAGTCCTTCCTTTCTCTCTTCCTTTGGCTCATTCTTCTTTCTTTCTTACTTCTTCTAACCCTCCTTTGTTAGTACCCTTCATTATTCCCTTATTTTTCTTCTTTTATCACTTCCTTTCTCATAAACTTACTTCTTACTATGCTCTTTTTTCACTCCCTGCTTCCTTGTTTCCTCTCGTTCTACCTGTCCTCCATCCCTTCTTCTTACTATTCATTACTGTTTATCTTCTCTTCTTCTTTGTTCCTTTTTCTACTTCCTGCAACTCCTACTTTTTCCTTCACTTCTTCCCTTTCTTCCTTCCTTCTTTGCCTCCTTCTCATCCCCTCGGCTGATTGAACATATAACACGAGTCACATAAATCTTCTTCACGTTGTTTGTCTCCTTTCTCGTTTCCTCCGTCTTTCACCCCCCCTCTCTCCCCTTCGGGATCATCCTAACTGCGGCTGTTCCCTCTATACTGCTCGTCTGCGTTTAAAAACCCCATAGACTACTTACAACAATAACACTGTTACGTTAGGCCTACGATATGTTTATGGAGCTATAAAATCAGAATTGGAACATTACGGTGGGATAAAGGCGGATGTTTTTTCACGCCTTAAGCACAGCTGAGCAAGGTGTTATACCTGGGCCGCAGGGACCATTGGCAGGGATAAACTCCTTCCTGCTTGTGAGAGACAGAACAGGAGAGGGGGGGGGAGTATGCCTTTTTAAAAGCCTGGCTTCATCCCACACCCCCCTGTTGTGTAGCCTCATAAAAAAAGCTTGCCACACAATTTGCTTGATGTGTAGTTTTTCTGGCAAATGGCAACCAGCCCCTGTAGCTCGATGGATCTGCTGGAGTGGAAAACAACCGCTGAGAGAACATGGAGGGAGGGGAAAAACAAAACACCAGGCAGAGCAGAGGAGGACGAGGAGAGAGGGCTGTGTGTGTCTGTTCTTCAGTAAGTTAGTGAATGTCAAAGCAGAGTTTGTGTCCTATGAAAGAGAAATCAACCTTAGATTTGGCAGATATTTTGACGCCTTTATATCTGCAGGCGTGTAGAGGATGAACTGTTTTCCGACCTGAGCCTTACATGGACTCAATATATGCATGGCAAACATAATTTCTTGGTTCAGAGGTATAAGATGAACTCAAGAACACATTTCCCACTGCCATGAGGGCACCCACACCAAGGGACAATATGTCTTTGTTAGGGCCGCAGCCATTATCAAGGACGCGCACATTTGACATTTTTTATATACTGAAAAATTACAAGCATTTAAAATCTTTTTCTTTAAAGTTTTTATTATTCATATTTCATTTTCTAATTCACCTATTTTATCTTGTTGTATTGTATTGCATACTAAGAGTCTGCCAGGCTACATTTCACTGCACATATTGAATAACCATGTGACAAATGTAACCTTGGAAATGTACCACTATTGTGCTTTTTATGAGTTTGAGGGGTTTGGGGGGAGTTTTGGGGGAAGTGTGATATGTATATCAATGAAAGATTACAGATTGTGAGTATTTCATAAGATGATTCCACAATTTTAGAAGCAATATGTTTAAGTTTGAATACTTTTAGGCCAATAAAATCATGAATTAAAAAAAAAAAAAGGTTTAGCATTTCTTCTCCAGAATTTTATTCCTGGTGGTGTGGATATGACCGGTGGTTCCCAATTTGGGGTTCAAGACCCTCATAAGGTTAATGTAAGGGGTTAAAAGAAACATCTTTAACAGCATTTTTACCATCAGCATTGTTTAACCAATTCATTGACAAAACAATGCATCTATTCAGCCAGGAATTTGTGCAGCCATTTTTTTTTTCTTCATCCAAACCCTTGATTAAGGGCAATAATTGGCTCTACGTCTGAATAAGAGCACAATGTACTGTGTGGCCGTTTTATGGCCGTCACTGTCGATGCTGGCAGTGAGTTTTACTATCATCATCGACGTGGCTGCGAATTGTTCAATAAAACCAGCGAGGTGTAAAGGCCAAAGACCGCATGTGCCGCCTCTGCCTGTGATAGGTCATGTGTAAAAGGTCAGTACATTATTTCATCGACATCAGCCTTCCCTTGACCTGACCCTGATTTGAGGGGTTAACAGCTGAGGCTGAGATAAGGGCTGTGTGGATGACTCAATTTAGCTCCTTACAGTTTGCATTTCAGAAGAAAAAAGAGGAGAAATAGACATCTAAGGCTTTACAATTGCTCAGTGACATTAAAAGCTACACATTTTTTTTAAGATAAGAAATTTCCCCATTGTGGGACTAATAAAGGAATAGCTTATCTTATATTTACAGCTTTTGCCAAAGTCTATAGGTCCCTATAATGTAAAGTATAAATGAATTTTAAAAAAACTGTAGTGCTCTGGATTTGTGCCTTGAAGATGAAACAAAATGATCAAAACTGATCTAAATTTCAGTCAGGAAGAGTCATCAGAAAAAAAAAAAAAAAAGAAAACTGCAATTTCACTTTTCCTTTGGCCACATTAGAAGAGATGAGCAGAAAAACGTCCTGAGATGAAACCGGTCTGTTTTGCCTCCCAGGGTTCAAGTCAGTCAGTCAGATAAAAGTAAATCTATCTGTTCCAATCTAAAATAAATCTGGCCAGTTTTCAGTTGAAATTTGAATGTAGCTCACATTTAAGATATTACCTTAGTGGTCGACTTCACTTTACACTAAGAAGAATAAATGAAGGAAGTAAGTCACACAGTTCTACATTGGGTTGGATATGCTGTATATCTACAGGAATAATTTGTGTTGTAATTTTTACTTTATTAAAAGCAAGCTTTTATTGAAGTTTGAAAAATGGCTCTTATTATCTTGTCAAAGTCAAAATGAAGCACATACTCTACCTGCACATCAAACAAAAGTTTTTGCCCTGGATCACATTTTACTTCTCGTTCCTCTAAAAGCCAAAATCTTTAGCTGCACTTTTGAGAGCTGCTGTCGCTCCTCCGGCCATGGAGGATATGGAGGTGAAAGTATCCAGCGGGAAACTAATTGTGTGAAGCAGAAAGTGAGTTTTTTTTGTACTGTACAAATTACAATGATTTAAAAGAGTTAACATTTTATGAAATGTCTCAACAAACCCAGAAACACTCAGGTGTGCAGATGAGCGTGAATCGGAACGACTGTTTAACCTTGATGTTTTTAGGTTTGTTCACTTTGTCTCAAAAGCCTGGAAAAGAAGGCAAGTTATTTAAGATTATTTAAGTGTCTTGATTATTCCACATAATGAAAGTTTTTGCCAGTGGTTTATGAATTTCGTTCCTCTAATTCTTGAAAATGTATAGGCACAACTCTCGTCTCGTCCACTGTTATATGCATGATGCAATTTCATTCATCCATTCACTATGTATTAAAAGGTCATTATGACAGTTAGTAGTTGTGTTTATTTATAGATAACAGCTGCACTTTTGGCCAGTTATGACATGAAAACTAAGTGGATACAGACACTTCTTTTTGTCTGTGGCTTCTTATCTTAAACATTAACCATTCATTTGCTGCAGCTTGTTAAGACACTGTTGAGTTAAAAATTGTGGCTCTTTTGATAAGAAAATTGCTCTTTTTCAGATCGCTATTTTGATGAATTGTTCAGCCGTTCTTCACTCTTCTAAATAATAATTGCAAGTAAAACACTCATTTAGAAATTGATTATTTACATTTGCTGTTGTGAAATGGTTAGTAATGTGACCGACTGGGCGGCAGGCCTGCCTCCGGAATAGAAATACAATACTTAAGGGGAGAACTGGCGTTAAAACACCAGTACTGTATCAGTAAACATCTGCCTGTCTTAAGTGTCCTTGAGCAAGAAACTGAATCCCTGGCAACTCCGGGAGTGCTGTTCCGCCGCTGACCCTGACCTCCCCCTGGAAGGAACGGTGGGTGGGGTTTCCCTGCAGGGATCGATACAGAATCGAGCATTGCCACTATTATGTTTCAGATGTGCGTGTCCAGGAGGTTAACATAACCCGGGAGGATATGCTCATAAAAGCTTAAACTATCGCGCAGTTATCCATCTGTTTACGCGGAGAGAGCTGAATTCACAGTGTGGAGGAAACATACAGCAACCCTCCCTACGCCCAAGAAAGAGCATTATGTTGAGCAAGTGGGGAGTAAAGTGCAGAAATGTCAATGCGCTGCAAATCAATAAGCTCCAATTGAACCTGAAAAGTAAGTGCCCTGTCCGTGACAATGGGACCAGTCTTCCCTTGTCTGTCATTCTCTTTCCCTCCCACTCTCTCTCTCCCCTATGTCGTTCCCCTACGTTTCCCTCTTTTGTGTTCTCTTTCTCCCTCACTGTCCCCCTCTTCTCTTTCTCCTCTGTGTTTGGGTAATGAAAAAAGAAAAAAAAAAAAGAAAAGAATCAATGGGTTGCTGCTTTGTGCCAGCAGAGGTGGCGAATGGAAATCAATCTGCTATCTAAAGACGAGAGGGCTGCAAAATAACACGGAGGAACACAAATGATTTCAGCTCTTAATATTGGAAAAAAAAAAAGAGGAGGATGGGAGAGGCGGAGGAAGAAGGGAGGATGAAAGAGAGAAAGAGTGTGAGTGACGTGACGGAGCGAGGGAGGGATCGCGGTGGGAGGTGAAAGGCTGCTCCTCCTCCGTGCCCCCACAGGAAGCTGTCTGTGTTTTTGTGGTCACGCTCTCCAACTTAACACTCAACAAGTGTTTTAAAGTCTCTGTCTAAAAGTGTAAACTCAGCCTTTCGTAGGACGACGGGCCTAAAAATGCACAAAGGCTTTGCTTTGAATAAAAGGAAGAGCAGCGGAGAAAGAGATGGATCGAGAGGAAGAAGGGGCGGATATCTTGATGTGAAAAGCTATGACGTTATCTCTGGAAGACAGACAGCTTCAAATCCCGTCAGGCGCCGTCTCTCTCTGTGCATTCTCCCAACCGGGTTAAGTGCTGATGAATTATGCGCAGAGATTAGGAATAATATGCGAGGCAGATAATACCAGCAGATTCTTCTATGAATGATGGCTGTTTGTTAATTATACATCGGCGTCGTCACAGAGAAATAGACTGAGAGAGATAAAGACTGCGAGAGATCGAGGATCGCAGATTCACAGCTCATGCAAAGAAGTCTTCAGAGACGCATTCAATAACAACCTGGAGCGCTGATAAGCATCATCGCGACCCGGACGGTCAACGCTCCCCCGGCTCTTGATCATGATGTGCGCTGATGAAGTATGTACAGGGATTAGAGGTGATATGAAAGGCAGATAATACTGGCAGATTTCCCTATGAAAGCTCTGTGTGTTTGTTAATTCCTCCTCCCCCATTTCACCGGAGTAAATATTTAGCTCAAATAACAATCATTCTCCGGGAGATCGATCTAATCTGCGTAAGCCTGAGCAAATGGCAAAAGTCAAGAGGGACTGGCAGAGCTCTCCCTCATCAAGGCCGTCCTGGTGAGTCGATCTGTGCTGGGTGAGCGGCGCTGTTTTGTCGGGTTTGACTGAGGATCTTGAACTTTCTCACTCGTGTCACACGTCTTTGCTGTCCATCCCTGTCTCTCTCCATGTTGGTCTAATTTGCCCTGACATCAACCTGTCTCATCTGTAATGCACTGATATATAGTCTGTACATATATATGCTCTGACAAAAACGATGCTGACATTGCAACATTACCATGATTTATGTTTTTGACTAGGGAACATTTAGATGTATGCAAAATTCTGATGAATCTACACATGTGTGTGTCATCATTTAATAGCTGTATATATGTTTTTATTTGCCATGTACTTTCCAGTATCTTGCATACATGCTGATTTTTTTTTTCCTTAGCCTATTATTCATTTACGGGATTGTAAGCATTGTAGCACCTCATTGCTCTCTTAGCGTCCTCATAGCGCCCTTGTAGTGCCCTTGTAGCGCTCCTCCTTAGTGCCCTCGAGGCACCATCCAAACAGGATCATTAAAGTTGCATCTAATCTACTGTAATCTAATCTATACAGCTCAGACGTGGGTAATTATCTACCTCCACATTAGCAATATCATGGCTCTGTTTCCATTGTGTAAACTCTGCTGTGATGAACATCGTGGCGGTGCGGCGACTCTGTCAGTCTTACCTGTAAACCAGCGAGTCATCTTGGCTCCCGTTGTACTGTATCTGGAACATCCTAATGCCCGGGATATTCCTCTGGAAGTTGAACTTGATCAGCGCCGTGGACGACGTGGCCTCTGCCGTCACCACCCTTTTGTCCACCCCGCCCTTCACGTCACCCGTCACGTTGCTCCCATTGGCTCCACCCCGGGTGGACGTGGAAATGTCTGACGATCCCGGGTCGGGCTCCTGGATGTTGTTGGTGTTGTTGGAGATGTGGGGGAGTTTTATGATCACTAGGTCGACCGTCTGGTGGGCTTCGCCGGCAGGGTTGGAGGAGATGCAGGTGAAGGAGCCCGTGTCTTTTACGGTGCTGATGAGGATGTCCAGAGTCCCGTTGTTGTAGACCAATGTTCTGGAGGAGTTAGATACCAGTTTGCCCTCAGGAGAGATCCAGTGGATGGCCGGCTCTGGGTCACCTCTTGCCTTACACCTTTAAAGAGAGACAATCAGTAGAGTGGAGCACGTTAGAAACAAGACAACTGTACAGAAGAAATCTTGCTTGACGGTGGTTTCTGCAGACCTTCCCACTGACCCTAAATTGGAGAGTCTGAACCTTATCTACTGTGTCGACAGTGCACATTAATTTAAGTTAGACTGTGCTTTACAGTACAGCCAGTACTTACTACAACTTACTTATCAGTACCTACTGGGACAAAGAAGTACAAGAGAAGAAGGCAAACTATTAGAAAGTGGTAGAAATAAATTACACCTCTAAGTCCTTCTTATTCTAATTATTAGGTGTATTTATTAAATCAGGGGTTTCTGAAGAGGAAAAGTCTGATACTGCTCAATTCCCTGGTGCATATGAGGTCACAATTATGTTATTTAATCCTATAGACTTAACTCAAGATAACTACAGACCAAATACACAAAAAATGGCTGTCTGATTAAAAAAGTCTCTTTAACCAAACCATACAAATTTAGGCTATTCTATGTGATCTCATTTTGATAACTGATATAATAATTAAGAATATTTTTTCACTTCCATTCAGCCTCCACAGAAGCGTGTTTGGATCCCCACTGGGAGGTCTGCCGCCCACTTTGAAAACCTCTGAATTAAATAATTACAGGCCACAGTTAAATGTAGTTTTGGACTATGAGGCTTTGGATGAATGATTAATGAGCAAATAAAGATGAAAATACTGGTTTATAGCATGTTAGAAAATGGAAAAACAGTATATTCATAACATTTTCAAATCTCTCGTTTCACCTGACCAACAGTCCCAAACATATTCAGTTCACTATCATAGACTAAGAAAACTATTCAACTGATTGTTACAAGTCTAAATGAGTTCATTTTGAAGTACCATCAACCACAGAATTACATGTGTGGCTCATTCACAATATTAATGGCCTTGTGACAGCTAACATGTTTTGTGCGAAAAGGAACATATGTCATATAAAGTTAAACATTGAGGAACCGAATAAAATAAAGAAAAAGACAAATGCCTTCCATTCATACTCATGGATTTCTGATTATGACCTTTTGTCCCGGTGCACGAACAAATTGAAATGGGTGCAATAATAAAGCACTTTTAAAAAATAAGGGGCACAAGTGTCATCAGGGTCACTGTGACCCTTTTCATTTTCGGTAATTACAGTGAAGTGCTGTGAAAAATAATTCTAAGGTGTTTCAGGGGACTTTGCTGCGGGGTCGGACTGTAAGCGTTCTCCAAACATGGCTGACAATGTCTTTTATAAACTAAAGCCAGCTCCAAATTATATGAAGAGAAAAGGGTGAATTATATGAAGTTTATGTTGTTTTGGAAGTGAAAAGGGACAAATGGAACAACCCAAAGTCATTCATTTCAGAGGCATTACAAAGCATCCAATAATGAATTGGCAACATAAAGGCTGGGTAAACAAGAAGATTAAAAAAAATGTATTATCAACACCTAACCATGTACCACTACATTTTCCTGGCTTTTCGCACTTTAATGCATTAAAATGGATTGCTGCAAAAGATGAGAAATGTTAAGTAGGCTGACCCTCTGATAACCCTCTACTTATACCTCATATATGGAGCTGAAGACGAGACACAACAAAAAGGAGAGAGAATAATAGCGTCTCATTGATTCCCTTTGCCCTGTTTCCAAATTTCATCATAATTCCATATTTGAAAACATAACATCTATCATGATTGGAAGCGTGTGACCAATATATATGCAAATGAAGTAATCATCATCTCTCAGACCTGTTGTTGTTGTCTTGATTTACTTTCGTCCTCCTTAAAATTTTCGCCTGATGTCCCTGTCTCGTGCTTCATTGAACAGCGGGAAATTTCATGTATTCCTGAGTGGCTTGTAAACACAATGCACGACTACAGGAAATAAAACAGAGAAGCGCGCTCGTGTCTGTGTTTGTGTGTTAGTCAAGTGGGGCCGAGTGGTTATAAGATAATGAGAAAACTTAGTTTGTTCATAGTGTTCATACTGTTATTTATGTATCTCAGTGAAAGTGGATACCTGAGTGCAACTCTCTGGCCTTCAAGCACCCTCATCTCGTGGGAGTATCTGGTGATGAGCGGAGGTTCGCAGAGGAACTCCTCCTCTGGGATGGACCAGAAGTATCGGCCAGAGAGGTGCTGGGGTGAAGCGCATGTCTCCAGGTCGTCCTCTCTGTTCAGCCTCCGCAGCCACAGTAGCTCACAGTTGCAGTGGAGAGGGTTGCCACCGAATGACAGCGCAAAGGAAGAGGAGGTCAGGACCCCTGATGTGGCCAGGACCTGGAAGCGTCAAACAGTGATTCCATTTTTTAAAAACCTTTGTTGTTATTTTCCATTAAAACACTGCTTTACATTCCACCATAGCAGTTAACTGTGTGGTACCTTGCCCCTTTTCCCCATTAATAGATAAGTTATATGAAATGCCTGAGTCTGAGCTTCAGGTCTGGCTTTAATGTGTTGGGAATTGAAGTCGTAAAATATACCTGTGCTCGCTGAAAAAGTGGATCTGGTGGCAGCTTTTGGAGTTTATTGGAGGTGACGTCCAGCCGGTTGAGCTTCTGCAGCAGGGAGAACGTCCCCTCTGGAATGAAGTCCAGCATGTTGTGGTCTAAGCTCAACGTATGGAGGCTGGTCATTTTCTGCAGGAATGACAGAGAAAAAAACCTTTATTATCCTTTTCACCCTTCATGAGGATGTTTTCCGACTTTTAGACATTTGGAAGAAGCTGAGGAGGTTCAGGAGGAGGGAAAGCAGTTTTAATACTTCTTTAGGCTAATTAATAAGTTAATCTCTCGCTGATGTACAGAGGTGATGGAGATGGTGAAGTCAAATTACAATGTTAACAGACTTATGTTGAAATTTGAAAGTTGAACTAAAAACAAGGTCACCATGTAGTTAATCCTTATAGAAACATAATTACCTGATGCAGCACCTATTTATCAAACTTAACTACTTCCAAAGTTCCCATGCATTTTTGTAAGAGGCCCTGACATGTGTAATACATACAAATTGCTTGTTGGCTATAAGAAAAAAAAAAAGTAGGTGGTAAAATTGTCACTGAAAATGCTTAGAAATTAAAAATTGCTCTTCGCTCAGAAGATCAATGACAACTGCGTATAAGCTTAATGAGTAGTTCATAATGGCCTCTGTTCAATCCAAAAGCCCTTGGGATCGCTTTATTTCAATCCCAAATAAATTACCCAAAAGGTTTTATGGCCCTTTTATTGTGCTTGAGATTGGCTTTTTTTTTTAAAAAAAGGGCCTCCAGCCAAACAGATGTGAAAGGCTGCTGCAGTTTCAAGAGATCCTGACCTGGATGGCCTCCCAAGGAATAGAGTCCAGGTTATTGTAGCTGAGGTCCAGTTCTTCCAGCGCCAGCAGGTCGTTGAACGCTCCCTGGTGGATCAGCACCAGCTGGTTGTTGTTCAGGATGAGGTGGTGAAGCTTGGACATCCCGCTGAATGTGTCGTTGCCTATCCTCGTCAGTCGGTTACTGCAGGTGAGACAGAGAGAGATCAACGCCTCATATTTATCAAGAGGATATCATGCAATGCCCATAATGTCTACAGCTGTATGCAAATCCATACCTGTTGAGGTGTAGAGCTCTGAGGTTTTCCAGATCGGCAAAGGCATGAGGTGTGATGTAGGAGATGGTGTTTCTGGATAATGTTAGATCCACCAGCCGTGTCATGTTTGCAAAATCTTTCCTCTTCACGCTGCGGACACAGACGAGTCAAAGAGAAAAGAGACAGATACATATCATCTATGATACCTCCTCCAGCACATCTGCCTTTTGAGTGGCAACAACAATCCAACAAGGCTGAACTTTGATGAAGTGAAGCTGTCACAGTCGATCTGAGGGATAAAAACGAATTTCTAAATAGCATTACTTTCAAAGGTGACGTTGAATATTTGTCAGTCTTTCAGTAGAATTGAAAGGCATTTTTTTTTATGGGGAAAACTCTTTCAATACTAAAAAGCAAAATTCATAAAAAGCAGAATTCACATATGATATTCCTTTTATCCTGCACAGCTCATTCAATATTGGCGAGTGTGAGCAACTCTACAGGCTACAAACCAGAAAGCCGAGGCTATAAACTGCAGCGCCATCAGGAGACGGCCTTGAGCTGCTCCATCGACTATGAACCGACTATGACTTACTCTCGCGCCTCAAACAATGTGGCTTTGTCTTTTTTTTTTTTTTTTTTTTTTTTTTACACCTAAATGAGTTTTATTTCATTCTAGCACCAGCGGATCATGTGCTCGTATCACCATAAAAAGCACCCTGGGTGATGCCGCTCTGTCTGAAAATTTAGCGACTTACTCATCTTCGCCGGAGAGGCTCCGGGCTTTGTCGCCTGGTGACGTCATAGATCAGACTTTGTGTGTCCAGCTTTGAGGAAAAGCTGTTCTTTCTCAAAGATAAAGAAATGAGTATGAAAAGAACACTATATATTGGCTGTTAATAATTCAATGCCAGTGAAGTGGGAATATGATTTAATAGAAACTTTGCATATATTGTTTTCATCTTCAAGTTGAAAAAGGGTAGTTTATTTTTTTGTCCTGGTTGCAGAAAGCATCACGCAAATATTTCTTCTTTTTAGTTTTTAGGAATTATTCACACAGCTGTCAGTGAACACATTTTGAGAAGGCAACAAAGCATAGAGCACCAGAAAAGTATGACATGAAGGATCCTAACAAGTCACTATTGCAGACAGTTGTAATAATAGCAATGGTTACACTATAGTATCCTACACTTATAGTAATCATAGAAGCAAAACACGCTGTGTGACTTTTGCTGCTTTTACAGTTTCAACGGCAGCACTAATTTTAATTGCAACAGTCTCACTAATCCTCACTCCCAGCAGAGGTAACTCTCATAGTATTAACCAGGGCGAGCCTGTTAGAGGTAATATAGTAGCAGCACAGCATTAGCAGGTGGTCAGACCAAAAATAGCACTGTGTTTAAAAGGCCTGTTTGTGTAACATAACCATGACCATAACCATTAGATAAAAAGGCCAAGATAAAAATGAAACTGATTGTAAAAATGTATATGTTTTCAGCATCAGAATCAGATTTATTGGCCAGGTATGTGTACACATAGAAGGAATTTGTCTCGGGTTTCTCTTTGCTCTCAGTGTACAAACACAGAAGCAGACTTACGACAAGGTGAGCATGAGCATTTGACTACCAACAGTAAGATAATAGTGTAATGGTGCAGAATGCAAAGGGTGTAGAAATAATATTGAAAAATGAAATTAATATTTTCATTTTACATTCATATCTATCTAAACTATGAAAAATAAATGTATAACCAAATAACCCTGTGCTCCCTCTCATGAAAGTCCTTTGATTAGTTAATAGTTAAAGAACGTATCAGAGAGCTCTGTCACTGTTGGTCTCTCTATAATGTCGTAGCTGGTCTTGTCAATATAACTAGACAAAGCTATATTAAGGAGTGTCATTAAACCTAAACAATCACATTTTACCTCTAAGACCGAGTTTTTTTCTTTAATCAATACAGTACTGATGACTAGACGTCCCGAGGGAAGCTGAGAAGAACATCTGCTACAACAAGGGGCAGCGGGCATATTGTTCATAGCTTGTCAGCAACATCATTTTTTTTGTCTTTTCACAACTGAACTCCAGCAGAAATTTGACCGGCTGGTGAAGTTTTGGAAATCCTGTAAGTTGGGAGTTGAGCAGCTGGTAAAAGTTTTGAACATGCTGTTTTAATTTCTAACTACTTAATACATTGACTCCAAAACATTCCAATGCTCTGACAGAATATTACTATAAACAACATTTTTGAGCAGACGACCCTGAACACCTCCAACATGTCAAAGCAGGGGTCTCATTGAAATGAATGAAGCTGTGGTTTCACACAATGCAGCTGTCGCAAAGTTTGTACTGGAAATTACAGACCAACAGAAGCAGCGTCTTCAATATTAATGGTATAAAGTACTACTTTTTTGTGGCAGTAGTATTATCGATGTGTTACCTCGTGACAAAGTTGTCAGCCAGCCGCAGCTCCACTGTATGTCTATCAATGTTGGGCGGCACAAAGAGTAGACCTTTCTTGGCACAGAGGGTTGCCAGGTTGGGCGACAGGATCTGACATACGCAGCGCTTCGGGCAGATCTGTGCCCGCACCGCCATGGCCACTGCCAGCATCACACACAGCAACAGCCTCTCCATGCTTACCACCCCGCCTGGACACGACACCTGGAAGATGAGACAGAGACATGGAGACGTTAATGACATTGGACTATTTTTTTTTTCCAATAGGAATTGAGCATGTATTGTATCAACTTTACAAATAAATAGTAGGAATGACAATCAATTGGTCACCCAGTCAAATCATTTTTAAACATCTTCCTAGTGTTTCTGCAGCGTCTTTTGCAGTTCAGGAAAAACCACTGTGCTTCACATTGTTCGACAGCGTTCATTCATTCAGTAATTTCCTCTTGCTACGCTGGACTGATAAACTACTTATCGCCCACTGCACTTCCATCTACATCATCTAAAGTGTATGCCACTCTGAATGCAGACAGCTATATGGACAGTTGAGTGTACAGCGTATATTGAAGGTAGGATGATAAGTGCAGTATGGAGAAGGATGACTTGCACTTTACAAGGGCCTGTTGTCACTGTGCCGTGTTAGTATGCATCAAGAGTCACTGGGTATTTTTGCACGTCAATGAATAAACCCCCAAACATGTATTACACTTGACAGCTGGAGTGAATCTGATTCTGATGAAGTTAAAAATCTTAATGACCAGACATGACTACATGAACCCAGAGGCCTCTGAGCTGAATCACCACCAACTTTTAGGCATCGCTAATCAAACCAGAGGAGATGTTTAGTAGTAATTTATAGCTCAGCAGTGTTGCTATGCATGTACACGCACACACACACATACACACACACACACACTCAGCCATCATTAGTAAGCAGCAGTGCTTGTAGTTAATTAGGAAAGGTTTAGAGAGAGACAGAGCAGGGCGAGGCAGGGAGAGAGAAAATGCTCATTAATGACAACCTTGATTGGGGTTTGAAGGACATGGGAGAATCAGGATTAAAGGGATCACAGTGCAAACACACGCACACACACACACACACACACACACAGAGAGAGGCTGGGTGAGGGTGAAAAGGAAGTTGAAGTTTTTCTCACACTTTATCGTATCAAAAAAGTAAAAAAAAAATTAATGCTTTATAGATATGAGCCAATGATCATACAAGCAGAGAGGCAGACAGGTGACAAGTGAGTGAAGGAGAAGTGAATATGTAAATTTAGCAGTAATTGGAGGCACTTCATCATAAAATAAATGATGAATGATAGGGGTCAATACAAAATTTGCAAAGCAAAAATACCAATTAAAGCAGGTTATTCTAATGAATGTGTACATGTTTGTCTGTCATTCATGTAATGAACTGAACTAGCAAGTGACAAGTCTCACTAATGAATGGCTCTTGGAAAGGAGCAGATCTCATCAGAGAGCCCTTCATTAAGAAGCACACATTTAAGGTGTTAAGATCAAAAATGCTTTTTTTCCCTTTTTTTTTTGTTAAATTTTACCTCCATCTGTGGTGTGAATTCATTACTGTGTTGTTTCTGCAGTGCACTTCCCAGACACGGACTGTCTATTAAACTGTGTGGACTCATGGCTGGAAACGTACATCTAACCACTTCCTGTTTTCCAGAGGTGTTTCCTGGAGAAGAACAGCCGGACTTTATGTGTTTACAACAGTACAGTATTTAATGAACTGGCCATGGGTTGTATCATTACAGTAGTTTGGAGAAGAGAGTAATGGTACAGATATTTCATTAGACATAAATGATCAAAATGTCTCTCAAATTTCACCTGGTAAAAACTATTTTGGAAATAAACAATGTTCTGTGATTATTTTGTGGTTTTTTTGGTGATTTACAAGTGTCGCAACTAATTGATAAACCATGTATAAAGAAACCAGAGGCAACCAGATAGACAAAAGAAAAAAGCTTTGGGGAATATTGTATATATATGTTGGAGAATATATTGCATTTACACCTGATATTAACACTGTAAGTGTGTCTTGATTCTGCTCACATTGTGATCTGACTTCAATACAGAAATTAGTTAGGCAGGGCCTGCGGACAAACAAGGGCGTGTCCCAAGTCAAGAAGGGCACCATTCATTTTTAAATCACTTTGTGCTGGACTTGCTTAAGCTGGCAGAAAAAAAAGGAGGAGGCAGGTGATGTTTCAGCCTGCTGGGCAGATGTTGTTCTTCCATGACGTCAAACTGCATGGATTGCACTTACACCTGGCTGAGATCAGACCGCTCAGAGTGCATTCTGCGTGCATTCACACCTTGAATTTAAGTGTGTTTTTCCTTGTCTAGATAGGCTATCCAGGCACAGATTGCATGTGAATGCACAGATAAATGGCGTCATAGAGCTACAGATTAATATAGATTTGTTATGTAAGTGAGTATTTATGGCAGCAGGGCAGTCTTTGGGATCGCATGAAAATAAACTAAAGAACATGTCGCCAACTATAACAGTGTTTATCACTGATGTGTTTTTAATAGATTTGGTCCGACTATGGATATCTATGGCACATCAGGCTTTGGATAAACAGAAAATACCTATTATTAGAATAAATATAAAGTTTAGTAAAGTATAGTTTTAATCTTAACACAGAAAATGTAGTCTTTGTTGGGAAGTCAATTGAGGATCTGTTTCAGTAATTGACACTTTTCCTGTTGCGACCTGAATGAAGTCTTTGCGATAAAACCGCTGCAGGTCGACATAAATGCTACATATTCATATTATATCAAATCACTGTCCAGGACTAAGGAGTCATTCACCTTTCTCGAGTCTGTGCGACCTCCTCTCTCTATACATATAACTCCTGCATTCTTCAGTATAATTACTCAAGCTGAAATCTGCTGCGGTGTCGGAGGTCACACAATCCCTGTTTGTCTCTCCCTCAGTATTTGAGCGCAGGGAAAGAAGAGCAGAAGGACAGAGCGGCGGCTAAATGGAGCTCCGGATGACTCACTGCAGAGACAGAGAGAGAGAGAGAGAGAGAGAGAGGAGAAAGCTCATGACCCTCGTGACACGAAAGCAGATATCAGCTCATTAATTACACTGAGAAATGACTGTAATGAGAGCGAATGAGTGAGGGAGACGGAGAAACGGGGAAGGAAGCGAGGGAGAATTATCAGAGAGGGAGAGGAAGAAAGAGAGATCAGAGAGCGAGCTAATTAAAACGAGTGCTGAGCTGTGAAAGGAAACGGGGGAGAGGGACGAATTTCATTTAGCGAGAAGAGGCGAGGTAGGACGGACGGTGCCGGTGTCGCGCTGTCACACTCCTACGTTACACGCAAACCACATACAACAGGAAAGGATGGATGTACGCTACACATCAATTGTCATATAGAAAAAACACTGCTGAGCTCAATTCCTCCATAAGCACACGCCAGACACAGCCTCAGCGTAGCTGGAGGTGACATGTACGACCACTGGGATCAAATGGAATGGCGAATTAACCAAAGGGATTATGGGTAAGGGAGACAAATTAAGCTCTGTTTGTAGTGGTGTGTAAAATACGATTCTGTGTCACACATGCGTGCAGCCTGCTTTATCCACTTCTTTGAAAGCCCTCCGTGCTGACGCCACCCCCCCGCCCCCCCCAGAGGTCTTCCACGAAGCCAGTTTCACCTCTGGCTTGCTCGCTGATGAACAACTGGCTTCCCTGGACAGCTCGAATGGATTCTCCCCGCGCTCCACATACAGAAAACTGATCTTAGGCCGCGTTCGAATCTCAAGGGGATAACCAGCGGAACGACTTGGCAGTTAAAAGCGACGGCTTGGAAGTGCTCACACATTCTCAAACTCTTTTGAAGCTGCCAAGGAGCCGCGATTGAAGATTTCTGCAGACTTTTGTTGCTCCTGATCAGCTTGTTCACACTTAATGCACATCTAATTAGCCAGCGATACATTAGAGGTTATACCTTTTATAGCAAACCATGCATCGCAACATTGAATAAGAAACCCAGCGAGTTGGTTTTTGTTTTCTGGAGTTCAAACCCCTATTTTAAATGTATTATTCACGCCCCAGAGCAAACAGTTAGTATGCAGGGATTTTTCTCTCTATCTAAATCTATGGGGGCTGCTGCTCTGCCATTAGCTCGTGGTTTGAGGTTTAAGACGGGTTTAAACCTGTGCTCTCTAGAACAAAATCATATAATCTCTTAAACCCAGCTGGCGTGTCCTCAGACGCTGAGGGTGACACTGCACCTTTAGTTAGTGTCGAGTAGAAATCACTGAAATGCCACTAAAGTTCACTGTACCTGAGGTTTAAGGTCATAAAAGCTTCAGTATGAGAGATGATTTCTGTTACTATGATTATTTCATCAATTTCTGAAAGTACATGTTTTTCATCGTGAACGATTTCATGAAGGCAACTGATGAATTTTAAAAAGTGTCCCATATGCCATGGGTTACTGCTTATATGACAAACTGATGAGGTTTATTTATTAGTAACTGCAAAAACATACAGATATATCACTACAAACCATTGTACTACATATCATTTACGTTTCTATTTAAATAATACATACACAATAATACATTTTTTCATAATCAAGATTACAACAAAATATGCAATAAGCAAACTGTATATTGTATATATGGTATTTCTTAATTATTTCCTAAGCAGTTAATCATCTGGTCAGCTGAAGTTAAAACCATTTTTATGGTTTTTATTATTTTTATTTTGTTTAGTGTATGAACTTTGGCTTGCTTTTACACAGCAATGAAGTCCAACTCATGATGCAGCAGTATTAATAAACCAGAAATTTAAAGTAATGAATCCTCTGGTTTCTTAAGGCTTTAGTCATTATCAGGATACTCTTCAAACTGGCAGCATTATGAGATTATATCATGATAAATATTGATATTGATCGTGACTGGTTTTTTTTTCTGTCAGTGCAAACGTCATATAGCTTTGATTAGTCTTGAATTAGCTTCCAAAAAGTCGGAACAAATCAGGATGAAATATATACTGTCACAAAGTGCGAATAATTGTTCAACCTTAAAGCTACTGAAGAGGGAAAGGGAAAATTGGATGTTGAGGTGTTAGTGAGGTGTCAACAGGAAAGAAATGTCCTGGTTAAATTAACAACTAAGAGCTGAACAGTACCTTTTCTATGTGTATTCATGTCTGACTGACTTAGGGAAACTCCAGCATCTTTACCACACGACGTGGACGTGGCTGTAAAAGCAGGAAACTACTCCATCGTGCAGCGGCTTGCAGGGCTCTTTGTTGAGGGGAGTCGGGCAGTTTACTACGGCACTTGTGCCGTTAAAACAGATTAGTCATGTCAGAGTTAGGAAAACACTTCATATGTTGAAGTGTTCTCCAACTGTCTCTGGGCTCTTGTTGAGAAGAGCGACATTGTTTACTGCAACATACTATTCAAACAGCTCCAACATCCATACGACCTCAAAAAGATTGAAGCGACATAGAAAATGAGATCATTACAGTCACTAGATTTTATAACTGTATCTCTCTGACACTTTTTTTTTTTTTTAGATTACTATACAGATATTAGGATAGTGGTACAAATAGAGAAGCTTATGCAAATGTGTCCTTCATTTGTCAGATTCCTGCTGGCTGCAGCAGAAAATAGTAATAGGAGATTATTCTAATGCATATCTCAGTCATTTCATTTGACATGGAGCATTTGGCTATAAGTATTTCAATCACATATTATGGGATATAGCATGCAAAGATTAAGATAATGTATAGTCTTTGATGTTAAAGTCTGCAGGATTTTTGACTGGATGGGTCTTATTGCAATTATTCATTTATTACACAGCATGAAAAAAAAATCCCATCATCATATCACATGATCTTTATCGACAGAATTATTACTCATCATGGGAATGTGGATATGGATTATTAATTTATTTATTCATTTATTTACTTTAGCACTAAAAAAAGATCATATTTGATCTTGATTTCATCTTGACCTTGGAAACGGTGGTTGAGAAAAAAGTTTCACCATAAGATCCATTTAGTAGCTGTTAATGTTGCCTTGAACTTCTCCGAAAGATACTAATCTGAACATCTACAAGTACGCGACGACCAGGCGAGCATATGATCAAAAGCTCCACAACAGCCATAAAATGGACCTTGAGGTTCGACTGTTTTCCTGATATTGTTATCCATAATGTGTGTGTAATTTATGAGGCGAAATAAATTCAGAGGGGCCTTTAAAATTAATATTGAGTGTATTTGTGGTGAAGTAAAAAACATTTGAGACAATATTAGGCAAAAAAAAAAAATGTTGCAATCTCTAGTGATTTCATTCATAAATGTACATCAGCATTGAAAAGACGTGCACTTGAAATATTCACATTAAGGAAAGATTTGAGATGATCAAGACAAAGCTCGTGCAAAACGGGAGTCCATTTATTCCTAATGTTTTGCACGCTCTGCACACAGATTTTAATTCAAAGCGTGGAGGCGATTATAGTTCATTGCTTTTGCCGCTGGAAAAGCTTTAGCTCCTGTTTTTCATTTTCTCGAGTGAATTAATAGTTTACATGCTCTTCTCTGCCTTCCAGCTTGTACCTTGGTTGTTTGTACCGGCATCTAATGCATAACAAAAAAAAAAAAAAAAAAAAAAAAAAAGCAGCAATGCCCAGGCCACTTAACAAACCCGCTTCGTTCCCGTTCTCTCGCTTCCACTCTTTGGCGCTTGTTTTTCTGTGTGTCCACTGGAGTAAACCTTATGCTTACGCTAATGGCTTTACCCACTCGAACAACAGGGGTCAGCAGCTGCCTAAATACATCACAATTACTCCTTATTCAATTAGTGCACTTTGAGACTCCTGCACTGAGCAAGGCCCAGCATGTGCACGCACACACACACACACGTACACACGTAGGCAAGCTCCAGTAACCCTGAATGTGCCTATAAGAGCACTTGCTATAACCACTAATGTAGACTCACAAACATGCAAACACAAGCAGACAAGTAAGAGGAATCCAAACCACACGAAGGCTCGACTCTCATCTGCATGGGAGCATTCGAGACAGAATATGTTCACATGATCACAAGAAGAAGTTCTGGATTTTGAGACAAACATATCACATCAGTACATCATATTGATTTTATTATGATAACAGGGATAGAATTTCTAATGAATTTTTGAAACGATGAGTCCTTGAGTTAAGACAAAAGCAGGTGTCTTATTTCTAGCCGACAGCCGTTGATCTTGCTGTCTGAAATGACGGTTGCTGGCAGCTTTAACAGCTGTTGGTAGCGAGCTATTGAAGCTTAAGTTAGCTCCATTTTTTGGTTAATAACACTAACTTGACTGACTCTAATGTTTCCATTTGTTTTGAAATGAGGATCTTGTAAAGGGG
Organism: Holacanthus passer; assembly: GCA_025331565.1. Taxonomy (NCBI): domain Eukaryota; kingdom Metazoa; phylum Chordata; class Actinopteri; family Pomacanthidae; genus Holacanthus; species Holacanthus passer. The sequence goes on along the minus strand of JAFREQ010000018.1, from coordinate 1,042,791 downwards.
GTTTTGAATACGCACTTGACTACATACATCACATCTTGGTGAAAGACTGAGGCTAAAGCTGCATATCCCCAGTCAACATCACTAGTAATTGAGTGTTATTCATTCTAATATACACTTAATTGGCTGCTTAACTTACATACTTTTTAGTTTTAACGTTACAAAAGACACATCTGTAAACAGATCTTTTAATCATTTCTTGCACTTTTGCTCTTTTGTTATGGTTTTGGAGAGGCTAGAAAAAAAAACTTCCTTCAAACTTTAAATGCAGAGTATCACTCTTATAGCTCTTATATATTGGACAGTTGCTGTTCAGGGAAGGGGTTTAATGAACAGTCAATTCAATCCATCCACTTTGCTCGTACTGACTTGCAAGTCATTTTGCACATGCATGTTTTCATCGCGTTAAGGCTGAGAAATCCTTCTTTAATCGGCCTCCTCTCCTCCAACACCAAGTCCCCTTCACGACTGAATGGGACTTAATGGATGAAATCAAACCAACAAAAGGCAGATACAGCCAGCTGGATGATGTATAGGAGTACATGAGCTGCCGGGAACACGAGACAATCGCGATCAAAGTCGGTCTGATAGCGGTGGAACGGGAGAACACACAGATGGACACACACACGTTTAAAACCCTACACACAAATGTGAATGCATTTTTAACGCACATGCAGAAATACACACCAGATGTATATCAAAACAGGCATCCACCACTTGAATATTGATTTTAGATCCAATACTCAAACACATGCATTTTGTGCATGAACAGGGAGAAAGGAAGCAGTGAAAGAAAAAAAAAAAGAGAAAGAGAGAGGAAGATGTGTAATAGGAGATCTTGGCGGCGAGAGCCTAACAGTACTTTAAGAGCTTGATTCATGGTGATGCTGTGTAATATCTGGTCTACAACGCTATTTCCGCACCATTACATCACAGCGCTATTTTTCAAAACACGCCGGAGTGCATCCATCACCGGCTATCAGATATCATGTTCACAAGACAATTTCTGTGCCATAACATTAGTACCACTTCCCCTCAAAATGCACGTGTGCGCCCGTGAGTGATGCCGAGGAGCATCTTATGCGAAATGGTTTCTCTCTTGTTTTATGAGGGATCAAGGGCTGTTGGCGCCATTAAAATACAAAATCCATTTTTTTTATATAAAGCAGTACATACATCATTGGCCCGAGATCGAATCTAGAGCATGAAGCTGTTTCAACTGCACCACACAATGTAAGCTATTCTTCAATACGGACAGAAGAGCGTATATCACAGAGTGCAGGGTAATAATTGATGCAAAATACTTTATTGCCATGCTAGCAGCGCAACTAATCCTGTCTTTTCCTGTCATTTCCCTGGTCTGCGTGTCGGGCTGACATCTCTCAATGCACCACCTGAAGCTCAACCTTGACAAGACCAAGCTGCTCTTCCTTCCAGGGAGCACATCTCCTGTCAGTGACCTCTCCATCACCACAGAGAACTCAGTGGAGTCCCTGGTTCACACTGCCAGGAACCTGGGTGTTACACTGGATGACCGGCTGTCCTTCACTGCCAACATTGCTGCGACAACTCAGTGCACACTTGTTCTCTACAGCATCAGGAAGATACATCCACCCCTCACCCAGAAGGCCGTGCAGATTCTGGTCAAGCCTCTTGTCATCCTGCAACGAGACGACTGACAATCGCTCATGGCTGGTGTGCCTGCCTGCCATTTGACCCCTACCCAAGTTCTCCACCACAACACCAGTCCTACACACCCTGCACTGATTATTGGCAGCTGCTTGAATCCGACAAATACTTGCCTGCCTGCAAATGGCTCAGGCCTATGGTCAAATCATACACCCCAGCCCATCCACTACACTCTGCTTACAGCCAATCGACTTGCTTCTCCATCACTACGAGGCAAAATCTCAACTGTTTGCTGTCCTGCCTCCACAAAGTTGGAACAAGCTGTCCATTGCCATCCGGACACCACGGCACCATAAAAAAATGCAATTAAATAATTTCATTATCACCAAATACCTGTGCGTTGTATTTGGTGCTATTTGGAAAATGTTAAAATGGTGAGCATGGTAAACTTTTGAAGCATCAGCGTGCCAACAGTGCCACTGCGGCATGTACTGTAGCTATTCAGGAAAAAAGAACAGGTGTGTGCAGGTACAGTCTCACAGGACCGCTAGCAAGGCTGTAGACTTCCAGGGCAATGCACGTAGAAAGCGCTTTTCATGTTCTTGAAGGCTGCCTCATAAAGAAAAAAAAACAAACACTTTTTTTATTATATGGAAGAATCTGTATGAAGCTGGGGACCTGTGTTTCTTGACAGGTCCGCAGACAGAATCGAACCAGAAAAAATATTTTTGTTCTGTAAATTTCTGCAAAGCTGTGCATGCTTGCATCGTTTTGGTGGTGTCCTGTTTACTCAGACCTACATGATAGTGAACAAATACAGACACATCATTCGCAATACTTAAAATAAATACAAGCTGATTCAGGTCAATTTTCTCATGGTGGACTTAATACACCCAGTAAAATTCCAAGCTGTGATGCTCCATTTACAGTCACAGCGCTTAAACGCACACAGCTGTAGCATGTTTAATGCACAGCCAGTAAGCTATATGCATAAGTATTACTTACCATTAGCACAGCTCGAGGGCAGAGCAGTGATCCCCTGCAATGCTCTCTTGAAGGTTAACAGGCTTTGTGTCTGCTGGGCATGTGTGTTTTAGCTGGCGGCACAAAACAGTTGCATAAAAGAAGCATTCGTCGCAGGTCAAGCCTTTGCTGCCGTATAGCGTCAGACTGCTGAATCCCTTTTGAAATGCAGCACTCTTATAAAGCCGGTTTGGATTTGGGCATTAAGCGCATGCTTGAAAAACACTCTGTTTCTCTCAGCAACGCACAAACAAGAGGTGAGCGAGGATGCAAGCGAAGCAGAACATAGAGGTGCTGTGAATGCATATAAGGTCAATGCATAGAGAGAGAGAAGAGAAAACAGTCCACAATCCAGTTTTTCCATTTATTTTTGATATGTGCTTTTCCTGCTAAGAGTTGGGGGGGGTCATGTTAAATTGAAAAAAAAAGTGAGGGTATCCTGTGTTGGCTCATGCAAAAGACAAGGACTTAGAGAGGTAGGAACTGAAAGAGTTCCTGATGAATTTTTAATTCAGTCTGTCTGAGCCGTCACACACACACACACACACACACACACACAGGCTGTGTTTTGTGAAAGCATCAGAGGAACATGTCCATTGGCTAAAAACGCAGACAACAAAAAGACACACCAGTGTTCAAACTTGCCAACATACAGAAAGATGAGAATCAAACCCACCTTCACAGCCAAGTAATTGAGTTTCAAAACATTGTGGGAAGGAAATATTGGGATTAACAGGTGCTACAACAAAATCAAGGAGTGTCATTAACTAATTGTTCACAGTTTATTTAACCCATAATCCTCCGTGTTTTTTCTGCAGCTACAGAATCACACTGTCAATCCAAAACAGAGCTCCAAGGTTTGCTTGGAAATGGACTGACAAACCAGCCTCTCAGCAAGGTCTCACCGTGATCACAGAGCTCTCACACACCCAAACACTCCAGGGTTAAAATGACTGCCGCAAACCAAATAGGTATGAAAATGCCTTTCAGAGGTGTTGGTTACACTGTACGGCTTCCAACACCATGATGAACAAGCCAACAAGCTTTCATGTCTTACTCCTCCTCAGCATCTACCACAGGATGAAGCATCTCGAAATGTGAAACACAATGAGGGCTTTCTTAGAGTCGCAAGTGCTGATTTTCTTTGCCATGGTGTGTTTTTCTATCCTCTAAGAGGCACAGGCGTGTTTGATGTTAATAAAATGACACCATTTATTTCACCCTGTCATCCAAACTGCCACGGCGCATGGATATATTCCCCAGCCGGAGGCTTTAAGAAGAGGGTTAAGATACGTTTGTGTGCAGAAAAAAGAAAAAAGAAAAAAAGGAAGCATCCCATTAATCTGTCCTGTCGTTAAACATACACTTTATTCTCCGAGACACTTACACCAGAGAGAGCGCTTAGGAGATTTGCAGTTTTTAATTTCCTCCTCCATACAGACAGAAACGCATACATCCACATATGATTTGATTTAAAGAGTCAGGTTCGGCTGAGACCAAATCTGCCAGATGAACTCTGCTTCATAATACTGTCTCATTCACACACACACACACACACACAGACAGACATGAACCCACACATTCACACCCTCACAAAACCTCAGGATATTTTAAGTTTTTTTTTTTTTTAAAGAGGGATTCTGAACAGACTATTTGGAGAGAGTGTGTGCGCTTGTGTGTAGTTTCATTATCACTCAGCTCATTATTTTGCATGTTTGAGATCATTAGTACAAATTCTTGTCTACATTACTTGCCACCATTTTTCAGAGCAAAAATAACTTACCTTCCCAGCTTTAATTAGTTTCCATTCATCTCAATATGCAATTAAGTTTAAGTTGACTTAAATTATAATTCTAAATATAATTCTGAATATCTATATATATTATGAAAATAAAGACATACATTTGCTTTGGATTGGTAATTTATTAAAGTTAACATTGTGCTGTTTATATTAATAAATGTCATTCAGAATTTTAAGTCATAAAAATGGTCCCTAACAGTTTCTTGACCTGTAAATGACTTCAGACAATAACAGACTGTTTTCTTTGGTCTTCCCATATATATTCTACATTTGCTAAAAATATTGTGTATCGTAAATGTGGAAGCACGTTCAAACGATTTCAGGCTGTTTGAAGTCTATATAGGAACCGAGCGAGTGCACAATTAAGAACAAACTAATAAGTCAAACCACAAGGGATGATAGACTTGATCTGTATGAATATCTTATAATCCGACTGCACGGTAGCTTGAAAGAAAAACAATAAATAAGTTAAGAAAGAGTCAAATGTAAATTTCATGAAAATGTGACAAAAATGTAATAAAACTGATGAGATGATCAAAAAAATCAAAAGACCAGTAGAAATCAAGATTCTCAGAAAGGATTTATTTTCATAATGGGCTCTCTAGAGTGAAAAAAAGTATTAATCATGAATTGGGAATGGGGCAATGAATATTTTATTTAAACAGTCTAAATTGGGTCAGGCTGAATTATATTAGAATATATGAGAGACAGAGAGTGACAGTAATGGACTGCAAGAGTGGTGGAGAAAGCAAGATCGTGTAAGACTGACAGAGACGGGGAAAGAGACGCGGACAAGAGAAGACACGGTTTCCATTAAAGTGCCCACAAAATTTTGAGCAAACTTTTGAAATATCATAAAATGCAAATACGTTGTTGTCTGCACTGGAGCTAATACACATGAGTCCTGGCACAACGCTACTTTTAAACATTCACAATAACAAAAAAGGTCTGTTTGAGGATCAATTGTTATTTAAGCCACACATTTCTGGTGGCTTTGGGCGGTGGAATGAGCTGTCGTTTCATACATTATTATGAAAAAATATTGATCGTAGCCACTTTAAATCTAAATAGGCCTCAAACCTTTCTGTTTTTCCACCATTTCTGCTGTTCAAAAAATATATATATAAAAATGAAAAGATACCATGAACCAGTTCCAACTTGTACCTCCTCTTCTGTGATTGGTCAATTTGGGAAAAGTGACACTAAATTGCTCACAAGTTGCTGCACCAAGTAAGTGCTCTGAAGGAGGCGCCTAATGGACACCCTTAGCTAAGATTTTCACTGAGTGGAACTATTTCCTCTTCCACGCTGTAACAGCAGAAAACATCAAAAGACTTGATTGATGAAGAAGATGATTGATGAAGAAGATACATCATCATTACTTTTGATTTATGCAAAAGTCATCAGAACGTAGTGTGACAAACTACATAATATACAACATACAAAAAGTCTAAGCTTTATTTTGTAAATTCACTAATCCAGACAACCGCACATTCATTCATTCACCAACAAGATGCCGTTTCCTCTCCTAGTGGCTGTTTGGAGGCACTGCAGCGCCTCCTGACAGACTGCGGGATCATGCACTCGCCTCCACTCTGCCATCATGTACAACTGTGTGTGGAGCTTGACATCTGACATTGTGTGACACTCTTTGAGTAACAAACCTACAGTGCTCATCGCTGTTGACATGCATGGGAAATTCGTCATTAATTAGCTGTTTGTGTTTGTTCTGTTCAGCCTGGAAATGTCTCTCTTGTGCCAGTAAAGCACATTGGATTTGAATGGATGAAGGAAGAGAGCGGGAGAGAGAGAGAGAGAGAGAGAGAGAGAGAGTTAGAGAGAGAGAGAGAGGTGGGAGGATGACAAACACTTTCCATCATCATCCTCGGGGCAGGAGGAGGCTGCGTGCTTACATAAGAATACACACAGAGAGCACAGCACACATATGCATCTCCACACACACACACACACACACACACACACAAAGGCCTTGTTTTTGTTTGTTTGTATGCAGATCAGTAAATGAGGTTGGCCTACGGAGCAAAGCATTATGGGAGGGCATGGCAAACATATTATGGCATTAGCTTGTAATGACACTTTGTTGGTTTACGCGTGCGTTTGTGTGTGGCGTCTGAAAATAGTTACACACACAAACGGGGGAACGTGAATCTCTCCGTCTCCATCTCTCATCTGTTTTTTCTACTGTACCGGCACCATTGGCTTTGAAGTGTGTGAGGGAGAGAGACTGTAGTTAAAATGGTAACCGAGAAGCAGCCATCTTTCATCTTCCCAACAATTAAGAATAAAAACAGTTAGAGTCTCACTGGGAAACAAGAGAGTGGAAAAAATCTCATTGAAAGGATTTTTTTTTTTTTACAGGAAATGTTTGCCCATCCCACATCTTGCCCTTCACATGTCAACTATTGACTATTTTCTGTGTTTGTGCAGAAGCAGTCAAACACGCACACAAGACAATCCCCAGCAGCCCCCTGAAATGTGTTACCTTGAATGCGAATTTGCCCGAATGCTGTATTTTTCCTCTAACTGGATTTGCACTTGAAAGAGGATCCAACCAGACATTAAATTTGCACGGACGAGGGCAACGGTGAGAATGCACCACTTCATATTTGATTCTAAAATCCTTTAATCGCAGAGAAATTAACTGGAAGCATCCTCAAATAGATTCCACAACATACCTTTCCTCAAACATCTGTGTGCACTTGTGTTGCGCCACAGTCAAACCACCTTCTTTTCATGATCACCATTTATGCCATTTATTCATATTCCCTGTCTGTGTTTTTTTTTTTTTGCTGAGAGAGCACTGTTCTGTTCCTGCTAATGACAGCTATTAGAGACCTCTGTTGGAGATGCTCGGCGCAATTAGAAAATACCCCCCCGTTTTAGCCAATCAGAATAATCATGTGCTCTTTACAAACAGCGCCATTACTTTCTCCTCGCTGAAATTATCGCTTTGTAGAGGACAAACACATGAGGCCTTCCAGATTGTCAGATTGTTACTTTTATAGCTGTGAGGACTAATGGTAAAAACTATTTACTAGTTAATCAACAATTACTTTGCAAAATACTTTGCATTGCAACTGTGGGAATAGTGTACTATCACTGTTACACAGTTAATAAAACTGAATTTATTACACAGACAGATGCTACTTTGATAGGATGCTATGTTTGTTCATTTTGTTTAGTTTTGCAGCACATTTTATGGTTTGATTTTGTTTTCTGTTTGCCTTTTTACTGGGAAGCACACAGCACTTTGTTTAGCAGTTTTCTAAATATGAATAATGCACAAACACTGATTTGGCTTTACATAAGAAACTGACTTTTATCCAGGGCCTTAGGTTAAAGCTAATTGCATTTATTTTCTTTCTTCCGCTCTTTGGTGTACATGAATATATGTTACTTGAAAGTATAAAGAAGTGCATATAATATCATAAGGGATTGCTTTTGCTTTTGTATATGTGTGACATGGAAATAAGAATGAACAAACCACTGAAACTAACTAAGGGTCAGTTTATCCTTGATCAGTAGTACCCTAGTTTGTGAGATGTGTTGTCTGAATACAAAACCACAAGTGCTGTGAGCTGAAAAAAGCCAGCCGTCATAAAGAGGGAGGGGGATGTGATGTTGCTTAAATGTTGGAATAACCACACATTTTCAACAGACAATTGTTGATTTTTTTATTTACAATACTGTGCAATATCACTATTTACATACTGTGCAATATCACTGTTTACATAATGTGCAATATTGTATGTACAATTTGCATGTTGCATAGTGCAACTTTAACTTTTCAAGTTTTAACTTTTTTAATTTATACTTACTTAAAGTCTTTGTTTCTTGCGTTATTATGTTTATTACTTTTATTTTTTTACTCTTCATTTCTGTTACGTGAAGGGAGATGGACAAAACAAGAATTCTATTGTATGGAGTAACCGCTGTGTTTCTGCTATACATACGACAATAAAACTTGAATCTTGGATTTTTGCACAGTCTCTCCAGGATGGCATTCATAGTGATGTATTTGGTTGTTAACACACTAAGTGCCGCAAATACTTCCAATCACTCAGCTGGGCGATTTCATCCAGTTCCAGAAATGGCTGGCCAGAGCCTCCTCTAATCTGATGTCAGAGAAGTGTGAGGAAGAGGGTTTCTGAAGCTATTCAACCAACTGACGAGCAGTGCTTGCCTTTTTAATGATAAACTACTGTCCAGTGTCCTCCTTTTCCAACAATATATGTTGCGGTGTTTTCCCCTGAACATTGAAAAAAAAATCTCTTAAGATTAAAAATACCTTTACATTAGCGTTCATTATAATCCAATCACAGACGATGCCGCTGTGTATTAACATATTGCCTTGTTTTCCCAACTCTAACAAGGTTCTTGGTGAGGGTGCCTTCTTCTCATTTGCACATGACTGAATAATGACCACCATTATTTCTTAATTTATACTCATTACTCTGTAATTAACGGGCAGTAATTTACCTTAAGTCCGCAGGGGAAGTCAGTCCAAATGCATTATTGGCAGCTCCATCGATAGTCAGAGCTCAGCATTGACAGCCATCAAGAAGATGGTAGAGAATGAAGTATTTCATTTTAGACATCTCTCAAAAAAATCCTAGCTCTTATCTTTTCCCTCTAGCATTTACATTTTAGCCCACATTTAATACTCTGAAGGCAATAATGCCCTGACCTTTGCACTTCCCTAAAATTAGCTGCTTGAACTGTCGGTCACTTTGGGACTTAATCTTTATTCCAAGCGCAACCTCAAGTGGTTAATAGAATTTCTGGCTCCGTATTCATTCACTGCTGTTTGTTGACACCAATAAGAACAACCTACCTGTGGCTCAGGAGGCCCCGAGTGACCACGGTGAGGCAGCAGGAGATGGATATGTGAGATGGTGAAAATGTTGGGAATAGGATCAGGCAATTGTTTCCAACAAAAAGACACCAGACCTGTTCTCTTTCTAATGCTGACTTGTTAGTATACACTTCCATCATTTCTAATAATCATGGGATTAGTTGTTTATGAGTTAGTTCGTCATGCCAACAGTGTGCAAACATTCCCCAACCCATTTATAGAAAGCTGCATTTTGGCTGCATGATGTCACAAAGCAACATTACACTTGTGCATCACACTTGTTAGTCACCTTTCACTACAACCCGCTGTTTACTTTTAAACAGCATCAATCTAAATTAACCGAGTGCAAAGAAAACTGGTCGGGCTCCATTCCCCGTTCCCATCTTACAGCTAATATGATAGTAAAATTTATCTCCTTAAAATTAGGCGGTGTTTCCCAAAAGCACAGTAAGTGTGGACGTTCTTTTAAGATGCTCCCACTCGAGTTAGTGCGCTCATAACATCTTAGAGTGTCGTAAAAGGCTCTAGAGCCTGCAGGACACAGACTACAGATGTTTCAGTGAAATATTTTTGTTCATCATCCATGTCCCATATTCTGCTTTTAATTGTCATATCTTCTCCTGTCTTTTTATTTATCATGCGTATGTCTAATACAGAATGATGATCCATAATAAGAACTGTCACCGCTTGGTTTTAGGTTTAATATGTACATGAGAGTAACGTCTGCCTGCAGGGAGCAGCAGCTACATCAATCCACATTTACTCTCCTAAACCTGCCTCCACCAAGTGACATGAATCATGCAGGGCAGAGAGCTGAAAGCCGAATGTTTGGCTGCACATTAAGCTTTTTGCTTTCGTACCAAACGATTCCAGGCATAAAAGCATTTCTTTGTGTCCTTTACAACACACGCACTTTGTGATTTATGTATTTTTGATACACCCGCTTGGCTTGCAGACAGTTAAATGCGTCGAGCCGCTTTAAAGTGTACTCAGCATTCTCATCAGCGCCGCGGAAAAAGCCAACATTAAGAAGCTACGTGTGCACTCGCTCATAAAGTGCTGCTTTTGGAAAATGCCTAAAAATGTGAGTGCTGATAGAAATGCTCTTCAAAAAACACTCTTATCTTCTAAGATGGGTTGTTATCTGAAAACAGGGCCCACGTCGCTGGTTAGTATGAAAGGACGTCTCTCTGGGTAGTAGCCAACTAAATGTCTAAAATATATATGGAAATGCACAGTCAAAATACACAGAACAGACCTGGAGTCTGTGCTTGACGTAACTGTGGACTCCTCCGTATGGACCTGCTCCCAATGTATGTATCCTCCATCTTGTTGTTACCAAAGCTACTAAATAAAGACTTTCATTGTCTTTTTTTTTCCAGACCAGCTGGAGGAAGCACTTTAGACATGGTCAAGTTTGAAGCAGACTATGAAAGTGCTGGTCCCAAGCCAGCCCACTGAGATGTTTACTTCCTGAAAATAGCTGTCTTGACCTTGTAATTTTCAACCGAGATGCTCAATAAGAAATGAGACACAGGGAAAGAGAGAGGAGACAGAGAGACGGACAGAAAGAGACAGGTAGAACTGTGGCGTGCAGGCAGCGTGTCGCAGGGGACAGTGTGTTTGTGTGCGTGTTTGTGTGTGTGTGTGTGTGTGTGTGTGTGTGTGTGTGTGCGGGTCCAGCTAAATAATTTACACTGATCCAAACATGAGCGCATGCTTTCATTATTTACACGCCGCACATTTAACACACAATCACACACACACACACAAATTTAATGAATTCGGTATTGAAAAAAAAGTCACTTGAAAAGAATTACCATCAATATTTAAGGAATGACGACGTACGCAGCAACAGAGAAAAAGGACACGGAAAAAAGGAAACAGTAAAGGTGAAATCACAGCGAGAGACATGGATAGTAAGAGAGAGCAGCTATGTGGGGGAAATATTAAACTTGCATAAAGCTTCTTCTCAATGTTTACTTTGCTCCTCGGTGTACCATCGTGTCATAGCAATAAAAATAGTACTTCCAAGAGAACAGAGGGAGGTCGTGGTCAAGTCAACTGCTGTTTTCCACAACTTTTTTCTTTTTTCCTCCCAATCACCAACTGTACATAGGCAACAACTTTTTAAATATAAATTCAATAATTCATTTGGACTCTCTTCTGTCTGCAGCTACAGCCAAGGTGCCCTTGAGCAAAACACACGCTTGCCCTGCCTGCTCCAATGAAGCCGCTCCGTAGCTAAAAGCAGCAGACCGAGGTTGTGCAGTACACGGCGGCTCCCAGGTGCCAGTGTGTGCTGAATTTTATGAATGTAAACCGGAGTTGCACTGGAAAAAGAGCATGAATATATGTATTTATTGTTAAAAAAACAAACAAACTGTACTTATGTAGCACTTCCTCAAACTACAGCGCACATAAAAATAGATTAAGTCAGCTGCAAGATCAATGGAAGCCACATAAGGAAATATTAAGTGCATGGCAGAAAGCAAAGAAAAGGAAGACTAGGAAGAAAACGCAAAACTATTTTAGCATTAGTATTGGTCTAAAACCTCACAAAAATCCATTAAAGGAAATAATGCAAAATGATTGTAATGATTTAGCTCCTTCTTACAAAATACCTGAGGTCAGATGATATATATCTATATATATATATATACACAGAGACAGTGAACTATTTTAGAAAGTTTTCTGTCATTGTCATTCCCCGAACACATGGTTTAATATTGTTCTGTTGTTGTATAGTATCAAACCTACAAGAATGATGCCAGAGTGTTAATCTAATCTACTCTAATGCCAGTGTAACTGCAGCGTTCTGACTTGCCCCGTTCACACAGATTGCATCATGGATGTTCTTTGAAATGCAAGACTGGCATTCACCTCCGGGGTCAAAACCACTCTAATGATGTCTAAGACTCTCAGCTGCTATTAATTGCTTGAACTCTGAGTTAAAGAAATTTTTCATGTTTTGTTTGTTGTGTCCAGTGCAACACAAAATAGGAGATTTTATGAGGTATTTATTCATTACTTTGCATTAATTAGCTGGATGCTGGGGGTCAGAGAGAACCTGCAGATGGATCTACACACGTCACTGTTGATACTCAAGAACACTCTTCAGCTCTAGTTTAACATGTTGCAAGGGCTGTACAGTTTTTAGACCAGTGTTCAATTGGCCTTAGGTCGCTTTGTAAGTCACGCAACCGGCGAGGACTTTTCTAATATGGTCTGGCCCCAATAATGCCCAAAGAGAACCTTTCAGGAGACAGAAACTGACCTCAAACATGGACAAATATGGTAATAATCTGTTCAATGTAGCAAAACTGTCTTAGATAAATGATGCTCATCAGTACTCATTATACTGTACACTGTGTGGAATACTGAAATCACATCAGATCCTAAAATGTTAATTTAAGTGTGATTCAACTTATCTTGAGAAGGAACTTTTAATATTCATGGAAGGTCACGGAAGTCAATCAGTGTTAATGAACATAAACGCCTCTTTTGCAAGTCTTCACTCTCATCAACTGTAGGCCAAAGCTTCATGCTGCTAAACTGAGCGTGAACAATTGTATAAAGTTCTGTTGGAGTTTTTACATATAATAGAAAGGAAATGTTGCATGCTGATAAAATCACTTTGATTAGATTTAAAGTTCCGAGTGATAACTGCACCCACACCCCTTTGAATAATGTATGTGTTCAGTCAATGGTAATGCCATCATTTCCTGTCTGGTTAAGCTTGTTCCTGTTTGTTTCTGTCTGGGTATGTGTGTGTTTCTCACTGTAATTACATTTGGGGTCAGGTAGCAGATGTGTGAGGTTTGCACCATTAGGAGGAAATTGATATAAATGAGAGTATTCAGTTAACTGTGTGCACTTTGATACCTGAATGTGATGCATTAAGACCAACCCTACACATAGCAAAATGTGTGTGTGTGTGTGTGTGTGTGTGTGTGTGTGTGTGTGTGTGCATGTGCCCTGTTGCCTTTAATGTGCCAGAGACTTATCAATAGCTTCTGGCTAATCACCACAGTATCTAGGTTAAATACAGATCACCACTGTATGTATGCGTGTTTCTCTGTGTGTGTACACATGCAAACATACACAAATAACCAACACAATAACTAGGCTAAATACAGCTTGTGCCTGTGTATGTGTGTGCGTGGTATGAGCGCGTGTGGGTGTATTAGCGCTTGCGTAAAAATACCTGCATGCCACTGTGTGTGTGATCATTTCATAATACCTGGGAGTGTGACTAATCTAAATTTATCCATCAAAAGCTACTTGTCACTTCACAGTCAGAGAATCACTCACCGGCTACTGTGAACCATGATGTGTGTGTGTGTGTGTGTGTGACATATGATAAGCTACAGAATAAGAGTTGTCTTCTGATTCATCTGAAACATTAGTTTTATCTATAAATACACCTGCTTCACCTTGTCACAGATGCCATTATAGTGTGAATAATCAGCCATTTCAGTATCAGTGGACACTCCCATAATTAAGGGAGGAGGGTTGTAGAGCATTGTTTTCTTTAAACTGTTTGTTTACACTGGATTTATTTATTTATTTTTTTTTAAAAGGCTTTTGGTAGAAGAGACTATGTTTCCTAAAAAAAAAAAAAACAGTTATGTGATTTTCTTTGAAAATGTGTTGAAATCAAACCCATTAGCTGTGAATGTTTTGGTTCAAAAACAATGACACTGTCAGTAGTAATTTTTGTTTTGGTTCAACAAGCCGAGCAATTTTTTAATATCAGCCGCACTGACATGAGGCCGCTCCCCTAGAGATAAGACTGCTAGGGAGAGGATCAAATTTGAATCAGCAGTGTAGTGTATGAATGCTGTGTGTGTGTGTGTGTGTGTGTGTGTGTGTGTGTGTGTGTGTGTGTTTCCCCCTCTACGACTGGAGCTTAAAACTCAATCTGTCGACCTCAAAGGGCCACAATTACTGACACACTGTGTCTCTGAAAGCTGGTAACTGGATTCACCTGCTCTATAAAGGAGCTAAAACGCTCTGTGGTGCTCAATAAAATGTGAGTGTTGTAAAGTTATAGAACAGTTATTTTCATGATGGTTAACGTAACTGCTGTGATATCGCAGCCATGCTAAGCTAAGAAGCTGACTTTCAATTCTGAATCTGTGATTCAACCATAAATTGAACGGACAGCTCAGACCATACAGTGGCAGGGAGGAGCTCTCCATGGTGCTGAAGACACAACCGAGAGCCACAGAAAGGCTACATGTTCTTATTCCATTCAAACTAATAAAGAAGAGGAAGGTGTTCTCTAACAATGTGGGCTCATGTCTTCACACTGCTCCATATGTACAGGGAGTGACCCTGGACAAACCACATGTGAGGTTATACCCCATGTTTCCCAACAGCAACTCATTAATCATTTTTTAATCATTGCCACTACATAGTGTAAGAGATGGTTGTTAAAAGATGCCTCCAAAAGTGGTTTACTCTCTCTTGGCAAGTTGGCTATTCTTGGTGCCTTTGTAAAAATAATAGTGATGTGTGAAATGGGCGAATGCTGGCTTGCTTTGTGAAAGCGCTTTGAGTGGTCTAATAAGACTAGAAAATGTACAATGAAAATATAAATGTAAAAGTCCACTTACCAAGAATGGTGTCATTCTATTCTTTATATGAACTGGAACTTAACAAATATTCGTGGCAGTCTCCAGGTTTAGAGAAGCCATGTGCAAGGGAGATTCTCAAGAGAGTTCGTCATAATCAACTTTAAGGATGGGTATTTGCAAATTCTGATCTGGGAAGGGCACTGATGGTTATTTTTTTCTTTAAAAGGAAGGATTATGAATATGTTCTGGCTTTTCCAAGTTTCATCTGCTGCATGGTTATTGTCTCCCCCAGACCACTGGTTGTTCACAGAGGTCCAGTGCTACCTGTCTTTGGAACTACTGAGGCATTCACACCTGCACCTCAGATGCAACACAAGCAGGTTGGAGACCTTTCAGAGGATACAGTTCCTGGGCCTAGTGGTGGATTCTCAGATCGAGTTGCAGATGCTCACACAGAGGAGGTCATTGCCACTCAGGGACACACTCACGATCCAGGCTGGGGGGGTCAAGATCTCATTTAAACTTTGTCTCTGTCTCCTAGGCCTTGTGGTATCATCATTACAGGCTGTTACAATGGATGTGCTGCAAATGCGCCTGGTCCAAAGGTGCCTCTGGGATCTAAGCCTGAGCTCGAGCAGTTCCCCAGGGCCGTGGGGGGGTTGCCTCCGGGCGGTTATGGTTAGCCCTGTGCTCGTGGGAGAGCTAAGAGAAAATTGGCAGAGGATGTGCAGTGGAGCTAGTGATGCGTCTTCAATTGGTGGTGGCAGATCCTTCCCTGACAGGATGGAAGACGGCGCACAGAGGGCAGGGCGAGCCTGGCCCAGGGGGTAGCCCGGCATATCAGCGTCCTGGAGCTATGGGACATACTGCTATCCTTCTGCCGTTTACTTCCATACAATGCAAACACGTGCGGTAAGAATGGTTGCAGCATCTTACAACAACAGGGAGTTGGCTCTGTTATTTCAGGCTCTCAGCTAAAAGTCCAGGCGGGTGGACTCCCAGGAACTTTCTTCCCCTCACAACATCAATGATTTCAACCAGAGGCTCGAATATTAGATCCATCAAATTGTCATGCAAACAGTCTCATCAGTGATGAAACAAAATGAAAGAAAAACACACCTACACTGAATCCAATGTAGCAGACTGTAGCAGACCCCCCTTCATTATTATTCCTGTGCACCATATGGAGCTATGTGGCTTCAAAACAACATGGTGTGATATTAACTCTAATTACAGATGAAAACTTGACATAGGGCTCTCACCACCCACTACTCAGTTTTGCTTGTTTACCAGATGAGAATTCAACTGTAAACAGAATGTGAGAAAATGTTGCTGGAATTAACAGGTCAGTCGACACACGTAGTAACAGAGGTGCTGCTTTGCAACGAGTGAAGAAAGATATGTTGAGCCACATGATGATAATAATATTTTAAAGAAGCTTTGACTTTAAGACACACAATTGTAAATGATACATAAATCATATAGTATGTGCCAAGCGCTGTTTTATTAATCTTATTTACCCCTTTGCATTGATTTGACCTTCATCGGCCGCTGCAGGCAAATAGTCTGTAAACTAGACTTTTTTTTTTATAGAACACACACAAACACACACACACAAGTCAATAGGAAGGCGTAGGCGGCACTTTTCCTGCTGAGGGACTTGACAGCATATCTCTCCAATGAGCACAGTCATCTCCGTCCATATTAGGACAACCGCAGTGCACTTCCTGTCTAAATGTTCCACAGACATCAGCAGTTAACAAAGCCATAATGGGACAGATGGATGAAGAGAAGAAGACAGAGGGCGAATCAGGGATGCAGTGGAGCATAAACCCACCTAATCTTATTTTTTAAATGCACACCTGTTTGTGTGTTTATTTATTTCTGTGAAGATCATCGTTATATTTAAAAATCATTTTCCTATAAAGGCATAAAAACATAAAAGCCTGAACCAATCCCAAAGAGCGAAGCCAGTTTTGTAATAACAAAACACGCCTCAGGATCTCACACATGAGTGGACAAACAGTGGGTAGATTCCTCAGTCTAATAATGCCTTCAGTGTAATGCAAACATCATTGAGTCTGCGGCTGTGTCTGTCTATTACGACGAAGAAACTTATGAGTTGACTGTAAACACTGACACATAGCACATAAGACAGTGTACACAGACAAAATCCATACTGATAAAGAACAGCCAGAATTTTGTAAAGAAAGTTTGCACATACTCTCCAAAGCATCTCCAACAGACTAAATCCTCAAAGAACACAATACTACAGTACTTGAAAAACTTGTGAATGTAATATTTACATTGACACTGGTGGCAAATCATTTAAAGTGTGGTAATTTCTGAAACAAGGAGTTCTGTACTGAGTCATAGATAAAAGCAGGCTTCTCATTTTCAGATGACAATCATTGCTGTTACCAGATGAAATGACAACTGTCTCTGGCAGATTTCATTAGTTTTACCCAGTTGGTTAACCAACATTAACTCCTGGTTGAAAACTTTGTCTCTGGCTGACTGATTGTTTCCATCTCACTTGTTTTAAAACCAGAACCCCATAAAAAGGTCTTAAATATGCATTTAGTAGCTACATACTGTACATGAAGTCATACTAACACTCTGCTGTGGAACAACAAGTATCACAGTGTTGTCTGTTTTAAAAAAGTTTCTGGACATCCAGTAATTAATATTGTCAGCACAGTTTAATAGTTTGTTAACAGGACTGAATCGAGAGGAAAGTGAAATGTACAAGTGCGTGTCATCTGCATCTGAACGGTAGAACATATTATGTTGCTTTATTAAAATAAACAGTAGTATGTATAGATTGAAGAGCAATGGCCCAAGGACTGACCCTTGTGGAACCCCAAGAAAACTGTTTCTGTAAACTACCTGTTGAAAGCTAATGTCTTTCAAGTTGGATGAAAGCCAGCTGAGAACAGGATCCACTAAGCCGACTGAATCATGAAAGCTTTGAATCAAAATGTCAAAAGCAGAAATCAAGCATTATTAAAACTTCTTCTTAAGGTCTTAAGATCAATGATTACTCTCATGAGAGCTGGTGTGAATGGCTCTGAAATGTGATTGGTATGTATCATATATATTGTGAATTGAAAGACATTCAGCCAGTTTGTATATAACTTTTTCAAGAATGTTGCTTAGAAAAGGATCAAGGTCTGTAATTTTTAATTACAGATGCACCTAGGCTGTTTTTCTTCAACAGAGCTGAAATTACAACCAGCTAGAGAGAGACGGGGGAAATCCAAGTTTGCAATGAGCTATAACAATATTTTATGTGTAGTTTATAAAGCAATGAAAGACCAATTTGAACTGTATGAAAGGGATGCAATCAAGAGAACAGGCGCAAGACTTAAGCTGCTCAACTGCCTCCTCCAGAGCTCTGGAGTTAACAGGTGAGAATGTAGACATTGAGCCCATGGAGGTCAATTGATGAGGGTGATGTATTGACTGTATGCATTGCTGCAAGCAAATAATATATTATCTGCAAAGCTTTGATTGGACAGCTACTGTTTGGGGAGTGGTTGAGCAAACTGAATTATTTCAGTCTGAATATTCACCACGAACAACCCTACAAAATAAAGCAGATCTCTGGAGTGTGTATCTGTGCGGGACCACGCATCTTCTTCTGGTGTTTTTTTGGAATTTTTTTTAGGAGACCGTGTGTGATCATGTGTCGAGGGTAGCCTGTGGACATGGATACAGATACAGACGTGAGTATTATCTGCTCAGCTCAGGCCTACATTTCACACGTTGGCAGTGTAGAAAAGCCTCTGGAATGCATTTTCAACTAATATAGGGCACTGCAGCACTTCAGTGAGAACCTAAAACAAATCACACTACAAGCTAAACATTATGCAGCGTACAAGGTAAAATGCAGCGTTAATTAGGGCAGAATGACCACAAAACGAACCCAGAATTCACCAGTCTAATCCTTTAATCACCGTAAGAGAGCACATCTCCGACAAAGATATGAAAAATCCAGCGCTCCACGCTGCTTCTGTTTGGAATTCAGGATGTGCTGGAGCGTCTATTTTTACCACCGAGAAGACAGGGAGGTGAAGATATACACAGAGGGGTAGAAACAGAGGGGAAGGTATACAGGCTCGCATCGACAAGCGAGCCAAGACGCAAAAATGCAGAGATAGAAAAAGGTAGCAAAAAAAAAAAAAGGAAAGAGAATGAAACCTTGTTATCCTGAAGCAAGGCGCTCAATAAGAAATGAGGTAAGAGTGGAAACAATGAAAAGAGATGAGATTTACCTAAGCAGGAAGAAGGAGGTGGGGACATCTGAGAGGAGGAAAAAAAAAAAAAGAAAGTGTGCACAACAGAGACCGAAACTATGAAAAAGCCGGAGACGTGTTGGCAGAGACACATTTAGCTTTAGGGAAGGAAGGATAGCATCTGCGAGCTGTCTGACTGAACACGTCAGTTGTGAAACGGGGGCATGTGAGGCAACACGAATGTGGACGGTTTTGACGTGCATTAATGAAACAGCTAAATTAGAAAGCACAACAGGGAAAATATCCAACACCGAGCCCATTCATCATATGGCTGCATGTGCACAATACAAATTCAGCTCGAGCAAAGTCCTAAATAATGTGTCTTTATAGCAAAAACATACAGTAATGATGCACAGATATTGCACTGCCTCATGCACTGTGCAAACTGGAGATGTGACAGTCTTTTGATGTCAGCAGATCGGGAGCTAATGTGACCCGGGAGTAGCCATTTTCCAAATAATATCATTTTAAATTGAGTTTCTACATTTTCAGGAAGCCACTGTTTTCAGTTCATACCAGTGTGTGACTGTATGAGGCTTGAAAATCTGTTGACATAGATGATATAAGCTATAAAAAGGCATTGTTTGTAATTCAATATTGCTGCATTACGACTGTTTTGAGCTGAGAAACAGCTTTTTTGGTGTGTGACCATTCCAAACTACACTACATACACACTGAAAAATGTCAGTATACATTAAAAACTGTTAACTGGAACTATTGTCCCACAATGCAATGCACAATGGAAACAGAGGTGATCCTAAAGGTATGTGATGGTGAGACAGCTTCCAGAACATTTTGAGTTTATTTGCCAGTATTTTTTTTTTCAAAGTTGTATTCTCACTGAAGTGCCTTTGTGCACAATAGTGTATTATAATTTCTTGTTTACCATCTGCAAAAAGTATATTAGGTTTGGTCCTAATGCCCATTTTGTGAATACAGTATCGTGTGGGGGTCTATAGTAGTTTATTGTTCAGAATAACTACTGCATAAGTACTATAGCTTTAAAATCTGCACGTAAACATTCTCATAAAATAGCATGAAGGATCCTGTGTGGTCAGTAAACTTTAACACACATCTGTGAGACTGCAGCATACAGATACATGTGTATGCTACATGCGCTCCAATCAGCAGCAGCACACTGTCAGACAGGTGATGGCAAGGGAAGGGAAATAAAGTGATGGAGATGAGGCTGAGAGAAGCAGAGGGGAAATAAAGTTGCAATGATCGAGACAGAAATAGAAAGGGAGACAGAAGAGGATGAGATGGGGATGGGAAAAGAGGCAGAGTTGGAGGAAAGAGAGGTGGCAGGGGAGAGAAGGTAAAGTTTGATGAAATCCTTGTTTGAAATGTGCCAGATTGTAGACAGTGAAAAGTTCAACATGGAATCTCTATACACCTCGCTCAGCGTGTGGGGGGATTATATTCTAAATATTACACAAGTAATGAGAGTTCACTAGTTTGGAGTTCTGCTTGCAAAATACTATCCATCTATCTATCCATCTATCTAGACTTTTGAATCTACCTGCCTTGAGAGTTGAGCCTTGCATTTGAGTCCACTGTCTGTTGGCACCAGTGTCCTAAAACCAGCCTCTGTCTGTGTCCCTAACCTCACTGTCTCTGTCCATTTCTGTCATCCATCTGCGGTTCCTGGCCAGGCTGCGGGCTTCCACTACACAATAAACAAGTATGGCTACCCTCACATCCTGTTTCACACACTCCATTTCCTGCCGCCGCCTACGGTGAGGGAACAGCAGATCGAGACGGAGCGAAAAAGCCGAGAATTTCAGAGAGGAAGTCAAAAATAATATGCCTGTGTGCAACGTGATGAGGTAGCGATAGAGACAGAAACTCACTTCCTATACAAAAGATAAAAAAATCCCGAGGCGTATTCTTTGTGAAACGCTACTGCATTTCAAAAAGGAGGAGATAAACAAGAAGAAATGGCCCTAATACAGCAGAAACAAGAGCAAAATGAGCATGTAACATCCCTTTACGCAAGCAAAACAAACACGTGTTCTATTTGTGCTGCAGCAAATCACTGCTGCCACATCTTTATCGAACCGCTGTGAACAAAAGTAGACGTGGTCAAAATGCCCGGTAGTGGTACTCTTATTTATTCTTAAAATTAAAGCCCTATGTCACAGTATATTTTCTCCTTTATAACAGTTTCACACCAGCCTTTTGCTCTTTTCAACATCTGGAATTGGAAATGTAAAATGTAAATTCCTACATCAATTTTCCTTGAAGGGACAGCGCACTCACGAAGCGAGCATTGTTTCCGTGCACACTGGTCCCACTTCTGACCGGGTCTAACCCCTAAATCCTTATATGACTTTGCACAAATGTCACACCAATATGATAGTGTTGCAGTAGATCAGAAAAGAAAAGCTGAAGTGACTTATCAAACAAACCGAACCACCTATGCGGGAATAATCCACCATGTCTTCTACCTCTTCTAATAATTTGTCAGTACTGTTATATAAAACTAAACATGTTCACAATTTATTAGCGTGTTAGCGTCAGTAAATCTTAATGTGTTTGTGAGGTCGAGACGTTGAATAGCATGGAATGGAAACATTGGTTACATGTCAGTGCAGCCTTGGTAATGTGTGTTGTTGTTGTACACTCAGATCACAGTCACTTTTTTGGAGCATCCGGCCTGAGTTGAGGCTCCTTGATGATACAGTAGGACTCGATTTTGATGCTGTGTTCTCTTCAGACAGACTTGCTTTAGTATTAATGCAGCGATGTGCGTCATTGTCAAATCAACACATTATGGATACTGCTTACTTATTACCAGATTGCCTGGAGTCATTCCTGGAGAATGCGCCACATGTGGTAGAGATGGTGGGAGCTATGAAATGTTTTAGAGAGTAAAAGCTATTTTAAGCGCTTGTCAATAAGAATCGACTTTAAAATGTGTAGTGATGTTTGCTGAAACATACATACGGCTCAGACAGAGACACAGCTGAGATGCCATATTTTTCCTGTCTTGCATTTGCTCTTGTATTTCCCTTCCTGATGTCTTTTTTGTTTGTTTGTTTGTTTGTTAGTTTCGACAAATCTATCTGCACTGCATCTATTCTGCACCAACTCTGCTGCTGTAAGAATATAAATCATTTGACTGTGGCGTTGCTTTATCTGCTTACATTACCAATAAACAATTTTACAAGGCTTACGTTTAATTTGCAGAAACATTGAGTCAACTCTCTTTACAATTTTTTATTCCACAGTAATTTTCTTATAATGCATATGCCAAATGTTAAAATGCGTCTGTGTCCTTTTGCACCTCCTATATTGAGAATCTGTGTCATGCTGGAAGATGTGTGTAAGTGTTTGTCTGCTGCTGATGATGACCAAGGGAACACAACAAGAAAAAAAAAAGAAAAAGAGATCACTTTGAAAGTGTTCAGCATGACTAACAACTGCACATGAAAGCAACAGAGAGAGAGAGAGAGAGAGAGAGAGAGAGATTTAAGCATGAAGCAAATACCTTGGGGTGTGTGTCTTATGTATTTGCATTTCCTCTCATGTATGAATTATCCTTGTCCCCTTGCTTTCTTCCCTTTTATCTCCCCTCTCCTCTCCTCCTCCCGCTCCTCACCCCGCCTCACACCCATTATCCCACGGGGCCCGGGGCGAAGCAGGAGGACGAGGTTAGCTTGGTGACCCGGGCCCGGTTGGCCCTCGGCAGGTCTCGGCCGCCAAGCTCCCCCCGGGGGATCCAGGCAGTCTTTCAACTCTCTGGGAGAAAGAGAGCTCGCACAAACACACACGCGCGCACATGGACACAGGCCTGGCGAGATTATCACACACGCATGCACACTCGCAAGCTGCCAGAGAAGGGAGGTAACTGGGAGGTTAACAGAGGAAAGCAGGAGATGAGAGGAGCGGAGAGGAGAAGAAAGACGGGATGAGATCAAGGAAAAAAGGGAAATGAGGATGAAGTGGAATATGGGATGAAGGAAAAATGCATTTCAAGAAGGAAGGGGTGAGGAAGAGAAAAAAATATAGCAGGTAAAAGGAGAAGAAAGAAGAGGATAAAGAGAGAGGGAAAAGAGACATTATAGAAAAAAAAAAAGATGGTTCACTGAAAATTTGAAGGGGCAAAAACAGAGAAATATGAAAAAAAGAGGGAGAGAAATGTCACTAAATCTGTATGTTATAGGGCCGGTTCTGAGGAGGTGATGGAAAGGTCAAAGCCATCCATCCACCCTTTCATCCATCTACTTCCACCTCACGTACGTCCCTCCACCCCTCTACCCCCCCGCATCCGTCAATCCATTCTGAACTCCTTGTACTTTCAGTCACTCATTCATCCCTCTCTCCGTCTCCTCCCTTTTTATTCGTCCTCCTCTGCCTTCCATCCATCCATCCACCCATCCATCCAAGCCTCCATTCATCAAAGTGAGTAGGGGACAGAGGGAGACTTGACTTTGACTTTGATCTGAATTGCTGAGCAGTTGAGGGCTTCAGCACATATACTCACAAACACACACACACACACACACACACACACACACACACACACACAGGGGCGATCCAGCTCTAAAGAGAGCATTAGTTCAAGTTGCTCTCAGAAGCTGGAGGGTTGCAGGTTGAATTCCCCCTTCAGCTCGCAGTCCTCCGAGTGAACTGCACGGCATTGAAATGTGTGGCACTTTGTTCATTAAAAAGATAAAACAAACACAGGCAGCTGTTTGATCTCTCATCTCTCTCCCTGTCTGTCTCTGCATCTCTCACTCCCTCTCTCCCTGAAGCAATGAAAAAAGTAAAGTAAAAAAAAAAAAAAATCATGCTCTATCTCTTGTTGTCTCTAACCCTCAGTGTGTCTGCACACTAACAGGAAAGGGTGATTGACAGGTGCTGAAAAGACAGATGAACACAAACACCCACATGCCATATATACTTTAGTAGTATACATGCTGAGCTGTATGTTCCTGCCTGTTTGCACTCTTTCATTTAATTTCTTCTGTGCCGCTCATTCAGTTTATTCAAACTTGTTTTGCCCCAGCATGATCTCTTCAGTATTGAAAGTAATCCGGTTAATTCTTGTCCAAGCATCCATGTTTACAGCGCAAACCAGGAGATAATGCAGCTTAAAAGAAGCACTCCACCGACTTTACATGTAAAGGTCAGGTTTACTAGTCAGCCTGTGAAAACAGCTCTGAGAAAATGATGTTGTCAACAATTATTTTCATTATCGATTAATCTGTTGATTCATTTAAAGCCCAAGATGACATACAATTGCTTGTTATGTCCAACCAAGGGTCCAAAACCCGAAAATATATAGGAGAAAAAGGTAGTGAATCATTGCATTGAAGAAACTGAAATAAGGGAATGGATGCCATTTTTGCTTGTTTGAAATTACTTGAACAATTAATTGAATTCTGAAAGTTGCTGCTGATTATTTTTCTGTCGATTGATTAAGAATCAACTGATCGTTTCAGCTCTACATGTCATCAAGACTATTAATGATGCGATTGAGGTGCATTATAGGAAATGTAGGAACAAGTTTACAATTATGTTTTAAGCATTTAAGTATAAATATAGCTAAATGCATGAGTCATAATCAAGTTGAGAGCGGGGTAACATTTTGAGGCTGATGATGACCTATGATGAAGATCCTGTGAAAGGCGCACACGTGCACACCCATGTGCATGCATGCGCTCGGCCGACCCATGAGGGCTGGTTCATATGCAGTGAGAATCTCCCACCTCCAGCTACGATTACACCTCAGCAAAAACACCCTTTATATCCATGTGTGAGAGATTTGTTAGGGTCAGAGCAGATTTTACATTCGCCCAAAGCGCTGTTGCAAATGTATAGCTCTCTCACACACACACCCACACATACAAGATCACAGACAGACAGACAGATAGACAGATAGATTCTCAACTCTCTCTTCATTTTCCTACCTCTCACCACTTATTCCCTCTTTCCTTTCCCTCTGCCACTTTCTAGCCGAGTTCAGCAGTCAGCCACATCCCAGAGGGATGTGTCGAGGTTATAAGTGTAGATCTAACAGCCGGCTGAAGAGAGGCAAAGGGAAAGCAGGCTGGGGAAAAGAGAGAGAGAGGGCACCGGGGAGAGGGAATCAGCAGTTGAGTCTCGGGGGGTAAGAAGGTCAGAGGTCAATTTCTGACAGAGAGAACTTGTATGAAGATGACAAGCTACCACATCCCCGCCTGAAAACATTAGTGGGGAGATAAGAGATGCTGAGAAAGGAAGGATGGGATGAAAAAGGGCGAGAATCAGAGACACATGTGAAGAGTTATTAACAAAAAGGAAGAGCGATCAGACGACTGGTTGAGACCTCAAGCCTTGCTGACTCTGAATGAAATGGACAAACTGAGTCAGCCAATGCATATTCACATTTGAGCGAAAACAAGATAGCCTGGTTTCCACTACAGGGCCAAACAGGGCTAGTCCAATTTCCATGGCAAACTCACGGAGAACTAAATAACACTATTCAGGTTTCCACTGCAGGCAAACAAAGTCAGATGTAGCCAAAACTCTAAAGTAACTTCCACTACATCTCCATTTCCACTACAAGGCCGAACTCAAGTAGTGTGGCATCCAGGTGACAAATCCAAAGCCTGCTGCTGTGACCCAGATCCAGCACACTTTCCTCGACTACTGTGGCCCTGCCGAGCGGCGCCGGCGGTTCAGAAAAAAACTAACCTGTCCTCCGTTACAGCGAGTCTCCGTTTGAAAGAGTTCAGTCCCAGGAGAAACAAACTTTTATTACAAGCCTCCAGAGCTGAATTATTAAAGGACTACATCGACATTTTGGGGAAATGTGCTAATTCTGCTTTCTTGCCGAGAGTTCGATGAAAAGTTTGATACCACTCTCATTAGAAGGCAGAGTCGGCAGGTGATCAGCTCAACATAGTGTAAAGACTGGAAACAGCTAGTGTGCCACCACCCAGCACCTCTAACGCTCACTCAATGACATGTTATATCATAAGCCCCTGCTGGCTGGGGCTTCATACAGACATGAGAGTGGTGTCAATCTCCTCATGCAATGTTCGGCAAGAAAGCAAATAAGTGCAGCTCTCAAAATGTCAAACTATTTCTTCAAGCAAACCCGTAAAAAAATGACAAAAGTAAAAAGTACCTTACCTTGAGAGATGTAAAAGCGGATAACTCTCTGCTTCAGGATTCACATGTTACACCACGGCTATAACATCATTGATGAGGGAGAAGGTCCAAAATCTTCGTTCTGTTTTCACTCGCTATAGAACAGGAGAAAAGGAGGAATACATGGTTAATGAATGTTGAACTCAAAAAGCATCATTTCAATAGAAAAAACAATCTTTTGACAGTGTGAACATTTTGACAACCTGTTACACGGAGAGCGTATTTATAGAGCGACAGCACAGTGAAGGTGTACAGAGTTCTCTGTTCTCGACTGTGTCCAAAATCAGTTGAATTATCAATAAACTGCTTCGTTGGCCTTTAGCTGAGAACTAAAGCGCCGTGTCTGTGCACATTGAACCAAGTGGAAGCGTGCTAAGTTGAAAGCACATGTCCTATAGACTGATCCAGCCCACACAGGAAATCTGCTCTCACATGCTGTTGCTACTGGATATCAATGACTTGAACAACCCTGGCCATTGATCCAAAGATATTTCTTCCTTCCTTCCTGCCTTCATCCTTCTGACCGCCCCTCCCAAGTTTCTATTTATCCTCCCACCCATCTCCTCTTTTTATCCCATTTTCCCATTTGGATTTTTCTCCAATCCTCCCCTGTCCATGCTTCACGTCTTCCTTCCATCCATCCCTGCCTCTCGCTTTTCAGCCTTCCTCCTTCAAAGGATAGAGGACACCGCTGAAACAAAGGCTGCTTCTGTACCAGCTGAGCCAGCAGGGCGGAGGGAGGGAGGGATGGATCAAAACGAGGCAAGGAGGAAAAGAATGAGGGCAAAGAGAGAGGTGGAGGGGAGGGCGAGCAGGACAGGGCTGAGAAGAAAATGAAAGAGGGAGCATGGAGATGGCAACAGTGGGAGAAGAAGGGAGGAGGGGGTGTTATCAGAAAAAAACGTAGATGGAGGATGGAGGGAGAAAAGGGGTGAAAGTGAAAAAGAGAAAGACGGAAGGAGATAAAGATAGATGCAGCGGAGAGTTAGAGACTTCTCACATCGATAGCGTGGTGGTGTCTGGTATCAGCAGGATCTCTCTCTCACACACACGCACACACACACACACACACACGAAGAGTTATCAGAGTCAGCCGATAATGAAATCTGCCTCGAGCAGCACAAACACATGCACTCCATTTCATCACATGGCAAATATCTATCTCTTCTAAATCTGCCTATTGGATTGCTATCACAGGTATGACTGTCTAAATTTATTTATTTATCATTGAGATCTGAATTGGCATGCATACATTACTGTAAAAAAAAAAAAAAAAATCTGTATTGGCCAAGATATTGAACATTGGCTAGATGGATACAGCAGATAACATGAACTGAATGATGGATTGGGTTTGTGATTTATTAATTCCCCTGCTCTTAATATGACCTTGAAAAAGCCCTAACTGAAACGATATGGTGATAAAATGGAGCCTCGTTGTCAGCGAATCTGCCAGGAGCTGCAAAAGTGATTGACCGGAGTTAATGTGCAGGACCACACCCTGTAGTGCAAGGACGTGAGCTTTACGTCCACTGGACACCGGGAAGAGAGACATACACGTACTGGAGAGATCATGGAGTATAAACTGTATAATCAGCAACTTAACCTCGCTAGTTTAGCTTTTTAACACACTGCAGCCAAATAACACACATTACTGAATGATTGGTTTCATGAATTAATTATTGCCTGTTTGCTCCTCCAAATATTTGTTTATTCATGAGCTCCTTCAAAATTTGAAATGATGTTCCACCCTGAATATGACCCCGCAAAGAAGCACGACTACAAAGTGGAAAGTGTTCTATCAATTTGCCTGCGCGGCAGAAACTGGTCCAAGGCTATTATGTAACTCCACACCACACCTTCTTGCTGAAGCTATTTATGGACACAAACAGACAAATAAAAGTCATCTACCTAATGTCATCCACCTCACCTGTCTACGCTTGAAATACACTTTTCGTATGTTTATTTAAAAAGCTTTTGTACCCTCATAAAATAGTCAAAGGCCTCGTGTCTGTGACCATCAAACATCTGCAGCAGCAGCTTTTAAACTTTGATGAAATCCATAACAGCACAAAGCATTAAAGTTGCACCACACAACGGCAGTTACATAAATTGTGGGTCAGTGGTTAGTTTCTTGCAGCTCCCCAATGGGAAAAGACAACTGGTGCAGTCTAATGAGCTTACGTCCCCGGGTGTGAGACTGCATTTGCTCAGTTTCGCTCCGGACATTTACGAGAGCGTATGCATCCTTTAATGAGCCCTGATACCTGGGGTGATGTGCCGCAGCAACTTTTACGCAACATGGGTTCCTGATGATGAAAGCTTTGACGAATCCCCGCGTGAAACGAGAGTCACAATTCTGTCCATGGACAAAGGTTTCCGAAAAAGAATTACTCTAGATAATTGTTATCTGTACGTCCAAAATAGGAAATGCTATAACTGGACGGCACAGATGCAGGAAGTCTGCTGAATTGCAGTTTGTTGATTCTTTACTTTTAGAGTTCACAGCATGGAAAGTGTATAGAGGCCCCACAGACATCACGCATTTATGTTTCATGCTGTCAAAGTGTCTTGTGTATGTATCAACCAATTATCACAGCATGGTAACACACAGGGTTATAAAGTCTTAGAGGTGCATGGTGGCATTTTACCAAACAGCACCGTATTTTGCAAGATGAAACAGACCTCTGCTCTGCTATGAAGTATACAGCGATCTGTAATAAAAGGAGCATGGAGTATACTGTATGTAAGTGGTAATATTCAAAAGAAAATGCTATGAAAGTGTTTTAAGTCAAGGCACTAATAGGGTTTTTCCACGGACCCGTGTGCTGTGATGGCAGGCGTTTCCAATGCAGCCTCACAGCAGGGGGTCACCGCTTCCTGCAGCTGCTGCGTCACATTAAAGCTTCGCATATGTGGGATGCTTTTATTGTGAAGATTTTGTGGTACAGAAAATGCAGTGTGTTTGTCACGTGTGAGTCAGCGGTGCTATTCTTCAATACAAACAGGTCTAAATCAACCCTGAATGTTTTCTATTTTGTCCAAGGCTCAGTTATAAATATTGCAGGGCGGGCAAGAAACAGCTGGCAACTCCAACAATATCACACCCACACATCACGTCTAATGTAACAAATGTAGACCTAAAAAACAAGACGTCACTGTTTAACAAGAAGCCAGCCTGTGGTTTGGAGATATATACTGTGCATTAACATTAGCTAAGCCCTGGTGACTACATGCAGTCCCATCATCTGCTGTCATCTCTCCATTAAACTCCAGCAACCAAGCCGACCCCCACAATTTCAAAGTTGAGCATTAGTGGGATTAGTGAAGCTAAAGTAATGTAATTAAGTTAAGTTAATGAAGTTGTGGACTAAGCAAGATGAGTTGATTTAGTTGCAGCTTGCTTGATGTGAATCATAGATGGTTGATGCAAAGAAATGATTCCTGACAGAAGCTATAGTTAAGTTGCTGTTTATAGAACTTGATTTTGTTTGCCCTGATGAGATAAACACTTAAATTAGTCAGGGAAGCTGTCAGGGATTTCTGCTGTAGACAGACACAAAGTGTTTCACAGGTCACATTTTAAAAACTAGAAACATCTACAGGTAAAAATGTGATTATAACAATGTTACTACACAGTTATCTTCTATTATCTTTGATCCTTTAAAAAAAAAAAAAAAGTGGATCATATACACTAATGTCTACATTTACCCAGATGTCCAGTTCTTGGGATTGATTAATCATTCCAGTCATGACAAAGTGAAACCTGCCACATCCTCACACACATGTATGTACACACTGTCGATCCTGTCAGTGGCACAGGTGGGAGAGCAAAACAGGAAATCTCACTCCCTCAAACATGCGCACAGTCAATTAGCACAATCAGCTTCCATGTTTTAACGTTGCAATATGTTAAAACATTTCGGATTTCAAATACCAATCTATGTAACATGCAGCAGACACACGTGTAAATGCACCCTAAATGCAGCAAGTCACATCCTTATGGAATCAAATCTGTGAAGATTGTTTGGTGTGTATAGCTGCATAGGTGTAAAACGGTTGACTGAGTGCATGGATAGAGGCCGTTGCCAGCCAGCCTGCAAGTCACTCTTCTGAATTATTGAAATAGGTTAGTGAGCTGGAGGAGAACAGTCTCTGTGGCTGTGTGTGTGTGTGTGTGTGTGTGTGTTTTGCAATTGTCTGTGTACAGCACTGCACTGCAGATTCACAGCCTAAGCTTTCTGTTCTATCCAGGACTGTATAGAGCGACTTATTGGCTGTGCCTTCCATTCATTTATATGCCCATGAATAGAAAACAGAAGCAGTGTCAGGTTGATTTTCGTAGAAATGTAAAATTCTGTGGATTAGGATTATTTCAAATAGCTTGGCTTCCTGAATATGGAGCTCCATCAGAAAACATCCATCTGAAAAATATAAGGGGACTAACTGCTATTTTCATTATCAAGTGATCTACCAATTATATGCACAATTAAATTAGTTGACAAATGCTCATCACAATTTCCCAGAGGCCAAAGTGACATCTTCACGTTGCTTCTTTTGTCCAGCCAACAGTCCAAAACCTTCATTTATATTTAAATACAAATTCTTACATTTAAGAAGCTGGAACCAGCACATGTTTGACATTTATGGTCCAAAATGAACTGGTTAATATTGGACAGTAGCAGTTCATTATAAGCCTCTCTGAGTTTGCAAGGAGCTTCAGAGCAGCTACGCTCTCTCCTGCTCTTTCATTGTCCTGTGCTGTTTTTCCCTACAACCAAACAGAGACCAGAATAAACAGCGCAGCAGAATAAATACCAAGGATAACCAGTGTTCCTAGATGAGATAAATATAAAGAAGGCAAGCAGAGCTTCTGATCTGTGCCGATGCGATATTTAACGCACCAGTGGAACAGATGCACAAACAAGTTGCTGCACTTTTTCAGCGCCTGAACAAAATTAAATGAATAATGTTTTTGAAAAAACAAGCCGTTCCCCTTTGGGGTTTTTTGGGTCCAGATAAAACAAACAAAAAAAAAATTAGACAGAGAGGACAAATATTTTAATGTAATGTTTATTTTTTGGGAAAATGTCTGAATTAGGTTTGAAAATAATATTTGTTAAACACAGTTCCACAATAGTTACCAAGTGCAACTGCAAACTGCCAAGTGAAACAATGATTAAGACATGTTGTGCATCTCAAATATGAAAAGAAGATGTAAACGATTTAATTTATTCACTCACACGTGGAAAAGATGTTTCAGCTAAATTAGCCAGAGGTTGATTTTAGCTCAGGTGAAGTCAACAGATGTGACATGCCCTCTGATGCAGAGGCAGTTTGGACTGTTTAAATTCTCTTTTTGGAGAATTATTATTAGCTGGGCTGCACGAAAGTGGCAACAACCCTTCATCATAGTATGCTATTTCCATATATGTGTCCTAGATATACATAAACAAATGCACATAGATGCAATCATCACAGTGCATCAGCCATAAAATTCAGCAATGTTGGGTATATCTCACTATTTTTCTACCTCTACCTTTTACCTTAAGATGTTTGATTCCTTTGAAGGCATCTTTATTTATATAGCACATTTCCAACACAGATGGAATTCAAAGCGCTTGACATCTGCAAAGAAGTTTGTGCTTTGTGCTTATGAAAAAGGTACAAAAACCCACTGAACGATGATTAGGATAAATACCAAGATGTTTTTCTGCATATACAGGCTTTTCATCCAGTTAATCTAAAGAACATTTGAAGTTTACGGGCCAAAATCTGGATAATTTGGATGAAGCGTCTTTGCTGTCTAAAGGCATTTGCGGTTTCACTGATCTCAGCCTGGAAGCCATCATTTTATTATCACCATAAAGATGCTAATTGTTTTGTTTACATTTCTGTGTCTTCTTGCCTTCATTTTTATTTTTTTCCTACTCCAATTTATGCATCCTCTGATGCTGCCGACAATAAAGATCATACTGACTCAGCTTATCTTACAAATGCACCATGTTTTCTTTGCAGATCAAGATGGGAAAAATAATTGCAGGTATGGATAAATGCACAAGATGAGTAAGTCTAATTAGTGCAGCGATAAGTTTGAGTCAAACCCACTCAGTAGTAATGGAGCACAGTATGGATGCTCCCACACGTTTGCTCACATGAACTCATCCAGTCACTCTGAAACAACACAGAGCTGGTAGTGTACTATAGAGAGCGCTTACATAACTGAGGTGTGGTCAGTCGGCAATGGTTACACAATTCGCCGTGTGTGTGAGGGTGTGTGTTGCCTCGAACGAGCTCGCTGAATTTCAGTGGGCAAATGTGACTGTAGCGTGGCTCGCTGTTGTGAAGCCACAGCTTTCACCAGCTGTGCGACCGGATTCAGCGCTGAACAAATACACACACACACACAGCAAAAACACTGACACAAGTGTAGACAACACAGCAGACACCAGCTGTGGCTGTAGCTGTTCAAACGCAGCTCAGCTACCCAGTAACAATAAGTGCTGATTTATATATTGTCAGACTTGTGTGTACTGCGGGTTTGCAAAAAAGACAGCAGCAGTTTTGCATTGACTTGACAACAGCTGATATTTCTGGTTTGCAGTACTTTGTAATTATTCAAATTCCTAAAGTAGCAGAAATTGAATGTTTTCCTTAAAATGTCATTCCCAACCAAACTGGTCAAGACAGATGGACCCATCTAGAGCCTGGTTCTGCTCCGAGGCTTCTGCCTGTTCAAAGGAAGTTTTTCCTCACCAAGTGCTTGCTCATGGAACTGTTGGGGCTCCATCAATAATATTATAAAGAGTACGGTCTAGACCTCTGTAATGTGCCTTGAGATGACTTGTGTTGTGATTTGTGTTATCAACTGTGTCGAACATCTTGTTGCACTATATTGATAACTATATTATCTTTGGATCAACTAATTAATTGTGTTGTTTATAAAAATGTCCAAAAATGACCACAAATGACAAGTTGCCAGAAGATCATTAAGCAAGACAGAGACTCTACAGCCATACTGGCAGCTACAGATAGCTTAACCCAACTACTGGACAATTTGACCTGTTGGTGGTGCTACATGAAAAGTCAGGGGATCACCAAGGTTCACAAAGACCACAAATCCCTATGCCAAATTACAAGGTAATCCATGATCCATGCGACAGCTGGTGAGGCAGCTCTCTCAAAGCACAATTGTCAACCTGACGGTGCTGCTAGAGGAAAAGTCAGAAACAAAGTGATTAGAGTTCATCCTCGGACGACCATGAATGTCTGTACAAAAATGAATGAATGACAGTCCATTTGATAGTTGTTGAGATATTTCAGTCTGGATTGAAGTGAACTTAACGACCATTCTAATTTGATAAATGACCCAAACAATTAATTGGTAATCAAAATAGCTATTGAGTAACCAATAAATGGACTATTCATTTTTAGCAGTAATAACGGCATAGCTCAAAGTGAAAAACACTTTTGCTCTACATATGTATTGGGTGGGAATATTTTCTGTTAATCTCCAGTGAAGGCTGTTAGAAAACCTTCAGCAGCTACCAGGAAAAATATGCTCAAATCACTCAAGGTGAAAAAACAGTCTTACAAGACTCTTTTTATCTCTCATGCAGCGTGTACGTTGTGGAATGTTAGATAAACAAGTTGGGAGCCATCGCCTACAATAAAATGAGAAAAATCTATCAGTCTGAGAGCCGTTTCCCATTATTCACTGCCTCGCATCATGCCTTTAGTCTGTGTCACATACCTCAGTGTCAAAATGTAAACACCAGATGACAACACACTGCATATGTGTGTGTGTGTGTGTGTGTGTGTGTGTGGGGTCTCTCCAGCTGGACCATCTTTCATCTCTGCATTTGTCATTCTTCTTCACCTCATCCCTCCATCTCCGCTGCGACCGCTACCCACCCCTCCTCCGCCTGTCTCTTTCCCTCCGCCTACCCATCTATCCATCCGTCTCTGCCCACCCAACTCCCCCTCCCTTCCCACCATCCTTCTCTACATCTGGCTCTATCCACCCCCTCATGCTGGAAACCCAACGTGTATCACAGGAAGCGAGATCAAACCCCTCTTTGTATCGTTGGTGTCAACATATAACTGTAAAAAATCTGACTACATATTATTCAGAGAATTCCGTTTTCACATTTATCAAACCTTAACAAACCCAGATCTTGTCAATATATTTTCCAAGCGTCTGTCTCCCGAGAGCGAATCACATTTGCACCACAGAGAGTTGTAGCATTTAGCTCGCTGTTACAGATGTAAATGTCTGATCAAGTCAGTCAGCAAATGCATCCAACTTGTCACTTAGTTGCGACAAAGAGGAATGAATGAGGCGGGTGGACAAGATGAAGGGAGAGAGATGTTAATGGTGGTAAATAGAGTGTGTGCACGTGTGAGAAGACAAAACAGAGATCGTCTCTGTCTGTCCAACTGGCAAATATAACACTAATCAATAAAGGTGACAATGAGATAATGTTCTTTATATACCAGAATGTACTGCCCTACATAGCCCAGGAACAATAACTACAGGAAGAGAGAAGTTGAGGGAAAAAAGGTTTACAGTTTTCAGATTGGCTGACAAACTATGCAACACAATGAAATGCTTTAATGTATTTATTTTATACATTTTATAGACCATACAAATGCCTTACAAAAGCAGATAGTGCACTCTGCCTTTGGATAATCTTAAGGTAATGCAAGGTGACAAAGCAGTGTCTTATAGTATTTGTATATAGTTCAGGGTTAAGTTCAGGGACAGTGTGTATGTTTTGCTATGTGTCTGTCCAACAGCAGAAAATCAATATAATAAACTCTAACTATACAATAACAACACCACAAATTGCACAATTCCACTATAGAATCAGAAGCTGAAAAGGCCGATGCTGCTCCTCTGCTGGGCCGGGCTACTAACTTCTTAAAAGCAATATACAGATATAATTTTTATTCACTTATTATTTAATACAAGTTTAACTACTGTCTCATTTAATTACATGGGATAGTGAACAGAAGCACCAATATGCAGGTCTGTTGAAACTAATATTGTGTTTCAAAATACAGCGTTTTGCTTTCGCAGAAGCGCAGTAACTGTAAGGGCTCCAGAGTGTATGATTACCGAGCCAAAGTGCAGTAACTGCAGCAAAACAAAGTCATAATTCAGCTACTACACAGCGTAAGTGCAGTTCGGCCAGTCTGGTTATGTTAATGGAGTCACTGGATACGTGGTGTTTTCACAGAAATGAGACATCTCTATTGAATAATAGTTCTCACACAGTAACAGATATCAAAAGGCTGATTCTGGCCAGTAACTGCCTTTAGGCTTTGTATAGCAGTGTATATATAGGTGATTATGTATAGTGAGCAGAGGATTGATCCAGTCCACTACCAGACAAATAATCTCTCCCCCAGTGTCCCCTTAAGCACATAATCCTACATTATATTCGAGATGAGAAACAGGACGGTAAGTCAGGTTATCTGCTAACTGGAGATCCAAAGCCCCGCGGTCGTACCTGCTCAGTTCTCCCTAAGCAGGTGCTTAACATCGCTAACTGGCCGAGCCCGCACTCCAACTCCACAACAACTGCACATTTCACCTTCCACCGACAGCTCAGCAGCGACGAACGCAGAGGCCGAGGCTGCGAGAGTCCAACTCTTTAAAACTGCGCCTACAGAGACACACATTCAGCATCGCCATGCACAGTAAAGTCGCTCTCGGCGCGAGAGATGCTTCCTTTGAAATTCCTTCACCGGCGACTTAGCTCCACTTAGCTCTTTTACCACTAACACAGGCGAAGAAAAAAAAAAGGCACACTGCAAAAAGGCCACCTTGCTGGTTTTAGAGCCTTTCACTGCGCCCTTTTGAAAAGCCACTGAACACAACATAATGCTGCTACAGCTTTTTGGTTGAAAACCAGGAATATTAAATTTGAAGTGCAGCTTTTCAAGTCCAAAGCCTTTGAAACATGTTTTGATGTTTTTTTTTTCACTCGGCTTGAACCAAACGTACGTGTTTGTCTATGTACCGAGGAGGATTTGTGACACAAAGGGCCGGTCAATGGGGAGCCAGTGCACAAAGTCAAGAATGCACGGTTCATGCTGTTTTTCTAATTTCCACTCAGTTTTACAGCACATTAGAAAACTATTTTTGTCCCACAAGGAAGGCATTTTGCTTCATTCTGTGCATTTGCAGGATGAGTTGCTTCCTCTTCGCAGATTACAAATCAGACACACGTGAACAAAATCATATACACCGTCATAAAATATAGCCTCTCCTGTATCTCTGTGCGGACTTAGATGAACCTTCCTCGCTGAATCATGATATATTAAAGTGTTTAAAGCATTCTGGCCCAAAGCAATCAAAACGGCCAGCGCAGACCGGCTCATCACTTTGAATGAACACGAGTTTAGTATCCCCTCAGTAATACGGCTGCCGTTGTGCACAAGGAGGCTTTTACCGGCTCCTGCCTCATTACAGACAGGGTCAAGGATTGTGATTACTGTGGATCAGAGCAGAGTTCAGCCTTTAATATTTGGTGGCGGTGTGCTATTAACATAACCCACAGCTGTTGCTAAGTAACTGGTAAATCACTGTTAGGCAACTTCTCCATATCCAGATCATCCATATCATCTTTCAGGTCATTGCTGCAGATACGCTGCGCACTGAGCATTTCATCACACAGGGAAAGTTCAGCGATGAGGTTTTTATGCGTTATGCATGTATTTTCAATCACGTTCAATGTCAATCAATTATCTGATTTCCCCTGACTTACTGCCGGAGCACAGATTTATGTTTCTTTTATTTCCTTATTAGCTGCTGGCTCGTTGCTGCCAGAATAAAAGAGAAGTCACGTTGGAGGCTACCATCACCAACGGGATTAATTATGTGGATTTTTCATCTCGATGCAATGCAATACAAAAATCTGTGTGTATTTTGGGATGTTGCATGTGTTCCGGCAATCTGCTGGCTGCGCATTACATTTAAAGATGCACAAAATGACCATAAATAAAATCTGTGGGAGGGTGGCTGATCAATACCGGTGACTCAGCAATTTTCTCGGCCAAGTGCTGAGACGTCTGGTTTTCAAAACTCATTCTCCAATACATATTCACTGTTTTGGAACAATAACCTCCCACTCAGCAGAATCAAAAAAGACTCCAAATCCCCAGGTCTCCGCTTTAATTAGCGACCTCGCTTTTCTGCCTTCTCCCAGACACAGATATCGGTGCAGACTGTCTGAGCATTTAGTCCATTGATTTGAACCGTTCAAATGAATAGAGTAATATAAATAATAACACTTAACCTAATATTACTATAAATCTACAACTATTATCTTGCATCAATCATTTTTCTAGCCAAAAGAGTGAAAAACAAAAAAACGAACATTCTCTATTTGCGAGCTTTCAAAGGTGAGTATACTTGGTGCTCTTATTTGTGAAGTCAATATTTTTGGCCTTGAGATTGTCAAAGAGAACAAGACATTTAACCTTTGACCTTGGACTCTTTTGTGTTGGGCATATTCTCACCGTGTTTTGACATTTTATCAATCAATTAAAATACTATCTGCAGATTAATTGATCATGACAGTTTGTAGCATTACATCAGGCTTAGGATATCCACAAGCTTTAAGTGTGTCCCTCAGATGTTTGCGCTCCTTCTCTTGGGTCTGGACATTTGTTGGTACACTAGTAGTTCGGTGTAGCAGGGTTCTGTTTGATGCTCCACTGGGTGGTGGAAGTCAAAGAGTAAGGGTTGGTCTGTGTGTGTCAGTTTCCTGTATACTCTAATATGGAGGCTCCTGTCCTCCTTAGTGTGTACAGTCCAAAAAGGCCAAGCTATGATGTTACCGTCCACTGAGTTCATGTGTTCTGTGAAGGTTTGCACTTCCTGGGTTCTGACCCATGTGTTGTCCACATATCTAAAACCAGTGGCTCAGCGCGGCTCCTCTGAAGGAGTTCAGGGCTCTGCTTTCCACTTTTTCAAGTATCAACAACTAAGACCGGTTGTCCTAGATTCAACCCTCCTCGGGCAATTCCATGCAGTTGGAGTTTCTACTAATTGCATAAGTCTATTAAATCCAATATGAGTTAAGACCAAAAGACAAAGATTACTTATTATTGAACTAAACAATTTTTTTCCCTTTTTCTTTCTAGATATGTATAGTACATTCACAAAAGCAGTTTAAATTGGACTTTAATCTAGCAGGATCATTTTCCTGCAGAACAACTCGGCAACAAAGCTTCTTTTATATCTCTTTCACAGAGTGACTTATCGCTGGTCTAAAAAAAAAGCTGCACACTCATTTGAAGCACGGATGATTCAGAGCAGCACTTGCAACCAGCAATTTCAGCCCGGTCACAACCGCAGTTCTTTTACCAGTCTGGGAATTTACCGGCAATGTAGAGCCTGAAGAGGTTACGCTGACAGGAACACCCCCATCTTTGAAAAGGCAACGCCAAACCTGACAGCTGTTTAGTATTTTCCCTCAGTTTACTCACTAAGTCAACATAGGCTTAATCCCCTGCGGTGAAATAAAGTTTTATTTATTTATTTCATTTTAAACTTATTTATTTCATTTGGGATTTATGCCATTTTGATTTCATGAAACAGGTGGTCCAGGCATGCGCAAGTGTAATCCACTCAGAATAATACTGTTATTTGTTCCAGACTGTTAAGTCCATTGAGCTGCTTTTCGCTGATATGTCAGTCTGAATACATTTTCACAGGCCGGCCAAGCAGATGGTTTGTCCACGGAAAAAAAAAAAAAGAAAGGTAGAGATGAGAAGAAGAAGGAGCTGACTGACGGTGTTAAGCAAATATGTAGAGCGTGTTTTTACAGATGTTTGCATACAGACAGGGAGAGATTATGTTATATAATAGGAGGCACATTTTCTGGTTGGGAAAAAGAGCGGGAGAGAATTTTTCTGTTTGGCCCAATTGATTCTAGATAAAGGTTTGTTTCTTCAATGTAGAGGGGGAGGTCATGACAAGAGGTTGATTTCATCACACTAGATTTTTTTAAGATTCAATTTTCAGTTTTTATGGATCAACTGCACCATGGGCACTGACAATTTTTAATTCTAACTTTTATTAACCAGACAGTAGAGCTGGACGCCAACAACAGAGGTGTTTGCTTGCAGTTCATAATGAATGGATCCAATATTGGAGTGTGAACCTCTCTCCATCCTCGCTTGTGAACGACTGAGTCTTTCCAGGATGAACCTTTCATACCCAATCATGATACTATCACCTGTGAGTTAGCACCATGAAAGAAACTTACTGCAGCGATGAGGTGCTATCAAACTGTGTTTTTATATCGT
Organism: Holacanthus passer; assembly: GCA_025331565.1. Classification (NCBI taxonomy): domain Eukaryota; kingdom Metazoa; phylum Chordata; class Actinopteri; family Pomacanthidae; genus Holacanthus; species Holacanthus passer. The sequence goes on along the minus strand of JAFREQ010000018.1, from coordinate 1,003,122 downwards.
GGTGTCAATGGGACATATTCAGCGCACTATATTTTAGCACACCATATTATTCACTGCTATTCCTGCTTTGGTGAGTAGAACACTGTTTTTTTTACACTGACAGGTGAGAAAACATGAGGTTAAAAGCACCACAGCCGACTGGAAATACGCCCCAGAACAACATTTAGCAATGGACCACACAGTGATTTTGTGAAAATCCAAAAGACTGTATATGCTTTATGATTAAATGCAAATAAAATCAAGAGGGGGAGTTAGTGATCTGGACATGCTGTCTGGAGTCAGACCTAAATGTGCACCCCGACAGCTCTAACAGTGAAACGCATAGATAACAAACAGACCGACATATTGCCGCCATTAGGAAACAACTGCTCTGTTGCTGATCTACACAAAAACTCTAACTATATAGCTGCAGGACCTCCTCCTGCACGATTTTTTTTTCTACCAGTCCAGTTTGCTTTATATCTTTTTCTGCAGAAGTTTGCCCTGCACACACAACATCCTTGAGAGAAGGTCTGCAAAAGTTTTATAGTGAAAATGTTTCACCTGTAACAGTCACTGTCCATATTTCACAGAAGCCTGGAAGTCACCTTCTGCCAACACTAATTAGACTGATGACGAACCAATTTTTCAGTGTGCCAAACCATTTTGAAACTCCCCTCAGCACCACCTTCCCCCCTGGTTCGTCAGCAGCTTCCATGACCTTAACATCGGTAAGTAAGGCAGAATGTGAGCAGAGAGCTTAGGGCCTGTCCTCCAGCCTGCAATCATGAAGGGCCAGGAAGTGGAGTCACTCACTTTAAATATCTGGGAACAATTGCTGACAATAAACTCAGACCAATGCAGACTACATTTACAAAAAATGAAGTCTCCTCAGTAAAAATTGAGGAGCTTCAGTGCCGGCACACACGCCCTGTCCATGGTCTGCAGGTCACTGAGAGGGTTCTCACCTATAACATCATCTCCTTGTATAAGAACCTCTCAGTTAGACACAGGAACAAACTAACTCAAACAGACCAGCAAGACTATTGGACAGAAATAATTGCAACTCCAGTAAAAAGACTCCAGATATATACTAAATTGAAAACAGTACAAAGACAATATATTTATTGTTTGATCTCGTCATCTTCATTGATTTTTGTAAATAGCTTCTTATTCTGAATTTGATGGCAGCATCACATTTCAAACAAGTTGGGACAGGAGCAACAAAAGACTGAAAGTTGTGGACTGATGCAAAAACACCTGTTTGGATCATTCCACAGGTAAACAGGTTCATTGGTAACAGGTGATAGCATCATGATTGGGTATGAAAGGTTCATCCTGGAAAGACTCAGTCGTTCACAAGCGAGGATGGAGAGAGGTTCAACACTTTGTCAAACACAGGGTTGTAGAAAAGATATTGCTGCATGAACTCAGAAACACTTCAGAAAACTGTGTGTTTGCAAATGATTGGATTTGAACTTTTTTGGAATGATGTAAATATTGTTTAACTCATATTAGTGAGTCAGCTTTATGTGATCTGGTTCCATCTACAGAGACAGGACTGGATTTCAACAAAATAATTTCTGCAAACCTTAAAAAAAAAAGACAACCTGCAAATAATTGGAGAAGAAAGAGGGAGACGGTCCACCACGGAGACACAAATGCCTTTGATCTGCAGCTCCATGAAACTGGCCAACCAACACACAGTGTGAGTATGTGTGTGTGTACAAGTGTGCACATAATCATGTATCTCTCTACAAAATGTCAGCGGACTTCAAAGGACATCAGACAAGTACACAGACACACAGTGCATTTCCCATTATTTTGAGAAATAGGCCAGAATATATTCTGCAGCAGTCTGTTTTTGGTATGTGTGGGTGTGTGTGTGAATTTGTGTGTGTGTGTATGTGTGTGTGTGTGTGTGTGTGTATCTGGGACAGAAATAGTGTCTGTATTCCAGCCAAGTTTGCATCTATGACCAAAGAGCAAAAGAAGTTGTCAAGGATGGAGAGTTAGTGCAGGAACATTGAGAGAGAGATAAAACGATGGAAGATCATCACACACACGCACACACACACACACACACACACAGGAGTGAAGCTACATGGTTCCAAGTTATAGATACTGGTGTATGTAAAAAAAAATCATCTTAATTATGGGCCTGAATTAGACCGGACAAACCAAACTATTTTCTCCATCTTGCATCTTGCAGTTGTTTTTTTCTTTTTTCGGAAGGAGCACACACTCCACAACTGAGTAAACACAGACACTCATTTGGCACAAGGTAGACTATGATGAGTCCTGATGGTTGGTGATCACCACTAATTCGGGGCGAATTCTCGTGTGCTCCTGCACCAAAACAGAAACGGACAAAAACGAGAAGAGGCGGATGGGAAAAAAAAGCTCAAGTAGGATGTGCAGGTGTTTGGGGAAATGAAGGACTTTAAACTCTGCAAAGAGAAGTGGAGAGAGAACTTCATCAGAGCGAGGCGCCCAGACGCTCATAGGAAATAGTGCACGTACAGGGAAATCACAGTGAAGGGCGACCACATCGGGAGAACAGCGACGTCAATTGAAGATGGATAGACGGCGTCAAAGCAGTGACTTTTAACAGAATTAAAGTGTCTGGATTTACTTCCCTCTCTTTCCTTTACTTTGTTTTGACAACTCAGTGGGTTCATACTGTCATAAAAAAGTGCCTCATTTTGCATCGTGCTGTGAGCCGGCACTCAGGGGACGCGAGATAAACAAATAAATAAATAACTGAGGCAGTCCAAAAGTGAGTTAACCTGTGAGAGACGGGCGGTGGGTAGCAGCAATGGGAGTCCTGCCACACCTGTGGTGAGTCAGCCATTTTAGTGTAAATATAGTTTAAGTGTGGATCCGGTGACGATTCTTTATGGTCAATTACATTAACATGTCACTTGTTTATAGCCTGAAAACTATCGATCCAAATGTGTATGTGGTGGGCGTGTATGTGTATTTGGTGAAAATTACTTTGGAACTAATTGTACTTGGTGGTGATACTTTGGTTATCAGGTATTATGGGCTGTAAAAAGGTTAATCCCAAGCAAAAACTCATTTGAATGGTACTCGCTTTTAGCTTTTATGTTACCACACGTTTGAAATCCTAGTGAAAATGAAGGGCAGGGACTAACTCAGAAGACAAATCATTACAATGTTTCAATACCATTTTATCTCACGACTGTGACTCTGACTGGCCTGGAACATACTGGAATAGACTACGTCCCACTTAATCTGATCAGTCAAGCTTAAATCACGTTCATAATTAGTCCATGGTCCTAAAAAGTCTATTAATTTGTGGGTTTATGCTTATTTTTATTATTATTAACTATTTCTTGTTAATGTTCTTCCAGATGAGGTTTTATATAAGAATATGAAAATAATAATAATGATAATTGAAAAAAGAGTAAAACAAGCAACACACACACACACACACACACACACAACACAAACAAACCAACAACAAGAGCCAAATGGGAACTATTTCCATACATAATGCGGTCTGGATTAAGGATGTATGACTGGGCATTGACTCATTACTTCCATCTGAACTCAGTTCAGTAATTCACAAGCAGCCAGGCAGATCTTTGAGTTATCGGGCATTAGCTGGAAAATGTTTTTTTTTCTACACCCAGAGCATTGGAAAATGCTTAACTATAGGGCCGAAATCCATTCCAAACATTTGAGATGTGTATCAATACTCACAAGTCTCATTAGCAGTTAAAGAGCTTCTGACTGCTTTTCTACACACATTTGCATCTCGCCTGATAAACCAGCAGGCACATACATATTAAAATACTCAGAGGGAAAAATCCACCCCAGATTTTGCTCATTTAGTCATAATCATCTCAGAGAGAAAAAAAAAAAAACTTGCAGTGAGATTTGTGAACATTTGTGTAAGGAGGGGATCCATTTGTTTATGTTTACAAACCCGAGCTAGAGTTGTAGAAGCTTATGGGAGATCCAGTTTAAGGTGGAATTTCTCATTTGTTTTCAGTGGTGTGAAATCAGTGGCCCGTTCAACGTGAGCTGCTTCTGAACTAATTAACACCCATGCTCTATGTAACTCATATGTCTAGTTATGTATACTCACCGCGAGCTGATGGCGGAAAAAAACAAACCGTATGGCGATAAGTTAGTTCTATGTCACTGCATCCTTCAACTGAACAAAATGATTTATATCCAAATGCACAAAAGTGGCTTATTATATCTGAAGTGATCACTCAGATTTCTATTTTTTTCCCATGCATCATAGCGCTAGTGTGCTACAAAAACAATTACAGAACACAGTGCTCGTATACAGAACAAAGCAGTGAAGTAAAGGCTTTTTGTCCGCAGCCTGTCAGGGTTCACTGGGTACTGTACATATTTTCAGTATGGCTGGCCCCAGCGGATCCAAACCCACTGAACTGGCAGTGTTAGAGCTCTGCCCTATCCCTTGAGCCGCATACAGTATGCTTGTTTATACATTATGTATACAGACGCACAATTCAACACACACGCGACAGATCAACACACATGCCTTTACAGTATATGTGCGGTATCATTTCAATTCATGTATGTAATTCATGGAATTCATGTGGGGCCGTGCTGGATTAACATGAGAGCGTTAACAGGCTCGCGGTTAAAAACAACACATGTGCCTCTTTTGATGGTGACGCAGCGTACGATGCAGAGACTCTCCTTCAGAGCTTGTCAACTGCATCTCACGCTCTTCAATCAGCTGTTTGAACACTGTCAGACGCCGACTTCTGGAGCTTTCTACCCATTGTCTAACCTCTGAAATGAATGGATAATACCCCAACACTAAGCTGCTTTAAATGCCGGTTGTGTGCATCAATAGCGGTCGATACTCTGTCTCTGATCTGATATTTGTTCATCCTGTGCGAGCTACCTATAAGCCCCCATCATGTCTTTCATAAACCTTAGTATGACACATTCTCTTAGAGATTACGCTTTAATCCATGTACTAATATTGCATAAGAATGCAGGCCTACACTACCTATATGTTCATTACATAACATCACGACAACAACACCCACCATCTGGTTGCCATGTTAGTGACCCTCTCTGTGATTAATAGCCAAACCTTTTTTGACCCATGCTATTGCACACAATACAACATACTATCTACATAGTACACGTTTGTGTTTTCCACATGGCCCTCTGCATGAACCATTCAAATAACACTGTGATTAAGACTACAGCAGATGTTTAATCTGACAATGTAGAAAATACACCTGAGAAAGAAGGATCATCTGTGACATAATGGTAATTGACATGTTCAAGAGTAGAAAATATGAAAACTGTATCAACAACTAAACTTTTGATTATTTATTTATTATTGATTATTTAGTCAATTACGACATCCCAAAAAAAATCAGTATCTTCACTTTGCTCAATGCATCAATCACTGAACAGTGATGTTTGCCATTTTGTTATTTGAATCAGGGCCGAATGGGAAACAAAGGCAACTAACATGGGCCTCCAGAACCACAGGGGCCCAGAAGGCAACATACTAATTGTATCCCTGAAACACAATATGAACTCAAGTGTGAAAGGCCTCAAGCCAGATGCTAAATTATTAGTACCTTGTCTGCTTGACTTGACTCAATCCAAAAAATAAATAAATAAAACATTGGAAACAAAGGAATAGCACTTGAAGGCAACATCATGTCTTTTCGGCCTTAAAGTGAGACAATCTAACTTTCTGAACAGCGGCCACTGTGGCCACATGGGGCAATTACAGGCTGATGCCGAGTTGACTTTGCCTTAATTTCCCCAGATTATCAAGTGATTTACTTTAAAGACATCATCATTCAGCAACATTTGTAACGTTAGCTACCATTGCTTGGTCATACTAGACCAAATTACTACTACTACTACTACTACTACTACAAATAATACTAATACTAATACTAATAATAATAATAAATGCCCTGTGTGGTGGTCCAGTGGTTAGGATTCGGTGCTCTCACCGCTGAGACCGGGGTTTTGATTCCTGGACGTGGTCATGCACCATATAAAACCACATCCGGGGCCCCACAGAGCAGCGAGACCTCTCCTTCAGTATTGGTTTAGGCAGTGCAGGGATTTCTGCTTGCATCTCTTCTGTATTTCTCTTGTAAGACTCTACTTTGACCAAGCTGGTTGTTTTATATTGGGTTAGGCAGAGCTGGGCCGTCTGCCAGACTGTGATGTAATTACATTGTTAACAGTCATTTTGTCAGCCACTGTGAGCTGTACGCAGGCCGTAGCCTTTACCTCTCTCACTTTCGGAGATGACATTACACTCGCTCTACCTCGCTCTCTCGCTCGCTCTCTCAGTCTCGCTCCGTCATCGAGGCGGACGCCGAGGGCTCGTGAGCGTGACAGCGACGGTGCGTCTGTTCAAAAGGCGTTTGACTTGTAACTTTTACCGCCGTCTTCTCTATCTGTGGATCTCTTTGTCTCGCTGACATTAAATTTGTCTCCACATTTCAGTTTGTTTTCCTCCTTTCTGCGGCACAAAAGTTCTCTAACCTTTCTCTTTGTTTTCTGTCAGGTGATAATAGAGGTTTGTCCTTGTCAGACCGACAGCGGCCCTTTTAATAGTACATCTACCAAATACCTTATTATTCTCATCATATCAGACCTGCTTTGTTTCTGACATTAGCATGCACAGGTGAATAAACTCCAGTTCTAGCTGCAGCCAACTTAGCAATAAAAAAAAATTCTACAGGTGACTAGAAACATGACCGGGGCAATAACTGCAACGTGCCTTCAGTTAACATATAACAAACACACCAAAACAAAAAATAAACCTTTGGTCACATATCTAAAAATCACAGAAGCAGGAAGCAAGCAGTGCAGATCACACACTATACCAGGTCAAAACAGAGGAAGGAGGATGAATGATGAGCAGATATTTTTGGATGAGAACAAGGAAAATAATGTGTTTCAAGTCGGTGTTATGTGTGCAGGAGCGTGCAGTTTGGAAGAACTCCAACGGAAAGGATCAAAGGGAAACAAGAAAAAGAAAAGTTCATTGTAAAATCTGGAGGAAGTCCAACTCTCATTACAACTCTGCAGGAACGTTGGATATGTTTATTTTTTTTCCTTTCATGCTTATCCTTCAATATGCAGGCCAATAGATCATGAAACAAAGCATGGAGTCTGGAGGAACAGCTAATAAAGCCCACAAAGAGAGCAGCTTCACAAATATTAAAATACAGGATAGTTTGCTGTTAGGTTGGCAGAGTTAACAGGATACTTCGTGTTGCCTGTACGATGAAGTGAAACCTGTGTTTGAATCATTTTTGGCAGCACAACAAGCTATAAGCTTTGTCTCTCTGTGGATGCAAATGACACAGAGGAAAACGGTGGGAGTGACCAAAACTGCCAACTTGTGGGCCCAAAAGCCAAAACAGTGATGTTAAAAGATGCTATAAATCTTTGCAGAACTGAGAGTGAGGAGCTAAGACTCTGCAGATTCATCACTACAATGGAACCCTTTCATATCCCATGTAGTTATTGTATCCACTGTTAATATGGTTATTAACAATGGTTAATGTTAATGTTAATGTTTATTATAGCAGCATTCATGTATATTCAAAAGGCACCGACAAAGCAGTTTCTTGGTTTTGCACTGATAAAAGCTGCATAGCCATAAGTCATTGTTACCGGCCCTTAAAGACCCAAGAGTCAATTAACAACAAATGTATTGAAATCCTCTCTTCTCCCTGATGATGTGTGACTATAGTTCTCCTGATTTTCAGTCTGACAGCGAACCTCAGCATTCGGAGATGAAAACGTTAAAATTCCAATGGCAATTCTCAGCAAGGTTATCTCGCAGCAACATTCAAAGGTTTTAAGCCACTGCGACATTCTTCAGAGCAGCGGGGGGGTTTTTTGATCATTTTGGATTTTGAAGTCCCATTTTGGTGTTCTGTTATCGTCGCCTCCTCCACTTTAGTGTGATTTGTCAAAAGTAGCTTCAATGGAAGCTGCCTCCCTGCCTCTGCTAAGCAGCAAAAATCAGACACGAGCGACAGAATGCTTTCTTTAAAAAAAAAAAAAAGTCACCTTGTTTTTCTCTCTAAAGCACTTTAGTTTTCTTGTCACTAAAAACTCATCAACCTTCACTTATTCAGTTTTTGGGTCGAACTATTTAATATGTGTCTTTTCAGTAAGAAAGTGCAGAAATGCTCACTTTTTTTGGCCACTCTGACTATTTTTTACTATGAATTCACAATCAATATTTTCAACATGCAACCAGAAGCCTCTTTATTTATTTCCTTTATAAAGATGAGCGTCCTCTCCGACCTGTTTGAAACTAAAGGGGAAAAAATCAATAGCTTATACTCTCTATGCTGTTTCTATAGCTTCTAATACCTGGTAAGGATTTCTTGCCAACAGGATCTACAGTGTGCACACATTCATGGACACACACACAAACACACGAAATCCCAAGCTGCAAACACTCGCCTGCTCTGTCAAAAACAATGTCACCTTCTGATGTACTCAGAGGTAAAGACAACTGGACCGTAACCTTGAATTACACTGTGTGAGTGTGTGCATGTGCATGTGTGTGTGTGTGTATGAGTGTGTGAGCAGCTATTGTTTTGCTATGTTTGTATGTGCGTCTCTGTGTGTAGGTGATTAATCAGAGCAATATCTTTAGCAATGTCAGCCCCAAGATGATGTATGAGGGCTACAAACACAAAAAAAATAAAAAAGCACACATACGAATAAACACACAAACAGAAATATGCTTTACACACACACGCAAAATCCACAGTGCTCGCACCTGCAGTGCATTTTATGGGAATAATAAATGAAGTGAACTACTTCTAATTGAGAGTTCAGTTCACGCACATTATGCTCTACAACTAATTGCTATTTTGTGCAGGCTCTCACGGCTGCACACACACACACACACACACACACTCCCAGTCCCAATGCACCATCGAACCCAGCAGGTCCGACGCAAAATCATAGCTCAAGCTCATACTGAACAATGTTGTGTGAAAATGTTTGCAGCATAATTGCATATTATTTAATCATTACTTCAGTGAGAGCACACAAAAACAGGCACAGTGCGAAAGTGCGCATCCTTTCTATCTCGCAGATATTCTCCTTTTCTCAGAACTGCACAACAAAGAGGTCCCAGTCAACCTTTGACAGTCTGCCGATTCTTAACTAGCCACCGTCTCTCTGCCAAAATGGCACATGAAACGGTGCTTGTGTGCTTTAATTATGGAGGTCAGCTCCGTGTTGAATAACTGAGCGCACACGAGCACGAACAAGGCTCCTCGGTCTGGTCCTCTTTCTTTTTTTTAAAGACATCGTTCATTGTTGACAAGCGCTCTCCCACATGCAGAAACATTTATGCACACGCCCACACAATCTTGACTTCTCTTCTCGACGCACAAACATTCACACGTTCGGAGCAGCTCGTATTTATCTGAGTTTATGTCCCTGGGTCCGACCTATTGTGCTTAAGGCTACTTTCTTCACTTTAGTAGTATCATCCATATAATATTCTTGCTTCCCTCAGCCTTTTTGGTTCATGCACGCTTGTAATTGCATGCACTTTGCTCGTTCACAGTTTATCCAGTTTGAAAAATGCCAAGCACCCCTGTCCAAACAATAAATTCAGTCCTTCCACAGAGCTGTAAGTCTCCACACTTAAAGACTTTCTGCATTATCACATAGTAAATACATGGATTGTAATTACATAGACCAAAACAAATCATTGTGCAGAATCTAAAAAGAATCAGTGTTAATGAGAAAATGTGAAACTAAGCAATTCTTTTCTTTTTTTTAGCTCCACCATGTTTCACTTGCAAACCGTTAATTGGCTGAAACACTTGAACTCCCCTCTCTGCTATATGAGAAATGATCCATAACATCAAACAGCACAAGATGCATGAGCTTTCACTGATAAAAAAAAAGCATTGACTACCAGTCAAATGGAAGATATCTTCCAATCTTTGACATGTTATAGACTAAACCATTCAATGAGAAAATAATTGGCAGATTAATCGATACTGAAGAAGCTGTTTTCAGAGTAAAAGCTCTAAAAAAAACTGCAGACTACTTGTTCACACCAAACAACAGACAGAAAGTTAGCATTTTGCTGTTGAATAAAGTGGAGAATTTAGCAACCAGAGAGCCAGATATGTCCATCAAGTGTTGGTAGAGACCAAAAAGAGCTAAAAGAGAGAGAGTATTGGACGAACAACTTCAAACGAATGATAATGATGCTTCATAAATGCTGGATGTGTAAATAAGCAACTGTTAGTTTCCAAACTTCTAAAAACTTTGCTAATATATCAATAACAATACATCACCACTTGTTTCCGTTTCCCCCAAATGGCCAAAACAATCTGCCATTGCAGGTTGAAATATTCATTTGGCATAACTTCAATCATCACTGCAACTGTCATCAACATCAATATTTCCAATTCTGACCTCAGTTATTCCTCAAGCCCTTTGTCCAACCATGGTCAATTGTATGGATGTAACGTCTCTGTGTGCAGAGCAATGTCTGTGTGTCCTCTCCTTTATATTGTCCAAATCCTACATGTCTTATAGGAAAACAAGACATGTACAAGACAGCCTGTTCAATAATATAGAACAATGTTAGAACTAAACAAATCATATTTAAAGTTCAGCCTGAAGAACCGTTTTCTAACCTCCTTGTTCAGCACCATTGTTGTCGTGTGCCGCCACATGCGGATCCCACCGAATTTTCCAAAAGGCTGGATGAAGCCCTGAGAAAACAAGCAAGTTGTAGGAGTCTAGCAGCTCTGTGAGGCAACAAATGAGGCTTAAATTGCTGGAAAAAAAAAACATGAGAGTCTTTTCATTCTGAAGAAAGCGTTCTGTCACTCTGTGCTCGGATGCAGTCCAAGTCCTCAAACCAGAAACCTGTTTTGATCTGATCATAAACATGTTTTCCAACTGCAAACCCGCTGCAATTCCCCAGAGTGTCTGTGTGTGCGTATGCAGGTTGGAGTGTGTTTGTGTGATGTGTCTTTTCACGGTCTCAAGGAAGACTGCTTTGCTAAGAAGTGCTAAAAGCTTCGACTGCAACGGTGACAGGTTGTTCAGAGCGCCTGCGTGTGTGTGTGTGCGTCTCCCGCTTCCTCCCTGCGACACACTGTCACGCTGCTGCCCACCAAGCATGCCACACGTCACAACCGCTTTCCTCTTGACTCGTCACGCCCGGACTTGAACATACACCTTGAAACGGTCACTCACACACACACACACACACACACACACACACACGCTGCTCAAAACCGCGACTGCCGAACAGTGTTTTCAGCTAATCTTATTTCACACAAAGACACACACGGCTTGCAATCAGCGAGGAATCTGCTGCATACTGATTGATTGCTGCAAGGTCGAACGGAGAGGTGAGGAGAAAAAGAGAGCGGGGAGTGTTTTGTTCCCATCTCTCCCAGTGTGTCATTACTGGGTGATTAGGTTGGTAATGACCCTGTAACTCTAACACCTGTCAACTGTATATACAAACTGTGCTATTGCTCTCCTTTCTCTCCGTTCATCCCGCCCTCATCTGTGGGGAGTGGTGACCTAAATCACTACGACTCAAAATAAACGGTCTGGGGCCACCAGTTCAATATTTTAATACCAAGTTTTACCACAAACCTTTATGGATCTAATGTGGATCTATTAATGGCATAAATGCGCTTAAAAATCCTCAGTCTGCAGGTTACAAAAGTGTTAACTGGTAACCAAAATCGACTGTTAAGAAACCCCAGACAAATATATTTTCACTAAGAGCTGCTCAACTGGCAGATTAGTGTAAAAGTCTGGTTGTACTGGGAAGTTCTCAGCAGCTGACAGGAGAAATCCGCGAGGTGAATCTGTGTAACTGTGAATGAATGTGAGGCACGACTTCGCTGGAAAAGAACACTTCCTTGGACGGACGACAAATAAAGTGACAGCTAAAGTTGCGGCCCAGTGAGAAATAAAGGCTGGGAGAATTCTGCCAATGTGCGGTCCAGTTTGGCCTTCATAGGCGACTGGCATCTTGTGTGAAATCTGGCCACAATTGATCATTGTGTAATCGGAGATCAGGCGGGGATCAGGTTGGGAATGTGCATTTCGACTCACCGATGGAATAAAATGATCTTCTTATTACTTACAAATTCTGTCCAATGCCAATCTTCAGTGCCGGTGCAGGAAGTAATGTGCACTTTATTTAGCCAGGCAGGAAGTAAGGGACAGGAGGTTGGGTGGTGTCAGACTTGCCCTTCTGTAAAGCAGAATTCACCTTTTTATTAACCAAGACTGTGACCTTTTCCTTATCAAGTGTTTTAGTTGCTAACCCTGACCATTCATTAACCATGGTTAATTTACCAAAACATCGCTGATGGACGTAAAAAAACCCCAAAAAAAACATAGACACTGTGTGATCTGGGGTTTCGCAGAATCTCGTCTGACAATAAGGTTGAAAGGCTACAGAGGGACAATGTGAGATCTTCTTAAGAGAAACAATAGAGCTGAACTGTCCAATACCAAAACATTATCAGTGTGATTACAATATAGCAATTTATTCTCATGAAACAAGAATATGTTTGCCTTTTGAGGTGGTCTAAAATAAAAGATTAGTAATATCTTAGCATATCATGTCTATAGCTGCACTAACAGATGCTAAACAACAAAGATCAGAGCAGCAGAGATATTCTGACCTTTAGCCCCGTGCATGACACAAGTTAAACTCCAAAATGGCGCTGTCCCATAATGCAACTATCTTTCATTATACCTTTCCTGACTGGTTAATGCTCACGTCTTTCAAACTCCACAACTCCAGCTTGTAACACAGGCTTTCTGTCAGATATCCAGAGTGTAATGTAGTAAAGATAACAAAGATGATGACATGGTTAGGGTAGTTTTCTCTGACGTGACAAAGCTCCTCCAGAGAAGCAGACCATATTAAACAGCGAGAATGTGACAATTACATCCTGATCTTCATGTATAAAATTGGTTAGGTGGCCCATTAATTTTATCAGGATGCAGGATGCTAAATAGCAAACAAACAAACAAAAAAATACATAGATTTGTTAAAAATTAGAAAAGTGCAAAACATTTTCCAAAACATATGATCATTTGCATTTGCTTAATACAAGCTGAGAAGCTTGTGGTTATAAATGCTAAACGCCTCTGCAAATTAGATCTCTAATGGTTGGACTAATATAGCTTTGCTTTGTGTGTGTGTGTGTGTGTGATTTGTTTGTTTGTCTGGATATGTATATGTGCCACCATGCCCTGATTCCCTCCGCCTCGTGTTGAAACATCTCAATTATGCCTCCTCACTTGTGTGTTTTCCCCTGTGTTTGTGTACTTGTGTGTGTGTGTGTGTGTGTGTGTGTGTGTGTGTGTGTGTGTGCTGATGTTATGTGGGATCCATTATGCCCCTGGTTTGTCAAGGAACACAGAGGCAGGGCTCACTGCCAAGACTGAGACCTATCAAATGTGTGTGTGTGTGTGTGTGTGTGTGTGCACTCAGATTTATTCAGACTTAACCATGGGGATTGCAGGGAGGCAATTTGTTGTTTTCTATCAGATTTCCCCCCCAATCATAATGAAATTAACAGGCGGGGGCACATTTAATAATTGATTCTAACGAGGGAGGTAACAAATTGCCTTGCATGTGAGTGTGTTTACATGTTTGTGCACTTCACGCATGCGTGTGTGTTGGAAGCATGAATGAAAGCAGAGCTGCTTCAGAGTCAGGCCCCGGGCGTTCATTGGCATCACTCACTGTCTTCTCTCCAGTATTTCTGATACTCCCGCACTCCCATCTGAATAAAAGAGCTATAGTGGAAAAGCACAATGACAGCAACACTATTACACTCTGTCTGTATCTGTCCTTCATTCGCTCTTTGTCTATCTATCTGTCTCTCTGTTGGCGTCATTATAACCCAAATGAAGAGGCTTGCTGGCAAAGTTAACCCACTGCCATATTCCCATTAGCAAACAGTCACACACACACACACACACACACGCGCGCGCAGTAGGGGTATTTAGAGAATTGGCGGTGAAACTGCTCCCAGCTTGCCCACTGTGAACTGAATTGAGCTGTACAAACAGCATTTAAACGGTCAGGCTAATGTACTACTGTGTGTGTGTGTGTGTTTGCGTGTGTGTGTTTTTAATGTCTTTGGAATTGAGACAAATATGACATTGTAGTGTTGAGTATTGGAGATCCAAGAGTAAATGAGATGAGAGAGAGAGAAAATGAGAGAGATTTTCACAGAGAGAGCTGAGGGTTGAGGGAAAAGATGAAGAGAGCGAGGAAATGGATCGAGACAGAAAAACGGGGAACGAGGAAAGAGAAGGAGGGAGACGGCATCAGAGTTTGGCAAAGACAAATGAAGCAATCAAAAGGCAGTGTTCCTGGGGGCCAATATTTCTTAAAATAAAACTTCTGACAATTACTGAGATCAGCCAGCAGAACAAAGCTTCAGTTGTCATGCCGGGGTAATAAAGAAACAGTAAATTCTGATACATAAAACAAATTAAAAAATCAGAGACGACCAGACCAAATCAAATGATCGTTTGATTTTTAACTCATCCAGAGTGAAGGCGGTACAAAGAAAAAACAGCTTTGTCCAGTGAGGATGCACAAGAACACGGAGTCTTTAGTTTTGTAAAGAGTCCGCTGTCAACCTGTCTTGGTGTTTTCATGCTTCATTCTCCCTTTGACTTTGAATTTAAACATCCACAGGTCAAGTTCAAAAAGTCCAAAGGTTTATTAATTGTTAAATGTTTCATTTCTTTTAATTAAAAAAATGCAAAACGAGATTTTATCAAGTGCTATGTACTATAAATATTTCTGGGTGACTAACATCCAAGCAGATGCCACCAGCGACTCCAGCCAGGATGGCTATTCCCCCCCGCCCGCTTGTGTTTATGCCAAGCTACACTAACTGGTTCAAGGCCGCTGAATCGCCACTCACATCTAAAATGTCGTTCGGCGATTCAAATCAATCTGATGCTGTACTCATTGATAGTCGTTTCTGCCAGTTGGCGAAACAGCCCATGAATCAGAGAATAGGTGGGATTCAGGACGGGAACGCCGCTGCCAACAGTGACAGAAAAGTAGTTGTGAGCCCACATGGAGAACACTTAAATCAGCATATTTATTCGATCAATGTGAAAAACGTTAAGTTGAATTCACCTGGCAGTCGCTACCGGGGCTTCTTTGTCATTTGAAAACTATGTTGGCTGGCCTCCCTGAGCGCTGAGGGCAAAATAGAATTACCCCTCTTCCCAACAAGAAGTCAGCTAACATGAACCCAATGTCAGGCTGAACGAATGAATAGAAATCAAAATGGCAATTCAGGATGATGATCAGTCTGGTTGCTCCCGACACACTGAGAGTGAGAGTGGCTGCCTGTCAATCTCCTCATCCTACTCGTGGCAAGAACGGGGAAAAGCTTCATTCAAGCTTCATTTTTATTTATTTATTTATTTATTTTTACACTTTCTAGTTAATGTATTTTTAACAAACTTATTTTTTGTCATCTTACAGTTTTGTGCTTTCTCTCTTCCCTCCCAGCTCAATGTCAATTCCTGTTCCCTCCTCGCCTCTCATCGTCCTTCCTCTTCTTTTTTTTTTGTGCCGTCCTGCAGTCCTCCTCTCTCTCCTCTCCTCCCTCTCCGCTCTCTGTCCCCATTCGTCCTCTTCCTGAGTGATGTGGTGTGATGCTCGCTGTTACAGTTTCTAATTCGACCTCTCCTCTGCAGCTTCTCCTCCTCCTCGCTTCATCCGTCGCTCCATCCATCCGTCCGACCCCTCCCATGTGACCGGCCCCTCTGCTTCCTCTCCTCTGTCGCTCCATCCCTTCTTTCGCCCTTTCACGCTTTTCCAATCTGACTTTCTTCATTTCCTCTTCACACGTCTCTCTTCCTCTCCTCTGAAACTTAACAAGCACCTTTCTCTCGCTTTCTTTTTTCTATCTCGCTCCCCTTGTTATTCTCTCTCCCTTTGTCCATCCATCCCTCCTCTCAGTTACCTTGTCTGGGCAGCATCTGGTAGCCTGTGTGTGTGTGTGTGTGTGTGTGTGTGTGTGTGTGGGTGCGGCTAACCAGGTGTCTAGGCTGTGTTGTGCTGGGTTCTTGTCATTCTGAATGGAACAGCTGCTAACAGATAACAAGTAGCTGGCTTCCCCGCAGGTTTGGAGACAAATTAGAAACGCAGTCACATTATTCAGTCAGGACCTTTCCTGTGTCACCCTGGGCTCCGACTGAAACAAATGGCCACATGTTGGGGTGAATAATCTTCTTATGTGATCAGCTACTTCAAATGAACATCAGTCATATAGGATCGTGAAGAAGCCGTTCGCTTCAGTCAGTACAGGGTTCAGGACTCGAATATCTTTTGGTTATAGCTGCTTGCTGATATGTGACATTTTGTTCAAGGTCTTTTAAAGGTAACATGGCAACTTCTGCCAAAGGAAGTGAACAGCAGTCTAAGCCATTATCTAAGATAAGGCCAGTATTGTGGTTGTTTACAGCAGCGTATATAAGTAGTTTGCTTGTTTTCAACATGTGCTTGCAATGACAGGTAGTTTGAGCTAAAAGGTCGTAGGTGATTTTTATCCACTGTGCCACCTGATCGAAACCAGGGCTGCAGCAGCAATTTTTTTCATAGCCGATTAATCTGAAGATCATATTCACGATTAGTCAATTAATCGTTTTGTCTATAGAATGTCAAAAAATTCACATCACAATTTCCCAGAGCCCAAAGTGATGTCTTCATATGGCTTCTTTTGTCCAGCTCAAAACCCCAAGATTCTTCTTTTACTATCATAAATGATAAACGAAAGCTGCAAATCCTTAGATTTAAGAAGCTGAAACCAGCAAATGTTTGACATTTCCTGCTTGAAAAATGACTGAAACGATGAGTCAATTATCAAAATAGCCGGCGATTAATTAACAGCCAATCGACTCATCATTGCAGCTCTAATCTCGACATAATTAGAGCTGAAAAGAAATGACATCGTGACTCTGAACTGATGATATTTGTTTGTTGGAGTGTTGCTCAGAAAAAAACAACCAATTTAGTATAATGTATTTGGAATGGCATTTTTGTCTATTTATCTAATCAAGAAAATAACTGGCAGCTTAATCTATAGTAGAAATAATTGAATCACTTGTAGTCAGAAACATAATTTTCGCTTTGTCGTCAGCTTCTTTCAGTTACTGTTTCCTCTGTCACTTCAAATACAACTTCAGCAATTTCAGCTCTGTCAAATATTTCATCTGTTTTGGAAGCAAGTACATTTTTTTTTTCCTGAAGATGCAGCTTTTGAAGTTCCAGTAATCAAATACAATTTCTAAAATAAACTGCAATGTGATTTCAATATTCTCACATGGTGATGAAGTGTGACGGGAAGAAGTGAAACGCTTCACTCTGAATTAACTGAATTTGATTAGCAATGAAGAAAAGAATTAAAAACTAATATGGAACGTAACCTCTTTGGGTTTGTGTCCTTTCTGGTTGCGAACAGAGAGCGAGCTGAAATTCCCTCATCTATCGTCAGTGACTGCGAAGCCTAATGACAAAACCAAACAAACCTCCTTCTGTTACTCGACGGCACACTCCCTTTGTGAGTTGGCTGTTTAGTGTCCCCACAGCAAGAATTAGGTTGAACGTAACTGGGGACGGAAACGGCATAAGTGAATGCAAATTACCTCATTGTAGTACTGTAGGGCCCGCCTTCCCCAGTGACTGGCAGCCAGCTGTGGAGCTGACGGTTGAGGGATGATGAAGAAACCTGATAATAAACTTCTTACAGGGTCTTTTAGAGCCTCTCAGTCCCTTTCACTCTCTCTCGCTCACTCTCACTTTACCTCCCTGCCTCTCTCTGCCATTCTCCCGGACTATTGAATAAATGATGAAATTCAATCTGGCTCTGCAATCACTCCAGTATTTTGTTTCCCTTCCTTTTTCGGCCTCTGTTACTGTCTCTCCTTCTTATCTCTGCAGCTGATAAAGGATAAGATTGCAACGTGTGTTTTTTTTCCTGCAATTGTTTGTCCTGTAATCTTTTATTTTATCTCCTTCATTTTTCTGTGTCTTCCTCCTGGAAATTTCTATAAGAGTTGCGGGACTACATGACTGTTATTTCTTCTCTAAACCTTCCACAGTCTGGGTGAAACGCCACATGTTTACTTGAATAAATGTGCAACAAGCACAGTACTTAGAAAAAATACACCCTCAGTTACTCCAAAAAGGGGACTGACAGCTACAGTTGCAAAGCTTCAGCATCAGTTCAGAGGGTTCAGTTATGTAAGTTATAGAAAGGCAAGGTGAAGAAATACCTAAGAGCAGCAAAAACATTGTACACGTGGAAACACTTCTAGCAACCCAAACATTTTTTTATACAAAGTGCACAAGCACAGTATAGTGTAAAAAGATACTACAATCAGAAAATGTCTCCAAAAGGGGCAGTTTACAGATCAGCATCAATGTAATCAATTCTTCATTACATACAACTTACAGTTACTTTACTAATTACTCAATACCAAAAGTAATAAGTTACATCATTTGTTACATTATTTTAGTTAATCAGCCCAGCTCCATCAAAAGTGCCTCCAAAATCTCCAAACGCCCACGTACCACACCATCTGTATTTAACACATAGAACTAGATGACAAGACATTGCCATTTAATGTACTCCATTACTTTCCATGCCCAAGTCAGTCCCACTACAGCACCACTGCAGCACCACAACACAGACGAGCGCAGTTGCTTGCAGCTGATAAAGCACCTGAAGTCACTATTTACTAGTTTCATCATATTGGATAAAGCATCTGGATTGCCTGCTGTTACTGAAGTACTAGCAATCACCGCATTACCGCTAGAATACAAAAGAGGTCCCGCGCTCGGATCTGATAAAGCAGATCGAGATGCTGCAGCTGTGGATTTTCACAGGATAAACTCTTCGCTTCAGGTGACGAAAAACACCCCTCAAGTCAGGGGAAGCGTCTGGCTCGCTCCTGATAAGTGATGCCGTGTGTTTTGATGGCAAAGGGGTTGTGTGATTTATTTATTTGAGTCTATTTAAAATTTTTTACACCCTGTGGGTTTTTAGACACGGCTTAGTAGACGATGGCAAGCTGTGTTCATCTAGCTAAAAATCTCTCTGGGACCATCTCGACGATCTCTGTCATCGTTACTGCTAATGCAATATAATACCCCACTGTCCTTGTCAATCCATCTGTCTGTCTCTTTCTTTGTATCACCCACGCTCCAACTCCATTTCTCTCTCTCTCTCCATCTCTTTCCCCGTGTCTCTCTCATTCCCTCTCTGTCCTCTTATCTGATGGAGTGAATAATTCATGCCTATTCTTCAAGGAGGCTCTTTGTTCTCCCCCCTAGTGTTTTCTTTTAAAGCACTTGGGATAGTGTGTGCGCGCCTGTGTGCAGCATTTGTGTGGTTGAATGAAGTTAAACTCATTCCAGATTCCTCTACTTTGGCTCCACTCACAAACACACACACACACACACACAGACACAAGGCTACCGCCACAGTCACGCCATGTTTCTGAAAACAACCTCTTGTTCCTGCATCAAATGTTTTTGTACTTAGTGGAGCGACATCTCTGTCAGACAAGAGAGGAAAATCAAGAGCGAATCCTGCGTGCTCATAAGTGTGTGTGTGTGTGTGTGTGTGTGTAATTTGGTGTATGTGCTTACACACGTGGGTGCATACTGTGTAGAATGCCAGAAAGCGGAGCCGTGAAAGCATATAAACGTGTGAATTTTAGTACTTTGCATTCTGCAGCGCATGTGTATGTGAGTGTGTGGTATATGGGAGTAAATGTGTGTGTATCTCTGACCATCTCGAATTACCATCTTCATCAGTATTCACCACAACGCAGGAAAACAATGCTGTGTCTGTATAAGTGTGTATTATTGAAGATGACGGATCATAATAGTTTGGCACTTCCTAAACCCTCTCTCCTGAATACTGATGTTCTCTCTCTCTCTCTCTCTCTCTATCTCTCTTTCTCTCTCTCTCTCTCTCTCACACACACACACACACACACACACACTTTATATTCTGAACATCAACTGAAGTGAAAATGAAGAGGCTTATTGCTAGTAGGGTTGCTCGATTATGGCAAAAAGCATAATCACAATTATTCTGGTCAATATTGAGATCATGATTATTTACTCTGTAACATCATGCACTAATTGAACTTTTTAAAAAAAACAACTTTTTTTCCCTCCTTGCACTTTAAATATAATACAAGTGAAACACAAATAAAAAAAATAAATGTGTTTTATTCGGTTCTATCTGGGCAATACATCTGAGTTTTTTCTAACTCATTCACTAATAAATGTGCTTGGTGACCAGCGATACACCCTCACCTCTGGGCACGTTACGCACACGCAGTCATCACTGCAAGCTGTCATATGCTTATGGTCTTTTCTAACTTATTTGTATGGGGTTTTGGGACTGCCACCCTCCCTGCTACTCTCCCAACATAAGTTCACTGTGTTTGAGTGTTTGTGTGTGTGCTTCTTGTGTGCATCCCCGTGCCACATGTTCCGAAAAATGATCCGATCCATGACTCAAAACCATTACGTGATCCATACAATGAGTTTTGTGATCCCTTACACCTGTAATAGTTACTAATGTAACACTAAGAACATTGTAATAATACAAGTCCCAGAGTTCCATTCAAAATGATTAATCACTGGGGCCAGGAAAAGTGCTGTGACTGTCAGTGTATGTGTGTACAATCACTTGATAAAAAAGTGATGTTCTCTTTATAAATCACTGTAGCTGTCCTTGAAATGTTGTGTTTTTTGTGTGTGCAGTCTTTTGTCCTGAATGTGCATGGGTTGTTTCCTGTGCATCCCTTGTGTATGTACACACAACTACTATAGCAAAGGTAACTAATCAGTATAAATGAAAAATGATTAGAACTTCAAATATTGGAGCGTGGTTGCTTGATTGACAGGTATGCCAGCCTATCAGAGTCAGCTGTGGTATTTGTTCCAAGCTTGTCCCACTTCAGCTCCACCCAGGATTCCTTCCCTTTGATGAAATTTGGCTTTTATGTCAAGATCTATTTAAACTTTAATGCAATTCACACAAGAGCGTTGGCTCTTTGCATTATTTTGCATTGCTAAAGATGTAGTCCTGTGGGGGTACGGGGCCTCCTGGGGCCTGCAGAGTTACTATACTTGAGGGCCCAGGTTCAGACTTCAAAGGGAAAATTAATAAAAAGGGGTGATTGCAAAAGTCACACACTTTTTTTTTTATTGCTAATTAATGATGTGTCTGAGTGATATCTTACCAGCCAACACTGCCTGTTGCAATTTTCACACACATTTATCATCATAATCATCATGTTCCTACTTCACCAAAGGCGAACGCGAAGGCACCGGCTCCAAAGTCGTGAGAGGACAGAGTCAACACTTCAAAGAAAGAAGCACGTCAGCCACGTTGGATGAAAATCAAACTAAATTCAATGCAGACCCGAATTTCCCTTTGATACCGTTATGATAGGCAGAGCTGGTCAAGGTCCAAATCGCAGGCCACAACAAGAGGAATGAAACATAACAACGACTGTGAACGTCTCCGCGCTCATGTTAAATGTATTTCTTTACCAAGTAGATTAATTCATTTATTTAATTTGGATGATTTATGGAGTAGCTCACAGCTGCAGTGACAGTTCTAACAGTTCAGATGAACTAATACTAGATTTAGGAAGTAAACCATGCAATCAGTGGTGTTAGAGAAATGTAGAATTCAGCCAAGTTGGTTCGACAGTGTCACACGTCAGTTGACACCAGGCCTCAACGCCGTCACTGTGCCTTTTATTCCTGCCGCTGCAGCTTCCGAATTAGACTTTGGTGGATAGTTTGCCCTACAGCTCCTCACTCATTTCAGCATCTTTAAATGTTTTTTTGTCCCAAGATAAGTTAAGTTTGTTTCTGTTTCCATCTGCCGCTATGTCTTGCGGGTACCATTTCCCCAACACCAAACATGGCCGCCATATGACTAAAGCAAACGGAAGAATCCACATACATATGGAGCACGCCAAGGGGCCCACGGCAATCATCAAGTGCTCTCGTCCACCACGCAAAAGGTTGACTTAATTTCTGTTCTGCTGATTGGAATCACAGCCACTCCACCCGTCTACGGCCTGGAGGCGAAATGAATATTCATACCAGTTTAGACCCTGGTCATGAATATTTATAACGGTTAACACCAGATATGCAGATGAGCCAGCCAACCCAGATGGCTTCAGATCACGACATAATGATCACACACACACACACGCATGCACAAACACACTCGAAGAGAAACAACAAACGCGCATGTTGCGACGTCTTTCTTTCAAAAGACAAAGATAACATGTCTCACATATGAGGAAAACAAAGTAGAGACAGGAGAGAGATTAGAGACTGGCAGAATTTAGCTGCTAAAAAATTGAAGTGGGGATGTGGTGTTGACACCAACAGAAGTGGCATTAAAAAGACAAGTTTACCCGACAAACACTCACATGTTGATACATGCCAGGAATGGAAGGAAATCAGGGTAAATAGACGGTTCTGAACTTAATCCATGCATGTTTAACCAAGTCTGGTTCCGGTGCTCAACAGTGGCTTACTGCAAGATTAAAGCTGGTCCTGGAGGACTGCAGGCAGCGTTACATTGCCAAAATTGTTCCCAGGTTCCTGAAGTACAAGGTAGGCCTGATAAAAAATGATCAGATTAAAGAAGATTACTGCCACATAAACAAGGTAGATTAATGATAGCGTTGCCTGCAGAACACTCTAAAATGCTGTCTTGGAATTCAAACCAGGTCAGTATTAAAAAAAGAGTTGGAACAAGACACTTGATGACTTTAATACTGAACACAGATCTGCAGCCGAATGCGCTGACATTTTGAACACACAAAAATGCACACAAGCACACACACACGCAGCCACTTTTGCTTGGATTCCCTTCTCATGAATGTTTGCACAAGCAAATATGCAAAAGTCCCACCACTGTAACACACTGACGAGACTAGCATGTTGGTGTCTGGCTGGTACAATGTTTATCATGTTCACTTCCATTTCCTGAATGTGACCTCGAGTGGAATCTTTAAACTAAAATCAACTTGTCTTAAAAATGGTGTCATGTGACATATTTGGGGATTTTCCTTTCCTTTGTATTTGATCCTTACGATCCCCCTTCTCTTGTCAGCCCACACCCTGCTACACACACACACACACACACAGAGGAACAAACCCTGCCTGGATACTGGAAGCACAATCAGATATTTCCTTTGAGCCAAAGCCTTGCTAACAAGCTTATCGCACCACATACAGTGTGTGTGTGTGTGTGTGTGTGTGTGTGTGTGTGTGTTGTGCATGCATGCCTGGTAACGTGCTACATATGACACATCTAATACGGCCGCACACACGCTCACACACGGAGCTGTACTTGTGCTCTGATGCAGGATTAAGGCCAACTAGCCTGTTGTCTGTAAGCTCGACATCACCTGAGATCACACATGGAGACAATGCAATTATTTGCCGTGTGGCTGTCAGTTATCAGGAATTAAAGCGACTCCACGCCTGTTGAATCTCAGCTGAGAAAAGTCAGGTAGCTAATTATCCTACCTCAAGTGACCGAATGCATTTACGGTGGACATTGCATAACAGCCTCGAAAGCAGAAACACTTATTTCACAGCCCAGTGAAATCCGGTGAAGTCCACTTGAAACCAAGCAGAAATCATCGGAAATGTTCAAGTAAGTTGTGAGTTTGGCCGTGCTGCGCCTGACGAAACAGCTGCAGTTGCATCAGATATGTTTTACTGTGCAGTCAGAATGAGGTCATGCTGAGCGACAAAGCTCAACTGGGTCACAGGCTGTGACTCACTGCGTGCTGCAATATACCTGGACTAAAACCCACACCTAGCAAAAAGGCATCGGCGCAGAGCTCTCTCTCTCTCTCTCTCTCTCTCCGACTCGGGCTGCTGTGCATTTATTACTGCCAAGCAATTTCCTTAAAAACTGCAACGGCTGGGATGTTGACTCAACATATAGAGCGATAAAAGTGCACTGCTGGTCTTTAACTTGGTTTCTACAGAAAGTATTCCTGATGGCCCAGATTCTTGCGGACTGAATTTGCTTTGTGGGGACAATGTGAATTCCAGATGTTTTAGGATAGGCTAGTTTTCAAGCTGACTCTGTTGAGGCCTTTGAATAAGAACTTAAAATTTCAGGTTAGTTACTCATTCTTTGATTAGTTTAGGCCTTGTACCTGTTATCATTATCCTTCAGAAGGTCGGTCTCAGTCCGATGGCAAGAATACTGTTAATCTCTCTCTCGCTCTCTCATTCCAGATGTTTTGGATCTGGATCTCTGTCCTCCAGAGATTCAGCCTCTCCTCTCGTCCTTCTCTCTCTCCCTTGTGTGCATGTCGTCCTTGTCTCTCTCTCCCCATCTGTGTGTTTCCTTTCTCCTACAGTATCTGTGTGAATGCGGTGCTTGAGGTTTGCCTCTCATGTGTTTGTGGAGTCTGTCCTATTTCCAAGTCTCCATGGTGGAGAGGAGGTCGTGTGGATCAGGTCCTGTTCGGTTGCACCCGGAGGTTTCTCCTGGATCCACATTCTTCATATGTGTTTACAATCTATCTACAGTGCAATTCTGTCATCTTGATTGTCCATGTTGCAATTCTACAACGCTTGTCCTGGACGAGGGATCCCACCTCTGCTGCTCTTTTGGCAAACAAACAATGCTGTCTGATTTCCTTAATCAGCTGCTGTTTCTCACAGACAGAGGAAGAGCCTCTGCACCACATGTTACACCACATGCTCCTAGATTTGTATATTCATGAATTTACTATAAAAAGAACCCAAAGAGCCTCAGGAAGAAAAGTTAAAGAGACACACTGAGAAGTACAAGTGTGCATCGCTGCAGCAAGGTGAGAGCTGCGTTTGTTTTCACATTAGTCCATGCAATACTCCACCTGACCACACCCAGCTGTGATGATGTATATCACAATGCACAGCTGTCAGAGAAACAATGCCTTTACTCCACGAGCCATCTAGTGTGGAGAGTCTTTAATCAAGTTAACAGGTCCGAGACACAAGCACCACAGTGAATGACAGATCAAAATAACAGCCTCACAACAAAGCGATCAAAGGACACATCCTCGACCACGTAGGTATCCTCAAATGGATGTCTCGCTACGCCCGGTCCATCTCTTGTAAACGTGCTGACTCATTGTGTGGTGCTGGTAAATGGTTGAGTCATGCTTTCGCTTTAGTTCCCAGAGGGCAGCTGCGGTAATGTTGTACATCCTTTTATCAGCCCACTTGCCGAGTTTATGTGTGTGTGTGCGTGCAGATACTTGCCTACATGAGTAGATGTTTTGTGTGTGCGCTGTCCTCTGAATCTGCGGTCTGTGAGAGCTCATAGAGAAGCTCTCGCAGCGTGTTCAAGAGTGTTTGTGTTTTATGAATCCACACTCTACTACTCTTCGCGTCTTATCCATTAATCATTTCCGAACAACAACACACAATCCGCTGCTGATGCTGTTGGATAAGCAGATTGTAAATCACGACATCAGGCTTAAAGGCGGCCAATTTTGCACCTTATCACTCTAATGTGGAAAAAAAAAAATCAGTACGTACGCCACCGCTCATTCTGTTTTCTTGAAGGGGAGGTTAATGTATATAATGGAGCATATGGACCAAAGCAAGTAAAACTTACATTTAACAGCCAACAGCTCATTATCAGGGACAAACAGTCCCTAAGGGTATAAATACACACACACACACACACACACACACTGCTCCATTAGCTTATCCCATTGAATTACAGAAGAGGACTGAACAGAGAATCTGCTGCTTCATGTTAATTTGATCTACACTCACAAGCCACTGTTTTATCTTGTAATGAGTAAATACTCACATTTTGAGGAAATATTTCATTTGACTGAAAAGAATACAATCAATAAGTTAATACTTGGTTCACACGGCACTACACACCTCAGTTTACCTGAGCACATTAACGACTAATTACAATGATGGGTGCCTAATTCTAATTTGTCCTGCTCGGCTTTGTGCTTCTATTGTACTGCCTTTTACAGCATTATGAGCTCGTAAAACCAAATGGTCTCTCTTATTACAGGCCTTCAACCCCCGTTCAGTCGTGTTGGCTGACTGCTCTTTACCTAAAATAGACATTAACATTTTAATACATTCCACTCTGACTTTGAAGAGATGTCAACTAATTGATGTCATAGGACAAAAGATGAATAGTAATAAAACTAGAAAATCTTCATTAGTGGATTATTCAAAGGTACCAAATGCACTCTGTTGACGTGATCCTCAGTCCTGCCAATGGTCTCACATCGTTTCTGTGATAGACAGCTAGGGGCACTAACGTGTAAAGACATGTAGCAGTGAGCCAAAAAAAGACATGGACGTAAACAATGTAGATTTATTCTAAAAATCAGCTTTTCAAATGTTTTATCAAGGAGCAAATTCATCAAAAGTGTTTATTGGGCCTAAAAGATACACACAATGCGTGCTGGTGAGAAACTGTGTGAAATGCAAATAACTGTTTATTTTAAAAAAGAAACGCCACAGGGTACCTTTATTTCTTGATATTAAAACACTAATGCACACAGTCTCACAGGGATACATACATTTTATTTTGTCTACACAGCAGCCAACTTCAAAGAAAAATCATCAGCTTACTGTAAATAGATTTAAAGGCCGATCTGAAACAGGTCAAAGGTGAAACTGCCATTTACTGTGTACCGCATGAAGTGAATATATGTAGTATGAATAATGTATGTAGTATGAATAGTGAAGAGTATCTGCTGTTATTTGGTCATCAAGTTATCGTCAAGGGATTAGATGTGGATGGATTACTGATCAGACCTCGGGGGAAGCAGGGATGCCTGAGGCAGGAACTCATCTCAACCTCTCGACAGTAAAAACACCACAAAAAAATAGGATTTTAAATGAAACCATTGCCACCAGGATCAGTACAGCCAAGCTGTTTCAAGTGCTGGTATTTGATACTCAGCGCCTGGATGAAAGTAATTGATCAGCGCGCCTACAAACGGACCTTTACTTTGATATTACATTCTCTCATCTGCACGTATGTCGCAGCAGTTGTTTATGATCTAATTCATCCCCAAACAAACAGCTCAATATTGCTTCCGTTCAATCTGCTCAAGCGGTCTGTCCCCCAGCAGCGCGTTGTTTTCATTGAAAAAATAATTAACTGGGTCGCTTAATATCATAAGAGTATCCTCTAAATTTACTGATTTCGCTGGCAACTGCCTCAAAACCATGTCAATGTCCTTCAGCCAAATTTATCAAGCCATCAGATTTTGGAGTGTTGATGGTGAGTAGCAGCTTGCTGAGCTCAGGTTAGTGCCAAGTAGAAAGAATAAAGAAATACTGCCAACAGCTCGGATTAGCTGGCTACTTTTTATAGTATTTGGTGTAAAGGCTAGTTAAGTGGGCTGCAGTGATTTGGATGTCATCTCTGTTTGTAAAGCAGATGGTGAAACCTTAACCAGCCAGAGCGACCAGCCTACTGTAGATTGGGCATCAAAGCAAAGACACCGTAAAACAGTGTTACTGAAGATGTGCAACTTTCTATTATGTTAGTGAATGATGGTGGTGGAAGTGATGATTTTACTTTGTTAAATGGGAACACCACAGTTTTGAAGAAAAAGAAAAAAAGAAAGAAGAAAAATCCCATTATAAAAAAATCCATCGATAGGATCGTTATTCAACTTGTCCATATAATAATTGGTAGTTGATGTGTATTGATGAACAGGACATAAAATCTGAAGATCACAAAGCAAAGACCTTGATCCTTCATGTCTTCACACCACAAAAAAGAGAAAAAAACAAAAAGAAAAAAAAATGGAGGGCCTCTTCCAACATGGTGATTTTTTCTGCTTTGGCTGACATTGAAGCTTATGTAAATAACAAGAATCCTGTTCTAGGATATATTTCCCTTTAACACATCCTATCCTGGCTGCTAGTGAGAGTTTAGTGTTGACATATGGTACGTTAATGACACACACAGTATCTCGTACATGTGAGAGATGGAAGTAACACATGTGGAGGTGAAATAAAAGGTTTCCACACTACAAAAAGTCACACTGTGCAGTGAAGTTTTAATGAATTTCAAAATACTGACGAATGCGCCATCAATGTAACCTGCGCAGTTTGGATCTTTCTGAGGGAGTAAGGTCAACTGAATAGCAGCCTATACAGTGCTGAACCAGATAATGTAGCCATAGTTAGCCCCTGTTGTGTAGCGCTAATCTGTGTGTGAACAGATGGCACGCGCTAACAAGCTAGGCTAAATGTAGCTACTGCTGGCATGGGCCAAGACTGATCTCTGACTTCCTGATCCCAAGCCTCTTAATTAAATGCACCATTTAATCTATTCAGTTTTTCAGTCCGTCTGCTGCCACAAAAAAACCCCCAAAAAACACAACAACACCGTTCATCACTGTTGACCTGCTCGTCCTGGTGATTACAACATCACTCTATTGAAGCAATTAGTCTGATGGAAAGCCTCCCGTTTAAAGACAGCACTTTTAAGAAATGATCATCATCCTGACCAGCGATTATGTTATTGTTGATGATGACTATCAACACTATTTTTCATCATCTTTCAACACATTGTCAAAACTGTTCCCAACTAAGGAGGAACACAGCAAATCAATAAAGTGCCTCATGAGGCGGCTCTAACAACTTAAGTAAGACAGTGCTGTGGTTCCTATCTATTGATGGAGCCATAACTGGCACACGGGTGCATAAAACAAGGCTTTATATGGACATTTAGACAGAATTTCATAAAACACACTCTCACAACTGAGATCCATATATGCTGAGATGTCCATGATCCTTTGTAAATCCTGGGGTTACACTGAGCCTCATGTTATTTAACTAGTACAAAACTATGCAGCACTTGGCGTGTGCAGGTATCAGTGCATGTTATTTACTGATTGACTATCCTAACATTGTGTATAATGTGTACTTGTATACTATACTATCCATGGTACTGACATGTTTACTTCAAGCTGTACATGCACATTGTAGCTGTCCATGGTCCTGAAATCTCTCCTAACCTCTTTCCATAGGGGTTCAGAACCTGCCACCTTTATTTACCAAAATCAGTTGCTAAAACATAACCACCGATCTTACACAAAATGCACACGTACAGAAAAAATGTGCAATAAATGGCTCAGCGACACAGTGCAGTCAGAGAGTATTACAACAATTGCTGTTTTGGCTGCGTACTTCAGCGTATCAGATTGGAAACGGAACAACGCCCGTGAGGTTAAAGTGCTGACTCACAGCTTTAATTTCAGGGTGTTTACATCCACGTCTGATGAACAGTCAAGGAACTGTAGCCCACTTCTTTATACATAGTCCCTCATGTGCTAAAAAAAAAGTCCCCCCCCAAGGGCTGTGAGTCCTACACGCTTCGCTCAGGATGGATGTGAACACCCCCAAAACACACTTACTGTAAAGCTCAGAGTCAGCAGCTCATTCTAAATCTACTGTTACAGAAAAGTATTCTTTCAATGATATTTAGTCAAAATGGATGTTTCATCTCAATTTTCTCTCTTCTTTGGAAATAACTGCGAGCGTTATCTTCACTGTGTTTCTCCTATTATAATCTATAGGCTTTTCTCTACTGCTGCACAGACCAATTTCCCCCAATGGGAGCACTTACATTTCCTCATTTACTGTAAATAATGTCCACGTCTGGCACTACACTGTAAATGGAGTCCAATATCGAGACTAATGCGGGAATGGAAAATCTAAATGTATTGCGCACAATGAATGAATCTGATTGATAACTTGGAAGATCCACCACAACATACACAACTCTTTATTCATTAGCTTAATGTTCCAACTATAACAACCGCAGCTGCGAGTCTTGAGAAGGCAGGGGCGTTCTTTATTGTTTTTATTTCTTATTTAAACCGACAAGTTGAGAATGCACTGCTATTTGTGGAAATGGCCTGGGGGAGTATTTTCCTAAAGAGAAGCAAACACACAAATAGACTGCACAGATACAAAACTGCACCTCGATCTGGCTCACCAATGCAGTGCTGTATACAAGATAAGATTTACCTTTATTCGTCCCACAGTGGGGAAATTCACATTGCACAGCAGCAAAGAGGATGGAAGCAGTTAAATAGCACTAAACAATATAAACAGAGAGGTTTAAAAAAGTATTAACAATTTAGCTACAGTTAAGCATTAATAATTGTTCTAAAAGAAACACAATCATTATTAAGACTTTAAACAGGCTAAAGAAAAGTATTAACAAATTGTCACGAGAATTTTTACAAATTTACATGAGAGTATGTGAAATATGTGACCAGTATATACACTATGGACAGGACATTGAATTGAGATAAGAAATGAGATATTGCAAAGTGAATTAAATATGAAATATTAAACATGAAATACTGCACAGTGAATTGAATGAAATATTGCACAGTGAATGGAATCTAGAAAAAATATACTGACATAAAAATGAGTGTTGCACAGATGTAATGACACAGAGGTGTATGGTGTACTGGGAGCAGTGCTGAGTATTATTGTATATTCTATGCAATATTGTCTCTATATACAATCATTTTATGCACCTGATGCTTTTAGAGCTGGTTTATATGAGTGTGCCGTGCATGAAAGGAATGAGATTGAAAGGACTGGGCAGCAGAGTGATTAGCATTTTTAAACTAGTCTATTCTAAGTGCTCTGCAGCTTTGTCTTTGGCAGTGGACCGTGGTGCTTGTATTTTATGCCAAGTATTTGTTGTTGTTTGGTCTCCCGCTGGCTAATTATTCTCATGATTTTTGTACCGAGCAAAAGCATTTTTGCAGGTTAAGAGTTTATTCAGCACAACCACCACAACATGATGATCAACACAACCTGCTCGTGCACATACAATCCTGTAATCTAAGGACAAAACCATCTGAGAGTGTAGAAAACATCACCGCGATCTATGTTTACCATACATACTCAACTTGAAAGCTAAACTCATGGCAACACTAAACTGACACCGCAGCATGCATGATGGACACGACATGTTGGTTTGGCACAACATTCAAACGCAGCTCTGCAGAAAACACGGACCAAACACACTGTCAGCATGCTTTGCTATCAGAGGCTAAAGACTCAAAGGCATCTAGAGTTGCACAAACTCAGCAAGTCTGTCAGTTGTTCTGTCGGCAGAGAAGGTTAAGGATGCATACTGTAAATGCAAACTGTGAGGACACTGAGGGCAGGTAGTGTGTGGCTGCAAACATCACATTCGCTGTATTGTGATTCAGATAATGTCAGCATCTGATCCTACTATGGCTGCCTACAAAGGGAATTTCACAATAATTTCAAATGGCAATATTACAAAGCATCTCTCTCAGTTTATAAAACACTCTCCCCACCACTGATGTTTCACACATCTCACCCTTGGGATTTTTTTCAAAAGAGCTACTGTACTATTGGATTGTGTAATCTAAAGCAGCGTTTTATGGACCACTTTATTTGAGTGTCACGTCTGGTGGTGGAATCCCCTGATGACAACTGTGCTACAATATTTACAATCAGTACTATGATGACAGTGAAACCAGGTCCTGCCGCATTATTAAGTATGTTTATGTGCAACTCATGAGTAAAGCATTCACGCTGGCTAACGTACACACAGCGAGTTTACACAGACATTATGCTGAAGCTGTTAGATTGCTGTGTAAATATCTTACAGAAGAGCTCTCTAACCTACAGAACAAGTGAAATTGCAAAGAACACCTCTCTCCATACAGACTAAATGGAAATCATAATCATGCACTCAACAGACAGCATTAAATACATCCATGAGTTCTGAGTTTGATGGAAAGCCGAGGCAAATTATTATTATTATTATTAAGACCAAAATCTGTGTAAAATATTTTCTATTTGTTGCATTTTTCTGTTTTCATACTGTTGATTGTACAGATGATTTAAAGCATCGATTCCCAACCTGGAGGTCAGAAGATAAAGCTTGATAAATTGATACAAAGATTTTTTTTTTTCAGACATTCCTCTAATCTTTTCAAGCTTTTTCTTGTTAATGACTGGATCATTTTATCCTTTCAGGCGTCTAAAGATATAAAAGCAGGCGCCATCACCCTTTGGTTAACCTCATTATAATCTACAGGAATGTGCAACCTGTGAAG
Organism: Holacanthus passer; assembly: GCA_025331565.1. Classification (NCBI taxonomy): domain Eukaryota; kingdom Metazoa; phylum Chordata; class Actinopteri; family Pomacanthidae; genus Holacanthus; species Holacanthus passer. The sequence continues at coordinate 970,863 of JAFREQ010000018.1, read as the reverse complement.
AGAGATCACGACTAGATAAACTGGAGCTTTGTTTGAAGGGTCAAACAAAGCTGGGTCATAAGATGAAAAGCGCTGATTTACAATGTTGTATAATAGTGAAGCTCTTCCTTTAGTTCTTGCTTCTTCTTTCTGAGACAGAGGTTTATCAGCTCTGAATAGACTTGATTCGAGCTTGTCAATTACCATAATATACAGACAGACAGAGGCAGTGGGATTGTTGGACACGAGCCAGAAAGCTTGTCTGTACTATGTGCCGTTCACCCACAGTTATCTGTCCTGAACACAGCTCATTATCGCCCAATGTGTCTCACATCTGTCATGTCACCCACTCCTCCTGCTCACACCATCACACACACGCAGACACACAAGCGCACACAAACATCCTCCCCGCTGGCCTCCTAAAGCAGGATCTAGTGTCAGACATGTCACGGCTGATTTTGAAGCAGCAGGTGTGCTGAGAAAAAAAAGGGGGTGGGCGGATGATGTGGATCAGAGTCATTTAACTTACACAAGAAAAAAGAAAGAAAGACTCAGAGTGAATATCTACAGCTGAAAAAAACACCCAGAATTCCTTGTATTTGCCGCATTGCACATGCCGCAATTACGCAGCAGATGAGCTCAATTTCCAAGAAAATGCCACACAAACATTAACAACAACTACAACAAGATACAAATCTATTCTAATGTAATTAACAACTTTCTAATGGATTTTAAGCAGGAACTTAACTAGAGCTACCAGCCTGCCAAAGACTAATCCCGCCTTGGCAGAGACAGGCCATTTATTTAGAGTAACTGTGATTTATCAACAGCGCCAACACAGTATAGCAGCACTAGATTCTCTATGTCAACAAACCAATATCTTACTGTCTTTTGCATCTTTATGTCCATTGAAGTGTCTAAATGCCTTTAAGGTAGATATATCAGCAGTCTGGTAGTTGAATGCAAATTGCTAGAACATTTATAAATTCAGCATGCCAAGACAATGTGCAACTCTGGATGAGGTCAAGAGAGTCAAAAAAGACATAACTTATAAACACTGCTGTCTTTTATTAATATTTCTTATGAGTTAACTTACATAGCAGTAGCATTATTATGAGCTAATGAGCTGTAGGGGGTGAAAGTTTAGGAATGTAGGCTGAGGCAAAGACATTAACTTTTCAAAATCAATTCTGAATTTAAACCACAGCATGGGCGCAAAAATATAGAGAGTCTGGTCCATTTTCTTGGCACCTGTTAGGAGCCTGGCTGCTGCATTTTGGACAAGTTGTAAATAGGAGAGAGTTGGAGGTTCTTGGGAGCCGAATGGTTGCAGCGCATGTCGCATGGTCACCGGTTCAATTTCAGCTGGCGATTTTTGTTGCATGTCACACTTCACTTTCTCTGTCGGCTGTCTACTGTTGGATGAAATAAAAGGACAGAAAGATTTGATTTCGGATGTTTTAAAAAAAATGGAATAAAACAACACTGAAATGACGGTGGTAATGTTGTTTACCTGATCATTAACAACTAATTCCAAGTCTAGAATCAAGAATAATGTGCCAACATGTAAAGCCTAACATCCCATGTCAGTCCCCCAGGGTCTTGTGAAATGAGGCAGTAACTTCAGGAGGAAGAAAGGGAAAAACCTTGAACTCATTCAGTTGCAAAAACTTCTGAAACACTTCCGTCACTTAGGTCAGGGTTATCAAGCTGTAAGGTAGGGGCAAACTGGAAACCATGTGCACAGTGAGGCACTTTTCCATATTAAAATGCTTAATGAAAGCAAATACACACAAAAAAGATGAGGACCCGATATTTAACCCTGAGGCACAGATACGGATGTGGAATTTCTAATTTAACTGAACTGAATTTAACTTAAGTTCAGTTGAGAGGTGGAATCTAAACCAGTCACAGGCAGACACAGCAAGGCTGACACAATCATAGAGGCTGTGTAACAAAATAATATCAATTAAGTGGCTGGTGTTGGGTTGTGCAATGTGGATAAAATGGCTCTAGCATGGAATTTTTAGTCATAAAATCACATTACATTTTGTAGAAGTTCAATTGAGAAACTATTTGTGGACAGAATTGCCAGGTAGGAATGTCAGTTTTTTGATAATCCAGCAAATTGAAGACCTGACAAATCACGGTTGCAACAGTGCCCACAATGGCCTATTATCAGTAGAGACATTACAGGGAGGAAGTAACATTAAATGGCAAAGCAAAATCTTAGATGATTGACAAGTTTTTATATTGTTGTTTCACCCACCTATAGCTGATGTTGTCAATGGCCACAGTAAGATCCAATAAAACTGAGGTTTTGCCTGCATCTGCTGTTCATTAAACACCAGATGTGGGCACATTGGAGGGTGTCAAACTCTCAGTCCTTGTCTTATCTAGTCAATATTTTTTCTAAAGCCATGGAAAGTAATGATGAGGTCTGTATCAGTATGTGCATCAATTAATGGGTGGCAACTCAATTATGTTTGTGTCACTGAAACTAGTCCCCATGAACATACTACATACTTGTTTTCAATATAGGAACTGAGCCCTGGGTATTTCTCCAGCTGGGGTCATCTGAAAGGTTCAGTCTGAGCTGTCAATCATTTTGTGCTTCAGCGGACGATAGGGCGAGTAATGGTGAAAGGTTTGTCTTTGTTTTCTCCCCTCAGACTCACTGATGGCATTTTAAAAGACATATTGTTATAGCTGATAATGTCCATACGCACAATTTCAGTCACCCACGGCATCAATGCAGATGTCACAGCGTCGGGCCGGGCTTCATATAAGGCCTGCCTTGCCTCTCTGGTGCTAATAGGAAATGTTCCCTAACATCTGTGGTCTCCATCCCTCCCTCCCTCTCTCTCTCACTCTCTCTCTGTTTTCACTGCCTCTCCCTCGCTCTCTCTCTCTCTCTCTCGTTCTCTCTGTCTGTCTCTGAGCAGTAGAATAAATTGAATTAGAGCTCCACCACCCACTCCGCAGGATCCTGCAGCCCTCTGTCAGATAGCTAAGCAGAGAGAGGAAGAGAGAGAGAGAGAGGGAGTGAGAGTTGCATAGAGATAAACAGAGGGCAAGAAGAAAGACGGATGTAATAAAAAATCTCCCCCCCCTCCCTGCCCCTTTAAAGAATAAAGAAAAGTCCTTACAGCCTCTTTACTCCTCTGTACTACAGCCTGATAAGAGGCAACACATTCTTACTTTTATGTGAGCATTGTGGGGGTGAACAAGGGACAGAAAATAATGAGAGAGAGGGGGAAAATAGAGGATAAGAGAGTTGCTTCAGCTTTCACTTTACACCCCATTTTTGGAATAAGAATCAAGTTGTGATCTTTCATTATCAAGATAGCAACACGCTCGCGGAGTCACACCACGCTATTCATTTGGCACCGACGCCTCTACGGCAAATTAAATCTCAAAAACCTGAGTGGAAGTCAGGAGCAGCTTTAAAACCCAACCTCTGTCTTCCCTCTCTTATATTTCCCAGCGAAAAAAAAATTCAAAACACAACCTATAACGCAGATGCATTGCCATTCATCCTGAGCCTAATGGCACGGCAAACCGCTCCTTTTAGACGTAAATAGGAGGCTAAACACAACTAAAATGGAGTGAAAATCACCAGTTTCTCTCCCTCGCTCAGTCACCCACACTCCTTTTTCTAGAGCCAGGGAGGCATTTGCATAATGCCTCCATATCCACGGGCCATTAGCGCCAGCATGAGTGGCTCGTGTGCATAAATTTATTGCCTTGATCAATCAATGCGAGCTACTGTACCGGTACAAACCAATGGAAATGTAATCCAGCGAAAGAGACAGAGCCGCTGGAGAGAGGATAAAAAAAAAAAAGTTAAAAGTTATGTCATGACATGTCACAGTTTGTAAATTAGGGACACATTAAACTCCACAGAGCCTCATTGGATAAAGGTTTTGAAAAGTAAAGTGCAATTTGAGATCATTTCTACTAATTGATGCACATTATTAAATTGAATAACCAACAGAAGCCACTTTCATATCCACTCATATAAAAGTAGATGTCACTGTTTTCAGGACACGTGCTCAGGCATTTTAAGGTGGCATTAGCTTTAACAGAAGACCATGATAATGCATGCAGTCATTACTCATTTTCAAATACCGTCTTAACTCACGTACTTCTAAGAGGACTTGGGAAACTTTGCCACGTGCTTCCGCTCCACTTTTAAACCAGACTCAGCGGACTTTGTTTTTGGCTCGCTCGACGACTCAGTTCACAGAGTCAGCAACATCATACAGAGACAGACTACATTATGGCATACATCATAAAAAATAACGTCACGTATTTGGACGAGTCTCACGGACGCCCGGCTGTGTTTTATGCATTACCCCGCTCATAAAAAATACATCCCAGTCAAAGGACCGTGTAGAATTTCGAAACTCGAAATCCAAATTCATGAAACAAAAGAATCAATGCATTTTTTTTTTCCTGTGTTGCTGAAGGGCTTCCATTTTTTTCTGAGCTCTAATTTCATTCGGTGGGCTGGAGGCAATAGAAAACCTCACATTCAATTTTGGATGTATTAAGTGAGATTCTTTTGGAGATGTCTGACCATGTAACATGCAGAGATGATGCATGAACATAAAGGGGAAATACAGCAATGATAGATAATCTGTTTTTACTATGCCTGTGAAAAAAGCAGCATGCATGGTTTAAACAGATTTGCACCTCAACTGTATAGTATGTCTTCCTAGAGCCCTAATTCGTCATGTTTCCTGGCTGCTCCGACAGGACGTTTACAATAGCCAAGGTCCTCTTGCTGCAAGGACAGATCAGAACATGCTTCCACTACCAGACAGAGAACAGAACAGTGCAACAGAGAAAAGAATCCTTCAAGGCAAGTCAACAACAGATTGCTAAACCTCAGTGTTTGTGCCAAAATGGGACATTTTTTAATTTGCAGTTTGAAATAATAATGAGCCCTAAATAGGATTCACTACAACATGCGAGTATGCATCATCATTATTATTCTAAAAAAAAAAAAATTACACATATTCAAAGTCAGAGTGTAGAAGAATGTAGATTAACATTGACTCAAATACACTAGAAAGCACATACTTTTTAGTGGCGTTCAACTGAACTGCAACGTCTATATTCCACTCACCAGTGTCACATATCCAGGATCCACGCACACACACACATCATCATCATCATCATTTTGCAACTGACAAGTGACGTGAGACGCGCGCACACACTCAACACACACACACATACCAAAGCTTCATCATCATCTCGCCGTGTGCCAACAAGGTGCAGGGCCGGAGGTTCAGTTGCGCAAGCGCGCACACAAACACAGATGCATCTTATATACATGTATTTATTTGTGCTGTTTGCGGATTCAAGTGCACAGTCGCATGGGTGAAGTGCAGAGCAACATCATCACACAGAACACACACCGACAGTCTCCTCACAGGTGCAGACTGTGGCGCACAGAAAAGGGCCGCGGCGGCGCAATTACGCACAAGTTCTGACGCGCGCTCCTGTGCGCGCGCACACACACGCAAAGAGAGAGAGAAAGAGAGAGAGAGAGAGAGATCTTCTACAACTTAGCTCAATTTTGACCTTGCCATGTTCTCAGAGCTGCTTTTCCTACATACAGTATCACCCACCATCTTCCTCCACCTACCCCCCCATCCAGCTACACCCTCTCTGCCCCTCCCGCCCCATTCCAGCATCCACACAAAGAAATCTACTAACAACTACCTCCATCCCCTCTTTTTTTAATTCACCCCTCCATCCAATCCACCACCATTCCTCCACTTCCACAGACGCAGCCAGAGAGACACAACCAGGAGACACACACACACAGAGGGACACAGAGAGACAAGGGAGGGAAGGGGAGGGGGGAGGAGAAACCCGAGCCCCCCATTTTGCACCTAGAAGCAGAAATATAGGAGTTGAAACTTCACCTGTGTCCGGACTGTTCCTGCTCCGTGGGTCCGCCGTGCGTCAGGGCGCATTAACGTGCCCACATGCCACCATCAGACCGACAGCGGCTGTAACTCCACACAGACAGGCTCCAGATAACACAACATGCCCCACATATATGTGTGTGTGTGTGTGTGTGTGTGATAAGTATTCTCTGTAAATTCCGCGTATAGTTCAAGCCCGTCTTCCACGAGGGGTGCGTCCGCTTTGCATCCTCACAGCGCCCGACATCCTCCTCCTCTTCCTCCTCTCTCTCTCTCGCTCTCCCCGGCTCTTTCCCCCGGCTTCATCCCTCCATCCGCGGGCTGAGGGAAGAATCCCATCCGAGAGAAGCTGAAACGATCCCCCCCCACCACACACACACACACACACCACCTTCCTCCTTCCTTCCTTCCTTCCTTCCTCCTCCTCCTCAGTGCTTCTTGTCTCCTCTTTTTTACCCGCTGCAGGTGAAATTCCGGTAGAATAAAAATATTCCAGGTAAAAGTCTAATTATTCCAATCAGACATTCCGGGATCAGGAAGAGTTTGTTAAACACTCGTGAAAATCCACATTAGAAGCTTCCCTGGTTTGTGGGCATTAACAGAATTTGGGGTTTTCACTTCACAGTCTCTCTCTCTCTCTCTCTCTCTCTCTGTCTCCTAGTGTCTGTTCAGGTCTCTCGCCCTCTGTTAACTCCACTCAGTGCGCCTCCTCTGCAGTCTGCACTAGAATAGAATAAAAAAATAATAATAAATCAGGATAGAATAAAGTAGAATAAAGAGGTTTCCGGTAAAGCCGTCGTCCGCTCTCTCACGCCAACATCTCCTCCGGTTCCGTCCCGCCGATCGTCCGTCCGTCCTCCTCCGCCGGTCGCTTCTCCCGCACCGTTAATCCACGCAGCGCGGCGCGCGAGGCAAACCGTCAGGGCTGAGCGAATAAAAGACCGCCACTTCCGGCTGCATGTTTCAAAATAAAACATCTATTATGGCAGAAGATATGGAAGTTTCAAATTCAAATGACCACGTTTCTTTGATGCACTATTTTTTGCACAAATATCACACAAAAGGGACAATTGACTCAGATGCCCCAGATCTGTAGTCCCAAAATCTCCAAGTTCACTCTGTGCATGGTCTGTGTAATGTAGGTAATTCATTATAAATACATCTAAGGATCTGCACCCATAAACTACAATATCAGCTGAAACTGATATGGCAATGATCTTGCATCATTACCTATTCTTCAAAGTCAACTTTATTGTCAGTTTTGCCATATGTACAGGACATAGTTAGGATTGAAATGCCGTTTCTCTCAGACCCTGGTGCAAACGTACAAAAGCACAGAAGGAAAACAAAAACAAAAAACAAAGAAAATAAGAAACAAGCAATAGGTGGCAGCAAGTGGAGTAATTACTGCATCAGAATTGCTTCAGGATAGGTAGTTCATATTGTGCTCCCATGATAATTCTACATGCATATGCGTTGTTTGAATATTCTGACAGGACAGTGAGCTATGAGCTACATATGCAATGCACATAATGATCCCAAAAGCTCCAGGTTCATTGTATGTATGTGTGGTATGTGTAATGTATGCAATTGATTATAAATATATGTAAGGATGAGCACCACTAATTATCATATCAACTGAAGTTGAGGTGACCGTGGTCTTGCATTTTTACCCATTCTTTGGAATATGTCTCATCCTTTCATTATTCAAGTTTATATTGTGCTCTCATTGTATTCCTATATAAATGTTTGAATATTCTAATGGGACAGTAGGTTATAAATCACATGTGGTGGTGGTGCTGGTGGTGCCCAAAACCTCCAGGTTCACTGTATGTATGTATGTATGGTATGTGGAAATGTGTTTAAATATGTTTAAGATCTGCACCACAAAATTACGATATCAGCTGAAACTGAGATGGCCAGGTCCTGCATTATTACCTATTCTGAGGAATGTCTCATCTTTTCATTATTCAAGTTTATAGTGTGCTCCCATGATATCCCTGTATGAATATGCTTAGTTTGAATATTCTAACAAGACATTAGGCTATAAGCTACATGCACAAAAACATGGTGCCTGGTGTCAAAAAGGGTCCACAGCTTATTTTTGCCCCAGGGTAGGATTTGAATTGATTAGTTAGTTTAAAAAAGTGCAAGGGTGGCATTTTTAAAAAAAATGAATTTAAATATTTCTAGTGCATAGCACAAAAGTTTACTTTGGTTCTGCAAACAGCAAGTTAAATTCCTTCACGCCGTAAAGAAATGATATGCCTGATCATTTATATAGATTATAAAAATAAAGCTCTGTGGTCAAACAACTGATGCCAAGATATAGGTCATGCATCTAGAAATCATGTCAGCAAAATGACTCAAAAGGAAATTGCTCTTACAATTTTGTAATTATATCAACTTCATGGACTGCATGTTTTTTAACGATTATGATGCTTTTCGATTTATCAGAGATGAAACTGCTATTCAAATACAGGCCTGCATCATCAATAAATGGGGGAGAAAGAAGGAGCAAGAGATTACAGTGAGTGTGGTACCACCAGCTTGCTTTACCAAACCCAAACCTCTATCCCCAGATTCATAAGCTTGGTATGATCCGTGCTTTTATTTTGAAGTAAAATCACCTGACTTCCGGGCTGCGCCTTAATAACCCTGTCGAGCTTGACTCAGTTCGGAGGCTGCTGCATGGAAGTTGTTGAAGCCCTGTTCTCCCCTGTAACCGCGCACTGAAGCAGCCTCCACCCTGTCTGCTCCGTCAGATACACACACATCCAGTTTGTGTATAACAGGCTGTGTTTTATTAATGTGTCATCAGGCTGGATGTTGTTGCTGGTCAGTCAATCCTTCCATCAAACCAAACAAAATAGAGGAGACAGTGCTGCCTGTTCTGACCCATTCGAATCCACGCAGCACAGTCACACCTGATATATAAACCATCCGCAGACATCACACCGTCTCTGCTCTGGCTTCTGAGGAGGAATGATGAGGTCTTAAAGAAGAAGAGAGAGAGAGACATGACTCTGTCTCTCTGCTCTTACACAGGATATTGTTAGAGAGGAGGGGAGATGAAAGAGAAGAGGAGGGAATACAGCCATGCAGTTTGTGAATGGGCTTCCTCATCAGGACAAAATTTCATGGCAAAAAAAAAAGATATAAACATAGATTTTTTTTGTCCACAGTTCCACAGAAAATGCAGATTTTCCATTTGTAGTTTGGGAACTGAACAACATATCAATGTGCTTCCAAATGGGTATTTCAAACTGTGACACACACAAGATGTTTTTTTTCTTTTTTTAACAATGAAAGGCAAAGATAAAAAAGAAGATATAAAAGATGGTTTGATGATCGACAACTGAAACGATATTTTTAAAACACACTGTCTCCAGACTTAGTTTTTTTTAAAGGTGGATTTTACATTTGGCCATGTGTGTATCAGTCTGCAGTTTATCTCGATTACTACTGGAACGATCGGCCTAATATTTTTGTGCAGATTTATAACTGCATGCTTAAGGGTCCTCTCGTGGTTGCAGTGATTCACTGTTTCTGAAAAACCTATTTTCCTGACAGCTCTGTTTTATACCACCATTGACTGCTCCTCATCGCTCCTCTAGTGATCAACAACTGTTTCAGGCTGGAACCCACTTGGGACAACGTGGCAAAGGCATTTCTAGGAATCGACTAGGCTCAAAACAAGGTGTGTTGCAGGGAACAGCCTTTGTCATGGCTCAAAAACTGACATCCACACAAAAGTTTGGTCTCATCTTGAGCTGGAATATCTGCAGATTAATTCCACACCTGATATGTTATGATCCACTATAATTAGGCACGATACAAGACAAATAAATTCCTGCTTTTGTTATCTTCACCTCCATCTCAACTCTAAGCCTGGCAGAGATCTGCACTCTACTGAGTGCACGCTTCTAGTTTAAGTTGAGGCTGCCGCTGATATCAGATTGAGGAGTTCACAGGGGTTTATTAAACTGATGCATCTGACATCTAACGCCCGAGGGACCCGATCAGCTCCCAGTGCCATAAAAGACAAAATTGGAGATATGGGGTTTCTGCAGGGTGCAGATAAGCCTGATGGTGGTCTGCTGGAGCAGAAACTGGAAGGTCTAGGTTTTGGATCCCTGGATCAGGAGGGAAACTCTAAGAAACAAAATGTTTCTCCCTCCATTTTCCCAGCAAGGGAAACAACCCCGTGCTTCAGGAGTGCATTTCAATGTGGAGCATGGATTTTTGAATCACTGTCTCTTGGCAATGCAAACTATGATGAAATGATGTAAGGGAAATCAATGTTTGGTTGTGCTGTCTGTATTTTGATCTTCTTACAATATAATTTTTTTTTGTTCAACCTTTCTTTTGTCAATTACTGATGAACACTGACAGATGAATTCCATTAACCTTTAAAGTATTGGTAAGGCCTCATCATCGCCAGCGAATCAATAACTGTAAACGCAAAGTCTGACATCGCATGATTCAACATTCACAGATGATGTATTGACCTGACACCATCCCGGATCGGGGGTCGGGATTAGACTGCATAAATCATCCTTTAAAAAAGAGTTGAGAGAATCTTACAAGTGGCAGGAATGAGCTGCATTCAATCGTTTAATAAAAGCCGAATTAGATTTGTGTTGAGCAGCGTAATACAATAAATCTTTGACTGAAGTTAAATTAGACTGTGTTTCTCATGTGGGATTAAATGCAGTGGATGACTGACAACAGCAATCAGCTGCACTAATAAAAGGCATCTATTATTCTGGAGGGGCGAGAGGAGCCTCAATTAAAATTGTGATCAATGGTATTTGGGTTGGTCTTGAGTCAGTTTGATGGTTTTTTATGTCATGAGAGCAAATAGAGATGATGCATACATGCTAGTTAGCAGAGGTTGTTCATGAGTGGGAGGGGGCTGTAGTATGAATAATGAGTGAGTCTGGCCAGTACATTTCTGATTTGTATTTATTTCTATTTTCATTATTAATTCCTAGTAAAATGTGGTCTTATCGGAACAAAATGCAGTTGGAAATCTTGCGATGGCCAGTGTTTCCTCAGCGCCACCGCACAATTGTTCATGACAATAACCCAGCATAATCCATCCTTCAGGCTACTGCTGCTGCCAATCACTTTATTGATTAGCTCTTAACAGCTGTTAAAGTCATTGAGACATTGTCAGGTGGCTGCTGGGACAGCTCCCTGCTGAAATCGCTATTCATTGCTTTACCATTTAAAGCCTAATCAGGTTCTTTTTCAACTCGTGTCTCAATTCAATGATCTAATCAATCTGCAAATACCACTTTGTTATGGTTAAGAGACATTTGGGTGCAATAACTTTTTTTTTTTTTTGTTTTACGGTCCCATAGCGTAAAGTGGCCACAGTGGACTATGTCTGTAGAGGCTTGATAAAATTGTTCAACGGTCACTCAACAATCGCTCAACCATGTGAGGAGAGTTTCGCCTTTCTATGTTCACATCACAGCTTTTATATTTACACTACCCAGTCAAACACAGTCTACTAATATATGCTACTAGCCATCTAAACTGGATCCATCTGCTCAACAGTCTAACTGGTCGAAAACATGCATTTACACATGCAGACTACAGCCCATCCTCAGTATGGGTTACAGCCCAAACCAGACTAGTGTATGTTTAATGAAGGAGCTCATCTATGGTTGTATCTACTGTATGAGCAGAACCAACCCCACAGTGCATTTCCATTGTTGGGGAACTTATTGATTTGCCTTGGGAAGTGGTGGATGTGGTGCACACAAACCACCAAACTGAGCCCTGTTCAGCTGTTCGAGCAGAGCGACACAGCTTCTTCAGGCAGGTTGGGAGAGATGCAGGTAAACAAGGCAAAGTAAGCCTTGTTTTTTTTTTTTTCTCCACCGAGAAGAGGATCCCGGTGCCAAAACTGTCATTTGTATAAAGTTTTCTTTGGCAAAATTCTTACATTTGTCAGACACCAGTTTCTTTCTACACTGGTACAACATTGTCTCTAAAGAAAAATCTTATTTAGTAGATGAGGAGGTACTGGAAAAGTATGTCTGAGATGACTGAAGTGATCTCATGACTTTTCATCTAGCACCATCAGAGGGTGTCATTTATCCAATAGGATCCAGTAGGATTGGTTACTGGATACTGTCGTCTGTTAGGTTATCGATCATCTGTCAGAATTCACCTGATATTTCTATGAGCTTCAACAAATCTGTTTCAATCTGTGAAATATATACTAGGAGTTTATCTCTTTGAATCGTGTTTACACATCCGGAGACATCTGTTATAGCTTAATTGATGAGACTGACATTGTCTCACAAGATTCCTCTGCAGATACTGACTGAATTTAAAGGAGACTCTCAGTACATACTTAATCCTCAAACATGATTTTTCTTTGTAAAATTTAGCTTTATTTTGGTATAAAGTGTCATTGCACCACAACCACAGATCACTAGAGATCAGTCATATAATGTGTCCTAAAAAATCATTCTAACCTCCAGTCTGCGAATGAATAACAAGCGCCTTGCTCCTAACAAGCACAGTGTCACAAACGGTCACTGACCAGTGCTCTTGACGCCCTAAGCCACTAAAGCTTTAGGCCTCCAGTGGTGCTGATCAGTGCATTGATTGTCTGATCATCTGGAGACCATGTTGGAAACAGTGGTAAGACTGAAATAATTGGATGGCTGGGTAGAAATCCCCTCTGTGAGGCTTGGATCAGTGATCAGAGAGGTAGACATGCACTAACCAATGCAAGATAAAGTTTGATGTACTGCAAGACTGTATAAGGTTCCTACATTTTTTTTGAAATTTATTTTATCATCTTGAAACATATGCTTGAAAATATTATCCGTTTGAAACATCCTTAACCTGTTGTCACATCATGATGAATCTAATACAGCTTTACCAGGACTGACTGTACATGTTATGTTATGTTTCTGGCCCATAACTTGTCGTCGTCAACCTGGACTTCTTAGAGCTAATCTTTTAAATTCTCTCCACCTGCCAGAATATGATTGGGTCGGACGCAGAATGTGCTGCTGCTAAAGCTATAAAATCCCCAAGCCTGGTAGTGTTTGTGTCATAACTCAGTCCACTGAGGCAAAAGCTGAAGATGAGAGCACAAAGGCACTGTCAGTATCAACATTAAGCTGCTGAAGCTTTAACCCTCTGTCACTGTGGATCAAGCTATTGATTAGCTGTTATGGCTATTGCCGACGGCAGCAGGTCATATTGGCTGAAATCCTTTCGCGCACAGCTGAGCGGTCAAGAAAGCACACATTCAGCAATGAGTTAAAACCTTAATCCAGGAGTCCCCCCCTCTCCCATTTCATCTATTATCCACTCATTCATTTTCCCTTAGTGGGGTGTAATGGCCTCAGAAATAACATAAAGAGCATTGTAATTGTTCCGAGATGTTCACAGAGACATCGTGAGGTTCCACTAGATGTCCGTGTCCACTGTTGTGTCAGTGCTTTATGTCAGCTATAGCACTAAAACATAAAACTACACATAACCATAAAAAGGGTAATGGATTTGAACTCAAATATGTAATTTTCAAACTTACAGTGTGTAGTGCCTACGCTACCTCATTTGAGTGAAGCTAACATTTCTGTATGGCACATGCAAGTCAGCAAACAGCCTTAACTTTATACACACTTTTTTTCCATGTGTCACATCCAGTCCACGATGCTTCATGTGTTGTCATGTGTTAGTGAAGGGTGAACCTAGTTTATGATGCAGTGCAATAGGTCAGATAGACAATGTCCATCAAAAGATACTTTCAAAGTTTGAAACAAAAAGTGACAGCTCCAGTTGTAAATGTGTTAAAGCCTTCTATGACTGACCTTCCATGAGGTGTGAATAAACAACAGAGACCAAAACAACTCCAACATTTTTAGTCGGACTAGTTCAGTCACTTTTAAACTGTAGGCAAAAAAAAAAAAAAAAAAAAAAAAAAATGATACTGCATATGCAAAGGGGAAAAAACATGTTGTACTGCAGGAAGGTTTATTCTGCTGCCATGAAGTGATTGATTACAGTGTTACAGCTTAAGGTAAAGTCAGTTCATGTCCCTGAGTGATAAGAGTAGTTTCTCAGCACAATATTGAAGACAGAAACTTTTGAATATCAACAGTAAATTCCAGCATTTAATTAACATATAGTTGCACTAATAAGTAGTTTTCATATGAACAGTGGAGCTAATGACTATGTGCAATGTGAAAGGGGGGCTGCTCATAGTGATGAAAATATAGAGAATCCCATTTCATGCCCCTGTTACTGTTGCAACAGTATAACTCTGTCCTGTTCCTGTCAGTGTCAACCCATGGTTTACAACATGCTCAACCAATGCTCATTGAATCTCATCAGATAAATTTGGTCCTTGACTTCCTCCAGGTCTCCTTCTTCCTCTCCCTATACCCATCTTACTCTTCCCATCCCAACTCTTCCTCATTCTGCAACAATGCCTTCCATTTTAGTTGAAGACCAGTATGCTCACCTGTTGTCTTCGTGTAGTGCTTACATCCGACTGCTAAGTTTACAATTAAGCGCCTGAGTGTCTGGACACCTGACAGCAGCCTTTGATCAACTGGTTCATAGGTGTGGTATTTTAAAATGCAGTGTTTTGAAATGGCAAAGAAGTGTCATGTTATATTTCTGTGTCAAACAGAGAAGTGTGTTTAATGTTTTGCAAAAAGTGTGAGGTTGAGAAGGTGCTTACAGTTGTGCAGATCTGGACTAAAGTTTTGCTCCTTGAATATCAGGTTTCACTAACGGAGTGTTATTTTGATTTTAGTCTCTAAGCAATTTGTCTTGTCTTTGGGGTCCATGTGATCACATAGTTTGATTCTAATCTGTAGCCACGATGCTTTTGTGGAACTGCACAACACTGCGAGGAATAATGCCATGATTTGTCTTATTAAATATTCAGATAATTAACGACAGCATGCACAACTAATAAAGTGACATTTTTGGGTGAAACTGCACATTATTAAGATGGAAACCAGACTAATGAGTAATCCCTCATTGGCCTTATTTGATCCTGTTGTGGAACTCCAGTTAATGAGAGTTCAACCTCATTAAATTCAGCATAGCTGCTAAAACTAGAGGTAATTTAAGCATCTCGGCCAATATGCCAGCACAGACAGAGAGACCTGCTGTGCAAAGAAGAAGTGAGGATTTTTTTTTTTTTTTTTTTCCATCTGCAGTCAAAATGTGCAGCAGATTCGTTTTAGACTGTCAGATAAGAGCTGTTCAGCACCACGGACGCTGCTGGAGCCACTTCAACAGTGCACTGGTGCTTTTCAAGAATGAATGCATTGAATAAATCAAGCTCTCAACTGAAATTTAAAAATTAAAAATAGACCTGAAGTTATTTGCTATATTTTTTTTAGCAAAGCATATCCTCGACACATCAGCATGCTCGTGCCCTACAGCTGTTGAGAAAACTATTGCGCTCGACTGTTAACATCGTGTCCCCAGCAGTAGATCATTCGTTGCTCTGAGCTAAAATTTTGTCACAGCCCTAAAACCATATGCTAAAGATTTTTAAATGATATGCAGAACATATATTTTACTCATAAAAACAACAGTGTGTGTCTACAGGCAGATGTTTGAAGCCAGTTGGAGCCTGTGACGAAGGCAGGCTTGCTCTAAAACAAGCGGACATTATGACTTCTGACTATAGCAAAGACATCCATTTGTAGGGATTAACGACAACAGAAAACTAACATAACACAAAACTAATATCTGTTAAGTTGCAACCACATGAAAAAGAAAAATACCTCCAGCGCCGAAGCACTTAAACACTAGAGTCGGCCTTTTATGCTGTTGAGTCATCTATAGTGTGTGTGACGCATCTGCAGATACAGTATGAGGTTCATTAGCAGCCCCAGTTTTGACAGCTCTGGCATAGTCGGCTTTGTTCTAGAATAATAAGGCTGAGAAACACTTTCTCTCCATGCTGAAGCATACACACTCATACACACACATACAGGGATGTGAGACTGGGGAGAAAATGGGGACTGAGTATATGGAAGATATTACAATGAATAGCCATGGATGCTGTTAGGGGACCACAGACGATGCTTACATATGTACAGGCAGAACCTTAGTCATCTTTGCTTCACCACAGTGACGCCAAAAGAGCACTTTGTATAACAGCTTCAGTGGAGCAGGAGCACAGGGAACAGGACCCAAAATGCAGACACCAAGGCAGGTTTGGAGCAGTTCAATATTTTCATTAACAAAGTTAGACTTACTTGTTGGTCAGGCAGGCAAGGGTCAAAACCAAATAAGGTGGTTCAAGCAGGCAAAAAAACAAAAACAAATGGGAAAGTAAAAGTCCAGCTTCAAGCAAAGTCTGGCAAACACAAGACAAAATCCAAAACACTGGGAGAACCTGAGGAATAAACACTGGGAAGGACTGGACTCGCTCAACATGAGGTAAGAACAAAGGTCAAAGACAGAGGAGAACACACACAGTAAATACACAAGGAGAGGAGGACTACAGGTGAAAACAATCAATAGTCCTGAGGGCAGGAAACGACACGGAGACAGGAAGTAAAGCGACTGAACAGACATGACACGCACTATGAAAATAAAACAGGAAATGACAGTAACACTCACTTTTAACACAAGTATCACAATTTTAAGTTCAACTGATTTTTTTTTCATTTTCATTTAGATCATAAATCTGTTTTTTATTTGCCTTGCCGGTACGCACGCTGGGGCGTCTGCACAAGATCGCAACATCAGAGACTGAAGGTTTGACTCTTTACTGCCTCAGGTTTCTATGAGTCACTCACTAAAGAGAGTCCGTTTTTCAAGTCACTCGAGTCACCAAGTCAGTCACCCAGTGCTCGTTGAAATCCCCCACTGACCCCATGCACACCAGAGCTGGCTAACTTCTTCACTCCAGTGGAATAAAATAATATAATTGTGTGGTCCTTCTTTCTTGGGTTCACACAGGTTATTAGTGTTCTATCCTGCTTTGATCTCTCCATCATTACAGTACATTTTCAAATCCAGGCTATAGTTAATGTTTTGGAGTCTCATAAGGAACGTGAATCGTGGAGCATTCTGGTCTGGTGCTGGCATTTTTGGAGGATGGTGTTATTTGCTGTCATTATCTGTCACTGTCACCAGTTACTTGTCATCTGTCAATGGTTCATTGTGGGACGAAGAACGGTTTATCTTATCTTATCTTATAAATTCAATGGGACTAACTTGGAGGACATTAATGTGATAATAAATTACATGTCATCTCAATGAGCTTAAGTACTGTAAGTGTGCAGTAGTGAGTATTTTGAAATTTTAGAGTTTGCAACAAATAACAACTTTCACAAAGTGTTTCCCATCTCATGTCTGTCAGGAGCTGTAAAGAAATATGAGTTTATCTGGAGCCTGATGGTTCTCAGAAATTATTTGATTTTTTTTTTTAATGTTTTTTTTTTTTTTACAATGATGCTTGCAGGTGCATTTGTTTTTGTCTCAACTAGTTTTTGTGTTGCACCTGCCACATTATTAACAAGGCCTTGGGGTGTTTTGCTTTGTTTGTCAGGCACATCTTTGGTCATACAGACTCTGACAGATCATTCTGCAAACCTCTGGTTCGAAAAGGATCCACCCATAAACACGAACATGTCCTTCCACTGATCTGCTTCGTCTCTTATTAGCTTCCAATGTAAAAAATAAAAATAAAGAACCATTTAATGGGATTAGTTGTGGTCAATGTTTAAATTGACTATAAACACAATTTGTCCCTGTTTAATGTATAACGGTGCTATACATTCACACATTGAAAAAAAAATTAGGATTTAGCTCTTACACTGTGTTTTCCCATATGCCATTTTTGCATCAAACGGGGTCTTTAATAATGGCCTGGAGTATAACTTGTTTTTTTCTGTTTTGTTAGAGTCTCATGTTTTACTGTTGTTGTCTGAGCAGTTCCTCCCTCTCAGAATATATATACAGTATATATCTTAGATAAAGTGGTTTGTGTTTCCATTTTGCATTATGGCATCTTTTACAGTGCTTTTTTTTTCTCCAATACAATGTGTAACATCCCACCCCTGCACTATAGACAGAACAATTTGGACGTCTGACTGTGTCTGTGAGAACGTCTTTCCATCCATGAAAGATAAATTGTAACAGCTGTCTCCCCTCATATTTATTCAGGAAGGTACCATAAACGCTGTTTCCAGGGAGTCTCATTTGATCACAACCAAGCTTTACCAGTTATTTAAAGGTGTTTATTTTTGTCTATATGATACACAAATACACATATGATTGAACACTGCACTGAAAATATGGAATCAATATTTTATTCAATGTTGACAAGTTAGATGTTTAGTACAGTATATTATAGACCAGTACCATAGTAGGCTAACTATTGCAGTAGTTATCTATAAGTGATCTACTTATATAAGTAATTATGTAATGATTTATCTATCTGATTGAACCATTTTAAGCAATTATTAAGTAAAGATGTTTCAAGTTGCTTTATCCTCTGTCCTACATTTTGTAGCTGCTACAATGAAACTCTCTTCTGCTGGTCGACCAGGAGTAGATACTAGCATTTGCAGGAGGTATAACAGATATTGAGACGATGCATCAGCCTGCGATTGTTAAGCTATATGTGGCTGAAACAGTGTCTCAGGGACAATGGGCCAGTCAGCAAATGATTCTCATGCAACATTTTCCCAACACTTTTTGATTTCATTGCTGATGCATCATAGCAACGTATTTCTGCTTACTAGCTTTAAGCTTCTGGGTGTGTGTTTCTCATGGCAGAGGTTGACTGACATCTGCAGATGTGTTGAAAATGTCCATGTTGAGCTACTGACTGGAGAACCTCATACTACATATCCTACAGACCTTAATATTTTTTTTTAACAAGTTAGCGATTGTTAGCAACGTCAGTAATCTGCCCCTTTCTAACAAACATTGTACATTCTGGTCAAAGTGCTTTGTTGTTGAATTTGTGAATGAAATATGGCGCCGTAGTTGCCAAATCATCCAGAATTGACTGTCAATCCAAACATAGATTGACTTAACTTGCAGGTCACATTGTCCGTTATCAGTGCAAGTTGAGGAATTTTACGTTTGGTGGCCGACTGTCTCTTGCTAAAAGGCATCCTGGGAATTGTAGTTGGATGTAGTTCTGATGAAATGTGCACAGGCTTGTAGCTTTGACTTTTATTGAGGAGAAAAGATATTTTCTAATACAGTTGCTCATTTTTTGTGCGAACCCTGAGAGTTTTGCATTGATCCAAATCATCAAACTGTGAGTCATGTAACATTGTTCATGAAAAAAAAATGAATCTGACTTTTTGTCTGGAAGAAATAGCTCCTCACACTTATATTTGTCCTTTTCTGCAGTTCCAATTTGTCAAAAAAAAGGGAACAGATACCAAGGAAAAACTGATTTCAAAATAAATACATTTTAATCTCAGTTCAACTTTCACACATTTTCAAATGTAGCAACAGCAAACCTAGATTATATTATCTTAGCCTATTTTTTTTATAGTAACCAAATGCAGTTGACTGATTGAGCTCTGACTGCTGGCAGCTTTATCAACAGACCGCTATCATCTGAGCGTGATGCATTTTCTCATGCATATCCTTCTCTTTATCAGCCATCTCTCTCATATGCCTTTCTTCGCACATACGTATCGCCAGACAAACAGCGTTGTTAGTCATGTTCTCCTTGTCGGCCTGACTGTGCTTCAGGTCATAACATCTGCTCTGCAACCAGGAGAACTGTGCATGTGTGTGTGTGTGTGTGTGTGTTGGACTGTGTGAGTAGTTTCCTAAGCCAGGTACATGTTCCATTCATGGTGAGATCTGCTCCTTACTCTCTGCCTTGCAATGTTATCTAGCCTGACTTAGATAAGGCTTCTAAAAAGTGTGTAGATGTGTGTGTGTGTGTGTGTGTGTGTGTGTGTGAGAGAGAGAGAGAGTGTGTGCACTGCCAAACAGATAAGCCTTCCCTGCAAGCCTCTTATTCATGCAGCACCTAACAAGACAAGGCCACAATCGCTCCACAGACGTCTTTTACTTGTTTACACTTCAGCATGACCAAAGAGAGCTTGTGTGTGCGTGTGTTTATGAGTGTGCCATCATTAATGCGTATTACATGTGCGTCACAAGGTGTGCTGCTATCTGTGCTTACATGCATGCTCACATGGGCTTTGCGTGTGTGTGTGTGTAGACATATTTGCTTTTTTTGTATTGATGGTGTGTTTCCGTATTGTGTGTGTGTGTGTGTCTGCTCTTGTGTGTCTGCGTGTGCACCCTGACAGATAAGCCTCCCCCTGCAAGCCTCTTATTCGTTCAGCGCCGAACAACAACAAGGCTGGCATTACTAATAAACTCAGCTTCTACGCTCAGATATGAGCAACGAATTTAGAGTTTCTCAAAGAGGCTCATATGGGCAAGACCGACACATTGTAAGCCCTGAAACATTCTCAAAGCCAGAGAGAAACATCAGGGAGAGTGACATGGTATAGAAAGAGAGAGAGAGAGGATTTCTTTAAGTCTTTGTATGCAGATTATGCGAGAGACCATTACTGTACATGGCAACACACAATTAAACCATTGGGGTCAATGGCTTAACACAGAAACTCACACAGAAACAAAGCAAAGATAATATGCCCCATAACTAACAGAGACGTCCATTGGGTCAAGATGCATCATCAAAAACTTGTATGTTTTTTTTCGTTGTTTTTTTTTTTTTTTACTTATTACCATGTTCTTTTAGTTTATCACCATTGCAAGGACATTTTTCTCAAAACCTTCCACCCTTTTCTCACAACTGTAAACCCAAATTTTCAAACCACATTCACAAAACGTCTGACTCTTTTGGCAAATTCAATCACATCCAGTCAGTATATAAACACAGTCATTACACATTACATCAAGAAGAAAAAAAAAGTTAACTGCACATAAAAAATTTAGTTTGCATTTAAACAAAATATATTTTAAAAAATGTTTTTAAAACTTGTCAGCGTCACGTCTGGTGTCATCACGTGTGCTGGATCAGGCCAGACGACCACAGGCAATTGGAGAACAACCTTGCCAAACCTTGACAAGACTCCACACCCACTTCACCTCAGGCCAAGTCCAGATTTCCCCTGGTTTCAGGGTTTCGATGACAGACCATGCAGGAAGACACTCTTCTGTTGCGTTGAGGAAAGGGGACTATGCTGTAAGATACACATTTATGAATCCCCAGTTGGTGTCGAACTGCTCACATAACTGGATTCTATTCTGGTCAGCTGGTTTCATCACAACCTCAGAAACAAGTGAGTCGTCGCGTGTAAAAGATGACAGCTGTGTTATAGCTGTGTTCAGCTTCTGCTGCCCATATTTACCATTTTGCACCACAAGTGCATCACAGTGCAAAATGTGTTTTAGCGAGTGAGAATTTGTTTAGAGTTTTACCAAAAGAGCGAATGATTCAGCAAATGGGTTTAAGGCACTGAGCATCTGGTTCAGAAAAATGGGGTTTAGTGTTTATAGCTATTGTGACAAATTGTGTTATCCTAATAAGAGTCATTTTAAAACAGCAAAAAAAAAATGAGTCGCACTTTGTGTTTGCCAAAATGAAGCCAGTGATTAGGGTTGGTAATAAAGAACTGGCTCTCATTTTAGAATCGATTCCTAATTTTGTGAGAGTCAGTTAGTTCTAACAGTTACACTGTTATTGATGCTTATCCATTACCAACAATGACTCCATGCCACAATGTGCACTGGGAAAAGAAAATACTCTCTAAATTGGACAGTTCTATTTGCCTTTGCAAAATTAAGTTCACTTACCACCAACCTACTTTAAAGAATAGGGCTGCTGATATTGTGTATTTTTTTTTTTTACCAAAAATCAACAATGAATTGATCATATGTATTACCTGTGTAGGTTATGTGTGATGGAGCTCCATTGTTGTCCAGAACCTTTAAGAAACACATCAACTGTAATTTATTTTGACTCAGTCAACATCACCATGCTGCTGTAAACACTCATGAATGGACCAAATGTAGCTAAAAAATAGTCCCCATCAAAATCCCTCTGTTCTAGTGTTTTTGTAATATTGGTTAAAATCAGTTCCCAGCCATTTTTGGAAATAAACAATTTTTAGACTTTTAACATTAATTAGCAATGCATGCCAATAAATTAGACAAGAGCAAAAGTTCCGATGGCTCATGTTGCTGAGAATAGTAACATTTGTGTTGGTAGTCGTCATTTGTGAATGTGTCTGATTCGCAGCCCAGTTGTTTCAAACTTGATTTGTCATTCGCTGCCAGATGCTGCTGCAATGCAATACAGCAAATTACAACTTGAATAAACTGTTTCTGAATAAACTGTTTCTGAAAAAGAACTTCTCTTTAGCGCTGGCCGATGAATTTGTCCTCTGTTTTTACAGTTTATCAGTTTTACTTTTTCTCTTTGCGTTTTTGTTTTTGTGTGTAGCACATTGCTGTCTGCATTAATTTTCTATTACGTATTAGATTTTGTGTGTACATTTAAAAGTTTTAATAAGAATATGTCGACATGCAAAAAAGACTGTAAAATAAACATAGTTCTGGAGGTGGTTGAGTCTGAGTGAGGAAACATTTCAGTGAAGTCAATATTTAGAAATGTCTGTGACCAACTGTGAAAAACTGTAATGTCCCACATCCTGCTAACTTTTACTTTATTCAGTTCAATTATATAGAAGCTGATGCAAACTCAGTACGCAAATGCAGTGTGAAAACCGGTGAGCAACCGAGTGTGACGATCACGATTCTACAGAAAGCTTTCAATCTTGGCATGGGCTTGCTGTGTCTTCGCTAGACATCACAGAAGAAGAAAGTCAGAGATATAGAGGAGGCAGTGAGTGGGAGAACAGGATAGAGTGAGTCAGCTCACTACGCTTCAGTTTTAGATGGTGGACTGAAAAACCTATGTGGCAAAGACACATCGAACCAACTCATAAAGCCACTTCTGTACGATATGAATGCATTCATTGTCACGGCCTATAATGCTCTTTGACACCATAGTCTCAATGCACGAATGCTTTTACATTTTAGTGTAAAACAGAGCTCCATCTTGAATAGTTACAAAAAGGTAAAAGAAAAAAAAAAATGAAGCCACAATGTCACTGAAAACCTTCGTCATTATGTCGGGCCTTGGCGCCTACGCAGAGTGTACCACCACAGCAGTGAGGTCTGTGCACCAAAAGCTGCAGCGAAAATTACTTTGACAGGACGGAGTTACCCTGTCAAGACCAGGGGGAGCTCTCTTGTAAAAGTAATTGATGTAGAGGTGGTGTTCCCATGCTTTTCAATGTGTGTGTGTGTGTGTGTGTCATTGAGTGGCTGTAAACACATTAGCATAAACTGTACTTATTTCAGTTATGAAGGGAAAATATTGTCTTGTTGTAAACTATTTCAAAATACGTGCACTTGAAACTTGAAACTTGAAATGTTTATTAGCAAAAGGGAAGTGAGACAAAGATTCTAGTTTCAACTATAATATTATAAAGGTCTAGACCTGCTCTGTATGTAAAGTGCCTTGAGATGACTTTTGTTGTGATTTGGCGCTGTACAAATAAAATTGAAGTGAATTGAATTGAACCGATGATGGTACTGATGAAAACTACAATTCATCCTGATGAGAATATGAACCAAACTGCATGGCAATCCATCCAATAGTTGCAGAAACATATTACCCAGAACCACAAATGTCTACCTCAGAGGAAACATCAGAGGGTCACCAAAGTCATCAGGATACATCACCTGGAAAATGGGAAAAGTCAGGGGAGCACTAACGTTAGATTCATCCTCTGGGTACAATGAACAGTCCAAAATGTCATAGCAATCAATCCAACCAACCAAGCTGCAGTATCAAAGAAACTACAATTCATATTAGGACGTTTGTATATTTGCTGCTCCGGCTTGATGAAAGGCACACTTGGAAAAAAGACAACACTGTTCACTGTTCATCTTTTTTTCTGTCTGCAGCCCACTTCATTTCTAATCACTACAATTCAGCAGCATTCAAGACCTTTCTTTCTAAAGCAGACACACAGCAGCGGCATTAGCAATGTCAACAGCAACATATTCTATGTCAGCGCCAGCGAAAATGCTGTGAATAGCAATTTCTCTTCCACCGTGTTCTCTTTTTCCTTGTCATCTTATCGCTGCCTCTTTCTGAACCACCACTTACACAGGTAATGTATTCTGCTCAAAGTGGCTCCCGTTAGGACGGCCTCACCGGGGGACATTTTCAGTCATAGGCAGTTCATTCCTCAAAACACGTCCGTCAGAGCGGCAGTTTGTTCTTTACTCTCCGTAAAAACAATCTTTATTGAAATGAGATTTCAGGCTGGTCTTAATTATTAGTTTTGATGGAAGATGTTCTCAAGCTTTTTGTGGCTTCTGTAGCTGGCTTTGACCTTTGACCTGTTTATTGAGGTTGCAAGCTCGTGTTCAAAAAGACATAACACTGTGTGAAATAACCTCTTTCGTTTGACATGTCACAGAAGACCTCGCAAGCATGCACTGGACGAAGCAAGTCATCCATCAACATCTGAGACTTAAGCCTTCTGCTATGAGGTAACAGTGCTAATCACACCAAAAGTGTAAATGTGTTGCTGTGGAGTTTGCTAAAGCTTTTTTTTTTGCCTGAGCCTCTGCTCTGCCACTGTTATCGCTACGCCGGCTGGATGAACATTATCTGCTGTTTAATACATAAGGCAGTGATTAAAGGTCTGTCTATATTCATAACTGAACTGGCGGAGCTGTGAGAGGCAGCGGGGTCATTACAGGATAAGGGAGATAGTAAATTAAACCAGTAGAAATCCTCTTCTAATCTCTTTCCCCCTCACCTCTTCTCTCTCTCTCTCGAGTTTTTCCTTCTCTGACAGGGAAGTGGTAGCCGTCCTCTCTCACTCTGTATCTCCTTTCTCTGTGCCTTTGCTCACGCTGTTTGCGAGGCGATTTGCTCAGTGTGACTTTCCGGCAAAGCGTCAGAAAGTCGGTTGGTTGATTGATTGATGGTCTGGAACGCCTGTCGGTCCGGCTTATTTTTTCCCTGCAGGGCCGCTGCTGCTGCTGCAGGTGAGGCTTTGCAGACCTGCAACAATGACTGTGATTTTCAGGAAGCGGCATCGCTATTGTCATTCAAATTAAAAAAAAAAAAAAAAAAGGCTTCATAAAGGGCTGGACTAACCCGGTTTCAGCCTTGATGTTTTCTAGGTAAAGCCTTCTTTTTAATAACTTTCCGTTCATCAGCCATTTTTCTGAGCCGCCAGCTCTTATAATATTAAGACACACAATGGGCTCTTATCAGGGGAAGTCACGCCGATTCTCAGCTTTGAAAGTTGATGAGTTGTATTGAGCGCTGTGAAAGCAGACATGGACACTAGTCTACAGCTGTTTTGTCTAGTCATGTACGGAACAACAACCTGAGCCAGGAGACACACGCTGACAGACGGGGACAGGTAGCGTCCCCGCTGTCTTTCTCAGTTAGCTGATTTAACACCTGTTATGTTCGAATGCTCTCAAGATTTCAGGAAGGTTTAGCAAGTGCTAATTTGGCTGTCTTTTGGGCCACGAGTAACAGAGCGTTTTACACATCAAGTTATTATTATATAAGAGAATAAAAAATTTCATGTACAACTAAATAAGTACATTATGTTTAGAAGAAGCTCATCGTCAGTTCTTGGCTGCAGTGTTTTCAGAATAAATATCCCATGCGCTTCAAGTTTTGACGTCATTTTTGGAGAGCTGCCTACATATATCCCTAAAGACAAAGACATTTTTTTTCATCCTTTGTGCTTTGCTTTTTAAAATGTGAAGCACCTGTCTCGCTTGTTGTTTGCTTGTTTCGTTCCGTCCTTGACCGGTTTGACAAACCCACACAGTTATGTGGGGAAAAAAAATATGTTTCTTTTCTACAGACGGACAAAAAAAAAAAAATTTTACTCAACCCCTGAAGCTTTGTTTGAGTGTTAAGACAAAAAGACAGGTCTTCTTCCAGGGAGACTTTGTTAATGCAGATAGTGTTTGTATCGAGTTTAGCATCTAAGAGGCTGAGCCACAGCAGCAGCAGCAGTCTAGCAAACCAGACATTGATTGATTAGTGCTGATGATGTAGAGACTCCGGAGCATGAGTTTTGTACACAATGCACTGTTTCTTAAAGCAGGGTTTTAACTTGTTTCCTCTTTTTAAAATCAGGCAAAGGATGCTTGAACTGATAACAATGTGTGCTCAACAAAACAAGGCCTAAAAATACTTGCTTACAGTTACTATTCTTGTTTTACTAAAAGAAGACGAGAGCATGGAGAGATAATCAAGATAGAAAAACTGGTGATACAAATGTAGAGTCAGTAAAGAAAGGATAAGTTGTGCATGAGTTATTCATTCTTTGTTGTGTTTGGGATAGTCAGTAAATGTCACTTTGACGGCCTGTTTGCGGTCTGGCGGGATCGTTTGTTCGCACACAGCCCCGTAGGAGGTTTCTAAATGAGACAGAGACAAATGGCTTTTATGTCCGACTCGGTACATTCTAGTTTCAGCTCATGAAAATACATTTGGTTAATTGAATTACAAATGATACCACGGCTCTCTGCTAGGGAGGATTACTGGTTTAGGGACGTTTGCGCCGGAGGAATAATGATAGAATAGAGCAGTGTTAAAAGTGTTAAATTTAGTATCTCTCACGAGGCCTTTCGTGATTTGCTTCCCCCAGAATTTGCAGATATTGATATTAAATGTTTGATTTCATGCATAAAACATGTATGTGTGCAATCTTGTAATATCCATTACAGGATTTGCCCCAGAGACATCCACAGATTTCTGGTGCAACATATTCAGTGATTCTGGAGTGCCTTTGATTTGCATGCTGGTCAAGATTGAGATCATCCAAATACCATTAAATGAAAAAAAAGTTGAAGGAATAGTTTGATAATTTGGGAAATGCGCTTGCTTTCTTGCTGAGAGTTGCGAAAATTGATACCATCCAAGTGTCTTATATGAACCTCCAGCCAGGAGACAGCTAGCATAGATTAGCACAAAGACTAAACTTGGGCAAACAGGAAATTTAAAAATGACGTTATGGTTTTATGGGGGTTGTGTGGACTATTTCTTTGCCAAGCACAGTGACTTCCTGGAATCTCCAAGCAATCTCACGGCGATGACAAAACCCCTGAAAGTCAATATTTTCAGCACACTATTTCCTCCTCACTTGAAATTCTTTGTGCGGCCCTTAACAGTAAGTTATCGCCTCGGTGTAATTTATTTATAGCGCTTTAGTTAGACTATCAAGGAACACTACTGCCCACCCAAACAGCACTCCCTGGGTGAACAAATCAAATGAAGGGACCTTACTGAGATTAATGGCGACACATGAGCGTGCAATTTGGACCGGGTAAACTTATTGGAAAGTGGCCCCATCCATCACTGTATAGGAGAGGGTATTTTGGCAAGGACAGCAACAGTGACAGCGCAGACACTCGAAGAATAATTAGCAGCTGGCCTGAAAATGATGAGAGCGCATGCTTGACAACAAGGTGAAACCAAAAGTGTTGATAATATCTAACCTCCTTGAAATTGGAAAGAACATGCTCCAATAATGAAGCTGTCAGCCCCCCCGGTGCGACCATGAGAGCATGTGTATAAGCATAGAGGACATGATGAACCTGAAGTGATAGTCACGGGCACACTTCTGAACAGCTTGCATTCTAGTCTCCATTCAAATCCTCGTCGCGCCTCGTAGGAGGAGCACACTTATGCGCACTTACGGTTTAAAGCCCCTGAGTGCCTTTTGTGCAGGAGAGGGATGGACTCTTAGCTCGCAGACTTGACTTTAGGGACGAATCCTTAACTGTGAGATGCGGTTTGGAGAGGTTATAAGAAGCATTTATCTTTATTGCCAGCACATTATGGAATCTCTCGCCTCGAGCGTTTTGATGATTTGTTGCATCGGCACGCTGACACGGATCTATCCCTTTTTCCGATGGCTGCCGGAGAAGGCAGAGTTCACACCGCTGTTTCTACATTATCTGAAGCGTACACGAGTATCAGGAAAATGACCAAACCGGGGTCACGAACCATCATTTTCACTTCAATAAAACTTCAACTCAGTTTTTTTACAGAAAGGTTATTTAATATAACAAAATAGATGGAGCTTTGTGTCTCAAATCCTATCAGCATGGCTTCCTCTTCTCTCAAAGGAATCTAACGTACAGGCCCAGACAGGAGGAGACACAACCTATTATTTCCCTATTACTACTAATGGATGACCTACTACTAGCGACTCTTGGGCTAACTATTGTAGTAGCTGGTGTGTGTTAACATGACAATGATTGTTTGCTGATACCCAATTTCTCCCAAATATCGTACTCGACTGTCAACAATTATCAACAGTTTAGTATCACTACGTACTATATGTTTTGTATTTTAGCAGCAGCCGGCTGTCAGATCAATCATGTCCCATTATTTGGCCAATTTGAATGCAGGGGTCAAAGGTTGTGTCATAGGCATTAACAGTGTAAATGAATCCTGACGGCTGATTAGGCTTCAAAATATTAGCTGATTTAGATGTTGAAATATTTCACAATCAGGACTCTGAATCACGTTACACACAAAGACAAGCCCAAGATCCCTTGGTGCTACCATGCTATCACTTTATCTATTTTTCAGTGAGTGTGTGTGTGTGTTGATCATCCATCCACAGCCCTGTAGTTGGTCATGCATGAATGCTATTATCTATTTGCAAATAAGGTTAGATGAAAACTTTACATAATGCAATAAACACAATATCCATTCATAATAAGGCAAAACATTGTTAAAGCTACCCTGTGGAGTTTTGGCCACTAGTTGTGCTATAGAGCCATGTTTTTAAGAGCAAGCATGCGATTATCTCAGGTGACATTATACATAGTCTTGTCAATGATTTCATACTATTTGACTGATTGACAGTTGGTAGTAGTAACAAATGTAGTAATGAGTAATCCAAAAAAAACACACCCTTTTTTAATTTTAGGACGGAAATGCATTTAATGCAACACAGGTTGCCTTCAACTTATAGGACCTTAGATCCTACTGACCATTTTCACACAGATACAGCGTGTATTGATGTCAATTTCATCATCTGCCCATGTCTGCAAGAGTCTGAAATCCACAATTCATGACCGCACTCAGACATGGATCAAACACATCGATAGCTTGTGTGAACACGTCCGCCTGTGTTCACACAATGTAACATAAGCAGAGCAAAGTGCTCGTCGGCCGTCCATGTTTGGTCCATATTAGAGTGTATGAAGGCCTTTAGAGTTTTCACGAACAGCAAATACTTGGAGGAATAAATCACTGTTCAGACATCGAACAATACCACGGGACTCATTCAAATGCAAATTTGATTTTTGAATCTCTCTGTGCTCTTTCTCTTTCTGTCATTTTAATTCTAAGGTGCTTGATTATACAGCAAATATGAAACCAATAAATCTGTTTTTTCTTTGTAAACCACACAAACTTTTGTTTTCTTCATCCTCTCTTCCTCTCAGATACTGCATGTTAGGGAGGTGCCATTTTGCTTAGTGACTCATAAAGTCCCCACTGGCCCCAACTGTCTTTGTTATACTGTTGTTAAAGGTCAGATATGAAAGTTTTTAAAGGGCATACCTCGTACAAAATGGCTGACAGTGGCATGGTGTAACCAGGCAACGTTTCTATCTTTGATATTGCTTTCACAGATTGTTGTAATCAAGGGAAGTTATAGAAGTTTATTCGGTTAAATAAATATGATCTAAATTATTTTCAGAACTCAAAAGAAATGTCTGCACGGGCACAAAAGAAAATGAGACCGGTTCTTCCTAGAAATTCTTCCTCGCTCTCTGTCTCTCCCTGTCTGTCTTCCTCTCTGACAGTAAATGGATTCAGAGGTACAATTAGCATCAATCTGCCATACAGCTCAAATAAATGACTCTTAATAGACTCCACTACAAGATGCTGCAACAGACTGCACGATGAGATAGAGCCAGCAATCCCCCGCTCTCACCACGTACTCTTTGAATTTCAATGGTCTTTTATGCAAACGGCAATTCGATTGCATTTTCTCACATAACCAATATCACACATACAACACAAACAACTTTAATCTAAAAAAAATAAAATAAATAATGAA
Source organism: Holacanthus passer (assembly GCA_025331565.1). Classification (NCBI taxonomy): domain Eukaryota; kingdom Metazoa; phylum Chordata; class Actinopteri; family Pomacanthidae; genus Holacanthus; species Holacanthus passer. The sequence continues at coordinate 940,769 of JAFREQ010000018.1, read as the reverse complement.
CATCCAGAAGAGAGTTAATGACAGGAACAACACAGCTAACATCATGACTAACAATAGCAAGCACATCATTCTTATGTGAGCAAATATAACAAACACTTTACCTCCTACACTCTGGTGAAAGGAAATGAAAGGAAATTAATATGAGTATTTGAAGGCAATACAAAATTAATCTCATTTTACCCTTCAGTCTAAAACCTCTCACAAAGGATGGGGTAGTCCAGCCTGTGGCAGATTAATGTCCACTATTCACCAATTGGTTAGAATTATCTTACAACTTTTGATCTTCTCTTATGTAGGCATTATAAATAAATCTAATCATAACCTTCAGTCCAGCACCTGTCAGGAAGGATGTGGTAGCCTTTGGAAGATTCATTTCCACCAAGCAGGTTATTGGTTCAATTTCTCTCACACATGCACAAGCTCATGTGTGGAGGGGCCAGGTCTTCTGCTTACATCCTCAGAGAGCTGACAATTCGTGTATCTGGGAGAACGGCACGGCGTAGCTAACTATCACATGATGACCGCAGTGGGACTGGGATCCTGCGGGTCCCACCGGGTCTCAACGCAGATCTCACGGGAGTGCGTGATTTAAAGTTTGCTGCGGGGAGCTGTGTGGTCTGGAACACACACATTACAGGAGTGGGTGGTAATGGTCAGTAATTGAGTGGGAGTGGGTGGAAAGTCTGTCTGACATTCAGATATGTATTAAGATGGGCTAAAGGCATTTTCCAACATTTAAAAAAAAAAGTGCATTTAAATCTCTGTAAGCGCTAAAAACAAGTATATTATTATAATTTTTTTATTTTTATTACTAGTGTTACGTTATTGTTAACGTTATTACTAATGTTACATCAGCTTCAAGATAGTGTAATATGGCTGAAAGCAACTAACACAACACCAACAGAAACATGGATTGCAAACTGTAAACATGAACAACAGGTTATGTTAGTAAGTGTAATATAATCATCAACTGAGCCTCAATTTGTCAACAATGGATTGATTAGATTCACTTAATGGGGACATCAACACATATCATACCTTAACTGCAACAGTAAACGTCATGCAATTTATTACATTTACATTAAAATGACAAATCAATAAGAGAAAACAATGCGCACATACATTTGAAATACTCTTCTTCTTTTCCTTCTACCTCTACTATTCTTCATGTGTCATCTCATCAGCCTTTTTCTCAATAAAGGTCAGTCTCCACAAAATATCAATTTAGCGATGTTTCATCATTCAAACACTTGTTCTATTCATCAGTGTAGCATATTATACTATATCCAGAGATTTCAATCTGTGGTTACCTGATTTCACATTGACATTTATTAATGGCTCTGTATAAAACATTGTGCATCATGTGCTTTGTGAAAAGTTTTCAGTTTTATTATGTTGTAACTCCAAATAGGCCACAGTAAGTAAAGAGAGAGCGAGAGACAGAGAGAGTTACAAGGGCATGATATACGTCATTAAAATAGTATCATCTCCGACAGTGTCTGTTTTTTTGAGCGAGTCTGGAAAAGAAGGTTGTCGTGAACTGAATTATCCTTCACTTGAAAAGCAATTAAGTTGTGCGCTTATGTTTTTTTTTTCCTGACACTCACTGAAACAATGACTATGAAGTGTTATCTTGATACACGCAGTGCTCAATTTTATGAAAAATAATGAACCGCTGCTGTTAAGGTCAATTGCTGTTTTGTGTCTTCAGCTGTTTTACCATTACAGACAGACAACACGGGAAAATGAATGGTGAAAAAACCGAAACTGACAACGCATCATTTAGTAGTTTCGGATAAACGTAATCGTGGAAAGGGCAGTGAGGACAGTGTACACATATAGCAGAGAGGAGAAGCAAGTAAGCACCTACACGTTTGTGTTTACACCTTCTCCAGCCGACTTTTATTCAGAGAAATCATGAGAGTAATTTTAATGCTGAAGGACTGAGAAGGAAGGAAGTGTGCTGAAAAAAATAAATAAATAAGAGGGATGTGATTACAAAATAGATTAGTGGAAAAATAATGGTGTAATAGAATAATCAAAGTATGTTTAATGACTCAAGGACAACTTCTTGCAAACATTGAATTTTGAGCCCCCTTAGTTAAAGAGTCTAAGATGAAAAAGACAACAGTATTATCATAATCCTATTTTTTAATTAGAATTTATTTTTTGTTTTTTTACCAACTTTTTTGTGTTTGCTCTCTCCTCAGAGCACTTCCATGCCGAAGTGTCCTTGAGCAGGATGCCAATACCCCCAGAGAGTGAGCGCACATGGGTGAACGAGAGGTAATGTACAGCACTTTGTCCTGCTCAGCTATAAAAGGCCTAGATACGGTCCATTCTTGGAGAGCTTCAGGAATTGTCGCCGCCAACCCTATTGAGACGAGGTATGTCTGTATGTGATATTGAGCGATTCAAAAACACCTTGACCTCATTCTTCCTCATTCTTCTGACGTCGATGCCGGAGCAGCTCACTGCAGCTGTTGCTCCTGGCAACATTTTGCGTATTGATGTGCTCTCAAAGGAGTTATTTCTTCTCCTTGTCACTTTGTCAAACACACAGCACAGAAAACCGATTTCACATCCTTTTGTCCACGTGTTTTTTTTTAAAATTCCTCTTTATTCTCATTCAAATCATAACCTAAAATAGGCCGTCAGTAAATTCAGTCCTGCCCTCCTTCATTATTTCTACACTTGACAAGGTCTCCAGTCTAGTATGGCACGTATGCAGCTTATGATGATAATGGTGGCAATTCTCAGTAAGTGTTCAAAACAACAGGTCCTTGATTTCAGACAAAAGTGCAAGACAGAGGCAGATTTCTCATTTCTGGCTGTCAACCATCATTTTTTTTTTGCCAGTTGAAATGATTTTTTATTTTTTTCAGCTTTCGCCAGTAGCAGTGTAATTATGCAGCGTGGGATAATTTTTTCGTGTTTTAAAAATATGACAATACGCATTGTGAAGCTGAAAGATGGATCACAATTTCAAGCCAGTAAATTATGATTCCCAGAGGATGTACGTCTTAGTTATGATCATTAATGCAGGAAGATTCAGGAAGATGCATGTCAGATTCTTTGATTTACCTTGATCTCAATGTTCACATCCATCACAGAGGCAAGAACATGGTAACAAGGTTGTGGACCAAACATCCTCTTAAGACTATTTGTACATTCTCCCTCATGATGGCTTACACAAACACCACTCACATGCTTCACCATCTACAACAGCATCATGAGGATGAGCTAAACACAAAGCATTGGCATTTTTATTGCCAAAGACGTGAGACCATTTTCAGTCGTCGAGGATGGAGGATTTTGAAAACTTGTCAACATGCTGAAACCCAACTTTCACATTCCATCCCATACACACAAATAATTGCTGCCATGTATGAGGATGTGAAGATAAAGGTTAATTAAACCCTCCAGAAGTCTGAGAGAGCTGCGATAACCACACACAGCCGCACCTTGCAGGATACCCAAAGCTGCATTGAACAGTGGGAAATGGCGAGTTTTGTTCTCTAAACACACGAGATGCTTGAATCGAACACATTGGCCAAAATGTTGCTGAGGTGCTGAAACTGGCTGTAAATCAATCGGAGCTTGCAATAGGAAATCAGCCCTCTCCTGTTGTTACAGACAATGCTAGAGACATGCACAGCACAGAGCAGTGAGAGAAGCTGGGGTGGGACCACACACCAGGTGTTTAGTCCACACTTTTAATGTGGCCATCCAAGCAGGACTGGGGGGTTCCCAGCATTAGTGATTTTGCTGGACCATGTGAAAAAGTTTGCAGCATCAGTAATGACATCAGTAACACAGAGGAGCGTGTAAAGTTGCTCGCTCCTCTTAAAACAGCCATCAAAGTGCTGAGCGATGAAAAAAAACCCAACAGTGTCACTGATTACACCCCTGATCCACATCACCGAACTGAGTATGGCACCCAATGAGGAAGACTGGACTTTCAGGAGGGCAGTCCTGGAAAGGCAGGTAGAGACTCCTCTCCCACTCACCAGCTGTCCACTGAAGTGGTGGAAAGAAAAGTCTCACATTTGTTCCAGGCTTGCACCTCTGGCAAAAGCACATCTCACAGTTCCTGCTACCTCAGCTCCAAGTGAGCATGTTTGCTCGACAGCAGGAGATATTGTGAACTTTCAGAGGTCTCAACCTGCATCCTGAAAATGTTGACATGCTGATTTTCCTAGGCCAAAAGTAGAGACTGAGGCTGCACATGAAAAAAAGAAAAGTGAGCTTTCCGGCCTGGCCAACTCGGGTATTATGTTTGGTAATAATGTTTCAACGGAAGTTGACATTTGTTCAGAAAAGTTCAGAAACTTGTTGGGTTTTTTTTTACATTAAGGACATTTTGATGTGCTCTGATATTTTATAGTTTTCATTTAGTTTCGAGAGGGTAGGGATTTGTTTGTTTGCAAAAAAGGACATAATTTGAGTTCAGAGATTTCGATATTTTCATTACTGTACTTTGCACTCTGGTGCAGTCGGTAGAATAAGGAAAAAAGGTCCAAGAGAAAAAGGCCATACATGCTTAAGAATGAATATATAAGAACTCTGAGATCTTTGTTTTTATCCTTACTTTGTTGAGATATTGTCAGCGCATCAAAACAGTTTGTTCTAAGATTGTATTTACTTTATTTAAAATTATTCTTGCAATGAAATTTTCGGACCAAATAATGAGGTGGGCTGAAATCTAATTTATGTGTCCCACACATGAGACACACACATGCACACACTTTCAGCTGCGAAGACCATGATGTCAGTGCAATGTGACTTTGCTACAAGCCCCCTTAGCTTCCACTAACCCAGGTTTATTAAAAAGAGCTTACTGATCTGTGCACTCCAACACAGCAGGGGGTACAGTTAGAAACTAAAGTTATTGGCTCAATTCAGTCTTTGTAGTGGGTCAATTTTCCCATTAAAGTAATGCATATTAGAAAAAAAAAAATCTTTCGCTTTCTCTTAATGTCCCTTCTCACTTTCTGTGGAATATGAGGAAACAACCCAACTTCCCTCGAGCAAAAACAATTACAATCTGTATGAGTTTATTAACCAAATTCGACCGCGTAAACCAAAGCGATGCATCACAGCACTTTTCGATTACGTTTAGAAAAAGATAAGTGAGCTTGTTTGGGTTGGTTATGGTGACATTTCGTGGAAGAAAAAGTTGCTAAAAGTGAAAAAAAAAATAAAACAACTCACAGGAGAAAACTTTCCATGAGTTGGTGCCAGAACATGAGTCACTGTGATGACAGAAAATCTATACACCGGGCAGAAAGCCTCGCCATTTCTTTTCACGCTGCTACAGAGGAGCACAATTTAATACAGTTAAAATGATTAGTGACGAGTTGGTTAATGTATTAATAATTGATAACTGATTAGTTATAATAGTATGTTTTAGATGACTGGACGGCAAAATAAAATACTTTTTTTCATGTTTTAGATTTTGAAGTGAAAGCAGAAATTACACATCATTTGTTACCTCTCGACGGAGGATTCCAGTGGACTATTAAAGCTAAGGCAGGCAATTTATTTTTGAAGTTTTTTTTTGTTATATATGTTGAAATTCCCTTTACCCTCTAACAACAATCAGTAAATCAAATGCTCTTGTTATGAACGTAGTCTTTCACAAGATCAGGCAGGTATATTGCGAAAGCTGGAGCCAGATAGTCGCACTTAGAAAGTGCAATTGAAATTTCCCAATACTAACATTCTAGCTCGGCAACTGTGATCACTAACAATAGCCATGTGTCCATCCATTCAGTATGATAATATCAAACCTGATATTAGGCTCATTGCAATACATTTTTTAAAAACAGTACTCATTGTCTGTGTTTCATATTTCCTTTGAACCTTTAGTCTAGTAACTACAGTCTACATGAGACGGTGGTTGACTTTGTTCAGTGTGATGAAACCGAGAATGTATTTCAACGTTCCTGTCTGTCGCTGTGAGCCGAATGAAAAACTCAATGTGTTGATAAAGACGGAGTCAGCTGTGTGGAAGCCACATTGGTAGCATTGGTTTTCGGATTCGATTCGGCGTCTGCCGGCTGCATAAGCTGCGCTCCGTGCAGTAATAGTCCATCACAAACTCTGCATGGGGCACATTTCAAACCACTCAATCTCTTCGCTCGTCCTCCCTGTTTCTGATTTTCTGTCTCACCCTTTCTCCTCCTCTTTTCATCTCCTTCTCCCTCCAATCCCCCCTGCCAATTCATTTTTTTTCATCTGCTGTTGTACATTAGATCTTCTATTGAGCTGTGACTGTTTGGCTTTTCCACAGCTTGGCCAGATTTAAGATGGACATGACTGTCGTCCTCGCTGAGGCAGAGTATTCAACTACTGTCTTCAAAAACAAAAAGAAAGAAAGAAAGAAAGAAAGTGCACTTGACTAAACTTCCATCTCTTTCATAAAGGTGGTTGTAAGGAAATGTATGACAAAAGTTTCTGCTTGCTTTCTGCTGCACCTCACTTGCTACAATATGAATCTCCACTCAGACATTGCAGAGCCGCACATGGTGGAGTACAGTTCTTTTCTCTCAGCACATACTGTTGTTAAATGCCATCATACAGTTAATGAACACGCTCCACACAGGGCATATGTGATGGAGTTTATCTCCGTTTGGCCCCAGAGAGGTGGAGGATAAAAAGCATCCATGTGGACTGTCTCGGATTTGAAAGAGCTCCAAATGCTATTAGGTATGAAGAACAAGCTTTGCCTCAGTATTAGCCCTGCTGCTCTCCCTCTGATGACCGTATAGCTATGAGGGACCAAGAGAGCACAGCATTCAATCCCCCATCGGCGGATTTTAAGAAAAGCAGTTGAGTGCTGACAAGTAATAACTTGAGACGGATTCACTGGCTGAGTTGGAAGGGCACCTTAGCAGTGTTGATTTTGTTGACAAAAACTGTGGTGAAAAATTCATGGACTAAATGTTTTGTTTAGTCCGGTTGGAACAGACCGGGGTTTGTTTTCCCGCCTTGGTACAATTCATTTTAGGTGAATCTGAACACAGCAATTGCAAGCAGCTGCAGATCAAAACAACCACACCGGGACCCTTTAGAGCAAGTGACCTCAGTCCAGTAGCAAACGAATTCTGGAGCATTGTTTGTTTGTGGTGGGAATATGATCTGATGATGATCGAACTACAAGGTGTACTCTGCAATTTGCACTTAACAGCTCCCGAATGAGCAAAATCAACAGGTGCTAGCAACTATCAGGGGAACGAATCATGGACTGACCTAGACCAACGATGCGGTACGTTGTCTTCTTGATATTTGGGCAGACAGGACTTCATGTATTTACTTCCTCACTAAGACAAACTGAGAAAACATGCAGGCCAGCATGTTGATGATCACTTTCCAGCAATCATTCCGACTCACGGGCTTCTGCACATTGCTCATAACCACCCAAAACATGCGGAAAAAAGCCTTCCAGGAGGAGAGGATGAAGTCACTGAGGTAGAATGTGAGAATTCTGTCTCTAGTTGAATGAGTAGCCTTTGTAACCAATAAACTGCCCCTGCAGACTGCTGGGACTGGAAGATGCAGGCACATCACGGTTCATCTTCACCACTCTAGGAACCAGTCCTCGGTTCAGCAGCACGGCCTCCAAGCTATGAACAGATGGCTCGGGCTGCTCCATGCAGCAGTCGCTTCATTTACCTGCAGTATTGCTCCCTACCTATAGGACTTGGCGTTTGAGCCATTTCTGCAAACCAAGGGTAATTAGGATGACATGCTACTTTGCCTTCTTCAGCAGTGGCAGAATACGGCAGAGAGGTGGAAATGCATACATCAATCTTTTGGACCCCCCATGTGTAATCCCATCCATGCCTGAAGATAGATTATCTGAGTAAAACGGTACACGGAAATACTAGCTCCTCTTTTCTTTTTTTCTGTTCTCATTCCATCGTGAACCAGACGAGTTCTATTTAACTGTGTCAAGGAGGCTCACCATGCTGAGGTCATGTAACAAAGCAGCGATGGTGAGTCATGAAACTGCCTTATATTATCATATAGATCGCTGTCTTTCTTTTTTTTTTTTGGTCGATATCAACCGCCAGTTGTCCGGGAGGCAAAGCTTTTGTAGAAACAGCGCCAAAAATAACAATCCTATATCTGTGAATGACTGTCCTACTTTGCTAATACTTAATGACCGCTGAAATAAACTTCACTCTAATTATTGGGGACAATGATGAGATACGTCTGCCTGTCTGACACAAGGACTCAGTATTATAAGAGAACCTTTACCCCAGTCTACTTTTCTCTGACAGGGTCATCGTTTCTTTATTCAGTGGACAGCAGGAAAAAAAGACAACTTGTCACTACTTCTATCTCTTTGAATGAATAACCTACATTAGGAATAAGTGTGTACTGGGGACTCTGTTCTCTTTTTTTTTGCCTTGTTTTACACTCCTGCTTCTCTATCTGAGTCGCAATTACCATTAAATTGGAGCAGAGCAATCTCCATGAATGAATGGCCCGCACTGGCAACACAAGAACACAAGAAAATGCATGGTTTTATTTTTTGTTTTGTTTGTATTTTTTTGGCTTTTTTGGAGGAACTACACAGAACTAACAGGTGGTTGAAATCCTCACTCAGCATAGTAGCTTTAATAATCTAAACAATCCATGGGCTGGTATTGGTCTGATTTATAAATATGGATTAAAACACAACTTTTGAGCCAACTAGCTTGTTACACAATAATAATTCCATGTCTTATAAAACTGGATTGTGTGCAGCATTGTAACCAAATGAGTTTGAACTGTGACTCTGCGTTTTGGATGAAGAAATATTGGATTAAGACATATTCTGAACAACCGCACAAAGACAACTTATGATGGCATAATGTTGTGAACACATTCAGACCAGTCACCATGACTGGTGTCTGTCATGCCAGCTCTGTCTGTATGATAGATTATAAGTCAGGTCAGATATTTGATCAAATGCAGGAGCAAAGTGGGCACAAGCAGCAGATGTCAGTCTACACAATGCAACACAGTCCAACTCCAGGTGTGAACAGGAAGTTAAAAGGCAAAACTACGAATAAGGAGCCCTTCCTTGTTGTTGAAATGCACAAGGTCAGTACAGTTGATTACAACCATGGCAGCAATATAATCATATAAATCCATCTTAATACATTATGTAAATTAAAACATGCAGCTATGATTCACTTTAATTCCATTTTATTTAGTTATTTGGATGCAGGGTGTGCTGGGAGAGAAGTGGGGGTATAGGAAGGATGGTGGTGGAATTTTGATAGGATCTACTGCTGTTTTCTGACCTGCTTCAGACAAACACGACATGAACAAAGAAAATATATCTGCCTTTTAACTTGTCATTCACATAAGTCCTGTGGGTCGACCTGATCTCAGTCATGTTATCCAAGGGCAATGCAGGCGAAAGTGTGTCTACTGGTTGTCTAAATCATTTTGTGCAATATTTTCAGTCAATCAATGCAAACGTGTACATGCCAAAATAAATGGTTTAATGTCTCAGTAGCTTGTGATTAAGAAACTGGACTGGCAACCTGTCTGTGGAGTTTCAACACTGTGGTAAGCTTGTGCCCCCTTTGACACTGAGTAGGAAGAAGTTGGGATGGAAAATTAATAAATGCATACTCAATTTAGAAGTGAGGAGTTCTTTCTGGCCTAATTTAGCCGTGCGATGTGAAATGATTTGATGAGAAAAGTAAATGAATTCAGAGCTGCAATTAGCATCGGTGTGCCAAACAGCTCAAATTAATGAATCATAATAGACTCCAGTGCAAGACGTTGCAACACAGTGCATGGTGCGAGAGAGCGAACCAGCTTCACTCTTTATCTCAATCCTCCTCTTACTCGCTTTTTGTCTCCCTCCCTACCTCTCCATTCTCTCCTGTCTCATATCTCTCTCTTCGTCTCACTTCAACCCAAAGCCAACTGTCTGTCTCTGGAGGACGATCCAGTGCAGGAGAGGAGGGACGTACAGAGGAAGATGTGTCCCTGTTAAATAAAGCTGCTTATGAATCTGCTCGAGATTTTGCTTCCATTGTCTCTGGATAATTGTGTGCACTAGCCCCAGGGTGTGTTTTGATGCATATGTATGCGTGTGTGTGTGTTGAGATTAGAAGCTGCAGGTGTCTGCACGCAGAAAAGGCACTACTGCGCTAGATTATTCACACTTGCATAACTCTGCAGGCTTCGTCTGTCTGCAACTGCACGCAGATGGAAAAAAATGAAAGTCAGAGAAAACAGGAGAGGGGGACGGACAAGGAAAGATGAGAAACAGAAAAAGAGGCAAAAAAGTGAAAGTGTTTTTGATGCTTCTTGTATTATCCTGCTGGCATGTCTGTGATCACTATGTGTTTATCGGGTATTTGGTGGGCTCACGATGAGCCAACTGAAGTGGGCTGCCGGGGGTTTGCTGGGTGCTTAATCTGTACAGGCTTGGAATAACAGGAGCTGCAAAGAAGGGGGCCACACATACCATCACTGAAGCTGCAGAGAAAGCCACAAGGTGGCTTTGGATAAACAGGGCAAGCCTGTGGATTGTTGCTGCTGGGTCACCCGGGTGAGGGGGTCTGACGTTGAAAGACCCGAAACCCACCGATGACCTCAGGAACATCACTGATGATGCATCCCAGTGCATCCTAGAGATGAGTCTTGCAACCTGGTTATAAATGCCATGAGTGTCATCCTAATATGATGATGTGTAGCAGGTAAAATGTAGACAGTGTTCACATGCTTAGCACAAAACACAAAATATTCCACAAACTAAAACTTTGACCTGATGGTGGATAAAAAGTCAGAGGATCACCAAAAGTCATTAGGATTCATACTCTGGGCAATGACAAATCTCCTTGGCAACCCATCCAATGGTTGTCAAGATATTTCAATAAGAAACTATAATGTCAACCCGCTGGTGTTGCTAGAGGAGAGGTCAAGGGATCACCAAAGTTGCTCAGCTTTATTCTTTGGGGACCCGTGACTGTAGAAAAAATATTGCAAATGAATGCAATAATTGTTAGCTCTAACATAAGCTCCAATAACAATTCAAAAGTCCTAAAAAGTCCTGTGTGTGTGTGTGATGATGTGTGTAGGAAGGCATTCAGCCAGACCTCTTAAAACAGTATTGCTAACACTTTGAAAAAAAATGCTAGGGCTTGTTTGCTTTTTTTTTTTTCTGAGATTGAGATGAGAAGATCAATACCACTCTCGTGTGTGTGTGTGTTAAGCACAGAGCTGAAGCCAAGAGAAGGTAAACATTGCTTATCATGAACACTGAGCATGAAGGCTGAAAGCAGGGGGAAACAGTTTGACTCCCTTCAACAGTTTATCAATCCACCATCCATCTGCCTAGAACTTCTGTGCAAGGCCTCCTAAAACCAAAGAGTGGCATTTTCACATTTCTGTTTGTGTTTGAATTAAGCAATGATAGTGAACTTTAGAGGTGAGACCAGGCAGGCTGTGGACGACCTGATGAAGAGAAGCTGGGAGGGTTGGACTGGGCCTTGTGCTGAGCTGGAGAAACTGCTGGAGCTGGTCAAACTTAATCGGGTGGTGGTCCACTGTGACCGCCTGGCACCATATCAACCCCTGGGCCGTACTGGGGAGGAGACCTAGACTTCCCTACCATCTCCAGCTACCATGGAAGAAGTGTTTACGCTGACACCAGTATATTTTGCTGTGTTCCCATAATTCCACAGGCCTTGATTACCAGCAGAGGTGTTAGGCCATAAGTGTGGTTAGGCTCACCTCTCGTGTGAGGATCTACTGTAATCTGTTACTCTTTGTATTGATAACAAAGCATCTGCTCAAAAAGAAAACCGCCTCGCTGTCGATCATGAGGAACCACAGCTCGCCACAATATTTTAGGATTGAAATAAGACATGCTAGCTAAAAGCATCCACCAAATGATATGTTTGGTGGAGGTCTCACTCTCCTGTGAGCCTTCACTCTGCATAATATCAGCGATATTAGTGATAAGCAGGTGGACTACATGAGCTTCCTGTTCTCCTGAAGCATAAGTAGCATTGCTGCACAGCAATTAACGCTTATGGAAGCTTATTTACGCCGCGGTGGGAACATTTAAGTCTACCTATGGGCAACATAGAATAACAGACAGGCCCACCGTGCTAATGCCTTTGCTTGTGTGCGTGTGTGTTTTGGCATTATCGTCAGGTAGGCAGAGCCCCTCTTCCAAGCTTGTTTTGCCCTCAGGACACGGTCAGATGTTTACAAGATACTCACAGATGCAAGGTTTACCTGAATGCCTGTATCTTAGCATGGGATTGGAACTGCTATGCTGTATATAAATGAGCATTTTGGGTAAAGAAATATTATCTAGTTTTCCCTTCTCCACCTCAAATCACACACATGCACAACCTTCCATAACGACCGGGCAGAGGGAAGAGCTTTGTTTTAGATTATCAGCTTAATTATTTCGAGCACATGAAAGGCAATGTGTGTTGAATAACCTCACTCCAAATTATTCCCTCAGGCCCTTAAGTCAAATTAAACCTGGTTTGATGCATTTGTATGTGGAGCACTGGGAGTGTGTGTGTGTTTGTCTGTCTCTGTGTTTGAGCACTGATTTTTTAAGTGTAATTAAAACCATTTTATTCTCTGCCAGGTAAATGTGCCTAATGATTAAGAGCAAATTCCTCCCAGGTCTAATTGGCTGAAATAAAATCGGCCATGTGTGTCGGTTCATAAAGATCGGCCTGCATCTACCCAGAGACAGGTTTGGTCTGGACAGTACTAATGCTGCTGATAGTTTTGTCCTAATATTAGATTTACTACCAATCCTGATGATGTCAATCATCCCTGAATTTTAAGACACAACATGGATGAAATCAAAAGTGCAAACTTCTTTTTAAGACAAATGAAAATACAAAATGGAACAAGGTGTGTATCATTTCTCCATCATTCCATTTTGTCATTTGCTGAAAAGCTACACTTTGATTTGATTTCTGATGCAATCACAATGATGTTTTTTTTTTTTTATAACCTCCATCTTTCCAAACAGGAGATGTGAAATGTTGGAAATGGGATTTTAACAATTTGATGGCAGGCCTAGTTGTTTGTCACGCTTGTACTGAGTGATGACTTTAGGGCGAGTCCTTACAGCACAACAGTGTGAAAAGGGTCATTAGTTCAACCTCTGTCTCCGAGCGAGCACAGGGTCCCTTGTAATGTGCTACTGTTTGCTTTCCTTCTGAGAATGAGCTGAAAGATCAATATCACTCATATTTATGTTCTGATTATAGAGCTGGAACCAGCATGCAATTAGCTTATCTTAGCAGAAAGATTAGAATTATCTGGAAACATCCATCCAAATTCCAAAAATATGCCTACCAACACCTTTAAGTCACAATGTAAGATATTTTAATCACAGATAAATACTGGGAATCACAGCTCTGTTAGGTTTAGATGTGCAAAACAGAGGCTTTCTGAGAGGGATTAGGCTGATGTTTGAGTTGCAAGGATGCTGATAAGGAGCAGACTGTGTTATAGGAAAATGGGGTGAGACAGAATCTGCTTAGTCAAATGTCACAGTGTTAAAAGAAATCATGCACTTCATCTATTTCAATTATATTTCAATAGACTGTAAACCTTTTTATTTACCACCGTGTTCGCGTCCCACCTCAGGCCTGTGATAGTGAAGCCTTACAACACCTCGCTGACCAGATAAGTAGCATGAACATAAACAGCCAGACTCCCTGCTCAGTGTTCTTGTGGACTTTAACAGCAGATCTCAGTCATGAACTACTAAAATACAGACAGCACATGAAGTGTCCCACCAGGGATAATAACGCTCTGAACCTTTGCTACACCATATTAAAGCACGCCTATCACTCTGCCCTCTGTGCAGCTCTGGGGCTCTCTGATCACTGTCTGGCTCATCTTCTTCCACCTGACAGGCAGAAATTAATATCTGCTAAGCCTGTGGTCAAGACTGTGAAGAGACGGACCACCGATGGCAAAGCTGGAACGACAGGCCTGCAGGCAACTTTGTCAGGCCAAGAAGGAGGCTTAACGGGGATAGAGGCCAGAAAAAATGTGGCAACAGAGATCAGAGTAGCAAATGGTGATACACTGAAAAGTTAAAAAAAAAAACAGGTGTTCAGTTAACAACTGTCAGCGTGGAGAGGCCTGCAGGACATCACCAGCTACTGGAACTCACGCCGCCAAACTGTGACAAACCATCAACTGTCTGGCGACCGGAATGTTTTTTACTTCAGGTTTGATAAGCCCACGTCCACACACCGACATCAAGCAACCATTCACACCCCCTGCCACCACCTTACCCTTCAACACTGACCTCCCACCTGCGCTCAGGATCTGTGAAGAAGATGCATGTCTGCTGTTTCAGACACAGAAGACCAGGAAAGCCCCAGGCCCGGACGACAATGCACCCTCCTGTCTCAGAAGTCTTTAACAGAACACTGGAGCTGCCTAAAGTTCAATCCTGCTTCAATCAATCAATATGCTGTTTGCCAAGAAAAAAAAACTACAGCAATCTCCCCATAAAACCTTAACTTTGGAGGGAGCCAGTCCAGCCGTTTCCACCTGTCTTCATGCTAAGTTCCCACCTGGCTCCACTTCTGCACTTTAATGCACAGACAGGAAAGTGGTATCAATCTTTAACTCTCAGACACAGTATATGTGGTGGTATATATAAAAGCACCAGGTTATCCCAGTCCAGCTATGAAGTATAAAGATATCATTTAGACACTGTGTTAGCTGAATAACATTTTTAAGAACAGATGTAACTTCACATGTTGTCATCTTCTTCTGCGTGTTGACATTTAATATTTTAGATTGATTACTATAATTCAAGATTAAACATTTTTAAAAAATCCAATAATATTGTGATTATTTTGTGTATATTTTGTTCGATATATTATGTTTCTAGGTGTAGACCTGATTAATCCCTTGGCAGTTAATCACTGTCATTTGTTGTTACTGACTGACAGAAACACCAGTGGGTTTGGATACACTCTGCAGGAGTGTGTATGTGCGTGTGTGTACATGCATTTCTACAGCAAGTCTACATGCTTGAATCTGGGTTTGGATTGCTAATGAGAGCAACTGTGTGTATGCATGTATAGCCATGGAGGCAGGTGTCACTGTGTTGGTATACACACACACACACACACACACACACACACACACACACACCAGACAATTAAAACCCCATGAACTTCTCAGCGTGTGTAATTGTCTGTATCTCTATGTATGCCTGTGTGTGTGTGTGTGTGTGTGTGTGTGTGTGTGAAGCCACAGGGGGCCTATACAGCTCATCTCAATCAGCCTTCTCCACACCGAGAGCTACAACACAACTACAAGTCAATTAGCTTCTGTTCCGCTTCGCTCAACCCAACTGTGAAGCGGCGCAGAGAGAAAACTTTGAAATGCAGACTGAGAGAAATGCTTCCACCATTTAAGCAAATCAGCTCTTTGATCAACTCGTCATCATGTGAGAAAATTGGTGGCCATTTCCCATCTCTCTGCAGAATTTAGTGTCTATAACGTTCACTACCACTGCACAAGCTACCAGCCCAACAATAATTAGTCCAAACTCTGTGGTAATCAGAGGCGTAGTGGAGGGTGAACCCGCCTCATAATCATGAGCATAATTGCCACAGGGGACCAGGGGACACATCCCACCATGTAAGACAGAAGTCTGAGCCAAATTGTTTTCCATCAATACAGGTTCAAGCTCATACTTTCTCATACTCATACTACAAGCAGAAGAGATGCGTTATTTATCAGTACGTTACAAGCCACATAATTAGAATCATGAACAAAGTGTTGAGATGAGTAACACTGTTTTTGAATGGGTGTGCATAAGACTGACACAGTGATGGACATGAAGGTCTTGTTGAGTCATGAATATGACGTGTCGAGTCAGTCATAAGCTCACTCCTTCAATTGTGAGACGTGTAAACGATATAATCACATAACTGCAACATAAAAAGAAGCCTGAACAAAAAATAGAAATAATTACAAATGAGAGCTTTTTCTTTTTTTCTATAGTTTTCTCTCTCTCTCTCTTTTTTAAAATGCCTCTTCAACGATTGGATGGATTGCCATGAAAGGTTGTACAGTCAGTCAAATGCCTCAAATAAGTATTGGATGGACTGTAATTTTGTACTGAAGTTTGGTGATTCCCTGACTCTGCATTAGCGCTAATTTTGCAATGCATATTGGCATGTATGTTCATATATTCTACTTAAAGCAAGAGTATGTAAGTGACAACTGTGGAATAATGATATTTAAGGGAGTTATCAAGTCAGTGAAGTGATTTAGTAATGTCTACATCAGATAACATTAGCCACAACAAGCTATTGGCCAAACCATTATAAATAAGCCTGCGTTCATGTTTAATGAACTGGATAACTAACTTGTTATTTCTAATTATACAATATTTCAGTGTTGGCATTATCAGTTTAAATAAGTGCTGGTTTGGAAACTCCCAGGGGTTTAATGGGTTTGCAGCAACATGAGTAATATATAAATGCAACTACAATGAAATGACCCCAGTTGGAGAGTGTATCAGTATCACAGTTGCTTTCTTTCAGACTGTTTATTCAAGTGAAGAAGAGTGGAACACTATCGCAGACATGTCATCCCTATAGTACATGAATAAAACATGCAGACCTTTAGGTTTCAGGATCCTTTCAGGAATAGGAAAATGAGCTTATCTAATTCTTAAGTAAGGTGAGGCTGTTTTTTTGTAAACTAGCACACAGGAAGATCCACAGGAGCACAAATCTCCCCTGATATAATCCAAGGCTGAACTCCTTGCTTGGTGCATTGCTTCCTACTTTCTTTCAGTGCAGAAGCTTTGCTGCCTGCTCTCCACTCAGCTTGCATTACAGAATATAGAAAGAATTCCACACATTCTGGCTGTGACCCCAACTGTGAAAAACATTATAGCCCAATGAGATTGTGAAACAGCAAGAAAGAAGTACTTTACCAATGTACCGAACACGCTTGGCTTTAAGTTCCTGAGTAGTTTTATCACATTCATCTCAGTTCAAGTCCCCTTGTTGGGCAGTATTCTTAAGCATGTATAGAAAATCCTAATACCTAATACTGAACCACTGTATCATCTGCATTGACTTCTTCTGTGTAGTTATTTTGGATGATTTTAACCATCATGTTGAAAACCCCCAAGAAGGCAACACTAAAGAACTGTGTTGTATTCTGGATACCAGTGGAGTGACTCAGCATGTGACAGAGGTAGGTACAGGTCGTGTCCAGGAAGAAAAGAACACCTTGGAGGAATGCCATGTTGGTAAAAACTTTAAAAAAGAGACTTGTCTTATTTACTACTGTTAACAGGCTGACAAACCTCTTGTGTCAGTACGCCCTGAACTTCTAAATTAGATGAGCTGCCAGAATCTCCATATCATTCGACTATGAAACCTTGGAAGAAATTGTGCAACATTAGAAATCTTCCACCTTTAAGTGCCCGGCATCAGATCTTCTGCGAATAATCAGCACTTCTCTACTCTCAGGTTATTTCCCACAGGCCTTGAAAACTACAGTTATTAAGCCAATATTTAAAAAATAATCTAGACGCTGCCTCACTAATGAACAACTATATATCGATATCAAACGTCCCATTTTTCAGAAACTAAGCACCTTCACGGCTATGAACAATTGTTTTGATGTTTTCCAGCCAGGACTACACCATAACACTGAGACTGCTCTAGTGACGTTATTGAATGACAAGCACTTAGGTGCCGACAGTGGAAAAGTTTCTGTCTTTGACAAGAGATGGTTGACCACAATATATTGCTGGACAGATGGGAGTACTGGTGGGACATTGTGGCACATTGCTAAACTGGTTTAAACCCTATTTGAATGATAAGGACTACATTGTGTTTGCTGAATAATTACACATCTGATCATACAAAAAAGACCTCCCCAAGGCTCCCTTCTCGGGTCTCTTCTTTTGAACATCTACATGCTCCATATCTTACCATAATTATGCAGATGACGCAAAGATTTATGTAACGATATCACAAGGTGATGGCAGAGCACTGAAAATATTAATGATTGGATGGGCCAATATTTCCGTCACTTAACCAAACTGAAACGCTTCAGTCAGTTAAAGACCACAAAGCCAGAAATCTGGGTGTAATTATGAACTCAGACTTTAAATTTCAATAACCACAGTAAGTCATAACCATCCTGTCAGATCATTTTGGAGAGAGATAGTAACCGAGTCAAAACTAAGCATGGACAAGCAGCATCTTTTATATATTTGTATATATATATGTATATTTTGTAACTGTATTTTTATTCTCTTGTTTTATCTGTTTTATTCTATTATACCATATTTTGTATCTTATATTTTATTTTGCTTATTCAAATCCTAAATGTTTCTTTTTATACTGTCTTTTTATATTGCCTTGTGTTTCTTTTCTTTATGCTTTTTATGCCTTATGTAAAACACTTTAGATCGCTTCATTGCTGAAAGGTGCCATACAGATAAACTTGTCTTGCCTTTGTTGGCACTGTGCTCTACCTAGCGAGCTGCAGGACTAGACTAACGGCTCAGTGTGGACAATAAAACTACCGCTATCGCCAACCACTCCAGTGGTAATAGGTGTAATACAAATATCAATGTTAAAGACCTGAGGGTTATTTAGTGCAATTACTGAGGTGTATAATGCATTCGAACTGCTCTCCTAGAGACATGTGCATACAAGCAGTGGAAGAGCTGGTCCCATACACACAATACATGGGGCCACTCATGCAGCTGTTTCTTGAGAGAATGACAACATTAGTCTATGTGTTTATCATATTATCTATCTGCTGCATGCTGCCCTTGTTCATTGTATCATTTTCTGTATTTGAAATTGTATTTGTGTGCACATTCTTTTCCTTTCAACACAGTTATAAGGTGGAAACAAAGGACACACATGTCAGAGTAATTGCTGCAAATGCAAAAGCACATTTCAGAGCGTCTTTATAGTGACATATGGGAACTTAGGTGGCGCATTTACACAGACGTATCCCATCGAGTTGTCAGTAATGCCTCATTTTTCTTGTTAAAAATTCAAAGTGCCTTTTGTAAAGATGATATAAGTCACCCCCAGAGATGTGGACACCATCTTTTCAAAAAAAAAAAAAAAAACATTTGCCACACTGTAGATCACAGAATGAAAATCACAGAAGAAGTGAAGAGCAAATGACAGACAGAGAATGCAAACAGGAGACACCGTGAAGAAAAATGGAAAGAAAAGCAGTGGGAGTGAAGGCTACAAGGTTTTGCATCTGAAGGCTTCCTTTCTCTTACTTGACAGCTTGAATGTGTTGACTGAGCGAGATCTGTGGCGCAGCTTGGATGTGAAGATATGACAAAAGAAATCTGAGCATGACAATAGTGGCATGCATCACAAGCCAGCGATGATCTGGTGTTGGCTTTCTCCTCTGTTCACTGTGTGGAATTGTGTTTTTGGCACATTTTGCCATTCAATAAATATCCAATTTTTTTTTCCCTTTGTGTTTTCTGTATAAAAGAAGGCTCTGGCAAGGACACTTTTTGTAAGAGCTTTTCTGTTCTGTGCTAGTGGCACGGCAGTAGGAATGAACAATGATGGGCTATCGTTTCGTTTAACTTCTGGATAGATTGCCATTTTATTTTGCACAGTCATTCTTGGTTCCCAGAGGATGCTTCCTAATCACTTTGACAATCCCTTAACATTCCATCTAGCACCACCAAGTTGAAATTTCAGTTTGTTTAATACTGTGGCGTTTGACTGACAACTGCAAAATGAATGACATTGTCATTCTGTGCATGTTAACATGCAGATGTTTGCATTTAGCTCAAAGCACTGCTGTGTCCAGGTATTGCTTCACCGAGCCACTAGCATGGCTGCAGACTCTTAATCTTGTTGAATCAAATTGAATTTATGCTGCACTCTGTGTTTGGATCTTACTTTAAAGGGAAGCTAATAAAAAAATATTGACATGTCCTTGGTCAAATGCTTTTTGGTTTTAAAGGTCTTCTTTTATCTGTTGGTCCACAGATAACGCCTTCGACTACTTTAGATGACTGCTCACCAGGACTTTGTTTTGTTCTATTTGCGCCTGAATTTATTGTTAAAATTGAATAATTGGCTGTAATTATTTGTTTAATTGTCACAAATAACATTTATGTGTTGTCTTTCTCTCAAACAGTATCTTACTCTCTTTGGCTGTTGCAAACTAATTTCCTCGCAGCAGTTCATGAAAATTTTATGTAATTTATCTGAATTAGCCATTGATGAGATTCATACAGAGATCTGTCAAATTAACTGTTAATGATAAAGTGAATAAACAAGCACAGCTAAAATTCTGTTTGGGCAAACAAAATGCTAAGTTGTGGGCGCTGATGCAATTTGAGGACATTTTTGAGATTATATGTCAAGTCAGGTTTCCCTGAAGAAAAAGAATACATTGACCAAAAATATCTTCGACAGCAAAATCCATACAGACATTGCAGAGACAGAGTGAAACGTGTTGACAACTGTTTGATGGATGACCATGCAAATGTGGTGCAGACGTTCATTGTGTTTGTGAGCTTTGTTGTTGTTTCACTGATTTTTCTTTTTTTTTTTTTCATCTTTTCATTTAATCCCATACTGAAGTTTTTCCATCTGACTCTTTGGTTTTCTGTAAATTCAGCATTACATCCTCACATACTTGGTAACAAGGCTGTAGTCTTCCTTTTGTTTTAAATGACAAGAGCAGGACCTGGCATTTTCTTCTTCTGCTGTAACTCATGGAGCTTGCGTTTCATGCACCCATGTTGCTCCCATTAGCTTGAGCAAGTCTGTAAGTTTTGACCTCTGACCTCTCTCACTGACAAGGTGTACAGCTTTAATCTGTAGAGATGCAACTGTGACATTTTTTGTCTACACTGTACCATTTTTTAAACAAAACACAGATGATTGAAAAATGCTGAAACCCTATTCCTCCTTCTAAATTTGAGCTGGATTTAAATTTTTGACACTGTACCCAATAAACCGGCCACTATGAGCTGTTTGATTCCAATCATTTATGAGATCAATTTAAAATCTCCACTTGTTTCTATAGCATCAATTTGCATCCATTATCCAAGGCCTTATGTTCATCTATCACAGTTACTTCTGGCACTTCCTAGAATAGCTTTTGGCATCCAAAAGAGAAGCAGTGGGATGTCAGGACCCAGAAATGCAGGATCCATCTCCAGCAGATTTGCTCGAACACGATGCAGATGTATAATTTCACTCTCCTACACGTGTCCCTCTGGTCTGCTCTCTGCTCTCTCTCACTTTCTCTCCAGCTGATTCTTTTTCTCTCATCCCTCATGAGATAGCTCTCATTCACTCGTCTCTCCGGCCCGGCCCCTTTCACTCACCTTCCTTTTCTCTTTGCTTCTCTTTGTCGTTTGTCTTTTATTTGCCTTGAGAAGTCTCGCTGAGAATTTGATTGACACTCATTGTGATTTTCCCCCTCTTTTCTTCCTAATTGATGCCATGGAGAGGTAAGCAGAACAGAAGGACCCTTTTCTCTCTGACATCTGCACACATAGTTCTTGGATGCTGACAGAGGTTTGATTGCTTAACCCTTGCTGTTATAAACGGATAAGGTCCACCGCCCACTTGTTTTTTTCATTGTGAAGATTTAAAATCTAAAAAGTTTTTTAGTTCTGTGGTGTGAGGGGAATAAAGATATAGATATTTACCACTAAATCTTGCCCTGTTCCCTAGATTATGTTTTTTCCATCATTCTTTGTATCCTGTTTTATTTTGAAATATTCTCCTCCTGTTCCACATCTTCGTGTTTCCTGTCTTTTTGATTGCTGATTACTTTCACTTGTCGCTTCCTTCCCTGTCTGTGTGTTCTCTTCTTTCTGTACCAACTCTTTGTACCATGTGCCAAGCATCTCACCTTTTCCTTGTATTTGGGTCTCCCAGTGTCTTTTTGATTCTTGTTTTACCTGGTTCGTGACCATTATTGGATTTTAATTTTTGCCTGCTGGTTCTGACCCTCGCCTGGCTCACCATCCTGTCTACCTATGTATCTTTTTTTGTGTAAATCAATCATTAATCTGCTTCAGCTCTGTCTCGGGCATCTGCATCTGGGTCCAGTTTCTCTTGTTACCCTGCATGCACAAGTGCAATGCCGACTGAAACAGAAGATAGTAATGTGATGACAGTTGTCACTGTTACTGGGCAGAGTACTGACAGAGCAATGACTGATGGTTCCGAAAGCAATCTAGCTTTGACTGGGATTGTTGTGTGGACCCGTCTAGCTTCTTCTACAAAATCGACAAAACCAATTTAAAAAACCAGGAATCTCTGACATGCAGCTTTCACCGCTGAAGCAAATGAACTATCCCTATCTGTTTAATTCACAAACAAACAAACAGACAAAAAACATCTATATTGAGGGAAGGGGCTTACACCTGAAGTTGTTAGAAATAATCCAGACTGCCATATATTTTGCTATTTTCTGATGCCATTTTTTACTCCTTCTATGTACATGGGTACATTTAGCTGTTCATAAATATAGAAAAAACTAATTAAAATATATTAAATCATTCTTAAATAATAAAACATGCCTGGTCTAAAATGAGTCAGTTGGAACTAGTGTGGGTGAAAATGAACAGTGGCAATAGAACAATCAGATTCAAACTGTGGGAAATTAGAGATCAGAACAGCTAATTGGGCCAGGATCAAGCTGTTCTGAAGTGAGGTCTCCGTGGAGCTTTCACAAGGACTCATTTTGCCTCCTTGTGCGGATCCTCTCATCTCTATTCTACTGGAAATAACTGATTTTGTGTTCTCAAAATTCTCGTGTCCAGATGGTCAAAGCTTTATCCTGCGCAACTATCAGGGAAGTGATGAGCAGTTATAAAGGATAAACATTGCCTAAAGTCTAAATATGGAAATTTGAACTATTTGCAACTCTGCGTTTTTAGCCTGTAGCCTATTTTTTGACATTGCTTTTGATATTAAAGAAAATATGATTACAAACCGAGATCTGAAGGACGATTACTCTCAATGGACATCGGATATACAGCTACCACTGCAAAGGGTGAGCTCTTCTGATTATAGCAGTGTTTGTATCATGTCCCTAGTAAGAATCCATAAGGCAGACTGACTGTTTAACACTCAAGGCAGCACTGTTTTAGTTTATGAAAGGACTCCACATTCCCTCATTAACTTTGAGAGCATTTTCTGTAGGAGATACTTTTTTTTATGGATCTAAGAAATTTCTCTCACGGTTCCTGGTAAACAATAGTGTCATTGAAATGGTATGCAGTCAATAAGGAACAAATTACTCATGATTCATGCTGTCTGGTTCTCTTTACTTTTGAGAAGAAGTCATGGGTAAACAAATGTTCCTTTGTTTCCTGTTAATTGAAGACAGCCTCTCCTTGAAGCGAGAAGTAATGAATGTCAGGTATGTCAGTATTAGTGTGCTGTTTTGAGCTCTTCTTAAACCACCAGCTGAGGCACAGAAAGCCTTGAAGTGTAAAAAAAAAAAAAGGCATCCTTTGTTTTTCTATAAAACTCAGTCAAAGCCTTTAAAAACACATCGTGCTAAGATGAAATTCCCTGTAGACAATCAGCTTAGTTTTATTGTCGGAGCAGGAGGAGCTAGTTTAGATTGAGCTGGAGTGTTGGTGCGATTTCAAGTCCAGAAGAGAGATGTGTATGATTTCTTAAGCCTTCGGTACGCTGGTTAAAAGCCAGTATGTGTCAAGATTACAAAGGCTTTAAGTGCTAATGAGCTTATTGTGTCTTAGAGGAGCCATTACAGGATTGACTGGGACCTGACCAGTCGGTATTACACTTCCAGAAATGGATTTAACTTGACTGTGCATCTGCTCTTGTGGTCTGTCATCTGTGGACCTGACGACACGTCCACCTACTGAAGAAAAAAAAATCATACTGTGCTCCATTTTCTAACTGTGGATTATTGAATGGAGTGAATCACAGTTTAGTAGAAACTAAAGTGCCATTTAAAAAACATTGCTGCTTCATTAGATGGTTCAAAATAAAAGGACTCAGAAGACAGTGGTAAGAGATGAATCAGCTTCCACACCAGATACAAACCCTCCACAAATGATGGAAGAGCACTTTGTCAAACCAGTCAAACCAAGTAGGGGTCCCCCCCGCGGCATTTTATCCCTGCTGCTGTCAGTCAGCACACTCCACATTTTTTATCTCTGTGGTGAGGAGTAGCTTTTCTGTAGTGTTTTCATTCACCATACACTCGATGGGTGTCTGCTGCCCTGTGGTCAGGAATCCAACTTTTCAGCTGGTGTTCCAAGCTTAACATCTAAAACCAGGGAATTATCATAGGACTGGGTTTGTATTGACCAAATCATGCTTCAGTGTGTTTATGGATCCATTTGTTGGGTTAACTCAGATCAGGTTTGTCATATTAATCACCTCTTTTCATAGGAGACATACTGTGTGAATCTTCCAGTGACAGATTTGGAGGATAAATATTCCATGGTGGTGTCTGCACACTGGCAAAACTGTTCACTTGCTTTTTCTGTGATATCCGCTTGCGACATAAAGAGCATGATTCATAGTTTTCATGGTTCTGTTAAGCACCTCAAAGCTCTTAGTGAAGTTGAGGAAATGATTATTTTAAAAAGTCAGTGGTGACGTGACAGGACGAGTTTACTTTTCAATATCTAACCAAACCACAATCTTTCATTCACATTAATCAGAGTGGCTAAACCAAGCCAAACGCAGATCACAACACGTGAACCCTGTTCTCGTGCTCTGTAACGTATTTGATCTTAGCACCTGGCAGCAATTATGTTTCCTGAAAGATGTTCTAGGTGACAGACTAAGGCGTTAATATGGCAAATCTGGGACTGAGAGGGGTAACATCCACTTTATTATGAAAGAAGAAGAAGAGGCTTTCTTGGTTCATAATCTCAGAAAAGTATTCATCTACTCAAGAGAGATGGATGAGGACTTCAGCATTAGACATTTTTTCTAGTTATTTATCTCCAATGTTCTGTTTGGGGTCCTGGAGACCCCTGGCCATTGACATTGTTTTATCCACTTGATATTTATGACTTATCTTATATTTTTCAACATAAGCATAGCTAAACATAAGCATAGCTATGACATGTTTCAGGAGTCTGCTACAGAAAATCATCATCAAATGTCAAATGTCCAAGCCCAGTTTGTGGCAAAGGGAAGGGAAGGATTACCAAACTAAAAAAGGGGGGAAAAAAAGTTTTTCACATACACCAGTTGTGTTTTTTAACATTTACTTACTTACTAACTAGCTATTTCTATGATTGTTGATCATTCTAAGAGTTGTGATTGTTTATGTGATACTTTTACTGGTTATGTAACATTTATTTGTGTACTTTTATTGTGAAATGTTTTTGGGTTTGGGGCTGGCTTCTCGTGTCTAGTTTTCATCTGATAATTGACACAGAATTAGCCATCTTTTAAAGCAATTAGAGTAAAGGCTGTGTTTTGACTCATTTCCTCGTGCTTGATGAAGGCCTGCTGCTGAAATGCACTTGTTGAATATACACATTTTATATTAGGAGTTAAGATTTTTGTATTCTTCCTGGGCTCGCGACAATGCGCAGTTAATCAAAATGCACATTTTGTAAATGCCAAGGGAGTCTCTGTGTGTGTGTGTGTGCATGAGAGGCTGCCTACACAACCCAAAGCCTTTATATGTGTGTATATGCTTCTTTGATGGCATCGTATTTGAATAAATCATGCTAATTCACAGGCATGGAACTTCATGAAGCACCGGCGACCTTTTGCACTCTTTTTGAACTGCTGTTTGTGCTTTTTACAACGTTTGTCAGCGTCATATTCTTGCAGCAATCAGGTGTCTCGGCGTCATCTACAATGGGCTGAAACTTCAAAAAGGTTTGAACCTTTTAGAGGTGAGGAAAAGATAAAACATAGAGAATTGAGGCTTGGTTATACAATCAAGCATTGCTTTCTGAAAGTACAGCTTTGTAGACACCACACTGGAGTTATTTTCTGGGGATATGGGCACATTTTCTGGACCATAACCATTTGCTCTACTGTGACTCTAAACTTCTTTGGGTGTAAAACCTCAAGCAAACTTTTTATGATTCCATAAATTCAGCCTCCTGTTCATTGTCTATGGAGGAGAAAGAAAAAGTGTTGTTTGATGATAGAGCAGATTAAGGGTTTTTTAGCTTTGGGAGAGACTTGTTCAAGTATTGATCAAACTGTCTATGATCATATTAGGGCTGAGGATTGGGAAGCTGTTCTAACAAGGCAGTGCAAAACAGGTGGACAGGTACGGTCCCAGTCAGCCTCACACTTTAGATGAAGACACTTATATTTGTCATATTTTATGTGTTTAACATCAGGATGAAACAACAGAATATCCAAAAGACAGGTCTCTGTTCACAGAAATTATCCAGCCTCAGGCGATATCAAACTCACTCTTTGCTAAAATGTAGCACAAGAGAAATACAAACAGCTACTAACATTGTGAACAACTTTGTTCCATCCCTAATAATAGTACTATATTTATATTATAAGCAAACGTGTAAAACATGTTCCACAGTTTTACACATTGTGCTTCACTTTGAACTATTATTCCAAGGATGAAGTAAAAGGTTTGTTTTGCAGAGAGATTTTTAGTGAAGCTAAACCGCATCTGTCGTCATTCACACCAATTTTTGTGAAGCTGCATTTTGACAAAAAGCAGATGTGACCATGACATCGGCACTGTCAGGGTTAGAGGTTTTATTTGCTTTCAGCTCATTTAGTGCAAGCAGAGGAAGGGTTGTGGATTATATTAAAGCCGCCAGACACTGCCTTTGGTGGCCATAGTTGAAATTACAGGTCATGTGACTCAGACTGACTTCTCATCTCACACATGCAAATAAACAGCTTCTGTCAGAAAATTCCTATTTGAAATACTGATTTGTTTAGTTGGTTAAACTCTCCTCCTTCTTTATTTGTACATTAGTTTGAAAGAAACATATGTGATGGAAATTTGCTATGTGTCTTTAATACATGTTCAATCATGTTTGCCAGATGCTGAAGTGACTCCAACAGCAGCAGCCACAGTTATAATGTGTCTTTTGAAGTTGAATGTTATAGAGTTAATCTATGGACATTATTAAATATGGTATTTTATATAAAAGCAACCCTTGAATTTTGTTATTTACGGCATGTCTTGAAAAGCAACAGTCTCTTAACTGCATTTTACATTGGGTTCACATTCTGGACTGGTATGAAATCAATCCTGCTGCTTTATCACACAAAGTAAATGTGATTTACAGCACAAAAAGTCAATTGTTACAAATGAGGTTTAACACAGAAGTTAACTTCAGGTCCACAAATTCAAACTTAGTTGTAACTTGACATTAGTTGAACTCATCCTCACCGTCTGAGACAGACAGCAGACAGATTTACAAGGGATGCTGTCCTTGTTCTGAGGACAAATACATTATCTTTGGCTTGTGGACCAAATACTGCAAGGTAAGGAGAAAAAAAATGGCATTCTAACTCTATGTGCACTCAATCAGTCAGTCAAAGCTTAAAATATTGTCCAGATATACAGTTTATTAGAGAACTCAAATGTTGCATGTAGCTCCTTTAAAATGCACTGACTGACAACCAAAGAGAAAATTACACTACTGTGCAACACAGCCTCAATCAAAGAGTTCATTTGCGAGGAACTCGGCACTGAACCTGTTAGTACGCACGTTTGATGGATAAACACTATTGTCAGCAATAGCGTGGCACTGTCAATGTGAAATTACATCCTGCTGCCTGGGAGGAGAACACCTCAGAGTGAGCTGATTCAAAGAGTTGGGAGGGAGAAAGGTGGCGGCTTGGGAAGTGCGGCTCCGACAAGGCAATTAAACGCACCTTGGGCTTGATGGATTTCTAATTGGAGGCTGATCACATCGGAGGTGTGCTGGATTATAGTGCCGGTAATGAATGGGAGAGACAGAGCGTGACAGATTAGTGCTGTTACGGACTGTGGAGGGAGTGTGTTTGTGAATGGCAGCCTGTGTGTCTGCGGCACAGAATTTGGATGTGAGGAAGAGAGACAGATGTGTGTGTAATCCAGTGTCTATGCAGGTACAGTATGTGCACATGTGCTTAATGTGAAAGGTTATTCATGCGCATGTGTGTGTGTGTGTATACATTAGTATGTTGCTGCTCTGACATGTGGAAAACAACAGGGAGGGGGATGAAGACAAGAGGAGGAAGTGCAGCAGAACAAAGGGCAGCGAGGAAGGAGGAAGAGCAAGTAAACAAGTTAGAGAATGTGAACTTAACAAAAACTGAGGGGGAGAATGACTGTTAGAGATGTGAGAGAAATCCAAATCTATTGCAATCCAAAATGAACTACACCTGAAATTCCTCGTATAAAGGGAACGTAAGATTTGCTAAGCAGCGCTATTAAGGGGTACTGGCTACAACATGTGATCCTCGTTAGTATAGTGGACAGTATCTGGGGTTCGATTCCCCGACGGGGAGATTCGACTTTTCGTAAATGTCCCCGTTGTGGGACTCTTAAAGGAATATCTTATTTCATCTTATATGTAGTACAATAACTGGAGTAACTGGATTGTGAGATGCATCTTGCAGAGGTGTTCTGACCTCTGACCTGTCATACAGTAGAAAACGCCAGACTTTTTTTTGCTGTCGTTGATGTTCTAATGAAGGAACCATAACGAAGCATCAGGGAATATTTCATAAAATAGGTGCAAAGTTGTTTTTACAATATTTTACTGTTAAGGGTGTGTTGAAGTTGTTGCGTCACAATAAGTTACCATTATTTTAAGATAACATAAGGTTAGATGACTGTCCTGATCCTAAGTTCAGCTAACTTATGTCAGATATAGAAAATATATATATATTAAAGTTATATATAAGTAAAATGCTGAAAATGATATTCATTAATCAATCATCAATCTTTTAATACAATGAGATGAAAGTAGAGCTAAATTTGTTTTGGCCATCTCTCTAAATCTAAATCATTCATTTTCAGTTGTATGAAACTGTAAGATTGGTTCATCAGACTGTAACTGCTACACAGCAACTCTTCACATCCCTGCTGATACACTGTGTATATTTTTAATGACTTAAAAAGTAAATTAGCAAAATGATGCTGAATACTGATGAATATTTCTTTAAAAATGGAATTAAAAACAGAATTGTGAAGACTGCAAAAAAAGATTGTTTAACCTCTGTGTTGTTATTATGTCTTTCTTTGTTCTGGTCTTTATCATCTTTATTCATTTCCAAATTAGAAACAAAATAACATAATAGGAATAATAGGAATTACAATGCAGCAAGGAAAAAAAAAAGAAAATTAGAAACTAATTACCGAGGGTAAGTTAATTCTCAATATTACATTATGGAAATATTATTATTAAAACCAACTTTTTATTTTACCAAGTAACTTGTACCATAAATACATGTCTGGCATTTGCAACAAACCAAATCACTTGAACATTTATTGAAAATTCAGTGAGTTATGATTTAATTGTGGACAGACCTCCTGCCTCCGTAGACTTACATGCATTAGGAGGCACAGCTTGCCTGTATCAATATGGCGGCTGTGTTGATGCATCGCTCCAGTGAACAGCAGCGGGCCATGTGGTATCTACGTATATATATACGAGCTGTGAGCTTAGTCAAGTCTGGGAGATAATCCTGATGTCGTATGTCGACGTCATCGGGGGCATCTCAGGTCAGGCTGGGAGACTACAAATCTCTAACAGAAAGCCTGTGTTACACACTAAGGTTGTGGAGATTAAATGCAGTGGGCATTTACCAGACAGGGAGGGTTAACAAAAAGAGCTTTTGAGTTGCATTATGGGAAGTGCAGGATCAAGCGTACTTCAGATTAAAAGTCAGGAAGACTCTGCTGCTTCAGTGTGGCAATACTGGGGAAATACAAACGCTGAAGTGAAACGTTTTTGCAACATTTGTCTTCACATAATGATGCAAGTTGTAATTTCTCAGGATATAAAAATGAGACACTAAAATGCATTGCTCCCATAAGAGCATGCTGTTCACTTCAGCTCACCTGTTGCTCTGCTCTCTGATCCCAACATTTGCTCTCTACAGGACTGCTCATCCCTCAGTCATGACAACTAATTATTTTGTTCTATATACATATGTACTGTATATATGTATTTATTTATTATCTCTCTTGTTTGATATTCTCTTATTGTGGGAAACAAAACCCTGTGTCTTCATTGATTGGAAAAGTGGTTATTGATTTAATGGGAAACATAACCTTTGTTAAATTTCAGATTCTCTTTGCGCTACTAAAAAAAATATATATATATATATTTTTTTTTTGTCACTGTGCACATAATCACATACATCCTTTATGGCATATTACGTTAATACATGTGATTTTAACAACAACATACAAATTGTAAATAAAAACCTTTTTTTTTTTTTTTTTTTTGCCCAGAATTAGTTTGTGTGTGACAGTGTGATTGCATGTACTGAGGGAGTTTACATAGCTACAACTTGTGCATCTCACACAGAGCTGCTGCGAATGTTTGCAAGACCCTCCAAGCAAGTGCTGGTGCAGAGAGCACGTCTTCAGTGACAGTAAACACAACACATGAGCCCACAGATAAATGCAATATTCAAAGTGTAAGATATTTAGCCATGACGATGTACTGACACTCCCTCACAGACACACATAGGAGAGCCTCTTGTAGTTGAGCTGCCACCTCAGCTACAGCACAGGTAGCCACACAGTGACTCTCTTATAGGGACATAATTACCGGTGACGGTCAAAGCTCCACCAGACTGTCTGTCTTTCTAGCAGAGACACAAAGTCTGACAGTAGCTTCTCATGCTCTGACTAACCTGACTAACCTCTGACTGACCAGCTCTACATCTCTATCCATGCTACACTGAGCGGTGGTCTTCCCCTTCAACCTCCACGTCACACAGAATGAAGCCTCAGTCATTGCTCTCACTCCTCTGTGGCCTTTTTTAAATATGCTGGGTGGAGGGTTTCTAGCAGAAATTCAGGGTGGAGTTACCCTTTAACTACAAATCCTCCCGATCTGTTGTGTTGACTTACATTGAGGAGCAACTGGGTAAAAACATTTTCTGCTGTAAGTTTGATTTTGAATTCATAAGATAGAAGGTCAATAACACTTCTCCTTATTCAGAAACAGTTTGTACATATCCATAAATACGCAGAATAACAAACAAAGGGGTGAGAAATTAAACAAAAAATCTGAATAATTGACTAGAGGCACGTTATGAATGCAGATGCTTCCATACATGGCTCAAGTGCTCGCTGAATAGTGAGTATGAAAGCCATTATTTTCTATGCTATATCCCTCACAGTCATCACATCTGAACACTTTAACTGTTCTGCAGAAATACAACAAAGGATATAACAAGAGGGAGGAGAACAAGCAAGGGATGGATAAAAAAAAAAAGTGGCAAGAGAAGCAAAGAAGGAAAAGAGGATATGAAGTCAGCTTCGCCTGAACAGAAGGATAGGTGGTGAGGAGGTGGAGAGAGAGACAAGAGACTCTGTGTGTGTGTGTGTGTGTGTGTGTGTGTGTGTGTGTGTGAAAAGTGAAGGGGGAGGGGGGGGAACAGGAAGAAAGAACAGGCGAGGAACTTTTAATGGCCCTGCTGTTGTCTTTGTCAGCACACTGTGACAGCCAGAATCAATTATTAACCAAGACCACAAGCCTTTGGAGGAGGAGGAGAAGAAAGTGCAGCGGGGAGGTGATGGGAGCGAGGGAGATCAGGGCAGAGGGATGCGGGGAAGAAGAGAGCAGGGGCAGTGATGTGAGGAAGGGAGGATGAGGAGAATGAGGGAAGGGGGGGGGTACGGAGAGGAGAGAGGGGGGTTATAAATTAGGAGATAGGGAGAGCAGGAGCAGAGGATAAAGGGAAAAGTAAAGTTAATGAGAGAAGAAAGGAGGCGAGAGGAAAAGAGGATGACACATTTTTCACAGCATTTTACAAAGAAGCAGAGATAATAGAGTGATGGAACGAGAGTTTGTGTCGTCTTTCATGTTTCAGTCCTGGAGGTCAGACTGTGTGTGTGTGTGTGTGTGCTGTAAATGCAAGCCAATGAGAGATGGAGCCTCAGGTCATGTTGGTGCAGATGGGTCTGGTTGTTGCAGCACCATGCTACAGACCAGGACTGGCTCACATGATCACAAGGTCGGCTTCTGAAGGTCGGGATAAGAGGGATACATTGATAGGCCAAAATCTGGACATGGTGCCCAGTTTCAAATCTGAAAAAGAGGGAGTAGAGTCGACTGCTTGAAACTTATGTGATGCATAAAACCTAGTGATTGTTCCAATTATTATGTTACTGATTTTGATAAAGTTATGTCTGTACTCTATTGCATCTTGACTGTTTTGAATGTACCTTCATTCAGCACATCCTACTTCCCTTTGTTTTTCCTGTAATTTCCCCAAACAATTAAAAGTTCAAGTTGCCAATTCAAATCCTTTTTTTTAAAAAAATGGTTCCAGTATTGGTTGTGTGCTCATTGTTGCCAGATAGTTAGTGTTAATTCAGCCAGAATGCATGAGAGAGAGGAAGGGAAGAAAATGAATGAGGCCCTCAACTAAATTAAAGCGACCTATCCTGCTGGGAAGAATTAGATGTCCATGTTTCGTTAAGTAGCTACTTGCAGCTGCTGCCTTTTGTTATTTGTTCCGAGGTGGGGAATGTTAGAGTGATTGTCAAGTGTGTTGATGTATAAATCAACCACAAAAGCAAAATAACTCTTCGAGAAACTTTTAGATTCAAAGATGCAAATTCTAAACATTATTTTACCATTTTATAGATTCCTCACATAAATAAAGGAAGTATTTTAAATTCACACTGTATTTGTCCACTTTAGATAGCGAGCAACACCTATAGTGTAGAGGTTGTCTGTCGAGACTGCTAACTACATGTTACATGTGTCAAAAGTCCTTAGTTTTAAGTCTATTGTGTCTTATACTTGGGAGCAACATTATACACTTGTTTTTTGCTCTGTTATGATCTGCACCAACTCCTCAGGCCATTCGATGCTGGGTATGCAGTTTATCAGAGCGTTTGCCTGCTGTGGCTAAGATAGTGACCCAAGAGTGATACATACAGGCCGCAAAGCCAAAACAATGAGCTGAAAGATGCTAAAACGCTCTGTAGAGCTGAGGGGAACTGCACAGGCAAGTCCTTCAATACAAGAGACCCCTTTCACATTACTCATAGTCATTTGATCTATTATTGCCATTGAAAAAATCTCGGTCCCTTGATCATCATAGAGCAAACTATCAAAATCAATACAGTTTGACCCAATTAATACTATTAAATCGTATTATAGCGCTGACACTGTGGCAGGCCAGCTGTGAAGGAAACAGGACTAAGAAGCTTTCTTCTTTTGAAGCTCTGATTTAAACATCAGGCCAGTGTTTGCTCATTAGCATCATTTAGTTATTCGTCCATGATTCCTTTTTTTTACAAACAGCTAAGACGTTACTGATCACGACATTAACAAACAAAGGCGCCAGCTCAACAGTTAATGACTAATTCATTTGATTACTTATGACCTTGAACTCTTAATTTAGCATCTAATTAACAAGATGGGGCCATTAATGAAGAAACAATCTCCTTATTTATGATGACAGCAAAGCAAAAGACAAGACGGCTTCAGAAGACAGTGAGTGGGAGGGAGGAAAAAAAATAAGACAGAGGTTTTATAAGTGAATGTAAAGGTCACCCCTGGAGGATTATTAGACATCGGAGCAGGAACTGTATGTCAGAGCAAAGCAAAAAAACAGACAGACTTAAAGAAGAGTGAAGACCATCGGACAGAGAGGCCGCGGTCTGAGGTTGAGCCAGCTTGAAGTGTGGAGGGTGGGGAAACAAACACAGAATTACCCTCGAGAGGAGAGACAGACATTTTGTCTCATTTTATAATCTGTGAGAAAAGATGCAGGTGAGGCCACTGAAGATTGTCAGTTAGATATAGTCACCAGAAATATATCAGGAGATAAAGGCTGCTCACGTCTGACAGTGAGAAAACCAAACCACTGGGCTTGTGATTAAAGAAGAATTGAGGCAAAATTTTAAACAATGTTCGAGAAAATTGTTGATTCATCAAGCTAAACATCTGGTGGTGCTAATTTTCCAATCTGGTGCCATTAAAACATTACAGAAGAAGACTGAGATTAATCAAACTTTAAACAGCCTCAAACAATGTAGAAAACATGATGGAAAGACATTTATATTTATCACAGGGAATGTTTGGACTCAACTGCAACACACAGGAACCAGGGATAGTCGGTAATGACCTTCAATTTGCAGAAATCAAAGCAAACAGGTGGGAATTCACCAAACTCACAGGGTGATGGGTAAGGCAACACACAGAGAGTCTCTGAGCCACAGGAAACCACAGGTAAGATACATATGAATAAGTTCCCACTGTGGGGTCATCGCTAGGAACTCCAAACTGCCACGGAGACAGGCAAAAACCAGGAATGATGAGGCAGAACAGGAACAGAAGGCTGAGGCGAATTCTGAGATAACGCCCAGGCAGGTAGATCAGAAATGGAGGCAACAGAGTCAATCCAAGAGAGTACACTGGAGAGTTTTGTGTGACAGAAGAACAATCCGGCCAAGGGCGAGTGAACTAGAGAGGCTTATATACTTGCTTGATAGGTGATTGAAAGCAGCTGGGAGCACAGGTGAGGTGTGGAGGTCAGGAGTGAGGTGAGCTGAGGCGGGAGTGGCTGGCAGGTGGGGTGAGTGGGAACATACTGGAGACTGAATGTAGAACTGTGACATCACCTGCACGGCAACTTGCTGGTAACCAGTGAAGAGAGGCTAAAACATGACTGATCTTGTTTTCTAGTATTTGTTAAAAGTTGAGCAGCTGCGTTTTTGTACCAGCTGAAGCCATGAGATTTTTTTTGGGCTTAGCTCCAAATACAATTCATCTAACTGAGTTGGCATAAAAGCACGGATGACCTTCTCGAGATCAGAGAGAGAGAAAACACCTGATTTTTGAGATGCTCCTTAATTGAGAAAAACTTGATTGAACAGTGTTTGTATTAATTTGTTTTACAGATGAAAGGTCACTGCCAAAGATGACACCCAGGCTTCTGACTGCATGTTTGATATTTGTAGACAGGGATCTAAGACGTTGGGGGCCCAAAAATATTTAGAAGAGAATTTGTTTCTGATTTGCTTTTGTTTAGCTGGACAAGGTTTTGGGATATCCAGTATTTTTTTTTTTTTTTCAGGATAAAAATTGCCTTCTTCCCTTTCATGGGACATTTGTGTGTCGTCTGCATAACAATAGTGCTGGATGTTGTGTTTATGCGTGATATGTTCCAGTTGCAGTATATATATACAGAGGAAGAATGGAGCCTTGGGGAACACCACAGGTCGGAGGGCGACAGACGAGGAGGCATTATGCGTGACTACAGAGAATGTTCTGTTCAACAAAAAGGATTTAAAAATAAATAAATATATAAATAAAAGTTCTGAATGTACCCAAA
The DNA here is from genome assembly GCA_025331565.1 of Holacanthus passer. Lineage (NCBI taxonomy): Eukaryota > Metazoa > Chordata > Actinopteri > Pomacanthidae > Holacanthus > Holacanthus passer. Next base: position 905,220 of record JAFREQ010000018.1, on the reverse strand, counting down.
GCTGTTGAAGTTGGACCATTTACACGACCAAGTGTCTAGAGCAAACAGCCGACTGAAAATCTCCAAACCACGCCAACAGACACACACAGTATGGGATGGAGAAAACAACATTGTGTCTTAATGCTGCTAAAGACTGAGCAATTGAGTTTAACCGTTCCTTTACTACTACAGTTCCTACTCGAGCTGAAACATTGTGGATGCCAGCATGAGCAACAACAGTTCTCACAGTGGGATATTTTTTGATCAGAGCAGGTAGTTTCCCATTGATGTCGGCCAGATGAGCTCCCAGCAAACCTTCGATAACCACCTGGCTGGAGCAGACCGACATCTTCCAGATGGTAGACAACAGAGGTGTTTAGGATCACAGGAATGGACACAGGCAGCCGCGTCTTCACCCGAGTGGAACTTTTTGAGCACGTCTAACTCTGCTACATGTCCTGCATGCACCTGGCAGTCCTTACACCTCCTTATGGGCAGTGGGAGAGTTGTCTGTTTTCCACCCTGGATTGGATGGCTTTACTCTAAATCGTCTATTCTAATGCAACCCATCGCTCAATTGCAAACAGCACGGCAAAGCAAACAAAGTCTGAGAGAAAGCTGAGAGAGAAACCAGATCACAGACTGTATTTGGCACAATGGAAGCAATGGATATAATGAGCTGGCTAGGCTGAAAAAAATATGGCCACAGTACATAATTAAATACAATATGCTATAGTACCACAACCTTGAACTCACAGATATGAAATGCGAAGCTAATTGCACAAAAAGACAGTAAGATATGTGCGCGCATGTATCCCTGTGATACTTGAGAAATATATAAAAATGTATCTGAAAGCCTTTTCGGTCATTACTGGAGCTTATAATAAAAGCTTTAGTCCATCTGTATTGATTCAGTGCATTGTCTATTCAGAGCATTCATCAGATATAGATGAAAATGTTTGATGCATGGCTGATGATCTGGCTAACGCTCCCAGTCACGAGCCGCTCTCTTCCATATGAAACACACACAGGCATAGGAAAGGTTGCTGTTCTCCCAGCAGAATTAAACTAGTTATTCTTTGTGTGGCGGGTCGATACGAGCAGGCAGGAGAGCAGAATGATCACTTATGATCTCACTGGAGCATGTTATTGTAGAATTGGTACACAAAGGAGCATCTTTTTTTTTAATAATCTTAATTAAAGCGAGAGAGGTAATAGAATGTATAAGCGATGGTAAACATCGCCACGCCGATTGCTTGTTCAACGCTACGGATACTGTGGTGAAACTTATAACCCGTGGAGAGTTTAAGTTTGAAGCAGCAGGCAGAACTTCAGGGGTTTTTTCATCGGGTGGATATCCCATTTGGGAATGGAACTCCTCAAGCTTGAACTTTTATTAAACCTGGAGGGGAACAGCTCTGTATTTCATGAGTCAGATTGACCAGCACAGCAGCTGTTCTTCGCCCACTGGGTCGGTATGTGCAGTCAAGAGAGCAGAATGGTCACATTCAGCACAGCTTGCGCCATTTTGTATTGTTGAATTACTTCACAACAAAGTATAAAGATTTAAAAGTTAACTGTAATTTAGCTGGCAAAGTTAGAACGAGGCCTCACTTTTTTCTGCCTCCCAAAATTGCTTGAAACAAATTGTGATTGGGGCAACTTTTGCAGCCTCTATGAACTGCTTGTTATGCTGTTTTAAAGTTCAGTTCTCAAAAGAAACTGAGCAAGTTGTTGTCGGGTACAAAGAAAAGAGCAGCAGAAGCAATAGTTTCGGGAGCATACTGTATTACTGTACGGCTCAGGCACTGGACAAAAGCCACTTCTGTCAAATACTGCTCTCATACACTGAAACAATGTCCACAGTAAATTTATGTTGTGATTTTATAGAGCAAAAATACGTTTGTTTGAGAGAGTTTGAAAGTTCATTCTGGACCTTGAATGTAGCACTGTGACAAAAAAAAACTTGCAATTGTCACTTGTTTTTATGGAGGTTTCAACCATATCTCACAGTCTTCATCAGCAGATCATCATCATCATCATTCCACAGGTAAAGATTGTGAGATGTGGGAGATTTTTGTTGGAATATGTTTGCTTTTTTTTTTTTTTTTTAAGAAAAATCAACTCATCCTCTCAACATCTTTTCAACTCAAAAGAGATATTTGATTGCTTCAATCCAATTCCAAAAGGAAGGTCAACTTTGTCTCTCAATAAAGATTGTTTATTTTGGTAATGTTTAACTTTTTTTTTTTTCACCTTGCTATGTTTGTCTCTTATTCCTCTGAAGAAAATACAGGTGAAATGGAAGGGAACGTCACTGTGGTTGTACCGCTTCCTGTTCATAGCCTTCGCTTTGACAAACAAGATCATCAGCCACTGATCTACTGGTTTGATTGGTCATTAGTTAGTTCTCGAGCTCTAGCCCTTCAAGACACATTCATCCCTCATTGTTCCTCACTGGTTTTCTCTGAGCGTTTCCACTTCCCTGGTCTGATTACAGCCCTCCGTCTGACATGTGCTTTTATTAGTACCCCCTGCAGAGGTGGAACCTGAGCTTCCCAAGTCATACACTCTTTGAAAATTCAGCAGCAGCACTAAAAGCCCACCGCTGGGTACTCGCTGAAACATTCCTGTTTTTCATGTTGACAAAAAAACATTTTCTCTCCACATTTTTGTTTCAGTGTTCATCTGTGGGAATTGTCTAAATATATTTCCCCCCCTGTTTTAATTGACTTCTTTGTACAGTTTATTCCCTTGTTTCTGAATGTGTTTGTGCATCTGGCTCTCACATTCCTTTCTCACCAACTTGGTGAAATAAAGCTTGAATAAAACTTTACAGCCAACATGCTGAGGCAGAGGCATGGATGTGTTCTGCCAGCTGCAAACACCTGTACCTCCGTATCTCAACCAGGCAGCAAACACACTTTGGAAATGTTTGTGGCTCTGCAGGCACATGCATGTGTGTGTGTGTGTGCGTGTGTGTGTGTGTGTTTTAATCTACACCTCAAAAACCTTCAAAACATTTGACATCAATGCAAATTATTCAGCATACCATTGTTGCCCTGGCTCGGTACCAGCTTCACGAAAGGAAGTGAAGCGTACGATAAACAGCAGCAAATAAAGAGAGTGTTTCAGGGACACAAACAGCAAACTAAATCTCCATTTTAAGCCTGAGGAAATGCCAAATGCCAAACTGTGCCATGTCTCAGTACCCACAAGAACACACTGTAGCCCTTAAACGCTTGTTGACTCTTACATAAACACCTCACTTTGACTTTCATATGAGCATTTTACATAAAAGTTGTCGAATTGAATATGAAGCATGGGACCGGGCTTCGCTGCTTGTCCTGGCACTGAGCACTCAGGCAAATGCGCACACATGCACAAATTTGGATACAATGAGAGAAGCACAAATAACGTGCAATTACAACCGGGAAGCTCAGCAGCATTCAAATATATATATATTAAAAAAAAAGTTCAGGTTGAGACAAACACACATGCACATCGCACGCCATTCAAGCAAGAATATCTTTCAGAAGCAGAAGTCAGCAGACCAATAACGCAAGCCATGTGAACTCACGCGGAACACAAATAATGCAGGAAAAGTTACTCCCAGATAAACTTTTTATGTCATCGTGTTGTATTTACTTGTGCATCTTCCGCGATCTCAGTGGGCTTCCCTCGTTCATACATGTGTAATGAAATGGTTTCTTATTTATGCCGTGGTCCTCACATCAGTCACAAAGCCAAGCGAAGGACGCTGTGACAAAAGCTTTGTTTTGTTTCGTGTGTGTGGATGTGTGTGTGACGCCCCCAAGAAGAGATGAAACTCGGCAAAGTACTAACTTATAATGACACGGGGGTCCGTGTGTGTGTGTGTGTGTGTGTGTTTCCAGATTTCTGTTTATTCACACAGGGATCCTGGGCTTTACAGGCATGAGTGAAGAAGCTCTATTTGTGTTTTTAATCTTCTGCTTGAGGGACCTGAACATGCATGCATGCACAAACACACTGAGCCACAGAAGTAGAAAAGAGAGGCTGTTTTGAAAGAGGAAAGCACATATAGACAATTGTTTATTGTTGGGTACCAAAGTGTCCGTTTCACAAGTTTGGAACTGATTTAGAAGAGACTTTACCAGAGCACAAATATTCCGATGAAGTTGTGAATGCCACCATAAATTCTCGCATCATCAGAACAAGTGTGCATACATTTCTTCTCTGCTTATATTTAATGCAGCTAACAAAGACAATACATAATTAAGGCAAGGCTCGGAGAGACAAAGATGATGTCATGTGCTTCCATACACAGTCATAGTTTAGCACAGTTGACAGTTGGTGGGTTTTTTGGGAAAAACACACCCACAAAGTCCCGATAAAGCAAATATAAGTTTGTTTTTGAGTGTTATTCTTTGATATATAGTAACTAAGGATGTTTTTTTTTCCAATTATTTAGTTTTTATTTATTCATTTAGTTATATTCCAAAGCATTTATGAATAAATTGAATTTTTTTCAGTTTTCAGTTTATTAGTCATATGTAGGTTAACACAAGGTCAATGGTACAATGAAAGAAGAATGCTAGTCATATAAAGATAAATTAAATTAAATTAAATGGTGCAGTATTTTGTTCATAATTGAGTGTTTTTTGCATTTTTGTATCGTAAATCATCTAAATGAGTTTTCCTCCACTGATTCTGAAGTTATTGGTGATATTTTCCAGAACATACTGTACAACATGATCGATCGTGACAATCAAAGAAAATGTTTGAAACACACGGACGTGGTGCAGCACAGTGCATAGCAGCATGTGGATTTATATCACATTGTAAAAAGCCTGTGTCCTCAGGCTCACTTACTTGCTGAGGCAAAAAGAAACAGTTTATCAGCTGTGAGTCGTGGTACAGGTCTCCGGAGCGGACACACAAATACCCACAGCACGGGTTGCTCACTGTGTGGAAATGTCACATGAAGTCTTGCATGATAATGTTTTAATGAAGATAAAGTCTAATAGTTTTGCGTGACCTTTATTTTTTTCTATCCAGAGTGTTGCAGAAGATCAAGTGTTTTCTCACAGAACGATGATGGAAGACACTGAGTGACAGGGTTCACTTTTCTCAGTTTGACTCCTTTTATCCCTGCTGTACTTCTCATTAATCCAGTCCTTTCCCTGTCTTCCCTGACCGTAGCTTTAGGGTATTTATCCCGAATTTCAAGCCATGTCCACATTGAAGCGGCTACATGTCACATGAGATTCCATCTGCACTCGCTTGTTCAAATCCTTTCCTTTCCTTTACGTGTGTTCTTTTTTTTAATGGCGGTTGGTAAACATCAAAAAGGTCCATAACCTCCAGCATCTGTGTTGAATAGACAGCCGATCACACAAACATGGCATAGTGGTGGCGTTTGGTCTTCAGAGTAAACCTTCATTCTGACATATTGACTTTTTTATGTTTCTATAAAGCTGAACAGGAGTTTTCATTGACATTTTTTTCTGCTGTCAGGCAACTCAACTAGCAATAAACAGTAATTTGATGGAGGGTCATAAATGGTGAACCTTTGTGTTTCACAAGGACTGACAGCACTGCAGAGTGCTACCTTTTTAAAAGTATTTTTCTTTATGGCATTTAGAAATATTTATTACGTGAAGTCTGGACTTAGCGCCTGGACATGAAAGATGCACATGTGTTTCCACACTGATTGCTTACATGATTCCTGTGAACCAAGGTTATGGATGAAATATGTATATCTCATAACAGCAAAAAAAAAATGTCAAGGACAATAGCATTGAGGGTTTGAGGAGGCAGGAACTCCTATTTATTTGTTTATGTGAATGCAACCACTTTTACAGCATTTTTGATAGTTTTGTTTTCTCTTTGTTTTTGTTGGTTTACAATATTAATTTGTCCAGGATGAATCTGCACCCTATTTAGCACATGTGTTACATCCGAGTATCCTGTACAAGCAACCATAAATGCAGACTCTCTTTTTCTCTCTCACTCATGCACAAGCACACACACACATACACACTTACACAGCCTAAATGCATTTGAGAACACACACAGAGACTGGTGTGGAGGACTTCTGCTCATGTGCACAGAGGAGCTTGCTTAAAGGATGAGGGAACGGATGGATTAAGGGATGGATAGAAGATGCTGTCGACTGATACAAGAATTGAAATTAAATAAATGAATAGTTAAACAGATGGATGGATGCAAAGATAGAAAAAAAATCAGTAGATGGAAGATGACTCTAATATGGTAATCAAATCAGAGGATTACATATCATGGGATTAGGATGAATTAAGGGTGATTGGGACATGGAGACAAATGAGACTGTAATTATACAGGGTTTATTTTCTCACCTGATACATGACAGTACAAAAACTTTATGCGAGCCCTATCTATGAAACCATATAATCAAAACTTCCCTAATTGATGTGACATCACGTAGGTCAGTGGGACAAGCATCAAACAGGAGGTTGACTCGTATGAGGTGACGAAAATGACATAAGTTTTAGGTAGACAAATTGTTATAGCTGACACATTGCCAAAACATTTAATAGAAACATGAATATGATTTACTACTGCAACAGATCAGTAAAAAGAAAGTGTTAGTACCATGTTTTATTTCTGGAATTAAATTGTTTTTATTTTCATGATGTTGGGTGACTGGGACAACTGACCTCTTTGTGTGCGGATTCCTAATGAACCACAAAACTGTCCATTGACCAGCTGGATTTTGGTAGGTGCTTTTTGCCAGCTGGCTTGTCCAGGTTGAAAGTAAATAAAGCCAAACCTAACACGAAGTTTCATCTCGACCTCTTGACCCGTCCCCAGCTAATCCTGATTAATCTATTGCAGAGTGGAGCAGGACCAGCGAGACGAGAGGAGAGACGCAGGAAGAAAGCAACAGCTTACGTTAGAGCAGACAAAGACGCTGTCTCACCTCTTCCTTACACTATTGCTTTTGTGTTTTCGGTTTTGGGATGTTGAAAATGGTTAGGGTTAGACAAAGAGACACCACCAATTTGCTAAGCCATGACTGGGCATTTGCTGTTCATACAATCAGTCCCTGAAGAAAAAAAAAATATCAGCTGTACATTTTTTGCATAGTTGTGGCTCCAGATGGGATGAAAAGCTGAAATTTGAGGATTTGCGTTCCCAGAAATCCTGCAAGTTGAGGTCACAAGTGCATATACACACATGCACACAAGCTTAAATTGTCTTTTCGAGAAGTTGTGATTCCCATGTTCTTTAGGATTCCTTAGTTTTTCTTTCTAGATTTCTGGACAACGCAACGTCACACAAACATATGAAATCAGATCCTGCTTTTCTATTAAATGTAAATCCGAGGCTTTAGAAGGAGTAATGCTCTGCGCGGTGACTCTGTAAACACAATCCCCTTCACACGCCTCACCTCTACCTTGTGATACTGTTATGAATTTTAATGTTTGCTCATCCTCGTAGCATCCGGTAAACAACAACAACAAAAACACTGAGAATCACTTGTGTTCATGTGGCTGCTGGCAGCATTGTTTTAACACTGGAGGTGCACTGTAGAAATCCCCCGGGTTCTGGGAGCCACAGCCAAACAGCCTCGATGCTATTTTGGGCATTTCTGCTCAACCACGTAACACAGTGTCCTCACCACGATTTCCTCTGCTGTCTCTTCCTCCTCCTCCTCACTATTATCTACTGCTTCCATCTCAAACTATATCAGATATATATCGCCTGCTCTTCCAGATCTTTGACTCGAGATTTCATCAATTCCCGCAGCCTTTTGGGAGGACAGCAGGTCCCCGGGGAGCGCCCTGATATTTCCTCTTCATTTCTTTTTTGTCTTGCAGAGGAAGCTACCACGCTTATCTCTCGTCTAAAACTGCAGCCTATCCAGCAGAGGTAGACAGGGAGTGTCAGGAGGACAAATTGTATTAATGGAGTTCCCAGCGTTGGCGTTCATCAGCATTGCAATAAAGCAGTGAAAGTAAAAAAATAATCAAGGACGTCTGAGTCGGACACACTGGAAGCATTGTGGATGAATGATGAAACGTGTAATATTATGGCTGCCAGTAAAATATGCTAACAAAATTCTTAGCTCGGCCAAGAGGTCATGGATGGTTGACTTGCTACTGTAGGCTTTCTTTAATCTGTTATGTCCATCTGTGAACTTCCAAGTACAATGACAGTTTTCTATATTCAGCCTTCAGCTTTGCAGGCAGAAGTAAAATACCTTGTTAAAGTGTGGAATAAAGAGCACTGTTATTTTCTTGAAACCAATTTTGCAGGAATCTAAAATTTACTTTTTAAGAATTTTGAAGATGGTCGACAACATAAAGGAGGTTTGGAAATTCCTCTCTTTAAAAAAATCCAGTAACATCAAGTTTTATGTAACAATTTAACTCAAATGAAGCACCTGTCCACCCCATTTGTACAAAATGTTTCTATTCTATATTTCTACATAATAAGAATAAAATCTGTTCTAATATATGATTCATTCTAAAAATGTGGAAAAAGTTTTTGGAAAACTAGAATCAGGAATCAGGGAGGATCTTATTAAAGTCGTGTAAAAACACATAAAGTACTCTTCATTGTTTCATCAAATTCACTTTTTTTTCATTCATCATTAAATAGTGATATCTGAACATGTTTTTCCATTTGGTGTCTGTGGTTGTATGTGATCTCTCCTCTGATTGAGAAGCATGTTTTTTCTGCTAAGAGAAAAGGGTTAAGATAAGAATGCTGGCAGCCACTTTTTGAGTTTATTAATTTCAGGACCCCCAAACAGCTTTTTCAGTCACATTTGCCGAACTGGAAATGAAATTGCATTTTTATTAAACTGAGTGATTTTTTTTTTCATGGGAAAAACTGTTACAAATGCATTGTACAAAAACAGTCATTATACCAATTTGTACATTTTGTCATGTAATAACTAACCTGATGGGTGTTGCAGTCTGAACATTTTCATTCGCAGATGGGTCAACAGTTGCTTTCATGCTTTTCTAAGTCATTAGAAAGTTGATTCAAACCGAAACAGACTTGCTTAATGTTGTTAAATTGTCCTAACTGTCTGCTTTATGCTTTGTTCTGCCTCTGGCATTGTTATCTGAACAGAAGTGACAAGCGTAACAACGTCTGATATGCAAAGGGTAGTCATTTGATTATTAAAACATAATTAAACGTAATGTAATTATTATATGTAATAAAATCCCTATTTGCTGAAGGCATGTGTGTGGGTGGGTGTGTGAGGTGGAGGTGTGCAGAGGCAGAGTGGCAGAGGGTGTGAGTGTTTTTCATCCAGGTGATAATTAACATGACATGAAGTGGACAGCTCGCAGCGTGCTGCATTCAAGTAAGCGCTGAGTTAATGGACGCTGGCAGAAGGAAAACATTATTTATTTTACCACTGGCTTTCATTATGTTTTCAGCTCTGGCACCTGAGCTGTGAGTTAATTTTGTACAACTGCTTTCCTATTCATCTGTTCTGTCGCTGAAGTGTTTGTGCTGAGATTCGCTCCTGATGCATAGCGCTGCATTGTGGGCCAACTGATGTTTGCTGTGTGTACACCTGAATGACCGTGGTTACATAAGGCTCGTGGAATGGAGCATGCTCAGTGCGGCGCACCTGTGTCGCATGCGACCAAAATGTAGACTCAAAGGTTATCTGTCGAGGTTTCTTGTAAACACACACAGTTCTATTTACATTCAGCGTCTCTCAGCAAAACACACTGTGTGTATCCTTGAGGCCTAACAAATGCCTTCCTCTACTCATAAATCATGTATATACATATTTATGCAAAAAATATGTTTTTACTTTGACTTCTTTATTTTTGTCCAGTTGGAATGATGCTTCTCTGCATCTTGTTTCTCTTCTTCTTCTTCTTCTTCTTCTTCTTCTTGCACTTATTATATAACCCTTTGAAATTGGCAAGATCATGTTTTAGGTGGAGTGATAAAGCAACTAGGCTGATTTATCGTTTGCGGATTGACAGGTATTGATGCAAATGCTGGCTGATAAGATAAGATAAGATAAGATAAAGCTTTATTCGTCCCACAGTGGGGAAATTCACAACTAACTAAGAAGACATGAACCTTCAGAAATGTGGAAGATGTGGTTGAAATATTAAAGCACTGAGAACTTTATTTTTCAACTGTAAAATGTCTGGATGAGCACATAGCTTGCTCACAACTCCTGACAGAAGGTGGCAGGGATCAAACCACCAACCATGTGATTACTGGACGACCCTCTCTACCACCTGAGCCACAGCGGCCATGAGGTCCAGGCTCTGACCATGAACCGCAACGTCCATGGTTCACCTCTAGTCAGAGACATTTGTTAAATGCTGTTCCTCATCTCTCTCTCCCCTCATCTCTCGTCGTCTCTTCACTGTCTGCTGGAACAGATTCCTTTTTCAGTTTGATCCATTTCTGATTTTGTCTCTTAGCTTCCAGTTGCTATTGTTGGCTCTATTAAATAGGAGTAAAAATTCGCTGTCCTGATCAGTTCACACAGACAGCTATACATATCTGAAAGTTGGGGATGTACACATTCATAAGGAGGTCATATGGTCTGGCTGTGTGTGTGTGCATGAGTTCTCGTGTGTATTTGTGTATTTGCAGCTAAATCTCACATAGGAATCAATCAACCTAATATTTTTGTGCACGTTTAAGACCCTATGATAAAGGACCTCTCACGGTTGCATTGATTCACAATTTCTGATAAAAAACTACTTTATTGACTGCTGTGTTTTATATTGTAATTGACTGCTGACTCCTCACTCCTTTTAACCGGCCAGTACGGGTCACAAGTAATCAACAACTGGCAACAAGAGGCATTTCCACCAATCGGCTGAAAACAAGGCTTCTCAAGTGTGTTGCAGGCCACATTTTTGTCATGGCTCAAAAACTGACACCCTTAGAATAGTTTGGTTTCATCTTGAACTGAAGTATCTGCAGATTAATTCCATACCTGATACGCTGTGATCCGCTAAAGTGAGGCTCAACATGAGATGAATAAATTGTTGTTTTTGTTATTTTCGCCACCATCTTGACTGTAAGCCTGCAGAGACCTGCACTCTGCTGAGTGCACTCTTCTAGCTGATCATGTAATTTGGAATAATTAGCTTTTTACACAATAGCCCATGTCACTGAATAACTGTCTAACAGCCTAGTGAGTCTCTGCTGTGACTCTGTGTTTTGGATGAAAAAATATTGTATTTGTACACACATTTTAAACAGCCACGCTCTGATAACTGCTGCTATTATCAACACATAAAAACACAAATACCAACACGTTCAGACCAGTCACCACGACTGTTAGAACAGAAACATGACCGGCTGATCCCAGAGCTGCGGGAGAACTGGTCTAATTAGTGATGCTATGTAAATAGTAGCTGATGCCAGACTGTTGTAGAAGAAAGTCTCTCATGTTGCAGTTTATATTATAAATGTGAGCAGATATTTGATTAAATGCAGGAGCAAAGTGGTCACAAGCTGCAGATGTCAGTCTACATAATGCAACACAGTCCAACAGGAAGTTAAAAGACAAAATTACCCAGTCAGATCTCTTCCTTGTTGCTGAAACTCATGAAGCAAATTGTATATACCTGTGTACACCCATTGATTATATCACTGCCACTGAGCAGCTCTACTGCAGCAGTATGGGAATGAAGCATCTTTTTCAGGCACATTTCTACAGTATGGAATGAGGGAGGGGCAAGTGCTATTTAATTACTCCCAGCACAGGCCAGTTTGAGTGGATTCCAGATAACATTGGACCTCAAAGCTCTGACTTTTGTCATAAATATGGCTTCAAAATTAAGCCGGGGGCTCTCTGCCCAGAAATCAAATCCCAAAGATCTTTTTTTTTTTTTTTTTTTTTACTTACTTTGGCCATGATAAGGAAACCCAATGATAAACATAATCCAGACTGAACTGATGATCCAAGACCATCTGCTGACATCTGCACCTGCCAAAGATTTTTAACTTCTAGCAGCTCACAAAACCGACAACAACACAAACCTCAGAGTTCGGATGAAAGTCTGCAAGTGGGAGTTTGAGTGTGCACCCAGCATGTTTTTCACAGCATGTTCCTCCGTTCATTTATATCTATCAAGAAACAGCAAAGAGTAGAGAAGAGAACATGTTGAAGGGCAGGAAGGAGGAAAACAATGTTCTCCCCATCGTCAACAGCTCTGCTGGAAATGTCATTCATTAATTAACACGCTCATTTGGTGCTGCTGTGTGTTTATGATCATTGTACAACAGGTGCTCTCACAGCTTTGATGGATATAACATAGTTGTGAAAGAGGGAAGAAAGTAAATAATAGTATCAAGGATTTCTGGGAAAGAAAAGTGATGTACTTTAGATTTCATATCTACAGTCACTCATTTACACAAAGACGTGAAGTCAGCCTCCTGCAGCATCCCTTGTCTTTAGATGCATGTTCTGTATAATTCTCTGTCTCTCAGACTGGCAAAAGAAATCCTAATCTGTATTTTTTTTTTCTCATCTCCTTCCTCTACACACACACACACACCAAGCTTATAATAATAGACAGACAAGACCATAAGAATTCATGATGGGATTTCCAACTGAAATTACATCAGCTTCCCTCTGACTGTTTCTCAACCCATTTCCATGCACAGACACACACACACATGCACACACACACACACACACACATGTCTAGAGACAGTACAATCCTTTTAGAGACTCACAGTGGAAATGGTTATTAGATATCAAATAACTGGGAATTGCAGCTGCATAGACACACACACACACACGTTGAATCACACATGTAGTATATGTTCTCATTCAGTCCCTGACGTGCAGATGCTGTACAAAGGTTAACACTTACATACGCTGAATCCAGTTCTGAATCCAGTTTAGAGCGGCATTATATTTCCAGTTTGCCCACGCACAACAGAATGAAAGTAATCATATGAAACTGCACATGGAAACATCATTTTTACCACATGTGCATGACAAGGTGCTCTTCAGGAGCCACATTTAGACAGAACCACTGCAAGCAAGATGCTTCAATCTGCACAAATCTATTGAGAATTGCATAATCAGCAAAGATGAATCAGTATTATCATGAAAATGACGTTTAATCTAAATCATTTGCGCCAGTGCCACATGTGTAATCTCCCATAATCCTCTTTGTACAGTATGCAAATTTGTTTCTCACTCGGTGTCACTGACAGGTGACCTGGGGCTGTATGTGTATATGGGGGGTGTACTGGAACAGGGTATTATCTCCTGTAGTGGCAGCTTCTCCCACCACTGGTTTTGAACACCTGCCCTAATGGACAGCTTTTAATTTGCTTTAAATTTAAGATTGAAATGCCAATAATACTATGTTTGGCTTTTTCTTTTTTTCCTGCTGTACTGAAAACATACCTCTAACATACGTTCCACTTTTGGTGACAGCTGTGACGGATCTGACAGAATGCAAAATCGTCTTGAAATATTCCATCTGTTCTGTTTCTATAGACCCTAACATACTGTACTTTTGGTTCTTTGCCAGTCTCTTGATCATAAAAAAAAAGTACTGATCTGGAGTCAGACCTGAAAGGTCATGGCTGAATGATCTAACATAATTACTCATTTGGAAAGATGAACTAAAGTGTTACAGTGCTTTAAAACATCTTCACAGCTACATAACTCTGGTGCCACACAAGCATAAAGACATATTCTTATATATTTATTATTATTCTAAATGGAGGTCAGTGTACAAATACATAAGATACTGGAGTCTTACTTTCTTTTTCTCAGAAATGTCAAAGTGCATGAATCTTCCCTCTGCACGCAAACAGATTCTGACAAAGCTGACTTTGAAAGTTAACTCGAGCTTACATTCAGAGCTTTTATGCAATTCACAACAAATACATGACATGATCGAAGAGAAAGACAACCAACGTGCGTTCAGAACAGCTTCATCCTAAACTGTTTGTAGTTAAACATGTGACATTTCCTGAAGGAGAGCTTCCATTTTCTGTAAAAGAGACCTGGTCGCACCAAAAAGTTGCACAACAAAATTAATCTGTGTGCCCTCATGAAGAAGGTAGTGCTGGAGGCTTAGTGGTATATGAACTACCTGCAGGGTAAGCTGACCAAATACTATAGCTGGTGAGAGTTCAGTTTATACACACGTGGGTTATTTAAAAGTGGATGAGGCGACAGAGCTAATGAGATAGCATCATCTATTTGGGACTTTATGGCTTCTGTTCCCTCAAAGGTCGGCACCGTCCCAACAGACGACTATGGGTCAATTTGTGTGTCAAAGGTTCACTAAAATTGAACTTCAAAGGAAAAAGGTCTGTGAGTAAATATGGAGATTGAGGCAATTCTATTGAAATGAACTGATTTAACTTCAAAGTTTTGTTGTTGGTGGTGTGAAGGTGTTAAAGAAGGTAGAAAGGCATTTAATGTGATATTTAAATCTGCTGACAGGGGCTGTGACAGCTTTTGACGTGACCACCCTGTGAATTTATTTCTAACAATATTATCTTGCAATACATGCTTACTTCCTTTGAAAGGAAATTCAATCAATTCAATTGTTTGCTAAAATCTGTCAAATATTTCCCAATGCATTTTACATACTCCTTTATGACTGTCTTTGTAGTCGTGCAGCATTTCCATTTCCATCCGCGAGAAGAATCAAAATACCTGCAAGACTCCATGTTGAACTGTCTGGTACTCCGACCCATCATTCGTGACAAATGACATTTACTCAGTATCTAACTGTGCTATTTGATATTCACCACCAAAATGGAAAACATTACACGTGTGACCGTGTGTGAGCATGGGTTGGCGCTCATCCCATGTTAAGACAACATTTAATCGAAACGGCAAACAGCGACGGATGACATTTCTATCACAAAGTCAATATATGCGATCCTTTGCTATTCAAATGACTGGAGACGACGTTTTGCATCGTACGCGGGCTTCCTGTCCTTTTCTCTTTGGCTCGATCCCCTTCTATCCCTCCTTTGCTCTTGTTCTCGCTCAGCATCCTTTCACACACACACACACACACACACACACACACACACACACAGAAGCCTTGTAGCCATTTCTCATTGTTAGGGCATGCCAGATTGTGCTGTCTATGTGTTTGTCTTTGTGTTGCTGTGTGTGTGTGTGTGTGTGTGTGTGTGTGTGTGTGTATGTGTGTGGTCATGTGCATGCGTTTGGATGCTTTAGCACGCGGCGAGATACAGAGCACTAAAAATAGCCTGTGATCATTTGTATTCTAACTCCTGTGTAAAGCTTCCCTACTGTCGTTGAAATTCTGAACACATTGAAGATGGCTTATGTTTTGAAACAGAAGTCTTTATTAGCAGGACATGTGAACAATTGACTGTGGAATAAGATGGCATTCACGCTGCCTGCTTGATAACACGCTGACCTACAAGAATTATTGACAACCTAATGTACGTCTGAGTGGTGCAAACTAAGGCTTCTAATGCTACTTTTTCTAATAGTATTTCAAAGATAAATCTGATGTGGAACTATTATATGAATGCGACCAATAATTATTTTCATTTTCATCAGTTAATCTACATTCAATCTAGGCCAATGCAACAAATACACTTGTCTTGTTTTGTCCAACCAACAGTCCAAAACCCTCAGATATTCTATCTATATATAAAACTGGGGAAAGCAGCAAGACCTCACAGCGGAGAAGCTCTGGATGTCTGAATTATTTGCTTCATAAATAATGATTTATTGGTTATCAGACATTTTGTTAATTGTTGTTTATTTATGTGAAACAACTCATTGATTGATTGATTAGTTATTTCAGCTCTAAATTGCTATCTAATGTTTGGCATAAGCTTTAAGGTCTGCTCACACCAGAAAGTGACACCGTGAAATTCATCCTCACAAAACAGGCAGTGCAGACTAGGTGACGTGTCCGCTACTGTTTTACACGGTGAGCTAACGGCTAACACGCTCGCAAACTGGGAACATGCTAGTGGTGGTCAGCGAACCCACAGCGACAGGCTTGGTACTGCAGTATCACAGGATGCACACTGGCCCAAAAAACTGTATTTTTATTTGGAAAATCCAAAAGAGCTGATTAAATTATTTAATCCCGCATGTGTGCGGGAGCCAGACTGGATAATGACTTTAGTTTGCATGCCGGGCCCAAAAACATGGAGGTGTAAGGATGCCTGGAGAGACTTTTCAGGCATATGCACCCAATTACCACATTTCATAAGAACAAACACGGCACCATCTTGGAGCACGGCATCCAGCTCCAGTTATAACAGCTCTCCAACTCTCTTTTTTTTTCATGCGCTGGGCCGTTTTCTCCCACTGGCATTTTGTTCTGAGAATTGTTCATTTCATTCAATAAAAAGTTATTGAAGCTCAGGTGCTTGCTAACTGTCAGTTAGTAACCTTGTAACTCAGTCTCATAACTCTCTGAAACCCTCTTTTGTAGAGTAGTTTCTTCTCTGACAGATGAGGGTGAAATAAAAATAGATGGGGCGAACTGAAGCTGTGATGGAGTCATCCAGTTTGGTCTATCCGGTTCTCTGTTCTCTCAGAGTTCAGCAATCTTCAGATGGTTTGCTATTGCTCACAAATTTGTGTCAAGGTCAAAGAAAGAGGAACCTCCTGCAGTCCATCCTGAAGAAGCAAACCTTGCAGTTTAGTAGAAATCTGACCTTAGAAAACACTCCAACATGTGATTCTTGCAAACATGACCAGATCTGTGATACACATTTCAGACTCCTGCAGACATCATGCCCCCACCCATTTGAACTATCTATCTGCACATACAAGCACACCCATACACTGAACTAACATGCAGACAGCAGTATCTGAAGCACCATGAATATTTCAGATCCACAGGGGCCCATGGTGGTGCTGAGTCAGTATAAATTGCTCCCAAATGCCTCCGTTGCTAAGTAGTCACATGAGATTGGATCTCCTATTGGAACGAGAATGATTTCAGCCTAATTTCTGGAAGGTGTGGAAGAAGAAACCCTGCAGGGTGGATCCATAATAGCGGTGGCGTATCGTGCCATCGTTAGTGCCTATCCTGTCCTATAATGCTACTAGCTAACAGCACTTTACACACTTGCAATAATGGATACTGACACAAGCTTGCAATTTAGGTCAACAGCCAGGTGCTGAATTGTCTCATGAGGGATCAAATTCACGTTTCACCAAACCACAAACGCAGTAATTGTTGAATTTCAGCTATATTTTTGCTTCAGCCAGACTGAATCATACCAAGTTCACATTTCGATGACAATGACAAATCTAAACTTTAAATTAGGTTTTAGACTCGGATAAAATCATAGCCGGCGAGTGTCATTTTCTTTCCACTAAGAGCCTTAAATACCCTCAGGGACAAGAAAGTTTTAAGTGCTCCGGTGAACTACAGACCCTCTGGTTTAACTGATGCATAGCCTGCAGCGGAGCTCAGAGAAAATATAAAATGCACTGTGAATGAAAAGATAATACTTTAAAAAGGAGGCTGTAGAGCACAAGGGGCACTTTGACTGTAAAGGAGCTCATGAGCCACTGATTGATGTCATGAAAATCCAAGAAATACACAAGGGGCACTTTGCCTGCAAAAGAGCTCATGAGCCACTGATTGATGTCGTGAAAATCCTCGAAATAGTTTTAATACAGCTGTGGACTGTGGTGTTATGTAGTTAGTGGAAGAAAGAGGGGACTCTGCAGCCATTGTAAATGTGAACATTAACTTGCAGCCTGCTTACAAGAGGACTGACTTTGACTTGGCAGTATGAGCATCCATTCCTTAGATTTTCTTTTTTTTTACATGCCACTCAAATTTTTACCTTTTCAGTGCCACCACTGGGTCATTCTGCTGAACAGTGGGCCGGGAGTGATGCATTCATGTAACTTATGTAACTCATGGGTTTGGGGCCTCCATGAGAGGACTGATCCCACTCTCATGTCTGTCCACTAAATGTGAATCCACAGCCAGCAGCCAATTGGCATAGCTTAGCTAAAAGACTTGAAACAGGGGAAGCAGTTAGCATGGCCCTGTCCAAAGGTAATAAAGCCCAGCACCTCTAAAGATGACTAATTGTTCTTTCTCATTTGTATAATCCTCAGAAAAATTTAAGTGGCTGTGACATCCTGGAATATTTGTTTGCTGCCTTGCAATCTCACAACAAGACTCCAGGAAGTCACTGCGCCCGGCCAAGATATATCTTAATAATAATCTCCTGTAAAACCACAAATCATAGTTTCCTCTTATGCTTTCTTGTTTCCAGGCTTAATGCTAAGGTGAGCTCACAAGCTGCTGGATGTAGCCTCATATTTAATGGGCAGGTATGAGAGTGGTTTTGATCACATTGAACATTATAGGGAAATGGGTGCGTCTTATATATGTTTAAGTAAAGATGTCCTTGAAAATGCATGTACACACGAACGCGCACAAACGCGAACGCAGTGGACCCTCTCAGGCTGCGCAAAGGAATAGTTGCCTGAGGAGACGGATAATTAATCCTGCAAACAAACTGTGTGTGTCACCCACCAGCCAACAAACACAAACACACACACACAAACCTCCCAACGTGTGTGTGTGTGTATGTTTCAGTGTTTCAGGCTTGGATAATTTCACAGAGCCCTGGGCTATGAAAGCGACGCTGACCAGGACCAAGGTTGTCACCACTGTGGCATATGTGTGTGTGTGTGTGTGTGTGTGTGTGTGTGTAAGAGAGAGAGAGCGAGAGAGAGAGAGTTGTTAATGTAGTGGTACCGTGACACTAGCTCTGCCTTTGATTTGTGTGTGAGTGTGGGCCATTTTGTAAATAGTTTGTGTGAACGTGAGTGACAGATTGCGGTTAAAGTGGCCCTTTCTGCACTTGTGTGTGTGTGTGTGTGTGTGCCCTGCATCCTACTATGCATGTCCTGGTGTGTGTACATGTGTGTGGTAGTAGGTTATAACTGGGACAGCAGCCTTAATCCCCTTGAAGACTGATGACCCCGGCTTTACACAAACAGTTTGTGCTACCAACCAGCTTGCACAGACACACACACATGCACAGTTACACACACAAGTCTACCCCTGTGTGTGCGTGTGTGTTTGAGATTACAATTCATGGCCTTTGTCAGGGAGAAATATTGTTTCAGGAATAATTGGGGCTCTGGGACAGTGTTGTGTTGTAAGTTAATTGTCATCAGAATAGAATATCCCCATGTTTGTACAACACTGTGCGCACGTGTGATAGATTTTAAAACACCATGATCACTAAACCAAAATCTTGCTCACAGAGGTAGAGTTTGCTTGTAGGTTCAGGTCAAAGCATTATTTCACCTAAAAATGAGCATGATATGGCTTCTTTAAAAGCATGTAGAGTGTGCAATGAGCCACATCGTTACACAAGGTGACATGTTCCTTCATTATCGTGAACATGGGCACTGTAGTATTCATTATTCTACTTTGGGTCAACTCCACATACATCAGCCTCCTGCTGCATGAAATATTTCTACTACAGAAGAAAAAGTATATTCAACCGCAGCTGGAAATAGTCCGGATCAAATTCACTCCTATTTACTCCTGTTTGAGTGACATTTACTAAAAACTACAGTGTCCAACTGTTTTATGAAATGAGCCTTTATCAAGAATAAAACTTACTTTTGTGAGATGTTCTTAAAAATGTACATTGTCAGTAGGAGCCAGGGGTCGGGAAGATGGAAAGTAATGAGAGACAGACTAACACAGTGTTGGTTTCAGTCTTAATGTACTGACAACAGTAATAATAAAAAACATACAGAATAATAGGGAAAATTAAACAATGATTCAACACACAGACTCATAATTTCTAAAAGACTCCATCATACAAAATAAAAAAAAAAATTGGGTTTGTTGAAAAATTCAAAGCAAAAAAAGTAAGCTCAGTCACAGTGTGAGATATGTGTATTGCAATTACAGACTGGACCACAAACACATAATGGTTAACCGGCCCCTGGTATCAACATGATTCCTCCTTGGATGAAAGACTATGTGACTGTTGTTACAAGCAGGAATTGAATCAAATGCCAGCCATTGTCCATATTAACATACAGAACGACATGTAATCAGATAAACTGCGCTGAATGACAAATGGACTGACGGTAAATGTGACATGTGTCTCTATTTGAGCAAACAACATTTCAGTGGATGAATAAAGAAACAGCTATGGACATGTTTATCTACATGATTTTGCATGTCATTTACAATCATAGCAAAACACAGTCTGCACTTGCGCATCAAAAAAATAAATTGAATGGGAACCAACATGAAGGTCAAGCACAGGCGTCCCCATGGATGTATGTTTTCTATTTTTTTGTCATGACAATCATCCTCCATGTAAAACCGCCTTAGGTGCACAAATCATTTATTTATTTATAGTAAATATGAGAAATTGCCATGAAAAGGTGGGGATGAAGAAAAGAGAAGCAGCTGGAGCTGTTTTTTTATCTGTGAGATCTGTGGATTATTCCCTCAGTGCTTTTGGTTTGTTTACACTAATGTCACACATGATAGAGAGTCAGTGGTTTAGATACCTAAGATCAAATCACATCCAGAGATTCATTAATTTCAAAATGATACAAACACGTCTTGTGTGATAGCGGTTATCTGTCTGAAAGTGCTTGATGACGAATGGTCTCGTTATCTGTCATGAAAAGTTATGTGAATATGCATCCTCTCAGCAGTCGGAGCCTACTGGTTAAGACTGAGTATTAATGTTGTCATTGTTTGAATAAATAATCCTTGCTAGAGTTTACAGACACTGATATGATGAGTGATCTGATGTTGGATTACAGATGGCATTACATAAATCCTGTGCAGAAACAGATACATTAGTGCGTCTTTGATGAGCTAAATTCAAATTTTTTTCTACTTTAATATTTCCAGGTTCGTAAATGTGCAGAGTCAGAGTTTAGACACAGCAGGTTGTTTCAAGGAGTTTGCCCATTGTGGCTCGTATTTATGTGCGATTATTTTGTGTATTGTCAGAATAAGAAAAAATTTTTGCCCTTTCTTGAAAATGAATGAATGAAATGATGCATCGGCTGTCAGTGGAGACTTTGCCGGCTTTATAGTAACGTGTGTGTGTGTGTGTGTGAGAGAGAGAGAGAGAGAGAGAGAGAAGAAAAGCCAACACAAGTGTTCAAAGAACTACTGGACAATTTAAAACACTGCAGTCAATTTGCTCAGGTTGCATCATCAGAGTCTTTCCACATAGGATCATAAAAAATATAACATTCTTCATTTTCTCTGGAGTTTTAAATCACTACTTCAATATCAGTGTCTGCCATGTAGCTGAGACCTCTCCCCCGTGCCTTTCAGCATTTTAGTATATTCAGTACGCAGCCTCAGAAACATACTACACCCCGGTGATGTAATTGAACCTCTAACCTTGACGGTGTAAGTACATTTCTCTCTTTCCAGGGAATATGTGACACATCATGTGTATTTATCCTCCTACCTTGACAAGCTTAAAGCCATCATTATAGCAACAAAGCAGTAAAAAGCCCTGATAGATAGCTGATGACTGTCACCTTTAATCTGTTTGACCGCAGCAGCCAATAACGCAGCCTAAATTAATGACACATCCCGCCCACCTTATTTCTGATATCGCTTTAGCATGCATACACACAGACGTCCTTCAGCGGAGCTTACAGCGTCTGTGATATGGCAGCGTTAAGCCAGTAGCACATCTATCTGTAGGCCCGGAGACGAAACTGAGATTTTCAAGAGACATCCATGGAATATCTTTCTTATATATGGACTACCAAACTTTTTTTCCCCCCTATAAAGATTGTTTGTTAAAATATTTACACTCTGTAACTAACTGAACTATGATGTGCAGATTGAAAGATAAGAGGACATTCAACACATTACACCTGACATCAAAAATTCTGTTTAATGATGATAACTTTGAACGACATTAAAGAAAAATATATACCTCAAAACACATTTTTTCCACCTATAGCATTACACTAAATCACCAAATACAGCTTAAACACATTTGGAAATTACATTACCTTATAAGTTACTTTGTGTAAATTTGTTAATAATTTTCTTTAGTCTGTTTATTATTAATCAGCTGCTCTTTGGTGCTGTACAATGCGAATTTCCCCACTGTGGGATGAATAAGGTTAAATCTTATCTAATCTTACGTTACAGCTCTTGATGCTGCGGTGACTTTCTCTGGCTTGTGACACTGACACTGCGACAGAAACAGAGATGAACAGGCAAATGTGTTATGATCAAAGTCCTTCTGATGTAAAAATAGTTGAACCAAGTGAGTGTTGGTTCCCAACTGAGAAGATTCTGTGAGTATAGGCTTTTAAATTGCGCTGATTGGTTCTTATTGTGTTGTCTTTGTGTGTGTGTTTGTGTGTGTGTGTGTGTGTGTCTCACAGATTTCAATCTCTGACCCTGGATTTCAGTCACGTTAACACGACAGGTCATTTGTCCAACAGAACGAGTCTCCCTCCAAGCTGAAGTCAGAAGCTGGCAGCGCTGCTTTCTGGCTGATTGCTTTGATTGGATGGTGCTGCAGATGTTTCTCGCAACTGTTGATCACTGATTGATTGTGTTCATTTGGTCAAGCTAATTCACATTTCGATGCAGTCCTGAAATAAATATGTTAATGAAAGTGAAAGCGTTCACCCCCCATTACTGTCTACTGCAGTGATAGATATGCAAAGTGCTGAAGGAGGAGACGACCAAAGCAGTCTTGGTTGAACCGCTGCCTCCCGCGCTCCTGGCAACTGCCAGCGGATTGTGCTGTATTCTCTATTGATAACAAATTGAATATTGATTCCCACACATTCACTGGTGTATTCAGCTGTTTGTGTTCCGTAATTGAAAGCTCTTCAGAGAGGTGTACAGTGACAAACCAGAAATCCATTTCCTTCTGCAGCGTAATTAAATGTATACTGTTCTGATGTTGTCACTGTTTTAACTTCCCAACCTCGATCATATAATCTCATCAGAGCAATTTGATCTCTCTTGCCCCTGCATTAGCTACATTTATTGAGGAAAACTTTAAAAAAAAATAAACAAATGAATATTCACTGCAATTGATTTTACACATTTTTTTGCAAATCTTTGAATGTGGTCTAATTCAGATACTTTAGAAGCAGCAATCTGGAGGTAAAATCAAACAATCTTCATATTTTTTTTTTTTTTATTTTAAACAATGATGTCACAATTTGGCTTTAACGTCAGAGTGAGCAGCCAGTGCATTTACTTTTCTTATGTCAGGACCCTTCGTGTCCAAGTGGGATTTTAGCATCAATACTGGAGGGACAGCTACTTCTAATTGGTTCAAAGGACACAAGTTGTTATCTGTTTTCCCTTTGTGTCTCCTGTACGTCTTCTGTCTGTGTGATGTGTGTGCGTGTGTGATGTGGGTGTGGCGCTCTTCTTACTCTTCTGATGCACATTTCTATACAGCATCGATCAGCATAAATGTCTGCTGATCAAGACTCATCGATCACAGGAGTTGTTTGGCTGTTTTGGCTGTGTGCTGTGAGGTGCTTCTGACTGTCATCGTCGTCTTTAAACCCAGTTCCACACAGCAGACTGCACTTTTTTAAGTTATAAGCTCAGCGTTTTTTTTGTCAGAACTGCGGGTGAATACATTTGTTTGTTCCTCCCCGTCACTTGGTTTGTTTGCCTCTTGACACGTTTTCGTTGCTCCTAAGAAGCTTTTCCTTTCACCCTGCTGTCTCTCACACATGTTAGGTTTATTTAAATCAGATATTTCCTTTCATCCACTCTCTTTGAAGGCATCTAACCTGAGCCGTTCAACATATTATGACAGCGTCTTTGTAAGACACGAGGATTTTTTTTGGTCATTAATTCAGTCTTAAACCACCCACTGTTACTGAGGCGTCAAACAATCCAAGAAGTGCAGCAGTACATCTAACCTCTGAAGTAAACACCACTCGTTGTATGACAACATAATTAGAGCCCTTTTATCTCCCCACCTGATACACGACAGAGGAGAAAGCAAATAAGTGGCCAAGTTTGTTATGTAGTCTTTTATTACATTTATATTTAAGGCATTCATCTGAGGTTGTTGTTGTTAGAGCGGCATTGAAGTAAGATTAAGTTCCCAGCTTATCAAGATTTTAAGCATTTTTATGTAATAGTCTTGTAATCAAAAAATGATCAGAATGAAACAGACAAAACTAATTTTAAGTTAGATAATCTTCTGTTTAGATTTGAGTATGGATAATGCTGACTATGCAAATCTGACTTAATTCAAATAAATGTCATTTGTCTTGTCTTAATTAGCAAATGTAAGTTTAGCTGGACACAGGGGACAAATCCGTTTTAAGATTTAACACTTATTTCAACCTCAGATGATGATCAAGGCAAAAACGGCTTATTTCAAGCTTTTGTTGTTTGCTTTGCACGAGGATGTATTCCCACATTTATCTTGGGCAAAATATTTTTCTTCAAAATGTTTCTCAAACTGTCACATTCTACTGATATATAATAGTTCTGGTTTACACCACATTCAGTTATGAAATCAATAAAACTGTTATCTCAAAATAATCATTAGACTTAACACTCTTCTCTGGTGATGAAAATAATATCCACCAGAATACTTCACATTGTACATCAACAGTAATGATTACAGATTTGCCCGGCACTTAAAAACAGACACTTTATGAAAAAGGGCCAACTTGACTTCATCATTATTGGTGATTATTGGAACCACTGATATCATTTTAATATCAGACAGAGACAAAGCCGGATTGGTCACTTTGTATGGCGACTCAATGGCTGGCACATGTGACAATTTGAAGATTGCAAGTTCTTGAAAAAACTTAATTGACTCTTTAAAAGTATTGGCTATTTAAGTTTTGTTATCACTTACTGAACTGTCACTGAAACTGCTTCAAGCAAAAGAAAAGCTCGGATCTCTCTTCAAGTATTTACAACTAAGTCCGGATAACCATGAGCTGGATGACTGAGAATCTTCAGACATCATATCTAAAATGTTTCATGTAATCTGATGAGTGTGTTTGCTGTGTAGAATACATTGTAAAACAAAATATAATCTTATTTACTATAAGGAGCTGTGTTGCCATCAGGGCCAGTACATGTTAACACTGTGCTGCAGAAAGCTTTTCTTGTCAGCTGACATTTCCATCATATAGACAGCTATGTCCAAACAGAGGAGATAGGATCAGCACAAAGCTAACAGAAGATACCCAGACACCACGCATTCCCACACACACATTATATTACAGCATCAGTTTCCTGCCAAAAAGTACTCTCTCAAAAAGCGTGTCCCCCAGTGGTCCATTCATTATTCCATCCATCCATCACTTTCAGCGGCAGCAGAGATTTATGATCACATCACAGTGTCTCTAATCTCAGCTCATAAACTCTGCAGGAAATCTGAGGCAATCACTTACCTCTGTCACTCTCCCGTTGTCTCTACTTAGAAGTTTATGTCCAGGTGTAAAATCCCATATTATAATTGACATGTCTATCACTCTGTCCTCTCTATTTGCATTTTCAGGAACTTAGCTGGTGCCCTTTTCCAGAGTGACTCAGCAGGAATGCATGAACTCGACAAGTCTCAGATGAGCAGAGATTACAAGCCATGAAAAAATATTTATGCACAGGTCTTGCAAATTTGTAACCAACAGGTTATTTAAAAAATCGGATGATAACGTTCCTATTAATATGCATTAATATAAGGAAATGTAAAATGCAAAATATATGCACAAATGCAGGCAGTTAATGGCATGAAGAACACAGAAAAAGCTATGGATTGGCAGCTCCTGAGGATTGCATTCTGGGACATTTTAGGAAATATATTTGTGTACTTCTTGAGAATTAGAAGATCAATGCCACTCTTGAATCGGTTTATTAAATATGAAGCAAGAGCCAGGGTGGAATCTAAACTTCTCAGCTCTGCTCCAGAAGAACAGGAAAACTTGAAATCAATCAAAATCCCATTGACAGTAGTGACAATACTAACGACGTTCAACATAGCGGTACTCAACAGTATGTCATGTGGCTCACTCTATATATTTGTATTCTTTTAAACAACCTTTACACTCAATGAAAAAAAGACCTTTTAACACTTTCAAAAATGTAAATTGCAGTTGTTGTAGTATAGAAGGCAACTTATATTATTACATACACTAACAAAACAACCCTATGAATAAAAAAAAAAAAATCCAATACATCAATCATTTAAATAGTTACCTTAAAAAAAACAAGATTTGGAAAAGCTGGAATTCAGTCAGTGAGAAATGAACATCACTGTGATTTAATGAACACTAGTCTAGATTTTTTCCAACAGGAGGACTTCTCTCCCAGAGTTAGTCAGAAAACAGTCAGGACTGATGTGTGATGAGAGTACAGGAGGTGGAGAGACAATGTGCAAGTCAGTAAGGCTAAAGCCCTGAAGACTCCTGACTCAAAAGCTTCTTCTTCACAGTTTGTCCTTGAAGTCCTTGGGCTTTTCTGTGCTGCAGCTTCTGCACTCAGACTCTCGGTCAGGTAATGGGCAAAGAGTCGTCTCTCACTGACGAGATGAGATGATATAAAGAAGTGATGAATAACTCATTTAAGAAATTCACATGCATCAAGTGTTGTCATCTTTAATGGTGTGAACACTCTGCACATGTTTGGTCTGGTCCACAGTGACAGGATTCCTTGGCTTTGTCGAGGAGTGTACAGCTGTGTGGGTGTGTGCTGTTGCCATGAAATGATGAAAGCCACAGGTTTAAAAGTTGTCATAGTAAAAAATTAAAAGATGGTTGTGCAATGTTGTATGTGACAACAAGCCACGGCCTGATGTGAGCAAATGGCTTTATAAGATTCTACTGGATACTGACCATGAGTGTGACAACAACTCAAGGAAAAAAAAAAATGTAAGGAAGTTAGGAGGGAAACACAAAACAAGTTGATAATTTACTTAAGACTGCAGACTTCCACACTTGTTTAAAACTGTGTGGCTCACAACACTGAAATCCTTCCCCAGACTCAACACAAAGCCTATTTAAAACAGAGGCACAGTCCTGATTACCTTACTGCATCTACCTGGGTGAGTTGGCTCCACCCACCAATCAATTCATGCAATGTTGCTTTTTTTCACATATTTAGCATACACACATGAAAGTGTTATCAATCTTCTCATCAATAAACCTCAACAAGAAAGTCAATAAGTGTACTTCCCACAGTGTCAAACTATTTCTTACCATAAGTGCCTGTATTATATATTTAACTAGTAAGAATTTCTCATTCTTCTTCCCTTCCCCTAAATATTTCTGTGGATAGAAAATAAATTAAAACATGAAATGCCCTATTTGAGCTTTTATTCTTACACTTCCCATCTCTTGCCCTCCCTTATCTCTTTCCTATTTTTTTTCTTTTTCTAATCTCTTTTCACTCTCTTTACTCCTCATACTCTCACTTTCACCTCTCTCTCCTCCCTTCCCTCAGATGCTTTTGTCCTCCCATTGAAAACGGCAATTGCCCTTTGGCCTCAGATTGATTTTATTGGCCGGCACCCCAGCCAGTAAGCTTGCGGCTAACGAGATCACCGCTGGTTGCGCTAAACACAACTGACAACAAAGAAACTGGTTTTCTGCCTTGTGGGAATAGTCGTGCACATGCACAGGGACACACATGCACGCACACGCACGCACACAACCCCACTTCGTCAGCGAAGCAAAACCTCACTCCATCTCACAAGTGTTGGGTCTCATCAAGTTAAAACTGACTTCATTTCACTCTGCACTTTGCAGAGTAAGAAACAGACCGTGTGTGCAGGAGTGTGAGGAAAATAGGGTGTGTGTGTGTGTGTGCATATGTGTATGTGTGTCTGCATGACCGCACCTTCATCTCGCTCCCTGCTTGTTCAGCATTAGTGACTGTCAGGTGCCTGGAGGGAGGTCCCACAGCTCGAACCGAACCCACACCAGCTGCTGCTGCTGCGGCTCTTAGCTGGTTATCGCCTCAATCTGGTGCGTGTGTGTGTGTTTTGGGAGAGAAATTCAAGTGCTAAATGCAGCGAGTTGTTTGAGCCAGTGTTAATACAGAGGAATGGAAGCAAAGTCTCATTTTTGAAAAATTTTCTGTTATTGAATGTTGATTGAATTGCGTTGAATTCCCACACATAAATCAAATTACTGACCCCTTTTACGGCAACGACCTGTGTTCAGCCCACATGTCTTATTACTAATCTGACCTGCGTGGAAGTCATTAACTTCAGAACATTAAGCCATAACCCTGTAGACCAACAATATCTCAGTCAAGCCATTTACCTGAGACAGACACTTTTTCGTAGGTCTGGCTGTGTGTAGTTGGGTCACTAGTTGGTGTGGAGGTGGTGCTGAGGCCAACTCAACCTAGTTTGCTTCACATCTAGTTCACATCATAGAGGACAATCTTTTTATCCCAGTGCTCAACCATCTTTGAGCCTAAGGCAACAGGATGCTTCAACAGCTGAAACATCCTCCATACACACCTTAATGATGTTAGAACTGGGGGAGGGGTGAGGCTACATCCGGCATGTTTTGCATCTTTTCGAAACCAACAATCTGTCAAGTATGTCCACTTTTGGCCAGGAGGTGAGAAAGCATTGCAGGACTTGAACTTCTCTCTCGAGTTCGCTTTTTTAATCCTTTGTGCACACACTATTCCATCACTTTTCTTGTGTACCAACAAGTGGAAAGCCATGGATGCCTCTGAAGACAGACTATTATCTCCATTTGAATGATTATCACGTCTCATGCCTCTCTATGAAAATCAGCTTTTCACCCCACTTTGAGTGAGGGTATCTCAACAGCCCCAAATACATCTGCCTTTAGATGTGATTGGACGACACATCTATGAACTAAACCAAGTCCACTTGCCTTTGATTCAATTCTTACTTGAATACCATGACCTGGATGACTGAGAACCTTCACACACATAGCCTTGTTTTGGACACACCCTGGCCTTAAGCTTGAAAGGAATATGATATTTAGCTAAAAGGGCTGATGGAAACCCGAATGTCTTCTAATAAAAGTCTGTCCATCCTTCTTTCTTTCTAAATGCCTATATTGTTCAGTGGGGTAAAGCCTTTTCCGGCATTCATTGGTTGAGAGGCAGAGTATAGCTTTGGCATGTGTCCAGTCTGAGGGATTACATATATAGACATTCACTGTTACAGTCACCTTATGCACTGTAAGAGGAACCTGGAGCACATGGAGAAAATCAAACCTTTTTAGCTTCAAGGTGTCTGAGCCTGTGTGCTGCCACGATATACATCAAAACAGTGACTGCCACTGGGATCGATGTCAAAACTCAAGAGTTACAACTGCTACAGTCAAGTGCGGACTGAGTCTATAAAGTTGGAAGATCACAGAACCGCAGCAAGCGTGGTTTAATTCTACAGGTTTGTCACAAATAACTGATGTAACTTAAGTGATGTATTTGTTTACAATGCATCCAAAAAACTTGTGGTTTTAACAAAGAAGTCAGAATAATTGGTCTGTTTCCGTCATCCTGTGAGCGACCATGATCTGATTTTATGCTGCGCGCTGCACAGGTCTGCGAACAGCAGGGCACAGCGAAAGGAGTTGTTACCTCGCTGAGAATTTGGAGGTGTGCAGCCTGTCGCCTGCAGCTCTTCATATAAGAGCTCGCTGTGGCTGCTCCTTCTTGTTCCATCGCTCCCTGTAGTGTCTTGAACTGAACCGCTGTCAAAAAAAATGCCGTTTGAAAATGCATTTTTGTTGAACAATGGCAGTGACTACTTCATTATAAAAACCAACTTGTGTTTCATCAGTTAAATGCAGCAGTAGGAAATGTTCACTTTGCATTAGCAGCTACTTAGTGCAGTACTTTTATTTATTTATATTCTGGGAATGTTGCCACAGAGTTTGTCATACTGCAAATGCAAGGGCTTACATATGCTTTCATCAGTGGGCCATAGGCTAAATCACCACTGCATTACGTCATTCGGCGACAGATAGAGACTTGACAGACATTTATTTAAATGAAAATCTTTGATATAGTAACTTTAAAGGTGTGCAAACAGCAACATATGTTAATGCAAAGACACACATGAAAGGACCAAGAGACGCGGTGGCATTATTCAAAGCCCGCACGTGCACCGACGCTTGCGAACGTCACAGCCCGTGCATCCCATCTAACATACCTTCTCATTCAGTTGCTATGGTAACAGCTTTCTCTCTCTCTCTCCCTCCTGCTCACTTCTCGGTCTGTCACGGTCCAGGTTTCCACTGACCAAACACAAACATGTACGTCCAGTCAGAGGTTAGGAGTCCGCACACAAGCTGCGCTTTCTACGACTCGAGTTTCTGCAGAAACGTATCTTAGATTAAACTGAGAAAAATGTTGTCCAGCAGTGATCTGTGATTGAGTTTAGATCCTGTTGCATAAAATGAAAAATGGTTGCATCCCGTCTGTTTTCATGCATCTTGAAAATGGGCCAGCAAAAGCAAAATGAGAAAAGTCCTTAAACAAATATGCGAGATTATCAAACAGTGACACATTGCGATGCAAACAAACCATACTGTTGATTTAAGTGCCAACACATGTCTGTTTTGATAGTTTTGGCATACGGTCGCTGTTGTATTGAGGTTCTGAGGCTTGATCGCATTTGTCCAGTTACAGTTAATGGCTGTGTTCCATGTTAGGACATTTTGTTGAGTAAAAGTTTTTGGGGATTTGTAGCATAAAAGGTGACTCTTCATCCACACTCTGTCGACTATGGTCAGCTTAAATTCAACTTCAAAAAGTATCTAAAACTTTGATTTGAATTATATATTTTTCAGTCTATTCTAATGCTCAGTCTCTTCTAAACACTCACTGATAAAAGTAAAAGCTTAATTCACTGTTTCCAGTTCGCATTTAGTGTGTTAACATCCCCTTAATTAACTGGGTTACTGACATTTTTCTGTAGTGATCAGATATTTTTAAACTTCACTTATACCAAAAACACAGTTTCCAAATCAGGGTAGAGGATTAGAGACCTGGTTTTCCGAGCTAGAAAGCTGATATCTTGACCATGTATATGTGTATCTGGGTTTCTAATTAGCTCTTTACATGCACGGGTCAAAGTCAGACAGGGAGCGTATCGCAGCATTGCAGCAGGATTAAAGGAAAGATCTTCACACATAGCAATACGACTATGAACTGCATCCAAAAGCTCTGACATACACACACAAGTCAGGATGCAGCATCTTGTATTAATGACACCCAGCATTTCAAAATAAGGTCAAGTTAACGAAACTTGCCACACGTGTGAATTTGACATTAACCAGGTTACACGTGTGTGTAAATTCAAATACTACAAACACATAAAATGGTATCGTCACAATTTCCATCCATTTCTTCTTTCCTTTTTTTGTAAGTTTGCTATTATTCTTAGAATTTTTTTTAAATTTATTTTACTTTTTCCATGCTCCCTCAACACCTCAGGATCACGGGGCATCTTCGCTGACATTGAACGATCAATGTCTTTTCTGACAACAACAGGATAACAGATAGAAGACATAAGAGATCGCAACATTTTCAGAGAAAACTCTACAAAACATGACATTAACTTTAACCGTAATGAGGTGCTTTTACTCAGCCCATACGTCAAATGTGTTGACTTGATAACCTCTTAACCAACCCTTGTACTTCTTCTCACATCTCAACGGAGCAGGACCAAAGAAATCAATAAAAAGCAATTACTATTTCACTAGGTCAGTTTATTACAGCGGGTATTAGTGTTGCCGTCCTTAGTGACATGATCATGGTTTCTTTGGTTTATGCAGACGGTGTTGAGTCCATTCTAAAACCCTTTTAATAGCCTTCCAACCTGCGTGATGCGATTCCTAAATGTCACTGTGTTCCGGCAGCCGTCTCTTCCCACAATGCAAAACCTGACACATTCATTACCACAAACACACTGGAGGTGACATTCAAATCAGCTTCAAGATTAAAATCTGAAGATTGAGTCCAAATAAAAAGAGGGAGAAAAAAAAAAATTAGACAATATTATGACTCAGGACGAAGACTCTTCTGTCACTGCAGGGCTTTTTTTTTTTTTTTTGCACTCACATTCTCTGCAGCAGAGACACCGGCGTGTCATCGTGACTATTTTCACAATCATTTATTTATGAGAGAGTATTTTGCATTTTTTGCCTGAAAGTGCTGCCGCGCTGTGTAAAGAATTGTGTCCAGACACATGTTCAAGCCACAATGAAGCAGAGTGTAAATGTGACAGAGGCTTTCAGCTCAACACTTACAGAGGCGTTTTTCAAAAATATACCATAGATGGGGCGCTGAGCGATGTTATTGTGAGGGAAGAAATAAACCAGAAGGACTGAGAGCTTTGAGAGGTCACTGTGAGGAGTTTTGTACCTTAAATCACAAACGCAATGGGTGGAAGATATCCCAGTAGGGAATATCGTAGTAGTTTGGCCCCTTTCCTAAAATTCACGTGGAGCCACAAAAAATGAAGATAACACAGCATGTAAAGTTTTATATATTGTTATACCTTATATAAAAGAACTATAGCCTGGTTTGTTGCATTAATGCAACAAACCAGCAAACCTCTTTTTAGATTTTTCCATCGTTTTATTACCGTGGGTTGAAAACCCCAGATTAAACACCTGGCGAGAGCAGTGACACATGTAGGATGTGACACATATTTTGGTGGAAAAAATATTAAAACACATTTTTTTATTTTAATGTTACATGATCACCTTGATCTCCTTGAGAGGTACTCCAATAAAGTAAAATGGACATTATTTATTCCTGCAGAGGGATGAAAGAGCTGCATGTGACTCCGGAGCTGCAGGTTTGCCGACCCCTCATCTAGAGAGAGCTCTAGATTTTAATAAGGGGTCAATGGGGCCTTCAAATTTGACCTTAGCGTATAGTCTCAATAACCAACTCCAGCTCGACCAATAACATATAACAACATCTGGGTTAACATTATTTCATTAATATAATTTTACTGCTTTTCTTTACTTTTTTAATTTTACAGGTCTCATGAAAATTGCTTCATGCCATTGTGAGTATCATGTATGTAAGCTATCATGCCAATATGTCTACATGTTTTCTAGCTCCAGATATATATCGTATGTATTTATAGAAGAGGCGTGACGCACCCACTCACACACATAAAACAAAGTGGATTACTCGGATACCTGCAGGTGACTGTGGACTGCCCTGCCTTCTCCATATGCTTCCTGCTGCGCTGTTACCTTCATGCATGCTGATTGTTAATGGCTGCTTAAAACCTGACAGCCTGTTAAATGGCAGATGGCTGACTGGCTACCTTTAACTGGCTGCTGCTGGCTGACTGTTGCGGCCCATCTGTGTACCTATATTAATCGCAACGCTAGCTTTGTGACAGCACTTGACTTGAGCGTCCCTCGCTTCCCCTGCCCGTTGTAATTTGATCCGTTTGGAGCGCGAGAACACTTGACTCCTCTGAAAAAATGGGACGTACATTAGCATAAAGCTGGTTTACACTTTTTTTCAGGTTTTGTCTCTCTGCTCTCCCTCCTCTAGCAGACACACACCTCCATGCCCTCAGGTTAACAGATTATCAAGACG
Organism: Holacanthus passer; assembly: GCA_025331565.1. NCBI lineage: Eukaryota > Metazoa > Chordata > Actinopteri > Pomacanthidae > Holacanthus > Holacanthus passer. The sequence goes on along the minus strand of JAFREQ010000018.1, from coordinate 871,651 downwards.
TCTTGGTTTCTGCCTGAGTATGGTGAACTGTGTATTTTTGCCTTTCTGTCAGTCAGGTGGGAACATTTGATAAAGTCATTACCATAAGTCCTATCATCTGATTTTCCTGCATGTATAGCGTGCTTTGATTGTCAGGTGTGAAGGCAGACGCTCGATCCACGCTGACAGTGATAGCTGTCACTTATTTTTCAGTAGAAAGACACAAAAATAGAGAAAACATCTGCTCTTGTGATTTGCTTCTTTCACACTTTTTCTCTCTGGAATTTCCATACATGATTTTTAGTTCAAATCTTATCCTTCATTTTTATTCATAACAACTCCGTAACTGAGAGACCTGAAAAAGTCAATTGCATCACGTTTCCAAACAGTCAAGATAAATGATGTCAAACTTACTCAACAGTCTGTATTCAGGTTATATTGTACCTTTGGCTGAGTTTTCATTTTCACAGTGGGGGGTCTATCAAATGAGTCCAGACAAAAGAGTATTTTCATTGCTTTTAAAGCAGATGCTCAGTGGCACAAAACATCTTTAAGTCAGGATTGCTTACTCTTGGAGAATAGATAGTATGCATAATGTTTTCTTACAGTGCAGAGAAGTGACAGACAGGGAGGCAGAGGACAGAAGCAGGAATGTCATTTCTAAAGTGTTAACAATGGGTCAAATGATTGCGTGTGATATGAAAGGTGTCACTTTTCACTCACTCACTTTATGGGGCAATTTTGTTGTCTTTCAGCTCATTGTTTTGGTTGTATAGCCTGCAACATACATTTCTATGCTCATTTTTTTCCCAGTAGCATCTATTTTCAACAGAAATGCTTTGATAAACCCATTGTACACTGCACCCGCCCAGTGCTCACTTTGTCTGTCTGACCCAAATGTCAGATGAACAAAGTTAGCAATTTTCTGGTGAGCATAGAGGAACATTTAGCAGCTAAAAAGCCAGATATTTATTTTGTGTTAGAGACCAGACTAAAAGCTAAATGCAGTTTGAATATTGGCTTTCTGTCTGGTCAGAACACATTAATCTTGCTGTGCTTGTCTGCTGGTAAATATGCAGCTTTGGCCAACAAGTTTGCCATATCACAAGTTGATAATGTCAACTTTTACAGCTAAATTTGAAATGATTTCATTTATTCCATGGTAAAGTGTAAAACAAGGGACATTTTGAAATGGTAAATGTTGGGTTGAAGTCAAAACAAGACAGATTCCAGTCTGTGTGAGCAAGTTTCAAGGACCTGTCTCTGCCTTAACTGACTGTCTCTGGAAGAGGACAGAGGCTTGTATATATGGGCATCTTAGTGCAGTAATTTCATGCCACTTGAGTTCAAATGGCATAACTGTCACCTCCCTAAAGAAACCAAACTGAAGGACTCCAAACTTCACAATCACACCACTCTCAACATGTTTGGCGTGAGCCATCAGGCACATGGTACACATTGAAAACATGGATCCATCTGAGCCCATTGAAGGAGGCCTATAGTGAAGCACATGGCGAGCTAAGGCTAAATATCATCTGCTAATATTTTTTTGCCGTACATGATTTTCCACACAGACGCTCTCGGTTGCCTTTGGCACTTAGGAGCGCCTTCCGCAGTAAATCGAATCCAACTGTCGGACGACTAATTACATATTGATGTCCCTCTGTGTCTAGGTTGCTTCCACACAGGGGCCCACAAAGGAAGTCATTTATTTCAGTTGTCAGCTAAGGAGTGTTTTCTTTTATATTCATTAACCATCAGCAGACCAAAACCACGAGAACGTCACTGAATTAATAAAAAAAAAACAGAACAGAGGTCCAAAAATTGGGACCAAAATTGAGACTGGCATCAAAACTAAAATCTCAGCTGCCATCAACCAAAACATTAAAGATCAAACAGCTTGCACAAGTCAGAAAGCAGCTTTGTAATCATTGTTGTAATTGCAGTATTATTTCCTGAGTACATCTGTTTTTGAAGTACAAAAACAGATGTGTATCAAAGTCTCCTTGTGCCCAACATTTGAAGTCCTTTCATCTCATTTGCAGCTCTCTTTTCTATCTATCATATTTGGACAAAAGTAGGGGGATTTTTTTTTTACCTGAATGAGACCAAAGAGTGAACATGCTACGAAAATACTTAATAGAGGTGGCAGAGCGGCAAATAAACCCACTGAGTGCTACTGATTTCTGTTCTACTCCCTAGTCTGGTGTTTCACAAGGTTCGGTTTTCTACATACCACAGGCTAGAAACTGGGATATAGCAAAGACACTATTACATCATACCTAGATGACTAAATGTCTTGTTTGACAGTGCCTGCTCAAGCTTTTGCAGCTGTTTTTGCTGTTTTGGAAGAGACTGACAAGGGAACTGCTCATTTCATTACTGAGCATTTTGTGATCTGCAGCTGAGTTTAGACAACTGAACTGAATTGGGTATGGCAAGGGAACGATCTTCATGGTTAAGAAACCAACATTGATTGTTGGTAGGAGAAAGGACTCAAACCACTGTCTGGACTGAAGCAGTCATTGCTGTGTTTCTGACAACAGTCTTTCAAGACGAAGCGCTGCCAGCAGTCAAGCGTTCATCCAGATGCAAATTTGATCAGAATTCCCAGAAAAAATGCTAAAGAAGATGCAAATGAATGTGTGTTTCTATTCAGTACTGTTATGCAAATATTAGGATGCCTCAATATATATTAGTGGGGCAAATTCTCTAGTCAGGTGCCATTAAACCATTATAGAAAAAGAGGCCAGTGACATAATTAAATATAAATGTGATGGAAATATACCATTTATGTTTTTGGTTTTTTTTTATTTACAATGTTTCCACTGAGATGGTTTTTTATGTGCAAATTGAAAAGGTGCAAAAAAAAAAGCAGGTGGAGCGAAATGCATTTAGTATGGAAATGGTTAATGGATGCATGTGACTGAAATGCTCTTTCGATGTGTGACGTAGGACAAACTTACTAATTTTATTAAATTACAAAGTCTGTCAGAAATCCATGCCACAAAGCCTGCTAATCCCCCAAACATTCATTTGATCAGATTTGTAGTTATTTCTAATCGCTTCTGTTGTCTTTCCTGTTTGTGCAAAAAAATAATAATTACCTTCCTTCAAATGAAAACAAAGTGTGTTTACGAAATGTGGATAAATCTTTGGTAGCTGTTAGCACAGTTGCATGTGCTTTAGAGAGCGTGATGGTATTCTGATGTGGGAGAACACACTGTATTTGTAACTGTCCTGGCTCGTGTGGATTATACATGTGTTCATTAGCGCATGCATATCTGTGCACGTGGACGCATTAGTCGGTGTGTGGAAATATCTTGCATCACCTCAGGTGTGTTTGAAGCATATTTTCAGGAGAGTTGGAGATAAATCATCCGAATCCGTGCCGACATCAAAACCCCTGAAGCGCTAATAAGCAGCGGTCTCAAACAAATGCGAAGAGGCAGCGAGACTGCCGCTATGTGGGCTTCAATCACCACTGCTCGTGTCTTACTTTGCGTGTCTGTTTAACAGGTACCTGGGCTGTCGAGGGAAGAGATAAGGAGATGGAGGAGGACAAAGGAATGCAGAGGGGAGGGAGAAGGCAGGGAAAAAAAGCAAGGCGAGGCAAAAACACAGGTAGGGAGATTTGCCAGTTTTGCTTTTTCTTGAGTCTGATATGCTGCAGTACATCAGTCACATCTTTCAGGAACACTGGACAGCGAATGACCTGATCGAGCACATTTCACAAACCAGTGTTAGTACATTTATTGTATTTGTTGCTACTGTAACTGTTTTTCAAGTTTTGCCAAGTGACCCTGTGAGATATTAAACACTATGTGCACATACTCACATACGTTCCTTTACAAGTTTTTGCAAGTCAAGCCACTCAGATAAAATACAGTTAAAGCATGTGACATGTTCTCCTTCACGTGAATGATGAGCTCTTCAGTTCAAATTAAATGAATCTGAAATTCGCACATTGTGTGAAAGTAGTCATTTGTGCGCGAAGGCAGCAAAAGTTTCTAATCCTGAATACCATCTTCGAGTCCTGTGCTCTGGTTTAATGTCGCCTACGAGGCTACTTATGCTAATAATGACAAAGAGAGAATCCACTGAGCCTGTTAACTAGCTGCCTGGCTCCTGAGTTAACGTTGTAGTTTAACATACTAACTGGACAAGCTGCTCAGCTCCGAATGTCTCCAGATACCAATGAAAATGATGGGATAGGATGTATTATTATATATATATTATATATATATTAGGATTGATGTGATTTGCTCAAATGTATAACTGAAGGTTTCCAACTATGATTTAGCATCTGCTAGTGTAGTCATGTGATGTTGTTGTGGAGCAATGACAAGACGACTGATTCCAACACCTAACAAACCTGCAAACCTGTTTTCATATAATCACAGCTTTCTTCTCGCCACACTTGTTTTTCCATCACGCAGCATGTTGTGTACTGTAAACCTTGGCTTGGGTTTAGGCCAACATGTCAGTATACCTCCTATACTGTTGATCTGAAATACCTTTATTCTTATTTCACTCTCCTCCAACATGGCAGATATGCAAAGGACATTAATGCATATTCAGTTAGTTTGACTGCTACAGTATTAGGAAAGGGCCCAGCAAAACATCCTGCCACACAAAAGAGTAGTCAGTGCCGAGGAGCCGTCACAACTAATTATCACGTGATCTGTCTTGTTCCTTTCCAAGCACTATAGAGTTGTGAATGCTGCAAACAATTGTATATACAGACAAATGATTTGACACCTTTCTCTTAACAAATAAATGCACAAGAAAAAAAAAAGACACCTGTTCAGTGTTGCATTCTTTTAGGGTACCTTGGTAGGAGACTTGAGCCTGCCTGCAAGAGCCTCGCCCGGTTTAATGAGGCAGGATCGAGCCTCCGCTTTAGTAACAACTCAAATTCACTTCGAGACAAATCAATTCAATTTACACTTAAGGTTCAACTCTCGTTCAATTCAAGACGGATCGCTTCAATTTAGGCTTCAGCCTCCAGTAATTAAAATAGCAATGTTCATTTGAGCAGCAAGTAGTTAAACTGAGAATGTTCAATTTTGCATTTAGCAGTTCAGCATCAAATTAGCAATTAAGCGTCAAATTGTTACAATAAAGATGTTCGGCATCTCCCAAAGAAAATGTACCTTTAACAGTGAGGCTGAGAAGAAAAGAGACAAACACCAGGAATTTGAATGCAGAGTTTACAATCTGTTTTTAGTTAAGGCTCAAGACATCTTATCATATGGACGTTTAAGTCCTCTTTGGAAAAAGAACAATGCTGCTAATAATGCTCTATCAACTATCTTGCAAAAAAGAAAAAAGACCAAAAAAATCCCCTACGTCCTTCTGTGCCTCCTTTTTATACAAATAAAACTCATGCCATCTGCTATATATGGTAAAAAAATATAAGGGATATACAAGACAGCACATGATAAGATACAGTATTTGCCTAACAAGTCATTATTTAACAAGCCGTAACTATTTTTGATTTTTTTTTTATTATTGTCATTTTTTGTGAATCACGAAACAGATACAGTCAAAGAAATGGGTGAGCACCGGCTCTATTTCCTGTAGCTGGATCTCTTAACAAGTGCTAAAATGTAAATGTTATATAAGCACTGACACCCCCTATACACCCAAATTCAATAATGAAGTAACACATAAAAATTGGATTTTTTTTTTTTTTTCAAGGTCTTGACTTTATACAGCGCCCCGACCTGTGTTGCATTTTGCACTTGTGTACACTCTGGTGTAAAAGTGTTGGTTTTGCAGGGAATTGTCTGGATACTAATGGATCAGAAAGGCCAGAAATCTCCTAAACCGGAACTGTAACGCTCCATAAGTGCTCCATAAAACATGAGCTGCTGGTTGAGGTCCATGTGGCAACGCACAAGGTGATTCAAGGGTCCAAAGCTGAGCAACGATGCAGACTAACAGGATGCTTTCAGTTCTCCATGTTCACAGGGTCAGTTCATCGGGATGAAATCTGTGCAGCTCACCAGGCTGCTTGTGTTTTCTTGTCTAGCTGGAGCTTCTCAGTGAGGTTATTTGGAAGAGCTCGTTGTAACCCACTAAAATTCATCCTGCTTAAATACAGTGTAAAGATGGCTATGGCTGTTCATGAGCCATCATGCGTGTCTGCTGGCTCCTGTATTAGTAACTGGTTGGATTCAATTCCCTGTATCTTAGTCTTGGCTGGAGGAGCTCCAGTCCATATCCAATTTGCCTGGGGTGTTATTGGGCAACTAGTTCAAATCTGGAAAGAGCAATTAATTTCTACAATAATATGTATTCATTTGACCATCCATCCATTATCTAGAACTACTTTTCCTTTTGCAGGGTAACGGGGGGTGTAGAGCCATTCATCTTGACATTTGACCTGTTGCAAATTTGTCCAACCACTATAGACTATATTCTCACTCTCGTTCATCACTTTTGCTTGTGGTCTTTTCAAAGGATTCAGTAATCCATCCATCCAGCCATGTATCATCAATTCACCCATCCATCCATTTGAATATTATCCATCCATCCATTTATATATCATCCATCTGGCCACTCATCAAGCCAGCCAGCAATATATCATCTACCAGTCATCAATCCATCCAGTTGTTTCTCCATCCATCCCGCCATATATCATGCATCCATCCAGGAACCCAATCATCCATCCATCCATTCAGCCATACAGCATCCATCAAGTCTATCTAGCCATATATCATCCATCTAGCCTTATATCATTCACTCAGCCATGTATCATCTTTCCAGCCATCCATCTGTCCATTTATAGATCATTCATCCAGCTATTCATCTGTCCATCATGCAGCCAGCCAGCCATATATTATCCATCAGTCATCCATTCATCCAGCCATTCACCCACCCATGTAGCATCCATCCAGCCATGCAATCATTTGTCACATATCATCCATCCAGCCATGTACCATTCATCCAGCATTCATCCATCTATTCACAGATCAGCCATCCGTCCATTCATAGATCATCCATCCGTCCATTCATAGATCAGCCATCCGTCCATTCATAGATCATCCATCCGTCCATTCATAGATCAGCCATCCGTCCATTCATAGATCATCCATCTAGCCATTCATCTATCCATCCATTTAGTTGTATACCATCAATCAAGCCATGCATCAATCCATTCATATATCATCAATCAGCACCCCATCCACCTATCCAGCCATACACTCACGTAGCATCCAGCCATCAGTCATATATCATCCATCCAGCACCCCATCCATCCATCCATCAATATCGTTCATCGAGCCTCTCTTTTGTGCATCATCCCTGCATCCATCATCCATCCATCCATTATCATCCTCAGAGTTTAACTTGTAAACAGGTATAGATGGATGGATCTTCTACAATCCCTAATCTTTTCCTTGTATATACATATACATACTTTTCATCTGACTGCTCCCGTACAGTAATGATAATCTGTTGACCTTGATTTGAATTGCAATACATTTAGAGACAGAAAAGGAGGCTGGGGGAGGCGGAGGGGGAAGGATAGAGGGTCACACAGACAGAGGAGCAGGATGATGAATTTGTATGTATAAATGAAAACAACATCAGTGAAGGCATCCATTCTTCAGACTGTGTGAAGATTAGATAATCTCTCTGTGTCCAAACCCCCTCCCAATCCCTCTTTGCAACTCAACACATCCATTTCATTCTATTCGATCTGCTTTATGGCCATGGCGGTAGAAAACAAACTCTGCCAAACGCATCAAAACAAAACTAATCAACATTTTTGGGCTGTAAATTGCATCCCCTCTGCCGTGTAGACCTTTCAATCCCTCCACCCACCCAACACACACACACACACACACACACACATCAGACAATCCATCTCTTACTGAGATTGATTGTTTTGCAGTAAAAGGGTTTTGAACTCAAGAAGGATAGGGCCTGCAGGGGCATTTCACCAAAAAAAAAAAAAAAAAAAAAAGGTCATACAAGGCAAAAGTCATATTAAAGCCATATTAAACCAGGGCTGCGTGATATTGAAAAAAATATGGATTGATATATATGACATATATTATGATATTATGAAAAAAAAAATCATCAGATACATGGAGTGTGTTATTAATGTACAGATATACAATTAACAATATTCATTTTTATCATTTGGGTTCTTTAGAAGTATATCCTCTTCTAACAAAAATATATATAACGCTTGGTTCAACCCTCTGACACCCCTTCAGCAGACTCCTCCACATTTGGCTTCAGGTATTCAACTCTGACACCATCATGGACCAGCGGAGAGAGCGTTTCTTAATAAACTTTATTTACATGCAATTTCCTAATTGTAACGATGTGCAAATGTTATCCTGCATGGTGGAAGATAAACAGGCCTCCTGCTGTGGCTATAAGGGTTGGTAAAACTCTCAAACCCAGGTAACAAACAGATTTTCCACATTTCTGACATTGGGGCATGGACCAAACCTGTGACTTTTAACCTTTGACCAGCAGAGAGTCGAGGTGCTTCTGATAACAGGGATACGCACCTCTACCAATCCAGATGACCGGATTATCTGTGCCGAATCATGTGCATGTTCACAGACAGGTCATATGCAGACTCTGCACGCACAGTGATCAGTTCACCATTTGCTCTGATGGGGGGTTGCTTTCGATGTTTGTTAAATTGATGAAGTGCACCGTTTCACCAAAGCAAATTGGGAACCCATCAAACTCTGTGTATCCAAAAATCCTTAAATTGGACTAAATTATAACATCAGATTGATTTTTTTATAGATTCTGTTCATATCCACTGGGTAGGTGAGAAATGGATTCTATCTATTTCTCATGCTGAAACACAGTCATGCCAGCAGATTACTTTTAATGTTTCATCTGGCTGCCTCTCAGTCACATCCATACTCTGACTCTGTGTTCGGGTTCTTGATGTCTCTGTCAAGCTTCCTCTCTCTTCTTCCAGCAAAGCCTCTATTTTATGTGGACATATCTTTATGTTGTGTTTATTATGCGTGCAGTTGGCTATATGAGGAAATGATGCATCTGTACAGCCTTAAAATAAATAAACACATTATTAAAGCTATGTGGAACCAACTGCTCCAATTTAGCCATGAGAGCATTACTATGGTGGGGCACTGATGTTGGGTGATGTGGCCAGGCATGAGGTTGAGGTTGTGGTTCTGTGTAGGCCAAGCGAGTTCTTTTAACATCAAACTTACAAAACCCATTTAAAAAAATAATAATAATAATTCTGGATATTTGCATGGGTGCGTTGTTATGTTGATGCAAAAAAGGTACTTAACCAAATGGTTTCCACAAAGTTTCCAGTTCATCGTTGTCTAAAAGATGACTGTAGCATTAGGTGTGGTCAGAACAGAAAGTGGCACAAGAACTTGGTGTTGGGAGTACCGGCATGTTTTACGTATTAAATGCTAGTGTGACAAGGTCTTTCAGGATTAGGTCTATACAAAAACTGAACGAGCTACTGCTCACTGTAATTATTCCTCCTCATGCTGACCAAGCAGTGACCCCTTCTGAATGCAGCTGCACTGCAGGAAGTAGGGGTCCCACAGTCCTTGGAACATAATATAAAGCCTTTAAAGCCTTTAGTCTGAGGGAGCTGAATGAAGTCTGTATTGTATTTGGATACGCTTGAAAAAATCCAAACCTATCCTTCAAATTTTTTTCTTGTTTAACTCTCCATATAAATGCAGGTGGGTGGCCACATACTTCGAGTCATATTGTCATCAATGTCAATTCACGTTAAATTCCAATTTTGATTACAGCGATGCTGCTGATATGAGGTTATTTTTTATGTCAGATTTTATTTTTATTTATTTATTTATTTTTTTACAAATGTGAAGTAGGGTACTGAATGCACGTATGAGCCAAAACCGAGTCCTTGCCCACTGTTTGTACAGCAAAAAGATGCCATCTCTGTAGCCTTGCATGCAGACAAACACAAGCAGTCTCTTTCCAAACTCGTGGCCTCAATTCACTCTGTCTCTCTCCATTTGGTTGTTACTCAGAGGGAGTGTGTGTGTGTGTGTGTGTGTGTGTGTGTGTGTGTGTTGCTCAGTAGCTGTGTTTGGCCCAGCATGGAGAGGCACATCTAATATGCTATATAAACAACACTCTCTTCCTCTCTCAGTTGCTATCTCTTCTATTTTCTCATTCTCTCTCTGTTAGTCTCTCTTCCTCTCTTTGTTTTCATCTCGCTCGCTCTTCTCCCGACGTTTCGTCACACCAGGTCTGCCTCTCCACAAAACCATTCTGCATCTACCAACTGTTCACTTTGATCACCGTGTGTGCGTTTCTGTACCGGCCGTGCATGTCTGTGTGTTCTTGTACCAAAAACATTCATATTTCTTCACAGGGTCAGTTAAGCTTCAGGACTCAGGTTTAGAGGTAAGATTAAAATCAATTCAGTTTTATTTGTATAGCGCCAAATCCCTACACAAGTCATCTCAAGGCACTTTCCACACAGAGCAGGTCTAGACCATACTCTTTATAATATTATTTATTGAGACCCAACAGTTCCATGAGCAAGCACTTGGCGAGGAAAAACTTCCTTTTAACAGGCAGAAGCCTCGGAGCAGAACCAGGCTCTAGATGGGTCCATCTGTCTTGACCAGTTGGGTTGAGAGTGAGAGACACACAGAGAGAGAGAGAGAGAGAGAGCTCAGGATTAGTTTCTGTTTTATTGAGTGAGCTGAGGTTATGTAGGCGAGGTTCTATTTTATCTTTTGAATAAAATAAAATCACTTGCAGAAAACTGATATCGCTTTTCTATTTTTAAACATCGTAAGTTTTGCCGTATCAGTTTTATACTTAAACATTTTTAGACTGTCCATCATGAGTCTGACAATGCCAAATTGGTGGAGCAATATTTGAAATATAGGAATGAACACAGGTTCAGTTCACAGTTGAAACTTTTGCCCATTACGCCCTATTCTCCCGACATGGTCATCTCATAGTTTGATTTCCCATGGGTGTCTTCACTCCCAGACATACATGGCATAGTTGGCATTTTATTTATTGCCCAAAAAATACTGGTGCACAACGATATATTGTTTCAGTCTGTTCAAGTAAATGTCATGAAATCTGTATGGACATACAATGCATCCATCCATCTGTCTTTTCATTCACTGTACCTATTATTCCTTGCAGTGTCGGGGGGAACTGGAGTCGATCTCAGTATGTGTTGTGTGAGAGACTACACACACACACACACACACACACATCCATTCCTGCAGCAACTTTAATGTTTCTGGTTCACCTAACTCAACCACATAAGTAAACTAAAAAAAACCTAACTTTTGATCCAATGTGTCATCCATAAACTCGTGGCAGAGTTTGTTCACTAAGTCCAACGTGTGCTCCCGAAATCCAACAATCAAGCGTGTGCGCTCTAAAGCAATGTGAACAATATGAGCCGATATCAGTCATCTGGGGCGTAATCTTAAATCTCTCCTCAGTCTGTTCACTGCTGTAGTGTGTCCTCAGTCTAACCAGATTATCTGTCCGCAGTACTGATGTGTGTTGCTCCGTTCTGTTGCAGCCAATTCATTCTAACTGTGTCGTACTATCAAATTATTGTACGACGCATTACCTCCAGGGAGTCACCCGCCCACACACACACACACACGCACACACACATATACACAAACTTTACAAACACATAAGATAAAGCGGGATAAAGCCGATACACAGGCAGCCACTGTGATCGCTATCAGAGGAGACAAGGAAGAGGGAAGTAAAATCCCAATCACAACTCCATCTCCTTCCATCTCTTCTTTCTCTGTCCCCTCCTGCTCCTCTGTCACAAACATCAAGATACAGTTCCATACAGTACAATTACTTGTGCATAATAACTTGTTTAAAAGAATGAAAAATGTATTTGGAAAGCTCACAATATAAAAGAAGTTAATCATTTGATTTACTCGTGTTGACAAGGCTTTTTTTTTTCCCAAAGCCTCACATTTTCAAGAACTTCAAACAGCCTGGTTTATAGCTTGACCTTCATGCATTTGTCGGTTCATCCACTGGGGTTATTTTAGGTTTCCCATGGGCTTCTTTCCGCCAGTAAAGCGAACATGCACCCCCTCAGAAGACTTTCAAAATGATAGCTGAGCTGCTCTACATTTGTCTCAGTATGTAGAGTGTGACCTCACCCGCAGCAGACCAGCTCAATTAAACACAGATAATTTAGCTGGCGGGTTATCAAGAAGAGAAAGTGCTTGTAGCCACTGATAATGTCCTGGGAGGTCTCGAGTCAAAGATACGGCAGCCTTAATCCACAGTAGGAGAGATGAGACTTTCACAGATACGTCCGTGGAGTTTTTGGACGGACGGACAGACGGAGAGAGCTTTAATCACTTGTCAAGAGGAGCAGGGCGGGTTTTTAGGCACAGATGAGCTAGGTGGCCGATGTGGCACCAGATGGAGGGGCGGCAAAGAGCAGGAGCACATTTTTTGTTACGTAACGTTCATCTACTTTTAAAAGGCCGTCGCTGACAGTCAGTGCATGCATTATGTTGTAAAACTGCTAAGTGCTCACTGCACACTGAACATCTGATACTGAGAGGAGACTACACACAGACTGTAGCAGGACACTCTGCTGAGGGCTGATGCTTGTGGTCTGATCTGTAACTTATTTTGTGACCCTGCAGTTTTTTGTTCACACTGTTGTGCAAAAATATGTGGATCTTTCACTGCACACCTTGTACATATTTTGTGTACATGCAAATTATGTGTGCATTTAGACACAACTGCTTTCTATTGTGCAATCCTGTATTGTATTAAAGCTGATCCTTGAAGATTCATGTATGAACAACCAGGCTACTTATGCATGCAACCATCATAATATGATCCACATCAGGATTAGAATCATAACCAGGATACGGATAAGTACTTTATACATGCAGTCATCCTCCACTCCAGTTATGTTGTGGTCAATGAGACAGTAGGTCTGACAAAAGACAGCCCACAATGCAACACCCTGAAATTAAGGTAAAATAATTGATTTCCCGAACAAAGCAAATCCAGACATTTTAATTTATAGGTCTGCTGGAAATCCAAGCTGTCAAAAAAGCCCCACTGTGTACACACTTAAAACATGGTGGGCACAGTGCTGTGAACAAGTTACCCACAGAGCTACAAAACATATAAATAGAGCCGTCAGTAGTTTAAATAGTGGCCAGTAGCTACCTGACAGCTAGCAGCAGTGACCGAGCAGTGGTTTTGCATCTATATCAGTGACATTTTGCAGGTAAACACCAACATGTCCAGACTGCTGTTGTGGAGTATCTGCCTAAATCCTGCCCAGACTCTCCTGCAACAGCACCTTTATACTGACATCCTCCCTCAGTTGATATCATAGGAAAAAAAACAGAGAAAACTCTACTAAATATGTGCTAAATAGTTAAATAAGTTTAATGTTAAAGTAAGTCAAAAAGAGAAACATAACGGATAACACCTGCATCTGATGTGAGAGCATCGAAAACACTGCACAGATGAGCAGACGTCTGAGTTACAATCATACACAGATGTGTATAAGAAGGTTTCTTATGTTCCAGATCATATCCTGAATATGATTAAAACCAGAGGAGTCATGGAGTCAAAGCTACTAACTAACAGAGTATGTCATGCTGATGACACAGACAAAATATTCAATGGAGCTGAATAAAATTAAAATAATAATTAAATAAAATTAAAATAGCTGTTACAACATGTCAGTTGTTTGGTCCAACACTGATGTATCTCAATATCTATTACACTGATTTCCCTGAAATTTTGATCAGACATTCATGGTTCTCAGAAGATGAACCCTAATGACTCTGGACATCTCCTGACTTTTCATCTAGTGCCATTATCAAGGTATGACCTGTAAAACTAATGCTGGGCCGTTGGTTGGTCCAACGCTTTGGTCCAGATCAAAATATCTCAATATCCTGATCTGTCTTTCCTCCATTGCCATTATTTTCAAGTCAAAATTTTAATGTATTCAGTAATTTGGTTTGTGACTAAATACCTGTAAAACTAAAAACACTCGTCAGCAAATTCAGCAAACTCGTTAGTAAATGTTAGCATGTTGCCACTCTAATCTATTAGTGGTAAACATCATCTAACATAACGTTATAACCTGCTTAACTTTAGACCTGCATTGCTGTTGTGAGCATGTTAACATACGGTGAACATGGCTTTAGACACTTAATCTGGTTCAATCTGCCTCTCGTGACTTCCCCAACTTTATGGAAGTGACGCACATTTGTTTTCCTAAAAGTTCCAGTTTCATTTGTGTGACACTGACATGAAGACAAGTGGAGACATGCACCGATTCACAAATATTCTTGTAACTCTGGCAGCCCATAGAAGTGGAGCTGAACAAAAAGGCTCGAGGCGGGAAGATCACCTTCATCTAATGTAGCGTAGCTGTGGATGGTTCTCTGATCAGCGTATGAAGGAAACATTCTGCCAGCTGCATGTAAACACTGTGAAAGTGATGTACATGTTTATTTCCGTATCAAATGGGAACATGAGATCCAGACACAATTCGTAACACAAGTTTGAGGTGCATGTTGATGCCAAGTGAATGTAATCTTTATCAGACACAACATGTATAGAATTGGACACCGGTTGCCAGGTTTGAATTGGTCTAAGGGATGGACACAGCTGGGGAGAAGAGTTTGAAGGGACGAAAACATAAAAAGGACGAGCGAAGTAAAGAGGTTGAGAAAAGATGAGAGTGTTCCTCCCGAGCTCTCCAGGACTCCCGCCGAGCCCCTCGCTGTGACATCAGCCTCGTTAAAATTTACCTTTTTACCATGTTAAACACACACTCGCACAGCCACATCGAGCCTCTCAAGGCATGTCTTATGCAAGCCCTGAGTGTTGTCTGCCAATTGAATTATGCAGAGTGGAGTGCAATCGTCTCCAGCGCTCAAAGTTATACATACTGGAGGACACACGCGGGCTCTCTCATTCCCTCACCAGCGAAATCACATGTGGTTATGCATATCTAACGCTCCCCTCCGTATCTCCTCTGTTGTTTGTAGTCCCCGGTGTGTCAGTGTTTGAAGTGGAGTTGCTGGAAACCATTTTAAATCTGCTCTCTCTGTACCCAATATCAAAGATACAATCCTGAATTTATTTGACCATGAAAGGTTTGCATATATTCAGGTTCCCCACTCCCACCGCCACCCCCCACCCTCCGCTCTCGCAATCCTTCATCATTCAGTAAACGTAACAGAGGATTTGTTATGTATGTATCGATGAATAGTTTGCAGCACTTACAGCTGGAAAAATACACTCACATGTACCTGCGTGCTGCTTATTGATATTTAGTCATATTCCCTAGTAGCCGCGATCAATGTCTCCAGTCACGGCTCATTTGCTGTGCTATTTTTCAAAACGGCACGGCCCCCTGTTCGCTGATTTCACTGTTGAAGAAGTGATATGTTTCCTCAGGCTCAGAATCCAGCAGCTCTTGTGATAAACTTTTTTTTTTTTTTTTTCAAGATTTGTGGTTAAAGTCATGTCACAAGCTGTAAAAAAAAAAAAAAAAAATCAAGGTAAGCCTGTTGATTCATATAAATGTCTGCAGCAGGATGAAAAAGGGAGACACCAAAAAATGTTTAATTTGAAGACATCACCTTGAGCTTGAGGAAACCGTGTAGGACATATTTCACTATTTTCATTTTTCACTTGCAGCCAAAATCGTTTTTTTTTCTCTCTTTTGACCTTTGCCAAGTTTGCTGTCGCTACTTCGCAATGTACTTCTTCCTCGACCTCCTCCTCCTCCCCCTCTGCTGCAATTAAGGCAGTAAAACTCCATCTCGTGCTGTTGTGTCATTTAACATTTAACACTTGTGGCACGCATCAAACGGGAGCGCTGGAAATGGTGATGATGCTAATTCGAGGAGTGAGTGCGATCAAATCACTTTCTGGAGCCTGAGTGGGATTTTACAAAACGCATCATGTGCTGACAGCTATAACGTCTCGAGAAGCGAATCGCACGCGCAGAAAATGCAATAGGGTGAAATTTTATTCATGATGCTTGCTCTTTGTGTCACTATGTTAATGAAAGGAACATTTTGCTCACTTTAGACGAGGGAACACTGCAGCTCAGTCAAACAGCGATATTTCAAGCAAGAACACCTGCAAAGAAAGGAGCTTGCCTCAGTTTGCATCACAAGCATTTACTGGAGGAGGGTCTTGCATCATGTGTGAGATTTTTCAGCCAAAACAAGGTTTGGATTTACATGAAACACACAGGTGCCATATTCTCCCCCATGAGGCCCTGAATATATAACATCAGGATTTTGAATGCACACTTGTAACAGAGTATTTCTTACATTGCAATATTGCTACTGTGATATCATCTGAATTTCACTAAGCATTTAACCCTAATATGCATTATAAAATATAAATGAGCACATTTCATATTTACCATGTGCATAATTGAACTCAGCTCCTCCTAATGACACGTGGGACCCTCTGTGGCCCGGCCCAATTTCACTGTTGATGATGACGATTATTAATATTATTGGGGATGGTAGGAAGGTCGTCTGTGTCGAAGCCCCCCCCCCCAGGACAATTAGAGGCACATTATTACAAAGATTACTTCCTAGTGCCTTAATAATACTGTAATAAGTAAAGTATGTGTATGTCTGATATTTTATGAATCAAGCTAGTCTCGGTTTAATGAAACACTATTCACTTTAAGAAATTAAGTTTTTGTTTTATTCAACTGCTCCACATCTCTTACATTAAATATGTGAATTTGCCCTTTCGTTTTTTTTTTTCTTCCAAAATTGCTATTCATACTGTAAAACCCACAGAAACTCATCTTTGATAATTGCCATATAAATAAAGGTTAGTCTTCTTGCTATATGACAGGAAGGATATTGTTGCTTTCTCCTTTATTAGTTCTCTTGCTTGGTTTGTGTTGCTCTTTTTCCTTGGCTCTGGTGTTTGTTTTGGAAGTTGCTTATTTAAATGCAGGAATGACATTAAGGTAAAAAAAAAAAAAAAAAGCATTTTTCTTCCTCTTGCTGTGGTGGAGCGGGTTTTGTTCTAGACATGCTGATTTAAATTCAGGTCTGACAGAAGGATTTTCACTGTTTTTATTTTCTGTTTTTCTTCCCCTCCTCTCTCGTCTCATCATGAAGGAGTCTTGCTCTAAAGGAGCTTATTTAAATTTGTTTAACAGCAGGACTCGCCGATTTGTTTTACTTTCTAAGTTTCTATTCGGTCTTATTCTGTCTCTCTCTCTCTCCTTCTGTTTTCCGCCTCCATCTCATTCTCTCGTCTGTGATTTCAACCTTTGCTGAGATTTTTTTTTTTTAGTCAAGGGAGGAAATACTGGCAGTTTTGGCTTACTACTGTGAAATACTGTGTGTATATTTGTGCATGCCTGTCTGTGTGTGTGCGTATAAAATAGGCACAAAATTGGTTTGACTATTGGCCGCCTGTTGTTGTGCCTGACTGGAGAATTGGTCGGACTCATGGCCCCTGACTCTGAATATAACTTACATTTTTCTTTTCTTCTTCTCCTTTGTCTTCTTCAGATTTCACTCAGTGGCTATAACAGTTTGTTCCACTGAAAGCTGGCCAGCCAGTGCCTATGCTAAAAACATTTTTCACTTCCGTTTAAAAATATTAAACCTTGTGATCTGCAGTTTGATGTATCTTGTCCACATTTTTACAAATGTCTCTTTTATGATGTGGATGGGTACTGTGGGGAAGTGGCAGCACGGCATCCAGCAGGGGGACACTCAAGGGATCAGTACAAGCTGCGAGGCCCAGGTCACATGACCAACAGGGTAGCGAGCTAATCTACTTGTACGTTTACTGCTGCCTAACTTCACTGGCTGTGCAGGCTAGTATGAAATGTTATCTTGTAGACGGCACTGGCTTTGGTTTGGAGGATGTTCACTGGTTTGAATTTAAAAATGATAAATGAAATCTAAAAGTATCAGGTTGATAAAAAAAAAGACATTTTTCTTTTATCTTTTTAAAACCATGGCGCTGAGATGTGATTTCTGAAGCCAGACGTTCTAAACCGAGTTGGTGGAAATCTTTATCTGGGCGACAAACCAACATGTTACAGAATTCGAGGGAAAACTGTGTGCACCAGCCAAACATTCCTTTTTGGAATATAATGACATTTTTTAAACTGAATTTCCATCTGGCTATAGTATTTGTCTCCAAATTGGCTGATTATCTCTATACTGCCAGCAGCAACATCATCCGATCATGGCACCCTGGACGCATTTGAGAGTTAAGCACATGATGACTTCGGTCGACCTGCGAACTGATCACCTCAGACACAGGTGAAATAACCGTGACCTGTGACTAAACGTAATCCAGGCCAGTGTCTCGTGTGCATCTCACGACAACACAAATATAGAATTTAATTCAATTCAAAAAACTTTATTTGTCCCCGTGGGGGGCAATTCAAGGCACGCAGAGCAGTGAAGCAAACAAATGCAAGCAAAAGCAAAACAGTGGCAGTTTTAAAAAAGGAACAGTGCAAAAATATTGTGACCATATTGCATGAAGGACCATAGCACAACTGAAATAATTATGTGACCTGTTGTATGAAAAATAAAGCAAATGTGGAATTGATAAAGTAGCTGCTGTGCATAAGGACAGTGAGCAGATGGGGAATAATTGAATTGTTACTGATTAGCTCAGAGATGGTGAATTCTAGTGGATGGCATTATTGTTTCCCTTTTATTAATATTCAGCTTCATGAGCTACAAATAATACACATCATATGTTTCTCTACTCCCTTGTAGACTTTCAAGTCCGCTTTGAAATTTCACTGTCAGTATGGAAATGGGTTTAGGGTTCCGTTGTGATTAAAAGGTATCAGAAATAATCTGAGAGGACTAAAGAATTACAGAGTCTGCAGGGGGAATGCTTCTTTTTGAGCCTCCCCTCTCCCTGTAGCCCCCAAAAGAGCTCAGACCCAGACCTCCTGTCAGTCTAATTCTCCCTCTCTGACTCCCGCTCTCTTTCATGCAGCTCTGAGGGAGTGGGATTTTAGGCTGCGAGACTCAGATGGCTAAGTGAGGATAATACTGTCATTAAAGAGAGAGAGAGAGAGGCGAGAAAGAGCAGGAGATGTGGACAGAAAGTGGGATGGGAGGGAGGGATAAAGCAGAGAGAGGGGGAGAGGAATCAAAAGAAGGCATTCATGAAAGTCTTAGTGGGAGAGAGCAAAAAAAAAATAAAAAGAGTCAGTTTTATTATTCAGGGTTTTAGCAAAATCCACTGATGTCTGCATTGCCTGCAAGTGTTGGATTTCTGCCACTGCAAGAATATTTTGGCTTTTTTGGTAAGCACCTTTGTGCCTCGCAACAATGAAGGACACTTGAAAATGAAAGAGCGCGGATGGAGGGAGGGCAGCAGAAGAGAGGAGGACGAGAAGAGAGGAGGGTGAGAGGAGAGGAGTGGGAGAGAGGAAAGGATCCAGACGTTGCATTGACTGGCGAGATTGGCCTGTCTGCAACTCAAGGATACACAACCCCTACATTTCTTTTATGGCGTCGGTGCGCGTCCTTACTTTGAGAGATCACTCAAGTTCCACTCAGCTCGGCATAATTCAGGCACTTCACGATGCTCAGACATCCTTAAACTTCAAAATTCGTTTCTAATCTCGTGAACAGAAAGGTGAGAATTGTCACATCTCCAGTACAGAGATGTCATCTTACTTGGCCCGTCTTCATATGTCCTTATCTAAGTGGCACTGTTCTCTTTGTGTGTTCAGTCATGATTGGCTCTCACTGCTCGTGCTGACTGCCCTTTTTTTTGTCCAAGTACAGTCAAAACTGGCCAAAAAGCCTCAGTATGAGCATATGTTTGTCATTAATGATGAAACATTTTCACACGTCTTTGCCTCAATTCATGTCGCTGGAAGCAAATCTGCATCCGTTTGCAAGTCTTTACATTAGAGGAATAGTTCAACTTTTGAAGAAGTAAGTTCATTTGGTTTCTTGCTCAGTTCGATGAGAAGATAGATACCGCTCTTATGTAAAGTTTGTGCTGAGGGTGGCGCTAGAGGAATGGGCATGAAGTTGTTAAAGTCAAAGGGTTTATCTTCTTGTGCCAAAACATTCAATGGTAATCTGTTTATTAGATTATAAGATATGTTTATATGTGTGTAAACATTGTGTCCTGGGGATGGCACTATAGGAAGGCTCACAGAGGAAATAAATAAATTAGGATCATCCTCTTGGGAGTGTGACATTACACAGTAAATGGTTGTACATGTTGAATACAAGTGAATACTTTGGTCTGATGTTGGCCCTAGAGGAAATAAACCAAAAAACATTTCACTTCCCCTTGTTACCTGATATCAGTACAGGATATTAGTACAGTACAAGCGGAAAAATTTAAAATGAAACGTATGTCGTCATCTGATGATTCCACAAATACGAGACAATGTCAAATCGTGAAACGCCCTTCCGTGCATTGAAATGACTTTGTTACACATATGTAAATGAGGAGACTGTTTTGGGATGATTGCAATATGTGATCATCACGTGAGTTTATCGACTTCTTCACTAATGATAAAAATAAGTTAAAAATTAGATTGGTATAAAACCAAAATGTAACAATGTCAAATATAGTTTTCTAATAATGTTTGCTAATGTCAACTGATGTTAGTTCGTGCAACCATGCAATGCATGCTGGGTAGCACACAAGGCCGGAGTCACAATCGTTGCTACTTGCATTTTCAAGAACACATGAGGATTTAACCACTGTTCAACAAGTGAAGGACTTGTTAAAGTATTATTGAAACGCACTTTAGGACTCATCCTCTCAGGAGCATGACTATGAATAGGAAATTTAATGGCAGGTCGACCCAGTGACACCAACCTCATAAGGTCCTGCTGCTAACCTGACAAAAAAGTCCCTTTTTAGCTCGTCATTTATCCTTTCAGGGAAAAGCTCCAAAATCACCCAATAACTGTCATTATAATGACAATTTCTCAATAACGAAGTAAAATATTCAATATGAATGAATTTCTCTATCGACCTTCCTGTCCGGACCGGAACAATTTCTTTCTTTGCTTTATTGGCATGAATATTGAATGTTGTGTCTATGGGTTTCCTTGCTGGTGTATAAGGACTGTAATTCCCTATTGACAGAGTCTGCAAAGGTAGAAGCCATTAGCAGTCTTGCTGTGTGCTGTGTGTGTGTGTGTGTGTGTCTCTTCCTGAGAGTTGAAGGTCAGGGAAAGGAGAGACAAACACCATCACACTTGTCAATCAGAACATGACAGAGAGAGCAAGAGAGAGAGGGAGACAGAGGGAGAGAGAGAGAGAGAGACGTGGCTGACTGACAGAGAGGACGTGATGTGCTGATAACGTTAGAAAAATAGAGACAGAGGGAGAGAAGATGCAAAAAAAAAAAAGAGACAGGAATCAGTACAGACAATGAATAATTGAACCAGCAACAAGCTTACGTTGCTGTTGAGAAGAACTGCTTTAAAAAAAGGGACATCCCCACAGACACACCCAGACACCCTGCACACTGCAACCCAGATTCATTCCTCTGATCTGGGTGTGTGAGTGTGTGTTTTGCTTTGCTTTTACCGCCTCCCTCGCTGCCGGTTCATCAAAAAAGACTTTTAAAAAGGGTGGCCAAGAAGCTTGTGAATACCAGCAAACACTCTGCAGGAGCCAACCAGGAGCCACGTCGAACTAGTCTCCCACGCTGCTTTTAAGCTTCCAAACATCACATCCACTTGGGGTTCGATGTGGACGCAAGCTGAGCCGAGCAGTTTAGAATTCATTAATACCTGTTCTTGATCTGTGACTATATTTTAAGAGGCGGTCTTGACATCTAACTCCTCCGTATTTGGGCAGCATGTGCATTTATCCCAGTGCGCATTATGTTATTTTGTTTATAAGAGTGTGTGATTCTTAAGAGGAAATGATGCATCATTCTGAAAATCTAACTTTAAATCTTCACATCTTTGCTGTGACATAATCCTCTTATCTCATGCAAATGTGAACTCACAGAACTCCGTGCAGCTTAATGTTACTGTGCAGAAAGACAAAAAAGCGGAGATCGCATTCAAATGAACTGAACATTTATTCTCAGCCCATCTGTCATCAACACGAATGCACTGTGTGACTGCTGAGTATTGGAATTTTGCTTATTTCTCTGTTCTCATGCAAAAACGGATGTCTCTTTCTGGTAAACAGCTAGCCCGATGTCGAGCGACGCTGCTGCATAATCACAGTTTTGCAGAGAGGCCTGGTGGCCCGAGGGCGGCCATAACTCCTCGTATGTGGACACACACGAACCTGTTTATGACAAGTGGAGTGATAAATCCACCTAACGACTGGTTTTTATGTCCCTCTGTTACGACGCGAAATATGATGAACAATATGTCGTCACAGCGACATCTGTCTGTACGTGGGCGCGACCTGACAGTATATGAAGCAGTTAAAATTAGCTCCACCTCCACCAGCTGTAACATTAAAACGCTGCTTGTGTGTTAATGCTTCAGTAGTAATAATTAAATAATGTATATGATATTTTAACACTCTGAAAGAGAATTTTGATATTCTGAGTACTTTTGTACTTTTACTGAAGTCGGATCTTGAATGTAAGACTTTTACTTGCAACAGTATATCTTTACATATGAGTATTGCTACTTTTACTAAAGTACTTCTTCCATCACTGAAATATTTACTTCACTGGTTTCTCCCTAATGATTTTATAGTGAAAAAAATAATAATATTTAAACTTCTATATTAACTTTGACCCAGCAGTACGGATGCTCATGAGCTGTAAGTAAAAACTGATTCAAAACTAGTTTTATTTGGCTCTTTGCTGCACTTCTAAAGTGTCTTTCTCATCTTTAAAAGTCTTAGAACAAACTTAGTTTCACACTTGTACTTCTTCATTAATCTTATCATGCAAGTTCATAGCACATAGCAGCATCCTCCATCCAGTGCTTAAGCTGGTATGTGTGTGTGTGAGCAAATCATTAATTATTACCCTACATTCTGAATAAAAGATAATAGGAGATGCTGCCGATGTTCACAGCATGGCTTTATTTAACCAAGGGGACAACTATTTAAATCAGTCAGAAAATAATTGGCTATGCATCCTACACTAGCTTTAATGTGTGGTGCAATGAAGTCATCATCCTGGGATGCCCTTAGTTCCTCGTATTCCCGGCAAAATCCCTGGATACTTTCTCTTCTCTCTACTTTTAGTGTCACACAAACAAAAGCACCTGAGGCACCGACAGAGAAAAGCAGGCAGGTGGGAACAGGGACAGCTGAGCGTCACGTAGCGTCCCCTGGTAATGCACTTTATTTAGAGCCATTATGAATGACATGGAGAGGGCAGAGAGGAGTAGTGGCAGCTTGCAAGAAAAAGTCACGGTACACCAAAAGCTGCACAACTAAAATTGCCATATAAGTTGTTTGTTCCGTCCCATTTGTGGGCAAGTTTCATTACAAAAGTGTTACCAAAAAGTAAAAAGAAGACTTTCACACCATCCTGAGTTTCAAGCTGTTGGAAATCAGCACACGTCGTCATCAGATTTGGAAAATATTAATAGTGCAGCTGCCAGTGACGATTCATCAGAGCAGTGTCATACTATGACAGGAATAAAGACTGAACGGTCTGATGAGAAGTTAGATGCAAAGAAATGTCTTTTTAAAGCAAAGCAATCGGTCACTTACTGAAGATGTTGGACAGGAGAATATTATAGCCTACAGTAGGTGATGTTACAATTTCAAAAGCAACAGAGGAGAATAGTGGGCAGCGACCTGCATGAAGACCCTGAAGCAGCAGTCAGAGTGACAGAATCTTTACTAGCAACTAATGAACTGTTTTTTTGTGCCATGATGATGAAAAGAATATTAATTTTGCATTGAGCCAATTTTAGTTAGTTTCTCTTTAGTTGATATCTGCAACATAATATACATCAAGTTTATTCAGAATAAGATACTTTGTTTGTGTGTGAATGAAAGAGAGCTGAGTGTTTGTGTGTCTAATGGCATGACTGATGGAGAGATGGCTGGAATGCTTTCCATGTGAGTTGTGAACCATGTCGGAAGAAGCCGTACTTAAAACTCCAGCAGTCTGCTACAGGGTGATGTGGACTTGCTCTGTACCATCACAAAGACCTGCAGGGCAGAGTCGGGCTAGAGGTCCAACAAAGAGGTGCAGCGATACAAAAACCCTGACTGGTCGCTCTGCACATGAAAGCCTAAAATAAAGGGCCGTGTTGCAGCTACTCCTTCATGTAGGAAACGCTTGTTGGGATGTCGGCCTGGAACTCACTTTTGCCAATAGGGATGCTGTCCTGAAACCCTGTCTCTCTTTGATACCTACAGACGTCGTCCTCCTTCCAGAGCACAGCACACCCGGGGGCTGCGCTTGCATGATGTGATTGGACACTGCTGGAGACTTCTCTAGTGTCTCTTGAGGCTTTCACCTCATGGCAGGATGCAATATCCTGGCAGTTCAGAGGTGGGATTTCTAAGGGAGCATCACTTGCAAGCTTCACAAGTATCTGGAGGGCTTTTACTGTATTTTTTTTATTATTATGGAGAATAGAGATTATTCTCCAAACATATGCATAAACTTTAAAAGCACAACAAAGTTAAATAGTATTATATTGGGCACAACAAACAGCCAGCGATGTCTGTGCATTAGAGAACACGACACCTTTGAGACTGTGTTTGTGAAGATAGCCGCTGTATTAGCACTGTCCAAAAGCTTATATTAGTCAGCAGTGAGCAATTTAGTACATTAATGTTTTTAATCCTCTCTATGAAAACCAATGTGTGCAGATTAAAAAGTGTCTCTATCAAATAAAAAAAAAAAATGCAAACATTGTCAAATACATTTGAACAACCTGCACTGAGAGGCAGAGAAATCTAATTATATAGCTAAGCTCTAATCTATTTCAGTTGTCTGTTGTAATTCTGTGTTAAGTCTGTGGCAACTCTGGTGTGAATATGGGTCACGTGTTTCCAAAATATCAAGCCATTATATTTATATTAATAAAAAAAAAACAGCACCTCATCATGTTCAGAGAAATAGAAAAATCAGCTGTCCAAAAATGTAAAAACAGTCATAGTCATTTCAAGTCCTAAATATATGTACAGCTATGTGGTGATTTTAGTCTTTTACTAGAGTCACAGAGTCACTTTTGAATCATTTTAGTTACAGATGTTAGATATTCTATTCACCAGTTTTATTGTTCTTCCTTGCTGATGGAAAATTAAAATGGATTCTGTTATTTTTTTAGTTGTTTAATGAGTCATATAGAGCAATATTGCAATTTATGTGTTTTGTGGTGTGCTTGATGTTAAATGTATTCTACACACCAGCATACAAAAGACATGTGTAAAGTGTTTGGGTTTTTTTTTTTATTTCCAAACATTTCCTCTAACCAATAAAACCCACGCCCCAGCTCACCCTTTCAATTCCGGGGTAATGCTCTTTATAAAAGATTACTGTAATCAGACCAAAAAAAAAAAATGGGCCAAGAAGATGTCAGGATGTCACGCAACAAAGGTTTTAGGCTGCATTCAAACCCATATATGACAGTAGCTAAGCCCCAAGGTCACCCTGGAAGAGATTTGTACCCTTTCATTTTCAGCCTGTCACATGCCACTGGGTTTGAATGAAAACCCTGCACACTCCTGGGCTTTGACAGCACATATTTTGACACCAAGCAGCATACAGAATGCAGTGCTCTCAGACCAGTGGTTAAAAATAATGCTGACCAAAAGGCCACGGTACCAGCAGGAACAAGTGAGCAACCGAGAGATGAATTTCCCAACAATCCCAACATTTGTTCTCTACTGCGGCAATGAAAACAACCTAAGCAATTAAAGAACAGAAAACACTAAAATGATCCATCTTCTACTTTTCCAGTGAACACAAGGAGTGGAAGAAATGAGAGCGTCCAACTTCTGATCTCTTTTTCATTCCTCTTTGGCTTTGACTGATTTATGATTCAGCAGAAACCATTTACAATCACTGTAATCTGCTTTTTGGAACATTCCATAATCAGCACTAAAAACAAATTACAGCTGAAGCTCATAGGAATGTCATTAGTTTGTCATGGGTTCGTATATAAAATCAAATTAACGTTAAATCAATTTAACTGAGGCAAATGTTAATGTCCCAAACAAGATTTCATCACAATCCATCCAATGAGTGTTTAGATTTTTAATTCAAAATCACAAACTTCATGGTGGTGCTGGCAGGAAAATCAAGGGCCAATCCATGTATTGAGTTTTGAGATAAAGTATATCGATGGGGAAGAGAAAATTTTGGTCTGCTAGTATTGTTGCAGGAAAAGTTAAGGGATAACAAAAGCCATGAGAATGCATCCTCTGTGGATTATGAATGTTTTGTACCGAATTTCATGACACAATATACCAGAAATGTTTCAGTCTGGACTAAAGTGGTGGTTGGACAAACTGACCAACCAGCAGGCGCTGCCATCTCTAGAGCCGTGCTGCTTGTGTGACTAAAAACCTTCACTGAATTTCACTCGAATTTCATTTTCATTTCAGGGTGGGCTGTGATTGGTTAGTAGTGTTGGTATAATGCGAGATGGGGAAAAAAAATAGACACAATTCTGTTTTCTAGCCACAAGCATCAACACAGGCAGCTGAGCTTTGCGAGGTATTGTTGTGCTAAACATCTTTTATTTCAATTTGCAGTTGTTGAATCAATGCAAATCTCCACACATAGTCCCACTAATGCTCGTAGTCTAGAGGAGGAGGTTTTCTGTGATTTAATGCTTACAGGCTTCTTTGCATAAACACCTTGGCTAAGCACGTTGCCGCTGTATATTATTAATAGCTGTGGCCAAAGCAAGTCTCTTTTGGAACAAGAAATGGACATGTGCAGCAGGTGACATGATGATTCTTTGTGTTAGTGTTTAAATGCAACCAGTACTTACAGAACTTTGCTTTACTTATTTGAAGGTGGAATGGCAACAGCAACAGAATAAGACAAGGAACGCAATTAAGACCAGGCCCGAAACAAAGATAAAGACGACATCGACTGAGCAAACACCTCCGAGATCGTATCACCCAGAAGCTGATGTAATCGTCTTACACTTTGTCCATGCACTGCAGAGATTAGAGAGGAGTGTGTTCAGTGCTTAAATTTAAGTAAACATGATCAGAAGCCTGACATGGCTTTTAGTGAAATGCTAGATAAAACTCTACATCTGCTGTTTCTCTTGCTGCATTATTCTGGGGAAGACTTTTAATTCTTTCCAGATTCTTATTGACTGTCTTTATAGGTCACCCTTGTGATGGCAATAACAAACAGCTGACAGTTTGTATCTTCGACATTGCTTTTCTGACAAAGAGTGAAAAATGAGGTCCAGTGTTCAAAAAAGGTGCCTCGGCCTCAAACAGGCCTTGAATGATGAAAGCCTTGGCCTGCTGCATTGAATGGCAGATTTGTCACCGCTCTATCTGAACTCCAACCAAATCTTCACTCTGTAGGCTGCACCTCGCCCAGCCGTGATGGATGCAGCTGTCTGAACGACTGCCTGACTAACTAACTGACTGACTGGCTGACGGATTTCACTGTGCATGTGTGTAAACTTGTAGAAAGGTGGAGAGGAGGGCTTCCAGGTGATCAGGTGTTGATCATCTGAACTGTCAACTATGGCAAACTTGGTGAGATCTTTTCATTGTTATAAGCTACAAGATTTGATTTGAACTCACTCACTGCATCTGGCCATCACACATTGGACCAAAGTGATAGGTGCTGAGATGATTCCCCTGCAGTATCCAAACACTTGCCAACAGTCATAACAATGTATTTGGTTCAAAACTGTCAGTGTGTGAGTTTAAGACATTTTTTTCAAATTTATTTTAAAGACTTGACTGCCACTCTCTATCAAAAACCTGCCAATTGCTATGTGCGCCTTTATTATCTGTTGACTGGACTATAATAACTCCCTGCATACATTTGCAAAAAATGTTTTATCCTGTTTGCCGCTGATTCAAAACTCAGCTGCTAGAGTTATAACTGGAACAAAGACATCAAATCTTATTTTAGTGACCCTGGCATCCCTGCACTGGCTACACTTTGTTTTTAAGGATTGATTCCAAAATCTTATGGATTTTTGTTCGAGCCTTGAGAGACCTTATGTTCCCCCCCGTTCCCTGAGATCCTCACATGGTTGTTTCCTAATTAATCCAACATCTAGTCTTAAACAAAAGGGTGACATAGCCTTTGCTGTCAGGGTTCCTAGATGTTAGAATTCATTGCATGAGGAGATCAGAGCAGCAAAATCTTCTATTTGAAAATAATATTTAAAAAGCTCTTTAGTGATTATTTATAATTGCTGTTCAGTCAGCTAACTCGGGTAGAATACGTTATTATGTGAATGTAGAATATGCACAGTGTTGATGTTCAGAGGCTGCCATGTTGTCACTCCCCCCGGGGAAGCACTAAACTCATCAAGCTCAGCACAGCAGGGAGTGGGGGATGACGATAACGACTTGCCCCGTGGGGGAAGGTAGACACAGAGCCTACAGGTGGATGCGGGGGTTGAGGTGGGGATTTTCGAACGCAATGTGAACACAAGCAGCTTTCACGGAAGCTGCTACACAGCAAAAACAATGAGCAGTGACGGCTCGAGGCTTAGATATATGTGAAGTTTGAAGAGTTCTTTCAGTTTGGTTAAAAATGTCTTGACAAAGTTTGAGATGAGTTTTAGAATCACAAATGGCTGACCAGCGGACACGAAGCACAGTGTTCAGGCAAAGCACAACGTACACTGATTAGAATCATCAGCGTCATTCATGCTTCACCAACCGACTGGCAACATCCAGCCACACTGATTCAAGGTCGACAGCCCGGCCATTACAGCATGAAACTTATGTGCACATGCCAAAGCCATTTGCTCCACCACCCCAAACACCCTCCTCCTTATGTGCTTTATGTTTGGTTTTGTTGATTTAGCTTGCATTTAATATTCATGTATATATTCAGAGGTGATTCATTCCCCCAGCAGAATCTTTGGATTTAAGAGCTACCTGTGACGGTGACAGGCTGTTTCTTAATTGGACCCAGGAGCAAGACAGATGAGGGAAAGGGTTAAAGGTACTTATAAACAAAAACTCCAGGTAATTCTCAAGTCACTTGTATTGGCTGATGGTAAAATTGCTGGTGGGTGGTTGAGGCATAAAGTCCACGAAGGAGAACATAGAAACAAACAAAAGTCTCATGGAGCAAACAATGGTGAGCTGACAATACTACAGGAGAGACAATCTGGCAGCTCGCAGGAGAACGAGGAGGCTTTTTTAAGTTGCCGTTGATCAGGTGAAATGAAGAACAGCTGTGTCTGTGAAGAGCCGAGCACCTGGAAACCACATCCCCAGCCCTTGTAACAGAGAATGAGTGCCACGCAGAAAAACACAGAACCCTAACCCTCAGAAAAACACAGAACATTAACCAAAAACACTGGAGTTTAAACACAAAAATGCACCGAAAATAAATCGAGAAACTCAAATCATGACACTACCTCAAACCAACCAAGCAACCAACCAAATCTGACAACATAACCACGTCTTTTACTGAACAAATATCAAGGTCATTATCAGGCCTAATACATTTATGATTTCCCCATCTAGTTACCTTCCAAGACAAACGTCATAGTTTAGTACGTGTGAAGAATTGGAACCAAAGTGGTGTAAGTAGACTTTTTATGTCATTACAAAAAGCACATAAAAGATGCTGGAAGTCATCAAAAAAATCCACGTGTCCATGTGCATGTGTGCGTGACAGCCACCACGAGTCAAATAAAGTATTAATGGAGACATCTGTCCAGATGTACCTGTCTCACCTGCCCACAAAAATCCCAAGAATAGGACTTCACAGTTTATGCTAATGCAAAATCCAGCCTGCAGAATGTGACTATGACTATGACTGTTCTCAGCTGAGTGATGGATACAGCTGTCTGACTGAATGACTTCCGTGTGTGCGTACGCGTCACTTTATGTGTACTGTGTGTTTCCTCTCTGACTGTGCGACTGTACCAGGCTGAATGTGAAGGATGCATTTCCATCTCAGCGGCTTGTGTGTTACTGTATGTGCGCGTATTTGTTTGTCGGTGTGTGCGACTCTGCAGCGGTGAAGGCTGATGGACGTGTGTGACAGGTGTCGAGGTGATGGATGGGCTGGTATTTCTCTGGTACAGACGCAGCACGCAGCCAGACTTAAGTCAGTGACTTGCTGTTGTGAAAATAATATAACTGGAGCGTATCAGAATTCAACTCAGGTGACAGTTTGAATAAATATACAGTAAAGGCGTTAATGAAGCTTGGGTGGAAACTGGGTCACAGTACTGCAAATAGTAGCGAGATACAGTAAAGAAAACTGAGAATGTAAACAGAGAATTTCCATGTGCACACTCAAGCATATAAATTGGAAACATAAGAATAAAGTTCTGACTTAAGAGCATGAATAGAATCAAGACCTTCTGTGTGCTGTTGTGGGTCGTTCCCAGGTGGTGTGACTTACAGTACAAGCTTCAGCTAAGACAGGATAAGAACTAGGTAGAACCTGAAACTTTTTTTTCCCCTGACTTGCAGCTGTTTGACATCTCACCTTGCTGCAGTGATGCACAAGTGTACAGCAGGGTGCATCAGTACAGTGTGACATCACTGTTAGGTGTGGTTACCAGTAGAGCTTTTGACCACTACTAGTGCTATGGAGTCATGTTTTATTTAATTTATTTTTTTATGTTTTGACAGAAAACACAATATCACTGGTTTCACTCTATTCCACTGATGGACAGATGGTGGGAGTAACATGTAGAGAGATGAAGGGATGTCAAAACAAATGCAATGAGAAGAGCCAGCTGGCAAACATGGATGCACAATTTTAAAAAAATGAAATTAATTAAAAAAGTGACTTTGCAAATGTTTTATTTTGAAGGAAATGCATTTGTCAGACCTCAAGGATACACTGTATGTTTTGGTGAGTAACACTGAATGTAAACATAGCTTTGTTTATAAGTTTACAAGGTACTTTACGCTTTTTACTATTATCACTAATATGAGTATATACATAGATACACATTTCATAATCAGAATTTTTCCCGCAGGTTAGCTTCATCACGTTTTGATTATTACATTTTTAAGCAGCTACTGCTAATTCAAACTATTTCTTCTTATAATTACTATTCAGTTTTTGGTTCGTGAGTTATAAGGCTTTAATATCAAAAAGTATGAGGAGAGCAAATGCTCTTCGACTTCGCTCCAGGGTAACATTTAAAATGTGATTTAATAAAGAATTCCTAACTAACAAGAAGCCAGTGTCAAGAGTCCATAGAACACATTAATAAACATTTGTGCGGAAAGGAGCTGTTTGCATTCTGGTATACAATTGGAACATGACACATAAAATAACAGAGAGCGAGACGTGGAAAGCGGCAGAGAAACCTGAGGGAATGGACGTGATGAAAAGTAAGAAGCGAGGGCCCACAGAGGGAGGAGGAAGTGACAGGCATAAGTTACAGTGGGAGAGGAAGAGAGAAGAGCAGTGGGAGAGCAACAAAAATTAATGGAAAGACAGAGACAAAGAGTAAGTCAGCCAGGCAGATGGAAAAAGAAAAAGGGTAAACAGAGAGTCTGAAAAAGAAGAAGGAGGGAAGAGAGATAATCAATCTGCCATCACAGGCTGCCACAGCCACTGACTGATTACAGCTGCCTGCAAAACAGCCTGCAGTGTGTGTGAGTGTGTGTGTATTGATTAGCCCCAAAACCTTTGACTGTTACAGCGTGAGGTGTCCATGACTTACCCAATCACTGATGAGAAGGCCCCTGCTCACTTCCTCATCTCTTTCTTCCCCTGACCGTACACACACACACACACACACACACACACACACACACGCACACACAAGCCTGAGCCTGCACACACAGATGGACCTGCACTCTTTTATCAGCACTCTTCTTCCCAGCTTACTGAAGCATCAAATTATACCAGTGTGCATGCACACATCCAGCCACACAAACACACACATGCATGTCCGGTATGAGCACACACACACACCCACACACAGGTTTTTCATGATAGTAAGACAGGGAGTTTTCCCCCTGCTGGATTTCCGCCAATTGCTTGACTCAATTGTCATTAACAGAAGCCAGGAGGGAGAGAGAGAGAGGGGCGAGAGATACTGTACTCTAGTGTGCTGCAGAGAAAAGCCATGATGAAACCCTGCAGAATAAACCGCAGAAACAAAATATGGCCTGGCGTTTCTCTTACGTTCGCTGGGACCATAAGCTGAGTATTTCAGGCTCTCTGATGAGTGTGAAAAGCTTTGAGGTAACTTACTAACTGCTGCAATTTCAAAGCACTCTGTTGGTCAAAAAGGTCCACAGTGTGTCCTAGTGTCCATCAGTGTGTGTCACCGTGGGCGCGTGGGTTGGTTGTCTTTGGGCAGGTCGCTGCTCTTCACTGCCAGTTGGTTATGTTGCCTTTATAAGTCAAATTCAGAAGACCTATACCTATACCAACTTCCCTCTTCTGTGACACTCAGCCTCAAACCCATTTCCTCACAAATGTATACTTTTATTTATTTAAAATAAAAATTTTGGTGGTTATTTCCTGAAACGGTTCAGCACTGTAGTTTTTACTAACACTAACACTAACACTGATCGGACATGAGCAAATAGTCCATTTATTTGGGACTATGTTCGGCTGATTAAGACACATAAGGTGTTAGTGGCTGTACAGAAAATGAACTCTAGCGTTGACCAGAATATTACGCAGAACCACATTGATGTTTCATCCACCAATAGAACTGCAGCATAATAATACTAATAAACCGTTTCTGTCGGTGATCAGTCATTAGTGCCTTCAACACACATTTTATCATGAACTCAGGTAGAAAGAAAAGAAGGAATTGGATATATAAAGTGATGAAAGTAAATTACAGAAAACAAGGGCAACAGCTTTATAGCAAATGAGTAAATCACTGCAAGCGTGACTGAATGAGGACCAGTTCATCCTGGATAAAGCAGTGAATAATGGTAAAATGTCTCAGGGAACACAGGAGACCACCAAGTGGAGGGAAACCAACTTTAAACTATGAGAGGCACTGTTCAGCAGCTGAGAGTTGAGCAAAGCCAAAGGGAAAATATCTCAAGTGATAATATATGATAACTACACTGGTGGGAAATCCTATTCTTCCTCTAACACTTCCTAAAGTAGTCTTTTTAATCTAGTTCACCCGCTGGTTTAGCAGGTTAGAGGAAGGTTGATCTAGAAAGAGAAGGGAGGCCTGGTGTCGATTCGCCTATGGGCCTTCCTGGAGCTCTCGAGCGTCCTCGGGCGTGTTAGCTCCCACACGGCGGCCCGGCAGGAGTCAGTTTGCCTCTGTGTCTCTCTCACAGCGTGCAGATAATAAACCACACCACTAGACTGAATGTGCAGGGCTCAGAGTTTCTTAGTTTCGAGCTTCTGTTAGAAGACATCGGTTGAACAGGTGCCATCTTTCTGACATGGTCCAAAATGAAGGGTCAGGCACAACTGGGTTAGAAGCAAAACCAGAGGAGAGAGAGTATGATCCTTTGGTTTCCTCTTGTTTTATAGTTTTCTGTAAAAGGGGTGGTTGTTTCTGATTTCATTGAAACTCCTCCTTCTGTCCCTCACCGGACTTTTACTTGCTCTAATTTCTTTCTGAAAAATTAATAAAGTTTGTTGAATGCCAAAGGCTTCCATGTTGAAAAGCGTGGCACTACTGAACACATATTGTGAACTAACAGGATATCATATATTTAGTAACACTCCCAACACTTAAAAAACATATTTCAGTTCTTACACATTCAATCACAATCTTTTGTTTTTCTCTTAGTTTTTCTCACAGTAAATACACTTTTCATATCATGTGGCCTCTCTTCGGCCTCTGTTGTTCTTTGTTTTCTGAGTTCTCTGTGGCTGTAAGCTCCCAGTCACATCTGAAAATGTCAGGGTATTGACACTTCATCAGGTTAGTGGATTCACATCCTGTAGCGACCTGGCCTTTTCTCACTACTTCTTCTATGATGTCCTTGAGGGGTCTTTGCCGGGCCTGTTGCACGACCCGGGGGGGGGGTTCATAAGTTTAACTCCAGAATAAAAGTCTTGATCACCACCCTACTTTGGTCTTTTAACTCATATACTGGCTTTGTTATTGGCTGTCACTGGCATCAGTCATCATTAATATTAAGAGATGACTATGAAAAGTCACTGTCTAACCAGCTTCAGCTGCGAAAAAGTTGGGACAAAAAAAAGGGACAAAACATGAATTCAATCATTTACAAAAGAACTGTCTTTATCAACAACAATTTGCATAGTCTTCCTGAGACTATGTAGTAATATCCTTTATACAATCATGTGTCTGGTGGTGGACCTCGCTCCATCCTTGATTGTGAACGACAAACCCGAACGGCCCAGAAATAACATTTGAAGTGATGCGACACTGGTTAAGTGAGCACTTCTTGGTAAAATACAATACCTTCAATGATTTAAGATTGTTTTTAAGATTATTCTTTTATAATCTGTTCTGTTATCGCCTGTCGCCATCCTCTGACTGAGGATCAAACATGAAAAGACGTAAGCCTCTTAAAGAGACACAAAGAGGAATAATAAGAGAGGAATGGCCTCTTTTCAGAAGTATTGCCTTACGCCCCACATATAAATACACACATATACAGACCTGGACAGGAGAAAGACGCACGCTAAAATAATATAAAGGCAAAAAAATTATGTTTAGCCATGATGGGCAATGTACATGTCAGGTACAATAAATGAGTGTGATACAGACTCAAACACACACACACACACACACACACACACAGAGAGAGAGAGAGAGAGAGAGAGAATTAAAATCCCCTGTTGTTGTATTTCAGCCTTTATTGCAGTCTGTTTGTGACACAACCCACTCCACTCCAAAAAACCTGCTTTGTCACTTTTTATAGCCGTGTTTGTTACTTAACTGCCCATGTAAATGTGTCTTGAGAAATTGGGTTGAAACATGGATTCAATTAAGGGAAATGAAGGACAGTTTATTAGTACAAACTACTGCTGGCAGAAACACAAACTACTCTGTTCTACCCTTTCTGCTCTGCTTAGCCTCTTAATTGATTCACTATAAACCAGTGAAAAAAAACAAAAAAACTGCGCATATTCTCTTAATTTGCCCGTTCTGTTGTATTTTGTTTTGCACTGTTGTCTGCCAGTATGTTTCATTTTGCCCTTTCCATTTGCATTCGGCTTTATTTACCAAGAGCTTATTCCTTTCTTAATTTCCTTTCATTGCTCTTTCGTGTTCTGCATTTTTTTTTCTATTATTCCCTTATTTCTTTTTAGGTTATTTGCATTAGTATTTTTTTTTAGCAATTTGTTAACAAGTGAAGCAAAATACACATAAATGCTGTAAAGCTCCTTTTTAATGACCAGAATTGATTCTATAATTGTTAGTATTGGATGTTATTTAGATGCAGCCGCCATAGATGAATGGTTTTGACCAAGGGGGAGATATCATTGCTGTCAGACACTCTTGCTGGCTCGTTCATGTCAGCTGACTAACAGGGGTTATTTTTTCACTCAGTTGATTGCAATTACGATCTAAACGATATTTTCTGAATTATAAAAATATCTTGCATCAGTGTGAAATTAAAAGGCCTTTCTGTCTGAATTTGTCGTCCACTGTTAACTACATTCACAGTGCCATTGCAAAAACACCCTAGGCAGGACACCACTTCTTCTGTACACTTGTAACAGATTGTGTCCGCCCTGTGTTGTAACAGCCTGCTGGGCCGAGGTCAGTCTGCTCTGACGCCACAGAAAAGAGGCGACTGCGAGCTGCAGAGTGGATATTGTCGAAATAACCAGCTGCTTTGAGATGGATGCGTTGCTCTGAGGGAGCGAGTCTTAAAACACTTCTTTTTTCCCCTCAGTGCACTTTGAATGGGATTCACAGTGTGTCACCTCTTTTTCTCTTTGTCAGTCATGTAGAAATTCTTGCAGGCTGACGGGGTGGCCCTTAAATATCACAACAAGATGTCGTCGCCCAGTAGGTGTTTTTTAACCAGGGGGATGGCCCCAAAGCTTGAATTTGAGTGGGTATGTTTACTCGAAAGACGCTCTGCGCTTTGTCTCATAGTGCTGTTTCACGCTGCTGCTTTTAATAATCTCCACGCTCTCAGAACATATGAGGCATAGCGGTTTTGAACTGCCTGTGGGAAGAATCAACAGACAAGAGTCTTGATTAAAAGTTGTTTCTTCACTGTCTTTTTTTTAACAGCACAAATATGTGAAATTACTTTTGTCTGACTCACTTATTTCTTTGACAGCTGTCTGTCTCTTGTCTCATCTCTCCCATGTGTTCGTATCTCACTCACTTACTCGAGCCACTATGATCATCAGAATGCACAGATTTGATTGGATCAGGATCATGTGGGTTCAATGCATGCAATTACTCTGTGAGTTTACACTAAACCAGCAATGTAAAGGCTAGAAATGCTGGCCGGTTAAAATTCAGTGGTCACAGGTTTGGGTCAGGACAGTATCTGAGTCTGTACCATGTATTAGTGACCTCAGGGGCAATGGAGAGGGATGGCAGGTTAACAAGGGGGATGCATTTTGATCATTTTGATAACAAGGGGCATGGGAAAGCATCCACTCTCATCCACCCTTAAATCGCCTGCTGTCATCGCCCATTACTTGCACCTCAGCCACAACTTATGGCTGATTTGAGAAATGATCATTTGGGGGACAGAGGAACACAAAAAGTGTTTCCTCCGAGTCATAAATCAATGTCTGAGATGGAGCGACTTCTGTGGAGTTTACTCGACAGGAAAATATTTCAACTCCGAAAAGAAATGTGTGCGGACAGCTAATCAGATCAACTAGCAGCAGAGTCATTCAAACGATTTCTGCTCAATGTTTGGAAGAATCATTAGAGCAAACACTGCAGCAGAGAGCATGAAAATATAACTTGTGCACTCCAGATGGCTATAGTGCCGTGAAGTAAATATTAGTTCTGCAAAGCAACAGGCCTAGTGTGCATGTTTCATTGGGCACGTTTTAGGTAAAGGACAAACTAAAATCTCATTGCTGTGCACTTACAAATCCATTAAAACACAAGGTCCTTTTGGGCTCTATTAAGGAAATGTTCAGTTTGAAGTGTTGTGTAGTATAAACAATACCTGACAGTTTTTTTCTCGCTTGGCTGCCATACAATTACACTGAGAGGATGTTGAAAAGTTTGGGGGCATTTTTCTCAAGTTTACGTTACAGTGCAGAGAAGTAAAGCTGTAGCAATGAAATCAGTTCATTCCTCACTGACCACAACATGTATCTTGTTCAGCTGATATTGCTGATATTTTTGTTGTCATCACAAACTTGAATTAGAGGGGATTGATTTACTTTGTAATAGGACACAAGAGTCCACAGTCACACTTCACTGTGCTTTGGGCTAAATGCTGAGGTCAGCAAACATGTTCATAATGATAATATTGACATGATGATGTCAAAGCAGATATAATGTTATAGCATGTTCACCATCTTAGTTTAGCGTGTAAGCATGCTAAGAATAGCTAATTAGCAATAAAAATAAAGGACATCTGAAGCTAAAGGGAATGTCACTAGTTTTGCAGATATTTGCTCATAAAGTACTGAAGAAATTGCAATTTTGACCTGATGTTGGCGCTAGATGAGGGAATCACCAAAGTGATAATAATTCATCCTGAAGGGGGCTTGAAAGTATGTAGCACTTTTCATGGCAATCAATCAAACAGTTGTTGAGACACTCAAATCAACACGTCAGTGTCATGGTGGCACATATTAAGATTAACAAAGTCAGTAATGTTCATCTGGGAACCACAAATGTTTGCACCGGATTTTGACGCAATCCGTCCAGTACGTATTGAGATATTTTACAGAATGAGTGAAAACTTTGACCTGCTGGTGACTCTGAGAAGTAAGTAAGGAGACAACCCGAATCATAAGGATTCATCCTCTGGAGACCACAATGGTCACATGGCAATCCTTCAAATAGTTATTGAGATATTTTAGTCATCCACTAATTAATCACTCCAACACTCTGTGACAAGATGACACATTCTATCAATTATGCTGAATGCCTGCGAGCCTAAAGATGAAAGGATTTGTCATGTGATCAGTGCCTCAGTGCAACTCCCAAAACTAAACTACAATGTACATAACATAGTTTACAAGATCTCAAAAGAACAGACACCTTAAACACGCATATACATCCACACACAAGATATACCTACTCACATATATATTAATCAGTTGCTTAGCAAAAGCCTTAAAGTGCTTTACTTGGTTCCATTATATCTGAAGTGTCCTGTTGTAATGATTGCAGAGCTCTTATACAGAAACAATCCATCCTTCATCTGAGTTTAAACCACCACTTGAGACACAGTGAATTACCACAAGAAACACGAACCCTAAGACACATTCACTGAATGTCCAAAAAGTCACTGCCGTCTTTATTACTTCAGCCCCAAAGTGGTGCTGAATTTTGCATTAGATATTGAAAAACACATGGAGACAAGAAAGCCAAAAAAAAAAAAAAAGAAACATAAAAAGCAAGAAAAGTAATATACCAAATAAATTGAGGTTTTCATGTTTTTTTTATCAGCTGAATTTGGCCACTGATTTTCACCCACATCACATCTTCATTCCCCGGCACTGCTGAGCTTTAATGTCATCACAGGCCTCCTGAAAGAAAGGGAGCTGCTCGTGTTCTCTGTCTTTAACTTTCATGCTGAGAGGAACTTGTGGGTTAAGTAAGGATATGTGGTGGAAAGGTGAACTGTCAAGGTGCTGCGAACTAGACTCCAAGAAAGTGACAATTATTGTTTGAACATTTGAATAAGCAGGTGCATAGATCTGTATAGCTTATATGCTTTTCCTTTAAACTGTCATCTGCAACTTTGCCCGTTCCAGATTGGCCACCAACGTCCATGAACTTATCAACAAAGTATAGGAGCTTGCTACTTGGAGGATTTTTGTATTTG
Organism: Holacanthus passer; assembly: GCA_025331565.1. NCBI lineage: Eukaryota > Metazoa > Chordata > Actinopteri > Pomacanthidae > Holacanthus > Holacanthus passer. Next base: position 832,600 of record JAFREQ010000018.1, on the reverse strand, counting down.
GCAAACTAATGGCTGATGTGCTAGAAAGCCTGGAATGTGCCAGTGCTAGTTCTCCAAGCTTCTGTTTTCTCTACTGTGCCATTTAAGATAAGATAAGATAAGATAAGATAAGATATTCCTTTAATCGTCCCTCAGTGGGGAAATTCACAAAATTTAAGGAAAAAAACAAACTTTGGGTTAGTTTGTGCATTGGTTCTGTCTCAAAAAGGACAATAAGTTCACAGACTTTTCTCAAAAGACACACGGCTCTCGTCTCATCACCATCTGCAAACAATTAACAAGATCGTGTCCTTCATTTTGGACTCTGCAGCTCCTTCAAAGGTCAGCACTGTCAAGATGGTTTGCTGTTGGTCAGCCACGCAAATTTGCTTGTCAAAGTTTGCCAAAGTCAAACTTTACGCAAATGATTTGCAAATCACCACAAGCAAATCCACCGACCACAAGGATTGAAACAGGGGTGTGGTTATGATTTTTAGTTAAGGCTCAGAACATGAATGGCCTAAGCAGCATTTCACAGTGAGACATCTTGCAGAAACTGTCACACATTCAAATCATATCTAATGCAATTACAGGTAAAATCACCTTTTCCTTTGATATACTGTGCAGTAATATCCAGTAAGGTAACATATATTCTACTTGTCTGATCTGATAAAATAATATTGAGCACTCCACTAATGACAGGGGGATCTGAAAAATGGACTTGATCAGTGTCACTCAGCAGTTAAACACTCACATTATCATATTTTACTTAGTGTTGACATATGATGAAAAGAGTAAAATAACAATGATGTATTTAATCCTTCCCTCAGTACCTTTTGACTTTCATACCCTCTGTGTTGGCCTCAGCCCGAAGCCAAAAGGTTCCCAGTGAACTTCTGACTGGTCACAAATACAGTGTATAGTTTATTTATTTATTTATTTTTCTAATGCTGTTTTTAAACAACAATGTTGGTCTTTGGCATGAAGGAATAAGCCATATTAGAATTAGTTAATAATATTATAATATTAATTTATCAATATCATATTTATTTAGCCTACTGTCCTCAAGTGGCTGGACTTCTTACTGTTGCTGTTGTCCAGGGTCACCTGTAATTAATGCAGAACCTCCTCGGGCCAATATTACAAGAGACCAAAATAGAAAAAAAAATAGGGAAACAGTCAGTTGTCTTCTGTGCTTTCATAATATTCTCATAATCTCTCCTGGAAAACCATTCAACCTGAAAAAAGAGAAGGTCTAAGCCACTCAAATGAGATCCACACACTGTATGCTGGGGGTAAATCAGGGTCAGGTTGCCTTGTAAGTCAATAATTCGTTAGCAGCACTTGTTCGTCGCTCATTTGAAATGTCAAAAGACTGGCGAGATTACGGAAAGCTTGCTTTGATTATCCAAGTCATTGCTCAGCGATGTATTGTTAACGCCTGGATCGATGGAAAGATGCACATCTGGGAGCGTGTCCGTTTTCTGCACCTGTCATAATGAGGTTAATAAATATTCCGTCATCTCAATCGACCACAAACTGCAGTCCCATTATTTTCATCCTAGGCCTGTTCTTGAGATAACCTGGTGACCAACCTTTTTCTTTTGTTCTTTTCTTACCCTCCTATTTTTCTAGTTTTTCTAGTTTGTAAAAAACAAAACAACCTTGAACAGTCTCAGAGTCTCAACTGCAACAGAGCACTTTCCAAACCAATATATTAGCTTTTAGCTGCTTTCTGAGGGGTTTAGCTGGAGGCTAATGTTCTCCTTACTTTGTTGTGGGTCACCAAGGTGCTATAAATGAAATGTGGTGCTTATGGTAATGTCAGAAAAAAACAGTCTCACACATGCATGCACACTACAAAAAAAAAGGCCAGCAACACAATGGGTGTATCTCGGGTGGAGGGCCGTGATTCCCTTATCTATTAACACATGCATACCCATGTGCCCATTATTCTTTCACTAAAGGGATAAATAATGGACAAATCACACACACACACACACAAACCTTTTTGGTAATGGGCCAAAGACTGTATTCTCTGTATTCAAACTGACAAATGACAAAATAATTATGTGCTTGGTTAAAGGCCAAACAATGTTCTCTCTCATCTTTAAACACACACACGCTCATACGGTAACGAAAGAATGAAAGCTAATAACCTTTTGGTCCAACTCCCAAAAGTCTGCTTCACTTACAGACAAGAAAATTCATTATGCGCACATGTACACACATAATATACGTTTCTAACATATGCTGGTCAATGAAGTTATGCATATGATGCCCTAGTGTAATTAAACTGATCTTATTTTTTATTTTTTAACAGAATTTGTAGTAATTTCCTGAGAATTGCATGTGTGTGTTTTGCAGAAATTGTGTAGTTGAAAATGTTTTTCTGAGTTAATGAAAATAATGCAAAGTTAAATGCTTTTCACCTGACATTCATGATGTGTAGCGATATCTGCCACAAGGTCTCTGTGCATTTGTGTGTGTGTGTGTGTGTGTGTGTGTGTGTGTGCATTGTTGCGATGAAGCAGCGGCATTGTCTTTCAGTGGTATAAATTATTAACATTCACCAGACCTATTGTTCTGAGAGACAGATGGCGTCAAATGAGAAAACAGCCGAACGAGAGATGATATAGAGAGAAGACATGTGAGGGAAGAGACACTGATATGAGTGAGAGGGAGGGTGACAGAGATATCCCACCCACAAAGACTAGTAAGCTGTTCTGTCTCCCCAGAGCATGCACACAGAGTCAAACCAGAACTGGAAGGAAGCAAAGAGGGTAAACAAAATCTGTATAAAACCAAAAAACTCTTATAGAGTTTGGTGCACAATACACAGTATGAAAACTTGGATTTAATAAGCTAACTTTCTCAAAAACAGCCTATAAAAAATATATATTTTGCATCTAGCTCCAATCAGTTGGGTGGCAGTTCGTCAACCTAGGTTGCTAGTTCCCACTTCCTGAGTCAAATAGATTTACCATCACGATACGTCTTCCTCAATGTTATGTCGTCCAGAATGATGTGGACTTATTCCAATCAATAGCACAGACTCAGCTCTTCGATGTCTGTAAACCACCGCCCTCAGAGAAGTGAAACACCCACCCAGGCCTTAAACTAAGATTCTGTGCAAAAATAGTTTAATCCTGTTTTGAAAAATTGAGAGTAGATGCACAATAGTTCATCACAGTTTATTTCTTTACACAAAAACTGAGGTGGATTTAAAGTTTACTTCAACTGTAACATTACAAATTGTGCATTATTGTTAGGCTGAAATAAAACAGCCTTGTATTTAAGGACCTGGCACGAATTCAAGCACTGTCAATATTCCCCTTCAAGCAAATGTTTGATTAATCTGTGTTATATGGTTTTGCTGTATGTTGAACGAGAATAATAAAAAATCATGACAAAGGGCTGAGCAATAATTCTGTAACTCAGGTTTCAGAATTCAGTGTCTTTTTTATTTAGTGTTTTGATTATTTTGTAGCAAATATTCATATTTGAAAATAGCCTTATTAATACTTTTTTTTTTTTTTTTTTTTTTTTAATTGTCTTTTTTTCCTTTATTGTCCACTTCACAATTTGCAGCCTTACGCCCTGCAGCTAACACATATGCCTGTATGTGTCTGGTTTTTTCACTCAATTATGTTTTATTCAGGCCAGCTCACTCGGCAGGAGCCAGCCAAGGCTTTGCCGGCATCTATGGACAATGACCTCAGGAACCAATTTATCTTGAATGATTCGGACACCCGTTTTAACTTTGCAGCAGAGCACCTTTGGGTCCCACACTAGTCTCTGAAAAGCTCCATGTGTCAAAAAGAGACAGCGGCTATCCTCTGTAACCCAGCACCATGCAGCAATTTGCTGGAGCAATGTGACACAAAATCCCATTTCCAACCCTACAGTGGTTAACAGGATGGAAGGCGTTCTCTCTCTCTCTTTCCTCCGTCTACCTTGCTCCGGCTCTCCCTGTCTGTCTCCGGCTCTCTAACCTTTGCTTTGAATTGCTTTCAAGCCTTTTTTTCCCCACCTCAATCTCATCCTCTTTTTCTCCCTTCAGTCTATGCTCTCACTCTCTCCCTTGCATTCTCGCTTTCTCTTTTTATTCCTCTCTTCCCTTGTCCGTCTCTCCCTCGCTCAGCCTTGCTTTCAAATGCGCCCTCATTCTCAAGCTAATCCTCTTCCTCCCCACTCAACCTTCACTATTCTCACTCCGTCCTTCTGCCTCTGCCCTTTCTCTCTCCTCTCCTTACCTCTATCATACGTCCACAATACGCCAGCTAAAATCTGAAAATGCTGTTTTTGTGTGCAAATGATATTTATCACACAGGCTGTGTTACATTAACATTAAGAAAGCAGCTGAAAGAGTGGGATGCACATCCAGGTTATTCTGCTGAGTCCCAGGTGGTTACACCTCCATTCTGTCCTCTCCTGCTCTCTGTGTTTTAATACAGCCCAACTCCTGACTCCTTCTCATTTACACGAGCATCAAATTTTAACACGATCAAATGTCAAGAACGCAAGGAAAGTTGCAATCTATTACATCTTTTCGTAGCTTGGGCCAATGCTTCTATTGGTTATAATAACTTTTAATTCATGAGGTCTCGAATTTTGGCTACATGGATAAAAACAGGTCCAATGGGGCAACTAACATGAGCAGTCAGACAATCAAAGAGGTTGCAAACAAACCGTCATATTCAAACTTATATCGATGGGAGAACTAAAGTGATCAGCAAATTTGTTATCTTAAAGTTCTGTTGTGCAATGTAGAAATATTAACAACATTCACTTTCAGATAAAGCAGTTTAGATTATCTGGCTGAACTGTTCACAACTTGTCTGATCATCTGACTGCTCAAGGACTTATTTTTACTAATGTCACCATGCTCAGAAAGTACAATATTATCCAATATAGAACCAATACAATCATGAAAATATAACCTGAATTACAATAAGCCATTGTTGTCTTTAAATAGGAAGGCACCATTTTATGCTTGTGAGGTTGACTGACTAAGTTAACATAAATACAGGTTTAACAACACCAGTATTGTGTGACAAGACATGCTGACATTCAAAATGGGCAAAGTGAGTCAAATTTGATTCAGTATTGAAGTTTGCCAAACAGATCAATCCAGTAATTAAATCAAGATTCATTCATTTCGCTGTGGAAACAGTGTGTGTAAAGTGCTACTGTACATAATTAAAGTTGTGCTGAGTTTAGTTGGCTTAGAAATCAAAAGCTCCACATCAGCCATGTCATTGTTTTCCAGAAGTCCCACTTTCCCACAGCAGCGCGAGCCTGTCGTTTTCCTCTCTGAAGAGCGCTGTAAAACTGCTCCAATGAAAGGCCTGTATCTGGCTCCTGGTTTTGGTCTTCCATTCTTCCCCGCTACCCTGTCTCACAATGAGAAACCCCACGAGTAGAAAACGCTGAATGATGTTCGAGCAATCGCAGCTTTTCATTGCATGCGTGTGTGTCGGAAAGACAGAGGGAGAGAGGGAGAGTCGATGCATTGGAGGCATGTGAGGCAGGCCCGTATGGAATCAAAGCCTTTTTAGACAGCTTGTACGGATAGCTGCGAGGGTCGCTAGGTGAGTTTGCATGTGTGTGTGAGAACACTAAGGGTCTGCCTGGAGAATTGCATGAGTCTGAAAATGGTCTACCTCCAAGACAATAACTGGGATACACACACACACACACACAGTCGTGTTTCCATCACTTCAGAGGACTTACACTCATTTTCTGGAGACTAACCCAAACCACTACTTCCCTAACCCTGACCTGAACTCCAAGGTTAACCCAAGTCTTCACCCTAAACTGTTTTGCATTATGAGGACTGTCGCCGTAAAGAATGTGAAGTGCCTGTATAAACACATGTATGTCCCCACAACATGAATAATGCATGCCCACACACACACACACACACAATATACACAATCACATAGACACACATATAGGATTCACATATAAACACACTTCAATGAAAAGGAAATATTGATTCGTATTTTCCCCAATACCTCAGATGCTTTGTGAGAATGTGAGACTAGATAGACAGACAGACAGATAGATAGATAGATAGATAGAGATAGATAGATAGATAGATAGATAGATAGAGATAGATAGATAGATAGATAGATAGGCTTCCACTACAGAATGAGTCTCTTCTTTTCCTATCATTATATTTTTGCAGTGCAGTAAGCAAAAAGCAGCTGCATTAATAACGTGACATTTTTAATCTGAACTGTCTTTGAATCCTGATGATTCATATACCTGCTTTTCAGACACTTTGCTATGAATATCATTTGGAAAGCACAGCGGAGCACAGTGAAATATTAGACCTCGAGGCGATCCCGACCCAGACTATATTTTTTAATAAAGACAAATCGAATGAGTCAAAAATCCACTCTGATACAATTTACATTTCTCGCCCAGTTTCAGGGTGAGTCTTTCTTAAAATTCTTGGATGTAGAGGTCGAGGCTCATTTAAAAAAAAAAAAAAGTGAATGCATAAAAAGCCTTTCACATGGCAAACCATACCTACTGTATAAGTAACAGTTCAACCAGGAGAGACAAGTAAATGAAGAAAGATCATTTGAACAAGTGGCATGATATTGAAACTTGACAAAGAGTCTGTGGCGTTTTGGACTCTGAGGGGAGACGTCTTGATAAACCTGCTGGATAAACCCCCAAAAGAATGGGGTGCAAACCCTAAAGATAAAACAGCCAAAGAGCCTCCCTCCAATAAAATTAGAATGATTTTTTTTTTTTAATTTGTAGCCAATGCTATGACTTTGTTGTTGTTGTTTTTTTAATTCGCAGGACATGGAAGCATCATATTATTTCACCTTGATGTAGAATCACTGCTCGCCCTCGGTGCAGTTGCTATGGGGAGAGATCGCTGAATAGATTTTCAGATAAAGAATGGGATAAGATCCTCAGAAAAATGTCAGACCAAATGACCAAACCGTACTGTTCAAGTCACTTTATAGATGATATTGTAAAGCTATTCAACACTGAAGTGGGCTTGGTTGGAAATGTCACCAAGAGCTGCAAGCTGCCTCAGAATTCAACAGTTGTGATGGAGGTTAATTTGCTCCTGTCCATGACCTGAACCTGTCTACACTGCAGTTTATTCATTTTGTCACTACTGTGCATCAGTCAACAACAGTACCATACCTTTTTATATCTTTTATAGCTATATTTTCACTTTTGCACTATTTTGTATATGACAAATAAAGAACTTGAACTCGTGGCCTGCATGTGCATTGTCAATATGCTGCATATGTGTGAGCATTCATCCAGAATCGTGCTCATATTTACTGTGTGTAATGATTTTTAAAGATTTTGTTTTGTTTTGTTTTTTTTCTGCTTTTGCAGTGTTACATGAAATGCTACATAAACCATGCCATGTGTTTTATACTTCTCTGTAGTTTCCTGTCAGTGCATATGTGTTTTTTTTTCTCTGTGTGCGTGGGAGTGTGTATGTCAGGATGACTTTTGTGACGCTTGTGTGTGTATGTGTGTGTGACTCCACAGTGAACTGGGTTTTATTTTCTTGGTCCTAACAAGCACCACCTGCAGCTATGTTTCCCCCCCGTGTGTCTTATTGTGTGTCTGTGTGTGTGTCACATGCAATAACACAAACACTATATAACACCAATAATAACAACTCAACATGTTTTCTTCTCGCTGAGGCGGCTTCAGATGATGCACTGCTAATTATAGTCGATGGAGGTGGATTAGACATGCCTGCATGAAAGCAATCATTTTCAATATTTCCCACCTAATTAAAAGTCCCAATAAAAATATGAAATGAGCAGAAATCTGATGTGTTTTTAGGCTTGTTATCTCTGTTTAGACTGTGGGATCTGTGTCATAAAGAGACGTTAGACGTTCCTTTCCTGGCATTGATTAAACCCGTAAAAGCTCATATCTATTCATCAATATTACATATTTAGAGGTTTGTCTATGAAAATCGCCATCGTCCCTGCCTCTACATGTATCTCCATCCAACCCTCCACCACTCGCCTGCGGCTTGAACATACCCAACATTATCTTACTAATGTTGCACTAGCAGCTTGTGAGGACGGCCTTCATCATGACATGTTCTGTTTGTGAACGACCCCAAAGTCATGTGAATTTTTCGGCAGGATTATTGTAATGAAATAGCCATCGTTTAATTCAGCTGCTTAGTTATCAGTTTTATCTGCTTTGAGAAACGTTTGCTGTAATTGTCTTCGTCAGCATCCCCCAGGCCTTATAAAGTGTCCTGCCAGCATTTCACAAAAATCATCATGTAACTTGTCAGGCTAAGGTTGGCTAACATTACACCTCAGGAACCAACAGTCAACAGTGGGGTGGGGCTAAATCCATGTTTCTGAGTCATTGGTACACTACGGCTCCAAGGTGGAAACGCTCAGTCATGATGTTCACCAACAATATGTCCTGTAGTATATGCAATAAACACCACATGATAACAAGGTTAAAAACTTGATTTTCATTTCTTTAGCCTCTAAAATGTATAGAAGTCTAGTTTATGATAGATATTACCTATAATTGCATGTGAAATGTAGTTCTCAGTGAACGTACAGTGAAGATACATCCAGAGTATAAGGAGTGTTTGTTGATGCACCATACTGTGTATCAAATTGAACGTTTTTGACTTTAATGTTCTCATAACTCCTTGAATAACATTTGCATTTACATTCATTTTGTCAGCAGTTTACACCCATTTTCCCATCCAACAGTTTAGGCATGATAGCACCCATACAACTGAGTACTTTGTTTGAGCAGCGTTCTTATCTGGCATGAGGGTGAAAATACCACACTGCAAGTGTGATGATAAGTCAATGTGCACACACACTTTATAAACAACATTGACATTTATGGTCAAGTAGCTTGTCAGCCCATGCCTGATCCTGGTTATATACTGGTATCATGGCTCTGGATGGCAATCAGAAGGAACCCAGGCTAAAGCAAGATACCCAAAGATGGGCTGTATTGACGTTATAACATGTCATGATTCTAACCCCTCAGTAGTAGAAGGCAGAAGTATGATGACGTGACAGTTTGTGTTCCAACTTCACACATTTCTCTAGAACTCTAAGGGGAGATGCATGGTACTGCTCATGCTGCTAACTTTCACAGACGCAGGTTAAGAGAACACTTTAAAAAAGTCAGAATGCTCAAATCTCAGCAACTGCTTGTATTTTGTTATGCATTGTATTTAAATGGGAACACCAGATTTTACACATCAAAGTCTGTTTACAGGTCTTGGGGAGCACTACTGCATATGTGAAAAAAGTTGTACAAAGCCTTTTGCGTCCAGAGGAAGTCTGATATTTTTTTTGCCTCAAGTGATGTCACATGAGTCAGTATCAGTTAGGGCTTAAGACTACAAGGTTGACAATGAAAATATATCTGGGTGTTGAGTTAGGAAGAAGTGAACTCACCAGACCTTTCTAGCCTGCTCCTCATCTCTCCTCAACATATAACAACACAACACAACACACCCGAATCTCTGGCTGAAGTGTCTGCTGAGTTGCATTGTGGGTAATGTGAGTCCCAGGTTTTTACAAGGAAGGAGGATGTATGCAAAGAAATAGGCGATACCTCTGCTTCTGCTGCACACATTTTTTTTAAAACTGTCCATCATGGATCCAACAGTGTTATATAAGTCTAATGCTGAATCGGTGTAGTATCCTTGTAATGTTTGCAGTTTGACATCTCATTACATATTTATTAGCCGCAACTCCATTCCAGCATTCACATTTCAGCTCTGACTCTGGCTTACACTGTCACTTAGACACAAAATAAAAACTGTACCTCCTTTATACTTCCTCAGCATGTACATAATTATTTGTTGTGAGTTGACTGTCTAAATGAGTTTTATCAAGCGTCACACACAATGTATTATCGTCACCAAACAAACGACACAGATGTATGGGAAATATAAGCACAGTGCATTAGAGTATATGAAGAACTACTCTTGGTTTTGAATGAACTGATTTTTTTTCAGTTGATGAGCATGGGTCAGTCTCACACCTGTCTCTCATTTATCAGCTCACACAGAGACACACACCTTGACTACCCTTGTGCTTTTATTTTTATTATGTCCTCGATGCACTGTGACGCACTTCTGTGTGCATTAACCTGGTGTATGTGTGTCAGACTGTGTTTAGGTGTGTGTGCACACTCACTTTTCTGTCCGTCTTCATCTAACTGCTTGTGGCATACTGTGTGTGTGTGTGTGTGTGTGTGTGTGTGTGTGTGTGTGTGAGCGCACTGATGTCTTAGGGAGTGTGGGTGTGTTTTTATTGCGTCTGCCTCTGTCTGACTTGTTGTGAGACACTGGTCGCATGTCTTTAAGTGTGTGTGTATGTGTGTGGGGTCTAAACTATGTGAATGGTGCATGTTTTTCTCTCTGTGTGTGTTTCAGGACCTTATGCTAATTATTTTCTCAAGGAGCACAGCGAAAAATGTTCAAGTAACACAGAGTTTATTAACAAACAATGTATTACATACAGCATGTATACTGTGTGTGTGTGTGTGTGTGTGTGTGTGTGTGTGTGTGCTTGTGTCCTGTAGAGGATTTAGAGGCTTTAAAATATTGAATAAGGTTTTTAAACAGTGAAACATCTTTTTAAAAACAGTCAAATGTTGAAACACAGCTTTGTAAATAAAATATTTTCGCATCTGTGCAACAGCACACGCCACTATTTCTTTTTCGCTCAGAATAAACAGTGAATGGGCTTCATTTTTAGCAATGTCTCCCCGTATAACCTTAACTTAAACGATACAGAGACTTATTTCAGTATTGCTGACCTTTCTCTCACTTCACTGACTGCATCATCACAGAAAACTCTACTGTGATTGGTGCATTGTGGAATGTGGGGCTTATAGTTTTTGAATGAATATGAGCCAGGAAAAAAAAAATCTGGTGGGATATAATCTTTACTCACATAATCACTTTTGCTTTTTAGGGGCAAAAATGAGTGAAATACCCATGCTGTAGAGACCTGTGTGTGTGTGTGTGTGTGTGTTAATTTATGAAGTCTGTGATAATTTGGCTGTATGCGCCAGCTCCCTCATCAAGAGGACTGATAATTCAATCTCCCAGAAATAACAGTGGCAGAGACACACACACACACACCAAACAAGGTTAGAGAGAGATCTGAGAAAGTGATGAGATGAGAAAGGAGAAATGGACAATATATGAAAAGAGAGAGGATGCAAGAGGGTGAGGCAAGAAATGAAAAAAGGCCGAAAATCATATGTGGAGAAAAGGAGCAGGAAAAAAGAGATTGAGAGGTGGCGGTGGTGAAGAAAGAGTTGAAGTGAGTGAGATAAAACAGGGAAGAGACACAGCTGAGGAGAGAAAGAAGGAGAGAGAGAGAGAGAGAGAGAGAGAGAGTGGGAGGATCATGGGAGAGATGGAGGCAGAGAGAGCGGGTTTAAAATGCCAGGAGACAGTGTGCGGTAAATAAAAAGCTCTTTATGGCCCGCTGAGCGATTTAGTGGATTATCCCTTTACAAAGGTCAATGCCGGTTTGGAGCACGACCAAAACAACAACAACAGAGCGAAAACAAGAAAAAAAAAAAAAACCCTACTGACTCAAGCTGTAAATGGCATGACCACTAAACAAATATGACAACAATGACAGCAGCTTAACAGACGGCGATGTGAGGAAGTGAAAAACGAAATGAAAGCGAATGACAATGGACCATTTGAAATGAAAAATAACAAGCTTAAAAAGTAAACAACCCCAAAGCACGAGCTTCGGCTGCTGATGAAAATATAGATCAATGCCGGACACAGAAGGAGTTACAGAGGGTTTACGACAGATTGTGAATGTTTAACAAGGAGATTTGCATAATGTGTGATGTAACCAGGAGTGGATGGGAGCCAGAACACACCAGAATGCCATTGTGAGACAAAGAGACAAAGTTTGCATTCCCGCTGAGAGTTCGCTCACTTTGGAAAATTTGTTAATGATTTTATAGAAAAAACAGCCTGTTCAAAAAAAACTTAACTTCTGTTTCACACACCCATCTAAAAGTCTGACCTCGAATTAGGTCGTCAGAATGAAGACATCAGCTTCATACAAACGTCTACCTGTACAATTCATCTGCTGTACTAAATAGTTATTACTGAGTAGGTTGAGTTTAAGGTAAATAAAATTAAGTCCATTTTCTGCTTCATGTCATTCATGCAACTTCGGCCCCTGGCCCCAGACAGTCAGAGTATCAAGTCAGCTCAAAACAGATGCACTGCCATTGTGTGTGTGTGTGTTCAAGTTGTGCGATGTTCACTGAGGATTTGCAACTTTTCTTTGTCCATGTTTTTAAAAAGGGGAAAGAACACTGCTAAAGATAAAGTGTTTGGGCTCATACATACAGTATTTTAAGGCTTTGTGGCACAAAGTTGCTGCACTGGTTTATCAGACACACACACACAGAAGGAGACAAGCCATGTCAACACAGTTAGAGAGAGAAACAACTTGTGATAAGATAACTTTGGTCCATTTTCAGTGTTGGACAAGTTACTTCCAAAAAGTACTAAATTACAAAATACTGGTTAGGCGGCTTACATTTGAAAGTAATACATTATTTATTATATTACTGCAGAGTAATGCATTACTGATTATACTACATTTGTGTTACTTTCACCAAAATAACAGCAGAGGTACGGCTCTACTTGGCTTTATATTACTGTTGTATTACAGTCTGGAATAATAGCGTTGCTGCTACTATAGCCTTCAGCAGAACTTGGTCTGGCAATGTTAGCTTAATTTAGGATTGAGGAATTTTGCTGACAAGCTTTATCAGACACTTTTTTTCCTACTCACATGTCTCACGCGACAACTCTTATTCTAATCTATGCAAACATCTGCGCAGACCGGCTCAGTGCAGACAGTGCAGCTGTGATGATATGATTGAAGTCTGCTTTTTTTTAATGACAATATGCACACAGGGTCACACACACACACACACACACAATTAATTAGTTAGCCAATTAATTAATTGATTAACTAACTGACAATGACACCAGCTGTGTTTTGCAGTTGTGTTTTTGACTCGTCCACAGCTGTGAACATTCTCAAAAGGGTTAATGTGGCTGAGAGCTGATGAACACATAATTTTGCCTGGTAACACTTTACTTGATGTAGTAAATGACTTGAATTGCTTCAGAGAGTAATGTGTTACTGTAATGTCTTATTTTTGCAACACATTAGCCCCAACTCCGTCCTTTTTAAGCAATAGTGCAGGCAGTGAAAAGCTTTTCCTGGCAGCGGTAATGAATATTGCAGGAAATTATGCATTTTAATAGTTACTTTACTGCGTCTCACTATTCAGCACCAAAACAACAACAACACAAAAGAGTGGAATCATTTTCTAGTCTGTTATCACATAATCTTACCTTTATGTTTATGTATGACTTTTTATGGCTCATATATATTTTAAATATTGCATTGTTTACATCCATGTTTACTTGATGGTAGTCTTTATTACTGCCTGTGTTGGTGCGTTACAGCCGACTGTTGATAGCCAAACAGCATGAAACCAGCAGCAGGATGTGAATTGCATGAACATCCTCATGCAAACATGACAGGGACTTTCTCATAAAAAAAAAAACACTGATCCATGGAGCTACCTGTTAACTTCAATCATCGATGGCTCTACACTAACAATGCATGATTGCAGTTGAGAAACTGTCTGCTCTTCAACCAGTGCTTCAGGTTCAGCAGCATGAAACACTTTCGTTTGCACCGCCACACTTTCTTGGACATCTGTGTCTCAAACAGTCCAGCATCGCCTCTTATTTAGCTGCACTTCATGCAAATCAGATTTCCTGCATCTGGGCTCATATAACAGCTCTCAGCAAATACCCAACTAAACTGAAAAATCTTACACCCCTGACGGTAATCTGCAGTTACTTATGTAAATATCTCCCATAGGCCTCATTTAAAAAGCTTAATCTGTACATTAAACTCATATATTTGTAAGCAGATGTACTGTATATCTACAGTAATACAATAGAATACAACTATCCTACAGCAAACACTACCTTTTTGAAATACTACCCTCTTTTTTTAGCATCTGACATAAAGGAAAAAGGAGTTTGCTTTACATGTTTAACTTTAAACAATGCTTAAATTCACTCTGCTGTTTACCGTGTTATAGAACATTTATGATACTAAGTAGTGAACATAAAATAAACGATTGAATGCCAACATTATGAAATGTGTTTATAATAATGTATAATATAATTAATGTTTAACATAATTAATAATTATTTATTATTTATTTCAATTTCAAGGCAACAAACTTCAGTTAAATTTTGAGTCAAATGATTCAGCTCAATTTGCTTTGAGTTCAAAACTTAATTTACTTAAAATCAAAATCAGCATGCTGCATCCACCTTTTCTCCCTTATTTGTCAAGTACGGTGCCTCATGGGCAACAGTTTTTAATCATTACAGCTTTTGATGTATTGCCAGCATTCATCATCCACAGCAGGAAGTGCCTGAAGTGAACACCTATCCACCCATCATGGCTCCAGTTCTGATCAGAGAGAAAACCATGTAACTCCTCTGAGACACGTGTATAAAAAAAGACGTAAAGGCCTCCACCATGTAATTTTATTCACGTTAGAAAAAGGATTCTTGCTAGTGTAGATTTCATCAGAGCTGGTAAAAATGAACTATTAAAGTTGCTGCATTGTACTGAGGAAGCTCTCTTAAATTTTAGTCTGTTCAATTATGTCTGATGTGTTTCAAATGCCAACTTTATTGAAGTTGATTTATCTCATTGTATTGGCTTTTTCATATGGGCTGTTTGCTACTCAAATTACCAAGATGTGCACTCAACTTTTCTTTATTCTATGAAAAATCAGTCAGAAAAAAAAGGTCATCCACAACAATCAAGCACCAGGATGCAGTGTTAAGGTTCCCCCTGGAAAAATAGGAGGAAATAATCATGAGGGATATAAAGTGATGTTTCCAGGATCTTTTCGGAGATACAGATTCAGTTCCTCTCTTCTAGGTCGTACCCATTTGTATTTGATCAAAGAAACCGTCTGTACAAACAATGTTCTGTTGTCGTGATCACATGTTAGCGCACATCCTCTTTGCTTCTCCACCGCTGCTGTCGTGTCATGTGCAATCAAATGACATACGTGGCGCACACCCTGACTACTTTAATCTGACACGTGACAGATCAACAAAAGAGGAGCATCATTTTGAGCTATTTCACAGCTGTGATTGGAAACGTTGCAATCTGCAATGTGTGTAGGAAAGGCTGCAATGGCACAAATTTGTTTGAACACGTGACAAAAAGCCAAACGGAACTTGGATCTGCAACAGAAAAGAAGGGAGGAGGACAGAAATGTCTTTTTTCAGAGTGGCTCAGGCAAGAAATATCCAGGTAGAGAAATCATTATAGTCAAATTGATCTTACGAATTAGTTAATTTGACATTTCCAAACTGTAATTGGTCATCATTAGCTGTTACCTGAGCAGATTGATTAAATATAGCCGACTGTATTCAGACATTCAGCCCATTGAAACATGTTATTTAAAATGATTATCTTAATTGAGTTAAAAAAAAACAAACCCTCAAACCTGTGTAACGTCTAACTTCTTATATTTAGGAATCCACATCACAGATTTTAACATCAATACAGACCTTTAATTTGATTTTTTTTTTTTTTTTTACTTGAGTTCGAGTATGATTATCTTTTAGCTCGTCACATTAACTCCCTCATTAAAAAAAGCAAATGCTACTATTAGGTTGGGTTTTGGATGTTGACCAGAGGATTTTCAATCAGTTCAACACAGAGGACTGATCGGCCTCTTGTAGACCTCTGGACGCAAAACTGTACAAGTGGGAGGAAGCAGGGATGGAAAGAGAGAGAGAAAGAGGAATGATCAGAGGAAAGGTTTGTCAGGAATAGAAAGAAGAGAGAGGCCAGGTAGGAATGAATAGAGGAGGATCAGTGAACACATTTTAATCAGAACTAAATGAGGGAGAATGAGTGGGCAATAAAGGAGGAGACGAGAAGGGATTAAAG
The DNA here is from genome assembly GCA_025331565.1 of Holacanthus passer. Taxonomy (NCBI): domain Eukaryota; kingdom Metazoa; phylum Chordata; class Actinopteri; family Pomacanthidae; genus Holacanthus; species Holacanthus passer. Next base: position 816,548 of record JAFREQ010000018.1, on the reverse strand, counting down.
TGGAGGGAGACGGCGTGAGAGAGAGAGAGAGAGAGAGAGAGACAGAGGCGGGTCATTAAGAAGTCTCTAGTGGAATAAAATGAGGCATTATCATTTTAATGCATGACTTAATATTCCTGCTTGTGAAATGTGTGGGAGGCACACATACATACACACAGCCTACATATCTCCCTCTCTCAGTGACTCATTGCCTTTATTTATTTTCTCTTCCCCACCTCCCTCTTTAATGCCAATCTTTTTTTTTTTTTTTTTTCATTGCTTAACATAAGGCTTTTGTTTAACCAGCACGCTCCCACTGAGATCATACATGAATTATCCACAGGAGACCCGACCGACTGCCATTCACGAAAGACAGAAGAATAAACAGATTTCATGAGCAGGAACAGACAGCAGGATGAAAAACGGAGAAGAAGGCGAGGACAAACGTCGGCCTGATTCTACAGCCCTCGACGTTCAACAGCTTGCGATTCATTATGGGTGACTTGATTGTCAAGGCTTCCTGCAGGCTCCTTCATACAAAGCTTTGATGAAAGGCAAACCTAACCATTACAGTGTCAAACTATATTTCACTCCACAGGTCTGAATATAAATACATGAAGTGGACTTTTTCTATTTGTCCTTGCTGTCATGGTTTTCATAGGATGGCTCTCTTTGTGACACGATAAACTTAATGTGAATTTAAATGAATAACGAAGCCTCCGTCTTTCCTGTTTGTTTATATCATGTCCTTGTTTTTCCTGTTACTGATTGAACGCAACAATAATGTGATAATTATGCTGCATTATCCTTCATACTGCACTATTTACATTTGCTGCTGTATTTGAAAAGTCACCTTATCTCACTAAATCACATTAGATAAAATAGTAATAAATAAATACCTAGATAAATAGATAAATAAGGGCTAGTGCAATGTAATAAGACTGTGAGTTTACAGTCATACTAGCTGCTCTGTGAGGCTGTACCTTCACACAATAGTACTTCGATCTTAATGCTAACTTATCTTACTTTGGCGTGTTAGTTAGCAAATATTTGCTAACTAGCACTTAACATGATCAACACCTGAGGAATGATGGGAATGTCACTGGTTTTGCAGTTATTTGGTCACAAAACAAAGTACTCGACAAATTAAAAATTTGACCTGATGAAGGGATCACCAAAGAGATTTTAATTCATCCCAAGGGGAACATGAATATCTGTACCAGGTTTTAAGGCAACCCATCCAATAGTCGGTGAGATATTTAATTCAAAATCGAAATCAAATCAAATCATGGTGCTAGAGGACGAGTTCGCCAAAGTCATCAATATTCATCCAATGGGAACCATGCACGGCTATACTAAATTTTGTGTCACTCACTCAGTCTTGTAGGTGATGACATATTTTACACGTTAAGTAAAAACCCTGTCCAATAGATCTCAGTGCCAGTGGTGCTAGAGGGGGGGGAAAAATCACCGGAAAGTCAGTAGGATTCATCCACTGTGGACCAAGAATGTACAAACTTGCATGGTCATCCACTAGCCACTAACGATGCACAGCTACCCCATCCATCAGTCTTCATTTAGTGTGGCAAGGAGAGGATGAGTAACTTCTGACAAGTTTATCCTTGATTGAAGGTGGACATCTGACACGAACCCCTCTGGGTTCATGAAACATTTAATACAGAGCAGCAGGAGAGTGACATTGTTGATCGGACACCGGGGGCGAGAACTGTAAACTTCTGATCTGTAATCTTCCTGAAGATGGACCTTTTGCTTCGAATGAGTCACTGCCATTTTATCCTTGCGAAAGCATTTTCAATCTTTTTTTTTTCCATTCACAAAGTGTACATATACTCTGTAATTGGTGGTTAAGCAGAAGGTCTGAGTTGTGTAAAAACGCTGTGACCTCGTCTGACATAAAAAAAAACAAAAAACTGAGTTTTGTGTAGATGTGTGATTATCAGGTCACTTACTGGTCTTAAGGGCACAGATACCTTAATTTCATAAATAAATTAAATAAAATGTGACAATGTATTAACCTCAGTGGACCCTGTGACATTTAAAATGAGTGAGTCACTGTCTCTGTCTCTCTCACACACACACATGCACACACGCACGCACGCACGCACGCAAGGGACAGTTAGGCCTAGGGGCTGCTGAGGGTAAAATGTGCATATTCACAAACCTGCATGCTACTATTAGATATTGTTGCATTCATATCAGACATCAGCTATAACTTTGGGTAAATGCTGTTCTTACAAGAACAGAATTGCTTTGCTTTATAAGTTAAATGGTTCCTGTGCCTCGATCGTCCCTGGAGCCATTTGATAGTTAAAAGAGTCAAATGGAATATGTCACAGCAGACTAAGCTCACTACCAAGTCCACCTCCTGCCTGTCAATAGCTGAATCAAAGTCTAAACTGTGAGCTTTTATTGATTTGCCTGTAGAAGGTGACGTATTCATCGGCTCACTCCTTCCCCAGTGTCCTCACCATGTCCACTCCGCCTCCGTCCACTGGCTCGTTCACACGGAGAGAAGTGGACTGTGCATCCAAGCTGACTCGTGACGCACCCCAAACCCTCTGATGATCAAAGCGAGACAACAAAGAGACACAAAGGAAACGTCTTACAAATTGGAATTCTCTGTTGGCTGTGCTTTCATCTCAGAATTTCTTTTGTACTACGCATTCATAACCACACGCGTAAAGTGATGCTTCAACCAAAGTTTGTCTTGAAAGGCGACTGTGTCAAGTTTAGATTTATTGCAGTTTCAATCGATTCCAAATGTGACAAGTTCCGCAGCAGGAGAGAAGTATCAAAACCTTCAGTACTCCTCAAACCACTTCTGCAGCATAATTCACTTCTGTGCTGCCAAGGCTCTTGAATGCAGTTCAAGGTTGTGTTGAAAAAGCCTCCCCAGATTATTTTGGGAAATTACTTGCCGAGAATGATTGGGTGATATGAGGATGGTTTGAGAGCAGAATGGGGTCAAAGCTAGAATGCAGAAGTTATCCAGGGTGAGTAGCAGAGGTATATCCAAGCAGAAACCACAATGACATTGACTGAAGGATTGCACATGCAGCATTCTCAGTGTAAGAGTGAAGGCTGCTTTGAGTTAGGTGTGTTAGTGAAATAGAAGACTCTCTGCTGAAAAACTTACTTCGCCAACTTCGATTTAATCTAAAGATGTGGCGCTCAATATTTGGAAGGTGCTCACCAATGCCATGTTCAGACTACATGATATCAGCCCAATAATAGCTGCAGGGCGTCAGGAATGAAAATTAGCATTGGGGTGACAATTGATCATTTCATCCCATGTAGGGTATGGATGGGGACTGATGAGATTTCATTGATATTAATGCCTGATTATTGGTCCGATTCTTTATCGATTCCCTTATTAATTAGTGATCAATTCTCTTGATTGATTCTCTTGAAAAAAGTAGGCCTACACAAGTTTTCAGCATCATCGCAACCGTTTTATCATCTCTGAGTGTGAACACCTAACCAAAACTGGTTATAACATCGAAAAAGGCATGAAAAAAAAAGGCATAAAGTCATCAATCATGAGTCAGTGATGGAGATGAAGGAGAACATTCACATCCAGTGAAGGAGACTTGGGTTACAATTTTCCCCCATTGTTATCACATAAATTCCTCACTTTGGTAACACGCTAATGACTGAACCATCCTCAACTGCATCTGCTGAGGAAGACCAAGAGATATGGTTGAAATCAAGCGGATTCCCCTGTGTGGACAATTTTTCATCGACATATGTCATTCGACACGAACAAAGCTGGTCATATTCTGTCTAATATCTCATATCTATTACATACTCACCATGGTTACTATGTAAATATCATCTGCTAGCACAAACCACGCACACTATGTATACTGTGTATACTGCCATATCCACCTACCTCTTGTCTTGTATATACTGCTACAGAGACTAACCATATTTATTGCTGTACATATTTCTGCATTCTTTTGCACTTTTCTATATATATACATTTCTTTTTGCACTATAGTCTCAAGGCTTAGAAGAAAAATGCCTACGCTCACCTCTTCTGTTAGTCTACTTATGTGTAAGTACAGAAATCAAAGAGAAACCAGTTTCCTTGTATGTGCACGCATACCTGGCCAATAAAACTGATTCTGATTCTCCACTGGACCTCTCACTTCTTTCACTGCTGACAGAGTCAGGCCTACTGAAGAAAAAGCAGCAGTTGCTATGGAAAAATAAAGAAGTTAAGAGCAGTGTAATCAGTACCTGTGATCTGCCATATATCAGTACCTGCATCTACCATATCTCCATCTACCCACATCCATCTTCCTCTTGCCTATTCTTCACCCATGAAGAGGCTGTGCTGCTGCGAAAGGCAGACGGTCCATAATTGTAATGCGTTCTGCTCAAGTGTGGGTGGGTGAGTAATTGCATGGGTAAGTGAATGAATGCATTTGTAGTGTGTGTGTGTGTGTGTGTGTGTGTGTGTGTGTGTGTGTGTGTGTGTGTGTGGGGGGGGGGTGCTCAGGGACATGGATTTATCAATGATAAACTAGATGTAACTGTAGGCAAAAGACACACGCATACGCGTACACACCCAGTGTAAAATAAGTCTATTATGTTGGCAATGATAGCTTTGCTCTTCGCTCTTGGCTTCTGTTCGGGGCCAAAGAGCTGTTATTACGGCGTGGGAGATAACGGGAGCACACACAAACACACAGGGCGAGGAATATAGAGAAAGAGAGGGAGAGAGAGAATTGCCGAGGTCAGCAGGCTGTGATAATGGAATGATGGGAGATGTTGGGGTCTACAGTACTGTTAGGAGCAGAGACCTATAGATTCAGACATTACCTGTACATTATGCTTGATTTCACCTCTATTAGGCTTGAGTCGAGCACACAAATGTGCATTTATTTATTTATTTTTTCTTTTTATTTTGTACTAGGACTGTTAAGACAAAATAGGCTCAAAACACAAGTTAATTAGACCAAATTCAAAATGTGATCGTTCCAAACAGACCAAAATAGAGCGATAACACCAACACAGGCATCAGCATATTGTACCAGCTATTAATAAACAGCAGCAGACACAAAATAAGCTTTTTTTCCCCATGCACTTCACAATATACACTGACCATCTTTCTCCTGTGACGACTGTGATGCACAGCGTCGATGGTTCCCAACCTTTTTTAACTTAAGAGCATAGGTTCAAGTTAGAGTCTGCAGAATCCTAACATCCTCACAATGACAGTATTCACAAGCAGAGGCTAAGCAGGTATGTTTACCATGTTAGGTTAGCGTGTTAACTACCGAACACAAGTACAGCTGGGGCTGATGGGATTTTGCAGGTACTTAGTCCATTAGTCCAGTCCATTGAGTAGATGTTGAGATATTTCACAGGATAAGTGAAACCTTTTTTTTTTTTTTCTTTTTTCCTTCCAGTAGTCATCTCACAGCCATTAGAATGGAGGGTCAATATAAATACAAGTTTCACCCACTCGATTCAAGCTCGAGCTCAGATTCTAGGAACAGGAGCACGGGTCATTTCCCAGAATCTCAACAACAGAGGTGGCGAGTGCGAAGTTAGCACGACCCATGGTCAAAACAGCCGCATCTATGGGAAATATGCCGGGTTGAAATAAACCATAATTTTTTATATACTTTTGTTTTTATATACTTTTTTTTGTTGAATTCATTACTTTATCATGATGAGACGTTGATGTAGCAACAGGTTCAACATCTGCACATTGCTGTGTTTGTACTGTGCATGTGAGCATTAGACAGAGGAAGAGAGGGAGAAAAAAATCAAGAGGGAGGAAGAGGGTTGAGGAGTTTTGATGCTGAAATAGCTCCAGGCTTCAGGTCGGGTTCTGGCAAGAACATTTTGTTACATATCAGGCCAGGTCAGGAGAAGGCTGACATTTCAGGCCCTACATTCCGCAAATAATCTCTAATAATGAGAAAAAGCCTTATAACTAATAAGAAAAAGAAATCCAAAGAAATCTTTGATAACAACATTCCTTCTGCCAGGATTCATTTGTCTTACAGGCTTTTAAAAATGTGGTATAAAGTAGCCAATCATTGACAAACCTCAAACTTCATGAGGAAACAACATGGATAAAACAAGTTTGAAACGTACAGATTTTCACCAGATGAATGGTCTCAGTTCACAATATGAATCCGTCCTATGAGGGAAAAGAGAAAAAACAACAGCCTTTGTGCAAAACTGTTACAGAATACAAGCTAATACAGTAGCCTATAATGTAGTCAGACAGCAAGCTGTTTGCCTAACAAAACAGTCACATGTGGACGGCTCAATTACTCCTGCTACCAGCACATGAATATTTGCATAACATTACAAGAGAGTTGGGGAGACGCTCGGGAGCGGGTGAAAGACGTGATACAGAGAGAGCATACGGACAAACATGAACAGACAACAACCAGAGGAAGAGATGGACTAGCTATCAGTGTTGGGCAAGTCACTTCAAATTGTAATCAATTACTTTTTACATATTATGAAAATACAGGGGAGTGAGCATACCAGACCTCCTGGGGGTCAAAGCTGGATTATACTATATATTTTTTTTAACTGCAAGTCTACATTTTTTTAAATTTTGTTTTCATATAGTCAGTTATATAAAGTAGTGCATTTTATAACTACTGAACTAAAAATGTATTATTGTTGATTTGAAAAATGTTGCACTACCCGAATAAATTTTGTGATCCGTTGCGCCCCTACTGGTGACTGCATGCAGCAGCAGTCCTATCCTCACAGTGAAGCAACAGGGTTTGCACATTCTCTTCCTTTGAACAGGCAATTCCTGAACGCACGTCAAGCAAATAAGACAAATTTGGAGTTACCTACCTCCTCTTTTGATTACTGTATTTGTATTTCTAAGTGCTGCTTTGCTGTCCAACACTGCCAGGCAGATTACGATTTACGTAACAGGATAGAAAGCAGCTGTATTCTTTCTTAAAATGTCTACTTTAAAGATTTTCTTCAGTGACTCCTCAACTAGTGTGACTTGAATAAAGTAAAGATTAATCCAGCCACTGCTCCTAAGGACTAAGAGCAAAGGCGAAGGACTTTGATTTTGTAATATTTCATTGGAATTCTTCAAATTCTTTTTTTCCCTTCGATCTGTGGTAGCTCTGTGCTTTCCACTCCATCCGCCTCATGGTGTTGTGCAGGATGAGCTACAAAACAGCATCCTGACACCTGGAAGGAAATCAATATCTGGACAGGCGACAAAACTAAAAGGTTGAACCCAGTGAAGCTGATGTTGAAGATGAACATGGACACTTTTAGAAAATTTCTATCAGTGTGAAAAAAAGTCAGTCTTGATAGAGACGCATTAGTGCAAGAAAAGCAGATAAGCAGGAATCTTTCCTCCCACATTTTCATCATAAACTCCATGGACAAATGTGAATGACTTGGATACTAATGCCGCCTCATGAATAATTCCCCTCCAAGCTCTCCTATGCCTATTGAATCACTGATTGGGGAGGTGCAGTGAGCTTTCGCCTTTGTTTATAAAGTGCACAAAGACACTGTGCTTTTAAAATACAGATAAGTAAAAGCAAAAAGGAAAAAACACAAAAAAACAGTATGGCAAAGTCAAGGTGAGATAAAGACATAAAATTATTTAGTCATAAATTTGTTGATAATTGGAATATTTTTTTCTCTGTTTCTCTGTTTTCATCTGACAACATCCTGCATTTTGAAAGTGTGCAAGGGCACTAAAAGACGTCACATATGTAACCTTAGTTCTCTGAGTGAAGATCCTCTCCAACCAGGGACATTTTCCATATATCTCCATATGTCTAACTTCCTCTGCAGATTGCTGACTGTAACCTGCCTTAAGATAAACAACTGGATTGGAGTTCTGAGATCATTTAACAGTCATACAAACATGTGTGTATGTTACCAGTTAGCTACAACTAACTACTGAGCTACGCCGGCTGGTTGGGGGTGAATAAACATGGATTGCACAAATGGTCCAGTGGTTAAATCCATGGCATCAATGCAAAGTAGAATTCTGCATACATACAACATACCTAATACCATCCATCCATCCATCCATATCTGTACACAGCTTAATCCTCTGCAGGGTCGCGGGGGGCTGGAGCCTATCCCAGCCGACTTAGGGCGAAGGCAGGGGACACCCTGGACAGGTCGCCAGTCCATCGCAGGGCCATACCTAATACCATCCAACTCCATCTTGACTTTGTTAAAGTCTAGACCTACATATTTCAGACAAGTCAACTGACTTCACATTTTGCAAGCCAGGCTGGATGGTGTTTAATTCTGTCAAGACTTAATAGTTAGTGGGCAACAGCTTCCCCTGCTGAAGGCTCAACTGTGGTGCATAAACCTATTTTCAGTGCAATAAATCAGGTAAACCTTCACTGGCCCCATTATGGATATCATTAAGCAGCTGGTGGGGCTGTGAATGCCATCCACACTCACCAAACTGCAGATTTCTTCCACCACACAGGTTTTCATTGAACCCTCAAGATTAGCCAGCTCACCAAGAGAAAACCTCTGTAGGCAACTATAGCTGTGTATACAGGGTAAGCAGCAGAGGCTGTTCCTCTCATGCTAACCTGTTTCTCTCTCTCTCTCACACACACACACATCAACCTGTTAGTGTGGAAAGAAAATGACCATTGAGGGTTACTGTGGGCGCAAAGGTTCTTTTATGCGGTGCGCTGCCTCCCACAGATGGTTCGTTTTATGGTCACATGATGTTGAATGGTCAGTCCCTGGACACATGAACTGTGTAACTGTGTGGAGAGAACATATGTGTTGAGATAAAGAAATAGAATAAAGAAGAGTGGAAACATGAAGGTTTCACGCTGCACACTTTCGCACAAAGCTCGGTAATGCTGATTGAATTAGTAATGCTTTCTTTGAATAATTTCACAGAAGTCTCTGTGATGCTTTGTGAATTAGTAATGTGCTCTCCCTATGAGTTGTTACGCGTAGTAAATTAAAGCTTTTTTTTCATTTTATCCCTCAGAAATTCTCTTTGGTTTCAGTGATGTCTTGGTTGTCTTTGTTCTTTTCTTGTTTTGTTGTTTGCTACGATGTCTTTCTTCCTCTCCCCCTTTTAAGCCTCCAGTAATTTTGCATGGTGGGTCCGCTTCACCTTTCACATCGATGTAACACTCAAACTTGAATGAAAGGGTTAGAAAAAACTGCTGAGCTCAAATGGCTTCCCCTAGATATACACAGATTAATGCCAAAAAAGGCAGGTAGATCAATCAGTAGACTTACAGATCATTAATGGATGATAGTAACTAAGTGTGTATCTTCATCATGACATTCTGGCAGGTGGTGACACTTTGTGGTGGCTCAGTAAGAAAACACTTCAAGATGCAAAAAGACATAAATATGGAAGATATCAGCTTGATTTGCAAAGAATGAAGATTGAATTTTGACTAATTTCTCATAGCACTGCATTACAGAGGAACTTCTTCATGACCTGCATGAACAGGTTCTTATCTTATAATAGCTACCAACACTGCTTTAAATAGAGATACGTATGGCAGGTGGGTATTAAAATAAATTCTGCAATCATGCTCCTGGCTCAGTGAGGCTGTACTAAGGCCCAGCTGTGTTTTTGGTTAAAGTGTCAGTATGCTATGGTCATAATGGCAATGCTAACAGGATGTTTACAAGATATAATGTTTTAATATTCACTTCTGAGTTTATTGTTTTAGCTGTTGTTTGCTATTTAACATGAAACAAAAAGTGTGTCATTAGTTTATTTAGTCAAAAACCAAAGTATTGGACTCATTTTGACCTGCTGATGACACTAGAGGAAAAGTCACCAAAGTTATTACAATTCATCCCAATGAGGACGTGAATATCTGTAGAAAATATCGTGGTAATCCATCGAATAGTCATTGAGATATTTCAGTCTGGAACCAAAGTGGTGGACTGACCGACAGACTGGCTTTGTCATCCACAGAGAAGTCAGCGTGGCCAAAAATCTCCTTCTCCTGATCACAAAAAGTTCATTTTATGGTACTTGTTATAAAGGATTTTAAGTGTTGTAAGTCCTTGGCTGCTTTGTTGAAGTTTGTGTTGAAGCGTTGTCAATTCACAGAACATTTCTCCAAAACAGTTAAATAGAGCATTTATGGAAAGAATGAGTAAGAAGACAGAGGCAGTCCGACAGGAAGGGTTTCAGCAGCGTCTGTGAGCTCGCAGCCGAGGCAGCGGCTGTGTCACTTGAGAGCAAACAGTTTCCTAATAGGATCATGTGAAGACTCAACCTGTCAGCCACTGAATACGACAGAGAAAAAGAGGGAAATGACACACACACTGTTCACAACTACAGACTAGTTCTCTACCATATTTGCTGCAAACTAGACTACATTTTCTACTCGTGGCCCCATGAGGCAGGAACAACATCGCACTTGCAACTTGAGTAACCCGACTGCTGAGAATGCAAATGATTTCCTATATCTTGTTGTTTCAATTTAACAGTGTGGGATCCTGTTTCACACTTGAGTGCTCAGTTCGAATTTTGTTATAGAGATTCTGATCAGTGAGATCAGAGTACAGGCATCAGAAAGAGAGGTGCAGATGAACATGACTTTAAGACCCGGCGTGCTGTTATTGGCTGAGGGCAACACACCCACTGTCCAAAGGTTGACGCCCAGAAACATCTCCAACACAGCAAAATAAGAAAATGCAGTCAGAGGGCAGGATCGCTGAGGATACACACACCTCCACACACTTCTAGTGGGTCATAAGTGACGATAGAGTGGAATTACTTTCTGTATGTGTCTATTATTATTTTTAGGACAATCCTACTCATTCTGCCTTTAAGGGAAGTAGGCAGGTTAAAGGCTAAATCAACACTAAATCTCATACTCAAGTTTAGAAAACTGCTGATGCACGGCTCACAGTGGCTGTGTGTTTTGTGTTAGGCATCCTCAAGGGTGGAGAAACCTGCTTCATACAAGAGCATGCAGCACATGAAGTGACTCTGATGTTGGATCTCTACAAACTGATGATCTGGCAACAGCAGCTAGTGTGGCAGATGGGAAAGGTAGGTTTTGTTATAATAAGGTGAAAACAGAAATTGTAACAGAGGAGTGGTAGGACTCAATTGCAACACCAAACCAGTGAGAGTAGTTTCTTTGTCAGTTCCAGCAGACAGATGTAGTCACATTTACAGGGTGACTGGTTCACCACACAGGCAGAGTCTCTCAGAGCCACAGGTCATAACAGGAGAGAGCCAAAACAGACGGAAACTAGGAGCACTTGAGCAGAACAAGAACGTAAGGCTCAGGCAAACACAGACAATCTGGCAAGGGCTGAGTGAAGTGGTGAGGCACAGCTGGGTGCACAGGTGAGATGATGAGGTGGGAGTGGCTGGCAGGTGAAGTGAGGCAGAGGTGGGCTCAGTGGAAAAGTACCGGGAATGGCAGGGAGATGTGTGACAGAAATATGATAATACTTTTCAAGTAGGGCAACTTTGGAAACACAAGTGTTGACAAAAGAATGAAGTTATTTCATCAAATCAATATTTTCTTCTAAACAAACATGGCAGAAAAGTCCTAAAGTTATCCTGAAATTTTTCATGAAATCCATCCTGGTTTTTGATTGAGTGATTTGATTGATTGAGTTTATTATGGATGCAGGATGATTTTCAGTACATACACTTGGGAACTTGTCAATCCCGAGCGACAATATGACAAACACACACATCCACACCTACACCCTCTTGACGACTGCAGTTAAGGTTCCCTTCATTGGGCAATTCAGTTTTCACATGCTACATCCTGTGATATCAATAAATATATGGTGATTTTCAAGAATGAACTTTCAATCGAAATGTTTAACTGTTGTTTTCTGGGCACATGCAACCCATGGAACTATTATTCAGGCCAGGCCTTTATTTCAGTTCATCACTTGAGTCATGACAGTAATATAATGGTAATGCAAACAGTTACACCATCCATGCACCCATCACAGCTTACAAATTCTACAAACTGATCTGAGCTCTTGGTTTGTTTTTGTTGACAATGCATCATCTCTGATTAAGATAAACTGACTAAACTAAAGTGATTGAGCCTCTAAGTGATGCCTGTGCTCTACTTGGTTTCAGACATGGAGTACTGACAGTCAGTATGTGACCACCCATGGTTTTTTAAATATGCATGACAACAGTCTTGTAAGTAGGACAGATGTTCAATTATTCTTGCTCAACTGTCTTGCACATTAAGACCTAAAACATGATGTTTCAATCATACCAGCAGAAAACTATTAAAACGGTTAATAACACCCAAGAGTAAAACAAATCAGATCATATTTTTTCGGCCTTATTATTCATATGCACCCCAATCATCTCAGTCAAGTGACAACACAGCTGGTATTTTCCATGATTGGAAAGCTCTCTGTCCAGCCCTGAAATAAATCCTGGACTGCAAACCATCACTGTAGCACATCTACAGGTAGATACATTACAATCTGCGTTCAAGTCAAAACTGTTTACATAAATTGTTTGAATAATTTTTATACTTCCTTCCTAATGTTCTTTCAGGAGAAGCCCGAATAGACGCTCGAACAACAATTTGATTAAACCTATTCAGAAATATATCAGTGGAGGCAGTTATGAAGGCGGCTTATTAAGAATTCCTGGAACTACGCTGTGAGAAAACTGATCCTAATGTTTTATTAGCCATCAGCGTGCCTCTGCAGATGTATACTTTACCATACTAATTTTGTTTAAATCGATTCCCATTTCTATTACAGCAAAATGTGTTTTTAGTGAGATAAAGTGACAACTCTGCCGGGGTCTTCTCCCCCGTACGGACCTCTGCTGCATGATTGGCCGCTGTGGGACTTCATCAGAGCCCGGCTATTGATTGCGGATCAGTTTAATGAAGGTGACATTTCAACCCACCGGTCCGGCCCATGTCGTACACTCCCCTGGGGGTGGGAGTGAAGTGGAGAAACAGGAAGTAATTGATGGATGTGATTAGCTGACCAATTTGTCCTGTATCCTAATATATCACAGGTGTGTTTGTGTGTGTGTGTGACAGAAACAATTTATGGTAAAGAGTGCCCAAGAGAGTAAGCCAACTCCCTGCACTTGGTTGGAAATATTATATGTGAAAATATGACATCCTCTATAAATGATGCAGGAAAACCTTTGGGCTAAGATGCATCAGCAGCAGCACATGGAATCTGAAACTGTCATCTTTCTGTGTCTTCATTAAAACCATCAGTACAAATAGTTTGAAAAGCTTGACTTACATGACCCACATTAAATTCTTCCAATCTCAGCCATCAGTGTTTTGAATAACACAATGCAAGATACATTGTAATTTGTCATACATTTTGGTTTTAGTTTATGTTTAACTTTTATTACTTTCACTATTATGCATTTCAGCATTATATTCGATGCTCTGGAATTCAATATGGAGACACATCATCCATCCCAGTTTTGTCACAATCAGATCAGTGGCCTCTAAGATATCACTTGAGATATTACGTTTGATGGATGGACAGGCAAATGGACATAGCTTGATTTATAGCATTTCAAATATGATATGGCACCAAAATGCAATTTGAGGTATCTGTATTTGACCATGGCTGCTGCTGCCCGTGAAATCACTATCTTACATGTCACATCAAAACCAGTTGAAAATGTGCTTCGCTGTGTCATAAAACCTAAAGTGTGAGGATTCCAGACGTGTTTGGTAAACCTTGAATTAGCCACTTCCCAGATGTTGCCAGTCTTAAAATGCTTGCTCAAATGTAAGTGTGACTGGAATATGTATTTAATTGTGAGTCTAACTGACAGAGTTACTGGTTAAAGTCCTTATCCCAGCTGAGAGCAGCTGTGTGTTGCAGATGGGGAAGTTAACCAGATGTGCATTTGCCACATCAACCAGTTAGTCCTCATCCTTGACGCAGTCATCCAGATTGCTTCTTTCTTTTGTAACTGACAAAATATAGTTTAAACTGTCTAACTGATAAAGTCGTCTTTGGTGCCCCAAAACCATGTATGTTTAGTAACTAGTAATTATAACAGGAGCAGATGAGAAAGTCAGGTCATGTTATCATAGAGTGACCGTCTATTATAAAATGCATGAGTGAAAGTCTGCTTAGGGTGGAGGTCAAGGTGGATCAACAAAATATGAGACTTTGACAAAGGTCCCCCGAACTTTAATTATTTTAATCCAATTATTATAAAACAGATGTATTTTTTGCACAGATAAACAATGTCCTGATGATAACATCAGTAAACATGTCAGTACTTTCTATGTGTGGATCTAGAGTTGTCATTTAAGTAAAAGGAAAACGCTTCCAATAAAGAATAATATAATATAACATTTGTGCAGCTAGTTCAGGTAAGTATTGGAGTGCTGCATCTCCCTGTGTGTAATGGGCTTATTACTGCCCCATGAGCCAAGAGAACTGAAAGCTCCCACTGCAGCTACACTGAATGAGAATCACAGCAGCAGGACCACAAGATGCAGCGATGGACACACTCACCACTCATACACCAGCTCTCCACTCAGACTTAACCACTCAAAGGTGACATTTAGATTTATCAAAAGTGTTTTCAAACAGCCTTAAAATGCTTGCTGGGAATGTAAGTGTGACTGGAGTATGTCTTTAATTCTGAGTCTAGCCGGCAGAGTTACTGGTTAAAGTTGACAGCGGCTGTGCACTGGTCTTTGTCGGAGGCGGGGAGGTTGACCAGACATGCATTTGCCACCTCCCACTCAACAGCATTTTATGTTTTTACAAGAAAGAAGGCTTCAGGAAAGAGGTCAAAGTACTTGTTTTGGCGGATGCATCGCCTGAAAAAGAGCAGCACACACCTGCTTCCCTTCTCTCGAGCAGTATATGAAGACGGCCCAGACTCAGCCACTGCACAGAATCGATACTGACATCAAAGGCTGTGTCATCATCACTGTTAATATTTGCAGGCACCATATTACTATATAGAAATAATTACAGTAATTGCAATCTATTTTATGGGTCCAGAGGGGCAGCTCCACTGTGCACTGCACATCCTTGCTTGTTAATTGTTTACCAGCATCTACTGTGTGTATGTATGTATGTATGTATGGACACTGTGCTGCTCCATTACGCCAATACATACAGATACACGTTTTTCCTTTAGAGGGGAAAAAAAATCTTTGTTCTATATAGTCAATATGCAGAAATATTACAATATTCATACAGGTTATTTGGATATTGTGACTAATTGGACTCACTTCTGGTCTCCATCTGCCAGCTTAACAGCCATTTTATGCAGGCTGTTTAAACTGGCACCTGTCTCACTGGGAAATGCGGTTGTAAAAAAAAAAAAAAAAAAAAAAAATGTGATGAGCTGTGGAGTTGATTTATTTGTCTACTTATCTATCCATACATAAAGTCCATTTTCAAATCCCTTATTCCAACAGGCTGTGCCATTAATTCATTCTGTTGATTGGATGTTCAGTATTACGGCAGCTGAAATGCAACAGGGTTCAATACGACGACCTGAATATCCAAATCCATCGCCTCTAAACTGGTTCAGTCCTGTGTGTGCTGAGCTGACTTTTTCTGAAATTCAGGGGTTTTTGTCAATTCTGGCATGTTGCTGTTTGTGTGTGTGTGTGTGTGTGTGTGTTGTAATCTGCTGAGCCATCAAGAACACTGGACTGCTTTTCTTTTAGTATCGTGTTTATGGTAATTCTGTTTTAATTTTTTCCCAGCAGCGCAAATTGCTATACACAGTAATGGGACCCATATTGCTGGAGGTGCAACAAATTTAACAGCCTGAATCTTTTTCATAATCTTTCATATTTAACCCTCTGCCTTGCCAAACTAATTGTTTTCATGGCGCGACTGTGATGCTGCCAAATGCGTTGTGCGTATTGTTTGTGCCATAACCTGTTTATTGAACAGCCGTGCTTTTAATTAAGATTTTAATTTGACCGTGGAGCTCAGTTTAAAAGTGCCTGTATTAAAAAGCAAGTTGGCCCAGACAACCTGATGGGCACTTGATATGACAAACTGGATGCCCCTTTATGAGCTGTGGTGTGGCAGCGGAATACCATGCTCATAAACACTCATCTCACAGGTAGTGTGTATTACATTTAGTACGTCCAATAAGTATTAGTGGTAGAATAATATGGTGTATTATCAGTATGTATTTGATGTTGGAAAGTAAGACTTAAACTTATTTAGTATTACTTATTTAGTGTCTTTGTTTAGAGTGAATCAAAGATCTGTAAAATATTGTTGTACTTTTTAATAGTGGTATTTTTAAGGTACTTTTAATGAAAGCCGTGCTTTAACTTTAATACATGAGCTAGAATGGTGCTGGCCTGTTTTTGTGTTGCAACTAAATGCAATACACCTCTTCGGCAATCTTGGGAATGTAAGTAAAAATAGGTTGGTAATGACAGGTCTGCAGATGTCCCTGCAAATTACTGCCCTGTGTCTGCAGTTATTGGCAGTTGCCATAGTTTTGTGACTATGATAAACTATGTGCAGGATGTTTGAAAAGATCCACCTGAGCTGTAAAGGAAACACATGCACAAATGAGCCATGTTGCACTCTACGGAAAAGAGCAATCACATTTATGAATAAAGTGGATTCAAGGGAGCAGACTGTTTATTAGGTCAAAGGTGATCAAACTGAAGGATTTACTCGAATTAAAAGAAGCATTAGTTATTTATGGAGTCAAAAACAAACTGTCCTTGAACTTTTGCTGAAGTTGTTTGTGTGAACGGTGATTTGTAATTTAATTGAAAAAGTGTCAGCATGCACTTAACTTTTTTTTGTGTGCACATTATCTTAAGAGGTGGATGAATGTATTAGAATTGCCATTTATGTTTTTTTATATTTATTCATTTTACTGTGAGAAATGGGTCAGTAATATGTTTTTTTTTCTTGTCCCTTCTTCTTTTGCATCATGGAATGTGTATGATTTTTGTTACATGGGAGATGAATAGGTGAAAGCAGCAGAAGGCTATTGCACCTTTATCACGACTGGACAAAACGTCATTTTAGACTAGTCATGTTTGCATTTGCACATCAAGAGACCTCCATGTAAATAAAGTCACCTGAAACTGTTGGAGCATAATTAACTATGTTCTATTCTGTATTGTGGGTTGAAAGTAGCTGGCATACAGGCCCCAAACTCCAGTAAAGCCGCCCAGTGGTTTGTATGAGATGACTGGGCTTGTGCATCTCCCATGGAGTAAAATGGACTGAATGTGAAGCAGTGCACATCTGTAAAAAACTGGCAAACATTCTCAGACCAAGAAAAGGTAGTTTATATCACTGATGATGCTACTAAGTGCACTTGCAGATGAACTACATTTATAGACCGTCGACTCATTAAAACCACATTGCATTAAGCATTCTGTAGATGCTGCCAGCTTCCTCAAATAAAATCAAGGCACGCTGAATTGATTTTCTTAATGGTATAAAATGGATGAGTGCCACACTCACTCCAGTAACACTGATGCCTACTTAACTAGACAACATTAAAACCCTGACATTTTGGCCAAGCGGGCCTGCAGCAGTATACAGTAACACACACCAGAGGCAGTGGACAGACATGAAGTCATTTGCTGGTGTTGTGCCAATCAGGAAAGAGAATAGAGAGAGCAGTGAATGAGATACTATTGTGTTTCTTACTGGCCAAGAGTGGATGTTTTAATTGCATTGTCACATGACACAGTTCATTGCCATATTAAACTCCTCTATCAGCCTCTATCTTTTACCTGTAAGACTCACGTTTTAATGCCTTTCTGTGTCGTCTGCTATATGACATGAGTTCAGTTATAAAATCCCAGCGCACCACAGAGCATCACTCCTGCTGACAGCACTGTCAGTCGAAGAGTCAATCACAGTGGACGGCTGTAGAGGAGGTATTACCAGCGTCTGGTTAAAAGTGGTTCTGACTTCACTGACAGTCATCACCGGAGTAGGAGCAGCCAACAGACTGGGCCCTGCATCCCACTGTCCGGCCTCACGCTGGCCTCTGTTTCACCCTTCTTCGCTTCCATTTACAGGTAGTTTTGTCAATCATTTTGAGACTCAGTTTGAAAAGTTTACAGCCTGCGATGCTGTTTCTCCTACATTGCTCTGTGTACAATGACACATCTAAAACACAAAGCGTGTTGATTCGACCAACTAAATGCGAGTCGGGGTCTTCTACACGAGATGACTTGAATTATTGAATTTTAGGGGCCAGCCCTACCAGAAACTTTGGGATCTCGAATACAGTATATGTTACAATTGAGGCTTTCTTAACTGGCAGTTAAGACATAGGAAACTTGAAGGTGACTTTCACTAGAGAAGCTGGTGGCACTGAGGCTGAGTATTCACAGAGTGAGGGGGGAGATGCTGCGAAGAGAGTAGCTGGTCCAGATGAGTAAACTGAGAAAAGTTTGAGGATTACTGCTTCTGAGGTGAGAGGCTGGGCGGTGGGTGGTCAGGTGCTGAAGCTCGACGGTAGGAGACACAAAGGTGGAGCAGGTTGATCCTGACGCACAAGGAGACACAAAGGCAACAAAGCACAAGAAAGCCCTAGAGCGAGGATAACGACCATAACGTCTGTACAAAGCTGAAAGACTGGGAGAGTGTTTGCAGCTTGCAGGAGAACGAGCATGGTTTTTAAAAGCTGCCACTGATGAGGTGAGAATGAGCACCTGAAGACCACGCCCCCAACCACTGAAGCAAAGCCCGAACTAAAACAGTGCCACACAGATAAAAAACACAAAACACCGAGAGTATAAACCCAAAAATGCACAGAAAATAAACCCAAACCATGGCAGTATATACTGTACTAGCTATTCAATTGTGCAATTTAAGGAAGCTTTGATTAATATTTGTAAGGGGGTGTTATAATTATGTGTGTATTATTGAGGGTTTGAGGAGGAGACGCAATAGTAGTAGGTGGCAGATGCAGTAACATTAGTGTAGTAATTGTATGAATAGTTGGTTTAGATTTGATTTATGGTTGCAACATAATGATGAAGAAGTGCTCTTAGCCTCTATGCTGTATACAAAAATATAAATACTACATGTTTTACATTTCATTATGTATTTAATTTTTCTATTATTGTACTCTTGCATTTATATTCTATTTATTAATATTATACATCATAGGTCTTCATACATATATCTGTGCATTTCCACACACACACATACACACACAAACTGAAATGGTGAAATATAATGGTAAAGAATAGAATGAAATACCATTATTATACTGTTCATACTGTATACTGAAAAGAAAAAAGGACCGGCTACATACATCAGATAAAACTGCCACTGGGCGATGGGAAGACAGGGGCTCAAATCCCATTCGGGGCAGCTCTTCAATGCACAAATGGCATAGGATAGAAGAGAATAGGATCGGTAATGACCAACCAGCACACTAAGAAGTGCCAGCAGCAGGCTGTGCCTGAAGCTGTGAGTCCCCACCTACTGTGGAGCCATCAACTCACCCACTGTGCAGACACCCATGCATGGAGCCAAAAGGTCACGGCCCCTGGGTCGCATCGACAGCAGACCCCAGTGCCTGGACCACCCCTTTGGCACCCAAAGGCCTGCCCCTGGCAATTGCATCCAGCTTCACCCCTTGACAGCAGATAGGCATTAGGCCCTGTCTCATGCGAGTTGGGTTCCAGCCACATTACATTACGGCAGCACACCATGCCTCCCTGATGCCCAGTACTGACAATAGGAAAAATTTTCATGTCATTTTCTGCTATTAGCTAAAAGGCTTTAAGCAACGTAAAATCAGCTGGCAGAACTTCTGGAAGTGTTTAAATCATTCGGGGTTTTTACTGTTTCGGGGGTGGGGTTGAGACTAAGAGGGAGAGGAAGCGAGAGCAGAAGGATGAAATGAAGTCACAAATGGAGGAGGAACAAAATGAAAGAAAGAACGCAAGAAGACAAAATAAGACAACCTAAGATAAATACACCACAACACCCACACTGGAGCGTACTTAGAAATAAATTTACACTTTTCTTCTGAGTTTGCATTAACATAATATCTTCACGCTCCGGCAGGTGCTTTGATACTCCTGCCTTTGAGTCCTTAAAGGGGCACTTCAATGAGAGCAAAAGGCTGATCTATTATGCACATCATAGATTCTCCAATTTACTGAGCCCAGGACCCTGGATGAGGACACAGAGGCTCTCATGCAGGGAACCAAGACCACTGACATGTGCAGGCATTATTGTTGTCATGAGGGGAACCAGTGGGAATATTTAGTGGGCCTGAATCAAAGCTCAGGAAGCACAGGGAGTTTTTTTCTTTTAAAATCATGATAAGATTGGATAGCTAAATTGTCAGCATACACATCTGACAGGAAGCTGATACAAACAAATGATAGATACTTTTCACAAATATGTCCAAAAATGGTTTATGTGTTATTGAAAAATGTGCACAGTTTCAGCCGCAGTATCATCACAGTTTATATTTTCTCATCTGAAAAATAGGGAGAATTCAAATTTCAGTTCACATTGTTTTATGGTGTGAGAGAAAAGCTTAATGTTGTCTTGGCAGTACTATGACTGCGAGCTTTAATGACGCTCATTACAGAGAGAGAGAAAGAGGAGGAGGAGGACAGAAAGCTTAACATCGTCTTGTTAGGCTCACGACGACACTCATTCGCATTGTTCGACTGATTACACCTCGTTCGTGACAGAAAGGGTGAGGCAGAGAGGGAAAGTGTGAGGCAGAGAAAGAGAAAAGGAAAGTTGTGGAGACTGACAAAAAGAGAGAGAAGTTGCAGAGAAAGAGGCGAAGTGCTGGAACTATCGGGCTGAATACATCCAGAATTATAGGGGAGAATTACCTTGCACACTCTTGCTTCCAAGCAGGGTGCCAGTTAGCGGCTCGACCAGCGTAACAGTGAAATGCTAATGTGTGTGTGAGTGTGTGTGTCATGCAAGTTCAGATGAGAAGTTGAAACTTTCCAGCTGGTGAGAAGTTGTCTGCAGAAGCTTTAAGGTGGGCCTTTACGTGCACTATGTCTGTACATCAACTTGCCTGCATGAATGTGGCTTGTGTGTAGGCCGACACCTTCTGGTTGGTTGGTTAGTTGATTAGTTGGTTAATATGCTCTCGGCCAACGAAATTCTTATTGGTCAATCAATCGCTGGTGTTAGTTTAATAAGAAGAAAACAAGTTCCTTATCCATTGAGATTAAGACACAGCTCCACTCGCCCATCAGCAATATCAGCAACTGGATACAAAAATAGCGACAATGATGTGCAGATTTGTTTTCCCCCCATTGACCAATCGATTGCTTGAAGAGTATGTAGAATTCAGTCGGTTGATTACAGCCCTACTAGTGCAAGTGTGTGTGACACTATGTCTCGCTGCAGTACAGTAGCACTGAGACCAGCAGTTCAGACTGTAAATGTTATTCATTTACTTCCCAGCAGGCACTTAGGTATCGGCTTGTTAGCGCTGCCTCTGGAGATGTTATCGACAGAGAGAGAGAGAGAGCCAGAGGGGAGTAACAGAGACAGATAGAAAAATAGACAAACAAGGCATAAAAAATGAAGTTGGGAGAGATTATTGAAGTAATACTGGAGACTTGAACAGCTTCAAGCATCTTTAAAATTCAATCATACATGAACCCTTCATAAATTTACCTCAGTGTGTCTCATAGATCTTTCCTGGGAAAAATTATCGAGAGGACCAGATGTTATGTGCTCAGGGTTTGGCAGAGTGAAATATATCAGTATACATTTATCTGTCTATTGAGCTCTGGGGGGGTACAAATAGATGAAATCTGGATTTGTGCCCCCCTCCCTTTGCCCCATCCCTCTCCCTCTCTCTGTCTCTCTCTCTCTGCCGCTGTCTCTCTCTCGCTCTCTCTCTTTTTCAATCCAACTGGTCAAGACAGATGGACCCATCTAGAGCCTGGTTCTGTTCCGAGGTTTCTGCCTGTTAAAAGGAAGATTTTCCTCGCCACTATTGTCAAGTGCTGTTGGGTCTTTATAAATAATATGTTAAAGAGTACGATCTAGACCAGCTCTGTACGGAAAAATCGGTCGCTGTTTCACCAAAAAGTGCAAGTTGGCCACATCAAGAATGGAAGCTTTGAAGAGTGGAATATCAGTAAGGCAGTGCCATAATTTTTAACAACAGCACAAAGATGAAAAAAGAGAGCCCAACTCTACGACAACCTCTTCAAAAGCTGTACACAAGAGTGACAGATCACAAAGCCAGTGGTCCTCTCTGTTGTCAGAGAGTTTGCAGCCTCCTGTGCCCAAAAGCTGTCATGCCGGATCTACCAGGACCCCTCACAAATCTTTATGACAAGCTGGCAAGAGATGTCAACCAGGCAGAGTTACAAGACCAAGCAGAAGCACCGTTTGAGCACATCGCTGTGATCAAAGAACAGGTAAGCCATTTAGGATTAATGTTGTTTAAAATGAAGCCAAGGGCAGATAGTAGTCTAATCTAAAACGTGTACTACAGGGGTTTTCAAAGGCTGAGACTGTGGGCTTCTCTTCAGACAAAGTTAAGAAAAAAGCAACCCCCCCCACCCCGCCTTCGTTTAATGCTTAGTTAGGAACAATTCCTGGATGCCTATGGGATCATGATTAGGTTTTTTTGATCCCACAGTCACTCAGCAATTGAGCAAAGGCAGCCAAATATTGCTGTTTGATATAACTTCAGACTACAACAAATGCATAAAAAAGATGTGTCATGAGGCATCTATTACTTTGTGACCCAAAACTACTGTATCTCTGAACTATTGCTCCAGCCAAATCATACACATGTGATCTCCTTTTGTTAACTAATGAAATATCTAATATATATATATATTTTCACTCCCTCCCTGGCGGGCCTCCCTGTTTGGAGCCCCACTGGGAGGCCCGCCTCCCACTTTGAAGCCCCACTGGGAGGCCCGCCTCCCACTTTGAAAACCTCTGATACACTGCATGTGTATGCTGTCAGTGTAAAAATCAGAGGTGCATTTGCTGACTTAAAAACGTTGTGTAACAGTTTGAGTCATCGTACTGTCAGAGTGATATCGTAGAGGAGGAGACTCGAGCACAAGTCCAAAATCTGCTTTGATCAAAGAAACAGTGGGATAACAGCATCTACCTTCAGAGCAGCCGCAAAGACAGACATCAAAAAGCTCTCAGTGTCCCTGATAAGAAAAATATGCTACCCAAAGTCTCGTAGCTTCACTGCTGAGGCTACCAGGTATTCATGAGCATAGAAGTTTTAGTAGCTGGGCCTGTCTCAATCTCTAATCTCAAATTCAAACAATGAAATCCACTCCACCGCCACTCTTTAATAATAATGTGTATCACATTAAAGTCTGTAATCTGTGAGAAGAATGTTTATTTCCATACATTGCTGTACAGTCTTAAACATAATCTAAACTAATTGTATTGTGTTTTCCAGATGGGGGTATGGACATGAAGCGTTGGCAAGGAAATACAAATAAAAAAAATATATGAAATGCAGCATCACCTCTCTAGTAGAAACTGCTGGATGGAGGATTTCACCATTACATTCATCAGGGTTTCACCTGATGAATCATTTTTTTTCTTTATCTGGCATAAATTAGCTCAACTTTGTATCAGGACAGTCAGTTAAATTCATGTCACCCTACAAAAAGGATGACTCACTCTGAAATGTCAAATTTAACACGTTTGTAACAGTAAAACACTGTAAGGTAATTTGGCACCTGTGAAATGTTATTCCATGTTGCTTGACTTTAGTGTTTCTTTCATTAGAACATCTAAAAGCAGCGCAAAAGTCATCTCATTTTCTACTATTTGAATGGGTCAGGACCTGTTGCAATATGGTGGAAACAGAGATGCATCTCACAAGCCAGATGCATAATCTATATATTTAAGAGTGAGTTGAGCCCAATGACATGAGAAAATAAAGCAGTATGTTTTTTGAGGTTATCAACCAGTACTAAAACCAAATCCCCAATCCCCTAAAGTATTTCCCCTGGCTATCTGTCGACGAGGAACAGCAACTCTTGTTCTGCTACTGGTGCAGGGAGGCTCCCAAAAAGATTTGAGGAGACAACCCTTACGTAATGAGTCCTTTTATTATGTGATGTCTGCCGACGAACTCTAATTGTGACCAATGACTTGAATCTGTTGCATTGCGTTAAAAACCCTGTTGACATATGATAATTCAATAACATTCAATAAGTCAAACTTTCCATCTTATTGAAGTTACTGTTCCTAAATGCATATGGAAGAGATTTCCTTGCTGATTCCCTGTCAGGCCTTATAACTACACTTATCACGAGTCTACAGCACTTTATACTAATACAGTGTTTTGAAAAGCTTTGAAGCAGTGGTTGAATCAATGGCATCACAATAAGCCAAAAAATCAAAAGACAAATCAATTCAAATCCTAATTAAAGCTAGCACGTACCACTGAAATAATGTTAGGTTTGAGAACATCAGTGGGGAATATGTTGGTACAACAATCAGAATGTTAACCTTGTAATCATTGCTCTGTAGACTCATCTCATTCAGTCCAGTTCTATTGTTGTTTTTTTAACAACATATTCTCAGTCCTCAGAGCATTCCAGCTCAAGAGATTGAATGTGTTCCTTGCAGTTTTGAAGCTGCTGGCTCATCGCGATCGTCGGGAAAAGGCTGGAAATCATTTTTAAGTTCTTTGTGGGTAGATTCCTCCACAGCAGAGTCTCCTGTGAGCGTCTCGCCTGCAGTAGCTTGCTGCTGTCTCGAGGACAATCTGTTGGAAGGATTACTGCTGCAGCTGATGACTTATTCGCTCGCTCTCTGGAGTTTGCTCTTCTGTTGTCTGTTGAATACATCAAACTAAAGTCTTCTTATTCTCTTCTCCAGGGATGGTGCGTGTTTGAAGATGGATGGGATGTAGGTGACAGAGGGCTATCACTCTTTTCCGAGAACATGAGTAAATACTCATGTAGTTACAGGGTGGTTAGATGTAGAGGTATCAAAGTTCGACTCTTACATTAATCTCATTGACAAGACTCAATCAAATACTGCTCTACTCTTTGCTGCAAATACAGTATAACAAAAACAGAGACAGCACATTTTCAGCCCATAATGCTAAATATGCATAAAGGTTGAACTTGCCTTTCAGTATAGTCAAATCTGAAGATATTAATATTAGGAAGTGTTGTACTCTCTGCTGTTACCTAATATGAAATGGTCACTACAAAAGTGGAATCCATTGCTTGTGGTGTCCCATCACTCAGTTGTCTCCATTTGCTTCTCTTTTGGGATCTTTAGGAATCCAATAAAATGCTATGCCTTTTACTTGTCCCTGATTGTTCTGGCTCCCTGGCACACAAGAGTCATCCACCATGTTCACTCTGTCTAAATACATCAGGCTAGGAGACAAGCTGCTGGCAGTCATTTGTCCAACAATACTCCCGCTTTCCTGCCACTATGTTTTGATTTCGACTTGCATGACTGGAGCTCTATCACTGTACATGGCTTGCCATGAATATCTAACAAGACGTACATTTATGGTACAGAGAGGATGAATCATACTGACTTCAGTGGTCCCCTGACTCTTGCTGTCATGGTGGCACTAGAGGAAAAGTTTTTGCAACTGTTGTATGGATTGCCATGAAATTTGGTGCAGGTATTGATGGTGCACTTTGATGACCTTCTGATCGTAATGACTTTGACAATACCATGACTTTTCATCTTGTGCCACCATGAGGTTGACATATGTAGTGAAGAGTGAAATGTGTTTGGTTTGTGACACACGTTGGTTTGGACGACATACCTGCAAAGCTATAGACATTCCCATCAGCCTCAGTTGTACTTCAGCATTAATTTGCACATATATGCATGTTAGAGTAAATTCTGATGCTAGCATTGTAAGAATTATATCTACAAAACATCAGTACGTTAGCATTGTCTTGTCTGTGATCGTGTTAACATACTGATATAAGCCTTTAGTTTAAAGCATTCCTGTGTCTAAGCAGAGCCTCACAGAGACTATTAAAGACTATTAAGACTATTAAACTGGGTTTATACTTGAGTGGTTAACTGCAATCCTGCCATAGACAACTCATGCATAGGTTTTGATTTATAGTCCAGCGTTGCATTTCACCCATTACTGCAATGTTTAATGGGTGCATCATATGTGATCAGGCAATTTCATGCTTTAACAGTGTTTACAGCCTTCCATTGGCTTTGGATACGCGTGATGCTGGGAAGGTCTGCCTTGTTATATAACGGAGACTATAAGGGATTATTCTGTGCGGTCATTGTATTTGAGTTGGTTCATTTACTGTGACGGTAAGTGAGAGTTGCAGTGAGCAGAAGGTTTGCAGTGGAAATGGCTTTGCTAGATGTGTGTTACTGAAGGAGAGAGTGACTGATTTTTTAACATGTTGTATTCACTGATCAATCTTTGCCGGCCTTAGAAACTTGCAGGAGAAAACAAAAACAGCGGATAACATCTTTGCTGTCCACATGTGGTATCTCTGTAGCTGCCATAGCCCCGATGTGTAATTGCATTTTTGCAGTGGCACACATCCGTTAAAGTTTATTTTTGCTTTCATCTCTGAGCTTGTTTGAAATAAGTGTGTACTGGAAAAATCGTCACCTTCCATCATGGATGAACAGGAAAAACAGATGATTCAGTAAATTTGCCAGAAGTGGACACACTGTTTCAATGATGAGTGCAGTGGATAAACATTCATGTTTTTTTTTTTAACTCAAGAGGGCTGAAAAAAGTATGTTTGACAGCTCCTGACAAAGTGATGAATGAGTCACTGATATTGATCCACGGTGCTATCACGCCTTACAGATACATCAAGCACATTTTCTGATATTAGAGGCTAAAATCTTAAATTATTTCCTTTTTGAATGGGCTACTGTGGCATGAAAAACATCTTATTGCTTTCATTTGACGGTCTGCAACAACCATCACTGTGTTGCACTCTCTGTTTACAGTGCATATCAAAAAGCCACAACTGCCTGACTGACGTGATTCATTGCAGATAGGGATGCAGAATTGCTTGTGATGTCAACTTATTTGTCAGATTACTTCTGTGATTATCATTTATTTTCCTTTGTGGTGGTAACTTTCTGATGCTGAGCCAAAGATGAAGGGAAGGTACGCTGATGACAATTTTATTATTGACAGCAGGGAGGCAGAGCAATTCAGATACAGAATCTGGGAGAGGCTCCAAGTCCAACTGCTGTTCCTTCATGTTAATGGGAAGCAGTTGAGGTGGCTTCAGCGTTAAAATGTCTCCAGGCACGTCCAGGATGATGGTAACCATCAGTTCCAGAATATGCTTGACTATATTCTGGCCTGCGAACACATCCAGAACGCTCAGACAAACAGCACCTGTGCTTCTTTGCTTAATGTGCTGCCACTGGACCTGGACCTGGATGAGCAAGCTGGTTTATGTAGACCAGGTGTGGTGAGATGCTGGTGACTTCTCAGATGTGGTACTTTGAGATATGAAATTGTACCTTTACACAGCAGTGCTTTGAACTTAGCATCACCATGCTAACACGCTTGCAATGACAATGCAACATGAACATTTGCTAATCAGCGCTAAACACAGAAAGGACAGCAAAGGCTGATAGGAATGTCATTAGTTTTACAGGTCATACTGCAAAGCATTGGACGAATTTAAATTACAATTTATCCTGCAGAGACCTTAAATGTACAAAACCTAATTAATCAATCCAATTGTTCTCTCTCAGCCAATAGCTCGGTGTCACACCCTCATCGCTAGCCAATCATCTTCATGCTCTCCTTTTAAAATACGATCTTTCTTTGCCCTAGCTCTTTCATGCCGGTGATTTGCGCGCCCCTCCACCTCCCCATCACCACCTCGCCTTCGCAGAATCATCATCCTCTTCAGCACCCATCCGGCTTCACAGTCTACACCACCTCCACCAGTGTCAGGACTCCGGGGGGTTATCCAGCATCGGCTCGGATTATATTTCTTCAATCAAGACGTCTCCCCCCTGAGTCCAAATCGCCAAAGACTCTCTGTCAAGTTGCAATATCAATATCGTCTCCTTTGTCACATGTTGTAATAAATTCTTTTATTCACATACTTGTCTCTCCTGGTTGAAATAGTTGTAGAGACATTTCACTCAAATCCACAAATAGCAACCTTGTGGTAACACTGATGGAAAGGTCATGAGGTCACCAAATTTTTGGGCCCATGTCTAAACAAAATTTCATGGCAGTACATCCCACAGTTGTTGAGATATTTCAATCTTGACCAAAGTGTTGGACCAACCAAACAACCAACTGCACTGCTTGCCTGGGGGAAAAATTATAATCCATAATCCTTGGACCTGGGTCTCTGTGTTAGTCAGTCAAGTTCTCAGATGAGAAGTGAAACCTCTGATTCAACTTGCACTTGTATACCATGACCTGGATGACTGAGAACCTTCACAGACATTTCATAGTCCTGAACCAAAGGAGCTTTTGGATGAGAAGTGAAACGTCTACAAGAATCTACAACCAAGTCCAGTTGCCGTTGATTCAACCCTTATTTGAATACCATGAGCTGGATGACTGAGAACCTCCACAGATATAATCTATAATGCATGTGCAGTTTTCAGGACTACCTTCTGAAAAAGTGAAATTTCAGTGATGAAAAATGCTTCTTGCTTACAGGTCTGTTTGATTTATTTACATTGGAAATTCATAAAATATTGAATAGCTGCTCCCCAGTTTCCTGTCAGCCGTGTTGGCAAAATAACAAATACTGTTAAAATAGTCCCACCGTGAGACTCAGGCTCATTAAAACACATTACAGTTCAAACCATTTGGGGAAGCAGCTCAGTTAGGTCCATGGCCCATTTTATGTCCCAAACTCAAGTGTAATGAGCTCAGTGCATTAGGATACATGGAGAGCAGTTATTTAAAGTGTCGCACTGTTCATTTTTTAAACATATTATGCAGTTAAGCCGCAATGGCTTTGTGCTTGTTAGAGGACTGAACCACTTCACATTTACATTTCAGGCAATCAGTTGAGACTTTTATCCCGACCAACTGAGGGCAACAGAGAATGAGCTTCAAATCCGAGATCTCCCTGGGGACAACTGTCACATTAGTGACACAGCATACATGAAAGAGTGTGCTCTTGTGCTGGTTCCTGCAGACATCTCTGGCAGGTAGTCAAAACCCACCGTAGCAAGAATTAACAAGAGTTCTGCATTAGTACGATAAAGCTTTATCTACAATATTATCTGCAATTTTATCTCAAATGTGCTGTAATTGCTGTATCATATTGCACATAATTTAGTTGACCTACTTGCATCAATGTGTTCTTTTTTTCTTTTCTTGCTGCTATAACACAGTTGCCCCCTGGGAGATCACTAAATTTTCAACAAATCTTATCTTCAGTGGCACAATGAGAGAGACTTTAAACATTTGTATACAGTGGTTACTAATATTGGATGTTATCTGGAAGGTTTTCTTCAAAGAAGTTCACACAGACAGTTGTATCTCTGCATCAAATACAGCTAATTTTAAATAAAGCTGGGAGTGTAAAGTCATGCTTTGCGAGGTTGATGCACAATGTGAAAAGCAATTTAGAAAGAATTCACAGATGTTCAAAGAGTCATATAAGATGATAAGATGTTTCAAATTGAGCCATCGCTCTAACCCTGAGTTACCCCCTAGTTAGTTTGTGGAGTTGCTGGTGCCATTTTTAAGCTTGTTCATGACCTGCACATCAGTTGTAGTATTTCCCCACTGTGTGGAAGCTGGTCCTGGACTATCAGAGTTTAGGGCAACATAGCATCTCTGTCTTGCTCTTTATTGGATTTGGGAGAGTTTACACTCCATTACCCTCAGCAACATAGATAGCAGCATGTTTGCCAAACACATCAGTCACCCTAAAAGCCTTTGCTCTTGTAATGTTAAAAGTGAAAAGAGACCCTTGGAACAAGTGTGTAAACTTAGCAGCCTGAGCAGCATTACTAGAACAAAATAGCAGTCTGGGAATTTTTCTTTGTCATATTTATAGAACTAAATTGTTATAAGCTGCAACACAAGAAAAATGCTGTTTCTTTTTTCTATATGGATCATCATCAGCTGGTGAGGATGCTGATGTTTTGCCACATACATGCAGCTTTACACTCTTCAATCCCAATTTCAGGAAGCATCGAGTCCATGTTTAAGACTCCTTTTGCACCATTCTTGTCTAGATTTAGCAAGCTGATGAAATATGCTGGGGACAGTTGTCTTTTCAAGATCAACGGTTGTCAGTTGCCAAAATGATGATGCAAAAGTTTTGTTCTTTTCTTTTTAAAACGTGATCTGACCAAGATGACCTGCATTTCACCTTTTCACATTTTTAGGAGCATGCAAGGTTTTCACCAGTGTACTGTAAATGTTGTGAGTAGCTTCAGATGGCAGTTTCTCCATCTGATGCGTTTTTTCGCCTCCTCGTGACCCACCTCTGGCCCCCGACAACGTGCCTGACAACCCAACAGATTCAGTTCAGCAGTGCTCGGCAGTCAGAAGAATAACTGTGTGCCTAGTAGGGTGTGTGATGTTGTCAGCTTCTAAAGCTCTAGCCTGTGTTCACACTGCGAGGCTCAGCGAGACACAGAAAATTGCGCAGGAATGTGTGTGTCAATGTGCTTCGTGTTAGTTTTGCTCTGCTGAGCAGCGCTCTAGTTTCGAGTCTGTCGTCTTCTTTGTCTGACTCGTCTTTCCATCTCCTCCTTTATTTTCCCACGGCCGCTCTCTGTTTTGCTCTCTGTTGTTTTTCTCTGACATTTATCCCTTCTCGCACTCTTTCCTCCCTTCCTTGTAAATTAAAGGCTGCAGGTCAGGTCGCGGTGTCTAAACCAGGTCAGCCATCTTTGCTGTTGAGGAAAACTCACAAGCCATTGCAGTGTCAGCTGATATTATGCTTTATGGGCCGAGTGCTTTTGAAGACCCTGAACTGCAAATACCTGTCAGCAAGTCATTTATCTACTGTTGAACTTTCTGTCAAATAAATGCTTTTTCATCACTTTCTGAGGCTACAAAGTTGATCAACTATGATCAACAGAACTGCTTAGCTACGATAAGTATGAGATTCTTGGATGTAATAAAGCTCGATCTGTCATTATGTTGGATGAACAGTACGATGTGGTGAACAGTGTGAATGGCAGAACAAGTGGGGGAAACAGTCATTTGGAGTGGAGCTGACTCACCAACCACCATTTGAAAACTGTCTGGATGGATAAAGCAGTAAAGTGCATTTTAATAGAAAGCAGTCTGGACCCAGCCCTGTTTGGGAAGCACACCAAACAGGTCTGGATGGTTTGTCACACAGTTGT
The DNA here is from genome assembly GCA_025331565.1 of Holacanthus passer. Classification (NCBI taxonomy): domain Eukaryota; kingdom Metazoa; phylum Chordata; class Actinopteri; family Pomacanthidae; genus Holacanthus; species Holacanthus passer. The sequence goes on along the minus strand of JAFREQ010000018.1, from coordinate 785,258 downwards.
CCACAAAAGGCAGACCCAATAAGCAGCAGCAGTGTTTCAACTAGAAGTGAAACTGACAGATTCTGCTGGATTTCACATCTCTGCACAGCAGCAGGGGGAAAACCCAGGGGCCAAAAATGAGATCTGAGTGCTTTGAGATTTCTGATTTTTCAGATTTGATCTGATTCTATGACTTTTGTCAAACAGTATCAGAGTAACGAACAGATGCACATACATGGATGTCCAAAAGGTTGGAAATCTGAGAGCCAGTGTAGTAGAAAATTTGAATATTCAGCAGTGAGGCCCTAAAGGATAATTATGCTTTATTTCAACCATATTTCCATACATGTGGCTACTGCGGCTCTATGAGTCCTGCTGACTTTGCATTCGCCACATCCCTTGTAGAGACTCGGAGGACTTGCGAAAAACAATGTATATCAAGGCACGCTGTGTGAGCCTCCTGCAGCTTTCCAAATAAACATGACTTTTACATGAATCATTTCAAACGCTCGTCTCTGAGTCTGACTGAGAGTAAACACAGGAAGTAGCCTCCTGGAGCGGCCTTCATGACCAGCTGCAGAAAGACATGCATTTATGTATTTTGTACATTCCCCCTCTCAACATTGGGTTTAAATGAAGTGCTACCAGCATGTCGTTTTGAAGGCCTGTAGATAAGGAATATGATGCTACCCTGTTTTGAGTGTCACTGTGACCATTTCCCCTCCATCATCACTGTCATCGCCGTCTCTCAGGGTTTTTGCTGTCTCGGCCTTTCCTCTGACCTGATGTTGCGACTGAGCAGAGGGGAGGCAAGAGGCGACAGTGACAGCAGCGTCGGCATCCCTGAAGTGGGAAAAGACCTCTTGTGGATTATAATGTTATCGGTTTGACCTTTTCACAAGCTTCGCCCGTATGCTTTGATGACATTGTTGACATCTGGATCCCAGGGTGTGCAAAAGTGTTGCTCCTCAGCCGGCTGATGGCTCTTTGATTGGAACGCTTGGTCCTGCTGAGAGGTTAAAGAGCCTTCCTTAGACGTCCTGGAGCTGTATTGCTGGGGGCTACGGCGCTCTCTGCGGATGCTACACGCCAACATTCATTATGTTAGTGATGTAAGTTGGTCGACTGTAATAGGCTTCCTCTGAGCTCCAGTCCTCACAGGTTTGGGAAGCTCAGAATTAATCGTTGAGCCTCCAGCTAGCTCCTGTTTTTCTACCAGGTTGTGTCTGTGTATTTTAGGCCTGTTTCCATTAACCAGTAAATTGCTCTACTATAAAATGCAAAAAAAAAAAAAAAAAGTGAAAATTTGCATATAATAATTTCCCAAAAGCATGTGGTTGGACAGTCAAAAACAAAGGTTTTCAGCTACTGTGATATATAACAGATAAGGAGGAAATTATTGCATTTGAGAAACTGGACTTTTTTCAAACCAAAAAAATTACTTCAATTATTAATTTCTCATCAAAGTAGTTTGCAGTTAATTTTCATGTTCCTCAACTAATTAATTAATTATTAGTTCAGCCCCATTATAATTTTAACAATGCAGGATGACTAAGTGACGTAGAAATTGGTTTATCGAATTAGGCTTTTTTCCTTTTTATATGGAAGAACTCACATGACATACAAGTAATCAGAAACAATTTTGTCAAACAATCATTCATGGTTTAATTAATCATCTATTGTTTCATGCATCTAAAAATTTGAGGATTTGCTACTTTCATTTTGTTGTTGTTTTATATTGTTTTAATCCAAATATTTTTGAGTTTTTGACTGTTGGTCAAATGTGAAAAAGTTATTTGAATGTATGTGAGCTTGTGACACGTTTTCAGTACAAATTGAGAAAGTGCACAGATGTAAATGCTGCACAGATCTATAAAGTAAAAGTCATTCATTCCAGCCACATATATTTGTAAAAAAAAATTCATTCATCTGGTTAAAACTTTCTTTCTAAAATTCAATTTTTCTTTTATTTACATGCAGGCTGACTTTTCTTCCTTTAAAGCCACAGTAAATCACAAACACTGCGGTCACTTCACCCACACAGGCCCGATGACATGATGAGATTTCACCATTCGACAGCACGACGCTGAATCAAAAATACTGGTTGTCAGCGAGGCTGTGTCACATGAACAGTGTGAGCTGATGCAAGGAAATAAGCAGCATTCATCCCACACAGCTGCCCCGATGGCCTGTTTTCATGTTAAGGTATGGTCACATTTGAATCCCGTCAGTGAAGTGCATTCACACTCTGTGTGGAAACGAGCGCTGATGTATCATTTTTGACGCACGTAGCCGCCGAGCAGTGGCGGATAAGCTCCTCGCACGCTATGAGCTAAGCGTGATTAGCATGTTGAGTAAACAAGATGAAAAAACATTTGTCAGTGTCTATTCCTGTCTAACAGCTGACTGTGGCTCTGTGTGCGACGCTGCGGTCTCTGGTCTTCTGGCACAGTGGGCCATCGAACCAAGCGCAGTCGGACAATGTCAGCATCGCAGAATGGGAGACACTGACAAAAGCATCTTTTGTCCAGGAGGAAGGTCAGATGTTAGTTCAACAAACAGGAGCTGTGACCTTTAGCGGGGCTCCGGATGACATTGAGTCATCACAGGAAATGTATGGTGGCAGGTCGCAGTGATTAAGATGCAAAGCAAAGATTTACAGGAGGTGGTGCAAGTGTGATGCATTCACGCCTACAAGGTAACTCTGGTGCAATGCAAAGCCATACAACAGTAAGGTTATATTGTAATACAGATGTGACATTGGTATGATTTCAAAAGACACAATAAAGTTCATCTGCAGATCACGTGTTAACCATTATAAGCATGTTAGTGTGCAGATTTCTTCCTGATGCATCTAAAAACCTTCCTAGCTGTCCATCAACATTTTGACATACAAGGTCCTGTGTCAGTCTTGACTGATAATGCTCATAACCACCTATTTCTTGTTTTCATTTTTGAGATGAGCACTGGCGTTTATTTATACACATCAGTTGCAGTTAAGTACATCATGACTTGCTGTCAGTCATTGGAATAAACTTTGTTGAGCCACCACTGTCAGTAAAACTGTACGAGCTACCTGCTGGTCCATATGGTGTCATATCTACACCTCTTGGTTTGTTTGTAATTAGTTAATACAAAATGCAATATAACTAATTATAATTTTTTCTTTTGTCCAGACCAAGACAACGGAACTACATGTGAAGCTTCAGGAAAGAACACTTTCTTGCTAAGAGCTGGATGAGAAGATCAGTGTCACTCCCATATTTGTATGTTAAATATGTAGCTGGCTTATCTTAGCTTAGAATAAAGAAGGGAGCACAGCTAGTTAATCCATAGAAAAAAAAAAGAAGCATAAAAAAAAACATTAATTTGCCATTTTATGGGAGCTTATGTACCAGACTATTTCTTGGCTGGGACCAGTAAATTCCTGGAATCCCCTCTAGTGATAGAGATAGAAATAGTCCAACACATAACTGCATTTTATTTTTTGCACCACGGTTTTCATACCAATTAAATAAATGATATGCAATGTGTTAGTTTTAGTTTATAATGTGTTAGTGAAGGTTAGTTATTACCCTTTGTTTCCAGTCTTTATGCTAAGCTAAACTAACCAGATGATGGCTTCAACTACATACATACTTCACAGAAATGAGACATGTATTGATCTACTAATCTAGTTCTTGGCAAGAAGAAAAATAAGCATATTTCCTAAAATGTTGAACTATTATATAACTATATATACTAGAAAATTATCAGTCTTTCACTGAAGACTCCCATGAAGATGTAAATGATGTTTGAGAAGAACTCCCACAGTGAAAAAAAGAAAAACCTATTATAAAAGTTTTGAATTCTTGTTGCTGCATTAAGATATGCAAAGGTCAGACTTAAAGATCCTGAACATAACTGCAAAATACTTAAGCTCTCGGTCGATTCAAGCCCATTCTTCAAAAACCCTTATCAGTAAAACCCTGCTCATGCTCAGGCGGTGTGAATGAACCAGAGGTCGCGCCAGGTATCACCTAAAACCTCTATCTGCGCTTCCTCTCAACTCACTCACTGAAGTCATTTGCATGCTTTGAGATGGATTTTGAAATCTTCACCACCGGCTGAGCTCTCTCCCTCATTGCTTTAAATCCACATTCATCGCAAGCTAAATTAACTGCGGTAGATTCACCCCGTCCATTTAGATTGTTTAGCTGTAATGACGGCGTATTAACAGATGCTCGGGCAGAGAGGAGGAAGAGTAGGGAGGAGATAGTTTCCAAAGAGCCCTGTTTTATTAATGTTAACACGGTGACTGGGCAGAATGATCAGTCTCCTTCAAGCATACATAATTACTATAGTACCCCGAGAAAGAGGGATATAAAGAGCAGAGAAGGAGAGGGAGAAAGGTCCAGACAGGTGCAGTGAGGTGAGCAGCACTGGGGGAAATGAGGCTCCATTAAATTTGTCATCAGCAATACGCCACCCGAGGTCACCGCAGAAGATGACACCGCCTTGTTCTCCCCCTCCCTCCCTCCCTCCCTCCCTCTCTCTCTCTCTCTCTCTCTCTCTCTCTCTCTGTCACCTAATTGTTTGCATCTTTCCATCTCACATTCTGATCCTGTCACTCACCCTCCCATCATTTCTGTATTTAAAAGCCTCTCTATCCATAAGGGCAATTAAAGTGGAATGGAGCGTGTACTCAACCACCCCCTCCACCCCCGCTCCAACCCTCCCCCCTCCCCGTCTCTGTATTTAATATGCATGGCTCTAACCATTAAGGTGAATGGAGCACTGTACTCCGGTGTGCCTCAATCCATCTCTCTGCCCATTACGCCTACACAATAAGGAATAATTTAAATCAAAGCCTCGCTTTGGGAGAGGGGCCACAAAATCCACCTTATCTGATGATGTAAAGGAAGTGAAGTTTTATGTTTAAAGCAGCGGGGATAATGGTGAGAGTAAAATGTCGGGCAGTAAATTTAAACAGAGTGGTATTACTCTGATGTGGTGACAAGGTTTAGGATTATTCAAATTAAAACAGTGTGGTCGACAAATTTCATATTATCCCATCATGTAAGAGAGAAATTAATTCCTTGTAGGCTGTACGTCATGTGGAAGATAGAGAGTAGAAATGCAGTAAAATACAATAAAGGCAGTAAAATAAATTAACACAACACCATCATAGTGAAATGAATATTTGGTGATGAATTCATTTAAGAGATGTGAAATTTACAGCATATATTGTTTTAGTCAGCATGATATTAACTATGTATGGGGCCCAATTTGATAAGAATAATACTTAAATGTCTTGATGACACCTTTACTCACTTTTTTTAAAAACTTTTTTTTAATTTATATACTTTGTTTCTTTACTATACATAAGACAATAAAACGTCTTGATTCTTGATTTCCATGAAAAAAAAAGTCAATGTCAAAATAAGATAGTCCAGTAACAAACAAAATTTCACATGGGTAGACTTTATGAAACTGTCTGTATGGAATTGTTACTGGCAGCCAATATTGTCAGTGAGATTCTTATCCCAGTTAACACTGTTCTTAAAATCCAGAATGTGATTTTTTTTTCCTATTAAATATGACGTCCAAAAAGAAATAATTTTTGACAGTCATCTACATTATTATTATTAGGACTGAATACCAGGAACTGAGATTCAACATTTACTGGAAACTCTTGCCAAACTCCCTTTTCCCTGTAAAACCACTTGTCAGAATGTTGGATTTTTAGCATGTGTAGCTCTAACGAACAAAGACTTTTCACCTGCAGCGGTTTCTTCCAGTTTCTTTTCATGCAAAAACTGATATTTTACAACCAAAATAAGTGTGAAGAGTACAAAATCTGAAATGACTGCATCAAGGGTATGCAAGGCTATGGTATAAGAAATAATTCAACCCAGTATCTGCAGAAATTAATTCCACAAACTTACATACAGCACCAACAAACACTGCCCCTTTGATGCAGCAGATCAATGTTCCAGTTTCATTGCAGACCAAGAATTAATGTTCACTTTATCTTTCTTAAGCTGATTTGTGGTCACACGCAAGCAGTAAACACAGCACGACATGATGCAGCAGGTTGCACCTCATCGCATAAACACTTTTTTTTTGATAACTTATCTGCACTTCTATGTTGAATCAAACTTCATTTATGAAACCTTTCAAGAGTGACCTATTCCATGAAATTTTAAAATCACAAAAACACATTCAGCCATAATATGCACATATGTTCAGAACATTAAGATAAGGATTTTTATAAATGTCATATGTGGCTTTTCTTTTCTCTTTGGTTTTGTTCTTCCTATCGATGCAACAGTAACATTTTGCCTTGAATAAGATCTCAATATTTGTCTGAGTTCAAATTCATGCAGTGGCAGATTTGTGCCCTTGTTGAAGCATTATTTCAATGAACCCGTTGCTGCAGGCGACCACTCAACAAATGTCCTGTACACGCTTCCATTAAGATAACTCAATTTGTGCCTAAAGAGAGACAGGACATGTGAGAAAGGAAGGGGAATTGGAGAACATTGGGGGAAGAGGTCACGGAAAAAAAAAAAAGACTAAATGAGGAGAGTTAGAAATAGATGTAAATGGTGGTGATGAACAACAGACAGGAAAGGAGAGAAGCGGCGAGGGAGGCAGAGAGATGAATAGACGGACATGTTGGTCCACAGAGAGAGAGGTGGGGAGAGAGCGAGAGATAATAAATGATTGTAAATGATCCTTTATTACTGTGCAGAGTGCAGCACTCAGCATTCTGTAAACTGATGAGCCATGGAAGCTGGTGTGTGTGTGAGTGTGCGTGTCCTCTGTGAAAGTGTGTGTGTGATCCTCTGAGAGACGGCAGTACTCACATTTATTCTTCAGCCCCTGAAGATTCCTGTCCTGCCTGCTACGATTACTTTGCCTTTTTGTTTCATACAGTGCGTGTGTGTATGTGTGTGTGTGTGTGTGAGTGAGAGAGAGAGAGAGAGAGAGAGAGAGACCCCATGTTCCTGTTCCTTCCATAACAGGGTGATTCTAGGATAAGACCTTTGAGGAGTTGAGCCTCCATAAAAGTCTACTGTGATTTTTTTTTTTTTTGGCTGAACATATTTTATTAGTGACTATTGTCACTGTAACAATTGTGACTTCTTCCTGCTCTCGCTCTCTCTCTGTTCTCCTTCTCTCTATCTTCCTCTCTCCCATCACTCACAAACATACTGTTGATTTTTTTTCTTAGCATATTCCGTCAGTGTTATTTACACATCTCTATACGAAGACATTACCCTGCACTTTACAGCTTCTTTGCACTTCTGGTTAGATGCTGGACAGCATTTCATTGGACTCTGTGCAATGACAATAAAGTTGAATCTAATCTAATTTAATAATAAACAAACAGAGTGTTTATGATGTAAATAAATGTGAGAGGATGTTGAGGAGAAGCCTGATTTGACAGCAGTATATCAATGCACCGCTTAGTAATGTGAAATCACTGTGGAGTCCACTGCAATGAATGAGGGCAAAAAAGTAGCTGACTTGGCATTATGACGATGTGGTCTTGACTTCCTGAGCACTTTCTCACCTGGTTCTGCTCTCTCTCTCTCTCTCTCTCTCTCTCTCTCTCTCTCTCTGTGCTGACTCCATCCTGTCCTCCTCTCTTCCTCTTTGTGCCACCAACCAAAAGGCAAACATAATAACCAAACGATATAATAAGATAATCCACATCAATTTATAACATTATTCTGTTGGGTTGCTGTGGACAGGTCAATCATTTTGACTTTGCTCTCTCACCTGAGCTTGGCTGTTTTGTTGAGAAACAAATTGTATATCAATATATTGCAAAGCAGACATTTCTTTAGGGTCATATATTAAATTGAAAAAAACAGGCTTTACCACAGTCAACATCTTTACTGCCTCTGCAAATGCATGCAGCATCTTAAACAGAACAAAACAGAAAAAGATGTGCAAGGTTCCAGTCCTTCAATTCACTCTCCATCAATGCACTGCAAGTACACCATGCGGCTTTTCTTTACACCTAACCTAACCTATAATGGTCTTGTAGATCCAGGCATATTTCCTCTCTGACAGTACAGTAACAAGTTACTGTAAACTCCATAAAGTTACCTTCACTTCACCTGTCTGTCCTCTACTGTGTTTCGTGTGTTTGTGGAGCACAGACCATAGGGACTAAACCCTGCTCTTGGTGAAACATTAAGTTTCAGAGAGCAGGAGAAGAAACTGACACGACCATACCTGACAGCTAAACACAGAAAAGTGAAGTTACTGCCACTGCTTCAATTTCTCAGTGTTTGTTTTTCCATTCTGTCTAGCATTTTAATCAAGCACTCTTTTAGAACACATCAGGGAGTCTGTAGTGACACGACTACGTTATATTTCACCTTTTTTTTCATTCAAATGTTCCAAAAAGCGAGGTTGACTTAAGGCAGCTCGAGGTCAGGCAAAGTTTCACTATTTTCATTATTGACACACACGCACACAGACACACATTTTTTTTTCCATGTCTGACCTGTCATGTATCATTTTCACTGTCACTTTTTCACTTCACATTTTACTTTAGCTCAAAAGCAAAATCATTGACTTAATTCATTTCTAAACAAATCTAGCTTAATCATTTATGTGCATATACGCCACTTGAAGGCAAAACATTTTTCCACACTGTGATGAGGAAGACTCCTCACAGGAAATCTACAGTCGTGGGGTGATTGTGACTGCAGGCATGTTTTCTTCTAGCTTAGCCCCGCTCCTCAAAGTGGCTCTACATCACTTTATCAATGAATGCGACTCTGCCGTGGCAATGTCGCTGGCAGATTCTCATATCAGCTTAACTCTATAAGCTACCACAGGCCTCCTCTTTAAGTCTGGCAAACAGGAATCTGATCTATCACTTTTGGAGCTGCCTTCATTCTGCTTCTGGAGGCCACACACACACACACACACACACACACACACACACACAAAAAAAGCAGTGGATAAGTGTGCAGACATCAGCTTCGCATGTCCTCTGGCTAACAAGCATAACAGATAGCTGTGAACAGAGAGGGTGTGTGTGTGTGTGTGTGTGTGTGTGTGTGTGTGTGTGTGTGTGTGTGTGTGTGTGTGTGTGTGTCAGCTTAGCCCCCCATCGTGTCACTGATACAGAGTAGTTGACAGTGAATGGAGGCTGGCTTTGTGGACACTGTGACAGGACCCAGGATGATTTTACGGGATTATCTTACTTCTGTGACAGTTGGACACTTTCCAAAGTTTTGACTAGATTTGCGAACAAGAACAAGCCTCTCTGGAGGCTCCTAAAGAAATGAAAGGCAAGAGTAGTTTAGTCTAGGATTGGACCAAAGCATTTGTTTCCTTCACAAAGAAATGAAGGACATAAACAGAATGACTGAATTTATGACTGAGGAAGACAGAGAAAGTTAGAAAGCCAACTGAGATGGAAACCAGGATGGATGGGTGAATACAGTGAATAGCAATAGAAGATATACTTATGGATATACATACATATATTCATCTGTCAGATAATGTTGAATGGCCCCTAAATAAAGACTAAATGTTGGATATAAATTCTCTATTAGATATGAGGGGGCTCAGCTATAACGCATATAATCAAATTGCATTTCAGTCTGCTTCTCGCACAATCTGAATTCATAAGTATAGTATGATATAGTATAAGTATAATTTGAGCTTAAGGCAGTACAACAAAAGTGTTGGATAATAGCCAGGAGGCAAGTAACTTCATCACATTAAGAATATTCATATTTTGCAGTGGAAACCTCATATTTTGATCTCTCATGTATGGCAGCATTTGGAAATTCATGTGAGTCAAAATAACACGTGTGACTGATTAATCGTGTCATTTTATACATTCATTTCGTATGTTTCTCTGATTCACTCTAGTTTTACTGTCTCCTCTAACTCAACTCAGGTTGTTTTATAGAGGTTCAGATCAATGTCAACCTCCTCCATGAATGTTCCTTTGGAAGCCCACGTTTTATTTATGGAGGAGCCTTTCCTAGTAAAACTAATACATATGAAACAGCAGAATCCAGACTGTTTTTCAGTGTGATGGCTGTACGTTTGTGGTTTTTCTGAGCAGTAAACAGTTTTGCTGGGACAGCCTATGCAGAGTTTATTTTCACCCATGGGTGCTACAGTTTGCTCCCACATCAGCCTACAGGGTTGTTTACCACTTCAAAACGCCAGTCAACCTGAGAAAAGTCAGCCTAACCCCACCGCCCTGCGCCTGCTGGGAGACGACCAAGTTCATCCTCACACACACACACACACACACACACACACACACACACACACACAGACACACACACAGTGGAGTGTCTTAAAATCCTGAGACAGGGCGGTTTAGACAGAGTTGACCCTTTAAGGAGCTGTGGAATAAAAAGACCAGACTCACAGACACATGCAAACACAATGACGACAGTTGCCAAACACGAGGCACCACGTGTTTTCACTATGGGTCTTAATGCTGTTAATTCCTCGAGGACAAACGTTTGTTGTTTCATTCAACCTAACTAACAGGTCAAGGCTAAATGGCTACAGGTTTCACCCAGCGTGTGACACAGGTGTGTGTGTGTGTGTGTGTGTGTGTGTGTTTTTTCTTCCTCTGCTCATTACCATTTAATCTACCATAGGCATTAAATATGTTCTGTGTCAGCAATTGCATTATCACAAATGTCATTTGTTCGTACTTCAAAAAGTTTCTCCTTTGAACAGAGCCAGGCTGGCTGTTTCCCTCTCACTGGATTATTCTGATAGTGAAGAAACATGTTATAAGAAGCGTATTTTTTCTATGATTTCTAAGTTGATTAATTACGATGAAGTATTAGGCCACGTTAAAAATTAAAAAATGAGATTTTGAGAATAAAGTTGTAAATTTTACGAGAACAAAGTCGTAACTGTGCACAAATAAGGTCATAAAATTTACGAGAATAAGTCGTAAATTCATGAGAATAAAGTCGTAAATTTATGAAAATGAAGTCGTAATTTTAGTCTTTGCTTAGCCTGTATGTTATTTTGAAGGGGAATTTTAGAAGAGCAGCCAGCTGCCTGCACAAAACTGAAGAACGTCAAGCATCTTGTGAAGTTATGGCTGACTTTAGTTTAGGTTTCACAAATATATGAATACCTCATCTTTTCACATAGCACAACATTGCATTGACTGTACGCTCGTAAATGTACGACTTTATTCTCGAAATCTCAAAAAAAGCAAAAAACAACTTCTTTAACATGGCCCATAATCCATCATAATTAATGGACAGTGGACAAAAATTTTTTTTGCCAGAAAGTATATGACACACTAAATTATCTGTATCAATATGTGTATATGATTTGACAGAATTAAGATGAGAAGCAAACGGTGAAGCAAATTCTGGTTTTTAAAGTTCCTTAATTGCCTCCATAAGCTGCGTGTCGCAGCCGCTGCTGCAGCTCCGACTGCTGACCTCGTGTTGGTGAGGGTGCCAAATCAGCAGCACCAACACCAGCGTGAGCCCTGACCCCTTTCACCCCCTTTCAATTCTCAAACTCACAGTTTGAAAACCTCTGCTGGAGATAGAAACTATAATATAGTATTTATAATGCTATTAGGCCACATGTAAATGCGCTTTGTGCTAAAAGTGCATTCTGAATGAAATAGACTTTTTTTCCTTTTTCCTTTTGCTCGTGTGTGTGTGAAGGAGAGCGAGAAAGAGACGGAGAGGCCTTAAGTTAATTAAAGTTAATGGAGTTAATTTATTTTCTAACCCCAGTCACCTTACAATCCGGCTGCAAGGAATTAACCTCATGTATCCTCACCCTATTGCGCCGTATGCATGCAGAATGCAATCTTGAACTTGAACCAGCAGTCCTGTGAATACCCTCAATGGTAATCTCCAGTCATGTGTACAGCTGATATTTAATCTGACCTCTGACCTGACCTCTGTAGCTGATCAGCGGCGTGACACTCCGCTCTGTGGCACCGTGTGGAATTGCAAATCAGGCAGGAGGCGCACCTGCGCACACATCCACACATATGCACTGAAGCTTATCGTCATTCAGGACAGTGCAGCTCTGTTGAAGTGTTAGCGTGGAGCAATTGATCATCGTCTTGTTAGAACTTGTGACATGGACATGATATGTGCTCCGTGTATTTTACTACTAAATCACGGAGGCACAAAAACAATACCGATCCATTGCGTTTCTTGAAAACTTACATAACAAAGCGTCAATCACACAGCTTCATGCTCATTCTGTTATTTCTGTATCTCGGCCTCCCTCTGTCTCCTTCATTATTCTTCTGGAGGCACATTGTGTTTGTGAAAGAGCTCAGTGAGGTGATTCCTGATGATTACTGGGTTCTGACCTCAGACAGCTCAGCCTTGATTAACATTAAAGCAAAGCACCTTTCCTGGAGTGAAGGTCTCGCTCTATTCTCGCGTCTCCTCATTTTAACCCGAGCCCTCTCTTCTCTCCCCGTCTCTGCCTCAGTCAAGCTGAAATTACTGTCTCCATTGCAACAGCTCCAACTAGTAAGAGCCAGCAATTCATATTGTCCACACCAGATACTGGAGTCTGCTGCATATTTTTTTTCCATATTGTAATATTTTCATTTTATCATTCAAAATATCTCTGCATTTTCAATTTGCTTATTATGTTATTTAAATATACAAATATACAATATGCTGCTGTTACACATCGTTATTTTCCAGCTCATAATGTTTTGCCCATTAGCTTGTGGTGCTGAAATTGCCAGCTGTGTTTTGTTTAATCACAGTTGCCTGACTCTTATATATTCTCTTAGTCATGTATCCATGTAAATTTGTAGAGTTTTGTGCTCATATAGTTTTTTGAAAACTTTAGGAGTTTAGTGGCTCTTGCTTGACCTGAGCATAGCATTTATCATCATATATTCCGGACATTTTGTTGTTATGGTAAAGCCTCAAAACATGGAGGAGGAGGAGTGTCTAAGTTCTGTGACATTTTTGAGAAAGAAAATTTAGAGGAAACTCTTCAGTTTTGATAACCCAGATTTGACAGAAACCTGCAGGTAAGGTCTACCTTTTGAGAAACTCCTGAACTCTACTTGCATTTTAACTACAGGAGAGAGTTTTTTGGTGTTGGCAGGTTCACCAACCAGCACAAGCAGTGCTCGAAATGGCAAAAAAAGAGTCACTTCTGTAGGAGTAAAGGTTCATGAAATGTAGGAGTATGGTTTGCTCCAAACACTGTGGCTGCTTCTACTAGCTTCACTACCTGATTCACAAAATAAGGAAATACAAGGTGCCACTAATGTCAATATCAAGTCAAGGTCACAACAGGTCACAAGAGACAACAAGCAAGACAAAAGACGGTGGTAACGAGCCGCGGGCACGAGAAAACAAAAGCGAGAGAGTCAAGTCAGTTAGTGAGTGAATGAAGGAGAGAGAGAGCTGTAACGAGAGAACAAAGCAAGTGAACAAGAGAAATAGAACTTCATTTCAACCTCAGCACATTGTCTGTTCTGGTGTTTTCAGTCTCCTTTTCCACTTCTACTTTTCATTAATTCATTACATCCACACAAACGTCAGAGTCGGCCAACAGCAAATACAAACAACAGATTGACAACAGTGTGTAAATTCTGTATAAAACACCTTGATCATCTCAGATCTCCAGATTTTTTGTGTTTAGTGTAGAGTTTAGTTCCTGTGGTTCTATAGCTCCTGCAGCTGTAAAATATATAATCAAGCATCGAAATGAAGCTAAATAAATGCTTAATATCATAATAATGTGGCTGCAACACTTTTGCTGTGTTATTTTTCTGCTCAGTTTTTTACAGTTACCATTACCATCAGCATTTCACGCTGAAGTGGAGTGAAGTGGACAATCTACCTTTTAATTTACTGTCAGTCAATCCTACTCCTGGAGTGCCATTTACAATGATGTTTTTTACATTCATCATGCATGCGTTTCGCTCAGGGTAAACATACTCATTCCAGGAGCAACAACTCAGAGATTGACACCTCAGAGTTAGTCGACTCAGAGTTCAGATTTAGCTTCAGGGTTGTTTAAACCAAGCCTCTCGCACAGGCCCAAGGTGGGTTCACCTTCCACTGCATTCACCACAAGTGCCTCAACAGTTCATATCTCATCTGGACAGAAACCTTTTGCTTCTCCCTCTGGGCTGGTTGTTGATGACTAGACAAACTGGGGTTGATCAGGCTGCAGACAGGTCATCACAATGACGATGGGCCTGTCTAGATGTTAATTTTTCATGTCAACATGACAACCAGTCAGACAGGATTTTGATTTAATGAGCTGTTTTCCACTTTGATCAGTTCTTTTTTGTTCCACTTTGTGTCAGCCATTGTCCCCGCTCTCATAGTTGTGGGACTTTTTTTTGTGTGTTCATTGACGGGTTCCTGAAAGTGTGTCAAGCTCACACAATTATTAAAGCAGGGCGAGATTTAGCTCATTAGTTAAACAGCTTAAGAAGTGGATGTGGGGGCAGTGTGTGTGTGTGTGTGTGTGTGTGTGTGTGTTTTGTGTGTCAGACTTCGTTTGAAGACTTTTATTCCTCAAGTACTTGTCTGTCATTCAACTTGCACAAGAGTTGAGACTAAATGTAAATTTGGATTGAAAAGAGTTGATTTCAAAAGCTCGTCAGTCATTTGGGGTTTCGGCACAGAAAAAAACCTTTACGCTGATCTTTGTTTTACAGTTTCCCAAATCCATCTCAAAGCATTATCACATGATGCACAGGTTTGTCTTTGATGGGAAAGTACAAGGCTGTGAAGTCAAATTGGATTTAAAAAGTCTTAAATTGTCTTGTTCAATGCCTAAACAGGGGATCAGGGCTTCCTCTTCTTTGACGAAGGAATCAATGTCTGGTGTGTTTTGCATTCGCTGATTTAAGCTGTGGTGGCATTCTGGGAAATCAGAGTGACTGCCTGATGAGGATTCGCTGTCACGAAGTTGAAATTAAGTCGTCGCAGCTCGGATCAGGTGGGAGGGACCAAAAAAGAAAAATCTTTGCTTTTGTACTGCAAGTCTAATGTGTGATCCATAAGTATACTGCAAAGGCAAATCTATTCATTGAGCAAATTTCATACCCAAAGGCAACTCAAAGTGCTTTAGAACACACAGGCAAAAGCACAAGGAAGAAGTGATAGGAACAACAAAAGCATGCAAATAGAAGCATATGGCATCAAAACAATAAAACAAACTGACAAATGCATTTGATTTAAAATTACAACAATCAAAAGCAATGGTATATAGGTAGGTCTTTAGCTTGGATTTGAAAGTTGTCAGCACAATCTTAGCTCTTCTGGCATCTTGATTCCATTTGAGCAGCAGGGAAGCTGAAGGCAGCTTCACCATGTTTACTTTTGATTCTGGGAACAGCCAGTAATCCCAAACCTGAGAGGTCTGCAAGGTTCGTACCGGGCGAGGAGGATCTGATAAGTATCTAGGAGCTAAACCATTTATAGACGACAGAATTTCGAAGTTGATTCTGTGAAGAACTGGTAGCCAATGCACTGATCTGTGAACTGGAGTTACATGCTGAGCTTTTTTTTTTTTTTTGCTCCAGCAGAATTCTGGATCAGCTGAGACAGACCAGACCAGTCCGCTAAAAATAAAAGCATGTACACAATTGTCTATATCATGTTTTGATATCAGATATTGTAAAGCGATCTTTACAATATTTTAAGGTTGATTTTGTTCATCATTTATGTGACTGGTCTTTTTATTCTTCAAGGACAGCACACTCTTTCCTTATTGATATATAGCTGCAGTACTTTACATAAAGACACACTCAAGCCTCTTACAGCATCAGTGCAATAGACAGATGTGCTGAGTTAACTGAGGTCGTTTTGTACAGTTTATTCCCTGTGTTCGGTAATGCTTGTCTCTGAGGACGTGCCGTGCAGCGGCAAAGGTGTAATAAACCCCAGGGGACAAAATGCCAATCACACAATTATGAGCAGCAGACAACGTTAACTCCAATTTAGCTACATCTGTGACTACAGGCAAACAGGAGCTGGAGTGGAGCTGGGACACGAGGACGAAGAACACACAGAGTTAATGAAAAGGTGTCACTTTACTGGTTGAATAGTTTTAATAGCAGCAAATGGCTCTGTCTGATCTTAAACGCAGCGGTATCGCTGATGTAATTGAGGCTGTATGGTCAAAATATTGACAGCGAGGCCGATATTTTCAGTTGTTGGTTTCACAGAGTTAATTTTTTATTGATCGTTTGGAAACCATGGTGTGTGCTCTCCTCGGTACTGAAGTCGTGTTGATGTTGTTGCTGTTTGGCAGATTACCGAACACCTTGGCTTCTAGTTGTTCACAGTGGTAAACTAGCAGTGATGGCCAATAACACAACAGAGGCACCTGTGACAAACAACAGTGTCTTCCCTGTTTAATGGAGAGGACAGGCCACTCACACTGAAGCTCCCCATAATATTATACTGACAACGTATGAGAAAAAGTCATAAACTCACTGTTGAATAGCTACAACTACATGTACAATATATGCTACAATATGTCAAGGTAAATCACAAGGAATGAATATCAATGAATCACAAGTTACTATAGGAAAAAATGATGTTAGAAATCACATGCAATCATGTAAGATACTTTAAACTCAATATAGCTTCCTAAACTCTACCAAATATGTTCTACGTCCTGACAAGTATATTAGTGGAATATTATACAAGGCTTGAAATGACATTAAGTGAAATAGTACTCTTGTTTGTGTTGATATACCTTTCCAACCTCCTGTCATGTTTCATGCTATTAACCACATTTCTGGCTGCCTCCATCATGCAAAAATATCTTATAATCCACAAGAACTTTTGCATGGTTATTTTACGTGCACATGGAAATGGAATTGGTTGAAGCCACTTGAAAAAGAATATTTAATTGGAAAAAATATCAATGTGTCTATCAATTCGTTATTTACATGTTTTTTCCAATATGCTTGACATACAACAAAGACCTGAAGCTAATCACAAAATAATCATCACCAGCAGCCGACAGACCATCTGCACAGCCTCAGTCACACATCATACACATTTAACAGGTGACTGAATGACTCACGAATCATAAATTGATAAACTTATTGGAAGCCCGGCAGGCTCTGACCCTGTGACTGTGTCTGCAGAGAACGGCAACAACACAAACAAGATGCAGAACATAAATGTCATTATGTCAATAAATCCAAACCAAGAGGTTATATACACACAGACAACACTTGCACTTGGATGCAGTGATACACCATATTCTGTGACCCATCAGGCTCTATGACCTGAATAGGATTTTCAGGGTTAGGGGTCGGGAGTAGTGGCTCCCGCAGTATTTTGGCCACATAATTTGATGGGTCACAGACTTTGGTGTAACACCCTCTTCACCCGTCTTCCCTTCTGCAGCATCAGCACTGTTGCCTCGACTGACCTTTGACCGCACAAATTGGCTGACATTGACCAGCTCTAACAACCCAGGGGATGCTGTGTGGTGGTCACAGGGTGTTGTCTCTTTATTTAAAATGAGTGGCTTTATTTAAATGATTAAAAAATAAAATAAATATTAAATAATAAATAATAATAATAATATAGCTAACATGATAGATATAAAATATCTGAATATCTAAATAGATAAAGTAAGTAAAATAAATAAAATTCAATTAGTTACATATAACTAAATAGACCATATGGTGTATCAGGTTTGTTGCAGGAAGTGGAAGGTAAAAGTTGTTTTCTGTAATGCCACTGTGGTTAATACTCATTTTTTTCTTCTCTTTTGAAGACCACAATAAATTTTGCCAAACACCTGTATTTTCAACTATTGAAATGAAACTATTTGCAGCTGGACCACCATGTGCCTTCTGAGCCTATCTGGCTTCACACAGAATTCAAGAGTGCAGAAATGTTCAATAAAAAATTGTACTGAGAGTTACGAGGTTTCCGTATTACAACATGACTGTATGACTGCGTCTAGATGTGAGACTGTGTGGGCAGCATGTTTTATGTGGGCAGCGTATTATAACAACAGACGCAGCTGTGTCACAGACAGAGTGGATTTTATGTAGCTCAGAAACAGAACACATCTCGCCCAGAGCGAGAGACAACTGAGCCAATACTCCAGCGTTATAATCTCGTCAAGAGACACTGTCTGGAGTCTGGACTTCATATGGGAGAGTGACTTTATGGATTCAGATTGTTTGCTTCTACACCCGAGTGAGTTTTCAGAGCCACACTTATAGCTCTGAAGCAGAAAATGTACAGTTCACCCTTGGTACTGTCATTTGTTCACAGAGTCAGACCATTTCTGTCATCTGTGTCCTAGTCTTGTCAGCATCAGACAGCATCTCGTGTTGACATCATAGGTTTACATCCAGACTTTCTCTACAGCTTGGACTTCGTTGTAGTGATGTGTGTTGTCAGATCTCAACAGCCTCGGACAGTTCAGTGTTATTAAACCAAAATAATGGCCAAAACAAGAAATATAAGGTTATCAATGTATGGAGCCCTGAATGTGACAAAATGTAGTAAATAGCTATCTGACAAGTCAAAAATATAACTGCAAACATCAAGAAATACTGTTTGGTTAAATAATTGAAATTGAGTGCTCTTCTTCCTTTAGACCAATGACTGCACCTCAGGAGACCCCTCTGTAAAAGCCCAAAAATTTGCAGAAGACAAAACAATCATCAGCCTCACGTTGATGAGTCTGCATGCAGATGGGAGGTTGAACAGCTGGTTCTCTGGTGCGGTCAGAACAACCTGGAGATGAACACACTTAGAGAATGTGGAGATGACATTGAAGTGCCACAACACTGTCCAACATATGCAGACTCAACAGCTCAGGATGTTCAACCAGCCTCAGGAGCTGCCGATCCAGTTCTACATTACAATCATGCAGTCTGATCTGGATCGACCACCAGACAGGACAGGAACAGACTAAAACGGACAGTCAGGATTGCAGAGAAAATCACTGGCGCCAACCCGCCCTCCATTCAGGACTCATACACCAGCGGAGTTAGGAAACATCACTGCAGACTTTTCACACCCTGGACACAACCTGTTCCAACATCTCCCCTCTGGTAGGCGCTACAGAGCACTGTACACCAAAACAATCGGACACAACGTATCTTTTCACTTACTAGTGTACATTACAGTCCTGACCTTCTTTATTACCTAACATTCTTTATGTTCGTTTGTTCAGTATTTGTTGTCCTTGTTTTTAACTGTACGTCTATTCCTGTGCTAGTACATTGAGACCAATGAAACAGTCAAATTCCTTGTATGTGTTTACATGTGCCAAAAAAGCCAATTCTAATTCTGAAATTTATTCACACAAATTATGGATATGGTTCCACATAAGTTAGAATTTGTAGAACAAAACTTTTCCACCGAGAGACCTTTGGTTTCATATTGGATTTTATGCTTATTACAATGTTTTAACAGTAAATTCAATACATCTCATTTTTAATTTATATGAAACCATAATTATTAAGAAGGGATATTGAAAATTTACAGATGTAATCTCATGACTCCGTTTTCCATTACCTGAAGCCTGATTAATTAATTTAAAGTACCGCTGAAGAGCAGACCTCTTTTCGTCTCGCGTCTCCCACAGACTGTCTCTAATAAAAAATATGAAGTGTTTAATAGATGGAATCTTTTTTTTTAATGCAGTGGCTACATTTCAAAGTGAATAAGTAAGGCTGTTTGGATGGCCATTATTCTACCACATTATACGTGAGGCTGGTTTGTGAGAAAAGTAGGCCTGGGCTTCATGTGAGGACCCCGTATTTTATCTCATTAACAGTGAATGTTTTAAATACTTTATGAATCCACTGATACATATGATGACATGTCATGACATCTATTGCATGGCTGTCCATCCTGGGAGAGTGATCCTTCTTCTGTTGCTTTTTTTTCCTAGTCTGATTCAAAGGTCTTATACCAGAGGGTGTCGGATGCTGATTGCGAAGCCCCTTGAGCCAAATTGTGATTTGTATGTGATTTGCTGCTCCTCCCAGAATTGCCACCTTAACATGGTGGAGGGGCTTACGTGTCCCTGTAACCCTGAGAGCTGTGTTGTCAGGGGTAGTAGCTCTTGGTAGGTTCTCCAAAGTCAAACTGGTCCCACAGGAGGAGCCTGACTAAGAGTGATTCACAGATCCAACATGAATCGACTAAGATGGAGCTGCAGTACCTCGCCCAGGACATGGAAACCGGGGCTCCCTCCTGGAGTCAGACCTGAAAGGGGAGGCAAGCATCTTGTGGTAGGGCATTGACCCATGATGATCTGGTGGGCAACAGCCCAAAAGAACTGCATGGAGCTCCCGCCCTGTTGGCGCAGTACCTGCAGGGATAGGTCGATTAGCTGATGCAGGAGGTGGAGCAGCACCAACTCGACATCATTGGGCTCACTCTCTATAGAGCACAATGTAAACTGAACAAACATACACCATGCCACTACTGCCAGTTGCTGCAGGAGCACCCTAGTGTGACTGCGCCTAAATCTATATTAGACTCTGTTTGCCTTCCTGGCTTTCTATACTTTTCTTTCATTCTTTGATTTGTATTTCCTCCTTAAATTGTTCCTTCCTGCCATTGAAGGTGGAGCTCTTTTAGCTCGACAGCGGATCGATTTGGAGTTGCCGTACGGTGTCCATAGCTGTCATGTTTTACAGTAGAACGATCCAGAAGGCGGGTCAGATAATGACCCTTTTCTCTGTGCTTTCTGACAGGGGAAATGTGAAACATCGATAGTCTCCATTCAGCCATTTTTAATGAGAAATACCTCTGGGTGTCCTGTCTCTCGAGGTGTTGAACAGCTTAAGAAAAGAAGGAAACAATTCATTGGCGCATCAAAGACAGAGGTCACGGTAACATCTTTATTTGTATGCACAGTATGTATCTCTTCATCTGTCCCTCTCTTCAATACTTCTTACTCTTCAATATTTCATTGTCCTCACATAACCTCTGTCCTTTGTTTTGCCTCTTTTGGGCGATAGATCAAAATGAATCATGACATTTCAAAGTCTTAACAGAAATAGCAAATTTCCGTAAAATTGATTAAACTGAGCCTAGTTTACTACTTATCTGACTAATGCATGCCCGGCATTGCTTTCTGTAGCAGCCAGTGTACATTAGCATCTGTTCCAAATTTGCCAACCTAAGGGAGACAGACATCCTACAAGTTTATTTCTTTAACCTTACATTGATTCAAAAACATTAGTCTTGTACATTTACTCAAGATACACAAGATTTTTCCTTTGCACATTCTTTACAGCTCTACCTTGTAAGACCTTGTAAAAATGTGTAGTAATTGCAAAATGACTGATTTACTGTAGGTAGTATTTCTATAGTTAACATTATTATGCCTTCAATGTGTTGCATCTTTAGCTCTAAAGATCAAATTCAAGTTGTCTCAAAACAGTCAAGATAAGTTCAAGTTAAGTCTTGTGAAAGCAAGTCTGAAGTCATTTTAGTTGCAACAAATCTAAAGTCAAGTTTGAAGTAAATTGAGACAAGTCTAAGTGAAGTCTGGATTCTTGTCAAACAAGGTTCCAAGTCAAGTTTTAAGTCAGGCAGTACAAGTCAAAGTCAAGTCACAAGCCTTCATAAGCAACTTGGAGGTCAAGCTATAAGTTTTTGTCTTATGAAAGTAAATTTCAAATCACGTCTCAAGTTAGTAGAGACAAGATCAGGTCAAGTCTCTATTCAGTTAAGACAAATTTAAAGGAAGTTAGTTGTAAGAGGTCCAATTTATGCCAAAGTATGTCTGAGAAAAGGTTTCAAATGAGTCAAGCCATCTACTGTGTTTACCTTGTAAAACAAAAAAAAAAACAAAAAAAAAAGTACAAATGACACTAGACTGATAAAATAATAACCACACACGTCAGACAGGTCATTACATTAACTTTGTATTTTGCTTTTTTATGTAGGAGAGAAGCACTTTTACAATGTGAAATACGGTAGAATTATGACTGAGACTGTGTTGGACTGATTCACTGATCTAAACTGTTTTTTTATTATTTATTTCTATCATCATTGTACTAATTAACTGTTAAATAAAATCCCACACCATCTGCCTCTGGCTGCAGGTTTGTGGTGCTATGTGTTCGCATTGTGCCGCCCTGCACATCCAGACAACAACATGACATCCTGAAGCAGTTTCAGAGTGATGAGAACAGTGATGTGACTTTGCACTGCTGCACATACAAATGCGTGAAACAGCTGGTGTGATTGGAGATCCCAACACCTACAGCTTTGTTTGTCGTTGCACTGGCATGGTTAAAACAGGGCCCCATGTCTTTCGAATGCCTTATTCTGGGATTTTAGCACATCAAAACTTGAACCTTTTTGCTTTCAAGTCACAAGTCAAGGCAGGTTTTTAGTGAGTCAAGTCTTAAGTAAGTCAAGTCTCTAAGCAGTCGAGTCCAGTTCAGTTCTCAAGTGCTCCTTTTTGTGGCTTTAGTCAAGTCTGAAGTCCACAGCTCTGATGAAAACATTCCCACTAATATGCTGGTATTTTTTCAGCCTTGTAACAGGCGATGGATTTCATTTAGATTCAAAGAGCTACAGTAAGTAATACAGCAAACAATCTCTAAAGTGAGGGCAGCATTATTAAACTGAGTAAAAACAAATAATAAATATATCAAATACTTGTTTATAACAAGCCCAGCACTTATCAGGTGACTGCTCTAAAATCCCTGCTGTGGAGCTATTATACCGCTGCTACAGCACATTACCTTGACTACAGTACGACTGCTGAAGGCCGGCATTTCTCCATATTTCACCATATTGCAACAGAATCAAACCCAACCGTGTAAAGAATAAATGTTGTGCAGTGACTTGACTTTGGTGGACTCGAAGCACGACACCTCGGGTGCGTGTGTGTGTGTGTGCATGTCGGTGGGTGTTTTATGAGCCCTTAAATGAACTGGAACTGCGATCACATGAGGAGCTCTCTCAGACACATACATGCACGCCATCACCACTTATGCTAAGGCATCTGTCATCTGCTACAAAATGGCATGAACGCCTCCGATACATTTTTTTCCTACATGTGATTTCATGTATATGAGGACATGAATATTTCCCCGTGTTTGTGTGCGACCGCCTGTGTCAATCTGTGCAGAGGCCTCCTGGGTGATATATAACCACTCAGGCATTATAATCACGGCTAATGTGGCACCATTAACATTTGAATGCTAACCTGCCATTTTTTAGTGATCATGCTCGAGTTACTGAACCCACCCCGCGTGTTTCATCTTGACGTGCTGCAGACTGCAAAGAGTCGGGTACGTGTGCAGGTGAGGGATTTTCTCTGTGCGGGTTTGTGTGTGAGAGTGTGTGTGTGTGTGTCATCACCTGCTCTGTCCAATGCTGCAGCATGTTCTTGAGATTCTGACCGACACAGGTGTGAGTGTGCTTTGTTATAATGACTTTGAGTTCTGTATGCTTGACTCGGGGACCTTTGTATGTGTCTGTCCACTTGTATATAAGTGGTGTGTGTGTGTGCGTGCGTGTGTGTATGACTGTCCTGTGTGGAAAGCAGCAGCTGATTCAAACCTAGTGAGTGTATAAGGTTTTACATACAGAGAGAAGAAATTGTACATTTTCGCACTTTGAAATAATCATTTTTTTATATGGGACATTTGCCAGAACAAAAAGCATTTCTTTTTGTGCGTGTGTGTGTTTAATCTGCTTTTGTCAGTGCGATTCAGTTCATTTTCGTCTCTGCTTTGTTTCAGTTGTTTTCCACAAGATTCCTGCAGTAATTCAGCTTTTAGGCACCTTCTGTGGGAGCAGTAAACCATTTTTATGAAAGAAATGAGGCGCTTGACTGGAGGAGATGAAGCGGTATTAAATCTCACAGCACCGGCAGATATTAAAAGAATGTATTCAACCGGTCTGATATTTTCCTTAATTTCCTGTGCTACAAAAAATGATGACCGCTTGATAACCTGTTAAGATTGAAGGGTAAAAGAAGCAGAGTGCAGTAGATATCAAAAATTATATTTGATCAAAATACTGTTTGATAATGATGCAAACTGGGAATATTTGAAGTTACAATTCACACAAAGAACAAAATATACCTCAAATTGTAAAACGTGCCAAAGCTTTGGTTAGAGGAATATAATTGAATATCTCTTTCACTCTATACTACCTGTTCCAGTTCCAGTTAACTCTCAAGCATGCAAACAGGGTCATACCTACGTTTACGAAGCATTAGCTTTAACATGTAGATTGCTGCTATTTTAGGACGTTATGTTACAGCTTGTGATGCTATGCCAAGTCTACTCTTTGCATGGTTAAATGATCTTGATTGGATGGTTCTACAGATGTTTTGTAGCTTATGTGTTTAGTTAAGGTTGTGTTAAACTTTAATGTTGCACCCTGATTTAGTAAATCACTAGTTTCATTAAGAACTCAGGAAGAACATTACGCACAAAGTAAGTAATTGATTGGAGATTAGCACAGTCCTGACAAACAAGGAAGGAACAAACTTCTTTATGTGCTTCTTAGAGACCTTATAAAGTAAAGACAGATGTGAAGAAAACTGAAATGGGGAGATGAGTGGATATGGATACTGTGTGGGGAGGGAGACAGTGTCAGAATTGTTCTAACTAGATTTTGTCACAATAAAAATGTATATCAAGCTCTCATAAAAGTGCAGAAAAATATTGACTTTCATGAACAAAGTGCAGAAAAATGTTGGGCTTCTGACAGCTGCATGGGGATATTCTACTGTAAAGCAAAACATCTTTACTATAAACTGAAGCATGACATATTTGCAATTTTGGAAAGAAAATGTGTCAGGAAATTGAAGATATTGTCCTTCATCTCTTAAAATGAAAGGAGTCAGAAACACTTTCCTCCCATTTTCTCCTCATAGACCTGTGGAAACAAAAGAGAAAGAAAGGATGCCTCGTTCCTTCCTGACTCTCACCGTGTCCAAAAAAATACCAATTTTTAAACCTAATTAAAACCTGACATTTCGACCAGGATGGCCTTCAGCAGACTGAAAGAGACACTAAGCATAGACTCTTTATGGAGAATGGATAATACAGCTGATTCTCATTCAGATAATCACACAGGGCATCTGAATAGCAAGCTGCAGGAGTAAAAGAGTCTTCTGCCAGCGATCACAGAAAGAATCTGACCTCATGGGCTAACAGTGCCCACTTTCTCTCTTAATCCTCCACAAGACCTCACACATCCAATTGGAAGGGAGGGAGATACGTACATGAGAGCAGGCATATGTCACTTCCCTGTCGTCAGAATGATCACGTGCTCTATTGGGGGAAAGCAAGCATTTGGGGGTATTTTTTGCGATTTTGTCAAAAATGATCATTGTTGCTCTGGTGACAAACTTAATGAGAAGAAACTTGCCATTCTATCCAAAGTTACTGATCTGAGTTGTGTTAGAAGAAGGTGTTCGACTTCACCAAAAGGTCATGAAGATCGCTTCCTATGACGCAGCCGAGGAGAAGAAGGGGCTTAAAATACTTCTTTCAATCGAAGTTGTTGTTTTGCTTTGAGGTGCAGGAACTACTGATGGTTCCGTTTTTGTTAGCTGTGTCACAAATGCATTTTTGCCAGAGAGCAGAGCTGTTTAAATTCTTCTGCTCATTAAAGTTAAAACACTTTCTTGGCAGATCCCCCCTCTGACCCCCACACCCACTTCACAGAATGCAAAATCCTCTATTAAAGGTCAAAAGAAATGTTTTATCCTCCTACTATGAATGCCCCGTTAAAGACTTTTATAAAACTGATGGGAAAAGATGGAGAGAGTCTGTTGGCCCACCACAGCAACCAAAGATGCAAATGCAAAACCACAACCAAAAGATTAATGTGCAACCAGAAAGCATGAAAGGAAGCCAGCTTGTCAAGGTGCATTGAGGATGAGGAATAACAGCATCTTTAAGTCTGCATTATAGTTATAGGTTCAATTCTCTGTTCGAGGCCTTCCTCAATCCACCTGCAGGAAATCTCAGCATTCTCTGCCTCCACATTCAGCGACTTTCAAACACATCCCTTGTGTTTAAAATAGAGGCTCGCACACATTCATCTTGTAACGCTCATGTACAGTTTGCTCGCTTTTTTAAAGGAGCGCTGGCATGTGTCCACCTTTATTTTTTAAAATTTATTCAGATAGTAACACTGTACAAAGTGTTGTTGGTTATAAAGTAGGCCAATCTGTTCTTTCTTTTCTGGTTTGTTCCTATTTTAGAACAAAGTGGGTGGTGAAAGAGAGTTGAGGGAATTATGAAATGTGGGAATGTGTTTTAGCTGTCTGCCGCTCAGATATGCCGAACTGTGCGTTCAGTGAGCGAGCCGACGATGCTCAGTGTGTGAGTCTGACAGAAAACCTCAGAACTGTAATGTGTTGCGGAGCCTTGCAGGACCCACGTGTATTTTTGTATGTGAATATGTAATTCATACCCTTGAATTAATAACAGCTTTGCACTCATTAATTGTTTTGTTGTTGTTTTACCTTGAATTAATAAACCAAAATTTAATAAAACTGTGGTCAACCCAAGTTTAGATAATACATAATCTGATAACTTCACTGGGTATTTTGCAAAACACAACACAGCTGCCGGCTTAAAATATTAAAATCATCAAATTATCAGATCACATTAAAATGTCCAACAATGAGCACTGAGAAGACAAATGGAAAGGACAAGTGTCATGTATGTAATAGCTTAACAATACTATTATGTGTTAAAATAATAACTATTCTTTATGAAGCATCTTACATACACAGAAAAAGATATAAACAAGTTAAAAAGCTAAAAAAAAAAAAATACAATAAAATAAAATAAAGACAAAAAACCTGAAAAGCAAGATTTTCTGAAGTAAATGTTCCTGCACTTGCTGCAAAAAGTTTTTTTCAGAAATAGGTTAAATACTGAAAAAAAGTCGTCACTGAAGCAGCAGTTGAAAAACAAACAGTGACAGAAGTCAGTGTGGCAGTTAAAATGGAGGTGCTGACAGAAGTCGAAGTGTAAGCACTTTCAGGTGTAAAAGGTAAAAACCTGAGTGGAGTCGAACTGTCATTTGAAGTTAAAGTTAAATACTAAAGCCTTGCTGCAAACACTCTAGGTGTTCTCCCAAGTCCATAGAAATAAGTTGAGTTCCCACTGCTGCAATAACTTGATGATAATTGAAGTGTATGAATTCCTAATTTGTGTGTATTGTTATTCATTTATTCATACAAATGATTCATTCCACAGTGTGAATTAATAAACAGTGCACACTATAACACATTTTACTCGCGACATATGTTGGGCTCTCTAACATACTGAACAACTCCAAATCACAGTTTATCACTATTTTGTCCAACGACAGCACGATACACTCCTCCCTCATGTGTGCTTTCACAAATGCGCTTTCATTTCCCCTCAAACATCATCCATTCCTAGACACTACACACACAACGGAAATGTGGTGGAGAGAGAGGTGGTAAAGAGCTGGTGCCATGGAGGGTTGATGTTGTGATGTGGCAGTTGTTACAAATCGACATTTACAGTCCTGTGGGCCCGATGAAGGAAACGCTTTTTCACATATACAGTATTCTGACATGCTCTGTGCTTTTATTGTGTGAAAATTCCCCAACCATCTGTTGTCTAAAAGCAGCGTCTCCTCACCCTCCGGATGTGTGTCGTCTCGCGTTTGGGTCACTCGTCCTGCTCGGACTTTTTTTTTATTTCGAGTGCTCGCACAGCCTGGGCTGCCTGGAACGCTCGCAGCGTGTCAGAGCTCTATGGATTGCAGAAGGCAGCTTGCCAAATTCGCCATCAGGACCATCAGACTCGCTTTCTGGGTTCATTTCCTCCAACTGTGCCAACGCTGTCACATCCAGCAATACAAACTGGCACCGCGTGTCCAAAAGGTATAGCATCTCTGCAACAATAACGTGGAGGTGTTTCCTCTTCCAGGTTTCATCACATGCTCTGTCACTGATTGGCGGCAGCTCATTTTAAAGTTTATTAGACAAACATGGACACTGTTCAAACTTCTGTCTGTGCAGGCTTCTCATAAAAGCAGAGTGGTAAGCTTTGTGTTTTCAAGTCTACAAACCGAGTGATTGGGCCTGTATACTGTAGCTGTAGGTACTGAATAAAATCTAGCCAGCTACATAGAAGTCTATTCAAATTACTTTTCTCTTGAAGTGCTTAGTCAGTAAAGAAGTTATGGTCTCACTTGATCATACATATTCTTGGTGACAATTATAAGAAGGCTCAAAAACAGGTTATGGGGCATGTTGGAAGACTTGAGTTTCCCAGCATGTCCTTCAGCATTGTATAGTGACCTTAGTGTGGAGCACTCACAGCTTTCCTTCAGTTAAGTCCAGTCCAACAAATGGTCTTATTTTTGGCCCTCAGCATATTTTAGATATGGGTATTGCCAAATCTAGGACTTTGATTGTGCAACATTAAATCTAAGTTATAATCCTGTTATAACATTTTGTCCCATCTTATATTTCCATCACAGTGTCACAAAGCTACTTCAGTCTTGTTCTGAACAATTTAGGAACATAGCTAAGGTTGGACAAATGCTTATTTGTAGAGATGATGTTTTTACCTGCACTTGTTTTGTTTAATGACAAAGACATGGAATCACATTCACACTGTTTTAGCGTCTTTACACTGGTTGTCTGTTGGTTTTAGAATTTAATGTAAAATGTAAATTCAAAATGGAATGGTAGCATTGTCAGACACACAAAGTAGCTACATTACTGTATTGTTCTTCCAACCTTCATGTAACCTGAGATCCTCAAGCTATGACCTCTTAGCCTTTTCAGAGTTAAGGCTGAAGACCAGGGGTGATCAAGCCTTTTCTTTTAAGATCCCTTAAGTCTCCCTTGAGAAACAAATGCTCAGCTGAGTCTGTGTCCTCTTTTAAACCACTCCTCTCGTCATCATGTCAGCATGAGGATGCAAACAGTGGAGACTCCACTTGTGAAGTTAGGTGCTGTCAGACTATTCCAAAAATCACACAGGTAAAACTAGATTTAGCTTTATTTTGTGTTTTATTTCACTCTGATCTCTTTTGGCTGTTGTGCCATTTTGTGCTTTGCAATATGTATATATTTAAATTGTTTATCACCATTATGTTTTTCTGTCTTCATGTGTTGCTGTAGATTGCAGTTACAATGAATGAATGAGTGAAAGCTTTAACATTATTTTTCTGTTTAGTTTCTTTGGTAAAGCATTTCTTCTGTGCACATTGCATTTCAGGTTCCTCTTCCTCTCCTTCTTCTTGTTAAAAGTGAATCCTCTTTATCTCCTCCCTAAGCTAAACTCGAGCTAAATTGTCTTGCTCGACCTCGGCTTTATAGGATTTCTGAGTGGGCTTATTGAAATCCTCAGAACTCGAACAGTTGCCTGTGCCAATGGGCATGCTGCGGCACTGCAGCTTTAGGTGTGTTTTGTCCAATTGTTTCACAGTCCGTTGGTCATGTAGTGTGTCCCCAGGTTTAATGTCTTTCTGTCTGTCTGCTCCGCGGCTAATGGCTTCAAATTGTCAGAGGCAGCAATTACTGTCAGAGCTAAAGAGAGAGATAGGGAGATGGGAAAAAAAGTGGTGAAATGGGATATAAAAAGGTGTGATCACACCCTGGATGGACTGATAGAGGGGTGGAAGTAGTTATTCTCAATAAAAGTGGGAAGAACAGCGGAAGTTATAAAGGAAAGTAGTAAGAAATGGACAGAAGGTAGGAAGAACCAGAAGATGGGTGTATGAAGTTTAACAGAGGTAAAGAAAATTTTGTTTTGATGTAAGCAGGCTGATTTGCACTTGTCATATAAATATATATGTATCACAAGACCACATGGACACACAAAGAATGCCATAGTCACGCACACAAAAATATTGTTCTATACAACACCAAAGTTGTGACGCTGAGTAAAATGTAAAGAAAAACAGAAAGCAATCATTTTCAAATCCTTTTTGAACTACGTTTATTCAATTGAAAATGTTAAAAAGATAATATAATAAATGCTCAAACTGATACACTTGGTTGTTCTTCAGCTGACAGTATCATGATTGGGTATGAAAGGTTCATCCTGGAAAGGCTCAGTTGTTCACAAGCGAGGATGGAGAGAGGTTCACCACTTTGTCAAACACATGATTGTATAAAGGAGATTAATACATGGGCTCAGGAACACTTTGTAAAACTGTTGTTGGTAAGTTTGTTCACGGTTGGTTTGCAAATGATTGCATTCTGGTTATATTAATGTTTTGCACAGCGTCTCGACTTTTTTGGAATCAAGGTTGTATTGACATAATGCATCATGTAACCCCTATCTTTAACCATAACAATGAAATCCCAAACCCCAACCCTTACCCCGATTGAACCTAAACCTAATTCTAAATCTTTAACTCAAGTTTTAACCTGCCTGTTTGAAGGTCCTTTGAACTTGAGGATCAGTCAAAATGTCCTCACAACAAGAAAATGTCCTGATGGCTTGAAATTG
Organism: Holacanthus passer; assembly: GCA_025331565.1. Lineage (NCBI taxonomy): Eukaryota > Metazoa > Chordata > Actinopteri > Pomacanthidae > Holacanthus > Holacanthus passer. Next base: position 754,804 of record JAFREQ010000018.1, on the reverse strand, counting down.
GGAAAAAAAAAAAAAAATAAAAAAATGACATGTCCTTACAATGCAGACACGCCCTCACTGCATTGGTTTAAAAACAAGAATCTGACACAAAATTGGGATGAACTGAATCTATCTGGACATTGGGCCTGAGACAAACTACTGAGAGCAAATGGTAATGGAGAGAGAAAGAAGAACAGATGGCAAAAATGTTGAATTGAATTGAATAAAGCGACAGAGAGACTCATTGAGTAAAGGTAGAGAGGGAATAGGAGAGGAGGATAACAGGAGAGAGTGAACAGGAAAGGTGACTTGAGAACAAGGGAAAAAGGGGGTAAAACAAATATATTCCATCTGTCTCAGCAGCTCAAATTCCCCTTCACTTTCTCCATTTGATGATATTTCCCCTGTGATTTTTTTGGTAGCCTGTTGTGTTAGTAATCCAGGACTCGAAGCTTATTGAGAGCAGACCGCAGCAGCCTGAAGTGATAAGATGTTTAAATTTTATAAGCAAGTGCCGGAGCATATACCCATTATGTGTCTACCACTGTAGGGAGCTGCATAATGCTGCCATTGTTTCTCTGCAAATTACATCTGTATAGTGAATATCTGAATTGTTTCAAGGCCTGTTCAACCTGTACCCTCTTTTTTTTAACATGTGTTGTGAGGAAAGGAGCTCTCAACAAGGCTGTAACAAAAAATGTATTCACAGCAAATGCAATTTATTTCAAAGGGCACTTTTAAAAGTTCACTTTCGAGGTAAGATGAATACTATGTTTTTTCAGCATTCATGTAAATCAAATTACAACAGGATCACAAACTGTTATTGTGTGTTGTCACAAGACCAGGGTTGATTAATTTTTATGAAAATATGCAAACCAAGAATTGATAAGGTCGAAACTCCCACCAGAGGAACTCAACCTGAAATCTATGAAATACCACAGAGAGAAGTTAAACAATGGAGAGATCATGCCAGAGTTAATATACTAAAACCAACCACAGCTTCTAGACTGAGAAATAAAGTCTTCTCTATTTGCTGACACTAATTATAAAACAATCATAGCACATAAAAAAAATGTAACTAAACACAGGAGAGAAAAAAAAAATCAGCCAGGCTGCATAAGACAGACCAAACAGAGCTGGACAAGACCAAAGATAACAACACTGTGCATGATATGATAACCAGCAGGGCTGCTAATAATGAATATTTTACTCTGTGGATGTGGTTGGTGGGATGGTTAGAGCAGAAGGCAAATAAATACTGTGGAAAAACAAATCAGATCAGGATGTGCTGTATGATGATTGCTGCCAATTTAATTCATGATGTGTGCTATCCATTTGTCAACCAGGAGAGCAATTTAATTGGATCCTAGGGATTTCTATATTTTCAGTAGTTTGAAAAAAAAAAAACATGTTACCTGACGGTACACTTTTGCTGGAGCTTGTAACCACAACTCACAGTCTTAATCAGCAGGTGGAGTTTGCTCAGTGGTCTTGGAGGTATCTCCAGTCTCTGTTCAAAGATGACACCTGCTGTTAGATATAAAGAGTCTCCTTGATCTTTATCCTCTGACTCCTGTTCAATGACCTTCCACTTCTTCCCAGTGGCTGCTGTGATCAGGTTTGGTCTGGTGTTCACAAACAAGCTGATGTCTATTTCTGGTCTTCATTTAGTCCCCAGGTGTGTCCTTCTCTTAGGTGTGTACTAGCAGAAATCTTTAGATGTTGAATAGTTTGTTGTAAGTGACTTGTGGACTAGATGTTCCAACCGTCCAACCACGTGATGGAGTCCCGCTGGGATGTTTCCGTGGTCCTCATTGATTTAGCAGTATTTAAAGTTCTATAGTTAAGTCACCTGATGACACTGTGGCACAGTTATTGACCCTAATCCTCTGAAGGATGTAATGAGGGTGGTCTCTGAGTGGCACCACCGTCTTATAAGTGCTGGCTGGAGGATGAATCCTCAAACTCCAGGGAATACTACTCTTGGCTCTACCAGAAAGATCTGGCCACTTTCGCTTTCCTTAATTCATGTATGCGACGGCTGTGGGCTGAAGTCAATGTTGCAATGCTGAAAATGATGAAAATTCATCCTCATTTTCACGTTAAATTATTTCAGTCATGGCAGCATAAATGTTTTGCTACGGCTTTGCTTTAATTTTGGTATAATCAAGCTCGAGGATTTACACATTTGCAAGTGAAAACCAGGAAAACTAAAACAAGTAATACCACAGTCACAGTCACATTTGGATGGTAAATGCAAACTAAGCTACTTGTATCACCTTTGGTAAGTTAACTTCAATTCATGTACATTCATATATGCGGTTTACCACTGCCCATTTTCTGATGCAATCAATGAGACACAGTCAGTGTAGAGTGTAGTGATGCACACTGCTTTAGACGAAGTAGACTGAATTATTGACCCGAGTTAATACAGTAAATATACTGTAATTCATTATTCCGCAGTAGCCTGTAAGTGCATGTTGTTGCATAATGCAGCAAGATGAGAAAAGAGGAGACCAGCATACTAAACAGTGCTCCTCCGTCTTCACATGGGTCTGATTAACAAATATGGGGAGTGTTCACATGCTTTAGTGTCCCTGCTGCTGCCAGCAAACACTGTGGCTTTAGAATATGACTTCACCGAGATTGTTGTAAATAGGATGTGGCATTCATACATGCCACCTAATGAACAGACTGCTCGTATGGTTATCCATTTAAATGTAGCCAAAGATAGGAACTTTTTTTTTCCACGTGAGCTTTATTCCTCCTTTCACTGCTTTCTCTTCTGTTCCCTCTCTCCCTCCATCTTTCTCTTTTCTCTTAATGGGAAGCATCTATCACAATGAAGCCTCTGCCTTCTTTTACACACACACACACACGCACTTACACTTAAAATAGCTCTCTGGTGGTACAGCACAGTTTGAACAGAATGTATGTGTAACCTTACATTTCCTCTGTGTAATGTCTACTACAGTGTGTTTCCCATCTGTCAGCGGTATATTGTGTGTTATGGGGAATGAGGTACAGGGCTGTTGTTGCGGGGCTTCGCTCCTGCTGTCAATCTCACACATACAGTACACACACATTTACAGCGTGCACCAACAAATGCACACATGCTCAACAGGGGCCATCAATAACAATAGCGAGTGTTTGATTGGGTATATTGTGAGAAATTAGATGACTTTGTCCATCACTGGCTCTGAAGGCAATAATTACCTTCACATGGAGCAACACAAGCATATAATGGTGTATTAAATATATCAGAAGTTCAAGGATTAATTAAATATATTGTGCATATTTGTGTGTCTGGTTAAGTCTATTATACTTGCATTTTAAAGAAATATTCTGGAAAAGGCTCATTGAGTTTCTTTCCAAGAGTTAGAGAAGAAGATGAACAACACTCTACCTTTGCATGTAAGACTGGAAACAGAGAAACAGCTAGCTTAGCACTGTCTAAAGGTAATTAAATCTGCCTACTAGCACTTCAAAAGCTTGCAAAAGCAATTTAAATACTTGGGGTAAAGGTGCAGTAATAACAGAATAATGACTAAAATAAAAATATGATAATGAAAGCACTCCAAAAATAAAAAATCATGTTTCATGTGGTTAATGCTAGAACTTCTATAAATCAGTCCACATTGATCTATAAATAATATGAGTCTATGAGAAGTTTTGTCCACAGCTGCTTTATACTGTATTAAAAATGTCTCCTTCAGTTCATTAAATCCCTGCAGCCATCTGAAAGCACCAGGACAGATGTGTTGATCAATCTGCAGCCGTGTGTTTACATCATGCTTCTCCGCAAAATAATGCTCTGAGATGCCCACAGAGCGGTGCCTGCACATTTCAATAGGGCCCAACCAGTCAAGTAATGGACAAATGATCTCACCTTCAGACTGATCCAGGTTAGCAGTTTGTCCCTGATTGGACAGATATAAAATATCCTCATTTGCTTTCTCTTCAAGAACCATATTTCCCAAAATGTCTAACTATTCCTACAAGTTAAAAATCCATGTATCAACAGTGGATCACAGGATAGAATGGTTTTCATTCAGGCACGTGTGTGTGTGTGTGTCTGTGTTTATATGTGCACGTGTGTGTCAGTAATTATAATTCAAAACCTATTTAGAAATGAGCCCACAGGGAGTAATGTGCTCTGGAAAAGGGTAGAGGACAGAAACACACTCGCATGTAAGAGATGTAACAGTGTAGAGCGAAAGAGAGAATAACAAAAACAGAGACGGCCCTTTTTCAATATTATACACGACCTGTTTGCACATTAGCGAGCTGTAATATGTAATTATGCCACAGAACCGGGCTCAGCATGGCTCATTTTAGTAATTTTACAGTAAATAAATCTACAAAAGCACGCACACACACAACACACACTTAATCTCTGTTGAGCTTCATTGTGAATGTTTGGGGTTATAAATGGTAATATCATGATGAAGATATCACTTATCCTCCCACATTGGAGGAGGGAAACAGTAATTACTGTAAATTATACATCATTATACTTGCAGGATGTGCGCTTGGGTGGGCAGTGTTACATTAATGCTTTGACCTCTAGGCGGAGACCTAGAGGTTAGAGCAGCTTATAAGTCTGAGTTTGCTGGATCGGTTCAAAGCAGAGGGAATTGAATAAGCGAATAAGCAAACTTTGCTCCGAGGCAAATGCTTTAATTCTGCCGTACGCTGATGTTTGCTCCGCTCTCCGATATAAAGTTTTGTTGGACACAGATGATCTTTTTCCATCAGCGGTGTTTCACATGCATACAGCTAACACAACACGCATGCAAAAAACAATGTAGTGGTCTCAAACTGATTAAATATACAAGTCTAATTTGCGGCTGTGAGCTGTCAAGTTGTTCTAGAGGTTGTTCCCATATAATGCGAATGCTGCTTTAGTTTGATAGAAAAGTTTCTTTGAAGAACACAAGTTCGACTTTAGAGCGTTTCCAGCTTTAAATGAAACAGTGGATTTTGTGGAAAACAGAAGATAATATCCATGCTGTTTTTTTTTTTCTTTCTTTGGTGGTTTTACAGGAGCCAAAACGCTGAGAGTTTAACGGCTGGGTGAGCATTCAAAAAAAAAAAAAGAAAAGAGAATTGTTTTTCCCTGGACCTTGACTGTTGCATTTTGGAACCCTGACTCTTTTCGAAAATACATTTATGTGTTTTTCTTCATGTTTTCTTTGCATTTCTCTGGAAAACCTGACCAGGCTGACCTGATTCTATCAAAGCATACGTATCCCACCACCGTGGCTCATAACTCCACTCATGCGTGTGTAACGACAAATACGTTGACATAAAAAAAGATTTGCTAATCGATGCATTAATTACCCTCGCTAATGACCTTTTTAGCATAACTGATTCAGTTTAATATATCATGGTGATTATGGCAGGACATTAAGCAGCTCAAGTGCCGGTTAATTCATACTCTTACATTTCTGCACATTAATATTCGACTTTTATCAACAGTGGCTGCACCAGCAATGTCCAGATTAGCGAGGCAGTCAATTTAATAATTAACCCTAGTGTGTATACTGATTATTCTTTCCCCCCAAAACTAGTATTAAAGTATTTTATATACATGGCTCTGAAATCTAGTTTCCCTTATTCTAAACAATCTGATTATTGAATCAACATGTACAGTAATTAACCATAAATGATATGTTCATTGAATATGTTACTGACAGTGACGCCCACTTCACGCAGCAATTGGCCGTGTTGTGGAGACGAGAAATGAGAAAATAAAAGCTTTACGCAGCTCTTCCTGTTACTTTGTGCTTGTACAAATAAGTGCGACTCTATGAATGTCTTCCAAGAAGGACTGTCCCAAAGTGTTATTTCCATATTTTAAACATCTGGAATGAAAACAAAACCTTTCTCAAAACGTTGTACATATTGTTTCCTTTCACGCACACACACACAGCATTGCACTTTGTCATATTACAAAATTGGTATTTGTTAGAATGCTTACACTATATTCCTGTTTAACACGTCTATGATCTATACAGTAAAATTGTGACCACCTTTTAAATTGATACTATTAGGAGGCAAATGTCTATATACACATCCAGGAAAATACAGATCAGCATGAACATTCAATTAGAGTCGTCTTGTAATGCAAGTCCAGTATTCTCTTTCCTTTTAGCTCTGTTTTGGGTCTCTACCATCTAAAGAGAAATATGTGGCTCTTTAGCTGCTAAATGCTCCACTATGTTCACCAGCTTGTTGTTAACTGCGTCTGTTTGCCGTATGGTGCCGGGCATGTAGGATTTAGGCTTTCTTGCTGAAAAACAGCTGGAAAAACAAAGACACTATAAAACACCATAGAGCTGAGCAGAGCTGCAGAGCTGGTTCTCTGGATTTTTCACTCACAGCCATTTTATACGTGAGTGCTCATGTGATCCACAGTATAGAAATATCCATTAAAGCCACTCAGAAAAAAACTGTCCCCATTATTATGATTTTATGATAATAATCATTTTGTAAATTGGACACTTTTTTTCCCCTCCAAACTCCATTGTGAGCCTGAACTTGATCACTATTAAAGCCAGGATGGGCACTGACAAATGAGCCTCAGTCTTGCTTGTTCCCTCCAGGTGGGTGGCCATCAACCAGTTGATCCCACGGTTGACTTTAATTGGCCTGTCGAGCTAAAGCTGTAGGCGTTAATTACGTGTGACATTGATTGAGAGGGGGAGCGCAAGGCATGAAGGGAGAAGCAAAGGCAACGTGGAATTCAAAAACGGGTGTAGAGAGAGGATGAAGAGAAAGAAGGAGGAGATAAGAGAGAGGGGAGAGAAACTGATGGAGGAGACGGAAGGAGGAGATGAAAATGAGACAGACGGTGAGTGATGGGAGCAGAGAGAGAGAGGCAGCCTTAAGTATTTAACCAGCCGTGTCATCGTCCTGACTCCTCAGAAATCAGCTGACTGACTGGCAGAAACGCGCACGTGAACACTCACACATGCAAATTCATTTGAGTTGGAGACTCCCTTTGCGGCGCACACAGTGGATACAATAGGCAGCTGTACAGTCATAGTAATTGATGTGACAGTCTATCTCTCTCTCACAGACACACACACACCCACACACTGTCAGTTAGTGCAGTTTAATTGGTACTGAATGCGTGCTGTGACTGACAGGTGATCTTTTCTAATGACAGAGCTGGTTAACTGAGGTGCTCGAGGGGAGGGACGAGAGTCTGCTCTCCGATTGGTTAAACTGTAGCAGTGACACATCAATCATTCAGACAGTCAGTGTGACTTTATTTACATAGCACAGAGTCTGTTAAAGACCATTACTATGTCATAACTTAATTTGTTAACTACGAGGTTTGATTTATTTCTGGTTTTGCATGTTTCAGCAGGACTGAACATTCGGCACTGCAGGTGACAGAAACTGTCTGCATCTGTTTATCAAATGAACCAGACCTGCAGCTGGGGTACAATACAGTTTCTCTTCAATTATAATGGATTACACGGTGTGACTATCAACTGCAGTCCATGTAGAGGAGAATACAACACCCATATTTTAATACAGCCCAAGACCATTCGCATCTCCAGACTTTGGAATATCTTGTCTGTCTTCAGCATGTTGAGCATGGTCAGCAAGGGGATAGGATTTGATAACAATATTACAATTGATATGTCAGTTATTGTAATGTTTAAGGTCCTTGACAGAGACTTGCTGCCGTACTTTGTGAGAGACAGTGTTGTATTTCCATCTTTACCACAAAGATGATTGTCTTTGATTGATGTTTGAGCCCATCTTCTAACAGAATATTTATTGTAATAAAAACATAGATTAAATGTTTTTTTGCAAAGTGGGAATCACTCACTTGTTGTGTTTGCAATGAGTGAGATTCATCCACATATCACTTTTGGATTAACAGATTGGACGCAACTTACATTTACCTATAATGTACAGAAGAGAAGCTACTTTCAGTCAACAGTATGTATGAGCTATCAGTTCGACAGATACCTGCTAAAGTAATAACCCTTTCCTCCCTTTAGTTCCATCCCAGAGAGATATAATATTATAACACGTTTTATTCAAAAATGAAAGTTTAAAAAGGGATTTGATAATTAATGGATTAGTTTCTCTCTCTGTAATGCTAATACAAAGCTATATTATCCAACTCTGGAGATAAATGCATGTGGCAATAATGTATGCTGGATGTATAGATACAAGTTATTACAGTTTTCATTGCTAATGCAGCACCAAATGAGGTTCAGTGGACCACAAAGGGTCTTAATCAATCATAGACAATAAACATATCGAGGTTTGTCAACACTTTTGTAAAGCTGAGAAGCTGCATGTCTTATTGTATATCCTGTTTGTGTTTTCATTATTTTGAAAAAAAAATATGACTGCTTTTCAGTGTGACCTGTGGTGCTTTTCGACTTTAAAATTTTCCATTTTTTAAAAGTTGAAACACCAAGAGGTTTTTTTTTGTCTTGTTGCAGATGCTGCTCCAAAAACTCAAATATCACAGTACTGATTGCCAAACACAGTTTGAAGCTGCCACTCACCTCTATCTCATATAAATACGCTGCCCCAGACTCGTTTCCTATAAATCACAGTCTGAGCTGGGATTTGAAACCAGAGCCATTAAAGGTATTGGGATGTTCCCTCAAGCTGATCATATCTCGGTTGAGTCTTCAGCTCACACACCACACTGTCTGTCCTCCTGCAGCTCATTAAAAAATCCAGTGCCCACTCTTCCCTGTCCCATTTTGTATTATGTCCTGCAGCTTTAACAACACTGGTTCACCATCTTAAAAATGTTCAAATGGTGGCTATATACATGGAAGAACAGTCTCATGTGTCCTTGCCTACTGTGCCATCTGGATGGCCTGTACTTATCTGATAAAACAGGAGGTAAGTGCAGCGAAATGACTGGTTCCTCTCATCTCCTGCAGTCACCTTCAGGCAAGAGACTGTGTTACTGCGTGTGTGTGTGATGGGGGAAGGGTCCAGGGCAGGACACTAATAAGCACTACTGTGTCCATGTATGTCCTTGTCCTAGTTTAGCAGAGAGAGACTGAGAACATCATTATGACCTGCCGCTGTTCTTTGGGAACAAGATGTCTCTGAAGCTCTGAAACTGCGAAGACAAGTTCATATCAGGTAACATCTTTTCATCAGAATGTGCACAGTGTTGAGTTATATCACGATGTCCCACAGTATGCTCCTTTTTTTTTTAAGTGTGAGTTGATTTCAAGTGAAACAAAAGTGCTTTTATTCCACAATTATTACTTCAGTGTTGGATACAGCCTGGTGGGAATTTAGGCTGTGTTGTGTTTTCTCCTTTAAAATGTTCAATATATAGTCTGGACAGTTTAACTCACAGTATGAATGGCTGTATTTACGGCTGTGGTATAAGCAGACTAATGCACTTTGTAGTCTCCTGATATAGAAGGTAATGGCAGTGGAGGATGCAGCCGTTGGTGTGTGAGTGTATGTGTGTAAGTGGGTGAAAGAGAGCAAAGTTGTAGAGCACTTTGGATTAAAGTGATTTATAAATACAGCCCATTTACCGTTCAAGAGGAAATCAAGTTAGTGGGAGAAATGAAGTAGGGAAGACTGATGCACTATTCACATATACATACACATGACAAAATTGTTTGTGACTGAAGTGTTTTCTGATCTGACACTCCAATCAGCAGGACAATGTCATTTGTCTGTGTCTTCCAAAATGGCTGCAAATCAGTGTTGGGAAATCAGTTTTAAGATGACAGTGCATTACAGTTGTAATAGTTGAGCTGAAGCAGAAAAAGACATTTCTAACTGGCAACCAGTTTTTTAAAGCGTGACCATAATTAGTTAAGCACCTCAAATAAGTGGTTACTATGGTAACCAGGATGATGAAGGTTCCCTAACCTAACATTAAGAAAGTAACAATTTTAATGACGATGTTTCCCTAAATCTGACTTAGATCAAACTAAGACAGAACCTCAGCGTGGTTAGGTTTAACCATAGTGTGGTAACATATGAAGACAGACTTATTTCAACAGTGAATTGTCAAACAAGTAATGTAAATTTTGGAAGAAACACTTCTATGTGTCGTTGGCAATCCGTTGTTTCAGGGTTGTCACATGAATGCATCACAGGGCATTTGCATTAAGTTGAAACTTGAATCACAGGGGAAGGTGTCAGGATGTTGGAGGTTCCAAATTTCAAAATGAGTTACAGAGTGTTGCACCTTTAGTGTTTGAGTCTGCATGTGGGGTGATTCCTGTTGTGTGTGGAGGAGCATTTGGACTGACAGGCACCGGAGTTCAAAAAGTGCAGAATTTCCTTACAACACAAATGTGTCTCAATTTCACAAATGGTCAACTCAGCTGTAGAAACTTATAGACTTAAAGAGGCTACCGAAAGGTTAGTGACTTAAAAGCAAATTATATCAAACATGAGGACAACACCGCACGCTGTTATTTCCTTTCATTCCGCCGCATTGCTGTCAGAGCGATACTCTCTCTGTCTGAAAGCTTTGACAGGAACATGTAAAAAGCTGGTTTGGAAACTGAATTCTCTGGGAAAAATGTAGTTGCAGAAAGCCCACGGTAGCACAAATACTTAGCCCGTCCTTCACCTCTACCACATCAGTTATTTCCTCACGCCAGGACAACTTGCCATGCTTTATCACAGACTCATGAACAAGAACATTTTTAAATGAAATTGTATTCCACTTCCAGTTCCTGCAAATAAAAAATAAAAAAAACACAGCTGAATAAAAATACCTTTTTATTCAACAGCAGCAGAGATAGTGATGCACTTTCATCGGAGCATTTCTTTTTAGCATCTTAATTGACTTTCAAGGTAGAAGGTAAAGCCATGAAAAGATGAATGTGTCTGTATTGCTCATGGCCTCCTACACACCCTGACATAATCCATCATAAACACTAACCGTCTCACAACACACACGCGCAAACATGACAAGCAATGCTCTCACCTAATTAACACGGATAGGTAATTGGATTAATTGCAGTAATTAGGATAGGATTAATTATGATCTCATCAAAAGACAGGACATTTCAAAAGAGCTATCAGCGAGACAGCCGCTGAGAGAGAGAAGGAGGGAGATGGATGGAGAGAATAAAAATGGTATGGGATGTAAGGCAGCATTCACGCTGAATGCCATGTCATTCAACATCATAGGATGTCAGTCAACCACAAAACTGCGGTCTGATTGCCAAGATGGCTAATTTGCCTTCTCATGGAAAAGCGGATTTCCTTAACAGCACTGATTCATTTCTAAATGTGTCTTAGGTCACACTTATGGGAAAAAATAGGGAACGGTTCAGCTGAAAGTGCTGCTCACTTTGCACCTTCACTGACATTTTTAGGAGCTTCAGATGCACGCTGTTCAGCCCAACAGGGCTGTCAGAGTCAATTCCCTTCAATTCAGTTATTGTAGTCATCCCCAGTGGAGCAATTAAAAAGCACACATAGCAGAGATCTTAATAAAACACATAGGACAATGTAGACATAATATATATATAAGCTATACTGGATAGTAACATTGAAAGTACTACGTGCTATATATTGGAAAGTGTAAGCTTGAGGGGTCCCAAAGGTCAGACACAGGCCCAGACTTCAATAAGGTCACATGAAGGTTTCCCTTCTCCTGAAACTAAGGCAGCGCACATGTCAGACAGGAATCCCCAGAGAGCATTTTCCTCGTCTTCTCATGGATTCTTTGATTGTATGCGGTCAGAGATCTTAAAACAGCGATTCTCAACCAGGGGAATGTTTTGTCCAGGGGGCACTTCTGCAGTTACCAGGAGGTACGTGGGAAGATTGTGAATCAGTTAATTTGATCTAATAGAAGCTCTGATAGCTTAAAGAAATTAGGATTTTCCACTATATAGTATTTTTATTTATGTCAGTGGCAGAGAGGGTTTTATTTGGGACAGGCTTATATAAGAGACCTGCTTCTCAGTTAATGAAAACTCCAATTCCAGTCTGCTGCTCTACCTTTGTCTTCTCTAACAGAAATGCCGTTTTCCTGCAGAATTTTCACATTAAAAGCACCATTATGGGTGGGCTTGTAATGTGAACAAAAACAAAAAAATAACACTGTAAATGTTAAGATTCACTGGCTGCATTGGTTGGGAAAAATGGAAAACCTGGAAATAATAGGTGGATGAAACAGGTATGAAACAGAAACTCAGAGCAAATGACTATTAGTGAGCAGAATTTACCATGTTGTTTTAATTACACCCTCCTCTAAAAGGAATGAGTTAAAAAATGAGCTGATGCAACACATGTTAAAATGTATGTCATCTTTTTAACACATCTGTTTTAAGAGTGTAAAGACTCGTTAAAAACACATGCATTTTAACACACAAGCTGCATCAGTTCAGGGACAACACACACTGTGTCGTGTTTTAACTCATCCGTTCTAACAGTGCAGCGACTGGCCTTGATTTCTTCCTTCTGGCCACGTTTAAATAAATATGCGTCGATCAGAAAAATCAGCACACAAAGTGGATCATGCATAGCAAGGTAGACTGTGCGGGACACACCCAGATTCCCACCAACCTGAGTCAGTCGTAACACTCGAACAGTGAGTGTTGCAATTGCAGGATCACTTTATCATTGTCTCTGTGGTAAACAATTCCAGGAAAGCCATCCCATCTATTGAAGTGGCATGATACAGGGGTGCTTGAGCCCATTTGATTGGGCTTTGGCGATAAGTCAGACAAAAAAAAAAAAGGCTGGGAACCAATGCCTTAGAGGTCTCATGATGTTGGAACATGTGCTCACAACTTTCTGCAGGCTCTTCTTCTGGATAGTTGGTGACTGCCAACATACGAAAAATGTCATCATAGGAAGCTAAGAGACTTTTTCCAGACTGGCCTATCACTCACAGTGTTGTTTCTAGACTCCATACTTGACCGTCACAGAGGGAAATCTTCAAGTAGTAATTTCACGCTACTTTGAATGGAACAATACCACACACAGGCGCAATCAAGCGAGAGCACCTTATTATTATCCAGTGCATATTTAAAGAACCTGACATTAATACATTTTGCAAGCACAATGATGGTCATTATAATGATTCAAAAAATGAATCTCGGGACATCTCATAGAGACAAAGGGAGCCTAATGAAGGACATGGAGAACACGAGCAGCGAGAGAGCACGCATCAGCAGCAGTGTTTTTGTTGCTGCTTTCCGGCACGCAATGGGCTTTTATGGTAGGTGTCACAGTTGAGGAAGTGGGCAGTTGAATTATGTGACACAAACACACACACACACACACACACACACACACACACAATCAGCTCACACATATGTCCACCCACACACCACATCAAGCCAAACTGACTGAGCAAATTAGACTTTCTCTCTCTCCCTCCCTCGACCGCAGGATTCCTATTGCCTGTGCCGTGATGAATATATCATCGGCCCATTTTCGGCGAACAACATGGCGGTTCCCACACGCTATGCGTCTCTGGCCTATCACTTTCAGTTAGATGAACATGGGGTTAGGGCAGGGCTGGTGGAGAATTTAAATACCATGCGTGAGATAGAAAAGGGAGAAAGAGGGGGACGCATGAGAAATCATGGAGAGAGGGTGAGTGGGTGGTGGGGAAAAAATAATAGAAGGAGAAGAGGAGAGAGACGGAGAGAAAGGGAAGGGAAGTGCTGTCTGTATCTGCCTGATCAGTTTCAGTTAAGTTAAACAGGAGCTGTGGCGAATGGGGAAAAGCTCATGTTGCAGAGCAAATGAATAGAAGAAAGGTGGATGGGACTGAGGAGAAAGAAAGAAAGAAAGACTGAAATAGAAAAATATGGCAAAATATATTATAATGATTTTTAATTCAAACCACCTAAATGCACCATTGTGTCCCAATTTTCCCTATTTTCAAATGTGGTTTTGTTTGGGGGTTTTTTTTTGATAATTTTGGGCCTTGAGATAGAGAGAGAGAGATGGTGACTATTCAACATGCCACATAACCTGAATGACCCACCATATCTCTACTTTTGAGAGAGAAGAGAGAGAAAAGAAATAAGCCCCCGTCTTGCCTGCAGGTGTGTTCTGTCACTTGTTCCATCAACACAATAAAGCACCTAAAAGAGGTGCAGGCAAGAGACCATTTATTGAATCTGGGTGTCAGCTTTATTGGACTACCTGGACAAGTACTTTAACACTGAACCACCAGGAGAGTTAAAAAGTCTCATTTCTCACTAATGCAAGGTAATGTGATGTGTAACCATTTGGCAACATATTAAATGTGGTAACGAGCATATTGGAAGCTGTGCATTGATTGTTTTATACCATAAAACTTATTCTGCATCATAATGCCAATACTTGAGACTTTCTATAAGATCAAATTCCATGTTGTTTGAAGCACCTCTGCATGTGAAGTAGGTTTGATTGAGGAAATGACAAATTAGGTTTGCAAAGATTATCAAAAGGAACCCATTTCATTTTAAAAAATCAGAAACACAGATAGACGCATCTTTACAACCAGCTCCTAGACATGATCAGTATGTCTGATGGGAAAGCAAACACCATCGTGGTAGCTATCAAAGAGGTTCTGTGCAAAAAAAAAAAAAGACATTCCCACCTCAAAATGATATGGGAACAGATGGGGCTGCTGCCATAACTGATATGCACATAAGATTCATTGGAATGGAACACAAACGCCTCCCAAAAACTTAAGGTAATGATGTTTCAAATTGATGCAGGAAGACCTAATGCATTGCAACTACAGGACGCCTTCCCCGGCTGGTGTCTGCTGCCTGTGCTGTGTTTCACGTTGCCCTGTCATGCAACATTCAGGGACCACCTGCAGCAGCTCCACCTGTATATTTAACCACAGTGTCAACAGGACGGCTGCTCTGACAGTGGCAGCGGAGTCCTTGGCCCTGGCTGATTTAAAAGGGAAGAAAAGCTATGCAGACGGTAAAACAATAATTACATGATGTTTATGACTTGTACCTGCTGTGCCTGCTTATGCTTTCATCTCATGACTCATAAAATATTGTTGAGGAGGTGAAGGACACACGCTGGCTGTCACAGCACTCTTGCCATAATGAACCTCCGACGCAACCTCTGCTCACTCCTGGCAGCCTTGGCTGAGGAGTCTGAGGTCAACAGGTGCCCATTTCCTAATGTGCTGTATTAATTCCTGGCAACATAGAGCAGACTCTGCTACACCTTAACTGCTTGTTCAAACTTTTCCAGAAGGAAAATGATTTTTTTTTTTGCTTTGAGTCCAGGTAAGATTGCTGCTTTTACAACATATATGTAATCCCTTTTTTTTTTTTTTTTTCGCTCCCTGTGATGGTGGCTGCTCGGAGGAGAATCAAGATGCAGGAGACAATCTGCCTCCTGGGACATCAAAACCTGGATGATGAGATAGAAGAGCCCAGAAAACATGCAGCAGCTATGGACCAGATTCAGGAGCCTGGCAAGCTTTGGAATGGCTATAAGTTTGTATATATTTATATGCAGCACATATATAAACAAATAGGTTTCCTTGTTTGGAGCATTCCAGGAATGTACATAAAAATTAGTGTCTTTTTGTGGGTTGAGTAATGTTTTATGTAATTTCGGTCTTGGATAGAAACCAGCTACAAAAAAGGCGAAACTGGCTGGTGTCCAGTGTCAACTGTGAGTGGGACTTCTCCACACTAACTTTGAATCAGATTCATTATTAATTGAGTCATTGCTTCACGCTCATGACGTCCACCTCACTTATTGTCTACTGTTTGTTGTATGTGTTTCGAGGTGAAGACTGACTTCGAGGCGAAGAGGAGCATCTGGCCACTTGCATACTTGTGAGCATCAATGGACCCCCCATCCCCAAATTCCCCTATAGAGGAGCCCTGGAGCTCTTCTGCCAATGGTCCAGAAAAATCAAATGCTCACAGGCAGGATGTAGCCTGTGCCACTGAGTTTTTGCTTGAGAAAATGTTTTAACATTTTACTTCTTTCCATTAAATTAAGTAGGTAATTTTCTGTGTTGTGGCATTTTGTTTTTTTCATATTAATTTCTACAGATAAATGTCAAAAGCAGTAAAGTAAGTAAATAAAGACACAAAAGGAAAACATGAATGATCCTATCCATAATGATTCTGTGGTCATTTTCCATTGTATTAACAGTACTTGAAATATTGCACGCTTCAGTATATTGAAATTCTGGTTTTGATGTATATAGAGCTACATACACAACTTGAGTTTTGTTTTTTCCAAGAACTTTGCCCCACACTCAGTTACACAGATGAACTCTGGTGAGCTGCCACAGTACGGCCTCTTGGGCTGATTTTTCTTGTCAGGCCTAACATAACTTTCCAGTCATTAGCCTGCTGCTCCACCTGTTCCCCTGTTGCAGAATTGCAGAATTTGAGAGTGTTCAAGGACACTATAGGCACTTCTTGACTCAGCCTATTGCAAGGACATTTACATACGTATGCTTACTCTAAACCTTTAATAGTGAAGATTCACTTAAAGGCAAGTACGCCACAGTGGCTGAGTGCATATGCTGTATTTGTTTCAAATTGCTCAAACTTGATCAAGGACACCTGTACATAACGAGTTGTTGTGAGAGTCGATCATTACCATAATTAATGCCCTCAGAATGCACGAATATAATGATACTTATTCTCTCACTCCTGGCCGAGTGTCACTCACAAAAGTGGCATTGAAGGGTAAAAGAAGAACTTTACGAGTGCAAAGCTGGCTGTGAGAGGACTGCTGCTACACTGCCTGCGTCCACCACATCCAATGGTACATTCTTGTGTGTATTCAAGCCACACAAGAAATATCTGAGAACAATTACAAACTGACTAATCACTCCATAATTGGGACTATCTGAGACCTTTGTCCTGCTGGGCTTGTCACTCATAACTCTGCTGTTGGTCTGAGGAGGACATAGACAGACATACACACGGCATCACCAGTCGCTTCCTTTCCTCTGCCAGAAAGGAGCTTCACCAAGGCTGTTCAAACTTAATCTGGTTAAAACATAAATGTATACCAATTGAAGATTTGCTGTATATCTCACTAAATTAAAACGGGTTGCACAAACTAGTTATGACAGAAATGAATTGCTGTCAAACATTTTCATCCAGTATAACAGCCAGGGTTTCCTGTTGCACAGCTAACTGGAGTAAGTGACAAAACTAACATTGGCCTGTTGGACAAAATATGGTCAAGATATATTTGACCTGAATGTTTAATCCTAACTGGAAAGGTTTTCGATTGCATTTGACAAAAAAATCCCCAAAAAACACATATGTTAATCAAAAAAAATATAGTTAAAGGTAATTAAAAATAGCATCAGTTATATTAGTATAACCATATATTTTGTACTCATTCTAACCTGTGAACTTATAATTCTGAATGAATTCATCTGTGGGTGCAGATATAAATTTAAAAAAGTTATTTGCAAAGCACTTACATGTTTTGCCTTTCTAAACTTGTCATTTATGTTGCAGTTATGCTTGTGATGCTGCAGTGACTTCCTGGTTAGATAGTTGATTGCTTTTGATTATTAACAGGTTTTACATGTTACTGAAGTTTTCCCAGTTTTTTTCATTTTTTTATGTTTTGGTGGTGTAATCTGAATTTGTTAATCACTAATCTGAAACAAGTTTGTCGTTACTAAAAAAGTTAGAAAGTTGTTGGTGCAACTCAATACAGACTCTTATTTGTTATTGGTACGACCCTCACTCTCCAACCAAGCTGGCAGTGATGCTACACGTATTTGAACCTGGGACTTGTGCAGGACAGGTGCTTTGCCCCTGCACCACCTGCTTACACAGTTTTAGGTGTTCAGTAAAATGAACTGTCCAATGGAAAGTGAGACAGCTGTTAACTGCAGTGGACACACACCTGTACAAAAAAACCTTCCATCTTAAGTGTTGATCATCCACAACGTTTATGTGCATGGAGCACAGACATCCGGTGACACCATAACGCTACTATGTGTTCACACAATTCATGCAAACACAGCTGTCATCAAGATGCTAACAAATACACAAACACCCACCTTAAAGCATCACCTGCCGCGCGCACACACACACACACACACACCTACGCATGCTTTTTGAATTTACAACATCAGCATACATTCACACACTCATCATGGTGGTTTTAATAGCTCTTTGGAGAGGGGAAAAGACACCCGACGTGCTGACAGCAGGCACATTAATACACAGACACACACACTCTAACCTGCACACTGACATGCTGTCGAGTATACACACTTGACACACACACACAACCACACACAAACAAGGTAGACAAGTACAGACATGAATTCATGCAAAGTGGCAGGCCACCCTGCATGTTTTTGCTAAGCATGCCATGCTCTCATACACACACATGTCAAGCATAAACAATTTTAACACTCAGCAACAGATGCACTCAGCATGCATGCATCAAGTTGACAAGACGCCCACACACAGACACAGCAGAAAGGTAAAGTCTCTACAATAACATGTGCACACTAACAATTAATCTAATCAACACACTCAGGAGACCTGTGTCTGTCTGTGTGTGTGTGTGTGTGAGAGAGAGAGAGAGAGAGTGTGTGTGTATGTGCATGTCGAGGGATCACTTGAATGCACCTTTCTTGCTGACAAGGTTTTGTGTGTGTGTGTGTTGGAGTGTGACGACGTCTGTGTGTGTGTGTGTGTGTGTGTGTGTGTGTGTGTGTGTGTGAAAATGAAAATGAAAAGTAGGCCAGCGAATGACAAGCTCCATTTTTCATTGCCATTACTTCAGAGACAGTAGGAACAGATGCCCTGTTGGGACACACACACACACACACACACACACACACACACACACACACACACACACACAGACGTCGTCACACTCCAACACACACAAAAACTGCCAACGCACAGACCTGAGTTGCCCCCGTTCAGTTTCAATTAAAATCACTTTCCCTCGTATTTGTACGAGCATCAAGCTGAGCCGTTTCAAGTACATCGACACACTCGCTGGACTGAAAATGCAGTTCACACACACAATAGCTCAAACTTATCAATGGTTATCTTGCCAGAAAACCCAAGTGTGCTGTTATGTTCTGAGTTAGAAAATTGTTTAATTAAATAACTATCAAAATTGTGTTATGAGATGTGTTTGGAATGTTCTTTTTAAATACATGATGCCACAAGAATGCAGGTATCTGCAAATTCAGCATTTCCAAAGTTGAAAATGATACAAAGATGCTTAAACGCACACAAAAGGAAAGCTTTACAAAATAAAGAGGAATAGAGAATAGAGAACTTTGCTTTGCATGTTGTATTTTGATTATTTTGAGATATTTGGTTGGTTACTTTGCATGGTTATTTGCTTTGTGTGGTTGTAGTGTGTTTAGTTTGAAGATTGTTTGACTTTCTTTTGTTTTAATAATTTGATCAATTCAAAAGGACAAAGTGATATGACTGTTCAGCATAGCAAAAAAAAACAAACCAAGTGAGCAGTTGGTGACAAACCTTTAAACTGAACTATGAAAATAATGACTCATGCTTTTGGAAGGAGATAAACAACCACATATTGTGTAATCTTTGTAGTGTCTACATACTTATGGCCACGCAGCGTATGGGTGAAAAGCATAATATAATATTTATTTTGGCATTGTCACATGCTGTAAAAGTTGTCTGTGGGCTGCAACTAATGGGGGCTCGATCAAGATTACGAAATTAAATTAGTGTAAGATTTTAATGCAAAAAAGAGACCAAACGATACCACACACACACACACACACAAGAACAACACGCTGATCTCAAAAAATATGTGACTGTGATTATTCAGTTTCTGTCAACATGACCAACCCAGATTGACTTTCAACTCAAATTAACAGATTTTTCTACTCTTATTTTACATTTGTGTTTATCTTCAACATTACAACATTGTGTTGTTTCCGATATTTTCCCAAAGCATTAATTAATTCGACTAAATGCGCAGATAAATGTAACCTTTACAGAACTTGCCTCAGGCTGGCCTTTTCAAACAGTGAGCGTGCACTTGCGCTTCTCCACATTATCTGAAATACTGTGCATAAAATATGGAATACACAAGCACAGAGGTTGTTCCAGTCCTCCATCCAGTTTCATTTCAGCGATTAAAGCATGCGCTGAACTGTTTGGATAAAAACAGAATGCCTGTCAGATGTGTTTTCACTCATTGCAGTAACACTCCCCTTCTAACCCTGCACCCCTGTCCAAATATCAAAACAGTGTTAATTGTACTGATATTATGACTTCAGACTTAAATGATCCAGATTGCCGAGTGGCCCTCAGTCTATCTAGCAGCTATTTTGACACAGTTAGTTAACCAGTGTTGTCACCTAAAGCTGTTTTTTTTTCCCCAGACTGTGACTAAATGCAATGTGAAAACAGCACCACCCTTCAGCCATATACTGCACACGCTTTAAACGTTTCTTTTTTTTTTTTTTTAACTTTCCATAACTATTTTGTCATTTCAGCCAAAATACCGCTTACAAGCTGAAATATGCTTTATTGCCTGCTAACAATATGCAAATGAATGTCGAGTTTGTGGTGGTAGCGTGTGTTTGTTTATGTGTGTGATGGGGATGTTGCGCTTTTGGTCAAATGCCAGACTCGAGCTCACAATGTGCACAGTGAAGCATCTGGCTAAGCTCACTGGTAACTGTGAAATCAAATCCATTTTTGGTTATATAATGTATTTTTCGGCACATTTGACATATGGACATAAAACGGGAAAAGATAACTAACTCAGCAATCGTACGTGAAGCCAGATGGTACCAGCAGCATCCGCGTTAAACACTGGTACAAACATACAAAATACACACTCCAGAGACCATATGGAACAAACCCCCAACACACAGA
This sequence comes from Holacanthus passer, assembly GCA_025331565.1. Taxonomy (NCBI): domain Eukaryota; kingdom Metazoa; phylum Chordata; class Actinopteri; family Pomacanthidae; genus Holacanthus; species Holacanthus passer. Next base: position 733,970 of record JAFREQ010000018.1, on the reverse strand, counting down.
GACATACAGTAAATAAGCAACTGTCAAAGTCATGCCTTCAGTACATGCCGTAGCTACTGTTTGTATGATGAACAACAAATTACCTTTCACGCTCATGCGAGCAAGCCAGCCGCGCATTTAGAGTTTTCACCCGTACAGCATATACTGTACCACAAGAGTCCAATTAAGAGTCTCGCCGGTGTATGTAGTGGTATTTGTGTAAGTATGGGGTGGCGCATTAAACCCCAAGACACTCAACCACCACCACCAAAACAAGCTTAAAAACCACCAGTGCAACTAGCAAGTGCATAGTGAGCAGTGGTGCCAGATGTGCAGTTACGCTCAACTGGGGGAACTTTTTATTTGGCTGAGTGGACACAATTTGTTTTGGGCAGCTTGGGCTACTTTCTATACCATTTGAATGCTATAGATGCTGTAGGTTATATTCCCATGAATCTGCCCTGTTTTGTATTTTGTTTTCCACAAGAAGTGACTGGCAGCTCACTGTGTTGCTCACTGTCGAAACTCAGTGACAGAGGACTGATGATCACCTCAGTTACTACTATAGACAGAAGATTTTTCTGTAAATTACATTCAGTTACTAGGTCATTATAAAAAGCTTCTGTCCACTTACATAAGTGATATTTTATTCTGTTTATGAAATGTTATCTACGGATTCCCTAATGGAACATGTACAAAAAAAAAAAAAAAGTATCTCGTGCTCATGAGAAAGTCTCATCTCATGCGCCTGCAAGACTTCAAAATCTGTTTTAAATGACACTCAGAGACAATATACCAGTGACGACTTGTCCAAGGTTAAAATAAATCTGAGCTAACTGTAGTACCATCATTTCATCAAAGAAACATGCAGCAGGTGGGTGGTCTCTTGTGCGCACCAGGTACTCCATGCACACTCAATGGCATCTGGTGTGTACGAGAAACAAAGATTTTTTTTTTTTTTTTTTTTTTGCCCGTGTCCCTTCAGGCCCTCCGTAGTTGTCCAAGAGACTTGGAGAAGATCATGTTTCAGTATATTAACTGGAGTCTTCTCAAACATATGGCCTGCTATTATCACAGAAGAATGACAGGTGGATCTTCTGAAAATGTTATTTTCTTATACTTGCACTCATATTCAGCCATAGAACATTATGTGGAAGCTCTGAGTGCAGATGCAGGCAAATTTGTGTGTGTGTTTAAGAGAGAATGAAAGACCTTTAACTGCCAAAATCCACCTGCAGATACGAAAAGTCCACGTCATGCTCAACAAGAATTAGACAGGACAGGTTTCATAACTGAAGTTTGCTTAGATGTGAGACAGACAATATTATACAGTTTACTATTACACAAGCAAAGTGCATTCACAGCCATTTAACAACTTATGCGCTCTCAACTGAATCTTAACTTAATATGTAAGGTCACTATTATTTGTTGCAGTCGCATTTGCATTGTACAGGTATTTGTATTTTCACATTCCACTATCTCTATACTAACTAGTGTAATACTTTGAGTAATAAAAATAAAATGCAGTGCTGTGGTTCATTAATCTCGCTCTTATTTTCTAAAGGTGCGTCTACCAGTAGCAGCTGCGCAGACAAAAGGAACTATATTTGTTTTCCTTTTCATTCTCTTACTTTTATATACCATGAAGTCCAAGAAGGGATGATGTCCATCCACTGACCTTCAATTCTGACTCTGCAGGTATGCTGCATCTGCATTAAAGCACATCAAGGATCACTGGGAATACTTGTTTGCAAACTTTCTGTTAAACTGATTTTTGTTAGCATTCAGCTGGGTTTCCATTCAGCCTGTTATCACCCTGCAGGCCCGCAGTTTCTGTCTTTGAGGGCGAGGCTGCTTCCTGCTGCTTCCCTCGCTAAGATCTCCAGCTGGATATTTGCCCACAGCCGCACAAAGCTCAACACTGACAACTCTGAGCAGTTCCTCTTGAAACCTGGCAGGAATCACTTTCTGCATGATTTCTCTACCACCATTGACAAAACAACAGGGACTCAGGGACCCAGAAACTTGGACTAATTCTCGACAACCAGCTGTTATGCGAGGCCCGCGCTGCAGCCAAATCCTGATCCTGCAGGTCTGCACTCTGCGAAAGCTGTCAAATCAGACACTTTCTCAACATGAACGCTGACCGGCTCAAGCTCTGGGGTTGCGCTCACGCTATTTTGTTTTGTTGAAATTGCCAGTGCTTCCTTTTTTTGTGTGCATTGCGGTTGATGGGGAGCAGCTTGAAGACGGACAGGTACCGACTGCTTTGGAAACCACACCGCCTTTAGAAGAGATCACTTGGACAGGCCCTGAAGAGGCGTCTCATCGCGTGTCATCCGACAGTTTAGGATGAAAACAACAACTTGAAAGAAAATAGAGGAAGCGGCGGTGCCAAAGTGGCTTCTGCTGCGCAGTTTAATGGTTTGAGAGTCGTACAGAAGCACCGTTCGCTGAGTGAGATGGATTGAAACGAAGCAGCTTTTCATCATCAGCACAAAATGCAGTCGAAGCAGCACTTTTACTACAATAAAAGCAGAATGGTGTGAATCTGTGCCCTTAGACATCTCCCATCTGGTCTACTTAATTTCCCCTCCCTGTGTTACTCATGAGCCTCACACTCCTCGGCTCATTCATGGTGTTGAATTCCAAGTACTGGTATTTGCATACGAGGGCCCAAAGTGATCTAGATGTGATTTTCTTTTTAAAGACATGTACATTAAAGTAAACTGGGCAGTTGTCTCAGTCACTTCATTGTAGGCTGTGTCAGATTTCTTAAAACAGATTTTTGTTTATTTCTTGGCCTTGAAAGCACTTCAACTTCCATTCACCTGCCTTGAATATGCAGAAAATGAACCAAACTTTTACTTTTGCAATCCTGGAACCCTGAAATAACTCCCACCACTGGACAACTATTTGCTTTCCTTTCAAGAGCGAAATAAGAACTTTGAAATGCCATATTATGTGCCTAGCCTTGCTAGACTGGCAGAAGGTGGAAACAGCTAATCTGTTCATGTCAAAATGTCAAAAGAAGGGAAGCCACCTCGGTCCAACCCTTACAGGGCCGTCTGAGCCGGGTTCTTCCCTCTACCCTGATCAAACAGCACCAAACTAAACCCTAAGCAACATAAATAAAGCCGCGAAAACTGGACCCACCAGACCCACCAGAAAAGAAATAAAGGAAAAAAACAACAAAACTACATGTGGTGACTCTGCTGCTGCCAGACCAGAAGTGGGAGAGAGAGTGAAGTCCCCTCCCCCTGTTTATTGGCTCCTCAATCAGCCTGAGCGGCCTCACCTGGAGAGAGGGAAAACACACACCATGGGTCAGTGAGACACTGGAGGAGCAGCATGATCGAAACAGGGGGAGCATGTAACACCACTCTCTGCATTGTTCTGCATAGCATCAACCACACAATGACAAGAAGACTCCAGGAAGTCCAGAATTTTTATGTTAATGTCTGTGTATGTGAGCTTTCGAGGTGTTGTGAGACATATATCTTTTAAAGTTTGGTCTGGCTTGCTGTTTCCCCCTGCCTCCAGCCTTTATACTCCATATATATAATATGTTCTTTTAAAACACTTCAGCCTTCAGCTATGCAATTCAGAACTTGCTGCAAAAAACTAAGTTCTGTTTATGTGCCCGGTATTTGTGAAGTGTTCATCGAGGCAAACCGTTCAGTTTCAGACAGCCTGGTTAACTTTAAAACTTTCCTCTGCATACTTTTGAAAGAGCGTTGGTGTGAGAAACTGATGCTGTTTGTGGGATGACCCTATTATGAGCAACACATTTTGTCTGAGCCGCAGTGTGGAGTTTTGGAGTGTCGGCCTATTGACTCTTGGCCTTAAATGAGGGCGAGATTTTACGTCGCTATCTGCTGGGAATTACTTTCTACTTTGCAGAATCATGGAGGATTTTGGGAACGAAGAGGTGTCTTCTAAACACCAGGAGATAATTGGATATGACTGAAGTAGTGTAAGTGTACTTTATGTTACCCCTTTGCGAGCGTATGTGCATGTGTGTGTTTGTGCTGCACATGTACGAGCTTGGCCGTGTGTTTGACTGCAGATAGTGAATACCTTTGTGTGTGTAGGGATGGTGTCAGTCTCACGGTCAGCCAGCCACATCGCCTAAGCATCCAAGGAGGCTCAGCAACACTGAGAATCCACTGCTATATTAACCAAGCACGTGTGTGTGTGTGTGTGTGTGTGTGTGTGGCAGCAAGTGTGTGGGTAATTGCGTTGCAGGGTGGGGGTGGGGAGATGGAGTCAGACAGTTCGACAGAGAAGGAGTGTGAGTGTAAAAAACATTAATACTGTGTTAACAACCTTTCAAGAGGGAGTCACACGGAGACCTCCAGATGACAAAACAACTCAGATTAAAAAACCAACAAGATAAATGCCAGACATTCATTAAATCAGGGTCACAAAAGAGGATCGTGAATAAAACACACACCGACTCCAGCAGAATAAACTGAGTACAAATAAATCAGGTGAACTTAGTCAGTCAGCGCGTTTCATTCTAAGATGCATTCAGTTTATGTCCTCTTTAACTGAAACGTCATAAGGCGGTAATAATGTAGAACAGCCTAAATGTGTTGTCATGCAGAGGTTCACATTTGTACCCTGCAGTTAATTTTGGCTCCACCTTAATTTGAGAGTATCTCCAGAGAAGTAGCTCAAAGCACCACTTTGCCAGACCTCCAAGGAGGCTGATGTGGAAGCAGAGTGCTTAGAAATATTTTGGCAAAACTGTAACTAATTTGCAGAATATACAGATGGGAGGTAGTGAAGTGAATTATGTTTTTTTTTTTTTTTTTTTATCTACAAACATTTCAAACAAAAATGTCTTAGTGCCAAAATGTTCCAGCAGATAAACCTCACACAAATGTGACAAACAGACTACAAAGTGTGACAGACTCCACTGGAGATTGCACTGCACTGTTTTTCCATTTAACCAAACTACACTGGCTTATTAAATATGCTGTGTCAGCCACTGTTGCTGCTGTATTTATTTGCAAAGTTAGTGTTAAACTAACACTAACATGGCTCTTATGATGGCAATGTCATTTTGCAAATTGATTTTCTTAAAAAGACATTTTGTGAAGACATTCACAGCCCTTAGAGGATGAATCCTGCTAACTTTGGTGATCATCACTTTGCTGACTTTTCCTCTTACGCCACCAACAGGTTGATGTTTTTGGTTAAACTGAAAAGTCTTTGATGGATTGCCATAAAACTTGGTAAAGACATTCATGCCCCCCTCCAAATGAATTGTTTTCATTTGGTGATGCCGTGACTTTGCCTCTTGCAGTATCATCAGGTCAGAGTTTTGATTTGTCTCATACTTTATGACCAAAGTAAAATGCATCAGCCTCAGCTGTAATTTGCATTTAGTGCTTATTAGTTCATTTCAGCATGCTAACACACTAACCTAAGATGAAGGATATGCCTGCTAAACATCAACATCAAGCATTGTCACTGAGAGCATGTCAGCAATGCTGACATTGGCATTTTGCTCAAAGAATCACTGTGACTAAGTAGCCCACGGCATCAAAGAGGTGTAAAACTTAATCCATTCAATAGGAAAATATTAGTGACTAATAACCATGTAAATGCTTAATCCGATCATTTTTCTAAATATATCCTCTCTGTGCATGTTTGCCCCACGTTGAGGTAACAATAAGTGACGTGGAGGAGTTTCTGCGAGGGACAGGGACACGGTGAATGTATAACGTAACAACGTAGCTGCAAGATTTTACTAATCACCTCGAGTTTTACACAAGTTTGGTGCAAATTCCACAGAAATTGATGTTACTGGGTACGAGGATGTAGCGCGTAAAGCACTAGAAAAGCTGAAATCTTGTGCAAAAAAAACTATAGCTTTGTTAAAAGGTTACGAACTGACAAGAATTTCTTGCTGAATCTCGTGTCGTCATCTTTTCTAAACTGTTTGATGACGACTGAAAAGCAAAGAAATGTCACTTTAGAGGTGCCTGTGTCTTATCAGCCAATGTGTAATGTGACAACACCACCTAAGATCTTTCATGAATCACACAGAGTTACATATCAGGTCAGCGCTAATCAAACAGAATAAGCAGCAAAAAAATATCAACTCTTATAATCTGCCTGTCTGTTGTTGCCGGAGGCTCTAGCTGGTAAACCTCCTATAAAAGTTTAAATTTCATTCAAATAGTTGTTGCTCAGTCAATAAGATGTTTGCTGAATTTATGAACTTCGTGCCTAATTGACTGCTGTCGTATTTCCAGCAGATAAGACGCTTCACAGTGGGTGAAACTGCTTTAAGCACTTCAAAGGTTATATTCTCATTAAATGCTCCGGGTCATGTAAATGCACATCGCATCACTTTTTTTTTTAATGAACATGCAAACAGTTAGGTAGGACTCTCCAATCAATATCAATCGGGTTGAAGAAATATTATCGATGTAACCGCAGCTTATGTGCAATGAGTGTGAGCCATAGTTAATTATCATGCAATTCTCCTCAGCTCCAGGAAGTGTTTCAGTATTTCGCAGTACGTTGTTGAACTGATATTTTGTACGTTCATGTTACTGTAAATATCCTGTATATATCTTTTTAATTTTCATTTTATTCTCTATGTTTCTTAATCTCTTTTTTTTTTTTTACTCAAAATGGTGTGCATAGAGGAAGGAAAAGGAAGAATTTCAATGTACAGGGAAACGTGTTTCTTTTAACTGTGCATATGACAATAAACACATTGACCTTGACCTTTGGTTTTCTGGGCAGGCAACACAAAGTGCCGAGCACCAAACAGCTGACAGACAAAGTTATATCTGGTATCCGGTAAAGTATCTGGTGAACACAGTGGAGCAGCTAAAGAGACAGATGTTCCTCAGGAGTTGATGGAGCTCAAAACTCAACTTGTAAATAGGCAAAGTTTCAACAATCATTCGCACTTTTTAGTGTGATATGTCAATGAATACTGCTTTAAAATAAACAATGTGTGTGTGTACAGCATATCTAACAGAAAGTGTGTGACTGTGTAGGAGAGATAGAAAAATTAAAATACCTGGTAATAGGACTGCTGTTATTGCTGCTCTCCTCCCCCTCCCACCACCTGACCTAGTTATACAAGTAGAGGTTATTCCTCTTCCAACACTTATTATGTCTCTGTTGAGAGGAGGGAGGAAGAAGAAGGGAGAAAGCAGGAAGATGGAGAGAGGCCAAGAGGTGGAGGGAGAACAGAGGAAAGATACTGTGATGAAGGACATAAAGAGGTAAAGAGGGATTTCAGGCTGAAAGGAGATAGCAGGAGGAGGGAGGGACTGGAGAATGAAAAGCAAAGGAGATGAATCAGAAAAAAGTTATAATAATAAAGAAGGAGTAAACTGAGGAGTAAACTGAGGCAAACGGGAAAAGAGGGAATAGAGACAAAGGGAAGAAGGTTGGAAAGAAAAGAAAAGAAGGAATCAAGAAAGAGATGAGGAGAGAGACATAAAGGTATATAAGTGTGACTTTAGTCATTGTAACTGCTGTGTGCTGCTGGACACTGAAGCTGCAGAGACATGATTATATTGTGTGCCTACACACGCACGCACGCACGCACACGCACACACACACACACACACACACCACTATTTAATCAGGTTGCCTCAATACAAGCATCAGAATTATTGTCCAATAGTAAATACACCCGCGTACACACACACACACACACACAGCTGACTTAACCTTCACAAAAAAGGGCACACACATCAGAGAGGCTGGTCCATAGAGACAGAGCAGGTTGCCCCTCCTCTCTTTTTGTGAGGTAAGAAGGAGATCAAAATATAAATAAAAAGAATGGTTGAAATAAACCATTACCGAATCTCAGTATCAATTATAAAACATTTTCTCTTTCTTCTTTGGAAAAAATCCATTCTTGAAATTAGATTAAAATGCCTTCACAGCAACACCTGCAGGGCAGGCAAGAGGGGAAAGGGCAGTCTGTGTGGAGTGGTGGTGGAGGGCTTCCTGTTGTGCCCCTTATGGTGGGATCAATTACTATTTTTTTCATAATAATTCGTTATTTGTTTGTTTAGTTGTAATTTGTGTTGATTTTTTGAGATAAGTAGCCAACTAGTTTAAAATAACACAATGCCGTGGGTTGATTTTCCTCCCCAGTTTTTTGACTCGCCAGCTGCCACTGACACACACACACACACACTGACACACACATAATAAACAGTGGAAGGGCAGATAGGAACAACAGACACGGCCAAAGTAACAGCAGGTTAAAGCCAAGCCATTAAAAACGTGGAGCAGACAACATCGTAAACCAGCCTCACGCTCTGCTGACACGTGTGTCGATGGGTGGCAAAAAAACTGCAAACAGGAGGAACATAGAATTGGGGTTGCAAGTCTTTTTTATCAGCAACCCTTCGAAAACTTTAGAGTTATTGAAAGGAATATACTTCACTCTGCCTAACAAAAGTGAAGTTACATGAGTGGCAGTGGAGTACATTTTTCTCTCCTGCTGTTGGCTCTCTTATCCACACAGAAAATATTCTTACGCCTATTTTCCTTATTCAAAAGAAAAACACAGCCTAATTGCCTTGTTAACCCATCGTAAAACACACTTTATTCCAACTTGAATTAAAAAAAAAAAAAGTAAAAGTCTCCAAAAGTGTCTTGGTTAGTCTTTCCACTAACCTCGAACTGAAAGAGTAAAATGTGAAAATACTCTGACTCTATGTGCCATTTTTTTTCATGCTGTTGTTCTCGCACACCGAGCTACACGAGCTGCACACCAATTTCAGAGGCAGCGAGAATCTGTGCAAAGACACAAGTGGAGTCCAACAGTCACGAGTAAATCGGTGTTAGTTGAAGAGAAGACACGTCTGTGTGAGATGAATATGTTTCAACTTTGTCGAGAAAATGTTCTCACTTATTCCAAGGTTTTATGACTCCAGCTCATAAACGAATGAAGAGGGGAAAAAAAAGGAGAGAGACAGTGTGTGCTTTGCTTTCAGCCAGCGTATCTGTGAATAGTCTGTACATTGGTCACAATAGGTGCAAATGAAGGAAGACAAAAATATCACATCCTATTCAGCAACACACCTTTAGACCTGTCTGTGCTCTTCATTAACACATAAAGAAATAGATGTTTATCTGTCTAACACCAGTTTTTCTGACGATGATCACTGATTTGTTCATAGGTCTGTTTCTATATTACGTGATCGTGTCCCCCCCAACACTCAGAACAGCCTAAGCCACAGTTAACATCGGTTTGACGTCGACTGGCACATCAGACATTAATGCAGAGATCACAATCTCAGAGCACATATTTATTCATTAAAGGACTTTACGTGTAAACAAGAGTGCTTCTCAACCTCCAGACACGCACACACTCCAGCTGCACCACTTCGGAGACACACTCAGATGGAGAGAGGAGGAGGCATTTATGGTGTGTGTATCAATGAGAGGGAACAGAGCGTGTTTGTCTGAAGACATTCCTCACAATTGTAATCTATTTTGAATTACCCACGGGACCCGTGTAGTTGCTGGTTTCGTGCTTGCCTCTCCTCAACTTATCTCCCTTGCGCACGTACACACGCACGCACAAACTTTCTCAGCGCTGCAAAAACATACCTCCAAATCACTTTCAGTTATCATCAAAGTCAGTATTTGAAACCATAGCGTGTCCAAAACCTCTCTTCCTGTGAACTCACTTCCCTTCTCTGTTCTTTCTCCGCCAGCTCTCTCCAACGTCTCCTATCTGCTATTTCAACTATATTTCGTGAGTTGGAAATCAATATCTCTTGTATGCTGGTTCATAAATTGAGAGGAAGTGACATCGATAAGTTTCTGAGCCTGTTGGCAGCCAAACAGAATTTGCCATTGGGAAATTTAGCTTGAAGTAATGTTTAAGAATTGCTGGGAACTGTCAACCTTCTTTTTGATCATGGTGTGTTGCCTCTCAGTTTGTAGGACTCACAGTTATAATGAAGTACAACACCGGGGCACTATGGATATCTCGATAAAGCTTTATTGGCCTCAGTTCCAATCCAAGTCTTTTAGCATCGGTATCAGCAGATACAGAGACTGATCCGAGACTAATATTTACCTAAGAAGTGATTAAAATATGTATCTGACACATTGAAATAACAGCTATAGGCTGCAAGATTTGGCACACATAACATTCACAAGCAACTTAGTACAAACACTGAAGGTCCTGGTTCAAACTAGCAGAAACTCAAGCTGATGTGTAGCCTGTGTTACCGGTGGATTGATTGAGACGGACGACTAAAAAACATGAAACACCTCCTGTGAAGGCGAGCCTTAAGTTATAAGCACATAATAAACAGTATATGATGCTTTATCGCACCAGTGCTGAATAGGATTCTACAATCATGCTTAGGTTCGAGAGAAAGAGAGAGAGAGAGAGACTGAGAGAGACTGAGAGAGAGAGAGAGAGAGACTGAGAGAGAGAGAGAGAGACTGAGAGAGCAAGACAGACTCTGAGAGAGAGAGCGAGAGAGAGAGAGAGAGAGACTGAGAGAGAGAGAGAGAGAGAGAGAGGGAGAGCAAGAGAGACTCTGAGAGAGAGAGAGAGAGAGAAGAGAGACTGAGAGAGCAAGAGAGACTGAGAGAGCGAGAGAGACAGAGATAGATAGAGAGAGAGAGAGAGAGAGAGAGAGAGAGCTAGCAGCTCTGTGAGGCTGTACTTCATCAGCATACTTACATGCTCTCAATGAGAATACTAGCATGTTGATGTAACCAGGTATAATGTTTATCATGCTCACTATGTTAGTTCACTGTCTTTGTCTTCTAACATTTGCTGTTTATTACTAAAGGGAAAGTAGCTACAGCTAAGGCTGACCAATGGTTGCTTTGGTCACAATCCAAAACATCAGACAAATTCAAATTCAAATTCTTTGACCTAATGAAGGCACTATATGAAAAGTCAGGGAATCAAAGCACAATTCATCCTCTGGGGACCATGAATGTGTGAACCAAATTTCACAGCAATGCACCAGATAGTTGTTGAGGCGTGGTGCATGTTCAGATATCAGATATCGGCTCTAAATGGGCTCTGTCTTTCTTTATTCCCCCTCTACTGACCTTCAACAAGAAAACCTCACATAAGATACTTGAGCTTGATTAATATGTTTCTTTATTCCAGGCTATTATTTTACCAGAATTGATAACAGAACAGTTTAAACTTGACAAACCGTCTGAGAAATATGGCTTCTCGCTTTCTATCTCCCCCTCCTTCATTTTTCATCCTCTTTGCCTCTTTTGCTCCCTCTCTCACTCGCTTTCTCATTCTACTTTGCTCACACACTTGTGAATAATTAAGATGCAATAAATCCCACTGTCACATCAGTTTTTCAGACTACGTCCTCTGCCTCTATGTGTGTGTGTGTGTGTACGTTACATCCTCATTGTAGCCGTGAGACTGCAGCAGTAAAAGCAGAGCGAGACCTTGTGTACTTCTGCGTGCGATAGAGAACTATGGAGATGCTCCAAAGGGGCACTTTAGCACTGAAAGAAGCTTGCTTTATTGATTGTCACACTTTTCTCAAATGCCATGCTCTTATGCCAAACAACAATCCATGACACGCCACGTCTTCGACGGTTGTTGGAAATGTTACCAGAATCCTTGCGGAGGCCCGGAAAGAGCAGCAGGATGCAAATAGCTGCGGGATGAAAGCGCCCGAAATCCGCTCAAAAATGCTTCAATCCAGCTTTTCTTCCGCTGTTGCTGGTGATTTTGTTTGGCCTTCGCATTCTTTACACTTGAACACGTTCCCAGGGCACACCTGAGTACACACACGTACAGAATGCGCACACCCTCGCAGCCTGAGCTCATACACTCATACATAAATGCCCAGGCTTTCGGGGAAAAAACGGTCAAACCCCATAACTGCTAATGCAACTAATCTTCATTTCACGCAAACACACGTACACACTCTTGGTGTGTCTGTGGTGGAGAGATAACCCAGAAAGGATTAGCTATAACATGTTGAGCTGAAAAAAAAAAAAACACCTTGGATGTGTGTGTGCGAGAGAGAAAGCGAGGGAAATAGTTTGAGGGGAGAGAGGCAGAGTTTGTAGTCCAGCAGCATATTCTAACACAGTAGTTAACCAAGAACAACTGGTGGCTTTCAAGCGAATATTCAGTGTCTCATACACATTATCACCAAATATAACAACATTTACAGAAGTTAAAACTCTCCTGTTCAATGTGGTGTGTGTGTGTGTGTGTAATGGTGCATTCACCCAGAAAACTAGTTAACGTTGTTGGATGCCATTCAGCCAAAGCAGTAAAGATCATTTTGTGCATAACATTTCAATCATGCACCACATTTCAATGGTAAATGGGTTGTTGGGTTGGCAGGCCTCATACGAAGTGACTCCCAGCGTGAATGAATAGTAGAGGAAGCCAAGAAAAGAATGGGAAGAGTTCAGCCAAAACACCGTCTGAAAGTTTGTCTTTTTTCTGCCAGAATAGTTTTGCTGGAGTCAACATGGGGATAGTCTGACAAAAGCTGGCCAGTATTCAATAGTTTCTATTTATCTCTAGATCTATCAGTCTACCTAACTGTAACAGCCGAAACAATGTTTTACTCTACAGTTACATCTGTCACTTTATATTTCATGTCCACCTCGTCATTACACCTACGGTATCTCTCAAAAACCACGTGTACACCTGGTCTGAAGTATGTGTGTAGAAGTGTGTGTAGAAGTGCGCATATTCTCACAGCACATTCTTCACATGGTTTTTGTACGTACACATCATTCATACATCTGGACCAAGGGACCCCGGGTCAAATTCAATTTAAAATACATCACACTGTCCCCTTAGGCAAGGCTAGACGGGCACAGATTCACCCCGATGTTGTTGACAACTGAGACAAATCCTCCCAAATCCATATACATACTTCATATATAAACCCTTCTGTAATGTAATTGGTGCATTGCAAAAGATCACCAAGCTGCAGCTGATTGGGATGATTCATCTGTCTATATAACACTAATCCTCTATCTCTCTAATCTTGTTGGGACCATCAGAAGCCATTAAGAATGTTGAATGTTAAAAAAGAAAAAAAAATGTGCAGAACAAATCATACGTTTTTGACAAAATAAACGGCACTGAAGCACATTCATGCAAATTAAACTACTCCATGATCCCATTATTAGTGCACAGAGAGTACAGATGCGGTAACATTTGTATGTAGATGTATAATCCAGATTCTAAAAAAAGTTGGGACGCTGTGCAAAAAAATGTTCATGTAGTAATCTCCTTTCTACAATCGTGTTTGACAAAGTGTTGAACCTCTCTCCATCCTCGATTGTGAACGACTGAGTCTTTCCAGGATGAACCTTTCATACCCAATCATGATACTATCACCTGTTACCAATGAACCTGTTTACCTGAGGAATGATCCAAACAGGTGTTTTTGGATCATTCCACATCTTTCACACACTTTTGTTGCTCCTGTCCCAACTTGTGTGAAACATGTTGCTGCCATCAAATTCAGAATAAGCAGATATTTACAAAAATCAATGAAGTTGAGTTGTCAAATATTAAATATATTGTCAAAGGTTTTGGCAAATGATCACGTTCTGTTTTGTGTTCGTGTGTGTGTTTATGTTTTACACAATATCCTTATTTTTTTTTTTGGAATCAGGATTATAGTGTTTAAGTAAACTGTTGATGGCAAAGAGCAACTAATGCAAGACAGTGTTGAGGGAATATTAAGAATGAATAACGGTACACATTGCGAGTTATGTATGGGAGAGGTAAGCACTGTAAATGTTGACAGACTTTATCAGGCCTCTCGTGCTCTCCCTGCAGTGTCTGGGTGTCTGCACTGTGAGCAAACACAGACGTGAAGAAGATAATTCATTTCTTAGGCCGTGAAATATCCTCAAGGCATCTTCACAGAAGTACTGTCACACATGAACTCTCTCTCTCTCACACACACACACACACACACACACATTTTAGGCCCTTGAGGTACCAGTGGAAGGAGTTAAATCCTCCTCAATGCATCAGAAAACCTCAATGGAAAAAAAAAAATGGAGCATTTAAACTTTTTTGCCTTCAACTGTTTGTAGGCGTGTGTGTGTCTGTGTGTGTGCATATATTTCTAATGGGTACCTGTGTTTGTGCCTGTGTGCTGTATGTGTATATGAAAATGTAAATCTTCTCTAATAGATTCAGTACATGAGCTGACCAAAGCAATTTTGCCTAAAACTCTTTTGCCACTGGCTGCATGTGTGTGCATTTGTGTGTATTAGCGTATTTGCATGTCAGTTTTAGTGCCTGTGCTGACAGCAAAACAAATTATTCGGCTTCACTAAAGCATAAACCAATACTGTTTTGGGTCGCTGCATCTGCTGGTAAAAAATAACCGATGCAGTAAAAATTTGTTTTTAACAATCTGGACGTACCTGTGAACAGCTTAGTTTAATCGTTGAAGTCCATGTTTCTAATCGGCTCATTTCTCCATCGTGCATGCTCTGAAATAAACACAGACTCACGCAGTAAGACAATGTGGTGTTTCATCAAGCCGCAGTGCACAAAGGGCTGGTGAATGAAAAACAGCTAAGCTCTTAAAAACAGCTGGATACAGCCACACTGAGAACGAGGAAAGTAAAGTGGAAGAGTCAGTTAAGATGCCAGAAAGTGCATCTGACTGGAGAAATATCAGAAAATGAAGAAGCCAGAGCTCAATGACAATACAATGAATTCAAGCAAAAAGATTTTCAATAATCAATTCTGTTTTAAAAAAACACTGATACAAACAACATCTCTACCCACAGATAGTGGTCAAATAAGATACATAAGCTGTACATTGCTATAGATTAGCTTTCTAATGGTTGGTCATATGACCCTAGCCATGTAGGTCTTGGCAGTCCATTGAGAGTCTCCTCTCTATGCAGGCCTCATACCAACCAGTGACGCATTAAGGGCTCATACAGGTGTGGCATCTTTTGCCAGTGCAAACTTATTATTTTCAATTGAGACACGTGACAATCGCAGTCAAAATCGAAAAGCAACACAGCCCACATTTATTGCGACATGTCTGTTTTTTCGGGCACGTCCACGGCGCACCAAGAAAAATGCATTGAATCTGCTGTTTCATGGAAAATACAGAAAGATTTTTTTTTCTTTTCCACAGACAAACTGAGCAGTAGAGATACTGTGAGGGATTTACAATGCTGGGAATCCATGCATTTTTGTTTTGTGTTGTTTCTTAGTTCAGAAAAAAAATCAATTAAAGCAACAGATCGCTGCAGACTGCGTGTGATTTGGACCAATTTTGTGCCCTAATCACTTAGAAAGTAGAAATGCTAATTGGTACAAAGGATTTTAGTTGCTTATTAATGGTAGATGTGACAGTAACTCAACCTCTTAACACCTTAGATGAAAGAATGAAACTGGCACAGCTGGTATTTTCCATGTGTTTTTGGATGCAATATCTCCTGAGTCATTACACTCTGCTGTGGCTCTGCAACATGTAGACTGGATGGCAGATGGGAGTCTAATGGCCTATCCATTTCTGTAAGGTCGTTTGCCACGCCCACCTCAACACAGAGACACTGTAACATTATGTGTGAGAGAGAGGGACCAAGAAGGTCAAGTGCAAGAGTACAACAACAATGAAATAAAAGCAATATTCAAAGAACATAAACGTAAGAATAAACTAAAACAAAATATATGATAGGATTATGACATTGCTAAAATAATAAAATAATAGGAAAGATTATTAGACATACAAAGCAAGAAATTAAGTAAAAATGCATTTTAAAAAGTGCATTTTTAAAAAGAGATCTAAAGGGGGACAAAGGTTGCCAGATGGCCAAAGATCGCCCCGGGTTTACAATCTAGTTCTTGTAATCTCTAAAAGGGACCCAACAGAGGATCTCAGGCTCATATGGAATTAAACAACCATTGATATACTCAGGGGCCAGTCTCATCTAGGCCTTAAAAGTGATAATTAAAATCTTAAAATTCATTCTAAAATTCACAGGTAGCCAGTGTAAGGAAGCTAAAATTGTGGTTATATGTACTCTTTTGTTAGAATTAGTGAGAAGTCTGGCAACTGCATTTTGAACTAACTGAAGTCTGGAAAGGTTGTGTTTGCTTTAGCAGGAGAAGAGTGAGTTACTTTAGTCTAGACAGGCAGTGATGAACTCTTTGCCATATCAACAAAGATCTTAAGTCAATGTTGTGTTCACAACTTTTTTCATTGGATATAATCTAATGATAATAATCTGTTAAACAGAGACAAAACTGCAAACTTGTAAGAACTTAAAAAGAACCGGATCGTATATGTTGGTGGCACATACAGTCATATGTTCTTGTCAGTGTATGTGTGCACGCTCTAAAACTAGACTCTGTCTGAACTAGACTGAGTGAGGCAGCTAGTAATATTGGGGCTGGTGCAGCCTGTATAATTGCCTGTCGCTAACATCACTATTATCTCAATTCTCTCAGGACCACTTAACGCAGCGGCAGACTGTCCTTCCAGCTTTCATGTGGTCCACTCTCAGTAGGCATGTTTTATTACACTGTCTCCCCGCTGCTGTTAATGCAGTGTGTGCAATATAAAGTACACTTATTGCTCCTACTGTAGTTCACCAGCTTCGGTGTAGGCTAATGGTCCAAATGGTCTGAGACTAACAAAATCTCATTTTCAAACTAAATTTTTTGGGTGTACAGTAATTGGCCATCCACTGTAATGTAAGGTCTCTTCACAATTCTAAAATTTCATTTAGCAGACGCTTTTATCCAAAGTGACGTACATTTACATGCTGATGGAACAGCCATCGGGGGCAATTTGGGGTTCAGTATCTTGCCCAAGGACACTTCAACACCTAGCCTGCAGGGGCCAGGGATCAAACCACCAACCTTCGTACCACTGTATCTCCTGAGCCTCCTGAGCTACAGCCGCCACTTTAACCCATAAGAACTCATGGTGACACGGGTGTAACAAACACTTTGAACGCCCTAAACTCTTCCTTATACAGCTTTCTGCTTGACCTTAACTCATGAAGACATTTACTAAACATCCTGGTGTGACAGTGGTGTGACATGACTTCCCCAAAAATGGTGGTGTGACCTGTAGCAAAAGTTAATTTCATAAAGTTTGTTTTTGATACTAAAGGTATTTTAAAACCCATTTAACAGTTCCAATGCTTTAACATCATGTCCTGTATTACATTTAACTTGTTCTGACCATATTTCTTGAACAAATTAATATAAAACAATAAATATAAATAAAATGAACAAAAATATTCTATAAAATATAAATATAAACTATATAAAATAATGGAAATAAATATTTTAAAGGAAACATCAGAGATGTGTTCTATGTGCTCCACTTGGTCTGTGGTATATCCCCCAGAATTTTCCAGACAGTTATGAAATGGGTCTGAGTTCTTATGGGTTAAGTCAACTTTAAAAGAACTATAAGCATTTTGTCTAAAGTTTAAGCACTAGTTTTGTTCAAGCAAGTAACATTACATCTTATTGCAAGTGAATTATTTTCCATTCCCTCCTAATTAAAGTAGTTATCCAGATGTTATCCAGCGATCTGTTGGTGACAGTGCTAGCAGGCCAAAACAGATGTCTTCCTCCCCACCAACATCCCCTTGCTGCTCCTGAGGGATAAAGGTTTATCTTATCTTATCTTATCTTATCTTATCTTGTCTTATCCCCAGGTGAACTCCCTGTCCTGGCTTTGTCCGAGGGTCTCCATAGGGTTGACCACAACTCTCGGGACTCCTTTTGAATGACCTCGTCACACAGAGCGAGGCCAGCTATTCTGTGAAGAAGAATCATTTCTCCAGCTTGTTTCAGATCTCAGTGGGTCACCACCCAAATGTCATGGCCAAGGTGATGGTCAGATCAGAGGAAAAAACAAGAGTTTGCTTTGTAACTTGTTGTCCATAATACTGCAGCCACAGTGCTTAAGTGGTGCTGTATGTTCTTATTGATGAATATGATTTACTTATCTGAGCTCTTTTACTTACAGCAGCTGCTTTTCTGAGTTCTTCACAACCAAAAGTAATAGTATACATTAGAGCAAAAGAGTTGCATCATCTGCAAATAACATCTTGTGGATGTTTTGGGTTTTGCTCGAGAATTTAAAGGTAATTATCAGATCATAGCAGGTGGAGCTATTGCATCTCCTCAACTATACATGCAATGGCAGCTACAGAGATATTACATGGGGAGCTCAATAATGTGAGCTTGGGCTGACTGTGTACATACATCTTTTTTTCTTTTCATTTTTCTTTTTTTTTTTTTAATTTCCCCACTGTGGGACGAATAAAGGTTTATCTTATCTTATCATATCTAATAAAACCATTTCCCTGCAAACTTTGTGCCTCAATCACTGCTATCACAGTGAATTAAACAACATAAATACTGTGACTGTGCAGAATAGTCTCATTATCCGTTATATAACAAAGCAGACCTTCTCGCCATAAGAGTATCACAAAGTAAATGAAGGAATGTAAACGCATTTACTGTGGAGAATAAATTTAAAACACAATGCAGCTTGGTCGTGTATGATACGCCTTTCTAGTGTTGCAGCAGTGCTATCATGTGTCTAGTTGAAGTCGCTGAACTGTAAGATATTTCTTGTTCTTGCTCTTTCCTCTGTCTGTCAAACCACAAGATCGAGCAGGAACAGCAGAACAAAGCCCCAGCATGCATATAAACAAGCTTTAAAAGTTGCCATGAAACGGCACGTTTTCAGAGAGGTGATGAAGGATTGAAGAATAAACTAGCGGGGTGGTGGGAGCGAAAAAAGCAAATAACTATAAGTAGGTTTCTATGAGCTTCAGTGTCTGGGCTGCTATTCTCTTTGATGCATACAGCTCAGTCTTGTCTTCTGTCTTCTAATGTAAACTTTATGTTGCTGTCTGATGAGTTGTCGGGTTCTGTGCAAACTTGCAGTTCCTGGACTTTGATCTTGACCCAGAGGTCGTCCACGCACTGTACTGTGAATCAATGCAGAAGTGCTGGAGCTGATGCTATTCAGACATTCAGACGTGAGTGAAATGTTGTGGTATCACAAGACGCCATGGTTTCATCTGATTCCAGTTTTGACTGTCGGATGTCATGTTGAGGAGTGATGCTTAGTAGCAAGTTGCTTCGAAATGTTGTATATCACAGAGCTAATACTACTGACCACGAGCCAGGGAGTTCTTCCTGCTGAGCAAGAAGGTGGAGGCCTGCAACACCATCAAATGAAACTCTAGCGTAAGTTCAGGCAGGAAGACAACAATGCTTTATCTGTCTCAGGCTATTTCTCATCTTTCCATCCCTCATATGCTGACGCACATTTCCTGCTGTCAGTGTTGGGGCGTCATTGGAAATCAGCTGTCTCATCAGCTGATCTCTTCCATCCAATAGCACGGCGTCTCACCCACATCACTAGCCTATCATCTTTCTGCTCTCCTTTTAAATATCTTTGTCTGCCCCTAGCTCTTTCATGCCATTGATTCGCACGCCCCTCCATCCATCACCACCTCGCCTTCACAAAATCATCAATCATCAATTCATCACCCATCCAGCTTCTCAGTTTTCAGTCACCACCACCACCAGTGTAAGGACTCCGGGGGTTTATCCTGCTACTGCTCAAATAATAATTCTTCGATCAAGACGTCTCCCTTCAGAGTCCAAAATGCCAAAGACTGACTGTCAAGTCACAATATATCATTTGTTGTAAGCAATTATCTTTCTTCATTTACTTGTGTAGCGTAGGGGTTCAAAAGAGTTCTGCACACTTGTGGTTGGGCGCCAGACAGGTGAGAGACCAATAAAAAAACAAAATTACAAGCCTGTCGAATTTTAACTAATTCTTTAATTTTTAAAGTGTGCGTGGAACTCCAGAAAACTAACCAGGCCAGCTATAAATCCTACCTACAAAAGAAACTCGGTGAAAAATTTAACATAAGGAGAAATTAGTTTAATTAGAAATCAATCAATAAATCAGATGGCATTAAATATGAAAATCAGATCTATGTCACGTAAAAAATAGCAACACGTTATGTAAAACTCACATAAATGAAAAATCAACCTCTTTCCACAAAGTTATGATTATATAGTTTTGATTCAACAAAATAGATATTACACAAAAATATCACAATCATTCATGTAATAAAAAACAGATGATCCAATCCAAATGATCCAAAAAAAAAGACAAAAGGGTGGAGGGATGAGAGTGTATGAGTGTGAGTGTGTATGTATGTATGTATGTAAGAGTGTGTGTGGGTTAGTCCAGTTCAAGTCCAGCTGTGGATGAATAAACAGGTGTGGAGGGGTGAGGGTGTGGGTGTAGGTGTAGGAGAGTGTGTGTTTTATTCCAGTTCAAGTCCGGGGATGTAAATGTGTGTGGGTGTATGGGGGGAAGCAGGGCTGGGTGGAAGATAGAGGGGAAAAAAAAGATTGAGGAGCAGTTTTGGGTTAAAGGGGGCTCAGGTGAAGCTTGGAGAGTGGTGGACAGTACTTAACTGTGAGGTATTGTTCTCCAACCCAGGCCAAGATGGGCTCCGAGTCTGTGGGGGATGGCTCTCTGGCAACTTTCTTCCTCCAACAGGCTCCTGGGATTATTACCACTTCTTAGGCCAAGGTTTTCAAGGTCCTCTGAGGAATCCAGCTGGTTTTTCTCCTTTCTCCGTTTCTGCACTCTTCTCTTTACAATATTCATTTACTTTTAAGAATTTGCAGGCGGATTTGAGTAACCTGGATATTTTCTCTTTGTTCCACTCTCGCTCCTCTCTGGTCGCCTCCTTGCTGCTTTGTGTCCTTTTTCCTCCTCCCCCGGCTCACAGGTGCCACTAATTTATGCCCTCACCTGGGTTTTTTTTTCCTCTCACTCCTTCCTCCCCCCTCCCTTTCCTTTCAGGAGGAGAAAGGGTTGACCTGTGGCCTTACCTTTCTGCCACACTTGTCTCTCCTGATTGAACTACTTATCACTATCAACTACCTCACCTGTCCTCAACAGAAGTGCTTGTGGGATTGGCAAACAGCATTTGAAGCCCCTCCCCCTACACCATATCAGTGGAGTAATTTTGGGGTTCTCACAATTTTTTTTCTGAATTGATGATCTTAAATCATGTCTATGTTGCATAGCCACAGGAGACAAAGTAGGCAGGATTTGAACTTCTCTTTCAAACTCTTTTTCACTCTTCTACTACTCACTTCGGCACAGTCGACGACAACACCATGAATGCGCCACTTTAGAGTGGAGCCTCCTTGAACAGATATAAACATATTGCTTTTAGATGTGGTTGTACAATTTAGGCCATTTTAAGCACGCTGCAACAAATGACCTCAGCAATCATGATGCCAAATATATGTATGAATTACTTAAACAGATTAAAATGCCTGGTAGACAGTAAAAATGATCTGCAACACCAAACCAGCTGTATAGTTAACTTTACACATCCTATGACCCAAATCACCAAAAATGTGTGCAGACATGAAAAAGGATGTGGTTTGTCATTAACGCTATCAGTTGCTACATCTAGTTGATCAGGGCATCGATAAGTAAGCAGAGCTTCAAATGACGTGACTTGACTTTTTTAAAAGGCTTTTCACATGACAATAATAATTTGACTGCACAAAAGCCTTTCTCTGAATCATCTATTCTGAGAGACTATAGAGCTCTCTCTCTCTCTCTCTCTCTCTCCCTCTCTCTCCATCTATCTCGCTCTCTCTCTCATTGGCCCCTGTATCTCCCTGTGGGCAAAGAAGGAAGCTTGATAGAACTTCACCAGGCAAAGAGACCAGTAATTGTTTATCGATCTATATCAATAGGCACAAAGCTCATCTGTGAACAACAACTTATTCCAATAACAGCCAAAACAAAGAAAGCGGCAATTGGTGCGTTGATGACTCCATTAGTTATGCTGTGTGCATTACACACGCACACACACACACACGCACATACACATACACAATCAGGAAGAGATCTTATTGGCAATATTTATGTGGCCTTCACTCATTCTTTGTGCACACTTTAATATTAATGACTAAAACGTCCACAAAGGGACTGAGAAATGTAGGCAAAGAGAATAAAATAGTTAGTGAATTCCTAATGATGCTTGAAAAATAAATATTGAACCATCTATCATATCATTTTTTGATTTACCTCTGCCGGTAAATAAGTAAGTACAATAGCTCTGAGGTGGCACAATGATTCTAACCAGAGGCTTCCAACCTGCTGAAGAGCTGAATCCCCACCAGCTCAAGTGCTGCTTCTCCGTGCCTGAATCTGATCTATGACCTTGAGTTGAACAACGTTCTTTTTATTTGGATTTTGTGAAAGCGAGTAGCGATGAAATGCCAGGTAAAGAGCCAAACACACATGCAAACATGTAAAGTAAATACAAAATTAGTGCGATTCCTACCCAGCTGATGCTGGCATTCAACACAGGTAAAAGGAGGAGGCAGTTGCCGTGGTAACCCCGGGTGATGTCGGCAATAACTGCTGAATGAAAAAAGTAGAAAACGCATTATTGTGTTTGTTTGGATGTGTGTCATGTTCAAGAGGGGTTTTTTTGTTTGTTTGTTTTCTGAGTTCTGCAGATTAGAGGGAATGTGTCATGTGCATTCAAGAGATGATTCCACAGGTAAACAGGTTCATTGGTAACAGGTGATAGTATCATGATTGGGTATGAAAGGTTCATCACATACACACACACGGCATAAATATTTGTGTGTCAAAAGCTTGCAACAGGAGATTTAACCATTTAAACACACGTTTTTGCAGAGACAGATTCAAACCTGTTGTCACTGCCTAACATTAACATTCAAATCAAGAGGATATTAGACCTTTCACTACACTGACATTTATTTCCAATTGGATTTTGCAAAGTCTTTGCAAGAAGTATCACACTTCAAATCTTTTAATCACTTGAAAGTCTTTCAGTTGTGATGCAACAACATTCACAAAAAAAAAATACATGAATGGAAACCTTACATACAAAACCAGTGAGATTTGAAATGCAACCCAAGACAGTTTGAAAATGTTCAGCACACACACACACAGAAACACACGCACACACACCCGATACAGCTAGACTAACAGCTAGCCGCTGGGAATAGAGGTAGCGTTGCACGTAGCCATGAGGTTACAGTTTGAAAAGGTTGCCCGGTCTGGGAAAACAGGCACACAGACTTCAAACACGCCAAAGCGCTCACAGTCAAACACACACACACACACACACACACACACACACAACACCAGGAGAGATGCTGATGCAAACTTAAGGCTAAACACAAAAAACGTCACAGCTGTCACTTTGCCCCGAAGCGAAAAAACACTGACAGACGCCAAACTCCAAACTGTTCCGTTTGTATCTGACCTGTGAAACACAGAGGGAGACGCAAAGAGACTGCAAATAATCAGGTGTTCATTAGCAAGATGCACAATATAATTAAGCTCTCCGGGATCCACAGCGATAATGTAGCTGCGATGATTGTCAAGTCCGGAACACATTTCCCTAAATCACAAACAGTCAGATGGTGAATGTGCAGCCATTATTTGTCATTCATCATAAACAGTGTATTAAGTGCTCGTCTGTCTCCATCAGTCTCTGTTCATCTTTTGAATTGCTTCGTCTGTGTCGACAGTAAATCTCGTCCTTTTTTTGCCTCTTGGTTTGCAAACCTCTTAAAGCCTGACGACAACATTGCTACTACATTCTCTCAAATACTTCAAATTTTGATAGCATGTTGATTTCAATGTGCACAGTTGTTGCCTGTCACATTCATGTGTAGTGAGTTTCTTTATTCAGTTCAGTTCACCTGCTGCAGTCTGTGAATGACCGAACCATGTAAAAGGCCATACTCTTGACTCAGTCCCATCTTTCAGTTTATTCCCGTCGAACCTACTTTGACAAATCATACAGTATCTGTCTGACTACTCGGCCATCTTTTCTGACATATCAGAGCCCCACTCTGCTGAGCGAGCTCAGCTGTAGAAACACCACCCACTCAATTTGAGCGCAGAAGACCTTGTCTGGCTCTTTAACAATACCTGTGTGGCCACTCTGTTGCCCCCATCAAAGATAGACAGCTAAAAACCTCAATTTTACTCCGGCAGGAAAATAACACAGAGGATGTGCAGAAAATCAGAGCAAAGAAGGAAACAAGACAAACCTCCACAGAGATTTTCTTTAAAGCTGCTCATCAATAATTTTGTATTAAAAATGCATCAATTGGTTATCTGTGATGTGATGAGGACTTGCAGTAATGAACACATAAAGAATCATCATCCAGCTCCCTCAGATCTACAAGGTGCTTTAGCATCTTTCAGCATTATTATATATATATATATATATATTTTTATTTTTTTATTTGCTGTTTTCGTTCACTCACTGCTTTAATGAACATGAACAGTACCAAACAGCAGATAAAGTTTTAAATTTCCCTCAGGTGGAGACCAAAAAAAGAGTTAAAAGGAGAAGGAGTTTTGGATTTGGATTCACCAGGTGAACAGAAACACAACTCCAAATGAACATTGGAGTTGCTCCATGTGTGCTGGATGAATAAACAGGCAACAGCTTGCTCACAAGCTCACCACAACAACTTTATAAGGTGGTAATATTGTGTTTCCCAAAAATCAGTGAATGCAGGTTTAACTATTGGATATCTGCTAAAATGCTGCAGCTAATTTTCTTTCTTCTCTGATATAATCATTACTACTTCTTGTATAGTCAAATACAATTGATTTCATTAATTTACTTTAGAATTTATTGAATAATCCATTACCCCACCTACACATGCTCCACTCACCTCTGCTACTGCAGTTATGTCATTCACTAACAGCTCCCTGATATGTTGCTATGTTTCTGTATCCTTTATGGAACAGCTGGATGTTTTGAGAAATATGCTTGTTTGCTACAAGAAGTTTGGTTTTCTTATGTGCAATAATTATATCTTGTCAGTCAGAGGCTGGAGGTAGTGACTTCCTGGAGCCTTGTCACAGTGAGGATGCCAACATCAGTACTTTACAATTTGGTTTGTGTGCTATTTAAACAAACAACATTCAAAGTCTTCATTAGTAATTAATTAGTAATAAGAAAGTCAGAGGTGCTGGTATGTGCAGATTTAATATGCAGATAAATCTGAAGGATAGATGCTTTCCCCATGCCTGCAGTCCTTATGCAAAGCTAGGCTAATCCCCTCCTGGCTCTAGTTCCATAGTTAATGCACAGACATAAGTGTGGTGTCAATCTTCTCACCAAACTCTCAGTAAGTATAAACATATTTTCCTCCCTCGATGATTTGGCCACCAAAACCAATGATCCCATCATCCTAAACAGATACACAGTCTTTTGAGCTCACAGACATTTGGAGGATCACAGCAGGATTTTAGTTAAGATGATTGAAATTTGCCTCAACCAGCTCACTCATATATATTGTTTGAGTGAAGGCAGCCATTAAAGTTGTGCTCTTCCTTCAGATGTGCACCTGAGGGAAAAGATTTTCAAACCTCTGACTGATGTTGTTTGTCACACAGGCCGTGAGTGCATTCAGAGACTTCAATTTGACAAGTCATCATCGATCTCTGCCAGTTCTCTTTTAATTATCATTTCTAACGCACAGGGAAATAACATTTGTTAAGCAAATAGAATGAAGTCACTGAGCCATGTTGTAAGGAGAGTTGTGAGAATTCTTTTAAAGACAGCAGTGTTTCTCTCAGGCAGTACTAAGTGATGTGTTCAGGAGCTGGTAGATTAACTGGTTTCAGAGATATCAAACTGTTATCTTATGAAAATGAATGTCGTTAACCACAAATATTATCATCATAAAACAAAACAAAAAAATTAATGAACGTTTGAGTGAATTGAGCTGCTGCACTAAAATGATGAAAACACAAACAGCACTATGAGCCAGAGTTATATTTCAGCATATATCAGGTAATGGATGAATTACCATTACCTGATATATGTGACCTGAGCCAGAGTCTGCCCTCTCAAGTTTCCAGTAGGACATTCAGGCCTTGTGTTGTGTACGGATGTTACGCAATAAGGGCCCCGCGACTCTGGGGATTGGGGCCGCCTGGTAGGAGGCTTTCAGGCATCTGTGCCCAGGGACACATCATCTTATGAGTTTTCCTTGTTTCTGGTCTATTAGTATCCAAAATATCTTCGGGTAAGCACACATATTTGCTCACTCTCTCACTCTTTCTCTGTCTCTCTTTCTGTCTTCATCCACAAATTGGAAAACTGGCAGATTTACGCAAGACATTCATGGAAATTTCAGTACATTATTGGTTCATGTATATTTTGGCACATGATTTTTATATTAGTAACACAAGTAAAAACGAAAAAAGACACACATGCTAAATTTTCAGCAGCAACAACTGTAAGACTTCCAGCTTTGCAACCTCACACCTTTAGAAGATGACCTTGCCCCAAAGGTCAGCATCTGAAGCTAAGTTGACCGTGAAGGGTGAATCTTCATTCAGCCCCTCTTTCAGATCACCAAGCCTGACATATGTCCCTCTGACAGGTGTGTGTTGTCTTGTCTAATTCTGTACTGTAAGGTTGGCTTTTCACACTAAATGCCTTCTTTGTTCCAGACATGAGATCAATCGATTTTCTACTGCAGTCCATCACGTCCAGTGTGTGGTCTCACACCAGTTCTCAATCTTAACTCTGAAGATCATTTGATGAAAGCAGCTCACATCACATGACCTTAATTTATTTAGGATAACTCTAAGACCGATCAGATCTGTCAGCTTTAACATAATATGCAATGTGTAAAGAATAAAGCGCTATATGATGTTGGCAATAAGTACATTATGGTGTGAGGGGTTTTTTTTGTTGTTGCTGTGTGCTTGTTTTTTAATGTCCCTCTTAAATTTCAAACACACACACACACACACACACACACACATATATAAGTTGTGCATTAGAAATTTAAGTTAAAAAAAATTCTCACAATAAAATGAAAGCTTCAACCTATTTGAAAAAAACAAAACAAAAAAAAAACACGAATCAGCACTGCCAGAAAATGTCCATCCTTCCTCATTTTGTTATCTAAGCCCCAATATCAGAAAAATGGCAGACAATCCTCTATTTTCCTCTAAACTACTTTAATTGCATTTAACATTTTCTTTAGTTAACAAGTTTTGCACACCCACATACCCAAGCAAACCACAGGGTGAACAACTTCACCCAGTGCCCTCTGGTACAGTTAGCCATCAGCGCTCCGGTCACTCATTTCCTTTGTGTTACTATGACAACCCTATCAGAACTACGGGGGACCTCTGTAGTAATTAGAAGTGTTTGTATGTGTGTGACAGAGGGAAAGAAAGAAATAGGAAAAAGGAGACCGAGTGTATTACCTGGTTGCCTGCACTTGCACAACACTGACACAAATGTATTGCCAACGGCTTCAATTAAACCTCATCACCCTTTTCATTGCAACAAAGTCAATTCTGTGTGCAATCCCATCGCATGCCTGTGTCCCCCAGTGCATATAATCACTCTGTTAAATCCCTCAGATGTCTCGCAATGCTCAAAACAGTTGACTAATTATTAACTTTATTCCATCATTTTTCCTCAGCCTTCATTAACACTTACTCCGTACATCATCAACACATTTTGAGTGCTTCTGATGTCAAAAGCAACTTAAATGATGTCTTCATTATGCTTCAACATTACAAAAAAATGGCAAGATCTCCTGTAAAATTGCAAGGATAAATATAGCCGCAAGCAGCTATTCGCAAGTTCAAGCCAACACTGGCTCTTAGAAGTTGAAAGCTTTTGATCTGGACCTGGTTCAATGTGGTTTTAGACCTGAAAAAAGTCCCAGAAAAATATTATACTATGAGGCCAAATGGCAAAGATTTATGGTTTCCCTTAAATCCAAGCCAATTTTAAGATGATTTTAGAAACTTTGCTCAACATAAATATCTTTATGTAAGTTTTATGATCATTGGAAAAACTAGTGACTTATGACACAGATATGATACAGAGTGATTTCAAAATAGTTACACGCCCATGGTTCAGCACTGTTATGAAACATATCCTGCAAGGATTGGGCAATTTCTGATTTATAGCCTGATGTGTTATGTGTTACCATCATTATTATCGCATTTGTAGGGTGGTAGATGTAAATGAAACTTTCAGGGTATGTTTCAGGCACTTGATGAGGACATGTCACGCAGGTTTGGCGAGGACTGGTCAAACTGTTGTTGACTTTGGTTGGTTTATGTGCTCAGTTACACCCTTTTGAAGTTTATTGGTCAGTATCTTGAAAACTACACATATATCAAGTTTTATTTTTGTTTTTTTGTTGTTTTTTTTACTTTTGGCTTTGGTCCAATAATGATCCACAGGCAATTTGGTAGCAATCAGATGTTTAAAAAAAATGTCAGAATGTTATTTTCAAATTAAAAATGGCAGAAAATGCATCATGGCAGATTTTTATGGTCCAATGGGGCTTTATTTGTAGAGCACACTGAGCTGGATCTGTGTGCGTAATTTCAAGTCAGTCAGACTTTTGGTATGAGGGGCATGGACTCTCCAAAATTGCATTGTTAGGGCTCAATTACAGCGCCACCATCTGGCAGATTGGGTCCATATTTCTTGGAAAGCATTTACACATCATTTCCAAGTTAGCAGGCAGAGTTTCATGTTTGTGGCTCATTTCAGCTCATAGCAATGTGAGCCGTGGCACAAGACAAATCATAGATATTAATAACGCACGGACACAAAAATGACAGGGTTCTTCCCCTTCAGGACTTGAACCTAAAAAATACAGAGACAGTTGAAACACACAGAGACCACTGTATTAACATCAAAGGCCTCTGATGTGCACAAAGTAATAGGGGAATCATTAGGAGAAAAAAAAAGAGAATTGGCCACTGCTATTACCCCAACTAGTTTTTGTAGATGAGCACACATGTACATATTTACAGAAATCTCATTCAAAGGGGGTTTGGTGAGGTTTCAGTAAAGATCAAGATATCAAGATCCACAGTTCTGACAACTGGTTCCACAGCCTTTATCAGGAGATAGGTTTATCTGTCATCACTAGGACGCCCTGGAGTGATGACCCCAACCATGGACCACCTGCAGTGAACGGTGTTCCTTCCACTCCACTAGCTACATATTGCTGTTTCATCTTAATGCACTGACCCACTGACCCGAGACCAGCTACACGTTCATACTGCACCATCAACAAATTCCACCCATCCGTCACTTTTCTAACCTGCTCATCTCGTGGAGGATCATGGGTGGCTGGAGCCTGTCCCAGCGTTAAAGTGGGCGAGTTGAAAGCCTGTCACAGCGTTAACACATATAGACCCACAATCATTCAGTCTTACATTTACACCAGCAGAACATATCATACAGGGGTTTTTTTTACACAGATGTTTTTGCAGCTTTGCAAGCAATTTCATACTAATGCGAAACACTGACAAATAACTGAAAGATATTTTGGAAGGCTAAGGCCATCATGAGCCCTTAGAAACATTGCATTTAAAATTTAACAAAAATGTAACTTTGCTCACAATTAAACCATTATCGTGCATTTATTCTGAAAGTCAGGACAGTGCTCCGTTCATTGGTAATGAAATTGACCTTTTCTATTAAACAATAACTTTATTTACTCACTAATGTACGTTCATGTTGTTTACATTCTTCTTCTGCTGTTGCTTGCTGCTATTGTTGCATTGTGTCATTATTAGAGATTCTGCCAATATTATAACTTTTACAGTAACTGTATCTACCATGAATCGCAATGTAACACTAATATCTTGCAGTTAAAAAGTATTAGGCTTCC
This sequence comes from Holacanthus passer, assembly GCA_025331565.1. NCBI lineage: Eukaryota > Metazoa > Chordata > Actinopteri > Pomacanthidae > Holacanthus > Holacanthus passer. The sequence continues at coordinate 704,194 of JAFREQ010000018.1, read as the reverse complement.
TAATATCACAGTCAGTAGAGTCGGCTACGTCAAGTGTCAGAGATGTTTCGTGCATTCTGTATAGTAGCTGAGTGGCAAAGATGAGTGGAAAAAAGCAAAAGTTTGATAACGAACGCAAAAAAATTTCACAACACAAAAATTTACATGGACGTTACATAGCTATGACTTCATGCCTCCAACTGAGTAAGTAGGAAACTATCACATTTGTGTCCGGCCCACAGTAGCCTGATCAGGCTCTCATATGGCCAGCCAGAGAAAATAATTGCCCACCCCTGATTGATGTAGTGCATAATATAATGTATGTAACCAATTGTAAAAAACTGTAATCCTGCATAAAATGCATGCATAGTTACAGTATCATGGTTCTTTAAATTTTCATACACAAGAAGTGAGGAGAATTCACGTAACATGTTAACTTTAATGAGTATGTTTTAATCACAGCCAAGGAGACGTCACATGTGATGTCTGGCCTTTGGTGCCTCAATCTTAGAGACTGCTGAGTTAGTCTGAACATAATCTAATGCCTTTGATTATGAGACAGGATTTGCAGTTCACATCCTGAATGGATCATAAAGTCATAAATTACCTTATACATGGCAACGACACCAGGAAGACACACACACACACACACACACACACGGTTTAACACATATCAGGAGATTGACTGCTCCATACCCGATTACCATAATACAGATCATTACAATGCAATTACATGGTGATATTCCCATCATTAAAATATGACCAGCTTTCATCTGTACAGCAGTAGATGCAGGTGATGACAACTCCCCGCTGTGCTACATAATGAGATTTTGTCCTTATAAAGCCTCACATGATTCAGAGTGCCCAGCGTGTCGCAGGATGAAAGTTTGACACCTCTGTAGCAAAAGGCGACATCATATATTTCAAAGCAGCTTGTTCCAGCCTGCAGGTCAAGGGCATCCTGTCGGGGGGGGCATTCGAGAGATGACACAGGGGGTCATAAGAAAATACAAATCCTGTTAGAGACACCGATTACTCACAGGGGATTAAATTTAACAAAAGCTGACGTCCTTAAACCCTGATTTGGCAGTCTTTCATCGCGTCCGTGTCTACGAGCATGCATGTGTGCATCAGCTGTTCTCCTCTCAAGCCAACATCTGCTGCACGGTAATTGCTGTCTGGAGGTGTATAACGTTTGTGAGTGTTTTTATGTGTGTGTGTGTGTGTGTGTGTGAGAGAGAGAGAGAGAGAGAGATAGAAAGGGAGAATGATTTGGAGAACCCACTGTGGATAAAATTGGATTTCTTTCATTTTGCAGACAGAGGACAATTTAAGCACCTGTGTAAAGCATTGTGTTGTATGTAAAACGATATCAAATGTCTACGCACCCTTTGAAATTTTCTTCCTCTATTGCCTCCAGGCCCAAAATGAAAACTAAGTAAGTCGCAATCATTTTCATATTCATTTGGATATGCTGTATAACAAGCAAAAGCAAGAGGAAAACAAAAGGCTATTCATTTCTGGCTCTGTATTGAAAATGGAAAACGCCTTTTCTGGGTCATTGTGCGTGCTCGTAGATGGGAGGAGAACTCCGGCCTGCTGCTTTGAGGAAAATGCGAAGAAGGATTCGAGAGATCATTGTGTCTTTGCAAAACATCAGCAAGGCCGTCGAGAAACAAACACACATGGTGGTATCGCCTGGGGACATCACGTGATTCAGAAATTGAGCCACCACATCTGTCTTTAATGCGGCTCATTTGCATTGCATACGCCATCTGTGTTTGCCTTAGAATAACTGACAGTATCCTAAAGATTATCTCCGTATTGACACAACATACCGTGCCACAAGAAGTCTGTATTAAGCCTGCTGAAAGATAAAACACCTTTGCATAATTCTGCAGTCGCTTGCCACTTCATATTACATTAGGAAGGAACCATACAGCACAACCTCAGTGTGGGGCCATAAGAAACTGTCAACTCTCTTTTCCAATGAGGCTGTTGCATGAAGCCTATTTTTTTAGATTCTTGTCAGTGGAAAAGAGCTCCACTTAGGTGAAATGGGTTTAAATGTATCAAGCATCAGTCTGACAGCAGCCGCTGATGGTGCCGTTGGAGCTCCATGCAGATTCTGTCATTTACCAAAAGAGAAAATCTGGCATTTACACAGACTGTACTTTGTGAAATGGCACCAAGCAATCAGAGCACATGTTGACTTTGTGACAGCTACACAGGCACCTAAAGTAGCATTAAGCAATTGTTTCGGCCACCTGGGGGCAGCGGAACCAGCTGTAAACCCAACATCAGCATCACCTTATAATGGTGAACACATTCACGAATGGATGCTTATTTACACATCCAGAAGACACGGAGCAAGAGACGAGTTTCTAGCCACTTTTAGGTGATAAACTAACGAGTTGCCAACCTTGTCTGGCTGCTGTCTGGTGCTGAGTATGTAGTGTACAGAGTTTTTGGGTTTTTTTCTGAAAACAGCTGCCTGTTGCAGTGAAACACAAGAGTGAGTGTTTAGAGTCAGCCAAAATAAAGAGCTGAAAGATGCTAAACTGCTTTCTAGATCTGAGGTCTGATAAGATTAGTATTATAATCATAATTATTATATAATTCATATCCATGGAAAAAGCCCTGCCTGACTTTACTTTTACTTTTTAGATCTTGTTTGAATGTTGATCTAGTGGTTTCAACTACTCAACTTTCATTTTTGTCAAAGTGGTTTTTCAGGTGAAATGTCAAGGCTTCTGAGCCATGAGAGAAAGTGTGCCGAGTAGCCTGACTGACGGGATCAGGATCAGGATGTAATGCCAGATCGAAATTTTTAAATGAAGCCACTGCTTTAGTTTAGAAACAGGAAATTGAGATGTGATAGTTACAGTACACGCAACAAAGTGACAAACTGTCGTGAACAAGTCTCTCCTTTTTCCCTCTCTGTGTAAGTTTCCACGTCCGTCGATGTCTCTATCTCTGTCACTCACTGTTTTTCTGTCTCTTCATGTGTCCTTTTCCCTGCTGTCTCTCTCTCTTACACCTGCCTGCATTCACGGGGAAATTTCTGACCCGGTGCGTTTGTGGTTTTTTTGCTGCCACAAGGGATTGCTGTCACTGTATGATCATAACGGCACATGAAAGAGGCAGAGAACACAGGAGCTGGAAGCTACAGGCTAAAGTGAGCCCACCCTGTCGGGAGCGTCTCAGCTGGCCGCCAGGTTCACTGACAGGTGGACTAGTGCAGGCACTGAGCAGCAGTACTACTGGTACTACTGCTGGAAAGTAGTACCACAGTGTGGTTTCGAGGTTTGTTACTTAAAGTATTTCCATTTTCACATTACACTTCACCACATTTCAAATGGAAATATTGCACTTTTTACTCCGACATTTAAGAGCTTTAGATAATAGTTATATTATTACACTGAGATTTAACATAAAGGCATATGATTGTTTTATGAAATACAATGCATTGTTAAAGATGAAAGCAGTGGTTTCCAGTGTTTTTGGCTTGTTAGTCAGTGTCTGGACGGGATCCCTCCTCATGTTTTCAGATGTTGTTCCACAACAGAGACATTTCCCTTCTAATGTTTACATAAATGTTTGAATCCAAAAGGACAAATTCAAAAAATGAAATGGATCTCTTTATCAGAGTTTTGCCTTCTCCTTTTCTCTTGATCCAGATGTATCTTGTGACTCTTTGGAGGCTTAAAACCACTGAACTAAACTACCGAACTGCAGTTAAAACTGGATCCACTTCTAGCAGCTACAGCAGCAAAAACACTGTTAACAATATGGTATTATCTTATATAATAATATACCAGTCACATGGGACATTTGTTTTTCTGCAGAATGAATACTTTTACTTTGGATAGCTGCACGGATACAAGTGCATTTTACTGATGATACTTTTTGCATGATGGCACTGATCTCAGTACTTCTTCCACCACTGTTGAGAAATTAAATAATTATCTATCATTAGAGAAGTGCTACCATCAGCTGGACACATTTCATCATCTGTGTTGAAGCCGATAGTTATTATTCTTTAAGCTGAAGTTATCATAAAATACCAGGCTGATAGACGTTGCATAAAAGCACTGATAAAACAGGAGACTTAAAAGATAATACGAGCATTAAATCACAAAATGCAAATTGTCAGATACCTGCTTTACTTCTTCGTTATTTATACCACAGCTGCCCAAGTGGGATGACTTGCATTTTCGTTTAAATTGACTGTAATAACCTTGACACACTCTGACACACTCGCACACACGTTCACACTCACACCGACAGCAGTGCAGGCCATCTGCAGACAGTAAATTATCTGGTTAGCAGATAATGCAGTTGAGGGACAGAGAGCCAAGGGGCGGCAGGGACAGAGGGAAAGAGGTGTGTATAGAGACACACACACACACATTCACAGTGACAAACACACACGGGACTGTTTTTCGGTTGTCTGTGTTTCGAGTGTTTTGTCGGACACACCATAATAACCGCTCTCACTGTAACACCTTGCTGCAGGTTGCATATTCGCCCGGCAGTGTTCTTCAGTCAGGGTGCATGCGGACGGACATGCATGGAAAACACCAACAACAAAAATCCACTCTGAATTACAGGAGCAACAAAGTCATTGAGTGTCTTTCACATGGAGTACCGACTGTTTGCATTTGTCCAATAATGAAACTGAAAATCATTTTGGGGACAAGGGATTTTGGCTGTTTTCACTATTTTAGATGATGCTACACTATATTTGTACGTGCAGTTGTGTGCTGGCATGATAACTAATCCTTAATATTACTCCATTTTTGCAGCATACTTGAGGTTAAATAATGATGGTTTAAGGGGAATCCAGCTGTCAAGGTCATTAGTGTTCATTTAAAGGTTGACAGGATTGGTTTACTTAAATATTTTTCTTGTCCTTCTGATTTTTTTGTTGAGATTTCAGTATCTGTCTTTAAGATTCTGAGTCTTCCTATAAATTACAATTATACAATCCAACAGCAACATTTTTCCAAAGTCAGTGTTTCCAAGGCTGGGTTACTGACCAGATAAAGTGGGCAACTATCCCACTTCTTCAGGGGCCCTGAATGCCCAAGGTTCACTAGAAGGGACTATTAATTTATGGTAATTGAGCGTAGGCGTGTCTCAAATTCCACTTTTGGTACTTCAAATACAGTACTCTTAAATAAAATTATCAGTAAGCACCCCGGTGTGTCAGGGGGCCCACTGCTCATTGTTGAGCTAAAAAACTCCTATGTATATATATTCCAATTTCACTCACCTTCAAAGCCTAGATAATAATTCATGTTAATACGCAATGCCTTTACTCAGTGGGACACCCAAATTAGCAGCCATTTCCATTTCCACAGAAAAGCTGAGTAGTGATTGTTTTCATCAACTGCAACACATAAAAACGTTTTGTTGAAGAATTCTCACATGATTTGTGTAATGTAGTCCAAGTCGCCGATATCCACTGATGATGAACATGATCCAAACATATAGTTTCCATGTTGACACCACGTGTTTGGAGCATGTTCCATTACTATCTTTGTGTATTTTTTCTACATTTATCTTTAGCAAAATGTTTTTAAAAATCAAATTTTATATTTTTACAATGTAAACTTTGGCAATACTGTCCGTGATTAATGTCATATTCCATACATCTCCATACTTGTCACAGCAGTGAATGCATTGGTGTAAATGACTTTAATAAATAATGAAGGTAACTAACCCTTAATAGAATGCAGCCATTCATAAGGTTATTAATTGCACTTGTGCTTTTAGTGCTTTGATTTATGACATATTAAAAATAGCAGAAAGGACTTTAAAGCAAAAATCAGATCAAACTTTTTAAAAACATTTGCAGGCTGTGTGGGGTGACAAAATGACACAAAATCGTCTTTAGGGCGGAAGTAGCCTCATGAAATTGATTTAAAACGCATATACATCCTGGACGAGAACAATAATTTGTGTGATAGATAACACACATACACCCACAGTGCAGCACAGTGAGTGTTTCGTAATGATAGGGGTGATGAATGAACACATCACTGCACCTATTATAAGTGGCATATTAAGGCATGCATACAGTAAGCCCAGACAAATGCACAGAGCACACTGTGATGTGTTCATTTATCAGCCGCCTAATTATCAAACTCATTAATCGTGTGTATGTGTATTAAAACAAACAAACAAAGATTGTTTATTACGGCAGCAGCCAGTAGGCCTGCCTCGATGACAGCGGGGAGTGATGGAGAGGAGGCGAGCAGAGGCGAGGCTGGTGACACGCTCATGAATCAGTTTCACATCCAGTTCCGACTGGTGCATATGCTGGGTTTACAGTGCACGTCTGTTCACAGGACTGGGTGGAGAGAAATAATAATAATAATAATAATAATAATAATCTTCATTTGTAAACCACGTTTCATACAAAAGTGCTTTACGACATAGGAACGTTCACTAAAGCCTTCACACAAAAAGACACAGAGGACAAAACCCACTTGATAATGATAGTAAAAATGAGATAAAAAAATAAGGATGGAAATAGAAGACGGAGAATGCATAACAGAAGATGGGAAAAACTGAAGAATAATAATAAAAAGTAAGATTACACAGAAGGCATGAAATTAAGCCAAATACAATGCTTTAAAAAAAAGCACAGCACAAAGCACAAAGCAAAGCTTAAACGTTAATTTCAGGGTTGTGTCAGGAAAGTCACAGTTAGCAAAGAGGTACGTTTTTAGTTTTCAGCGAACTTGCTTCCCTGATATCTAGTAGTAGTGAGTTACACAACGTAATTGACACAAGCTGCATCCCTTCTTTCGCTTGTTGCTGGGAGCCTCCAATCAACCAGCTGCAGGTGATGGCAGTGTTCTTGAAGGCAGATGGTGACCATGTAGCTTGGTCCTAGCCCATTATTGGGGGTTTGTATATAAGGAGAAGGACCTTAAAATCAATTCTAAATGTTACAGGAAGCCAGTAAATCATCAAAAACCTTGATGTGGAATTTAAAGTTTAGATCTGAATCAAGGAAAAATACCAAGACATGTAACCTAGATTTAATCCAGGGAGTTAATTTTCCTCAGAACAGCATTTCTCTTTTTGTTTAACGTCAACTAGTGGGATTTCAGTGTTGCTCATTCATTTACTTATTGTCAAAAGACAGGTTGTAGTGGAGTCTGTAGCTGCAGTATCATTTGGTTTAGCAAAGATGTACAGTCAGCAAATGGCAGTGTGTTGTAGTGAGAACAATAATGGACCAAGGCAGCTCCCTTGTGCAACCCCAAAACAGACCCATGATCTCCAAGACCTACGTAAAACTTTCTGCCTTTGCTTTATGTTTTCAATCAGTTCAAGGCACAGTTGGCACAGACCAACCAACTTTTCAATACGATTGCAGGTCACAAGAATTGAGACCTTGGTTTCATCAGAATTTATTATCAGGCTGCTGATTATTTTAGTAAGAGCAGTTTCAGTGCTGTGGTGTATTCTGAAGCCTGAAACCACCAGCTGTGGTTTCTGAGAGCTGTGTGATGTAACCGCAAAAGCCTCTGTTGGCCCCCTACGTCTTTCGCAGTTCATCCACCTTTCATGATCATCTCCATCTCCCTCAGGTCATTGCCCCCTCAGTCCCACCCTCCCTCTCCTCCTGCTGCAGGCATTGATGTTGTCATGGCGGGTGTAGGTGGCTTATACCACTGACAGCAGAGATGGAGAGAAGGGGGGAAGAAAAAGGGGAGCAATGGAAGAGAAAAGAGGAGCAGATCAAAAGGGGAGAAGAAGAATGGGGTTTATTTTAAACCTGACGTTTAACTACTATCTTATCTTTTTCTCTCTCACGCACTTTCTGTCTGCGTGCCTCTCACTCTCCGCTGTCTCTCCATCTCTTTCTCCTCATGCCTCCAGCAACGACCAGACACGTCTTAATATCCCCTGTCCCCTGTACGTGTGTGTGTGTGTGTGTGTGTGTGTGTGTGCGTGGTTATATAAGGTATGCCTCGAGGCGTCGCGTAATGGCACAGCGCTCTGACGCAGCACTTCTCAAATCGGAAGCTGCAGATTTATCAACACAACGGCCCTGCTGCCTTCAGACGGCTGCAAGGATTTAATGACCTGAAAGAGAGTACAGTATAAAGCAGCTGCGGACATATACCTGAGATAAGAATCACCTACTTTAATTATAAATCAGTGTGGCTTGTTATGGGTGTTACTGCTTTAATCACATGAAATGATGCAGATTTAAACAGGTTGGAGAGCGTTTGATCAAAATAGTTATTGACATTTTAAGCATTAGCTGTTTCTGCACATTTGCATAGTTTGTTCTGGTTGAAAGACTCATCAAAGTGGCAACAGACTGATGCTGAACCAGAAATAGACGTGGCCCTGAGATATCTATTCCTTGGTGCAACATCCACCAAAATACCATTATAATCAATCTACAATTTCATTTAGCAGACGCTTTTATCCAAGGCCATGTGCATTCACACACCAATGGAACAGCCATCGGGAGCATCGAGGGTTCAGTATCTTGCCCAAGGACACTTTGACACATAGACTGCAGGGGCCAGGGATCAAACCACCAACCTTCCAATTGGTGAACAACCACTGTACCTTCCTGAGCTACAGCCAGCTATTCAATTATTAGAGGCTTCTGTCTCTCACGCCAGGTTTCTCAGGTATCTTTCCACCTCGCTCACGCTTCCTCTCACCAAAATACATGCAAAAACATCATACAAACAATTTACAAAAAGCTTCAGACAAATATTTTCATGACCATTTTGCCTCTTAATAGCAGTACCTATGGGTTTTAGTCTTCTTTTTAGCCTTTAGCCTTTCTTTGCCAGCTGCAGCCTTTAAGTAAAATTTTGCAATCTGTGTAGAAAGTTGAGACATAGAAATTGTAATTTCTATTTCGTTTATCATTTCATGTGAGGCATTTCAATCTAGAAACCTGAGACATATTTTTCTCTCTAGGCTGAAAACACAGACGTAGGTAGTATGAGAAATGTCATGTAGCGTCCCTCACTAATGATTTTAGGAGGAGCAAAAGAGGTCGGTGAGGGACAGACGAACCCTGTAGATTCAAAAAGGAGCAAGCCATTTTTTCTTCTATCTTTATGACCTTTTCAAAGTCAATTTCAAAGATGTTATCACCCTGTTACCCAGCCTGACTATTCCCGCTGAGTTGTTTGTATGGACTCCTGACTGTCAGGAGGCTTTTAAACCTGCCAAGACTCTCCTTTGTAGCACTCCAGTATTTGCCACCCCAGACTGCACACGCTGTTTCAAACTGGAGATTGATACAAAGGCGGCGTTATATAGACATGACTGCGGTATTGACCGCCGAGTCTCTTACTTCAAAAATTCAGCAAACACTAAACACACTACAGAACAATCTCCAATAAAGCCCTGGCTTTATTGCTCCCTGTGAAGACATTTGAAGCTCATAATGGATCCACAGCCCATTTTGTACTGAGTTCATTCTGGTTGTCATTTCACAAATGTGTAACACTCCAATTTTGCTTTTTCTTACAACTTCTTTAAGGAAAAATGTTTAGGAAATGTTGTGGGCGTGATGAGTTAAGGTTACACAGTAGCCAGGAAGAGGTAGCCTTTTCATTTTTTCCCTTTCCCTTTGTTTGTTTTTTATGTATTTTGTCATAAACAAGTAAGGGATTGATTTAGTTCTTCAGTTTGTTTTGTTGGAATTTTTCACCACCCCGAAGTTTGCAATTTCCATTTGTGCATCCTGAATAAATAAACACGGCTTGACCTGTTTGCTATGCTTGAAATGGACTTTCTCAGAGCAGGTGGAGAGAGGGGCTCTTCTAGGTCTTAGTTGGTGTTTCCTGTAGGCCAGACGAAGCAGTAATGATTCCTGCTCTCATCAATATAGAGGTTTCATACCTTTTCTTATCCCAATGTGAAAGCCACTTGAACACTGTAATTAGCTGACAGTATGAATTAGGACCAAAAGCAATGGGATGTTGGGGTCCCTAGGTGACATAGATACTGTTGAAATTTGGAGTTAAGAAAGAAAGTATAAACACATTTAATATTAGCAATTTCACTGGCACCTCCTGTATAATGAGAGTAATAGTATATATAGAAATATAGTATATATAGAGTTGGTTGTTGAGTTGAATAATATTGAGAGCACTCATTTCTTTAGTCAATTCTGAAACACGAGGCACAGATCTGTCCTTTATGGTTTGCTAAAGGAAACCAAGTGTCTAAATCTAGATATAACAGACTGTAGATTGTGACACACCGATATTTTGTCATGGCTCACACAAGGTGTACTTTAGTGTCTGTATGAGACACACCAGGCTTTAGACGGACTTAAATGTAAACCCATCATAATAGAAGCTCAGAGCGAAAAGCAAGTCCTGTGTTTTCACCCAGGAGACCGTGGTTTGGTTTGTGTCCCATTTGAAACTCAAAGTCAACTTATGCAGCATACTTAAGCTATTTCATGTACTTAATGTACTTAACTCACGTCACATATGTAAAAGTCCTTAATTCAACCCAAGCCATGATCTAAATCTGACCACACCGTTTCATAACGTTAACCACATGTTAGAAAGGCTTTCTGGCAGATGTTTCATACAGATGCCAAAGGATACCCTATGTGTTTATGAGACGTCGAGGGGCGTGACAAAATGTCGGCTGTACCAGAGGTGAAATATGCTGAAATATGTCGGATACTGCCTTGATGTCAGTCGGACGAAAGATCTGGATCAACATAAATGTCAAGCAAACACCGAGAATTTTAAGGGAAGTCTTTGAGGTAACATGACAGCTGCTGAGATTAAAGTCTGGTGGTGCTTGGAACTGATAGTGAGCAACTCATCATGGTGTGGTTTATTGAGTGTGAGGAAACGTGTGAATCAAACCTGGATCCTGTCGCCGCACAAATGAATGAAGATCAAAGTACAACATACAGGATAACACATACAAATAAAGGGCATTTTAAAAGTGGTATATATGTGTGTGTTCTAAGAAGGTTGCTGGTGGTTAAGCTTAGAAAATCTTAATAATACAATTTTCAGTGTCAAGTTCAAATGGAGCTTCTGTCTTTAAGAGGGTTGTTTATTTTCCCTCAATGTTCAGCCATGATCAAAATTTTACATCTCCTTTATACAATAGCTGTGCTTATACTGACACAAGATAGTAGAGACAATTAAAGAATTTCTTTACAAAAAAAGCCAGCTCAGAAAATATGTTTCTCCTTTCACACACCCAGTCAAACAGCACTCAGCTATATACAGTGACCAGAATAACGGAGGCCAGTGTTTCTGCATCTCTGAGGAAGGTGCATTGGAAGAGATGAGAATCTTCTCACGTACACGTATAAACTGCACAGATTCCCCTGGAGATGTTTCCATTTTCATGTTACATGTGCAATGTTTCATTAACAGTAAGCCCCGTGAGAAACCATACGGGATCAAAAAAGGGTCTGAATGTAATTGAGCTGATAAAATAATGCCCAGCTTCTTTGAGACCGTGTGAAATGAAGAAATGCATGAATGTTGAAAGGTAGATACTGTATTTGTCTCCATGGGGAAATCGGTCTGCAGCACAATCACAAGGCATTTCATCCAAACATCATAAAAGTGGACTAGTGTTAACTAGGATTTTGAATAGACTAGACATATGCAAAGACATACTTTCCACTTTGCAGCAAATTAGATGTCAGGAGAAAAAAAAAAGGACTAGTTGGACGTCCTTTGTGACCAGGGAGGAATAGTCAAAGTGCATGGGGGTTAAGGTGTTATTGCTTTACCAGTTTAGAAACATAATGGCGTGTGGAAGAAATTAATACTTGGATCTATTGGTTGGGATCTTTAAGTTTCTGGTCAAGCACAATGTCAAGGTACTTGTGATATGTGATGTGATTCTATTGGCTCCCCACTGATACAGTATCATCTGCATACTTAATAAAGTGCTATCAAGTAAACCCAAATCTGCTAATATTTTAGGTGGAATAGTGTTAAAGGTGAATGAAAAGTTCACAAATAAAATCTTAAGGGAAGTGGTGACATTACAGTAGCAGCGCTGTTGCCACTCTCAAAGCAACAAAAGAAGGTGTTATACTGATAGCATGTGTACAGACACTTTATAACACAACAGTTCTTAAAATCCTCTAGGATAAAATTGGGCGCATCAGGTGAAAGTGACTCAAGTTTCTGCGAGGGATTAAAAATAATCTCTAGTGCCTTTTTAAATGTGGCTTCAGGTGACCAGGTCGAAGAGAGACGCACAGCAGCTTGATGTCAGGGGGCCCAGGTGATCTCTCATTTCACTGGACATGATGCTATTGTCCAGCCAAGTCTCAGTGGTGATCGAGACACGGGCGCTTCGATACTCGTGCAGGTAGCGAGTGTTGGCTGACAGCTCATGCAGTAGACAGGGGGAGTCTGTTTTCAGTCTGTGACGAATGCATCCACATTTTCATCCGCACGGTACTTCTCTTTGAATCGCTTCTAAGGCCGTTCAGTATGCGTACAGTAAGTGTTTAAAATCACCGCAAACAGTCTGATCACGTTCCGTAAAGCAAAAAATCCATAACTGATGCTTCAGTGCGAGCGAGGTGCCAAGTAAAAAGCAATCGCTTCCACACAGCCAACGCGATAAAACACACACGCATGCCAAGCGTGAAACGCAGCAGGGCAGCCACAGAGCAGCACCCTGAGAGGTAACAGGGTCCACACAGAGGTGAACAATCTGAAAGTGTGACCATGTAAATGAGAGAAAATGCTTTGTCATGAAAAACAGCTTTGACGATCTTTATTCCACACAACATCAACTGGAACACACCAACACTATTTTCCCTTTGATTGTTTTTAAAATGATGACTAATGACAAAACTCCTGTTCTGACAAAGCCAATAGGTCATTTCATGGTCAAATATTTCTACACTTTTCCAAATTGTTCCTACAACTACAAAACTTTTTTCTACATTGCTGCCAGTTGCATTTATGTATTAAATCATTTCTCACCCCATTAGGTGTAAAAAAAAAAAAGTGTCACATGTGGAGAGAAGAGTGCGATTTTAACGTCTACACAAGCACACCGTGAAGAGATAGCGATACATCAAGCAGAAACGGAGAGATTCCAGGAGGAGCAGAGATGGAGAGAATGAGCGGCTGAATAATTTATCAGGTGTAGTGACAGTCCACTGAAGGAACCATGGTGGAATGATGATGGGGATGTAACATCTGGCTGATGCAGTGTCACAGTGGGTGTCAGGATGAAATAGCCACTTTTTAACACCATCACCAAGATCATGGTCTGTTTCAAATAAACATACTACTGTAACAAGTGATTGTGATTATTATTTATTTATTCATTCATTTTTAGAAATTGACAAAAAATAAAGTTGCTGATTGTAACACTAAAGGACTGAGACATCTCAGAGGGACAATCCAGCTAACAGCAAACCATAAGTCACTCCATATAGCTCCTCTAGTCTATGTGCTCATGCATACTGTGTACCGCCGAGCCTGCGTTTGTTCGACGTCGTTATTTTTTTCAGTCTTCTCGTGTGTGTATGCATGCGTGTATATAAGAGCTGCAGTAAATGAAAATAAAACAGCGGTTGAGAGGAGAAGCTTTCCTTGCATTTATTCTGCGCCAGTGTATGCAGCAGCCAGGGAAAATAAGATTTCCGCAATCTGAGAGGGGCGTATTTGGTAGTACCACCTGTGTGTGTGTGTGTGTGTGTGTGTGTGTGTGTGTGTGTGTGTGTGTGTGTGAGTGCGTGAGTGCGTGCTTTGACTCCAGACCTCTCCAAATGGTAAGATGTCCCCCCTGACTTTCTAGGTTAGGAGAGAAGCTGCTTACATTGAGGCTGTCACACACTCGCAAACACTCTCACACACTCGGGGGGACTACTAAATAAGAGTGATTTATCCCTCGCCTGTTTCACACTCACACACACTATACTAACTGTGGTTCACGTTCTCTCCCATTTTCATTTTATGTCACCACACACACACACACACACATATATGCACACGCAAGAACCATTAAGGTGTGTCTTCTGGTCCCAGCGGTGTGTTGCCGTGCTGAATACATAGTGTGTGGATTTGTTTAGGGAGGGATCAATGAACTGTTTAGCTCTAATGCAAAGGGGTCTGGAGGGAGGAAGGCTGAGATGGAAGGACGAGGTGAGATTGAAATGGAGAAGGGGAGAGAGCTATAGCAGGGCTGAAATAGAACAAGATGGGAAGAGAGAGGGAGAGCGTTCTTAACTCCCACTGCCTTTCCTCCATCTCTTCTCTGTCTTCCTGCATCCCTTAATCCTCTTGACCTTCTTCATCTAGTTTTTGTTTTCTCCCTCTCATCCTCTGCACCCCTCTCTTTCAGTCTCTTTTTATCTTCATGTCTCTCTCAGTCAACCTGCTGAGATTCACACTATGCTCACACTGTTGTATTTTGTTAATTAAAACTCATTTTGTCAACACTACAAATCCTTCCCTGAATGCAGCACAGCATGATACTCTGAGATTATCGCTGCCATAACTACTGTACATGGAAGCTTGAAATTTGGAGGCAGCCGGCGTATAATTCTTACCTGCTGTCTGTGTTTCTTACAGTGAAAAGACTTATTCATGTGTTGATCTCATTACTAATGTTCAAACCCCCAGGTCAGTGATTCCCAAGCAGAGCTTCAGCAGTAACCAGGGAGGTATATGAAAAGGTTTTAGAGTGGCTTAACTAATTTGGAAAAATATAAATGGCGTTTGATTACAAAGAAAAATGACTGCTGCTCATTTTAGCAAGTCAAAGTGCATTTCTTCATTTTTTCTTCATATAACCAATATGGCTAAATGTCATCCAGGTCATAATCAATTTGAACGAAGACATTTTGAACAGGACTGGTGATGTCAATGAAGAGTTCATCTAAAAGGAGTGTAGAGGTAATTCAGGCAAAAAGGTTGGAAACCAGACTGTCATTACAACCTCAGAATCAACACTAGCTTGGAAAAAGACAACCTGGGCAAGCGATAATGGATGAGTGATATTTTTTTCACCTGAAGCAGAAAAGTTGCAATCGAATGTATTCCAATGCAGGATCAGTCTGATGAAGTGTTCGGTCTCATCCTTCAACAAACATGCCAATGAATTTTTGGCAATTCAAAATGCAACTCATCCAATGCAAGGTCATTTTGTTTACTGACTTTAGGAACCTTTGTTAACTAACTGGATTAACGAATGGAATCCATCTTTTCCTGTGTGCGTCTTGAATGAGGGGGTTAGCATTTCGAGGGACACATAATTTCAGCTTTTTCCTTCCCTTTTAAACTTCACAAGTCGAAGCTTTCACATCTGACGTCTGGGAGAGAAGACAGATCATTTTCATAAATCACACTGAACTGTCCCCGGCCGGCAGGATGATAATGACGTCTGCTGGTTGGATCTCTACTACGAACGCCCGTAACCAGCCAACAGAGCTCGGCCCACTGAGGGGCAGATTTAAATGATCGCATGAATTTTTAATGATCTGCATACAGAAACTGGGTTATTCAGGAGTGAATATGATAAATAGTGGGAAAATATTTGAATTTAAACGCAGCAATTAAACATGCTTATCATACGGTGGCATATTAACAAACATATATATAGTATAACTTTTTTCACATTTGCAATTCTCAAGCAGATGAAGTTATTGTATATTGTTGGTATATTTCCTGGGAGGTGAAGCAGGATATGTACAGAACTATCTGAAGTAGAAAGGAAACATGGCTGAGGATCACTGCTCACGGATAAACTGACACTAGTTAGTTATGACACTGGTGTCATTTAAACTGGGAATGGTAGCCAGACAAAGCCACCATAGCCAGTGTTAAAATTCCCTGTGTGTACAAAGCGTTTTTGATTGACATTTCCCTTGCTTATGTTTAATTATTAATTCATGAATTAAAGTTTAATTATCATTTTCAGGAGTGTACCTCACAGGCATTTTGGATGAGGACCAGTTTGAATTAACATAATTAATGACTATTTAAAAGAAACGTGAAAATTTAAAAAGGGGGAGAGTCAAGAGCTTAGACTGCGCTTTGATGGAGCTAACCAGAGCGAGCCACACACACACACACACACACACTGTGCAACCTGAACCCAGAGAACAGCCTGCTACACCTGCTACCAATGAGCCAAACCATACCAGCCTGAAAAACAAAAAAATACTTTTGAGTGCATGGTTGTTGCTGTATGCAGCTAGAAAGCAATTGGGAGAAAGCTTTATGTCAAAGCAGGAAAAGCTCAGGTGGAACTCAACACTGAGATTATCATGTCATTGTCATATTTAAGTGTCTCAGTAAGCCATTTCAGTGAGCATGGATGAACAATACCAGGGCCCTGAAAATAGCACTTCTAAAGGGAATGTAGTGTGGTAAATACGAACTGAAAGATAAGATAAGATAAACTTTTATTCATCCCTCAGTGGGGAAATTCGCCAAAGTTTCACCATCGTCCTGAGTTATAAGGTTATCATCTTCTGCTTTTTCCCCTCATTGACTTGCATGGTTAACATTTCTTGAAAAAAAAAAAAAGAAATACTTAACTGAAGCAGCATTGTCCTTAAAGAGATGAAGATTCAGATATGTGAATCGTTTCTGTAGCTGAAAGTACGCAGCAGTAATTTGTGACCGAAAAATGCTCGAAAGACAAATAGAGTTAAGACTGAAGAGCAAAGATAATAATCGAGCTCAGTTCTAGCTCTTACACTAACATCAACGCTGGGTCAAAACACCTCATTAGAACTGGGTGAAGTTTGCACTGAGCGAACACTTGGTCCATTTCTAACCCAGTGTTTTTATTTGTGCTGATAACTCGTCTTCTCCCCTGGTTCAGGTCTCACCTCTTTCTTATCTTCTGTAGACTTTGTGTACTAACTGCAGCTTAACTCGTTTGTATACCGCTCCCTCCTTTGGCGAAACCAGACATCTCTCCATCTGCTAGTCAGTCCTTCTCTAATGTTTACTCCTATTCATTTCCCCTTTGTCATTTTTCCTCTTTCTTTCTTTCAATATTTTCACGTTGTCCTTCCATTTTTTTCATTTGTTATTTTCGTATCATCTATCAATGTACAGTATAGATATGCTCATTATCCTCCACATAATGGATCAGAGATGGAACATCTACTTTCCCTCCCTCCTTCTCCCTCTTTTCGCCCTCATCTCCCACCTTCCTCACTCTTCCCTCGTCTCCTCCCTCCTCATCATCTCACCTCCCCTTCTATCTTTCCCTCATTTTGCTCCCCTCAACTTTCCATTTTACCTCCGCTGACCCCATTTTCTCCTCGTCTTATGCTCGCCTTCTCCTCTTTTGGTCATTCCTCATCCATTTGTCTAAAGTGACCCCCATTTGCTCCCTCGCTCTGTCCCTCCTCTTTTCTTCTTATTGGTCCCTTCATCCCTCCATCCTCTGGTGACCCTAATATTTTCTTCCTCCCTTTGTATCTCTATATCTGTCTATCTATCTATCTATCTATATGGATATTTATCTGCCTTCAATAATACCAGTTGACACCCTCACATCTTGTCCTTAAATTCAATCACTTTTTCACTCTCCCTTTCATCTCTACTTCCAGCTCTTCCTTACTTTCTCCTGCTATCTCTCTTTCTATCTACCTCTCTATCTAATGGTACTTATCTGCCTTCACTTTCACCATTCGACACCCTTTCACCTTACCCCTGATTCAATCTTCCCTCCTGGAACCCCCCCCCCTCCTTCCTTTCTTCCCTCGTTCAATCGCTGTACCCATCTCTTCCCATCTTTTATTAATTCTCTTTCTTTCTCTCTCAATTTGTCTCCATCAGTCTGTTTTGTTCTGATTTAACAGGAAATCATTTCTCACTTGATTTAACATTGTTTATGGATCAGCTTCTTATCAAAGTATGATTCAGTGCTGAAATACATTTAATGTTGAGATTTCAGGGTGGGTCTTTTTCTACATCGCATGTTCATGCCAAAAGTATGTGAGCAACAAAAAAAAAAAAAAAAATTCATTTCTTCCATCAAAAAAATGCATTTACTTCTATGGACAATTTTCTAAAGAATAGGGGCAGATGATGTCTTGCAAAAACAGCAATCAGTGAACAAACAGTGTAGGAGTATTCAAAAATTACTACTTCTACCAATAACAGTCATCATATTTTTTCTTCAGAATAAACATTCATATATTTATACATTCAAAACAGATTTTAAGTTAGATAAGAAAATTAGAAATGTCAACAATAAGACCTTAAGCTAACATCTGTATTTGTTCATTTCAAAGACATGAGTTCTTAACTAAGGTTAAAAATGAGCTGAGCCATATTACAAGGTTTTTCTCTATTAGTTAGTATTTCTGTATGTAATGAATGGAAACCCAGATTAATGTAGAGATGGTCTGAAGTGTCTGTGATAAAAAATAAATAAATAAATAATCAAAAGGGTACTGATGAAAATGGACTTTTATACTACACCGAGAAATATTCCATAAGTTCAAAAAGGGAGGGAGCAGAGTGGGGAGCAGGTGCAGATGAAAATAAAGTGTCTGACAATATTGAGACAGCTCTTGACCGAAATCTGAAAAACTCTCTTGGACAGTTTACATGAGACGATCCCTAAATCCAGCTCTCCGTCTTCCATCGGCTGTCAAGTCACGCACGGCGCAGGCTTCGGTATCAGATTATGAGGTAAAAATAACACCTGTGCAACATCAGTCAAGCTTTATCCTGCACTGTGCAACAGATCTGGAGGGAACTGGTGAAAAGTTATTGCAGATACTTCTCACTGAGTGTGTGTGTGTGTGTGTGTGTGTGTATCTACACCTCCATGTTTTTACCCTGTAACCTATTTATGCACATTTTGGCAAATCTATATCCTGTATCATTTGTAAACAGATTTAGGGATGTTTATCAAGGACATCCCTAAAACTTCAAAAGTGTAATATCATAAGTGAAGTAACACCTCAGAAGACTAAAAGAAAAAGACTCTGCTCCATAAAAAACATCATTGCAGTATTCAAGAGGGATGTAACCTTTACGCTGCTGAAGCCATTTGCTACACAGTTGCATATGGGGTTGTTGGCTGAGGCAGTCTACTCTTCAATTTACTGCTGGAGAGGTATTTACATCTCACCTACACACACACACACACACACCTCCTCAGGACAGAGAGAGAGACCTTTCCTATCTCCATCTTTTATACTGTGTAATTGTCCTCCAGGACGCCTCAACACACACACACACACACTGGGTATAATGTCATCACAGGCTATCATCTGTGGCCAGATCACTCTAATCTCTGTCGAATCATACCAAGGACACCAAGACATTCACACACACAGAAGCCCATTCCACATACATAAACATATGCCTGGAAACCCAAGTGCACTCCAAGCACACTTATGCACAGTATGTATGTAGAAGTATGTTTGTTCTCGAGTTAAGCACAGGCAGACGTGCTGGATGCGACACATCTGTTTAAACAGAATGCTCAGGTGGTGCTTGCAAATTGGATCACGATCACAGAGGAACTCTTCTGGTCTCTCAGCTTTCTGACAACTCCATTTGCATGCTGTTGCCACGAGTGAGTCAGTGGTGAGTTATGAAGTGTCCAAACACAAGTGCTGACTTAACACGCAGACTTACAGGACATCAAGCCTCGGGGCCCAGAAGTGTTGGAGGACCCCACGGGGAGGAAGTGTGGACGCACAAAATCAGGCTGACCTTGTATGGATATCAGGAAGCTGCATACTGAAAGGATCACCAGAAGACAAATGTTGGTGCAGGTGTCGCACTACTTGAAGCTGCTGCTCCTGAAATAATTGATCGATCATTGGCCAACTTGTATATCTGTTTCCATTTGTGAGGCAATAACAGAAGTCAGTTTTTGAATTACTCTCCTCACTGACTGAATAATGGAGATTCAGGCCTTTGCTTCACCTCAGAATGGATGTTTTTTTTTTTTCGTCTCTGTGAAAGAAAATTGATTTGCACACACAACAGGAACGAAAATGTTTCTACTTTTCTTCTGTCCCTGCTGGATGCTCTCCTAGCCATAAAGTTGTACAAATATACTGTTGCTCAATATAAGATAAACTTCCATCCAAACCCTCCTCTTATACAAGTGAATAGAAGAGAAGAGGGCACACGTTTCTGTGTTCACACAGTGTTACTGGTCCCCATTCAGATTTGAATGGATCAGCTTGCTTATGACAAAATACATTTGCACAGTGTTATCAAAAGCAACATAGCTCATGTGTGTGCATAAATGTTTACCATAATGTGCATATGCATGAATGTGCATAAAGGCCACGACAGTTTTATCAAATGTAGCATAATTAGCACCCTGAGCTCATCTTCAAATAGACTCTAAATAAAATAGTGATTCAGGTCTGCTAATTGTTAACACCGTGGAAGTTGTATGCGTGTACTTGTTACATCTGAGTCACACAGTGCTAAAACACAAAGGCGCTGTGCGAGAACTCAACAGTGATCTAAGTGTTCACTTGATACAGTGTCAGCATCCATGACACTGTGACAATTTTCCCTGAATAATTGCTGAAGGCAAATGAGCTAGCTGCCCACTCAGCAAGCCTGTGTGACAGTTTGGTTCCATGCATTGAGAAGGTTAAGCTTGGAAAAGAAAGGCCATGTATTGATACACACACACGCACACACACAACTGTACTTTGTCATTAATGTTCTAAAGCATTGTTTCATTGTGCGACGTCAGATTGTACAATCCGTTGTTTTTATAAAATCTTTGTTAAAAATGATGGTCACGCTAAAAACAAAGCGTGTCAACGTGTCTGAAAGGTAACACAGATCTTACTATCCTGTAGCTGTAAGCCCAGGTAAGAATTAAGGCAGTGGATTCTGAGGAAAATAAATCCACTTTAGGTGTGAAGGGTCTGAAAGGAGAGAAAAAGTGTTGCTCCTCAGCTCTTAATGTGGAGTACCTTCATTCAACACCAGTACAGGCAGTGGAACCGGCCACCATTTCTCTTACTTTCTGGGAAATCCTCCAACTCTGAGAGTCTGTTCCCCTCAACAGCAGAAAGATCTGGGTGCACCGGAGTTAGCACAGGAAATTGCTGTTTCACTGCTCATTGGTGGCTAACTAGCTGTGCCTCACTGATAGAATAGTGGGGTTTAAAAGGTAAAGTAACAGAAACTAGCCCATAGATATGAAATTATTAAGTAATGACCCTCATAAGATTAGCATGCGCAATCATCAAGGACTGATTACTTTGTCTGTGGAAGAATTCGTTGTGTTCATGTATGTAAATGCATCACAGCTAGACTTTGTCCTGATTGACTTTCTTCCTTATGATGCCTTCAAGTAACAAGGTAATAGAGGCCCAGGTGGCAGGCAGAGCTCGGCCAGATGCTCCTTCAGACACAATTATGATGTTGGAAGGCGCATGCAAGACATCGTCTGTTTTTGCTTGACAAGCGAATCCTACTGGTCAGTCAGGGAACCAGTGCAGAGGAGTGGGAACTGGAAGGGCAGGTGCAAACCTGTGTAAATTTTGCCCCCTTCTAAAAGGGTGAAAATAAGGTTGGCTCCTCTGTGGTTTTAAGAAAAGACACACAAGAGGAAAATGTGAAGAGTAAAAAAAAAAAAAAGTCACTGGAATTGCAAAATCAGTTATCTAACTTTAAGCTTTCAAAAAATGTCTATATTTTGTCAAAGTCTTTTTTCAAAGGTGCCAAATTTACATATATTTGTAGCACCTAAAGACGACAAACTGCACAAAGACAACCACATCATTAGACTGTATAATATTTGGTTGATGGGGTTTAGTCAAAAACTGAAATACATTCAATCAGACCACACATCCACCACATACACATACACACGTTCTTGGATCAGTGCAGTTGAAGATATTTAAACAAGTGACAAAGTAATGAAATCAGCCCTCACTGTTTCTGGGCCAACTCTGAGACAACTGTGGTTTGTTTTATTTCTTAGCTGCAGTATGTTCTATTAGATGTTGCTTTTGAGGGATTTCTTGGTTTATGTCAGGGTTTCAAATGATCATAATTCAGTTCCAGGTAAAAGCATTTGACTCCGAGTTGTGTGACTGTAAACTACAGAGCCGTTATCCAAACTAAACTACTGTAATGAGATTTATACTGAAAGAGATGAACTGTTGAAAGAATTTTGAACATAGTCATTGCCTTTCTCTGTTTATTTGTTTACATGTTGTTGTTTTTTTTTTTTTATTTCAGCTTTTGAAAACAGTGTAGTACATGCAAAGTGGCACAGATCCACACTTGCCTATAGCTCTTAACACTGTCTCGCCTTCTTCTTGTACACACACACGCACACACACACACGCGCTGCCCACGGTCGTGTTGAATAGGATCAGCTGTTCTGACATCTGTGTTGTTGCTCTCTATTAGATCAGCCTAACCATCTGATATGTACTGAGGGTTTGTGTGTGCATGTGTGTGTGTTTGAGTGTATGTGTGTATTAAAGTGTAAGGGACAGAAGAGAGAGAAAGAGAGAGAGAGAGAGAGAGAGAGAGAGAGGGTGAGAAAATAAATATTAGAAATCTTATTTCAGTTTAGCTTGACGACAACAGAAGGGGGGCAGTGATGAAAAGAAATGAAAATGAGCGCTAAGAGCAGGTGTGTTTGCAGATGGTAATAGCAAAGATCAGGTGGCTGTTATTTCACACACACACATGCGCACACAAAAACACCACACACACACAGCCACCCATTTTACACTCTGACGGGTTGCACATGTTCAGAAACACCAGAGATGTCAATGGTGTGATGATGTGTGGTCTGCATGCTAGTATGCGTGGTTCATGGTTCACTGGACTTGTGTGTGTGTGTGTGTGTGCTGTGAGGTCTTTCCCTGAGCACAATGATGCAGTGTAATTTCAAGAGAAATGAAAACGCCATTGGTGCCTTATAACAAAGAATGTGTGCGGCTATATCATTTACATTCAAATTTCTCACTGAAAAGAGCATATTTGAAAAGAGCGTATTTCGTTTTGAAGCCATAAACTCTTCTGCTTTGTTGAAATAATGTTTCTCCACCAGTGCCTTTGTTTTCACACGCAAACATTATCAGTCTTCCACTTTTCTGTGTGAACACTAGTGGATTAGTTCTTGTTATTTTGGCTGTTAAAAACTGGATGTCATCTGTCACTGTCTTGCTACTTTACACTGTAAATTGTGCTGGCGGCGAAATCCTCAGTTTGGATTGATCCCAATTATTCTGAACATCTAAAGTAGACAGAACTGATATGATACCATTATAGACCAATTTTGCAAAATCCTGGACAAAGGACTAAGTGTTAATTCATTCGAGCAGTGTGGCTCTATGGATGGCAATGTCGGTCTGTCAGTCAGTCCTCAACATTGTGTAGCACATGAATTCACAGATACGACAGTATCTATGCTACTGGGCCAATTGTGGGTTCAACCAGAGTGGGGATAACAATATAAAATCAAACCAAAGAGCAGATATTTTAAATCCAAAAGCTGGCACTTTGCTGAAGTCAGACAAAGACAACGCATATATCACAGTCAGTCACACCAATGAATAATCCTGCAGGTAACAATAAAAGGTAAGATGAACTGACTTAACCCTTTTTTTTAGACTCCAAGTGGTTAGAAATACTTTAGTTCAGACAATCCATCCAGGTTGGATGGGCTTCTGTCGTCCCGAGAAGATGAATCCTAACAGTGATGATGACAAACTGCGGAGGACAGATTCATGGTTCTCAGATGATGTATCCTAATGACTCTGATGATGATGATATGTGTGGTCCTGAGTTAAAATGTCTTCACAACTATTAGATGGTTTGTTATGAATTACAATCACAGACATTCATGTTCCCCTCAGGATGAATTGTCATAACTTTCCCTGCAGTTTTTGTCTAGTGTCCAGTAATTTGGTTTATAGCCAGATACCTGCAAAACGAAGGACATTCCCATCAACATCAGCTGTACTTCGTGTTTATAGCCAATTACACCTGCTAAATATCAGCCATTGTACATCTTTGCATGCTGACATCAGCATTTAGCTCAAAGCACTGCTGCCATGTATAGCCCCACATAGATGCCAGCATGGCTGCAGACTTTTATCCTTGGTTTATGCCCAATGCCAACATTAATAAAATGTTTGCCTCCTACAGTACAATGTCTGCATATGACAAGTCCGGTATGGTTAAGGCTCAGGGAAAGATCAAAATTTCCTGACTTCATCCTGCGTTGCTTCTTAACACTAAGACTAAAAACATGATTTCATTAAGTTGTGTTCTGAACAGTCATATGGAAAATTGTATGTTTATAATGATGATCATTTCTGAAAATTTAACACTAAGAAGCAGTACGTTGATTGCGCCTTTCTTACATAGTGTACTCTTCCATAATGTAATAGTTGGCTTATGCATGGACATGAAACTAGTTTGACTCCAGCCAAAGACTGATACTGTAAATGATGCCACAACAGGATAATGCCAATCAACTGCATTCATTTCAAGTGCGTGCTCAACATTAAATACTCCTCATTAGACACACACACACAAAAAAAAAAAAACCAAGAAGAAAAATAGAATCAATCTCTATAATGACTTCAATATGGAGCTGAAAACTGGGACTTCCTCACAGGCAGCTACTATAATGGAATTATCACAAATTGAATAATGAAAGTGTCAAGGCTCGTGATATGAAACTATGTAATTAACATAACTGATATATCTAGTAAGCATGTAGTAGAGTACAGTCGGTGCTAGTTACTGCATGTTACACAGTCTTCAGCTTTTTCTCGTTGCCAGGGAGCTGGTGCTCATTTGCAGGACACTCTGGGATGTTCAGGGAGCCTTGAGATATTTGTTACTGTCATTAATAGTCTGAGAATTAATATTCAGTGCACAGTTTTACTGTCCCATGGCTTTAAAGTTTCTTCTAATCCTTCCATAGCCTGCTGTAAATTACATTACATTGCACTTTGGATTAGCAGTCAATGAATTTAATACTTTAAATGCAATTCAGCATTGCAGTTCAGTTAAGTCTAGCGACTTGTTGAAGGTGGATCAAAAATGGATGGTCAAAATTGATAAGTCAAGATCCACGCTTCTCATTATGCAACTCAACAGAGGTGCCCTACCTGACCAGTAAACTCAAACTCCAAACACCCAGTTTGGAAAACATTTTTTTTCAAGAGTTTTTTCAAGACTTAAAGGGAAACTGTGCTAATAAACTGTCTCAAGTGATGTCACTTGAGTTGAGCTGGGGTTGAAGACTAAGTTTGAAAATTTAAAAAAATCTGTGGGGTTAGAAAGATTTCATCTCTGCCTGAGGTAGTTGCTGTCAACACAATAGAGCAGATTGTGTGACCGGACTGTTGTCTGTGGAGATGCATTGTGGGTACTTTAGGTGCCAGGTGCCTTTGACAAGGAAGAAGAATGCAAATGGAATAAAAATTACAATATGGCAATATCTTAGGTTCTGCTGCATTGATTTTGATATACATACATATATAGAGATTTTTCTTTTTACTGGCCAACATTACAAATTTTTGAGGCGCAATGCTAAACTGGTGTTGTACTCTTTTAAGAAAGCTCCAGCTAGATCTCAGAAGACATTGTATAACTGGTCTGACAGCGTGAGTAGTTCTCCTTGTGATGAGTAAACAGGACTTCATGCTTAAAATTGGTGGTCTGCCTTCGTAAACTAAAAAATCGAACTCTGAGTGAAAGGATGATCTCAGAGGAGCCTGTTAGGTGGTCCTGGTCTTAGTGACATTAAAGTGTACAAACAGAGAAAAATAAGGCTTCTATGTAAAAGAAGTGCTTTTTTCTGTTGTCAGCAAACAGGTGTTAGCCCCATTTCCCCTTCTAAACCAATGATTTTCTTGCATGAGCGTCTGAGAAAGCTTCAGATTGTTAGTGCGGTCACTGCCCGGGGAGATTTTAAATGCTGTGAAAGCCTCCAAGAGGGCCTTGGTTCTGCAGTGTAATACCCTTTTAAAAGCTCTCTGTATTCAGCTGGGCATATCAAGGACAGACGCAGTAAAAACATTTCCTTAAACCCCTGCCAATATGTGCACGCACGCACGCACAAGTTCAAACACGGGCACAGACGTACACACACAGATCCACGAGAGCACGTGCTGATGCACAGATACCAATGCGTAAAGACACACAACGCTGTATAGAAACATCTGATCATGCAAACACACAAAAGTCAAGGGTAACACACACACACGTATGCAAACACTGGTCGGAACAGCAGTAGTTTGCATTGAAATGGTGGACGATAAGCTGTGGTTTGTGTTCCCATGCTGGCTCTGTGATGCACTCCTGCATCTCTCCACTGTCTCTGCCCCCTCCCCTCTCTTCTCCCTCTGTCTTTTCCATCCTCTGCTCAACTGTGTCTCTGCCGCTCTTTACCCCACCCTTTCTGTCTCTCCCTCTTTCTTTACCACCACCCATCCCTCTGTCTACCTTCCACCCATCCCTACCTCTCCCTGCCTTTTGCTATTCTCACCTCACCTCTCTCTCTCCTGCTACAGAGTGATACTGCCCCCTATTTGCCAAATAGATAACGCTTTTCTCTTCCCCCCCCATCTCTGCCAATTTGTCTGGCTCTCTTTTGTCATCGCTTCACTTCACAAGCCAGCAAACCCTCATCTTTCTTTCTCCCTCTTATTCTCTCTCCCTCCCATCTTGATCTCTACAATCTCGCTCTGTCATTCTTGCCATTCCTTCATCCCTTATTTCTCCTTCACTACCGACAGTGTCACTCTTTCCTTCTTCATCGCACATGGTCACTTGTCATCTATCCATCTATAGCTCATAATAATGTGCCGTAGAATCACTCCTTCATTCCTTTCTAGATATAATTTAAAGGGTTAGTTTGCCAAAACCCAAAACACATCTTCTTACTTATTCCTTGTGATATTTAGCTATGCAGACGGGTGTGGTTCAGTATCAGCTACCCCACCCAGTGCAAAGAAGGTCAATTTGACCACGGTTATGTTTGGGTTCACATCTGAGGCTTTCTGGTATTAGACTGCTTTCTGTACTGCTTTGGATTCATTACATATCATGACAGCCCCAGGGAAGGCAAGTGCGCTGATTTGTTGATGTGTGTTTATAATGTAGAAAGCTTCATAATGTATTCAGTAATATTTCTATATTAAACAATGGATCAAATGACTGTGTGATAGGAGTTGCTCCTGGCAGCAGCAGGGAACTGTTTTCAGAAAAAGCCTTGATTAACCCAGGGTGCGTTGCCTTCCCAGCACTAAACAACAGCAAAATCAGTAACTAGGAGAGCATTTAACAGCTAAGGAAATTGTTTAAAATCATCATCCAGTCATTTTGAGGTTTTTTTTTTCCATTATCTTGGTATAAGTGAGTAAAGATGGAAATCTTTTTGCAGTGCTATGTGCTTTTTTCAAATACGCAGTACACTGACGATGAGTAGGCATTGAAAATTCATCTCTAATGCACAATCTATATGTTACTTTTGCTATTTACAAAGAACCAAGACATCTCAACCCTTTGCTTGCATGCACACAATAATGTGTTTTTGTGGCAACACTCTATTAAACATAGACATTCAGATATTTCCCTGAGGAGTTGGTAAAAACCAAACCAGAGTTGAAGAAGAGTGAATATTGGTTATATTTGTACATTTGTGTCTATTTGATGTGTAATGATTATTTGTTAACACGCTCAACAGAAAACTTATATGGTTGGATTTTGTATGTCATACCATCCTCATTTACAGCAAGTAGGCTTAAATATGCTTCACCTTCACTTCTCATGGTGCAGTCAATAAACTTGGAAATATATTTAGGACTGTTTTACAGAATAAAGTACATAAACTTTATGTGACACTTATATATAGTGTTGGACAAGTTACTTGAAAAGTGCAATCAAGATCTAATTTCTTCTTGTTATTTATTGAAAAAGCGATGACATTTCTGATTATTCATCTGCAAATGTAATTAGTTGCATTACTCATTACATTGCATTTGTTACTCAGCTCTATCAAAAGCTTAGAAGCTCCCTGATGCAAAGAAAGATTGTCATGTAACAGCAGAGAGACAGGTAGAAAAGGATTTTTTCCCACATGACAGGATGATAAGGGTCAAGAGACTTGCAGGTCAGCTCAGAGAGGGATATGAAGTATTCCTGCAAGAAATGAGTTTTTCACACAGGCAGTTGAGTCCTGTGCGAGGTGGGAATGTCATTTCACCACCGAGGTGCCCGGAGGGAGAGGAGCTGAGCTGAGAGTGGAGTTATAGCCCGGTGGCTTCTGGGGAGGGACGAGCTAAGCACATGTCTTGGAGGTAGACAGGGATGCACCTCACTTAACTTGTACAGCAGAACCAAGGTTTGTAAATCTGATGTGAGCTGCCTCAGGTAGGTAAAGTAAGGGTGGAGGTGACATGGGAGAATGCAGACGATTTAAAACTGCAGCACAGAAGACGATGTATATGAACAGGATATAGGCAAAAGAAAGAGGCTGCGATGACAGCATTGCATGTCAATTGGTTGCCTAGAATCACAACTGAGATTCTCGCTTGTCTGGGCAGGTGTCCCTATGGTGCTGTCAGTCCTGATAGAGAGGTTTTGCAGAGGACAACATTTGTCAGGGAAGAGAAATATCTCACTTTTGTCAAGGTTGAGTTAGAGGTGGTGGGCAGTCATCCAGCTGAATGTATGTGTGTGGAAAGCAAAGTGATAAGGGAGTGAAAAGCAAAGTTCTCTGTCCTCTGCCATGGATTGAAAAAAAAAAAACTTTTAGGTTGTTGGGGTCAAGGAATGAAAGCAGGGGCCTCTGGGTGAGCCCTGAGGAACACCAGGGGCATACATTACCGAGTTTTTCACCAGGATCACCAGATTACAAGGTCAGCATGTTTGGCAGACAGTGTCAGAAGTGAAGAACAAAGAAGATAGAAAACTGTAAAAAAAAAAAAAAAAAAAAAAAAGAACTCCATAATAATAAAAATAACTAGCAGCCTTTAAAACTCTGACTCTTTAAAACTGTATGTTAATGTATTAAACTATTTGGGAAAAAGTTAACAGTCAGGGTTATGGTATGGCTCTTTATAGCAAGACTATGCAATGTGAAAGACAAAATATATATATATTCCTCTTACAAATAAAGAGTCAAATTTGTTAGCCGGATGCTAAACAGCCACTTAGCAATTTCATTACTGCCACTAGTAGCCGCTGTTTCTCTTCACTTGCTCTTCCCTGTTTCTGGCAAATTTACAGTCTTATGGTCTAATTGAAGCATCAGTTGTGTTTCAGTGAACAGACCAACACGCTCTTATTAATAACTGGTTATATTGTCATTCATGCTGCTACCCTCCTGGTAAAGATAAATACTTCACTGCTCCATTACTTCAGCATTCACACATACACTCATACTCAGGGTGGGTGGTGTAAATGATGCTCTTCTCTTTCCATCCATTATCTGAACAGATTTAAGATGATAAAAACAAGGCAGTCTTATCTTCTCATTTAGTCAACGCTGCCCTGTGGAACCGCAGAGTCCCGCCTTTGACCCCCTCACATTTTCTGAGCCAGTCTGTCAATTTGAATAAGCAACTACACAGTAACAAGCCTCCATCTCAAGGCTATCACTGTGTAGATGAATCAGAATAAACTCAATGTACAAACCTGTCTGACTACATCAGCATCATATAGAGTCACACAAAACCTGTACTTAAAGGGGTATTCCACCAATTTTACCCATGAATATCAGTTTACTAGTTATGAAGAGGCCTGTGAAAACAGTTGTTTTTAAGTCTTCTGTGGCTTTGGGGGAATTTTTTCAAGTTTGACAAAAATAACCTAAATTTTTTCCTCTGGTGCTTCCAGCTGGTCAAAGTTTTCACTTATTCAGTGAAATATATCAACATCTCATACATCATTTTATGCAACATTTTTTACCAGCATCTATGGTTACCAGAGAATGTATCATACTGATTTTGGTGATCCACTCACTTCCACTAACACCACCACGGGACACACTGACATTGAGGGTTTTAAGTGAAATGTCTCCACAAGTACTCAATGGGTTGTCATAAAGTTTGGTGCAGACATTTATGTCCCCCACACAATGGACTGTAAAACTAATGCATCAGCCCCAGCTGTACTTTATATTTAGTGCTAACCAGCAAATGCCATCACTCCAACAGGCTTAACGAATATGGTGAACATTATACCTGCTAAATATTAGCATGTTAGCATTAAGGAAAAGGGAGTGAGGGAAAGAGACAATACAGTCGATGTAACAAAAAGGTGGACAATGTGTGTTTTGCTTTTTCTTTATCACCCTGCTCTTGTGTTCAAATATATGCACAACTGCTTTTCTACTTTGTCCTAAAGGCAATTCAGAGACATGCTTCCATGGTGTGTTTGCACACATGTGTGCCAACATAGGTTAATCAATTCTGTCATTAAAAACTAACGCGGGCCTGTGTGAAATATACTCATAATCTCCATAATAAGCTCTGATAATACAATCATCAGAGCTAAACAAACACATGTAGCTGGGAAGTAGGAGGAAAAGTGGATATGCACGCACACACACTCCAGCGTAATGTCATGATGATCCATCTGCCTCTCTTCATCCCTGGTTCCCTCTTTCATCACACCTGTCATCCCTCCATCCATCACACACCCTTCTGCTTCACTACATCTCTTTGGCTCACGTAGTTCAATCTCTCCGTTTCTTCCAATTTCTCTCTCGCTGCCCCTCTCTTTCCCTCCCTTCATCTGTCACCCCCTTCTCTCCCAATTCTTTAACCTCCACTCTTTTCTCAGGCTCATCCTCCACCCTCCCTCAACTCGCTCCTCTCTCTCAGACAGCTCTACGTTAGCAGCTCCCTCAGGCTGAGCGGGGCAGGTTTCACTGCAGGTTTTACACACTTTAACCCAGAAAGCGGTCGAGGAAAATCTGCCTACGCGACACACAAGCCCTCTGGTCAGCTCTGCAGTATTTCTAAATGAAAGAGGGGCATCCATCACATTAAAGGTGCCTAATGGTTCTCCTTAAACCCATTGTGGCAAAATGTCTGAACCTGCTTAGTCCATGTTGCACCGTGGAGCTTTTGCTTTACTCATGCATTTCAAAATGCAAGCCTGTATATTGCAGCCACTTCTGTACCACATTTATGACAAGACATTATTATCCAAACTCTATATCTATATGATCATAAAAGCAGCACATTTTGATAACAGTCAATCTTACAGTTTTGTACAACCAAAAATAAAAGCACAAAGGAAATGACTTCACATGCATGTTTGTACAAGAAAGATGACCGATACAAATTTAGCTTGATCGATGATAATGGCTGATAAACTTATTTTCAGGATCTTACTATATACCTTAAATTTTATTTTTTTCTTTCCCTGACATAAGCGAGCTTATTAAAGTATCTGGATTGTCACTTATGTGTGTCAGCTTCAGAATAAAATGGATTTTGCATTGTATATATTATACTCTATGGAGCCAGGTTAGCGACGTCGCTCATGCTTGTAGTCTGTGTATTAAACAATAAGTTAACTGTTTCCTGGCTCCATCATTTAGCGTGCAAATATGAGACTGATATCATATAACTCACATGCAGCAAGAGAAAGAATAACCATATTTCCCAAAATGTATTTCTTCAAGGTGGATGGTGCGCAAACATATTTAAATGCAAATGCAATCATAAGTTTGACTTGAGAATCACAGACAACAACTCAAACTTTCAGCAGTTTCTCTCTCTGCTCAAACTGTTTGTTTTCCTGCACAAAAGTTTTCCCAAGTATATGAAAATATGATGGCAGGTTTAGCACTTCCTTTGAAAATTAACAGGTGAGGAGGGACAAATTAGCTGACTCAGGAAAAAAACGGGCCAAATCTCATACCCTGCAATGCATGTGTGTGTGGGTGTGTGTATGCCTGTGCAATAATATGGCTTTAACCAACCTGAGCTCTAATTATAATCACCCCTGTGGTGCAAGATTCACACTTGTTATCACCTTGCTATCTGTATTTTATCATCTCTCTGTGCCTCTCTCTCACACACACAGATTTCTGACAGTGCCAGAGGATACGAGGTGTTAATGCATTCTCCGAAAATTAATTTGCTGATCTACTCTAACTAGTTACCTGGGGAAAGAGAAAAGAGGAGAAAAGAGAGTAAAAAGTTTGAAAGAGAAAAAATGAGTAAGTCATGGCTAAAAAAGGAGCTCCATATATAAACCCGAAGACTGTTTGGTCCTTTTCATTATACTCAAGTGAACCTGAAAAACGAATGTTCTGCTTCTTTCTTTTGAAACTTTTGCTTGAATGTGTTCCCAGTATGCTTCTCAAAAGGTGACACTTCCTGCAGAAGCTTGAAATTTTGAGCAACACCCACTGTTCCAAATAAGTTTGAAGACAGAGACAATAGTGCAAAGGCAAATGCAGTTCAAGGGGAGGAGAACTATATGCAGAGGTCACATCATTTAACAAATATACAAATGCAAATGTGCTAATGTGTGTGTTCATGTTAGTCTTTGCAAATGCTGCCTGATACTTCATTTCAATCTGTAATCACAACTAGAATCAGAACCTTATGCAAAACCTGGTGTTTGGAACTAATGGAATGAGTGATAGGCATCTGTGTGTGTGTGTGTGTGTGTGTGTGCCAACGGCAATAAATACAAAAAAAACTGAGCAGGCACCTGTAAATGGACATGAACTCGGGCAGATTACTTGTGAACACAAACTGAGTGAAAATTGTATTCCTCCATCATAAATTGGATTGAATTAACATGATATTTACAGCTATTCATCATGTGAGAAGGTTAACTTAAATTATTGCTGAAATTGAATTATAAAATAGGGCTTTTATTTTGTAACTGTAGTGCAGCCTTTATTCTAAACTCAGCATTTTTCTATTGCTTATCTGCAGGCACCGCCAACCAGTTTCTCCTTTCGACGAATCACAGAAGATGAAGTTCAAGATTAAAAAGTGATGTTGACTCCCACTGTGTGGTTATGTGGATTTAAGGTGAGTAGAATTGTCTTATGGTCACTGCCAAATGAAAATGCATATTGTCACATATTGTTGTTTCAGGTAACTTATACAATCTCATTTAGCAGGTAACTTCTGTAATGCAGTGCTCTTGTGACAGGAAAGCATTTGTCTCACTTTTCATCTATTTTCATTTGCAGGCATTCTGCTCATTTCATATAATTTAATCATATTACCATTTAGAAAACTAACACTTCTGTTTCATTATACAGTATATCACTGCTTTAAATGCGCTCTATAAATAGATAAAACAAAATAAAATTGACTTGACTTATTTACTCGTGGTATTGTATGCAGCCTGCATCTGGATATTTGTATCTGCATAAGGGAAAAACACATGATAATGATGGATGTAAATGCACGCAGAACACACTGCAATCTGAATGCTGTCAGATCAGCCAGACTCGCACTGTGATTGGATTCCAGCCAAGTGTAAATGTCCCCATTTACACTTGTCATTTCAAGTGTTTTGTGTCCTGATAAAATCCAGATGACATTTAAGACACTTTCATTTACACCTAAGACACAAACACGTGTCTCTGTTGGCCAGAGCACAAACCTGAATATGATCCATTCTGGTTTTCTCAGCTACATGCAAATCAGGGTCTGCCTTCCTCCAGTTGAGAAGGAGGTGGCAATGCACCTGAAATTGATGTCACCCGCACCGATCAATACTTTCCCACTCACACAGATCAATCAGGTTGAGCTGATCAGAGAAACACTCTCGCCTTCTTTTTGATCTTATGTGTAGAACTTGCCGCAGTTTTTTTCTTTATTGCTTTGATAAGACAGAGAACGACGGGCAATATCGGTGTAATTTTAGTTCATCTCTGACCATCGAAGTACAGTATAAAGAAAATAATACATAAGTGCTTATGCTATGTGCTGCAGCAGTATAGCTGCAGCACAATAGGTAGCATGGTGCATGCATGCATGCTAACTATTGTATAGCTACAGGGACAAGAATTGTAAATACAAGACATGCGTACATGTA
This sequence comes from Holacanthus passer, assembly GCA_025331565.1. NCBI lineage: Eukaryota > Metazoa > Chordata > Actinopteri > Pomacanthidae > Holacanthus > Holacanthus passer. The sequence goes on along the minus strand of JAFREQ010000018.1, from coordinate 670,163 downwards.
TTTCATTTTAGTGTTGCTTTTAATTTTTTTTGTTTACAGGTTAGTCTGGGGGGAAAAAAACCCTGTTTTTTTTTTTCTTTTTGTATTTTCTTTTGAATGATGAGTGTCATCTCTTCCAGTGCTTTGTTGGGTTGGCTGTGTTTTTGTTTTCAATCAGCGGCATGATTCTTTTGTCATCATCCCTTTGACTGCCACATGACAAATGGAGACATGTCAATAACTTATTGTATACTGTAGTTTTTAGTGTAAATTTTCACTTAGGGACTTAATCCTCACAACTGGCTACATGATGGTGGTTACGAAGTGATTTTTATCACATGTGAGAATACACACATTTGGTACCAGCTTTACTGCATTTTACCTTTTCCTCCAAGCAGCACATGCATGCCTCGTTCTACCTTTCTGTTTCTACTTCCTATCTTCTCTCAGTCCTTCTGCTTCCCCTTCATCCCAACTCATAACTATTCTCATAACAGTGAAATCACCCTGAATTTCTTCTCTCTTTCTTCTGTCTCTCCTTCATATAGTCTAAATCAGCCTCTCTGCCATTCAGTCCTTAAGCTTATTTTTCAATTTCTTCCACCTCCTCCAGTCTCTTTCTGCTGCTTACCTCTCTTTCCCTCTGCAAAAGTAATATATTTGGTTCCAAAGTGAGTGTTGAGCCTCTGTGTGTGTGTGTGTGTGAATCTGTGTGTGTGTGTGGTCAGCGACAGACAAGTTCATGAACAGGTTACCAGCCTGAGGCTAACCTTGTACGGCCGCTCACCTGTCGTTATCGCCACCACACACACGTTCACACCTCTCTTTCTCGTTCTTTCTCTGTCCCTTTTCACTCACACACACACACACACACACACACACAGACAGACACTAATGCAGACTAAGGCCAAAATTATACTGCTCAAGTCAGTGAATGCACGAGGGTCCACGTGATGTAAATTTTACCATCAGAAGGTTAACGCGTAGGCCCTACAACTAGCTACAGAAGACATCTGCACATGTGTTGAACACGTCCTCCAAGTCGACCCCAGAAAGTAGTATAAACACTACGGATCCGTGGTGTCCACAGCTGTCCATGCACGAGTCTGTTTGGATGTGTAAGACTCAAAAGGGTCACATCGTCATGATGAGGGTGCTGTTGTCAGTGTGCTTGAGAGAGTAAAAGAAAGACTGGTAAAACCTGGAAATACAGAGGAAGGAGTGTGTTAGTGAATCGAAATTTTTAGAATGACAACAGAAAGAAGAGAAACGCTTGCATGAATGAGCCGAAGCTGGTCAAACACTGGGGCAGATCGGACAGTTGGCTGATTTGGCGGCTGGTGAAGGAAAGAAAAGGAGTCCAGATTATTTGGCTTTGGAGTCAAAAGCAAAGGGTCCAATTAAAATATACTTGTTGCAGAAAGACATACAGATGGAGAGACAGAGCAGGGGAGGAGATGGGGTTGAGGAGCAAGTGCTGTCGGCTTGTCATGAGTCCTCCACTAGCTCACTTACATATATATTATTATTGTTATAACAGAGGAATCATTCTGCTGTGGTTTGGGAGGATTTTTCTCTGTTATGGTGAGACCAGCCGTATTTTGCAAATCCATCTGAAAGGCATAGTTGGACACTTTGAGAAAAATACTTAACCTTCTTGTTGAGAGCTCAGTGAGAAGATTTTGCATCTGTGTGCTAACACGACAGAGACTCCCGGAAGTCACTGCACCAAAAACACAAAAATATGCCAAACCATATCTTGTCATTTTTACAATTCTATTGTGTATGGATTAAATAAATAAGGTATTACTGGGGCTAGCTATTTCCCCTTGCTTCCAGCCTTCATGCTAAGCTAAGCTACTCGCTTCCTGACTCGACCCTGATATTTAGCATACAGACATTTCCAAAATTGTAAAGATCTGATCCTCACAGACTGAGTACACAAACTTCACATATGTTCACCGTCTCTCCTCACAGTCACTCTGACGGTACCTGAGCTGCTGCCAGGTCAAACCCTGCACAACTGCTCATGTGGTTACTCCATTCTGGAGAGTATTGGTGAAGGCTGCTTTGGCAAAGTGGCCAAGTGCCAAAATGTGGCCACAAAGGAGACAGTGGCCATGAAGATACTCAAGAAGGGCACTGGCTTTATCCAGGTACCGTCTGTCTCCTATGACGAAGATCCAGAGTCCTGCTCTTCTGATGGAGCTCAAGACAAAGATTTCAATGCAGATGCACCAGCTACTAGGTCATCTGATGGAGGACTACATTCTCTCTCCAGTGATGAAGAAGAATGCCCAGGCTCCTTTGAAGAAGATCCTGAAGCTGCCAGGTCTTCTGATGGAGCTCAACAAACTGATGCACCCTCAGCCTCCAGTGGGCGCAAGAACAAATTACTGAAGAGGATTCGCAGATTCTTCAGTTGAATCGCAGATTCCTTTTCTTGCTGCTGGCGTCCCAGTGTGGAGGACTGAATCTAAGGTTACTTTTAATGTTCTTGTTTCTTGTAGTAAAGTTTATGAAAAGTAAATGTGCAAAAGTTTGCACTAATTTAAATAATTCACACTATTCTGAATATTGGTTGGTTGCAGTCAGTGTTCACCTGCTATAAATCTGTCTGATCTTTGCTTAGCGAGTAGCACTGTGACAATGGGGAGGGATAATGAAGTTAAATTGTTAATCTAAGCAAAGGCGGGCTTTCTCAGTGTCACATCATCTCAGTGCAGGGAAGTCTAAAAGGCTTTTCCAGAAACTGTATCAGTCAGAACGAAAGTGTCCACATCAACAATACATGAAGCTTATAGAAAATCAACTGCATCACAGATTGAGAATTTGCTAAGTAAAGAATGTGAAACTCCAATCAGCATTAGTCCTGTGAAAAGAAGGCTGTCTTGTAGTAGCCTCAGAGGATGAGCTGCAGATTCTAAACATCAGGAGGGGAAACAAGACCAAACACTTGGGGTGGGATAAGAAATGCCAGCATTTTCCAGTGGATGACTGGAAAAAATGAATATGATTCATGAGTTGATAAGTGTTTATGATGAGTGTGCATTTAGAGTCAAACAAGTTCAAGGTTTGAGATTTCAAACATTTGTGACAGTTCAAGCTGATGGTTGTTATTGAGTTGAACAGGCGAGTTTCTATATTTTTCTTATTGTTGACAAATCCCATGAAAAGAAAAGGAGACAAAGCAACAATGAATTGATCATATTTACAAGTATTGCCTGTTTCTCCAAAGCCTGATGTGTCTCATTCCTTCCAGTCTCAGTGCTGTTGGTTTGGTCTTTTGATATGAATATGAAGATACAATATGAAGAATATAGAGCCATACCCTCAGATCAGAGGGAGCCCCTTGAGGAAGTTTACTGTCTAAGAGTGATTTTTTTTCTCTATTTATTTATTCTTTTTGTCAAAACTGTAACACATTGTGAAGAACAATGTAAGAGGATGGATTGATAAGGTGATACAAATCAGTTTTTATGGGCCTCCATTATTTTAAATTGAGGCAGCTGACCTATAAATTAATGGCAATGCGAGTTCCATCTGTAGCCTCTGATTTGACGGATGTGCTGCATTTGCAAGGCACTGCACAGTTTTACACTTGCGTAAATTAATCAGTGAAATTACGTGACGTGACAGGAGACGTCTTCAGGATGCATCATGAGCTGCGAGAGGAAAATCTCTGATAAAATTTGCTGTCATGTGCATGGGATTATTGCGAGGAGCTGTCAGTTTCTGCAATCCTTTAAACAGATGAAATCATCTATTGCTTCTATATTCGCCATGATAGCGTTGTTGTGCTAATATAAACACATATGAATAACTGATGAAACTACTGTAATTTCCTTAATAGCTGAAATAATGAAAACAAACTGTTGTGAGAGAGGTCGCCAAGCTGAACAAATATCATACATTAAGACTGTGCTGCACATTCTTCCATCCATTTTAAATTAAGAGAAGCCAGTGTTGATTCAGGTTGACACCATGTGCATACACACAGAGCACATGCATACACACACACACACACTTGCACAAACCTTATACCAACACTTGACAGACACTGTTTGTTTCCACTCCACTTTGTCTTCTCTTTCATCTCCCTCTCATGAAGTGAAGCACAATGCAAACATACACAAAGACTCTGAACCTTCATCCTGCTCATAAATCCCCCACAGGTGTGTGTGCATAAACAGAAAATGATTTTCCCAAATATACGGTTGATGATTAAAATCAAATCCCACGCTCATGTACATCAACATTTAATTTTGCTCACGTTTGTGGGTAATGGTGCTATTTGTTAATTTGTTTGCGTAGGTGATTATGATGTTTGTTACTCCTTCTATAGTTTGCATTGTCTCACCACTGCAGTGTTTTCTTCTCTCTCAGAGGCACAGGTGCAAATGAACAAGTAATTGACAATATTAAAAAATAATTTAAGGAAGTATTTTCTGGTTGATGAAAAAAAACTGAGAAGACAAATTGACTGTTCTCTAGTTGCATTAAACTGCTGATAATTTTAAATTTGATGAGAACAGTTTATGTGATTGGTCATTTTTGAAAGCCAGCTGTTGATCATGTTTTCTAACTATAATCTCATCAGGACCATAGACTGTATAAAACATGGATGTAGCCTCCGTGACGTCAACCGTAGATTTCTGAAGAGCAATTTTGAAGCCAATTGTAGGGCGCCGCCATCTTGGCAGTGGTGACGTCGCCTAACTGTCGTTAATCCAATCCAGAGGTGGAGCGAGGGTGGAGCTGAATGAAACCTGTTTGATGAAACATGCTCACCTAGCTGGTCAGCCAACCCGGTGGTACCGGCCGGCTTCAGCACCAGTTACAGTGCTTTAATAAACCAGCGTAATGTTATATGTCAACATTTCAACCTCCAGCTGATCAGAATCAGTCAGTTTCTGGAGTATAATAAACTTATAATTTCTGTTTTAGCAAAAATGTAAATAATAACATTTGAGTTTGCGGACCATCAAATTTTACCTTACTGTTTAGCTTCAATAACCAACTCCAGCTTAAATAATAACAACATCTGGGTTAATGGTATTTCTAGAAACATTTAGAAATGAGACGTTAATATTTTGAAGTTACAAAACCTATTTTCACAGAGTTCAGTTTAAGATTACATAAAGTTAGTTAACAAGCACAGAGGGTCTTTATTTTCCAACCTCACACAGATGCCTTTTTTTCAAAAGTATTAACACTATAAACTATAACACTTATTACATTTCAATTTCAGTGCAGCAGGTTTAATAACTGAGGCTACCAGACATGCCCATTAGCATCATTAGCTTAGATCAACCTCCACCGCCTCCCCCTGGAGAAACTCTGGGAGAAACACAGTTAACATGGCAGCACAGTCAAACTGCAGCCAACAAGCAGCTCCACAAACACCACAACAAACACACCAAGAAAACAGCGCAGACGCCCCGGACAGAGACACCACACAGCCGGCAGCAGCTAGCTGGAGCCCGATGCTAATTCATTAGCTGGCTATTTACTAGTAAACGAAAAATGGGAGCACTGACTTTTTGTGTGTTAGTGCAAGTATCAGCACAGCAGCCGTGTTATTTATCCAGCATTCACATGAGAAATTATCTGAAAGTCAAAAACAGCACAAACAGCCGAAGTTCAGTGACTGAATGAGCTCCGTGTTTGGAGCTGACAGCCAGCAGGCAGCTGTCAATCAAAGTGACATTGTTCTTCATTATGCACAATTTCAGATTTTAAACAAGTGTGTTATAAAAAAAAAATTCACCCCCGTAAAGTTTGACATTTTAACATGGAGGATTCTTTATCCTAATTCTGTCTTTGTTAATTGATCACCCCCACAGGTGAAGGTGTAACAGATGAAATGTGTTAATAAGTGTTGCTCCTCAGACTCTGTGGGCCTCAGATCTCCTCCTCTCTCATGCTATTGGCTGATGAATCTGGGGCCCTGCAGCCAATCACATTCCACCTATGGGTATATAAAGGCTGAGGAGCTTTGAGGCCTCTTGGACATTTTTGTTGAGTGTTTTTGTATTGTGATTTCTATAATCCTTATAATGGTGGCTCTGACAACTCAACACACTGCAACTTAGACAGAAAACAAGCAAATTAAGAAGACATCTTCACCAATATGACATCACATGTGAATTTCATCTCTGCCTCTCCTTCACACAGTCTGAATCGCTCTCATTCAGTCCCCACCTCCTTAATCTTATTTTTCAATCTCTTTCACCTCCTCCAGTCTCTCTCTCTGCTGCTTTATCGCCCTCTTTCTCTCTTCAAAAGTAATATATTTTCTTCTGAATGAAACGTTGAGCCTTTGTATGTGTGTCTGTGTGTGTGGCCAGCGACAGAAAAGTTCATGGGCAGGTTAGTAGAGATACAGATACAGAAACAGGCTGCACATAGTACAGACGACAGCAGTATAGAGTAACGAACATGGCTGGGACAGGCCTGTTGTCCCACCAGAAAAAAAAGAGTTTAGCTCTGTGCATCATTTTTTAGTGCCCCCTAGAAACAGTTTCTGTTGTTTGTGCCACTTGCGGCTCACTGCTGTATCTGTGTTTTCTCTCTGTGCAGGGATTTTCTAAATGCTGCACATCTTATGGAATTGGTTTAGATGTTTTCTTGATTTGCTTGTGTTTTGTCTATTTGCATGTGTTTTCCTAAGTTGTCGTAAGAGAGGTGGTGATTTTGCTGTTGGATTTCAGTTATTTTAAGTTGCTGTTACCTGCTTTTTAGTATCTTAACAACTTCCTTTAGCCATTACGTTCCATTTTCTTGGTATAGGTTACGTAAATGAGTTTAGGTGTAACTCTTTTTGGGTTTTGATTTCATTTCTATTCAGGACTGGTTGGTTTGTTGTTTTGGACTTTCCTTGGTGTTATTTAAGCTTCTGTATCTGGCAATAAAAGATTAAAATACTGACCAAATTGGCTCCTCATATTCTTCACTTTATGTTCCTCCTCTCATACCGTGAACAACTTTGGCCTGTAACGCTCACGCTCTCCTCATCCTTTTTTTTTATCCTTCCTATTTTTCAGTCTTTTCCCCCTCTTCTCCTCTCCAACACAGTTCTGTATATTTCGACCTGTTGCTTTATTGTTCATTATCTGCATATTTCAGCGCACTTTCCGTTCCTGCCAAGAACTTTACTACTCTCTTTTAAAATGTATGACCATATAAAGCCCGCACACACCACTGAAAATGAAATATTCTCGTATCTATACACAGTAAAAGAGAAGATTTCTGAATAGTGCAGTTTATCACAGGCTGGTTCAAAGTAGTGCATTCATTGCATCTCTATGGGGAAATCAAAGTTGTTGCCGAACCAAATATTAAAACCAAGAAGGAAAAAAAAAATACTGACAATAAAACCTCACCAAAAACAGTCAAGGAAATATAACTGAAGAAAATACTTTAATAGTTCACAATACACTGGATATATTCTAATATATCCATGTAATATATATTGTTGTAGTTTTGTCTCTTTTTCTCTGTTTTGCAGCTGTTTTTCTTCTCTCACCTGTTTGAAGGCACAGGAAGCACAAGAGCAGCCTACATAAATCATTAGCCACACACATCCATAATTAATTTCTACAGCTGCTGGGCCACACCCTGCTGTGTGCACATGCATGGACACACACACACACACACACACACACACACACACACACACACACACACGCTGAAGTCATGTTAAGACAGCCACAAAGAGAGAAAGAAAATGAGGCATGAAAACAAAGAGCAGAGAAGAAGGAGGGATGACAGGAAAGAAATATGATAGGAAATATGAAACCTTTTAGGATGAAATTAAACTTTGAGTTGATTGATGAAATGTTGGTTTTGTTGTTGATATTCGGCTGAGAAATGAGGGGAGAGATGCCCAGCTGTTTCACTTTCTGGAAAACAGTGGCTGAATTAATGGAACAGGAAGTTTGTAAGTTTATTTCAACAAATGAGGTTGTTAATTGGGCTTCAACCAGAACATCAAACCCTCACCTGTTTATCAAGGTGCTACATTTGAAACTGTTAAGCATCAATCATTGTCAAATCTGTTCTCTTGCTTTGAGCGGGTAAACAGAACTTATTCATAAGTTCATTTGGTAAAATCAGGCTCAGCCTCATGTAATCAAACACAGCATAACAGTGAATATTCTTATAAAGCTTTTGATCTTCATTCAACTCATCATCATTTCAGAGGCTGTAGTAATGAATTTCAATGGATTGTATTCCTCATATTTAATTGATGTTGTGGGTGCGTATGTGCAGTCAACACTCTCATACTGCAGATGAGACAGATTCATTTTTCAGCTATGTTTAAGTTCAGTCCTGTCAATCAATGGACATGTGTGTTTTTGTTATTGGATATTTAGCCAACTTCATGCATCTTATTTTTAAATTCATCTCTTCATGTTCGCCAAAGAAAACCATGAACATTTTACTCCAGGTTAGGCAATGAAAATGCTTGACATACTGGTCTTACAGTAGCTTTATGTTATCAGTACATTACAACAAAATTTGTGAATATTTCAGTCTAGCATACAATACTACTAAACATACAAAATACATGTGCAAAATACTGTCTGAAAAACAAAAAAAAAAAAAAAACAATAAAAAGGGGCCATTTTTCAGGGTCAGTTTTACATTAAAATCAGTCAGGTGGATTTAGACTCATGCCATCATGGACAAAACATCACTATGCATCAGGTAATGTGTCCTTGAAAGTAACCTAAGCCATACCCACACACAGCCAGCTTGATTTCATGCTGGGACCAAGAGGTGTACGGGATGATGCAAAGCATGTTGGGGGAAAAGTAAAATCCATACACATCTCTTCCCCAAATTGAGGATTTTGATGAGTCTGTTGTCAAGAAGCTGATCAAGATCTACAACACAATATAGTCTTCTATATCTAGACTACTGTTATTCATTTCAAACTTATAGTTAAATGTTGTTAATATTTGTGTGTGTGTGTGTGTGTGTGTTTTTTTTTTCTTCATAACAATGGTTGCAGATTCTCCTCTGTGGGAATTTAGTCTCATTTCTAGCCTTTAATTGCCTGAACTGGACAGCTGCGAGTGCCTCGTATCTGCCTCACTTGACCCAAATCCAATATATTTCAGCTTTGACTGTTGGATCTCTATTCTCTCCCTATTCTCTCTTTTTCATGGATGTTGTTTAACTTTTCTCTCTCTCTCTGTCTGTCCTATCACCTGACAGAGTCACATGGTAATGAGACTGCTGCAATCAATCAATCATTCAAGTCGGTAATTTTGAAAATAAAAAATCCACAAAATTGTGTCACAAACAGCTTCTAGTTTGTTTGATTAAAAATGGAAACAGACAACTATCACATAGATTACTGCTGATACTGACGTTATATTGCAATTTATTCACAGGTATGACATTGCTTGACACCTCAACGTCAGACAGGTAGGCTTTATGTCCAGTGTTTTGCTGGTTTAAACCTCACAAACAGCTGGCAAACCTCCCTTAACATCTAATGAGGTGGTTTCATTGCCCAAGGCACTGAACACCAGCTGCTTCACTGGAGCTGCTCACTGGTCAAAAACAGAAAGCTGGTTGTACTGGAAACCTCATAGATGTGAATGTGCCTGAATATAAAGCAGCAAAGCAACGAAACATATAAAGTTCACTCTACTTTCCCTCAAGTGAAACTTTATGTACAAGCTCTGTTTAAATGTTCACAATTTAAATGAAAGGGGAGTGAAGTGGATGTAGAAATACTCTCTAGAGGACATTTAATGACATATTTCTATTAAAATTAAAGCTTGCCTTACAGCCCACAAAAGAGGAAGAAACACCGGTCGTCTGGAAAATAACGGTCTGTTTGGCAGCCAACTGATAAACATTAAAATTTAAGTTTGTATTAGAGAGAGGAGGCAAGAAAACCTGCCAATCAAAGGAGAAAGAGACACAGAGAGAGTGATAAGAAGGGGTGAAGGGGCACTGAGTTGGAGGGAGAGAGGGTTTCTATGAAAAAGCAGACATGGCTTCATAAATTATGGTTACATCTACACAAACTCGGTAACAGTCCAGCAAAGGGCAGTATGCCAATAAAAAAGAGTTGCCATCTTTAAATGAGCAGTAAATCAGTTTTAATACAAGGAAGTGATGATGCCAACAGCAGCAGTAAGGAGCCTATTTTGTTGGCTCAATGAGCTAATGAGAAATGTGTGATACCACAGGCTGGTGGCCACTTAACTCCATGCTGTGTGCCCATGCAACACAAGCTCGGATGATATGCAATCTGTGATGTGCGTTTGGATGAAGGGACTCAAAACTCCTCCATGAAGCGATGTGTCCCTTAAATGACTGTTGTAGACTAAATTATCCTGCACTTCAAGAGGGCTGCTTTTAAAAGAGGCAAGGAGATACAGAGTTTCATTTTGCCAACGTGACAGATCACTGATTTACACACACTCCTACAAAAATGTGATGTTGCATCAGACAGCAACACATTACAACTCTCAACAAGTCATCCTGCCCTTAAGTGACAAAATTTGTGGTGTTTGCCTTCCAAAAACATAACCATTATAAAAATGCATTTTCTGATTTGCAACCACTCCAGTGTAGGTTTGGTTCAAATTATGCATCTATACTTGTTCATGTTTAGGGAAGATCGTGGTCACGGTTGACAAAAAAAAAACAGTACTTACTTTTGGCACAAGACAAGATGCAAACATAGTCTCCAGTTTCAATGGTAGTATTGAAGAAATGACGCGTATTGTCCCTGAGCTGATGCAGCTCATGTGTTTGAATTTATTATGTCATGTGCTGTTTTAACACAAACCCTTCTGCAAACATCATACTATGTCCCTATCATGCAAACATAATTAGTCGCTTTTTACAAACATGTAGACATCGGTTATAAAGTGTTTGAACGATCAGTTTTCTATTCATGACAGTCTCCTTTCTATGCAGGAGTGCAAGGAACAGCCCTAAGCCCTGGGCATTGTTGCATGCATTCCCTACATTGAGTATGTTACAGTCTGTTCAGCCTTCATTCATTGTGCAGTATTTCTCAGCCAGTGAGCAAAGAGTGGGCTTTGAATTTAAATTTGCAACACCCCTCACCTGTCAGTCAATCCACTCTCCCCCTCCAGAGGTACCAGAAAAACACTAACGTGACTCGTGCTGGATAAGATAGCTGGATACATTTTGCCATAGAAATGTGTGATATGAAATAAGCATTAACAGTGCTGCAGAGTATTTAAAGATGTAGTTGTTCGCTGATCCCATGAAGAGATCAACATTAACAATAAACCATCGGTTGCTCAGGACTCATCTCCACCCTGTCTGTGGCACTCAGCCTTGAGCCCGTCGGTTCCTTCTGAATCTTTCAAAACTGGTCATAAAAACATATTTTCATTTATAAAGTAGGTTCAGTGATTTCCTACCTACAGCTGCTGTAGCTTTTTGTTTTTTTTGGAAATGTTTATTCAACAGACGTAAATAGTGCATTTGTTGGGGGACTATTTTCAGCTGTGGATTAAAACACATTAATGTTTAAAGCACCAAGACAAAGAACATATAATCCAATGCAAAAGTGTAGATCAGTGATGCGTTTCGAATAGTTTTTGGCAACAGTGGAGCTCTATGGCGCAGAGGACTAAGACGTATCAGGCTTTTATTACACAGACAATGCTTGTAAGTTGGTTTTGGTCTTTTTATTTAATCTGTTGATGATAAAAAATATTGAATATCATCAATCCTAACGCTTTAAGTATTCCAGAATAGATTATTTCTCCAAATGCAGAAATCCAATCAGCTGTTTGCTTAAAATGCCACCAAACTTGAAAATCTTTCTTGAACTGAGTGTAGCCTGAGTCATGAGGCCTATTGTGGTAAACCAAAGGGTATTAGAGAGGTGTGAGGCATTTTTTTTTTTTTTTTTTTTTTTTTTTAAATGTCACAGATTATTGGTTCGTTCAGTCTGTCATTATTCTGAAGTGCTTTCCCCACCTATCTAAAGATCAACAGCCTTGAAAGAGTAGTTTCTTAGCAACAGATCCAGGACAGGGATCTACAGGCAACTGTGCTGCCATTCAGACCTGGAGACCTTTTCTGTGGCTCTGCACTTCACGCAACAGCCTGTTGAAAGTGATCTCCTCACATTATACAACAGCAGATTTATTTCAGCACAATAACCCCGACTGCACCACGGCGCTGCTCTGTGCGTGAGCGTGTCTCAGTGTTTTTAGTTGGCTCTGCCATTAATACCAGCACACACACACACACACACATACGCATACACAAACCAGTGCACACAAAGGAAGCTTTTGGCAGTTGCAGGCTTTGCGGAGCAAACAGTCTGATCCAGAGGCTTGAACACTCATTAAACTCCAGCTCGACCTCCCTAACACACGCGCACACACACATGCAAAGACAATAACACACACGCTGAAAATCCTATGAATACACGCAGGACATACACACAGAGAATCACAGAAATACACGCCCACTCACTCACACACACAAACACACACATACATTAAGCTGCTCAGGCACAGCTTAGCTTGGTGGTCTTTGAAGCCGAGAGCTGAAGCAGATATTGATCTGATAGGCTGATCTCTCACTTTCTCCCTGTCTGTCTTCCTCTTTCAAATATTACCTGTGTCTGCCTTTTCTTCTTCTCTCTCTCTCTCCCTCTCCATCTATTTCCCTGCCTCTCTATACCTAAATAGTATTCACAGATATTCATTATGATGTATTCTTTATATGTATCAGACATTATGTGAAAGGAATTTCTTTCATCACTCAGGTGCTATTTCAAGACACCATTCATGTTACAGTGTACTGGATGTTATCGTAAGTGTCCATAGAGGACAGGCAGGACTCAGATTTAGAGACAATATGGCTATTTTTAGAAATGTCATGGCCTATATTATATTCTATTTCAGGAACCTGCAGGAACCACTTTCACATGATGACTTTAAAGCACAGTATGTTACACACAATTGATCATTTTAATGTTTTTACTTGCAGAAAAGTCCAGTGTCGCAGTGCAGAGTCCATTTCAGATATATATTGTAATATTTAAAAAAGCAAGCAATGTTGGGGTTTTTTTTCACAGGAATAGTTCTACAACACGGCAAATAATGGCTTTCTAGCCGAGACTTAGACGAAAACTCACATGTTTACAAGTTAAATAAGGAGCTTGAGCCAGGGGATAATTATCTTAGCTGAGGATAAATGATTGGAAGCTGGAGTCTTGTGATTGTGAAGTTGACAGGAAACCAGCAGAGACTTTAATCACTGTGCTCAGCCAACAAATAACATGCAGCAACCACAAACTTTAACACTTCAGTTCCTGTACAGATTGAACAACTGAGATATAACATGTTAAATAGTGAGCTTTGGACAGAGCCAGCCAAGCTGTTTCCCCCTGATTTTAGTCTTTATGCTCGACTAAACTAATCACCTGCTGTAGCTTCATGTGATTTGATATTGAACCTCTCATTAGAGATGGGAGGTTTGACTCTTTTTACTAACTCAATTTTGTAAGTCACTCAATAACAAGAGTCGGGTTTGCAAGTTACTTTTGTCACCCAGAGCTTGATGAATCTCCCACTGCACTAGGGCTCATAGAGCATGCACACCAGAGACTTCTGCAGGCCGAGCCAGCTAGCTCCCTGTTTGGCCCTCTGCTAACTTAAGTGAGATACAGTCAAATTTAATCATGCCGCTCTTTTAAATCTTTCAACTGTGAACCAAATAGATCAGATTGTGACAATTCATTTCGCTGGGGATTGTGATGCTCAAACAAATGTATCCACCATTTTACAGCTGTTTTTGGGCCCCTGCTGGACCTCATTGTTTCTTGTGGGTGACTGAATGATTTCTGCAGACTTGTTCTTCTTCTTCTGAAGACTATGTTGAAATAAGCATTTAAGTGGTTGCTTTTCTCACAGTGCCAGGTTAATGCAGTAATTAACTTATTTCCTGAAATACAGTAAATATAAGAGTTGCACAGTGGCATGACTGACAATTCCAGAGTCAGTCCCAAGTCTTTCATTTCGAACGATTCATCATGACTTGCACATCACCATGTCTCATCTAACTTATGAAAAAGTGAATACACATAATTTCCCAAAATGTCAAACTATATTTCTTTAATTGGCAGACCTAAAAAAGTGGCACTCGGCACACCTTAGTTGCACATTTCAAAATATATATATATATATATATATATATATATATCAGATCGACATAACAGTAATTTCAGGTTTAATGCAATGGACAGACAATTTAAGTTAAAGAATAAGTAGTGCATAACATATTAACTTATAATCCAAGCTATTCTATCCCACGGCTATTTCTAGTACTGTCAGAAGAACCTTTCCATGAAGGCCCCACGACAGCAACATGAAACATCAAATCAAACTTTTTTAAAAAGGAAACAAGAATCCAGAAGTTATTAACAGCTTCCAACACTGACCTGAGTGAATATGTTGCCAGGAGGAAAATCTGTGCACAATTAAGTTTCTCTGCTCAACCCTAAGCATTTCATTCACAGCCTGTCAAGGCACAGATAAGCTGAAAGCCTCTCGGAAACCACTACAGCATGCATTGTGTCGGTTCATTGTCACACACCTGTGGCTGGCAGACGCACAATGCGATCCATTAAAAGGAAGGTTGCGGACAGCAAAACACCCTTCTGCCTTTGGAAAGGGACTTGAGTACAAGTTGCTAACTTGAGCTGGCAACACAATTTGCAACTGACTTACAGAAGACAGATTTTCAGACATTTTGCCATTATTACTTTTTTATGTTGTAATGTTATCATTGAATCCATTTCCAAAAGTTCTTTCGTCATTTGTTTGAAGTCTGATTGCTCCAACCATCACCTGGTTGCACTTCAACTTATTTGTATCTTCTTTTGCCTTTTTAAAAGAGGAATATGCTCAAGTACACAAAAGGATATGAAGAATTTTTCACCTCATGAAAAGTAAAGAAATTAAGGATGAGATCTGAAGCAAAATACCTGCAGTTTCTTGGTAACTATTCTGCTTTATGCTCCTGTGAGATCTTAAAAAAAAAAAAAAAAAAGGAAAATGCACAAGAAATGAGACTGCCAGCTGCCTGCCGGTTTTTGGTTGTGTTATGCCTACATTCAACTAGGCAAGACTTTCAACCCACAGATGGTGTTTTTATTCCTTGTTCCATCTACTCTCAAGATGGAAAATTACTAACAGTGTAATGTGGAAAAACAGTCCCCAAAAGGAAAGCTAATTTAAATGTTTACCGGGGTTTGATGCATTCATCCCTTCATGCCTCTTTTTTTGCAGTGATGGATTGAGCCTCTCAAGGAAGCAATGTGTTTCTGCAAAGTTGTCTTTGATGATGTTAGGAAAAGCGAATGGAACAGCATGCTGTTAAAAAAACATAGGAGATGATCTCTCTGTAATAGTGCAAATTGATCCCGTTGGTGAGCTCAATTATATCAATTTTGCCTTAACCAGATTTTGAAAACGTGCCGAGGAGTGAAACCACCACCGTGTGACATTTTGGTTCACCGAGCTGAGCTCTAACAGTTTTGCTGTTGTTATTGAACTTGAGCTGGTATGTCTCTATTTACTCGAGACCCAGACAGCCAGTCGGCAACACAACAAAGAGCGGCAGAAGGGCAGAGAGGGAGAGCAGATGCAACAGTAACACTGTGTCAACTGTTTGTCCACAGTCCAGTCGTAAGCTGCTCAGCACGCTGTGAAGTTAGCATCAAGGTTTCCACTTTGCAGTCAGCCAGCTGCAGTCTGAGTGCTGCTGTCCAGCTTTGTGTCTGCTTCACATTCAAACAGCAACAAGGCAGTGAAGCTCACACTATACCATCACATGCTGCCTATAGGTAACATTACAATGCGAGTCAGACAGTTTTGCAAGTGACTAAATAAGATGGCTGCACAGCAGAAATGATGAAGAACAGATGAAGTAAGAAGATTTTAGATATGAGCATCCTTTATCTTGAAACAAGCAAATTAAGTGACTTCTCAAAATAAGTCAAGATGTCCACCTGCCAGAAGTCTTAACACGAGATTAGCGAGAATTTTGTTTTGTGTAGTTCAATTACTCAACACTAGGAAAGTAATGTGCTTCAAACAAGATTATTGTTATTGATGATTATTATTATGATTTTTAAGACTCCACACAGGAAAGACCAATACAGCATCTGTCAGGTTCACCGCTCTCATCCAGACTGAAATATCACATCAACTATGGGATTGATTGCCATGAAGTTTTGTACTGACATTAATGACCCTCAGAGGATGAAGCTCAGTGACTTTGATTAACCCCTCGACTGTTTCTCCAAAGCCACCATCCAGTCAAAAGTTTCACTTATCCAGGGAAATATTTCAACATTTACCTAATGGATTGGAACAACATTTGGTTCGTGGTCCCCAGAGGATGACTCTCAATAACTTTGGTGATCCTCTGACTTTTCATCTAGTGCCATCATCAGGTCGAGAAAGAATGATGGTTAAATTATAGCTTCACAGACTTACTAGCATAGCTGTAGACTCTTAATCTTGTTTATTAACAATGGACATTGTGGATATATCACTTCTGATGACACATTTGTCACATTTGTCATAATCAGTGGAGGGTGTTAAGTCTAATGATTATTCTGAGACTATGTCTTTGTTAATTTCATAACTGAATGGGATGTGAACCATCTGCAGTGCCATTGTTATCAGTGGGATATTAATATTAATAACTTTTTTTGGATGAAGGACTAAAGCTTGAAATTAGATATTTGGTCCAAGGACAAGTTGAGAATGTACACTCATGCAAGCCAAGAGACTAAATCGTGATATAAGATGCTGTTTTTGTCTTGATGGCTCAGAGCTTAAAATGAGTGTCAAAGTGTGTCATACTGGAGCTTCTGTAACAGATATGTCCCTCATGTCGAGCTAAACAAAACCCCAAATAAGATAAAATTGCTAATTAAGACAAGGTTAGTGACATTTCTAATTAAATCAAACAGCCTTGCATAGTCAGCACGAGATAATCCAATCCATATTCAAAACAAGTCAGACTACATATTAAATCTACATGTAATACTATCTCTTACTTGTGACCACTGTGATAGAGCCACATTTTACACAGCATGAACGGATGGTACACTAAATAGTGTTTTGTCCAGGTTTCATGCAACAGTTGTTAGATATCCATGATCTTTATTTTCACACCACTGAAAGAGATCTTTTAGTACTGACATATTCGAATGCAGTGAGTTTGTGCTTCATGTAACTTTTAGCCCCTGATACCTCCCCAAAATCTTAAAAACTGCCTGAAGAGGTTTTTGTGCAGCTCCTCCTGGAGTCCCAAAAAGCTTTTTACAACTTTCTTTCACATATGCAGTCGTACTGATCCTTGTGTCCGGCTGTCAATTGACCTCTTTCTCATGAGCAAATTGTACTATCCTTGGTTGTAAATCCTCCTTGTGTGTTGCTATGACGGACAGTGAACTTTACCACCTCTTATTATTATGACTGTTTTTGTAGATAATTATCATCTTATGTTGCAATGATTCCTTTGTACAACCCTGATTCCAAAACAGTTTGGACACTGTTTAAATAAAAACAGAGCGTAATCATTTGCAACTGAACCATGTTTGCCAACAACTGTTTACAGAAGAATCCATGTAGTAATCTCTTTTATACTATCATGTGTTTGACAAAGTGTTGAACCTCTCTCCATCCTTGCTTGTGAACGACTGAGGCTTTCCAGAATGAACCTTTCATACCCAATCATGATACTATCACCTGTTACCAATGAACCTGTTTACCTGTGGACTGATCCAAACAGGTGTTTTTGGATCAGTCCACAACTTTCACAGTCTTTTGTTGCTCCTGTCCCAACTTGTTTGAAACATGTTGCTGCCATCAAATTCAGAATAAGAAGGTATTTACAAAATCAATGAAGCTGATGAGTCCATACATTAAATATACTGTCATTAAATGTCAGTTGTCTATGTTCAATTTAGTATATGTCAACAAGGATTAGCAAATAATCACGGATGATCATGTCTCTGTTTTATTAATGTTTTAAGATAAGATAAAATATATCTTTATTCATCCCACAGTGGGGAAATAGCGTCCCAGCTTTTTTGAATCAGAGTTGTGAGGTTTGCAACTTTCAGCTGTGGTATTTAATTTATTATTATCAGATGTTGTCATCTGTTATCAGTTACACATATATTTCACTGGTTACTTAAGATGTATTGACTCCTTCAAAATTCTAACAAAAACTGTTTGGATCTTCAACATTCAACAGTCATAGTTATCTTGAAAAGGAAGCTAATAAGAGTTACCACCACTTCTACTAGAAGTCATATGGTACTGATGCCCAAAAAATGGATTTCCTCCTGTAACATATAATGCATAGTTTTTGGACTTTAATAGTTAATTTTCTAAACTTTATTGCAAAATTAAGAAGGTAGAATTTATAAGCACATCCTGTAAATTATAGCTTATTCCATACATTTCAAACTCAGTCACACATATGACCAATAGTACCTGCAGAACTAAATGCCGGATGTTAGGATCACATACTATTATAAAAAAAAACAATCAGAG
Source organism: Holacanthus passer (assembly GCA_025331565.1). NCBI lineage: Eukaryota > Metazoa > Chordata > Actinopteri > Pomacanthidae > Holacanthus > Holacanthus passer. The sequence continues at coordinate 651,579 of JAFREQ010000018.1, read as the reverse complement.
TGATGTGGGAGTATTGTGAACTGTCTATGCAATGCATTGGTTAGTCTGCACCATTTGTGTACTACGAAAAAGAGCAATTAGCTAAAAAGAGCAGTTAGCTAACTTACTGTGTTCTGAATGTGTTTTACTTAAGTGCTAAGGGGAAAATGCCTTTAGTTCATGTTGCTGATAAGAAATATTTCACAGTTCATTATATGATTAAAGAAAATTCATTAATCATTTTCTACAAGGAGAGAAATGTGGAAATGTTATTGTTTAAGCTTTTGCCAACATCATTTGTCATTTTGTCAATGCCACTGCTGTCTCTAGTCAAACAGATGCAGGAGCACAGTTGTGGTTGTAGTGTGATTGAACAGTTATCTCAGAGCCACAGCTAATGGTTTGAGTATGTAACTGTACATGGTTCCATACATGGAAAAGAAATAGAAATGATTATTTATCTGATCTTGCAATTCTCTACTGCTACGTGCAGATTGGTTTCTTGTCCTGAATTTGAATTACTTCGATGGCGAGCCTGTCCCAGTGAGCGAGCTCGTCCCAGTGAGCGAGCTCCTACTGAGGAACGTGTGGATGCAGCGTCTCCAGCTGTAATGGATTCCTTTCTGCACAGTGACTGACTGACTTGGATACTGGAGTCCAGATAAGCAACACTGACAAAGTATTTTATTTCACCAGCTGGGTAGTTTGAGACTGTCTGTTTTTCCAAAGACAAGCCAAAGGACAATTTTACTTAAACAAAAGAGCTCTGCTTTTTTTCAATTTTAAAATAAATGTTTTGGTGAATGGTGTGTTGCAGAAAAAAAAAAGTCTCGTGGTGAGTCTTGTTAATATTACTGCTCACAGCTGAGGTAATAGAAGTATAGCTATCCTTTCTAATTCAGAATAGAGGTGCTACATAAATAACAAAATGTCTTAATAACAACTATACTGGAATGTAACAGCGTTCGTCCTGTTCAGTTTGCACAGTCAGAGCGTAGGCCACAGAAATTTACGCGTTATAGAAAGTGGGATAATTTGGACCTACTAACTCACTGCCCTGTGGCGCTGATAAAATAAGGGCTATCGATGGAAGCATGCCCCTGTGAGCTACGCTGAGCTCAATAAGTGATGTTTTAAAGGTCAGGGTGCAGCAGTTAATCTGGAGAGGCCTGAAATAGAGCCAGCAGGAAGGCCAAGGAGAGCTTATACTCTCTCTCTCACACACACACACACACACACACACACACACACACAATCTTGTTCCCTCCTCTCTTTGCCGCAAAAGAGATGCCGTGTTGTGGAGACGAGTGTTTGTGGAAAGCCTGGGCCTGATTTAATCTGTGCAGCTGAAATAGAGCATTGTCTCATTCGCCAGCCGGGCTGCAGATACGGTTTTATTCAGTCTGAGAGAGACAGACAGATAGAACGAGGCAAGGAGAAATGAGGAGAGCAGGATAGAGTGGGATTAGACTGTCACTGACGCGACTACCTAGACACAATGTGAAATATCCCTGACAGTCCAGCACTCCACCCCCAACCTGTCCAGCCTACACCACAGAAGAATAGCTCAAACTTACTGATGACAGAGGGGAAATTGAAGAGGAACAGGTGGCCGTATTCAAGGTCCTGAAAATAATGGTGACACCACCTCTGCAAGACTGTCAGAGGTTAGGTTAGGTTAGACATGTAACTATCTTCTCTATTGCTTTCTGTGATTGACCTTTAACATTTTCACGACACTGAAACATAATCTACAGCGAGGTCCAACAGTCCTGTGAAGCCTCTGCTTGGTGTAAAAGCCACCAAGATATTAGCAGCTTAATTTTCTGAAAGAACATGAAGGTTCAACTTTGTTGAACTTTGACCTTTGTGAGCGCAGCCAATCGCTGTTGCCGGCTGCTTGAAGTGAAAAATGGACGACACTTGTGTTTCTGAATTTCCAAAACTGTACAATAACAAATTGGCCTCATATTGAGATCAGACACAAAAGATATTCGCTTGGCAAAATATCAGCATGCAGATGCAGCTGCAAGGCTAATTTTGAAAACGCTGAGTCTCTGAAACATAGCCATCTACTGCTGGGAAAATCAGAACTGTAGCTAAGGTGGCAATGTTAGCACAGCACCACCTGCAGTTCCAGAGTGGTAAAGACTGCAGAGACAAACTCAGAACACGCAGTGCACCTTGCACCCTTGATTTTCCACTGTAATATCAATACGCTCTCCGCCATAGTGAGAAGTATTCATTTGCTGAAATGTGATAAATAGGAATACAAATGAAGCACAATGACATATTTTACATCTTGATACATGTATCTGAGTTAAGGGTCAACTCAAACCTTGCTACTTAATCAAGAAAGTAAGTGCTCTTATGGCAATGTCTTCTACGCAAGTTAGATATAAGAATCAATCTTTTGAGTCAATTCTCCAGTGTAATACAGTTCTCGGACAGCCTCTTTCCCTGTTACAGTTTTGACTCCATTTCATGTAAAATAAAATGAATTATTAAGACTTATAGACTGAGTTTCTGACACTTTGCCAGAAGTGCATTCCTATCAAAGGACGGCCGCTATTAACAGCAATGTTGCTGTAAGTTACCAAATGATGCTATGCATATTAACGTGAAGACAGCTTTTGCATAATGTAAACTATAAGTGGGTAGATTTCCTGAATTGAGTTCCAGCTAAACAGTGAGGCTGGAGTTTTATTTATTAATGGAGGTTTAAATATTTGCCTGTCTACCGGTTTGCCGTGTCATGGCATCAGTTTTACCGATTTTTTTGTGTAACTGTAATAGGGGTGTAATGCAAAGCTGTTATCTTGTTTTTCTGGTTATGTCACAAAAATGTATTTCTGATTTACACCATTTGAACCATGTACCTAAATTAATATAATAATAAGGCAGGAACCCTGTTTAAATGCCATGTCCAAAACAGAATAAGTAACTCTAAACCCTTAATGCTCCGGGTGGAAATGAGTCATGGGAACAGAATGAGACAAAGTGCAGTAGGACTTAGAATATTGTATTATTTTTCTTTAAAAAGTAGAAGTTGTGTAAATAATGGAAGGAAGTCCAGATGAATTGTACATTTGTCTGAAAGCTCTTGAAAAGGTCTCGTGGCCTTTTCGCATGCACTTTTGAGATGGTCCCCCTAGACAAAAATAGCAATCTGAATTTCACAGTTAAAATGTTCCATTCCTCTGTGTTTTATAAGCTATACAAAATAAATCTTCCCAAGGGAAGTTCATGTTGCATTTAAATCATAAATGTGCAGTCAACAACCACCTTGATTATTTTTAATACTGAAGAAAAAGTCTAAAGGCATTGATCATGAGGCAAGATGTGAGGCTGTACTGTCAGGAGTGACTTTTTATATGATTTTAAAAGCACATTTATGGACATTTATCCCTAATGGACTTCAGATATCCTGACACTACTGTTAAGAGTGAATTATGCATGATATTTATGTGTTTCAACTTGATTCACAAATAATGTGTTCATAGTTGGTTACAAGACTCTCAGTGGAAATGGGACAACTGTCTTTAATGCACTACTAATAAAACAAATTTTTAGATGTAGTTTAAAAGACTTTTAAGGTATGAACTAGATTAAATTTATCTTTGCCTAACATAATTATGATTGAAAGGTTCATTTTCTATTCTGTGATGTAACTGTTTCCAATGAAGCTGTGGGAAAAAGATGAACACTTGCACAGAACAGTAAATAAACAGCTGACAGGTTTGTGCAGCAATATCAAACAGAATGAAAACAGAGAAAGCTGGAATGGAAAGTGTGTCAATAGTTTTAATGAAGGAGTAAGTCCAGAGCAATTTGGCAGTAGTTTTTGTGCAAATAGGCTTCAGAGGTACCCAGGAAAAATGCTTTCAAAAGTTAAGTCCCCAAACATAAAGCTTAGAGGTGCCACTGTAAAGTTGCACCCTGCTAACGGCTCCAGATGCATGTTAGAATTTCAAACAGCATTATTTTCTTCAAATAGTTATCTAAAATTATATATCAGTAGTTTTATTGGAGCCACTTGAAATAAGCCTCTTTTCCACATTAAGAGTCGACAGGCCTCTTTAACTTCTCCAGAAGGGAGGGGGCAGAGGAGAGAAAGGCTGAGATGAGCTGACACGGGGTAAGACAGACAGAAACAGAAGAAAGAAAAGTGAAAGAGAGGATGGAGAGTTGATAAATACGGCTGTATAGATTTTTTTCCCTCTCCGTTGTGGAAGCAGAAAGTGATGGAGGGAGAGAGAATAACACGGTCAGGAGGCTGATATTAGTGACAGTATTTTGCTCTGTCTCCAAACAGATTGGACTTCAACAGTGTCCAGTCTGTGCCCAGAGGAGGGAAATTAACAATCTGTCTGTTCTTCTAGAGACTCCTCGTTTCCTGACGCCTCCCAGTGCCTGCTAGGAATCTTAACAAGGAGCAGAGATGGCAGAGAGAGACAGAGACGGAGAGTGACAAAGGAAAACAGAGAGAGACAGGGAAGGGAGGAAGAAACAGATTAAACACACCAGGATTTGCCTTCATTCACTTCGTATCCAAAAAGGAATGTGAGTGCTGCTTCATGCAGAAGATATATTAACAAACAGCCAAAAAAAGAGATGGACTAAATCAGTGGTTCCCAAACTTTTGTCTCCTGGGCCCCCCTTTGGAAGATAAAAATATTTTCGGGCCCCCCTGCCTACATGCACCCGCATAAACACACTCTCAGACAGATCTGATGTGGCAAAAGGGTTGCCAGGTCTGTGTGTATGTGTACATGAGTACTATTTAGGTGCTAATAAATCATTTTAAAAATTAGGTCCAACCAACCAGCGGGAAAAAAAATGCAAACCTGGCAACCCTGCTGGACAAGGTTTGATGTCAACAAATGACGCATGCTGCAGTGCACGCCAGTGAAGGATGGAGAAGTTTGTGCCAGGACTGCCAGGTAAAGCAGACAATGAATCTAAACCAAACCTCACAACTGGCAAAACAAGGGCAAAGTATGACGAGGCATATCTCGCCCTCGGCTTCACCAGTACAACTGTAGGTAATGAAGAGAGGCCACAGTGTGCTGTGTGTCTCAAAATATGAACTTCTGACAGTATGAAGCCGAACAAGTGCGGCGGACACTGTATGATACACTGAGAGGCGCTGGCGTCTAAACAGCTGAGTCCTGACCTGTACGATGTAATGACAGACATCATTGCCACAGTGAACTACATGAAGACCCGTCAAAGCCCGGATTTTTACTGCTCTCTGCCAGGAAACAGGATCCGACCACACAGCTGTTTTGTTTCACGTGGGAAGGTTTTATCCAGGGTGTTTGAATTGCAGGATGAAATCAGAATCTTCCTGGAGGAAGAAGGTAATGAACTTGCCCACAAGTTTAACAATAAGCTACATTCTACAATTTCATTTAGCAGACGCTTTTATCCGCTACGCTTTATCCAAAACAGCGTACATTCACACACCAATGGAACAGCCATCAGGAGCATTGAGGGTTCAGTATCTTGCTCAAGGACACTTTGACACATCGACTGCAGGGGCCAGGGATCGAGCCATCAACCTTCCGATTGGTGAACAACCGCTCTACCTCCTGAGTTACAGCTGCCCCACGGCTCCCTCATTAAACTTGCATACCTCAGTGACATGTTTCAGAAGCTCAATGAACTAAATCTGCAGATGCAGGGCACTAAAACACACCTTGCACAGACGGCAGATAAAATCACATCATTCACAAGGAAACTGGAGATGCGGGAGAAGCGAGTGGAAGAGGGGAATGCAGACTCGTTTGAGAGGCTGAAAATGTTCATTGAGAACAACAAGCTGCAGAACACAGTGATCTATGTATGAAAAGTCACATCTCTGCCTTACAATAACATTTCCAGAGGTATTTCCCTGTGCAGGATCCTACTAGGTATGACTGGATCCTTCAGTTCAGCACCAGCAGCCGACTTCAGCACCGCAGAAGAGGAACAGTTCTAGGTTAGGTTATTTACCCTCTATGATTGCACTACTTCAGAGTTGTTTTCATTTGTAGTGGTGGAGTCCGCCATTTCAAGATAAGATAAACCTTTATTCGTCCCTCAGTGGGGAAATTTGCAAATTTTCCATTCTGAATTCAAACTGCCCTCTCAGGCACTTACAGAAAATCAGGCATACATGTAATCTAATGTTATGATTTGTAATTCCATCTCATCCATATCAGCCTCACTGTTTGATGTTGACTCTTTATACCACTTTCAGAGCTGTATTTAGCTACTGCCAATGTAAAGTGAACATTTCATACTACTGATGGTTTACATGAGAAGCATTCAACTAATGTAATATGGGGTGGATTTTAATGTGAAGTAGTCGCAGAAAATGCAATCTCGTCACTGCAGTTAGTCCTTCAAAGCAAGACATGGACTTTTTTGACAGCAAATCTGTTTTAGAGTAACAAGAAGAATCAAAGTGAGCTTTCGATGAAGGGCTGCAGGCGTCAGGCACCTCTAACCACCAACTAACCACCGTGCACTGTTGGTATGTAGAAAACGACCTGCAGTGTGTGCAACATGAGATTAGGTTGCGGTTGCTCGGGCATGATGGTAAAAGGCAAATTATTGACTGATTTCTTGATTCAAACAAAGTTTTTTTTAGTTTTAGTGCATTCACATAAGACTTCTATGAAAAGTTGTTAGAGCTGACATGCCTGCAGAAAATGACTCTTTGAGAGCAGCAAGACCAAAACTGTGACGTTACAGTGAAACTAAAACAATGAGCTGGAAGACACTCAAACTCTCCACAGAGCTGAAGGGAACTGCTGTGTTGGTTTGTTACTGTGAGTGACCCTTTCCACATATACTTCTACTCCCCTACATTTATTTGACATCCATAGTTGTTTTTACATTGAAATAAGTATGCTTATTGTGTCATCATGCAGGATGGTACTACAAACCCACCCAGTAGTCTACAAAATGTCTAAAAACGCCTTCTCAAACTACAGACAAACTACAACATATACTGTACAAAAACAAAAAATAAAACAATTCTATAATAGTATAACGCTGTGAAAGGAGCCTCCCTAATGAGGCCATTTAAACTTCAGTGTTCAACTGCAAATGTTTGCCTCACACTTAAACCCTCATTTAGAGGGAAACGTAAACACCACAGGACGCCTGAAGGAAGAGCGAACCTGAGCTGCACGAAGAGGAAGCCTTTTATCACATTTTCCCAGTAAAACAACTGGCACAGAGGAGATATTAGAAAATGGATAGAGCACTGCCAACAAGTACACACCTGTCGACACACACACTCTTCAAAGTGACCCGAGAGCACGGTCGTGCATACTAACATCAGCTGGCTGTCGCACCAAGAAATATGAATGTTTGTTTTCCTTCTGATGACTACAACCGCATCATGACACTGCTTAAATGAATTACTTGACCTTTACAGGCTTTTAATGCATCTAGAAAATGTCTTCACCCAGCGCAAATTACACTGAATGGAAAAGTGGAACACATTTGAATACATTTCAACACTGTCGTAGTTGCCAATATATAACTGTTTTTTCTTCAAAACATCATGTGGGCTAATTAAACCATCAGACTGCTTCTATATAAAAACAAACCTTTCATTTCCCTGTGGGGAGTCAGAAGATACCAGGCAAAAGCTGCAACCATCATTTTCCTGTCCAAGACTGTGACAAACTGTACATGACTGATCAGCTGCATTATGTGACACATTTCAGGGCAGAACCAATAATTAGTGCTGGGGGGCAATATTTGACACAAGTCTGCTCAAGATAGCAATGTTCCTCCTGTGTGGAGCATGAATGTGCTCCGTGAATTTCTACCCGTTAGTTTTTAAATGCCTTGTGGAAAATGATAGTTTGACCTGATTTTAATTATTCTCTATTTCCAGCGTGAACCAATGTGGACATTTGCTGCTTTTCAGTGTTTCATATAACTGTAACTGGATATCTCTACATTTTACATTTTACATTTTGGACTGTTGGTCAGATAAAACAAGTTGAAGATGTCACCTTAGAGTTTAAGAAATGATGACTGGTATTTTCTGACACATTACATATTACATTACAATAAAATGGAAAAAAAATCCAATGATAATGAAAAAGTTAATTGCTGCCTTAATTGAGATGAATCCCACCCTGTGTAATGTGCTGCCTAACCACACTGGTCTTATTACTGTGACTACATTTTCCACTGTTTCCTGCCACAATGAAAACCAATAAAGTCAAATCAAATGGATATATATACAGGCTATATTCAATGATTAATCTATCAGAAATACTTTCCTATATTAGAATAATAGCAGCACTAATGTCAGTGCTGTTGGGTTTTTTTAACCACATACATAAACATGAATTAATCCACACAGTAGAGGAAGATGAGTATTTGTTGCCTTTGATGGTTAATAAATGTCAAAATAATTCCAAGATGCCAAGGTTTACTGAAACAACTTCTGAGATCAACTTCATGACTCTGATGAATCCAAAAAAAAAAAAAAAAAAAAAAAAAAAAAAATCGAGAATAAAAAGTGGGACAACCATCCCCAGTTTCGCCTAACTTGAAACTGTGTGTCAGCATCAATAGCTTTGCTCTGAAACCAATGTGTTCCAGTAGCTTCAGGCTGACAAGTTAAGGCTGCTGGAAGGAGTTGATGGATAATCCCATTGCATGGAGCAGAGTTTTTACTTCAAAATATGATAGAGCCTTGCACTTTTCCTCAGCTCGACTTCAACTGCTTTGCACAGCTTTCATGACTAAAACAGCCTTTAATGTCTTAAGAACAGAACAAAGTTTAGCATGTACGTTGATCCAGAATGCAATATCTCAACAGCTATTAAGAAACTCCAGATATTCATATTGCCCAGAAGATGAAGGACTTTGGTGACCCTGACTTTTCCTCTTGTGCAAGTTCATTTTTGTGGTTTTGAGTGAAACATCTTGACAACAACTAAATCGATTGCCTGGAAACCATCACCTCCTCTTTGCTGTCCATCTGGTGTGATTGTCAATTCAAATATGTCTGTGAAGGTTCTCAGGCATCCAGGTCATGGTATTCAAGTGGGAGTAGAATCAAAGGCAACTGGACTTGGTTGTGGGCTCTTGAAGACGTTTCACTTCTCATCCGAGAAGCTTCTTCAGTTCTGACTGAATGACTGGTACAGAGACCCAGAGGAACCTCTGTGGAGTCGTGGAGACGACAACAACCAAGTCCAGTGGCCTTTGATTCAACTTTTACTTGAAAAACAAGTGAAAGTTTTAATTTGTCCAGTACTTTGTCATCAAATACCTGCACAACTAATGACAATCCCATGAGCCTCAGCTGTACTATGTTTTTAGTGCTAATTAGCAAATGTGAGCGTGCCAACACACAAAACACAAGATATCAACACGGTACACGTGAATTGCTTAACATGACCATGTATTGTCTTTCTGAAAATGTTAGCATGTTGACGTTAGCATTTAGGTAAAAGTGTGACTGTTGACTTTAAGGGCTCTATTTTTCTGCAGGCACAAATCCAGAGGTGTAGCAATGTTCATGTAGTTTTCCTTGGCTGTGACGCTATGAATTAAAGTGTATTAATTAGCCCATATGAATTGTTTGCTGTAAATGTCAGCACCAGCATTCCAGCAGGCGTGGCACCAATATACTTCTGCTGCCTGTTCATAATAGCATTGACAGATGTTCATTAGCTGTGTGAGCAAATGTGTAAACACGTCTGCCTGTATAGATACCCAATATAGTATAAACAGAGCTGTGTGTGTCCACCTCTGTGTCCATTTTTTCATTGCATGTGCAGTGAATTTAAACCTGTTCAGTTTTTTCAAACAATGTACACTATAAATAAATACAGGAATGATAACAGTTAGTGTCCTTCCAGAGTTTGTGACTATCCCAATGAGACATATCTTCATCACCATCATCTTTATGATCATTACATTTGCCATTACTAACAGTACTGTTGGAGTCATCCCTGAATTGGACCTGGATGACCTGGAAGTCATCCTGAAACATATCTGGAAAGATTCATCTTAAAAATGATATAGTACTAGTATTCTAAAGAGTGCAAAATACAACCACAAGTATATCTGTATCAGGTGTGACATTTAGCTCGTTCAACACTTGAACTCATTCAAAAGAAGTTTGCTTAACCAAAGTTTGACATTTACACTGACAACACATTGCAGAAGAAGCTCTGAAAGGACACACTGACCTCACTGTACACACTAATACAGAACGCACATATCAGACGGCAGTTCTTCATGCCGAGTGTGAACAGGGTGAAAAGGTCACAGACTGTGGGTGGCAGCGTGGTGTGCACTTTGATTTTGAGATGAGAAACTACCATGTGCCTTGCACATTTTAAACTCTTGGCAGTTAACACTTTGATGATATGTTAGTGTTGTTTTTTCCTGCTGCCCCCAAGTAGCCCAAAAAAAAACGATTGCTGGTTTAAGTTGGTTGATTTCAGATTGGGTGGATTTACCTACCACTAATAAAATTTACAGGTTCTCCAAAGTGGCCTCTGAAATATGGTTGACTAATGAGCTATTCATTAATTTAACCATTATTTAGACGAAGTGGTCCATTGAGAGTTTGGTCAAAGAAAGCACAAGAAAACATTTTACATGCAAACTGCAAGTTGAATAACAGATAATGATAAATCATAGTAAAATGATTATGAGAAACAGCATCAAATCTGCAAGAGGTACATTTGAGTATTATTAATGGTCAATGCTGTTGATCATTCTTCTGAGGGATCAACAGAAAGAACTGAATATTTTCAGAGTTCATGTTCAATGTTTATACTTTTGGGGAAATAACTTACTACTCTCACGAAAACATATTTTAGTCAGTAGTCCATGAAAGTCATTGCTTCCTAAATTACATTCCTGAATTAATGTTTGCATCTTTTTACGATCCAAAAATGTAATAACTCACCGCTCTTTAGCGAATGATCAGGAAATGAGTCAGTGCTCTTGTGAACCTGTTATTGGGGATGAGTAAAGAGACAAAAACTGCATCCCCTCACCAAAACAACACTGAGAGAGGATGTCAGCTTTTTTTGATATTTGAACTCAAAAATGATTTGGAGAGGCTTATAACATTTATTTGGATCTGGATTTCATTTACTTTAATTATTTTGTTTTTATTCAAAGCACTTTGTTGCTTCGCATCGAAAGGTAATCTTTAAATGTCTTTAAAATCAAAGACAGAAACGATCATGCTTTAACTCAAGGTGGAGGCTCCCCTGCTGATGCTGTCATGAGAAAAAAAAATGGAATGAAAAATGGGTTCACAGATAAGAAAAAAAAAAAAAGAGAAAGCCTGGTATTGAGCATGTCCATGACACTCTCTGTAGGGTGGAGGCTATAATCTGTATCAAAGTCCACCCTCCTCGACGTGTTTGTCGTCTTAATATAAATTTTTTGTCAGTCCCCACTCCCATTTGGCTCTGCTGAAAGTGTCTGAGCAAAATGTCAACTTATTAAATTTCTACATTACAAGATGGCAACGTCGCAGTGATTTCCCCCTACACTTCTTTAGGGAGGCTTCAGTCCTCCAACTGGGAGAGGAAGGCATTCTGAGAAGTGAAAAATCTTCCAGCAAAGTGAAATATTGCTTTAAGCCTCAGAGAAAGAAAAAGTGACAGGCAAAAAGTAGCACTGGGCCGCTGTGGATACTGGTATCTCCATGAAAAGCAGCGGAAATAAAGAGTTCCCAGTGGCTCTGCAAAGAATGAAACAGAAGACGGTGAGGAGATGTTAAGTATGAAACAAAGTCTGGATTTTTATCATAAAACACACAGCACGCGTTCAGTAGGGCAGCTCCTCTGTTACAGCGCGCTTCCAGCTTGGAGCTCTTCCCCGTGCATCAAGAGCAGACGTCACAAATGATCCCTGCTAGTTTGAGCTTAGCACAGACTGAAAGCCAAAACTAATTGTGAGTACTACTCTGAAAGAACATTTGGACACGCACTTTGGACTCATCTCACTGGACATTCTCCAGCATTTTTGTCAGCTTCTGAGCTCTTGAGATTGCAAGAGGTCACACATACATTTGGACATCAGGGTCTTTTTCCAAGTTAAAGACCACATGACTATTTAGGCCAACGTGCAATTTGTTTATTTTATGCCTATATGCCTCATTGTTTAGCCTTCAATTAGATCTGCGACAATTGACAATGGGCCTCATTCATGAATGTTTTTCTCATAATGGTTTAAAAAGATTCTTTTGTTAAATTTAATGAAAATGGAAACAGTAAAAGAAAACTGAATTAGGTTCAGAAAAAAACTGCTCTAGAAATAGAAGTTAACATGAAACTAACATGTCCATTATGATAAATAACTAGTGACTGCATTTAAATTAATTTGACACTATTTTGAAATTACTTATGCCTGAAAATCACATTCAATTTGTCAACAAAGTGAATGGGATTTTGGTCATATAGTGTCAATGCATTTTTGATATTTGAGACCATGAGGCCGATTGTTGGATAGTCCGCGCTCATTCAGGGATTAAAAGCCTTTAAAGAGTCGTGTGTAATAATGATACTAACCTGTTCTGTGTTGTGGAGACTTTGTTGTCATGGTTACAATAACAAACATGTAGTTATGGTCAGGGACATCATCATTATGGTCATGCTTTGAACTGTTGGAAATGGGAAATGAATTGCAGTCTGCCATGTTAGAGCCCAATATTTGGGACCGTTTCTGTGATTCGGACTCATTTCCTCCTTTGCTCCCGTCATGATTCCTGTGGCCACTGGAGAGCTGTTTCACTTGAATGTAAACGAACAGTATGTCATTTTGGAGCACTCGCTGAAAGACAGTTTCTATATATACACTCGCTTGCTGTTAGGCATTTTGAGTTCAACACTAGCCACACTTTCTTTGTGATCAACTGAAGATGTTCTTGAAGTCCAAATTCTGGGCAGGCTTGTGCTGTGCAGAGCGTCACCTGTAGTGATTTCGCACCACTATACACATACACCACAATATCAACTAAGGCCTGTCCTGCATTATTGCCTAATCACGGGGCCCTGTCTTTAAGGCAATTTTGCCAAGTCTTATAGCCCTGTGTCAAAATGTAGTTAGGTTTTGACATATGATCTCTCACCAATCTAGATTACAGAGCGTGGGCAAATAACAAAATCTTTAAGTAAGAAAGTGACTAATGCTTTGGCTAACCGGATAACTAAAAACTGCAGCCCGATTAACATAGTAGAAGTTGGACAGAGAATACGCACTTTGTATGAAGGGGAGAGGGCACAGAGAGATGAACATGTGTGGGGACTATTAGATTTCTGAGAGCAATGACAACGACTTGGGTGTCACAGCAAAAAGCAATTAACACTTATCACAGTAAATTGTGCAATTAATTAACTCGTTCTTAATTGATCGACAGCTCTATCAAAAACATGTTCCAAAGAACACCGGTAATGCCACAGGGTCACATCAGTTTACCCCGTCACCCCCCTCCTCCTCCTCCTGACCGGAGCAGCAGGAGTGCACACAAAAAACTCTGATAATTGCATCATGTTGCTCTCTCCCTCACCAACTCGTCTAGATCCAGTAAAACAGGGAATAGAAGCCATTTAGGTGGTGTGTGTGTGGGGTGTGTGGGGTGTGTGTGGGGTGTGTGTGGGTGGGATGTTGTTCCCCCTTGTGCTCTCAGAGGTTGGTAATTGGAGAGATAGCTGACACATGACTTGTTCTAGCTGGGAGGGCTGGATCCTGCCTTTCTTTCACTCCTTCATTTCACTCATCTCCGCTGGGCAGAGGAGCAGGGACCGCAGCCCACTTTCTAGCTGCTCCCACTTAACCAGCCTAAATAGGCTTTCAGCTCGCTCGTTTCCAAACGCTGGCAGAACCCACAATTCACATAATAATGATGGGGGCCTTTATCCTCAGAATGGCTTTGCTGGATATGAGAGGATGTTCTACAATATAAAAAATATCTTCCCCTCACTTTAATTGAAATAAAAAAATCTGACAGAGTTAATGGATAAGTCTTTTACTTTCTGTCAAAATAATACTTCTTTTTGACAAAGTGGTTCCAGATACTAAGAAGCAACAGGAATTAAACTGAGTTTATGTTTATGCGCTCCTGTCTTTTTTGCTAGATCAGAAGAAACACACATGTTAAAGGTCTGATGCTCACAAAGAAAATATGAAGTGGTGGGAAAGGAGACTCCAGAGCGCCTGTTTCTAAAGTGGACAACCTGATGCGTTTTTTATGGTTATTCATTTCTGCTTTACTACATAAGTGCGCTGAAACATTAAGTTTTATAGGAAGCTGAAACATCAATAAACATTACAAGAAACGTCAGTCATAATATCGCTATTAGTGGGATCCATGTTTGTTTTCTGTGTGAATGAAACTGCACACCGAGCCACGTGAGATCTGTGTTTGACCGGCAAGTTCTGCACAGTAAACTCAGCCCAGATAGTTCCAGGCAATTGAAAAGTACAACCTCCAGATCAGGGAACTGCAGGAGAGGAACTCAATTTAGACCCTGGGTTCTCTTTTTCAAACCTGTGAGAGCAGCTTCACCTTAACATGTCAAGCATCCATTTCTCAGTATTGCAACACAGTAAAGACACACTTCCATCCAAACTGATGTGACACTTCAAATTGTAAAATTATGCAAAAACATGTTGCATCAAGAGTTGGCCACAGCAAATAGAGTATTTTAATGGACTGTAGAAGAAACTCAACACAAACTCTCAAGTGTCTCCTAAAGATGGGCTGTTAAGCACGAAGTACTGTTGAGGTAATCTGCTCGACCAAAACTGCTCTTAAAACATTTTCAGTATTTCTTCCTTTATTTTCAGATTTTCACCCAAAACTTGCTTGCTGTAAAAAGACATGTTTTCTTATTTTCATCTTAAAGGGGACAAAATGAAAGAAAACCAAATATCAAGTCTTATGAGTCTTTTCACCATGAATTTGTGCAGTTAGTCATTTGTGTATTGCTGAGAAGTGAACCTTGCAGAGGTGTGCAAAGCAAGACAGTAGAAAACATCAGATGACTGTTGAGGAGAAATCTGATTATTCACTAGAGTAATAAAACAAGAAATGATTAAAACTACAGAGTGTTCACAATGAAAATTGTATTTTTAAAATGAGCTTTTCTGTAGAATTTAGCATTTTTCATGTACCTTTGTTCATATTTTCTCAACAACTAATTTTAAAATACTTATAAAACTGTGGTGTAAAAGCAGTCGCGCATACAAGGTCATGTTGTACTGTGCAGCTTTGGCACTAGTGTACTGCAGTATATCAGCATGCCAGTACCAATGTCCTAGTATACTGTAACATGTAACAGTGTGTAGTATTGCTTAAAATATTCATTTTCAGAATCAAAACAAAAAGCCCAATTTGTCTAATAAATGAATCTGAAATATAACCAAAGTGGTGAGAAATATTTTTTTTATTTCTGAGGAAACTTGGTTTGATTCATTTCTTAGGTGAGTGTCACAAAGTTTAAGGTGGAAGAAAGTTGCAGATATTCTCTCTCTGTCACTGTCTCAGAATGAGTCACCATCCAGGCTGTAACACGCAGCCGATGATATCCCACTCAGCCTGCCGGGAATCTCTTACAATGAGTTAAATGCATGTCTGCCTCACACCCTCTCCTCTCTCCTTCCACCCCCGCAAGTACTCATCTCGACCCCTATTCTTCACCCCCCCCCAACATCTTTCTACCTGTCTATTACTCCTTTCATAGTCATATCTATTTCACTCTACTTTCTTTCTCATACTTCACTGTTCTCCCTCTCCATACCGCCCTGGTCCTCGAGTCTCATATTGAGCTCATGTTCTTATTTATTGGAGTGGCAATGCAAAAATGTTCACCAAAGTCCTGAGAGATTTTTAGCGACTATTTCAAATTTTCCCATTCTCCTTCAGGATTCATCCGTCTCTTTTTCCTTCATCCTTTAATTCATCTCTCACTCCCCTCTGTCCTCTCACCAACCCCGGCCTCTCCCTCTCTCCGTCTGATTAACGGTGTCTGTGTCTGTCCTCCGCAGCCTCGAGGCAAACATCCACAAAACCTTCTGCTCTCCCTTCACTATCCTTTCTCACCCCTCTCTACTTCCCCGCTTCCTCTGTTGTAGTGGTGCAAAGGCCAAGAAGAGAAAAATACATTAAGCCTACCATTGATGCACCGCGGAAATTTTAGAGGACACAAACACAATAAACAAAACTGATAATGTTGGATACAAATGAGTGCAATAACTTGTTGCAGTTGGCCTGAGGTAAAGAACATATTTCTTCTGTTATTATTTATTGTAACTAGAAACCTTTTTTAATCATTTGCATCCCAACAGAGTCACTGTACAGCTTTTGGCATAATCTAGTAAACTTGCAGTGATCTACATTCTATAATACAGCATATCAATATCATTGTGTAGTATATTTTCAGACACTAGAGTAAACATTACGGTCCTTTTTTTAGTAAGTTAATTCTATTATTATATGTTTATCTACCTCCCTACTTACCAGCCTACCCATCTACTTACTTATCTGCCAAGCTGCAGTACGTTCATATTAACGTGATGAATGATTTTATGGTTAAGTTTCGACACTCGGAAGACTTACATGAGGCTAGGTAAGACTGACATCTTGGTTAAATGTAACACAGACTGATGATGTGAATCCTGGTCTGCACTTTGTACACTAACTCTACATAAGACTTGAAGAATTTCCTTCGGGATTAATAAAGTTCTTATCTTAGGTTATCTTATTGTACTACACAAATGCACTTCCTTTGAAAAACACTTTTGCATTTGAACATAATCCTGTCAATAATCACCTTCAAAGTGTATTTGCCAAAACTAATCAGTAGTATATCGATGTAATATTACTTAGGGAATATAAAATTATAAATGTATGCCTTCAACAGTAAATCAGGGAGGATGCAGCTTGATGTAAATTATAATTGTTGAAAATGACTGCTTTAAATATTCATGAGTCATTAAAATATAAAATTGGAACTTTGTTTTATTTGTGAAGATTTCAATGCTCAAAAACTCAAACAGCCCAACGACTGTCGTCAGATTGTGATTCAAGTGATTCTAAATCCTGATTGGTGCAGAGTAGTACATGACATCAGCTTTTCTGGCTGAGCTCCACCCACTTCAAACCAGCGAGAAGAGCTGATAAGAACACAAAATTTTAAAAAAAAAAAAAACCCAAAACCTCTTGTATAAACCAATACCAGCTGTTTTAACTGGGGCATAAATTGTGTGTTCATGCCGGACCCCATCACTAAGAGGAAGAAGCTAACTGAGAGAGTATGTTTTCAGCGCCTTTAAGAACTCTGATGGGCAAAGGACTTCTGAGATAAACTTGGTGACCATCGAAACCCAAAGACAAAGAGGAGATGAATGAAGGCATCATGAATCATGAAGGCAAATTAATGCAGACACATTAAAGATCAAGGTTTCAAATATTGTGGACAGCCTTTGTCGCTTAAAGTATCCTCACTAGTGGTATGCTGTACTTGAACGATTCATTCAAAAGAACGAATGTTAAACGTGGAATGTGCATCCTAAGTCTTTGTAATGCTTGCCAATTTCCAGATTATTCGGCATAATGATTTCATTATTGAGAAGCAATGTGCCAGTGTTAGTTTCAAATTGTTCAAAACAGAGATGGGGCAAGACTCTTAAGTCTTTATTTTAAAAAAAAAAAAACACAGATATTAGCTATAAACACTTCTGAACAATACTGCAATGGTGGTAGGAATTCGATTTTTTAAATTATTATTATTCAGTACCTTCAGTGTTTATACAGGTTATGGAGTGGTGGCATTGTTGTCTTGTTTGCCTGAAACCAAATATTTAATTTAATATTTTGTTGGCATGAAATTATACTGTACATAATAGGGTAGGACTTTGTTATACCAGCTTTCAGCTTGCAAACGATATCTTCATTCTCAGCTCGTTGGCTTATCCTTCATGAACGACCACCCAAGCTCACTAATTAGCAAGCTAAAGCAAACTCTCAGCCAAGTTTCAGTTCTGTGAGTGGGACTACGCAGTCAGAGCTCTGGTCAAGCACTGACCGATTCAGCGAACAAATCTTTTGATGAAATCTTTTTAATGAACAGATTCTAGTGATCCAGTACTCTGAAAAGAAACTGCTTTCCCCATCACTAATTCTCGCCTTTCCCTTGCCCCACCTTTCCTGTTACTGCTAATTATTTTAATTGCCCTGTGAAACAAAAATGCCATAAAAACAATCTTTGGGAAAGTAAATAGTTTCTCTGCTTCTGAAAGTTAACAGCCAAAAAGATGACAGTCAGCATTAATCACAGAGACGAGACTCCGAGGTTCAGAATTACTCATGCTGTCTAAGACTTGGTCACTTTATTTCATAAATCCCTTCTTCCTTCTGTGTAACACACACACACACACACACACACACTTGTATTTCTATACTTGTGAGAACCCTCATTGACATAAAGTAGCCTGTAACTGTAACTCTTACCTAACCTAAACCCAATTCCAGCATAACCTTTAAAACCAAGTCTTAATCTTCAAACAGCCTTTTGAAGTTGTGAGGACCAAAATGTCCTCACTTTCTAAAAATGTCCTCACTCAGTTGGGTTTTGAAACTTGTTCCATTCCTCACTGTGTAGCGAGTACAAGTACGCACACACATAGGGAGAAACCATGGCATGGGATCAATTGTATTTTTATTTTTATTCTAAATCAATAAATGAAAAAGGCTTCAAACTGCTGTCCTAAAATGAACCCCTATGACAATCATAGATCAAAACACAAAGACACACACAAGCACACAAACAGGCCCCAGATGTGTATCCTGGTACACCCACTATATCCAATTAGTGTCAGTGTCTGCTTTGGTCTGCCTTCAGTACAACATGGACCTCTGCTGTTGCAGTCCTATTGGTCCCACTGAGCTCGACAAAATCCATCAATTTACCAACTCTACTGAATCCATTCTGAAATGTCTCCCTCTGTCTCTCTTCCTCTCAATCAATCCCTTTCATGTTTGAACACTTGAGGGGCTTTAGACTTTATTGTTAAGATATTCTAGATGGGTGTTTACTGCCATAAAAGGTCATGGCCCCGCTACTTTTGAGCCACCAAATGGAAATAGTGTCAGATGTTATTATCAAATCTCTGTCCCAGGGTGAGAGGGAACATCACTTTGGCTCTGAACATGACCCAAGCTGGGGAGAGAGAGAAAAATAAGTTTCTGAAGAATGCTTCTGCTGCAAGTTCTCAAAAGTTTACACAAGTTCTTAAAAGTTTACCCCATACTGAATGCATGTATGAAAAAAAGCCAAGGTTTTCCCAAGGTGCTCATGTATTGATACATTTATTGCACACACTCTGCTTTGAAATTCCTGAGGAAGGAATGATAGAAATATAGAAAACATGTCAGCCCCGGCTTGGCTAGGGTAGGGCCAGGGTTTGCTATGCAGATGATGTAGTTCTTTACCAGACCATGATCACCAGTGTACACTGCAGCTCAGTATGAAGCCAGTGGGGTGTAAGTCAGTTGAGTCTAAAGCCAAGGTACTTGGAAAATGGTGAAATGTCTTTTTTGGGTTGGAAGTGAGTTACTTCCTCAAGGGAAGGTACAGCTCTGAATTAACCCATCAATTTATTTTCCAACTCCCACCTGTAGTCATAAGGTTTGGATTACCACAAGACCATGATATCATGGATACAAGCGGCTGAAATGAGTTTTCTTCCCAGGGTAGCTGGGCCCACCCTTAGGGACAGACATCTTGAAAGTGCCCACAGAACTTGGATGGCACCCTGCTGAGACTTCCCAAGCATGTCCAACTTGGAGAAATCCTGTGACACACACACACCACACTGACCTAACCTGGGAAGACCTTGAGATCCCCCATGGGGAGCTGGAGATCATGAATGGGGAGGCGGACATCTGGGCCACCTTGCTTAGATGGATGGATGCAATATTTTGCACTGAATTTTTCTTAAGAGAGGAAGAAATATGCATTTTAAAACACATGTAAATCTCTGCATATGTTGGAGGACAGTAGCTTCCAAAACACAAGCGAAGAAGTTGATCATGACATTTTTTTCTTTTAATCAAGACACAGGAAAAAGGAATAAGGAAATAAAATCTAATCTAATATTAAGGCCCACTTAGTAGCTTTTGCTGGAGCTTTCAAAAGCATATTCCTGTCTTCTTCAGCAGATAGAGTTTTTGCCATTGTAATGGATATAGCTCGGATGTCATCATGTACATCCCAAGCATTCCACTGGGACTCCTTTATATGGCCGGGTTGTTAAATGATCTAGCCTGTTTTCAAGTCACAAGACATCAGCAAATACCATGGACCATTTAATGCCACAAGATCTCTGCTCCAGACCAAACGGGCCACTGCATTTACTGGAGGATGAAGGGGTCATTGACCAAGAGTCAGTGGATGGGGAGAGGAAGAGCAAGGAGATCACATCAGATCCCACAGACAATCTTTGAGCAGAGATAGGTGTCCCAGCAGGTCAGCCCACATACAACCACCTGTTATCATGTGACAGGAAGTTCCAGACTTGGGTCACGTGATGACAACTGAGCAAATTCCCTCCATTGAGAAGGAAAATATAGTAATGGACCTTGAACAAAGTTTTTTTTGTCAGCACATTAAAAGTTTGTACTTGTGGCCTGAGATGACCTGAATTACCTTGATGTCAGACCAATATAGAAGCTGCTATACACAACAGCCATCTCTCATTTAGAAGTGAAAAAGTTGAACTTCCAGAGTTACAGTATGACATGCTAAAAGGGCTCAGCAAACCAAAGGTCCCCGTACAGACACTGCGTGGTCTCATATCCGGCCCCCTGCTGTGTCGCTGTCAGCGTCTGTCTCTCCTTTGTTTCCACTTGTCAGCTCTCCGGAGAAAACCAGAGGGAAACAGATTCAGGATGGAGGAGACAAGTGAAAGTGAGTGCAGTCTGTCCAAGCTAAAGATATCTCTGCGTCAGTCGTCTCCTCCCTCTCACTGTCACTTTTACTTTCTATCTCCGTCTCTCTTACTTTGTCTCCCCTTTGTGTCTTAAACTGTGTAAAGTTTAGCTCATGCAAAAGTTTTAGCTTCAACGAAAGTCAGAGAGGGGACAGAGGATAATGACGACAGCATTTTCCGAATATTTGGTAAAAATAGTAATGTTCTGGCTTTGAGACACATACTGTAATATCGGCACTGAATATGATTTTAAAAACAGCACTAAATACATTGACGTTGAGATGAATCATCCTACCTCGTGTCTTTATTAGTTGAAATCGTATTAGTGACTGCAAGGCTGCAGAACTAATTACTCTTTAATGTCCCTAAACACAACCTAAAGTATTTTAATGTTACAACCAGTGGGATATGAAATATATTGTGTGTGCACGTGTGAGACTTTTCCTCTAGTGCCACCATGAGGTTTACATTTGTGGCATCATGTGTCGCCCTCCAACTGAATTGTGGTCTCATTTCGTCTAATGTCATGATCAACCAATGCTTTGGTTTATGACCAAATACCTGCAACACTAATGATGTTCCCAGGTATTGATTGTTTTCTAAATCTGCATGAAAATGGATAACATGTTACCCAAAATGTCAAGCTATTTCTTGCTACTAATTCACATTTTTATTGAGCTAGTGTGTGTTGCCTTAAACGCACATATTCAAAAAGAGCATTTTATTTCTTAGAAAACATATTGGATTTCAGCAGTTATCAAACATAGAAGTAGAAAAGCAGTGTCGAGCCAGTTCCAGAAGTTAAAGCACTCCCACTGTTCACTTCCACTGTGCACCCTTCTTCCTTTTTTTCCCATTATAGAAAGAAGTTAAATTTAAATTGAAGTGCTAAAAAATATATAAAAAGCAAAATTCAGTGTTTTTTTTCTCTCTCACTTGAAAGCATGTAAGGCATGCCAGCTTGTATCCGTCAGACCAGATGAACTCATTACTGAAATCAGCAGGTTGTTAAAATGCCCGCAGACAGAGCAGCCTTAAAGCAGAATCCATATAAAGAGAAACATTATAACATCAGGACGTTTTGGCAAAGGACAGAGGCCGACAAGTTTTCTTCTGCAGGCGACCCATCGTCTTTTCCTTTTGGGGAGAGCTGAATTACTGAAGAAACTATTTTTATTTAAATGTGTAACACTTCACAGTATGTGGTTCAAGGAGTTCCAGGGGGTCAATCCCAAAATGAGGAATACTTGAATTTAATGGAAATTTCATTCAGTAGTCATTATCACTGTGTCCAATGTTACACCCTGTGTACACTATAGACAATTACACTGTAAAGATCATTGCTAATCAACAACACAGCTCTCCCTTACGGCATCCCTGGGACAAAATGTAATAGGATATGCAGCTTAATGTGGATTTGTTTGGAGGTTGGTAGCATAAGAGTTCAAATTACTAATTTAAAAAAATATCATAAAGCTAATAACTTTGGCAAGCAGCATGAATTTTAATTAGTCTAAATCCAAAAGTGACCTGTAGTCAGCAATTCACTTTACAAAGAAACACTGCCGGTGTGTCAGTGAATTCGAAATCTACTACCAGCTGAAGTATTATGTGGGAATCCAGATTACATTAGAAGATTCCCCGGTCGGGACCTGTGCTGTCAGCCGCTTGACTTTGAGACGATCAGATTGACTTTCTGACAGCATTTTTCAGAATGTGTTTTGAGCTCAGCGTCTGTTTCTGCACAGATGTCAGGACATCCTTTGGATTCATTTTCACTGGTCAGGAATTTATTTCCTCTGTGGAAAAACACGTTTAGGTTTGACTAGCTCAAAAAGACAATATGAAGGGGCTTGTAGAAACTCACTAACCGAGTGACAATAAGGCTGCAAACAATCCATACTGCAGCACTTTGAGGATACACTCTTTCCATTCAAGCAGAATATCTAATTTCCTGAATTGTACATATGTGTTTCTTCCTCAAATATAACAGACCCCCAATTTTTCAAATGTAATTTTGTAAAAAAATAAATTAAAAATTATACAATAGGGTATTTTAAGAACACCACCTTGGTGTTTTTTTCCATTTGCAGATCTGTGCTCAGAATCCATAGACACTAAAGGGAAAAAATCAAACAGAAAATGGAAGATCTATCAGGTACATGTCCAATAATCGATTACTCCTACTCATTCCTAGCTTTAGCCATCATGCATATTTAAGACTCTTTACAGGGTTCTTGTTAGCCTGGAGTTATGAGTTAGCTGGAAAGAAGTGCGTCGGCTTGAGACTGTGTTTTCAGGCAAATTATTGAAAGAGAGAACTTGACAGGTATAGCAGCATAAACTAAAGGGAGCTCAGCAACGTGTCAATTAACTTTGAAAGCTGTCATTTAGTTGAATTTGTGTTCACCACAAACTTCGCTTGGAATATGCAGGGTTTTTAGAAGCCAAACTGCTGGTAAATCAAAGAAAAGGTTTGTAATTAAAATGTATTTTATTGATTTTTACACATCACTGATTAAAGGCCTCTTCTGGACAGAAGTGATTTTATTAGTTTGGGGATTAGCTGTAGTAAAGAGGGAACATCTGTTATTGATGGCACTTCACTGGCTTATATGTATCTTTGTAGCATTCTCTACGCTCTTCTGCTCTTATTTATTTCGTACATTAAGGAGGCAAAGAGACTCAAGGGATGTGATAATTAAACGGCAACCCATTTGAAAATCAAAGATATATTTAAATGGCAGACTGTTTCAAAACCGATCCGCGTCTCCTCCCCTCAATCAGCCTCAATTAAAGATTCAAAGCATTATGTGCATATAAAACCCAGAGGAAAGATAAAGGAAGAAGGGAAAGGAAAAGAGAATGAAGTGAAAGAGGAATTAATTAAAAAAGGAATGAAGCATGGACGGATTTCTTGCAAAACCTACATATATTATATACTTATATATATTATATACTTTTACAGTATGATGCTAATGTCACCACATTGACATTGCCAGTCCTCACAAGATCTAAGAAGTGAATTCATATAATACTGGTACTCTGCAGTGGCTACCTGTCCATGTAACAGCTGATTTCAAAGTCCTCCTTCTTACCTATAAGGCTTTAAATGGACTGACACCCTCATATCTCTCAAGCTTCATTTCTCCATTTACTGTCCTTTACAAGCCAGCATCAAATGGCAGCAAGTTAAGTTAGCAAAGTTAGCACCATAGCTGGTGAATATAGAAGAGCTTTCAGCAGAGTCAGATGTTTCCCTCAGGAGGTGGTGGAGACCAAACAGAGCTGAAAGTGAATATCAGACAATGAATGCTGTTGTTGTCCTGCTGCATATGTGAATAGGTAATTATGAGATACTGTTTTATAATATTTCAGTATCTGCCAATACATCTCTTTGTCTTCACCTTTACTTCAAAGTCCCTCATTTCCATTCAATTCAACAGGTGAGGTGGAAAAAAACACCTGCCATGTTGGTCATGAATACCAATAGAAAGTGCAATAATGATGATACATACAAACGTCAACAAGGAACTTGGCCTTTCTTTGTCGAACATACTTAGAGTTGCGCTACTGTAATTTAAATATATTCATGTTGCCACATAGCTTGCGTGTTTTGCATGATTAACTTAAGAGAGAAGCATTTATTCAATCTCAGCTTGCTTTACTGACACAACCTGCGAGACTCTAATCCTCTCTGTCTCCACATACAGGTGCCATACATCCACGAATCATCACTATTGAACAACACATCTGAAGTTTGATGTCAGTCTGGTCTCTCGCAGCAGCTTTGAAGAGTTATCCAAGATGTTGTAGTTTTTAGTGCGTGTTCTGAAAAACGACTTGGCAGCGTGTGTCTCCTCTGCCTCTGCCATACCAGAAATACAAAGGTGTGAATGCCAGTCGTTAACGTGTGTGATGTCCAATCTTTCTGCAGTCTGTTCAGTCGTGCTGTGTGACTCCAGTGTAAATCAGACGAGACGCTTTGCAGACAGTCCGTGGTTTGCTGTAAGCTTGGTGTCTGGCAGATAACATGACGCCTCAACAATCCCACTCATGTCAGGCTTTTATTCACAACTAACAGTCTCACAAATCTTGTCCTGTCCTCCACCCACACTCCTTCCTGCACACACAC
Organism: Holacanthus passer; assembly: GCA_025331565.1. Classification (NCBI taxonomy): domain Eukaryota; kingdom Metazoa; phylum Chordata; class Actinopteri; family Pomacanthidae; genus Holacanthus; species Holacanthus passer. The sequence goes on along the minus strand of JAFREQ010000018.1, from coordinate 626,477 downwards.
ACCCAGCAATCAGGGATGAATCACGGTAGGATGTAATTCAAGCATCTTTGATAATTGCCGTTCTTTCACTTTCAATTGTCAGTGACTTTCAATTTCAATCATTCTTTCTCGCTGTCACTCTCTGCCCTTCTCCTTCCACATGGAGTAAACACACATGAATGGAGTCCAAATGTGTGTTAATGACAGCCTTAATGAAATGTGACATTTAGGGAGATGAGTGTGTGGACGCCGTGTCCATACGACGACCCAGAGGTGGGACTCATTGTTTTGCAAGTCACAATTAGTAAGTCTCCAGTCTTGGCTATGAAGTTCCATGTCAGGCCCTGAATCTTAAATGTGTGTTTACAACTGATCAACAGTTGATCAACTTAAAATATTGATATGAGGTTTAAGTGGGAGATTGCAACATCTAAAATCATTGCAAAGCAATTAGATCATTTCACAAGAGAAGGGTTAGCCACCTGTGATGTGCATGACGTCATTACAGAGCACATTAATCAGACAAAAGATTTATTTTAGCCTTTTGGCAAGTAACCTATAGCATTAATATTGATTAGATACAGCTGATATACATTTAAACTGGTGAAAGTTAATAGAAGTCTGGTTACCTGGATGCTTCACTTTCCAAATGTGATCTCATGCCGGTGTAAAACACACTTTCCCGTCCTGCATGCACTTTGCTATTCACTGTTGTCGGATTTATTCAAAGTGCATCCATTGTCAGGAAAAAAGATGATTTACTTTTTCACAACATAAATGTTAATATTTTGCCTTGTGCAGAATATCAAGTTATTCCAAGCCAAAAGGCTAAAGTCCAAATGAGGTTATGAGTCAAGTTTCAAGTTTCAAGATTTTGTCAAATCACATCTAAAGTCATCAGAAGTCCACACATCTGCAACAACCTTTTGCTTGCAAATTCAGGAACATCATTTGCATGATTTGCATCATTTTGTTTTTTTTTTCTCATCTTTCCACAGGATCAAAGCTAGCTAGCTTTATTCCATTAGCTACAGGCTCCATTTTTTGTTTCCAGTCAAAGTAATTTACTGTGCAACAAGTCAACTTTACAACTTAGAAGTATCTGATAAGGAGCATGTGAAAGCATTTCAATCCTTTTTTTTTTCATCATTCAATACAAATCCATGCACTGCGATTATGGATAATATCCTGTGATGTGGACGTGAGCAATGCTCAAGTACTGCGGACTAATCAGGAATCATAAAAGAAGCGTGAAGCTTGAAAGACAGATGTCCCATCCATCACGGACAACAGAAAACTACAGCCAGGCCTCAAAATAGCTATTTCCACAAAGAATATAACACCTGACACATCAGGGTCTATTTGACAAAGTGCTCCCTTTAATACATTATAATCTACATTAACCATCTAAAACAACAGTGGACCAAATATGGTATATCTAATCACTTTGTCAATTCAGATTAAGAGAAAATATAATCAACTCATAAATTGTGTATTATTGTAGATTAAGCCACCCAGCAGTATATAAAGTGGTTACAATTAGCTCCATGTTCACCAGCTGCAACATTTAATTGATCCTCATAAAATAATGCATCCATAGTTATAATCCAATGACATAATACAGATGATTCTGAAATGAACCATTTTTGGTACTTTATATTTTGATGCAGTACTACTTTCAGTATTTCTGCTGCTACCACATGTGGATTCCAGCATTGCCTGTATTTATCCATACGTGGGTTGTCTTGTGTGACTGTGTAAGTTTGCACTGAGGTCTAATCTTTCAACAACAAAAAAAATAGTGTTGTAACATTGATCCAAGCCACGGAAGATAGCTTGCTCAGTCGCTTAATGATGTATGTATGTATGTGTGTGCACAACTGTGTGTGTGTGAGCGAACACTCTTTACAGTGGACAAAACAAGCAGTTTGCCACAGGATCAATAGAACAGGAGGGATGTGTACACTGTGATATATTCAACAAATCATGGCAGCACAGAGGGCTCTATTACACAGCTGTACTCTGATGGTATGCATCTAAACAAGTCGTCCATGTAAACACGCACCGTGAAAAGCCGGTTTCTAAAAGCAGCTTCACAACAAAGCATCGTGGGCTTTCGGCTTCGCCACTGCGCTGCTGCTGTTGGTATTGGTGTGTAGATCCTTGAAAAAACGTTATCAAGCTACAGTTTCGTAGCAGCCTTGGCAAACTGAACGGCTGCCAAGCACAAGTTATGGGATTTCAGCAGCATGTTCACAGCTGAGCATCTGAAGGACGGAAGTAAGATGAAGTGAGACAGTCTGTTACGTCCTGCAACAGACTGTTCTGTGAGAAATGAGCAAGGATTATTTTTTTCCGGATTTTCAAATCAAAAAGTAGATGTTTTAGTTTGTTGAAAAGGCAAAGCAAATAATGATTATTCATTTTTGAAAAAGGTTTGGTTGCATTACAGTGACATCTCTTTATCAAGGTCAAAGGTCAAAGCGCTTATTGTCATACGCACAGTTAAAAAAAAAACAAGCTTCCCTGTACAATGAAATTCTTCCTTTGCCTTCCTCTATGAACACTGTTTGAGTTAAAAAATAGGGATAAAATAAGAGAGAATAAAATCAAAATTTAAAAGATATATACAGGATATTTACAGTAACATGAATGTGCAATATCAAAAAGGCCTTTATAGGCCTTATGGTAACTTACTCACCTGTAACAGGTTCTGTTTCTACTATTCACCGCTGTTTTCAAGATACTCTCGAGGAAAAGAAATCCAGCTCATTTGCAACGTGACAACAACGTGTTTAGATTAACACACTACAAATGAGGTGTTGGACTGTGTTTACACAAATGAAACATGGTGCACGAACACAACCACAATCAATAAACTCTGCTCTCCGGGCCTGGAATATTTAATGCTTAAGTGCCGACCGTTTCACTTGCCCAGGAAATATACAGTTGTTGTTGTCATGGTGGTACACATACCACCACAGGCTAATGCTAAACGCTGGGACACAAGTGTGATGCCATCACTTCACAAGAAAACAGCATGTTTCCATCATCGCTGGGGAGCATGTGCAATATTTACTTAGATGCTACTTCAAGCCACTGATTGTGTGCTATATTTCTAAACCAACCACACGTCATTCAACAACCCAATACAGCTGAATGCTTTTCATTAGTTGTGTTTTATTGTTCATTGTATTTTTTTTTACTTCATATTGCTTAGATTTTGTATCTGTATTTAATCACTGACACTTTATATTTCTATCTTATTCCTGTTTTATTTATTCTTCTTCTTATGTGTTCTTATGTGTTTCTTAAATACAAATGCACCATTTAAGTTAATGCAATTGCAATTTTCAGCATAATGACAATGAAGTTTTGGAAACTTAAATCTTCTTCATGTGTTTGAAACCAGTTAGTTTTGTTGTGCCAAGGTAGTGTTGGTATACAGTTAATAGGTCTATTTGACTACTGTAGTTATTCATATTATGGCAAGAACTGCTCAACTAAGAGAAATCAGTCCATTATTATTTTAAGACATGAAGGCCAGTCAATCCAGAAAATTTCAAAAACTTGGTATGCACCTTCAAGCGTAGTCACTAAAACCATCAAATGCTCTGATGAAATAAATGGCACCTCAGATTAGAGCTCACATAAAGGCTTCACAGAGTTCAAGAAGCCGACACATCTCAAAGAAACCACAACTGAGGGAGACCAACAAGAAGTAGAGATTTGCTTGGGCCAAGAAACACAAAGAATGGACATGTGACCAGTGGACATCTGTACTTTGGTCTGATGAGTCCAAAATTGTGATCCAGTTATGAGACGCTCCAGGTTCCTGAAGCTACTGTGTGGATGGTGTGAACTGAGCTTCATCTAAGCATGGCCTCCAGTGTGCACTGCTCTAAACACACTCATCAGAGTGTGATGAATGTAGGTCAGCACCTCCAGAAGTCCTTCTCCTGAAGAAAGATTGGTTCCTTAAACAATGTGAACAGAAAGCAGTTGACCCATGAGGAGAACAGGTATCAAGGGGACTTTGAGTGTGAGATTCGCCATCAGCTTGGTGCATCTGCAGCAGCAATGCAAACGTATCTAAGGGTGAATGAAGACGGAGCTGCAAAGGAAAGCTCCACAGTTTACTACTTAGTCCTTGTTCTAACTCTCACCTATCAGCTCAAGATAAAGAAGCTCAGGAGGTCTATGAGGTTGAGCTGCTGCTTTTTTCACCACTGACAGCAGCTGGCTGACGTGGGTCATGTACCTTGTGAGGCTGCTTTCTTGCCACAACTGCCTGGGAGGAGTTTGTCTAATGTCTCGAATGAACCAGTACCAAACGTAATCGTACATACATTTAAATTTTAAAAGGTTGTGAGATTACTAGCATCTCTTCCTCCCACATTTCCTAAAGGACAAACCTGCAAGGGTTTTGCGAAACCATATAAATGTGAAAGATGTGGTTACTTTTAGTTCAGAAAAGTCTAAAATACACAATTTGGTTTTAGCTGTATCTCCCTCTGTGGGTAGTTGTCATCAGTGATAAAAAGAAAGACAAATACAGTTGAAGCATTGTTTCTGTCTCTGGCGTCCTGATAACAGGCTGCCCTAGATAGAGATCGACAGACCAGTTATCCCCAGAAACCAGCCGGGCTGATGTCAGATTGGTGGGAAAACATCCCATCCAGAATAACTGGGTGGTTAATAGTTGTAACATAATCGTGTAGAGAGGCACAGAGAATTGAAGAGGGACAGCTCGGATGACTTGTATATAAATTGATTGCATTGCATTCTGTATGTCCTGACATCATATTATGTCTTGACAGACACCAGTATGCACAATGATTATCAAGTACATGGCAAGCTGACTGCCTACTATTCTTCCTACAATTCAATAATCCTGCAAGTTACCTCTTAATGTTTTTCTTTTCTTTACTTAAAACTTGACAAATGCTTTATCTCAAATGTTTGTTTCGTAGCTTTTATCCCCCTCGGTGGAACTTGTAAGTGCAGAATCCAGAAACGTTAAGTGCCATGAAAGTAAGTATATTTCATTTGATTTTCAGCTGAGCGTAAGGAACAAGTCTCTTCAATAGGAAACATCCAAACAAAATACAAGTGCCTCAGACTAAAACAAGATTTAGTTTACGTTACATTACATCCACAGAATGGGACGTATTGAATGTGGAGCCGTGTTGCTTGTAAACAGCATTGATGCTCAGCAAAAACCTTACTGGCTAAATAATGATTTAAAAAGCTTCTCTCTTTACATTGACAATAACAATGACTGTCAAATCACCACAAAAGATTCACTTTGAAACAAGTGACATTAGTGATTAGATTGCAATTCACAAGAAATGGGAGCATTCTGGATAAACTGTTGTGGTTCTACATCTTTAAACGCTTACACATTGCATTCAGCTTTCACACTGGAGGTCACTCGGTAGTCATACATATATATGCTCCTTGTTGATCACCATAATAATCAATATATGCTCATAGTAGATCTGTGTCTCCTCACATCTCTTTTCCGTATGTTACAGTCAACCCACACACACACACACACACACACACACATCAATCATCTATAAGAGACAATTCATTTGAATATTGAATGTGTGTGAATCTGATGTGTTGTGTGTTTGTATTGCGTTCAATTATTGCTGTATGTGTATGGTGGATCTTTATTGTATTGATTTGATTCAATAAAAATACAATTCAAGGTTCCGTTCAGGGTTGTGATATAGCCCGTTTACAGAAAATATGCAATTTGTTATAGGCAGTGAGTAAAAATGCGGTGGCACACAGCACGCCCGCTGTGCTATGAGAGGTTGTGTACAACATTTCACTCTGTACATTATGTCAGGTTACTAACATGATCAAAATCAATTTTATGAGCATGCTCAGTTGAGCAGATGTGTCATCTCGGGGCCAGCGTGCTGTCAGATCAAATAACCAGCTGTTTTGATGTCTCAGCGCTGGTGATGCTGGACTTCCCCAGAAGTCTGTGCTGTGTCTCTAACAGCCCAGAGTGTCGCTGACCTCGACCCCTTTCCCCAAAACTTTCTGTCATACTAATGATTCCTCACCTAAATGCTTCCTCGCCATGAAAAAATAAAACATGTCTGTTTTTGCCAGGTATTTCTAGTGAGCCCGGGTAAAAAAGTAAATCCCGGAAGCTTGCGATCCAGTTAGCAGCTGTCAGATTAGTGCTTGATCTAAAGGCTGCCAAATTAGCTGCAGCCTAATAACGGTTATTTTAAGGTAGCAAACAAAATACCTGGAGCCATTTAAATGAGTGCTACTGAAAGGCAACGTAATGCAAAGTGACTGGCATGTCCAGATACACTTTGTCAAAATGGTTTACCCTCAAGTGGAAGTTATGTGGTTGTTAGTCTACACGAAGTCATGTGGGATCATCTCCTCCAAGTATTTCATAGATGCAAGGTTTTATGAAACAGAACAGCTCTTTATAAATACAGATATTTTATACACAAACACACCGAAGAAGCAAAATAGAAATGCAAGGGTAATTAGACGAGTGTGTGTGTGTGTGTGTGTGTGTGTGTGTGTGTGCTTGGCAGAGAGAGAGAGAGAACAGACAGGAAAAAAAAAGACACACAAATGGAAAGATGCAGCGAGAGCAAGCTCCCAGCTGACTTGTATAGGAAAAAGTCACAAGGTTAAAAAAACACATGCACTAATTACACTAATGAGGATCCATGTTAATTGAGGCAGGTAATTCATCAGGGTTTGAGTTCAATAATCTGCCTGGACTGCTAATTCTACTGCACAGACATACAGGATCTAGTGTGCTTACTTTGTCTCAGTTAACGCTGGTTTAAAAAGAAAACTGGTCTGTACTGAAATTTACAAAGGGTTAAAGACTAGTTAGTTGAACTGAGGTCTGTGCTAAAGGCTGTGCAGTTGTCACAGAGGACTGATAAATTATTCAATATAAGGAAATTGTTAACTTTTATTACATGTTTTACCACTTTTTAAATCTAATTCCTTAATTAAAATAAGAATGTGTCTTTGACTCTACACTTAAAATTTAAACTTGTACTTGACTTGGGACTTGGAGGATACTTTAACATATTATAATAAATAATAATAATATAATAAATAGTCTCTGTGTTTCTCTGTAGCACAAAATTATTGCTGTTCCTACTGACTTTTATCCTTTTTTTTAAAAAATCTATAACCATGTCATACATAAACAGTAAATTTGCACTCTTTCAGTTGTTAACGGTCATGAAAACACAGAATGTTTTTGTGTGTGTATTCCAATCCTAAGAGATGGAACCAGGAACATTCACTCTATAACAACATTGTTAATGTGGTACCCAGCATTCATAGCTGTACCTCTGTTAATCACTACTGAGTAATTGAATGCGTGCATTTTATATTTATGGTAGTCAATCACTCTCCTATAGTATTTTGTTGAATGTGCTTCACAGAGCAGGACTTCAGAGAGTTCTGACCACAAAATACAGCTTGTGGCTTTATCCTAAATTATACTAAATCCCATCATCCCCACTTTAATTCCATGAAATGTAGGGCCTGAACTTTGATAGTACTGTGTTGAAGAAGAGCTTTCAGTTTGAAAATGCACCTGTAGATCTCAGTATCAACATCCTCACAGGAGTGAGCCGTCAGCCGGCGTCAGTCCTCACAGTAATCAGATGCGATACTGCCGCAGACTCTCCTTTTCTGCCCGATAGCCTGAAAATCCCACATCTATCACATACAGTATACAGTGGGAAATGCCGGTGCAGAAGACAGTCTCCAGGGGCCGAGGAGTGAGGAGGGGGAGCTAAGAGCAGAGCCAAGAAAGAGTGTGTGTGTGAAGGGAAAGAAAGAAGATGAAAGTAAAACGCTGCGAGAAATGTTGATTCGAAGCTGAGAGAATCCTCTGTGTGGCTTTGCATGGGAAAATGTTACCCAGTGGTAAAACTCACAGTTGTCACATTTCATATGCTTTCAGAAGCTGAAAAACAGCAGATTGCACGCAAACACCGAACTGACGCTCTAATGCAAAGCCATTAAAAAGCTGCATGTGAGCCAACATCAGTGTGTTTATGAAAATGAAACTTTTAGAATAAAACCTGCACTCGTCAACTTCCTGCAGAATATACATGCTATCACAGACACACATATACTGAACATATATATACAGCTATGGAGAACTGAGGCCTGCTAGAATCATGGACACTAAAGACCACCTTCGCAAAAGCATCAACATCAGACAGTAGAGGCTATAAACTTATTGAGTGATGCTGTTTCCTTTCTTTCTGAAGGCCTGACCAACAGTTGGTTTGTGTTGCGTGTGTTGACAGGGGTGAGGCAGCGTGCACACATGTAAACCCACTTTCTCCAAACACAAATTACGGTAAACACACACACACACACGCACGTCCTGTCATCAGCAGAAATGAAAACCAGCAGCAGCCCGAGGGGACGTCACTGTGCGCGACGGAGAGAACAGAAAAAAGGACGGTGGGAGAGATGGAGGGAGGAAATGTGAGAGAGATTAAAGAGGGAGACGTGATTCATGTTTGCTTCAGGGGGAAAATAAAGGAGGAGGAAATGGAAATCACAACACAATCAACAGGCACAGAGTACAGTGGCCTGGAATGGACACACTGTTGACCTTTTTCTATTTTCTATGAGTACTTTTACTTTGAATACTTTTAAGTACATTTCTTGATCATACTCATGTACTTTTTAATTTTCAATGCAAGACATTCACATGTAACAGAGTATTTTTAGATTATAGTATTAGTATTTTTACTAGAGTAAAGGATCTGAATACTTCTACCACTGATGTACACATTACGCACACTTCATGCTACACTACACAATGATCCAGTGACAGAAAGAGACATTTGAGAAGCTACTGGAAGCCATGTTGTCATCACTGATAAATCACTTAAAGCAAAGCCTGTTTTTACTCAGTGTGTGTGCGCGCGTGCATGCGTGTTTCCTCTATTAAGTCAGGTGAGTCGCCACATTAAGATACACACAGAAAGTAACATAATATAATTATATATTCAAGGCCAAAGTGTGGTAAACTGTCAGGACATTTAAGATTAAACATACAAAACTTAAAAGGAGTATACCATCATAATCACACCTTTTTCCGAAGTAGGTTAGATCAATTATATACACAACCAACACACACACCTGTCAAGCTCTTTCATCTAACAAAAAAGTCCCATGTTACATTAGACTTATATTCCTTCTCAGTCTCACTAACTCCTTTCATCTTTGTCTGTCTCTCCAGCTTTGTTTCCAGATTATTAATTATATGTTATATTTATACTCAGTGATCTGAAATGAAGTGTCTGTAATGGTGGAGTATTTTGACTTAACAATCGCCTTTTCCCCTCAATTATAATTTCGGCTTGTTAATGAAAAATACATGCTGTCATTTGGGGAGATGAATGATTCTTTCGTCATTATGCTTTTTCCTCCTTCCCGTCATCCCTCCATCCATTCTTCTCATGCTATTTTGTTTGATTTGGACCCATATGGTTGATGGATTAAAAGCTAGACTGTGTTATTAGTTTTTTCAAAATTGGCTACAAGCAATTCCCTCAGGCCCTGCAATCGCTCACAGGTCCGTTCTGCTCTTGTTGATTACACACGTGCTCAGGTTGGAGGTGGGGGGGGGGCTATGCAAACTAACAAGAATGGAGGTTCACACCAGAGAGCCAAGCATCTTTGCAAAATAGGCAGCACTCGCAGGGCTGGTTGGAGAACTAATGTAGCTGGTTGTACATGTCATTTCAAAAGGGAAAAGAAAAGGGACAAAAACTGGACAATAAGTTCTGACTTTTTTCAAAAGGTCTCATGACGGTTTGCAAAACATTTGAGGAAAAGTTTCTAATGTGACAGAGGAAGGTCAAAGGTCAGCACTGTGACAACAGCTTACTATTGGTGAACAGTGCACGTCGAAGTTCAAAAGGAGCAAAATTTAGAACACTTAGATTTAATTTGGCCATGGGAGCAAATCCACAGATTGCAGTGTTTCTTCTGAAATACACCCATTTTGCTGTGAAGTTCTGTCGTTCTAATGCTGGTGTAAAATGTCAATCAAGGACTTTTTACACTTAGTCACTTCATGTATCTATGTGTACAACCCCACATATTCCAGAGCAGATGTCTGATCACGCAACATGAACACAAACACTGAAATATGTATGTGTAGGGGCTTTATTTCTGTCTTCATGTATCAGTTTTCATGCGTAAAATTTCCATAAGGGTTGACAGCTTGAACCAGGACCCTCAATAAAAACGATGCACAGTTTCAGGAATAATCACCACATCCTCATTAGGAGGAATCTACTCTTTTAAAGTAACATGTATTCAACCGTGAAAGATTTCCCTTTTACCCTTTTACATAAGGCTTGAATACTCAGTGACATGTGCTGCGCATGCTTTTTCTGACACTGAGCTGGCTTTAATGAATATATACACATTAATAAAAGATCACATCACATAAAACATACTTTCCGCATTCAGTCATACATTAAAAGGCCCTGCACAGCCACACAAGTGTTGTCGGTCACTGTGGTTGATTAGACCTCAGATTGCTGGGAATAACACAAGGTCGCTGAACTTCATGCACTAATAGGCTGTGCTTCGCTTCATCGCATGCCGCTCGCAGCGTACAGAAGTTAGTGGAGATGTTGTCGTAAACTTTCATCTTTGTAAAGCCCTCAAGTGTTGACAGAGATATTACAGTACGCTGGCCAACACAGGCTATGTGAAATATATGCTTGCTGGTCTGTATTGTTAATGATGCATTTCTTACAAGTGTATGCTGTTTAATTGTTGCATAGAGCGGCATGTGTCTTCTTTGTGCCAAATAGACATGCAGAGTCCCAGATTGTGCCAGAAATCACTCCTTACTAACGACATAGTGCACTAAATTTACGCATCACCGTTTTATTTGAGTGTCTGAGTGTGAAATTAATGCATTATGTAGTGACCACCTAAATTCAGAAGATGGAACAAAAAGTAGTGTCAATGGCATGTGCACTACTTTCTGCTCAAACATATTTTACAGACACTGAAATTACAGTGAATGAGTACATTTTGGACACAGCCAGGGGGAGGTCAACAGGCCTTCTTAAGAAAGATATTTTGATATGTCACAGCCAGAAAAGTCCAGGGGTAAATAGTAAAATAAATGATGGCCAAATTCCATTTAGCTGCATCATTTTCAGGGTCCTCCTATTGTCCATGGTGTCTCACTGTCATGGTTTACTGGGACACAAGTCAAAATGTCTGTTTGCACGCAACTATTTTCATTACAGATGAAACCCTTCGTTTCACATATGTAGCACTTCTGAAATAGGTCATGAGTGAATGTATTGCGTCAAAATGAATATTGACAGAGTGAACTCTGTTAAATACAATCAATATCACAAGCAAGAAAAGGTATCGCAAACATGCCTTCTGCAAATCTGTCAGTCTGAGTCAGCTACCCAACCCGACTGTTAAAGCTCACTCCCAACTCAGAGTTTCAACAACCTGACGCTCACTCGGTCTTCGGCTCTTGGGCTCAGTGGGTTTGTCCTCTTGAACGACTCGGTGGGTGCACGCTTCGTGCTGGGTAGCTCACTGAACAAGTGTCAAGAGTCCGTGGCTTAGCAGTGGATCTCGTTCTTTCTTTGGCTCAGGAGACGTGTGCAGAACAGATGAATTAGAGATGGTAAAAAATTAGAGTTAACAACTCGTAAAAAATGAGAAAGTTAACGACTCTTGTCCTTTCCATACTTCTCTTACCGCATTGGTTAAACAGGAGAAGACAGTATATTATCAAATTTAGGTCTTCATCGACTCATCTCCATATGTGTGGGTGTGTGATGCGTGTGTTATTATCCAAATGCGTGCACACATGAGTTGACATTAGCACGTTTGTGCTCACAGGTACAAAGTGAGACAAAGCCTCTTTGTCACAATTACTGTAATTGCGAATGTACAGTGACAAATGTGCTGATGTGTGTGTGCCATCTGCATTTGTGTGTTTGTGAGTTTACCTACACCTACACAGAATCATACGGTTAGACTCTCTCTCTCTCTCACACACACACACACACACCGAGACAAACAGGATACACAGCCATTTGTCACAATAATGAACTGGAGAGTCAGCAGGTTTATCTGTGTGTTGCAGTGTTAACATTACTGAACACACAGAGAGCCAATACACACACACTAAGCACACATTATCATTCGCATATACATTTGTCTCGTGAAGTGTTGCATGACTGTCTATCTGCATTTATGGATGATGTCATTAGAGCCAGGAAGAGATGGAAGAGCGAGATGGAGAAGGAGAAACTGTGAGACAGAGCTGAGTAACCAAAGCACACTGACTAAGGACTCCTGCAGTACACACATCTGACGTGCAACACTCTGTCTTCAGTATGGACTTTATTAAAGTATATGGATGTTTGTGTGCTGTTTCAGGTTCATACATCAGCATTTGTGCATTATGGAAGTATTTTACATTGCTGTCTGTAACAAGTCATTTTATACCATTTTTAAAAAACATTTTGATTCATTTTTAGCCACTTTACTCACATGACTGTAGGGAGGGGTAAATCAGTCAGTCCATTGCTTTGCTCCAGACTAAAATATCTCAACATTTGCGGGACAGACTGCCGTGACATTTGGACATTTGAAACCCAGTGATTTTGGTGATTGCTTGAGTTTTCATCCAGCACTAGCACTTTCATCTAGAGGATGTATCTGATCATTTGAAGATACCCTGACCCTGACAAAGTTGAGACTTTTTGTTTTGACTGAAATATATTTACAACTACTGGACTGTTTGACATGAAATTCAAACACATTCACGTACCCCTCAGAATTAACTGTAATAACTTTAGGGATCCTTTAATTTTCTCCGCTACTTTGATTTATGACCAAATGCCTGCAGAGCTAATGACATTCCCCTCAGCCTCAGGTGTTCTTTGTTTTGTGCCAACTCACAGATGCCGGCCTGGCTGTAGACTTTTAGTCTTGTTTTCAAGTTGCTTTATTAATTTTGTTTTCTCATATTTTCAACAATAGGTGGGCGACAAATGAAGGAACACAAAATTTTTAACTGTGCAAAAGCTTGTCTTGATCACACAAGAAATCCCAAAATTACCACCCAGTTATTTTTATAGGCTGTCCACATAGACCTAATCACTGACCCACTCACAAGAAGACGAAAATCATAAATCTTTTGGACTGTCCTCCTAAGCCGACTGACAGCATCAGTCATTTCAGCAAGCCCCCAAAACATCTGTTTTATGACAAAGCCCTCTCTTAGTAAATATGTGAGCAAAAGAAGAAGCCAGGTGATGCTACAGAGCAACAAGGTCCAGAGAGCGAGTGTCCCTCAACCTTAAAGGAGTAGGAATTTTAACCTAAACCATGATCTTTTCTTAAACGTCACAGAATCATTTCTGCGTCTGAGCCTTAAATGAAAAATGGCTTGTGCCAGTTTCCTCAAGCAACAACAGTAATCGTGGTAATGGTTCTGAAAGACACTGACAAATGATGTCAGCCTGCCGATAGGGGCGTCGGGCATGGACAAACAGACTTTACAAGGACTTGTTTTATCTTTGATGGAAAACTGAGTGATGAAAAAAGACATGAGACAATTCAACACCTCGTTTCCAGTAAAGGTCATCCTGAAATCCTTGACTCAAGAACAGTAGGGCAGTGATCTGCGCTGGGAACAGCTGATATCACCGCATTGGTTGGTTTCATCAATTTTGCTGATGTTTAAAACTTAAAACTAGATTTGATATTTTGCCATATAAAACATGCTTATACTGTGTTTCCCTCTGACATTACTCCTCATAATGACTTTTCTCACTTTTTCAATTAAAGGCATAAAGAGAGAATGACATCGAGTCTAAATATGAGGCTACAGCAAATCATCTGAGGTGGTCTTTCTGCAGAACAAGATTGGTTGAATGGTTTTCCGACAGGCCGGAGCATGAGTCAGCAAAATGCTAAATAGTCTGATTGATTCACACGACTGCATCGTTATACAGTTATTATTCTCTTCTGCTAGACCTGGCTGAACTCTATTCTCTTTTCTTCTGCTTGGGGAGTTTGCAACCTTGTTGACTTTGATTTATGATCACCCAGATATTTGCTATCTGCAAGAGCGTGACACACTCACACATGCACGTACATTGCTATGCTAATACAGAGAGGGGTATATGGAAATGCATGGACACGTATTTTACATAACGTCAAACTTAAACACAAACACACACACACACACAAGTAAACACAAGCTCAAGCACTCGCAGCACACTCTCAATCTGTTTGCCCTCTGCCTGCAGGCATAGATTTATGACTTTATTTAAATTCTCTATTAGAAGGCAATTATAACTGAACATGCACATGAAGTTTTTTCTCTCCTGATACACTGTATTTGTATTGCACTGAATGAAAACATCAGACTTTCATTCATGGTACAGCTCAAATGATTAGTCAATTAATGAATTTGCCAATCCACAGCACAGATTAATCAGCAACTATTAATTATTTCAATCTCTTATATTTATATTTATATTTTCTGGACTTCTTAATTCTCTCATGTAGATAATTGGAATGAATAGGAAGCTTAGTTGAAAATGTAAAGCAGTGAAAAATAATTAAAAGTCAAATGAGGAAAATATTAAAACTTTAAGAATAAATAAAGCAAAAAAAATTAAAAGATGAATCAACTGAAACAAGAACAGTTAGAAGTGATGTAAAATGAGGTAAACTTTAGATTGTTCGACATGTTCTTCCAGGTTGTATGTGCACAATGAGAAAAACTGGATTTTACAAGCTCAGTAAAAGCAACCTACACCTGCAACGTAATCCAGTCACTTCAGTGTGTTGATAAGGACCCTCATTAAAAGTCAGCAAAGAACTCACCTAAAGGGGTAAAAAAAAACAAGTGAGCTCACAATGATGAGGGTTATAATTACCACCTGCATTAAATCTTACTGCAGAGTGATACAGCATCCAAAGGCTTCAGAGCCATAGCTTAGGTTTGCATATTAAAAATACCACCATCAACCAAGACTGAAAGGAAAGTTGCATTTTTATCCCTTAATGTGCTTGCGAGTTTAATCATGATATTTAAAAATTATGTTCTCATCAATTCAGATTTCAAGCTATTTATACTCTGACTCTTCTTTCGACCCTTCTTTGTAGAGATGATGTTATACATGAATTAATTTTTATCTGCATTAAGAACTGATTATTGAGTGCAACTTGTAAATGAGCAAAGCAGCATTGAAGTACAACATAGTATCATCCACATAACGATATATATAATACCCAGATACAGAAGAAGCAATATCATCTACATAAAGAGTGAACAGAACAGGCCCGAGGATTGAGCCTTGTGGGACACTTTTTTACAGTTTTCACAAATTCAAATTTAACATCTCCGATATCACACTGATTTCTGTACATGAGGTAACTCTGAAACCATCTAAGAAATTTCATCAAGTACGACATTACGAAGGCTTTTTGAAAGCAAAGTATGATCAGCTGTATTGAAAACCTTTGAAAGATTGATTTTAAAAAAGTGCTGCACAGTGTTACTACAAAGACACTAGGGAGGATGACAGGGGAAACCAATGTGGGATATAAACAGGTAGGAAACACACATAATGTCAACAAGTAAAGTAACTCAACACACCTGAGGACATACCCTTTGTAAATAAAAGGAAATTACTCAACTTAAGCCCAAAAGCATGAAATGTTCAACTATAAGAGAGGAGTGAGGTTCGACTGGAAGGGAAAAGAAAGGAGATGAAAGTGATGAAACGCAAGGCCAGAGGAGTAAAAGAGCTCCAGGACGAGAACAAGCAGGGATAAAAAAAAAAAAACTAGATAGATAGTCATCAAGTCCTGAAGGAGGATGAGAAAGACTAATTGAAGACCCGAAGATTAGATCTGTCCGTCAACCTTCCTGATGCTACAGCTCAGGTTCACTGTGAGGAGAACCGTATGACTGACAGCAATTAGCTAACTCATTTCACAGAATTGATACTTTCCATAAGCATCTGAATAGGAGAGTAGAGGAACAGTGGAGGAAATGCTTTTCATTCCTCGGCTGTCCTCAGGGTGTATGTATACCCTTTTGTTGTGACTGAAGCTGTAATCAGTTAAATACTCACTTTCACACAAGATTTTACCACTTTGATGTTTTATCATCTCCTTCTGGTTCAGGAGAAGTTCAGTGTTTTTGTCTGCAAGTGTGTGTGGGTGTGTGTTTGGTTTGCACAAATGTGTGTGTGTTTGCTTTGAGCATGTATGCATGTGCAGGATGCTATATGATGTGATGATGAAGAGAATGATTTATGAGTCAATGAGACATTGCTGCAGCGATGCCAGGTGATCAGGGACACATCTGGGTTTCTTCCAAATCAGGGGCCCACAAAAGGATCATACTTTACACAGTGGGGCATGGAATTATGTGGGGGGTCTGGGGGTCTTCTACCAAGAAAATGTCAGTATTCTGGTGACTGTTTATGTATGTAAAAAAAACACAAAACCTACCTAACAGCAAATCAACTTCAGGCAGAATTGGTCAGAAGCGAACAGGGCACCGGGGGCCAATTAGATCTCAGCTGGGGTCAATGCCATCGTGGCCCCGCCCATGAATCCACCCACTCTTATAAACGATTTCCTCACTCATTATCCACTCAATAGACAAGCAAAAATAAAGAAAAAAGCCACCTCAATATAATCTGTCAACTGATCAATAGACACAAGCAGCAACTGTAGAGTTACAAGCAACAGAACAAATTTTGATTACACATCTTTTACAGTAAATGACACACACATATGGAACATCGGTTGCACTAGCAGCCCACTACTTTAGCATTAGGTTTAGTCTTACTGCTCTCAGAGTTGTTTCCAGCCACAGCAGGGAACTATTTTCCATCAATAAGCTGCACAATATTGCAGAACACAATGTTGTGTCCCTTTTCCTTAGAGAAGTGCAGACAAGAGCATTTGCCACTGTGTTGAATTTATCTGGTCATTGCACAAAAATGAATTGAAAGCTGACTTTCGTTCACTAAGTTAGCAGAAATGAGGCAGAAAGGCACTCTACTTAGTTTATACTCTGACTATCAATAACTATAGAACAAAAGCAAACCATGAGAAACCATCTTAATGCAATGATACAGGGGTGAGGCTCGTCCCACTTGAAATAACTGAGTTTCCACTCAAGGGTACTTACTACATTTAGCAGATCTACTGGAAGTTAGAGCTCAGTATAAAGTTGCAGACAGAAAAACTGCAGCATGTGTGGTATTGGAAAGACATACATGTGTATTAGTTTACTAAATCATCTTGTAAAGCATACAGTCCTCTGTGCCAAAGGGACTGAACTGGAGATGAAATTAGTGACCCAGGTCCTGCCGTTCTACCAGAATGTTTACACTGACCCAAATACACACAATCAAACTACAATGGAAGTGTTAGGCCGATGAGCTTGTTGTGAATATATTACATAGTTTGTAAGAGCTATAGCCATGGGCCTTTCTGAAATATGACTATAGCTTTTCGAAATCCGTTCAATGCACAGAGAGCTGAATTGTAGAACTGACACAGCAGAACAGTCATTGATTGACTATAAAGGGCTGGATGCAAATAAGGAAACTGCTTTATGTAATGACAGACAGGAAATCTGTCTGGGAGAGGAATTTGCAACATTTTGCCTTTGTTAATGCATTTTGAATGGCTGGAAATGTTCACTTTGCTGTTTCCAATTACACACATCAGCTATTTAGATAAATGTGCTACATCGAGTCTCAGACTGAGAACACGCATTTTAATTCTGACGCTTAAGTGCTGACAGCATTATTGACTGTGGGACGCAGCTCTGCTAGGTCAAAGCCAGGGGAGGGAATTAAAAATGTAATTTGATAAAAGTCCAAAGTAGGTCAGTTAAAAAGTACTCTGAGTAAAGCAAGAGTAAATTCTTTTTTGGACATTTGCAGCCTGGGCATACAGCTGATCAGTTACCTGCTTTTTTATTCATTCCTGTTCAGCACTTTGAGCCGCAGGTTTAAAAGATTATTATTAGTTATAAATATACAACCTTTGTATAGTCTCACTAGAATTGACAAGAGGAGAACAAAAAAAAAAAAAAAACTCACAATTACAGATAAAATTCACTGACAAATAAAGGAGGTATGGATACTGTGGAGGGAACAACAGTATTTGGCTACATGGATTAAATAACCTGCCATTTTAACAGAATAAAGCATCGGCAAAACAGCCAACATAGAGATATAAACAATAAAAAAAATTGATAGCAGCTGCAGTCACAAACACACTTTAAAGCAAAAAAAGAGTGCAGTTTTTGAAGGACACACACACACACAGCTATGTTCTCTTCTGGAGAGTGTGCTACATCCATCAGTGAGTTCAGTGGTGTTCTCACCTGTCTGAGCGTTATTCTGTGGCTCTTGTGCACTTTCAAGTCCTCCACAATCTGCTCTAAGTTGAACTTCTCAGCTCTTTAAATTTTCAGTGCACAGTGTAACCGGTGCACTCAACATCTCTGTCACACTCCTTAAACTCATAGTTTGGACCTAAATGAGTGCTCAGCAAGGGACAGGGACCGAAGGTAGAAGTCCCTGAGTAAATGTAGTCACTACTGGAGGATCCACCACAAGCATGTTAGCCAGACCCAGGATGCAGGAAACATTGTAGGTGTGTTTGATTTAAAGGGGTGGAGAGCGGCTCGTCCACTAACGAGAGTCACCAATCAGAAGGTCGGTGGTTCACAGCTCCTCCTGTCTGCAACCCCATAGTGCAAGATACTGAATCCCATATTCCCGTGTGAAATATTGTGGGGCGTTATGTGTACGAAGTGCTGTATCGTTCCTGATGAGCAGGTTGGCACTTTGCGTGGCAGCCTCTGCCATCAGCGTGTAAATGTGTGTGACATGTGCTGTGAAGCTATTTGAGTGCTCGGATTAGATTAGAAAAGCACTATATAATTGCAGCCCATTTAAATCAGTGATCAATTTTTTACTTCTGTGCTTTTTTGAATAATCTTCATTTGTGAATTGAGACCGTGTAGATATGTATAGAATGTGCATAATAACAAAGCACCAACATAAAGAACTGGCAAACTGGAGTTGTACAAACACACAAGAAGACTATGAGACAGGGTACCGCCAGAGGGAAGGCGACAAACACGACAGACTGTAGTTTTACAGCTTCTTTGCACTGTAAGTAATCATAGCCATAAACTTTATTTGACTTGACAGAGAAGGTTTATTTTCAAAATTGAATAATTAAAATGAAAGTAAAATTTGTTCTTATGATTCCTGCTGCTGTCAGGAACTGATGCTGAGGTACTGTAATGCCAACACAATGATTCCGCCCTTAACTTTAGTGCATTGTTGTGCATTTTCGTCCTGTTCAAAAACTGCGAGCCAAATGTGACCGCACCCTCCAGACTCTCACACCACCAGTGAACTAACTTCATCATGACTTTTCCATGTGACCTTTGTTCTTACGTTGTAACAAATGCAACTTGAAATGGAGCACAGTACAATATGTGAAATATGACATAATACAGTATACATAAAACCACTTATTTTTAAAATGTACAAGTACACAAAAAATGACTTTGCTACAATAAAGAGGTTAAAGACTTCTATCCCTGGTTAAAGCCAGAAGCTACTTTCACTACCGAGGTCAACCAAATCAATACAAAACCGTAGCTGGGCTTCCAGTGTAGATTTGTCTGTCTAACTTGTTCTCTCTCTGGTGAATGTAGACCACAGCGCTTCCATTGAGTCTCAAAGTCAAGAGCTTATAAGCCCAAACATAGGGACTTGAACAGCAGCTTTAGAGGTGCTAATGCAATGGTTAAAAAGTGTCACATTCCTCATACATGCTCCAAAGCTTGTCTCTGATAGGATCTGGGTTTATTTTCCAAATGTTGCACTGCATTTGAGAAAAATAAAATCATCCCAGTAGTGCACCAACATTCAGAGCATCACCAGCTGTCAGATGATGGCAGTGCCGTTAACACTGTATTGTCAGTGGCTAAACAGTGAACATTTTGATGATGTAAGTGTGCAACATGGATTCGTTTCTGCCAACTGCTGCACACTAACAAAAAAGAGCTTCCAAAGTCCACAGAAACTAACACAACCTTGTCTCGCTCTCCTTGTGGGAACCGACTCCATTACTTCACATCTAAACATCTAAGCATGAACCCAATTCTGACCGTAATCCTAAAACCAAGACTTTTTATCCCTAATTAAACAGTTACACTTGTGACTTTTTAAGAGTCCTGAAGCAGATTTCGACGTGATTAAATGTGTAATGTCAGCATATGCTCACAAGCACGTCAAACAGCATCCATTCCTCTGCAACCTGATTAATGTGAGAGCAACTGAATCTGCTTTAAATCCAATGATTCTATTAAGTCTGAAGGCAGAGAGAGCGAGGGGACATTCATGGATGATAAGACTGCTCTCGAGGAATTAATCGTTAACGATTTGGAGAAAAACATTTGTGTGTGGAAGAGAGCAATTTTAATGTCCGATGTTTGTGTGTATTTGTGTGTCTGAAACCGACTCTGTCATTCAGTGTGTGTATGTGCAGGAATGAGTGCAAACACAACCACAGATTCTCTCTCTCCTGCACATGTGTTTTGGCACAAGTTGCAGTTAATTATGCAGTCCCATAGAGCAGGCTTATCATTTCAGTAGCACTCTCTAAATTAACCGTGGAGTCAAGTCAGATTACCTTCCAGGCAGGAAGGCTGCAGCAAGACACAGAAATATGCAAATATAATCGATTACTTTCACTTAGTTCTGATAGAAGGAAATCACCTGAAGTACTTTCATAGAACTTAATGCCCATTTTGCTACATTTGCTGTGCTTAACTCTCACCAATACAACACTGGAGTGACTGTTGGATTGATGAAGGGAGTTCCTTCCTGAGAAGAAAAAAAAAATGTTTTGTGCACAAAACATCTATATCTCATCTGCAAGTCACATTAATTTAGCTTATAAGCTTTTGCATTAAAGTGAACTGTAGAATAACATAGAAATAGTCCTGGCTGTCAATGGTGGACAACATGTTCCTAAAGCCAAAACAACACCCACAGTCCACACACACAGGTGTTTTCACAGACTGATCTCCTCAGTCTGCTGTTAAACAATTCGTACTGTTAATACTGTTATTAGTTCATTGAGTTGGATGATATATAATTCTCACCATAGCTCTACTCACCTTCAACCTGACTAGAGGTGTAATTAGCTTAAGTAATTGGAAACACTTGGTGTGAGCAGGGCTAACTGCTCGTCACTTCTGCGCTGAATTACACTGTACAGCACCTCGGTTATTATGAATCAAACAAAAAGCTTAGTGGCACTGCACAGAGCATCCACTTCTCAACCTATGTCACTAATGGGGTAGCAAGGAAAAGCAAATGGTTTCTTTACAGGTCCATTAAAAGGAATAATGAGCAGCTGCCAGGCAACCGGCTGTGACTCCAGGAAGTTAATGCTCCCAGTCAGGAAATAGTCCAGCACATTACTCCCAGTAAAATGGTGAATTGTTTTTTTTTAATACTTTGGTAAGGATTAAACTAAATTTAACATATTAGTGAGCTTTAAGATTTGCTTATACAATACTGATGCAGACTACTGCAGACTTGCAAAGTGGACGGGTTTTTATACTACCATCAGGGGGCGCTTACAAGGACGAGCTCTGCTTCTTCACACTAGAAATGAAGATGGCTACCTCAAGACAGCAAGGGCTGAGCCACAAGCCCACCACCAGCAATGTGGGGGAAAAAGTGGGGGACAAAAGTTTGACCTGCCACCTGAGGCACATGTAAGGTTGGAAGAGCTCATCTGATTGAAGGTTACACAGTTCTGGCATTGTCAAATCGTCTACCTATACTGTTGTAAGGCAGGTGCAGGTAGTGGTCTGGACTAGTGTCACCACCCCCAACCCCCTCAGGTGGATCCGTCTTTCCATGTAATGTCAGAGGTCAAGCTGGAAATTATCAAATGAAATCAAGACAGAAAGAGCAGAGTTTGAATGGAAAATACAAATGAAATGGATAAAGGACGGAAAAAATGAAAAGGTCAGAGAGAAAAAGAAAGAAATCTGAGGCAGATGCTGCAAAATGTTTTAAGTTAAAACATTGACTATTCAACATAACATTATGCCAGTGCCAGTCAAAATCCTGCTACAGTGATAACATTAACGGCCGACTGGAGCCGAATGAAGAGCAGAGCAGCAGTCATTCTCTCTCCTGTCCAGGATTAAAAATGAACTGAGGACTAAGATGATGCAAAAACACTCCAAGGCACTTTCTCTCATGGCAGCTGAGAGCAAGGTGCCAGTCCAGATGAAAATTGTCAAGTTCTGTTCCAAGTCTGACCCTGGCTGTTTCCCTCTATCTCCAGTCTTTATGCTGAGTTAAGCTTACACCTTTAAAGTGGCTGTAATTTATATTTTTATAATATATCAAATGTGAGATGTGTTGCTCTTAGTGATCAAACTTAGAATAATCACCTGAATCTGCAGCTCCACTCGACTTTATGGAGCTTTATAGTGAGTTTCAGCTCAGTGTTCAGTTGTCAACTTTGCTGTTCCGGTTCACTCTCACTGCTCTGTGTTATTATCGGCTGCAGCACGGCAGCTGTTTTCAGTGATAAAAGCCCTAAAAATCCACTGTACACTACCTGCTCAGCCCCAGACACAGGACACTACGTTTGTTAGTTCGCTTTATCAGCTTAAAATATTATTGTGTAAATGAACCTTGTGACTTTAGGTCCTCTACTAAGGGATGAAATATTCTACAGGCCTCAGACCAACAATATGCAGATCTCATACTGCACACCTTCACTCTCCCTCAGATCAAAGTCAGCTGATCAACCCCAGCTGGCTCCATCTCCTGTGCTTTATCATACTCGAGATAACAGTCTGCTAGATTGTTATCACTTGTCACTGAAGCCAGAGCTTACCACGAGGCAAGATGAGAAGAGAGAGGGGTTGTGGGAGATGAGAAGATGAGAGACAGTGATGAGTACAGAGATGATAGACCTCCTTTATGGCACATATTAACCTGCATAGTGGATGATTGGATTATAAATGCGGATATAAATGTACCCATGATGCACTGAAGACTGAAGGATATGTTTCACCAGTCAAATATGTTCATAGAGGTAAATGAAACCCAACCCAACTTAACTAAAAAAAAAAAAAAAAAAAAAAATTCTTTCTCTAAATCTTAACCACAGCATTGTCACATCAAAAATATGTATGGATTTATTTTTCAAAGTGATTTGTAAATTTTGGAAGGCATCGACAAATTATATCAGATCAGTGTCAGATCAGAAAGCTGTGTGTAATTCTGAAGAGCATGGACAAACTACTTATTTTGTCCCTCTGTGGGCTGCAGTCACCTCTCACATGGAACAAACATGGAATCTTTGTGACCAACAGGTGGGGGAAACGATTTCCACCTGGGATGCCATCAGTGATACAGGAAGGTTCGAGGAGATATCAGTATGAATGAGTAAATCTCAGGCATTCATTTATCTTCTTAAACCTGATGAATATGGTCCCTGTGTAGAATTTGGTCAGAGACAAGAGAGAGGAGATGCAGAAAACTGAATCAATAATAAATGTGCATTTAAGGAAAGATGGAAACAGCTGCTTTGGACTGCAGCAAATTTTCAGTTTCTTACTTCAACCCCCACAGCTGCAGGTGGACCTCAGTTAAAAATGTGCCCAGCTGGCTACAGCACTGACTTTTGCAAAGAAGCATTTTTTGCCCAAACACAACCACAAGGCTGTAAGGACTTTAATTTCTTGCTGGGACAGCATGTCTTGTCTTGTTCTCTGCACACGGTTAGTCCCAAAAAATAATGAGTTTTTGTGAAAACTGTATCTTTTCATAACCTTATTGTTAAAAAAAAACTTCTTCACACAGAATACTTGTGTCTGAACATCATCTCCTAACAGGTTAGGACACCTCCAGAGCGCTACTAAATATTAGCCATTTCCTAAGTTTACAAAAAAGTCGATAAAATGCTTTTAAGATATTTCTTCACTCGGACTAAAATATGAAATCTGAGAATTATTCGACAGTTAGGATTACTCAAACAATTGATGAATACAGCCCCAGGACATGTCAGTGGGCATGCATCACTTCCTGTGACCCAAGATGATCTATCACCAATCATACCTGACACCAAATTAATGATGCTCTAATTTCTTTAACGATGGAGAATCTGTGTTTCAGTCATAGAAGATTACAGGCTCAGATTAGCTCCACATTGTGATTTAGGCCGATAAGAAAGCTGTATCCGAACTCATGAATCTATCCTGCTGTAGCTTTAAAGTCGAGTGCGAATGAGCTCTAGCTCAGTCATATCATATTGTATGAAATGCATGTTAGCAGCAGGTGGAGAGAGGCTAAAGAGGAAGATGGATGGAGAAATGAGATAGATTGATGGAATGGATTGAGGGTAAGTGTAGGTGAGACGAGGAAATGGGAGAGACGGAGGGAAAGAGAGCGAGAGCCGGTAGCTAATGGTGAGAAAACATTTTACAGGCAGCCGGCAGCAAAGTGCAGTCAAGTCTGGGAAGAAAAAGATGGAGAATGAGGAGGATAAAGAGAGAAATGATGAGGAAAAAGAATATAGAGGGATAAAATGTGACAACGTATATATTTATGAAAATGCTGCAGATTATGACCTTATCAGAAATGGCGAAAAAGAGGAACAGGGAGAGAATGAAAAAAGTGAAATAGAAGAGATAGAGGCTGAGGTGAAAATGAGAGGGTGGAGAGAAAGAGAGAGAGGAGGGTCAGGCGGAGAGTGAGAGGACTGGATTATCAGGATGTGAAGAAGAAAGGGCCGCATGATGGTTGAGAAGCAGATTTGGTGGGCAGAGATGAGAAGAGGATGAGGGGGGATGAAAAGGGGACAGATAGGAGGATTAAAAAAAGATAACTGGAGTAAAGGAGGATGACGGGAGAGGAAGCGAGGGCCCGCGTGGAGAGAAGGCGAGGTGAGCGATTTGAAAACGAGAGGCATGAGGAATCAGTTGGAGGGGGAACGAATGACAAGATGATGAAGTGGGAAGGAGGGTGTAATGAAAGAAAACAGAACGAGGAAATAAAGAGAGGAAAGAGGGGGTGGATTAGACCGAAAAAAAAGAGAGAGATGGGGAGAAACGCTGAGCTGATTTCCGGCTGATGGATCTCATCCATAGCTCCAACACCTACACACTCTCTCTCTCTCTCTCACACACACACACACACACACACACACTTCTCACATCACACGGGGGGACAGAGAGAAATTAAGTGAAGCTGTTTCTACCCCGAGGAGCCCATTTTATCTTCTACGGAACATCAATTCACACACAACAGGCCACAGGGAAGACATGTCCGCCACTGTGTGTGTGTCTCTGCGTATTTGTACGTCTGTCTTTGTGAGAGCCAATTTAGACCTTGGAAATGAGGACATTTTTGGAAAGTAAGAATATTTTGGCTCGCCCTCACTTTCAGACAGACTTTCACAGGACTGTTTGAGGGTTCACACTCGGTTTTCAGGGTTAAGTTAGAATTAGGTTTAGGTTAGAGGTGAGGTAAGGGGCTAGGGAATGCATTATGTCAATGAGGGGCCACACAGAAGTACAAGTGTATGTGTGTGTGTGTGTGTGTGTGTGTGTCTGTGTTGCATCATGTTGTGATATCTGCCTCTAGCATTTCCCCATCTCATAAATCCGCCAGTAACACTTAACATAAAATTATGCAAAATAACCAAAAATACATATTTTAAATTGATGCTTGACTTTATAATGTAGTCAACTTATATTTTTAGCCAGTAAAATGACTTAAGTGACTGGATCTTTTACAATTTTGTGACAGCATGATGAGCCTGGGAATGCTTCTTGTGTAATTAGCATTTTTTGAATATAAGTCTTGAATAAAAGTGTTTCAGTTAATTTACCTTCAGCAATAAAAACAAAGCCATATGTCCACTGACTATGTGTCTTTATTTGACGGCAGATGAAAACAGATGTTGGGTGAATACTGGCCAGCTGTCGAAACTGCTGAGAACCTGTGCAAAGCCGTGCCTACTGAGCCAAAACTGTACATTTACAAATGTACATGCATAGAGAAGGAGTGAAAGAAATGTTGCACTGCCTTCTCACAGAAATGGAATCTGCTCCGTAAATATGACAAATCGACTGGTATCCATTTTCATAGAGAGCTCTGATCAGCAGCCATGACTGATGACTCTCTGCTCCAACCACCATATGTGCTGAAGGCCACAGATCAGTGTGTGGGTGTGTGAAATTCCAATCCTCGGCCAAAGAGGCCAACAGACGCGCTAAATGCTCTACTAAGGTAAAGGGCAAAAGACTTTTACACACAATCACACACATACACACAAGGATGCTGTTTACACCTGACGTTAACATGCATCTTGGGTAATCCAAAAACAAGTGGACAGCTTTAAGTACCGGTGTGAATGCACCCAAGATGCGTTGAGATCCAATCACTCAGACCACATTTAGAGGTTATCTGGGATGCATATGGACATATGGATGGCTTCCTCAATTGCTATCATCTGCATAAGTGGCTGCACATGAAACACACTGTCTGGTTTCCATTTGGTTCACTGTAATGCAAATTTTATGCTTGGGCTCTTACCTGCCAAGATAAGCAGCAGATGTTTGTGAACAACTTGTGTATTAACTGATTTCACCATTGAACTAGTAACTGCAATTAAAAAAGGAACAAAAAAAACGCAATATTGAGAGTTGCTATGAGTTTTTAATCATTGATCATTAATCATGATTTCTTAATCATTTGTGCCTTCTTGCAAATTTGGTATTAAACATTTGTAATTAGGTGTTGGAACACACAGTTTCAACTGATTTCACCATTTACACTAAATTTATGAAAAGGAGACAACATTTTATTGACAGGAAACATGTCAGACTTTACACATACAACAAACAGTAACCAATATAGGCTTTGTCACCGTGGAGAAAATCACTGGGTTGCAGGTAACTCAACTTGCAGCCAGTGTTCACCTGTTATAAATATGGCTGTGCCTCAAGTTTCAATCAGATAATTGTAGTAAAAGCATTGTGATAGTGGGAAACATGGCATCAGAATTAAGTGAAAGTGTCAGCAGACAAATTGTTATTCTCAGCAAAACAGGAGCTTTCTTTCAAATCATGGCTGGACTAAAGGTTTCTAACGGGGCAGTACATGGAACTTTAAAACACTTTGCAGTAACTGGGTCCGTTGCATCCAAAGCACGATCAGGCAGACAAAAGACGAACCACACCATCAGAAGATCAATACATTAAACTTAGTTCCCTGAGAGAGAAGCAACTTCATCACAGATACAGAATTTGTTGCAAGACTCCAATAAACAAAAGTACAGTCAAAAGAAGCCTGTCTTGTTGTGTCTCACAGGACGAGCAGCAGTTTCTAAACTTCCCAGGAGGGGAAACAAGGCCCAACACTTAGGGTGGGCTAAGAAATAACAGCATTTCACAGTGGATGACTGAAAAATGTCCAATTTACTGATGAATCCAAGTTTGAGATTTATGGCAGTAAGACAACTGTATATGTAAGGAGACAAACAGGAGAGAGGATGATACAGCAGTGTATCAACCCAACGGTGAAACATGGTGGTAGAGATATTCAAGTCTGGAGGTGTTTTGTCTACACTGGACTTCTGAACTGACACCACCCTGACTAAGGAGAAGCACCGCTCCATCCTTCAGAGATATGCTGAGGTAACAATAAGCTAAACACACTGAAGTGGAGGGGGATGACTGTAAAGTATGCAAGTCTGTTCACTGTTGACACCTGCTAATCAGATCCTCTATTTAAAACTTGAAAGACAGTCAACTGTTTGATGAAGAGTTGCAGTTGCCAGTGTCTTTGAACATCCAACACGTCATCAAGGTAAACTAATTTCAGACACATAGAAAATCACTCACACTGTGCTGCATCACAGGCACTGATCATGGTTATCAGGGACCGATGCATGAACACTTTCTCTCCAACTCAAAAATTCTGTACCACGTCACCTTTTTTTTTTTTTTTTTTTTTTACATCCCTGAACCAAAGCAATCCTTTGACATGACAGGGAAGCACCTACACTCTCACTTTACGAACAAGCCTGTGTCCAGTTGGCATGTTGGACAAACAGCGCAGGCACAGTCTGAAAATATAATACTCGCCGAGTACTGCTGGAAGAAATGACAATCAGCTTACAGCTTTCAGCTCCTTCACTGTCAGTTTGTAAAAATTGACACTGAAGGGCAGCTTCACCTCTTTGACAATTTCAGGTGATTTTATCCTAAACGCCCACTTTGGCGGCTAGACTAAAAAAAAAAAAAAAAACATGAAGCACTCAGAAAAAAAGTGTGGCAGTTACGGGCAACTATGTTGAAAACCACTGAGAAAAAGCACACTTTAGTGGATCCTGAAATGTTTCTGCAGTGCACAGGAGTTTTCTACAGGAGAATCAGAAGCTACAAAGCATCAATAAAAAAGGAACTGTGAAATAACCATACTTTATTTTGGTGGGTCTTTTTAACAAATTAGCAGGTGATTGGAGTTGAAGAAGGTGCATGTGTTCTGTCTGAGCCTAGTGTGCGTGCTGGACAAAGCATGTCTCTTTTTGGGTGGTTGAACACCCAGAGGTGCTGGCGCAGTGGTTTATGAAGTCAGATGGAAGAGGTCAGAAACCTCAGCATCCTGCCGAGACCCAGAGAGAGGCTACAGAATAAGAACGAAGGAAGCCCTGACGCTCCCCGCAGAACCGACCTGCTGATGTGTGTCCCCTCGGGGACGGTGACCTCACACACAAAGATAGACAGACATGGAGTGTTTCACTGACAGGATAGCAGGAGCAAAGCAATAGCAAAAACACCAGCAACAGTTTTTTTTTCCTCGCTGCTGTGATGCAATTACATTTACATGTTTCATTTTACACAAAGCACAAAGTGAACAGAGAGCATCATCTCTAACAACATTAACAGTCGCTTTTCATATTGTGTCTCCTCTGGAAAACTATTTTACATAAGGAGGCTCTTTCTGCTCATTTATTTATGAAAATACATGCTGTTACACATTTTCAAACATGCTGAGTTCAAACGCTGAGAAGCATGGAGAGACTGAAATGAACCTTCCCATTAAATCAGGGTCAAAAACTCATTTTAATTTTTACTGCGGGGTAAATTCTTAATTATTTCTTACATACCCACACAAAGCTGCGTGGTGTATTTGACATCAGATTTCTTAACACAACCGTTCAAATAAAAAGATGCTTTGCTTTTGAAACGCGAACACGATGCAGTAGCAGAGCCTATGATGGTCTATACAATAATCTTTGTACTGCAGGAATAATAGCACATAAAGAGCATATAGGACTGACAGTTTTAACACATGGATCACCAATAATGTTTTTGAAGTAAAGCTACGTATGCTAATATCTGCTATTGTTAAATATCTCCATAGTTTCCTCCAAATTAAATACATACAGCAACATTTCATTTGTGCGAATAAGAATCACAAAAGTCCCTTTTGAAAAACCTAAATATCATCTTGGGCCTCTAGTACAGCATCCTGTATATGCTCAGACACAGATCTATGGTAGTTGGAAACTACAGGTTGGATGAAAATAGATGTATGGAGAGGAGGACATATTCAGTCAAACTGTAACTATAAAATGTGTCCCAGCAAATATATCACAGCCACTTCAAAATTAATCTGAAAAGAAAATACTCAGTTTACTTGGAATACGTTGTTTGTGATTGTGATCATTGTGAAAATCCCTGTCAAATGAAGACTTGCTTCATAGGTCCTTGCATTGTTCCACGCCCTCGAACAAGCTAATAAGACTAATGACCTGTCAATCACACATCAAAGACAACGCCCAAGGTAGAGTAGCATTTCATATTTGGAGCTTGTTTTTGTTTATGATGAAACAATCTGCAACTAAAACCGGATGTGTGAACCAGGAAATACAGATAATGTGGGGGAAAAAAGAGCATGGGAGCAATTAACAGTTACTAATAACAGCTCTAGGTGCTGATGGCAACACAAACACGCAAAGTTTGAGTTTCCTGTTGCTTTGAGAAATCAAAAATGTATTTATATTAGATATATTTAGATCTATTAAACACAAATCTTCAGCCAAAGATTCACATAGTGCAATCTGCAGTGACCTCAACTCCACTGAGAATATTTCTAGCTGCAAATGCTTTCCGTCCTCCTGCTAACACACACACATGCACCATTTTCCAAACGTATTCACAGCCAATACCGTAGTAGCTGTCAAACACACAAAAACCAGGCCCAAACTTCAAGCTGCACATACTCATGCAATGCAAATACACCCCATCAAAGAAACACACCACCAGTCTGCACACACACACACGACCTCACACCTGTCAAAGAGTCACACTTTGACACAAATACAAATTTGCGCACACAGCTGCACAAATTGTCCCTGAATTACATTCATTCCCAGCCAATAATATGAACTGTCAAAAAACAGGCAGACAGGCGTGCACGTGTGCAGCCACGCGCACACACACACACAAACCAAAATTCATGGACCATTTCACAGTATCTGGCTTTCATCGATGAGGAGTGCCTGCGTGTGCTAGAATGGTAAATATCAGAGGAAATTAGTTGTCCAGCCATGACAATCTGGCCATCTGTCTCCCACAGCAGAAACAGAAATAAATAAAACAAATAATAACGCAGAGAATAGATGGAGAAATAAGAGAAAGAGCTGCAGCTATAGGAAGAAACAATGTGAGAGGATGGCGACATTAGGCAGAGAAATTAGAAAATTAAATGCATAAGCCAAACATTGCAAGCGCTCAGGAAAACAAAGGTAGCACAGAGAAAAAGCCCAACACAGGAGCCATCAGACCTCAGGATGGGGGAAAATAAACCAACGGTTTCTCCCTGAGACAAACACAGCACATCGGTGCGCTTTTTCTTGCTCAAACAGCGATAAGAGCAGCGAAGAAAAATAATCCAATTTACCTGTGTTGTTCCAGGGAGCTGCTCAGACGCTGACACAGTCTCGCAGGTGAGTCACAAGTCTCCGAGCTGAGAGTTCCACTGGAGAGGTGGCTGTGAGAAAATGGATAAATAGGCCTGTTTAACAACCAGACTGGCAAACTCCAGAACTTCTACTGTAAATGTATTCAGTAACTTTACAAGTAAACTTAAATGGTCTCATGTGACAGGTTTATTTCCAACTCTGATAAAAAAAAAATTGCTTTTAGTTTTTATGTCACAGTATTTTAACGAGTCTTTTTACTTAGTCTTTAGCTATTTTACTATCTGTTTAACAGGATGTGTATCAGCCTACTGAGAGCAAAATATTGTGCAACTATGCTGATGTTAAACTGTGCTGTGTAGTGATAGAAGACAGCGTAACCATATTTAAAGGTTGCATGTGTTGAGTCTCCTGGAATGAGGAGTAGTCTTCACCCCTCCCTTAGGTCCCGATTCAACTGCCTGGGAAAGAGGCGACCCCCACGAAAAGAAGAAATAAGCTCGTGCCTTGAAGAGAGAAGCCTGCGTACGAAGATAAAATACAGCCTCGACTTCATCTGATTGTACAATAGACTATTGTAAGCTATAAATACGATGAGAAGGGACTGTCCCTTGGAGCATTCGTT
This sequence comes from Holacanthus passer, assembly GCA_025331565.1. Classification (NCBI taxonomy): domain Eukaryota; kingdom Metazoa; phylum Chordata; class Actinopteri; family Pomacanthidae; genus Holacanthus; species Holacanthus passer. Next base: position 594,727 of record JAFREQ010000018.1, on the reverse strand, counting down.
CACGGACACTCGCTGTGTTTGTTCTGTGCTCCTCTTGCAAGATTGAAAAAAAAAAACGTCGATGATAGTTTTGTCTCAGTTTCCCTTTGTCTCTGTATTTGGTAAAAAAAAAGATCCAACACCTACATCCTGGCGGTGATGGAGAAACCCAGCGGCTCCACACTCCTCATGATAAAGCTCTTTCACCTGAGTCAGCATTGTTCAGCAGCGAGCTCCCCTGAGCTGCCCTGATCCCTGGAGGTCTACTTTAAAACCCAACTTGACCCCTACAGCCACAGAGGTACCAAACCAAACAGCCTTGGCACACAGTGTGCTGTGACTCAGAAGATCCACCCAAAAATAAAATTCACATCCTTCTTTTCAAAATGTCTTTAAAAATGTCTATAATTATTTCTTTGCCTTTCATGTTGTCTTGTTCCTTGGTGTTGGTCTTAAATGGTTTTGACTTGTTTTAATGAACTAATGGGGCATGTGCACAGCAAATATTACTTTAGCTTTCGTTCATTTAGATTACATTTTGCTTTAACACAGTCGTCTCCTTACATTTGCTCTTACTCCTGTGTGATATTCTGAAAAGCTGTTGGCTTTTAGCCAAACTCTTGTACACAGCCTTGAAACTTTTATCCAGGTCTTTCTTGCAAAATAAAGTACTAATCTCAGGGGAACTGCTTAAATCAAGGTTAAAGAAAGTAAATATCAGCGCAGTTCTGCTTTGGGGTGGATTTCTCTTTTCGTAGCCTCAGAGGTCCCGAGAGCTCATCTGGAACCCAGTTTATCACCCCTGCAGCAGTCACAGGGATGCGAGTGGCTCCCCCGAGACCCCAAATAGAGTCAACACACCATTTCTGTGGAAAACACTACTCACTGGCTCGGAAGCTACAGCTTTTGTTCCCTTTACCTCGAATTCAGTGTGTCTTGAAAAGCAACATTTTTACACCGCAGTGGGCTGAAAGCATTTATAAAATTCAGGACACATTGTGATAAACCTGGGTCCAAGGGCAAGATGAAATTCCCAACATACACTCCTGCTATTCTGGGACGAAGCTGAAACTGAATGTGTCAGGGTCTGCAGTGGGTCACCAGAGACCGCACTCAGTAAAGTTACAGTACAATCAAACTGCTAGCTTTGTCACATGGAAACTTCTTTTTCCAATTGTGTATTTAATCAAAATGTTTGACAACTCTATTCTACTAAAAAGTGGGGGACCAAAGAGGACCTAAATCCACACTCACATTGGCAGAGCAGGTTGAATTTCAGGCACTTTATTCCATGATCAAACAAACAAGGTTGGACAGTCCAAACAGGCAAACAAATCCCTGGGGCTAAGGGAAGGGAAGGGAAGAAAGTTCAAGTCACAGGTAGCAGACAATGGGCAGGTTAACATATCAGGGAGCAGGATACTTACTGGCTGAAATGGCTGGAAACCCATGGAAAAGAAGCAATGTGGAAAATCTGGCAAACAAGAGGAGGTGGTCATGAAGTTATTTATATGCAGGGGCTGAATGACAAAATGGTGGATAGGTGTGCTGGTAGGAGCCAGGTCAGGTGACTGGAAACTCAAGGGGGACAACTGGTGGACGGATGAGGAATAGCAGGAAAGAAAGAAGAGCCTCGTGTGCTGATCATATGCTCAAAGCTAAGGAGGCGGCTGCCTGTTGTATGTCAGATAACAAAGCCATTACCATTGATTTCCCATATTGTTTGGACAAAATTCAAAATGTGTACATCTGTGAAAGCAGGTTGTTTTTGTGAATGTAAGTCTTCCCCTTTGTGTGTGCATGCTGCCTGTAATAGATTATGATCTGAAACAATCGATACTGACGCAGCAAAGCCATAGACTTCATAATTACACACACAGCACAATGTTATTTGGCTTAATTACACACTTTCACATCAGTTAAACAGCCTCACACGTGTCTCCATCAGCTCAACCAGTCAGCACAGAGAAATGATCACCTGTCTCCTTAGATCACAGTAGACGGTGATTTCTTTTTTTCATTGGTGTAGTTCAGTGTCACCATTATTATCATTGCTGATATTTGCTGTGCTGTAATTTGACTTAAAGGGAAAACTTGACTTGATTTTGGTTTTATTCTTGTGTTTTTATTTTTTCATTATATCTCTGCATTTTCATCTTGTTTATTTTTATCAAAGTAGCTTTTGACTTATAAGGGGAAAAAAACTTACGGTGTCAAATGTTTCCTGCACAATTTAAGTGATCTGTAAAGTGAAGGAATCAGTCAGGACATTATATCATACTTTTATTTAAATAAATGTAAATATATACTGATGCTGCCAGTAATTACTTCCACGGACAGTGCTCATCATGTCCACCTCCATACAATAATGGGATTTCTATTGCAACCACTTCATAGGCCCCGAAGAAAGCTACTTCCACCATCTTAAATAGAGTCAAGCCAACTCCGAGCTGTTTGACTTTTTGATGACCTCCAAACAACTTTCGAAGCAATTTGTAAGTCATCTGAAACAAGCCTAACATCTTCACACCCCCCACATGGGTGAGCTGGAGACGTGGTGGCAGCCAGACTGGAGCAGATTTCTTCTAGAAGGTTTCTTTCTTTCAGAGTTGGTTGGATGTCAGCGTTCAGCGTGTTTGGTGTGGGTTGGACACATAAATGTCAATATTTGTATATGAGTATGTATATGCACAGTTGTAGAGTAATTTTCTGGACCCAAGTTTCAGGCCAATGGACCAAAATCAAGTTTTAAAGGTGTTCAATTGATCAAAAGTTTCTTAAAAATCTTCAATAATTTGGTTAAAAATCTTGCTGGAAATCTGCTCCAAAACACTTTCAAACAGGTCTCAAAAATCTTCAAACAGGAGTTCAAGATGTAGTCGCAATACTTTATTATCGACAACAAAGGAGAGAACAAACAGAGTGTACACAGGGCACAGTCCAAGAGCTCTCTGAGCTAAAATGAACCTTGCATTCGTTTATATGTGGTAGATTTCCACGCCTATTGTCCAACCTACAAGAATATAGATTATATACCTTTCACCAATAGAAATTGTTAATTCTTAGCTCTACCCCCTGGGGGCTTGTCCAAACGCGTCTCATGTTTGGCCTCGTGACACCAATGTTGGAGACCTCTCGGTATTTACCCGGAGGTTCTTATTATTTTTTCTATCTTCAGGGTACTTTCAGCTACCATTATTTCTGGAGAAATGCACTTCTTATTTTTTAAAAAAGAAGATATTATTTATCCTTTAAAGGAGAGGCACAAGTTTTCTAAGAGTTTGACATGAATGTATGGCCAGGTAAAGGAAAAACACAACTTATATAAGCATCTTGGTTATGTTCTAAGTGAGGACATGATCTTTCTTGGTCAAGTAGCTCAAGCGATTTCCAGTGAGGAGCCTGTTGCCAGATATCACAAAAGGCCACATTCTTTACCACTGATAATACACCTATCTGCACCACTGATAAGTCAAAGGTCACACTTTTCACGTGGGATTGTTTTGCTTCGCAGCTGTGCAGTACTTTTCCATCATTTTGTTTTGATTCGTTCGGTTCAGTATTTTTCCATCATTGTCTCTCTTGATCAGTACTTTTCCACTACTTCAAGCAGTACATGTCCACTATTAGAACACATCTTTGATTACACACACACAGTATTAGGCCTGTTATCATGTACACATGTTTAATTGTAGCTACTATATGCATTTCTTGAGAGTCTCATCACCAAGTCCCATTACATGCAGAGCACTAACGTGTAGTGTTTTTACACTACACAGTACATCAGTGAGTAAACTATTTCAAGAGTCAGTACACGTCAGTGTTCATTGTACCATTCTTTGAATGCTTCCTTTCTCCTTGCATATCAGTTAATGTACAGTAATTAATGTAATTCTGAATTGCAAAGTTAATTCCTTTGTTTTGTGTTTCCTGTACAGGGGCTCTTGATGGAGGCCAGAGATCCTGGGATACTGGCCTTTAAAAGAGTCAGTATTAGGTCTGTGTTATGCACGATCTGTCTAAACTGGCTGAGTTTCATCACCAGTTGGTGCTCAACATTCAACTGTTCATCTTCCTTCAGTCCCGCAGGCCTGTTCGCTGACCTGGAGGTATTATGGTATAAGGAAGGTTAAGCACTCAATTCTCTGTGGATGAAGGGAAATTCTGCATATTCACACTACAACCCCGATTCCAAAATAGTTGTGACACTGTGTAAAATATAATGTAATAATTTGCAAACTGTGTTTACGGACAACTTGAACCCATGTAGTAATCTCCTTTATACAATCATGTGTTTGACAAGGTGGTGAACCTCTCTCCATCTTTGCTTGTGAACGACTGAGTCTTTCCAGGATGAACCTTTCATACCCAATCATGATACTATCACCTGTTGCCAATGAACCTGTTTACCTGTGGAATGATCCAAACAGGTGTTTTTGGATCAGTCCACAACTTTCACAGTCTTTTGTTGCTCCTGTCCCAACTTGTTTCAAATGTGTTGCTGCCATCAAATTCAGAATAAGCAGATATTTACAAAAATCAATGAAGGTGACAAGGTCAACATTAAATATATTGTCTCTGTACTGTTTTCAATTGAGTATATGTCAAAGAGGATTTTTTAAAAATCTGTTTTGTTTCGTCTACACAGTGTCCCAACGTTTTTGGAATCATGATTGTGCTATAATTTCTTTCCTACAGCAGGCAGTTACCACACAGTGGGACACAATAGCTCTTAACACCTTACAAATGGTACAATTACTCTGAAGTAAGCACAGATAGAAATATGTTATTGGAACCAAACCTGCAACACATACTGGCAGGTGGTTAAAAACAAACAGGTGACACACGTTTCCTTGACAGTAATACCAGTTTATCACTTCACTTGGCAAGGTGAGATAATCAGGCCATTGTGTGTGTTGTTTATTTCACCTTTCACCTCCCATTCAAGAGCTTTGCGAAAATGAAAAGGACTTCTTTGTACAGAATGCAGGCGTCCAATATAAACCCTCCTGGTTTGGTTCTGCAGTGAAAAGGAACAGAAATGCCACCTAATTAGTTGCTACCTCAACGTCTACTTCCACATTCTCCACTTCTCTTTCTGTCTTCCCTCTCGCTCCATCTCTCATGACCAGCATCACATAGTTATGACAGATGGAGTATGTCACTGTTGGTAGTTCTCTCCCCCCAAACCACTCTCCCTCACACACACACACACACACACGTACACTCTCTGTCTTTCCTGATGATGAGTGATGAAGTAGACCAGTGCTGGTACCACTCTTCTGCTCTGTCACTCATTAGTATCCCCTCTCTTCGTTGTGTCTCGATTTCTTTCACGTTATGATAGATGGGTCAGGGCAGAGCGGCTGCTTGCTAATCAGTCTGCCTGTCAATAAAACCTGAAACTGCTCTCAGCTGCGAGGCGAACACGCCACGGCCTGTGTGTGTGTGTGTGTGTGTGAAGGTGTGTTAGTGTGTGATGGATATGGGGATAGAAAGAGATAGAAAGAGACTGAGTGCATTTATGTGTGAAATCTTGAAAGGTACATGGTGAATTTCTGCTCTTATGAATACAATTGACTCTTTGCTAAGACCAGTCCTTAGTTCTATCACTCAGAATCACAGACTTCAGACAGGTTTACACCTAATTGTGTTACACTTTTAATCAATTAGGCAGGTAAAATCCGTTTATGGTGGGTTATGATAATTTGGACTAGTACCATTTGGGCTGTTTTCACCTATGAAAAGTTCAGCTGTATTTCAATATATTGATCCCCCCCTCTCATCCCAGTAGTACGTTGAGATCGATAGAGCACTCAATCCAGTAGGCTTGGCTTGACAGGCAATGACTGATCATTGATGAAAACCAAAATGTAACATGTTACCCCACAAAGTAATGGAGTTACTTTGCAAATAGCTGAAGGTTACTGTAGGTGGTAAGATAATTACCTTGTCATTTATATGCTCGTAGCATATAAATTTAAATGCACAGGTTTTGTAAAAGACTAAAAAAATATATCACACTGCAAACTTGACAGGCCTGCTGCACCTAGTTCAGGTTGCTCAGCTGTGATTGGGTGATCACTGTTTGTCTGTTAATAGCTTCAGGAAAAATCAAAAATTAAGTTTTGTTTTTTCTTAGTGAAAATGTTCTTCACAGGCAAAATATTTTAACAAATGCATCCGATTTACAAAGTATTTTCAAAGCTGGCAACACTGGATTGTTTAATAGGAGAATATCTGCGTCTGAGCCTAGTTTCAGAAAGGAGCTCTGGACAAAGATCCACTATGAGGACTGGAATTGATTTTGTAATGTGTGATGATGCTGCTTGATCAAAGCTGGCAGTGTTCAGAAGAGGAGCTTTATGCTTTTACACTGTTATATTTGTGTGACACCTGAAGTTACTTTGCTGAATAAGGGTTTGCACGAAGAATGATAAATGGCAGCATGTCCTTAAGACAGAATTTTTGTATTCACCAACATATAGGATTCGATGTTGCAATCTCATGTACCGTAATCCAAGGTAAGAAATCATATAGAAGCCCAATTTAGATGGTAGAAGATTGATGAGCTTGCTCACAATTTGCTACTACACAGTGCACAAGGCTATAGAGCCATAAATCTACAGGACCTTCAGAAAGGCAGCCTCAGTCACCCATCGCCTAAATGTTACAGGAATATGTGAATAACTGGAGTTGTCAAGTGGGGACCTCCCATCGCAGATGTTGGGATGAATTAGACCCACAACACCTCCAGGAGGTTTTGAAACCTAGGACAAACCACATCACTAACAGATCTCCAAAAGTAATCATTATTTTAGAGGTACAATGAACCTCAACCTCAGTGTCAGCATGGCTCCCTGTTTTCTAAAATCCCACTGATTTCAGCAGCAATGAGCCTCTGAGAAGGCCGACCCTCGCCGGTGGCCTTAAACATGCATCAAACACCTCCAGGCATGTATGACCGATCCCTCATCGAAGGTCACAAAATGCACTGTATCAGCAAGCCTTCTGAACCTTCTTAACCTTCTAAAGACTTAACAATCCACCTATATTCTGCTGACATACAGCCAACGCAATCATGCTCCTATTGCTGCGGCGAAGTCCTGCTGCTTCGGACTGATTGAAGAGCCTGGCCACGTTGGTCATGAACTGGTCTTAGCATTTATATAGCGAACATTTGGCTGTGCTGATGGAACCTCTGCAGGTGAAATCATGATTACAGTGCTCGTAATCATATAAAGGACATTTGGACACATTTACGTAACCTGATTGAGATACTTTTCTTCAGCACCTGTTGTACTTGAATCAAGAAACAAAGCGTAATAAGACTTGAAATTCAATTGAAACTGCTTTTGAAATTTAATATGTAATTACTTTTGTAGTGGAAGCACTTTACACTAGTTGCTACAAAAACACCATTGCTTCTCTTCCTTTCATTGATGATTTTCCCAATGTGGATTATGAGGTTTTAGGCATTTTTATCCACCAGCAGCATGGTTTTAGGGAGGGCAATGTCAGTCTTTGGTACAGACAGAAATATCTTAACTATTGGATCGATTGCCATGAAATGTTGCACAGACAGTTATGTTCCCCAGAAGAACAGAGCTGTCTGCGCAAAACCATCACCATCATAATGACTTTGGTGATCCCCTGACTTTTCCACTAGTTTTTCCAGCAGGTCAAAGTGTTCACTTATCCTGTGAAATAGCCACACATCTAATTTATGGTTCGCAGAAGGAGACATCCTAGTGACTTTGGTGATCCTCTCTGTTTTCTCTCATGGGTCCACTAGTTTACGTCGGTGGTTTTGACTAGAAAGTCTCAAAAACTATTGAATGGATTTCCATTCAATTTGGTTTAGATATTCATATTCTCAGGATAAATTGCCATCTTTTAATTTCTAATTTGGAGGTCTTTGCCACTGTGGTGAGTCCAACTGGATAGACGTTCACTTTGGCCCACTTTGTGTAAGTGGTTTTAAAGAGCCTGGGGATCTACATGCCGTATGTGTGACTTTATAGAGGCAAGAGAAGGCTTTAAAATGAATAAACTGGAAATTAAATCCCCTCTTGAAAAAGGAATGAGATCTCTCTTGTATTTTTTCAGGTGAAACGGTCCTAAGACACTGGAGCTGTGCATGGAAGACATCCATTTAGTTTCTCTAAAGAGATGTGATTCTGCTGTTTTGTGTGCTTGTAGAAACACATGAATGCATGTTTCTCTCTGTCTCTGTCTGTTATCTATTACAATACATGATAGCAATTAGTAAACAGATTAAAATGCTTTGGAGAACCATGTGAAAAGAAGAAAGAAAGAATGCTGCTGATTAACAATGAGATGAATGCAAAGTAAAATGAGTGGGTGGAGGAATAACAAGAGTGTGTGAGGACCACCTGGGTGAGGTGTCCTTCCTGGATGAACTTTCACTGTAGCTTCATGACCTCTATTCCTGCGGATTTATAGGAGAGCTGTCCTGCACTCTTTCAATGTCAGCTTCAATTCAGTGTGATTTATTGGCATGAATAAATCAATCTGCTGCATGCATTCCAAAGGTGATTATGAAACAGGAGCTAGTCTAACAGGAATCTGCAAGAATAAATAGGAGGTTCACATCTCACTCAGTGGTTTTAGCTCTACGGTGTCCTTCTGCATGTCTTCATGAACTGGCGGTTTTGAACAGATACATTCATGAAGTAACTCTTTGACCAAAAAGTGGGTTCATGAAGGGGTAAAGAAGGGCCACTGACCACGAGAATAGGAACCTCCTCAGTGATTCAAAATGACATATCACATTTGGCAACACTTGGCACGTGAATCATCAGACATCATGATTGATTAAGCATGAATTCATTCATGTAATACTTTATTTACTATCAGGGATGTATAACAATGAACAGAATCTCACGTTGCCTTAATGCAGGTAAACAATATGTTAACTAAAGCAACAACAAAGATATTTTGTCTTCCTCATAGTTTTATTTGTTTGTCACTTTTTTCCCAAATATTTGCACCATGATCCAGCAAAATATGTAGTTTTTAAGAGGAAATTTTTAAGAGGAAAACACCCTGCACCAACATAGTTCATGGATTATTTTTATTATTTGACAAATAATTTCAAGATAACGTTATCATGTTTAGTATTTTTAGCCTGTCCCTCATATATAACTTCTGTAGATCTTGTTGGGTTTGAGTGCATGCTTTATATTTGTGCTGGGACACCGTACTGAACTGTGTCAACCTGGCTGATAAGACTTATCTGTCACAAATATGCAAAATCTGAACATGTCTGCTTCCTCAGTGCAGCTGTCTTTTTTTTTTTATTTCAAGCAAATCATGGTACGTGGGGTGTTGTTGAAGGACACAGAGAGAAAAATGATGCCTTGAATCAAAACATGTGATTTTTGAGCAAGCATGCCTGCACCTGCAACATGAAGTCATCCGAACATTTTCCAATGGGTCTTTAACTTAAGTAGCCTTTCATCGATCAACACAGTGTAAGATATTACCACAATACACTGAAGTCATTGATCGGTCAGGAACACAAGATTTAATTAGAGGTAAGTTGACTGTAAAAAGCTGCAGGTCTGTGAGTCCAACCTCACAGATTTGAAATGCTGCCCTTTTTCTCTCCTTTACTTCTACTATCTCTCTGAGTTGGCTCATGTTACAGCTACACTCTCCACAGGAGATAAAAAAAAAAAAGGTCATTGTTACAACTAAAGGAAAAACATGACAGCACTGCCAAATTCTACCATCTCTTAATTGAAAGAGAGGGGGAAAAAATCTTTATCAGATCCATTTTAGCAGTTGTGGCCCCAAACAATGCCACAAAAGCTTTGTGCAATGAGGCTCTATGGCTGAGGGACTGCAAGCCTGAAATGTAGTTCCCGCTATTTAGGTCCATAATGGATACAACAGCAGAGGCAGCTGTAAAAACAGGGGATAAAATAACAATAGAAAAAGGCCAAAGGGTTACAGCTCCGGAATGAAATGCTTTGCAAAGAGTTTGAAGCGGAGTGTGTATGTTGTGTGTATTTGTTATGTACGTATGTATGCAGAGGGCCTCTGGGAGATTGCTGATGTCAGTGAAGTGTTTCATCTAAGAGGTACATTTTTCACTTGTATCCCGTGTGGATAAGGCTGTGTGTGTGTGTGTGTGTATGTGTGTGGGGTCCAGCTGGTCCTCCAGGTATCTGAGTGTTTGTGCAATTAACCTCCGACACTAGTCTTTCTTTCTCTCCCTCTCTGCTGTCTTCGGCTCTCTCGCTGCACATGTTGCACCTGCACACACATAAACAAATACAGGAGGGGGGGAAAAAAACAGAAATCAATCACATCCACTTACCTACAAATCATATATTACATTTTTATTTACAGTTTAAAAAAACGTGCTTGAACATGTACATATCATCCATTATTGCCAAATATAAATCCTGCACGCTGTATATATTGTACGCAGACATGTATACATGCATGTACTGTACTTCATGTAATCTATTACAATATCCATTCACAATTTATTCCTTTTCACTATTACAGAAACACTTGAGTCACATATAGACATTGTGGGTTGTTGGTCATTGTTGCTTTTTCATATTTATTTTTATATTTATATGTTTTATCTTATTTATATATACACCTATTCTTTTTACCTACTTGTATACACATAATAGTTAGATGGGTTTTTTTCTTGTAAATTCTTCTGTTTGTAGACGAAAGTACATTAAAAGCAATTTCCTCAAATTCCTTGTATATGTACACAAACTTGGCCAATGAAGCTGATTCTCACAAAATTCAGAAAACGTGAATGAACTAAAGATGTAACTTAACAGAATTTTATTTTTGTTGTCCGCTTGAACAGAATTTTGTGTATCTTTCTAGTAATACTCATCTTATACACATTATGCTATTGTTAAATTTGTCTTATTACTTTGTTTTGTCCAAGGTTGCTTGGGCAGCTCATAATTAAATTGTGCATTTTACAAAGTTTACAAGCTTTCTTCTTGTGGTGTTTACTTATTTTTGACCTTCCCCTTTATAGGTAAAACAGGGAGGAAGAGAGAGCAACAGACAATGAGAGAGTGGAGGAATTAGAAAAGATAACAGGAAAATAGTGAAAACAAACACAGCGGGGGAGTGAAAAAATAAGGAAAGTGGGTGAAAGAGAGAGAAAGCAGGAGAGAGGCATACTGTAGAGAGTCAAATTAAAGGGATTAGACAGCTCATTCCCCCTTAATTCCCTAATCACCTCCTCCCACATTGGATTGGGTTGCCACGGCAATGTTTACATGACCCCATATCCTGCTGAAGCCCAAACAGGCATGGCCCACATTATGCTAAACCCCCCATTTACCTGGCATAATCCTTCCTAGACAAACACTCTGCAGCCTGCTACCTGAGAGTGTGACGGGGTTGTAGGCCGTTTACTGACGCAGAGGAGGGATGCGACTCCATTCTGATGAAGGAGCTGGAAAAAAAAACATCATGTTTACCAATGGCACGAGTGGCCAACATGGGTCGCCTGACATGGCTTTGCACAACATGTCTGTGGATTGTTGTTTTACAATTTCACAAAAATGACAGAATAAAGAAATGGACTTCTGATAAGATGTTGCACATTGTCTGCACCATCTGGCATGAGAATCTCAAGTGCGACAACACTTCAAATGCAATATTAGGCACAAACACTTTCAAGATCAAGGCCTGTCTTCGTTAAGCTTCTGAGAATCGCTCTTAAGAGTGCTCCATAAAGAGCCAATTTAGGAGTTTGAAAGTGAAGTATGAGACATTCATCAAGTGACTTACTCCTGTTTACAGCATGTGTAAGAGGAACATTTAAGGAATAGCCAATCAGAGACAAGGATTTATCCTACATCTGCCATATTGTTCATCCTTCAAAAAAAACCTTCTCCAGTATCAATTAACATGTGAAATTTAAAACAGTCTAATAGATTTATAAGACATAAATGGGGATAAAACAGGAAATTCCAGTGGTAGAATGTAACCAAGTACAATAACTCAAGCCCTTTAAGTACAAATTATTGGGGTCTGGGTTTTTGTGTGTAGTGTTTTGTTTTTTTCGGATCCCTCTTCCTCTTTTCATTCAGTGTGTGTGACAGGAGGCATGGCTGGTTTGACTCTCACTCCCTCACTGAGACCTGGCAGATGACGACAATTTCCACTATCAAAAAGTTGACTTTTAAGAGATACGCGGTTCTCACAGGACAGCAACGCTACAAACATGTGATGATCTTTTAGAATATGTGTTACAAATGTGCAAGTAAAGTAGCAGGAACACAGGGAATAGGACCCAAATGCAGATGCCAGAGGCAGGGCTGGTGCAGTTCAGTGATTTTATTCACACGAAGAGGTACAAAAGCTTACGGGATGGTCAGGCAGGCAAGGGTGAAAACCAGAAGGCAGTCCAACCAGGCAAACACATCCAAAGGGGAGCAGGCAAGAATCAGATAAAATCCAAAAACAGGAAACAGGGAACACACACACTAAACACACAAAGAGGGGAGGATCACGGGTGAAACCAATGCAGGATTGGGAAAAGTAGGGGCAGGAAGAAAAATAACCAAAAACAACTGAGGACAAACACTTTTCAACACAAAACAGGAAATAGCTAAACTACAATCCCAAACAATGACAACATGATTGCTATGGGTTAAATTATCACAGTATATTAAGATTAGTTCAACCATAAACAACTACAGCAGTAAAATGCAATGTACGCATGAATGCAGCAGTAAATATTAAACCAAAATCATTATAAATACATTAAAAACCTGACAGGACACATTTTTCTGCTTTCACTTTTGATAGTCTAAGTACATTTTGCTGATAATGCTTTTATAATATTTCTTCCGCCACTAGAAAATGGGCTGAAGATAGGAAACACAGAAAAAAATTATAGGAAAATTATATAATCAGGAGAATTTAGTACCACATTGACAAGTGCAGAAAATTAACATGCACATAAAGTGACTGCAAACAAAGTTAATGCCAGATTTATTCTTGATGTTTATACATAAGGCTCCAGCTAATGTATCATCCATTATGATCTATGATATTTTGTACTGCCTCTTTAAAACATGTCTCAAAAGATGTGAAAACCTATGTTTCTGTGTGGCAGTCAATCTATTCTTAACCAACTTTTTTTTTTTTTAAATAATTAGATAATAAAATTAAAGCTTCATTTTTTGACAGATATTGGCACAGGTTGAATTCTATGATGGTGTTGTGTACAGAAGTTGCAGATCCAACCTTGGGATAAGAGCAATGCCACTTCAAAATGTAGGCTGTTACTTCTCCCTTTGTGTGACTACAGAGCTGCAAAAATGTTCTACATGAATCAAGAACGTTAGGAAGCTTTTAAAGAGCATGAGTACTTGGCAGAAGTTTACCCACTTCAGATCCTTACATGCTGAAACTTTGTCGTAAAAAACAAAATTGCAGAGTGAGAGAGACTTACTTTCTAGGCAACAGATAAATGTATGAGCCCCCACATGCAAGAGTTGTAAATTTCGAGTCTGGGTTGCAGGGCGAGGGTGGAAATCTACTCAGTTGACAGGAGTAAGTATGATGTCAAAATGAGCTTGGTACCAGCAAGGGATACTCTTTTAACTCTGCCAAGTTGCCAGATTGAAAGGCTTTCATATCCTGCAGGGTTTGAGATGGTAGACTGATAATTGAGTTGTTAGATCTTCCACCTCTGGGTGCCTCCTTAAGGCTACGAGGGAGTCCCGGCAGCAGTTTCTTTCCAATCTGTCTCCTGCTACATATTCTTAAAAAAACCCAAAAGTAATTACAAAATGATAAAGAGCCTATTGTTTAACTAATTTGGAGGCTACCCTAATTCTATAACTGTAATAATCATTTAGAGGATGTACTTTATTGACACAGTTTAATATATTACACTTATAAGATTTCACTGCTTGTTTGTGTTGGATCAGACTTTTCACTAATGTGGGTTAGAGTCAACTTTGAGAACATGTACTTGCAAATTCATTAATATGTGTCACATATAAGTCAAGACATACTGTGTCAAACACATCATGGTGAGGTGTTGGTTGGAGCAGACAACCACAAATTATCCCTTATTAGTCTCCTCTGGTAGCAAAGTGAGTAGATCAAGCCACAATGAATGGATAAAAAAAACTATTGTAGAAGTGAAATATGTTTTTCCATATCGCATTAAAATACTGCAACAACAATTGAATACACAAACATTAAAGCTGCAACCAAAAGCAGCTCAACATTTTAGCATGCATTACATTTTGGATTTACATATTTTATGGAACCAGAGCTTAATTTGATAAATACATATGGCAGAGCTACAAGGAACAAGGAGACAATGTGGGTTGAATCTTAAATATATATCAATTAGACTGAAGGCAGGTGCAAGTTTACGCACAAATTTAAACAATTTAAACGAAATGTCTAAGTCTGTGTAAATGGCTTGAATGTACTGTCTGACATCCCTTACGAAGAAGTTAGGGTTTGATTACACACACGTTTTCAATGTATTAAGTGATGTTTGGTGACTTGGTGAATGCAAGTCCAATATTCACTAAAACTATATTCACTATAAATTCTCTGTGGTGTCATTAATATGAGGAGATCATACGAGTAGACATGTAGTAATTTGCTCCATGTGTAATGTAAAAATATGTATTATGGGAGCTTTAATGTTCAACTGCCAACAAATATGTCCTTACAGTCTTTCTCTTCTTTCCAGTTGACATGCCTTACTCAAATAAAACATCCACTCTACCTCTGAGTGTTTGATTCACATTTCATTTGTCTTCCAATAATGAAGCAAAAGCAACTAGTATAACAAGATCACTACTGTGAGTTGGCACAGAAGTACTTTAACAGGCGCACACAAAACAAACTTATAGGCACTTATCCTCCTGAACTGCACTTCTGTTTAGATCAAATGTCTTCTGTGGTTTGAGTGTCTGTGTGAAACAGGGACTGTTTACACCGAGCATTCAGGATGGAAGAAGAACACGACACATATAATGCATTAAAGCCTCCAGGGACTATTTACAGTTCAGTCAGTGAAGACACGGAAGGGTATGTACAAAGTGTGATATTTGTTAATCGACATAAGACAACCGTTTTGATATTGACCCTGCTTTGCAAGAACGTGGAAGATCCATCTTATCTATAAATGAAGTCCTCAGGATTCCCTACACACGGGGGCTAGTTGGAGTGGTGGTGGAGGGGCAGGGTGACACACATACCATGAGTGAAAGCAAGTGTCCATCTGCTTGAACTTGTGTTGAAAGCTGCATTGGAAAGGAAGCAACAGGAGAGGAGAAGAGGGAAGGAAGGTGTGAAGAGTGGGGTAAGGAAATGATAGAAGTTGAAGGGAGAGGAACAGGGAGTTGGGCATGAAGAAAGAAAGTGTTAGGGGAACATTTTGAAAATAAATCATGTGTACAGCTCACGAGAGAAGGGCCTGTGAGAGGACTGGTGAGATGTTTTAGTGAAGGATGGTGTAAGGGAGGAGCAGAGGAGGTATGTGTATTCAAACAGCCAGACTGTTCTCCCAGTTCATCAAATACCAAAGTACCACACAAAGTGCACAAAGTACCCTTTAGCATCTGTATGAGATGCACTCTCAAACAGACACTACCTTGTGTGTCTGTTTGAATGCTTGTGTGAAGATTATCCATGAAAGAAATTAACTCAGAGCAAACAACCTAGAAAAACAAAGAACAAAGAAAAAAAATTAAATCCAGTGTATCAAGGCTGGGTTTTGCCTTTAGTATGTGTGCCATTGTGCGCCAGGAGAAAAATAAGTCCGCATTGGGGTTGAGGAAGGTGGCAGGAAATGTGATATCATCATGGGATGAACCACTCTGTGACTGGAAGAGATGATGGTGAAACACCACATCGTCCCATACAATTAGACAACGCTCCGGACTCTGCCTCACCGGCCCCCTTTCCTCACCTGGCACAAGTCTTTCATAGAGGTTATCAAGAAATGAAAATAGGTGCTCAGTACTAAGTATGTATTTAAGTATTTGTTTACATTCCTTTTTAGAAGTGGATGTAGCAAAATGTAGCAAATTGCAGTAATCTTGCATTATGTTTTTTGAATGTGTATTTAAGGATTTTACATTTTTAAATGTGCAAAATGTTGTGTAAATACTCAGAGTTTTGGTTGAGTATGAATGAGAAAACAGCTCAGGAATTTTGAAATGTGTGGCCTCTGAATGCATTTTCTGTAAAAGCAATGAAAAGTGATCCGTGCTTTCGTCCACATTGACTGCTGCTGTGCTGACCATGTGAAGAGTTTGGAAAAAGTGAAAGCCTAAAGAGAAATGTGACTTAGAAATTGTAAAAGAAGTGTAATACATTTTCACTTTAAAATGCCCTCCTTATTTGAATCTGTGGCCCAATCTGGCCCCTCCATTCAAAAGGTTTTAAACCCACCCCTGAGACTTTAGCACTCAAACCCAATTTGCCATCAAACTCATTCAGCCAAACGACGGAAGAGTGATCTCATTGTGTTTGTGGAAAAATACACTCAGATCAACACCACACACACATTTTATTAGAGCAGCAGATATAATCCAAAATCTGGCCACAGACTATTTCCAAGACATCCCGATATGCTTCACAGCACAGGATTGGCTCATGACGGGTTGCCCAGTCTGGCCTGGCAATCTTTTTAGCAGGAAATCACAACAATATCAGAATCCACTCAGAAGATAGGAAGATGCTATAATGCAAACCATAAAGAGTAGATTCAGAGTTGAGATAGGAGACTTAACAGTTCGCAGAGAGGTCAGCATTTTCCAGGAAAAACATTCCCAGGCTGTGGTTTCGACCGTTCAGGCCAATGTCCTTGGCTGATGGAACTACTGATAAATATGAGACAACAGATCCATGTAAAGAAGTAAAAAAAGTTTTTGCTGTTCAGGAAAGTAAAACTAAAAGGCTCTAAAATGCAACAATCAGAGCTACGGCACAGACTTGCATACTGTAGTGTTAACCGTAAAATAAGACAAGAAAGATTTATTATCCAGTACCAGTGATGAAGGCCCGAGACTCGGACTAAGCTCACAGTTTTCAAGTAGGTCTAAAATCAAAGGTCAGGTGCCCATATGAACATTGAAGCAGATTTAGCTTGCTGTAATGATTCCCCCTGTTCATGCTGGTCCTTAAATGGTCTTTTCCTAATAAGCTTATATTTGATATTTCACTAAATGTATAATCAATTATCAAAAAGTAGAAATTAATTGAATGTCGGCTATTTCAAATCTAATCTCACTCGTGGTCTTATTCGTTTACAATATTTACAGCAAGGTATCAAAACCACACTTTTGATGTTTATTTATATCCACATAGGCTACTTTAAAATGGTCTCAGACATTTTGGGAGGATAATACAATATTGAGATTACAATTACTTTGCTCTACATTTACTGCCCCATGCCCCTCCAGAGGATGAACCCCTTTTTTCGTGAGACAGGACGGTTGCATCTAGATTTTTACCCATTTTTGTTTGCCAAGCACCAACTTTCCTCTACAATGTTACTTTGAGCAGACGTGTGTTAAATATTTCCCCCCGAGCACTAATTATTACTTGTCCCCTGAAATGTGTCACATAACGCAGCTGATCAGTCATGTACAGTTTGTCACGGTCTTGGACAGGAAAATGATGGTTGCAGCTTTTGCCTGGTATCTTCTGACTCCCCACAGGGAAATGAAAGGTTTGTTTTTATATAGAAACAGTCTGATGGTTTAATTAGCCCACATGATGTTTTGAAGAAACATACGACAGTGTTGAAAGTTGTATTTAAGTGTGTTCCACTTTTCCATTGCAGTGCCGTCCAATGTATAAAATGCTTGTAAAGGTCAAGTAATTCATTTAAGCAGTGTTATAATGTTAACATAATGTTATGCTAAACTTGTCTTGATAACTCAGAAAGTGATGAATTGTGTGCAAATACAATGAAGTATGCGTGACTTTAAAATATCAATGTCATATTTCAGCATGTTTCCAAAAATAACATTAACCTGGATGTTATTTGTTAAGCTGGAGTTGGTTATTGAAGCTTAACAGTAATGTTAAATTTGACGGTCAACAAAATCAAACTTTTTTTTTTAAATATTTTTGCTAAAACAGAATTTGTGATGGACATTTTTCAAGATAAATGTGTCTGTCAGTATTATATTGCATCAGCAACAATCCCAACATAATTACATGCATGAAATACAGTGTAGATATATCTGGAAGGTCATGATCATGCTCATTCTTAACAACACCTTTTTCTACTTCTATCATTATCATAAACTGGACAAGCTTTCCTTCACAGAAATGAGAAAATGTAAGAGTTAACATAAAAAGCCTTGAAGGAAACCTGCCTTGTTCTTTTAAAGAACAGGCAGCCATGGTGGAGTCAAGGATTCAGACCTTTCAACCAGCCGTCACGGTGCACCTGCTTGTTATCTGATCAGCAGTGCCACACCTCCCATCAGCTCAGGGATGTTGGCACCCTGGAGTGCGACCGTAATGACGAGACCCATCAGACCTGCACTGCATGATTAACACAGGAGAACTAATTAAAGCACCTGGAGGGATGTGGAGAACACCCACAGACACGTGGACACAATGAAACACGTTGTGACTGTACCCATACATGGGTGGATGTGCCCATGGAGAAGACATGCACGTTCGTATGCACACCTGAGACCCAGTGACACATACTTAATGGGATATGCAGATGTGCTGAGACTCACAGACACACAAGAACCACACACGGTGTCTTTGGTTTATTGTCATTCAGAGAAGAAAACACTCCTGAACACCTGAGATTAGAGAAGCACGTCTATTGACATAAGTAAAACAAAACCCTCAAACACTGACATTTGTAAAAAAAAAATAAAATAAAAAAAAAGACAAAACAAACAATCCATACGATATTTTTTTCTACTAAAGTTAAATTGACTAAACTAAAGACAAACATTTTAATTCCATTAAAGACTAACAAATTGAATTGAGATATTAACATGACAAGTCACCCACAAATCTATGTGTTCAAATAACACAGTGAAGATAGACTGATTGTACTTGATTTCATTAGATGGAATATAGGTGGCATAATGACATTATGATCACCAAATGATTTATTTTTTTGAGTGTATAAAACAAGGCTGTGACTACATTGACTTTGACTACTCCTTTAACACAAGAGTGTAAATGAATCAAGTAATTTTAAGTGTATATTTCATATGGAATATTTTATTCCTTTTTACATCAGTCATCAATTATGATGATTAACATTTTTAACCATGCGTTTGTGTTTCTTGTGTTCAATCGTGAACTGAAAAACAGCACATCACATATCTCACATCCTCAAAGTTACAGCTTAAGTGCACGTTCTCAGTAGTCTTTTTAAACACACTACATATTATTACTAGCACTGGCATAAGGAGGCAGTCAACAATGACACAGTCACACAGTGACAAATGTACATAGTATGAGACTGACAGAAATACAAGCATCAAAATTATATAATTCACAATTTACACATTTTTTCTTACTGCATTGCTACAACAATATGCAGCCTTAACCAAGGTTTACCACTCAACAGCACAGCAGTAAATAAAACGTGAGCTTCACATATTTACAAGAGAAATACAAGCTCTCTGTACTGCCCCCTGTCGGAAAACATACTGACAACTGCAGTTAGCCACACTAGCTAAACTCAGCTAAACTCAGCAAGTGCTCAACTCTTAGCACACAGATGTGGGATACAGCTCGTCTAGTTCACATAAATGTCGTCTCATACCTCATAACACACTTATCTGCAGTTGCCTACATTTAACTAGTTTCTTGCTCCACTAGCTCTTTCCTGCTTGTCCTGTTTCTCTCGTCTGCTCCTGTCCATTTTCTCACACTTTGCTGCACTGTACCCCTGACCGCTGATCCGGAGGGGGCGGGACTTATTTCACTTTCTTCCTATCGGAAATGTGCATTGCCTGACCTAACCAATAAGGTAAAAGTCACAGACACACAGACACACAAATAGAAAATAATATTGGAAATAAAATTGTCCCAAAGAAAGTAATTCTCCACTGATCTACATAAAATAATACTGAAAATAAAATTATAATATAATAACACAGAACCCAATTCTCTCCTGGGTTACACACTCATCAAGAGAACAAAATTTTCCATAACTCATCCTCATTCCTGGATAAAGGAGTTACTGAGGGTAATAACCTTAAACACAACACAAGGAAATTATTTATATATAACGATATTTAACTTATATATAACTATATGTAACTTAAGTTTGCTCGTGATTTCCATGTTTCCAGTGGAGAGGAGCTCAGTTTGCAGCATTGT
Organism: Holacanthus passer; assembly: GCA_025331565.1. Taxonomy (NCBI): domain Eukaryota; kingdom Metazoa; phylum Chordata; class Actinopteri; family Pomacanthidae; genus Holacanthus; species Holacanthus passer. The sequence goes on along the minus strand of JAFREQ010000018.1, from coordinate 574,369 downwards.
GAGCATGTGCCCAATACATGACTGACATGATGAACTACAGCTAACACATACAGTAACAAGTAGAGGTAAAATTACTGTTTAGAAAAAATGTCCAGGAGATCGGTAGCACTCTTTATTGATTTCTTGAAGACTGTTATTGGCTAATATTTGAGCAGTGATCATTTTGTCAACAATAAATAAATTGTTCAGAAGGAAGTCTAAAGTCTTATGTTAGATATTATTCATCAAGGACTGGTTTTGTTGCTTCCTTTTATTTGGTGTGAGATTTGTTTGGGCAGCATGAGAGTGTGAGACAGGACCTGGAAGCATGTGTCTTCTGCATTGGCAAAACTGCTTAACCATATATACATTGATGCGTCTGTATATTGAACCTTTCTTTTTGAAAGAGGTCAAAGTCAAACTGTAAAGCCATGAACAGTTTGTCAAACTGTACATCAAGTGATTGTCCCTCATTTCTCATTTGGGGAAAAAAAACAAAATACAAAACAAAACAAAGAAAACGCACCATAGAATCTTTTGAATCTTGAAAGTTCCATTCTATGATGTATAAAAATTGGTCAGCAGCTCAGTTACCTTCAGTTGGAGACCTTCACTACTTACAAAGCAGTTGGTTGAAGACATTTCAGTGTGGTACATCCATATCGAAACCCTGTTTCTGACAAGATGCCAAAGAGATCAAGAATGTTCTGTTTGACAGAAGAAGAGCAAGGTAAGAAAACTGAAAACACACACAGAGTGGTGGAGTAGCCACTAAGTACATGTACTCAAGTACTGTACTTTTTGTGCTTGTAATTTGAGTATCTACAGTTTATGCTACTTTGTACTTCAACTCCACTTCATTTCAGAGAAAAGCGTTTCTGCTCCTCTAAGTTTATTTGACACTTGCCAGCCACTAGTTAGTCTGCACATTAATTATAATTTGAAAACTGTTTGTACAATGACGCTGTAAAAAAAAACATTTTTCTGTAGTAAATTTAAATACACATAATGAAAATGTAATCTGAGCTCCACCTCAACCAGATACATCAAAATGCTTCTTGTAATTAGTCAGTAATAATAATCCTTTCATATAACATTGACATTCTGTCTCCATAATGAGAATCTTTATTTGAAAAACTGTAAGTACTTGTTGCTGATAATACATACATTTTATATGCAGTTTAAAATGCAGGATTTACCTGTAATGAAGTATTTTCATACTGTGATATTTAAGCATCTCATATTTAAGGAAAGGATCAAAATGCTTGGGATTAATCTTCACTCTTCTCAATCTTTGGGAAAATCACTCGCAGAAATGGTCATGATGCCATATTCTGTGTCTGACACATCAGTCTTTTTCATGTGGTCACAGATTGAGAACCTTTAAACATTTATTTACGTGGGCATAATGAATGCTCCAGCCTCATGTTTGTACATGTTGTTTTGACCAAAAGACTCCCACTGACTCCATGTTGTGACCTTCACATGTTCTCTTCCTTTTCTCAGGCAAGATAAAACGGCGCGACATACTGAGCACCAGCACAGGTCGCTACCGTGTCTTGGACTTCTTGGCCGAAGGATGCTTTGGCAAAGTGGCCAAGTGTGTAAATCTGACCACAAAAAAGCATGTGGCCCTCAAGATTTTCAAGACTGAGGACAGTAGGATCACTCAGAGAGAGGTAGACCATCAAAGTCTTGTTTGTGTTGTTTTCTGACATATTTGCTCATTTTTATTAAATGAACTGTTGGTTCCAACGTGTGTCACTTCTTCACGTAATTTTTCCTCTTGTCTCCACAGATTGACATGCTCAAAGTCATCAGCGTTCTGGACCCAGTAAAGACAAACGTGGTCCAGTTCTTTGAACACTTTGAGTACAAAGGTCATACCTGTCTGACTTTTGAATGGCTTGACAGGAATCTTTGTCAGCTGTTCAACAAGAGACCCATCAAGCCACTGTCTCTCAATGAGATACGGCCAATAACACAGCAGGTAAAGACTTTGTGGCTCAGTTTATGTTAAAATATTCTTAATTTTATTTCTTCTTGATCTCTACAAGCCTGCACCCTGGTCACTGGTATCTGTAATGGTCTACATTTCTTCCTCTGTGTCTGCAGTTGCTGACAGCCTTTGACGCACTGAAAAGAATCGGTGTCGTTCACTCTGACCTGAAGCTGGATAACATCATGCTGGTAAACCATAAGGACCAGCCCTTCAGAGTCAAACTCATAGATTTTGGCCTGTCCTTCGAGACCTCCACATACAAACTTGGTTCGACCATTCAGCCTCTGCCATACAGGTAGGTTCCATTGGCAAAGCTCGTCTTTTAACATGGTAGCAGTTGTGTGTTTCAGCTGTAAATGAGCCAGCAGAGGTTGTGTCAATATTCAATACACATTCTGAATTTGGCCATGTACTTAACAAATCTTGTGGCTTTCCTCCTCTACAAACAGAGCACCTGAAGTCATCCTGGGCCTCCCTGTTTCTGAGGCAATAGACATGTGGAGTCTTGGCTGCAATTTGGCAAAGTTGTACCTCGGACGGTTCCTGTTTGAGGTTTGCTGCGGGTACCATCTGGTAAGTAACTTGATGGATGTAGATTTGACTGCACAGTTTGTGACACAGTGTCTTCGACAAATGCCCAAACCCACCCACAGACTTGATGTAGGATGCTTATGTGATTCTTTATTTTCTCTCTCCAGATGTGCAACATTGTTGACATGTTGGGCCAGCCAGCTGACCACCTCCTCAGTGCTGGCATACACACCAAGAAGTTCTTCAGGGAGAACTACTTTGACCACCCAAAATGGTGGCTGAAGGTATTTTACCCTAGTCCTAATTTTCCCTGAGCTGTTCACATTATTGAATCTCCTAATCAGACAACAACTCTTTCAAATGGTTTAGGAGGAATTAGCTGACATATGTGTTAATATTTTTCACTTCAGACCCAAGAAGAGTACCGGCTGGAAACTGGCTGGGAATTCAAAGAATGGAGCTTTGCTGTCAGGTCTCTGGATGAGCTGATAACAGTAAGTGCTCCATTTCATGTGTAAAGACTGAATTCATACAAATTTGCACTGTTGCTGAGACAGAAAGGAGATAAACTGACCTGTCATTTCACTTTGTTTCCAATCCAGTGCTATCCAGAGAAAACAGAGATTGAGATGGAGGATTGCAGAGCATTTGTGAGCCTCCTGAAGTCTCTTCTCCATACGGACCCTGAGCTGAGGATCACTCCTGAGAAGGCTCTGAAGCACCCTTTTGTCTCCATGGCCCACCTAGACAAGGAGACATGGAAGACCAGTTCATAGTAAGTGACTGCGTGGTGTTATCAGTAGGGTTATAGACTCGTGAACAAACAGATTCATTTTCTCATTGTTTGATTCATTAACTGATTGTCATTCTTTACTCAGTGTAAAAGACGCCTTCCACAAAATGCTGGTCTGCCAGAGGGATGATTCAGAGAAGGAGGTAACACCTGACAACAAGGCTGAGGAAGAACCTAAAGTTGAACCTTCTCCAGTCATCCCGTGTCTCAGTGCTGCGGGCCCGGCCGCACCTCCATCCTGTGATGGCACTTCAAACGTGCCTCGCTCGACCGATGGAGCAGCCGCTGCTGGTGTTGAAGACCCTCCTGGCTCAGCTGAGGAGAAACCAGCTGTCCACCAAGATGCAGCCAGAGAGGAGACACCAGCTGGACCGCCACTGGCTGGAGCTGAGGAGACATCAGCCACTGACGGGTCACCTGATAAAGGTGCACCTGTGAAGGAGAAGAAGAGCCGGCTCGGGAGCATCCGAACGTTCTTCAGCAGGGCTGTAAGGAGATTGTTTGGCAGGAAGAAGGTGAGTGATTGTGATAATGACTGAACATTAAACTAATTTACTGTATTTCCTTTTTGTGTGATGCCACTATGTTTATTGATTAATTCAATTGTAACAATTATAAAATGACAGATCAGCTACTAAACTTTTGAATGTTAAACAACATATTTTTTCTTTCCCTGGTGATTAGGATTCTGCAACTGCACCATCCACACGTGCAGCAGCCTGGGTTTGATAACCGCACAAGAGGCAGCCTGTTTGGAAATGTCCCCTGTTGTGTGGCTGGGAATTCAAAGAATGGAGCTTTGCTGTCAGGTCTCTGGATGAGCTGATAACAGTAAGTGCTCCATTTCATGTGTAAAGACTGAATTCATACAAATTTGCACTGTTGCTGAGACAGAAAGGAGATAAACTGACCTGTCATTTCACTTTGTTTCCAATCCAGTGCTACCCAGAGAAAACAGAGATTGAGATGGAGGATTGCAGAGCATTTGTGAGCCTCCTGAAGTCTCTTCTCCATACGGACCCTGAGCTGAGGATCACTCCTGAGAAGGCTCTGAAGCACCCTTTTGTCTCCATGGCCCACCTAGACAAGGAGACATGGAAGACCAGTTCATAGTAAGTGACTGCGTGTTGTTATCAGTAGGGTTGGATAGACTCATGAACAAACAGATTCATTTTCTCATTGTTTGATTCATTAATTGATTGTCATTCTTTACTCAGTGTGAAAGACGCCTTCCACAAAATGCTGGTCTGCCAGAGGGATGATTCAGAGAAGGAGGTAACACCTGACAACAAGGCTGAGGAAGAACCTAAAGATGAACCTTCTCCAGTCATCCCGTGTCTCAGTGCTGCGGACCCGGCCGCACCTCCATCCTGTGACGGCACTTCAAACGTGCCTTGCTCGACCGATGGAGCAGCCGCTGCTGGTGTTGAAGACCCTCCTGGCTCAGCTGAGGAGAAACCAGCTGTCCACCATTGTGTGACTAATAATAAAAAATAAAATGTAAAAAAAAAAAAAAAAATCCTTGTGTTCTGTTTGTTCATTGCTTTTATTTACATTTGCTGAATGGGTCTTCAGCATATAAATATACAGCAAAACAGAAATGCTTCATATAACACTTACTGTGTCTTACTGTGATCACCACCAACAAATGAGACTCCTGGGTCAGATCTGGTGGGAAATCTGCTGGTTTGCTTTGGAGAGCTGCTGTTCTTTCGCACAAACAATAAAATAAAAATGCTGACCGAAAAATGCATGAATTGTTCAGTCAAAAGTCCTTCACTGAAGAAGAACCATTTTCTTTGTGGCAGGAAACAGTGGGCTTTTATAGAAAATGTAGTCTGTGACGTTTGGGGTTATTTAAACTGGACCCAGGTGCAAGACACAGTCGAGGGTGAAGGGGTAAAAGGGATTTATTAAGTAAAGATACTCCAGGATACAAGACAAACAAAAAGGTAACTAAACACAGGAAGTCCAGGTGGTATGGAGTTGCCTCAGTGATTGGAGCTGGTAGGGATGAACACAGGAGAAACAGGGAGCACTGGAAATGCTGGAAACACAAGGCACTAGAAGTCTAGAAACACTGGAGAACAGGGGCAAAGACAGGGAAGCACAGCAAAACAGAGAACATGCAAAGGGACGAAATCAAGTCTTTTAAAGCTGTCAGTGATGAGGACAGATGAGATGCAGCTGTGAGTGAGAGAGGGCCCCAGCACCTGAAGACCATGCCTCCAGCCACTGAAGCAATGTCTGAACAAAAGACTAAACAATCCTAAACCAAAAACACTGGAGTATAAAACTTAAAATACACTGAAACTAAACTAGTAAAAACACAAGAGTCCAAAACCATGACAGTCGCAGTCATAAGACCTGTGTTGTTAGGCAGCACATTACACAGGGTGGGACTCGTCTCAATTTGTCAAGGTTTCAGTTTTTTCTCAGGACCCAAGATCGAGACACAGATGAGGTGGATGAATAAAAAGGATTTATTAAACAAATGAAGCTCCAGGACTCACATGAAAAAAACAAAAAGGTGACCAAAAGCAGGAAGTCCAGGTGTGGAGTTGCTCCAGTGGCTGAAGGCTGGTAGATGGGTGCTGAGGCTGGATGGCAGGGACCACAGGGAAACACAAGAGGCTAGAAACACTAGGGACCGAGGCAAAGGCTGGGAGCATGGAAAGGGGCCGAACCAAGGGGAAACAAAGGGGACGATCTAAGGGGGTACAAAGGGGACGATCTGGCAGCTAGTAGGTGAAGGAGAGGGGTATTTAAGTCGCCAGTCGTGTTAAAGAGAGCCCCAGCACCCAAAGACCACACTTCCAGCCACTGAAGCAATGCCTGAACAAAAAGAGCAAACCAAAAACACTGGAGTATATAAGATAAGATGAGAACTAAACATGCACAGAAAACAAACCAGAAAAAAAACAAAATCAACTAAGAAACCAAAACCATGACACAATTAAGGCAACTTTTTCATTATCATTGGATTTTTTTTTTCATTGAATCATATAATTGTTTGATCTATAAGATGTCCGAAAATACCAGTCATCATTTCTTATACTCTAAGGCGACATCTTCAACTTGTTTGCATTGTCTGACCAACAGTCCAAAATTTAGAGATATCCAGTTACAGTTATATGAAACACTGAAAAGCAGCAAATGTCCACATTGGTTCACGCTGGAAATACAGAATACTTAAAATCAGGTCAAATTTTTATTTTACACAAGGCATTTAAAAACTAATGGGTAGAAATTCACAGAGCACATTCATGCTCCACACAGGAGGAACATTGCTATCTTGAGCAGACTTGTGTTAAATATTGCCCCCCAGCACTAATTATTGGTTCTGCCCTGAAATGTGTCACATAACGCAGCTGATCAGTCATGTACAGTTTGTCACAGTCTTGGACAGGAAAATGATGGTTGCAGCTTTTGCCTGGTATCTTCTGACTCCCCACAGGGAAATGAAAGGTTTGTTTTTATATAGAAACAGTCTGATGGTTTAATTAGCCCACATGATGTTTTGAAGAAAAAGTGTTTATATATTTGCAAGTTATAGTGTTTAAGTATTTAAGTGTGCTCCACTTTTGTTATTTTGGGATTAGTTATTCATTTAAGGCAAATAAAGTGTGACATCAGCTGTACCACCAAAGTCACTTTTAATACCTGTCAAGCAACTTGTTGCCAAAGCACTTCCTCGCTGCACATTTCGTGTTGAAAATTGTGCAGTGAAGGCAGTTTCAAATACACAAACACGGATGTCTTTTCGTAAACATCCAGAGTACATCCTCATAACCGAGAGATTTCATGTGGCAGGGAACGGCATTGGAAGGTGTGTTCTGAATAAGGATTTTTATGTCGCTAGAAAGAGGGAGCACAGATGCAGAGAAAGGGAAAGTGAAAGAGCGAGTGGCATGATTGGAATATAAATTGCACAACACTGTGGGTATCTTAAAGTCCATTACTGCTGGAGAGATGTCATAAAACTATTAATGAGAGCATGATGGAGAGAGGCTGAGAAAAGGAGAAAAAAAACTGTGCAGCTTGAGTGAGGGAATGGAGGAGTGAGGGGGCTGTGTTCCTGATTTGCTGTGGTAATATGATCTCGAGGCGGGCGTTGAAGAGAGAATTAAACCACAATTAAAACCAGATTAACAAAGAACCAGACGGCCAAAACAGAAAGAGGGGGAAGGAGGGGAGGAATTTAAGCAGGTGAGGAATTTAAAAGAGGAAGAATACCAATAAGCTACGGAGGAGAAGACTTGTGAGCAGAGGACAACACATAGAGTAAGACTAAATAAGCCACAGTTGGAGCGAGGAAGCCAAATAAACCCTCACTCAGATGGAGCAGAGAAATGTATGGCACTTAAATGCTAATTGGAGTGAATGCGCCCGCTGTTTATTGCTAAATACATTTGTGGTGGGAGTTAATGTCTGCTAATTACAAGGTGGTGGGGAAATGCTTGCTCCAAAGAGAGATACAGCAAATGGCTGCAAAACACAAGCTGGTTGAATAATGTTTATTGGTTCTGGACCAAATCCATACCAGTGTTTTTACAATGTCACAGGGTACCAAAGAGAATGTGGAGGATTTAATGTCGATACAACAGTGTCAGAATCCTGATTTACTGTTTATTGACCTGCAGGTATACCTGGTGTCCAATCTAACAACATTTAGTAATGTATGTGTATTGACTTGAGAAGCTCCAGCTCCACACACATAATGACTTTGGTTGTATTCAGATTGAAAATACAAGATGCAACAATGTAGTTCAACACATAAGTTGACTAAAAAATATAGATAAGAGTGTAGACAGCAGCAGTGGTTTAAATTTAAGACAATAGTGGCTGAAACATGTCCAATATATGGATGTTTTCTAGTTTTTACCTGCTAGTGTCCACGGCTACTTATGTAATTCATTATGTGTGGATGAAGAATCACCAATAGCTTGACCTTTTGCATGATCTATTATACTAAAACAAAGCTATTAAATAAAAATGTTGGAGGACAACAGCGAACAAAGCCATGCTTATCAGATAATCATGACACCACAGCAGCTGAGAGGCAGTGTGTTCTGGGTTTTTGACCGGCGCTGTCCATCTGTCTGTGGTCAGACAGTGTCTCGCCCTTCTGTATAGTCTTTATATTTTGTCATGTGGTGTCATACAACTACACTATGTGTCATGAGCAAGCAGTCAGACGTGGTTTTACATTTAACTGCTTGCTCCTGGTGCTTCTGCTGCCTCACTTGAACATCAAGCCAGCGGGTGAGTCCTGATTTGTTGTCATTGTAAAGCAGCAATTTTTTTTTTCATTTTTATTGGTAGTTTCTTGAACGTAATCTTGAAAGGTCATATATATTTCTTCACTGCCAGAGTGGCTCTGATGGCAGTGAAGTTTCATGATGGGACCGGAGGAGAGATACCAGAAATCTATGATGGTCCATTTAAATATAACTTCCAGTAGTGTTGAATATGGCAACAACTGTGCAGTTAAAAGTTTTTGTGCATCCTACAAGTTGTAATATATATAAGGTATAGCATAATGTAGTTATAATGTACCATGAGTTATTAATAGAAAGAAATTTGAAGACACCAAAATAGATATAGGAACTTCTCAATAGCACTTTGAAAAAGCTGTAAAAGTGTGCTAAAAATAAATCTTTGTTGTGCAGACAAAGTCACGCACATACCACATCTCTCCTCTCGTAAGCCATACAAGGATGGAAAGAAAACGTAGTTTAAAAAAAAAAACAATGGATTTTTTTCCTCATGAATATTTAATCTGAGAGAAACAAGAGGGATAAAAATTGTTCAGTTTGCGGTCTGGGCACTCTCGCTTTCATGGCTCTACTCTAAAGAGCAGGGTTTCATATTCTGAAAACAACACTTCCATTACCGCTGGCCCCGTCTTTGCAGTCGCTTTCAAAGTTTGTCTGTTTGTGTGCACCGGCCTTTTGATTTACAATGGAAAGGATGCAGGAATTCCTATTCAGTGGCTCCATTGCTGCAGCTCTTATCCAAATAGTCTGCTAAGTGCTTCAAAAAAGATAGCAGGGGGCAACAAGGTCTAATTTGATCAGGGGTGTAATTTAACCTTACCTCACCTGCAGCACTTTTATGCTCCATCTGCTCCAGTATCAATGCTTTCAGTTGTGTTTTCAAAGTGAAACACCTGAACAATGACTGCCACATAGCTATTTTACAATCGATTTTTATTAAAATGAGATAAAGCATTCCATTGTGTATTATGTGCATACTCGGGAGTGACCTCCAAAAATATTTATAAAAACCAACAGCAGTGCTACAGTGTGCGCTCATTAATATCTGTTTACTGTTTTATTGGAGACAAACACTTTCCAGTCAAAACATAGCTCTTTTGTAACAGACAGTGATTTTTAACAGACAGTGCTTCATGGTGTTACTGCAGGTCATAAGCAAACTGTACTAAAGTACAGTGGATTAAACACCTGGTTTCATATTTAAAGTAATACTATGGAGTAAACCAACAACTTCCCACATAACATAAATAAAAGACATAATTTTAACAAATTAACATATAACACATAAACAATGCAGTGCAACTCATAAAACTTAAAGCATGCAACTCATTTATCTTATTTACAATCTTATTTACGTTTTGACTTCAGCAGGTTTAATAACTCAGGCTACCAGAAGCTCCCGTTAGCATTGTTAGCTTAGCTCAACCTCCACCGTCTCCCCCCGGAGAAACTCGTCCTGGACACCCGAAAGAAACACAGTCAACGCAGTAGCGCAGTCAAATTGCAGCCAACAAGCAGCTCCACAAACACCAGGACAAACACACCGAGAATAAACACACAGAGAAAACAGCGAAGACGTCCCCGACAAAGACACCACACATCCGGTGGCAGCTAGCTGGAGGCCTTCATCCCGATGCTAATTCATTAGCTGGCTACTTACTAGTAAACGAAAAAAACAGGAGCGCCGACTTTTTGGACAGTCTGTTAGTACAATTAAGTAAACGGCATCCGTGTTATTTATCCAGTACTTACATAAATTATCCGAAAGGTAAAAACAGCACAAACACAGCTGAAGTTCAGTGACTGAATGAGCTCCGTGTTTGGAGCCGGCAGCCAGAAGACAGCTGTCGATCAAAGTGACAACGTCATTAATTATGCATGATTTTAGATTTTAAACAACTGTGTTATAAAAAAAAAAAATTCACTCCCCCTACAGTTTTCATGAAGGGGAAAATCAGCTGAAGAGACCAAAACCATATTTTGTACCAGGCTGTAAACATGTTTTCTTCTGCTGTAAAGTTGAACATTTTAACTTAGGGGTCAAATTAATTGCATGCCCCAAGTGGCCCTTTGAGGAACTGCAGCTTTTGGCACTTCATATTTCAAACCCGGAGGTTGCTGCTTGGTTACAATGAAGAACCTTTTGTCTCCCCCTTCTGGCACTAAGAGTAATTCGCTGGTTAGTGTAAAGGGCATCACTACCCGTGCACCAGTGTAACACTTCAGTGTCACAGGTGGAAATTACCTATTTAGTATTTGACCTTTTTCCCAGTCTTTGTTTCACCTCACCTCAGATTGATGGTTAAATTGTAAAGTTGTATTTATTCTCACATGTTTTCTACTAGTACCATTTTTTAACACATTCACAAATTTGAATTTTACTAGCAGTAAATTATTTCTGCACATCATGGCACAAACTCAAAATCTTATTGACCCTTATTTGAGATAATTATTTTGAGACATTGCATCATTTGAGACAATCACCATGCTATATAAGGGTTTTTATTAGAATGACTCAAAAACACCCATGTCACTCTCAGCTCTGTGAGGTTCTGGCTGATCGGTTTTCTGTCCAACCTGTTGCAGTGCACATGGCAGACAGCCACATGGTTAAGCCTCCTCTGGGGAATTGCAGAGACACTTTTTTCCCTCTTTGCCATCGCTATTGTGATCATGAAATCACTCTCAACAATGGCGACAGTTTGTGGAACTCACATATATTTTAGTGGGGGAAAAAATGCCTTAAATCTGGTCCCTGCTTTTTCACCAGGGCCTCAGTCACAGTTGCTGAGTGGTTCTGTCTAACTGCAAGGAAAAGCAATGATAGAGGAACACATTCATTTAATAATTGAGACAAGCAAGAACCGTACACATGAAGCAGAAGACCAATCAGGACATCACTATATCTACTCTGTTTACATTCTCTCTTCCTTTTCGCTTTCGACCTGCTGTCAAACCTTAAAATTGTTCCTTTCTCTGCTGTCATCAATCTTGTCATTTCAGTGTCAGATCGATGTGACCCTCCTTCACCCCATTCACCTCCATCACACCCGATGTCCAGTGGTCCTTTCTCCGAGCTCATCCTGCTCCACATCTCCTCCATGCAGCCATTTCTCTTCACCGCTTCACCACCAGTGTCTTGACTCCGTCAACTCATATTTGTTCAACTTCTTCCTATGTCAAATTAAGTAACTGAATTAGTCTTAAAGCCACTTTGTCAATTAAGTCTCTCCTCATTCACATATTTAAACCAATATGATGAACTTGAATGCATTAAAATGTCTAGTGGCTCACCTCAAACCAGGTGAAGATGTTTTATCTGCAACAACATAATAATACAAAGGGTAGTAAATTGCATAGTGTAGTTTTACGAGTGTGAATGCAGCTTGATGGATGACACTTAGTGACACACCCTCTTTGGGGGATGTGTCCCCTGCAGCAGCTTTACCCTCAGTATTAACCAGCCCCTCAGTAGGCCTACCTGCTGCAGTCTTTTCATTTCACCGAAAAGCAGCGCTTTTGTTTTTTTTTTCACCATATTTTGAGCAGAGTTCACCTCTCACCCTGAGAATCAGTCTCATAAAAAAATACTTGCTCTCTTGTCAAGTGGCAGGCCTTCTGGGCTTGTTATGGTCCCAGTTGGAAGCCCATTATTTTGGTAAGTAAACCTCCACAGGCTTCTTCTCAACACCTCCGCTTTCAGCTGGCCTTACATTTTTCTCTCTCTGCTTTTCTTTTGTCCTCTTTGTGTTTTTGTTCTACCATGTAACAGGGCCCATATGCAGGGTGAAGGCTTTTGACCCGGGGACAATCTGTTTGCTGTTCATCTCTTCTGCATATCTCTGTGCATATATGTGTGTGCTTGTGTTTATTTGCGCTTGAGCCCTGAGTGTTGTGTGCTGAATAATTGAATGACTCAAAAGCACTCTGCGCCACTGTTTCAAAAGTGCCACATGAATAAGGTTATTTATATTTTCTCTCTCTGTCTCAGGTACATTAACACGTGTAGGAGTGTGATTAGGCTAACTCTTCCCAATGTTGATGATGATCATTTTGTTCAATAAAAAGTCATTTAAGAGGGAAAATGAAGCTCTCCAAGCTAACAAGCCTGCGAGCTGTTAGTTAGCAAACTCATAAGCTTTGTTGCAAATGGGACAATAACACGACACAGTTTATTAAAAAGACATACTTGTACTGTTGACTCATGTCATAATGGTAACTGTCAGAGAATCACTAAGATTGTTAGGCATCACTTGGATTTATTTTCAGTGGCCAACTGCTGTATTGAACCTCAAACTGAAGATTTTTGTTTGTTTTCTGAGTTTTCTGAGTTGTTAATATAAGAATTCATTCATTGGTAGCTGAACTGTGGGGTTTTTTTATTGAGCACTGGCTGGTTCTTTAGCGGAGATCTGAGAGCATTTTCTAGTTATTAGAAATACCTATTTAGTTATCTAGTTATTATTAATTTTCCATGGTTTATCCAAGTCTGTTCACACTGATATAGGCTATTAAAAATAACATTCTTTGTCCCAACAGTGTCTGCTTAAAAAGAATTTTGCCCCTCAAACAAATGGATTGGATATTCTCCCTTCCAGCCTGGAGATTTTCTGGGTCAGGCAGAGACAGCTGTTGCATCAGGATGATGAGGTGAGTGGAGGCGTGAGCGATGATCCGGTGGTGGTCACTGGGGAAAGAGAAAAGTCTTGATGGGGTAAAAGCTTCTGTCTTTGGTGTAGTAAGCAGGCGAGACTGACCCACAAGGGCCCCACAACAGACACAAGACTGGGCTTGCTGCGATAGATCAACCTCCAGTAAGCAGATTAATAGTTTCCTTCCAGATGGTAGTGTTGGTGGAGAGACCACAAAACAGCAGAGATATTATCCACTCTCCCAGTTTGCCACCATGCTGAAACCAGTTTGGCTGGCAGTAAATCCAGTACCAACCAGGAGACTTAAAACTTTAGATCCAAAAGTCCATTAATCAATATGTTAAAAGAAATGGAAAAAATAGCAAGGATCTAAAAGTGTAGCATAAAAATGTGGCTTAAAAATGGATAAATATGTCGGATGGATAAACAAAGCTGTGCAAATTGGTTGATGTAAATTAAACACAATATTACCACACACACAAAGTTGGGACAAGATAATGTGATGCACATGGCGACAGAAGAGAATTCATCTACCCAATAAAATACAAGTTTTAGAGGCTTGTGCAGCCACATAGTTTATATGCTGTTGAAATGTTTTTCAGTTGTTTTCAGGGTGCTTTCATCATCTAGATCTGGTCTCTTTTGCATTCTTTCCACTTACACAGTCTGGTCTGTACCCTGAGCAAAATATGAAAATGTAAATGTGATGTGTGGTTATGTGTTTTGGCAGGGGGGGCGGCTTTGAAAGTAAAAGTTCAGCCGGTGCTGGAGAGTGGATGTACACATTGTAGACACAAAGACAGGGTTTATGACTTAATTTATGAGGGAACAAATGCTGTAGCTTGTACAATAGGTAAAATAAACATGATTTGCTTTTAATTCAGGCAAAACATCACCTTTATTGAGGTGACATTTTAAATGCAAACAAATTTAATTATTTCGCAGAAAAAGCATCATGTAAAAAGAATCTCCTATTTAGCTGTTCTTTTCTGATAAGCCATAGTTTCAGGATAATAAATAAGCTCCTGCTCCAGCTCCTGACTGTGGCAACATTAATTGCCTTGTTGCATTTACATACATTTGTTTGGAAGGATGCCCAAATGATGAAATACATTTCTTGTCTGTACATTTCTAGTTCCTACACTTTCATAATGGTGCCCTCAAATGATTTCCCAAATCCGAAAAGTACAGTATACAGGGATTCTTAATTGTTTTCATTTCACAAGCCACCAAACAGAGGCACATTAAACCACAGACCTCCGTTTGATCAGATTTAGCATCCGAGACAAATTTTTATTGTTGATTTGCCTTTGAATCATATAATTGCCTCCCCTGAGAGAACAGTGGTGAGAGTGAAACCTCTGATTGGAACAGCCATTCTTTTGCATTCTCTAAGTGGGATAATTTCCAGTAAATCTTGTTACAGTCAAATTAAACCATTCTTCACCTTGCTGTGAACACCCCTTAGGTGCCTGCAGATGATTGGAAGAACCAAAGGCACATTAGTTATACCACTTACCTTAACTTAACCCCTTTGCATGCAGCAAATAGTTTTAATAACCTGCAGCCTCCTACAACATGAACTTTTAAGAGCCTGTTAGTCTTTGGTTCTAGGTTCTTCCTTGCATTTTCACACTGTTTTGCAAATCAGAATAGTTTAGATATAGATATTAAAGGTGTATGTTTGGATTTCAGCTTGCAAAATCTTTGTACACTTTTCCAAAGAATGCATCTGAAGTGTAATTTATTCATTTGATTCTGCTTCTCTTCCTCTAACAAGGCAGGTGAGGGATGTCAACAGTCACTTTGCAGCTTTCTATATGTTGTATTTGCCCCGTCGCACCAACTTTGAGCAATCCAATCAAATCTATGAGATTTGTTATAAATCCCTCTTGCAACTAAACCAATATATTCTATTTCACACATTACTGAAGCTAAAATGAGACTTCCATCCAACAAAGTACTTATTTTAACCCAAATCATGATCTTGTCCAAAACCTATCCTCGTTGTTTTCGTGCATAATCCAAAGCCTGACCATAGAATCTGTATTGTGAAACAAACTCAAGAAGTTATCTAAATGCATGTCCTGCATTATTAATTGCAGCATTTGCATTTGCTGAGCAGTGGCCAAAAGCTTCAGGAGCTTGCCTCCAATGTAGACAGAGTACAGTGGAAAGAAGAGCAGAGCTCATGATAATGGCTAAACTATAAGTTACAGGTGGTTAAGTTCCTTTTGTCGAAAAGGCCAACTGCAAAGAAGAAAAAGCAAAGAAAAGCACCCAGGCCTCTAAAGTGACAGGCCACAGAAAAAGCATGCATATGGAAACAGGGATGATGCATCTTGATAATCTTAAAATGTCAACCAGTACTCTCTGCTTGCAACACGGCCCAGCCAGACACTCTGCTGGCAAAGGTGACTCAATTTCCAGTGAAATCCTACCTGACTTAGTATTATTTGTCTCACACAAATGAATAAAAATCATTCTTATTGTTACTCACTGAGAGTTGCTTGAGTTCATCTCCCTGCTAGACACACCAGGACTGTACAGTGAAGTGGAACAAATTCACTATTCAATCTCCACAATATAGAGATCAAATTGAAGGGTTTTACGTGACTGCAACCTTGTCATATTGTATTTACATAGATAACATCTGCAGGAAGGTATAAGGACAGATTTATTCTCTCAGGAGATCGAGGTCATCTGAAGCAAAGAGACTAATCCTTTTATTAGTTTTCTCATCTCTTATACAGAATGTTATGCATCACCTCTTGGTATAACAGTCTTCGGCTCAGCGTTATGTTAAACAAAGACGAAGGTTCAACTGCTTGACTCTTGAGTTTGAACTGTATGCAGCAAAGATAATATAGTTTTTTTTTTTTTTATGCCTCTGAAAGCTTTATTTTTCATGTTTGTAAACTTTCTTCAAAATCTGTTCCCACCTGTAAATAGGTCCCTATCATATCGGTTTTCTACGGCCCACCTGTTTGTCTCGACGTTGCTCCTCTGAGTCCTTCATACATTCTCACTGAAGCGTGTATGCTCGGAGCAAGTGAGTCTCATTCTCTCTCGAATATCATGTTTGATATTTGTTTGTTTTATGAATAGACGCCATATGGTGATACACACTGAGATGCAATGTGCCAATGACCTGTCCATCCATTGCATAAACAAATTAGTCCATTTTAGTTCATTTTTATATTACTATTAGCAAGCTGGTTCTACTTTCTGAAGTGTTGTCTGAAAGCAAGCCTGTGTAGCTTACATAGTCTAAAGATATGCTGTATTATATTTTCACACTGTGGTTGAAGTAACACAAATATTGATATTTGTTATATTGAGTTGAGTGTGAGTGAGAATATCTGCTCACAGCTGAATGTGGAGAGTGTTGGAGTCTTATGTCTTTCTTTTATCTATTCCAAAAAAATAAAAACCCCTCATACCTTCAAAACTGGTGAGTCTCACTCAATATCAACACAATGCAGAGCTAAGCAAATTTGAATTGCAATATGTATACAAAAGACAGTTATACAATACCATCTTATGTCCTCTGACAGCATATAAAATAGCATAAAATAAAAAGCACTGATATGCATTCTGGCTGTCTATGTCTGTAATATTCCTTGAATGTATTCATCTGTGTTCGTTTCCTTCAGTGTGAAACAGATACTTGACATTTGACTGACAAAAATCTGATTAAGTGTTGATTAATGTCTTCCAGTCTATGTCTTCCAGAAGATGCCTTGGCATTACACAGTCAGCAAAGCTTCTTGGATTGAAACACAATGTGAGGCAGATATAGGCTGACAGATATTCAACTCAGGGTTAACTGGAGCAGCAGTAGTTCGTATTATAGAGACCTGCCTCTTTTCCTCTGTATTAGTTTATACAGCAGGGGGCAAACTGACATTGAGATATTGTGCTTACAGTCCTGTCTGCTTGTGTATGTGTGGCTGCATTAACTCAGCGGAAATGCCAGCATTGGCACCAGTCAAGCTGAAGGTCAGACTTTTCTCGTGACCTTTCAACCCTCATCAACCTCTGTGTCTGTATCTGTTACTCTCTCCTTCCTTATTTCCTTGTGTTCATCTCTCTGTTCAGTCTGTATTTAATCTGCCTCTTTCATGCTTTTTTTGTCTCTCGATTAACAATTCCATTAAAGAAAAACTTGCGATCAAGCAAAAACACGTGCACAGATCAAAAATAAACATCAAATTCATTCAAAAATGTCTTCTGGTCTCAAAAAATTCAACAGGACAGATGATAGCCAGTTAGCTTAGTTTTTAACATTTGTGAAATTTGTGAAAGAATCAGTTTGACATTGTGTGAAAGAGACTCATTCGCTTTCTTGTTGAGAGCAAGATGAGATTGATACCACTCTTACATTTGCCTGATGAACATGAAGCCACTACCAGAGGCCAATTAGCTTAGCTTAGCATAAAAACTGCAAATGGGGGAAGTAACGAAATCTAAATCTGGGCATGTAATCTAATATTTTCCAAAATGTCAAACTATTCTTTGAACATTAATCCAACATGTCTCACTTTTGCAAACTTCAGCTTCAGCTGATTCCACATCGTCATCTGACTCTTCCCTCGCTCCTTGTCATTGATTCAGACTAGGTTCAGTCTGACAGCTCCAGATGGAGAGATGGCTGATACGGACGAGAAGTGGAGTATTCCCAACAGGTGGTCTCTATGGTCAAGTAATTCCTGGAAGAAGATGTTACAAAGAGGATCCCGGCAATCCCACTTTACACAAACCCTTCATCGATCAGACGAAGCAGCAGTTCAGGTTTCCACCTCTCTCTGCATGCCCCTCCCTCTCTCTTTCTCTCCATCTCCCTCCATACTCGCTCTATCTCCTCAGTCCTGCCTCCGTCACGGCGCTGTCTTGACTGCTCTCTGCTCCAAAGTGAATTCAATTAACTTTAACTGAACTTGTTTGGAAATTTGCATACTGAAGAATGTAGTGTATTAAATTAGTTTGAAAGATGTAAACAAAGTAGTCGACAAGTAGTTATTTATTATCTCTCTCTATTCTCTCATAGTACTTAAAAATCCCTAATCAGGACACTGCTGGAACTTTTTTCTCTCATATTATTTTGAATGGCATAATGTATATTGTTTAAAGGTGAGTTTTTGCAACATTTCAAAAACATTTTCACAGTGTTCACACATTTCACTATACAATGCCATAATTAGATTTGCCTTTTATTGATTGCTTTTCATTGACCTTCAAATGTCCCATCTGTCTCATCTAACACTATTCTGTTTTTTTGAAGTGAAGTAAAAGCGGCAAGACAATTTTCAAACTCAAGAGAGAACTCAGCATTATTTGAACATTTATTTTATAAACTGAATCTTAAATGAAATTAAATTTCTGGTCTTTCAGCGATAGCCATTTAGTCTACAGTCTAAAATGTAGTTTTCATTGTTAGTGGCTTGCATTCACTCGTGCGAGGGATTCACATGAAACTATAACATTTGAGATTATAACTTTTAAGCTTTTTGTCCTGGTTGATTTGGCTGTGATTTATGTGTCTGAGTTACTTCTAAGGGTTCGTCAGGAGCAATAAAGAGATGAAAAAGAGACGATCTGATGAGACTTCTCTTGGATGAAATTGCATTAAGATGATCATTTCAGCAGTATTTAAGAAGTAGGGTAAACAGAGAGAAGACATCATTGTCTACCCCTGATCTCATTCATGAATTGCTTCTAGTTAAAAGGAGAACGTGATCAGTCTGAGCCTTTCATGAGACAAATCTGAGATCTCATCATTGTATGTCCTTGTCTGATTTCTTTGTCTTCAATGTCTGGACTGAAGCTGGATATGAGTAGTATGAGCTTTGAGCATTTGAGAAATATGGGGAGCAATTAAGAATTTAATTAACTGCAGTAATTAGAATTAGTGTCAAAGACAAGAATCACACGGCAGAAATCACAGTGTGCATTGTAATTTGTGACATGGTTTTAGTGCTTTCAAATACTGGCTGTGTGACACATTCAGGGTGAATCATCAACATGTAACAGTCTACACATAGATAGATTCTTGAAAAGACAAGTCAATCAGATGCATTCATTGGTGGAAACACAGGACCCCAGTGGATCAAATCTTTGTCAACTGCAGCTGAGAGTGATGGGAAGCCAAAAGAAAATATCTGAATTAGATATCATAATGATATTGAGCTAATGCTTCTTAAGTACTCCTGTTAATCTATAGCATCAATCTAATATCATAGGAAAAGTATTGTTTCATCTTGTGCTCTCGAGGGGCGGAGGAGAAGCTTTTGGGGTCTTCAGGTCTGCTCAGGTCTGCTCAGTTCCACGTGGCAGCTTGGCCAGTCGAGGGCATTTTCAGGCAATACAGATCCTACATGTCGACTTGAGCTTGAGACAGCTGTCTCTCTCAGCAGCCCGCAGGGTGACACATGCCATCTTGGGTGTGCAGGAGACACAGTGGCAGCGTTTGACAGAATCTGTCACATTTCTGACTTTTCTGACTTTTAATCAAGTTAGAAATAAGATATTGAGCAGACTGGAGAGTAGAGTTCTTGAGGAAGATTTCTTTCTTTGTGAGTTTGTTTGGCTTCTTCATGTCTCCCTCCCTCTCTCTTTCTGTCTCTCAGCAGGCAGTAGTGTTTTCACCCACCCCACTTGGCTGGGGTGCAGGATTCAAAGTTTCTTCAGTTCTAACTTTGTTGGGTTAGAACACAGGCAGGAGCAGGCTTCTTGCAGAAAGTTCCCGCTTTCAAAGTGAGCTGGGTGTCTTCAGCACATTCAGTGCAGTTCGGGATTCAGCTGAACTCTGGGTGGTGGAAGTGAGTTGATCTCTGGCACAGGGATGAGGGTCAAGAGCTTCGAGGTCAACCCAACATGTTTGGATCGCTAATGCGAACCAACATAAACCTACAAACTGTAACGCTGGATTACATGCATGAATTGTTTCCTGTTAATGCCTTTGCTTAGGTATTGAGAATCCTGCCCAGGAAGCATCTTTTTTCTACTACTTCAGCTGAAACTACACCTGCATTCCATATGACAAAAGCCTCTATGACACAAATATGACAGCTTGGAAACCAGCGATGTGGGACACTGAATTTGATGAATTTACTGTTTATCAGACCAGCTTGTGTGTTATTTCCTATTGGAATGACAGCAATTGAAGGGAGTCATAGAGACGCACTCAGGAATGGCAGACCCCACCACTGACAATAAAATGAATCTAAATGCACTGAAAGACTACTGGTGAAAAATAGTGACCATAAAAAGCAGCACAATTTCATGAAAATCTTAAGGATTATAACTTCTCTGCCAATTACCCATTAACTGTTAACGCTTTTAATACAGGTATGTTTTCTATGCCCCCATTTACTACAATGTGAACAACAGGTCATTACCATGGGAATGTTACATAAAAGACAGTTGCAGAGAGAGAAAGAGTAGGCGGTCACAGATGAAAACACAGTTAGAGATGTTGAGAGGGAAAGAAGTGGCGATAGAGAGAAGCTGAGAGAATAAAAAACGTATTCCTCTGTGCTGTACACAGTCCTCCCTAAACAATCCCTGTGTTGAGATGAAGACTCCCAGAATTAGAAAATAGGGAACACAGCCTGACTGAAACAGAAATAATGATGTAACAAACTAAATGTCATATATTCATAACCTGACCTTTTCCTATATAAACAAGCACAGACAACACTAGAACAGACCTGCTGCAGCTTTGCTGAAACCTGGTTCTGTGTATAATCAGTGCTAAGTGAAGTCTGAAAGATTTACTGGGAGCAAAGACATTTTCTCATGTAGTCTGTGTACAGTAAAAATCATGTGACATACAACATGCCAGAAGGTGAAAATGATGTGTTAATGAGCGGAACAGTAATGAATCCCCCATGGCTCACGTCATGAGTTAGATCTGGAGTCATGTCAGTGTTAATGCCGTTTCTCTCTCTCCGACACTTTCAACACTTTAACCCCACGACCCAACCGCTATTAGTTCACCCTTCAGTTCAACATCTATGAAGCCACACTGGGTGGAAAAATAGCACAGCCTGTACATTTAAAGTTCAGCTTCATATTATGTTGAACAGCTGCTTGTGCGGCTTACTTCAGTGATGGCATTTCAGGGAGAAAAACACAGGGTAATGCTGTAATGCACCGGCTAATCAAACAGCTCTCTTCACAGTCAGACGAGAAACAGCGGGTTCTGTTATCATGACTGAGCTGTTTGTTCTGGCAAAGTGGCATTTCTGTCTGGTGAACAGAGGATTTCTGTCACTCCTTTCAGCTTGTTTGGTAGTTTGATGAGTCACAGTGAAGGTGATGGTGTGTAATTAGGAGGTGAGGTGCAGTAGGGGTTCACACAGAGTTGTGTTCTTGCTTATGGGGATTTTTGCTTATATCAGCTGCAACATAAAATGCAATAAAAAATAGATTGACTTGGTATCTGTTGGTATCAAGCAAAGGGTTAAGTTAGTGTTAATGTGTGAGGCAGGAGTTGTTTGGTGATCCCCTGGCCAGAGAAAATTGGAGACTCCAGCTCAGAGATGTGTGCAAGTGGTGAGTTCATTAAGCTCTCTTAGCTTTTTTAGTCTAATAAATCAACAACTCTGTTAAAATCCATGATCATATAAATGTAGGCAAATTAGCTGTCACATACCTTTGAGTCTTTCACTCCAAATCAACCACCCGGCCCGGCTGTTACTGCTCACTGCCGTGGGTTCAGGATGATTTAAATATAGATGGTGTGTTAAGTCATTTTCAATCCATGAAATGCAGGTTTTTATAAATTTGGTAAGAAATGTCAATATTAACAGCAGCACTGATGTGTTTCATCACAGTGCAGCCATATCATTCAGTTTACAACATATTTAAATGTGCAGTACCTCTCAGTAATGTTATTTTTAAGACTTACACCTCATTCCTTTTGAAAAAATACAGTTTTCACTATTATGACACACACTGTGTTTACAGCATGAGACTGTATGAAGATGAAGAACAGCTAAAAGTTTCCATTTGTTTGCTTGAATAAACATTAAAAATAGGTAGTGAACCACACCAATCCAGTGATGTAACAAACAGCAATATATCACTGGTTCCAAGTCACCAGTCACATTTATTTTTCATTGTCTTCCCCTCACACACACCGTCACGCATCTCTTTCCCACAGTTTGTCACTCACTGTCCTCCAAATTCATTTTATTTGATAAGGGAGGATTTTTTCTACTCAGGAAATTTGATTGACTTAAAGGTTGCCACTGTGTCTGTGTTTTTTTAAGTAGATTCTGTCCTGTTTGCACTAGTTAGGTCACTTCATGGTTTGACCTTTATGAACTCTTACTGAGTCATTTACTCTGGTGTCTGGTGTATTGAACAGCCCACAAACTGTGAAGGACTTGCAGTAGCTCTCTGCTGTGACGTCACCCTGGAGGTTCAGTGTGTGTGTTTTAAAGCAGTTTTCTCTCCTCCCTCTGTCTGTTTGTGTGTTTACATCTTCACCTCTGCAAGCAGACTCTCCTGAAGCCTTCACTGATACCTGATCACAATCCTCACTGAGCTCCTGTCTGGTCGCCACCTATTTGACTCTGTTTCATCCAGGTCCTGTGACTTTTTGTTGCCATTCCTGTCTTGATCCTTTTCATTTTATTCCCTCTACTGATCAGTCTTGAGGATTTATGTCTAATTTTTACAGCCATCTTTTTGTGTGTGTGCAAAAAGCTGTATAAGCGTACTTCAACCAGGAGAGACAAGTATGTGAATAAAAGATAATTTATTACAACATGTGACAAAGGAGATGATATTGATATTGCAACTTGACAGAGAGTCTTTGGCGATTTGGACTCAAGGGGGAGACGTCTTGATTGAAGAAATATAATTCGAGCCGTTGCTGTATAAACCCCCCGGAGTCCTGACACTGGTGGAGGTGGTGTAGATTGTGAAGCCGGATGGGTGCTGAAGAGGATGATGATTCTGCGAAGGCGAGGTGGTGATGGGGAGGTGGAGGGGCGCGCAAATCACCGGCATGAAAGAGCTAGGGCAAAGAAAGATCGTATTTTAAAAGGAGAGCATGAAGATGATTGGCTAGCGATGAGGGTGTGACACCGAGCTATTGGCTGAGAGAGAACAGCTGGAGAGACAGCTGATTACCAGTGACAGCCCCAAACACAGACAGCGGGAAATGTATGAGAGCATGCGCAGTAGGAGAGATGAGAAATAGTTTGTGAATGAGAAGCATTGATGTCTTCCTGGCTGAACTTGCGCTAGAGCTTCATTTTACACTATGTGACCGGCACCAAATGCCAGGCAGACTTAGTGAGCACCTAGTTGGTGAACACAGAGCCTGATATTTCCTTCAGGAGTTAGTAGAGTCCAAAGGAGAGTGAATCCTGAACTACATGAACTCCATGTCTGCTGGACGTAAATAGGCAACATTTGATAACAAGTTTCTCAACTTAAAAGTTTGTTTCCATCGTCCCCATGGAGCTAAAAAAAAAAAACAGGTTTAAAGACAGAGTTTAAATTTTGGAATATGCTCAATTCTGAGAGTGAGATGAGAAGACTGATAGCACTCTCATGTCTGTGTAAGTTCAGAGTTTGGAGCTGGAGTCAGGAAGTAGTTGTGTTTGCTTCATGGAAACACTGGAAGTAGGAGAAAACAATTAATCTACAGTTTAACCTAGATGTGTCTATCAACACCTCTAAAGCTCAGTCACTGTCGCTTTGTGTTTTTAGGGAGTGTTGGATGGTGCAGCTCTTTCTCACCAACCTGCAGTATCATCAGAGACATTGAACCAAAGTGCTGGGTGGATGGATAAAGAGAAAGTTATTGCATGTTCCCCAAATACCACAAATTGTTGTCTGTGCTGGTTTAACAATGAAACACCACGGATAAAAGGCCGTCCAGCTGTTTCCCCTTGTTTTCAGCCTTGAGCTCTGAATTTAATGCACACACATGAGAGTGGTATCAAGCTTCGCATTTCACTGTTGGTAAGAAAATGAGTCTATTTTCCACAAGACTCATGTCGTTCTGTTTCTGGCCCAATTCATCTGCAGCCTGCATTCTTTATGTTGATTTAATAGGTGAATTCTGAATGGATTTTTTTTGCTTTCACCAAATACAATCAGGAAACAACAGAAGCACTATAATTTTTTTTGCATAATCACAGCGTATTGGTTCCAGGTACCTCAGCTTGAGCTTGCACTTTGTTTAACTTGCCGGACCCTTAAAGAGCCGCCAACACGGGACCATCCAGATGAAAGAAATCAAGTGCTCCTTGTGTCTTTTCAAACATTTAAAATTACTTAGTCACTGCCGTGTCCGTCTGTGTGTATAAAGGTATTGTAATTCTGTCCCTGCTCTGCAATCTCATCTCATGAATACACAGCTGGCATGGAAAGGACACTCTGATAATGCCCTCCATCCATTATGCATGTGTTTGTGGCTCTGCATCCACGACTGTGTGCTTTATGTGTGTTTTTAGTATACATATTTAAACACATACAGGTCGGAGGTGTATTTTTCATGGTAATGGCTCTATTCCCTGCCTGTCAGACAGTTAATGTCTTAATAGACTGATTCCCTCTGGAAGAATAAGTTACTCTAATAGACCTTTTTTTGTTGTTTATTTCCACAATCGAGCAGCAAGCTCCACAGCTCTGCTGGATGGTCATTGCTTGGAACCTGTGACTCTATGTGTGGATCAGATTTTCATAATGTTGGGAATCCCATCACGGTGGTTTTATTAAGCACCTATTTGTAACTGAAGTAAAGCAGCCACATCACAATGGCAGCCATCTGGCCAGTCCCTCAATTTTTTTATCACTCATCATTGTACAACT
Source organism: Holacanthus passer (assembly GCA_025331565.1). Lineage (NCBI taxonomy): Eukaryota > Metazoa > Chordata > Actinopteri > Pomacanthidae > Holacanthus > Holacanthus passer. The sequence goes on along the minus strand of JAFREQ010000018.1, from coordinate 549,295 downwards.
GTAGTGCTTTTGTACACAAAATAAAAATTGCTGGCGCACGAAAACAATTCTTTCTTGCCATCGGTGATTACCAACCAGATGGCCTTGCAAAGACAACACCAGTGTCATATAAAAATGATGATTGAATTTTCTCTTCTTAATGCCAATTATTGTAGATGACACAAACTGAATATAAAGTATAAGAAAAATCTAGATGCTTTAAGGTCATTTTAGATATCTAGAAATTTGACTTTAACTAGTATTCCTGTGGTAGACATAAAAAAAAAAATGTTTCATTTTTATTTATTTTTTCATTCATTCATTCCTTCATTTATTTTCAGTTTGACCAAAAAATGGTTGCCATAATATTTCTCCTCCTGTACAATAGGCTTTCTCACAGCAGACATTGTGACTTGTCAGAATTGGTAGACTATGATAGCGTGTAGGTTTAGTATGTTAAGTATAATCATCATGGTAGTACAGCTGTGATTGATGGGAATGTTGTTTGGTTTATGATATTATGATGCGTACCAAATGTCTGCTAATCCATCAAATAGTGGTTGAGACATTAACTCAGCAAAGTCAGTAGGCTTCATCCTCTGGGCATCATGAATATCTGCCCACAACCCTGCACCATTCTATCCAGTAACATGAGACATGTTACTCAATAAGTGAAAACTTTGACTGACTGGTGGCATTAGATGAAAAACCATTGCTCTTCAAAGTTCACCAAAGCTCTTTGAATTCATCCCCTGGGGACCATGGATGTCTGTACCAGATTTCATGGCAACTCAGCCAACCATTCATGTGTTTGTATAAGCTCTGACAGTGTGACAGTGAGGCCCACATGCACAATAGCAGGACCCAAAACTGAAGCTGCTAAACAGAATTCAGCCATTATTAATTCTATCATCAGTTTACGGCTCCGCTTTTCCGACTGTGACATGTTTCATAAAAAGGGCCTATTATGTGTAGTTGCAGCGGTGCAAAGATTGGAAATCAAAGATTTGATTTTTGTCTGTGATTGAATGCCAGAACTGTTGATTTGATTGGGGTTTTTCTTTGTCAGAAGAATTCTTCATCTGAAAAGAAATTTATTTTAGCATCAGCCCCTCTCTGTTTCATTTCCGTATTCAGTTGCTGTCAGAAAGAGCAGAATGTCTTAGTATCATGCAAATCATGTGTTACATATTTATTTGTAAAAATATCGTAGAAACAGACATATGTTCGTGCAGAAATAAAATAAAAAATTCTGGTTATCTATTTTCTAAGTCTGATCACAAGTGGCTGAAGTTCACTGCAAATAGGAAAAATTTGCTTTCAACCAGGAACCCTAAAACTGAATGTCTCTTTCTGACAGAAAGGCTTAAGTCAGTCGACATAGTATAAAGAGTGGCAATGTATGGAGGAGGTTGTGGTGGATAAATAGGTCAAACATGTGACGTTCACCCGGGAGGATTATTTTTAGATTTATTTGACTTATTATTTTCAGTATTTTTTATTCCCAGTTTTCCAAATTGCTTTGGAAGAAACTGCACATCTCATTGTCACACACACCTCGGCCTTTTCTCAATCTGCATCCTCTTTCTATCCTGTCCTTGTCCTCTCCCTCCTCTCCTCCATCAGCTACCTTTCCTACTCTCAAGTCTCCCTCTCTCCCTCTCTCCGTCGATGCTCCTCTTGCGCTCCCTCTTTCTTTTCTTATTTCATTCTTTCATCGGCTTTCCTCTTGATTTATGACTACTAGCCATGCTCATATGCTCGTGTTGTCTTGAGGCTGAAAGAAAGGATAGTATTTCATCTGAGGGCTTGGAGGTTATAATAACACACACACACACACACACACACACAATTGAAGGGCAGAAAGAAACACACATCATGCTCATACACATCCCGCTGCTCCAAATACACACATAAAGAATTAAACACACGCTGTTACTGCTAATAACTTGTAGCCATTAGACTCTGTTTCTACCTGCCTGACACACACACTTTCACACTCACAAATAAGAACATGAATGTTACTGTCATACACCCACACGGAGACATAGCTGCAGACACAAATCCTTTATGAATACTTATACACACACACACATTCATTTATTTATATCACGTACTGAATCTCAACCAGGACTAACTGAAACTCCTGTAGCAAGTAACCAATCAGATTTCAGAGGAAACAAAAGCTTTTTAAGGCTGGTTGTAAATAAACAAGACAAGCACATAATGTAACACACATATACTGTACCTGCATACATTTTCCACAAGCTCTAACATACATTCATACAGCGATCAATATATAAAGTCACATACATCCACATGCCAGTATACTGTCTATACCACACATGCAGTGTTTGAGCACAACTAAGCACACTGACTCAAGTGCTGCACCTGAGTACAAATCTGAGGTACTTGTACTTTACTTGAGTATTTTATACAGCTTTATACTTCTACTCCACCACATCTCAGAGGTAAATATTGTACTTTTTACTACATTTGTCTGACAGCTTCAAGTTACTATTTACTTTTCAAATTACAATTTTTCATACTTTTCCTCTCAAGTGAAAACCATGTATCTTCAGATTTGGTCATTTGAATTAGAGTTTTCTGAGCTGAAGGATTGAGTGTTTATCTTCATCTTTATGGGTTAAGTAACTTAAACTATTCAAAAACCCTCTTGGATTATCTGTGTGTTTCACAAAGCTCAGAAACAGGTCTGTTTTTCTGAGCTTGTGAAAAATTGACTTTTCAAATATAAGTGGTTCTCACAGTGCAGAGATACGTATGATGATCTTATAGAACAGGATGCATTGCTGTAGAAAGTAGCAAAAACAGCCCAGAAAAACAACTATAGGAGTATAATACAACATACACATCAGTAATATTAATCCATAATCACCACATACAATAGTACAACACTGACACACTGACAGGGACTACTTTTCTGCAGACTTTTGATACTTTAAGTGCAATTTGCTGATAATACTTTTAATTGTAGTCGAGTATTTTCTGTGCTATTAGTACTTTTACTTCAGAAAAGGATCTGAATACTTCTTCCACCACTGTAAAAATGCACAGCCTTAAAAACATTTGTGCTTTCCTCTCCTCTGAATGTTCCTGTTTAACACAAATACTTTCCCACTAATTAATTCCAATCACTTTTAATTTCAATCACCACTTCCCTCTGATTTATATCCCACCTTAGCTGACAATTTTGCACATAGAGCACCTCACCTATATGAACAAAAACAGCAGGTACAGCCTTATGGATGCATGAGTTACTGTAGCGCCTTGTGTCTCTGAGATACAATCAGTGATTCTCCCTCTGTTTCTCCCACTTCTACTTATTTTCTTTGAGCATTGCTGACTTTTTATCCACAGATATGAATATGTAAATACGAGGAACATCCAAACTATGAAGATGTCAGAGGAGATGTTTTCTGACACATCGTTGTTATCATGCATGTGAGGGTGCGCTGCAGGTGTGCTGCTAACCTGGGAGAGTAGTTTGACTGATTTGACGTTTGAATGACAGATTAAAAAACACAACCACTCTAAAAATAGCAAGGTGCCGGGAGATCCATGATCCTCAGACATTATCTGCCAAGTGAAATGAGTTCCTCCTGCACTTTGAGGATGAAGTTCATCATGAAGTTATGACTTTTTACAAAGAGCAGCACATAAGCTTCCAGCTGGGATGCATACGCTGAATGTGTCACGATGGAAAATGTCAAGATTTGGACCCTTGACCATTGATCCAGACTACAGCAACTTTATTAACCTGCTGAAAAAAAACTCCAATGTACTTCCCAGTGGTTTTGTTGTCACTGTGCCTTTTACACTGAGGAGTGTGTATGACAGGATACCACACCTCCCACAATGACCTGCCTCCCCAAACTGCCTTTACTGTACACAGGTGACGCTTTCCTGTTCAGTGTTTCCAGCGACGTAACGGTTTTCAAACACACAATTCAGTTCATTTATTTGATTCGAAATTCATTGCAAACAAAAGCCTCAAAGATGTCGACAAGATGAAAAGAAGCTTCTGCAATTAGTCAGCAGAAGAAGAACAGTGAATAGTCAGTGCAACCTTGAAAAGAAGATCTTCTCTGCTGCTCATTATACTGTAAGGAACTTTACAGTCCTGCCTTTAAATTTCCTGCTATTTTGCCACTATTTTATTTCAGTGTTTTTTTTTGCTTTTGATTCACACAATAATGTGTGTATAACCACAAACGTTAATCTTTTCATTCATTTGTCATCGTTTGTATTATCACAGTCAGTCAGATTCTTGATGTGATAATATTAATGAAAACATCACTGATGGACAATATTTCAACCCACACAGAGCAGTTTAGCAGCAGGACTCAACATGCGACTCTTGAGTGGATTACCTGTGCTTAAGACTTAATTGATTTTTTGATAATAATGGGTGTTAAGTCTGTGGTTGGCAGGCGGCTTGTTGAACGCGGGGCAGAGCTGACAGCTTTTCCGAGGGTGGAAACATGTCACACGGGAGCAACTGTGACAGCTCAAAGCAACAACAAAGTCAAAGTGTTCAATCAGAAGCTGTCATGATGTCGTGTGCTGATAATTTTAGCTCCCATGCTTTCAGGTGAGTGATATGTGAGAACAACCAAAGATCAGCATGTAGTTTTAATTGTGAAATCAGTGGGAGTATTTAACACTGCTTTGTAGATGGATAAATACTTGCGACTGACGCAAACAATATGTGTCCTTGTATCTACCACTTGAAAGTTAATGTTACCTGTCTCGTTGCAGAAAGCTGGTATCTGCTATCTTAGTCATATTACGTTATCACAGCATGGTTGATCCCTCCCCCGGACCGCCATCGTCCAATCATCTTGCTTTTCCAAAACCAAAAGCGGGAGAGCAAAAATGATTATTATCACACAGTGTGTTTTCCTGCTGTATGTTAAGTAAATGTACAGGAGTAACCTAGAGCCACTTCCAAAGAATCGAGTGTATCATTATCTGACTGCATCATCATTATGCAGGTCACATTATAAAAGGCCACATTCAGGACTGACACATCCACTATGTTCGGGCCAAGTGCACTCAGCCAAGATAATACTGCATTTAACAAACTAGGTTAGTCCTCATCCTCATGACCTTTTCCTTTGTATAAGTGAAACATGCTTACAACAAATTTTGAGTGTCACTTTACTCATCATACGTGCAATGCTAAAGCAACAGTAATGAATAGGAGCAAGGCTCAGCAAAGGGTCTGCTCCTTTCTGTTTGATGTGTTACAATGCAAAGCACCTTGCAAATTGTGCGAAAAATACCTCAATAAAATGTCACAAAGTGGTTTTAGTGAAGGGACACTCAGTTGTATTCATGAGTTTGCAGCCAGCACTAATGAGCTGTGTGAATGGGAACGTGACATGTAAGTAGGAAAATGCCCTCAGCATCTAAAGAAGTGACAGGGAAAAAGACTCTGAAAGACAAATGTAACATAGGCAGTGGTGGAAGTTACTACTATGAGTACAACAACTCAGGTACTCAGTGTTCAGGGATTTTATATGTGTATTTACATGTTATGACACTTCTGCTCCACTACATTTACTGGACAGGTGTAATCACTAATTACTTTTCGGATGAAGATTTCACACAGAAGCAGATGATAATTTCATTAAATTCAATTCTTGCTCAAGATTAAACCAATGGTTCCCAAGCTTTTTGAATTGTGACCTCCTACAAAAATAAGTTAGTAACTCTTCAAATTCAATAGTTCACAAAAAATGAAAGGTTAGGAAAATTACCAAATAAGATAAGATAAATAAACCTTTATTCGTCCCTCAGTGGGGAACTTTGCATTACATAAATGAATACAATGAATGAATGAATACAGATTTGTGTTTTTTTCTTCTTTCCTTTTCCATTAATCATTCTACAACCCTTTATCTTGTTTTGATACTTTAAGTACACTTATTTAATAATACTAATACATAAAGTGGTGTTGGTAAAGAAAGGGTGTGCAGCTAGAATGAGCCGCCTCACACAGACCTGTGGGTCTGCTGCCGGTGAAATAACAAGGCGGACATGAATAATGATCAGGGAAAAAATAAATTTAGGCTGTTTGCCCGTTTCATTGATTGTGTTAATATTTTGTGGTCTATACAGTGTTGTGTAAAATGTCACTCAGAGGGACATTTATAAACTTAATTTGAAATAATTTATGAGTAATGAATTCATTGAATTATTTACACTGGAGCCACCGTTTCCCCGTTAATGAGCTTTTCATTTGATCCTGAATTGTGAAGCACTTTGTAAAGTCTGTTTCAGTATGAGCTCTATTGATTAATCACTTGTCATCCTTCTGTTTAATAACGATGACTGAAATATTATCATGATGATGGTTTACAGGTGAATGAATTTGTGGTATGGGTGCTGTTCTGATGCTGTTGGAGAACCTCTCTGATGAAGCACAATCAGTTAAGCTCCACTTTTTCTCATTGACAGGTCAGTGCGATTGATAAGTGGTGGAGTGGGCACAAATATCGATATTCAAATGGATGTTTAAGGGTGTTTCTACATCCATTTATGGATAATTGTGGGATGGGAAATGAAGTTTGTGCACATGCACCCGTTTCCACAATGATTGCGATTTTTACCAGTTTTATGCATCTGGCCTCTGTACTTTTACTTGAATAGGTTTTGGATGTACTTGTAATGAAGTATTTTTACATTGTAGTATCATGACTTTCACGTAGGTAAAGGATCTGAACACATCCACCACTGAACATCGGATAGCAATACATCTGCAGCGCACAAAGGTTATTGGCACTGCTTTGATGAAACGTTGTCCTGCTGTGTCTCAGTCGAGTGGGAGCTGTAGCTACTTTTATGTAAAACACTGTGTTAACTGCTCCAACATCACTTCTCTACTTTATTGATCTCTCTCTTTTTCTGCATCATTACATGAGCCGGAGAAGCCAAACACAAACGGTCACACACACACACGTTTCTGCATACACACATACGAGGTGCAAGCGTGCATAACAAACTGAAGCGTGTGGCCATAAATCAATGGGAGTTGTAAAGTCAATGAGCCGTTAATAAAGAAAAGAGAGGCTGTGGATAGGAAAACTCTGAGTGTAAGTGTGTGTGTCTGTTTTCAGCTGTCTTAATCATTCATCTGTGCTGCCTATACAGTGAATGTTGGCTTGTATTAAAGTGTAAAGTTTAAAACTCCTTTATAAACTAAAGTTTATAAAGGAGTTTTCTGTGTGAGATTGATAATCAAACATTTCATTTCATATACTTTGCTTCAAGCACATTTCAAACTTTCCTGGCAAATTTGTACCTTTGTGTGAGTGAGTGTGTGTGTGTGTGTGCGTGTGTGTGTTTGTGTGTGTGTGTGTGTGTGTGTGACACCCAGTTTCAACAGTTAAAACAAAACTATTTCACCTTTCTGTGGCTGTGCTAATATGACTGATTCTCAGCGCGTGTGCGCGCTCACGCTCGTAGCCTGATTTTCCGATAACAGCACCTCATTATTTCTACATGGTTAACTGCTGCTGTGAAGCACAATTATCCTCTAAATGAGAAGGAAATTAATGTTTTTTAAATAGCTAACCACCGACCAGAAACAGTATTTGTGTATGTGTAAGTACATAACAGAACGGCTGGCACACAACTATACATTGTTCAATATTTATTCATAGCCATTCAGCAGTGGTGGGTCACAGCAGCAATAACTCTGCAAGCACTGACAGAGAAAATGGAAGATTAACAAATCACCATAATTTATCCAAATGCCCTTCAAAACACAAGCAACCATCATTCCTGTGGCATTAGTGTCCGAATGGAAAGTAGAAATTAATTTTACCCCTGCAGTTTGCTCCACATCCAAAACATAAAGCAGTGTATTGACAGGATGTCACAGTAAAGAACCCTTTCAGGCACCGGGGGGGATTAAAAGCTGCTTCTATCACTGGACAGGTCTCATGCCTGAAGTAGCTCTTAAGATATTATGTTACATATGTAAGAATTTCTGCGACCTGAAAATGTCAACTCGTCCTACTTAACTACTGTTTTTTCTCGAACAATCTGAATACTGTACCTGTTAAAAAATGCAGTCTTGGAAGTTTCTCTCAACAGTGTGTCGTGTGGCTCGCTTCGCAAGTTTTTCTAAAATTCTATTTAATATCATTGGTTATTCAATATTTATGTGTTTAGCAGCCTTTAACGAACACTATTTCCCATAAGGTCTTCATGGGAGCTGCAGTTTTTTTTTTCCTGTGATCACAAAGTAATTAATGTTTAATGGTTGTTTTCAATTTGTTTGTCTTAAAATATGTTGTTATGGTTTGAGTTTAAGTTCGGTTATTTCTTCTTTTATTTTGTCTTTGTGTGTTTCCTGCATTTAGGACTGTTGATTCGTTTCATCTGTGATCCTCCCTTCTTTGTATTTAGTGTGTGTGTTACCTTCCCTCTGTGCCAGTTCATCCTCGCATCTTGTGTCAAGCGTTCCAGCCCTTCCCACTGTTTGTTCCTCAAGTTTTTGCTTTTTTTTTTTTTTTGCTTAGTTTCCTTGGACCTTACCTGTTTATGGATTTTTAAATTCTTGACTGCTCCTGTTTGGATTTGTTTGCCTTTTTGGACTGCCTTATTTTTTTTGACCCTTACCAGCCTGACTGGCTATTCCCTTGCAGCATATGCAATATGCATTTTCTTTTAAAAGAAATGCAATAATGATCATGTTTTCATTAAATGTTCTCATCTGCTTTGCTTTTTTGCAAACCTCATATTACACCTTTAATTGCATTTTCCTGCTGACCTATGTAGTGTGGTTAACACACCCTACCTGTCTCTCTACAGGCAAACAGGTCTAACTCTGCCAGCTAATGACTTTCTTTAAATAATGTTCTCTACTTTATCACATAACACTGTCTATAGGTTACAGTAAAAAGCTATAAAATATTGCAACACATTTTACTGGACTTTACTGACCCTGAATGACCCTTAATGTTAATCATGAACACTTGCATTAGCACATTACATTTTGAATTTAATATGAATTATTGATGCTTATCGCTAATACTAATCTCAAACATTAATTGCTAATGCTTCCAGCACATACACATATCCCAGCATTCCATGTAAACTTAAAATCACAATAATATCAGTGACCCAAACATATTCCTTTGCCTACTCCATTGTGTTAACACAAAGGTCCCATTACTGTTCTCCACCACTGTAACTCTGCAAACGGTCTATTAACCTTTAAGGGGTCACACATAAAACATGTTGCACTACACATTGTGTATTCTATACTCATGCATTACATTAATTGGAGTGTATTCATTTTCCTGACTGCACGTGGCAATGACAATATCATGACAAAATAACAATGATCATTAGGAACTGAACTATTAAATTACAGGAAAAAAATGCATTTGCACTGCCATGCAAGAGGAGAGTTGGGTGAATATTTCTCACTGCTTTTAATCTATTTGTCCCCTTGATGTGTATTCACCTTTTGGAATATAGGCAAACAATAAATGCATGCTGTGTAAAAAAAACTGTCAATTCAATTCAATTTGATGACAGGTGTGCAAACAATGAAAAAAGACAATTATCTCTAAAGCAACATGTCACCGCCATCTGTCAGACAGACAGATACCTCGACACACAGACGCACACATCTCTAACACGCACACACACGTCCATGGCCTGCTCTGGTAGTGTGTAAGATTCCGACACCTCTTTTGATTGGAAGAGATTTCCTGCGGTGCAGATACTGTAGGTGTTTGCCTCCCTGCAGTGTCAAACCCCAATACACTGCATTCACTCTGCATGTGTGTCTGTGTGGGTTTATGTACGTGCGTGTGTGAAAAGGATGAGATGGCTCTTTACTATTTTTCTAGCTGAATGCTTCCATCAGTTCAACTCCAGCTGGAAGCACTGCTGCTACTGACTTTCTGATGGAAGCAAAACAGCTGGATCTGTCTGTCCCACGTGTGCGCGTCTGTCTGTGAGTGTAGGAACGGGCTATAAATTTTAGACTAATGCACTAAGAACACTCTTACATAGGCACCTACCACAAAAACTCTAAAACTCATTCTGCTATTTTTCACACAAGTGAACTTCATGAGTGTGGATCTTGCTCTGGATTTTCAGTCTCATGGAAAGGCAGGACTATTGAGTTGAGATCCTTCTTCAGGTGAGGTCACAGGTTTTTCCTTCTGCCCCACTCCCTAATTGGACAGAGAAAATCTGTCTTTGCAGAGTCAGTTACACATGTTCCCAAATATTATTCACCTGCTCTAAGATGGTTTTCCTGGTCTGATAAAAGTAGAGCAGAAGCATCTCAGAGACAGATGAGGGTTTCATGAAGAAGGAAATCTCATTCACAATAATGAGTGAATCAGTCAATACGTTAAAATGAAAAACAAACAACCATGAATTTTTCAGTTTGGAATTAAAACCAATCTTTCTGAGTTTGATGAGCTTCTATAATCGACGTTAATAGCAATGCCATATTTGCTAGTTTATGTTTTGGAGATAATGAATCAAACCTGCCAGCACCCAGAGGGAGGGAAGGATGTCACCAGTCTCCAAAACATACTTTATATATACGGTGACTGCCTGATCAAGTCTATGAAGGTCAGTGAAAACACATGTTGTCCACACAATGGTTTCTCTGGCTCTCTCAGACAGGATGACTCAGCTCGGCATCAACTCATTTTCACTTACTCATCACCCGGGGCATCAAAGCCTACTTTATTTCCATCACTTCCTGTTTATTATCTCACATGAGAGGTATCACAGCTTTTCAGCCTGCAACCGCGTCCAACACTGAGGTTCATCTTAATGAGATCTGTATCAGGGGCCGTCTCCCCATTTTATATCAGCACCTGTCGGGTTAGAATGTCAAGGGCTGCTGGCCGCCGTAATTAACACCATCCGGCACACTTGGACCGGCTTCAGCTGCAGCCGCTCGCAGAAGAGCCAGGCTGCCCTGTCGAGGGATCCCTCTCATCACATGGCAAAGTTAAAGGCTTTCTAATTAGCTTTAAACTTTTAACTCCAGTTATATGAGCACAGATTGAGAGCAAATTGAGTGTGTGTGTGTGATGGAAACAGAAGACGATGAGTAAAAGTGGCCAGCGTACAAACTGAATGTGGGGATGAAGTTATATGCACAAGCATTTTTCCCTCAAACTGCCCTGACCATATAACATGTGCTGCACTTTATAGGGTCATCCATCTCTCTCTCTCACCCTGAGAGGGTCCAGTCCTGCAGGGACATATATTGTGTCCAAGGCTCTGATGAGACCAACTGTGGGCGTGGAACATTATATGAAACAAAGATAATGCAAATATGTCTTTACACACACATACACAGCATAACTTTAACACCTAGTCTAATGTTAATCTAATGAACTGAAACCCTGAACACACCTCAAGTAGACTCTTAAAGAAGCAAGAAGCTGTGCTGTTTTGATATCGTTCTGTTCATAAGTTACTGTAAGAGTTTTATGATATATAGGCCTACATGAAATGATACCACATCCTTCACAGATGTTAAGAAGTTTACTTTACTTTAAAAACTCCTACCTTTTTCACAACAACGTAGCGACAGAATGCCCCTGATAGTTTCAGGATTAAACAAGACTCAGCTACAATGAGAACACGGGCTAGTTTCATTATGTCTCTATTATCTAGCCATTGTGTGTGTGTCTCTAAAACAGCGTCTGATTCTCCCTGAGTGATGCCTACACGGTGGAGAATTTGATCTGAAGATAATTACTATTTCTGCTCAAACAGCTTGGCTTCTTGTTTATGTCGCAGAGTGTGGCACCTGTGACTGGTTTCTATATGTGCGCGAGCCCAGAGAAAAGTAGAGGGCGAATGCGCGTGCCGTCGAGCATGTGTGTACGTTTCATGCTTTGAAGTGAATCCATTTCCCTCTACGTTTCAGTGTGATGTTCGTGCCTTTGTGTCAATGTACAGGCAATGCAAACAATCTTCAGCTTTTCTTGTGTTGAAAACTTTCTCCGCTGCAGAGTTGAACAGAGGATTTTCACCGATGGCAGGAAAATGACTCTCTGCAGGACAGCTGATTGGCCCCCTGCTGAGTGGAGCCCTTAAGTTCTGCCATCAAGTCACATAAACGCTTTGACATACCAATCGAACAGCAACAACATCGAGGCGGCAGAAACAAAAGCACTTTAAAGTTACATGGTGAAGTGATGTGTCATCAGTTCATTACATTCACATCTAGACCAATTTATAATCTATTCCACTGCACGGTGAAAATGAACTGCTTTACGTGTCCCAAACTCCTGTCTTCCCTGAGTCGAACAAAATATTGCCATCAAGACCAAAAGCTTCAAATATAGACTTATATGATGGAGGGTTAATCAGTTAGTGTCAGGCATTTGGATACTGTAACACTGCTGTTCTTCATCTTTTTTCTCAGCAAATATAATAGTGTATTTGTTTATTTGTGTTCTCAAAAATGCTTTGTTGTTTTTAGACAAAGAAAAGGAGCAAATCCTTACAGCTAAACTAAATTTATTTACTCAATCCAAAACAAATCCTGCCACTGAAAGGTAAATAGTGGTTTTTACAATGTATTCAACACCAGGACCTGGGCCCAAACTCCAAGAAGCCCCACCAACACACGGTAACACAAAGGTGTTTGCATTCCTCTGGTTGTTCTGGCTGAAGCGGGTCTAGGCCTTTGTCACTGCAGACTTTTTGACTTGAAACAAGTTTTGGCTCAGTTCCATTAAGTTTCCAGGTGAGCCAGTATGCACAATAACAGGACCCTGAAACTAGATCATCAAAATGGAATGCAGTCATTTTTAATGTTATCAAATGGGCTCATTTGAGATGATCCAGCCCCGCACAAAATCATCACAGCGATTGCCAGTGAGATTTCTGACTGACTTTCTGAGCAGCTAATTTATATACAGCAAACTAATATAATGACATGCTTTACATTAGAATTCTAATGTATTTATATTTTGATGTTAAATATGTGGCTGAAAGAATAGCATTTCAAGATTATCACATATAGCCTATGTAGTTTTTTTTAACAATCTTATGCAGACGAATATCATTAAAATAACAATTATTTGAGATTGAGTACAAGATGAAGAGACTACACATTTTATTACACTGGGTTGGGATCTAGCAAAATGTGAGTTCCCGTTATGACATGGCAAAATGTCTGCTGTGAAAAAGGTCAAGAACCAATTAGAACGATTCATCCTGTCCTGACAGGCAGGAGCGCCATGCAAGCCAAGATTCTGGGGGGCACAATTAGAGCGAGGGGGCAAGGGAGTCCTTCCCCACAAAAAAAGAAAGAAAGAAAGTAATGATGCAACGTTTGACATATATATATATATATATATATTCAAAGTCTTTAAGGGGGTTAATTTAAAAGTTCACTAAATCAGTTTTTGTAGCTCAGTAATCTCCCAATTTACAAAAAGGTAAATTCTGCCTATTATTCACTCACCTCTACATTAGCTTCTGCATTGCTGCCATTTTTCTTGAAAACGAAAATCTTTTCTGCTTCACCCAAAAATTATAAGGGGCATAAATCCACAGAAGGCTATATCCACAATGCAAATCCATTTAGAGAACATAGATAATAAAGAGAAGAAGAGAAGAAAGGAGTGTGGTAATAGTGTACTTTCAAACATAGGAAGCATGTATAGGAAGCAGCACACATTCGAAAAAGGGATTGATGCTCTACTAACCACTTCAGCAACACACCGTTAAGCTGTTGCCCGTATCTCCTGCAGCATTGATGCACAACAGAATGCTCTGTGTGTGTGTGTGTGTGTGTGTGTGTGTGTGTGTGTGTGTGTGTATACCTGCTGAAACTATTTTCATCCTGCAACTTTTAAAGGAAACCCAAACCATATTTAAAAGGAGGTGTTTGACTTTTTGAGGTATGATCTGCTGTGATATAAACTGGTCATAATTACATATAAAAAATAGTAATAAGACAACACATAAAAAAATATGTACATAAATGCATATATAAATATAAAAGCTTCTTACATTCATGTGTCCATTCGTCCACTCAAAAACACAACAGTGGCACCATACAAATACAACAGAAAATAATTAAATAATTAGCTCAGAAAGTAGCTACATACAAAAGGAAACAATACACATTCACAAACACTTGTCTAAAAGCTGGTTTGAACTAAGGTCCCGTCTCTCACTGATCAGATAGCCAATCATATTTTAGGATAATGAGGTGACACTTGGAGTGGCCACTGGACACCCACTGGACACGCCCCAGCAATGTCCATGTTTGTGTCCTGTTTACGGTTTGAATCCACCTCCAGTATCACATGTTCAGTCTTGGTAGGTGATCCTTCTTCAGCACGCAACATTTCTGGCTGGTTATTTCTCATGTTTATGCTTTATATTTATCCATATTGTTTTGAATCATTTTGTTTTGTGAAGGATAAATGTTGTTTGGATCCTCAGAGACACGGCGGTGATGATGAGCCCCAACAACAAACACAGCTCGACAGATGAGTCCCAGCTGGTTGCAGTACACACAAGAAGACTTCACAGTCTATGCATGCTGCTGTTTTCATATAGCCTGTCTGCTTACTGTCTGCTTAGCTACAGACTGTTGTGACATGAGCTTTGATGAGAAGATGAGCACACCGATGCCAATTACATCTGCCACCAGGAGTGGGATGGGGGGGGGGGAAACTTATTAAAAGAACGCAAACTCACACGTTGCAGAAGTTATGACAGAAAGACAACATATTGTGACATGGATATATCAGGATGACTAGAATTAAAAAAAGAAATCTATGTTCTGTGGTTTCAGCACCGACTGTATTTGTTTTAATTAACACTATACAGAACTGGCATCACAATGCATCATCTACTAGTCACAATTACTCTCAATTCATTTACGGAGTGGTTTGTAGACTCTGTGCTGTATTCTCTCTGGTATATTATAAATAGTATTGTTCAGCAATATCTATATGTCTTTTATCTGATGTAACAATAATTTCCCAGTTTGGGACAAATAAAGTACATCTATCTATCTATCTATCTATCTATCTATCTATCTATCTATCTATCCCTCTCTCACGCAGGCTTTAGTTTTAAAATGACAAGAGATGTAGAATGAACCATTCATTCCAGGCTACACTCACATATTTAAGGGCTTCTTGTTAAATAATGGCATAAGAACTGAGTTTGTGCTTGATACAGAACAGATCTACTTGTACGCATACTGCCTAAGGTGGGTACTAATGAGCTACTAATGAGTACTTAAATAACTTTGATTGTACTTGTTTGCAGTAGTTTTGAAGCACCATCCTTTTTAATCTTACTTGGGAATAATTTTGGAGAAAGTCATTACTTTTACTCGGCTACGTTTGGATGTATTCACCACGCTACTTTTATTTATTGTTTTATCCATTTACACACATTATGTTAAAGAAGGTAGTTGTCTGCTGATCCCTGATCTGCTGGCACTTTGTCATCCTACTGCAGCCAAGCCCCCTCCTGGCTCTGTTCACAGCAGAGTGGCTTAAACCACAGTGGGAGATTTCTGGCCTCACTTTTTTTCTCTTTTCCACTGTCTGGTTTTCAAACAGCACAAGCAGCTCATATTAACAGACAACAGCACAGAGAGCATCGAGCTCCAGTTGTGAATGCCGGTCTCAGGTCAGCACATCAGAGAGCTGTGCTGACACTGATCTGACAGAGAGCAGTAAGATAAATATTCAAGTTGCTGTTTTCACCCCTAACCAGTCATGGTGACTCATGCAGCCTGATCAAGAGACAAAAAAGTAGACAGCAAATTCTGAACGCGAAACAAACACATAACAGACTTCTTTAATTTTATGTTGGGCCATGGGTCATCAGATATGAGACATTTTCAGAAAGATAACATGATTCGACCACCTCTCCAATGTTACTGTCTTCATGTGTTTGGAGAGACCTGGATGTAGTATGTAGTACAGTTTATGATGAGGTCTGCTCATCACAGCATAGTTTTACAGAAGCTGTTACAAAACAGTGGTTTATATAAAGCATGAGCTTGGTTTTATGTTGTCTTTTTTGTTGTAGACTAATCAAGTCTTGAACAGGATTTAATCATTTGTGATTGATAGGTTCCCTTTCCCATGTTCCAAAGGTAAGCTGATGATTTTTATGTATCATGCAACGCCTGGTAGTTTAGGTAGATTCCTCAGTGTTTTGCAACAACACACTCACAGCTGAGAAATTCTTCCCATTGCAGCACATTTGGACCAAACCTTGACAACATCATGGTGTATTTGATGCATAAGGTTGGTTGTATTCTCTTTGTTACTTGTTGCAAACTAATGAAGTCTTTCAAAAACAGATTTTAATCAGTTTTCATTTACAGGTTCCCTGAAGGTAAACTGTTGATGTGTCATGCAAAGCCTGCAAGTTTGGGTCGATACCTCAGTGTTCTGCAACAACACACTGATGATAGCTTCTGCCCATCGCAGCATGTTTGGACAAAACCTTTACAAAATCGTGGTGTATTTAATGCATAAAGTTGGTTTCATTCCTAAGCTCCTGCTGATTTTTACGCATGCAAGTTTGGGTAGATACTGCTCTGCCCACATCTGTATACTGCAGACTGGATGTAATAAGGTTTTCAATAGTGCTCACAAGGAAGCCACATGTGTTGTATATGTTGTTTTGTTTCTACGTGTTTATATAGATCTGTTCACACTGCAGGTTTGATTTTAGTACATGAAATATCACATTTTCAGTTACTCGACTAATTAAATTGCTGGTCAATGTTTGCAATATAATTTTCATAGTGCCGAAGTGGGACTCTGAGAAAATCTTCCAATGAAGATGAATTAGCTCCAGCACAGCAGGAGCAAAAGGGTAGTTTGGGAGCCCAACTGGCGCACGCTGACGATCAAGCTCACACAGTTACAGTATGAAATTCAAATGTTGCATCTCATCTGGAGCTTATGTTGTCATGATTCATCATTTCTCTTCATTTAATTATATTCATGCTTTGTTTTTTTCCTCAGGACCAATCAGTGATCGTAACAGTACGATGTTATCACTCCTGACTCTATCATAATCTGTTTTAGTTATGTTTCTTTTCAGTTTTACCTTTCGTAGCCAAGAGCAGGTTTGTGGAGCACAGATGCACTTTTGCAGGAAGTGCAAACACAATACGAGAAACATAGAGAAGGCAGAAAAAAAATAAAAAATATATCAA
Source organism: Holacanthus passer (assembly GCA_025331565.1). Lineage (NCBI taxonomy): Eukaryota > Metazoa > Chordata > Actinopteri > Pomacanthidae > Holacanthus > Holacanthus passer. The sequence continues at coordinate 532,071 of JAFREQ010000018.1, read as the reverse complement.
TGAAAATGAATCTTAAAATTATAGTTGTCTTGCTTTGGAAAAGAACTTATTGTAAGCGTCTGCCAAGTGAATAGAATCGCAGTAATTAAGAACCATCACTGATTCACAGCATCTCTTCAATCTTGTTCTTCTGTGACCTTCGAGTCTGCAGCCCGTCAGTCTAACGAAACACTACAGCAGCTGCTTTCACTGATGGGCTCCTCTTCTCTGACTGAAGGTGTGCTCATCAGTGAAGCTGTTAACATCACCTGTTCTGTAAAACAAGCTCAGACTTGGGGACATATTACAAGTAGAGACAAAGTCAAGAAACATTTCATTTTTGCCAGGTTAAAACCGTTTTGGGTCTCGAAGGCCAAACTACACAAAACCTGACATGCAACTTCAAGCTCAACATTCATTTATAGAAGAAAACGTGTTGCTGTATTTCTGTGCATATAGCATATGCACAATTAGGCTGGTTGATTGGACCGACTTTGCAGGCTCTTGGGTTACACAGACGCGATTAAAAACTGCTCTTTAATTTTGAATTTGCCATTTGCAACCATGCCCCTTTTGAACAGCTTTGATTTCCTATAGGCTTTAGCTCAGTGCATCCTTCCAGAACATCCCACACTGAATCATACAGCTTACCTCCAAGCTTCCTGCCCGTGTGCACACTCCTTCTGTCGCCGTATTCCCTCATGTGAGCTGCCGCCGAGGAGGCTGCGTAAACCTTCAACACTCCCACTGATCCTGTCCTGTTATTTCATGTCCGTGCTGCTTTGCTTCTGTTACAGAGCAATGAAATCTAAATTCAATTTACTTTTAATCCAAATTGCCTGGACTCTACTAGGACTAATAATAATTATAGTGGGTATGTGACAAGGGAAAATGTCTCATACACTGCTACCCTTGCAATGAATTTTCATAACAATGAAACGTGAATATCTGTAATATACAGTTTAAAGATGAAATGGGAGAATTAAAGATTTAAGTTCAAACACTCTCTCTCTCTCTCTCTCTCTCTCTCTCAATATCTACGTGTGTGTGTGTGTGTGAGGGTCACTTTAAATCCAGAGAAAGACATCACGAAGGAGAGACATGGACTTAGAGGAAAAGAGAGAGACAGAGATTTGTGTCAGTCATTATGTCCCTCATCTCATCATTGTGTGTGTGTATGTGTGTGGTTGTGTGCGTGCGTGCGCATGTCCCTCATCTCATCACAGCATTGATAGCTTTCTGATTCACCCCCCCTCAAATTCCTCCTGCAACACACACTACACAGGCCGTATTGGCCATAACAATGCAAGACTGATTCATTCCTTGGTTATAATCACACATTCATTCTCTGTGTATATCAGGATTAGAGAGAGAACGAGTGCTGGAAAAGAAAGAACGAGACAGAAGACGAGGAGAGGAGCGACATACCAGTGGTATCCTGTATGTACCAGGCGTAAGCTCCATCTGCTCGGACTGAAAGAAATAATAGAAAATATTACAAATATGCAGACATGTAATCCCTTGTTAAAACAGTTTTTATGTTAAGACACTTTTCTAATTGTTAGCTCTCGCAGCACTTGCATCTCTCTCACTACCACTGCAGAGGTGCCCTTGAGCAAGACCCCATGGGCTTGGCACAGATTAGGCAGCCTAAAGCTTTTGGAATAGTGCAAGGAGGAAAAGGCCGGAGTAAACATAAAACATGAATAGCAGAGTGATAGAAATACAGGGGGCCCTATTTTCTTGGTGGCACCAACGACCAGCACTCCAACAGATTGGCGTTTTTCTGACCTTGAAATTCACTTTGCTCATGTGCCACATGCTTTACATGTCAGAGGACGTGTTACATCGCGTAAGTTAACTTTAACAAGACAGGGATCAACAGGCAGTAAGGCAACTGTCTACAGCAGGAAGATTATAAAAGTTGACAGAGGTGACGATTCACGCCCATCCTGCATTTATTTCCTGGAGAAACGACAGTCTTATGGTGTTAGTTATGTTCATTTAATTCCACCTGTCACAACAGTGTTGCCGCAATTGGAATCAGAGTTTTAAAAAATCTAAGTGGTGTTATTGCTTGCAGTTGTGTGGTGGCTGGTGTGTGTGTGTGTGTGTGTGTGTGTGTGTGTCCAGAGTCAGGACTATTGATTTTTGAGGTTAGTCAAAAGAAAAAAACAAAAAACAAGATTGAGTTCCTGGTGGCCTGTTGCCTTGGTAATGAGGAGAGTCCATAAACACTTGCATCCATACACACACACACACACACACTACCTGTGTATTACTTGGAGAGAGAGACCAAAGTCTGTACATAAATCATAAGTCAAACAACCAATCATGATATATTCATACAGGTGAGTGAGAATAGCAATAACTTCTACAGTTTTCCTCATATTGTGAAATAAAGATAAGTTTGAGCCCAAAGCAGATTCAGAACTCCCAAAATATCCTCACAGGGCATTAATGTAACCATAATCACGTACTGAAAATAAAGTACTTGAGTGTTACAGTTCATCACATTGAAACATAACGGCACACTTAACCTTTTAGAACAGACAGATATTGTTAGAAAATATCTTCACTCCCACAGAAAATCACTGCAACGCTGCTGCATTTGAACAAGCTTATGGCTCTGAAACATATACTTTATTATTTATTATATTATTACGTATCCCATTTAGAAAAATGGCTGAAACTTAAGCTCTGCAAAAGCACATAAAGTCTCTGAAACTCAATTTACTGTGTCTATGAAAAAAAGTAAACTTGTTTTGTTTTTTTTCCCCATTTTTCATAATTATAATTTCACCCAGAATAATGGTTATCATTTAGCTAATTACTGGAAGCAAAACACCATTGGTCTGTCTGTTTTGTCTGGAAAATATTACATGAAATGTTAAAAGGTCAGCGAACAGGCTGAGAGGTTTAGAAAATGGATGAATGCTAAATGTTGCTAAGTGCCAGGGAATGGAATTATATGCTATATGACATTAATAATGACATGATATTAATGTCAGGGAGAGAGAGAGAGAGAGGATGTAATTCATTAAGGAGAGAGAGTGGCATTTTCAGCTTTGTGTGGTTCTGTCTTTGTGTGGGTAATATCGACTGACGGCACATTGATTTATTTAAGTGCAATATGTCACGCAGCTAAAATCAATCATTGACACGATGGGTGATCCCGGACACGCCATATTTAACATCATACACATGTGGGCTCAGTGTGCGCTGCTGATTCAGCCGGGGTCCCGCGGAGTTAAGTGGTTTTGACAAAGTGTTTACTTGTTGACACAGTGGGGTGTGTTCAAGTTTGTGCGGCTGACATTCACAACAGTTTCATTGCTAAATGGGGGCTGTTACAGAAAGCAGCGAGCTGTTATATAAGAGCTGTCTGGCTTTTTCACAACTGTCTGGCACACGCAGTCTCTTTGAAGTCATTTCGTGTGTCTGTGACGTTGTTCAGCGTCTATTTGTGGTCGTCTTGTTTCTTATCGCAGTCATTTTATGTCTCTTTGCTGTCATTCTGTGTCTCTTCATGGTTGTTTTGCATCCCTTTGTGGGAGTGTTGCGTCTCTTTGAGGTGATTTCGCATCCTTTTGTGGTCATTTTGTTTCTCTCTGCATTTGTTTTTTTCTCTCCCTGTGGTGGTTTTGCATCCTTTTTTGGACATTTGTGTCTCTTTGTAGTTGTTTCTATGTCTTTTTGCAGTTGTTTTTGTCTCTTTGCTGCTGCTTTGTGTCTCTTTGTAGTTGTTTTGTGTCCCTTTGTGGTCCTTTTTGCATCTCTTAGTGGTCTTTTGTGTCTCTTGTCGATCATTTTTGTCTCCTTGCAGTCGCTTTGCGTCTCTTTTTGGTCATTTTGTGTCTCTTTGAGTCTCCTGTCATTTTAGTGACCTCAGTGTTTCTCAGTTAAGATTCAACACTGCATTCATTTGTTCACATTCCGTTTCATAAGCACCTACACTGTAGCTTATGCTTCGATTACTAGATCATCTCAACTACAAGAAGCACCAGTGCAAGGTGAACGATCAAGTAGAGCAATGCGGGAGCTAAAGAATTATATTTCAAAACTAAGAGGAGAGAAGATTGGTTTAGAGCAGATTGCAGGAGAGGAAATGATTCAGTCGAGTGAGGATGAGCGGATGATAGCAGTGATCTTCTCGGGTAAATTACTGAGTGTTTGCACAGACTGAGGGTCAGTTTTTTTGAAAAGTGCCACTCTCCTCATTTAAGTGGTAGATAGGGTGGGATGGGTTGGAAAGGAGGCTCAGTGCTTACCAAATCAAAATGATCTCAAAACTTTGAGCATGGATACTAACAAAGCTGGCTTGCATCGACCTTTGACCCCTATGATGAAGTGTATATCGAAAGGCACACAATGAGGCAGATCATTATTTTTAAGACCCAAAATTTATTATTTAAGTCCTGCTGTTAGTTGTTAAGTTAGGGGAACCAAATGTCAGTTGCATGTCAGAACAAACCAAATGTTCTGTGAATGTTACAACCCAGAGAAAAGCTTGTTTCCCAAAAGGGACCTAATAGAAAAAACATGTTCTGTTTTATTTTTAACAGACCACACACAGGACCTCAAATCAAAAAGAGTTAAATCAAATAAAATCCTAACTAACCCCAAAACTAACTACAAACTGATGGGCCGGCAAAAAAGAACAAAAGAAGGGAAGCCACCTCGGTCCAACCCTTACAGGGCCGTCAGAACCAGGTTCTTCCTTCTACCCTAATTAAACAGCACCAAACTAAACCCTAAGCAACATAAATAAAGCCGCGAAAACTGAACCACCAGACCCACCAGAAAAGAGATAAAGGGGGAAAAAAACTACATGTGGTCACTTGTCTGCTTCTGAAGCTGCTGCTGCCGCTGAGCCGGAAGTGGAAAAGAAGAGAATGGGGAGTCCCCTCCCCCTCTTTATTGGCACCTCAATCAACTTGAGCAGCCTCACCTGGAGAGAGGAAAAAAGGTCATGGAGCGTTACTGGAAGAACGTCATTATCCAACATGGCTGCACACACTGCCCTGGAGCTCATTGTTGCTGATGAAGAATTTATCTGCTTATGGCTATTAAACCAACAAAAGCGATCTGTCCATTCCTTACATGCATGTGCAGTTTTAACATGCTATACTGTGTGTAGGGCATAGTGTTTTGAACATTTTCAAATTTTCCCGTGGCTTTGACATGGCGTCCAATCACGACGTTCACAATCATTTGTGTAATTATACTGTATATATTTCAATTCCTCAGTATAACGGAGACTTGATGTTTTGTTTGCCTCAAAAAGAGAAGCGAACTATTGATTTTTTGTTCTGTTTTTTATATTTATATTTTGAATATTCTACTGATGTAATCATTTAAAACTGAAAAATGTTTAGTTTTCATACATTTTTTCATTGTTGTCAGATTATTTATAACAATGGTGATGAACACTGGTTGGAAAGGGCCCATGGGAATTTTTGCTCAGGGCCCCAACAGACTCCAGAATTGCTTCAAGACTAAAATATACCAATGCAAATACATTTATTTTAGTCATTTTAATTTTAGTTTAAGGCATTATAATTCTTTTGTCAAGTCTCTTCCGTTCCGTTCATGATTTTCATTCATTTGCTGAATGAGAAAGCATCAAAATTCAAGAAAATTGGTGAATGCCACAAGTTCTGTGAAATGGCTTCTGCATGTCACATAAGAACAAATCTCTTCATATAAGTGACTCTCTACATTTGTCTATATCTAACTATGACCTAAAACAATGCAACTCCTTTAAGACCAAACATGGGGGAAATGGAGGATAGAGTTTCATGACAAACAATTATGTTAAAAAAATTTGAAAAAAAAAAAAAAATTGAACCTAAATTGAATTTTCAGGGTTTAGTCTGTGTGTTAGTCAGTTTTAAAAGCTGTTGTTGTGGGCAAACTCTCATTGAGATTTCATATGAACCCACTGAGTCACGAGGGCCATAAAGTTGTAAGAGTGATTAATTTGGCAACCTGTGTACGTTTCATTTTGTTTGTGATATTGTGCATCATTATTGCATGTGTTGTGCTGCTGTACTGGCTGTCACTACACTGAGTCAGCCGGAGCATCAGCCACCCCGGGGGGATGTTTTCAGACAGCAAGAGAGGCCCATTTGGTGCACAGTTTGTATTACTTTTCACTTCATTATGTGATGCACAGACACTGAGTCAGCTAAAACAGCAGGGGATGTCAGGGAAAACTTTCATTAGCTCCTGTCACTTTTAAAGTAACAGTTTGTTATGATGTATTTCTGGTGTTATTGTGTAATATTGGCTTTATCATTTTTGTATCTATTTTCTTGTCGCTGGTTATCAGACACTGAGTCAGCCAAAACACTGGCGATGCCGGAGGGGCCTTTTCAGAGGGGTACTTTAAAAGTAGGAGCAGTCAGTGTGGCATGCAGATTGTGCTCCATTTCACTGACAGTATGTATGTCATTATAGTGTCTGTTTTTAGTGAGAATGGTTTGCGAGGCACCGAGTCAGCTAAAGCATCGGTGACACCTGGGCAAGCATTGTGGAAACAGAGTGATCTGTTTAATTATAAAAAAAAAAAAGAATGAAGCTGGGGAACATTGCACCAGCTGCCAGTTGAGCATCAGCCGAACCCTGGACCGAGCTACATCCATCCTTAGAATGAATATTTATGCTTTGAACCTTACAAAGTAGCACAGCTAAGTCCAGCGTGACCATGTGCGTCAACAGTGAGACATTCTCTTACAATGAATTGTTAGATTTGAGGCGTTCATATAAAAGCTGATTTCAATGGCTGCTGAAGAAATTCAAGATGAATGACGCTGATTTACGGACACTAAGATAATAGAGATTTCCAACGAGTTCTAACAGCCAGGTTGTGGCTCAGGAATCGCAGGTCGTCTATTCATCGCAGGGCTGGTGGTTCAATCCCCAGCTCCTCGTGCCCACATGCCATGCTGCCACTCATCAGTGTGTGAATGGGTGACTGATGGGCAAAATTGTAAAGGTAGAAAAGCGCTATATAAGTGCAGCCCATTTACCATTTAAAATGTAATTAGATAAGTTAAAGCACCCGTGGAGGTGAGGTTGAAAGTTGGACAATGGCGGGTGCAAACTAATGGGTAAGTTTCTTTCAATGCAGAGAGAAGGGATTTAAACCTGCTTCAAGTCTCACCAACAATGAGAACTTTCTTCTTACAGTGCTGTCATTCTCCCAGTAGTGCTTTCAGTCCTACCAATGGATGGCCAGTGGTGTGTTGAGACTAAAAAGAACCTCAGAGGCGCCGCAATTACATACAAAGTCACTCATAAAGACGCAACGTGAGAAGCACAAGTTTAAATGCAACTGCCTAATCTGAAAATGTTTCAAGTTGAGTGTAAAATTTGTTCTCACACTTATGTTTAATGACTCCATTTCACGAATGTACAGAGACGAGCTGTGCAGTTTCTTATCGGCTTTTTACAAGTGCGCACGATGAAGACTTCAGATGAAGAAAGTATTAGAGTGGCTGGATGAGAGGAGAGATAATTACACACAGCAATAGTCATATTTAATAATAAAAAAAAGTCAGGAAGCAGTGTCTTCTATCTGCAATAAAGTTAAATGATAATAATACTACTACCTCTAAAATAAGGTGAGGGGTGGGGGAGCAGGGCATGCATTCACAGATTTACAATAACCAAGATGCTCAAGTGAATAAAAAGGCTTTTTTCAATTACCTGAGCACCCTGATATCTCTGAGTAATCTGGTGTCTTCAGCGCATGTAAACACACTGAAAAGCGAAAGAAAAAAAAGGCGAGAGTGTAGAAGAAAAGAACAAACAACTGGAGTTTCTGGTGAGTCAGAGAGAGGCAGAGCTGACACAACACACACACACACACACCAGGTCTGTGTTTGTGGTGCTAGTTATCTACAGCCAGCGTCTATACAGTGGGTATATTGGCTGTGGAAGAGGTGAACAAACAGGAACTGTAAAACAAGCCCTGTGGTCATAATTTGCACTTTGATTGGCTTCTCAGTTCCTGCAGCTGAAGACAAACATCAGTGAAGAATTAAAGTTTGTAGAATATCAGGATTTGAAATTGACTGAAACAAAAACTCATTTCATAGCACAGTCAGTCGAGACCGAAATCAGGACCACGGACAGCGACAGTCAGACGAAATATAGGTCTCAGACCAACTGTGTCTGTTTGTTTACTATGTTCAGATGAAAGTCTCAAAGTCTTGATTTCATGACGTCCATATCACTTTATGGGGATGTGAATTCAGTAGATTAATGCTATATGATCTATCTCTTCATCCATCTAAACTAACCTATCCTTGAATCTGACAGGATTGCTGCTGCATCAACACACAAGGCCGCCCCCATGGCCTTTAGTGCTCATCCTATTAGTGAAAAACATCTCAGATCCCTTTGGTGAACGAGAGAACGAAGAGCGAAAGAAACAAAGAGAAGCACGACTGGCGGCAGCCGTGTGTTTTAGTTACTGACAGTAACCTTCAGCTTAATCACCGAACCTGTGTTTCTCTAACAACACTACTGATTGCCTCCCCTCACTGAGACATTACCCTGCAATCAAAGCATCGCCACCCCGTGATCTCTCCAATCAGCTTTCATCTATTTCTGAATTATGCAAATTCACTTTCTCATTAAGTAGCCAATATAAACAAATTACTGCCTGTTAACCGTTCGGCTGCTGTAGGTGTGAGGATGTTGACTTGAAGCTATGCTCCACATGGTCGGACTTCAAAGGTGGGTTTACTTTTCAAACATTCAAATTTTTACCAGATGGCTAAAAATGCTTCGGTTTCAAATCCTCACCTCAAAAGCGCTCTATCTTAACTCATTGGCTCACCTGACGAGCCTCATGTCCTGGTTTGTTTAAAGGAAATGCAGTGTCAGACTAGCCAATAAATTAGATATTTTGTTTCTATACTATGGGAATAAATTGGAACAGAGCTGACTTTGAGAGGCTAAAGTTAGATGTTGCTGAACTGACATGTAGCTGCTGTTGTCTGTATGATTCTGACATATCTATGTCACACTCAAATCTCACGTGTGTTTGTCATTCAGCTTTGTGCTCTGTGGTTTATGTGATGGCTGCATCTGTTGGAAAGACAAACTAAAAATTTCATGTTCATGACTGCAGGAGGAGCACGGTCCTCTGTCAGTCAGAGGTTTCTAATGATGATGCCTCAGGTCCTGGCCCGCACTCTCACCATACACAGTACAACCTACAAATACGAAAGGTATCAGAAATCCTGATTGGCTGGACACCAAGTAGGAAAAGCCACCAAGAGGGGGTCCAGTGAGCCTTATATCAGACTTCACAGCAACTGTCATGGGAAAATATGGAAGTCCTATAAGCTGCAAAGCTGTTATGTTCTCAGTCACAACAGTCATTGTTAACCAAACGTCTGGACCATATTACCACCTTGGCCGTCTTAGGCATGGTTGAGGACACATTCTTACATTGCAGCTCCACAACAGCCCATCATGTTTTGCATCTTAGCACCACAATGCAAATACAAACCGAGGCTCATAAAAATGTGCTAGTTTTAGAGGTGTTCTGTCATTAACTTAAGTGGAATTTTGACCTGCTGGTGGCTCTAGATAAAGGATAATCTAAGAATTTATTCTTTTTCATTCATGAAACTGGGATATCATGGTAGGTACCAACAGGTACCACTCTCATCACATGACCAAAGTTTTAAATGAAAACTGAACCATTTCAATGATAACTTAGCAAAATGTATCTGCTAATGAAGGCAGTGAGATTTGAGATTTGAAGATCTATCAGGTGGACCTTGGGTTAAGGTTTTTTAGTCAAATATATTAATTGTCGAGATAAATCATTGTGCACCAGTGTTACATGGACAATTAAACATGCTGTATGTCCTACTACCATAAAAACCATCTTCCAATCCAAAGGAGACTTAACGGAGCCTGATTGGCATGAATTTTAGCAAAGAAGGTGCACTACACAACTAAAACAATAACACACTGCAGCAATGACTCATTAACTATTTTTCTGTGTAGGAAAAATGAATAATTTTATTAGACAAGCCTCGATACATTTATACTCTCTATATTTGTTTTCTTAGTCAGTGTTCACAGGAACTGGATGAGACAGAAGGAGGGGAGGGAACATCATTGTTAGTACATGATGCGTGCCTTTGTCCAACAGCCAAAACGACACCCTGATTAACAGTTAACCTTTAACACTAAAGCAAAGTCAAACAGCAAAATATCGTGTGATTCCGTGAGCCAGGCTCGTTGCCAGACAGCTCTGAAAAACACCCAGGTTCCATTTAAACTCTGAGCCAGGTTGAAGCGGAAAGGTCACAGCGCACTCACAGACGCCTGTGGCCTGGTACACACACCCTCACACTTTGTCACACATGCAACAGTGTGACTTCATGGGGAAAATGGCTGAGGAGCGGGAGGGCAGTAATTGCGCAGCTTTTTAGAAAAGTGTGGATTTAAAAAGGTCATGTAGACAAAGTCATGCTGTGTATGTGTGCGTGTTTAAATGGCATTGGTGTAAGTGAGAAAGAAAGCGAGACTGTACCCACTTTATCTACCTCAGTTGTTGCATCTTGACTTTTTCACGTCAGTGTCTGAAACTTTAAATACACTGGCCATTATTTTGCTTTTGAACTTCCAGCCAGACTTCTCTTCCAAGCCTCCAAAAATCTGGTCAACTGCTGGCAAATACACTGGTAGCGATGTGATTTCATTGTTTTTCATAACCAGATGGAGACACAGCTGGCTCCTGGACGCAACTTATTAAACACATTTTATTAGTGTTGCTGGGAAAATTATGAAACATCTCATTTGCTAAAACACCATTGCTTGTAGCACACATGCATGGGACATATTCTGGCACACATTCGCCTGCAAAATTGCAATTATTTTAATGCTACAGCACGCTCGGGCATGACATATTGAGGTATAGTAAAATGTCAACTGGATTTGAAACGCACATAAAACACCAATTTGAATCAATGACAAGAAAAAAATTCAAAGAACTTTACGGGTAACTGACAATATTAGGGAAACATTTCACTATCACCAGTGACTTTAAACTCTTCTTCTTCTTCTTGACAAACATACAACAAGAGAGCTCACTATTAAGAAGAGTTACTGTAGAGATGAATGATTGTTTGGTTTTTTAATTGAAATTACAATCTGTGAGTGAACTCACTTATCACTAACATTACTGTCTGAAGCTGAGTAGGTTAGAGTTTAAGCCAACAAGTCCTACTCACCAGTGTTATTGTAAATGTGCTCAGCTGTAGTTCATTAATGTTAATTCTGTGAGAATAAAATGAAAACTCTTGGTTGATGAATTTACAATGTCACTGTGTAATTTCAACGTCTGGAAAAATAAGGAGTGGGCAATGTCCTTTTATCGTTCAAATAAGTGAAGGTGCCTCACTGCAGGTAGCTTCTAGTGCAATAGTTGTCGAGTGTTGACAGACAGCTAGTGAAGAGAGAAATCTCCCATTGAAACTTTTAAACACATCATCTCAAGAATATCACCTTAAAAGCTTTGAACCTGGACCTTTAGGATTCAGAGCTGTGAAGTAGTCCCTTCTGTATGTTTGTGACGCTAATATTAACATTAGCTCAAGTTTTTTAAGTTTACTTTAAAAAAACAAAAAACAACAAGAACTAGAGTCTGTGCAAACAGAAATGTATAGAAATAAAGAAAAATTGTCATGATGCGTTTGTACAGATTGTAGCTGTTGAACTGTTGTAACTGATGAAGTGGCATTACTGCCAACACTGCATTTTCCCCCCATATTTCATTATTTCATATTACAAATTATTTCCTGTAATTTGCACGTCCCACAAACATATGAATATTATGAATAATCGTCATAACTTGCCATAACTTTTGTATGTTTGTCTGACGTCACCTAAGTTGCCAGATTGTCTATGAAACACGGTGATGAATAAAACAAATAATCCACCCACTACATACAACTTTAATCCATCTGTCACCACAACCTGGCAACCCACAACCCGATTCAAGGGGTGTGTGCACAGGCAGATGGGCCAGCCGCCTTAAAGTAGCACTTACCTAAATGTTAGCTGATGTGTAAATGTCAGGGCAGGACAACGTTCCATCTCCTGTGTTTTGGACACTAATTGTTAGCAGGTATGAAGTGGTGAAGGAGAAATAATGAATGCCTTCATTATGAGGTGGAAGGTGACTGTTGGCCAGCAGCTCCTTCGAGACATCAGTGCACCTGTAACGGTACCACAGCTCGTCTCTCCTAGCAGGTTGTTAATTGGAGTTAATTACATTCACTCTGCGTCACAGTTGTGAGTCAGTCCCTGATTGAGCCGCCACAAGAAAAGCTCAGTAGTCTTGAAATGCACTGGCCTTGAGTTTATCAGAGTGTGTTTGTGCATGTTTGTAATTGTTCACACATGAGAATAGAATGAAAACTGTTCATTTGAGTTCATTATGTTAATATAACCCCGCTTTGCTCATTTCTGACCCTCATCATTAATTTGCATCTAAGTCGAATACTTACTTACAGACATTCAGAAAAAAAACTTGATGGTGGATTCATAAGCCCTATATCATGTTTCACTGAACAGGTGGATGGGAAATACAGTCAGATGATGCTTAGCTACATGTGTTCTCAATGTGTGTGGTAGACGAGGAGGTGATGAAGGAGTCGCTGGTGGAAACTCTCAGCTACCTTTTTACTCACGGCTGATTAGGAGACACCCTTGTGTTTCACACTTTATTTGAATCTCATCACATCCTCAACCCCAGAATAGTCATTTAAACTGTGAAATCTACAGCATCTGTGTCAGTGGGGACGCCATCTCTGCTGCAGCCGACTTGGTTTACTGTAGGCTGATGAGATGGCTCCATTCCCTTATAATGGACTCATGTTTTCTGTAAAAGCAAAATAACGTCTAATAAAGTTTCATCTTTTCATCATTCCTCTCATGCTTCCTTTCCTCTCTCTGTCTGTCCCTCTGACTTTCTTGCGCTTGCTTTCCCTTCATTTGACAAGCGAACACTGCAAAGTGACACTGACGTTTCAGTTCAGTGAGATCGGCAGTTTATAATGCGCACACACACACATGCACACACACTTTCAAGTTCTGCCGGCCACTGACCATTTCAGACCACTGACTCAGGTTTAGTTTGACTGAGAGGTGTGACTGGGGAAATCCCTAGTGGCGCCCAGAAAAAGTGACTGAGGCACAGCGAGAGAGGTGGGGGGACGTCAGGGAGGGAGACAGGGATGAGAAGACAGATGAAAAGACAGAGAGAGAAAAAACACTGGGCACTGCAGTCCAGTCTTCTCAGTTTCTTCATTTTCTTGTGTTGTGCTCAAATCAACAACACTATAATCCTTCTGTAATCCTTCATCATCAGGCCTACCTGGTATTTCATAGTGGAAATTACGTTAACATCCCTCCTAATTACTATCAATCTTATATTTACATGTTGCACTAAAAGCCTGAGACTGTATAGGTGCTTTGTTGATGTACAAACAACATTCACTTGCTGGTTTGACCAAATTGGGAAAAAGCAGTTTCCATCAAAGTGTAGCACAAAATTTAACTAAATTTCCAGATAATGTACAAAAGAAAATGTCAATGACTGCACTGGTTCTCCAGTCGGTGTCATTGAACCATTGCTTTTCTCAACACACCAACAACTGCCAAAACTTTTTTTTTCACTTTTTTCTGTGCAAATTGAAGATGAGATAAAGATATTTCTTTATTAGTGCCACACTGGGGAAATTTCCAAAGGAAGTGTTTCCGCCCGGTTTCAAACCGGGGACCTTTCGCGTGTTAGGCGAACGTGATAACCACTACACTACGGAAACTCCTGTAAATGTGCTCAAGAACAGATGACTGGAAATTTGATGTGAGTTGATGTGGTTCAGTGTTCACAGTTCTGCATTTTGCATTCTGACATGGATGCATTTTAAGGCTCAGGTTTGTAACTGGTTGCACTTTTTCCGAATCAGTGGTGAGAGTCAGCTGAAAATGCTGGAAGCACAAACAAAGATGGTTGATTTGTTGAGGAAGGTTTTGTGGAAGCCTGCTCTCTCTTTCAACAGCTGTTGCAAAACTTAAAACCTCACTGGTAACTGCAGCATTGAAACTGAAACTAGAGAAATAATGTCTTCTAATTAAGTGTATAATATGTCTTCATAAGGAGACACAGCAATACTGGGAAAATGAAAAGCTGAAAGTTCTCAACAGGATTGTCTAAGTTTTCTGCAAGCAAAACCTTCATCAGAATAATTTAAAATATGATACAATCACATAAAAGATCGAGATACAAGGCTTTCAAAAATCCATGTGAATGAGGCCAGGTGTGTTCAAAGCTCCCGCTCAGTGGCAGCCTACCTTCCACACAGGAAATGCTAAGTGGACCACTGGATACATCCACAGCTGCCGGCTTTACCCACACCTGTCCATCCCCACCAGCAAAAACATTTAGTTGTGGCCCCGGACATTGTTGACACCGACACTGCTGACAGGACACACAGAGCAGCACAAATGAACCTACAGCATGTAACACAACACCAGTGGTCAGATAATGATTTCCTGTACATAATGCTCATTGGTTCAGTATAGTGGGCTATAGATTGATGGGTTGCAGTGAGTGTGGATGTTGGGTCAAGAGAAAAAAAAAAGGCAATGACTTTCATATTTCCTTTGTGAAATTCAAATGATTTAAACCTGCTTCACGGGAAATATTCTGGATTTATGTCACTTGGCAAATGGTGGAAAAGGCGGTTTTAGATTTTAGGCAGTGAATGGTTTTCAATAGGTTCTGGCATAAAAAGTATGTGTGTTCATGCAGACGTGTGTGCGCGTGTCCGTGTGTATGTGTCACAGCTCAGCAATGATCCAGTTTATCAACCACGCTAAATTAGACAGGACGTTCAATCACTGAACACCATAATATGGTGCTGAAAGACCAGCTGTTTTCTCCTCACGCCGACAGACTTGTCAGAGTGAGGTGACACACAGGGTCACACATGCACACGCATACACACACACACAGACACACAACAAAAGTCTGGCTTGTGACATATTAATGTAGGTCAGTGACTGACTAACCAACCAGCTGACTCACTCCTGCCAGTGTGTGTGTTTGTGTGTGTGTGTTGTGTTCCCATCCAACAGTGAATCTCATCATCATTACACATTCATCAACAGTGGTCATGCTTTAAATCATGTTAAAATCATGTCGAAGACCCTCCGGTGAATTTATTTTAATTTTAGCTTGAATCTTATTAAGAGGGGTGCTGCAGATGTCCGAGAGTTAAAGTTTGCTGCCCCTACTGGAGCAGGGATTTTAACAAAACACTAACATGGAGTTTTTTCACATTACTTCACTGCAGCTCCAAGCAGACATTCAAAATATAGAGGCCTATTTAACGTTTGTTAAAGTCTCAGCTTTAGTCACAATTTCAACCAGGACTGTCTGAACTGCAACAATCTGTAATACTTCTCTTTAAATGAATTTTCTTTTACATACTTGTTTTTGCTGACATATTATCAGTTTTCAGTTTTTGCTGACGTTTTCAGCCGCTGACATCTTTGTCGGTCAGCATATGCTTTACTCAACAATGATGACATTTTTGTAGAGATATTTGTTGGACAACA
Source organism: Holacanthus passer (assembly GCA_025331565.1). NCBI lineage: Eukaryota > Metazoa > Chordata > Actinopteri > Pomacanthidae > Holacanthus > Holacanthus passer. The sequence continues at coordinate 516,429 of JAFREQ010000018.1, read as the reverse complement.
ACTGCCACAAGTAAAGTTTTGGGACATTTGTAATGGTTGATTTTTTTATGTCGAGTAAAACTGAGACTTTAAATGTTTGAAAGCATGCTCACTCCTTTTGTTTGGAACAGAATGTGTAGGTAGATGTGATATATTAAAGCATCTGCAAAGCAATTTCTAATTTAGGGGAGGCAGGGACTATGATAAGTCATATATCAGTTGGTTCTGTTAATTTACTCTGAATCAAATTGAGCACTTATTTAAGTTTGGTTTTAATGTTGACAGAAAAGAAGGTCCACACTTTTACTGTATTGAATGACTGGAGTCCTCTCTTAGTATTTAAGTATAGTTTTTAATGACACAAGTGACATGACAGACTGAAGACAGAGAATCAAATTGGCATTGTGAATACTCCTAATTAACAAATTATTCAAAACACACCCTGAGACTGTGGAGAAGGAATCAAGGATAAAAGTTGTCCTTAATTTAATATTCATACTCTGTCACTCCATACAGGCCATAATAATCACATGTAGTAAGACATGTTAATACCCCTACTAGAAAATAGTTGTGATAGAGAGCATGGTTGATAAACTAGATAACTGTATCTGTCTCTCTCTCTCTCTCTCTCTCTCTCTCTCTCACACACACACACACACACACACACACACACACACACAGCAACAAGGTGTTTAGAGACCATCTGCTGCCTATTCCCAAAACCGACAGATTTGAAAATGTGGGATGATACACACACACACACACACACTCACACACACAATGGGCTGACTGATTTGAAAAATAATAAGTAAAAGATTTCCTAGTTTACTAGTTGACTGGTTGAATTTTTCAGAATCTGTGTGACTGAATCGATGAACCGACTGCTTGCTCACCCTGTGCACTGAACACGTTCTGCGTCGACGTTTGCTAGAATACTGTCAGTGGATGCCAGCAGAGACTGTTTAGATGTTACAGACTTCAGGTGGTCATGCAGCATCTCACACACCTCTTTGGTCAACCAGTCAATGAATACAGATCACAGACCATGTCTGGTACACAGGCACTCATTCATAAACCGGCTACACTCTGAAACACCATTTGTGAATCATCATTCATTTTTTCCATTTTTTTAAGATTTCATTTTAGTACGATCTAACACTACAAAGCATCAACAAAAGGTTTTCAAATAGTGCATGTTGGTGTTATGAATACAGTGGGAAGTCAGTTATTGTTGTTTGACTTACTGATATAAGATAAGATATTCCTTTATTCACAACGGGGAAATTTTCAAAACAGTCATTCCCATACCGGGAGTCAAACCCGGGCCGCCTGGGTGAAAACCAGGAATCCTAACCGCTAGACCATATGGGACTGTGACTGCCCTCAGTGACCCACTCAGTGACAAGGGCAACTGCAGCAGAGGTTGTGATGCACAGCTTTTTGAATTACTTAATGATTTCTGATTTATGCAATTTGCTGAAAAAATTGACTTCTTCTTCACAAGCTAGTTTTCCATACATCTGAATTGCAAAAGGAACTGCTAATATCTAGTTTTGCATATTTTTGATGGCAGGAGTTCCAAAACTCATGAATGTTAACTTTTTCATCTTGCACTATCAATATGTTATTTGAGGCTCCGAATGTTCTATCAACATTGTTGATTCCTATTGTTTCTAAACAACAGAAAAATGGTTAAATCTCATCTTTAAGCTGTTTCAGCCAACACACAAGCCTGTTTCCTTCTGAGCTCTGTGATCACCTATACTGTGTTTTGTTACAGCCAAACTCGCAATTCAATTTGTGCTTCTGTTGTCAGACAAGTGAGCAGATGGAAACTGGCAAATTGATCACAAATCATGTGACAAAAATCAACTAAATACAGCTTAATGACAACATCTATACTGTGTGATCTGCTCAAATGTAGAGAGTTATCACGGAGCCCCAGACCAGGCTCACATCATTGTTGTGGACACTTAAACATGTTGATCATATTTTCAGATTTATCCACTCTGGAGACTGTTATCGAGGAGCTTAGCTTTCTGGTGATAAAAATATAATAGGGTGGGATAACAAAACAGAGAGGAAAAAATGTTTTTGTTAAACACACACACACACACCATCATCATCTTCATCAGTTCAGACAGCAGCTCATCTAAAAGTTGCCGCTGGCTGACATCAGGCTGCTGAACACTGCCTGTTAGAGACAAGCAGACACAGCATGAATATTACTTTGCATTACAGTGGTTGTTGTTATTAAATTGAGTTCCATCAAATGTTTGTGTAATGACACCCAAGCTTCTCGCAGTTGGAGTCATTTTCAGCAGGATGCTGTTAGAGGTCACATTTTAAACCAACTCGTCGACAAAATCTGAGAACACGGATAAACCTGACAGTGGTGGTCCTCAATCGTGAGTGGTGGGATGAGAGAGCGCAAGAGCAATGAAGCGAAGTGAGGGAAAGAAAAGGAGAGTAGAAAGTGTATTCATGCAAAGTGATGGAATGATGGAGTGATGGTTGACAGAGAGAAATAGCGAGTTTATAGGATATACAGCAGTTCTTGTTAACACATCACAGACGGCATCTGCTGCAACACTACACTAACTTTATGATACCTTCCATTTTCACACTCAGTCAAACACTCTCCACAACCTCTATATTTATAACAGGCACAGACACACTGAAAAATACCATCTACGTGTCATTAATCAAGAGCTGAGGTGTAAAATCTTATTCTGTCTGAAACTAATGAAAAATGTGCCTGTTAGGTGGGATAATCTCATTTGTTTCCAAAGCAAATCCATTTTTTGGGGGGAAATTTTTTGAGCTCGCCATCATGTTTTTCATACTGCTACTGTGGGCTTCATTTTTTTATATGTCATTCGTTTGAAAGGTGTCGCCTTCTCCTTTCTCTGATGAGTTATTTCCTCTCTCCACCTCCATTTCTTCTCTCTTTTCCCCTTTTTCACATCTTTACTCTACAAAAAGGGAGTTAATCAGTATGCAAAAAGGGACTAAGAAAAGGTAAATTGAAATGTCATTTTAGATTCATCAACACAGAGGCTGGTGGTGAATGTGTATCTGTGCACATCTCCAGGGTTTTTGGTGCCTGTGTGTGTTACTGTATCTCTTTTTTAGGACAAATGAGTGTTGACAGTCTTAGCTCCTATATGTTGCCTTCAGAGGCTTTTCGTATTTTCCGACACAGATTTGCACATTACAGGAACCGTGTTGACAAGAAATTCAATTTTCAGGAAACGGCAGAGTATGAAAATTTATGCACTTGTGTTTCAGTCAAATGAAATTACAGTATATGGGATAAACCTCTCTGTTTTCTATTATTTTTCTGTATCAGGACACCTTATGGTTTATTAACTAATTGTACTGACCAGTGTTCCTGGTGAACATCTGAGGAGAATGAATGTCACACAGAAAGGCTGAATGTCACACTCAATGATAATGGAGCCATAAAGGCTATTCACTTTTAATATCTGGCTAAAAATGTCAACTTCATAAGGTTATATTTTACTCTGCAATTTCTCATGTTGGCGCTTTGCTAACCTTGAACACACATTCAGTGTTTGCATGCACAGTGAGCAACAAAATAGAAAGTTTTAAACTCCATAATTATGAAAGCGAATATTGTGTGTTTGGGAAATGTGAGTTGTTACCTACACAACTGCAATGAAACACAAGCCTTTCACAATTGTTCCTGTGTCCTGTACATTGCAACTTCCCACCCCACCCTCTTCCCATGATATATGAGTGAGTAGTAGGTGTCCAGCCCACATGGGCATACAAGACACTATTTACATCACCTTTTCACTATTGTATTAGAAACATTACATCAGATATAAACCTAACAAATTAAACATGCAATGCATTTAACAAAAACTGAGCTGTGTCAAACATCTTGTATGTAAACATACTGTAATCTACACTCATCAGTCACATCAAACACATATGAGATTAATATGTGTATATGTGTAAATGTATATATATTTTTTTCATTCTTTTATTATTAGGTAACTAGTGATTTTATCAGTTACTGTGAGTGCTCTATAAACAAGGAAACATAGTATTCACAAAGGCGTTGATGTCAAATCTAATAATTGTAGATTAATGCAATTGTAAGCAAACTTTTGGTGATGCAATTTAGTATCGTAATTGAGTATTTTAAGAATTATCAAAGAAATCAAATATTCATCATGATGAATTGAAATGAGTTTTGGCTCTCATTTTGGCTGTTTTGTTGTTTGGTTACATGTATTGGATTCATGCCTTATTTAGTGTGCACAATCATCATATAATTGGATGCATAACAGAATCATCAAAAGTATCATAGGTAGGAAGGTAGGTTAAGTAGACAACTCTCAGCAGAGGCCGTGTGTTGCCTCAGAGAGGTTTGGCACTTTTACTGAAGCCGGTGCATTAAATCTCAGCAGGGAGACAGGAAATGTGTCGAGTTAAAGACCAGATTACGAGGTCAAGGTGTGAAATCACAGACTGAAGAGCTATTGAATAGAACTTCAAAGGAAAGGAGAGGAACGGAGGAAGGAGGAAAAAGAAAAAAAGCCTTAATGCACCACGGCAAATCTACATGTTAGACAAGGTCTCTGTCTGGGCTCGACTTCATTCACCATGTGATGTTTTATTTGGATTATATGTTGAACACTTCTTTCACCAGCCTGGTCCCTTCCTCTACTCGTTCTTCTAAGGGGGTTATTGTACATGAACTGTGATGGAACTTTGCTATGCATTATAAAAGCAAAGTACAGAAAAAGTCCTCATGCGTGCCTCCAGTCAAAGGTGTAACTGCTAGATTTTGCACTTCTTGTTATAGAAGCACAGAAAAAGTTCTGTCTGTTGGCAGATGTATGTAAGTATCAATTAGCAGTATTGTTTTTACATGTTAGGTAAAGTGTTGAAAGCGATTTTGCATGGATTTTATGTCTCTGTGAATATAGACTGTAAGACTTCTTGGCTTAAAAGCTCATAATCTAACTGTTAAAGCTCATTTCCAGCACTAGTTACTAAATACATTATTAAAAAGGACTATGTCTATGTCTTGCTTACTCGACTTCAAAATATGCCTAAGTTGCATCATTGTTGGCTATTTCCAAACTTTTTAAAAGATAAGTCTGATGATATTTCTTATAATTCTTATTTTCAAGAAATCCCATGAATAGCCCAAAACCAACAATGACATCAACCTTCTAACAAGTTATTGTCTGTGCATCCAAAGCCTCATACAGGACATCTTGAGTGGCACTGAGTGATATGAGCCATCATTACAATGGGCATTGGGCATTGTAGTTTATTTTGGCATTCAGTAGGAATGAATGAGCTGGGTAAGTTAAAAAGTATTGTGAGATGGACAAATGCACATTTGGTTTGGTCTCTTTTATGGGGTTTGTTGACAATAATTGTCCTTTCAGTATGTTTCTCAAACCGTATGTTTATTTTTATTTACATAGGACATGAAAATCAATTGGCAGATCCTTGAAACTTGTGTGAATCCATCCCAGTGAACACCAGGGCTTTATCTTGTTCTATTACTGTTACTATTATATACTGTTTCATGGTAATGCAAATTGCTGCAAGAGCAGATTGATGCAAAGTCTGCACAGCATTATTAGTTACACACTACAGCACTACATCACCTGTATCAGGAGTTCAACTACACCTGGAAGGAAACACAACCTGTCACAACCTATCATCCCCAACACATGCATGCATATACACATGCAAAGCTATAATATCAAGACAAATCAAATATCATGTCCACACACACGCGTTGACACACTGTCTTTCAGACTCACACGCTGAAGGTCAGCAGGTCAGTTTGATCACTCAGAGGATAATGAGAAATCAACACTGCAACAAATCACGGCTGCTCCCACCCTGCGAGCTTCATTCTGAATGAGTGTGTTTGTTTGTTTGTGAAAGTGTATGGGAGGCACAGTGATGATATGGTGACCTTGGGTTGCCTACTACTTGATCATTTCATAGCATTACATGAGATACAATACTCTACAGACTGTAGAGAGGCCTCATCATCATCTATTCAACAAAATTGTATACCTCAAGGGTGCCTTATAAAATCCATAACCGACATCCTGATTCTGTATGAATTTGACAAATAATCGCATTCTCCCATATTTGATATAACGCAGGAAGTGTAATTCAAGAGAACAGACAGAGGAGGCATTGTCTGTGCTTTTGGAGGATGTAACCAGAAGAGGAGGAGGTAAGTTGAGAATCTCTTTCACTCAGCACCAGCTTAGTCCATTAAACCACAGGGACCAGACTGGGGACAGTTGAATTAACTCTGAAACAAAGCTTTCATTTTAGCAGTGGAGTGGTTCAGAAGTCAGACAGTTATGTAGCAAGACAATGTGTTATTTTAGCAATAATGTTGGTTCTGTCCAAAGGGAGTACTACAAAGCAAATACAGGTACAGATCAATACAAAATACTCAAAGGTATTACACTAAAAATACATGTTCACATTAAAACGCATCAGTGCATGTGTGACTTACACACTGTTCTTCTTAAAACAGCTGTTAGTTTTTACCAAGTCCGACTTATCAGTCAGTTCCACTCTCGATCTGTGTGAACTGGTTTGAGTTATTCTAATTAAACATTTCTGAAAGTATCTCCACTAAAGCATAATATTAATTAACATAATGTATCAGGTCTTGCTTTTATTACTTACTACTTAAACTCGTGAAATCTTGTTATTAAAATTGTAGAAATAGTTATTTTGAGCGTCCTGGCTTGTCTTGATTCCTCAGAGGCAAGGCAGCATTTTTCTAATAACAAAGACGACGCACACAGTGAACTGACCTGAGGCAGGCTGGATCCATGTCGTGCAATCAATTGCTCACAAGATTAAATCACGCGTTAACACCAGAGTCTGCAAAACCTGTAAAACCCTCACTGTTTCCTTGATTTTTCTCTCTCGCTTTCTCACTCACACACACACACTTTCTCTCCACACTTATCCAGTTATCCAGTCACTGACCTTGTTACAGACTCCTTAATAGAAATGATAATTGCTCCCTGGTTTAATCCCAGCCTTCCACCGGGATTACTGGTTTTAATTTGGCCTGTCTTCCCAATCTTTGGTTTTCTAATTGGGAGATTGTGTGAAATAATGAGATATGATATAAGCCAATATATGGTAATTATTTAAATCTCACATGGGTTAACAGTGTGAGACTATATGATAGCACAAACAATGACTTTTTGTGCATTTAATGAGATAAAGGAATCCATAGCATAAACAACAAAATGTCTTGATTACAATGGTCTCTTAAGGGATTAGTCATATCCACTGCACTGTGATTTACACTGTACTGACATGTCGTCATAATTATCCACAGCAGTGGTAATCACATTGTGAGCTTGACTGACTGCTTTTGTATTCTGTAACAAATAGAAAGGTAGCAGTGCTGGGTGATTAGCTGAGCTTTCACACATATTTAATGACTTGTTTCCAGCAAGGACTGTAACATAACAACTGCACAATACACATTTCATATCAGTTATAATCTAAAATGATGAGTTATCATCTGTCGTACCAACACTAGTTTATTTTTTATGGCTAAAAGGCCAATGGACATTAATAATATTTGGTGTCCCGACTGTTCACAGGAGAGGAAACGTGTCCTGTGAAAGCACAGTGTAACGGCTAATTTGGGAGCTGTAACATAAAAGTAATATTAAGACAAGTGTGAGGACTTACCTGTATCATTACTACAGTGCCTTACTTTATAGGAAATTTAAAATCACTGGGTGGTGGGTGAAACAGCTCCCTGGAATGCTGAGCTTGAATAAAGTGCGAGGATGAATGTATACAATAATAGTGGATTTAACTATAGAAGACAGTGTTCAGCCTATCGATCTCCCTCTGTCTCCTTGTAATACAAATTTCAATCTTTTACGGAAACATGTTTTAACGTAATATTAACTACATACTTTGTTTGTAATCATAATCTTAAATATCACATTTGAAATCATTTTGCACTAAAATCTAACCCGTCACATCATATTGACAAAGTTCTTTCTCTCAGCAATCACAGATAAAGTCCATTGTTCTTACATGCTTACTGACGATTGCAATGTTGCACTGCCTACACAATATAATAATGAATATGAGAAAAACTGTGACTCTAAAGTTAAACTCGAAAGCAGCCCTTCAATGCCCTGAAATGTTAGGTAACATAAAGTTCTGTTTACTTCTAGTGGAGCGTACTACAACTTGTGAAAACAGCTGTACAATATCTTCTGCAGCCCTTGATGCTGTGACTCAGAGACTGTATGTCAGGATATGTCGGCCTCTGCTGCTCCACTTCTGATCGTTGCTGTGAGTTAAATATCTTTTTTTAGTGGCATTGGTAGGGATGTTGATAGTAAAAACATTGAGTCATCTTTGCAAAGTCTTACACACTTTTCCATTGGTTCTCATAAAAAAGTGAACTGTGAAGCACTTGTTTTTCACATATAAACACACAATTCAATTCTATCTGACAGTTATTGTTGTGTTTGTTTTGCCATGAACACAGTCTTTCCCTAGACCTAATCAAACCTTAACCACAGCAAAACTGATTGTTCAACAGTGATTTGTAACGATTTTGGAAGACACTGACAAATGATGTCTGATCTCCTGCTGGAAACACTGTGATGTGTCGTTCTAAAAAGGGTATGGACAAACTGCATTTCATTTGGGGGGACTTGTTGTGGGCAAGGACATGTGCAAGGACGTGATGAGCAAGTCCCACAGGGACCAGAGGCAAAGCATCCAAACCTGGTGTTGTTGCTGCTGTGTGAGGGGTCCAGGTGACTCTTTTGAAGTTGTGGAAAGGATTCACGATAAATGGCATAACCATGGGGAATAAAATCTCCATATATGCTTCCAAACAATGAGCAGCTTGTCATGTTTGCATCATGTTGCACAATATTTATAGTGTATCATGCTCATGAACCAATCTGAATCTAGGTGGCTAACATATTGGCAGCAGGATTAGGGCTATTTTTTCATGTTAGAGCAACAGCTCCTCAAAATGATAAAATTACTGTAAAGTTTACAGAGACATTGTCCCTTTTCTTGCAAGTGTCTTGTTGTGTGTGGGCTGATTTATTTTCTCACATCTTTTTATACCACTTGATGTGGAAGCAGTAGAACAGTTAAAGGCTACTTAGGAATCTTTTTTTTTTCAACAGGAAATTGCTGAAAAATTTCCCAGCAAGCTCTGTGCTTTTAATTTGAGCTGAACTACTGTATTTTGATATTGTTGTGGCCAAGATGGACAAAATCACAGAGCTACTGCAGAACTCCCCCCTCTGTAAAACAAGCCCTGTCCAAACAAGGCTTTAGACGGATAAGATGCCAGCTGCTTCTTTTAAATAAAGGTAAAGGTAATAATACATAATGGCCACCATGGGACAAATTAAACAGGAAAGACTGACAGTGGAGGAGTTCTAAAAATGACTGAACTCACCCTGCAGTGTTACTTAAGTTGCAAACTCCAGTCCCCCTGAATCATTTTCACTATCAATCCTCTTCCTTCTGTGTCAAAGCCAACAATGGTAGTTTAATTAGTCCCAGTGGCCAACTCTCCCTATCACCATCGGCCTGTATCCTTTCCTCTCTCCATTTCGCTCGGTCTCTGTCTCTTTCTCCCCCCATCTCCGTCTGTCTCATCTGTCCTGTAACAATACAATAAGCCCGTGAACTTGGCAGGTCCGCTCTTATGCTGATTTCATCATGTAGTCTGTCATTCTGCCGCCGCGTGTCTGCTCAGAGAGGGAGAGCGCGGCTGCAGAGAGACCGGTGGCGAGCGCAACCCATTCTACCACCGAGACAAATTAGCTGCCATTGTTGGCTTCGATGCCGAGGCGAAGAGAAGTGATGTTGAAAAGGATTCAGGAGGAATTGGAGGCCGAAATGTGAAAACCTGTGAGCGCAGTAGGAGACAGGAGGAAAGGGAGGTGGCGGCTTCTAAGCAAATACAACCATTTCTCAGCCGTACTGGGGTATTAGTGCTATTTACACCTTCTTGTAAGATGTATAACAGCAGCAGAACCTTATTAGATGTCAGACATAGCTCACGGTGACATTTGCAAATTTTAAAAAGTACACTGTGTCCTTCAACAGTGACAAATGTATTCAATTTCTTTCAGGAAAAGTGTTTCATGAAATTCATAAAGTTTTATGCTCATTATGAAAAAAAAAGTTCTGGCTCAGAATTTTTTTTACAGGTACATCAAAACCTCCAGCTTGGATAGAAACACTCTGAGTTTGCCATTACTGTAGACACTGGGTGGGCAGCGTAATTATGGCAGTGGGTTCACACCAACAGTGGGTGATTTTGCGCATAATAATTTCTGTCAGGACATGGTGTGCCCTTTATGGCGTATGGCGTGGGGGTCGGGTGGGTGGGTTGCATGGCCTTTTGCAACCTTTCCCTAACCCTGAGCCGCATTTAGAAAAAAGAGTGAGGAACCACAACCAAATACAGAAACGCCCTGATGTGATCAGTTATATGAGAAAAAATAGTTGTACTGTGGTAACTTAAATACTTATTTTGTCAAAATGGCCTTTGACCAGGTACTGAACCACTGATTTGAACTGCACTAAAAGCAAGAAGGATAGAAACTCCGATGAATTGCTGACTCAAGGTCATTTTAGAGTTTTATCTGTATATGTTTTTCTAATGGAATTTGCACATTCATATCCAACCTCCGCCGTACTATGATGAATGACTTATCTTTGCTTTCACAAAACAGCCATAGATTTTATTTGTGAACATGTGAACACCTCAACTGCTAATGGACATTATATCAGAGCTCCTTTTCTTCTGCCACAGCGACACAATCCAGCCGTTACTTTGTCAGTGCTAGAGTTTTCCATCAACACCTGATGGATGATTTAGAGGTCACTTGGCGTGGCATGTTTTTTTTCTCAGAAGTGGATGAGTAACCAGACGGTTAAAGGTGTTTTTTTTTAAGCTGTATGAGCTCAAGGTTATTCAATAATCTTCGTCCTTCATCGTCAGCCTGCTCAATACAAACCTTTAAATGAATACTAACAGAGTTTCTGTCTGCTGGGCAATATTCTGTTTTTGTTGTCTGCCCATACAACTCTTGCCTAAAATCAGAAACTTTAAATGTCTGCTTCATTGAATATATCGCTGGCCTATTCTCCTGTTAATGTGGTCCCATGTGTCATGGCTACCTCCGTTTTTTAACATTTTTACAGCTCTCTTTCAACTTTCCCTACCATCAGCAGCCTCTCTTTATTTTCATGTTAGACAAGGGCTCGGCGTTTTTGTGTAAATTAATCAGTAGTCAGAGACTTTCTGATCCCATCATTTTCAGCCGACATGGAAGCTGCAGTAGCTGTTGCTCGGAGCAGTTAATGTTTTTCTGAAGAATCAAAAAAGAAATTTGAGGGTTTAAGAGATATTTCTTTACTGACAATGACCTGTCTGGTTTGATTCTCATCCAATGGAAACATAGGAATGACTCCCTTTGTCAGCTCAGGCAACAGCTACATTAACAAACCATGATCTGCCAAGGTCTACCAAGGTTCCTCTTAAAACTCCCTGCACCACTCACTGACAGTGGATCGTCCCTGCAATGTAAGTAGAACAAATGTTTGAAAAATGTTATTCAAGGAAATTTTAAATCTAATTTCAAGGCTCAGTAGAATCCATTTGTGTTCAAACCACATAAATAAAAAACAGTCTCTTCATGTCAAATGCCTTTTCAGACAAAACATGGACATTAAGTAGCATTTGAACAGTATCCTTGAATAGATCCCAATGATAACAGACTTTTGCCAGAATCACACTACACAGCCCAATAACATCCTGATCTAGATGTGGGATTAGTGTGTCATAGTGGGCATCTGGGGTGTATGACAACATCCCGACAAAATACTAGCGTGTCAGAATAGTTTAGGCTTCCCTTGGGTAGTTTAGTAACTTCTATGATATGTTCTGTGCAAACAGGGTGAAGCAAAGGAGGAATGATGTTGCTGCTGTTCGATGGGAAAAAGTGTTGTCTGGAAATAGTCTAGAAGCAAATAATAGATTTCACCTGCTTTATGTCACTTGTGAGTGAGGTTGCAGTGCCATTGTTTCTCCAACACAATCATAGGCTATTTGTTTTTTCAGCAGCATTGAGCATTACCTGAATTTCTGCATCACTGCACCTCCTTTATTTCGCTGGCCTCTCCGCCACGTTGGTAGAGAACATGATGGAGGTGAGTGATGATCTCCATTGTGTCACATGGCATTTCTGAGGTGGTGCCATTATGTTAATTCAAGATAAATGCTGCTCCATGAAAACACTCTCTATTTATAAGTAAATGGGTGTCATCAACATACACGTAGATGGTTTTAAATGTTGTTTTAACTTATAAGAACATACTTTAAACAATTTACAAACATTTCAAGAACCAGATATCTGTTATGATATATCACCTACCTTTGAATAGAGGCAGACTTCTGCTAAAGCAGCACAGATGCAAGTTTTGTATTTCACTGACTTTCTTCTCAATGACTCTGACATGGTAGTTGTAGGTTATGATAATCATATGGAGATAGTATGGAAATGAAAAATTACCCCTATTGTTACCAGAGCACTTCAGAATGCAAGCCCAGCGCTTTTACTATACGGTATGGAAATGAGCAGCGTGTTTCCTAACTGTGAATATCAGAGTAGACTGAGTGCCCTCTCTCTGACCTTAATTTAACACAGTCTTTTCTATTGACCTTGATTGAGTTGCTCTTCCATTGCTTTTTGCCTGGAGCCACTGAGGGTGAGATGTGATTACAGTACATTAGATCCCATAAATGAGTCCAAATGACGCTGTCATTTTTATGGAAACCCAACGTTAGGATGACTGATTAGGTCAAATTTAGGTTGAATACATTTACAGTGGGTATAACTTTCATCGCTGTGGTATTCCTACCTGTGAAGTGCACGAGCGTTACAGCTGGATGACTGGGATAATGAGTGAAGTCATTTCTTTGCTGGATTTTTTTGTAACATATTTTCTTCAAAGAGCAGTATGATAATTAAGGGTTAAACACCAGATAGCTGATAAATTTGGGGTTTTCATTGTTGTTGTTTTAATCTCCCCATCTGTTTTAATAAATGCAAGATCAGTGCATGTAGTTCCCTTGGACTAGACAAGTATTAAAGGAGTAAATTATCTGCAGGTGCAGCAGGGCCTGACCTCAATCACTTTATTTCCTTTGCAAGCACTCAACTTGCCACCATGAGACACTGACAATTTTGTAATGAAAATAATCCAGAGTACTTCCCCCAGAATGCAATGAGGGAGGGACTATGGATCAGTCCTTATTTATTCCTTTGCTACACACATTATCGCAGAGGCCACTGGTTATAATTTGATGAAATGCGTATTCCACTACTGCTTTGTCTATTGGTTGGCCCAAATAATGCATCATAAGGGGTTGATAATTATCCATATCATCCTTGATTCACTTAGGTGAATTTTTGCATTTGATTTATTGTATTAGATAGGGATTGTGATGATTGTGATGATTGATTTTCTACCTCTGTGTTACAAACTTTGATTCAGAAAAAAAAGTGGCATAATAGCTCAGGACAGGGAAATTGGGAAAGTGTTTAGCCTGTCATTATTCAGTGACCAGGTGTCTTTTAGAGGAGTTGAAATTAAAGGTTTTCATTTTACAGAGTTTAATCGACTCCGAACCACAGTCTCAGTGAATCAGGTTAGGAGCAGTTTCAAAGCTGCCACCTGTACTAGAAAAGTTGGATCGGTGAATCCATTCCCTAGCGTGAATATAATGTACTTCTCTCCTTGTTAGACTTACCTTATTGTTGTTATTCTGGTAGCCTCACTGCCACACTCCCATCACATATATCAATGGGTGTTAAGGAAGACATCCTCACCGTCTGTCTTGTTAAATTTAAACTTAACACTTCCACTCCACTAATTAACAACTGTATCACAGCTGGCTGGTATGAAGGAGATCATTTCTCATCCTGGTGTTATGCAGGTATCCGGACTGTCTTATCAAATGTATATGTATATATAGCTGTATGTGTTTCACGGCTGCAGCATGGGTGGAAGCCCAATCCACACTTCCTACTATGTGGAACAATAATATGAATCTTGAGCTAGATCTTGCTGTTACGGGCTCCCATTGCAATGGTTCTCCTCAGCCGGACAATCTCCTAACCACAGCAACGCACTGAACAGAACCATACTGCTGCTCCTCGTGTTGGCTGGGACCACAGTTTAAACAGTTTAAACGGTTCAAATGCAAAGATATCATTGCAGCCTGTGCTGAAATGTTAAAGATCCTGTGTTTACAAAATGAGGCTTTATCAATTGTAAAAGTGTCTGGAAAGGACAGGGGCATGCGTGTATCCAAAATGAGAAAAAAAAATGTCATGGTAAGCTGAATTTATTGTTGAAAATTAATGACTTAATAAAATTCATATGAAGTTGAGGTAGTGGGCATAAGTGACTAAGATATCGCCATTCACCATTTTAATCTAAAAGACACTTTGCAAACTTATTCCCGGACACGATAGTAAATATTGGATGATTCTGAAAAACCTGTTCAATGCCAAAGTTTGTAAAAAATTCTGCATTATCTGTGCAAGGCAACTATATTGTGGTTAAGGTGAAGAAAAGATTGTGGTTATGATTATTTTCTGCCTCACAACAGAAGAGCACTCTACTTCCAGCTCTGGCAGCGAATGTTGGTACTGGACTTAAACTGTGAGCTGCTGAATCATCCACTGTGAATATAATTCCTGGAGATAGCAGGCTGATGACTGACATGTCAAGATGTACATGTCAAGAAGCAGTTTGACATGTCAGTCTAACATGAGAGAGCTAGACTGGCGTGACAGTGATTTCACAGTAACAACGAGCCTGATGAAAACTCCACCTGCCGTCACAGTTTTTCTCATCCTCCAAAGTCAGCAAGCTGGAAAACTCATGATGGGGATTTTTCAGGCGGCTGCTTTGAAACCTGTTGATTCTCCCTCTAATGAAAGTAGCTCTTGTCGTCTTGCTTTGTTCTTTGGCGGCAGTAAAAATAGAAGCTGACAGGGGCAGGGATGGATAAAGATTAACAGAAACACATATGGAGAGATAGGCAGCGAATAATAATAACTGTTTTCATTATTTGAAGGATGTTTTACAAGGAGAGAACATGTGAGGAAATAAAGAGACGCTTGAAAGAAACAGACGCAGACTTCTTAGCATCTATTTGTGTGACCTGCTGCATTCTTTCACTTCTCCTATTTCATATTCCTGCTGAGTTTTAAATGAAATCATTTGCTACGCGTCTCTCTTTAATTCATATTACCAAAGCCTCATCATGTACCTGTGATTCACAACAGCCTCCTTATTATGAGAACAAAACCACTCCAGCAGACTTCAGCGTGGAGTCATTCAGAGCGATTCTCGCTCTCGAATAATTTGCATCTTCTTTCTCCTCGGTTCCTCTTACAGATGGACGTCTCTCTCTCGCACACACACACACATTACATTCATTTTCATTACTTAGAGAGCCCTTAAGTGTGTGGGGAGAGAAAAACTCTTTAAACAGCTATGGCTTTTCAAGTGTCAATCATCAGAAATAAGAAGGAGGAGGAGGAGGAAGGATGTAAAGAAAACAGGGAGGACATAGGAAAGCTATCTGTGTAAATCACCAGAAATGAAGGAGACTGAGAGAAGGAGGAGGAGGAGGAGGAGAAAAGACAACATGATGAAGCCTCTAGAGAGAGAGCTTCCGGTGTCAATCACCGCAAGATGAAAAAGGGAGCGAAGACGAGTGCAGGGAGACGTGTTTAACATTCTCCGTCCGTCATTTAAAAGTGTGCTGGATGAATAACTTCCTGCTGTTTAAGTGTTTGGTGGAGAGGAAGGGGAGGAGGGGAGGCAGAGGGGTGAGGAGAAAAATGGCGGCATTAGAGGGAAAATGAGAATTGTGGCCGCCAGAGAATCTCACAGCGATATTACCTTGTTGGATTGGAAGCATGACAGATGGACATGGCAAAGGATTTACACACACACACACATTGCAGCACAAGTGTACACACACTTAACTGCCCATATATTTATCAGGAGTAATTAATTCATTTCAGCAGTCTTGGGTGTAATTATGCCTGTGCATCTTTATATGTGTGTGAACTTGTCACGGTGACCGTGTTTCACTCATATAGTGTCTTTGACAGGTCCCAGAATAGATGAGAAAGATTTCATCCAGCCCTAAATGTGCAAAAGCCACACACATACAGTGACGTCAGTAGGGCCTATAAATATCTACTAGATACATTTATTTATTTTTGTTTTATTTTATTATGCCAAAGTTTAGCAGGTATCAAATTTGTCATGTTAACTATCTTAGTTTTGCATCTTAACATGCTAATATTTCCTTATTAGTAAATGCAGAGTAGGCTGCAGGTTTGGGCTCAATGCTGACTTCACCATGCTAACATGCTCAAAATGACAATGCAAGCATGTTGATGTTGAGCAAATATAATGTTTACCATGGTCACTGTATTAGCTTTAGTTTAGTTTCTCACATGTCAATAAGCACAAAAGACCAATTAACTAAATGTTAGTATTAGTTAGAACAGGATTAGTTTGGCAGGTATTTGGTCACAAGCCAAAGTACTGGACACAGTAGTATTTTACTAGTATTAGTAGTATTCACCTGATGATGGCACTAGATGAAAAGTCAGGGGATCGCCAAAGTCATTAGGATTCACTGTCTAAAAACAATAAATGTTTATATCAAAAGTGCGAATCCATTTTTGATGTTGAGATATTTCACTGGACAAGTGAAGAATAGGGCCTGCTTGGTCACCAAAGTAGAGTAGAACAAAGTAGTAGCAGACTTCATCCTCTGGGGACCATGAATGTCTCTCTGTCCCTGGAGCCACATCACTACTGTGGCTTAAGATCTCTGAGTAAATAACCAGCTGTTTCTAAACAAAATTACCCAAAATGCATTTTTTGTTGCACTGATTGCCTTTATAGAGGTCATGTACTTAAACCCAGTATCCGAGGTGTGATTGACAAAGACATAACATAGGGTAAGATATACCTTCATTCGTCCCACAGTGGGGGAATTCACACATGACATCGTAGTCTCTGTACAAGTTACACTGATTGACCTAATGACATTAGAATCAAGCCTGGAGAAATCTGAAAGGCCTGAACTACTCCACCAATCTGGCTTCTCTTTCTTTTTTCATCTTGCTGGTGCTGATAAATCTTGTTACTAATTGGCTTGGTACAATGTACATGGTCCATTTGTCGGCCATGATACATTTCCTGTTGCTTTTTATCCACATTTCCCTCTTCAGCACTCATTAAAAGCTGTGTGTGATGGTTTGCCAGTGATGTACAGAAGCACCTTTCAATCAGTCAGATAAGAAGCATCGGGCAGAACGCTGAAGTCGCACACACCACCAGCTGACAGCTCATCAGCTGATCAATCAGCAGACCTTTACCATCATCAATCTTACTCGAACAGCTCAATGAAGCGTCATTTATAATCTGACAGCTCACACTCTGCTCACTCTGCTGATCATTCATGCCCCTGCTGCAAACTCCCTCCTCTCCACCTGTACGTAGGATGCTACCTGAGCTGTTTCTCAATATCTTGTTTTGCTATCATTTTTTATTAAACCATCTATCTTCTTTTTCTCGCTCTTGCATGCTGGTTGAATTTATTTGGGATGCATCTTTTCCACCACATTCAGCTGTGTATCCATGCAATAAATAGTCCTGTAAGTTTTACCAAACCGAGGTGAAATTCATTTTCAAAGTCAATCCTGCACCACAATATGGAGATTAGATACAAGCGCAATGAGCTATGGGATTTTATTATACTGTAAATGAAGCTGTCTCACATTAATATTCAGCACCTTACTGCCACTGACATATACAGTGAGTCATTCTCATGTACAATTAAACTGCAGAGGTCAATAAGAAAATCAATTCCAAGGAACTTGTGAAAAGTTTATCCCCAGCTTACGGAACAGCAGTGGAACAGTGAAAGTTAGTAATGAAGTTGGATCCTCTAGAGGGTATCTGTGTTCAGGAGAGGAAATGAATAATGCTTGTGCTCCGTAAGCAGCTGCTGTTAGGGTGGACTATAGTGAGGACATTAACCTCCGACGTCCCAAGGGAGTCATTCTTGTGTTAGATGTAAATGTATTTAACCTTCGCTCACCATGTGACCGCTGGCTGCAGGCCTCGTGGAGAAAGATCTGAGTTTGGGGCTATGTTATGGAAATGTGCTTTAATTCTAACACCACAGTCGCCTCAGTATTTATGTACTAATGATATTTAACATGTCTTTAGCCGTAGAGGTCAGTAAGGACATATTTATGGAAATGCATCTCTTAAACGCTGGCAGACATGGAATATGTAATCTTGCTGGCTTCATCTGTCCGTTAATAGCTTTTTGTCATTCAGTCATAGGTGTTTGTTGCGCACATGTTTGTTATAGCTTCATTTAGACATGACAGGACTGTTACAGAAAGAGCCCCAATGCTCGCACAATAATTGGCACCTGGTGAGCAAGAGGGAGGGGAGGCACTGCTGGAAAACAGAGGTGAGAGGAAAAATGATGATATCAAGGAAAAGGTGTTCATTTTCCTCCCGGGAAGGATTGTAAAACTCTTTAATAAGGCCATTGAGGCATTGATTGTTGTTGTTGTTGTTGTTGACAGTGAGAGGAATGCACACCCTCGCATCATACAGTGAATTCATTGATACATTCTCATCAAAACAGTCATTTACAGTATTAGACAAGAAATTGAGATCATCATTCATTTCTTGTTTGCTCAACTGCTGTGCAAATGCTGTATGCATGAATGCATTTTAACTTTGTGGCAGCCTTTGCATTATTGTGACAACATTCAATTCAGACTCAGATTTTACAGAAATGTTACTAGATCTGGCCAAGTAAAAGTTCCTTCGTGACTTTTACATAAAAGTGACTCTGGTGCTCGTTCAGCCGTGAGACCGACATTGCCATCACATTTATGTAATGAGGTGCACATCTGAGAGGGGCTTTAACTGTAACAGCTGGTAAACCACAGGAAGGAGGACTCAATGGCACAACTCAGGAGACAGTTCAAGCTTTGCAAAAATCAAGGTCTTTTACTTAGCAGAAGGTTCAGCACACAAGATCAGGCAGACAAAATCCAAAGCAAGGCAACAATGTGGTAAAAAAGCCAGGAAGAGATTTATAATTTTTTATAAAAATAAAAAAAAACAAGAACACAAGGAATGCTAGAACACTTGACTAAGGACTAAGATGAACTGGCACAGAAGAAGGGAACACAGAGACTGACTACACCAAGACAGGGGAGACAATGGGACACAGGTGAGGTCAATTAGGGGACAATCACAGAGGCTGGAAACACACAAACAAGACAAGTCCAACATGAAGTCCCATCACATAGGACATCACATAGAAATGCACTGTTCATATTGTAGCTTTATGGCTTGATAGCATGCAGACTGATGCACTGCATTTTGTCTGAGGCTGGAAATAATTAACACAGGTAAAGTTCTGTTGGCTTAACACAAACCGCCAAGTGCAAACTTTTCTTTGCATATCTCAGCCAAGAGACATATGGTTTCAAATAAATTCAGGTGTTACTGCAAAAAAAAGTTTGAGCCTAGTTTTTGAGCCGTGATCACAAACTAACAGCCTATGGTATCTTAACACTGCAAGGAACTCAGGAGGAGATTTGGCAGCATAAGAAATTCCACACAAAATCAAAACTTTCCCTGTCAAAACCATCTCCAGAATGCTTCTGCGGCCCAATTTAATTTTCTCACCACCTAATTTTAGGTCCTGGCCCAGTCTGTGAGAAAATAATCTACAGCGTCAATGTATAATTAACTAGAAAGGTCAAAAGATCCATCTGGTTTTCAATTAGACTGTTATCTCCTGAGAATGGGTCTAGTATTCGACTTCTTTCTATAGAATGGAAGTCACCGAGGTCAGTGAAATGAATGTCTCCCATGTCTGAACCATTCCCCCGAGAGTATTCATCCTTGGTTATTCAGATAGGTTGGATATAGCATCTTTCTCATGTTGACGTTTCTCCACTTTTTTTTTTTTCTGAAAATCAATCCCCTGAATTGGCTGTATTTATAGTGAATTGAACAAAGGAGGCCTTGTTTGGTGCAGTTGGAAAAATGTAGTTAGCTTTAGAATAGATTTTACAGACTATATTACACCTGATGTATGTCTGAGAAAAAGGATATGAAAAGACAAATGGGATAAAATAGTTGTGTTAAATGTATTATTGTGCCACGGATCAATAAGTGAAACGGGGAGTGGGGAAGGACTCACACGCAACACACCAAAAAGGATGATTGACTGAAGTATTTAATGAAGATAAAAGAAATCTTAACTAACAAAAACCTAAACATGAGTGGTTGATCCTAAATGAAACAAACTGACAGGCATCGACGAATATCGAATGAGGAAAAGAAAGGAACAATCCGGCAAAGGCTGAGTGGAGTAAGGTGGTTTATATAGAGTCCTGATTACAGATAGAGTGCAGCTGGGGGTAGGGGCGTGTGATGAGATGGGAGTGGCAGGTAGGTAAGGTGAGGCAGAGTGAGTATGGCAGGTGAGGAGTGACAACTATAACAGGTAAACTAAGACAGAACTAAGGCAGACTGAACTAAAACATAACAGGGCTGTAACAAACTTTGACAAAGAACACAGACAGAAAACCAAGACAGAAAACTACAACATAGAACTAAGAAACAGCTAGGACACACAACATGACAGCAGAGGTAAGGAACGAATACCAAGACAATGAACTAAGACAGGATTGGACTAGGACAGGACTACGATGTGACAAGGACCATAACTAACAGAACTAAGACAAGACTGACAGAATTAGAACAAAGACTGAAACTAAGGCAGAGAAAATCTAAGGCTAAACAAAACTAAACAGAGGCCTAGCAGGCAGAACTGTGACAATAAGTGACTGTATGTGAAAATACTACGATAAAGATTATATCTGCCCTCATCACACTCTTTTTTTGATGGCAAACAGAATTTCTGAAAGTGTTTGTTCAGGTGTGTGGAGGTGAGAACCAGGTGTGAACTTCAACTCTCCTTTTTCATTGGCTAAACCAAGCAGAGAGAGATTTAGGCTTGATTACACATTGGCTATGTTTCCTCGTTTATTCATGCTGTTTTTCCTGTTTACGTGTTTTTGTTTCAGTGCATTTCTCACCTTGACATGAAACCTCTTGTTAAGATGTATTAATTACCTGCAACGCTGTATTGAAAAATACTCATTATAGATCCATAGCTTAACAGTGCGTGTGTGTGTGTGTGTTTTGTGTGTGTGCGTGTCATTTTCCAGCTGTAGTCAGGTCATCATCTGTTTGGGCCTCCTTGAAACCTCATTAGGGCCATCTGACCTCCTCATTGCACTTTTTTAATTACCGCAAACGCTGTCTGAAACCTACACACACATACACACAAACACCATCCCAGCCGCGACAACAACCGTCCTATTTTATGTAAGAAAAATATTTTTACAGAATTTGTAGCTAATTAAAAGCATTTGGGAGGTTAATTCTGTGCCGGCTGTTTCAGCAGCACGCAACGTCTGCCCCTCAGCTAGCAAAGGCCTAAATAGAAAAAAATCATAATTATTTTTTTTCAGTTGTTTACTTTTGGGGGGAATAAATGCTTAATTTATTTGAGCAGGTTTGAAGAGCAGTTTGTCTGAGGCAAATCCCTTGGCCTGTTTAATAAACAAATATGATTACTGCACTAAAGTTGGTGTCCAAAGTCCACATCTGATTAATTATTTCAATATAAGCATGTTTACTGCTGTTCTCTTGACAATTTATTGTCCCAAATGAATACAATCTAAGCAGCGAGCCTAAAAGTGGTATTTAAATGAAAATGGATTGGAATAAAATCAGTGCCATGTGTCTGTCTGTCCTTCTGCCTGCCAGTGTTTCATAATTAACTGTCAACCCATTGGTGAGTTGGATGGCTACATCAATTCTGATTGGCTTTTATTCCCATGGGTTTGCTCTAATAGCTCTTTCTGAGTGTCTCTCCCTCTCTGTCTTTGTCATCCAATTGGCCTGTCTCACCCCAGCGCTGCAGGCTGATTGGTCACTTTGGCAGACAGCTGTCTCTGACGTTAAAGACAGTCTTTGTGGCCGCTGGTGACTCTGTGTGTGTGTGTGTGTGTGTGTACTATTACAAAGTGAGACCAGGCCCGACAACAGTCACTTTAACAGACAGTGTGTCCCTCCTCGAGCTCTACACACACACACACACACACACAATCATACATACACAAAACACATCATTTAGTTTAACTCCAGGCCACAGGCAGCGGCAGATGACAGCAAACTACACACACAGACAGAGACTCATTTCTGAGCTCGGCTTCACTGCACACACCGGATGACAAGTGTATTGTTTTACCAACAGTCTCTAGATAACACACACACACAAAGGTCCATT
Organism: Holacanthus passer; assembly: GCA_025331565.1. Lineage (NCBI taxonomy): Eukaryota > Metazoa > Chordata > Actinopteri > Pomacanthidae > Holacanthus > Holacanthus passer. The sequence continues at coordinate 493,883 of JAFREQ010000018.1, read as the reverse complement.
TTCATCCTTCATATCAGTGTCTGGGTCATCCCTGAGCTTCCTAATGTGGCGGAGTTAACCCCACACATAGTTCACCCGCCTCTGATGATTTAATTAGGCACACCAATGATTGATGATGATGACTGTGTACATAGACACAGTATTTATTTTAACCTGCTGTTTATGGTCACCAGATTTAGATGCACTGAGTGAGCAGGTTAAAGTCGTGTGTTTTGGATAATAAAGGATTGCAGTTACTTCCTGCTGCTAGTTGGCACACCTTTAGAGTCAATGCTGTACACAGGTCTCGACAAATTCCTCCTAATGAGCAGATTTAAACACAAAAATAAAGCAACAAGGGCAACAATAGAATTCATTTAGAGTGTATCCAGCCTCCTGATGAATTTAGGTCCAATATACTGTTATATATACAGTATACGTTGTATATCAGCATATGGGAGTGAACCAAAACAATAAAGTCATCTGAAGAAAGATCAAAATAATGTGTTGAAGGCTCTGTAAAGCCCAGGGGAACGGCTGAGTCAGGGGATAATTATAGCTGCTTTAAAGTAAATTGGTGCCACATATATTGCAAAAACACCAAAAGTAAACAAAGCAAATAAATTGCATGCCTACTGAGGGAAAAGTCCAGAACCAAAGGTTAGAATAGGGCCAGCAGAAGTGCAAAATATAGTCTGTAAACTAAAACAAGTTCAAATACAAATTTTTCCCCCATATACTATGAAAATGTACAAGAACATATTTATGCCCATAAGAACATATTAACAACATTTATGTCCCATTTGAAAAATAAGAAATATAATACCAGAAGTATTAAACAGAGGTATTAAATGTGCCCTTCAAAATAAAAGTCTAATCTTCATGGAATTTTACAGAAATATATAAACCCACATGCAATAACATTCTCTCATCTCATAAAACAAATCTAAACCTAAAGTCAACATTATAGAATAATATCTATGAAGTCAAAAAACTTTCAATTTACTACTTGGCTACTGTGATTGGGAGTATTTGTAAGTGTGCAGATAAAAAAAAAATAGCTAAATGGTTGAAAAAGCAAATATCATAATGCATCAGTCAAAAGCAAGACAACAATAAAAATAATTAGATAGTATAAAACTATGTAATAATAAGGAATAAGAAGTGGATCCATAAAAGCGAGATGACCTGGGCTGCAGGGGAAGTACACTCTGATCTCGCCTGATCTTATTCGCTCCTGACTAGGCTCCGAGGCAACATGCCCCGGAGCTTCTTCCATGGTCTGTGCAAGATCAGAACAGGGCACAGGGTTGAACCAGCTGCTCAGCGCAGCAGTTCTGGGGAAAGTGATGTTGGCCCAAATAACAATGTAGCACGACTGCCCAGTTCCCTCTGCTGTTGTTTGAATATGCAGTGTATATGATCCTGAAGACCACGGGGGGACAGCCAGCAGATGTGCAGCATTACAGAGGCTCAGGGTGGCATGGCGGTAGAAAATTCATGGTGGCTGATGGCAGCACATTTTAACATTCCCTCCATGCTGGCCTGAGTCCTCAGCGAGGTCCATCTCATTTGCTGAGGTTAAGACCTGCCTCCACACAGGAAATACGATTTGAGCAACACCATGTTATTCTTGTCGTAGATAATTAATTCTATCTTGTTGTTATCAGGGTCTGGATTCAAATTCAAATATTTTCCTTTAGATATCATTCCTCAGATTTTACACAGCAAAGGCAGAGTTTACTCGTTACGAAAAACTAATCAGCCTGTTCAAATATTTCTTTGTGGCTTTGTGTTATTTGCACAGCCCACTTCTTCGTCTACATATCAGACAAAAACATTGCATTTATTTTTACCCTCATCTTAAATCACTGTGGTGTGAATTTCTCAAAGAAGACTGTTATTGTTGATTATGTTCATGTTCAATTTGCTTTCATGAGCTTTTTTTTTTTTTTTCAGTTTCACAAAAGTAGAACAAACACTGTTGAGCTACTTTAATCTAAAATTCAACAAAATATGAACACAACTGCTAAGTTCATGTGGTTCAGTAGAATGAAATAAGATATTTTCTCTCATTTTATCTCCACACAATACTGAAGCAGTCCATTGTTACAGCACCTACTAGAAACCTTCTGGTCTTAAGTGGATACATTAAGATAAAAAACAGGTACAAAGAACAACTAAAGAAGCACAGATGTCTTTACATCCTATACATACAGTATGTTCTCCTCGCTCTACAACTTCCTCTTCCTCTGAGATGTACTTACATCAGCTCTCTTTGCTTCATGTTGATCCACTGTTTCACACGGAGAGCTCAACCATGGCTCTTTTCATTCATCCTGTGCTTCTGTGTGGTGTGCGAATAATTTAGCTTATTAGTATCAGCACCTTGAGAATTGTGTGTTAATTGAGTTCAGGTAGTGGTGCTGCTGGTTAATTACACTGAATACCTGTGTCTTCTCAATCACACGGTTCAACCTGCAAACTGAGTATTGCTCAAAGGGTTCAACCAATCTGCAGCATGAGCGAAAACAGGTCAAAGGTGTTTCTAGCCTTGGGGAAGACATTCTTCTTTATGTAGTCAGTGTAATGGTTGGGGATATTTTGATTTATAATCTCAGTGGACGGATGTATGTGTGGATGGATGGATGGATGGATGGAAGGATGAATCAATGGATGCATCAATGGATGGAGGGATGGATCCAAAAAAGGTATAATGAAGCAGAGATGGCCGAGTTAAAAAAAGAGGTAAAGGTGGAAGAGAAGGATTGAATGGCGGGGAGGAAATGAACGAGAGAAGACAAGGGAATATCAGCATCCCACATACATACAGTGCTAATGTAACCAGAACGTGACATCCCTGCATTAATGTGTGTGTGTGTGTGTGTGTGTGTGTGTGTGTGTGTGTGTGCGCGCGCAAAAATTACAAATATAGAAACTTGTCAGATTGTGCACGATCAAAAAAGTTGAAGGTCATATGTGAGTGCAAAAGAGAAAGAGGTTTGTGTGTGTGTGTGAGAGAGAGAGAGAGAGAGAGAGAGAGAGAGAGAGAGAGCTTGAAGAGCTCAAAATGTCAACAGCATGGCATGAGGGCACAGACACTGAAAGCTGTTTCTCTAATGCCAGCGAGACGATGCCAAGCCACAGGCTGAGCATGCTCATGTGTGCGTGTACGTGTGTGTGTGTGTGTGTGTGTGTGTGCGTGTGTGTGGAAAAGGTAGAACAGCTGTTTGAAAGGTCAGAATATCCACAGAGGGAGTGGTTACAAAGAGGGGAGCAGATGAATGGATGATGGCAGGAGGGATGGAGAGGGGGAGATAAAGGGAGGGAGGGAGAGAGGGATACTTTGATCAGCCGATGCACAAGAGAGGAAAGGGACTAAAAATGATGAGTTAATGATGAGTAAGCTTTTCTTATAGTGTTTCTATCCTTCTTTTAACTTTTAACTCATTAATACAAAACAGCTTCTAAAATTCTCTGTTTTTTTTAAAGAGCTTCATTTGTTCTCCTGTTAATCCAGTCTCATGTGTTTGGTTTGTGTTCTACCACCTCCATTGCTCTTTTTACTGATATCCAAGATAAGGAAAGTACAGTATTAAAAGTCATTGCTAACTGCTGACACACATCTTGATTCTATGTTCTGCCTTGATGTGATTTATGTGGATTAGATTTAGACCTGACCGACCACCTGTTGATTAGCAAAGTGTGTTTGAGTTATTTATGCTTGTACTGCTTTGGTTAATTAGATCTTCCTCCTTTCTTTTTATTACCTGTGCACAGTTTGATTCTTAAAGATGTCCTTTAAAGGAATAGTTTGACATTTTGGAAAATTCACTTATGCACTTTCTTGGTGAGAGTTAGATGAGAAGATTTATAGCCCTCTCTTGTTTGTACGGAAAATTTACTGCCAGCAACCAGCTTTTGGAATAAAAAGTTAAACGGGGGAAACAGCTAGATTGGCTCTGTCCAACAAGCTGTAGAGGTGCCTCTATCCAGCACTCCAGTCATTATAGCGAGCCAGGCCACCCAGCTGCTGGCAGTAGTTTCAAATTTTGTATACAGATGTGAGCAGGGCAGCAATCCCATCTAACACTTGTCAAGAAAGTGTATTTCCCAAAATGTCAAACTGTTGCTTTAATATAAACATGGTGGCTTCCATGTCCCCCACGTCTCATCTTTTGAAATGTTTATTCTAATATAATCTGAAAATAGCTCCATTTGCGTTGCTGTCTGTTTTGGCCTCCACACTATTTGGACCTGATCTTCCTGCAGCACGGATTTGATCGAGGCGGCCTCAACTGCAGAAGCAAAACTTTCCAAGAGCAAAGATGCTGATATTTTGGGTGATGGGGCAAAACTTCCTTCCAAGTATCGCAAGTAGCTTTGTAACCCCCCTGGGCTTTCTGCTAAACCACTTGAGTTTCCTCAGTCACGCCATATTCTGGGACTGCCAACCCTCCACGCAGACTCAGGTGTCGTCTGCCCTCTCTTAATCCCTCAGAGGCCGGATTGCCACTTTGGACTAAGCTGCACGACTCACGGCCAAAACTGAATACACTCAAAAAGTGTGAATCCCCTGAAAAATTAGAGTGTGTCAGCATTAGTTCTTACTTAAAATGCACAGTGTGTTGTGGTGGTTCAGAGTGTGTCTCTTGTTTTTGGGGAGGTATTGTGTGTGTGAGCATTTTACATGCTTTTATAATTCTGCAGGACTCCACAAGGGCATTTCAAAAACAATCTACAGTATGTGTTTGTCAAGTAGTAGCAGTAGTGGTAGTGTATTTGTACTGCTATTAGTGTAGTCAAATGTGGTTATATGTATCTTGAAAGTGAAATGTAGAGGTTGCTGGTTCCAATCTTGGTCTTTAAAAAGGTGAAGGAGAACTGGGATCTCCCTTCCTTGGACAAGCTGAGCAGTTTGTGGTGAAGGTGTGTCAAGTGAAGCAGTGAGCAGGTGTATTTTGTTCACCTACCATGGGTTAAGTAAGGAGAGATGCTGTAATTCCTCCCTGACCTCTGCAGGTGAGATAAACTACTGACAAATGCCACCCTCAGTCCAGCAAAGCAGTGTGCCTGTTGATTCACGTGCATATTCAGAGTGTGTGTGTGTGTGTGTGTGTGTGTGTGCATGCGCAGCTAAACTCTAAACCCCTAATATCCTCTCGCGACCTGAACATTAAGCTCACAGCAGGTGCTCTTAATTATATTTTCCATGATTACAGGCCCATTTGTAGACCTCTGTCTTGCTCTAACGTATTAGAGAAATTACTCCATAAAAAATTAATGAGAGTAATGAGATTACATGAGCAGCTCCACTGTGGTCTTCATGACACAATAAACATGGTGCAAAAAAAAGTCGACATTTAGCAACAGAGGCTGGTAAATATTCTAATCTGTGCAAAAGCCCTGCTCACCCATGGTAAACCCACACAGGTGATTTTCATTATTTTGGCTGATTGGAGCTCTTCTGAAGCTGCAGTCGGGCCGGATTTCACTCCCCATTCATTAATATGGGGAACGGGGGGAGATGTATTCACTTCCAGACACTCATCCACCCTGTCATGTTTTGTTTTTTACTGATACAACTTGCAAGGAAGTATATTCATACAACAGCATCAGAGCATTTTCAGTGTTTTCTGGCCAACCTTCTTGACAAACAAGACCAAATCCATTCAGAACGAAAAGTTGGCCATTGTAGAATGTAAATATTAACTCATGGTGTTCACACAGTTCAACATTTGCTTGATGGTGAGGACCAGAGACTCCATTGTGAGAGAACTTAAAGCAAGCAGGAAACCATTTTACAGCATCCTGTGTATATGACTTGGTTCAAATAGTAAATACAAGCAACCCAGATTGTTACTCCAATATCAGCAATGTGGTTAAATTGTCTCTTCCACTGCCTTTGAGCACTGCATCATATGGGAGGGGATTCATCTCAACATAATAAAAACCATGGAAAGATATCATCTGTCACTTCATCTCTCAGCCCTGATTCATCTGTCACCACAGAAGATCACAGAGACATTTGATCCAAAGCCAGCAGATAATCTGTGGATGGAGGCTCAACCAGGGACTGGGAGGTGCAACTTCATCATCTACCATGCAGGAATCTGAAGCAGAGGACAGGAAGGAAGATTGTGTATATCAAGACCACCTCAGTACCTGACTAAAGTTATGTACACCCATGTCCAGATTGTCAAACCATTCCTTGAAGTCATGATCAGTAATATATTACCAAGAATCTTTCCCAAATACCACGGGTGATTAAACAGAAGTGTTGGTAAGTGGAGGACAAATACAGCAACTTGAAAGAACCACAAGTGTGTGATGTAGAAAAATAACAGAACCAACTCAAAATGTCAAGGTATCCCTTTAGGGGAATATTATTTTATGATCATTTGAACGTCTCATTAATCATATAGCATTGAGCTATCAGCACCCATTGTTTTCAGTGAGGAATGCTAACCAATGTAAACCAGCCGGTGTTGAATTTTTTTTTTTTTTTCATAAAGTGACAAATGCCCTGTGAAGAAGTCTAGCGGTGAGTGAAATGCAAAATGTCAATTGTCCCTCTCAGGAAAACGCTGCTCTGGACTCATCTGATGAACCCATAACTCAAAGAGTGGCATTCTGTGGAGCTGTACAGTTCCATGTATATCCTCTCTGGCATTTACAGTCAGTCTGTGACATTTAAGGCTTTAGTTTTTCAAAAAAAGTCTCTGCAAGTTTGTGAAGCCTCTTTTGTTTTACTAGTGTTGAATTTCTTTGTGGTTCCTGTTCTGTGTAAAATAACTAGCTCGATAACTAACTAAAAACACATGTAAAGGAATGAGAGGTCAAGACGACAAGCAAAATTAAAAGTCCAACACTTGTACTGGATTTTCCCTTCTTCGACATCATAAAACACGGGAATGAAGATAGATACCAGTTTAGAATCATATAAACAGGTTTCTCCCACTCCTTCTTTAATAATACTACATACTACATACATACTACTTCCTGTTTAGCTATGTAGTTAACAATGAACATTCATAAACACAGGTAGGACTCACCTGGATGGACAACGAGCGAGACAAACATTTTTCCAGTCTTTATTGGCTCTGACTCTCGCAGCTCTCTCACCTGCACAGATCATTCAGCATTTGAATTTAACAGGGCTCAGACTGTTATAGCAAGCTGTTTTCTTCCACTCACTTTATATGTGATGGGGCTGAACAATAGCTAAATTCACTGTGACTTCATCCCCATTATCACAGATGGACCCTGTAGAAGCTACTTCCACAGAGCGTTTGCTCACACACAATAGTTACACTTTGGATAAAGGTGGTTTAAACAATCGTATTTCAATCACTCTCTAGTGCTTTCTGGATGCTTTTACACCTGGATTTTTCGCCGTCCGATAGCTGTCTAATTCACCCAAGATGCATGTGCAAGTGGTTAAGCATAAATAGGGAGTAAGTGTTTCTCTGTTTTGATACAACATTTTCTAAAATATGGCCCCTCGAAGATTTCCAAGTGTTTCCTTGCATCTCCCCTTCCCGGTGCTCCCATTTCTCCCCAGTCTGTCTCTGTCTCTGTTTGTGTCTTGGCCCCTGGCTCTGCTCATCATACACACCTGTCTGCAATCAGCTCATCACGCCTTCCAGTCTGCTCACCTTCCTCTCATCTGCTCATCAGCTTGCAGTGTATCAGCCCCAGCTCTTCAACCACTCTTCACCAGATTGTTGTTTTGACCATAGTGGTAGTTCTCTCGGGTTTTATTCTCTTCATGTTTCATGTTACTAACCTGTATCTTTTGTGCCTCAGGATCATCACCCACCCGTCTGTCTTCCTGCTCATCTGTCTGTCTGTTAACAACCACCTAGCCTTCAAGCTTCCCCTCATTCCCTCCACACCCAGCCACGCTCCTCCATCATCCCCTCCTCCTGATCCTCTTTTACAATAACAGAACTTGTTTCATACTAGCACCATCCTGTCTGTGTCCTGCAGTTGCGTCCCCCCCTGCGTTCATAAGAGTAACTACACCCAGGCTGCTGCATGTGCTGCCACCTAGTGGTAGCTACTTCTTCTGACCACACTATGTACAGTACAGCACTTTGCAATGCAAGGGTGTAGGTTTCACCAATTTATCAATTTACGGTGTTGACTTTTATATAAAGGAAAACAAAATCCTCATGTCATGTCATCATCCTCTTCAAACGTGCATGTGGCACCTGTTCACATCAATGATCACTGAATTCATTTTAATTAATATATAAACCCCTGGGCTTTAATTGCTCATGTGTTGCTCATGTGTTTCAGTAAGATTTCTACTCATGTACAAAACTTTGTACACATTCAAACATGTCCCACATATCTGTGTAGAATGATTTGGAATGATTTTTAGAAATCGCGTACATCTCATCTCGATGGAATTGACTGAAAACAAGAACACAACACATTTTGGTCAGAACCAATTAAAACACTGATCAAATCTACTCGAGAATGAGACCTTGTTAAAGCTTCTAAATAACTGTGGAAAACAAGAACTTTCTAAAGTTTAAATTTACGTACAAGCTATGGCAGTCGCAAATCACTGGTTAGTATTATTGTACCCCAGCATAGTTAAGAACTGTCACACCTTACTTACCTTAATCACTAGTTTAATGCACACTAAGTGACTGAAGTCAAGTACAACCACAGTGTTGCATGAACAGGTGGTTAAGGAACTTTTACCTTCTGTGAGGTGTGTGAGCACTTTCTGTTGTTTGTGATAATAATCTCTGATGTGACTGCAGACTGGTTCTAGTAGGACAGAGAAGCAGAGTGGACTAGTTATGTCTGGCAAATTAACTTATGTGGCGAATGTCTGCTGCACTTGCTGTGGTGTTTATAGCTCTTTGTATATATTGTTGGTCATTTTTATTAAATTGAATCTTTTCTGGTTAATTCTAGTGAGGCTACTCTGAGGAAGGTGGTCGTAAATGGAGAGAACCAGCAACAGGTGACCAACACATGGTTAATGTTGTGAAACAGGTTAGGTTGAGGTACTAAAACTATTCGGTTAAGTTTAGGAAAAGATCATGATTCCAGTTAAAATAAGTATGTCAGTTACATGAGTTAAGTTACATACATAATTTTACTTACATGCTGTGTTGTATGTAACATAAGTGCATTAAGCACATAAGTTAAAATAATACAACATTGACTTTTGGTTTCAAATGACACAAACACGAACATGGATAGGTTTCTTGCACAGACAACCAATATGGCTGTATTTTTGATGGGGATGGTCTGTCTCTCCTCCTCCCTCTCTTTAGTGTAAACTAGATTTAGATTTTTAAAGTTTTCTTTCTGCCTTTCACTCCCTCCATCATCTGCCAGCACCAAGGACTGTCAAATGGAAGAAAAGTTTTCTCCTCCTATTTGTTCCAAAACAATCCTTCTTCTCTGTAAAGTACCCAAGCAGATATCCCACTACTACCAGTCTGGTGCCAAAACTATGAAACATTAATTGCATTTACTACAGTACCTTAATTCTGATGTTACAGCATTGCATGTTGACCCTCAAGTTGCCCAAAGAGGCCTCAGCTGAATCCAGATCATAGTAAGCAAGTGTGAATAATCCTTTACACCAAAGACTGCTGGGCCCTGCAGTGTGCTTTCCCATCCCATCAGAGCTCTCTGAATGCTCAGATGACATCAGACTGACAAGTGTTACCGGGGCGTTTGACGTCTGACTCGATCTTTCATGTCAGATTTGACACAGAGTGGTTCAAAGGTGCCGCATCAAAATGCAGCAGTCACCTCAGGTCAAAAGCCTTTCGCCATTTACAGTGGCCGTAAATGCCAGTGAAATGCCACCAAACACAGGATGTTAAACGTATTTATTTGTGTGCATGTGTGTGTGTGTGTGTGTGTACAGTAAGTGAATGTTTGCAGGCTTGTATTGAAGCATTTGGATTGTCTGGCGCTAATCTCTCTTTGTTGATTTGTTTCTCGACTGATCCATCGATAAAGACTCACTGATTGCAAGGCTAATCCACATCTTACACACACACACACACACACACACACACACACACAGGTTCTTCTCTGGATTGATCCCGCTGCTGAAAACCAGCACAAACAGCTGATTAAACTCTTACTACACAAACCCATGCCTGCACACAGTGACACACGCACACACAATCATCTGCATCAGGTGACATACAGACAATAGGTGTCTCCTGGTTTCTATGGCAACAGACTGGCGATAATTCGTGAAGGTTATCATCTTTCTTCTTCCCCTCTTCTCATTCATTTTTAGTCCCTTTCATGTGTCTATTATCCTCTTTAATCTCAAACTCCTCTGTTCCTTTTCCTTTTATCATCTCATTTCTTCTGGTCGTAACTTCTTCATTTTGCTTTCCTCCTTCTCTGTTCCTTCCTCCTCACCTGCCCCAATCTTTTTTTTGCCATCCCTCTCTCCTTTTCCTCCTTGATGTTATTCTATTCGCTGCTCTCCTCTTTGCATTTTCATCTCCTTTTACTTCCTTACTTCTGCCTTTTGCTTCTTCCCTTCCTCCCTTTCCTCTCCTTTTGCCCCCTTGTTTGTCCTCTCATCTCCTCCTATCTACCTTACATCTCCCATCCTCCTGCTTTTCTTGCTAATTTACATTCTACTCTCCTCCTGTTTTCTCTCCTCCTTCCTCCCCCTATGATAATCATCTTCCTCTCCCTGCTCCTTATCCTATCATTCCTCCCCCTCGCTCCTCTTCTCCTCCTCTCGGTGTATCAGCAATAACCCAGTTTAGTCATGTTTTCCCATTCCAAATACTGTCACCTTGCATTACCTCAGAGTTTCGACTGTGCGTCCCTGTGGATTATTTATGTGCACTCGTCTCTATATGTGCCTGCTCCTTCTTCCTGCCACCACACGCTCAAATAGCAGCAAAGGGCTTGGGCATTAATATTCAGGCCCTCCAGGCATTTGGTGCTGGAGATATTTGGTAGAATATTGTTTTTTAAATTTATTTTCTATCTGTATTTATTTATTCTTTAGGTGATGGGACTGAACAGAAATTCATTCAGCAGTAATATTTACGGCCCAAGGCGATTTTAAGAGTTGTTTTCAGATACTGATGGAATATTGTGGTCTTTTTTCTTTGTTTGGGACGGCGCTCATCTGGCATCCTGCCCTCTGGTCCTTGTATGATCAAATAACAGTGGCGATGGTAAATAAAGCCTGTCTTGTCGGCGGCCGCTGCCGCTTCCAAGGAGCCTTTCTGGCTTCGTGCTTATGTATGTTATATATCATACTCAGATAGTGTTTCTAGTGTAGTGTATTGTTCGTTTCACTGGTGTTATCTTGTAGTTTTGTGTGGTCCTATAGAGTTAGACATATCAGGCTGATACTGGACTTTTTTTAGACACAGATATTACCCACTCAATGTCACCCACCTCTGATATGACAAAGGTTCCTAATGAATATATCAGTTGTCTGAGAATAGAAATGAGTGGGAGTGAATGACTCAGAAAGTCTGGAAAACCTACAATGAAAGCTGACTCAGAACAGACATAGTGATTGTACAGGATGCATTTTTAGCAGTGTGACCTTTTCCAATTATTTTCAGTGGGTTTGAAAGCTGTTTTCAGGCCTTCATGCTTTTGTGCACCGGGTGTTTAATCAGACCCTTGACAAGAGTTTGTGTAGCTCGGTCATCTGTACATTAATCTCTGGTGAATATAAGTATACAAGATATGTCAAAATAAAGTTGGACAAGTGGACAAGGAAGGCCTCCAGACTTGTGCACTATATCTGTAAGGTTCAAGTTCAATGTGTCTCCTCCATCTCTTCTGTGTTCTCCGCTATAAATTCCTTTTGCTAGATTTCAATGTACTAGTAAAGTTGTTTTTAAAACTTAAATGCTACTAGCTTCAGGTGGACAGTAGAGGGGATCATTCATTCAATCGTGTGTGTGTATCATGGTTGCGGTGAAAGACCTTTTTTATTGACTGCTTTGTTTTCGCCATTGACTTCTACCTCCTCACTCCTCTTAACTGGCCAGTAGGGGCTGCAAGTGATCAGCAACTGCTTCAGTTTGGAATCGGGTCTCTGCTAAGGACAAGGGACACGCGTATTGCTGAAAAAATTAGACTAGAGGAATACATAATGCTTCAGTTCGTGGTTGAGCAGCTGAGACACCAGCCTGGGAGCCGGTGCATTTACATCGCTGATGTTTTGGAATTGTTCCTGTCCACATTTGCACGCCTGGTGGAGATCAGTGGTGGAGTGCCACCACCCACCGAGCTATGGAGATTTAAAGGCACCCAGCAGCACTGCAAGGGAAAGTTGACAAAAGCTCAACTTTATGCAAATGTCCTCTGATGCAATCTGAGTGGCAAACAGGCGAGAGCCCGTCGCTTTCATTTTGACTTCCACAGAAACGGAAACACGGAGTTGCTACAAAAAAGGGTTATTCTGTACCTGTTCTTTGAAACAGGAAATGAACCATCATCGTCGTCCAGCAGTTACTTCAGAAAACAATTCTCCAGTCAGAGCAGAGTATGTAAATTACAAACTGAGTCCAACACACACAAAGTTTCATGAGAGGCCAGACACTGCCTACTAATTTATATCTGTATATAGGAACACAGTGTAACAGCTGCATTTTGGCTTTTATTTATTTCATTTGTGTATGAGCCAGGAGCCTAAAGCGGACAGTGTTATTTGCATGGAGGTTCTACTTTATTATTTGTCCCTGTCAGGAATGTTTTCCTGTAAATTAGTTTATATTCTGTGCTGAATATTTTATTAGAATCCCCCTTTTCATTATTCTCTTGTGTGAGAGTTGGGTATTATAAATATTTTTCATGAATATATATTTAAGCATCCTGGCATTTGCTGTTAGCTTGAAGTTAAAGTAAATTAAGTTAATCAGGTAATCAGTCTTCAGTCTTCAATCAATCAGAGTTTTATTTGTGTAAGATTTGGCATGCTTGTGAAGGTTCTGCTTTATTGTGTGTCTCTGTAACATATGTATTGTTGTGGAGGTGTGGGAGTTTTATTATTAGTTATTATGAACCCCCCTTTATTATCTGTCTCTGCCAAAATAAACAACTCCAGAGAGATTCCTGTGCCATGGCATTGTTATTGCTCACCAACACAGTGGTTGTGTTGGTTACATTAGCACTGAACATTTTGAGCAGGGGACATTTTTGAGATGAAATGGTCAGTTTTATGGATAATGAATACAGCTACTTCCAGTCCAAAATATCAATATAAGTCCTCAAAGTCCAAGTCACCATATCTACAACCAAAGCCATCCTAAAGAGGCTGAAAAGCAGCTTTCTTCTTAATATTTTGCACAGGTCTAATCAAGTATGTGCAAGTAAGTTAACCTGAACTACACTTTTCAGCCAACATGCAGAGCAAAGTATGCTGTTACACATTACTGATGGTTGTGGGTGGGACTAGTGGGCTCTGTTTCACCTGTAGCCACAACCAACATTGATGTCACTATGTACTAATACACTCTGCAGTACACTCCTACATCACTGCAGGAGGTGAGAGGTTGGACAGGAGATGAAACAAAAGCAATATATTCAGCTGCTTTTATTTGCTCTTTAAGCTTTTTTGTGGCATCTGAGGCAGCCAACCAGATGCATCTGTTTTGTTAGGTGCTAAACTTTCAAACAGCCAAAACATGGCCAAATTATCGCTTCTTTTTTGATGCTGCTGTGACATATAAAGGACAGACAACACTAAAATCAAAAGAATTTTGGTTATGGAAGCAATGAAAATGAGAAATGAGATTCCTAGAGTTTACTGTCTGAGAAGCGAGACTGTAATATAATGAGACTGGTAATAAAAACCTGAAATTGTCCTTTTTCTCAATTTTTCTTTTTTCATTGTTGTCGTTTATGTATTTAATCTTTTTTTGTCTGTGTGTGTGTTTGTGTGTATGGTAATGCTCTTATTGCTCCTCAGAATTATGGTGTTTTGCAAATGGGGTTTAGCATTTGTGAAGCTTTATTCGAATATTGGGCTTTGTGATTTTGCTCAGTACAGAAATGAATATTTCAGAAGCGATGACATTCCTTGATAGGATGGCTTCTTCCATCGCCTCAGTACTGATCATTTTATTCTTCTGTATATGAGGGAAGTTTCAGAACCAAGTTTCTTTGGTGTGTAGCTCTAACTATTGTTCCTGTCTCTGTTTTGTTTTGTTTTGTTTTGTTTGGAAGTGTGTGGTATTTTTTTGGCAAGTAATGAAAAGTACTGCCCTGTATTATAGCATATAATAATACAATAGAAAATATAATCATGTGCAAAATGAGCACAGGGATTCCAATGGCAGGAGGGAAGATAGAAGAATAATGTTACATCTGTGAGAGAGGATAAAAAAACAAATGAAAACAAAACTATTTGTGACTCCATCTTTCCCCAGATAAACATCCAAGTTTTCCCTCTTCAACAAATTTGATCAAACTCAATCATTTACTGCCGTCTCCCCGTTTCACAACAGAGAACCCCCCAATTCCCACTCTGGATTATTCATCAGCCTGCAGTTGTGTTAGGCATCTATCTGTCGTTGTCTTTTGGGACCTGAGGAGGTCGGCTTGGGGATCCCATGATTGCGTCTCCAGTACTTCCAGCTTGCAGCCACACAGTCGTGGATGAGGCCTGGATGTTATCTTAAAGCTGCTGACAAAAGTCACCGAGGACAAACCCAACATTAAACTTTCAACAGAGGAGAGAAAATGCTTCAACAGTGATTCAATTTTATGTTGTTCTGTTCAGCTTCTCCCCGAGTCATATTTCATTGAAATCACTTTGTAATAATGTGACACGCGCACACACACGCACGCCGACTGATTCATTGATTATATCATGTCTCCTGCAGTCATGTTTCAGTCACATGTTCACTCTGTAATAGTGTAGCTGCCCTACTTATGGCCTGATTGAAACCTAATGAAATTTTTTAATGAGCAGTCTCTGTGTGACAGCCTCTGGAGGGCGAGGCTGAACTCACACACCCCTATATGTGTGTGTGTTTGTGTGTGTGTGTGACAGTCAATGTGTTTGTTTGAGCATGCTGCCAGAGTTAGTTGTGCAGCTTAGAGCATAGTGCATGGATGTGTGTGCATAAGTATGTATGCATTCTGTGTGTGTGTGTGTGTGTGTGTCTAGTTATATGAGCGTCCAGCCTCTTTTAAAAGCCTCTTCTGTCGCAGAGGCCTGGAAGGGATTCTGGGAAGGGCCAGCAGGACACAACACACCAAAGACATGATTAGCTCAACTTGAAGTGAACAACCCCAAAATAATTAAAATATAATGTTTTAATTTTAATCTGCTTCCCTCTATCAACCCCCTTCTCTCCCTCCTCGTCTGCTTTGCATGCAACTCTAGTCGAAGATGTTTCCTCCCTCCCTCCTCCCCCCTCCCCTCCCCTCCTCCTTTTTGTCCTGCTTGCCTGCATGTAATTTTAGCTTTTTAAAATGTTTTCTCTGTCTCCTCTTCCCCGTGGAGAGCAGGAGCACATAAGTAAAGAAGCTCTTATCCTCGCGCCGACGAGTAGATAAGAATAGGAATTACAGAGGCATTCACTGGAGAGAGAGATGGAGGGGGGAGTAGAAAGAGAGGGATTGAGTGATCCAGACAGTGAAGAGGAGGAAGGGTGAGAGAAGGTGAGATAGAAAAAGGAGGAGAGGAGGGGGTAGAAGGCGAAAGAAGAGGGAGAACGACAGAGGAGAAAACACAGAGCTGCACACAAAGAAAGGGACACGCAAGCTGTGCTATGCCGCTCTGGGCTCGCTTGTGAATCCACTTTTTTTTTTTTCTCCCAGCTTGAAGTTAACAGAAGCGTGACTGATAACGGGGAACTTCTTAGACGGTTCATCCGAGGACAGGGGCCTATCCCTTCTCTCTCGAGGCCTATCGAGGCGCAGAATATACAGGATCTGATGAAACTTTCCCTCGTGCAATAACAAGAAAATGTCGTAGACAGAAGTGAAAACAAGACCAATCATCTCTGAGGTCCCTGTAGCCTGTAATGATACGGCTGGTAATGCAATGACTGCTACATTATGAAATGTGTCTGTACAAAATGTAAATGAACTCAATTAAATTTAATTCAATATTTTTATTGTCCCAAAAGGGAAATTTGGTTTTGGCAGAGAGGCAGTTGCCCGTGTGATTCCACATCTGACTCCAACATGAGCAACTCCTCCTCCTGCAGCATTTGATATCAGTAAGCTTAAATGCAAAGGACAGTATTTTGACTGAGTGCAGTATTATGCTTGTAGTTCATTTAACAGTCATGCACTTTGTAAAGGTCTTTTTGCTAAATAGATGAAGTTAGGTACGGCTGTTGTTGTATTTAATTGAAGTCTTTTTGATTCATCTTACCAGAAATGTAGTAGTGTAGGTTTAGGGGCTTGTGGTCGTAAATGCTGCTGGAAGCTGTGAAACTTTTTTTTTCATATAACATGAAATAGAGCACTCTGCAAGCAAGCCGGCTCAGCTCTGTGCTATAATGCCTTCTTAATCTTTTTAGTGTGCTGGCCAGCTGACCGTGGCGAGCCAGCTGTATGACTGACCAGTATATATATACACATGAAGTTATATATATATATATATATATATATATTCTGCTCTGTTCCTACCCAGACAATGAATGGCAGCTCAGAAATAGAAGCAACCCTCAAGTCTATCATTTCCCCACACGACTCCACACAAGGCAGAGTCAGTGTGTCGCTTAACCAGCCGGTTACAGCGGTGTCCGCTTGAGGACAGTTACACTATGGGATGCCATTAGAGATGATTTAGAGGGATGCTTACTCAATATGCAATTTAAAATGGACACCTGCTAGAGAGCCTGAAAACAAGATTATTTTGTAACCATGCCCTGTAAATGTTTGAAAATGCAAATCAGCGTGTGCTTCCTTCAATTACCAACGACAACAAGGTGTTCAGATTGAAAACAGGATCCCTGCATTTCCTTTGCTCACACCTTCTGTGATGGCGCCCATGCTGCGTCAAGGCAGCGGCAGCGGAAATGACTCCACGCAAATGTCAAGTCAGTTTTATTCATGTAGCTCGATATCGTGATCCAGAAATTAGCACACAACGCCCTGTATCCTCCACCCTGTTGTTCAGATTTGATGCACTAAAACTAATCAGAAAAACTGGTGGTAAACTTGTTTCCTGTTTCATGTTGAAAGAGTCTGCTCAGGTGTGTTGGTTGTCTTTACTCCCCGCCTTTGTGTCTTTCCCACCTGTTTATCTTTATCACCCGTGTTTCATTAGTCTCGTGTGTATTCAGTCTGCGGGTTTACCCTTTCTCAGTTGTCAGGTCGTCTGCATTCATTGCCTGTGTGCCTCATCTGTATTCCTGCCTTTGTTCCTCGTGCCATTCAGGTTTGCTCTTGTTTGGTTTTTTTGATATTTCTCCTTGTTTTTGGACCTGCTTCTGCCATCTCCCTGGGTTTTTTGTTGCCTTTCTATTTTGTTACTGGTATCAGCTTTACATTATTAAAGCTTGGGTTTGTTTCTTCAACCTGCCTGTCTGGTCTCTTGCATTTGGGTCGTCTTTTAAACTGAGATATCACAACATGTTGGAATAGAACAAATAGATTGTATTTACACCTGAAACTCTAAGACATATAAAACTATGTCTCTGTAAGTGCTGTTTAATATAATGGAAGTCAAAGGAGTACATTTTTAGAATGAGAAACCCCAGTGAGGACCAGCCACAACCCATAGTATTAATATCTCCATGCATTCATTCTTTATCTGTGGGAACCAGGGAAGCCAGATAACAAACACACACAGGTGATTCTGCATTGTTCATGGGCTGATCTGTAGATTAGACCCACTTCACAATGCTCTCTACTCCAGTATCTTGAGGATCATGTGTTGATCACTGACAGCAGAATTCCCAGGGCTATCTGAGCCGATCTGCTGTGTTTTACCTCTGAATAAGACAATCCCAGGTCACAGCAATGGGGCAGCTTAACAGATTAAATCTATCGTGACCCGGGGCAGCATGCATGCTAGATAAGGCCATATGTCACTGTCTGTGGGCACAGATGACCT
The DNA here is from genome assembly GCA_025331565.1 of Holacanthus passer. NCBI lineage: Eukaryota > Metazoa > Chordata > Actinopteri > Pomacanthidae > Holacanthus > Holacanthus passer. Next base: position 475,840 of record JAFREQ010000018.1, on the reverse strand, counting down.
GAACGCAGCTGATCTGGTGTCTGCTGGTGCAGGAGAAGAGCTTTTGGAATCATTAGAGAGCGACAGAAAGACAAAAAGAAACAAAGGCCGAGAATTTTTTTTTTTCCAGTTTAAAAGAGTTAGCGTCTGTTGTCTGTCCTTGCAGTCTCTTCTAACAATATATAGAAAGAGCTATAGTTCAGTGCTTCTCACATAATACAGAGTTGTGTACCCAGCCTGCACCAGTAAAGTGTGTGTGTGTGTACGACTCAAACTTGGCTTTGGCATTATCCTCCACAGCAATAAAAATAAAGTGTGTTCTTTGCCGAGTGCCTCGATATTGTGTCAGGTACAGTATGTTATCATCTCTCTCCATTTCTCTGTTCATCTCTCCACTGTCCCACTGTTGATATTGATGTTGCTGATGCTGAGGACAATATTAGAGGCGATATCAGCACGTCTCTGAAGAAGACGAATCTCTCTGTTGAATCTCTAAGCACCCCGGATGCCACAACGACTATACCATGAAAGAGATTGCGCCCATGAAAAATGTGTTCCCTGTGTGTGTGTTGCCAGTCAGAGACCGAAGCAGATCAGTTAAGTGTCCTACCCACCAGCCCGCATTGTAAAACCTCTTGTTTATATGCTGTGGGTGTGTGTAGTTCGTGCCATTTAGTGTGTGCTTTCAGTACAAATGGCACCATGCACTGGGAATCAATTCTGGGATTAATAATGTTATACTGTACCTACTGAGCTATAGAACTGTGTGTGTAAGCGTGTGTGTAGTCACGTAGCTCTTGCATATGCTATCTGTGTGTACTAATACATAAGAATACACACATTCTCTCCTATTACCTTCTATAATGTAGGTTAATTGCATTTGCTGCCTGCAAGGCTTTTATGTTAATAAATTAAATGGGCATGTTGGCCTGATTTCAAAGCCCAAGGAAAATAGACATCTTACACGCACACCAACAAACACACCATGATAGATCAACATGCAACCGTGTACCTGCATTTGTGCGCATCAAATCCTGCACAAACATATTAAAGGTCATTTGGTTTAATTATGTTTGCATGTCTGATGAAAAACGAGTGTGATTCATCGGATGCTTGGGCACAGGTATTGTTCATTGTATGATTACATACAGTATGTATTTGTGAGCTGTGTGTAGAAAAGACAAACCTCTTCAGACTGTCTGTCCTGAGGTTTTTAGAACTTCAGTTCATACAGTATATGCCTATTTATTTTAAGTGGTCACGATAAAAAGCAAAGTTACAGTTATGCTGCATTCAGACCAACAGTGGCACTGCAGCAACACAATACACAGGGCTTTATTAGTGTGACCCAAATGTGTGACATGAAGGTCAAACACAGTCACCTTGAATCCATAACTGAACATTTCGCTCTTAGCAATTGACAGAAACATAAGGAAGCAGCCAGATGTCATATTTGGGCACACAACAATAATTCAAGGAGGGCAAGTCTTAGCAATAGCATTCTCCTACATCTCAAATGTTAAGCAGAAGATTAGCACAAAGCTTCAAGGTGCGTATTCTTCCTGGTGTGCATTATTTTACATATTTCAATGCCATGATCGATGGACTACACCGCAGCAAAATCTGAGCAAAGCTCAATATTTTTTGCAGGATGTCCCTGATTTTTTTGTGCCAGAGCCTTTTGCCGCTGCACCAACACAGTGGTTTTAAAGAAATGGGGAGATTGCATCAAAGTTAGAACTATTTTTCTATTTCACATGAGAGATTGCTGTGTTGCTTTTTTTTTCTCTGTTACTCATCTGTCTGGTTTGAAGTGGGCTCATTCACAAAATGGTGACGTCCCATACTTCCATGCTCCATTCAGGATATAGCAACATTTGAATCAGAATCCGATGACAGTTGGTGGGTTGTTGATTACGGTCAATAAAATCTGATCTAACCACAGACACACAGTCCTGATAAAGTGTAAATTGTAATTTTGTCTTTTAACTTTGAATGTGGCATACAGGTTACATGTTCTAGAGAATGCTTTTTGGGGTTTTTTGTTTTCGGGAATTAAAAACTAAAAATGTATACTTTCACACTGTTTGCCATTGTTGTTATCAATAGTGTCATGTGCTATATGGACACCAGCAATAAAACAGAAGTTGAGGGTGAGACCTGTTTCCACTGCAGTAACCAGTGACACTCATGTAATATAAAATGCATTCAGTACATGCAAACATGTGTTCTGAATCCAAAAAAATATCAAAGCACGATCTTTCAGGGTCAACATGCAAAACAGCATTGTGCATCTGTATGTGGGGGTGTGTGCATATCCTCATGTGTGTAGAGTATCACAGTATTATGCCATTCTTAATGGTTACATTAATATCTGGTGTGCAGTGAGATGACATATTTATACCCTCTAGTATAATCAGTGTCATAGCAAGTCATTATTAAAGCTCAAATAATCACAATCCAAGTGATTAATCATTGAAGCCAATGAAATTAGAAGGCTATGCATTTGCATGCTGTGAGAGGAGAGATATAATCAAATTAGTCAATGTCTGATTACATAAGTCCTTGTTAGTTTTATTTATAGAGGCCTCATTACAATTTACACAAATATTTAATTAATAATTTACACATATGCACATGTTGGGTTGTCTTAGATGTTCATATGTCTTCATGTTTATAATCTTTCACTTTCTGTTCTTTTGAATACAGTGTGTGTGTTTTGTGTGCATGCACTTGTAAGTGAACTTGTGTGTCTATGGATGTGCATGCTTTTTAATGCAGACTATAGCATGCAGTCATGGGTCCATGGCCATCATGTACATTAGTCACGTAGAATCAATAACAAGCTCCTGGAGAATTGAATTATTAATCTCTGAAAAGGATGAGTTACAGCAACATGAGACCCTTAGCAGGGCTGGAAGTAATGAATTTCATTTAATGTTTGGGGGGGTGTACTTTGAGTACTTTGAGTATTTTTTTTATAGGTAGTTTTGCATTTACCTAAGTACTTTATATCACAAGTATTGTACTTTGCTACATTTCAACATGCATCCCTTACAGAGTAAAAATAAAACTCACATGAAAAGGTCTCATGAAAAAGTCTTTGAGATTGAAACTGAAGAAAGTAGCCAAATCAGCAGCTACAACAGAGAAGAAGCTGCTGGTGTGTCTGTTCATCTGTCTGTCTCTGTTTACCTGTCTATCTATATACATTCAGGTCCATAAAAATTTGGACATTGACAAAATTGGACTTCATATTGAGAATTGACCTCACCATCTCCAAACAATTCCAAATACCACACTTGAAATTAACTCTAGACCTTTAGTCTGCTCCTTGTAAATGAAATAATGAGGGAATAACACACACCTGGCCATGGAACAGCTGAGCAGCCAATTGTCCAATAAAAAGGTGGAGGGCACATATAAAATGTGTTGTAATTCCTACACCATTCACCTTATTTGGATGTAAATACCCTCAAATTAAAGCTGAAAGTCTGCACTTGAAGCACATCTTGATTGTTTCATTTCATACAGAGCTGAAATACTGAAAATTGTGTCAATGTCCAAATATCTATGGACCTGACTGTATCTGTGTGGTGTGTCTGTGGCTTTTTTATTTATTGTTGGTCATTTCTGTTTAACTGTGTGTTTCAATTTGTCCTCCTTACTGGTTAAAAATAGTGAAGCTATAAAGAGGAAGGCCTTTGTGTATTTATGATGAATAATCGGTGGTCTGCACAGGCTGCAAAATCTGTCTAGACAAATGGAATTTACTGCCAGTTTGGACATCAGCTCTTGGTGGCATGATGCTGCAGCATGTGTTGTATATTTAATGCAATTGTGGCCTAAAGGTGTTCTGCATTTTAACAGTATATCACCTGTAACTTCCAAAATGTAACACAGCAGCATTTACTCAGAGTGCATTTTAACGGACTTACTTTTTACTTTTATCTAAGTACGCTTTTACACAGGTACTTAAGTGATATTTGAGGGAAAAAAATTAATTTGACTTTTACTTCAGTATAATAATGTTGCAATTTCTGCAAGGTGGCAGAAACACAGGGACCATGCAGACACAAACAGTCAGACAGGATCAGTTCAGTGTATTAATGGAGAAGTGCAAAAACTTACTGAAAGGTCCAAACCAGGAAGGCAGTCCAAACAATACAAATCCAAAAGGGAAGAGGCAAGAATCAAAATCCAAATATCAGACAGAGTCCAGGTAACACAAAGCAAAATATAAAAAACAATGGGAGAACAAGACACTATGAAAGGCTGGAACGCTTGACACAAGGTACAAGGACAAACTGGCAAAGAGAGAGGGCAACAACACCAGACAAAAGAGCCAGAAATCTCGGGCAGACAGCCCGGGGGTTGGACAGAAGCCGAGCAAGTAACCTCAGGCGGACAGCTTGGGGTCAAGACAGGAGCAGGACGCCGGCAACGGGGCTGCAGGAGTGGAGGCCGGCGACAGAGAGAGTGGCAGGTTAGCTGGAAGATCCAGAGTAACAGACCGCTTCAGCTTGGAAACAGGAGTTGGGAACGGGGCTGCCAACTGGGAACCAGTGGAACTGGCAAAGAGAGAAGGCTAAATGCACTGAGGAGGAAAAGCTAACAAGTGACAGGTGACTCTAATAAGTAATCAAGGTGGGAAACACAAAGGCAGGGTGTACAGTTAACCAACACAGCTGACGACAAATGCTTTCAACAAGAAACAGAAAATAATTCAACTGAAGCCTAAAATCATGACAAATATTCTACTTTTTCCATGTTTTGCTCCTAAGTCAGAGCTTGTTGCTCATTTAAGACTGTGTTGGTGCACCACACATTGTTGGACCCCTCAGCAGTCACTAACAGACTTTTAATTAATTTAACATTCCCACTAAGTGATGGTGGTTACGTAACAAAACACTGGTGTGTGTAGAAAGTTTCAACTCGTGAGGGCATTTCTGGACAAAGTCGGAATTGTTTTGAAGAGTTGTGTGAAAATGCATATCACAAATTAATCATTTTAAAGAAATACAGTTTGTTAGACAACTTCAGCCTCATTGGAATGGAAGAAAGGTTAGTGCTGAATCTCAGATGTGCACTGAGACTGTATTTCAAGTCTATTATTTTTTTCTCTATTTGTGTTTTATCGTCATTTGATGTTATTTCTTATATTTAAATGTATATATTTCCATCCTAAATTGTGCTTTTTTTTTTTTATTTTAGTTTATGCATTTCTTAGTTTTCCTTTGCTTTATGTAAAGTGCTTTGAAATTTTTTAAAAGATGCTTGCAAATATACTTGAATTTTTAGATTTTGTTAATATGATGTGAAATTTTTTAGTCCCATCAAGGAGCAGTCAGGACTGATATTGCATGAGATGATGAATTAGTATTTACTCGTAATATCTTTTTTTTTTTAACTTTCCTTTGGTGGCAAATAATGTTGTCAGATGCCTGGAGTCTGTGGTGAAAATCAATAAAGTGTACTTGGTCAGAGTGTTTATTGCTGTCACTTGGAAGATGGAGAACCAGCAGAGTAGAGGGAGGTGGAACAGACACGCAGAACGTGAAGAAGCCTGAGGCGAGGTTTGAGTTTGTGTCTCTCGGGTCTGCTTCGTGTCTCCCTGCTGCCCACTTCCTGTCCGTCCATCACGGTGTAGCTGGGATCAGGTATGACACATGGCCTCCGCGTAGACACCGAGGGTCACGGTTACTGAGGCTTCTGCGCTTTGTGTCAGACACATTGTGCGCCTGGAGGCATGCATGTTATTTATCAAACAGGCCTGGATCAGCACTTGTCATCTGTGCGTGCCTTAGTGCGTCATCAGTGAAGTGTGCTTTTCTCATTTTACTGATGAGTTCAAGCATCAATAAAAAGTTTGTGAGTATGATTCATTATGCTCAATTTGCTGGATTGCACATAATTCGAGTAGCGTGCGTTACATTTCTTTGCCTCTAAAGCTGCAGATGCATTAAAGCCATCTCCACCGTCCACGAGCATCTGCTGGACCAGTTGCTCCATCTTGCCTGTTCCTGCTGCGCTGGTGGTCCTCCACCAGTTGCGGTGGCCTGGTTCATTTCCTTTTCTCTCAAAGATTGGTTAAAGACTCCTACCACATTCATTTTAGGAGAAACAATTACATAATGGTTCTGATTTGGAGCAATTAGCCACTGTCTGTATGTTTTCAGGCAGATTGAGATTGTGAATTGGATGCGAGACACAGCTTTGTTTGCAGTGCTGCTTTTATCTGGCTCAGATGTCCCCTTGTTCTGGAGCTATCCATCGTATCACATGGGCTTCATCAGCAGACGTCATGTAACTGTAGATGTTTAAACGTTCCATTATTAGGACATCTCCATGCAGGATTCAAAATTGAGCTTGATGGTTAATTGATGTGAAATTAAAGTAAGGATCATATATTTTCCGATTAATAGTTAAAAGTTATTTATCTCGTTATGACTTTAAAGGAATCGTTTGACATTTTGGGAAACACACTTGATAAGACCAATGCCACTCTCGTGTCTGTACATACATTATGTAAATATATGTCCACCAGCTGGTTCATCACAGTGAGTTTGCCAGGCAGCCAATGGAAACTCCAGGAAGTTACTGCACCCGAAGAAGAAATAGTCAAAATACAAATCACTCACCCAACAGCTGCATTATTGTACACATGTATAACCTCTACATCAAATTAAGCTCCTACACTGAGTAAATTGAATTCTGTTGCGTTATTGTTTGAGCCTACCTTGTAGTGGCCACACCTACAGAACACCAGGCATTCAGAGGAAGAGTCATCCCGAGCAGTAAAGGCTTGTTATATTATTAAAACAAAAGATCGGCTATTTCAGAGCCGGCGCTCAGAAACGCGGTAGCATTGAGCCATAATGGACTTGGACTACGGAGCTAAAGTGCTTTGACTAAGTGCTCCATCTGCCTCACTGTATCTAACACAGGTATAACTATGTTTCCCAAAATAGAGCAGGAGAACAAACTGACATTGGCAGAAGCTCCCAAACTCTCGTCTCTCCCTCCATACAGAAACCGATGAAGGCAGTGGACAGGCAGCTATTTCAAATGTGTTCTATGTGCAGATCAATCTACCTACAGTGTACAGAAATATTCATCCACAGAGAAATGTTGGTGAAATATTATATACAGTGGAATATTAACAAGTGCATGGAGGCATAATTCAGTGTGGTGGTGTGATTTGTTGCTGAGAGGAGAGGGGAAATGCACTGCATTCAAAAAGCCTATTTATGAAATGTGAAAGGTAAACAGTAATTTGAGATTCAGTTTGTCAGCCTGACGACGCTGCTCTTAAAGCTCAAGTTTTTGTCCAATTCAAAAGTATAATGTGTCTGAGCACCAAACACTGGAATTGCCAATTTCAGTCAGTGTCAGCCTTGAAAAACGAGCGCTTTCTCCGACAAGAAAGAAGGAAAGAACAAACAAAATGAAAACTTGAAGTAAAACATGCTACATTATGTTTTGGGAATTTTTTGTGACCTTGTATAATTCAACCACTCTCTCAGCCAGGCTCTAACCCCAACCCTTCAAAGCTTAAGTCTTTTCTTCAAGTGGTTTTGTAAAAGCCTTATCGGCTACTGTGAGGATTTTTCAGTTTTGAGTGGTCATTCCACAAAAAGTCATTTGTAAGTTATTGCTCTATCTGGCAGTAGTGATTCATCTCGCAGCACATTACGTTTTTTCCATTTCACCACCAAAATGGACAATTAGGCAAGTCTCAGGCAGCACACAACCTGCTTTCTTTGCCAGGTTTGACGATCCCAACTATGATGTTTAATTGTCTGCATATGTTATGATGACTCTTTAAGTCTGGTAGATTGTGTGTGTGTGTGTGTGTGTGTGTGTGTTTGTGTATGTGTGTGTGTGTGTGTGTGTGTGACACCAGAGGCACAAAGGTGCAATTCTTACTGTTTCAACACAATGCAAGTAAAATGGTTTGTTGTTTTGAATCGTGTTCCATGACTGTCTTGTCATGAAATCGGCAGTCTTTGACGGCTCTGTTGCTGACTTTTTGAGTTCTTTCTGCACACTCTCTGTCTGCAGATATTAGGGGGAAAAAAACACTGTGCATAGTGTGATGTTAAATCGCTGTCGTTGATTTGTCTTGCAATGGCAGGATTTTGACTTCAAATATGTTGATTGAGTCCAGCTGAACTCTTTGACTTATCACCAGGAAGCAAACAACACTCCAGTTCATTAAACTTCTGTATTCAGACATGCAGTCGGAAATATGGCCCTACGCTTTACTGTGCACAGAAATGTCTTTGTGCAGGGAACATGATTTCACAAAGTGTTGTCCCACACTCTTCCTGCACTCATACATTTACAGTGATGTTGCAGGTGACATCGATTAAAGCCTGTAAAGGGTCAGTGCTTAGGGCTTAGTGGGAACATTGGAACTTATTGCCAGCAACGCACATCCTGAGAAGAAGCACTACCTGGGAGACCAGGTTCAGGGCTAACAAAAACCCACTGCCGTTTTCTTCCATTTAAAATAATCAGGAACGTTAAGTTTTATCTTGTGATGTGATTGAACAGGCAAACAACAGCAGTGCTCCAGTCACTGATTATAGATATTAGATATAAGCAGTATGATGCCAGCTGATCTTTACAAGGACAAATCAGGGATGAGTTTGGGGTGTGGTCAGTGGATGTCCACGAAGGTAAGAACTTGACTGACGCCATGTAACAAATCTGATGGTGACTACCCATTCATTTCATTTCATTAGTCACCAGACAGCGTTATCAACACACTGGGTGAAAGACATTATGGTCATTGAAGGCAATCACATCTCAGTGTGTGAGTGTGAAGGGGGATGAGAGAGAGACAGTGTGTGTGTGTGTGTGTGTGTGTGTGTGTGTGTGTGTGTGTGTGCATGAGAGAAAGAAAAAGAGAGGCAGAGTGTGAGTTTGTGTGTGAGGGAGAGAATGGGAGAGGGGGGTGAAATCATTAATTCCTGGCATTGAGGAAGGGAAGCTCGGCCAGCGTGAAGAGAGAGAGTGACACACACACATACACACACAAATGGTTTTGTGCAGATCAACAGTGCCCCCTCTGTTTGAATCATGGAACTGTATCATCACTGACAAAACATCTTCCAACTGTACATCTATCTATCTATCACTCTATCTGTCTATCTATCTATTGCAGACTTTTCTATTCGATATTCTGTCTACCTGTTAATGAAGCCTTCACTACCTGTTTTAAATAATACTCAGCAACCCCAAAAGGCATGCACAGGGAGTGAAGAGAAAGAATAATAGTAGAGACATGCAGAAGAAGAGTTTCATCACCACACTGATGAAGACATCAGTCTGTCCTCGAAGGGGATTTTGATATCACATTGGAACCTGAACAGCAGCAGCAGCCGCCAAAAAGAGACAGAGTTGAGGGAAATACACAGTCTATGAACAGGAAGAGGCTTTCAGTCAGTTTGCATCTCTTACAGATGATATATGCAACAGATGCACAAGGACAAATCATGGCCACATTCCTTTCAAGCTATGTGTCTGATTGTCTTAAACCACTAATCACTATGTACTTTGTACCACTGTGGCGATAAACATTGGCACCAGCTTGGGTTAAACATTTGGAGAGGCAAAATATGTAGGTGATGATTGATGATGTCATGTCCCGAGGAGACTCTCTGTGCTCCAACAAGGTCTGGTCTGTTTTTTGTCTGTGCTATAACAGCCTGCAGGAACTGGAAAGAGTTCTTTTCAACATGTAAATATCAACACTCATGTTCTCTGGAGCACCTTTTTTTTTTAGTTTTGATAGCCAAGCCAACCATGGAAACAGCATGATCATTATTGTGCAATCAGGTCAATGAGAAACATGAATGAAAACACAGTATCAATTTGGTACAGCATGTGCAAAGCAAACAAAGGAGCCTACTAACCTCACATGGAGACTACAGTCAGTGTATGTTAAGCTCTGATTGGGCCACAGACAAAGGTTTGTAAAGGAGGAAGGCACATAGAGACAGAAGATCTTTGTCTGTACAGAGAACGTGTAGCTGTCTTAGTTAAAGAAATTGATTAGAAAGTCATCTGGTTTTCGAAAAGTTTGGAGTTTTTCAAACAGCAATGGAATTCATAAGGCTATGGATATTTCACCACTGCATGTTTTCTCCAGGGAAGCATAACACCCAATGATGGCATGGTGGTCCACAAACCACACATTTTGGGAGTGGATTTACACACAGAAACCATCTGTGCAGGACAGAGGCACATGATTCCAATCCATTTTGACAAATATGGATTGTAAAGATTAATATCAGTGCTGATATTTCTATATGGCAGCTACTCATACCAAGAGCTGTTTGTCTCAGCCAAGGTTAAAGACTCTGCCCTGGCCCCTCACCTGGTACCAATTTGTCATGTTCTGCCAGCATTTTATACTCCAGACAGCGCAGCTCTAAGGGTTAAATGGACACACAAACCATACACCACAATAAGGCGGCAGTTCAGAGATGAGTGGACCCGATTAGACACCAATTCACCCAGGCTGCACAAACTGATATTCAAGACTTGAATCCAAATTATTAAGGTGCTTTAATGTTATCATGGACTCCTTGCTGCATGAAATGGATCTGTGTTCTGGGTTAGGATTGTAATGTGTGGACTGTAGACACATTTTATCATCAGGTGCAAGCAATATTTAGCTCCCATCACATTTAGACACAATGTGGAAATAGTGCATAGTAATTGGTATGAACGGAGCATAAAATCACAATGCATGGCTGTGTCTGCAGTACACTTACACACACACACACACACATATATATATGAGTCACTGTGAGGCAGAGAAATGGCAGCATTAAATATTCACATGATTGGCTGCACTCCTCTGATGAATTCAAATTTAATAGTAGGTTGACCTCCTTGTGTGTGTGAGACCCAAAAGTGAATTGAGCTGCTTTAGCAGTTAATCCACGACTGATAGCACATACTGTAAGTCTCCATTCTGTGTAGCTCTCTCCCTCCCTCACACACATGCACACACACACACACACTGTGTTCATGGTGTTCTTGTATTTGGACTAAATTAATTACTGAAGCCCTAATCCAAACCTCCCTCCACACTCTAAATTTATCCTGATCCCCAAACCTATGGCTTTGTTCGCGGCAGAGGTCAGTCTATGGTTAAAAACATCAGTGAAGTGAAACTAATCATGTGAATATTTAATGGTTCCATTTCTATGGATAACTGCCTCTGAGTCACTCTTCACTCAGCGCGTTTGCGTTTGTGTGTGTGTGTGTGTGTGTGTGCGAGACGGTTCAACCAGCCCATCTTACAAACAGACTCAGTGATTTCTTAATGAGAGTTTCTCACTTGTAAAGGTCACAACAGTTTCTTCTTCCACTCAACAGTCTGAGAGGAGGAGATAGAGGAGAGGCCAATTAATGCACAAGTTTTCATGGAGTGAAATAAATCCCTTGGGATTACAGCGCAGTAAACCAGACTCAGTGGGCTGAAAGAAGTTTCAGAAAATTCTGACCCTAATGCATCTGAATGAGATATTTTCAAATTCTTGGCTGATGAAATCTGAAACGGGTTCTTGGGATTTAACCAAATCCATAATTCAGATGCAAACAGATAAAACACAATTAAAGAATTATTTAACAACAGTTGAAAATCTTGTTTTTGCTGACCTCCAGTGGTTTAACTTCTAACCTTCCTGCAATGATATAGGAGTGTACTTGTGTACTGCTTGTGTCAGTGAAACATTGCTTTTCAGCCTGCTACTAAGTTACTCATTCTCATCTCTTTTATGTTGCGCTTTAGTGAAATAATTTCAACAAATTAAGACAAGATTTAAGAAGTCAGTATTCCTGAATATTAACAAAACACACGGTAATAGACAAAACACAGGAAAACAGAAAAAACATTGTCACCTTTCACTTAAAAAAAAAAAAATTCTGTTTGCATGATTCAGATATTATTGCAGATACTTGCAATATGCCACCATGCTTTCAACTACATTTTTCAGTGATATGTCTCATGTGTGTCTGACTGAGCAGAAACACACAGGCAGCGTAATGGCTCGCATTTCACTGCCCTTCACATCCCAAAGCACATTTTTACACTTGAAGTCTATTTTCCTCCATCACACTGATTTAGTGAAGACGATATATTACTCCTGCTGTCTATCATGCCTTGGTTTATAAAGTTTATAGTTGTCATTGCCAAATCTGGCTACTTGAGTTCAGACAGTTAACAGATCTAACTGAGTTGTGCATGGACTTAACTGAGGTACAGTGTTTGGTGTCAGCTGATCAGACATGGCCAATCCCATCGCCAACATACGAACACACTCTTCTTCTCTGAGAATAATTTAAGTACAGCTTTTATTATATTCTATCATATATTATATTTATAGCTTTTCAAATAAAACCTGTAGAGACATGGTAGTTTTTGGATGGCTGCAGACAGCTTGAGACTACTGCTGCTGAAACAAACTCCTATCTGCAGGGGAAACAGGTAAACTGGGTTTTAAAGGCCAGTGCCTGCTAAAACTTTAGTCACATTCACTTATTTGTCATGCTATTTGTAAAAGTGACTTTCTTTTATGATTTGTCTCACATTAAAGTACTTTTGGTCAGCATTAATGACAAAATGACTGGTTTGAATAAGTGCTTTGTGCTCTGTGCGGCAGAACAAAGAGGAGAAAATGTGCAGCCTGCAAGGGATTTTTTAAATTATTTTTTTTCTAATGAAAATGTTGAAAATCACTTCAGTGCAAGTGGTGTAAACTGATTAAGTGCTTAATTGGAATAAATCAATAAGCCACTTAAAGAGCTATTATTGAACACAATGATAGGCTTTTATACTAATTCGGGATAATTAACATTTCAAGGCTTTCCTGAGGCGGCGTCATAGGCTTGAAATTGGTTGGTTTTCCTGCATGTTGTACACAAGTGTATCACTGGGTTCCATTTGTATGCACCCTATCGATTTGCAACCGCTAAGCAATTAATCAATTTTCACCCTGTGCACTGAAGTGGCTTCCAGCCTTTCAGTTTTATTTTTTCCACACTGTTCAGGTCAATAGTGTAATTTATTACTGAATGGTAACATGTGATATATGTAAGTTGTTTACACAGCTTCTTTGCCTGTTAATATCACATCACTGCAACCTGAAAGAAGCATATAGGATCCTCTTGTAGGTAATATTTTTATCTAAGGTACGAATATAACTTTTACCAAAGACAGTTGGTTTCATCCTAGAATGACCATGACTGTCTGTACTGTCTGTCACAGCAATTAATCTAATAGCTGTTGAGCTATTTGGTTTACACTTTTTTGAACATTTTTCTTAAAAATAACAAGCTCTTTTTTTCAGCTAAACTGGATTTTTCATTGAAAACTGATGAAACACATATAGAGATGTTTTCTCTTAGAAGCCATCATGTTTAGTAATAATGCCTGAAAGCTGCAAGGTAAACGCACACATATTTAATTATGTATGAATAACAGTGGTCTTAATTGTCGTAAGCCTCAACATTTATTTGACTGGACACTTTTATTGATCTACTCTCAAAGAGGCAAGTTAATGACTGAACTCAAGGGAAAGTTATAGTGTCACTGCAGGAGGCACTTAACTGAGTCAATATCCATAAGTTTTCATTTCAGGTCCCTGTGGCAAAATGTTGCGCCAAAATCACAGGGAGCTTCACTGCAACTACATACAGCTCTTTATTCCAGTTGCTTTCATCAGTGAAAACCTTCATGTCATAGTGCTTCATGATACTCTGTTAAGGCCTTCTTGAACCTGAACCAAAACCAAATGTGCGGAGCAGAAATGAAGGAGTAGTCTGTCTTTTGTCATTAATCTGATTTATCCTTCAGTAATGTCTTGATGGAATCTGCTGCAGGTTGGGTGGACTGTTTTTGTTTACTCCTCACAATAGCTGACTCATTGTCATCTAATAACTATATGATAGGACCTTGTTTTTACTGCCCCCATTCTGTAATTTCAGTGACCAGCTCATGAGCAGTAAACTGGGATGAATGCTTCCACAGATTTTTTTCTTATTTAAACCTGATTATGTCCATCTTCTGAATCGGGAGAGGCCCTGTAGTGACCAAATAAGAGAAAGCATCTCAACTGAACAGTCAACTGCTGTCTGTATTCCTTCGTGTTGTGTCAGAGAAGATGCCAGTAAAATGAGGAAGAAATATGGCATACATTACATGTGAAGGAAGGTGCCTTAAAAAGCATTCAATTATTCTTTATGTAGAGTGCTGACCCGCTGACCCTGGTGCCATGGAGTTCCTTTGCCTTGATAATGTTAGTTTAACAGAAATGCCTAGTGATCTATGGATTCTTCTCGACCAAAGTGCAGAGCTCACCATAAACAGAGGAAACTATTTGATAACTTGAACCTGAATCTGCTGTGCAATATAAATATTGTCTCACATTGAGGACTTTCTCTAAATTTGTTAGAAATAATTCATCTGTGGCATCCTGCAAAGTTTACTTCTTGGCCCACTGCTCTTGTTTATTTGTGTGTGTGTGTACATATATATAAATATTTGTATGCATGTCTTGTACCTTAAAGGCCTTGAAATGCTTGAATTAGCTACATATATTATGTCACACTATTAAATGCAACATATTCTGTGACGTTCTTCAGCTAAATTACAGTAAAGTCCTTTTCCTTCCTTTCTTCCAAATCAATCAGCTGGATTCAGAGCAGACCTGATAGAATTTCAGTTCATAATAAACCTTTGGGAACACTTTTTGACCTCTGCTTTACCCAACAAGTAATGAGTTATTTTGTCTGCCTTCCTCCAATTCGGAATATCACAAGAATCAAATGCTGATCTTAAGAAAGTGATTCATTGCCTCATATTTCATTACAGCCTCTGTTCCAGATAAAATTTAGAGTGTAAAATTTAATAGACAACATTTTTTGATTAAAAGTTGGAATGAACAAAAGTTAGACATGTCTTGTATCTGTATAAGGAGAGAAATATGAGGCTGTGATTGTGTATTTGTGTGTGTGTGTGTGTATGCGTGCATGAGGGTGTGCGTCCGTGCATGTGTGTGTGTGTGCGCGTGTTCCCTGAGGAGAAGGGGAGCAGAGGGCAGTTGCAGCTATTTCTAATAGGTTTCTACAGTTTGTCTCTGGAGAGCATGGACCCACACACAGACACACACAGAGTCATTATTGCTCTCCTACCATTCTCTAGGTATTTTGTAACCTTTGCCCCACCTCACAACAAGGAAAATGGCAGAGGCAAACCAGAAGAAAGAAAGAGAGACAGACACCGAGAGTGAGGGAGGAGAGAAGGACAGAAACAAATCTCTAGAGAGGGGGGCTCGACTCTGTGGGCTTCCAGCTGAAACACTCGACCAGGGGTTGGCAGCTGCAGGGAAAGCCCATTTTTACAACTTTCAATAGAACAGCTGTGATGGAGTGATTCAGGGACATAGAGATATACATATTACTTTTAGAGTCGGGTAAAACGGATGAAACTCTCCAATCTTCAGACATATCAGTGTAACAGTGAGTTGTTTGCATCTTGACAAACCAAATGCACTAAGAGGGCATTTAGACATGCATGTATGCATTGTATGCATTTGCTTTTTATAACACTTTTTAAAGTACATCAGTGGTGAAGAAAGAATTCAGATCCTTTACCTCAGTAAAACAATTCTATTTAGACTTGGACACTTATCCAAAATGACGTACAAAATCTGTATGCAGCACTCGCACTCGTGTTTCATAAATATTTTCACCTACACGCCTCACATTGATAGACATCTGTTGACTCTAGCTATCTACCGACACATTGAATTCCAGTTATAGTGTTATCACAGCTCTGTTCTTGCAGTTAGTGAGAAATGAAGTGTGAGTGGTCTCAGACAATCAACAGGCAGCACAGGTTAAGAGCACAGAAGCCCACATAACACAACTAACATTAACATAAATTTTAAAAAATACATAGAAATAATGTTAGCATATGTGAAATTCCTACTTGTTGCTCAGGTAGATTGAGCATCTACGTGGGTGATGACAGACTGATCAGTCTCTTGTTGTGGGCAGGACAAGGTGGGATGAAAGGAGCTGCATGACAGAAAAACCTGCCAAGTTCAAGGTGATAACCGAACAAATAGCTTATAAATCTGTATAATTCAGCTATTTTTGTCAAATCATATCGTTTTCTTGCAGCCCAGTAGCAAATGTTCTGTGGTCTAGTACTGCCAGGGGGTTGGAAACCACAGCTCATATATGTAGATGCGTTAAATACAAAATGCATGGAAATGTGGGGGATTGGATATAGAGACAGACTGACCTAAATGGTGTGAAACAAGGAGAGTTGGGTAGGTTTGCTACGCTGCATCTCATTATTTCCACTGACATTGTTTTGGCAGAGTCAGCAAGGCTGCTGTCTGAATGCATGTGAATCCATGTAATGACACACATAGAGAAACTAAACCCAGCTGCAAATGGACAAGAATCATTTTATTGTTCAAAGGTGAGTCACCGTGGCAAACAAGAGCGTCCCTGGTATCTCTCTGCTACATGCCTGGAGATAACCAGGCTTTTAATATATTAATGAATTATTTTTCAATTAGCAGAAATTCCAATAGCTTTCTAATCACTTTAACACCCAGGGGGGAGGGGGAATATTAGGAACTAATAACACAAAGTCAAAGCCTCTGATTATCTAATTCATTTATTAAACACGTGGAAAATTAGGTCATTAGAAAATAAATACAAATTAATCAGGTTGGTGTTTTTCTCCTGGAGTCTGAAAAACCCAATTTCCTGGTTCACTGCAATGTGCTTAAGGGAAATAACGCTGATCCAGTTTAATGCGCTATGATGAATTTAAAGCAGATTTGTTAAATCTAAGAATAGACATTTTGTTCATCTGCCACCAAATCAATATTGAACGATTTTTATTTCTTTTACAAAGGTGTCAACAAGGCCACAATGTACCTTTACTGTTAAATGCTATATTGTGAATACATGTGATTTATTATTTATTAGGTTTGTCTGTGTTCTCTTGAGAAAATAAATGCTACTTTCATACATGTACATAATTCATTACCAATTTATGTCAACAAATCAATCCAGCAATGATCATGTGATGCATGACAGGCGCTGTCATTTACTTGTTAGTCTACCCATGTTCCCTGATTCACACTAGGATTTTCTAGTTCCCAGAATGATTGACACTCTTCAGCTGACCAACTGTTTTTATTTCATTCGATTAGTTTTTAAAATAGTAAAAATACTGTAATAATGCTGTATATTTCAGATGCAGATCACTGTTGATTCAAAAAGAGAGGCTTGTCTTGTGAGTTTCGAATGTACTGCTCACAAATTCATGCCTATTTCTGGAGATTATGTAAAAAGCATTTACAAAGAGCAGTTTCAAAAAAGAATGTGCAATAGTCAGATAGTTAATACCAGTATATAGCGAAGACTTGGGTACTGACAGTATCAACCGAATTCACTGCTCCCAACAGCGAAGGACAAGTAGGCCTAATCCACCACAACCCTCTTCTCCTCCAACAACCACTACAGAGTATCAGATATATTCAACCTGAGGGAGACACTGCGCAACAAACAAAAGTTCATCCTTAGCATTCATCACACAATCCCACAATCTGGCATGATACATGTAGTGTGTTCTCACGGTATAGCTGACAAGCCTGAGAAATCCTGTCCTGCACTGTTTGTTCGTTCAGATTCAAGAAGGCAAAGAGGGAAATTAAGCTGACATCATGAGCAACAAGAGTTATTTATGACCACTCAAGCAGAATCCTTAAGAAAGAAAGACAACAGACAAAGAACAGAAGAAACCTGGACCATTTTCCCGACAGCCCACAGGGTAACAATTATTGAGCTGTTTGTGGCTACGCTCTATTCTTGGTGTTTGAGGCTACTCTCAGCTGGTGGAGAAATTTGCATGTCTGTCTGCTCAGTGTGATGCTGCTGTACAACAACAACAAAGGGAGCCTTTGAATTGAAGGAGCTGACAGCAAGACCTGATGCTCGCATTGATGTGTTTATTGCAGAAATATTTTCTCCTATGGAACTGATCATGGCTGCACTGGAAATGTCTTGATGTGTCTGTAGTTGATCTATCCTGCCAACTACTGAATTTCCACAAATGAACTGGCAATCTAACGGCATCTACAGTATATGCCAATCTGTTATGTCAAAACTTAAATAAACTTGAAAGTTGAAACTAAAGCATTATTGATTTGTGTCATAGTGATAGCTTGTGCAGTAGCGTCTCTCCTCCCAGCTCTCATGAAGAAAACATCTCTTGGTGAGACTTAAGCTGTACAGCAAAGGCCTGACAGACATTTGTTGTTTGAGTTTGAAGTTGTTTCTATTTGTCTTTCAATCTTGTATTTTCCCTCTTGCTCCCCCGCTCCGTTTTTCTACCAATCACCTCCATTTTGCTGTTTTTCTTTTTCTCCTCAACCCTGAATCCCTTGTTCCCCACCTTTATCTCTCAATCTCAACCCTAAACTGCGTCCTCCCATCATCTCCTCCATCTCTCTCCGGTGGTCTATCTTACAAATCCAAGCTTCATTTCATCTGTCTGGTCCTGCTTTACAGCCTCGTAACCACACACACACGCACAAACACACAGTACAGTGACCTCAGGACTACACACACTACAGCTGTCTCACAGGCAGTCATAAAGCCAACCAATCAAAACTGTTATGCCACTCAGCAGGGTTTTGTGTGTGTGTGTGTGTGTGTGTGTGTGTGTGTGTGTGTGTGTGTGGCTAACTTTATCTTGGCAAATGACACCAGCAAAGCTCAGTATATTTGCTGTTCTCTCTCAAATTCCTCCAGTTTATAGCAGTAAGAGCAAGTTTCTCTCCACTCTTCTGATTCATCAGTTCAGAGGCTCATTTCAAACTGTAATGAACCCCAAGTGTCTTCATAATAAGTCGTTTTCATTAGATTCTTGATCCCTGGAAAATAGATCAGTTTGTCAAACTGAAAGCATTTTGGCAGAATAGTCCAAAGTAGTCCAGCCACACCAAATCTAATAATGAAAACATTTTATCTATGAATGGCAGGAGGTAAAATGAAACTTAACTTCATTAAACGTCTCTGTGCTTAGTCGCTGCTATTCAGTCTCAATTCATTTCTCAATGGTAGATGTGAATGCAGCTGCATGCATGAATCTGATTGAATCTTCTTGTAATTTTTCAAACAATGTGTCCTTGATGTCAAAAGCTGTTTTTTTCAATTCAAGCCAACAGCCGTCAATTTTCCTGTCTGAAATAACAAGCAACTGTAGTTAGTAGCTAATTAAGCTTGTTAAAAATGATGCCAATGACTAACTTTTTAACATTCCAGCTTGTTTTAAAATTAGAATCTTGTAAAGTGGGGGTCTTAAATATGATGGCTACATGCATAATATTGTGCTAAAAGACTGAGACTAAAGCCACATGTCAGCATCCTCACCAGCTAATCATTCATGTAGAAGAAACCAAAATGAAGAAAGTAAAGGATGGAAAATGGAAGATCAGACTATAACATAATGCTGTTTAGCTTCCCTGTGCACATCGTATAGTTCACTTTGAAAGTTAGTTTGGATGAGTTTTAATCAATGTGTTTGACAAATCTATCTCAGGTAATGTTTGGCTGGGGTTGCTGACTTCCCCTAATCGAATAAAGACAAGGATAGAACATCCAAGTTTCCCTAAGTCTGAGAGGATCTGGACTGGTTTCCACACAGTGATATAGTATGAAACGGTCATATGGCTTATTTTTTACTGTAACATTGGAACCCCACAAATCAGGGGTGGACTGGGGTAAAAAAGTGGCCCGGGAATTTAGTACCTGACTGGCCCACTCAGGGTCCGGGGCGGCGGATGATGGTGGGGATGCTGGTGGAGGATGATGGCGGGGGATGATGGCGGTGGATGATGGCACGGGATGCTGGCAGTGGATGATGGTGGTGGATGGTGGCAGTGGAACAAATATGTTTACACGTGGGAGACAAAAAAATATACATGTAAACATTATTGAAGGGATAATGGCACATCATTTAACCTGAGGCCTTGATTAGAACAAATGTTATATTTTTAATGTTAGTTAAAATAGTAATCTGCAATAGTTGCTTAACAGTATGAAGACTGGTGAACAGGTAAGTTACACTAATAATGATCATAACATAATAGTTAACATATCATCACCTTACTGAAGTAGCAATTTCGGCAGTAGTTCACTTTTCTCTGCAACACCATCTATGCTGTCCTCACTATCCAACATCTTGCTGAGTGGCCATGAGCCATTTAGCAAATGCCATACAAAGGAAGCAGAAGAGTGCTTGTCTGTCTTCACTGTATGAAAGCCATTTCCTATTTGTGCATCTGTGCAAAAAAAAAGCTCTCTGCACTATAGCCTTCCCTGTCTTCTGCTGGAGACCTACTGACTGTTAACGTATAGTAAATGCACTTGAAATGTCATTAACACACATTTCCTCTGCATGTAGGCTGTCTCAAGTTCTATATTATCCAACAATACCCACACAAAAAGAATAAAACTGACATTCATTTTAATGTTGATGAATTAGCAAACTAATTAAGACAGCAGAGCAGCATTTAGCTCACCAGCTTTAAGGGAAATACACAAGAAATAAAGGTAGATAAGATGCTCAGCTATTTTATGAGTTACTTAGCCATGGTGATGTTGGCTAATGCCACTGAGCGCCGTCTGGCCCTCGTCCGTACACAATAATGACGTTTTTACAGCCAAACTAGCCGACATGCGTTGTGCAAAAAGTTAGCAAGCTAGCCAAATAATGTTATCATATTACAGCCTGTGTAGCTTCCCCCTCCCGGTGGCGTTGTCCTCCAGACGGCGACGCGAGCTGAGCTGACGCAGCAGTAGAAAATATATTTGTCAACTTACGACACTTGGCCGCATCTGTCTGTAACGCTTGCCTTTTCTTGTCTCGTAGCTTTTCCGCTCCTTCCTTGCGTTTCCTTTCCATTTTTGGACGTCTGATTGATTGATTGACAGATGCAGAGGGAGGAGGGGACCGAGGCCTTCGGCTGTGATTGGCCCACAGCCCCACGACCGAGGTGAAAGGGGTGTGACACACCCATGTAGGCCAGTGTTGATTAGCCAGAGGCTAGAGAAACTGTAAACATTGGTTATCATATTAAAGGCCAGCCCAACTGCGGTGAAAGTCTTTTCTTTTTCCTCTAGCTGTAAACTTCCGATGGCCAGTCCGCTGCTGCCACAAGTTCATGTAATTAATGCTAGTCAGTGATGTGCTCCTTGACTTTTGATGTATTGATGTAGATCAGGCTGCCATTTTGGACCTTCTTGTAAGATTAATGTATCTGTTTCCAGCCACTGTTTCCAGCAATAAATGATCATTCTTAGCTTGAAAGCCAACATGGTTGAAAAATCCTTAAAGGGCCCAGGAAAACTTAAACAGCTATAATTCCATTATAAGTGGGCAAATCTATCATTTGGGGAAGATCATGTGATGCGATCAAAAGCTCCTTAATTAAAAAGCTGAAAAGAAAAAGCTAAATTGACCTTTTGGTTAGAGGGTCAACTACTGTAAGGTCAAAAATGAACTTTCAACCTTATCTTTTTCTCTAGTTACATCAAAAGGAATATTACACTGTATAAAAACATTTGCTAAATGCTCAGTGAAAAGTAAAAATCTAAAAAAAAAAAAAAAGAGGACAAAGTTGTAGAATTGTTTCACACTGGCTGGTTGGTCTTTGTGTCTAAACTATCTTTCCTAGAAGAGCCAATGTTCAGGCAGATTGTTCCAGACCTTAAACATTGTGGAAAGTGTGAAACAGTATGTCATACTGGGTCATTTAATTTTGTTTGCAAACCAGTATCCTGATCCCATTTTTAAATCATGTGTGACAGTGTCTCCATGCACACTACATTGCTCAGCCAATTTTCAAAAGTGCCTCTGACATTGTGCAAAATGAGATTTGGGCCTCTAAGTATGATGTTCATTGGGATGAGATTACCAAGCGGTGCTCATGACATCATTTGTTGCCGTGTAGGCAGGTGGGAGAGGACACTAAGTGCAAATGGTGTTTGTGCTGGATGAAAATGCTGAAGTGCACACCTCATAAAATGTTGTATTGTAACCACTGGGCTGAGATGAGCTGTTCACTGGCAGTAACTCTGGAAGGACAATTTTGAATGTTAGTTTTCATTTAATATCCTTTTGGAAATTCTCTTTGTGTCTGTCAGAAATACAACCACAACAGGAAAGACATTACAACAACGTCACCAACAATCAACAATGAAGCAAAATGCAAGTGACACTGCCTCATAATAGTGTGATTTGCTGCAGATTTAATAATGTTTGCCACCATCTTCACAGGTTGTTGCAGCCCTTGAGGAAGCAACACAGAATGTGTGTGTCAGTGCAGAGTCCTGGTGCACTGATCAATTGCATTGCAGACACAGATGCCATTAGTGAATGATACTGTATGTCCTGTCAATGAAACAGTTCAGGAAACAGAAATTCACTTGCTTGTCCAGTTCAAGGTGAACGTTGGAAATATACTGTGTTATAGCAACTTGATTGATTGAACGCTGCCACTCATGACAGAGCAGATGAGTCACCTACACAGCAGTGGTGATGAAGGACAGATGTGACACCATCATCTCTCAGGTAGAACAGCAGTTTTCGCACAGTAAACCGGCTGATGGCTCATTTTCTTCACATTTATTGGGTTGAGTCCTTCCCCTGAGCCCGACTCTGATGTCAAACCACGGCCATTTGGGGAACCAGGAGAAAGATGAGGCCTGAGTTGGGTGCTCTGTACCTACACTCCGGGCCTCAGGGGGCAAGGCAGTCCTGTCTCTCTTATCATCCGTCACAAGAACCTCCAAGACAGGGCTTTTGCTGACACTCACAGTCTGCTGAAAATCATTACAAATCCTATATCTGAGGCAAGGAGAAACTTTTCCACCTTAAAGAGGATAAAAACTTGCACCCTCAACACCCTGACTGAATGCGCTGGACCTGCTCTCCACTGAGAAAACTGCTGATTCAGCAGCTGCAGGACTGCCAGAAGTGAGGCTTGTGAAAGGTTTGCCCACAGGAAGAACTGCTGTACCTCTTTTCTCTTCATCTGAGTTTCGGCATCTGTGACTTAAAGTGTCATTTTATCATCCCGCCGTACTGTTAAGTGCAGAATCCATTTTTTGTTAGGTTTCCGCACTGACCTTATCGCTGGTGACTTTTCATGAATCTGGAGCCTATGTTTTAACGTGGAATTAATTTGATAGTTTTTGTTTGAAAAAATGTTTTTGGTTTTGTATTCAGTGGTGCTGAACTGATTCATTCCCTTGAAGATCTACTGGGTTATTTGTTTTGTGCTCAGTTGTTGCAATGCAAAAACGAAAAACCTCAAGTGCTTTTCTTTTTCCCTCTCTCTTTTTTTCTTCCACTGTGAGACGCAGGCTGTTGTTTGTTACCATGTAATCTTACTATATAACAAATATGGAACCACATAACCTTCGCACATACAATATAATGAATATATAATAGTTGATGGGGTCAGCTCATGCTCACAGAAAGGGAGTACCTGCTGTGAAATTATAATTGTATTATTCATTGCTTCATGTCGTTCTTTTCATGTGCTGTATTTGTTTGTTCTACACCAACACTCGTAGATATTTACAGCATCATTACACTGCATTTGGATTTCCCACTGGTAGCATAAAATATCACAAGTGCAACATGTTTACATGATCAGTAGAGTTTTGAACACAAGAAGTAAAATAATTATCCCCACTGGATATAGAATATGTGATATCTTATTAGAAACAAGAGAAGTGTCATAGTGCTATAGTAGATTCAACAACTTCCCTATGCATCATCTTACATCACTTACACACAGAAACACACTGGCACAGTGGGTCGTAGTTAAGAGGCTGCACAGGGTCATGTCGAATCTGGTTCAGTGTCCACTACTGATGTCATTCCATACGTGTCCGAGAAAGGACAGCCAACCACCCACATTTAACAGCGTGTGTTGATTGTTATATTCAACAAGTCCTCCAAAAACTAAATGATAAAATACCCCAGTAGTCACTGCCTTCTAAAACCCATATTAGCATTTTAGTCTTTTTTTATTAGATATCCCAAAACAGCAGGTTAGGCAGGAGTGGAGGTGAAAGGGGAGTTGTATGCAAGAAGAGAGCTTAGAAGTCAAAACAAGTGAAAATGTCTCACCAGTATCAGTGTGGGAAAGTCACTCAGTATATTTACTCAAGTACCGTACTTAAATCAGCCCACTTTTTATATGTGTGTTTACCTTTTATGATACTTTATACTTCTACTCCACTACATTGTAGAGGCAAATATTGCATGTTTTACTCAACTACATTTATTTGACAGGTGTAATTACTTTTCAGATTAAGATGTTACATACAATCATACAATTCTTTGTTCAAGATCACTTGTCCCAAACCTTTTTGGATTGCTCTTTAAAAAAATGAACATAAAGAACTGTTCAAATTATCCAATATTTCAGAAAATGACCTCACCCCACCTTTAGTGGGGCCTGACCCTGGGGTTGGGAGCCAGGACTCACTACCTAACTGTTTATAAGGGAGTCAAAACTTGCTACTCCTCTACCAGCTACAGTAAAATGCTGCTCACACATTGATGCATCAGTAGTGACAACAATAATGTCTGTATTGTAATAATAATGTCATATATAATAAAATATCCATTACAGGGAACAATTTACCGCACACTTTTAATTTTGACACTTCGAATATAATCTTTCACTGATGATATTCTGTACTTTTCCTTAAGAAGGTTTTGACTCTTACTTCATATTATGTCATTGCTACTTTTATTGTTGGATCTGAAGGCTCTTCCACCACTGACCAATGTTGGCTGCTTCTCTTTTGTTAATGGAAAGAACAGTTTAATGGATTGGAGATATATTGTGCAGTGTGTCAGATGGAGGTGCCACGTCATTACATGTCCTGTGACAGCAACACCAGGTTATCTGACCTTCTTGTGACTCTTGGACTGAATGGCCAGAGGAAGCAAACCGATCCAGCAGTACCACTAATTAATTTATGTAAATGTTAGTGTTAACTGGCGAGAAGCTGTCTTCAGGAAAGACGCCCCCCATCCACACCCTGCTTTATCTTCATTGAGTGAAAACATCTGTTCTTTTAGTACCACTTTTTCCCCACCGCCATTTCTCAAATAGATTGATTTTATTGTGCTATAAATTTTACTGCAGCCTATATAATGCTTGGGAGAACTGTGTCATAAAACACCTCTTGCCAAACACAGTCAAAAGGCTTTAAAAACAAATGAAATATGTCTAAATTTACTTCTCTTGTGTATGTGTGTGTGAGTTTAGGGTGTAGATGTGATCAGTAGCGCAATGATTACAAATCTAACTCTCACATGGTCCCTATAGGACATCCAGCATATAGACATCATTAATATAATGCTACATAACTCCTCATACAGATGTCAAGGGAGCTGTTAGAGTCCTGTTTATTTCTGTTCATGTTCATTGGTGAAGTATTTGTCCACAGGAAAACAACCCTCTTGGGAGAGAAGCCCAAACAACATAAAGCTACAACCAAAAAACATCCAGAAGGGGCGAAATTAGTAGCGAGCAATGAGTGGGCATTAATGATTTTCAATAATTAGATCCAGGCTTTACTGACACAAGTGTGGACATAAATGTATATGCCTCCTTTAATTTATTTTTCCCCAGCGCAAAAAGTTTGTCACAAAACTTTAGCCATTTTTCTCTGGAAGTTTGGCTCTTATATTTTCAGATCCTTTGCTAATAAATGAACAGTCATCATTTCTCCTTTTGCAAATTTGCTATTGAAAGCAGAACATGTCTCTTCCATCATTTTGAAAAGAGTGAAATTTGCAAAGTACTGATATATAGCTACCCATGGCTTCTCCTCTGATACCGGCTCGTTTCACTGTAACTCCCCCAAACAAGTTGGCAGGATTGGTTCCTCAGGTTCATGACATATGAAACCCTGGCTGGTCATTAGTGCACTGCAGTTGGCTGCTTATTTGGCTCATATGTCCTGTGGCATATAAAAAAAAAAAACACCATGTTAACAAGATTAAAAACCTGATTTTCTTTAGAGGGGGTCATTAATTGTCTCTGAATAACAATTGATGTAGGACACAAAAACCAAAAAACAAAAATGTATTTTATATGATACATGTCTGGTTAATCAAGATCGGATTTGCTTGACAAAAGCTCTTTGTTTTTCCCTTGAGCTCTGTGCCCATGTTGGGGGGGGGTTGCTTTTAATTGAACAAGGTTTTCCAGTTTCCTTTGGAGAGACCTGTACAGACCATTTGGCATGTAGTCGCACTGACTGATGCTGGAGAGGCACTGAAGCACAGCAGGGGATTGTCCGACATGGCATTCACAGAGCACAGCTGGCACGACTAGAGTCTCTGACAGCTCACAGTTCAAAAAACCGTCCAGAGATCGGCACACACATCAATAAAAACTCAAAGACAACTTTTTTTCTGGCAGATGTGACCACTAAATTTACTACACTTACAGTCTTCATAACACAAAAAAAATGCATCCAGTGATCAATTTACTGAGCTACAACTAAATACTAAAGGAACATGTTCCACTGATGTGGTTACAGCTTCCCTGTAGTGGTGTGGCCAGAAATCACAGTGTGGGTGGATTCAAAGAAAATCAGGTGCGCCTAGTCAGTCTAAGACCATTAGGTTATGAAAAACTATTTTTTCGTAAATTAGGCTTTAACTATAACTTAATCAACTGAAAAAGAAACTACACCCAGAAAGGGACACAGCAGCATACGGCACATCCTGATAACACACCAAAATAAAAAAAGTCACCAAGCCCATAACAGCAAAAGTATGACAGCAGCATCCATAGGTCCATTGTTTATACTGTGGACGGCTTACTTATCCTTTAAGCAGCAGCACAAGATCCAACTATAGCCATTTAATCTCCTAACATATGTCCCATAAAGTAGTTTATATAACTTACCTGCTGGCAGGCTGCTGTAGGGCTCTATTAGAAGCCATGTGTCTCTATAGTAGTTGCTGGCTGATGGGGAAAATCACACAGGTCACAGGAGCACATGATACATGGCCTTTTATTGTGGCCAGCCTAAGGCACACCTGTGCAATAATCATGCTGTCTAATCAGCATCTTGATATGCCACACCTGCGAGGTGGAGGGATTATCTCGGCAAAGGAGAACTCACTAACACAGATTTAGACAGATTTGTGAACAATATTTGAGAGAAATAGGCCTTTTGTGTACAGCTCATGAAAAGTGGGAGAAAAAACAAAAGTGTTGCGTTTATATTTTTGTTCAGTGTAATAATGATGATAATAATAATACTCTTTATTTATAGAGCACTTTCAAAATCCACATTACAAAGTGTGGTATTAAAACTCAAGTAAAATCAGGAAAGGCTCTCTGATAAAAGTATGTTTTATGAAGGGACTTGAAGGAGATCACTGACTCAGCCGATCTGACTTCCTCAGGCAGATTGTTCCAGAGCCTCTGGGCCCTGATTGCAAATGCTCTGTCCCCCTTTAGTTTTTAGCCAGGCCTTTGTAACAGACATAAGATCTCTGCCTGAGGATCTCAAAGTACACACTAGCGGGTAAGGCCTCAGAAGAAAGAAGAAGCCACAGATATGACAGGGAGAGAAAAGCCTTACTAATCAGTAAAATCTTCAAATCTATTCTTAAAAAGTACTGGGAGCCAGTGTAAAGAGGCTGAAACAGAGTGACATGATCGTGTCTCTTGGTATCTGTCAGTATCTGTCAGAGTGACAGCTGAATCTCAACTCTTACTCTCATGGCACATTTGGTGACTAATTTAAGAGTTTTGCCGCTTCATGAACTTGACTCCATTCAAAACAACTGCCAAGGAGGAAGACAGAGCACAAGCAGTACCTTCCTGTTTCAAACCGAATGTATTAGAAACGCCACCTTAATTTTGAGATTAACTCTAACTATACAAAATGTGAGATCAGGGTTAACAGTTACCTCTGCCATGGACAATAATTATTCAGAGACAACTTGATAATTATATAATGATGCTTAAAAGAGCTATACAGGATCTTTAAAATGGAAATTTGTTGGAACAAACTTTGTGCTTGGAACATAGTGAGAGTATAGTGGACACATTAGGACCAGAGGTTTTTATGGACATTTTGATAAACATTTCTGGTTAATTTCACTGAGGCAGCTGCTGAATGTTACTTTTGGAAGTCATTAGTTGTGAAGGATTTTTTTAGCTACGATAGTTAACATTTAGGTCCAGACTAAAACACCATAACAACTATTGGATGGATAGCAAAGTTTGTACAGACATTCTCCAGAGAATGAATCCTGCTGACTCTGGCAATTCCCTGCCTTGTCCTTCAGCGCCACCATGAGGTCGACATCGTAGTTTTTTTTCATGAAACAACTGCTTGCATTAGCATGAAATTTGTTGCAGATATGTCCCCACGGGTTGAATCCTACTGACTTTGGTAATTCCTCTTTAATGCTACCAGCAGGTCCAAATTTTCACTTATCCAGTGATACATCCCAACATCTACCTGGTGGATTTGAACAACAATTTCTGGTTTTGAGATGATGAATCCCTCTGAACGTTATCACCTGACTGTTCCTCTAGCGCCACCATGAGGTTCATGTGGTTGTTGTGGTTTTGAATTAAATATCACAAAAACAATTTGACAGACAGACATGACCACTGGTAAAATTCTGTCCTGCTCAGGGGACCTATAATAACTTTGGTGATCCCTTTTCATCTAGCGCCATCATCAGGTCAAAATGTTCAGCTTGTCCAATACTTTGGTTTACAAACAAATACCAAACAACTGGACTCTGTGCTTAATGCTAATTATCAAATGTTAGCATGCAAACATGTCAAACTAAGATAGTGAGCGTGAGAAACATTGCACCTAAACATCACCATGATAGCATTGTCATCATTTGCTTCCAGTTGCCTGTAATGGGAATAGGCAGCATAATTTTGGTTGAAGAATCCCTACAGCTAGTTTTCATACATGTATGTTTTTGAGTACTTTTAATGATATTGATGATGTGATATGATAGTAATACTGAATAGAGATTGCTTAAATTAATTATACAAGTTTATGCATTGCGAACATCATGAAGGCGTGAATGAAGAGTCAGGGTGTGGTGGTGTGCTCATCACACAGGCCTGCCAGTAACAGCACATTTACAGCTAATCCCCTCTGATGAGACACTGAAATCAATCCTGGTACATCTACATGAAATATGAATCCCTCAGCCTGCTGACACACACACACACACACACACACACACACACACACACACACACACACGCTCTCTCTCCTGTTTATTGATCCAGTAAATTTATGCCCACTATAAACCACAAAGGTCAATATCGTATTTGATAATGAGAGGCTATTGAGCATACATGTCACATAAATGTGTGATATTTTATACATGTGCCTCTGAATATATTACAGTCTACCCTTTCACTTTTCATACCCTTCAACTGTCTTGAAATCTTGTGCAATCTCTCATCTCTTCCCTTCTCCTGCATGCTCCATCTATTAGATTATTTATCCACCAAAGTGAGATATGCTGTGATATTATTTTACATTGCTCATAAATAATCACTTTCATGCTCCCATCTGTCTGCCTTTCCCACTGTTCCAGAGAAAGCCCGAGTACTTATTGAAGTGCTTCACATGCCAGGAATTACTGGAGCAAGAGTGAGGCTCACCTGGGCTCAGAGATGTGGCTGATGAAGGACTGGGAAAAGGAGCTGCCAGAGTAAACTGGGGCAGTTTAATCTGGAAGAAGCTAATGCCTCAGAAGTCCCACAGCAGCAGGGTACTGGTCATTAAGCTTGGTAACAATCTTGTAACTGGCTGATGTCCAGAGGAAGCAGCCATGTTTGTTCTATAGAAAGCCTGTCCTTGCTTGTCTTTTGAAGAGTGAGAGGAGGTTGGACTGGAGCGAAGTAAAGCAGATTTGTACATTTTCGATAACAAAAACTTTATAACCCGACATTTCTCACTATTCCTCTGTTGATAATAGCAACAGCATGTACACGATCCATCATTCAGGTCCACTTTTCGAAGAATATAATTAGTGTTAGTGGGGCATGTCCTGCTGCCGCTTCCCCACCTCAGTCATTCTTAATATCAGTTGTCTGCTCAGAAATCGCTTTAGGATGGAAGCTGAGCCTCCAGTCACTGCTGTCGGCAGCTTAAGACTGTGGTGACTCTTCTCAAGCGGCTTACTCACCACGGAGATGCCAGGTATTAAGTACTTGCTGCGCGAGCGTTCAAATATTCTCAGTCCAGTTTCAGCTTTGCGGCTGTGCTTATTGTTAGCTATCATGGGCTTGAGACGGTCCAATTCAATGTATATGTATTGGACTTGTAGATGATGTCATGGCAGCTAAATTTGATGGAGATTCAGATACCATAGTAACTCAGGACCATAAATATGCTATGCAGTGCAAACAGCATATACAGTATAATACTGATGAAACAATTGCCCTCTGCAGGAGTGAAGTGCGACATAAACTACTTGAACTAAGGTAGAACATTCTTTAAATAGGCACCTATGTAACTATTCTGCCTATTAATTGTAAATCATTTCATACAGCTGAGCTCATTTATTTGGTTGTTAATTGACTCATTGAGGATGCTTTAATGATACTGATTTCGAGTGTATAGTGAAATTGCTGTTTATCCTCTCCTCCTTGTCTTCCTGCCTTTGCCGCCTTACCCCCTCTTTTCCTTACTGCACGTCTGTCTTCCTTAACTCCCCTCCACTCTGTCTGTCTCATATCAGAACTGAGAATCACAGATCTCAGTTTTATCATTTTGGTTGTAAAGATTAACGATTTAATGTGTGGCTTCTGTCAGCATCCTGCTCACAGTTCCTGTATTTGATTACACTCAATTCTATAAAAAAAACTAAAATACACTATGTCAATGCACACACACTCAAAAGCACAATATCACATATTGTGTGTCACAGTGTGATTGTGTGAGTGTGTGTATGTGTGTCTGAGGTTCTTTACGTCCATACAATTTCCTTGAGTGTCAAGGGACAAACAGTACCAACACTCCTTAATGGAAAGCTTTTCAACAACAATTTTCAACAAGTCTAAAAGCTTTTACTGTGTGACAAAAGCAGCACATATACATTTTTGGAATAAATAAAAAGAAAATCTTCATTCAGAACCTGTAAAAATATTTGTGTTTGTTCTAGCATTTTCAGATTCTTTAAACTGATCATTCGTGCTTGCTTTCAAAGATCTGAATTTGTATGTGAACAACCAATAACTCTTCCCTGAAGGCTGAAAAAAGCAGAATGGATGTTCTTTCAGAAATCTATTCTGCTGCTGCTTTGTTGACAGTGAGCAGGGAAACGGTTTGTTCCCATGAAATAAATTAGTTTGCGATTTTACAGCTGAGTGTACAGGTACTTTGTTGAATGGAAGCACAAACATTTCTGAGACGGCTAACATGTCCATCTGTCCTTCTCCCCCATTCAAAGCCTGGCTACTACCTCAGTGTGCACAACACAAGACTTGTATTCAGAAATCTAGGCTGAAGTTAGGCCAAGAAAACTTTTTTCTTTAAAATTCAATGATGTCTGGTTTCTTCTTAGTTGCCCAGGCCTGATGTTTAACTGTTTTCCACACCTGTCATACATGTACAAGGGGTCACGTCCTCTCCAATACATGTGATGACCAGGCACATCCTCAGATGCTCCAAAAGCTGAAAGAAAGCTATTTGTTCCCCTCCATATTCAGTGTTAACCCAGAGCCCAAAACACACTGGATGTGTAGGGTCACTGAATGTTGATGTTCATGTCAACCAGCAACACTGAACACAACAGCTTTATGTGTGATTTAGGAGCACAATATGGGCCCTCCACGCGCAATACACCGATCTCTGATACACAAGTTGATCACTCACATGTCTACAGAAGTAACACACTCTCTTTTTGAATGACAGCATCAGCGTGTTACTGCTCTTGAAGAACACATCTGGACAGCTGTTTCACTCAGTCAGTCAGTTGGATCTGTAGTAGGGATGCACAATACTGGATATCTGATACATTTTTTCCACCTACTTGCAGAGAACACCAAGTCTCTCCTGTAGTGGAATCAACATATTATTATTTTTAGGTGTTTCTCATTGTTGTTGTAATGATCATCAAGACAGCACTCTCACGGACAACTGCATTTATAGTGTTGAAGGAATGTGATTTGTCTCTTCCTTGCATGGCCGATGCTTGTTCAATCATTGTAAATAGCAGCTTTTGGGACACTGCAAAAAAAAACTCCACATGCAGTCATACTTGCGTTGCATAAATAAAATATCATACTATCAGCAGAAATTTCTGCCAATACCAGTATTTCATTTTAAAGCCTTTAGTGGCTGATTCCAGTGATGTGCCGATCTTATCACACATCCATAGTCTGTAGCTGATGTGTCACTCAACTGAGCCACTGTGAACCAAATGACCCATGTACTTTGTTTTGTGTTTTACTGAGCATCCAACATGTGGCTCCTGATTGAAGGGTTAATACAGATCGTTGAATTGTTATTATACAGACGTCATAGTCAAGTTGGATACAAACAAGAGCCTGACTAGAGAAAATAGATAGAGACAAAGAATATACTGTAAATATAAAGAGCACATACACGGGCCATTAGTACCTTGTGTTAATTTGCTCATAAATATTCCTTATCACAACCTTAAATAATTTGTAAACAATATGTTAAGTTATATCTCAGTCTGTGCAATTTGGCCACTTGGGCACATTTTGACTTGATGGTAGTAGATAAAAAGTTAAGGGATTATATTATATATATATAGATTATAATTCATCCTGAGGGGGGCATGAATGTCTGCACCATATTTAATGACAATCCATCCAATAGATGTCAAGACATTTCACCAAAAGGCAAAAATGTCAACCTCGTGGTGGTGATAGAAGAAAGGTCAAGGGGTCACTGCAGCCACTAAGATTCATCCTCTGGGGACAATGAATGTCTGGACCGACCCACCAACAGACTGTCATTGGTATCCACAGAGTCATGTCTACAAATTACTTCCTGTGCCAAACATACCTGCAGTTCATGGTTCGACAGAATTAGTAGGAAGTAGATAATCTGTCATGAAATCCTCCACTTTTTTTTCTCTTCTGTTCTATTACAATGTTACAGACAATGAAGGAAGCAGAACAGGAGAACACATAAACATTCAACAGAAAGAAGTTTCTTCCATTTTCCACCGTGTTCATGACATTTGGAAACTCTTTACTTTTACAGTTATAGGCAGTTGAAAAATATGTCAAGGTTTGACTACTGACTGTTCTAAATCACTATTTACAAGCAGCTACAGTTCTGCTCTTTGAGAAGAGGCCCTTCCGGCAGCCTCCTTAATAAACAAGATGTCCTGGTTTCCTGAAAACTGTCTGGCCGACCGCATCCTAAGCACGGCATGTCCAGAGCAACATCTTATGCCACCCACACACATATACACCCATTTAACACATTACTCAGATTCTCAGAAGCGAATCCCCGCATGTATTGAAAATCACATCACTTCAGCAATAGTATGCCGCCATAAGTGGTTAAAGCAAATTTACAACACTGATGGGCTCCATTTGCGCTCGCAGCATTTATCACTCTTGTCCCATTTTAAAGGACGCTGCATTGTGGAGGCTTAGTCTTATTTTAAAGCCAATTCTCCACTTGAAGAAAATGAAAGTGCCAGATATGCTGAAATTGCAAAGAGATTTGTGACATACAGAAGTGAAATATTTGTGTCTTTAAAACCTGGACACCTGAATGTGGGTTGAGCTTTCCTACCAAGAGATCAAGAGACCAAGAGAGGTAATTTAACTACTTTAGCGTGCAGTCACATATGACCCTGATATAATAACAAGCTGGTGAAAATGTTTGGTGAACTCAATGTGCTCTTTTCATAAATGCAGCCAAATCTCTGTTTAAAACTGTCACAATGGGTGAGCACAAAGAAAAACTGATCTGCAAGTCTAGTGTCCTTACCATGGTGTTTCTCTCTGTCGCTCTAATTCATCATGTATGTGCTGGTAGCTGTTTAGGTTTTTTAAATAGAATCATTTAACCATGCTTTGGTTCACTTATTGTTATGCTCTTCAGATGGGTCATGACATTTCATTTTTAGCATAATGAAGAGGCCCATTCATTGTGATGATATGATTGGTTTACCAGCTCACACATCCTGTCATTCAGGGCCCTTTTCACAAAAGCAATTTGTGATCACGGCTTAGACGCAGATTGCAAATTGTGGCAACATCACAAATGATTCACAAATTGCATATAAATTTGAGTCCCGCAGGGTTCTCGGAAAGTGGCATTTATTTTGATTTCATGAAAATTTCAATATTAATGGTAGAATAAATGATCTCATGTTGCAAATCAAAGTTGGCATTTTGCAAATTTGGTGAAACGTTCTAAATTATTAATACGGAACTACTTCAAAATAATGGTGGCAGTACTGAACTAGTGTTACATCAGTATTTTTCTGTATTATTCCCCCTTATATGACCAGGTGGGATGCTCTATGAATAAAACTTTCCTGGAGGTCAAGACTCTCTTTGATCTTTCTTCCAAATATATGTAGTTTTATCTCCAAATAAGATCTGCTATCCATCCTATATGTGCCTTGTATGGCCTCCTATGTAAGAAATATCCTCCAGTATTTCTTCCGGCCTTAATGCCTGAAATATTTCTGATCCTGTACACAAATCCAGTGGTATTGATGTTGATTTTATCTGCTCCGTATGTTATTGACTCAAGTAATAATTCAAGCGTCCCCAGTGAAGATGCCTTCATGAGGATCAGTCATGTAACATGCACATTGTGGCTCATTACGAGAAACAAATTTCCTCCAGGCTGTTTCCTTGTCTTAGAAACCAAAAATTCATTCTGGATTTAGTTTCAGATACCCTTTTTGCTCAAAGGGGCATATTGTATACTTTCCAATCCCATTTTGGATGATATCCTTGTTTTGGTCAGTGGAAGAGCTTCAACAATACATTCAGCTTGATGGCCAGCTGCCTGTCAAGCCTCTCCACATAGTCTTCAGGCAGACGTGAAGGAGCTGCCTGTGAGTCAGTCTCTTCTTCAGAATGGCCATCTCTATATCTACAGCCCCTGATGTCCTTCAAGGTCTTTTTTTCACAGACTCTCCTCCTCTATCCTCCCGGCCCTCCTGAGCTGCAGCTCCTCGCTCTCTTACATCTGCAGATTTCAAATCGCTTTTGATTGTTGTGTTGTTCCTTGTGTCATTTAAGACGTACTGCTATTTAACTTAGAGTCAAACCCTTAAGAGGGCAACTGTCTTCTGAGCAGGGTATTAAAGCAAGACTATATGGCTTCTGAAAGAAAAAATAACACGTCCTTCTTCTTACAGGCCACTAAAACATGAATTGGTCTGATATGGCCAGTGATTTATTGTGGCTAATGTTAGTTAATACTAGCATACTTTGCTGTGTAACTGACATTATTGAGTCAGTTTGCTGAATGTATTTAGTCTTCTCTTCTTGTACTACTGTTAAGCTATGTTTGAATGTTTGCCATTGTCATGTGATTTTCACTTACAAAAATGAAAACTTATGGCTTAACATGGCTAACCTATATATTTCATTGTGTCACCGCATAATTTATTAAGAAATTACTGAGACGTTGAAATAATTATTTCTCTTGTCTTACCTTTTACAAGGACAAACTTCTATGGCATCATTATATTACTTCTTTATGTCTGATCATCCGATAATACTGTTTGCTGTACACTAACAACACAGAACATTACAATAACTTTGAAGGTTTGTGTTTTTATTATTAGCTAATATCTTACTGTTGTTCTCTTAGTATACTTAACTGTCATATGCTCCATACTATATAATACTATATACTAGGCTTACATTAAACACATACAGAATATTATCAAGCATAATTATTGCATATATTTACAGCATGGTCCTGTTTTTCTATTACTTCCAGTTAGGATTTTAGTATTTCATATCGATCTATCTATCTATCTATCTCTGTGTGTCAGTCATGGAGCTCTACCACCACCCAGTGCTTTGCAGTGGACCTGCAGCAGACTGTGACACCAGGTGATTCAGTATTAAATGGATCTTTTTACCTCCAGGGCTGAGGTTCACAGAGACTGAGGTGGCAGAATACATCTACCACATTACAGCTCAAATAGGTTGTCCTTATGTTCTGTTTGAAAATTGTCGAACAGGAAACAACATGAAAATTATCACACAGGAATAAAATGTTTTCCTCTATAGAGTCAGCCTACAAAACCAAAATGCTCTAGTTACTCATTTCACTGTATTGTTTGGATGTTTGTCTTGGTGGCATCACAGCATTAAAAGTAGACTTTGTGATGTAGTGCAGGGGAATGCAGAGAGACAAATATCTGTGCTGTGAAAGCTCAGAAGCTGATGAGTATTCAGAGGATGACAGCCAGACGTCTGCAAGCAATCAGAGCACCGAGCTAGAGTTTGCAAGGATGTCATTGATTAGCAGGCTGAAACAAAGGAAGCAGACTGGTAAAGTCTCTTCTTAATGGAAACCACAACTGAAATTTGAAATTTTCTTTTTTGTTCTTGTCTCTGCTGTCGCCCAATTTTCACCACTTGCACTTAGATGCAATCAACATTCCTTTGTTCTCATTTTGACAGACACCAACTCATCATCGGGGGAAGCACTTATCTTTACCACAGAGTAATGTGTGAAGCGTCATTAAGGTATCAACATGAGAGCTGTGGCAGCTGCCATCAGACTCTGCAGGTGGAAATAAAACAGATTATCTCACAATTAGGTAGTGGAGATTGATAGTTTTGCCACATCCCTCCTGCACATTGGTATTCAACAACATTAAGCTTTATTTGATGTGGTGTACTTTAATTTTGAAGAGGGAATGTCTGTTTTTGCCCTCTGGTTAGGGTGCAGGATCAGCCAGCAAGTGGGATTAAGTATCTTGCTCAAGGACACTTCACTCAGAAGCCAGAGCTCCTGCTAAAAAGACGATCTCACTCACCCTTTTTTCCAAGGCACACTGAGCACACAATATAGCTGTAGATCAACCAGTCATGTCATGTTCATCCCTCTGTCACCTTTCCATCTTTATAGGATGATTGATTTTTACCAGATGTCAACCGGAGGTCAATTCACAGGTATGTTAATGATTTCTGACATACAACTCTTTGAATATCAAAAATACAATACTGGTTATAGGGTGAAAACTGAGACAGCCTAAAAGCTATAAAATAAAATGTGGCATAATGAAAAGTGATTTTTTTCTTGTATTTCAATCTTTTTATTTTTTATGTAGTTTATATTATTTATTTATTTCATAATGAACAATTTCTTTAATATAGACCTCTTTGGGGTTTGGGAGAAGCATGAATGAATGAATATTATTCAATCATGAATTAACATAAAATTTCTCATTTCTCTCAACATAACCCCCCTAAAGATCAATTGCAGACAAGTTAGACACCATTGAGAAAGAATTTGCATTTTAATTAAGTTATACATGCGTATGTATGTTTTCAGTTTGATGTGTCATAATTTTGATGATTCAGCAGATCAAGGTTGTTTGTTTTCTGCATTGGACTTATATGTAAATGAACACATTGTCCACTGACTATAAGGGCTGTTGAGACAGGCCTGTAAGTGGTATCCAAGACTGTTTATGCTGTTTGTTGCTGGACATTCAAATAATTTATTCACCTAATAGAATGTAACAAAGTTAGATAAAGCTCAATACTTTTTCTTTACAACTTTGAAAATCTGACATTGACTGTTAAATGGATTCACATGCTGAATGAGCTGTCATCTCTATCCCAGTGTAGTGAAAAAAATTACATTTTCATATTATAAAAACATGGATAAGTAGCCTCTCCTAAATGTATGGGTACAGAAGTCATGTCTGGTTAAAATAATTAGTAAAGAGTGTACCATTATAAGTGTATTTATCTTGTATATGATCTTGCTATGTTTGTATTTCTTGAAAGTAACTGCACAGTCATACTTTTCCTTGTATGTAGTCCAATCCTACTAAGGTCTGTTTTGAATACGAGTTTACATCTGCATATTATTTGTATTTATTCTGTCTTTATTTGCATTTTTGAAAAGGACATAATTGTAAACTTATGGAATTTCAATATTTCTTGCTAAAAATGGTATAAAATGAATATAATGTTATCCATGTCTTCAATATTACACCTGTGATTCATCTCCTAATTGATGAGACAGCCTGTTGGAGGCCACACAAAGTTGGGCTCTCACAATGCCTTTTCATCATCACTTTAAAGAGAATAAATCTGATGTGACAGAAATTAACTAGAGGGAACTTCATCTCATACATCAAAGATAAAAGGCTTCCTCGCTCTGACACAGTCACAGAAGATGGACTTTTACATCAGACATATTGGTACTTTTATTAGTAGATCACCGCAGTCAATCACTTTAGATGAAAAGCTATAATTTCTTGTTCCCTTTTGCCAGAATACCCTGTAAGTGGTTTACCACTTAGACTTAAATGGAGAATCTTCTCCTCTTTTTCTCTCCACGCCTCATCTCCTCCAAGTAATTCCCTGTCAAGAAATCAGCGATTGTGACTGAAGAAGAATGGACAAGATGGAGACACAGAAGTGATTAAAAGTTTTTAAGGAGGATTCATTTCATTGGTGGTGCTGGGCTGAGTCATTATGCTGCTATCTTGTGGTGACAAGTGGAACTGAATGACTATCCTGACAGCCATTGCTACTGCATGCTAAATTATTGAGGTCTAAAAATCATGCAAGACAGACAGAAAGGTGACCTGCATGGGTAGAGAGACCGAACTGTAACTACAATGTTGTATGTTTGATCACTAGGACAGCTGATCCTGTGTTTGATCTTTGGGGAAAACATAATCTTGACAAAAGAGACTGAATATTAATTAACTGTGATGTCCATGCCTTAAACCCAGCAGTGTAGGAAGAAGGCCAAAAGGATCATCAGAGACCTCAATCGCCCCAGCCACAAACTGTTCTAACAGCTGATGTTCGGCATCTCTTATTCAATAATGCAGAGATTCTCTTTCTAAACATGTTTGTCTTGCTGTGGGTGAAAAAGCTGTGTTTGAGCTTCTGACTTTTCAAGACAGTAGCCTAAAAGATTGCGTGAACATAATATTAACTATTTTGTAATTCAGAGATTGTTCATTTAATCAACCATTATTCATTTTCCTTCTTTCTTCCATCACCTGAGCTGCTGCTGTTCACTGTGGATGAAAACAATAGAACGTGATATAAGTACAGCAAATGTCATACATGTTATATCAGTTATTGAAAAACTCCACTTTGGCTTACAAACCACTGAGTGAGAGTGAGCTTCTGACAAAGAAAGTGATGTAAAATAGGTAATAATAGAAAGACAGGAAAAAGTCATGTATATTATTGTGTAAACTAGCTACATATGCATGTTTCTTCATATCCAGACTGGATGTTCCTACAGTCCATTCAGCGTTTCCTTCACAAGGAAAAACACTTACTCCCATTTTGTCACACTACTTTCTCAACTTAACTGGTTTGGTGTTGCATTCAATAACATACTCATGCATCTGAGGTGCTACTGTGTATTGCAATTATTTTTTGTTAAACAATGGATGTTGGGTAATGTGAAGCTTTTTAAAAACTGAATCAGTTGCAGGTGACTAAACTGCTCCAAAAACAACTTTGCAACTGGGAAGCAAATACACTGAGTCATCTGGATTACTTTGTAGAGCCCAGAACAGATCTTCTTAAACCGTCAAAGATCAGGAGAATAAGAAGATGATCACATTGGACAAATTGTAAGCACTTAGGAAAGAAGTCAAGTTGGTCAAAAGGTCAAAACAGCCTCATACTGTACACACAGCTTCTTTCTATCAACATAAATCTATGAAGGTATTAATCAAGGGAAGAAGAACTTAGATCTTGGACTTAAGTAAAAGCAGTAATACCATAGAATAGAAACATCCTCTTACAAGTAATAGTCATGAATTTAAAATTTTACTTTAATATTAGCATCAAAATATATTTATAGTACCACAAGTAAAAATACTTGTTATGCAGAAAGGCCCATTTCAAAATAATATATATTATTTTGGGGATTATAATTATCGGTGCATTAATATGTTCACTACTTTAACTGTTTTGTATTTTTACTGTTGCAGCTGGTAAAAGTGTTTTTGTTATTTATTATTATATTATTGTTTTCTATTTAGTTTAATTGAATTTTAATTCCTTTATTAGTCCCACAATGGGGAAATTTCCAATAATTTAACTATTTCATATAGTTTATAGGGAATCAGTAAAGTTTTATATTAATCCATAATATTGCATCAGAATTAATTTGCTGATTATATGTTATATTATTAAACTAAATTTACAAAGTAACTTGTAACTAAAGTTGCCAGATAAATGTAGTGGAGTAAGAAGTACAATATTTGCACTGAAGTTCAAGTACCTCGAAATTGTACTTTGTACAGTACTTGATTAATGTAGACTACTTTGTTACTTTCCACCACTGTCACCCATCTGTCTACAGCCTGTTTCATTATGTATGTACATTTGCTACATTACAGCACAACCTAAAATGTAGTGGAGTAAATGTAGTGGAGATAAATGTAGTGGAGTAAGAAGTATAATATTTGCACTGAAGTTCAAGTATCTCGAAATTGTACTTTGTACAGTACTTGATTAATGTAGACTACATTGTTACTTTCCACCACTGTCACCCATCTGTCCACAGCCTGTTTCATTATGTATGTACATTTGCTACATTACAGCACAACCTGTTGACATTACAGTGTTACTCAACTGGCTACCACATTATTATATTTTTTATAAATATTTTGTCATATATTATATTATGTTGCTATATTTAATTTATGTATTATATTCTAAATTAGATTCTAAATAGTTTTTATACTAACTGTTGTAACTGTTGTGCTAAAGACCTTGAACTTGAATGTATGAGTCATACTGTTGCCTCTTGATGTTGTAGTGTAATCTCTCTTTGGGAACGGTGGGTGTGAACTGGAGGGGTGTAAACTGGGTGGGAACCAACTCCAAAATAAAGATCACGTGTTGGCTCGAGTGTTTTATTTTTTCTTACTGCTGAGAAACAGCGCCTTCTCTTGGAGCAGGGCAGTATGGCAAAAATAACAACACTTCAGGACCAAACCATTCACTTGACAACGAGGCGATCACAGATTATAAATTCTAATGAAAATATCACTAACCCATAATATGGCTGAATAAATAACATCGTACTCTCGCCAAACACAATTGCCGGCACCCGTCCCGCAAGAGATGTTTGTATAATCTAGTCTGAGGATTGTTTTGTTCCCCGTGTGTTGCCAAGCAGTGGTTCGATCCAATAGTATTGAAGGCAAAGCTTCAAAACGGTTTGTTTTCACCGAGAGGAAGAAGCGCCGCTCGCATTCTCCGCTGCAGCACCGGCTTTTAAAAACGGTTCTAACATTTGTTTTATATCTGCGAGGTTTCTCTGACAGCAGCTTCCTTCGCTCGCCATGGCTCTGTGCGGGGGTGTCGGAGCCATGGCTTTGCCCAGCGAGCTTATCGTTCACATCTTCTCCTTTCTGTCCGACCGAGACAAGCTCCGGGCCTCGGCCGTGTGTTCCCGCTGGAGGGAGTGTCTCTTCTACCCCGCGCTGTGGACCGAGCTCAAACTGCGGATAGGCGGCGGCTGTAGCGGCGGCGGCGGCTCCGGCTCCGAGGAGACCCCGAGGCTGGAGTTCCTCATGCGGAAGTTCGGCTCCTTCGTGCGGGAGCTGCAGCTGGAGCTGGCGCCGGTGGAAGGCTACCTGAGCCCTCTGAACAGCGACCCGTCGTCCGCCAGGATGGAGCAGCCTCCCGGTCCCGATAATGACCCGCAGCTCTCCGAGCGATGGAGAGACGCCATGGCCACCTACTTGGACCAGGTGCTGTGTGTGTTCACCAGCATCCGCAACAACAGGTAAATTCGCTCCAAAATCCCTTTATGGGTGTTCATTCTTATTCAATTTTTAAAAAATGCGCTTGACTCCTGCTCTTCATTTTCATAATTTCACAGTATTTGGTGCGTCGCAGTAAGCTAACAGCTAGCTAGCTTAGTTAGCTATAAACAAACCCTGACATTAGCAGTTACGTAAGCGGGTCATGTCTTTGCAGTGGAGTTGGAAGCTAACGTTATCTTCGTGTCTCTGTTGATATCACAGTATTTCACTGCTTAGTTTTATATAGACAGTCATCAAATGCTGGTACGTATGCTTCAGGGTCAATACCAAGTCAAACGCTTGTCTGCGTTTCTTTTGTTGCCAGTTCTGTTTTCTATGTTACATTCGGGTCTTCATACCAATAGATACAATGCAGCACTGGTGGTGGCTAGAGAAGGCTTTGTTGCCTGTGACTTGCTGATATCAGCACTGGCACACACATATACACTGTATGTGTGTGTACATTTAGCTCTGGCATGTCGTTGCATACTGGAGGATATATAATCACCCATGTGCTGCATAAATATAATCTTGGCACTCATTCCTGCTGTGGAAGTTACTAATCTGGATGACTTTACTTTGAATGTGAAGAGATCCATGAATGCAGTGTACAACTTCTGTTTGTCACACCTTCTCCTACATTCTCTATTATTCTCTGCAGTCATTCGTAGCATTGAAATAGCAGCCCATCCAAAGCTGTGCAGTTCATGTCTTAGTTCTGCTGAGGGGGCTGAAACCCTTTCTGTTGTTTGACTTCTCCTCATTGGGCAGTTTCCAACATTTTCCGTTCAAAAGACTACTGACGAATCTAACTTGTGCCCCAGTTTTGTTCTGCACTCTAGTTCTAAAGTGGTTTTGAGATGGAGTGTAGTCACGCTGGAAATGTGACAAATTTAGATGCATCCAGATGTCAGTATGCATCCTGAATTTCCTCAATTTTTAAATATGGTGTTAGTGGATAATATTTGAAGCTGCCACCAACTCGTAATTTGCAAATTAACAAAGGTTGTAGTGGTTGGTGCATGACTTCTATCATTTCCTGTCAATACAAAGCAGTCAAGTGTGTTGATTTTGTGTCTGCTAAGGATCTCATGAAGATAAGTTTTTAGTATGTACTGTAGAGTAACACTTAACACTTTATACTTTGAAACTGGGATTCAGATCTAGTCTGTGTTGGCAGACCCTGCTCAGTTCCTTATTTCTTGACAGTCAGGAACAAACCAGCTATAAAAAGGTTTACTGAGCAAATACGTTTTTTTTTAGTTGTATGTCATGATGAAATATGTCATACTCTGCTAATTATGTTAGCTGTTATTTCATTGCTGTTCATCGTTTTATCACTTCAAATAGGTTGACTGATCAAGGCAAATGCCAGCTGCCATAGCTAATTTTGTCAGGTGATGAAAAGTCAGTTTTTCATTTAGCTAGCATCAGTCCAGCTGCACCAGTACTGCTACATGTTCTAAATAATGAGAATAGATAACTCATTGTTCCTTTGTTAGTGGGTTCACATACTAAGTAGCTGCACATGAGACTGCTGGTGTTTTCACTGCAGAGGCATTTTGCAAAGCTTAGCTCTTAGCTGATTTACAGGAAGTGGGCTGCATGAAACATAATGTACACAGTACCAAGTAGGTAGGCTTGTGCCCTGTGTGGCTGCATGTTGCATGTGTGGTTGGTAATCTTTTCCCACAAATTACGCTGGTGATTTTGCAATCATTGTCAAAACAGATGTAGACAGTCTGTTGTGACTGGGAGCACTGTGCCCTCTACACTTGCCTTGACTGCTTTTAAAAGCATCAACTTTTGGCATATAGTCTGCTGCTTGACTGTTGCAGTTACCAGATCAAATAGTTTGGCTTTGAAGGGTTGCCATAATCCTGTCATGATAGGAGGTGACCCAGCATTATACAGAGCCAGGACTAGATTAGATTCCACAAAATGGCTGCAGGTTGCTAAAGACAAACCCCCCATTTTGAAGATCTTTGGATTGGAAATGGTTAAACTCACCCCCTAGTCTAGCTACGGACTCTTCTGTTGAATATTCCCACGTACCCATTATGCACTATGTGTGATAGAACCAGATACACAACTTACTGCAGTAATGACTCTAACTAATGTTGACAGAGCAAACAGATGACACTAAAACCATCCTCTCGAGGTTATTGTGATATGACTAGGTTTGCCTCTCTGTCAAGTCAGTCTGTTAAGAATACTAACAAAAATTGAATGGGGTGTTATTCTTTTTCTTACTATACACTGATGTTATCCCATTAGCAAGAAAATAACTTGCAATGTCCACTCTAGGTGAAGGCAGAACTTTCACATGTTAGTTTTTATTTGACATTTTCCACAGTACTATTTGCCAAGGTTTGAATGGGATTTGATCTCCAGAGAAGAACAACCCTTCTGTTTTTGATGTATTTTAAATATATTCTTTAGAACGTAACTGTCAAAATACACGCATCTTCATGTTTATGTTACAAAAATTCTAAAATATTGTTAAGATGGCTTCTTGGCATCTATCAATGTAGTATTGAATAC
Organism: Holacanthus passer; assembly: GCA_025331565.1. Classification (NCBI taxonomy): domain Eukaryota; kingdom Metazoa; phylum Chordata; class Actinopteri; family Pomacanthidae; genus Holacanthus; species Holacanthus passer. Next base: position 431,160 of record JAFREQ010000018.1, on the reverse strand, counting down.
TTTTTGTTTCTTTTCTGTATTTCTAACATTCTCTCTCTCTCTTTCTCTCTCTCTCTCTCTCATTGTCTAGAAACCTGCAGAAGCTGAGTCTGTATGGAGACACATGTATTCTCCAGCAGGAGGGACTATTGGACAGCTCCAACCTGCACCAAATTCACCAGGGAGACAAAAAGATCAATGAGTAAGCCTGAGCACAGCATTAGTCATTTTCTGTCAACTGTCAGAAATGCTTAGATGCACTGTTTGTTTCTGTCCATAGAGTGGTTACTTTCATTGTCAATAAAATTAACATATTGGTGTGCAACATGGCATTATTTTGGTAATTATTGAAATGATTGTGTAATGATTGATTGCGGAGCATGAATGGACAAAATAATGACTGTTGTCTTTTTGATATTCAGCGGATGTTTGTGTGAATTTGGAACAGTATTATTTACAAAATGGCACTGTTGGCACCCTTGTTTGGAGTTGGAAACAGTGTGTGTTTCAGCATGATAATTAATTTACAAAATTGGTAGATGTTCATTAGACAGTTTGGCAGACATCACCACACCACAGCACACAATTTGTCCACATTAAACACACTCACTGTGTGTAACCAGCTGTCTGGCAACAAACTGTTGCTATAATGTATCCTAGAGTGCTAAGGAGCAGCAGGCTCTGTGGATCACCATCTCTGGAGAGGGATTGTTTAGAGACCGAGAATCTTAGCCCTAAATGAACATTTGTAGAATCTTTGGTCAAATCTGAAGATAAGCTCATACCAGTGCTCCAAATGTCATTTCAAAATGGGTTTGGAGACATTACGCTTTATTAAGTCTAATGTTACTTCCTTGATATTGCACTATATATACGTATGTGCATATATACGTGTGTTTGTGTAGGTGAGGATACTCAATTTCAGGACCCATTTCAATGTAGGCATGTATGATTGTCTTTCCTTTAGATATCACAATACTTTTCATTCAGAGCAACCAGCGTGGGTTTGTTTTGCAACTCGGTGGTAGTGAGGTGGGTGGCATCACAAGAAAGTGTGATGTCAGTGCATACCTCTATCCTTCTTTGTACAACTTGGATTCCAAAAAAGTTGGAAAGCTGTGTAGTGTACTCAGCTGTGTTTCTGGATGTTGTTGATGTCTGACTTTCACTTTACATGGTAGAGTTTTAACTTTTAACATTTGTAAATGCTGCAATGAAATGCGTTTACTGACAGTGGTTTTAAAAAGTGTTCCCTGACCCATATGGAAATATCCTTTATACAATCATGTGGGTTTTTAATGTGTTATTGCTTGATGGACCGAAGGTCAGGAGCATTCAGTGTTGGTTTTCGGCCTGAATCCTTACGTGCACAGATTTCCTTCTGGATATATTTACAAAAATCAATGAAGTTGATGAGGTAAAACATTAAATATATACATTATATATATATATATCTTAGTACTAATTTCAATTGATTAGAGGTTGAGATGGATTTGATTTTATTTCTGTTTTACACAGTGCCCAACCTTTTTGGAAATGGGATTGTCGAACAGGTCTGCAGGATTTGGCACACTTTAAATTACTGTTTTTATGAACCTGAAATTAGGCAAATAATAAAATTTGTTGAAATGTAAGTGGACGGGCCACCCACGATGTCCTGTATGTTGAGTAAATGTTTGAAGTGAGTTATCTAAATACAAGGGCACAAAATTTGTGCAAAATGTTTGGTTTGGTTTCATTGGTCTTGTGTTCTGCACATCTTTCTCTTTGCACAAATGCATATCATCAGATCTTGATCCTGTTTTTCTTTTTGGTTCATAAGGTTTTTTCAGGATTAAATTTGCCTTACATTTAATTTGAACTGGCATAAACAGCTCTCATGGTGTCTGAAATTTAACTTGTAGGAAACTGTAGTCAAACAGGTAAAGTGACTTGAAGCTAATTCTCCTCATCCCTCTTTTCATTACCCTTCCCCTGTGCTCTCTGCAGAATCCAGCAGTTGTTCATGGAGTTGTTGTCTAACAGCAGGCAGCTGAGGTGGTTGTCTTGTAGCTTCATGCTGGGTCTGGTGACTCCCTGCTCCTTAGCCTGCCTGTCAAATCCTTCAGCTGAGACCCTGCAGCACCTCAGTTTACTGGACCACCAGCTGGGTATGTGTGGGTGGGATCTGTTTCTTTGTAACTATGTAAATGCAGGTTTAAAAAATCCAATTTGATTATATCTGCTTAAATGACACCTCCTGATTTTTCCTCAGGTCCCCTCATCTCACCATCAGAGTTGGATCGTTTATCTAATCTTCATTCCCTGGCTCTGGATTTCTCTGATTTGACTTCTGAGCTTTGTGGTCTGCTGGCATCTCCACGCCGAACTCCACTGCATCGCCTCTCCCTGCTGCTCAATGGCGCCGCCCTGGAGTTCAAACCATTAGAAGGGACAGCGACAGAGGACGATTGGAAGGCACTGGTAATGTACCAACTATCTTTGTTTCTCAGTCAAATGATTCCAGGTCAGCCTTTTGCTCTGTTTGATGACAAGAAATCATCCTGTGCTAATGAAACAGCAGTTGCATAGCCACTTTTTGGTCTTGGCACCACTGCCATGTGTACATCAGTCAAGTTTACCTGATCCTCCCCAGGTTCGTGTGAGTGCCAACCTGCGAGTGTACATCATGGCCCTGGAAGTCGACAGTTCAGAGCTCCTCAGGGTCCTAAAGCCAAGCCTTCCTCTAGAGCGCCTCCACCTCGACAGTTACAATACACTGGTGTCCGACGCTACATTGGAGCTCATCTCTCAGCAGTACAACAAAACGCTGACTCACTTCCTGCTCCTGAGGGATGACCCTGACTTCCCTGATCTCAGCGTCAATCGGAATGAAGACCCGTTGGTCCTCTTGGCATGGAGATGTACTCAGCTGGCTGTACTGGTGATACATGGTGAGTTCAGCTTGTTGTTGTGGGGATATACAGTAAGGTGACCTCAGGTTCATTCTAGTCTGTGCTGGGCCACCCTTGTGATGCCAAACACATGTGGTTGTAGTAGTTACATATAGTGTAAAAATACGTTCAAGCTCAGTTGGAGTGATCTGATACTATATATGTGTATGTGTTGCAGTGTCAGGCCATGTTCGACACTTGCCACTACAGATTTGTGGAAGAAGCTGTTTTTCAGTGTTTTGTACTTCATTCAGTTCCAACTTTAAATTTAAGACTCAATTGCTTCAAATCAGATGTTGGTACTGCTTGATAACTTCCAGATCTGTTGTTGAAACCTAGTGTTACATTCAAGTGTGCTTTTCAAAAATACTTTAAGCTAATTTGAGCTTTCTAGAATGAATCTAGAATATAGCTTACTGTGGTTAGCCACTATGTTGTTGAGCTTAACATTTAACCTACATTCATTGATTTTTTTTTTTTTTTTTTTTCGGGGGCAGTCCAGCAGACACAGAGCAACATTAGCATTCATTTTAAGTTGTGTTTTTGGCCACCTCATGGATTTAAGTCCAACATTCACTCAGCTCTCTTTTTCTCTTTTCTAACTCCTGAGAAAAATATTTGGCCTGTTAGCTGCTAAATGCGGTGTTCACAAGTTAGTCACCTACTTTGTCTGTGTGTTGTTTGGTGCTGGGCTGGTAACATACAGTGGGGTTTTTTCACTGAAAACCACTTCCTGCTGTGTTTAGACACAAAGCTGATTAGAGTGGTGAAAGTGAACCAGTCACTAAAGTTGCTGGCAGCAAAAAAACCCAAAACAAAACAAGCTGAAGTTTTATGTTTACTATTTACTACTATGTTACTATGAAAGACTTCTTTGACATTGCACAAAATAATTTCATCCATTGGTAATGTGAAATTATTGATTAGATTAGAGCCACTTTGAGGCTTGAGTCTGTGGCGTAACAGTATCCTCTGCGAGGAGCAAAATCTAAATCATGAAGATTTCTGCTTAGTTTCAATAGTATGTTTTTAAATACTGAACACCACTTGTTTTAGACTTTATTTTTCTTTTACTCATTATGTCATCATATACTGTGTCATGGTCTGTAACCAATGTTGAGTGTAAAACCGTATAGTGTGTTGATTATTTATCCATATATCAGCAAGATTACTCCCACCTCCCTGAACATATCTCTCTCTTTAGGTTATACTGTATGGTCCCATAACTTGGTGGCCATCTCTCGGCTGCGAGGCTCCAGTCTTCGTGTCCTGACCGTCTCTGAGGAGAGCATCGACTTCGATCCTGACCAGTCTGTGTGCATGGAGGGTGACCCTGTCCATAACCTGGTCAAAGAGGTTTCACTGGGACTCGGCCGTGTCTGGCACCCTTGCCTGGATTCCAGCCTGGTTTTGTCCGAACCCACCCAGCACTTCCACCGCGAGCTGCACGCCTTCAGCATGGGCATGTAAGCAGGGATGGCAAATCCAACACATCACAGCTTAAACTGTGTCAAGACCAGGCCAGACCAACCAAGTCCAAGTCAACTCAGACATCTGTACCAAGCCAAAAGCAGACCTAAGTGAGAAATCTAAACTGGATCTTTAAAACAATCTATAAATTGCATTATATGAACTGATGTGAGGTGATTGTTTTTATTTTACTTTTATCTTTTGCATTTCTTTCACAGGGATTTTAGCACACAATGAAGTCCTACCATTTTCCAAATGATTCCCTGTTGTCAATCTTTGCCTCTTGATTATGTAGTTTCCAGTGGCTTGGAAAAACAGATTCAATCTTTAGATGTTTTAATTAAATTTTCCAATTAAGACCCAATCAAAACTGGATATTCTCATGAAAATCTGGTATTCATTCAATTGGAAGTCATACTAATCTGTGATCTGAAGACTTGAGTCATGACCATTTTTAATTTGTCTGCTATAACGGGTCATTCTGCTGCTTCAAATGCCCTCTGGTCTGGCATGGCCCAGTCTGGTCTGGTCTTGATCAACAAGTATTCAGAGCTCGATGTATCTCCTCCACCATAATAACCTCCAGAGCCTCTGTATGGTGTAACTTTGATTTGTTTTCTCTTTTTTTTTCTTTTTTATTTGACTGCTTTTCATCTCTCCCTGCTCTGTGTATAACCTTGTTTTTCCTGTGTGGTGGTTCCCTTGCCTGTATAGGCTTTGTGTGTATTTAAATACAGATATATTATTATCCTGCTCACCGCTAGAACAGGACAGGCAGGCGGGTTGAGTGATGGACCGGTGGGATTTAGGGGGGGAGTGTGTGTTCCAACAAAAGCTTCTAGCTTTAGTTGTGAAAGTATTTTTCTTTTTGTTCTTTTTTTCTTTTTTAAACCTTTGCTCTGTGTTGGTCTGTCTGTCTGCTCCACTCGAGCAAAACTTGGAGTTTGTAAACTAACTGATCAATCACTTCCTTGATAACACAACCTTAGCTGCTTCTGCTGTTGCTCTGAGAGAGCACCATGTGCACTTGTCCACTAGTTCATGAGCCTTGCCGGCAGGGTGGGAGTCTCCACTGTAATGTGTAATTGTAATGTGACAGTGGCAGGTGCTCATCAGTTTTAATGCTGTTTTCAGCAACAGCCATGTCAATGCTATGAGATTTATGACCATTGTAAAGTGCGTGGCATTTCAAAGCCAAATGGTTTTATTAAGGATTTTGAGCACCTTACTGATGGTGTCATGGAGAATATTGTTACATGCTTGCAGCCAACACACTTCCCACCCTGCTCACTTGTCGACTTTTTGGGAAAACTCATTGGTCGATTAAATAGGGAGCCTCGTCTTCCGACCGACATTCAGAGCCAAACTGTAAGATTCAGCCTGTCACAGTGCAACACACCCCTACTTTGTTCTGTTTTGATCTGTAGTGAGCTGGTTGTAAATCTTGTCATCTTTTCTTTTCTATATTCAGAGTGAATATAGCTGCCTTTGCTCTCCTCTAGAGGTCAAGACTTTCTGACTAGTATCAGTGGTTCCAGAGCCCTTTTTATGTATGAAAATGTCAAGTCAAAGAAAAGAACCGGAGTGTGCGTCCTAATGTGAAGGGCTCTGAGATTTAACAGTCTTCAAATAGTTGTGTATTATTGTAAAGAGAAAATAGGTTTTCATTCCATAATGCCATAATTCCATAATAATTCGTGTTTGAGAAATCTCTGTGACTACTTCTGTGTTTGTTGTGAGGCCACGCTAAAACAACACCAGTTTTCTGTAGGCACAGCTTCCTGAGGTTTCACAGTCACGTCAGCAAACAAGAACAGGGAAAGAAAAGGATGCACTGAATGTAACGTAACTCTCATTCTGTCATTCTCTTGGCCAGTCAGAATTTTTGTTTTATATTGAAGGCTTACTGTATTGCTATATTTGCCACAGAAATTTGGCAGACGCATATCTTGCCACAACAGCCACGGCTGCTGACTAAATGAGTTCAGACATTGTAGGTTCCACTGACGGCCAAGGCTGGTTATTTTTCAGAGAAGTGGCACCTACAGCACAACAAGGTTTTAGGTCATGTGGCGTATTTCTGTGGCGAAACTTTTCTGTCAGTCTCAGGTAGGCTTTTAACATCACTATGACCAGGACAGTGGTGGTGATGATGTCGAGTAGGGTGTGTGAAACAATCAGTTAGTGTGAGATATTGTATTTTTTTCACAGTTGCCTTGGAAACAGCCCCTTGTTTTCTGGATACAGTTGTTGTTGTTGTTGTTATTAATGATGTTGTTTATCTTGCCATCTGATAAACCCTCGCTCCGCCTTGGTTTGGGGGGTCAGCAAACCTAATCATACATTTGTTTTCAAAGATTAAGGTTGATAAAGACTAGGAATGGCAAATCCGATCTGCTCATTGCACATGTTTAAAATCTCCGGTAGATGTTCTGGGGGACAGAGAGAGGCTGTGGAAGAAAATCCATGCTGTCGACAGAGGACCTGCTGGGCCCAATTAGTGTCTGAACTGAATGTAGTAGATTTTTCTGGGGTGAAATGGCTTCTGTCTGGCACAGTGGATCTTGTCTGGCTGTGCAACTGGCTTTCATTAACTAGGGTGAAGGCATTACTGAATTATTGAAGTCGCCTTTCCTTAGTGTGATTCTAACTTTTAAACATTACTGAGGGAATGCCTTTGTCCTAATAAATGAAATAAACATTATTCAGGCTCTGTGGAAGTACAAGCATGCCATGTTCAAGGCTCAAGCCAAGCATTGCCGACCAAATATCTTGTGCTCCACAAAAACCTGGTTCTGAGGATGACCTGGGCCAAGTATGGTTACATCTGATGCACCAGTGTCGTGATACTGCGTGCTGTACTGGTGTCTTATTCCTGAGCTTAGTTGGATTTTACCAGGAAAATCAAAGTTAGGTTGGGCTGTAGAGGGCCTGACGTCAACTGGCCGCTGAATGGAAAGCTACCCTTCCAAATGGCTTCAGCTCAGTTACTGTGGTGCACACCATGGCACTTTAGAGGTCGAGGCAATGACATTGCAGACTGTGAAGGTTCATATCAAGGTCTGTAGTTTACAAGGTTGACATGTTGTTGTTTTTTCCATGGACTGATATGGAACCAGAGTTTTTCAGTGCGCCAGCACTTAGCTTGGTCCTAGTGGTGGGCCTGTGGTTACCAAATGTTTGCTCATCTGTTAAGGGACCTTGATGGTTTAGCCATGATAATCTCTCTAGTCCTTGGTCAATATCTCAGGATAAATGCACTCTGGTACCAAGAGTTTCTTTTAAAGGCTGCCTGTGGCTGTATATAGAGCTGTACACTCACACACTTAGAGGGGATAGCAATACCAACGTAACACATTCAGACCAAAATATGTTGGTTTTTATCTTATCCTTCTCCTCCCCTCCTCCATTTTTTCCTCTCATCTTGTTTTTTAGAGCTCAACTTTGCTCCTTTATGTGAGAGATTTAAGATGTTATAAGTTTGTAATGTGTATAGACATCACCTAATAAGGAGGCGAAATTGCAGCAATCTACTATAGAATGTAATTTCAAACTAGATCACCTGAGCTGAGCAGATTTTTACCAACAACTGATTTTAAAAAGCAGATTTTACCAACTTCACACTCACCCACCGTGTGTGCTTCCTCCTCTGTTTCCTGTCTTCTCAAGTCCCCATATGTTATTGGCTCTACACTAGAAACCAGATCTCACTGTTTGGGCAGTCTGTCTTTGTCTTTGTGGCCATGTTTCTGCCCAGATTAGAAGGAGGGGCTGTGTTTTGTTTGTTTGTTTGTTTGTTTTCTGATCGATGGTCAGCTAGAGCGGAATAAAATTTTCATTTATTTATTTAACTATAATATTCAGTCATGAAAAACGTCTTCCATTATGGAGGCTCCAGGACAAATTCTTTATCAAAAGTTGACTTTTTTGGCAATTTGTGTTTATAAAAATTCAATAAATGTTTTAGGAAAGTTTAGGCCACAAAACTGGATGATGATAGGCGATGTAGACGATATGCATGAGAGAAGACAGGCATTGCAGAAGAATGCCTTCCTTATTATTGTTTCTGTTAGTCGTTGTTTCGTCACCAAAACACACCAATCTTTTAGTGACAATGGCATGAAATGAACTCTGTGTTGTCCTTGCAAGGAGAGAAGAGGTGAGACAAAGTACTGACGTAACATCGTCACAGTATAGCATAGCATTTTGAGAACTACAATCAGTGGGGAAAATGACTTATCCCGGATCCCTTTGCATCATCGCCAATAGCTAAATATTTAGCCATCTTGTGCCTGAAAGCTTCCGGAGTCTTACTGCTTTTCAGACCTCTGCTCTCCCCAAGTTAAAAGCTCTGTGTTGTTTGTCATTGTTACTGTGATTGTTAGTTCACTCTTTAGGGAAGCGGCATTAGAGGCTACAGTAGCTAGCAAGTTCAGGACATGCGTTTTAATTTCTCTTGGAGCGTGCCTGTATTTTCTGCGCAAGTTTTCATGTAAGCTTTCAAAAGTATATCCAGTAGAAACGTGTGAATAGGATGTGTGTGTGTGAATAAGTTATCAGCAGTGCAGCCATCATATGTTTTCTGCATGCGTGTCTGTGTGTGTGCGTGTATTAAAGAGGGGGCTCATGTTCAGCAGTGTAGTCTTATCACTTCCACTGCAGCAGGAAACAGGAACAGAAATCGTTCGTTCTCAGGGTACAATCGGAGGGAAAGTTACAATAGCTCAGGCCTCTAGCTTACTCATACGAGTAATAGGAGTCACTGGATCTGTTCTCCTCCCTTGATGTGTTTCAAGCTGCCAAAGACCACAGTGGAACAAACTAAACCCAGACACAAGTCTATCTGAAGTGCCCATCTACGCACACACTGGCAGGAGGCTGGTCCAGTATTCTTCTCTACTCTACACCTCCTTCTAGTACTTTCCATTCTGACATTGCTTTCTTTTTTCCTTACTCGTAGTGGTTCCACTCTATTCTTGGTTTCTTCCACTGAACTCTTGACTTCTGTTTGTGTGTGTCCAAACTCTGCCTTTGTTATACCATGGACCACACTGTGCTGGACCGGGTAAAATGTCAGCAGTGTCTTCTGTGGTTGGTGTGAAAAGAGACCAAAGCAGACCTACGGAAAGGTTTGGCCAGTATTGTGTTAGTGGCTAAACCCTGTGTTCACAAATGTAAGATTTCACACTAGCTGTTAAGACTGTGTGTTATGAAAGACACAGTTATATCCAACATATAACTGAGCAGCAACTGTGGCCAAATTCCTACCTGTGAATGGCACTCAGGGTCTACACTGCGTGTTACTGAGGCATCATAGAGCAAAGCAAGGCCTCTCTAGCCCAGTGCGGTGTACTTCTATAGTGTGACAGAGGCTAAAGCAGAGAAGTCAACAATATTTGTTCACCATATTCCTCCCTCTCTCCCTTTTTTTCTATCACCTGTTTCACTGTGAGGAGTGAGTGAATGTAAAACTAAAGGCGAGGAGGACAAGGAGGTTTAGTTCAATATCAGAACATGTCAGGGGCTAAACACTCCCCCTGATGCTGCCGGAAGCTACTTTCTGACAGATTGTTGCATTCCAGCTAGAACAAAGGCCAGTGTGCCCCGATATGACCTGTTTTATGGCAAGTCAGACTTGATGTGGAAGTGTTTAGTCCCCAGCTTATGGAGCTGTAAAGTGATTTGCTGCTAGAGATCTGCTAGGAACAGGACATTCCACGTGGGGGTCGCTCAGGCCATCTGACTAGCAAACAGTTTACTACATGGCTAAATCGTCTGCATGGAAATGAGACTCTATATAATTATATACTATATTTTTTTTACTTTGGATGAGTTGGTCTGTTTTCGAAAGGACCGGGGATGCAGCTAGTATCGACTAGTCACACCAGATTACCAGCTGGTCTGAGCAGAGCAGAGGTGTGATACCATTTAGAAGTGGTTGTTTAAAGTGTGTTGTTCTTTCAAAGATCAGCTGTGTTTCTAACATGCGTTACTGCAATGCCAAGCTTTGTTTTCACTTGATGCTTCAGCATCCTGAGGCCATTTTGACACCTTATGTGTCCGGTACACTAAAGGTCACACGTGAAAGCAACATACATGGACTGTCCTAACATGGAAGGACGAGCTACTCTGTCCATGAAATGAGTTGGTGTCACCCACTGAACATCAGAATACAGTAAGAGGAAGTTAGTCTGCAGATTTAGTACACAGATGAACACACACCGTAGATAGTCACTATAAATACACAGGGGCACCTGATGTCAGGGCTGGACTTATTTTACACTATATGCAGACAGAGGTTTGTGTATGACTATACTATACTGTGTATATACAGAGGGACTGATTTACACACAGCTAGCAGAGCCTTATTTTGAATGAGTCCTGCCATTAAATGACTTTTGAAGGCTCTGGAGGACAGATGGAGTGTCCCTTATTCAGGAGACCATTACTCGCGGTTACTCTACATTGATGTGGTTGCAGCCAGTTCAGTCTGCTCATTTTGACCTGTTTGTTTTTTGTTTTTTTTTCTGTGCTCTTTATATGCATTCATAAAGACATCCTGGAAGATCACAGGGCCCTCTCTGTGGCCTGATGGGTAATTGAATCCACAGAGCTGGCCTCTCATGTACTCCGCCTGAGACAGTTGACCTTGACAGCTTATTAAAACTGAACTGGGGACATACAGGGATCTGGATATGTCTGTCCTCCCAGGCACATATACAAAGACTTGGGTTTAACACTTCTTTGCTAATGCTTCATACCCAATACTAATGCCACTGACATGGGCAGAAGTGTGAGCATGTGTTATTTTAGTACCAAAGCAGCAGACTGTGTCAGACCTGCATCAGTCTAATCACTGGCTCAGAGCCACAGGCAGACGCACATCAATCATGACCAGTTTCACTTCCACTTTGATCATTGCTCAGACTCGATGCCAGCTTGAGAATTTGTAATGTTGACTCTCGGGATGTTATATTTACTCAAACTAGCTGTAGAAAAGAGGTAGTGAGATGGTTCAGGGCCTAAAGCCTTCCCTTTAAGAGATTCAGGGAAGGTGACATGTTTCTGAAGGGATTATCATTAAAAGACAGGGTTTCCTCATCACAATGTGAGATTTCAGAAGCTTCCTGTTTGTTTTGTTTTTTTATCTAAATGCTAAGACCATAGACTACTACCAGTACATGCAAGACCTCTGAATGGGCTCACATAGGGCTGGACTCATGCAAGAATGTGATGAATCTGATTAACATCCTGATATGTTTCTGTGACTTGGAGAAAAACACTGGATGTGCATTGCACTGGTATAAAATCAGTCCTGTGTAACAGACATAGATGTGTGTAAGGCTAGATATAATCTGGGCGAAGGGGAGGTTCACACAGCAAGGCCATTAGCAGTTAGCCACACTGAGAGCCTCCAGTTTTCCATTTCAGCCATAGCTGACACTAAAACTGGTTTTCCAGCCAGCTTATGATGATGATCCCAGCATAACGGTGATATTAAGGGTATTGTCATATACTTGCCACACTGTATTTCTAGAGAAGAAACAACAAAATGGCACTGATAGCATAACCTGGCCAAACTCTGTCAGTAGCTTTGGTGCATACCCCAGAGGTTGGTGTGTAGCGCCTGGCTATATCAAGGAACTGATAGATATTCATGCTCAGTGTCGGCCAACTATCTTCATTTCTGGCTGCTAAACAAAGTCTTTCTTGTCAAGTCAGGAGAGCCAAAGCTCCTAATTAGCCAGGCAGGCAGGCAGGCAGGCAGGCAGGCCTGCTGCCCAGTCCAGCCTCACAACTATGCAAGAGGAATGCATATAATCCACACTCTTCTCGTTTTGGTTTTCCTATTTTTATATTTAGTTTTTCTTTTTCTCACTGTCACACAGTAGAAATGAAGACGTAAAACTAATATGAACTTGCAATGACAATACTTGGCCTTATGATGATTTCTGAAATCTTATCATTTTAGTTTTAAGATCTTTTGATTCTGGTCAGCCAGCCCAGCGACAGCAGCGGTGACGGCGGGCTCACTCTTGGTCTCTGTGAGACTGGCTAGACGGCCCCTAGTTTTATCGTGGTACGAATGTTGTGCATTTGTTTAAAATCAGGACAGTTTGCAATAACAGCAGTCTTACTAGTGGCCACAAAGGGGCACAAGCAGTGCTGACAGCGCCCGGCTGCGTCTTTAGAAAACCATAGAGGAAGAAATATAAACTATATAAATAGATATATAAACTCACAGTGCATATTTGTATAGGTATCAACAATGCATTACCGTGGTATACTCTTATGCAACACATGTCCGGGTTGAATTTATGAACATGAAGTATATTATAAAATCACACAGACTTTGTAAATCAGAAGCTATGTTGTTGTGTGTTTTTTGCAAAAATGGTTTTACCATCCTCAATGTTGAATATTCTGAGCGTTTATGTTCCTGTGTGATTGTGTTTGTTAAAGTGAGCACATAGCAGTGGGTTTTACCTTCTTCCTGTAAGCAGGGAACCAGGCATGACCCAAAACACAGCTGGACCAGATTTCAGATAACGAAGCATATTTTAAATACATTTCATTCATCTCTTGAAAACTTTGAAATGTGATCTGTGCATGGTTTTACAAACATCTGAGTGTAGTCCCGAACTCAACTAAAATACATCTGCAGAATTCAGACAGAGCTGTATGGCTTCACATCTGTTGAAGTATTTTGCAAATTGGTTTGTCAACCATATGGATTAAGACTCACTCTCACCAGCAAAGAGTTCCACTCCAAAAACACCAACCTATTGTTCATATTTAAAAGCTTTTTAGTTGAGATCTTGACTTAATCTCTGTGTGTGAAACTGCTCTTAATTCAATTCCAGACTGAAATGAAACTGTGTTTTGAAACCTTTTCAGCTGTTTTTTTGGTTTAGTCTGCAGGGAAATAGTCCTCTCCAGCTGAGAGGACAGATTTTATCATAGAGAACAGTGTTGATCCATGGTTCTGTTGTGGAGAAAAGGGAGGATTCATTGCAAGCCTCCATGTAAAACCTCTTAACTGACAGATGGCGTACACTTGAGAGGTCAACCTGCCGAATGTTGATTTGAATTAATGTTGAATGAATGCTTCTCTTCTTTTAGTCAGTGAATAAAAGCATTAAAAAAGCTGTTTGATTCCATTGTCTGAGTGTTTATTTACCTTCCTTTTAGCTTCAGCAGCATTCTGGGTAGACAGCCATAAGATTACCAGACCTTCTGGAGTTTAAAAGATGGTCACTATAATTTCTTGTTTAGAGGGTTATTTAACATTGATCACAAGAAGCTGGCTGGAGTCTTTAGGTTTTACAGCCTTTTTACTGTATGCTTATTCTAAATTTGTTGCCAGCAACACATTTCAAACAAGTTGGGACTGGAACAAGAAAAGGTTCGGTTGTTCACAAGCAATGATGGGGCGACATGATTATATAAAGGATATTACTACATGGACTCGGGATCACAACTGTCTTCAGTAAACAGAAGCTTGCTTGCAAATGATTGCATTATGTTTTTATTTGTGTTTTATGCAGCGTCCAAACTTTTTTGGAAGCTCACTATACAAGCTCACTGGTGGAGATGAAACAAAACAGGATGCACTAGTTGAGTGAGTCACAAACGGGTTGGGAACCACAGAACGAGCTGACAAAAGGGCCTGTTAGGAATGGAGGTCTTCAGTTTCACCTGACTCAAAAAGTGGCCTTTATGATTACTCAAGCCAAGATAGATGTATTTGTCCATTTGCCCAAAGAGCTCAAATAAAGAAGCTTATGAAAGGTCTCTAATATTTTTCTAGCTTTATATGTAAATATGGTTCCAGAAAACTGACTCCAGCTGATGAGAAGGAACACTGATATGATCCTCAATGGACTGACACTCAAGAAAGGCCCGTTAACACATCCCTGCACCGCGGGGCTTTCCCTCACGGGAGGAGGCAACATGAAACACTTTCAAATGAGATCCAACCAGTGTAACTATGGCAACACAACAATGGGAAATATGGGGGAAATTGTTGGTCAGTGGTGAGCAGAGAGAGAGGGATACTGAAAGACTGAGACACAGCAGACAGTAACAAACCAGGAGGAATGATGGTTTTCCCTCTGCTCACACTTTTATAATCAATAGAAATATGATACAAATACAAGACATATAATAGAACATATAGCGAGAAAACAGCAAGCTATAGTACCTACCCACCTCAGGATGTTACCTTCCTATCTAGCTCCAGTCAGTTTTAATAAGAAGTCATTTGAGCAGCAGTTAGTTTCAAATGGTAAAATGATTACATGTTTCACGCTTGTAAAACTGAGGAATCAAAACATGGAGGCAACAGATAATAATAATGATGATGCAGCCAAAAGCCACACCTAAAAGCTGTACAACAAGGGTGCAATTCTGTTCACTGACTTTAATATGAAGGAAAGCATTTTCACAGCAGTTTGCTTCCGCTCATGATTTATTTTGTACGAAGCCTCAGTGCTGTGAATGTTTGTCCCTAACCTTTGCTGACACCACAGAGGAAAATGCACACTGCTAATTTTAGCTTGTTTCCTGCTTTGTTCAGAGCTCAGACAGAGAGCTGTTTCGCGTCTGGGTAATCAGACTAGAAGATTACCATGTTGGTGTTGTGCAATTAAGCTGAAACAATAACAGATTCCTCTGTGGCCCACAGTTACTACTGAGATGACGAACAACTCGCCAGGTAACATTCAATTATTCCCCAGCAGAATGTTGATTAATACCAAAGTATGACTGCATCAGACGCTGGAATAGGAGACATTATCAATAAATTATTATCTTTATATTGCTGCAACTCCTTCTAGTCTCACAGATGACTTAAAGTCACAGATGTTATTTTTAGGACATCATGCTTCGTGTATTTCCTGGTGAAACTACATATTGGATGGAATTCTCCTAAAGTCTGTGGTGATATATTTTATTGCAGTTTTTGTCATGGTTCTGATAGAGGTTTAATCACAAAAAATACAATAGGAAATACAATGACACAAATTGTTAAAGCATAGAATGACAGGGGATGTTATGAAAAGACTGTGACTATGATCAGGCTTTTCAAAAGCTGCATATTCCTGCATATTCAAGCTAGACTACATAAACTGACTGAAACATTTAGGATAAAACAAAACCATCTGACATGGGTTACAATGACATTTATTTCAAATGTAGCAAAAAAGAACAAAGTTATGTTGTGGTTTAGGGCGGATTTCACCTTTAATGCTAATGTCATCATTTCATACACAGTATAGTTCAACATATGGGCTCTATAGCACCTGAGTGTTTCAAACACTAACTACAACACATTACATACATATGTGAATGCACATGTGACTATGTGCATTTAGCACTCGCATGCACACAATTAAATGAGTTCAAAAACAAATATAAGAGAAAGACAATGTAACAGCAGTGAAACAGCAGAAATCCAGTAGAGCTACGTGCAGATATGAACCAGGAAATTGACTGCGGTTTGATGGTTGGTTCCCACTTTGATATGCAAGAACTGCGAGAGCGAGTCTCAAAGAGGTTTTATTTTCAATCTCAGACTCACAATTCAGAGCTGGCGTTCTCAACTCACTGCGGCTTGTGATACAGTTCAAAAGCGACAGGCTGCCATACAGAACCTGGCTGCCAAGAGAAGAAATAAGGCCTGTACGCTGTGGCTCTGGAGAAATCAAGTAAAATGAGGAACACTTTGTTCTCTTCTGCTCTAAATACAGGCTAAAACGAAACTCTCTGAAAACAGAGAAAAGTTTTAAGTTTAACAAAAGTGTGTATTCTCCCTGGTAAATTCACAGTATATAGGGTCACTATAATTCAATAAACATGTCTTTTAACTTTGTCCAGTGGATGCACGTACCACAACCATTTGATTGCCTTTTGCAATAACCAGTCATTAGTAAAATGTTTCACATGTTAAGAATCTATTTTCATTCTGTTCATGCATGTTGAAAAAGCTCATACTGCATGCAAGTTGTTTTTATTCATTTATTTTTAGTTAATGCCAGTAAGTTGCTAGAGTGTGTTTACTGAATGCCATAGAATAAGTTATTGTACAATTATTCCCAGCAATCTTGTGACTTTTAAATAGCAGGAGCACTCCTAGAAATTCTAGTTCCCCTGAAAACGGTTCCAGGAAAGGTTCATAATTTCATGTCTCTGATAGAACTATTTTTGCATCAATGATTTTTTTTCAGTGCTTTTATGAAATTAGTTGACAGATGTCTTGTTTCCCTTTTGTTTTCTCAGAATATTCTGAAACAAACTGGCTTTAGTTCTATTATGGGTGTGAAGATGAATGCAAGTTGCAACATGCTGATACACTGCTTGTATGCACTTGAAGCACAAAGTTGACAACACTCTTGTTCACCTTCATAAGAGAAATTGTGATGATATTCAAGTAATAATAATGTGCATAGACGTGAAAATCAAAGGAAAATAGAGTTTTAGTGGGTAAATTGTGATTTTAAAACCTGTTTCACTGTGCTGTCATTTTTTACCATAAAAACTGAGCAGCAGATGGCGGTAATGTACCTCAACGTCGCACGTCAGCTGCCGGTAACCCCGAAGAAGAAAAAGGAGCAGTGAAGGTAGAAGAAGAAGAAAAACACGTGATTCGCGCGAACTGGAGGCAAGATGGCGGTGGTGGTGCGGAGCTTGCAAGACCAGCTCGAAAAAGCCAAGGAAAGCTTGAAAAACGTGGACGATAATATTCGTAAACTAACGGGACGTGATCCTAATGAATCGAGGTAAGAAACCCTAGTGGCTCTTTATTTTTTGGCGTATTTGTAGTGATAAGCTAACCAACATGCTAGCATTCAAATGACTGACGATATGTGGTACCGTGAGTGGGTTAGCTAGTTAGCAAACATTAGCATTTCTTTAAATTGTTTAGCGCTAGCTGAACCTACATGAGCTCGGCTAAACCTTATCGGAACTGAAGAACTAGCATGTAGAGTAATAAATACGTCTGGAATAGGTAACTACTCTTAACCTTGGAATGAAATATCCACCTGGCAGGCCAACTATTGCTAGGCCTTGTAGGCGTCGTCCGAGTGTCACACAGCAGATGTACCTGTTCAATAGTACCAATGGCTCGGCTTCTAACAAAGTAACGATGCCATTACCGAGAGAGCAATTTCAGCCTTTGCTTTCGGACTTGATGTAAGTAGCTCGACTGGTTTTGGTTCTGTGTTGACCTTTTTTCTTGCTGTGTTTCCAGACCGGGTCAGCTCCGTCGGCTCGGCGGCCCCATGGCAGGCCCCGGTGGAGGTAGAGGCAGAGGGTTCAACCTGCTCAGGTAAGCCCGTGGTCTACTTGGCTATATGCAACGACCATTATGGTCATTCAGATATTGACAGACTCAGTAGGTTCTCACATATCGCGTGCAAGCCATTGACAATTCTGTGTTACTCTCCTGGCGTTAATGAAACCTCTAAGAACACGACCCGTTTCGTTTAACGTGATTTCATGGGATCTGTGAATATACAAGCAGTCCCCATAGGGCTGGGCGTTAAAATGATCTCTGTAAGTAGGTAGGTAGGGAATTGCTATACAAGTTATACAATTTATCTGTCAGTCAGTACAAACCAAAACAGGAAACGCAACACACCTTTCCCATCACCTGAAAAGGTACCATCCAACAACAACGCCATTATTTTAATAAGTTACAAGGCAAGGTAACTTGTGGTGTTTTGTTAATTCAGATAAAGCATATTTGCAAAGTTAAGTATTCACATTTAGATGTTGTAAAGGGTTGCCTACAAGTCTATGTATCAGAATGGTGATGTATTTCATGTATCGCTCTCTGCAACATTAGAAATATAACAGTAACACATTTCTGAATTTGGCTATTGAAGAACCCGCTGACTAGCACTTAATTGATAAAACTATGAGTCTGTAGAATAGCTTTACATGATTATTCCCACAGGGCCGAGGTGTAATTGCTGCGAAGAGGCTGTGGAATTAAAAAGCCCAAAAACAATTAGAATAGACCAAGTATTTAGAGGGTAAACAAAGGACCTCTCACTGTGACCATGTCCTTGAATCCTTATGTCTAAAATGATCAAAACTAAAACTGAACATAACCCTCATGAACCACACATTTATTGCTGGACTTTTGTATTAGCCTGCATTAGTTTTAACTAGGTGTACCTAATAAACTGGCCACTGAGTGTACAATACACTCAATTCAACTCAGTATTTGGACAGTGGCACATTTTTAGTGGTTTGGCCTGAAACTGTTGGCCATATGCACAAATCTGTTTTTAAGTCTCTATTTTGTTTGTGAAATGAATAAACTGTAATAGAAATTATACAATAATGCATCTGGCAAATCACCTGCAGAGCATTGATTTGTTGTGGTTGGTTTGAAGTGTTTGTGAATCACAGTTGATTCATTTAAAGTGTGTTATTACTTGTAACCACTGTCTCTGTCTTTTTCTAGGCGTAGTCTCTCAGACATTGGAAGCGGCGGCCCCCCTGCCAAGCAGAGGGACATTGAAGGAGCCCTGCTGAGGTGAGCTTTAAACACATGTTTATGATGCAAAAACATCTCTTGTAGATTGAAACAAACCTGTAAAATTATCAAGAACTCAAATAATTTAAGTAATAAAAATAATCTGTTCAAATTCTCTGCTTTGAAGCTTTGATTTATCTTTCAGTTATTTTTGTACCTTTTTTCTCATGTTCAGATCACACCCCAGGAAATAACTAAATCACTTTGATTCCTACTTTCTGACAGATGCAAGGCCTAGATTAGTATGTCTGCCCTGACAGCTGTGAGAGCAGCAGTTGCTATGTTTGCTTAGATTGTCAAGTGTCTGTCACTAACCGGTGTCTCATCTTTGTGTGTGTGTGTCTGCAGGTTGGCAGGGGACCAGAGGGCCAGGAGAGACACGCGTCACGACAGCGATGCCGAGGATGATGACGATGTCAAAAAGGTAAGAAATTATTACCCTGAAAGGAATTGGAAATGTACCTGTATTAGGCTTCCCATTGTTTGTTTCACATGTATTTTACTATTAGATATCTTTCTATTTGACATCAACACATATTCTGGTTAATTAGTTTCAAAGTAGTTCGACCAAAAACCAAATGCTACTCAGATAGTATTCTGTTATATGATAATCTATTTCTGGACTATTGTCATTGACTGTCACATTTAACTCTCAATTATTAGGAGAAGCTGGGACAACAGCTGTAACACATGTGGTTTCTCTTTCATGTTTTCTTCTTCCTTCAGCCGGCATTGCAGTCGTCTGTAGTAGCTACCTCCAAGGAGAGAACACGCCGAGACCTCATTCAAGATCAAACCATGGATGAGAAGGGCAAACAGAGGTGGGCAAACACAAGCTTCATGCTCGCTGTCCTTACATTTAAAGCTTATCACGCAATGGTCTTTATAGTCAAATGCAACAGCAAACAGAGAAAATAAGGAACAGCAAAATCTGATGCTAGGAGTTTGTAGTAATAATTTCGCAGCTGAAAATCACAGATGTGTGGTTTGTTTTCTTGCTCAGGAATCGGCGTATGTTCGGCCTGCTCATGGGGACCCTGCAAAAATTCAAACAGGAGTCAAACGTCTCTACAGAGAAGGTAAGGAAATCTGTTCAGTTTATTAGAAAACTGTTGAGCTGACTGCCATTGGGGAGGGCAGGCAAAGCATGAAATTTGGTTTCGATGCACAAAAATATTTAATGCTAACCACAATGTTTATTTTCCTCTTTAACTCTTTCTCTCCTTGATCCCATGCATCTCCTGCTTTTGCCCCCACAGCAAAAGAGACGTACAGAGATCGAGCAGAAGCTCGAGGTTCAGGCTGAGGCTGAGAGAAAGAAGGTGGAGAGTGAAAAGAGGGAGCTGTTTGAGGAGAGGAGAGCCAAACAGACTGAGCTAAGACTCCTGGAACAGAAAGTGGAATTAGCTCAGCTGGTAAGAGAATATATTTAAAACTGAAAATAAAGGGGCTGGACAGGTCACTGGAATATCTACAGGCTTTTGAAATTTTCAATTTTAATGGTTTGTTTCAATTTCTTTATTAGTGTCTTCACAGGTTTTTGCATTTGGGGATAAGTGGTTTAGGAAATTAATGCATAGATTTAGTTTCTGCTATTGTACAGTATAGATAATGTGCAAAACATGTTTTGATGTGACTTTTCATAAAACACACAAAGCTGTGAGAGTTTGTACTCTGCCAGAATTTAATTGAACCTTCCTTTTTCTTCATTGACAGCAAGAGGAGTGGACCAGCCACAATAATCGTCTGGTGAAATATATTCGTACCAAGACCAAGCCTCACATCTTCTACCTGCCTGGAAAAATGTGCTCCGCCTCACAGAAACTCCTCGACGAGTCCACCAAGAAACTAAATGGTCAGTAGGGTTCATGCTTTAAGTGATGACATTTCTTACACTTGAAAGATATTGATTCTTTAAATCTTGATGACAAGATGTTACCCAGTCACCCAAAGACAACAGGTTTGTGTGTGTTAACCACTCTCACCTCTGTGGATGTTTGTTTTTATTCTCTGCACAGCTGTCTTTGAGGAGAGGTGTGAAGCTTTTGCTGAACACCTCAGCAAGATGGAGTCCCGCCCCCGGCGGCAGCCAAACCGCGACCAGGATGGCAACACGGCAGCAACAGGGACGGACCGCCCGGTGGAGGGTAAGCCCGCAGGTCAGGTAGTTAAGGTGACAGGTAACAAGGGGGATGCAGAGATGGAGGAAGAGGAGGAGGAAGATGATGAAGAGGAAGAGGAGGAGAGGGAAAAGGAGAGGGATAGAAAAGTGAGAGAGGAGGGGGAGGAGAGAGAGGAAGGGCAGAAGGAAGGGTTGAAGAAGGTGGAGGAAGAGGAGGAGGCGATGGAGCTGAGTGAGGAGGGGAGTGATGAGAGGAAGGCAGGAGAGGAGACTGATAAAGACAGAGAGGACAGGGCAGAGAAGGGAGAGAAGGAAGCCAGTCCAGGGTCAGAGGAGATGGAGGGCGGGCCAGAGCAGAAGGACAGGATTAAGGGAGAGGAGGTAGAAACAGACAGTAAACAGGGGCCCACAGACCTCCAAGATGAAAAGACCCAAGACATCCAGTCATCTGAACCCACCATAACCAGCCAAGAAGCACCAAACACCATTCACCTGCCCCAGCTCAGCCACACCACAGGGGAGCCAGCAGCTAAGTCCTCTGGGGCTCTGGGATTGGAGAGGATCCTTGGGTCTCAAACAGCCCCCACAGTTCTGGGGCAGGATGTCATCATCCCTGGCCTTGGGGTCCAGGACTCCACAGTTGAGAGTCAGGCTGTGGAAGGGAAACCAGGGGATGAAGCACCCCAAAAACTGCCTGATTCCCAGGAGGCCCCCAGCATTACCCCCGCACCCTCCAAGGAGGAAGAGGATGGTGGGAGAGGGAGGAAGAAGGACAAGGAGCCAAGGAAGGGCCGCAGCCATAGTAACAGCTCCTCCTCTTCCTCTTCCGGCTCCTCCTCCAGCGGAAGCTCATCCTCTTCCTCCGGATCCAGCCGCTCCTCCTCCTCATCGTCGTCGTCTTCCTCCTCCTCGTCCAACAGCAGCAGCCGAAGCCGCAGCCGAGACAGCGGTAAGCGCAAGAGGAGGCCTTCTGATAGGGGCAGGAAGAAAGGAGAAGACAGAAGTCACCGCAAGAGAGGAGGGAGTAGCGGAGGAGGGAGGGACTCGAAGGGATCGAAGGAGAGGAGGAAGAGGAGGAACGAGGAAGGGAGGGGCAGGTCATCCCAGAGCGATAGGGAGCATAAAGATAGAGACAGGAAGGACAAGAGACGTTAATCTGGTTCTTAGTCAGCCTCCATATGGTGAAGCTGGCACACAGGAAAACACTGAGGGAGAATAAACTATTTACCTAATGACACATCAGATGACAAGAGTTTTTAAACTTAAGCATTTTCCCTGGAAACATGACATAAAGGCCTGTTTTTACTTTTAAGTTTTAACGTAGGAGGATTTTTTCCTCAGTGTAGGGATTTAAAAGTTGATGTCAAAATTGCTACAGTGGATGGTTCAAATTTTTTGCCATCATTTTCCCTTTATTTGGCGAAAGATAAATATGAACTGGTCTTTCGGTCACAATATCTGGCAGGGCAACTCCTTACACTGTCTCTAATCGGACCCCTTGCTAAACAGGTTTGAGACAGACAAGACTATTTAAGACCTCATTTAAAATCCAGATTTTTTTCTTTGACCTGACATTTGTGGCAAAAAGGTCTTTGTGGCGCTATGAAAAGATGGTGTTGAATGTTTGTTAACAGTTCATCCTCATCATGCCATCGGCTGGGGTATTGATGGTTGGTAGCAGTCCTATAACGTACAGTAGTTGTGTTTTCAAGTTGATGTGACGCTATTCATCCACATTTATTTCCACCATTTGATCAATGTCAAGGCCCTTGTATCTTCATCACGTGGGTACATGTGATTTGCTCAAATTCTGGTTTTTGAAAATGTTTTTCCATTTTTTTGTACCAACTGAAACTGCTTCAAATTAAAGATGAGGTATTAGTGTAAATGTGTATGGTCTCTTTTTTTCCCCCTTTCCCTTAGTCATACTAGGGTTGCACAGTGATGATTCCATTAATCATTGGTCTTTTGTCTGACCAACAGTCACCAAAATCCAAATTTAATTTACAAATTTTTTTTCAGTGCTGTAAAAACATGCCGCAAATCCTCACATTTGAAAAGCTGGAATTGACTTCAACGGTTATCAAAATGGTTAATGATGTTTTGTCAATCAGTTAATTATTTCAGCTCTGATATATGCTTCTTCATTTCAAGATCAAATACATCTAAATGGCTGGATTAGGATGGCTCATTGTGAAGACTGTTTTTGAAAACTAGGACACAACTAGTGTCTTTGCAGACCTCAGTAGGGCAGAGCTGTATCAATCTACAGTATTTTTCATCAATTACTTCATTCATTCATTTTTTTGGAAATTTATTATAAAAAAAAACTATTCATTGCAATAAATTTTTATGCCCAACCAGTAGAGGCAATTGGTAAACTGCATTTGTAATAAGCAGGTGATCAGCTGCGGTGTGGCTGGCATGTTTGGTGGGTCATCACCTTGAAACAAGAGGAAACTGAGCTGGTTGAATTAGTAGAAACGTCAGGTGATCACCAGATTCTATGTGGATCATTACTTTCTATTAAATTTCCTAGTAGGTAATGTGTGCAGTGCTTCTGTCTGCAGATATTTCACTCTAGACCCAAAGTGTTGCACCTTGAGCCTTGCTAAGCTAAAAAGCAGCAATATTTATAAATAACGTAAACACTTGATTAACAACAATGTCCACACAAGTAGTTATCCTACAAAATCATTACAGTTTAATAGACAAATCTTGCATTTGAAACATCCACAATCCTCAGTACCAAATTCAAAGCAAAAGCTGCACTTTTCCCATCAAAACTGATGATCATCATACTGCTGTGGCTTCTGTCCAGTTGTATCAGCAGAGGTCCATTCAAGTTACCAAATTACTTGGTTACTTGCAATAATACAGGTTGTGAGTCCATGATCCAGCCCTTTCGGTCCTGTCCTCAACTTTCTTCACAACGTGTGCATAGAGGATGGCAAAGAGCCTCCATCCTCAGTTGTCCAGAAATGTCTTGTTGCGTGACTGTGGAGCAGTTGTCTGAATGCTGCATCAGTAAGAAGGTTCACAACATATTCCTCCTTAATGTTGCTCACTACAGTTCAGCTCTGCTCACTCTGGCTGGTCTGCCAGGTCATTCTGCTCAAAGTATCTGCAGGACAGACAAAAGGAAGTGTGCATAATGCCACACATACTAACAGTGTTTAGCGTACAAGTTAAATCTGACATGGTATTCATACAGTATGTAACATGCTGGTGTAATCACTGTAAACAAATCAGATAGTTAGGACCAGAAACATTTGATAGCTTTTACGTTTTCTGTGTTTAGATTTAATAAGACAAAACAGGCATACAACTGATATATAAACCTTTATGTGATCTGACCGATAGAAATGATTTGGCCTCTATCAAATACCTGGCAACAAGACAGATGAGCAGGTTGAGGGCAGGCAGTTTCTCATCCTCTTGACTCTCCTGTGGAATAATAAAAGCAGGACAGACATACTGATATTATCAGCTCTAATATATCAGATCAGGAGTCAAAGGATGCAAGAAACAAGAGAAAAAGAAATGAGCAAACAGATGCTGCTGTGAATAGTTTACATTTAAATACAGTCCTGTCTTTCTACAGGAATAGACCTACAGCAATAATCTATGGAGTTATCCATTCATTGTCTCCAGCAAGGCGCATTGTTAGTTACAGTTTTTCTCCATTGGTTTGGCTCATTTCTCGAAACAGAAATTACATTCTCAAAATAACACGGACAAACCTCCAAACCACTTGGCAATTGTTCACAACATAATTGAATTTCTCATTCATTTCATCAAATTGCAAATGTCTTAGTACATGTCTAATACATGTCAGTTGTATGCTTGAGCTGTGAGAGCTACTATGACAGGATACACCAGTGTATGATTGCTAGTGTTTCTTCTTCTTCTTTCTTGGGTTTTAGCACCAGAGGTAACACAAAATGACGCAAAGTAGAAAATTGTAAACTTGCACTAAAATACACAGGAGAGCAAAGATGATGTAAGAGTACAGTGAACACATTATTAGTACTACACAGAGGATGGCATTAGCACAGCAGACAGACTTGAGGACAGTGGTACAAAGTGAATCCTACCAATGTGCTGCGGAGCTGGGCACATCTCCTGGCCAGCTGTCTGATGGAGGAGTGGGCTTCAGGCAGCAGAGGCTTCTCCAGGCAGGCCAACAAAGAATACAGCCAGCGGCCCTATAACCAACAACCACACAAGGAATCAAACATTTTGACAATGACTGAAATACATTGAGTGAACCATCATCTTCCATATTTCAAACATGGAAAGTCAAAATGAAAAAAGAAAGCAGTGGATTACAATGGTCAGAAGACAAAATAACACTGCACTGAGATTGTAGCATTGGATGTGTGATGAATTGGCAAGGAAATGAAAACTGCAGTTACTGGTTAAACTAAACTCACCAAATGTGGAACAAACTCGTGTTCCTCAAACCAACCGATTAGAATCTCCAACACCATCAGCACTGTGGACTGTAGAAAGATAAGGAGAAAACAGATACATACAAATCAGACTGCTGAACTGGATTAGAGTGTGCAATCAGTGTCTAAATGATGGGGTCATTTACCTGGTTCAGTCTGCTCACTATGGTCAGTAAGGGAGGGAAGCCCACCTGAGTGCAGACACATGTTGACAATAGAAGCAACTGTGGTCAGTTTAGATTTTACAGTTATGAAACAAGCTGTAGAATACAGTCTAACATTTTACTTGAAAGTGCCAATTTTTTTTTTTTAAAAATCAGATTTTTGCACAATTTTCTTCAAACTTTTTGAATTTTACTGAATAAAACATGACACAATTCAAGGACTGTTAGACACCTCATTTATACAATAGCCATTAACTGACAGCTAAATAATAATAGTTCAATAAATTAGTCCTTATCCTTGTGTCAAACAAACACACATTCATACAACCTTCCTATAGTCCAGTCCTGCCTCTGGTTCAGCATCTGTGTGGCAGGACAAAGTGCCCAGATAGACCGTCTCTCCTAAACAAAATTTCTTCCAGCCCTCCTCATCTGTTAGCTTTGGCTGTAGGACACACACAAACACAAAAGTGAATTTTCAGTATATGCAAAATCTCTTATTCAGTTCCCTCTTGTCTTATTTGTATATCAATATCAAATATCCATTGATCAGTATGTGATTCTGCTCAAACTCAGAAACAGATGCCCTTAAGGTGAAACCTCCAATGTGATGGTAATCAATTTACATTTCTGCAACTATTGAATGAACTTTGTGGCCATGCCATCTACTCACCATCAGCACATTGTCATCCAGAGTCTGGCTGCTCCAGTGCTTCCTGTTCCTTGTGATGCTCTGAAAGCAAAATACAGAACCCACAAATGGGTTGATTGTGAAAACAGATGATGTAGTAAACATACTCCAGAGTTTGTGTGCCTTTACAGAATGCCACTATGCCTTTTTCATTCAGTAACCATGCATAAAAGCATCATTGTAGCACATTTTAAAAAAACAGGGTTCCACTGGAGAATTGCTGCTGTTCTTTGTTTCATCACCTGAAATGATTTCACGCTGTTGACAGTTCAACAAGGGATTTTTGTTGCTTATAATATACATGTAATACAAGTTTTGAGATTTCATGGACTAAAGTAAAAAAGAAAGTTGTTTTGTTGCGTTTTGTTTTACCTGTCTGACATCTGAGAAGTTGCTGACTTGCTGCTGCTGCCAACTGAGACTGGGGCAGAAGCCCACTGGAGCAGCATGACAGCCTGCCACCTGAAATAGAGAAGACAGTTCTTGAAGGAACAGAATACATTTATATCATCCCACCCTAAACTCATGTATGCCAACATTGCCCATGTCTCCTGGTAGTAATACTAGTTAGAAATAATTTTATATGTTTAATAAAGAAAATATTGTGTCTGCTGATGCAGCTTGGTTCAACTTCTAAATTATTTCTCCACATGCATCATAGCACAACTTTTATAGCCTTTATAATATCAATCTCAAAATGGGATTATCTAATAAATACAAACACAGCAAAACAAGACAATTACCACAAATGAACCTGACAAAACACATCAAAAGAATAATCAAGGTACATACTGCCATGTATGTTCATGCAGCAGATTTTTTTATGTGTACATTTACTCACAGAGGCATTAACTGTTTGTTTCTTCTTCAGTTTCTTGGGGTCAATCTGAGCAACCACCACCTCTGGACACAGTGACGCCTCCAACCTGATGGAAGGGAAACGCGTTATTCAAGCATATGCCAAACTGGCTCAACTGATGCACTCTAGTCACAAACACAAAATACATATGAGTACAAAGTAACAGTCATGGTATCTTTTTGTATGTCGAGTAAAGTTGAGTAAAGAGTGGAAATGGGAGCATAAAACAATATTTATTGTAACACTGGCATGGACTCGAACATCACACTTACTGTCACAGTATAACTCTGCTTAGATGATGAGCCCTCTACTATCACTGTCCACAATATTTACAACACTTCCTGTGGCAGCATCAGTGAGATACAGGGTCTCCAAAAGACTCACACTAATTGTTTACTGTCCAAACGGGAAAAGGGAGTAGTTTGAGGTGAACTTACTGGACTTGACGGAGGTACTCTTGGGGGTTTCTCGGCGGTCCATTCAGGTCCAGGTCCTCTCCACTGGCTCTAAATTCAACTGGCAGCAGCCTCGGCATTAAGTCCTCCGCGTCCGACTTCATTTTATATTAATTGTAAGTTAATTTCAATCAAAACGTGTGAGCTAAAATGTAAAAAGTGTTACCGAAACGCCAATTTGCAACAATAAAAATCCTCTGGCTACAAAAACAATGAACTTTTCACAGGTGGTGAATCTACTCACAAACTAGGCGGCCATCTTGGTACTCAGCGCGGTGTGATGACGTTATCTTTGTGCGCGGTGTTGGTTGTCATGGTGACGAACGCCGCTCGTGTCGCCAGCTATTCAGGTGAAGGACGAAGTCCACAAAATGTCCACGTTTTAGCATTCAACGCATTTATCTGTCACCATGTTTGTTTGTTTATTTTACAGTGACACCTTTTCCCTCTAATATTAAACTGTAAAATTTGAATTAAAAAAAACCAAATAAAAACCTTTGACCAGTGGCCAGATAATATTTTGTATTGCAAGCAGCATGTTAATGATTACCCTCATGCTAGCCTTATATCTTATCTCAGCTCTCTCATTTAGCATTGAGTCTTCATGACAGCCACAGCTTAGAGGCAATGTCCACTTGCCAGCACTACTGGCCGGAGTTATTCCCCCCCCATGATGGACATTTTCTCTTGATACACTCCAGTTAAAATATTAAGAATGGCTGCTTCACAGGTTTACAAAACCCTGTGGGGTGCAGGCATAGTTTTTGTGATTTTACCTCATTTAAATGTGGGATTGTTGTCTGACTACAAGATCTGTGGAGATTCTGAGTGTGAAAGTAAGTCCGAAACTACTAATATGTAATTGTAGTTAGAGTAGTTTACATACTGCATGATGAGATCAGTTTTCAAGGCCTTGATTTTATGAGCCAAGACCTTTATGATGATATTTTTTCATTTACACTTTTAATCAGTTTTCTATTTTAATCACCTCTTTGCAATTACGTGTGTGTGTGTGTGTGTGTGTGTGAATGTGCATGTATATCACTCGTGTTGCTGGAACATGAATCTGCAGTCAGACTGTGGGGACTCGCCCTTATGGGGACAAGACACATGTCCCCATAACATAAATCATAAATAATAAATTAGGGTGAAGTAATGGTTAGGGTTAGGGTTAGGGTAAGTCTCCAGGACATGAGTGTAAGTCAATGTAATGTCTTCTGAAGTAATGTAAACACTACTGTGTGTGTGTGTGTAGGCATGATGAGCAGAGTGCAGGCCATCAGGGACCACCATGGTAAAGACTGTCGTTTCCTGAGCTTCAGACGAGGAGACACCATCTTTGTTTACCACAAACTGACCGGAAAGAGGGACGACCTCTGGGCAGGCAGTGTATGTCTGATCTGCATCTCTATCTATGTCTCTGTCTTTCTGTCTGTGTCTCTGCAACCACCAAAGTGCTTGTTAGGACTTTAACTCTGGAGCAACATATGGAATGAGTTGGATAGACTTTAAGTAAAAAACAGAAAAGTTAATACAGAAATGAGTCTTAGAGTTCATAAACAATGCCTGTCTTACAATTAAAGCCTGTTTTCTGACGGGACTACAGCTGTTAACAACATCATGATTTTTCCCTTTGCATCTCTTAGCTATAATCATAGCTGACAGTAAAAAGGCAAGAATTTTGGAAAATGTGCTCCATCATCTTTGTCTGTTCTTGTCCTCTCCTCTTGATCGTCGTGTGCTCCTTCTTTCAATTCTTCCAGAGTGCTTCTATTGCTTTAGAACTCTTGATTGCAGCTGTGTTTCCTTTTTCTTTCAGATTGACAAACAGTTTGGTTATTTCCCAAAGGATGCAGTGCAAGTGGAGCACGTTCATGCAACTACGGAGAAAGTAGTGGAAACGCAGGTAAACAGGCTTTGAGTTCAGTTGCTCTTCAGAGCTTTGAAATGAACATACTCTTTCATAATAACCATAGTAGGCGATTGTAAATGAATAGAATAAATATTTAATAAACTAGTATACTGTGATGTGGTATAGTATTTACCTTTGAAGGAGGACTTGTTGAATCTGTACAAAATAGATGCCTTATTACCTAAGTGCTCTCATTTCTTCTCTTCATTCAGGAATCTGATGTCTTCTGTCTGGATGAGTTAGGTTCCATCATTGACTCCAGTCATCTGGACAGTGATGGCGCTGATGTTGATGATGAGAAAATCCAAAACCAGGAGTCAGAAACCACCCCTTACACAGAAGACACAAATGCTGAAAGTCCTTTACCAGCCGATGTCTCTACAGAACCTCCAGTTTCAGCACAGGAAGCTGATGGCACATCGGCAGAAGAGGACGAAAGCAAAAATGCCAGTGATGCTGCTGCCAGGACAAACCAGGAAGTACACGAGGCTCCTGCAGCTCCAAGCCAACAAGGTGGGTCTGCTTCCTCAGCCTGGCTCGGTTCTTCAGTGACAGGATGGTTAGGCCTGGGTCAAGAGGAAGAACCCGGCAATGTTGCTGAAGGAGAGAAGAAAGATGAGGGAAAAGAGACACAGGCCGAAGCTTCTTTCACTTCTTCTGTGACAGGATGGCTGGGGCTGGGAGGAGGAGGAAAACCTGATGATGCTCTGAAAAGTGAAGAAGAAGAGAGAGAAACCACTGATTCTCTCACTTCAACCATGACTGGGTGGCTTGGATTTGGAGGAGAGAAACAAACAGATCATTCTGCAGAAAAAGAACAAGATGGAGAAAGAGAAAATAACAAAGAACAAGAACCAGAAGATACATTCAGGAGTAGGAGGATGTCGCTGGACCTAGAAGGCAGCCAATTACATCAAGAGGAGAAGGAAGAGGTGGGGACATTGGATTGGCTAGGAAAAGGACTATCAAACAGCCTGGGGTTTGGACTGACCAGACAGGAGCCAGAGCATCAGACAACAACCGAAAGAGACGTCAAGGGGACAGTCCAGGAGGAAGAACAGCCAGCATCTAGTTCTTGGTTTGATGTGGAGATCAGGGACATTTTAGGCTCCAGGAAAGTCAAGAGTGAAACTGATGATAGTGCAGGAAGTGGTTTTAATAATGATAATGATATAAGTACTTCAGACAGCAGCAAGGATGGTGTCTTACCTGAAGATGCAACATCCCAGGTCGATCAAAAAGATATTTCTCCTCAGTACAAGTTAGAGGAAAAGTCCCAAGCTGGAGATGAAATGTTTCAAATAGGCAGTAAGGAAGAGGAGGAAGATGTTTTAGATGATAACAATGAAGATACAAACGTTTCAGATGGAGAAAGATCCATAGAGATGGAGGGAGAAGCTCTTCAGGCACCCAAATCAATAGAAAGCGTAGGTGAGGATATAAATAGAAAGCCAGGAGAAGAAGAAATGAAGGCTGCAAGTGACACTGATCAGGATTTTTTGACGCAATCTGACATCAACGCAGGGCCCGACTTCAGTTCTGTGGGATTAAATTCAAACTCCATGGAGCAATCTGCAGGCGAGGTTGGGGAGGACAAAACAGAGGATGTGGTCGAGGAGAGGGCAGAGATCCCAAATCAGATTGACAACACAGAAGAATCCACTGATACATCTGATAAAATTGGTGATGGTGATGGAGGTGAGGGGAATAATACAGAGGTAGATGTACTAACTCAGACTGATGAACCAGCAGAACAAAGTCAAGTCAGTGGTGGTGTGCAAGAGAGCAGCAGAGAGAGTCCGCCTTTCTTATCAGACACAGCTGAGGATAGAAATAAACCAGACATGAACAAGGACGACACTTTAACTGCTCACAGCAAAGAAACCAATGTTGATCATTCAGATTCACTGGCTATGATTGATAATAACACAGAAGCAGAAACACATCAGGGTGAGTTAGGACAGGAGGGAAACAGGCACCCTGTTGTGAGCAGGTCTCCAGAGTTTGAATCATCCCATAATACTGAAGTTATGTCTGAAAATGCCTTACAGGAGGACCGAAGGCCATTTTCCACTAGCGAGGGCACAACACAGATGGAAGACAATGCAGGTCAGGACCCTGTGTCTGTGCATACACAACAAAGTGGTGGTGATGCGCACATGCTAAAGGAAACTGTTAAAGAAACTGAGAAAGATAGTGGAACCAACCTGCAGCCAGTTCAAACTGAGACAGAAGGCTTAGAGAAATACATTTTGAATGCAAATGGTCTAAAATCAGCTTTAGACTCTGAAAGGACTGAAGGTGAGGAATTGGGGAAGTCAAAGGAGGAGGGAAAGCAGGGACAGATAGAAGAGTTAAAGGAACATGACGAAGCAAAGGCTATGGAAAAGCAACAGGAAGAGGAGGAGGAAAAGAAGGACGTGGTAGAGGAGTCAAAGGAAGAGGAGAGGCAGCAAGAAGTGGAGGAGATCAAGGTAGAGCAGGGGTTAAAGGGAGAGGGTGAGATAGATGAGATGGTGGAGACAAAGGAGAGAAGAAGCAAGAGGAAGTGGAGGAGTTAACAGAAGACGGAGAACGGGAGGAGATGAAGGAGTTAAAGGAGGAGGAAAAGCAGCAGCAGATAGAAGAGTTAAAACAGGAAAAACAGGAGGATGTGGAGGAGTTAAAAGAAGAGACTGAAATGGAGGACTTAAAGGAGGCAGAAGAAGTAGAGGAAAAAGAGAAAAAAGAGGATGAAGTAAAACAAGCACAGTCGTCTCATTTTGTGGCAGAGATGGAGAACAGCCTCCACTCTTCATCTCACCATCAGAAAGACATTGACAGGCCAGAGTCTGCCAGCAATGAGGAAGAGACACAAGATGAGAATAGCTTGGAATCTGTGTTCTCCGAAACATCCACACAGACTGAAAAGACAGAGAGCCCACAAACAGAAGAAACGAGAGAGGAAGAAAATAAAAAACAAGAGGAGGTGGAAGACGTAAAGGATGAAATGAAAGAGGAGGAGGCGATTGAAGAAAAGCAGGAGATGGAGAATGTGGAGGATGAGAAGAGGGATCAAGAAGAAGAGGGGAACCTGAAATGTTCAAATGAGCTTTGTCCTCAAGCCAGTGTAGATGAACTTGTGAGGGACAGAGATGGAAACGATTTTGCGAACAGATCAAGTACAATAAATGAAGGAGAAAAAGAGACAGGAAAGCAAAATCCAGTGGCTGACGATCAGATATTAGCTGACAAGGCAGGAGGTATCCAGATGGTAGTGTCTGAGAGCACAGAGAGTAATGAGGATAGAAAACAGGAGGAAGAAAAAATAACTGATGATGCTGAGACTGATGAGCAGGATGAGAAGGAAAACAGTGAATCAAATAGAGCTGGGAATGAAGATGTTAAAAGCAACAATACAAACAACATATCTGATATTGGTGCTTTGGGAGTTAATCAGAGGGGGGAAATTGATGACTCAGACAATGATCTGCTATATTCAGGTGAGAATGGTCACCTTCCTAATCACATTACACTTGGCCAGACAGCTGAGAAAAAGAGATGACATCAGTGAGAGAAAAATCTCTTTGATGACGAAGTGCTCCATCAAGGAGATAAAACTAAGCCAGAGGACACTGACACTAACAGTGATGGGATTTCTACTGAGAAGAAAACAGAGAAAAAACACACTCAGATCATTATACAGAGGAGGACACTGACAGGGAAGAGATGAAGATAAACGTGAAGCAGGATGAATGGGGAGTGAATGAGGATGCTGATATGCAGATGAAAAAAAATGATGGTAATACAGTCGGCACTGAGTTCAGAGCCGAGGGCGGAATTGACATTTCAGTTTCATCTAGTGACCCTGTTGAAAGTCAGGCTGTGATACCTGAACAAGCTGTTCCACATGTGTCTCAACATCCAACTGGTTCTTCACTTCCGTCTGATGTTCACAGTGAAGTCATAGTTGAGCCGGAAAGCGGAGGAGGATTAGGCATTTTCAAAAATGCCTTTAGCTATTTCAGCCAAACACCTGCCCCCGAACCCACAGAACCTGCCCTGGGTTCGGATTCAAACATGGTGAGACATCCATGACACCTCCTACTCCTGAACAAGAACTGGATTCAACTACTGATCCACCTCAGGTTTACACCCGAGACTCGCATACAGACTCTCCCATCACCCCGTCACAACAGCAGCTGCAGCCTTCTCCTCCTCCCTTCATCCAGACATCATCTCCGTCCCAGACACACAATCCTTCTCAACCCAGTTCTTTGTCTCCAGGCACAGGAAACCCCCTCCTAACAAAAACTCTCTCCAAACATTACAAGAGCCTCCTGGCCTACATGAGCATGGATGAGATGAATATTTTGATGGAGCTCTTTGGCCGACACAAGCTGCAGTTTTTGGATTACATTTTAAAAAGCTCAGAAACCATGACTGATGACCCTGATAATGATGAATCTATATTGTTGGATATAGAAAGACTTCTGCATTATCACATGGAGACACTGGTTGGTCCTAACATGAGGCTCGCAGATCCGCCACAGGAGGACGAACAAAAGGCTGTAACACTTGTCGCACTTGAGAAGCTTGAAATGCTGTTGGCAAGAGTGAGAGAGACTTTCAACACAGCAAAATCAGACATCAGTAACACAAACCATCAAGGTATTTTTGACTGCGTGGCCTCAAAGATCATGGCTGATATTAGTTAATTTGATATTTTAATTTTAGTATGGCTTTGACTTGCAATGATCTCAATCAGAGTGCATGTGTTTCCCTGCAGCCGAGGCCAGTAAATATAAGGAAACTGCCACTAAGGAAGAGTCAAGTAAGCTGAGAGGTTCCTCTGTGGGCATGGATAACAACTCTCCGAGAAGTGAATGGATGGGAACGGGTAAAGAAGGTTTAAAGGAGGATGAGAAAAGAGGAAAGAAGGAAGGAAGTAGTGAGCCAGGACCATCACAGTCACTGGAAGGTATGGCTCAAGTATCCCTAAATCAAGAAGGATTAAAAGATGATTCAAAAAATATTAAGGAATAACATATGAAAACGAGCGCTAGTCAGTTTGCTGCATCCTCATTCCTTTGGCACACAAGCTCACAACCTGGAGCATTATGATTGACATTGTGAATGGCCAGAAAACTATTAACAGTTTCTGTCATTTACAATAGTACA
Organism: Holacanthus passer; assembly: GCA_025331565.1. NCBI lineage: Eukaryota > Metazoa > Chordata > Actinopteri > Pomacanthidae > Holacanthus > Holacanthus passer. Next base: position 396,413 of record JAFREQ010000018.1, on the reverse strand, counting down.
TTGATGCATTAAACAAGCAGCCTTTTAATGTTAAATTCCAATAATACTGTATTTCCATTATTATTGTGACGAAGGAGGAAACTTACATCTCCCTTATGTTTGCGACTCCAGAGGTGATGAAGCAAATTCTGGACTTTGCTCATCAGTTCGCTGAAGACTCAACCACTCATGCTCATGCAGCAATGGAGCTCCTCACATGGCTGACTGTACAGGTAAGACTCATCAGCAGATTTAAATCCATGCAAGCCAATTATAGATTAAATAATCACAAAATGATCGAAACCATAAGTGTAATTTGCTTTTGTCTTTTCCCTCAGTCTGCATGATCTTTCAGATTCATTCCTAACACCATTAAATAAAACTTACAGAGATAAGTGTCATGTGTTTGAGAGGAGTACAATAAAGGTATAAAATAATGATCGATTATATGCTATATATATAATATACATTTATACAATATAAAATCATATTTTTTCATTTTTCCTTGGTGAGAAGGGTCAAATGTAAAAAAAAAACAAAAAACCCCCCAAAAAAACCAACCAAAACACTGGATTATAAAATTAAGTAAGTTATTTCACTGTCTTTTCCACGTACAGCATTTTCACAGGTTACACAGGTTGGAACATGTGTTGTCAGGTAACTTAAGGCTCACAGGCTACAGGGCTACATTGGATCATCTTGTTGTGGTTCCCTCTGGGTGCAGAATCGACCAAAGGACCTTCTTACACACCATCAGTGGTGCATACAGATGTTCAAGTGTCTAGATCCTGCAGAGCCTGGTTCTTTAAGACACTGAACCTGTGACTTGTTGATCTGACTCTGCCTTTGGCATTAAGGTTGGCCTCAGCTGTCAGGCTAGTTTGGCTCTGTCAACATCACTCACATTCCTCGGTGCTGGTGGCTCTGTTACACACATCGAGCCAGCTGGCAATCCACCTGCTCTAAAGGCAAACTGTTTGAAATGTTTCGAGAGAGCCAGTGATTCTCTAGTTTCAAATGGAGGAAAATGAGGCCAGTTTGGTGAGTACTTTTGGAAACACTAGGTGAAAGTTAGCCTGCGTCAAGTCTTCACCTGTGTCCTACTTAGATCTGCTGGTTATTAGCCAGCGGTCGGAACTCAACACAAGTGACACATGGTCGTACGGTGCTACAGAAAGATCGATTTTTAGATAAAGACTAAACTTATGTGTTACATTTTAGATAGTTGTATTAATTATTGGGGATAATTAAAGACAACACTGATAATGCGGCATTTATTTTGGTGACACCTGTTTCTTTTGGTGTCACTTTGAAATCGCTCCGATGTGCCAGTGTGGCATTTTACAATTGGTGACGTTGGGAGTGAACCATCTGTGCAGGCGGGGGTGTTGTTATATCTACATGAGTGTATGACTGCTTAAATCAATGCATAATTGATTATTAATCCCTCATATATATTATCAAAGCCATGTTATGAACTTCATAGGAAAGAACACTCTAGCAAAATATTTATGAACAGTTTGTAGAGAGAATCCAACACCCCCTCGCCTCCTCCGACGTGCAACGTGACGTGGCCCACTCCTGATCCTGAGCGTCTGTGTTGTGAATAGGACGTGAAATCGCCGCTAACCCGGTTGATGGTTACAGTTTCTAATGTCAGTCTAAATGGAAGATACCACTGAAATACCAACCAAATGAAATAATTGGGACATGGCGGACCATACGACGAGCGACCAGTTGGCCAGCAAAGCGGTCGACTTCCAGGCGACGGCTGAGGCTTACTACAGTATCGCCGTGGAGAAAGTGAAGGATGTACGTTATGTGGCAGGTTTCGTTAGCATTTCCTAACTAGCACTTCTCAGTTGACATAACGTAGCGGCTTGTCGAGCAGTCGAAAACAGCTCAGTACTGTCGCTGAGTACATCTTTTAATTTTCTACAGCTCATGTTAGACTACATGTGTGTCCTGTCAGTGCTGTTGACCAGCTGTCAAGACTACATTGAGAATTTATGGTGCTTTTTGAGATGTGTTTGTGATTCTTCTCAGAGTTAGCTGGTAGTAGTTAGCTAGCTAATTGATGGTAACGTTTGTGTGTCTGATCAGGTGTTGTGCTTTCCTGATGTTTTTAAAAAAATCTTTTAGCTAAAATATGGCGGTTGTTTTCAAATTCTTCTTGTGGCAGATAAATATGCTAATTATCTCTACTATGATTTCCTTTCTTTAATAGCTGTGTAGTAAACAGTTCAGGCTGAACTGGCTAACTACTTGCCATACCAACTAAATGACGTTAGTTAGACGTATTCAGTGATCAAATTAGAAAAATAGGAAGTTGTTTGGTTTCATTTAGAAATGTAAGAATCATATCCCTGCCTCCTGAAGCAACAGCTGTTTTGTGGGTCTCTGATGTCTTGATTAGATGTAGTGTACAAGCCAGTCATGCAGTACTAAGGAGCTGATCCTGAGTGAAATGGAGTGAAGCAAATTTTGTTCCCACACTTACAAGGATTGCACATCTCTATTTAAATATGTTCATTAAGACCAGTTGCTGAAACAAACAGCTCTCTCTTCTTTCTTGTCCAGGTTGTATCGTCGCTGCCTGATGACATCAGACCCGGACCGGACCTGTATGGGGTGCCATGGGAGCCAGTCATCATCACCAGTGTGGTGGGGCTCATGACAGTGCTGTTGTTCACCTGTAGATGCTATAGCTCTGTGAGTATACAGCCATGTATATGGACATCTACATCACAAAGATTTTTTATGTTTACCGTAGATGAATTTGTAGTGGTACTGTTGGATCAAGCATAGATGCAAAGAGACCACATTCGACCCATTTATCAACTGATTAATCCCTTTAATGACTACTTGTTCGTCATTGTTTTCTTCTTATTTCTTCACAGATCAAAAGCAGACTGTATCGAAGTAAGTTCTGACTACTTATTCCTTTATATTTTTTGGAGAGAAATAAAACTAATACAATGTCTTCATAAGTTTGTATTCGCTGGTTTCAGGTAAAGAGCGGTGGATGGCTGAGCAGGTTGCACAGCTGCTGGATGAAAAGTGTCAAGTCCTTGAGACTCTCAGCAAATGTCAACAAGAGGTTGGTACAAGTGCTAGTGTTGCCTGGCTACTGACTAGAGGCAGAGCCTGTCTAACACAACTGAGGCCAAATTCATATGTTTTGATTTCAATGGTGTAAAAACATCTGAATTACAAGATGCAGAGTCTTATACACGTTGTTTTTGGTCTGATCTAGAAGCAGTAACTCTCTTATTACAAAGTAATTGCAGACAATTATGAACATTTATATTTACTCAGATTTCTTATCTCATTATGTGTCATTTGTAGCATGATGACCTGGAGAACTCACTGAGGGACAGTGGTGTTTTGGCCCAAACTGAAAAGACAGAACATCTGGAGGTAAGACCCAGAGAAAAATGAATTACAGAGAGATTACAAACTATTGAACTTCTTGGAAACCAAAACCACACTGCTAAACTACAGGCTTATAGGCATAGTGTTTTGCTAAATGTCAATAGTTGTTCATAAGATGTACCTTCAGTCAGTTAATCATCTTTTGAACCCATATTTTAAATGGAACACATGACAAAACCACAGAGTTTTTCTTATTCATACTTTTGTGTGTGCATTTTCCCCAATTGGCCTTTAAAGTCAAAGCCTGCAATAGTTGATTTTTCTGGCCACTTGGGGGCAGTGGAAACAAGACACATCATTGACATGTCATCCCCTGTTTAGGTCATTTGTGGCAAATTTGTTAACAAAGAGCTGCTTATTTACTCATCCAGCAGTTATGGAGTAACATCAGTATTCATCTGGAGTTGTGTTTCTGAGGCAAATGCAAGTCCAATATTCACTCTCCTTTAGCTCTACTTCTAGTCTCTACCAACGCCTGTACCTACTAAGGGGAAAAGGGGAAAATTTCAAAATTTAAATGCTTCACCAAATTTGGAATAATGACTTAGCACACTTTGGCACTGCGACCTGACTCTTTATTCCACACTCTCTCACTCTTTAACTCTCACTTAAAGAAGTTTCCTGAGCACATGTTGTTTTCTTATTCCTCCAGGCCAAAGCCAGACAGTTGGAACATGCTAAAAAAGAGCTGGAGAGGGATCTTGACCAACTGAAGGATCAACTGGACCAGCAGAGAGAACATAGGATAGAGCAAGAAAGGAGGGTAGGAGGACACACACTACCTTCGACGATACTAAACTGTCAAAGTTTAGTTAACTATAGCTTCTACAATTATTGTACAAGAATCACATTTCATTAGGAATGAGAATCCATTGCTGTACTGCAATACTGAAAGAGTGGAATATTTTTTGGTTATCCTTCCAGATAGCAGTGCTTGAAGAGAGCATGAAAACATTTGAAGAAGAAAGCAATGACCTCCAGTCACAGGATGAGCAGGTGCAGTCCTCTGTTACCTAACCTCTCATCTTTCCACAATCACATTCCTGTCCACTCTTCTTTGCTGTTTCATCTTTTCCTGCCACCATGGTTTATCAGACATTATCGTTGCCTGTTTGTCTCTAGGCACAAACCACTCTGAAAGTGTACAATATGAACAGTGACAGACTACAGAGGAATCTGGAAACGGCTAGAGAGGAGAACACACTGCTACAGGAGAGCAATGCTCAGGTAGGATGACATACACACACACAGACATCTACATTACTGTACATGGTAGCAAGTGAGGTGGTTTTGCTTTTGCATGGATAAAATGGAAGCTTTAAAGTACCTAGCCAGTCTGGTCTAGCCAGTCCATTCATGGTTTTCCATGTGAACTCTTTACAGCAAATGTACACAGAATTGTTAAAATTGATCTATTTTTGGCATATTTAGTATCTTTGATCTCTTTTACCCCTTTTTCCTTACACCATCATCTCTTTCTCTCTGCAGTTGAGGCAGCAGGTGGAGGGATGGGCAGAAAGAGTGAGTGAGTTGGAGGCAGAGATGAGCAGGTGTGAGGTCGCCCACAGCGCAATGCTGCAGGATGTGGCCAACAAGGATGAACGTATATTGGTAATAATTATAGTATATTGTATCTAGTTACTGTATACTATATCTCTACTATTCTGATAAAAAAAACTGTACTTAAACTGTACTTAAATAATATACAAATAATGGACGTATCTCTAGAACTTACTACAGAAGAAGATTGCAAGCGGATGTAAAATGTCAACTCTAGAGAAAGGATTCAGTTACATTTCTTTGTGTATTTAGAAACAAGTTTGATACCAAATATTTGCATCCTTCCAGTCCTTGACAGATCGGCTGCTGAGGATGAAAGCCTGGGATTCAGACCTGGAGGAAGAAGAAGGTGAGGAAGGGGCAGAGAAGGAGGCGTCCAATGGGACGGAAGGGACAGGAGAGGAGAATGGAAGAGACAAAATGGACGCACAAGGCCATCTCCAGAAAGTCCAGAAACTTATCTATGCTGCTAAGGTATTTGACTAAGGTGGACACAAGCACACAGTGTTTTGATGTACACTATTTGAACAAGTGTTCTGAGGAACTGAAAACCAGACTCATTTGCATTAAACATCTCTGTACACTTTACCAAATGCTCACTAATATGTTGTGTTTGTGTGCAGCTGAATGCAGACCTCAAATCAGTAGATGAAGACAAGGACAGAGCATTTGCCAAACTGAATGATGAAGTCAAAGCTAAAGAAGACTTGCTTGGTGAGTCAACTGTACACTGATTTGTTATATCAGTATAGAGACTAAGACATATCACTGATGTAATGTTTGTCTGTGTGTGTCTATGTGTGTGTTTTTGTTTTTTCCCTCTAGTGAGTATTAAGGAGCTGGAGAATGAGAAATTATCTCTGCAGTCAGACGCTGAGCACTACTCAGATCAGGTAGCTGAACTCACATTTGTGTTAGTGTGATATTTTATGATATTGTTCTTCCACTTTCATTTGCCTTTGGATTCATTTCTCTTACTCATGTGTTCAGGTCCAAAGATTACAACAGAAACTCCACATTATGACTGAAATGTACCAGGAGAATGAGCTCAAGCTTCACAGGTATAGACACAAAGATAAATGGATGGAGAAGTTGCAAGTGCAAATGGGAGCTTGATTGATGAACATAATGTATGTGTTTGCAGGCTGCTGACGGTGGAGGAGAAGGAGCGCCTGCAGAAAGAAGAGAAGTTAAACAAAGCAGACAAAAACATTGCATTGGCCATGGAAGAACTCAACAACTATAGGTAGCTTCTTCCTCAAAGTATTGCCAAACACATTTGTGAGCCTCCCATGCACAGAAACACAGAGTCTCACCTGTACATAACTTTATCATCAGAAAACGAGCAGAGGAGATGGAGGAAGAGCTGGAGAAAACCAAACAGTCTTACCAGACCCAAATATCAGCACATGAGAAGAAGGCTCACAATAACTGGGTTAGTAAAACTGTTGGAGTTGGTGTGGCTGTGGTGGTTTGGCCACTGTGATCATGACTGCATCTACGTACATATGTCGTTTTGTGTTACTGATCTCTGATTGTTTTTTCCAGCTGGCAGTCCGAGCAGCAGAGAGAGAGCTAGCAGACATCAGGAGAGAGAACGCCCTCTTCAGACAGAAGTAAACATACAGTAACTGAGCTTAAATTAACACAAGATAAGGGTGTACTTGTTTTTAGGAGCACTCAAAATTTGCTTGTGGCTCCTGAACTCATCTGTGGTGTATATATATATTTTAAATGTCCTTATTCTGAATGCCATAGAAATGTGTTCATCTTGATTTTCTATTAAATTATTTAATATTTATATACTGTATACATTACACAGTCAGGTCCAGAAAATGTTTGTCATGTGTTGACTTAAGGTGTGTTTATTTACAGGCTGACAGACACACAGTTTAAACTAGATGCCCTTGACAAAGATCCCTACGCCTTGGACAGCCTGGCTAGACCACTGCCTTTCAGAGGTTAGCACACACATATAAACCAAATGCACATTATTCAGCCTACTTTATATCCTCTGGCTGATAGACCCTAGGCAGATGTCCTCGACTTTGCACTCACCAAACTGTCCTTCACTCCAGCTGAAAGGTCACCGTATGGTCCATCTCCTCTGGGCCGACCTGCATCTGAAACCAGAGCTTTTCTTTCTCCTCCAACATTAATGGATGGACCACCTGCTAGACTGTCTCCTAGAGGTATACACACATCCACAAATCTAGAGACACAACCACCACAAGCATAAATATACTTTTCCTAATTGTCATTCCTATACTTTTAGGACATTCTCTTAATATCTTCTAGTGGTGTAGTTGCAAGATGATTTATTTTAAGTGTAGCCATGTCCTCTGTTGTTGTTTGTAAGCTATTTTCTGTATCACAGGTTTTGCTGATTGGAATTAGAAAACATTTGTCTTATTTTACACACAGTACATTTCCTATGTCAGTCAAAACAGTAAACACTTGCAGCATGTTGGAGATGAGCAGCTGGCTGTAGCATGATCCACTGTAAATGCTTAATCATGTGTAATAGCATGGTCTGTTTGCTGGCATGCTGGAAAGTCCATGGGAAACATTTTCTCTTTGTCTCTCTCTGCCAGTCACAACCATTCTGGTCTAATTGTCTGATATTTTGTCTTTGGCCGATTGGTTCTGCTTGTTCCCTTCCCTCTTTGTCTTCCTCTTTGTTGCCCTCTCTCTCTCATCCTCTCTCGGTCATCAACATCTTCGATCAACTCTCCTTTCCGCGGTCTTTCCCTCCTACTGTCTCTTTCTTCCGGTCATTTCCTCCACAGTGCCTCGTGGTCCAGTGGAGCCCCCAGGTGGCCAAGGAGAGATGGAGCGGAGTGGAGGTCCTCATTCAGACAGTGGCTCAATCTCTCCTACATGGGAGAGAGATCGCAGGGGACCCCCACCAGGGCCCCCCGGGCCCTTAGGACCTCCTGGTATGTTAATGTGTGTGAGAGAGAGACAAAGAGAAAGACACAGAGTGAATTAATAAGGGCAACTTGTAATATTAGAAAGGCCTGGTGACGCCCACACAGCCTGACCAGCCCTGACCTGCCCCTGTAAAGATTGTAATTTAGATCATATTCAACGGCATGTTAGTACTGCATAGTATGTTTTCTCAGTTCGCTCCAAAACTAAGCAGGTGGGTGCTCAAGAGTTAAAAATCCTGCTATTAACTATTTCACCAATATTTTCCCCTTGCTATAATACAATTTAAAGGAGTTTTTTTTTTCTTTTCTTGGGAGAACATGTAAAAATTCTAGTTCACTCAAGCTGACCTAAATAAAACCCTTTCTGCAGTGCTGACAATAATAACACTGACTTGTGATTGATTGTGAGTCCTGCTCTTGCATATCAAAGTGAGAATCAGCCCTCGACGTGTGGAAAGGAACATGTATTTTTATATGTCCTCAGTCTCATGGGGAGATATTTGCATGTGGTACAGCTGGATTTCTGCAGTGTCATCAATCTTTCATCATGGTCATTATTACATTATTTATACATGTGTAAAAACATTGATTTTGTTCAGGCTCAGTATTTCATGTATGTTACATTGTGTCTGCATGCTGTTTGGGAACCCTGAAGGTCTTCTCCACAGCTGAAATGTTGACGTATAGCAGTCAATGCACAGGTGTGGCTTTTAACATTAATTCTGGCTCTGTTGCAGTGACAGTGGGCCAGCATGCAAGCAAATGCAGCCATCATTAAGGTTATTCGCTGCACCTGTGCAAGTCAACTGTCAACGTCATAATTTGTGCATGTGCATGCTAAATGCATGTAGACAGTGCATGTGTATTGTGTTTAATGCATAATGAGTTTTGGCACTGGAAACTACAGTTGTATCAGATAATTTATCACATGATCCTGAGGAAAAGTTGACCTGAAAGCATAATTTATACAACATCTTGTTGAAGGTAAAAACAACAAAATATTTCTTATTTTTAAGCTGTTCTGCATCAAACTTCAGACACTCATACTTATAGTAACTTTCAGTTTCCACTGTGTCACTCTCAAATTACTGTAAATTAAGCAAACTCCAAAAATATCAACATGACACAACACATTAGAGATTTATTTGACTTATTTACAGCTTTGGAAAGAGCTGTTAATATAATATTCATTGAACTCGCACTGTGTGTCTTTCTCCTAGGCTATATGTTCCCAGAACCAGGAGGTCCAATGTACAGGAGACCTCCACCTCCTCCAGGAGCTCTGGGCCATTTGCCCCCTCCTGGCTCGCTCCCACCTGGCCCTTTCCATCCAAGGGGTCTCCCCCCAGGACCCCCTCACCCTGTAGACATGGCAGGTGAGTCACTACTATCTGTATAGCTGCTTGTCATTCCTTTATTGTGCTCTCATCTATACTGTCTTACTTTAACTCTCTTGGACTTTAAAAAACTTGCAGGTCACATGAAAAAGCGGAATGCAAACTTTTGTGAAACGACATGAGTTGTAATGCAAACTCGAAACAAAAAACACATCTATTTCATGATTGTTCATTTCACTCATTCATTTCAATGCAGATGGCCCATATAGAGAGAACAGCCTTGGGCCTGGTGAACAGGAACTCAGAGAGGTAAGAGATGCATTTGTGTGCGTAGCATGTGTCTATTTGGATGTGAGGTCCAGCCTCTGTAACATTTGCCTTTTCTGTATCTGTGTCACAGTCCGGTCCTGAAGCTGATCCAAGGATGGGGGGCATACCTCCTCCTGGACCCCCAATGGGCCCAATGGGCCCAATGGATGGTCCCTTTCCTCGTAGAGCCCCTTATGGACCACCACCCCCCGATTTCTACCCTCCCAGGGGGCCTGGGGGGCCTCCCATGATGCCTAGTAAGCAGTCACAGCTATCTTCAAAACTGTTTAACACCATATTATCTCTAAATTCCACCAAAGTTAACCCAATACTCTCTGTCCAACTCCTTCTCCAGTGTGGGCCCCTCCACCTCCGGGAATGATGTTCCCTCCTCGTTTCCCTCCCGGTGGACCTCCTCTTCCTCCTGGTCCTCATTCTCACCACGGTCCCCCCATGCGGCCCCCTCTGCCTGATGGCCTCCCACCTCCTTCCATGGGTCCTCTCCCTCCTCAGCAGTCCCTCCCCTCCCCACCACACAGCCAGTCGCCAGAGGAGCACACACCCTCACCTGAAGACGCCATTTGAGCTTGACCAGATTTTCTTGAGCTGTGAGATGTTGGAGGTAGATGGGGATGGGCAGCTTGCTATTTTACATCCTTGTATTTTCTTTAGGAGCAGGAGGATGTATTTAATGAAGAGAGGGGAAACCATTAGCCCACTTTGCTGCTGTCTGTGTGCTTCTGCTCTGTCTTTCTCCTCTATTCACATCCACTCTTCTGCCCTGTAACTTGCCTTTTTTTTCTTTCTGTTACTTTTGCTCTGCCCCAGTCATCCCCAGCTACATTCCCTATGAAGTAGGTCCTGTTGTTGTGGAGTCACAGGGACAGCCGTTAGGCTCTCTTGTGCAATTTCACAGGCAGGAACACAGCAGCTTTGTCTGTACGTCTGTGTGTGGAAATGATGCCACGTGAACCAGAAAGAGTCGCTTATTTGCTGGACAATGGCAGAAAGGTTTTTAATGGCACTTAGGTTGAAATGTGTGCAGGTAGAAATGCTGTCTGATATGTGGCAGAGTAAGGAGTGTTTTACATATGGCATCAGCCAACATTTACGATAAGACAAACCTTTATTCGTCCCACAGTGGGGAAATTTGCAAAAGATGAGGTCCCACCGAGATTTCAGCCCGATGGCATGGAAAGAGAAATCTAAATGATCACGGGCTATCAGGGAAGAAGTGCATCTTGTAGGCCTAATACAATATATTTTGTTATACCAATACTCATAACATTGTCACCATAATTTTAGAAATTTAGTCATGTAGCATCTTAAATCAGATCACATCAGGTCTTGTTTTGTCTGTGACTGAACAGAGTTGATCTTAAACTCTAAATATTCCTCAGAGGTCAAATGGGACAATTTCTTAAAATATAATTAAAGTGCATAACTGAACTAGCTGGCTTCCCTGTGGGATTTGTAGAACTTTGCCTTCATCAACAAAGCTATTATTTCAAAGAGCAGTGGTTTTGATCGTGTTTTAATGACTTGCATATGGTCTAGGCTTGAAAAAAGTGGCTTATATTAGCCACTTGTGTTTTGTCGAGGTAAGCTGTGACTCATCTCTGGCAGTCACAGAGCCGTGAATTAAAATGGACTGACTGGACGAGAGGCTACCTTCAAAGCCATAAAGATGACACCCATGTGAATTTTGTAAAAAGTGATTATTAATAGATGAATAAAGAACTGTCAAATTGTCATTGTCTCCTTTTTTTTTTTAAAAATCTTCCGTTTGTTAAGCATAGAGTAGTCACAGCAAACTCATCAGTGGCCACTGGGAGTAACAGAGCATTGGAATGTTTTATTAGGTGTCAGTGTTTTCTATAATACTACACATGACATGCAATTTTTTTTAAATATGGTAAAAATGTAATTGCAAAATATACTTCGTTATTGTAACCATTGTACAGCACAGGTTATAAGTCATGATCTCTTAAGACCTGACCAAACATTTGTGCCATTTTACACATTTATAATTTAGAATAATTTGAAAATTTTCTGTTGAGATCACTGTGGTTTTGACCAGACTGACAAGTCCTGCGCAAAACTTATATTAAACTAAATATTAAGAGATTTACCCAGGACTCAACGACTTGACTTTTCAGTTCCACATTTAACAGTGTTTGCAAAGATTGACTGTTAATTTGTATAATTTGAGGTTGGCCATTTAGTGTATGCATCTGTCACCACTTAAATATTTCAGTTTTACTAGGGAGAGTAGAAAAGGCAAACTCTCCATCCACCCTGTGGTCAGTGTTGTGTTAGGTAGATGGAGATGATGTACAATACGTTCTTCTGGAGGAAGAAATGCTGTGAAGTGTGATCAATAGCAAATTTATTAGGAGAATATATACTCTGATGTTGCATCCTCTCAGATCTAGGCAGGGTTGACCTCATTAGTTCCTGCATCGGCCACTACTTCCTTTTTGTGTGTTGTCTTTAGGCCCACTCTATGAACACTGTGATAGAAAGCTGATAAATATTTCATGGTTATGAGTGAGGTTATCACTTGCAAAAAGCCAGGGTTTAAAAATATGGAGGCTCCCCTTGGTCTGCTAGTTCTTTTCGTGTAATGTAAACATTAATGTGCATACATAGGTTTTGCTGTCAGTGTCTTCATTGTTAAAAATACAGATAACAAAGTACTTATAAAACAACTTTTAATTGTAAAAACCACCCAAATCATCAAGAAAGACACAAATGTACCTGATACATTATTTAACATCCCGACCACCTTCATCTAAAGCACCTCTGTTTATAAAGTTGATATTATTAAATGGCAGTTTGTTCATCATCATGTATAAACAGTGGCTTGTACCTGTGAAGATTGGATGGTTGGGTATGATTGGAGGATTTGGACATGGTTTGGTTCCCTTCCTTGTTTGTACAATTAGTCATCATTGCAGTAGACTTTACAAAAAATCCGCACAGCCATATAAACCAGTAATACACTGAAACAACAAAGTCAACTCTTGGCAGGATGATCATAAAGATGGAAACATTTTCATGTTCATCAGTCACAATGCAAATGTGGATTTTACTTTAAAGAGTGAGCGACAGAAGAGGTAGACGTGTAAGAAGAGAATATAGCAGTAATACCTGTTGAAAAACAACTTTAAAGGGATATCTTGGTGTTTTCATTTTTCATACATTACTTGTATTACATCTAATTCTTATGAAATAATTGTGATAATGTGGTTGTCATGGCGCTTTGCATTATTGATGCTGGTTTGCAGTTGCAGTGATATAGTGGTAAATACAGAGGGGGGTCAATTTTACTTGATGATCCACATGAATATAAGCACCTATGTTTACAAAAATACAGGATTTTATAAAAGAGGTGAGGAAAAAGAGGTTCAAAATGTACAGGTATCCCATAAACACTGCATGTTCTAGAATAGTATCTGGTGAAATACCTGTTTTTACTACGTGCTCATCATCACTTGCTAACAGAGTTGGTGGTTTGAGAAAGTCCATTGCAGTTTGAAAAGGGTGAGTTGAAGCCTAATATGTCAGTGTCCAGGGCAAATCTAATACTGAGTTTGGCCTTAGATGGTTTAGGAAAATCTAAGTATTATTCCTTTCTAAATGTATATCTGTCTTGTTAACATATGCACACACAATCTTGAAATATCTTTTTCCGTTTCTTGCATTTCAATGACTGCTATAACTGAGTTTGTCTAAACCGCAATCACAGCAACAAACTTGCTGCAAACTTGCAACAAACTTGCAAACTTGCAAACCAAAGATGCACTACTGAAAGAAGAGAACTGCTTTTCCATTTCAATATGTGCAAAAAGAAGAACAAGACAAATTTTACAGAGCTTATTTTCATATGTAGGCACTGTGGAGTTCTGGATGGATGAAACTACAAAAAAAAACAGTACAAACTGTCTTATGATCACCACCAACAACATTTCAAAACACCATAAGAAAAAGCAATTATTATTCTCATGCAGGACATTAAAACTGATCCACATAAAAAAGTACAAAAATTTAAAATATTTCATGGCACAATTGATGTGGTTCATATACAAACCAGTACTTCCTCATATTTCACTGGAAGCTTTGTCAATAACCCTCCAGGTTTAAAATTAAAAATCTCATAGTTTACAGTTACACTCAATGATGTGGAGCCTGTGAAACAAAACCTCTGCTTTACCTCATCACTGAGAGCAGAAGGTGACTTCCTGTACTCCATGAAACCTTCTAAAAACTCCATTATCACCAAATAAAACTCAATTTTAGATGTGTCCTTGTTCAATAACAGAGTTTGCTAGTTTTAAAACATGTAAAAAATACAGTCTCATGACACTGTTTACCAAATCTAGGCAACATGTAAAGTTCAGCTGGAAGGTCTGCCGACACTGCCACAATCAAAGCCAAACACAATACATATAAATTCAGTTTGGAGAACACTGTGGGACTCCCTCACTGTGTAAAGATGGCACCCTCACCAAATACTAGAGTCAGGGAGGTTTAAAAACTTTAATGTAGGACAAGACCCAAGCGGAGCCATTTAAAATGCCAACAAGGACTGAAAATCTTTTGCCAGCGATCATTTTAAAGATTTCAATCCAAAGTGTTACACCTACATTGAAGAACTGTTGTGATCTCATGCTCAGAGGTCAAACACTGTCTGGAATGAAATGTAGGACATGTGTAACATGAAAACATGATTTAAGGCCTGTTTAAACCATGTTTCAACACACAGGCTTTTCTTTCCTGCCAAGTGGCAAGAGTATTAGCCTTCTAATTAAAAGATAAATTGGGCAACAAAATGCTCTGTATGGTAGCTCTTCTCTTTTTACTAAACAGTTTTAAGGTGTTAGTCAATAAAATCTTGATTTCTTTATTTTTTGTGCCCAGCAATTCAATGTTGCATCAGTGTTTTTACACCCCGGAAACAACACAAATCTGGGACTAGGGCCACAACTAACAATTATTTTTAGCATCAATCAATTTGTTGATTATTTTCACAATTAATTGATGAATCCTTTAGTCTATAGGATATCAAAACACTGTAAAAAAAAATGCTCATCACAATTTCCCAGAGTCCAAAGTGACATCTTCAAATTGCATCTTTTGTCTGACCAACAGTCCAAAAGTTTCATTTGCTATCATGAATGACAGAAAAGCAGCAAATCCATAGATTTAAGAAGTTTGGCTATTACTTTTCTTTTGATTGATTAATCGACTAATCGTTGCAGCTCTATCTGGGGCACAGAGTAATTTCTATGTATCTACTGAAATGTTATGAATACTGAAATGAGTTCCTGTGTCATATAGGTTGAACTACATTGGTTTATGTGGTATTTCATTTTTGAATTAACCCCGTTATTTGCCTATGGTACAGACATAAAAAAATATATAATAATAAAAAAAAATAAAAAATACAAAAATCAATAGGCCAATTCTGACTGGAAGTACAGGCAACATGTCAGTGGAAATAATGTTTATATTCCTGTTTGTCCTTTAAAGGGATTCAAACCCGTGAGTCCTTATTGTGTGTGCCTGTTGGCACGAGAGGCAGCTTACCGACTGGTGTCACTGTTAGCTGAGGAGTGTAGTGGATTGTGGGAAGAGTCGGAGATATGCTCACCTGTGTGCGCTTTGAAGCTTGCAGAAATGAATGCTACCATGTGTGTCATAAACTGTATATGTTTGCATGTATCGTGCATGTGTTTGAGGTCCTTTGTGTTTAAGTGTGTTTCCTAATGTGCGACTGTATGTGTGTTTGGATGTATGTATGTGCATGTGTGTGTGCGTTCCTCAGCAGTTGAGAATGGGTCTGTTTCTATCTGGTCTGAATGGAAACGCAGAGCTGTCAGAGTCAACCTTCCCTCTGTGGGGACCCAGTGTAGCCACGGCCTGGAGGACGACAAACCAACAAACACACATGGTTGTTAAAAGATGCCTAAACACACACACACCGATGCCACGAGGGGACAAAGACTCTGCCCTTATGATCAACTGACACATTTGCACACCTTTCTGATAGCTGTCCAGTCCTCCAGGATGTCCAGGTCAGGCAGCATGTAGACAATATATGGGCGTGAGTGGAGTTAAGGACAATGCCACTAGCAGCAAATCTGACACAATCTCAATACCAGGATTTGGGATTCGTAGAAGCTGTGAAAGTAAAAGTACTTAGTGGCATCAATGTGAATGGTAACAGAGGTATTATTAGTGGAAGGATATCAGACACCACTGAAGGTCGTCTCCTCTTCTTATCCGGACTCAAAGCATCTCTTCTCTTCTTCCTACCGGATACCTCATCATTCCACAGTTCTGATAGAGAGACTCACGGAGAGACAGACAATGAAAGACAGTGAAAATGCTGTGTCCAGGCATTGAATACAATACACAGAGCTGGATGCTTGTAGTGTGCTCTTATTCCTGTAATTAAAATGTTTGCATTTATTGTGTGTATTTAGTTGCACATGCATGAGATCACATAATGAATGACTGTGTTCTGCTACCTGATGTAATGTCTATGCTGTGTCTGTCTTCCTCCAGTCTTCTAATTTTCTCCTCCAATTCACTCTGTACTGTATCAAACAGCAGCAGCTTCTCACTCTGCGCACACGCACACGCACACACACACACACACACACACACAAAACATAGACCTAATATGAGAAAAAAAAAAATCAGGTCTATCACACAAATGACCTGCCCCCACTTTGGACTAGACCTTCAAAGGGCAGTTTTAGGATTCAGACTTGGTTTTAAAGTTAGGGTCAGAATTAGGTATAGGTTAGGGTTGGGGTTAGGCATTTAGTTGAGATGTTAATGTTAGAATTCACAAGTAGAGAAATACAAGCATGCGTATGTGTGCATGTGTCTGACCTCCCAGTGCTGGCATGCTGCCTGGGTCTCACACTCATACTTGTTCTTCACTGACTCCAGACACAACTCTCTGTAGATACCTGACAAAGACAGAGAGGAAAACACACAATAATGAATGAATGAATAAGGATGAATGAATGAGGAGGCCAGAGTGTGTAAGCCTTTACGAGTGTGTCCGTGCGTTAAAGTTACCTGCCACCTTGGTGCGAACCTGCATGTTCTCCAGCAGTACTGCCAGAGGTTCCAGATATTCTGCTGCCCGGCCAGCCTCCACCTCTGCCAGCTTGCTGTTCACCTGACTGAGACGTTCACGATACAGCCTGCACACAAACACAAGTGTAACTATGGCCATAGCTCATTTCTATTAATGACTTTTTTTTCCACTTTTGACATTTTTAAATTTCAAATTCAAAAGATAAATTTGATAAAAATCAATTTCAGTCTTACTGGTCTTTGAGATCTGTAAACTGTTTCTCCAGGTTGGACATTTCATCCAGACACTCCATCCTCCTCCGCTCACAGTCCTCCTCATCCATTTCTGGAACACAATAAAAACACACACACACACACACACACACACATTTAGATTAGGTTAGGTATCATAAGCTGTAATGGAAAGAGTTGAAAAGGAAGCAGATATGAAATCAAAACCTGATAGACGCATATTTCTGCACAGGTTATGCGTCTGTCAGCCCTAAAAGATGTGCAAATGGGCAGTGTCTCAGGTATGGACAACTAATTGAGTATTAATGTGCATTTTTTGTGACTTTTTAATCAGAATCCTACATGAAAATAAAGTTTCTTTTAACAGAAACCACCAACATTATTTTAAAAAAGAATGTTGTGTTCATTTTCTACTGTTTCAGAATTTCTCACCAGAGCTGTCTCCATCCTCGGAGACAGAGGAGGTGTCCGAGTCCTCCTCCTCTGAGCTGGACGCCTCTTGCTCCTGCTCCTCTACCTCCATCTCCTCTGCTGTGCTCTCCTTCTTCTCCCGGTCACGGTGCACCGGCATGGCAGCAAGTCAACTTCAGACCAGTAGCGTTAGATAGAAAGACAATGTGAGTCTATTTTGGCAGTTCTACCTACAATAGATGCAGCTTTAGACTTTTAACGTGTTACTTGATTCTATTTGTTTAGTCTAGCCCATAGATGATAACAGCTGAAAAATTTCAAAGCAAGCACACACTACATCCACTGGGGAGCATTAATAGATCTGCTTGTACATCAGAGAGTCCATAATGCATAGTTAATTACTACTGATGTTTTCCTTTCCCTATGATGTGTAATTGTACCTGTATGAGTGTGTATTAGTGGAGGAGTGACAGTCACTTTACACACACTACACACAGAAACATGATTAAACATGTTTGAACATTAAGGGCAAATTTCTTTCTGGTAACTATTGATCCATTGCATTCTTGTTATATAGACAACTGAAATGACTAATTACAAATGTCTTGTTGATGAACACGTTCATTTTGTTCTTTCACCTTATATGATTATATAATTTTTGAAATATACTCTTAGGATTGGAGGATGACAGCAGTATCAACAAACAAAATGCAAAAGCCATCCCTCGAGCATTAGTCCATCGCATAGACTGTATAGATCCATTGCTTAGATTTGTCGGGCAGTTGATTCCAGAGACATTTCTACATTTCTGTTTTATCGTCAATTTTACTTTGTAATATCCTCATTGTTGTTTACCAAATGCAAGTTGTGATGTGGGATAGCCTTCGAAATTGTATTCACAGTGGACGGTGTTTTATAAGTTTTTCCTTCATTTACCTGCATATTTATGGTGGATCAATTTGGAAAACTCTTCTTGAAACGTTGCGGGAAATACTGTGTTACGTCAGTGGAATCCCTGATAAGATCGAACCCCTATTGGTACATTACCTTATTATATTGCTTAAATTAGTTATTAGAGATTAGTTACTCATGCAATTCTAACTGACAAGGAGAGCTATCTGTTTGCATTTCAAATAATTAAACTATTCAAGACAAATAAACATTGACGACAACACATCAAGTTAGCATTACGTTAGCATATTAGCAAGCCAGTATAGTTCAGTAGCACACAAGATTAGCACGTTACAAAAATATTAACAAACAATACTAATCCATGACTCACAAGATGGGGAGGTGCATGGGGTTTGCGAGAACGTTGAAAGAAAAACAAATGCAAAAGAAATAAAGCTTAAACTCACTTGTTTTCTCAGTTACAATCTCACTCGTGCGTCCCAGCTAAGCTAAAAACAAATCTCACTCGGGCGCTCTTATTTTTATCGGGAACTGTAGTTTTCTACATCGCAAATATTCACATTACTAGAGCGCTGGTAATTCGTCGTAAACTACGTTACCCAGGATTCAGCACTGTCGCTTGAGGCGGAGAGTTCGAGCAGGATTGTCCACAGGCGTTTAAAACTTAAACGCCAGTAAAATTTGAAACGCTGTTTGTGTCGGAAGTATAATACAGTTTACTAAAATTGATATACGATATTTTTCAAACTAAGGTGCGAAAATTTGCTTGTTGTTGAATTTCTCTGGTATCCATTATTTTGTTTTCCCTCGTCCATCCTCCGCCATGATGTTTTGTAAGTGAACAGCCAAGCTAGCTAGTTTAGCCTTCAGGCTGCGGACTGTTGTGGAAGGGAGGTGCGATGGATGGATGCTTTGCCCCGCTACGTTTTACATATTTGGCTTAGTTTTATCAGAATGCGCCTTCTCCGACTAAATTTACCCCTCGATATACCCCGCGCTGTTGCGGCGGGCTGCTAAGTCTCAGCGAAGCGGTAATAAATGAGCCAGGAGCAACGATTTTTCGTTATAGTTTGAAGATTAGCGCTAGCTGAGGCTGTTTAAGTGGCTACACAGCTAGCCCCTCCTTGCTGTCTATTCGCATTCTTGTGTCTTTTGCCCCAGGAATGTTCTCCAAAAAGCCTCATGGGGACGTTAAAAAATCAACACAGAAAGTGTTGGACCCAAAGAAGGACGTGTTGACGAGGCTGAAACATCTCAGAATAGTCATAGGTAAGTTAAAAATCGTTATTAAGCAGGTTAACAGGTTAGCTTAAGCTTCTACGTGCCAGTCTGTACATACAGGGAATGCCACACCAAACTCATCTCGGAAATCACGAAATTTAAAGTTGACTTGCATGTAAATAGAGACACAACCTTTATGTAACAAACTTATAATAATTTCAGATTTTTGTAGTATCCACTCACTAATTTGGCATCTCACCTGTAGTCCACTGCAAAACATTTGATCACTATTACTATTAATATTACCATTTTCTTTCTACATTCGTTCATCTTTTAATTTAATGCCCTTTTTCTGTGTGTTTCAAAATAAGTAATACGTCTTGTGTACACAGGCTAAAATTAAAAGATGTTTAAAAGTAAATGAGGTTCGCTGTGTCTGCTGTCAACAAAACCTACTGAGTTAGAAGTGTGTTTAAAGACGTGCTTGATCACTGTGTGTAAGAGGCGGTTCCATTAAATTGTCAGATTTTTGAATGGAGTTTGACTTGAGAATCTGGTTTTGTGTTTACCATGTGATGACATGTGTTTATGAAGCCGATTGCATAAAATGTAGGCACAGCTACACGCTGTTACTCGTACTGTTGTGATTTCTCCAGGGGTGTGCCTTAGTGTTGGACAAAGACCCGGTGTGTGTGAGAAGTGCTGAGTGTTATATTTAACATGTGTTGGGATGTGTTACAACACATCACCGACTGCAGTGTTTTGAAAGTGTGTTTTCATTGTGTGGGAGAATAGGGAGGATGACAGGGTAATGGGCATGAAGAAGTGATAGAGTGTCTGTGCGCCTGTGTGTGTCTTACTGACACACACGCCCACAAACACACACACCGACCTGGAGAGGGAAACAGCCTCTACTATTTCCTCTCTATGTCTATACAGTAGCTCAACTTCCTGTTTCTGTTGAGCTACTGGGCTCTGTGTGCGTGTGTGGGACAGAGAGGGAGAGGGGTGTGCCCCCTCTCAGTGCTCTATGGGGAACACAAGACCTTGATAACAATCACAGAGACAGGCAAGCACAAACACACTTGCAGCCACATTGTTTGAGAAGGAATGCTCAGACATCTGAACAATAGCTAACCACACCATTTTAACGATTATGGTGCCAGACCACCACTCCAAGACACAAATATCCATATGGGCACTATTAGTTGCAGCACTTTAAAGTATGGATAACTAGAGCAATGCCACATTGGAGAGCAAGCAGGCTAAATACTAAGCCTCACAAGAAGAATTACTCGTCTGTGTTGCTGATGTTATTCATGTAGTCATCATTCTCATGAAAACTGATTTTAATTGACAAGTTTTCATTACCCTGAACAAGAAATTGTTTTGCCATTGTAGGAAACAGAGAGTGAGCACTAAGAGTGTTGTTTTAAAGTTTTGTAATAGAATAGTTAATGTCTGATCTGAAAGAGTGTTTAAACATAAGCTATTTCATCGCTTTGCAATCCCTTTGATGCAGTCACGTTATTAAGTAACTTGTCCCCAGCCCTGTTTGGCCCCGTTGCTGATGTCAGACCAAAAAAACAAATAGCTCGCCCGCCCGCCAGTTGTGTTTAGGATACTGACTAAACCTTGACTACATTTATATGGAGGTTAATCATCTAGCCAACATCTAAATAAGATAGTATTGTATTTACAAGCTGTTTACCTCAGTCCATGTAATGGCACAAGATGCTGCCTCCTTATCACATTACAAGGTCAGAATTTCCTTCCATTATTAGAAATCAAACTCAGCCTTTCTAATAATGGTAGGAAATTCTGACCTTGTAACAATGGAAGGAAATTACTAGAAATAAAACTCAGGCTTTCTGTTCCTACCATGATGATCCCTTGAGTCATTTGTTTTTACTTAAAAGTCTGCAAAAACACTTATTCAAGTAAGGTAATGTAAAATGCAGTTTTAATGGTATTTTCCTATTCAGACTATAGCTGTAGTCTGGGTAAAAACAGAAACCAGACCATTATTAAAACCTCAGAGTAAAGCAGGTAATTTCTAAAGATTACTGGTTCACACTTGTTGACTGTCACATCAAACAATAGGTAAATCTAGCTCTTGTCATCGTGGACTGTGGTCTGAAGCGAAATAGCATTCAGTGCTAATACTTAATATGTCAATGTCAAAGTATGTGAAGAGTGACTAAATAATTTGCTGTAAGTTTTATATGAAAATACTTTCTGTACATCAGCTTACGAGGCGGCGTGTGCAATCAGGTAGTGTTAAAAATGTCAGTCCCCGGAGGTAAAGATAGAAAACCACTCAGCTAGGCCACTAAGACCTTACAAGGGCAACCACTATGGCATAGCGCACAGACAGCCTCTGTGTGTGTGCGTGTGCGCATGTGTGCGTGCGTGTGCGTGCGTGCGTGCGTGCGTGCGTGTGTGTGTGTGTGTGTGTGTGTGTGTGTGTGTGTGGGCAGAGTTCAGCTTTAAGACTTTATATAAACAAACCGCGAGACTATCTCCAGAGGCTCTTTGGAGTGTGTGTACCTGTGCACATGCAAATGCCTACATGCTTGTGTATCTTCTTGGTTGTATTCTCAGTAAGAGCTTGTGTTTTGTCTCTGTATCCTGTATCTGAGGTCGCTGTGTCTCCTTCGTAATGACAGTCAGTAGTGTTGAGAGTCAGTCCAGAACGCATAAAGGTAAACTTCCCCATCCTTTAGAGGAGTATATGTGAAACTGTAGCTGGGACCCAAATTGGGCTGTGAGTCTTTTCTGTTGCATATTTTGAGAACCCAGAGGCTGCACTGAGGGTACATTACTCAAACCCATACTTAGAAATACTTCCTGTGATGAAAATTCAGAAATACATGGTCTTACAACAAGATGTCTCATTGTTACAAATGTCTTTGGACTTCTAAATCCAAACCATTTAGACTCAAATAGATAGAGAAAGTTCTATAACTGGTTTAAGTGTCCATTTTAAAATGATATTACTTATATATTTATTGCTAAGTTTTCTCCCTTTCACTTGATTTTTTTGCTGTATTTATTTAATTTTTTGTGTTTTTCTCTGACTGAATATGCTTTTGAGACTAAACAGAGAGACATGTGACGGTTTTATTTACATATGGTGTGAGGTAAAAAAATGAGGATCAGATCAAACAGATCAAGATCTGATCAAGTATTGAACACTTATTTTTAGCACTGACACACTTTATGTTTCTGAAACAATAAAGGACAGATTTGTGGACAGTTTTGAGTTAACCTTGGTGTTCTTCTCCTGCCTGTGTTTATTAGTTAATTCTTAGCTTTATTTCACCCCTTCATTTTCCAGAAAATGCAGAGCCTTCAGAGCTGAAACAGTTTTTCGACCTGAATTACTCCCATATCTACTATGTCTTCTTTGAGAACTTTGTCATCATTGAAGTCAGCCTCAAGCAAAAAGGTACGTTTTACTAACTGTCCGCATCAAGAAATAAACTATGATGATATGGATGAGCTTTGATTGGTCAGCTTTCACATGGTAGAAATAAAGAAATATATTGCAGTGCTTTTTTCAAGTGCATGTGTGTGTTTCAGGTCATAAGTCTCAGAGGGAGGAGCTGGACTCCATCCTCTTCATCTTTGAGGTAGTAAAATGTTATCGTACGTTTCAAAATAAAATGGAAATCTAGAGAAAGTGGAGAAAATCCTTATTTAATACTTGATGCAGCATGGCTACAGAATGGAGCTCTGACATTATATGCAACTAAATCACTGCAGTCTTTGTGATTCCATGCACTCTAACTTTCTGTAGGTGGCCTTGGTCAGTACCACAGCAGCCAGCTGGCATTGACCGCAGACTAAGACCACTGGCATTTGACAGCACTCAGAACTGCATGGTGGTACTTAGAGTAGTCAGGATAAGATAGCAGAGTCAGTATGCGTGTGTTTCTGACCTCCATTTGGCCCTTCACACACTTCAGAACAAGGCTTGGAAAATCACAAGTCCACTGAGTACTTGGGTAGAGGAATGTGCTTAATATAGGTTTTCCCTGATAGGTGCTAGGTGCTAGAGCTGGACGACAAACTGATTTTATAGAATTATTGATTACTCATAAATGTCACACTGACATAGATTATTATTATAAATATGTTTTTTTTAACAGCAGTTTTTCCATCATTAAATAGTCAGAATCCAGTTAGCAGCCAGTCAGCCAGTGAAATCTTAATCATAATAATTGTTATCAAGGTAAATGGGAGAGTTTATCTTCATATATGGTAGATTATAGGTTACTTTGTCCATCCCTAGTTGAAAGGCCATGTACTGGGTGTAACACTTGCTCATGACAAGTGAAATGTGTTGTAACTAATAATAATTTTCTCAGTATCTGGATCTGTTTTTCTCCAGAAAATCCTCCAGCTGCTGCCAGAGAGAATCCAGAGCCGATGGCAGTTCCACAGCATTGGTAACTCACACAAAACCACCCTCAACTCTTTTCTTCAAACACATGTTACAGTAGATCTCATACAAGTGTGCAGCAGATCAGATAGTCCCAGCAAACCATGTGTTGTTGAATCAGGTCTAACCAGTTTTGAACAGTAAGATCACTCACGTGATATGATATTTCATGTAATGTCAGAGACCCAGCAGCACCAGAACTTTGCAAAGAGTAGGATGCATGGCATGGTGCGCAGCAGCTATTGTCTTCCTCACCTGCATGTATTTTACATTAGTGCTGGGGTTGCCAAACTGTTCATCTTCAGTGAGGATCAGTAGGCCTTTTTCCCAGGCAAGTTAAATGTTAATCAACATCAGTATATTTTTCACAAATGCTTTACTACAGTTTGGCAACTAATTTTTCCACCAATTCAAAAATGTGTAAAATCAACTTTTATTTTTTATCAGAGATAGTTAACCTTAAGTTAAATTCACTGTGCACTGTAGTTTGAAATGTCCAGGCTGACATGTCTTTCTCTCTCAGGGCTGATCCTCAAGAAGCTGTTGCACACTGGGAACTCTCTGAAGGTACTGCTCTGATTTTCTGGTAACTCTGTGTCAAAACAGTCAGTCATTGCCCCTAGTTCCTAATCCTCCCTGCCTCCTAAAGGGACGTTTACAGCCTCTTGTTGTCTCCTCTTTTCTTATGCAAATTATATGAAAAGTGTTCACTAAAGAAGTAGGTGCATTGTTTTGCATCTCAGCATCATATATTCTGAGTGCACATATTTTTCGGATGTTGGTATCTTTGCTATAAAAATGAAATTGTAGCTAAAATGATAGTCAGCCTCTTGACCTGAGTAGGTAAAATGTGAAGCTGGCTCTAATCTAGTGTTGGCTGCTTTCATCCTTAAAACACATTGACTGCTACCATCTTCATCTTAATGACAGGTTTGTGAGAAAATGAAGTCTTAAGTTTGAAAAAAAAAAAATAATTGAGTAATATATACTCATTGTGATTTCTCCTCGTGCCTCATCTCTCCATCTCTCATCCACACTGTAGATCCGTCGTGAAGGTGTCCGCTTGTTTTTGCTGTGGATGCAGGCATTACAGATTAATGCAGAGCCTGAGCAGCTCTGCATGTTTGCCTGTCTGATTCCTGGCTTCCCAGCTCCACTCTGCCATGGGACCCCGCGCACCCTGGACACTCTGATCAACCCACCACTGAGCTTAACAGAGAGTTAGTAGAAGAAACGCACACACACTGGGGCCAGATTGAATCACATCCTTTTTTCCCCCACAATTTACACAGATGTATACAATGTATTAGACAAATAACATATTTTTGCCATCTTCATTGTGATATATATATATAAATCTCCCTCCTTCCCCACGTGCAGCTCAGGTGACCCCAGAAGAGATCACTCCACTGGTTCCTCCCCAGTCAGGTGACAAGAACCAGGAAGACCTTACTGCTTACTTTTTAGAAGCTCTACTCAAATACATGGTAAACCAGGTATAATCATCATTTCTTACTAACACAGCTAACACTACATAATTACACTTTTGCAAATGTTGCAATGCATTACTAATTCCACTAATGCTAAGCGTATGGGAGAACCAGGTATTAAGTCTGTCATTTATGGATATTATATATAGAAACTTGATTGTAGGTGACTTGTTCATCTAATCCCTTCCTGATATTACTAACTTCTTCAAATACAAATGTCATCCCTTATTGACACATACAGGCTTTGTTCTTGTATTTCCTCTTCTTGTTGCTGTCACATACAAATAAATTCAGTCATACACACACTGATAACATTCTGTCATAAAACAATGGTGCTCTTCTCCGCCTGACGCTATTTTGTGTATGTAATGGTCTCTTTGTAACACGAGCTTGTGTGTGTGTGTGTGTGTGTGTGTCTGTCTATCCACCAGGCCAAGTCTCTTGAGTGGCGTTGTAAAGAGAACCATGAGCGTGGCTTCAGCTTCCTCTTTGGTCACTTTAGGAAGTTTTACCTTCCTCACATCTTTCCCAATTTCGCCATGGAAACGAGCCTCTACAACCCAATACTGGGTCAGTTACAATAGATCTTTAATAGCTGCTGGATCCTGTAAATGCAGTATCCCATTTGAACACATTAAATATTAATGTTGTTTTATTGTAACCACATAAATAAAGGTTTTCCTCTATCCCTGCAGACGTGCCTCCAATGCGTCCTAAGCCCTACTATAGCGTTGTGCGCAGAGAGCAAGACGGTGGTGAAACCCTGTACTGTACCAAGGAGAGCTTCCTTCAGGCCCGAGTCATCTTCATCCGTTGGCTGGTTTCCTTCTGGCTTGAGCCACGACCCAACACACAGACACACATCCCCGGAATAGAGGGAGAGAATGTCCCCAAGAACATACAGGTAACACACATACGTTTTGGCAACAGAGAGTGTGTTTTTTATTATTGATTAATTTGCAGATTATTATCTCAGTTAATCAATTAGTTGATTTTTTTCCCTAGACTTGTGAAAGTTGTCCATAACATTTGAGGATTTCAAATGTCTTGTTTTGTCCAACCAACTTGCAGTCTAAAACATTAGAATATAGCTTTTAAATTGGTCACTGAAAAAGGATATTCAATAATATAAAAATGTTCCATAACACCAGATTTAAAAATATTAATATGGGGGATTATTTTCTGATTTGTATTTATTTTCTTACCTTGTCTTATAAACCAAATTTTCCCCTCCAGCGAGCAGCAGCTGGACTGGCAGCTCGCTCTGCAGGCAGCTCAGAGGACAGTGGTGGAGGTGGGATTCGATCTGACAGCCATCTGGAAGGTAGCGGGTCCTCATCTGGACCAAGTGGAGGCAGCATGGGGATATCTGGGGGTCCAGGGACTGGGGGTGAGCCTGAACAAAGCCACTCCAACACATCCACGTTGACAGAGAGGGAGCCCAGCTCCTCCTCACTCTGCTCCATAGATGAAGAGCAGCTGACGGACATGGAGGTAGTGAGGAGAGTACTGACCAGTTCCAGAACCAACGTCAACTTCATCACGGAGATCTTTAGACAGGTGAAGGAGAAATAACTTTATTTCTCAGGGGGTGGGTATGTTATTTGTCAAACTTTCATGAAAGGTTGTCTGCATTGGAGTGGATCTAGATATTATTCAAATATTAGATTTTATGAGATTTCATTTTTCAAATTGGTTTTAGGAGGCTTTAAATCAAATACTAAGCACTACAGTATACATTGTAAAGTATTACCTGTTTATATTTATGTCTGTCTCTGCCAATATAGGCATTTCTCCTTCCCATGTGCGAAGCTGCAGCGATGCGTAAAGTGGTCCGTGTTTATCAGGAGTGGATCTCCATGGAGGACAGGCCAGTGTTTATGAAGGAGCCAGAGGAGGGCCCCTATCCCATAGCCACAGGAGGCAGTTTGGATTCAGGCTCTCAGCTCGGAGACAAGGAGGATGAGGTGAGGAAGGACCTGAAATCAGTAATTAAATCCTTTAAAGTTTCAAATAAAGGTAGGTCATATGAACAGATCTTTATATAGTGATTGGCTATGTTAACTGAGAACTATGTTCGCAATCTTATACTTTTACATTATGCTATTCAGCCCTTCCACTTTCAAATATCACATTTTCCTAAAAAAATGAATATTCATGAATAACAAAAATAGCCTTTTTATTTCAGCCTAGTTCTAAGAGAACATGCGCATTTGCCTGTATATTTTTAGGTAATTTTACTAAACTTTAATTGTGTGTGTTTTTCTCTCTTTGTTAGGGAATGAACAAGGCATTTGACAGTGAATTGCTGGAGCACAGTGTTCATGCTGGAGTTCAGACTACACTACAGGTAGGGTCCTCACTTACTTCAAGTATGTGTCTGTCCATTTCATACATACACACAATAGTGCCATTGTTGCTGGGTCTTGTTACTGTTCTTACTTGTAGAATCGTCTGTGTTTGTGAACCCATTTTACATGCCAACTGCTTGTCATCTTTTCAGGTATTTATCACCCACTCCTCCAATGTTTTCCTATTGGAGCCAGCTAATGACATCAAGATGCTTTTGGAGGAACATGTTGACATGTGCAAGCGAGTCCTCAACATCTACCGCAGCCTTGTCATGCATGAGACCATGGACCAGAAAACATGGTAAAAAGAAAAGAAGTTGCACAGACACCAGATACACAAAATCACACTTGACCGGGAGGCACTAAAAATACCCATGTAAATGCATTTCAGTAGAATCAAGAGGGTTGCTTTTAAGGGTTCCAAGCAGCAGTCCCCACAGCTGAAGTCCCAATATTTTTGTTTTCATTATTATTATGATTTCATGTGCTTCTGAAAACCATTAGACCAGACGTTACCAAAATGGGCACATGCATCTGGTCTTCTGCTCTAAAATGTCAAATTTTGCTATTTTTCAACTATATTAAATATATTTGTTTGTAGGGAGCAGATCTTACTGGTTTTGCTAAGGGTGACAGAGTCAGTGATGAAAAGACCACCATCCATCATGCCCCACGGCAAGAAGAACAACACACTGTCAGGCAGACTGGCTGGACCTATCTTTCAGGTACATTTCTGTCACTATATCAAACTGGCCAGATATTTTTTTTAGCACCAAACATACAGTTTTGTGCGGTATTATCCAGAGTGTTATCTGTGTGGTTGAAGGAGACAGAACAAGACTGTCTCTGTGCTTTATAAAGAATTGATGAATGAATAGGAACACTGTTGTAGTCATAAAAGTCTATAAAATAGCTATTGTTAACAGCAGGGGTTCTCAAAGTGCAGCCTGCGAGCATGACATGAAATGCATGCTTTATATTTTAATCATTCCATTTCCCTACTTTCACTTTCAATAGCCTACATTCAATACACTACTCGGCTACTGCATCAAACTCAGCCCCACGAACAAGTGCCTGTCGGGTTGGTAATGACAACCTGTAGAAAGCTACTGTTTGTATGGCAACTACTGGCACATTGTGAGTGTTGCAGGGATTTTGTTCTGTTATTTACACTAGTGCTGTGTTTCAATGGACAACTCAGCAGTTTAATGTGTGTGAGATGGAAAAACCACCAAAGAAAAAATGCTGTATTGTTGAGGGAAAAAGGAGGTTTCAGGGAAAATGGATCAGCTCTCACTTTGTCATACCTCGAGGGGCAGATCTCTGGTGATCTGTCTTATCTGCAAACAGGTGAATTCAGTGGTCAAGGAATTTAATGTTAAATGCCATTACGAGACCTATCACAAATCCTACAACAAGTTCATGTTTTCCTGTACCGCTCTCAATGATATGCTGACTCCCTGAATTGGCACTTAGTCATTAAAACTTTGAGCACCCTTTGTTTATAGCAGCACGGCTTCTGGGAGACAAACTGGCTTGTGGCTGGCTAAATACATTACATATACGGTATTTGACTACAAAGACAGATATAACAAAGATGTACTTAGTGATGTAATCATCTAAGGAAGTAGTTTATTTGTATGTGGTTAAACACACTTAAAGGCTTGCACAATGGCGTGATTTTCTTATTTCTCAAAAGTTATTCTCTGAATACCTTAATGAAGATTGATGGGGTCCAGGTCTGACCCAGATGACTAGTGTTTAGTTTTGATGAATAAGATAAGATAAGATAAGATAAACCTTTATTCGTCCCACAGTGGGGAAATTTGCAGTGCACAGCAGCAAGGTGATAGAACAAGAATGAAAATAAACAGGCTAAAAAAAGTATTTACAAATTTACCAAATTTACAAATTTAAATGGGATTATTTACAGATGTACATGAGAAGATGAATATGATATGATATATACGACCAGTACAGAAGGATAAAATATGAAATGTTAAATATCAAATATGAAATTCTTGGCTTGACTTTGATGGAGTGGATTATTGCACAAAAAGAGTAATGCACAGATGCCCAATAATTAAATATCAATATGAATATTGCACTTGAATTTTTGAATGGAGTGTTGCCCAGTAAATGAAATCTGGAATAAATATACAGATATTGCACAGATACAGACATGGTGGTGTATTGCCTATAGGGAGCAGTGCTGGTTGTACAGTCTGACAGCTGCAGGAAGAAAAGACCTGCGATATCGCTCCTTCACACACCTCGGGTGAAGCAGTCTATCGCTGAAGGAGCTCTCTAGTGCTGTTAAAGTGTTCTGAAGGGGGTGGGAGTCATTCTCCAACATGGATGACAGCTTAGCCATCATCCTCCTCTCTCCCACCACCCCCACTGGGTCCAGAGGGCAACCCAGTACAGAGCTGGCCTTCTTGATCAACTTGTCCAGTCTATTCCTGTCTGCAGCCGAAATGCTGCTGCCCCAGCAAGTAACTCCATAAAAAATGGCTGATGCCACAACAGTGTCATAGAAGGTCTTCAGGAGCGCCCCTTGCACTCCAAAAGACCTCAGTCTCCTGAGCAGGTAGAGTCTGCTCTGACCTTTCTTGTAAAGTGCAGCAGTGTTATGAGTCCAGTCCATTCTGTTGTTGAGGTGAACACCCAGGTACTTATAAGATGTCACCATCTCGATGTCCATTCCCTGGATGTTCACTGGTGTTGGAGGGGAGTGAGTGCGCCTGCGGAAATCCACCACCAGCTCCTTGGTTTTCCCCACGTTGATCTGGAGGCGGTTCCGCTGGCACCAGTCCATAAAGTCCTGCGTCAGTTCTCTGTATTCCCTGTCGTCCCCATCTGTGATGAGGCCGACGATGGCAGAGTCGTCGGAGAACTTCTGCAGGTGACAGGTTGGTGAGTTGAATGAAAAGTCTGCAGTATAGAGGGTGAAAAGGAACGGAGCCAGGACCGTTCCTTGTGGGGCCCCGTACTGCAGACAACTGTGTCAGACACACAGTCCCGTGACCTCACATATTGTGGGCGGTTGGTAAGGTAGTCCTGGACCCAGGATGTGAGGTGCAGGTCCACCCCTGTGTTCTCCAGCTTGTCCCTCAGAAGTGCTGGCTGGATGGTGTTGAATGCACTGGAGAAATCAAAGAACATGATTCTCACAGTGCTCCCAGGCTTCTCCAGGTGAGAGAGGGCTCTGTGCTGGAGGAAGATGACGGCATCATCCACCCCGATGCCAGGCTGGTAGGCGAACTGAAGTGGGTCCATCGAAGGACCCACCAGGGGGCGGAGATGGGCAAGGACCAGCCGCTCCAGGGTCTTCATCAGGTGGGATGTTAAAGCCACCGGCCTGTAGCTGCTGAGGTCCTTGGGGTGCGGAGTCTTAGGGACAGGTACCACGCAGGATGTCTTCCACAGCTGTGGCACCTTCCCCAGCTTCAGGCTCAGGTTAAAGATGTGCTGAACAACCCCGCACAGCTGGTCTGCGCAGGACTTCAGGAGCCTGGAGCTGATGCCGTCTGGACCCGCCGCCTTCCTTGCCTTGGTCTTCCGGAGCTGGTTTCTCACCTGGGTTGTTGTGAGGGTCAGGTTGGAGCAGGGGGGCTGTGTGCTGGTGGGTGTGGGAGGGTGGGTTGAGCTGATGAGCTGAGCAGTGGGGAGTGGCTGTAAGCTGAGAGTTGCAGGGGGAGGTGGGGGTGGAGCAGTCCACCTGAGGTGTCGATGGGGAGGGTTGCAGCAGGGGGGCTGGGCCGGGGGAAGGGCAGATGGCTGATCAAATCTATTGAAGAATAAGTTCAGCTCATTCACCCACTTCTGGTCCCCACAGCCTGGGAGTCAGGTTCCTTGTGGCCAGAGATGGTTTTCAGGCCTCTCCAGACTCCGCTGACGTTGCTCTGCTGCAGCTGTTCCTCCATCTTCCTCCTGTAGTTGTTCTTCCCCTCTCTGATCTTCCTTCTCAGCTCCCTCTGCACAGCCTTCAGCTCCTCCTTGTCTCCTGACTTAAAGGCCCTCTTCTTCTCCTTTAGGAGAGCCTTTATGTCCGGGGTAATCCATGGTTTGTTGTTGGAAAAACACCGTACAGTCCTGGTGGGTACAGTGTTATCCACACAAAAGTTTATGTAGTCCGTGATGCAGTCAGTGAGACTGTTGATGTCGTCCCCATGAGAATCGCAGAGTTCTTCCCACACCGTCGTGTTGAAACAGTCCTTGAGAGCCTCGTCAGCCTCGTCGGACCATCTCTTCACTGTGCGGGACACAGCTGGCTGCCTGTGTACCAGAGGTTTGTACACAGGCTGGAGATGAACCAGGTTGTGATCTGATCTTCCCAGGGGAGGAAGGGGTGAATACTTAGCTCGAATAGAACCCTTTCTAATATAGCTCATTTAATTCCCCTCTTTCTGTACAGACACTGATAGTAGCCTGGATTAAGGGGAACTTAAACGTCTACATCAGCAGAGAACTGTGGGATGACCTCCTCTCTGTCCTCTCCTCTCTTACCTGCTGGGATGAACTGGTCACTGAGTGGTCACTCACCATGGAGACCCTCACCAAGGTACTTTGAATCATGTCATCATCCAAGCATTATATCCACGCTGTGCATCGATATGAATGAGTTAAATTCATTTACTGTTTTAACACAAATTACTTCATTTGATGTCACTGTCTTGACTGAGATATAAACATTTTGTTATTCATGAATTTTCTTTCGAACAAGTCCCCTTTTCATTTCAGTTATGATGACATTCACAGGTCAAAAATGGTCTGTGAGAAGTAGAGAACTGTAATGAAGGAAGCATGAGTTTCATTCCATGCCTGTTAATTTTGCCACTTTGTTTGCTTTCATTCTTTTTCTCACATGCTCTGCCGTTAATGTGACCTATCATAGGCGTATTTCCATTCTTCTTCAGCATATCAAAAATCACCACTTTGCCTTAAGCATTATTTTAAGTCGAAACAACAATGTTGCTGCCATCTTAACCAGTATGGTAACATAAACATGAAAGTTTTAAAACAGTGTGTATGTCTTTTGTCTTAGGTGTTGGCCAGGAACCTGTACAATGTTGATCTGAATGAGCTGCCTCTGGACAAACTCAGTGAACAAAAACAGAAGAAACATAAAGGAAAAGGTTGGTCAGTCATGAGAGAACCTTAAAAACTTGCAGAACTGCTTACCAGTGAATCTGAAATACAGACAGCTGTGTTTGACATCATGTAATCCTGAGGCAATTGCAGCTGTGCAGTATGCATAGCATAGTCCTTAGTTTCAAATCTAATGTGCCAGAAGTCAAAGCTGCAGGGAAGACACTCCAGCCTGCACTTTTTACATTTCCTATAAGTTCTTAAGACGAAAACACGCTGCTGCCTCAGTGCTTCATATAGTACACGAAATGTGTGCAACAATAGGAAGCGTCATGCTGCAACGTGCCAACAGGAAGAGCACACACAGCAAGGGACAAAGACAGTGTATTGGGATTTTTCTCAAACTCACTAACTAGTATGTCCTCATCCATCTGAGAGACAGTGACAGGAAGAAAGGAAGTTAAGCTGCCACTGGAGCAGAGGAGAAGAAAAGCTGCTCCAGGAGCCAGGATGTACGAAGAGGGAGCGCGTAGAGTTTATTTATGTATTTAAATTGTTGCCTTGTAGATACAGGCACAAGTGAAATTGAAACTACAGTGAAAAACAAGCAACAGAAAATAATAATATAATAGTAAAAAACATATGTAGTTGAGCCAACATTGTATGAAAGTACAAAAGAGCCCTTTTCTCTGAGAAATAAAGGGGTTGTTTTCAGGGGCAGCAAGGCTAGAAATAGAACAGTGTCATGAAGTATGGTCAGGCAAGCGCCAGTGTGCACCTGGCCACCACTGTCATTGTACAAAGAAAATAATAGGGGCGGCTGTTTTGATGCACACCGATCAGCAGAAGTGCCTAAAAAAATCTTTAAAAAACATGATTAAATATGAAAGGAAAAAATGACATTATGTCCCGCTCCATCTATCCACACCAGGTATAGGTTCAGAGGGCCAGCGACAGATTGTGGATCATTCCTTCTCTAAAGGCTGGAGCAGAGACCAACCAGGCCAGGCGGCAGCAATGAGACAGAGAAGCGCCACCACTGCTGGTTCACCAGGCATCGAAAAGGCCAGAAGTATTGTCCGCCAGAAGACTGTCGGTCAGTATCCCTCTTCTTAGATGCCTCTCCTTCTTCTACGTGTGTGTGTGTGTGTGTGTGTGTGTGTGTGTGTGTGTGTGTGTGTGTGTGTGTGTGTGTGTGTGTGTGTGTGTGTGAGAATGTGTTTTTGTTTTTATATCCCGGTGGGGACTGCACACCAACCCATCGGGACTTCCTGTCACCTTGGGGACAAAATTGAAGTCCCTACGGGTCCAGACTGCTTTCTGAGGGTTAAGTCTTGGTCTAAGGGTTAGGGTTAGACATTCAGGTGTAATGGTTGCCATTAGGGTAAGGGGCTAGGGAATTAATTATTTCAATGGAGTGTCCCCATGGGTATAATGATACAAACATGTGTTTCTGTGTGTGTATGAATTACAAGTTTTTAAAGCCTGAAAACTTTGCTGTTACTCATGTTCGTAGCACAAACATCCAGACACTGTTGTGTGTATTTGTGTAAAACTGGCTGGCGAGTGTGTGTATATGAGTGTTGAAGAGAAACATAATTGGAAACAACCAGTGCCCTGTCTTTCCTCAGCGCACTTTAGATAGCCTTTCTTTCTTCTCAAGTTTTATTTGAGTTGACGTCTTCTCCACTTGTCCCCTCCTGCCTGTCCGGCTGACAGGAAGCTGTGGTGTATGCTTACTGTCATTCCTCCTCCTCAGTGGAGTCTTGTTTATGCAAAACCTTCAACTGTGGTCATTGTTGTAAAAGAAATTGTCATAACGCCAGTGTACTGAAACAGAGCAAGAGGAAACTGATGATAACTCATGATAAACACAAGTCAGAAGATGAAGTTGTATCCGACAAGACATCCAAAACTGTAACAGCCAAAATTTAAAAAGTTATATATACACACACCATACTGTGACTGGGTAGCACTCCCTCACAATACACTCACATGTGTTTTCTTAAATTGCTTAAAAGCATATATCAACAAGGATCTTTCCAACTACATGCACAAACAAATGTATTTTTGTTCACATTTCTTCTGCTTCTTAATGTTTGCATTTTTGATAATTACAGTATATTATTTGTTTCAATAAATAAGGCTCTGCTCCAGTTGTCAGTGATGATACCTGCATACCTGCATGGAATAGAAAATGATAACATTATTATTGATATCATTGCGGAAGAAGAAACCAAACAAAAGAATACTGTTGGCAGGGTCTCTGTAGGACTTAGAAAGTCTAAAATTGTCCACATAATATATATATATATATATATATATAATAATATAACATCCCTAAATAATGATAATAATAATAATACATTTAAATTTAATGAATAAATAAGCCCTTGCTGAAATTCACAGCTTGTCTGAGTCAATAAGCTGCATTGTATGTGTACCACTTGTACAAGTTAAAAGATTTCTAACCCTGCTCTTCCTATGAGAAGTCCACACATGCTGACCATGCTGTTTTGTTGCTTTTTTCAGTTGCGTGTTCAACTGCAAAAAAAAATAACTAAATAAAAAAATAAAGCCATGGTCAAACTGACAGATAAACTCATTTTAGTTGCAAGTTGTTGTTGTGTTTGTTGCTGCAAGTTAACTGTGCATCTGACATAGCATTAAAAATGTAGTGCTCCTGTGTATTGTGGTCTTAAGAGGAGATCTGAGCTGTAACAGAGTGCCAAGCTGCCACCAGCCTCTCACTGTCTCACTGTCTTTCCTCCAAAGCTAACCCTGTCTCACTCCTCATTCACCTTCCCTGTCTCTTTCCCTCTCCTTCCACCCTTGAACCTTCCTCTTTCCTACACTGTCCTGTCGCCTGTTTGCCTTCTCACTAATTCCTTGTCTTTCCCAAACTATTTTTCTATGCTTTGTCTCTACTCCATGATTGATGTCTTTCTTTTATTTATCTTCATCTATTTTCTTCTCTCATTCTTTTCCTTCCAACACACTTGTTTTTTTTCTGTCTTCACTCCTTCACCTTTACATCCACCTTTCTTCTACTCACCTGTTCACCTTACTTGTCACTGCCACAATACCCTGTTTTCACCACTTATTTCCTCCTTTCATTGCCTTCTTTGCTTTCTTTTTCTGTCTCACACTCTTCCCCCCCTTATTCTGTCTCTCTTCTATCCGTTCTTCCCCCCTCTTCAGCCCTGCGTAGCTGTTCTACGGGGGACTCTCTGCTGTCCTCAGCCTTTATCCGCAGTGCTAAGAGTGCTCCTGCTCTGGCTCCGCCTCTTCCTGTCCTCCTCCACCACCACCACCCTTTACTACCCCCCCTTGCCGACCAACTGGCAGGTACACACTCTTTGCACCACCTGTCTGCCTGCCTGCCTCTCTGCCCGGAGACTTTACTTGTGTGTCAGAGAATGAAACTTTATGCCTGTCGTCTCGTCTATGTCTATCAGTTTTTCTATTTGTCATTACTGAGGCAACAGTTTGCATGTGGTCCATCAGGAATTATACCGGACTTCCCTTTTTCACCTATAACTGTGACGATTAGTGCCATTTTGAGAAATGCACATTAATGTACATTAAAGAGTGTTCTTCTCCTGAAGCTGTGCAATGATCTGATCAGCATTGCTTGATATTTTGCATGTGACAAATGCATGATCAAGGCATACTGTAGGTATTTTTTGAGAACAGAGAAATTCTAATGAATGGTTGACGTATTATGGTTATTATCATTATTATATTATTCACTAACTATTTGATGTGAATTAAACATTATTTACAGGTAGAGATTGAGACAGCTTATGCTTGTTTCTGTTCTCTTGCATGTCTGCATAGAACTTGACCTACCTGTTTTCCTGTCTGCTTGCTTGTTTCTCTGCCTGTTAACCTGTATCTTTTACTTATCTACATGCCTGCATACATGCATGCCCTTATGTCTTGTTTTTAAATTCCTCTGCTTGCAATATTTTCTGCCTATGACAAGCATTTATTTCCCCTTTGTTTCTAAGTCCATCTTGTTGATCTCCCCAGCAGTGACGTGCAGTATTTTATTTGATGCCATTTATTCCTAGGATGGCATTACATTCGATTCCTGCCCTCCTTCCTGCAGGCAGTGGTGAAGATTTTACTGTCATATCCTCTGCTTGAGTGATTCTACCTAAATATTTTATTACTTGTTTACTTGTGTGTTTACTTTTGATGTGTGTGTGTTTTATGGAAGTCTCTTATAGATGATTACTACTCTCTCAATATATTTCATATTGCCATATATTTACGGTTAGCCATCTGATTAAAGTAAACACTGCCAAATGGACATAACGGATGGGAAATACTAACAATGGATTTTGGTTTTCTTGTCATTCAAAAATATGTGATTGAGCTTAACATCTGTTGTCAAGGAGTGAGTGCATGTCCTTTGTGGTATGACCTTGCCTGCTTAGCATCATCTGTCTTTTCAAAGGGTTGTTGTTCCTTATTATGTAACAACAAGTCAGTTGCTATTAGAATGACCTCACTCCTGAAAGTTGTTGGTCCTGTTTTATTGTTAAAACAATTTAAAGAGGAGGTGGTTTTTATTTTTGTGATTGGTCATATATGTGTCTTGGTTGACAGTGTTTTCTGGTTTATAAAGTTCCCACGAACTGCCATGGTGGTCACCATAACAGCCACCATACGTGCTGCTCTGATTTGTTAGCTGTATGATTCCAACAATTAGCATCCAGGAGTTTATCAGTTTGTGCTTTTTATACTAAGACCTAACACCAGACAAACAGGATTATTTTTAAGATCTCCACCCCAGCTTGATAATTAGTTAACCATTGGATGTCCATAGAGACAGACCAGAGATTAGATTGCTTCAGC
This sequence comes from Holacanthus passer, assembly GCA_025331565.1. Taxonomy (NCBI): domain Eukaryota; kingdom Metazoa; phylum Chordata; class Actinopteri; family Pomacanthidae; genus Holacanthus; species Holacanthus passer. The sequence continues at coordinate 358,721 of JAFREQ010000018.1, read as the reverse complement.
AATCACGTCTTTGCACACAAATAATGAAATAAATAATGCAATAATGTGAGTGTGTCCTCTCTGTTTAGGTATCTTTTGGGTCTTTGTTCATCCAGAAATGTGTGCATGTCTGTACAAGTGTGTTTACATGTATGCCTTCCCATTTACCCCTCCACTAACCTCACTCCCCTTCCTTCATCTTCCCCCAATTACCAGACCTTGAGGACCCGCCAATCACGCTGACATCTCGCACCTCTCGGATGCGCCACTCCTCCCAGAGCGACGATGCCCCTCCCACCTCCTGTTCTGAGGTCTTCCAGGGAGGGGCTTGTGACCTGGATGGCCCGGCCCCTTCCTCCCTTGCAAGGAGCAGCAGTGCCTCTGACATCATGGAGCCTTTCATCGCAGAGCGGGTCAAAGGTGAAGACCCCCAGAGGGATCCTGCTTCGATCCCCACTTCCCACCAACACCACTCCACAACTTCTTCCTTACTCGCTGCCCACAGCCACACAGCTCAACCACTCCCACAGCCCCCTACCTCTTCCTCTCCCACTCCCTTTACCTTCTCTAATGGTGTTGTTGTCTCATCCTCAGAGGGTCAAGATGATGGTAGTGTTTATGACCAGTTCTGGCGCCAGATTGGCTCTCAAAGCCAAGATTCTAGTTCTGACTGGGTCAGCGACTGGGATTCTGCCTTTGCCTGTTCATCTGAAAAAGATGCTGATGTAGAAGAGGGTGAAATGGGGGCTGGGGCAGAGGAGGATGATTTATTCTCCTCTATTAGGGACTACCTCACTCACAAAGGAGGTGAGAAAAAGGAGGAGGCAGGAGAGAAAGATACTCCTGGGCATGTACTAGAGAACAGTGTTGTAACTTTACCTGTACCTGTGCAAACTGGGGTAGCTAGAACACAAATGGAACACACAGGGCAGATAGGAGAGGCAAGACATGTGGTGAGAGAGGTCAGACAGACCTGTAAAGAGGACAGACAGGTAAGTAAGTCCGTGAGACATAGCAGCGTGGATTCAACAGAGGAGAATGAGGGAGAGCAGCGGAGCATCTACGAGTGTCTGGAGCTGCAGTGCCAGTGGCCGTCACCCAATGCTAGGGGGAATGCTAGCTTAGAAAGACACACTGGGGAGAAAAAGGGAGGAGGAAATACAGGAAGGGCAGCAGGATCCGAAGGGAAATGTGATATGTGGAGAGCAATAGGAGAAGAGAAACAGGATGGTAAAGAAGCAGCAGCAAAAGAGAGGTCCAGTATCATTAGACAAGACATTAACACAGTAGAGTCTAGCACTGAATCAAATCAAGCTCCCCAAACGTCTGACACAAGTAAGGTCAAGATGTCTCGTAGTAGCGCCAAGCGGCACCATTCTGGGGGGGTTCATGTCAGCTTCCGTCCCTCAACTGAGTCGGTCCAGTTCCACAACCCCCTTGAGAGTAAAGAGGCCCACTGGAAAGCCAGGCTGCGCCGCCTCAGTCACTTCCACACACACAGCCACTCAGCTGGGGAGAGGCCTGGGGCCGGAGCTGGGGCAGGCTCTGGTGGGAAGCTGGGAGCAGGGGGTGCAGGTAAGTTTGCCTCTGTAGCGGGGATTAGCCATAGAGCAGGGGCACATGAGAAATTAGCCACTGGGACTGTTACGGATAACAGCGGGGCAGGGAACGCCACAATTGCTGGAGGCCTAGAAAGCAGGACTGGGACTGGAGGGGACAAGGACAAGCAACATTCTGGGTCCTGTGTGGGATCCAACCTGGGCTCTGAGGCTCACACAGAGGTGTCATCAGGCAGTTCAGGTGTCTCTGGCGTGTCGTCAGGGGTGCGTGGCCGTTTGGGACGTTCCGCCTTGCGATCTCGAGCGTCCCGCTCACGCTCCCAGGAGCCTGGCAGCACTGCCTCACGACACCACCAGGGGGCTCTCCTTGGTGGCGTCTATAAGAGTGTGGTTCACGCTCTTTCCTCAAAGCCTAGGCCCCGAGGTCAGGGGTCATCCCAAGGCTCGTCGCCACAGCGGCAGGGCCGAGCCGCCATGGGTGACGCATCGCTAAGAGACCTCTACTCCCACGTCCTGGGCTACTTTGGACGAAAGACGACTACGCCAGGTGAGGATCGCAACGAATGAAGCGCTCACAAAGGACACAACAGATACAGCAACAACTTTGGAAAGACAAATACGCACCAACACACAAACATCAACAACTCTCTTTTCCTTTTTGGCTGTTTTTAACTGGTTTGTTATGATGGAATGATATTTTTTGGCTGACACTCATCATCTTGCTGCTGGACTGAAATTCAAACTCCCTGTTGATGTGTTTCCTCTTGAACGTAGCCCCTCCTCCAGCCTGCCTCCTGTCAAGGACCCCCCCCTCCCCTCCTCCCATACCTTCCCACCTGTTCCTCTACCTCGGAAGCCCCCTCCCTCCTCATCCTGTCCTCTTTCTTCTAAGGGCTTTGGGATTTTAACCTCCTCTCCTCCTACCCCTTTTCTCCATCACCTCCTCCCTCTCCTCGATGTTGCATGCGACCTCCTCGTGCCGCCTTCGCCTCCCCGGACTCCGCCCTCTCTTCAGCTGCACAGGAGGAAACAGAAAGTCCACAGAAAAACACAACTGCCTGTAGACAAGATAAGAGCACTGATAACAAGAACAGAACAGACTTGGATATCCATAATGCCTTACAGAAAGCCCCCAAATGTCCATCCGAGCTTTGTTACATTTAGATTTAATGGGTAGATATTTAAGTTGATTTTACGAGGGTAAATCAATGATGTTAATTATTGTAAACGAGCCAACACTAGTTGCAAAATTTATATCAAAACATATTGCTGTAGTTCATGCTCAGACCACTAGAATGCAGCATAAGACCTTAAGTGAGAATGGCTGTCTTCATAATATTGGTGTAGGCATTGAATTTGAATGGATAAGAAAAGGTATGCACTTTCAAATCAACAATCTTGAATGGTTATTTGCCTTGTACATTGCCACAAAATAATATCAAACATGATGATTCGTAAAATGCACATTTGAATCAGCAGTACAAATACCCTTTTTCTATTCATTCTAATTCTCGTGGCAGCAGCCTGCAGAACTGGGTTTAAATCATTTTGTCTCGAAGATCAGATGTTTAATAGGAGCACAGTGATTCATGACCTGAATCTGTCTTGATGTGGAAATACTGTTGCACAGTCACATTTTTTCCTTTTCTTACTTTATTCGGGTGTGTTGCTTGCCAATGTAAGCCAGATGGTACCTATGCTACCAATTGCTTATATGCTTGTTTGGTTTGTCTACGTTTGTGCCAGATGTATGGAATTAGCTGCATATGATAATACAGTCGTGACCAGAATTATTTTGGCACGATAGTTCATTTTTGAAATATCATTCTTGCGTGGACTAACAATATGGACTGCTACTTCACTTTTACAAATACAGTGAATCTACTCAACCCCCAGTCATCTGGTACTCCATGCAGACTAAAACCAGATATGTGCAGTGACTGTCTGGTTGTTTGTCTGGCTGTGTGTTGAACTACTTAAACTCTACGACTGCTCATGTTTATGCATTATCCTTGTTCTGTGAACACAGGTGGAGCTTAACCACGCATCTCCACAGATCATAGCGTTAAACATTTGCATGTCTATTGTTCAGCCAATTAGAATGAGCTTGCACACCCAATAGGGACTGTCCCTATGAATGGAAGCCATGTACCCATTCCACATTCAAGTCTTCAATGACAAGTGAACTGACATTGAAGCATATGTCCCTTTTCCAGAGGTGCAGCTGCTTGAGCTGCAATGTTTTGTGCTGTGCTGCACTCCTTTGTACTGCATTAGCATCCTCAGAATAGTTGTCAACTACAATCAAGCATGCGGGTCTCCACCCTGAACTGAGCTGTCTCAGTGTTACTGATTGATTTTTAAAAGACCTTCACTTTCAGTAGTTACTAACTACTCAATGACGCAGGGGTCACCTATGAGTTCTCTGATCTGCTCTGCTGTGCAATGGTACCAGAGTTGTAGCGTGGTCCATTGTGGTGTTTCTGATCCTCTCTTATAAGAATAGCAGTGACTGGTTTGTCAGCAGATAGATAATTAGCAGGAAAGCTTAAGAGTTTTGTATTGCAGAGCTTTGGGGAGTAATCATTAAACACAAAACTCCATAGGAGGACAGTATTACTCATCCTGATGGACTGAGTACATACAGAACATGCAAATATTCATTGCAGAGATTTGCAGACACAAGTTGTCAAGTCTGTAAACCCAAACCCTGTCAGCTAACATCACAACTTAGAACTTCTATAGTGTTACTTTTCACTTGAACCTCAACATCAACACTTTCACGCTGTAGCCCTCGAAAAATACATTCCATGTAGGCATGTGAGTATTAATTTATTGGACCTCTATTGATACAATAATGTGACTGCGAAACTGATTGGGATCTTATTAAGGCTAACATGTTGGTATGGTCTCATTCCTGTTTCTTTTTTGGAGATGTCATGGCAAATAACCATTACAGTCTAATGGCCTACCTATAGACACAGCTATTTCCATGGTATTTTAACATCTAAGCTAAAAGAGACATCTGAATAACCTACTAATTGTCAGTGGGGATACTCGGTAAGATGAAGTTGTTAAGTTTGTTTTCTGCTAATTTTGGTTCCCTCCATATTATCACAGCAATGAACAAGCAGCTAAAATTTAAATGACAGAAAGAAAATTTTTAAATGTCTTTTTGTTCTGTGGTCAGTGGTTTAAGATTGCACCTGCCATAAACACAGCCTGTCTTGTTGGAAAAAAACCTGTGGAAAAATGTGCAGCAAGGTGATATTTTCATCAGCTAGGTGGCAGCAAAGTGAAGATTTTCACTGGGTATTCTATAACTCTGAGCTTTATTGATCATAGTCCTGGTTTGGGGCTGTGGTCATAACCAGGCTCTATCAGCTCTATCAGCCACAAGTTCAGGAATTAAAGAATAGTTGGTTAACACTGTAGGCAGCATATCCACTCTCATCTGATTTGGGATTGCTGGATGCTCTCTGCTCTCAGAGTGAGCAAACTCCCATTGACCGCTGTCATTGCTACCAAGCTAACAGCAACATAACTCATAGTAACATAACTGTACTAATGTAGATGCCTGATATGCTGCCTGTTTGGCCCTAACAAGGTGATACTATCTTGCTCTCTGTGCATGGTGTGAATTAACTCCTGCATTGCTTTTTTGGTGGGTTTGCCTGCTGTGTTGTGGCTTTTTTTTAACAACCAGTCTTTTGCTAACTTCAGGGCCCACAGTACATACACATCAGGACTGCTCTTACAATTCAGAGAGAGAAGCTCCAGTTTGTTAACTATCAGCAGCAGTCATTTAGAAAAGAAGTGAAACGGGCTAAATTGAAAGCAAATATTCACCATATCCGTAATAGTCAATAAGCAGACAGTTCAAATAATCAACTTTAATGGACTTTGTCATTAAGTCAGACTTAAATATAATTATCTAACAAACTCCTAAAAGTTATTACTTCGTTTTGTATCTTTCAGTGGTTTGTGTGGGTATGGATTTTCACTGTCTACCATTGTGCGTTCATTCATTTCTTTCTCCATATATGTCAACGTCTCACCTGTCGCCGTGCACATCTGTGCATCTTCATCCATTTTTCAATCATTTCTGTGTGTGTGTACGTATGTGGGTACTCTCTGTCTGACTAAAATCATATATCTGCCTCTAGTCAACAAAGAGGAGGTGGTCCAGAAGGTTCGTCCAGTCTCCAGTGACGTAGGAAGCACCAACCCAAACTTCTCTGACCTCATGGATGAGTTTATCCAGGAGAGACTGAGGGCTAGAGGAACAGCTGTGCGTACAACACACACACGCAGACTGATTAAAGATTAAAATTTCAGTGTTAGAAAATGGAGAGAGTGAAATTGCGTTCTTCTTGATTTACAGGGCCGTCGTGGCAGCAGCCCGGGAAGTCTGGAAGTTCCCAGGGACCTACCAGAACTCCTAGAGGCAGGTCAGAGTCCTGGATCAAGACCCTCAGATGATCTCCGTCCTATTGATGATCCTGGGGTTCCCTCTGAATGGACATCCCCTGCAAGTGCCAGCGGTTCTGATGTCATCAGCTCGGACAGCCAGTCAGACTCCTTTAATGCCTTTCAGTACACCACCAAGTTTGACAGTAAGGAACAAAACGCCAGCTTTTTTTGCTACAAATTTTTTTGACACATTTTTGTTTGAAGATCACCATAAATTGAGTTTACCATACATGTTTTATCTTGTCAAAATATTGTCAAGTTTCTTGTTAGTTGTTATGGGATGTAAATAGATAACACATGATGCATGAGGAGGGCAGAAAAAAAGTACATACATTTGAATAGTTAAAGAAGGTTCTTTTTGGTGAAGAAATATCAATGCTGTTGGACCAGGGCATCTCTTCTTCAATTAAATATTTTTTCAATATTTTCAGTACTATAACTTACATAAGCTGTAAGGGGAAAAACTGTGAAAGATGAAGCTCTGTGTATCCATAATTTACTTGATTTGGAAATGTTGCAAATATATAAGCCCTGATAAATTAATAATAGTTTGATAATGGCATTTTTTTTGTAGATTTTACTTTCAGTTCAGAAACATGCGGAAGTGGAGCTGGATCTGGAGGTGGAGGTCGAGGCAGCTCACTGGACCAGGACAGCCTGGGAGGGGGCGTGGCCTGTGAAGAACATGAAGTAGCCAGTTTGACAACACTTCATCTGGACTCGGAGACCAGCAGCCTCAGCCACACTGTCACTGTTACTGGTATGAACATAAAGATCTCTCTAATACATTATTTCAGCAGATCATAAATAGGGTAATATTTATGTGTACAAACCAACCGCCTGAATATTACATATTATACCATAGATAGTTACATATTAATAATGTTAGTTTTCTGCATAGGGTTATTTTTGTTCTTCTTCTTGTGCCTGAAAAGTATCTGGGTCTCAATAATTGTAACAGCTGCAGATCCCAAACTCAGCAGTCACATTTTTTTTAGCCTCGTTGCTGGTGTACTGCACACCTCACCTCACAAGAAATCAAATTTTGTAGATGAATTTTAAAATCTCTTTGGCATGTGATGAAACCTTACACAGATCTGCTACATAATAATACTTTAATAAGCAGCTTTAAAAATGTGGCTTGCAACTCCTGAACCATCTGAATTAGCAAAGAATTCTGGCTACTGGATCACTTACTTAAAAAACATTGCAGGAATTTATTTTTCAAATATCTTTTTTTCCCTTGTCCTGTGTTCTGTGTGTCCAGGTTCTGAGAGTGCATCTCCCATGCATTCCCTTGGGGGCTCTCGCTCCCAAACGCCCTCCCCTGCCACACTGACAGCAGAGCACACACCTTCCCACTCACACACACACCTACAGCTGGATCAGAAGCTCCACAACTCTGTCCTGCAGACTCCCGATGACCTGGGTAATCCTCACTCACACAGTCAAACATGTACTTCCTTCTGCTAAGGTCTCAGATGTGAATTAGAGGCAAGAGTTACTGATTGATTCATTGATTGATTCTAGAAACCAGTGAGTTCCCCAGCGAGGACTGCAGTGTGATGGCGGGTGGCTCTCTAACTGGATGGCACGCAGATGTTGCCACGGTAATGTGGCGGAGGATGCTGGGTATCCTGGGGGATGTCAATAGCATCAAGGACCCAGAGATCCACGCTCAGGTCTTCGACTATCTGTGTGAACTGTGGCAAAACCTGGCCAAGGTGCGTACTGGCAATAACAGCACAGCTATGAGACAACTCTTTCTGTAAAGATTGTGTGGGGTGTTGTAAAAAGAAAATTACATTTTTCTTTTCAGATAAGAGATAATTTGGGCATCTCACTGGACAACCAGTCATCTCCCCCTCCCCCCGTCCTGATCCCGCCCCTGAGAATCCTCACCCCCTGGCTCTTTAAGGTAGGTGTGACTGAAAGATCGCTATGGGATCTCTGATATTCATTATATTGAGATCTTGTTACAAATTAGTATAAGAACAATGTTTTTTTTTATGTTTGTGTGTGTATATGTGCGTTTCCCTTTAGGCCACCATGCTAACAGAGCGCTACAAGCAGGGGAAGCTTCATGCCTACAAGCTGATCTGCAGGATCATGAAGAGACGGCAAGATGTTTCCCCAAACACAGACTTTCTCACACACTTCTACAACATCATGCACCAAGGACTGCTGCACCAAGACCAGGTAGAGTGTGTGCATCATATTTTACTGATTGAAGTTACAATAACAAGTATGTTAGATGTCCACATTCATTTTGCTAACATATTTTAAGGCACTTAAATACTGTATTCATCCTTGTTGTGCTACTTAATATACAAAATATTTTGTTTTTTAGTTAAATTTAGTCTAGCCTTAGATTAAAGGATATGGACTTGCAGATGTGCTCTAGATGTGACTGTAGCTATAGGAGTGTGTTTAAACAAAGAACTGTGTGGTTTCTACAGGACATTGTGAACACAATCATAAAGCACTGCAGTCCCAGATTCTTCAGTATCGGCCTACCTGGAGCCACCATGCTGATCCTGGACTTCATCATTGCAGCTTCCAGAGTCACCGCCTGCTCATCACTCAATGTAAGGAACACAAAACACTCTCTAAGCGCAGTGTTGTTTACTTTTTTTTTTAGGGCAAACACCTATGTATACAGTACAGTACAAGCTGGCACATAGATGTGATATTTCCTCTACCCTTCTCTCTACTTTGTTTTTGTCTCTGCCCCCCTCCTCTTTTCCAGGCTCCAAGAGTAGAGGCCCAGATCCTACTCGGTTCCCTGGTGTGTTTTCCCAACTTGTATGGGGAGCTTCCAGCCCTCCATCCCACCACAGCCGATGTGGTGCTTACCAAGTTCCCTGATGTCAAGGTAGATGGAAACAATAGTAGTTTGGGTTTGAGGGGTTGAGACAACTCATCATTCTTTATGGTAGTATGATACCACAGTAGAATAGGGACAGAGGAATAATGCCATAAAACTTAGATTTTACTGTTAACTGTCATCTCTGTCACAGATTCACTGCTCTTGCAAAATCAAAACATGTCAGCATGCTTTAAAACTGACATCTACCAAAGCATAGGGTCATACACTTAAACCAAACTTTATCTACTCTGTGTGTAATCTAGGTCGGTCCAAACCTTATAATGCACATTTCGGCTGTCCATAGGGGGTCTCAGAACCAGACTAATAGGTTAATGTCTCATCAGTCATTCTTGTAACACTCCAGAGCTATGGGAGTAATGTTGTTATTGTTGTTGTTGCTGTGTAAACCGCTAATGCCATGCGTGGCAGCATCTCAGGCCTGCTCACTGGTTTCTTTGGTTTCTTACAAGGCAGAAACTTGTTTTGAATCAGTAAGCGGTCATTAACACTGACTGGAGGGACGGGACCAGTGAGTGTGTCAGTGTGTCTGAGGGGGTGTGTAGATAAGTCTGTATCATGCCTGTGTCTCCATGTTGAGTACGGCGTGTGTGTATGATGTATATTAAGACTTCATAATGGAAATCCGTGAATCTCTTTCCTTATTATCCGAAAAACAATCAGAGCATTTGAGCACTCGGTCATTCTCTTCAATATACACACCTGGAGAAAAGGTTAACTTTGTGTATGAGACTTTGTGTGTGAAGCCAGTGTTTTTATTGTTTTAGGCAAATTAACTGAATTTGTCCTTATGCTTTGTTTTGTAGGAGCACGTAATCAAAACCATTCTGACCTCTGCCAGGGACGAACCCTCAGCTCCTGCTAGGTAAGTGTTAGTGTGACAGCAGGACATCTGACTACATCTGTTTGTGTTCACGGCTTGCCTATAAAATGCTCTTATTATCTGTTAGTTGGTATGTTTCTAAATACATGTTTAAACTGTGTACTGTAATCATGTGTTCATCGATATGTACAGAACTTCTTTGGAAGTGTATCTATTTTTATATGTGTATAACAGTAGCATGTGTTCACAGGTTGCTCACACAATGTTTTGTTTTGTCTTGTTAGGTGTGTGGCTCTGTGTAGTTTGGGTATCTGGTTGTGCGAGGAGTTGGCTCATGGGACTCAACATCCACAGATTAAAGATGCTCTCAACGTCATCTGTGTTACTCTGAAGGTCAGTGACAACTCTGCACTGCATAAAAAGCATTCTTTATTTTGGATCCAGGCTCCAAAATCCCACTTCCTGAACTTCTAACACAAGCTATAAATTAGTCATTGGAATATAAATCGAAAGGGGTAATATGTCAACCGAGCTGAATGAGATTATCTCATGCTGCCTTTGGCCTTTGTCTCTTCTCAAACTTTGTCCCTGCTGGCCATGATACTCTCTCTGTCTCTGACTGTGATCCAGTGAGATCAGATCAAAGCAATGAATCTGTATCAAACAGACTGATTGGCCGCCTGTTACAGTGATCTACACAACACTGGTACTGTCTAAACATCTGTTCCTCTTCAGTTTGGATGTTTGATTAGACCTACTTAACTTAAAAAAATCAAGATTTATAAAACTTGATGATTAACTTTGATAATATACTTTATATACCCATTGAAGCAAGTAAGCAAGTTTGGTGTGTTAATGTAGCTTTAAATTATTCTTAATTCACAATCCTCTTTTTGCACATTTGTAGTTTGATATCACACCATGAGAGAACTAAACTTTAGCTCTGAATATTTATGTGATGCATGGTTAGCCTGCTATGATCCAGTGTTTTATTCCTTTTGTTCAAACTTTAAAGTGATCACATCCGTGCACATTAAATTAAAAATATGCATTTCATTTGTAAAGACAATCCATAGGATTACAAATCTTGCTTTAAATGAGGGAGGATGGAGCTGGTTAAAATGAGTTTAATTAAACACACCAAAATACTGCCTGAAAACTGGACTTCGGGGGTGCTGATGTGTTAAACATGGCAGCAGAAAGGAGCCAAAGTATGATGGAAAACGTTGTTGGAGATGATTGTTAATGTTGGTGAAATTGCCTCAGTTGGTATTGTCTGTTTCAGGCCACTAGACTGGGAGGCCTGTGGATCAGAATAATACTGTCCAACATTTACTGTCTCATCTATAGCCAAGTGGCACTAGATGGACACAGACACACACACACATACCTTTTCCACCTTGGAATCCCTAGCTTGTGTATCGGCAGCCAATGGCCTGCAAAGACATTACAGAAACACACACACACTTGCATTCACCCACTCCTGGGAGCAAACCCTGGACTGTCAATATGTTTGGTCCTCCTTCAGATAGTAGACTAATCCAGAGGGAATGCTGCAAGCTGTGACACACACACACACACACACACACAGTATCCCATATATCCACACATTTGTCCACTTTTGCATCTCTTGCCTTCATACCAGTAGCCTCAGACACTGATCTATAAATGATCTTTCTTGAAGAATTAGAATACTATGATTGTAATATTTGTAATAGTTTGATTGTAATATTGACAGAGCTTATTTTTGGACACAGATTTGAACTCAATGTACTGTGAATTATGTAATTATTTACTTTATATGAAACATAGGAATGACAATCCAAGAAGCCCATAGCATTAGGATCAGTCCAGATGTGCCTCATCTGCTGTTTATATTGTTGGATTATTCTTATAGACATAAATTGCATACAAACATAAATCTGTTTTTGGCATATTACAGATCTATTGAAATAATTGCATGAATAATTATTTATTACATGTAATTATGTACTGTATAATAGGTATAACTTATTCCCTAGCATACAGCGTTTCCTCATTTAAGACTTAGAAGTTAGATCTATATAACACTAAAATCCCCGTTTGATAAAAAGCAATTTTTAGCTATGAACTGAAATGGATGATTTTATTATTTTATGCATGTTAGTTTGCAGTGTGTTGATTAGAAATATGAATGTACCCACAGAGCCTGTGAATTAACACAAATACTGCGTGTGTCTTTCATCGCCCAGTACCCAAATAAGAACGTAGCACTGGTGGCGTCGGACATCCTTCATCTCCTGATCAGTCATGTGGATCATCTTCAGAAATTTCCTCCTGACACTCCAAAGAAGATCGTAGAGGTGAGACATAACTTCCTGTCCACAGGATTATTTCCAAACACTGTCTTTATTTATTATTCATCATGTCACCATCAGCGTGTCCACTCATCCCGATGGATTAAATTGGATTGTGTAAAGCAAATGTCTATATAGAAGTCTCAAAAATCTTGCTGCTTGGTGTGTTGACTCAGTTGCTCTCATTCTGACCACTCTCCTGTGGTAAGTCTTTAATTTGTAAATGTAATGTTGTGTTGCCTTCATACTGGCGTTAATGTTCTTTTTTATCTGTTTTTTTTTTTTTTTTTTAACTTTGCATCAGTAGTAGTAATTATAGTTGTAATAGTCACAGTTTAACATTTATTTTATTTTATTTATCATAGATTTTAATTGCCACCATCACACACTTGCTGCCTACTACCGAGTCCTCTCCTCATGAACTGGATAAAAGGGTAACATATACACACAAAAATTCTCTTTCATATTTTCTCACTATATTACTCACTTAGCTTTGTCAGTAACTGGATACCTGTGTATGCCTGTGTGTGTTGAAGCTGGTAGTGTCCCTCCTGTTGTGCCTGCTGGACTGGGTGATGGCGCTCCCTCCAAAGACTCTTCTTCAACCTGTTCAAACACGAAGCCCTCCAGAGAAGGATCAGCCTACCAAGACTCTGCTCAGCTGTATTTATAAGGTATACTTGTCTGTTTGTGTGTTTTAACATGCACTCACTTACATCGATATAAATAATGTTCATTCAGCAGTGACCAGTCAGTCATCAGAGAAACGTCACCACCACTTCCAGAAAAGATCTTATATGGAAAATTTGGTTATTTATTAACTCCAGCATGTATTCCCCCAAAACATGACCCACATTGAAAATAACTGTTTTTATCATTATGAAGTTTAAGCATCACTACAGTAAAGCTGAACATAGGCTATAAATGAGGCAATCTGAGATAATATCCCTTTACCTTTGAAAAACTGTCTAGGTATTGCATGGTTGCGTGTACGGTGCCCAGTCTTTCAACAGTCCCAAGTATTACCCGCTGCAGCTGTCGGACCTGCTGAATCCAGACTACGATCCGTTCCTACCATTAGAGAGCCTCCGAGAACCAGAACCCCTGCACAGCCCGGACTCTGAACGCTCCAGCAAACTACAGCCTGTCACTGAAGGTATTACATCTAACAATAGGGGTGCACTACATAACTTTTAGGCCCATTATTATCACCTTTCTTTGGCATCTTTACTGATTTACAGGATATAGATTTATTTAGTATTTTGCTTTTCACAAGATCAGAAATGTATTACAGACATACAAGGCCACACCCAGCACATATCTATATCTGGTCCACAAACACACAAAATCTTGATCAAAATGACCCAGAGCCATCCACCAAACCACTGCCAATCACTAAAGATGGGAAAAGTTAGGTGTGTGTGTATGTATGCGAGTGCACCTGTCTGCAGCCGTGTGAGAGTGTGTATTGTCCCCTGCTGTGGTCCACCAGGACACAGTGTCTAGTCTAATGACTGGAGCACCTTGATAGACCATGCCTCTCTTCTTTTCTCTCTTCTCTTTTTTCTATCTTCTTGTCTTCTGTGCTTCACTTCCTTTCTTCTATTATTCTTTTAACATTATTTTCTAATATTCTTTTCACATTTATTTGTTTTCACAAGTCTTCTATGTTCATTTGTCTTTACTCTTTCTCTTTTTTCTTTGCTTTTTTTTTGCTTCTTTTTTTTTTCTTCTTCCTCCTGAGCTTTAGGGAGTCATTGAGAATGTCTGATCAATACATATCTGTACTCTACACACAGCTCTGTCAATAAGGAGCTGTTGGAAAGCATGTGTGAGTCACAGTGTGTGTGTAATGATGTTGATTAGCCAGGAACTGCTGGCAGCACAGTATGTGATGGCATTGGCTTCTTCGCAACATGGGGCAAACTCCTGTAACTACAAGCCTGAATGTGTGTTTGAACCCTTTCCTGGTTTTTACTGTAATTCCCAAAGTTTTGTTGTTGTTGATGTTTTGTTGGAACCTAAATATCAAGTTAGATTTAGCCCACTAAAGAATAAAATCTAGACAGATAGAAATTGACCTTTAATATCTGATACCCTAAATTTCTTTTTCTTCACTGTATCCTAGTAGTAATATGTCCTCTGTCTTTGTTTTCCTCTTCTCTCTCTCTGCAGTTCGTAGCCGTATTCAGCAGGGCCTGGTCTCTATCGCAGCCAGAACAGTTATCACACACTTGGTCAACCATCTAGGACATTATCCAATGTCTGGAGGGCCTGCTACTCTATCTAGTCAGGTACTGTTCCTGTGTGTGTCTGGTGGTAATAATGGCACGAGAAGGATGTTCTGTATATGGTGATAATTACTTGTTGGTCCTGAAGGGAGTAAAAATCCAAAAGTTTTTTAATACTTTTATTTTGATCTATTCAAGGTGTGTGAAAACCAAGATAACCCATTCTGTGAGAGTGCAGATCTTGGACCAGAGCTTTTCCATTCACCAAACCTACAGTTCCTGGTTCTGAATGGCTCCACGCTGCTTTCAGTGTATCAGGTAACCTCAGTTGAAAGAAAGTTGTAGACAAGTTTATAACCACTGTTTATCATGACTGACACTGACTGAGCTCAAACCTAAAAGGCAAGGATGGAAATGTCAGATGGTGAGCATGTTAATGTGCCTACTTTAGCATGGTATACCTTTACTTTCAGTTTTATAAGATGTATGCTAATATTTCCTCTTACCTTGATTACTTCAATTTATTGTTTACTTGCCTCAGTGCAGCAAACTCCTGTGTACTGGCACAGACTGTAACAGCAAATCTTGTGACAACCACGCAGGGAACATCTCACCAGTCCTAGCTGAATTACATTGGTTCCAGTTCATTTTAAAATTCAGTTTTATATTCTGTTGATTACTCTTAAAGCCCTTCATGGTTTGACACTGTTATATATGTCTGATCTTTTATCTCCTCATTGTCTACCAAGACCAATATGGTCTGGCAATCAAATGTTGTTAAAAAGAGGATCATGTGTTTAGAGTTTTTGGTCCAATACTGTGGAACCAACTCCTCCACAGTATCAGATTTGCAAGTCTGTTGTAGGCTGGAATTTTTATAACTCATCAAACCAATGCTTTATACTGTACTTTTTATATATTGTTTATTTCCCTATCTTTGAAATTCTTGTAGTATTTCACAGTATTGGATTTTATGTGCACCTGTAAAACTCCTTGTAGCTCTGGTTGTAAAGGTGCTGTGAAAATATAGTTTACTTACTTAGGACTAATATGATAAATCAATTTACTATACTTTATGTTAGCATGCAGTGTTATAATTATGTATAGCTCAGGTTGCCAAAGTCAAACATAGCACAACAGCTTGTGATGCATTGCAGTGTACTTTTCAGTTAGAACATATTAAATTTATTTAATACTAAGCACACATACTTGTTCTTTAAATGTCCTGATGAAGTTAAAATGGATTATTATTGATTTTCTTCATAAAGGTTCTACCACTTGCAAAGGCGAAGCTATAGCTTAAAGAAAGCAAAGAGTGAATAAAAGGTTTGACTATAGCTTAAGGGCAGTTGAGAAGTGGATTGTATGAAAGATGCTGCAACTCAGTATCAGAGTGATTTCTTTAAATTTAGTCTTTAACCATTGTCCCTTGTCTTTCTCTATTTCCTAGATCCGATCAGAGTCTGGTGTACCAGGAGGTGGAATGACAGCCGGTTTGTCCTCTGCTCCCGCTTGCGTTCGTGTCATCATCCGAGATGTAGCTGGGAAACACTCCTGGGACTCTGCCGTTCTCTATGGGCCTCCACCATGTTCCCCAAACAGCCCAACACACACATTTTTGCCGCACACGCAATCACCTCACAGTGCGAATCTTCATTTACGCACCCCACCAGGAGGTCCACCGAAAAAGATGGGAATGAAGAGAGAAGACAGTGAAGAGGAGGGGCAGGAGGCTAGGGAGGCAGAGGAAGGAGGAAGAGGGATGGAGGGCGAAAAGCAAGGGTTTCAGGCAGAGGTGGAGGAAGAGGAGGAAGGAGATGAGAGGAAAGTCAGTGAGGAGGTGAAGGGAGATCAAAGAGGAGGTGAGGAAGATGAAGAAGAGGAGGAGCAAGAGAAGGAGGAGAAGAATGAGCATAGGATGGATGGGGCTTTGGATCGAGGGGAATCAGGCTTGGAACAGCTTCTAGCTCCACCATTGGCTAAACGTGTGTGTCGGGAGGCGGTTCCAGCATGGGACTCCCTGACAGAGGGGGATGATGCACTGGATGAAATGCTGCAGTACCTGGGATACTCGAGTCCTGAGTGTCTACAGAGAGCAGGTACACACACATACACATGTCGGGTCTGACTATTGTTGCTGAGTAACTTTTATTTGTGTTCTGAATTATTTAATCTATAGTATATTAACAATCAAACACATAATTACAAACATACATGAATGAGTTATTATGTCTCTTTGAAGGTCAATACCGATATATTTGACAGGAACCTGCCAATAGTGTTTGCTCATATTGTAATTTAAAATTATTTTTCAATTAGAGCATTATGTATGCCTCTGACTCAACAAATCCTCCTTTCGAGTTTCAGTGAATGTTTTACAGACATCCAGCAGTTTGCTTTTTAAAAACATGCATCAAATCAAAACACTGACTAAACAAGATCCTGTTACAATAAAACAATTTCTGACAACACAACAATAACACAGTAAAAGTCAGTTTGTTTACAACTAACTGGAATTCTGCTTGGTCCCCTTAGGCATGCCGCTCAACATCCCAGCCCCTCCTCCAGCATGTGTTTCGGAAAAGCAGGAGAACGATGTGATCAATGCCATCCTGAAGCAGAGCGCTGCTGAAAGAGAGTTCGTCCTTCATGTATGTAGTGTCTTTATGAATAGAATGAGTTTTACCTTTTGAGGCTGAATGGTAGCTTTCAGCGTATCCTGATGAAGTGGATACGAACACACTGGTGGCTCACAAGCGCAGCATTAGCCATCGTATATAAAATAGTTGGACTAATACTGCTTCTGCTAATACTAGGTTTCAGGAAATATAAGATAAATCACAAGCTGTTTCAGTCTCACAATCAAACTTATTTTAAGGAAACATATATAAATAGAAGATACATCATATGAGTCAACAAGGTTAAAACCTAGCTTCATCATGAATTAAATCAGCTTGATAACCATATATCATTCTGCCTGAGGACAACAACAAAGTGCACTAATTTTGTAACGCACTACGTGATGTATTGAGAACTTTGCTAGTCGCTTTGTTCATCAGTTCCTGAGACATTTCTGAGAGTCAGTGGCAGAAAAATATCCAGACAAAGGTCATATTTTGTGATGTTTTAAAGATTATCACACAAAAATTGCTTTCTGCTGTCCACCTCTCCACTCGATTCTGTTTGATATTATTTTTTTTTTATATCAGCATAAAAATGTTTTAAATTATTGTAACTGACATCACTAGAAAAGAATCACAGTCATTTTCTCAATCCTGCCACTTTCTGTTTAATTTCCATGATATTTCTTTTTTCATCCCTTACATTTTTGCATGAATCTGAATTGTTGTTTCAGAGAGGTGAGGAGCTGAACATGAGGGCAGTGCAGCAGACTGAACCAGAGACTCAGACACCACAGTCAGCCTTCTACTACTGCAGACTACTAATCAACATACTGGGACTCAACTCCTGGGAGAAGAGGTGAGACGAGACACAGACATACATATACAAAAAATAAATTAAAAGCAACCGTAGCATTCATGTAACAATAATAATTTATGTAACACAGTCAGTTTGGTCTTTTTGTATCTCTCTCTTGACTTTTTGTAATTGTGACTCCTCTAAGTATCACTCTGTCCAAACAAATTCCGTTGTTTGTTCGTTATCTTCACAAGGACATTCTTAGCTTGGCATTTTTAAATTTTAATTTATTTTCAGTTTATTATTATGGAGATAAGAATCTACTTGTAAAAAAAGGGGATTTCACTGCTTGCACATTGCACAAAAATCTCTAGGACAAAAAAATCATTATTAGACTAAGAATAATAAACTTTTTGTACTGAAGGAGAAATGAATAAGCAGTTTTCAGTTTTTTAGACTGGTGTAATAATGTGTGGTAAGTCTTTTATCAATTTCTGTCTCCACTAGAACAAACCAAATGCCTGTTGAATGCAAATGAGACAAACATTTCAAATTCAAAAAAGTATTTTGTGCTAATTAGACACCACATTTTCCCATTCACATGGTACAGCATTTCATCTTCTCAGTGACTCTGGGCTAAAATACACAATGTCAAGGTATCACTTTAAATGTGTCTGGCCAGCTAATGGACACTCATCGCTCTTTATACTTTATCCAGGGAATTACACCGTCTGCATTCAGTCTGCACAATAGACTTCTTAACACACAGCGCGCGCGTGTGTGTAAGAGAGTGTCATAATGAGTATAGTACTCTATTGATCAAACTCAACCCATTTGGAGTTAGAATAAAAGGCAGTAGTTGAAGAAGAGAATGATGGTGGGAGAAGTGGCAAATCAGAAAACAGGATGAATAAGGCACATGTAGATAAAGAAAAACAAAAAAAAAGAAATGGAGCCAAAATCAGAAAATAAGAAGGCTAAAGAAACTTGGATTTGGGGGGGAAAGAGGATAGACGGATGAGAAAGAAAGATGAGAAAAGATTGTCTAATCATCTGTTATTGTCCTCTTATGTCTCTCCAGGTATTCATATGGGACATTACAGACACTAAGATACTGACAGTCACCCATGTGCGTGCATGCATGTGTGTGTGTGTGTGTGTGTCCCCTTTTATGCTTTTCCCTATAATCCAGGGTGTAAATGGAGTCTTTGAGAACAGAGAATGAGGCCATTACCAAGTATCAGTTTAATAAAGAGCAAATTGCTGTCTCTCTCTCTCTCTCTTTATCTCCCGCTCTTTCACTCTTTTTTTTTTTTCCTCTCTCTAAGAGTGAAAAGAATGACGTGCCATTATCAGTCACCTCCAAGCCTCACTGCTCAAGTCTTGGTTTTATATCAGTGGTGTGGAGGTTGGTGGCTGGCCACTGGGACTTTTGAACAGTCCATAGATGTGTTAGTTAGTATAAAAGCCTTTTGTTTTGTCCCTTTCTGTTTGGAGCCAGAAAGTGGTGATGACGCTCGCTGTGGTCAGCATGAGATGTTGTTGTATTTGCTTATTTATAGGACAGTAATAATAATAATAATAATATGCAGTTATCTATATTTAAAAGCCAGAATTGAGGCACCAGTATACAAACAGAAGTGATGGTCAGGGGGTCAAATGGAAAAACAAAAAAACTTCAATAGCATTTTGGTTATTTGGTTATTGAGAGGGATCTCTAAATCCTCCATATTCTTCCTTTTGAAATCTTTTTCCATCTCTTTCAAATGTGGAAATGACATGTGACAAATGGTGGAATTAGCAAAACCCAAATATCAGAGCATCTCCCTTGCCTTACTTTAAGGAGTTTACAAGTCAGTTACATTTAGTGTCAACAAGCCAAATATATGTTTAGAAGGTCACAGAAACAGCTCTTCGTTCAGTTTTCTTATTCAGAGACAGATGACAATTATGCCCTGATGTCGATGCAGAATTGCTAAAATGAGTTTATTGGTGACTGTGAAGGGGACAGATTTTACATTTATCATGCTGGAGAGCAAACTTTATATCAAACCTGGCACGGGATCTGTCATTTTCTGCTAGGAAACTGTGACAAAAGCAAGCAACTAGATAACAAAGAGAGATGCTGGTGGTAGCTGGATAATGGTAGAGATGCAGGTTTAGCTATAACTTAGAAAATGATTCCTAACTTGTGTATGTATTTGTGTCTTCCAGGAGTAACTTTCATTTGTTGAGGAAGAATGAGAAGTTACTGAGAGAGCTAAAGAACCTGGACTCACGGCAGTGGTAAGAAAATATGAAAAATCAAGCACCTCATGGCGTTTACTGCATTCCCAGCTCCTTCTCTCTTTTTGATCTTTTCATTCTTGCTTTCATTCCCTCTCTCTGTCTGCTCTAAAAAGGATTTAGTTCTTTTATCTTAAAGAGTTCGGACATTAAAGGTTCTTAAAATATTGATTTAAATGAATACTCAGATGTGTTTTCTGTAGAGTTCTGAGATTCAGTGACAGTTATGCTGTGCCCTATTTCATCTCTTTGCTCCCAACTCCTCTCTGCCCTCTTTGCTGTTACCTGATCACAAACTGATTTTGTGTGGATTTTTAAACATAGTGGTGATTCATAACCTCTAATCCTCATAACTTTCTTTGAAGGAAACTCTGAAACAAAAGACGAGATAAGGGTGAAAACACTTGGATAAAACCTTAGTGAAGTAATAAATTGCAGACATTGTTAAAAAAAAATCTTATCTCCTTAACGATCCGTTTCGTCAGTAGTTGTCATGTTGGTTATTATTGGTTTCCTTCATTGTCTTTTAGCCGGGAGACTCATAAAATAGCAGTATTTTATGTGGCTGAGGGCCAAGAGGACAAACACTCCATACTGACCAACACAGCAGGCAGCCAAGCTTACGAAGACTTTGTCTCTGGACTGGGCTGGGAGGTAAGAACACATTCAAATTGCACATTTATCTTTACATTGTTTCTGGGAAATTTCCCAAATGAAAGTTCGGACTGCATCTAATCTGATCCGCAACATCATTGATGGTTTAACTGATTAAAGATAAGAAAATTGACTTACTGCTGTTTGCAGCACAAAATGTTCCTCAAGCAGTTTTAGCTGAATGTTTATTTCTTTTCAGTAATGTCAATGTGTGTGTGTGTGTGTGTGTGTGTGTGTGTGTGTGTGTGTGTGTGTGTGTGTGTGTGTGTGTTTGCCCTTTAGGTGGACCTCACCACTCACTGTGGCTTCATGGGAGGTCTCCAGAGGAATCGCAGTACAGGCCAGACTACGCCTTATTACGCCACTTCCACTACAGAGGTCATCTACCACGTCTCCACCCGCATGCCCCACGACCAGGACCCCAACCTCACCAAGAAGGTAATACACTTATCTGACTGGTGACCTGTCATCGGGAGTATCAAAGTTTCCTTTCTTTACTCTCTTCTGCCCAGCTAATGGTAGGCCACCTAATTGTTTGTTGCTGAGTGAATTTGAGCAACTTACACATACATACTGTGGCATTTAAAAAAATTTCAGATTTGCTTGCAGTTGGATGGAAACTATTGTTTCTCTCAAGCACTCTGCATCTGTCCATCGTATTATCTACTGCATTGCCCTCTTTTGAGTGTGTCTGTGGTGAGAGAAATGGAATAATTAGTGATAATAAGCACACTTTTTGTTGTTGCTCTAAATTCACTCCTTTTATATGTAAGGGGGAATGTGCAATGATAGGAGAGGAGGAGAAAAAAAAATCCCCTGTACTCCTCTCTGCCCTTCCCTTTTGATTCTGCCTTATTTACCACATACCCAATCTCTTTTTTTTTTGCCTGGAATGACATTGCAAATGAGTATAGGTCGCTGCACACACACCAATCTGTTGATGTCAATGTTTCTAAAGCACACCGGTGTCTCCAGTGGTTCTTAGTAGCACTCATGTATGTGTTTGTGCGTGGTGTGGGCTTGTATCAGTGTCTAGGCAGGCAGTTTTATTGTTGTGCGTGTGTGTGTGCGTGTGTGTGCACACCTGTCAAGCCCCAGGCACTGGGCACTGTGCACATGGCCATAATGTCCCTTTAATCAGATCATACTTCCTGCTTCTCGGCCTATCACGTCGCTGCAGGCTCCTGATTGGATTATCAGCGCCTGGTCCGACACCATCCGTCTCCCTGATCAGCTGATGGCCCCATCAAACACACATGCTCACACACACACACACAATATAAACCTGTTTAACTTGACACAAACACACATCTACTGAGGGCTTTATTCGCATCAGTCTGGACAAATAGCCACACAACTATAAATTTGTGTTAATGTTGGACACAGAAACACACAGGCTTACAGACACGCACTTTAGCGAGCACACATGGGTTTACAAACACATATACTCACAGTTTGACAAATGTGTCCACAAAGAGGTTAAACTGACAGATATACACATGTCCATACTGGCAGGCATTTATCATCCATCCTCCTGCCACACACACACACACACACACACACACACACACACAGTCTTTACTTATGTCACTTTTGGGGAATTTACTTAGACTTACATTCATTTCCTGGAGACTAACCTGAAGGACTACCTGACCTTAACCTAACACTGACCTTAACCTAACCCTAACCTTAACTGTTGACCTAAAAATCACAGTTTTCCAAATTGAGGACACCACTTTTTGTCCTCAATTGCACCGCTGTCCCGAATTAACTGGACTTCAGTCTAGTGTATATCCCCAATTTGGACATAAGCGAACCCACACACACACACACACACACACACACACACACACACACACACACACAGTGTGATTTTAGTCAGTTGCAGGGCATTTGTCCAGTTTTCTCTCTTTGCTGTGTGTTCTGCTCCCTCTCATACCACATCTGCTTGAAACATGATTAAAAGGCTTAAAGGTGCATTACACCAACTGATCTGTCACAGATGACATCACTCTGATCATTGAAATGTTTTAAAATATCTTTAAATATATTTTTAAAATGTTCTATTTTAAATATTTTCAAAATAGTCATCCAACTTAGACGCACATCAGACAGTAAGACTCCACTTTGCCTTATCATACCGTGCCGCCTAATTGTTCTGACACCCAAATATACAACTCAAAGGTCATAATTCTAACACTCCAAATGCGATAATGGCAGAGCTGTGAGTTGTGTGTCTTACTGACACTTTGAATTGCAAGCACCATCAGAGGGAAGTGCCTCTAAAAGATTTATGTTAATTAGAACTTGATAAATACATCTTTATTCCTCGCATGTTTTCCAAACTCTGCTTAATATATCAACTTAATGTATCACTAGTCGAGAAAATATCAGGCTAATTAAACCCATAACTCAAATTTAAAATTCAAGTAGTGTCATTATAGCAAGTGGGTGAAGTCACTTCCAAACATGATGAATAAGGTAACTTGTGCACCAGTCCCACTGGCCTCCATATTAATTAATTCAACCTCAGGCTTTTATGAGAGTTGGGTGAGATGCGTGTGTGTGTGTGTACAAACAAAATTACATTTCATTAAACTCTGCATCCTGATACACTGTCTAATGAAATGTAGACAGCTCTTTGGGTTAGCAAATCCGTTCCATTTATGCAGACAAATAGTATGTCTTTAAAAAAAAACTTGACAGAGGACAAAATACACAACAAAATCTAGTTCAACACACTTTTAAAAGGAAATGTCTGTAATGTGTTTGTCTCAGGGCCAAGGCCAAGAGCGGCAGATATCTGAAGGTGTGTGACACACCAGACAAGTAGAGAGACGTCTGTGTGTGTTTGTGTGTGTATGTGTGTATATTTTGGCAGACATCAAGGTTAATGACAGAACTGTCACCAGCCCTGTCTGTCGTCCGCCGAGTGAATGTGAACCACACACACACACAGTATCCAACTTGATCCCATCGGTCTTCCAGCCCATACTCCATCTTTCCAGAGCTTCACTTTGTCTTTGTGTCCACTCTCCATCTTCACACACTCACTCCATCACCCCCAGGGCCACCTATAGCACGTACTCACACAAACTCAAAAGCCTTGGGTTTATGATGGATACAGCCCATCTACCCTCTGTGTGGGGGTGTGTGTGTATGTGACTTAGTTTGTGTTGTTTTTGCTTTAAGAAAGAAAAATGTGAGATGTTGATTCCATTTGGATTCTAGTACTCATTGTCCTCCCTCCCAACCCCTCCAGCTTAGACACCTGGGTAATGATGAGGTCCACATTGTTTGGTCAGAACATTCCAGAGACTACCGTCGAGGGATCATACCAACTGAGTTTGGAGACGTGCTAATTGTCATCTACCCCATGAAGAACCACATGTACTCCATCCATATACTCAAAAAACCTGAGGTAAAAACAATCTTCAGTAATTTGACATTGGACTCAAGCTGCCATTGTTAGTATTTTGTGCGATTGTTCAGTAGCTTTGCATTTCACTGTTTTCTTGAAATCCATTAAACTCATCATTAAATCCCATACTGATAAGTCAGTCCAGCTCTGGGCTGATCAGTAATAATTATACATGTCACCTGTTGTGGGAGTGTAACTCTGGTGTGAATCATTGGCTAATCAATGTAATTTGGCCACCACTCTATGGATGGCACTGGTACAACTATAAGATGGCTTTTTGTGAAATTTGATACAAACATTGATAGTCCTGAGAGGATGAATCCTGCAGACTTTTCTTGTAGCCACTATGATCTTGACATGAATTAATGGATTCCCATGAAATTTGGTACATAAATTCATCTCGTCTTCAGAGAGGATAACTTGGGTGATTCCCTAACTTTTCATCAGTGTCATCTTCAGTTCACAATTTTAAATTGTCTAATACTTTTATGGACAAATGCCTGCAAAATTAATTTCTCCATTTTCCTCAGTTAGCCTCGGCTATATAT
Source organism: Holacanthus passer (assembly GCA_025331565.1). Classification (NCBI taxonomy): domain Eukaryota; kingdom Metazoa; phylum Chordata; class Actinopteri; family Pomacanthidae; genus Holacanthus; species Holacanthus passer. Next base: position 334,104 of record JAFREQ010000018.1, on the reverse strand, counting down.
ATATATATATATATATATATATATACATATATATATATATATATATATATATATATATATATATATATATATATATATATATATATATATATATATATACTAGTGCTAATGCTAATTAGCAAATGTTAACACACGAAACTATCCAAATGTTAACACACGAAACTATCCAAATGTTAACACACGAAACTAATATGGTGAACATGTTAAATGTTATACCTGCTCAACATCAGCATGTTAGCGTGATGACATTAGCATTTAGCTTAAAGTGCCACTGTGCCTAAGTACAGGCTTACAGAGCAGGCTGTCTACATGGCTGTAGACTCTTAATCTTGTGAAATCTGAAATGCATTTAGTGAAACCCAAGTGATTATTCCTGTAAATCTGGTCAAAAGCCAGTTATTATGGTCAATATGTGTCATAATCAGAAGAACAAATGTAGAGAGACCAATCGTGCCATCCATATTAAATTGTTTACAGTCTCAAAGTAGATGGACTCATGTCAAACTCTCACACCTATAGATTATGTTGGTATTATATCAATGATTGAGCCTTTATATTATATGTACATCGAGGTAGACAGGAAAAAAATGCGAACATGCCCAGTGTTTTGGTACATCATTTTATGTTTCCTACCAGACTATACAGATATGCATCCAGATTGACAAACAATCCTAGAGAGAGTCTTGCCCTAAGTCTTGCTGCTCTGGTTAATGTATCAGTCTAAAACACACAGACATTAATACCACAGCACTGATAGCATAATTCTATTTGAAACAAGACCTAACACAATAAAATGCTGCTTTTTCTCTATGACATAGATACCACAGCACTAATAACATAACCTTATTCTGTGTCATTCATTCTACAAGCAAAAATATTGAATTATCATGAATCCAAAAACAAGTTAGATAAGATATTCTCTGTGTTGTCGTCCTGAAAGCACTGCATTCAGTCATAGAGTGCATGGCTTGGAGACCTGGTCTACAAATAAATTCAATCAAAAGCCTGACATTATTCTCTTTGGTGGATTCCACAAGCAAAGTATGGAATTGAATCAGAAAGCCATGGCCTGAATCAAACAGCATATGGTTCAGTCAAAACCCAGTGGCACCTAGAGGTTATTCTGTTTCATAAAAATATCAAGAATTGTATGTCTCTGAAAGGCTTCCATAGGCATTAAGTTCATTATTAACTAGAAAACTAACGATTTCTTTATCCTGCTTTAATGTAGGTGCCATTTTTTGGTCCACTGTTTGATGGTGCCATAGTGGACATGAAGATTTTGCCCACCATGGTCAGAGCCACAGCTATCAACGCCAGTCGAGCTCTCAAATCGCTCATTCCCCTATACCAGAACTTGTATCCTTTGAAACCTATACTCAGAATATGAAAAACATGATCAGAAGCCAAAGGTAGGTCACAGACACCTTGGTTCATTGCTTTCTTCTCTATCTGCAGCTCTTTAATAGTTAGTTGTTTGCAGGCTCTCTTTAGCTCCTGAAATCCTTGCACATGTATGTGTGAGCAAGAATGTTGGTTATCACTCAGCTCAAGTGTTAAGAATAGCAAATCAATGTCCAGTGGTGTTTGGCTTTCAGAATATAAGTGCTAGTGTGATAGAGCCGTATTTAGTTGGCTCTGAAGTGCCATATATCAAGTGTGCGAGTTTGGCGTGCACGGCCAAGCAGACAAAGTTGGGATGCACCGCCAGTGTGTGTATGTGTCTGCATGCAGGAGAGAAAGAGAAACAGACAGACAGGTGTGTATACAGTCTGTCTGCTTGATCCAATGCGATGGTAGTTTGGTTGGAAGAAGCCCAGCGGTCAATACTTATCGATGACTCTCCTCTCTAACGCTGTTTCTAAACGAGGGGTTTTGCTCTCTGGTCTCACACACAGACATGCACACTCAAATACAGACATGTGTCCACACTCATACACACTCTTCACTCTAACAAACACTGACAGACGATTACACTTGTATGGACACTAGCTCCTCAGAGGAACAACAGTGTACATACACACACAAGCACACACACACACACCATTGTGAGGTGACAGTGTCCCCTGTTGAGGCGAGTTGAGCTACTGACTCATTGGAATTTCTTCTAAGCAGCACTTAAAGCAATTTGATCCCCTAATGATACTGTCTTCCTGTGTCCCTGCTTGTCTGTCTGTTCTTTTCTTCTCTCCTTTATTTTTCTCCTTTCTTTATTTGCATTGCGATAAAACGTTTTACGATTTTGACCACAATTTTTGCTAGTTTGAAATCGGGTTGCATGCCAGAAGCATTGCTTTAGCAAAGGATGCAGTATCGTCATTGCAAGCATGCAAAGATCAAGTTATTATACCAGTCAAGTCAAAGTCACCTGTGACCTTGGATTACATAGGGTATATGCAAAGGGGTTAGCAACCTTCTCCTTCAATTCCGTTATTGGCACATTGCTACATTTCTTAGCACCAGGCAGTAACAGCTGAAACTTTCACAGCTTTGTGAAAGTGCTAGCCACTGGGCTTTAAAATGTATATAGTGGCATCTGCAACAGGTAGCCATGCAATGACGACCAAAATAGCATAGACTAACTGTAGGAGGCACACTCCTGATGCAAAGATAGAAATGTTTATATCACCTTATCTACAATTCTGAGATTCCAAACAGTTTTGTATTTTTGCTTCTTCTCTTACCCAAAAGCCATTGTTCTTGACTCTTGCTCTTGACTCCCTCCTATTCCTGTCATTATTTCCCTTATCTCATCTTATTTCTCCTCTTGATAAACCTGTCTCCTTCCTCTACCTTCTCTTTGCCCTTGTTTACTTTGTCCCTTGTCCCTTTCTCCCATCTCTCCTTCACTGTGCTCTATCTCTCTTTACTCTTGCCTCTTGTCTTTCATCTCTATATCCTCTTTCTCCCCTCTCGTCCAACTTTCTTCCCTCTAATTTTCTATTAACCCTCGCATTTCTCCCCCTCTTTCCCCTCCCTTTCCCCCCTCTTTTCAAAGAGGTAGTATGAGTGTTCGAGGTGATGCTAGCCAAGGAGGTGGAAGGAGTGCCGGGGGGACGGGGGAAGTTGAAGAAGCCATTTTGCTCTGCCACGTCCACCCAGCGAGACAGAGACTTAGAGATTGTTAGGCCCAGTGTGGGGCTGTAGCTCGTAGCTAACACCCCCCGACCCCATTGTGATTGTGCGTGCGTGTACATGTGCACCTTCTTGCACATATTAATGTCTCTGTATCAGTTTGTGTGCTTTTTGTGTGACTCCAGTAATCGTGTGAGTGTGCAGACATATAGACATCTTTGCAATTGTGTTTTTGTGAGACTGTGTGTGTGTGTGTGTGTGTGTGTGTGTGTGAGAGATGATGTACACTTGATGACACACGTGTCGCGCATGCTCGTTTGGAGGTGTTTGTGTGTGTCTGCGAGTGTCCTGGTGTGTATTGATTGGTGGTAGCAGCAGGTCGATGTCTCTGACAGGCTGAATTACAGTAATCAGTCATTATTGACTCCCCATCTCTCTGCTACACACACCTCTCTCCTCTCCTCTTCTGTCTCTCTGCCTCTCCCTCCCTAGTCTGCCCTCTACTTCTGTCACTCCTCCTTTCTTTCCTTTTCTCCCTCTTTTATCTCTCTAGTTCAGCATCTCTGCCTTAACATCCGTCGTCGTCTTGTTGTGCCTTAATTTATTTATTTTTATTCTACTTCTGTCTTGTATCACTCTTATCATCATTTCTCTGCCCCCTCTCTAATTCTGTCTCTGTATTTTCTCCCTTATCTCTCATAACTTCTTTATCTCAGTGCAAGTGTCTCTCCTCATATGTTTCTCATATTTTTCTTCAGATTTCTTTACTTTCCGGTCTTCATTCATGTCCTCAGATTTTTTCCACCCACATCACTTCTGCACATTCAAAGTGTCCTCTGAAAATTTATTCAATTTATATGAGTCAGTGACTGTTTAGGACAACACATGATATGATAATACAATACAATACCATGCAATACAATGTCAGTAAGCTGTGAAAAAAATTCCCCCAATTGTGAATTTGTAAAAAAAAATATAAATTTTGGAGTGCTTTGTAAGCTGTATCTGAAACTGTGTCTGACACTGAATTTGTCAAGTTTGTGATCAGGTACCATAACTATTGAATTTAACAGACATGAAAGCAGTACAGATATGAAATATAGGACCGCAACAGCAGAGGTGGACCCCTATAGATGAATGTAATGCATAGCTTTTATCTTGTTTTCAAATATGGCTGGACATTCCTGGAGATGAGCGCACATCCTGCACATGAGGGTTAGATGCTCTTGTTTGCCCCTGAAGTGCCTCATCAAGCTGGGTGTCATCTGTGTTTCAGGGCTGCATTGTAACATCAAGTATCCTCACAGAGGGCCTGACACAGAAGCAAATGGGGGAAGAGATATGGAAAGAAGGCTGGCAGGGCTAAGTGTGTCAGTGGTTAACTGGCATTTTTCTCTTCTTTTTTTTCTGTTTCTCTCTCTCTCTGTCTGTCTTACTCTCCCTCCCTCCCTCCCTCTCTCTCTCTCTCTCTCTTCTCTCTCTCTCTCTCTCTCTCTCTCTCTCTCTCTCTCTCTCTGTCTCCTGGCCCTCAGGGCGGTCCATCTGCCTTCTCTCTCTCTCTCTGATCTTTCATTCACCATGACTAGAGCCATCCAACAGCACATACACACACATGTGCACACAGTGCCAGGCTGCTGGGGCAGCTGTGTGTAAGCACAGCTCTATCTCACATATCAGCTCATTGCAGCAAGAAAAGCAGTCCAAGACTCCCCAACACACATGCATACACACACATACTGCCCCTCTCCCAATAGCCCTCACTATATTCACATTGAATGAAATGCAACACACGCTGGGTCTTAAAACTTCTACCCTCTGATGGCTCGTACACACAGCAGCAAATCTTTGGTCAATGGAGAGAAAGATGGATTCCTCCTGTTGCCTGCCACAGTGGAATCAATCCCTCTGAACTCATAGATTAGACCAGATGAAAGTAAGAAGCAGACTGCTGAATGATATATTGGGGTCACTCAACTTTAAGTGACAGCTCCTGAACCCAATGCTGTGTATGGATCATATCAGGAAAATGGTAAATTCCAAAAAATTGCAAATTATACCTTTAAAAAATGCAGTGGAAAGGCTCCTAAAACTGAAACAGTAGACTGAAAAAATCAGCCCTGATTTATCCAGTAAGATGAGAAAAACTGAAACTCATCAGTGAGCTATTTTGAAAGATTATTTCCTCATAAGGAGAGTCGCAGAAAGGAAATCAGGATGTAAAGGAAGTATTGAGAGATGAACTAACACATTGTTAGGTTTGGTTTTTTCATAGGATTTGTTAACAATGAGAAAATGATTGAATAACACCAACCATAGTCTTTTAACAGTCATTTGAAATATGGAATTTCAGTTGATAACATAATAGGCTAATCATAAGAAGTTAATGATTTCATTAAAAAGGCATCAGGAAAACCATGATAATTAAAACCCAACTAAAAATATCTGACATCTCACTTAAATCTCAACATTATATCATTTGTCACCAAAAGTTAGGTACCCATTTATATCTACCTTGGAGCAGTAATAAATAAAAGCAGAGTAGTGATCTACTTAAAAACTGTAAAGTGTAATGTGAAATTTGGGCTTACCAAGTTATGGTTGAATTAGAGTTTTATGATCAGCAGAGTCATAGTCAGAGGACCAGATTCACCCAGCTACATCTCCTACAGCTGCTCCATCATCTGATAACACTATGTGTGGGTGTGTGTGGAGAGTTTGAGAGACATTTGTATGTGATAGATGTCGGTCTGTCTACATGTTTATGTACAGTTTGCATTTAGTGTACGTGTTTGTGTCTGTGTGTGTGTGTGAGAGAGAGAGAGAGAGAGAGAGAGAGAGAGAGCAAGCTGTGGCCTTCCTCCATCTGCTCCTGGGTGATTGTGGTTCTGGGGAACAATGTTGGAGAGACACTAAGCTGTTACGCACACACACACACACACACACACAGAAGTTCCAGCAAGTGTGTGTATGTGTGTTTGTGTGCATGAATTTTCAAATGTATATATCATCACTCCATTTACACTTGTGTATTTCATGGTGTTTATGTTGCATGTGTATATATTTCACTCTCAGGATTAGAGCTGTTGTTTGTGTGCATTTGCGTGCGTGTGCGTGTGTGTGTGGGACATCCCCTCTAGTAGTTGATTGGCAGAGATAGCTGCACTGAGGCTGGGGTCAGCATATGGCTCAGTGTGATAGCGATGCTGTGTTTGTGTGTGTGTTTTCTGTGCATGTGTGTGTCACTGCCTTTCCCTCTCTTTCACACTCTGTTCCCAGTGAAATGATGGCAGCTCTGGGCATGTAGCGCTATTATCCCCCATATCCACACACACACACACTCACCAAGAGCAGCCAAACGCCTAGCGGCCTGCCTGCCTTCTCTTTGCCAGCTCCCACAATAGAGCCCATTGTCCCAGTGAGGCTACAATCTGCTGTGTGTGACAAAGAGTGTGTGTTCCTCACCATGGTAAAAAGGTGAGGGCAAAACCTTACAAATTGAAGACATTTTGTTATAGCTGATGGTGAAATGGGGTCGTGTTATCCTTCACCTCCCCTGAGCTCCACTATGCCCATCAGCCCCGGAAGGAGCACGTTGTCTGACACAAAGGAACGCTACACTGCTGCCTCTCTTCAGGTCCTGCTGCATTTGATGCAATTGTGCAATTAACAAATCTGTGAGATATTGATTACAACTACTGATGCAGGTGCTCATCGAAAATGCTGATTTTTCATTAAAAAAGGTTCTTTTTTAAAAAAGAAATTAGAATAATTAAGAAACATAAAGACACAAGACTACTACTGAGGAACTTTATCAGCACACTTTTTGGAGTAAGAAATAAAGCTTCTGCATATTGTAAAATATGGATGAATATAAATATTTTTTATCCACCTGTTCATCATTGAAAACACAGTGTTCTGTTTGCAGCTATACTGGCAAAAGGCACCGCACGTTGAGTGGTATTTGATTCTTTAGGATGCAATTAGGATTAGGTTAAGGGTCTGTTTATTGGGGGTGAAGGGATACAAGTCTGTGTGAATGCATGCGGGGGGGATGTGATTGTGGGTAATTGTTTCCCATCGGCTAGATAGAGGAAATGAAAAGAAAAGGGGTGAGGAGGAGGGGTCACGGCTAATCTCTTCCACTTCTCCTTGGGGAAATGGGTGTGAGTGTGTTTGTGTGTGATCCTTTTGGGATCTCAGTCTGTTTCACAAGAATATTTTAGCACTCTGATCTCTGTCATTTTGTTGTATAATGAAATTATACAGATGGTGCAGTTAGTCGGCTATTAATATGTGGATTGCATGTTTGAATTATAGATCACTCACTCTCACTTATTTTTCAAGTAGATCAATATGATAGTTTTGCAAAAATTATGGGAAAATAATTTTTTTTTAAAGTTTTTTTTCTTAAATTGTTCCTTAAACATTCACCTTCCCAGCAAACCTCATGAAAGTGAAAATAAGCAGTTGTGGGTTTACAGTAAAGCAGGTGTGTGAGTGCTGAAAGGCTGTTGTCGTGTATGGTTGGACAGACTGTATCAAGATTACAGGCTGTTGATTTCATTCATTAGAAAATAAAACTGCTTCAAGGTGTTTTGATATGATCACATATCCTGTAGACATGAAATCTTTAGACAGTTGGACTCACAACAATTTGTGGTAGGAGTGTGTCTCACACATGCCAGAAGGACTGATGGTCCAACGCAGCGTAGCAGTAAACTCAAGATGTGTATTTTAGGCATTCGCCAGTCCATAGATAAGTGTCCTGAGACCTGAAAAGGCAAATTGCTGCTTGGGGAGGGCTATTACTTAAGATATTACTCATGTTCTCCTTTTTTGTCTAATTTCTGAAACTATATGATTCATGTAATGAGTGTGTCTTTGTCTGTGTTTGTGTGCACACGTACGCATCTTGTCACAGAGAGCTGTGCAGACACATGAGTTGCAGCCATCAGTGGCTTGATCACATCTTGTTGGAGCTGACCCCCCTCTGACTGGTAAACAAGCTAATCTGTTGTGTGTGGGTGGGTGTGTATGTGTTTGTGTGTGGGCGGGTGGGTGTAAATGTGTGAATGCACTTTGTGGCAGGATGTGTGAATGTAAGTATTTTTATGTGACAAGGTGTTTAAAATTCAGGGTGAGATGTCAGGGATGACCAAGACCATGGCAGAGTGCAGCACAGCAAACTGTGCCATAAGCTTTAATAGGCGTTTTCATTTTGGCCTTCAAAAGACTGAAAGACGGGAATGGTCTTCACAGGCTGGGAGGAGGGTTGTTATTTAATAATTGATGGTTAATTAATCACTGATAAAAATTTGATTAGAAGGAAAAACATTTTAACCAACAGCTAATAAGTGCCAAGTGTGACATTATGTCCCAGCAGGTGTTTTCACACCAAAAAAGGGTTCAAACCCACTCCATTTTAGTAATACTTAATTACTTATTTTGTATTAGATCTGCTGCAACTAACAGTATAAATTCATCTACTGATTGTTTACTTGATTAATCATTTTGTCTGTAAAAAAATATTCTTTCGACTCTAATTTAAGATTAGCAAATGAAGCAAATCATCACATTCAAAAAGCTGGAACCATGAAATGTTTGCCATTTGAGTTCTAAATTGAGTTTCCAATTATTTCTGTCAGTTAATCAAGTTAGTCACGATAAATCATTAATTTTAGCTCCAATATATATATATTCTATTTTATTAAATGTTCTTAAATGTCAGTCTTATTTTTTTGTGTTAAAACATACATATTGTAGACTACTCATAGAAAGTAAACCGACCTTAGCTTTGAATTTAAGATCTCTACAAAACATGAGGGATGTCAGGAAATACTTCTTTTTTTTCTGTCAGCTCTCATATTTATATTAAGGATTAATATGTGTGAGTATATGTGTGCGTGTGTATGTATGTGTGGAGGATGAATATTGTCCAACACACATTACAGCCTGCAGATAAGAACAGGATCCATCTCCTTAATCAGAGAATTATTGTTATGGCCTCGGTGACGTTTACCAACACCCATGCTGTGTGTGTGTGTGTGTGTGTGTGTGTGTGTGTGTGTGTGTGTGTGTGTGTACACACACTTTGCTGTGTGTGTCCGTTAAATAAAGCTTGTAATTGCGCTGGCAGCTTTAGGGCTCCCCAGTGGTGACAGGGAGGAGAGTGAGTGTGTGTGTGTGTGTGTATGCAGACACACACGTTAAAGGGTGAAATAGTGGGGTGACAAGGGGCCAATTAATGTATCACGTCTGTTTTCCTCCTTGCTCTCTGTTTCTGCATTGGCTTAAAGAGCAGATGAATAGAGGTAAATATGATTGTGTGAGTGTGTGTGTGTGCACGCTTCTGTGCACATCGGCCCCTAACAATAACTAGTGCATTAGACCAACCTATCTCTGCCCTCATCTCTTGGCGTACGTGGACACACACACACACACTCTTAATGAAATCACAAAGCCTCCATATCATTGCTATCACAGAAAGATATAAACCCATTAGCTTGTTCCTTTGGGCATGGACACACACAGACACGCACAGGTTTATCATTACACGCTGTAAAGCTTTTCCAATTGTATTATCCCTCTGATGTCCTTCTCTCTGATGTCTGTTCCAATGCCTGGGGTGGAGAGGACAGATAGGGTGTGTGTGTATGTGTGTGTGTGTGTTTGTGTTTGTGTGAGATGTAGAGTAAGATACAATGTGTGTGTGTGTGTGTGTGTTTTCTGAAGAGAGGTATCTTGTAGACAAGCTTTAGAAAATATACAGAAGGTGTGTGTTTTTACCTGTACATATATATTACCTTTTATTTATACATAAAATGTTTGTTTTGTTCACACTGAAAAGCACGCAAAGGGGATAGCTCGTCCTGCTTCTCACTAATAGAGATGTTGCTGATTCACACTGAACATTCAACTGAATTATGGCGTGACTTATTCACTTGTTTGACCAAAGGAAATGATTCATTAAAACTTCAAGGGGAAATATGAATAGCAGTGAGTGAACATTGTCCAGAGAGAGCAGCACCCGTCAGTGTTGGCTCCTCCAACTCTCTTATCGCTTCAGTATATTTCAATCTAAAGCAGACCAGCTGGGCTTGTAAACATGAGAGTGCTGTCTACATTTGACTGAAATGCCCTTTGGAGCCACATGTGGAGTTGCCTTGTGTAGCTTCAAATGTGTCATCCTCAGGGTCCTTGTAGTTTTCTGTTTTTACCTGTAATGCTAAGGGCCACCATTGATGTGATGTCCTGGCACTGAAACACCAGTCATTAATCATAAATACACTTTTTAAGCACCTAATGTCTGTCTAATTCACGGCTGATAATAGCACTCCTTTGTTTGTTAAAAACTACAGGCTCTAGCTGTAGTTCTTCTTAAAAAAATCAATGCTTAGACTTTGCTTAGTTTTATGACATTTTACGTCTTCAGTAGGAACCAGTGGGGAGGGAAGTCAGGAAGTATTGAGAAACTGAGGGTCAGGATATTGAATGAACAAACATACCATGAGGGATTTTCCATGTAGCTCACTTCACAGGACTACACCACAGTTTAATTGAATTTTTTGATTAATTGCATCGGACTGTGATTTTCCTATTCAAAACAATTACCAAAAAATCCTAAATTAACCCATTTTGATCTTAGGCTCTCATAGAAATCAATGGGGTTGATCGCTCTCCACATGTACAACTACATATATACAGTATATTCACACCACATTCTACATATAGGCACACAATCCTACATACAAACATCACCCCGCGCACACACATCCCAGCGGTGGGCCCAGCTCCTAATGCGCTAACAAGCTCCCTTTCTCCTCCCCTCGTCTCCTCTCCTCCTCCAGCCTCCATCAGTCTCAAGTGATCGCAGGAGTCGAACACCGCCACAATGAACTGCGCGGCGGGAGAGAGAGGGAGAGAAAAGGGCTGAAATGGTGAGAGAGAGAGAGAAAGAGCTAGAGAAGGCACGAACATTTTACTCTCTCCTCTCTTTTCAGCCACGCACAAGAAAATGAGTTTCTGACTCGACACAAAAGAGCCTTTTTATCCGCCTCCTCTCTCCTCTATCTTTTCTCCTGTCCTTCTCCTTTTTTTCCCCTCACCAGCCTTTCCCCCTCTTTCTCCCTTATAATTTTCCCTCTTTCTTTCCGTTTTTCTCTTCGAAAGAGATATTTTTCTGCTAATGACTTAATAAGAGGAGCCATCTGAAATTCAATTACAGTAGATTTCATGGTGACGACTGCCATTTGGATAGATGGATGGAGGAGGGATGGATGGATGAGGGCAGAGATGTGCGAATGCAATGCAGGTTTATTTTCTTTGACTTCTCATTTTTTAGGATTAAAATTAGGAAACTAAGTTAAGCAAATGACAGGAACACAGTGAAATAATATTAAAGAAAATGCTGCTGCTAAATGTCAACTTGTGTTTCCAAGGTTCCAAATATTTGGTGGTTATAAAACCATAAAAACAAATTTAATAGGATAAAAGTATGAAAGATGTGGAGGTGACGTTACTCCAACGCAAAAACCAGATTAAAAAGAAAAGCCTTTAATTTCTCTTTGAAAGTGTTCTAGCTCTGTTTAGCTGTAAAAATCCCCACATGCAAAAAAAAACCGTGATGCAGTTTACATTTTTGCCAGCAGCCACGGCAGTTTGCTTTAAATAAATAGAAAAAGAAGTGGGTAGATAGCATGAGCAGTGATATCTGCCGGCACCTGCATTATTCCTCTATCATAAATTTAATCAACAGAAACCGTGAGCACACAGATTAACATGTGCTCTTTGGGAACAGAAATCCAAAAAAGTGATAGCAATGGCTGGATAGCACCAAGAACATACGTAGAAATAAACAGATATAGAAGAACACCATTTAGTTCAGAAGACAGATTTCATTTCTTTAGCATTAGAAGTAGAGGTATTTAGCTTTTGCTTACCATCTAAACAAGTTACCATGTTTACATGACTCAGTATTCTGAAGAATATAGATTTATCCCGCGGTATTCTGAACTTGATATACATCATCTACTTAATTTGTCAGTACACCCAGGCTTCTGATTTGACCTCTTCTCACTCCCTGTTAACTATGTAGTGTGCTATATTTACCCTCTGCCATTTCATTCAGTTCTGAGAAATGAATGCACTTTATAGCTCCCTGAAAAAATCCTGCAATGGAAGAATGAAAGTATTTATACACTCAACAATCCCACAATGCAATGTGTTGCATTTTATAGATACAACCCAAGCAAGACAACACCAATGATTATGCAAAATGATGATGGTTCAATAGTGTCTGAAACCTCAATTTACTACACTGAGTTACTGCCATGGAGGGAGTGATTTCAGGCACCGCTTGTGTGCTCATATGCAGACTGTGCTTGATTGACAGTCCCTCATTCTCCTGTTAATTTTGTTGCACATGTCAGGATGGAACAATTTACACTGCTATCATAGGCCTTTTTCAGACATTCTGACTTGTCACAATAGGTGTTACTAATAACAATGATGGCTCTGTTCTATTCAAGTGTCCCAGTGAGCCTTGACAGTGTGCCAGCTTGTGCAATACCAGGACCCTGAAAATAAGACATTCAGCCACCATTAATTTTATTATTAACACCTTTTCCATTTTGTCAAAATATGAGTGGAAAAAGGCCTATTGTTATTCGTTTGCTGACACCACCTAATTCCCATTATCACTCCACCCAACTGCAATCTGGTTAGAGCTCTAATATCATCAGTGATTGAACACAACGTTGTGGCCTTTAAGTATTCTAGTATGGAGGTGATATCACCGCTCGTGTGACAGCTTTGCATCAAGGGTGCATCGAGTCTCTCTGTCGATGTTGCCTCTTCCCAGCGTGGCTTATTTGACACAGTGACATGAGGCCTCAGGCAGAAACCCACGCTGAGAGGAAGAAAGAGGGAGGGAGATATAAAGGAGAAAGAGTGAAGAAAAGTAAAGTGATGTTCCTGTCATTTATCTCAGCAGTGCTACAATGTCTGTGTATTTATTTTTCTTTCTTGTCCTTGTTATTTCTTTCGGTTTCCCCCTGCTGCTATAGACTTCCTTTTCTTCAGGTGTCCTTTTCACCTTCTCAGAAATTGTGAAACAGTGGCCTTTCATATGGCAAAAAATTCTAAAAAACCTGCACGTTCTGTATATCTGTGTCCGTAACTGCTGCTTCGTGCAACCACACAATAGTTAAATGTGATGTAAAGATAATTATGTGTTGTATAGTTTGTGTTCCTAACTGAATTACATCCACGCACACACACACACACACACACACACACACACACACAACACAAACACAAACACATGCTCATTCACAAAGGGAGAAGTGCGATGCAGGGGAGCGGGAAGCAGGAAAAGGCAAACGGCGAGATCACATAGAGACTCGGTGTGAGAGACGCTGGCTTGAGGCTCTGTGTGTGACTGCTGCTCTTCTCTCAGCTCTCTCCGGGAGACAGACACACATTCTCTCTCACACACACACACACACCCCCCACATCATGTTGTTACTGGAACATCCTCCTTTCCCGTCTCACCTGCTTTCCTCCCCTCTCACCTCCTCCATGACTCACTGCAGGATTCTCACCCTTCTTCCTCTTCACCCTCGCTATTTCCTCCCCGTCTCTTTTTACAAGTTCTCTTCCTCCCTCAGCACCTCGCTTTCTTTGCACCTCTAAACTCCATCCCTCCCTCTCTCCCGCCTTCATTCCCTCTCTGACTAGTTCCCCCTTTTTTCTTTGGCTTTGTCAGTATGACTTTAAGCAACGACTTTGAAAGTATTTTTGAAGCAATAACTGCTATTATTAGATCTTCAAGAGCATCAAGGACTTGAGTATGGTTAATTTCAGTAAAATGTGAGTCATATGTTGAAAGTTTATTCCAGTTTCTTCCTCTCTGCTTTTCCACTCACCTCCCCATCCCAACCCACCTCCTTTCTCTTTCATTCTGCCAGTGCAGTCTGTCCCCCCACTTTAAAGGAGCCATATTGTTGTTATTATCATTGTCTCTAACTGGATCAGTTACCATTAGACCTGAATCTTTCTCCTTCTGAGGCCCATAGACCAGCTCTCTAACCCAATAGAAAACCCATGGGCGCTATTAGAGATGGCCGACCCATTCACAGCACACACACACACACACACACACTGAAGTAAAAACACACAGATTTCATTCTGAAGATTCATTGGCCTAATCCCATCACACTCTCAAACAGGGACGCATGCACTTACATACACACATTGTGCCTGTTCACAACCAATCTCATCAAATACACGCACATACACACTCTGCTCTCATTGAAAATCCTCGGTTATTGGAGCTCACTGAGCAAATGGTAATACTGTTGGGAGATGATAGGACTGAGTTGTGTGTGTATATGTTTGCATGTGTGTGCGTGTTTGTGTATGTTCAAGAGACTGTAACAGCTGTGGCTGTCATTATGGTTGGATGTATGAGTAGGACTAAGGAAGAGAGGGTAAATGTCATTCTATCAATGAGGTTATCTCTAATAGATGGACAGTTGAAGTCCTGGTTTCCATTTACTCTCTGCTGAATCCCTGTGCCTCTCTCTCTTTTCTCTCTTTGAATTCATTGCAGAAGGCTGTGAAAGCAAGTAATAAAAGGCCTTTGGGTTGTTGTTTTTTGGTGATTTTTTTTTGGGTGCAGCATTCTCAGTAGATTCACATTAAAAACTAGGTGACTAACTAAACTAGGCCTGGAAATGCTGTTTGCTCATTTTGTTTTATCATATTGTATTTTATTCCTGTTTTTCACCTTTTCTCTAGTTTCATATTCTCTTGATGGGCTTTTTTACCTTTATTGTACAGTGTCCAATTTTATTTTCTTATAGTGTTTTATTTTTGATTCTATTGTTTGTTTCCTGCTCTGTCCTAGTGATTTTGATCTGAAATGGCCAAAATCTGCTCAGCAGAGGTTGAGATGTCCTAATTTTAATCCCTTGTATGGATCATGTTCCCAAAACACTGGATCCTACATTTCCCATAATGTAACTGAAACGTCCTTCCTCATATTCTGTTGGTATGTCTGTCTTTTTGTTGTTGTTGTTGTTGTTTGACCTTGACCTTTGACCTCAGCTATGAAGAGCGAGCTCGATACCTAGAAACCATCGTACAGCACCACCAGGAGCCAACCACATTTGAGGATTACGCAGCTCGAGTCTACAGCCCCGCTCCGTGCACACACCTGCCCTCTGACACAGGTAAGACACAACCTTTCACGACCTGTGAAACATTAAATAACCAGACAAACCACACCAACAGCTAATCTGTCTGTCAAAACCTCAGTGACATCCTTTCGTGGAACTGGCGACTAATGCAACTTGAAAACTGCTTTTTAACTAGTCAATGTGGCCAAATCTGGATACAGTTTTTCCTGCTATTTCTAGTCCCTTACCGTAAATCTGTGGGAGCATTCAGAACTGAAGGCAAATGCCATTTAAACATACATTACGGAGAAACTCAGTATAAACACTGTGTGCGTGTGTTCTGACCTATCCTAGGATTTAACTGACAAGAAAGCCTACACAGACTATATTTTTCCTGGGTTTGCTTACATACGTACATTAATTCTCTAATTCTTACTCTAAAGGATGTAGGATGTAAGGATGTAATCTTCAGAACAAAGGCAAGCTAAGTGACACTGAACTGGACTACTTCTTCCCTTTTGAAGTACTTTACAATAATGATCCTGCCTGCTGGATTGTAAACCACCAACCCTCCAGCATCTCTGTGTTTTGAACTAGAGAGCTGCCACACACACACACACACACACACACACAAACACACTGGCAGCTCACAGTCTGATTCACAGTCTTGTATCTGATGAGTCCTGTTTTCTGTCTCCAGAGCATCTCTGAGGAATTAGCTGACATCTGATCAGCCGTAGAGATGCCAGACATACACATGGGAGTCGTATTCTAATATATGACTCTCATATGTATCCCGTTAAGTTTATTAGATGGATACTGATCATTTTTTTTATCTGTAATGTGTCTGGTTAAGTGTAATTTAGAATAGTGTACTGTCCTTTTACTCGTACATAATCAAATTATTCAACATGGCATTTATTTACATTAATTTGATTCTGCAGCTAAGCCACACATTTTCTTCATGAAGAGGTTCTATATATAAAGTGCAAACGAGCTGTGTGAAGTAGGCCTGTGTTAGTCACAAATCAGTGTATTAATGTAACCTGGATACACTGACATAATGTTTTACCTTGTTACTGGTCAAGAAGAGGTGTGACTGTGAGTATTTGTCTAAATATGTGTGTAATTGATCATTGTTGTGCTCTTCATCTCACCGGCTCTTGTGTCAAAAATATTAATAATTATGCAATAACAATCAACCTGCTTTGAGGCTGAACAACATTAAACACAATCTGAGATGCAGTTATTTTCCACAAAAGTCCATTCAGAATATTGTATGATACTCAAATCCCCTGTCAGAAGTACTATATTGTTCTTTACTGGGTTGTCAGTATGTTGTTCAGCCCAAAATTTAATTTCAGAACACAGGATCAAAAAGTTGTTCAGATAATTAGGGCTTCTTATAGCAACTCATTTCTGTACTGTACATTTCTGTACTTCTCAATTTGTTTGATACATTAGTCCTAATATGTGTATCATGTCCAAAGTTCAGGATTCAGATCTGAACACCTGATATTTTATGATCCTGTGCTCTGAAATAAACCTTGCTCAAATCACTACAGACCCCCCTCCCCCATCTCTCTCTCTCTCTCTTGCTCTCTCTCTCTCTCTCTCTCTCCTCCCTCCCCCACCCCCTCCCTCTCCCTATATTAACTTACAGGTTCCCCTGCCTTAACAGTGCAATGATCAAACATTCTTCTCTCTTTCTGTTTTTATTTTAATTTCACCTATTTTGTTCATTTGTTTATTATTTTCTTCTCTTCAAATTATTTTTCTAATTTATTTTGAATTTGCTTTTCCCTTTTTTATTTTTTCATTTTGTTTTTGTATTTTTTTTCGTCTTTTTTTTTCTTTCTTTTTGTTCCCTCCTCCTTTAGATCGTAATGTCTCACTTGCCTATAGCTAAAAGGTAAGCCTGGTCACATGATTGACACACCCGTTCTGATTGGCTCTTCCTACTGACATTTCAGCCTAACTATGCTCTCCTCCGATTCCTCCACTATATTGTGCTTTCTCAATTTCTCTTCTGTGTTTTCCACAGTTTAAGCAGGTCTGCATGTGTTTATAGTTCTATACTATCGAAAAGGAAGTGTCATTTTCAGCTCATCAGTGGGTGTATTTTGGTACGACTCACTTTGGTTTGCTTAAGAGATTAAGAGATTTTCTTTTTAGCTCTAAAATGAGCTCTGTTTCATTCAGTAACTTTTCACCTTGACACACAAAATGAAATCCCATCTTCCTCCTGCTTGGTTGCACAAGTTTATGTCCCAGGTCTTGTTCTCAATTGTCATTAGACTGTGATTAATGGCCAGCGAGGAGTGGACCTGATCTAAATCTGTTCTTTTTAATGATGCCATTGCTGTGATTATTTTAACCTCCATTAACTGATTATTTTGGCCACCTGAGGGCAGCTTTAAAAGCTTTAAACAAAACACTGACATGTTATCACCTTATAAGGCTGCTATGGTGAATATATTAACAAAAAGTTGTCCATTTGCACAACATTAACATTCATTAATAGAGTTCTGCTTGTGTCCACCTGATAAATGTAAGACCAATGTCCACTCTCCGTTTAGCTCTGTTTTGGTCTCCACCAAATCCCGAGGGAAATAGCCGGCTCACTATAAACAGCCGTTTGCTGCATCTGGAAACAACACTAATGTGCCATTGAACTCAAACAATAAGCAGATTAAGTCTAAAATGCACCACAGGGCTGAGAGGAACTGCAGAGTTGGTTGACAGTTCTTTGTGGGAACCATTGATGAGGATGTAAGATCTATTGTTAATGTAAAAATATTGATTAGTGTATCTTTAAGCTCAGCAGCCACAACCTCCTAACTGTTGGCCCCACCCACAGCTAAGAGTATGGCCAAAAGCATATGAAGTCTAAAAGGCAACAAACACAAGACTGACGAGGAATATTTCATCCCATTTTTCAGTATGAAAACAACAGTACATTACAGCATTAATAGTTCCAAGGCTAACTGAATCACACAGAAAAATGTTTGTACAAATTCTTTTTAAGCTCTTGTGTAGCTCATTTTGAACATTTGCATCTTCTGAGAATCTAGATTCCTTTTTCCTCACACATGTTGACAGGTTTGTCAGATTGACTCAGGAGGATTCAGCTGGATTGCCTTATTGAAATCACTATTTAATACAGTGATTTTTATACCTAAAGTACTAGATCAGCTTCGTACCAAACTGCACTCAGTGACACTATGAAAGTGAGACATCCTTTTTCTAACAATGTGAGATTTCTGCTCTTTTGTGTGTTCACTCTTTCAGTAATTTCCCTGTTTGTTCTGTTAACCTGCAATGTCACACTGACCTGGTGAAACTTTACCTCTTACCTTCTGTATGCTCCTCTCTTCCTGGTTTTGATATGATGTAGTGCCGTAGCACTGTACACACACACACACACACACACACACACGACACATACCTTAAAATGGGTAAGCATATCTATTATAGGTCTTGGCACATACACACAGTGAATGTATAACTTTGAACTAACAAGTTGTCTTTCTTCTTCACTACAGTTGCTTTGTTGTTTGTATTGATGCATTTGAAATAAGTAGCTTAGTGGTGGAGATAAGTCAAATTAAGCATAATAATAATGTGGTTCCAGTGTTTTATGTACATATGTGTACAGTGTTTTGTGTGTTGTCAGTTTGTGTTTTTTCATTCTCTGTTGAATGTACTGGACAATTCTTCTCTTTACTTTTACTTTATTTTTTGTTTTTATTCATTCTTAACTATTTTCTTTCTTTTTTTTGACCATCGCTCCTTCACTCTCCTGAACTCCTCTTTTCTCCTTTTCCTCACCTTATTTTCTTTTGCTCCCTTTCCCTATATTTTATGGCTCCTCCTTTCTGGTGTTTCATTCTTTCAATCTTCTTGCCTCTTTTTGTTACTGGTCCTCCTTTTCTCCCTTCTCCTTCTGTTTTGTTTCCTTCCCTTTCTTTCTTTCCTCTTCTCTCCTTTTGTTTCCTCTCCTCTCCATTCCTTTCTTTTCCCCTCTTCTCCCCTTCCTCTCATCTTCTTTCCACCTCTCCTCTCCTCTCCTCTCCTCTATAGAGGAGCATAGTAATATGTATCTAATGGTCCCTAAACCACTAGACAGCTTTAACCTGCTCAGAGTGAAGGGGAAGGGTCTGAAGCAGAAGGTCCTTCATGCTAGCTGTGAATGGTATGCTTTATAGATAGAAATGCAGTGTAGGTCCTTATCCTGTTGTACTGAAATACCATCTTTAGAACCAATGGCCATTTCTTTTTCTAGCCTGGTTTCCCAGCAGCCACTGTAGAATTTTTTCAAAATTTTGCATTTAAAAAATTAATTTACTTCTCCTGCTGAAGTTGTAGCTAGAAGTGAGGTAGCTCTGGACTAATTCGGAGCTAATATAAAATGTAACCACTCTTATGCCACTCGTTAAAAGATTTATGCAGTCACGCTATCTTTTAAATAATTTTTACTCATAGTGTGACACCACAGTGCTAAATATATACAATTCAGTACTGTTTGGCCAAAAATAAGTTAACATTTGTCTTGTTTGACAGTACTTCCAATCCAGTGGAGACCTTCTACAGTATCTTATAACTCAAATTTGAATGGAGCTTCCCATCCATTCATTGCTGACCAGAGAGCAGCATTAGCCAATGAGAGTTAAGAGAAGAGAATCAGCTGAGATTGAAAGTGTAGATAAAGAGCCCTTTGTGCTGCTTCAGCACTTTGCTTTTGTGTTATCACTAAATTCAAATAGCTGTCAAGCACGTGTTGTCTCAGCAGCAGAAGACAGGTGTTAAACATTTGATGTCAAGACAAGTTTAGCTTTTAATGACACATGTGGTCTCAGAGGGCCTCACAGGAGAACAGTCTGAAAACACACAATGTGGCCTGCTTTTTCAGCCCCTTTAGTTGTGTAGTGTTTCTCTAGCATACGACTATATGGAGTAGAAGGATCAGTGTGATTTTGATTGTGTTATCATGTAAAGACTTGTCGTCTTTCTAGGACCTTAGCTAATCTAGTGGTTTTTAGGGAACTAGAATGAACCCAGTATGAATAAATCTTGAGAAAATAGAGTTTGTATGTTGCCTGTCTGTCTGTCTGTCTGTCTGTCTGTTGTCCCGTCTGTGTGTGTCTGTCATTCTGTCTGTCCTGCCTGTGTGACTGTAGGAGTTTGTGCAGACTGGGCTTCTTCTAGGTCTTCTCAACTTCATGGGCTGTTATTTAACTTTAAATTGTCCCTTCATCCTTTTCTGCTCTTATTTACCTCCTCCCTCCTCTCCTTTATCCCTGCCTCCCTTGCCCGTTCACCTCCTCGCTCCCCTTGCCCCCACCACCCCCCTCCCCACCCGTCCTCCCTCCACACTTTCCACTTCTTCCTCCTCAGGCTCCTGCCTAGAGATTCTTCGGGGAGAAAGTCCGGCTCTTGGGGAGGCCGGGAGCGACTCGGCGTCCCCCATGTCTCCTCGGACTAGCAAGAGCCGCATGTCCATGAAGCTGCGACGCTCCTCTGGTTCAGCTAATAAGACTTAAGCTCTCTAAACTACACGGCCTAGTCCAAAGTGTCACTTCAAGTCTGATGAAGCAATCAGACTCCTAAGACCTCGAAAGATGTTTCTCTAGACGAAATTTGGCCTACAGTTGTACTTAAAAGTACAAAAAAACAAAATATCACACACATTCAAATTAACTGTTGAGAGAAAATTCACATAGACATTTTCAACAGGAAAAATAATGGGTGGCGTTCTCAGGCTCATCCCATCTCCTCCAGCATGCTGCCGTTCTGATCGGACACTGGCCTTTCATGTACAGAACGCTTGTACGCACAGTTGTACTCTCAAAAACACATGTAATAGTATTCTGTGGACTATATTATACTGTAACTTTATTTTGAAACTGCTCACAGCTGCTGAATTTATCCTTAGCTTTGCTGTCAAAAAAACAGTCAAACCAGTGCTGCAGCATGCTGATCTTTGCCACAGTAGAAACAGCTGCCTAACCAGTGCCGTTTTAGTTCATAATAATCTGTGCCATGTTAGAAATTGCACACACTTCAGTGTAACCAGGACTGCAAAAAGCTACGTGTGCCACATTATATACTGAGATCAAACAGCGGAAGAAAGAGAAACGAAAACAGAGGCTCTTCAGTCTCCTTGCATTGTTGAACGTCGCTATTGGGGAATCTGTATATTTGTACTATAGTCAGTCCATGTGTGTACAGACAGAAACATGAGTTTTGATATAAAAAGAATGAAGTGAGTGATTGCGCCGATAGTGTTGCTTGAAGAAAGCAAGATAAAAGTCTATTTTTGTTCTCAGTACAGCATTAGGCCTATAAAGATAAGGGCAGGTGTCACTTTTTATTCAGTCCTCGTCAAATGTAAATAGAAACTCATCTATTTGCTTACAATAATAATCACTTGTCATTGTGGATGTGGCAACGCTCTCAAGCCAAAAATGTTCTGCGAGTTTGAATCCAGAAGAAAATCCTCTCCTCGAGCTTCTGGGACTGAAAGCTGACCCTTTGAGTGAAGCCACGTGAGAAACAGTGTTCAAGTAATGATGGAGGTTGCAAAGAAAAGCGCTTTCTAGAAAATTAACATTACTGATCAAAGAGGAAGCACTTGTTATAAAAGGTTTAGTTGTGTTTTTTTTTTTTTTGCTCATGCTGTAAAATGTGGACAAGCACTGATGTTCATTGCATTTGTTTTCCTTCTTTTTTGTTCATTTTTTTAAATGATTGACTGTAAAATGTGTTTTGAGCTGAACAAGAATGTTGCTGTATTTTTTTAAGTTCAGTGTCACTCCGTCATGTGATGCAATCAAACCACAGCTTTTCTTTCTTTGTTCCGTTGACTCTCTCTCTATATATATATATATTCTGTATATCTATATATGTATGAGTATAAATATATATATAGTAGATATATGAATATCTCTAAGAATGTGTACAGTGTGAGGAGGCTTGTTGTGTATATACTGTTATTTGAGAATAGCTGCCAAAGCCAAACTGTGGTTTAACCTCAGACCACATATCTGCTTAAAATGGGTTGACACTACAAGATTTTATGTTTCAAATTTTTTTTTCATAACCAGTTTGCACTTCATTCTCTAATTTCGTTGTAGCTCAAATACACTTATACTGTTTATATACGTAACCTTGACACCACAGTCAGCTTTCTGAGGAAAATTATTGGAAACTGAAAATGCACATTTTCCTAATTTTTCTCTGTTAACTTTGCTCTTATATTTAGACTCATCCCCTCTTCCACTTCTGGATGGAGGGGATCCGTGTGTAATCGCAAAATTGAACACTAACCATAGACTATTTTCATGTATTTAACACCATCACTTCAACACTCCATCAGTTTGGCTCAAGTCAAATACAACTGACAAGGTTTCAAATCAGCTTACATCATTTACATACTTCCATCTAGTCTTCCGTTCTACATGGTGGCTTTTTTTTCTGCATGTTCCCTTTATTTCCTTTTCGTGGCCCGATCCCTGGTAAAAGAAACACATATATGAAAGATTGGTATTGAAAAATATCGATCTGAGTGAAAGGTTTTGCATTATGCCTCGCTGGTTGAAGTAAGTGTATTCACAGCTGTTATGGTTTCATTTTTTTATGTTTTATTTCAGGAACAGGATTGTAAAAAAAATTTGTTTTGGTTTTTTTGCCCCTCTGTGGGGTTGAAATTGTTAACTTTTAGAAATTTGCCATTGTCAAATTCATGTTGTGTTACTTTGTGTGTACATTTTTCAAGTCAGCTGAGATTTCAGTTTTCCCTTTAAATTATTGCTGTTACATTTGTCATTGCTGAGGTTTAAGCACCGTTAATTGGCTGAGGCACGTGGTCTGGTAGCCCCACTGCACTCTGGGACTGATCTGTACATGCTGTATATAGACTACAGCTTGCCTGCCAGTCACTGACTAGGTCTCAGTTTTATTGGTTATGTCCTGTAAACACGTTGACAACCTGAACCTGTTCAGGCTAAAACCCTGAACAAAACACTGTCCCAGTACCTATGCCACACAGCCCATTTACGCTCCACATGGTTACTGGAGTCACGATGCTGCTTTACGTCCCATGAAAAAGATGGGAAATGTTACGCTTCAAATTTGTTTTACAGATTTAAAATCTGTCTGAGGATTTCAGTGTTGAGCTCAAAAATGATCTGCTCACTAAACTGGACTGAACTCAAAATGTCTGACTCCGTAAGTGCATGTTTGTTTAGTCTAAAAACCGTGATAAGCAGCAACCAAAATGTGTAGAAAACCTGTTACCCAAAGCCTTTCAGCTTTCATATCATCTACCCTGAGGACTGTCTGTCTGGAGGATTTTGACATTGCAAATCCCCTCTCTTTTGCAGCCATATCAACCGCAAAAATTGTCCCTTCATAAATAAGAATTTAGAGCCTCTCTGCCTGAGTCGATGGACGCTCTGAACGTGCGGGCTGTGATGCATACGGGTTAAGCTGCAGTCCAGATGTTAGTTTGGATCAAAGCTAATGTATGTAACTACTGACTGTACATACTGCATGACACCAGTTCAGTACTAACTGCATGTGTTGATCATGTAACAGCTGTATCTCAACATACACACACACTCCTCAAACTATGTTACTGTCAGACCTGTAGTATGTAAACGTGTAATGTCTCTTTTGGACACACAGAGTGATGATGGAATTTGACAATAAATGATTCGTACCACTGACTCCCAGACTGTTTCATATATATAGTGTGTGTGTGTGTGTGTGTACGCCAACTTTGGAACCACAATAATAAGCTGACAGGCAGGACTCCTCATCAGTTGTACTGTATTAACATTTATTGACAATAATTTAGAATAAATTTCACATTCAACTTCAAACATATCAAAATAGTACTGTATAGGCTTCATAGAACCACAATTACATTTTTAGCATCATGAAGGCATTTAGCAAATATTTCAACAGTAATTTATAATCAATAAAGACAAAAGACATTATTTACCAGCAATACTAACATTAAGTTTTCCATTTCTGTATGAAAATATTTTATAGCTGAGAAGTTTACTGGCACATTTACTATAAAAGGCATATTATGGTCTATGATTATTTTTTCTTTTTGTTTTTGTATTGTTCACTGTACATGAAATAGTCTATGAAATAGTCTTTGAAATAGAGTTAGGACATTGATTCTGTCTCCAGTTCTTGGGGTAAGGAAGGTCACTTTCTAAATGTAATTACAGGTCACTACATATTACACCAGTACGTAATGTAACACACTCCTCCTGAGCTTCAGTATAATCTGATTACTTTGCCACAGAAGTATGTCGACCATGACATTTAAAAATCTGCCACATGTAGAGAGAACTGTTCATTGCTTCAGTATATGTAAAATTATTCGCTCTTACTCTAATTAGGCCTAATCAAAATGGCCTTTCAGTCAAACTTCAGTCTGTCCATTCTGTCAAGTGTTCACTAATTATAATAATGTTTTAATGTCAAATCTTTACAGAGTGTTGGGTATATTAGGATGCAACAGGAAGATGCAAGAGAAGCTGAAAAGAGATGGCATCCTCTGTCCCAAAACAGATTTTAAAAAAAAAGAAATATATTCTCTACATGAAAGCAGAAATACAGAAATAATTTCTCACTTCCTGTTGTATTACTGACTGTATCCCTTGTAACAAATTAAATATTGAGAGATCATGTGTTTTCCTCCAGATGTTTCAACAGAAGAAATAGCCCCTTCGAACAAGAGTCACTTTAATTTCCAGGTTAATATAATAAATCATATATAATTCTTCCCTTCACTCAGAAGATCAAGATAGTTTCACTGTTTGTGGTAGTATTACAATCCTGTTTGTTATAAAGGTGAAACAACTAGTGGGAAATTACAGAGGAGTCGACTTGTGTTTGCGGACATGGTTTCAGCACCACGGACAGTTCCAGCTTCACTGACAGCCTCATACTTAATGAATTATATTGAAGAGTTTGCGCTACACAGCAAAGTTGAGTTTACATTTTTGGGTTTTCATGACCTTGGATAATAGTGTCAGCATGTCATACGTGAACTTTTGTGAAACAACTTCAAAGTCAAGATGCTGACTGACATTTAACCCAAAGGCACAATGACTCAACCATAATCTGTCCTGTAACACAGTGATCTACTTTTTGCTTTATAACTACAACTGAGACAAACAGGCCTCTTTCTCAATTTACAATAGAAGCATACGTGAACATGAAAGAGTACTTCAATGTGGATGAAAACAAGAAGTAACAGTTAACAGCTTCCTCGTCGTGAAAATCAACTTGGCTGATCGTGTTTCCAAACTCTCTGTCTCACGGTCTCACGGTCATCTGCAGCAGCATCACCTGCCGGTTCTCTGCGGGGTGAGACTTGTTGATGTGTCTCGCCAGCCCCGGGGAGCTGAAGAACGTGGACGGACAGTGTTTGCACGTGAAGATCTGCTGCTGCTCGCACTCCCTGCTCCCGCTCTCCTCTCCGGGCGGGTGGAGCGGGTCCGCTCTCAGTCCTCCTCCACCTCCCAGCGCCCCCGCCAGCAGCTCGTCCCTCATCGCGTGCCACAGACGGTGCTTGTCCCTGATTTCGACGGACGGGAAGCGCGCGCCGCACAGGTGACACAGGAACACCTGGCTCTGGCCGCCGCCGGCCTCGCGCGCCTGTCCGTAAGACGACGGGGGCGGAGACGCTCGCGCTGACATCTCGTGCGCGGCCAGGTGTTTCTTCAGGTAAGCCTGTCGGCGGAACTTCTTCCCGCAGTACCGGCACTCGTACACCTCCTCCTCCGGTAATGACTGCACGAACGGGAGAGGAGGGTGCGGGAGGGACGGCGGCTGCTGCGGCGGCTCGTCCGGGTTGCCGTTCAGCAGCAGGAGGCTGGAGGGCGGGCTGTCTGCCGCCCTCACCTGCTGCTGCTGTAGGTCCACGCAGCCTTCAGACGGGCTCCGGTAGTGAAGCGAGGAGTCGTAGTGTGGAGGCGCGAGGCCGTCGCCGTCGTCCCGGGAGCGGCCGTGGAGCAGCAGCAGGGCAGGCTCGCGCCTCATGCGGGAGCTGTCCCGCGCACCGTGGTGCTGGTTGGTGTTAATGCGCAGCAGCTCGTTCTCTTTGCCCTCCAGCTCCACCGGCGACCTCTCGTGCTGGAGGAGACCTCGTGCCTCTTTTAACGGCTGGCTCTTGTTGGTCTCTCCTGCCTGGTTGTTCACCGGACGCGGTTTGTGCCAGCGGCGGTGGGAGGCCAGGTTGGCGGGGCAGCTGAACACCTTGTCGCACTCGGGACAGCGGTACTCCACGCGCACTATGCGGGAGCATTTGTGCTGCGCCAGGGAGAAGGGGTCGGGGTACTCCTCCTTACAGAGCTGGCAGATGAACTCTCCCAGCGGCTGAGTCCCGGCGGGAACGGACGACTTCTCCCGTTGCCTCCTCAGCTCGGGACTCTCCTTCTTGATCCGCAGACCCAGAACCGGCGAGGTCGTGACCTCGTCCTCGAAGTTGAGCTTCCGGTTCACTTTGGGTTTCTTGGACTGGCTGCTCGCGGACTGTTTGTTGTGTCTGCTGCTGTTCAATCGTTGATCCGGTTCGAGGAAGGAACGTTTTCTGGCTGCGTGATCCTGGTTCATCAGGGTCAGTGGTGGGAACAAGTGCACGTGACCCATATTCGGGTCATATTTGTCGTTGTGGCCGTATGAGGGCGCGTGGCGGCTGCTGCCCGCGAGGAGCCTCTCGATGGAGGCGGATACGGAGGTCGGCGTGGAGCTCACCAGGAAGGGCAGCTCCGGTAACTCCGCCGGTAACTCCGACACCGGGGACGACGTCAGACACCTGGCGGGGAACGACGGCTGCTTCGCTCCTTCCTCGTGTTGCTCTAGCAGTCTCGTGCCGACCGGTTTAACGGGGCTGCAGGACTCTGTCACCGTCAGGTCGCGTGGAGGTGGAGGAGGAGGCGGGAAGAAGTAGGAGAAGTCACCGTCGGGAGTTAAAACGTCCACCTCGCTCACTTGCTCCTCGGTCTCCGGTAGCTGCGCGCGCCGGTCCGCCTCCGCCTCCAGCGCGGACTCCACGTGCGGGCTCCACGCCTCCCTGACACCGGCGGAGTCCCCGCGGAACACCGGGAAGAGTCCGTCCGGTCGTTCAAATGGGACAGCGTTCACCACCTCGTTATCCCTCACCGCCGCCGGTTTAGCCGCCTCAGAGTTCAGCTCGTCACTGTTGTCATACGTCGCATGTTGTTTGTTATTCCCGTTATTTCGTGACCGGTATGACGCCGAACATCGCCGGTGTCTCTTCACCAAGAATCCTCGAGGCATGCTGATGATGACGATGATGCTCGGCGCGTGGCATCAACCGGGCGAGAAAGAACAACAACTCTTGTCTCGAGCCCACTTTCAAGTAGAGCTTTGAAGTGGTGGGGAGAGAGAGGGGGTGTGTGAGAGAGAGAGAGAGAGAGAGAGAGAGAGCAGTATCTGTGGTGCGCTGGTTTGTTTTTATCGACCACTCAGTCTCTCTTTCTCCCCCAAATTATAGGCCTATTAGTTATTAGTAGTTAGTATGGACGACTTTGATGAATTCCTAAAGAAGATTTGATCCAGTTCAACAACCAAAATGACTTCAAAATGATATCTTTCTTTTTTATCATGAGCACAAGTTTTAAATGTTGGAACCATGTCTGGAACCATGAGGTCTTTTCTATCTATCCATCAACCCACATGCATTCATATATATGTTAGTGTATGGTTATCAAATGTTTCGAAGAAGCTTTTGGATTTGAATACCCTAAAAGAAGCAGTTGCTTTATGGGATACACTGTACAACCTAATTTATGTATATGATATATTGTGTATTTTTATGTGACCTTTGTCATGTTGTGACATTGTTTTTTTTACTGATGTTGGTCTGTTGATTCTTCTGTCATAATGTGGTGAACAGGAGATCAAATTAAACCTTAACATAAAAGAATTATTATTATTATTCACAATAATTTTACCCACAGAATTGCTCAACTCATTAGGATTTTTAGTTGTGCAGTTTGCTGAAATATATTGCTGTTGTTCCCATGTTGATGAGATTTTCCTCTTATAGAAGCTGATGCGCCCTCAAATGTCACATGCAAACATGTAAATGTATATTGTCAAGACAGAAAACCTGATCAGATCGTGTGTTGGGAGTGGGTGTAATTAGAAAGAGCACCCGTGGGGACTCAGGTTCAGATCATATCTTTTTAAGAGCACTAATGGACCGTTTGTGTCCTGTTGAAGTGTGATTATCTGTGTCTTTGTTGTTGGTGGGAATACCTCGGGCACAGCTTTCCCTCTGTGTGTGTGTGTGTGTGTGTGTGTGTGTGTGTGTGGAGGGAGGATTCACACCCCGTCCTCCCACTAGAAGCTGCTCTGGCTGATAAGAGATCGGAGGGAGATTCATCCATCCATCCATCCATCCTCTCCCCCCCGGGCTAGGCCGGCCCCTCCGCCCGGGCCAGGCGGTCTGTAGCCCGGCCAGTGGGTTCAGGCCAGCCGGCGTCGCTCCCTGGAAATCAATCAAGGCGGATGAGCGTGAGAACAAGCTTGAGGGTCGGGCTGCTGACTTGACGAGAGCCGCCTGGGGAATAGAAATGAGATGGGTGGTGGAGAGTCCAGCACTAAAAACTAATTAAGCACCAAGCTTCCTGGATATTTAGTTTGGTTGTTTTCATTGTAATTGTCAGCTGCTAATGTCTCCCATCGAGAGGAGACCTTAACCCAGGTTCAACCTTTATTGACCCATGTGACTGAAATGGCAAACATGGGAGCGACTGAGGACTCTGCTTTTGTAGCCTCATTTGGTCTCATTTCAATTATTCCAGCTTTCATTTTATTGTATGGAAGCCTGTTTCTGTCAGAAAAGGAAAAAATTGTCAAAAATAAAAATAGCCAGATAATGAGAAACTAATTCAAAATGATGACTTTTCTCTCTTATCTCAGAATTTTCACCTTCTTTTTCTTATTTTTGACCTAAAAAGCCAAAATTGTGATTTGTTTCACATTATTTAGTTTCTCATAATGTAGACATTCTATGCCTTTACCAGGCGGGTGTGTGCTTCCATATTATATCATAGCACATTAAGTCATGCAAACTGTTATATTGCGCTCTTCCTTCATGTATATCTAATATACAGTGAAACAGAAAATTTTCCCTTGCAGTAACCTAACTGCACTGTTTTCTGTTTACCGCCGTAAACAGACTTGTCCACTGTACACTTCAGTGATGAAAATCTAGTTTTTGCACCAGGTAAATAGTAAATGCTTTTAAATGCAATCAACTGTCTTTGCTTGAACCCATGTAGATGGTCACAGATGAAAATGCATAATGGCTATACAACAATATTTTAAAAAATTCAAAATAAAAATGATTGCTTTAAAAGAATTATTGATAATAGTAAATTAACACAAAGCTTTCAAAGCTGGGACACAAAGCTCCACCATGAGGTTAAAATAATGACTCCACATATTCAAGAAAAAGGAGGGACAGGAGAGAGCAGGCAGCTTTTGGTAGTTTAAAAACAGGGTAAATGTTCTCAGTCAATGTCCTGTAAAAATATGGATCCATAGACAGTCTGAGGACACTGCTGGCTGGAGGACATTAAGTGTGTGTGTGGGTGTGTGTGTGTTTAGTTTGCATCGCATCAGTGGGCAGTGAGGTGGATAATCCTTCAGACTGCTGAAAATGACTCTATTGATCTGAGCTCACAGTCACAAGCCTTTAAGTACTGCAGTATTATACAGCTGAGCTGTCTGTCTGTTTTTGTTTACATGGAGTTTACATCTTAACTGGAACTATAGGATGGAACTGTGTTTGTACATAATTGTGTCTGTGTGTGTGCCGAGCCAAGTATCTGATAGATAAATGCCAAAACAGTCAAATTAAGACATTTCACTGATTCTCACCTAATTAGCAGTCTAGTAGTTTAGGCCTTGAGCTTGTGGTTAAATGTAACATTAGAAAGAGGTTTAATTTGGTGTCAAGATTACTAGTTTTCTATGTAGCCATGGGAAGGTCTGTATAACTACATTGATACATTTTTTGTCTTTTCCATCGTGTTTCCCATTACTAAAAAAAAAGCTCAATGACATATGAAAACAGGTCAGAATTGGTTGAAGTCTTTCATTTGCTCACACACAGTCAGGCTGTGAAGTGTGTGAGTGCTGATGGTTGCTGCAGGGATTATTATAAGAACAAAACCCAGACTGAGCAATACTATGCTGGCTTATTAATAAGACTTTCTTGATTAACTGAACTTATTTACTAATGAAATTAATTTGTAAAAGTTAAATCTCAAAAAGACAAATAAAAATCGTACAATAACAGATGAGGCAGACAGAAATACACAGAATCCTTTTGACAGAAATTATTTCAGTGTAATTGACCCTTTCCAGCCTTTTAAAATAATTTCCCCTCTCATATTCACACTCCTCATACAGACACCCAGCTACCAGTCAGTTTATAGTCTTACAAAAAGCTTCTATATAGTCCCATAAAAAAGCTTCCACATACATGTATGTCTACATATATACTGTGCAACAAGGACTGAAACTAGGTCAACTGGATTTGACTGTAGATACTTTCTGTAGAACATCTCTCCTGTCATCCAAGGAGCTTCTTCAGTTCTAGCTGACTGGCAGGGAGTCCCAGATCTTTAACCTCTGTGGGGTCACTGTTCCCACCCGGCCTGCTGGTGCTTCTGGATGTTGGAACATCAATCATTGGCTTGTTGATCAAATGAGCTTTAAGTGATGAGAAATTAAGAACACCAAAATCATTCATGAATCCCTTTCGATTCATTGATTCTGTGCTCAGTGCTCAAACTGCATTATCACAAGATCTAACTCTTCATTGTGTGCACTCTGTTGCGTGACAGTCGATCAGTCATATCTCAATAAAGTGCTTATCTGGCGCCATCTAGTGGTACAGATTCCTAGGATCCGCATCAGCAAGTGGATTACCCTTTTTTGCATTTACACGTGTTATGGATGAAATCATAACAGCTACTGTGATTACATGTCAACTGTTCCATCTCCGTGACCAAAGAGCAAAGTCCATCCACTGAGGAAGACCTGATGACATGGCTGAAAGCCCTGAAAAAAGGGTAGTAAATGAGCCTTGAGTTGAGATTGTTTTGTTAAACTGGACGATTAATCCACTGAAGCTGCTGGTGATCTGTATTTTAACAGTTTGGTTGAGTGAGAGCAGCCCTCTTACTCCCCCTGCTGGCAGAGTTCTTGTCTGCAGAGAAAACAAGCTGCCTCCATTGACTCAGTTCTGTTTTTGACCCACCCTGGTGCTGCTGTGTTTTCAGTCTCCCTGACAGTTTGACATTGAGTCTGAGCAGCCTGATTTGGTATCTCACTGTCAATCAGATCAGATGAGATCAACTTTGCCCCGTTGGCACAGTAGGATCATTGTTTAAACTTGATCTCCAGGAAAGAAACCATTGATTCTGGTTATCTGTGGCTCACTATAGCGCTAAATAACAGGAAACTGAAGCTGTGCATCTGCGCAGGGTCATCACTATTTGCAAAATCTGTTTAGCAACTTTTTTTTAAACAAAGTGCTGTAAGAAAGAAGGAATGAAAAACAATCAGCTTTAGCAAAAGGGAAGTCTGCACTGCTGACTGCATAAACCCCCACAGCTCATTAAAGCAGACTCAGCAAAATTCAGGAACATCAACACATGAGTTAACAACCCTACTGCAAAGTAATGACAATTAAGCCCAGCAGTATTTCAGGGTCTGCTGTTTGTATTGGAAATGCATTGGTTGAAAATATGAAGCTGCAACAGCTGGAACAGTTAGTCAGCAACATTTCTGCACAAAGTGGAAAAGTATTTTAAGTATTAAAATATTTGAATTAATTGTTGATCAACTGAATGCAGATAAAATACAACTAAAGTCACTTTAATGATTTTTTAAAATAAATTTAGCTTTTTAAAGTGTATATATGCGTATTTCTACAATGTTTGACAGACTTTTCTTAAACATAGACACTGTCTGACTAAACTTCTGCATCTTTTGTAATACTGAATGTCGTAATGTGTAAAAAGAAAAATGTTAAATATAGCCTTATTGTATGTCTCTCTCGATCATAGGCAGTAGTGGAAGATGTTTTAGGCACATTCAGCAATACTGGAATGTAAAAATGCTCTTTTAATTCCGCATTCAAAATCTTACTTAAGTAAAAGTACACAGGTACTAATAGCAAAATGAACTTAAAGTATGAAAAGTACCCATGCCCTTCTCAATATTTCCTTATTATTACTAATCACTTAGCAGTATTCGCATGTTGTAGCTGGTGGAGGTGAAGCTGATTGGATTGTACTCTGCAAAGTAACGAGTATCTATCGCTAAAT
Source organism: Holacanthus passer (assembly GCA_025331565.1). Classification (NCBI taxonomy): domain Eukaryota; kingdom Metazoa; phylum Chordata; class Actinopteri; family Pomacanthidae; genus Holacanthus; species Holacanthus passer. The sequence goes on along the minus strand of JAFREQ010000018.1, from coordinate 301,451 downwards.
GGAGTAAAAAGTAAAATGTGTTTCAAATCTATTGATGTGATCTGAAAGTCGCATAGGATGCCGGCATATACTTTAATGTACATTTAGCTCTTAGATGATCTTCTCAGACTGAAATACATTTTGACCACAGCTCTGCACACCTGTATTTTTATTTCCATTTGTAGTTCTTAATAGTAAAAAGTCATTGTGAATCCCTTGTGTTTGAAATAGAGGTGTGATGAGGGAGAGGGCTGAAACCACAGCAAACATTAACACCACATGACTCTAAAATCCTCCAGTGCATACAGTGGAAAGTCTGCCAGACAAGAAGTCAATCTGCTGTCCGGTACAAGAAGCAGGAATGGGGAAAAAGGGGGCAAGTAAAGAAACAGGTTAAAACAGCAAAAGCCCACAGTGTGTTAGAATTCATGGAGGGTTTTATGTCTTTGTCATGGTTTTGGTCTTCACACAGTCATGTGTTCAGAATGTGATTTGATGAGTCATTCTTCAATTTGACCCTTTACCTTAATGTATTTTACTGTGAGTGATTCACAATGAGTCATTCTGTGTTGTACATGTCTGCTCATGTCTAGAATGCTCAGGGATTCCCACTGACACACTCACAAACGTGTGCAGATACTGTACATGCATTTATGTAACAATGACTGTTGTAAGTCAACAGAAATACTGCAGCTCGCACAGTGAAGTGTTACACATCTTCACACTGAGTAATAAAGCATTTCAAGACTTTCATTTTATAATGCTGGAAATAGATTTGGGTCCAACATTTCTCTCCAAAATTCACTTTACATGTAAAACCACATTTATTCCTTTAATAACATTTTATTGGTTATTATTATATTAAAATACTGAATCACCTGGTAACTTTAAGAGAACCCATTATGGAGCTTGAACTCTGATTTTGTTTCCATCTGGTAAATACTGTATCTCACTTGAGGATTATATAGATTTTTTTTAATTTCATATACAAAGTGAAACTATTTTCAGCCTTTACTTCTCACACATACTGCACAGCACAGTGTGCTGGATGAATTCATATAATTGTAGTGCAAAGTTGGCTGTGGTTAAAAGAAGCCAGTGCTAAATAACAACGCTCATGCAAAACTGGATTGCAGGAACTGGGAGTGTTAATCCATTATGCCAATGTTATTTTGTCGCTTATGCCTCTCTTTCATGTGTTCACTTGTCTGATCAGTGTTCCCATTGTTTTTACGGTTACAGAGAAAAACTTATGATGCCAAGAAAAATATCTGGTTTTCCTTTATGTCCTCTATTCAAGTAAAAGCTAAAACAAAGAGAAATCCAATATTAAAAGCATTTGAAAAATAGCTTTCTTGAAAATACACTGTAGCTAGTTAAATAGTGACAATGTGATAAACTAATTGACACTGAGGTAAATCCTTCCTATTCAAAGATGCAATGACAGAACTATCATAAAGACAGAGCTTATCAGATAAGACCATTTCAGTTTCCATTGCCACATGTTTCCCAGTTAGAGCACACAAACCATTAACAGGTAATTCTAAGGCTTCTGGGGTTGGTGATTGGTTACATTTTAAAAAGCCCAGAAAAGCCAGCTGGGAGACGCCCCAGAAAAACACTGATTACACACAAAAAATCCAGGACATCCATTCTTATGCAAGTGTAGTTACTTCCTGCTATGTGTAAGGCTGCTAGTAAAAGGTTTAGATATTTGCACAATGTATTAGAATTTTTTTTCTGTCCTGTTTTAGGTATCAGTTGATTCAGACTCTCATGTCAGTTACCGTAATGATGCCGAGTTGTGCTGGTTTCATCTGACTGGTTTCCGGTCAAAATGATTCAGTCCTGCTGACTCCAATCATATCGGCACCATTTACACACATCTGCGTTTAAACAGAAGAAGATGCAGAGTGCTTCCTACCAATGTCCAACACTGTTAATCCACTTAAGCACTTAAATGTCATACTTCAGATTGATTTGATTCCTCGTCAGGACCTTTATCAAATGCCGTTTGTCTGTATTGTCCACTAGCAAAGCAAGTGGACATAACATTACAAATCTAAAAAGTTTCAAAATGGAAAGTTGGATGTTCCCTCTGTCTAAATACACAAAGCTTTGAGCAAATGTGAGTGACTGCTTTGTTTCCCCTTTGCCTCTAAGTCCTCCAGCCTGCTGTGTGCATTCCTTTGCTCCATTCATTTGCCTTATTCTGGTTCAAACAGAGGTCTTGTTTTCATTGTCCATTCAAAGCTGATTGTGATCAGCAGGCTCGATACATAATATGTATTTAGAATGAGCTGTGAACGTGAATGCGGCTTGTATAGTTCGTTGTTCTGTCTACAATCTTTCCATTCTTGCTTCAGAAACTGATATACAGAAGCAGAATGCAATGTCAAACTGAAATGCGCAAGTGCTGCACTATAGATCATTCATAATTTAACATTGTGTAACGTGGTAAAAACCTAAAGCTACTTCATGGTGCACAACGTTCTGCACAGGAGCAGTTGAAACACTTTGCATTTGCGTGTATGTTTCCTGACCAGAATCCTAATATGTTGCTCAACAGTTGTTAGCGTGACAGTAAAAATGTGCTGAGAGCGAGGCCTGACCTCCCCAGTCTAACTGGTCACACCAACTGAACAATGGGAGGTAAAACATGCCTGGAGTTTCCCCCAGGCCTCCAGAACATCACGTTCAACTTGAAGTTTGTTTTTAAAGGGATAGGTCGCAGCCTTGTGTAGTCTTGCAGCCTTATTGAGAACTTGGAGTCCTTCCATTTTATCTGCAAAGGACTTGAGTGATTTGTAATTTGATACTGGTTATTAGAGGCACTGCAACAATTAAGTGGGAGTTTAATTCTCTTCCCAGGATAAAAAAAACCATCAGTGTCATCATTCACTATGTTTAGAAATAGTCGCCAGCATGTTAAGCATGGTTAGTAAATGCTTTTTGTCCTCTATGCTTGCAAGACTCTGATACTGGTTTTTACACTAGTCTATATATGCACAGGAATAGAGGGAGTAGACACACACAAGGCACATATGATTTATTACAGCAATATCTTAGGAGCTCCTCTGACATGAAGAAAAACGCTTATAAAAAGTGAAAAACAACCTGCATTCAAGAAAAGATGGAAAGCTGTGTAAAACATAAATAAAACAGAATGTGATCATTTGCTAATCCTCTTTGACATATACACAATTGAAAAGGGTACAAAGACAATATATTTAATGTTTTACCTCATCAACTTCATTGATTTTTGTAAATACCTTCTTATTCTGAATTTGATGGCAGCAACATGTTTCAAACAAGTTGGGACAGGAGCAACAAAAGACTGTGAAAGTTGTGGACTGATCCAAAAACACCTGTTTGGATCATTCCACAGGTAAACAGGTTCATTGGTAACAGGTGATAGTATCATGATTGGGTACACTTGGGAACACTTTGGAAAATCATTGTCTGTAAACACAGCGTCCCAACATTTTTTTTGGAATTGGTGGTTGTATATCTTTAAGAACAAAAATAAACTCAACCATGTGGTGCAGATATGAGGATGTCAGGGAAACTCCACTGCAAGCCTGTTGGGTTCTTCTTGCGTTCATCATATTATTTTCACGGCATGATAAACAAACTGAAATCACAGTGTGATCACACTGAGTTTTGGAGGAAAGTCCTGTGCATGCTGCAGCCCCCTTCTTGCACGTCCTCCCACCCACTCAGATGCAGAGGGCTGCTGAGCAACATTTCCTTTTGCTTGTGTAATTCAGCAGGGACATGCATCCATCCCTCACTCATGTCAAAACAGAAACTCATTAATGCAACAACCTGGGTGCAACCAGAGGGAATTATTATTCTGATTTCCTGGACTTGAGTGTTTCCCCTTCATGCATAATCAACATTTGATTTATTAAAGCACGGGTGCAACTTTAAGGCTGATTTCCTCCTTTTACTTTTGGCCAAGTGCAAAAGCTCGATTAAATATGATTAAATTGTTTGCATTGTAACAGATGTTTTGAAGTTTGAAGTGTAGACTAGGGGAAAAAATGCATTTTTGTTGTTCCATTTTTAAAAAAAGCCCAAATCCTTATATAAAGAAATGTGTATTTAAAGTGCAGCAAATGTGGCCTGCAGAATTACTTTGCTCTCTGTTAGTGACAAACTGAGGAGTGTATTTATGTGCCTCAATAGAAATCCCCTCTTGGAGCCAGCAATCTGTGTGCTGTGTTATTCTAAGTGACAGTTTTCTGGAAATCCCCCACCTAGTCGTTAGCTCCGCCCCGCCGCAGCCACACAGAGGGCATTTACAGACTGCAGTCGAGCTCCGCCTGAACACAGCCAAGCGCACCTCGTTTCGAACAACAACCCCCCCATCATGGACCTCCACAGGACCAGTATATTCAACCAAATGGATTATTCGAAAGAAGGCAAGCCGGCTCAGTCGACAGAGGAGCGGCTGGACAGCGGCCTGGACTCGCTGAAGGAGGAGGAGTACCAGGCGGTGGCGGCCGAGATCCGGCGGCTCCAGGTGGACTGCGAGCCGGCGCAGCCGCGACAAGCTCCCGCCGGAGAGCTGCACGAGTGGAAAACACAGATCACGGAGGACGGAGACACGTAAGTTAACTGAGGGATAATGTTAGAGAGATAAACATGGGGATCTAAGGCTTGGGTTTATGGTGTCGCTTGAGTAGGCCCGGATCGGGTCTTGGAGGTAATTTGATCCTGTGGGGAAAGTCTTCCTCCAGCTTGTCATTACAACACACAGGCCTCGGCTAGCTTAGCTTCAAAGCTAATATGCGGTGTTAAAAATACACAGAGGGGGTGTTCGGTGTTCATAATGGGGGCTAGCTGTGGTCGGACACGACCGGATTGGACGTAAACAAAAGGCCATTATCAGGAAGGGGGGTCTACTATGGCCGCGGGTCAGACTGGGAAAGTCCCGGGCGCGCCGCCAAGGAATCCGGCCGACGCGCGCTCCCGTGAAGAAGAAGAAGGGAAAATAAACTCGAAAAAAAGTACCTTAAACATAAATCTGTGGAGGCTGAGGGTGAAAGTGTGCCCTGCAAATGCGCGTCTGCGGCTTGGTGCTATTCTCTAAGCTGGGGGAATAACATTAAGAGATGATATTTTTGTTGTCGGATAAGGAACTGTAGTTCAGATTGAACACGTGTGTAAATAATGTGCTAATGAGGCCGAACAACGTGACTCCATTGATCTTAACTGAGCACCGAAACGATCTCATACAAAGCAACGAAGCGTGAAACCATGGTACAGTGATTTAATCTGAGGACATGGATGTTTATAGAGGCAGCAGAGCAGTGGTTCTCAATGTGAGGCTCAGGGAGCACCTGGGGTCACCAGCAGCTTTTACAGGGGTCACTGTTTGTTTATCTGCTGTTTTTATTATCTACTGATTTATTAGGACTTTCTTCATTTTCATCCCATTGACCATCCAATTGACTAATGTGTTACACCTGCAAAACTATCAACTTGTTTTTTGTGTAGATAAAAATCTTTTGATTGGTTGGGCACCTAAGACATGGAAACTGTTGTGTTAAAGAATCCAAAGTTTTTCTTTGTGGATTATACTTCCTACTGATTTTTAATGGAAATCAGTATTTTTTTTTAAAAGCAATTTATTATCATTTTTATGTGGTCTTCTGCATTAAATATAGTCAAATCTAGGGAGCTCAGCATTTTCAGGGCTGGTTTCTAAATTCACTGCATAATCTATTAAAAGACTTGTAACCTGCTCCTGATTTGGCACAAAGAAAGGCTTCTGCTTTTCAATATTTTTCTGCCTTGTCAAGCAACTATTTTGCATTTTAAAACTTTTTGATATAGATAAAAAAAACAAACCCTAATCATAGTAAGTATATGTCTTTGCAGTTATTTCCTTGCTTACAAAATATCAAGTGACTCTGTGTCACTGGTGTCCTTGTGGAAAATGTTCATTTTGCCCCGTAGGTTTGGCTGTGCTGAGTATGTGCACTGGAACAGGTTTTCAAATTTCTCCCTCTGCCTCTACAGGCTGCTCCACCTGGCTATCATCCACGAGGCCAAGAGCTATATCAGAACAATGATAGACCTGTCCAGGAACACAGACTTCCTCAACACACAAAATGACCAGAGACAGGTATGTTGGACTCATCTATATTGTCTTCCCCTCCCTTTTAGATATGTTCTATCTCCACCTCATTCTGTTTAAGTCTTCCATCTGGATTTTCCTCTCCACCAGGCTGCAGGAGTAATAAAAAAAAGCACTATATCTATCATCACATAAAGTATAATGGAAATGTCTGCTGACTCAGCTACTCACTTGTCTTCTCCTAACTTCCTCCCATCCTAGACTCCTCTCCACTTAGCAGTAATAACAAACCAGGCGGACGTGTGTGAGCGCCTCCTGGTCTCCGGCTGCGACCCCACGCTGGTGGACGACAGCGGGGACACTGCTCTCCACATTGCCTGTCGCCATGGTAACCTGCTGTGCTTCAGCGTCATCACACAGAACTGTCAGCCGGAGCATCTACTCACTGTGATGGCCGTCTCCAACTACCATGGTGAGATCTCCTCAACTGTCCGCATTAAAATTAAACTTGCTTACATGTTGGGGAACAGAAATGTTTGAATTTAGCAGTGGGAGGTTAAATTTCAATGTTTCCACATTATTCCAATATTATATTTTGTAGCAGTGGCGGTGTTTTCCACTCTGTGGTCGCCCACCCTTGGTGCATGGAAACAGATGAGACACTGACCAGTCTGCTGCTGGTCTTACCTACTATTTAGAAGAGGGAGTGGTGGGCATTAAAAGAGTAATTTCTGCTGCCCATTATCCCTCAACACTATAGTTAGAAGGAGGGAAACATTTAAGCAAGCAAGGGGAATACCATAGCCATTCATGCCATCACACCCTGAAGGAAACCCATCCATTACATGGCACATAATGTTAGGAACTAAGGCTCCAAATTGAAACGTGGAAGGCTCCAGTTTTAGACTTGTGTGTAGAGATTTTTAAGCCTCATGTATGGTTTTGTTGGCTGGTTTGCAGATGTTTTGGGAAACCAAATTTTAAAAAATATGTTTGTTATGGTGTCAGTTGTTAAGCTCTTTCTCTGTTTTTGCAGGTCAGAACTGCCTCCACCTGGCCTCAGTTCAGGGTTTCCTCTCACTAGTGGAGAACATGGTTGACCTAGGAGCTGATATTAATGCAAAGGTAAGCAACACACACATCATATGAGAATACACACTTTAAATACTTGGAGGATAGGATCACTAACTGAATCATACACAAAACATATGTATATTTCAAAATAAAATGTTATGGTGACCAACATAGTCATTTTAAGACATTTTGAAGAGCAGCTCTCTTGCTTTGTCTTTTACACTTTATCACCTGGTGCTAATAGAATCTTGTGTTCTCTCGGTGTCCTATAGGAGCAGCGTAACGGTCGCGGTGCACTCCACCTGGCTGTGGACCAGCAGAATCTCTCACTGGTCAAACTGCTGCTGAAGAAAGGGGCAGACCCCAACCTCCTGACCTCTGGAGGCCACACTCCCTACCACCTCACCTACGGTCGTGACAACGATGACATCAGGAAAGAACTGTACTCGCTGACCAAACCCGACCTGAGGGAGCTGCCTGACAGCGAATCAGACGACAGCGAGGAAGAGGAGGATGAGGAATCTGATGAGGAGGTGTGTGTTGAAAATGCAGAGCTTCCACTGTATTGCTAAAAGTTGCTTTCTGGTCAGTGTGTAACCATTTTTATGTCCTCCGTGTGTTTCCAGGTGGGTTATGATGACATTCAGTGGAATGGACATTAACAAGAAAAGGGAGGCGGAGGAAGATACAGAGGCTGCGGTGGTGACTGTAAAGGACAAGAGAAATGGCTTGGCATGCCTACTGCCTCCTGCAATCACGTCACATGGGCCCGATAGTGTGGGGTGACGCGGCGCGGGCGTGACCGCTGACAAAAACAGATGGACAGGCAGCTGCAAAGGAGAATCAAACGGACACTGATGGCCGAATAAACCAATACGTCTGCTCCAGGCTGCAGGAGAGCAAACACACGCTGAGATGTGAATACATGACACATTATGATGGGATTGCTGTATGATAGAGAGGATTGCTTGTATTTTGTGGACACTGCAAATCATTTGTCACTAAAACATCCGTCTGCACAGATGTACCTGCAACAGCTCTGTTGTATGATATTGTAAATGCTGTGTATACAAAGATGTATTTTTTTATGGAAGCTGTGAATGTGTACAGTTGAGCAGGTTGTATATGTCAGACAGCAAACAGTCCAGCACACTCCAGTTAAATTAAAAACACTCATATTTAACAGTAAAGACTTGTGTGAATATGTTTGTGGAGACTGGGATGGGTGGCATGATGGGGAAACAGATGGTCTGTGATTGGGAAAATTGCAGCTTGTCCTGGAAGGCAAAAAAAGGCACTAAGTTTGGACGAGAATGCCTTCACATGTGTAGATAAGACATGATAATTGTGGTACAGAACCCAGCGTATAATCGACAGCGCCTGACAATATTACAAGTCTGCAATTATACAGGAAATTACTTTAACCATGTGTTTTTCTGCCACCATCAGTGTGTCTGTGCTTGTAGAAATAGCTCCATCAAAGCATGACAGCTGAGTTTCAGTTCTCAGCGTCCGCTCTTTATTTTCATATAATGCATGTCATGCCGGGAAATGCTGATAACTCGACAACTCGTTTTACACTGAATGAGGAACTGTCGGCAAGTTGAATTCCTCCCAGTGCGTGCGTAGAAAGAGATAAGAGACACAGGGAAATAGTGTGCGTGTCTGTGGAATGAGGCTGATCGTTCAGTCCTCTAAATCAGGAAGTGTTTTGAAGGGTGGAGCTTAAAAGGAAGGGACAGGAAATTCCCAGGAACAGAACACTCAGCTGTTTGCGACATTCCTGCTTCTCATTCCTCCAAAGAAGGGAATCTCCACGGAATAACAGGAAGCTTCAGTCAAGTTCGGGGCAATGGGGAGGAAGTTTTACTCAAATGCTAGTAAAATAAATATCATACATCAATGTCAAATACACTTGGGCAATTCTTTGATTGCATTGTACATTTGTTCTCCAATTTTAAGTTACAATGGAGACACATCACATTTAGACATAACACTATAAAAGCTGTGAATAGGATAGATTGTACAACAAAATAGCAACATTTTCAATAATGGCAAGTCCTTTTTAATTTGTTTTTAATTGAGTAAACACCATAAATTATTCCCAATTAAACAGATGTCTTTGCCTGAATTTGTTTAAAACTGTTCATGGCTAACTATTTAGAGTAAAAACATTAAAACAGCTGTATATGTGCAAGCTTTGTGCAACAACGGTGGCACATCCAAAGCCAGTTTTACACCCAAATATAATACCAGTATTGAAGTTATTATAGTGATGTTTCTCCACATGATTCATACCCCAGTACTTTGACTTTTCAGACTTCACCCAGCTCACCTAAAAGCTCAGTATTAAGGTTGGACCTAGTGACGTTTTGGAACACTTCGAACACAAATATTAATTGAATGAGGTCAGATTAATGTGAAGGCTAGAGCCAAAAGGTTAAATATGCAAAGAAAATGAAACAGGGAAACCGTGTACAATAAAAACATTGTGTTTAATAGAAGTGCAGTAATGTACAGCAACAGCAGCAGATGGGAGGAGGATCAAAACACAAGGGAGAAAAGGAAATAATTAGAGACTTCCCATTGACGTTGACCTGAGCAGACTTCAGCAGGGGTGTGACGATGATGACTGTTGCAATGGGAGAATTCCCACAGCTGTTCCCTGGGTTATCACAAAGTACATCAGAGCATAAACATCATCCTGGAGACAGAGGAGACTTTAAAGCAGATGACTAAAATGAGAGAGATACACGTTGTAGCAGCCCTGAGTAAAGATTGGAAGCACTGTTGAAATACAGTGACTCAAGAAGCTGCAAGACCGCCCAGTCCATACAAAGTAAGAGGTATTAAGAGGTATTGTGCTGTAGTTGTAGTTTACACACCCCTGTCTTCCAATCTGCTCATGTCACACTCATCAACTGAAGTCATTTGGGCTGAGCTCCATCCAGCGATGATACTGTGGCCAATGGCTGTCTGACACCATCAGCCACCAAGGAGCATTTCAGACTCATGTGTTATATGGCTGACAGATTTGAATGTCCAGCATCTTTCCAGGCTCTGTGCAATTTGGCAGCAGCCTGCAGTGAGGATGTCTCAGTGTGGCTAGAAAGAAAATGTAGGAGGGGTTGATATGTGGATAATTTTGTGTCCAGTCTTGTCCTGGTTGTGACCAGAGGAGATGGAGGAGGTGTAGGTGCCAGTGTAGATGGGTGATGTATTCTACCCACATGGTAAAAAGGACCATATTGTTCTTTATTGGTCAGCTTTTTGTTTGTCTCAGGCTCACTGCGTAGCACCACTTCTTTTGAACAAGATGATACCAACTCCTTTACCTTCCTTCTGGACAAGAGCTTTGTGTGGAGGTGGGGTTTTCTGGTGTTGCTGCTCATCATCCTTTTCAGAGTAGTGACAACAGCAGCAAATTGGCTGCCAACTTTCCTCACTCTCTCTCAGACAAAGCCACGAGGTGAGCATCGACCTCAGACTCTGACAGAATTCTGGAACACAAACATACAAGTTAATGGTCATAATTTTTATTGTGCTAGATTTTAGAGGCCTTACACACATATTGAGAGGTTGAGAACATGTTAAACCATGTAAGCCCTTACTTTGATCTTATTTCTGGTGTTAGTTTTATGGAATTTCCATTACAAAACTTGTCTGTTTTAATGAATTCTTAAAAATAACTCTTTAAACGCAGAAACTTTGGCTTCTGTTCAGAGCTACATGTTTCGTTTTTTTTTTTTAAATTTTGTTTTTTTTTGTAACATTTGTCTAGGAAGTTGGGCTAAATCCATCTGCCTTTTTTCACCAATGCCTTGTTTCACTTTTATTAGCAGCTGGGCAGTGAAAAATGTCTCTTAGCTGTGGCCAAGATCATATTCCTTATTTCTTACTCATGGCTATCAAGATATTTTCTCTCTTTTTATAAGAAAAACACTTACTTGAATTTTGATTCCTGTGTAGTGATAACTCCCACCTCCAGCTCCGAGGGCTTGAAGTCGATGGACAGAACAGTTGACAGACATGAAATAGCTGTCTGTTTTGAGAAGAAAGGGAGAATTGTTGAGAAGCATGACAGGAAGGGGAAGATAGAAAAGAAAATTTTGAGAAATAGATGCATTTGGAAACAGCAAGAAGGGCACAGTGTCAAATAATCCAGAAAGATGGAAAACAATGTATAAATATATAAGAGATGTTTGGATAATAACAGATTAGTTTATATTATAGTAATATCATATTGTTAATATCTTTTTTCACTGATTGGTATAACTACGTCCAACTTAAATATCAATTCCTTTAACGGCCGAACAGTTTGGTTTCCACTCTAGTTGTCGGAAAACCACCAAGTAATGCGGTTTCATTCTGGCATGGTGACACAACTGTGAAACTCCTTGAGATTTTCTGGCATCCAAAGAACTCCCTGACATACCGTGCCTAAGACATGCCCTAAAAAAATCCATAACATTCCAGAAATTCCATAACTAGTAGCAACCCTGCAATTTAATACAACTTGTTTGGCTAGTAGGGTTTTTTTAGGACAAAATTCCAATGTAGCAATATCTAAATATACCAGGGTTCTATAATAAAAAACTTGATAACAATTCCTTGTGTATGTGGTATATATATGTGTGTGTGTGTCCTACCTCTATAGTCTGTTCATAGGTCCAATCCAGTTTCTTCTTGACTTTTTCTCTAGGAAACTGGTGGCCTCAGTCTGTTTGACTCCAGCTGCTGTGGCCTTAAAGCCACAGTAGTAGCCCGCTGGATCACACTTGTACAGCTGCGGACCCAACTCTTCATCCATTCCGACCACTATCATACCTGGAGGAAGGATGCATGGCAGAGTGGAATGAAGACAGGACAGTAGAAACAAAGAGAAAGAGACATCTATTTAAAAATCTGGTTTACCCTCACAACAACAGCACTTTAGCAACAAACACACATGCAAACAGTACTACTCACAGCAGCCTAGCGGCCTCATCTCTGCATTCTGTGTGTAGACTTGGGAGATGTCTGCCATGCGTTTGCACAACATGTCCACAGGGATCTCATAGCCATACTTATACATCCAGTTAGCTGCTTCATACCGTGCCCTCTGGACCTGAGACCTGCTATCAGCTGATGGGAGGAAGAGGCAGAAAAAGCATTTCACACAAAAGAATTTAAGAATGGACAAAAGCAGAAATGAACAAAACAGAATCAAGTTGCGTCAATTTGTTTACAGTGAAAGAATATGATTAACTTCTTAACTTTAAAACATGGTTAGCTAGTCCCTGACCCAATTACTCCCTTTAAATTACAGCTAAAAACATGTAGACTCTAAGCTGCTCTGAACAGCTTTGGAAAACTGAACAGGTATGAGCTAAAGGTTAGAGCTTTAGTTTTCTATTTTTCTAGCTACAATGCATTTGCAGCTTATAAGGGGTCATTCTCGTCACTTTTTAAAACTGGATACTGTTTTTTTATGACTAGTATTATGTCATATTCTGCTGCAACAAGAGGTAGCACTTGACTACAATTGCACACTCTTGATCTTTCTCCAGCTCCAAAACAACAGCTGACAAATTTTATTGACGGATGCATTTCTAGCTCCGAATAAGAACATTAGTAACCTGAAAATAATGCAACAAACAACCTGCAGATATTTTTTTTTATTAACAATTATTGACAGAAACCTTAACTCAAAATTGTCCATCAGTTGGACAAGACATTTCTTACCAGTCATGCCAGTCATTACACAGCCAATGTTCTCTGTAATTTTGAACAGATGTGTGACTGTCAAGGCATCCAACAGCTTGTCCTGAGGAAAATGCAAGATAAGAGACAAAAGAGAAATCACACACATGCTCCACCAGTCATGCAACAATCATAACGACAGTGGTGTAATCCCACCACATGCTTTGTGAAGACACAAAAACATGTTCTGTGCATTTATAATGTGATTTTGTATACTGACTGGGACTTTCTTTTGTGTGACGACCACAACACAGTCCTTCCCTCGGACTGCTACAGAGGTCAGTCCTCCCTGGTTGATGGCTTTGAAGGCATATTCTGAAAACAGACAGAAGGACACATAAGCTCAAGAGCTGCAAGTGTGCACTGCAAAATGTTCACCTTTGTGGGCAAAGCCTTTTTTTTATCATTTAATACAGCTCAGTTATAACGGCTTGTATAAGATAATGAATTAAAAATTGTGAGAATAGGGGTAAATAGTGTGCTACTTAATTGGCTGCTAGATTAGAGGAGAATAAAAAATAATAATAATGTCTCTTAAACGTTAACTCATAGTGACTTAGCACTCCACTGCTAAATTAAGCTAGCTAATGTAGCTGAAGCTAATCAAACAAAACGAACTTGTTAGCTAATCATTATTTAACTATATTTAATTAAAGTTAATCATACATTAATTACATTTTGACTCTACCACGATGTACTGAAATAAAATTGTTTCTAAATAACTTCCAACTATGAATGGGCTAGACAGGAGCTGCTAGCTAGTGTTAGCCTGTTAGCCAGCAGTGATGACAGAGCAGGTTGGGTTTTGTTTATTTCTTTCACTTCTCACCGACTTGGTAGAGTCTTCCTTCCGGAGAGAAGATGGTGATATGGCGGTCAAAGCCTGCACTTGACCCCCGAGACATGACGGCTGGAAATAACTGAGGAAAACACTCGTGTAGACTGAAGTTGAAACTAAACTGAGAGGAAACAGAAGCAAAACATGCCAAACATCTACCCCGGATGTGAACTGTCTGAGTAAAGGTTTTCATTTCCGGGTCACTATGGAACTTGTAGTTTATAGATGTTACCACTGACTGCAACCCTGCAGCTCCTTTGCATTGTTGCAGTCAGATGCAGCAGATGTTTATGATTATTATTATAACTAAAAATCAAATCAAATTTTATTTTCCTATGGCTCAAGTGTAAATTAAAGAGTGCAGTAGTTATTTGTGGTAAATGTTTTATTTACATGTCATAATCAAAGCACATGAGTTAGGAGTGTTCATGCTTTTTGGTGAGGCAGAGCCATTGTTGTGGCACTTCATAGGTGCTTCTGTCCTCGGTGTCGTCGAAAGGGAGGTGCCACGAGTCCGCTGACGTCTGGATGATGGTGTCATAGCTGGGAATACTCTAAACACACACACAAACACACACTCATTGGTATGCTTCTTTCTCTGGCCCTCTCCCCTCACACCCTTCCCTCCTCTTCCTCACCTGAAATTGGACTCTCCTGCCTGCCTGCCACCCATTCACCACCAGCTGGTGGCCTCTCTGCCATTTGAAGAAGAGCCGTCTGGTGGCTCCGTCTGGCAGGCAGGCCTTGTGGTCCCTCATCAGGTCCCTACTCACAAACTGACAGTGGTTCCCAGAGTGCAAAGTGGCATACAGCAAGAAGGGGTCATCCTCTGAACTGACAGACACACAGACCAAAAGATGTCAGGTACAGTGATTACAAAGAAATTCTCTTAAGAACAAAGGATGTAAATAAACAAAGGTACTGCTGAAACAGTCATAAAAAAAAGAATGCTGTGTTTTATCTGAGGTATATCCATATGATCTTTTTTATTATCAGCTGCTCACATGTTTTCAGTGAAGAAGCAATAAGCTTTCTGCCGGATAAGATCCATATCGTGTTTCTCCCAGGATCTGGATGGCCGCAGCATGTGTTTCCTCCCCAAAACCAGAATAGTCAGGCCTTGTTGTTCCAACTCTGACACCACCGCCAACAACTGAAACACACACACACACACATACCTCAGTACTTTGAATACATGACACATTTTATTTATTTAATGACACAGATGTCAGTCTGGATGTCAGCTCCACTGAGACACAGTACATAACCACACCTAATGGTGCATGCAGAAGCTCCTATGTGACTAATACAAGTTTTAAGACAAGATTTTACATATGTTGCATCTACTAATCTGACGCTGACTGTTGGAATGGGTGTGTGTGTGGTAGATGATATAAAGTCATGGTGTGTTAAAAAGATAAACAGCGGAGATGTACAAGTGAATTGCAATACCTTTTGTACGTTGCGCAACAGAAACATGCCACAACATTGCAGTGTTACAGACACTGTATGCAAATGACATGCCATTGTAAGTGCACACACCACCAGTATTTTTCAGATGTCTTTTAATACATGCCAAAGGGACGGGAAGAGCAACAGTTTTTTTGTTTCTGAATGGACCCTTAGATATGGCTGAAACAAACTTGGGAGAAAAATTACCGTACCTTTCTCATTAATGTGAATATTGCAATAATACACACACTAAGTATGTCAACATACTTATTGCCACAGGAAAAACTTCCACTCTTTATTTTTGTAGCACTGAACCAAGAGTTTTGTTAAATAGAGATGTACTATGGAATCTGGGGAACTGATTGTTAAGTTGTTTAATGCGGCTCCAGTGCATCTGTGGGCCCTGGGGAAGCCTTTAGATGCCATACTTTTATATTATTGGACCTTTAAAGGCTTGTCTACTATATATATACAATTCTTAGCCATGCGAGTGACATGGCTCTATGGATGGCAATGTTGGATGGTCAGTCCACTCTGATCCACTGATATATGTTTACAACTGTTGGACCGACTGCAATGAAATTTTGTCCAGGTATCCCCTGACTTTTCCTCTAGTGCCACCATAGGGTTGACATTTGTGGTTTTAAGTGAAATGTCTCAACAAATGACTTGTAACAACATCATTAGGTCAAAATTTCAATTTGTATTTATAGATTGCTTTATGACCAAACACCTGCAAAACGAATAAATTTCCCATCAGCCTCTCTACTGTACTTTTATTGCTAATTAGTTAATGTTGATGTAAGATGGTAAACTAAAATGGTGACCATTTTACTGTGCATCAGCATGTTGGCATTGTCACTGACATTGACATTAGCTCAAAGCACCGTACAGTGTGCCTCAGTGCAGCCTCAGAGTGTTAATAATGTGGCTGTACAATCGTAAATTTGGCAGGTGTTTTCATAATTCATATACAGCTCTGTCGCTCGCCTGCGATTTCATTCACACAGACATTTGAATAAAAGTTTCTGTCAGTAGTCCCGATGTAAATTTTTACTTTTGCATTAATTTTAATAATTTATTTAGCTTTTCCATGAAATAGATGACTAGATAGGGAAATAGTTTTGCCTGCTTGTACTTTCCTTTGTCTTGCAGCCACATAACATCTGAGAAAGATTTGACATTTTAAAGCAGAGCGACAAAGATAGATAGTCGATACACACATCGCGATAGACAGACAGATGTGGGCAGACAAGTAGGCTAGGTGTTATTAAAATCAGGTATTGGCCAGTTATGAAAGCACCTCCTACACACATCTACTCGCACACACGAACACACACTGCTGGGTTAGTCATAGTGCAACCAGCAGAAAAGCCCCTGAGTTGGACAGATGCACATGTAGGGAGAAACCACTAAAATCTAGACTGCAAAACTGCATCTGTCCATGTGCAGAGATGATTCTGAATAAGCACTGTTAGAATGGTAGACCCTTTAAAATATCGCTCGCTGAACTCTTTTCATCTCTTTTTTTATATTACATTTGGCGCGCATGTGCATCTGTGTGCTTCCTCACCGTCCCCGACAGCTTGCTTTTGTCCTTGTTGATATTTGCTACATTCAGCCCATCTATGACCACATCAAAAGCTGGCTTCCTCTTCACAAATGCCTTGAACTTCTCCAACTCCTAAACAGACACATAAATAGAAAGATTGAACAGAAATTAACAGAGAGATAGAAAAAAAAAAAAGATACACCGAGAAAAAATAGGTCAGTGGAGGAGGAGATATAAAGAAACAGATAATGCAGCTTATGCCTGGGTGTTATGCCATATTGTACAAAAATACTTGAGTTTGTTTAAACTCCATGACATTACTGTTTTTTGCTATTTAACCAGAGTATTTTATAGTAGTGTGTAGATGTAAATAGAAGCTTGTTAGAGATGCATGAAAATGAGCAAGGCTGAGGACAGACGAATACATGTTTTGCAGTGCAGTAACAAAGCATACTCACATGTTCACAGTGACAATGCTAACATGTTGATATTTAGCATGTTTGCAATCTAACATTTCATATTAAGCACTAAACACAAAGGACAGCTCAGGTTGATGGGAAAGTCATTAGTTTTGCACACATTTGGTCATCGGACAAATCAAGAAATTTTAATTCACGGTGGCGCAAAAGGAAAAGGGGATCTACAAATCAATTATAATTCATTCTCTAGGGCCCATGAATGTCTGTCCGAATTTTCCAGTCCAATCTGTCAGGTAGATGTGGAGATATTTGAGTAATGAAGTAATGAATGAGTAATGAATCTGATCTGCTGGTGATCCTCAGGGAAAAGTCAGGGGATCACCACAGTCAGCTGGGGAATGTCTGTACAAAAACCCTCTGGGGAATGTCTGTACAAAAATGTCATGGCAATCTATCCAATAGGCGGTGAGATATTTCAGTCTGGCCCAAAGTGGTGGATGGTCTGACTGACATTACTATGTACTATCGAAAGAACAGGCTCTACTTGTTGTCTTTATATTAGAAGTTGGGAAAGCACTCGCAACATTTCATCTAGTATTTTTTCTTTTCATTGAATAAATGGCAGCAGTCCTCTTACACATGTGGGCATTTCCAAATCTACCTTTGTCAACATGTGTGTTCTCTAATTGTCCAACTGAGACTCATTATCGCCATTATCTTACTCACTTTACTCAGAACCATTTCCGATTCATAACTGAAGTGCCAAGATCAGAAATGATTGACGTCAATACGTTTGGGTACAATGGCAGACTTGCTCATTTTCAGTAAATGTGGCAGCCTTAAAAGCTGACAATTTGACTGGCTAATTAACTGGATGTCTGACTAAATATGTGCAGTACTGAAAATGTACAGAAAAAGTCTGCAGAACTCTCCAATAACACCATAAGGGGCTTGTTCCTCATTGTGGCTGTGGAGCGTAACTGTACTCCACCTGTGAGTCCGCTGGCCCGATGGTTGGCTGGTTTTCTCACTGACTGATCAAAGGCCTGCCAGTAATAAATCTACCTGGCCTTTCCTTCTCGTTACTCAGATGGCAGAGTGCCAGCTGGAAGCTCAACTGACAGTAGGGAACTCTATTATGATAAAGTTTAATGGCTTAAAAATTTTACACAATGCAGACCTGGATTTATTTCCCTGTTGGACAAAACTTTTTTTGATTAGACTGGGACTAACACGACAAAATGTAAAGTGGTCCACTGTCAGCTTTCTCTGAGCTGTACTGTATGTACCACAGTGGCCTAAAGGGTCAGTATATATGATATACAGTATGTAAGAAAAAAGTCTAATGTGGAGAATTCAAAGTCTGTCTTAAACTCAATTTTAGTATAATTAAAGCACCTTAAAGTGCAGCCGATAGCCAAGTTACTCTTTGATGAATATTTTGGTATCATCTAATGAGTATGAACAGTTTTCTTTTGCACTGCAAAGAATGAGGAAGGCTTTATCGTTCTAGTCAATGTTAAGATACCGTGTTACGGCTTTGTGCCATAACAGGAAAGTAGCGCTGAAGCTTAGAATAGGCCTCTGGCACATGCACATTGTCAGTACTTTCGCTTTTAGATAGCAGCAGCAGTATGGAAATAGATTGCTGTGAATTCCCCTGCACTTGAAACTTGACAAACGTGCACACTGTCACGAACACACAATTAGAATGTGATCATAAAAATGTAAAAAAAGGTTCAATATTCCTCCTCTGATGGAACTGTGCTCTACATAAAATGTCTGCCAAGCTCTATTAATGCTATTTTGGTAGCTGTAATTCACCAAAGACATGCAAGCACGCTGCAGTATGGGACAATAATTCTTTCTACAACAACAATGTGGAGTGTCACATGGTGGGCTGGGTTTGGTTGAGGTGGAGAAGATTTGCATTTTGGGATAGCAAGGCTGATGGATGATGGACTGTGTGTTTGGTTATGCTGGAGAGAGGGTGCAAACAAATAGTTAAAAAAGATGAAATTTGCAAAGAAAAAGAAAGAATGAAAGCAGGAGACGGAGAAGAGAGAGACAGAGAGAAAGACGGAGAGAGAGAGTCCAGTATAATTATCCAGGGACTTTCCAGAGCTGATATGTGAAACCAGCTCATTGTGCTGCTGTGGATAATATGACTGCTTAAAACACACACACCACACACACATACATTTGCACCTGCATACATAAGCTTGTGCCACTCATGCACCATTATTACACACAGTGTGATAGTATTCTGTAAACAGCATTACCAATGAAAATCAAAATGCTAAAAAAAAAAACATAACTGACTGCAAGATACTGACTATAACTACATTCATTATTTTTAATTCAAACACTTTAATAGGAACTTCCTGTTGAGTTTTTATCTCAGTTCTAACACTTTGTGTATCAGTTCCACCTTATGCTAAGCTTTACATTTTGATTTGGTTATTCCTTTTATACATGCATTATATGCACAGTTTACATTGTAGAATTTGTATTTAAATAAAGTGATGTCACAAGGTAATGTTTAACAGAAATGGGACTAAAACTACGCATGTAAACATCCATACCTGAAATGATTGGACTTTTATTTAACCCCATAACTTTCATACATTTTACCACATTTTATCATGTGCTACTGCAGCTGATTTCAAAGAGCTATACTGAAGGATTTATATTATATTATTATACATTATATATATTATCATGATTGTTGACATTATTATCACATATCTGTGTTCTTTAAAGTATAATTGGATAGAGTTTTAGGACCAATATTTTATCCAAATTTCAATCAAGAAAAGGCAGAAACTGAATCTCAAAATATTTGGGATAAATGACTGTTAATGCAGAGGCGAACCTTCTATATATTTTAGTATTATTTTATTTCCTGTGATTGTTTTTTGTTATTGAAGTGCATTTGCATGAGCTGAAATGGGTTCAAATAAAAAAGCACAAAACTTTAGAGTGGGAAGATCAGTGTTGCAGATTTTACAAGTTAAAAACATTAAAAATAGACCAAACTTCTGTTCTTGGTTTTGGTATCTGAGGCTTGTAAGTGCTGAAATATGTTCTATTGGCTCAAAACATGACGCTCCTGTTGGCAGGAAAACATACTGTGTGGAAGAGTGTGGACACAAATTACAAAGGCAAATGAACAGGGGTACAACTTAACACAGTACAGCAGAACCTCTCATCAAAATGCAACCTCTGGGGAACTTAAAAAAGAGTTAAAGAGGAGTTAAACGTAATAGTTTCACAAAGGTTGTGTACAATGGCTGTTGTACATTTTAATAAACTGCACAGTGTAGAGTCAAAGTGCATGACTTCATCTCTGTCTGCTTTGTTATGTGTCTTATCTATATATCTATCTGTGCTTCACCACATACAAACACAGCTCCTCTTCCCCTTCGCATTGCTGCCCCCTCTCTCTCTTCCTCCATCTGTCTCTGTCCCTGTCTACATCTGTTGCTTCGCTGTTGTCTGACTGTCTGCACTGTGTTTGCTCATAAAATGAATTGCCTTCAATTGGGAATTAATCAAGTTGAGTTAAACAGCATGTCTGTCTGCCTTCCTTGGTCTGTCTCCTCTGCAGGAGGTAGCTGTGGTCCAGATTCTCATGGTGCTCCACATGCTGGAAATCCCCTCAATTTAACTAACAGTTGCACCAACAAACTCTCCCTGACTACCGAAAAACACAAAGGACCATATGCAAACTCTCTCTCTGTTCATAAATTAAATATGACATATTTTTAACAACATGTTACTGATGTAGCCAAGTTTTTTTTGGAACTATTTCAGGTGAATGACAGTGTTTTTAAGTTTATAGTCATTGGCATTATAAAAAATACTGTCAGTACATTCCAATCCAATGAAAAGCTTGTGCCCTGGCTCATCTCCACACAGACAGTGAACATATGCACACAAGACACAGTGATGCCTTCATTTTCTTGCTTATAAAAGGGGTATGCAACTTAAAAAATACAATCCTGATTTACACTTTAGCTCTGTGCGTGTATGCGTGCTGCCCTGTTTGCTTGTACAAAGATTCTACTAGTTTGTGGACTGAAGCTGTCGATCAAACAGGTTGCTTTGGAAGCTAAAACCATGAGCTGACTGCCTTCACACGCCATGTTTGCTTCCTGAGACAGGATGAACAATGATCTTGCCACCTTGAACCACGCAAAATATGTTATTTTAATTTCATATTTCATGTAAACATTACCAGCCTACTGCACAAAGCACCAAAATATGTTGACATTTTGGGAAATATGCTCATTTGTTTTTGTGCAGAGAATTAGATGAGAAGATTGATACCACTCTCATACCTGTCTGTCAAATATAAAGCTATTAGAATAAAGTCTAGAAACAAGTGCAAACAGCGGGCCTCTAAAGATCACTAAAACAATTTCTGGTTTGTTACACTCACTAATGCAGCGTAATAACTTAACTGCAAACTTCCCCACTGTGGGACGAATAAAGGTATATCTTATCTTATCTTATCTTAGCCAACCTAAAAGTTAATGTTGATCAGCTGAACTACATTATTAAGCTGTATTAGATGCTATACACTTTAATAATGTAGCTTAGCTGACCTAAATTAACTTTTGTCATATTTACAAAATGCAAGAAATTTTCCTTCAAAGGACTTGAATGGATCCTGACTTAAAGGAACAGTTTGGTATTTTGGGAACTACACATATTTGCAAGTCTGGTCAATAAACGAATGAATGAATGAATGAATAAATATATAAAACCACAAGGTGTCATTCTTACAGATTAAACAAATAAGACGTTAATTAGTGATCTTAAGAGGTGGTGGTAGACAGATTACACATAGGAGCAGGTACCTGGTTACCTTTAAACAATATCCACCTGGTCCCCCCCGTTTCCAGTCTACCAGGTGCTGGTGATATATATATATATATATATATATATATATATAGTGTCTGAATAGCTTTATCTATACCAGATACTAGCCTTATCCCAACAAAAAAGAGATTATAAAAACCAGAAAAGAGATGACTGGGTGGTATCATCCTCTGTGTCTTGGACTAATTTCTAAATATGAAATTCATACCGGTCCTGAGAAATGAACCCGAAAAGTCTTTGCCAGCTCACCCTGCCTGAGGCTAAACTTCCTGGAAAACAACTCCAAAGAGCATCAAAAGGAGATCTGTTCGTAAACTGTTTTACCCTCATCTAGATAGTGAAAGTGTTTACTGGAGTTTACTGAGCTGTTTCAACTGAACTTTACAGTCTAGTGTCGCATGTGTACCAATAACGCCATCTAGCAGAAGTCAGAGAAAGGGAGAGAGAAAGCTAATGTATCCTGCTGCTGACAAATAAGCCTCAAAATAAATATATGATTTTTTGGTTTATGTGTCCTTTTATACATTAGAACACCATGGGATTGTAATTTAGGATTAATTATCTACAATTAGAAAAGAGCTGGAAAAAATATACTATTTCATATCTTGAAAGTCTAAACACCAACCTTGATTAGTATAATGTTTGATCATGTCCTGTATTAATGTAAAGTTTAATAGGAATGTAGATTACATTTAATGGACAAACTGCAGGTGTAAATGTACTAATACAACTTAATATTGCAAAATATATTGAAAATAATATGTTAATATCAATTTATAATTTCATAACTGCATAAAGTGAAATTAAATTTAAAAAACACCTGAATATAGTGTCAAGTGTGCATGTGCGTGTGTGTGTATGTGTGTACCTCCGGAGTAGTCTTGTTGAAAACATCTCGTCCCTGAATGATGTCAGCCATCACTTTGTCTTTCAGCTGTTTGTACTCCTCAGCAGTCAGCTGGATGGACTCTAACTGAGACCCACAACATCCACACACACCCCTAAACACACACACATACACACATAAATGGCACATACAGAATACACAATTTTGCCCTTGCACAAATATGGATGAAAAGACATAAACTGCTATGAAGATTCATGTTGAGGTAAGAGGTGGTGTAATTACTTTGGGGTGGCGTTGGTCCAACTTCCTGTCCATTTCTGCCCTGTGAGACTGAGGGCAGGGAGGAGCACACAGACAGAGAAAAGAGAAATGAGAGCGAGGAGTGATGGGTTAGGGTGGATCAAAATAGAAGGGAATGAGATCACATTAAAACTTCATACAGAGAAGGGAAAATTACTTTGGGTATGAATGTTGGTTTGCAATTTCATCTTGTTTTTTATCAGTATAAAAGTCAGGAAAGAAAGGAGCAAAAATCACTTCAAATGTATTCAGAAGACACATCTACATATGATTCATCAGAATCCAGCAGCAATGTTCACTCAAAGTTATATTTTATTGTCCACATTATAGTTTTAAAGGCAGCACTTTTTAAACCCCATAATAAAGACTGATCACATAATTTCATGTCACCAGTCAACTTGTGTTTTATGTTTAGGCAAATAATATCATAATGAAAGACTTAGTTGAGAGAACTGATGCTCAAAATTTAGAAAATGACCGTCAGTATGTTTATCACTCTCTTGTACCTCTCAAACCAGGTCCTGATGCTGCTGGCGAGGCTGAGCTGGGGGTAGATCTGGTTGTCCCTCATGTAGAGCAGAATCCCCAGCAGCTTCTCCCGATGCTCAAACTGAGACATGTCCTCTATTTCCTTGCCTTTATCCTCAATAGTCTTCCTCACTCCCTTAAACAGAGCATCCCAGGTCTCCTGGTGTGGGGCCAGTCCCTCTTCAATTAATTCATCATAAAGAGCCCAGGCAGTGGTCCTGTCACCGTGTAACATTGCTGCCGAGATGACATCACCATAGTTGCGTGATGATGGGGTAAGTACCTGTTAGGATGGCAGTAAAACCAGGGGATGATAGAGCAAGGATGTCATGTATTCCATTCATTTTTTAAGAAACAATCAAAACACTGTCCACCTTCTTAATGTCATGCAGGATGCTGACAGCTTCCCTCCACCTTGCCGTCCGGGAGAAGGATTTGATGAAGAGGCTGGAGGCTCCTGTGTCCAATGAAGGGAAAGTTCCCTGCATGATGTCATAGACATCAAACACCTCTGCGTCGTGGCCTTCGTTCACACACAGCGTCAGGTACCGCAGTAACAGCTCATAAGACAACGTCCCCTTTTCCATGGCTACAAAAGTCAGCAGAGACCTGTGGCCGAAAGGTGCAGTGCATGTTTATAAAATACACCTGCTGAATTCATTAAGCTTTACAGTGCACTTGTTTTGCTTATATTTTCTTATGTTTTTTTTTTTTTACAATGCATTTAAAATGCTAGTGTTTTGAAACTTTTGAAAAAAAAACAACAGACAGAAACAGACATGGCATAAAAGTTCTGATTTATTCTAAGGACAATTTGGCCTCAACAAAACGCTTTCAATATCACAGACACACTCGTCCTGCTCTCACTTGGCGACATCCAGCTTTCCCCTAGATGTGAACAGCGCACACATCATCTGGATGTCAAAACGCTGTGGATTTCCCAGAGACTCCTTCAGCTTCCCCCACTCTGCAGCAGAGAGCGGCCGGTCAGGAGGCTGCACTTTCCCTGTGAGACATTCATACTTTAGTGGAGGAAACTGAAACAATGATTCCCAAACACTCTGATAGATTCATTTTAACTTTATAAGGCACTAGAAAAACACTGTTTAACAAAACTTCAAGTAATCAGAGTGGCTATTGAACAAATATAACAACCAAAAATAATTTATTATAGAATTATTTGTGCACAGTTACTTTAACAGCCATTTTCCTGCATACAATACAAAAAAAACGATGCTGGCAAAAGTAAATAGTTCCAGTATGTCCTACCTGTCCCTCTGGTTGTCCTCCCTTTGGGCTCCTCTCCATGCTGCTCGTCATCCTGAGACACCAGAGCTGCTTTCCTCCTCTGTATCTCTGCTGTCCTCTTCGCCGTTCCAGCAGCAAACACAGATTTGGGGAAAGAAGGCCTCTGTCGAAGAGTGGAGTTCTTACCAGTTTCCTTCAGATCATCATCCCACAATTCCTCTTCCCTACGTCTGATGGTGGTATTTTTTACTCCCACCTGTCTACTGTTCCTTCTGTCTGTCTTTCTGCCATCTGTCCAGGGGTTAGTGTCTCTGGTGCACAGAAATCTTGCTGAGAGAGGCAGCAGGGACGACTTGGACAGAGTCGTCTTAAGTGTGAAGAAAGCTGAACTTCCTTGGTGAAACAAAGACTTTAAGGGTTTCTGGCATAGTCTGACTTTTAATATCAATGTGGAGCCCATGTTAGGATGTTTAACCTCTGAGCTTGTAAGATCTTAACGTAGACTATTTATTACTAAACTTCACATTGACTTCAGTTATAAATCAGCTATAATCCTTAACGTGCAAACTGTAGACACACTTATTTCCCAAACCGTCTGACCACAAAACTAACACATGCTTTTAGTTATATGAATCAATAAACTAGAAATGAGACTAGCCAACTAACATCTCCATTTCCAAATGCCAGTAGACACTTAAAGATAACGATCACTCTCCAGTTGTCTCTATAAATCAGTATAACCTTTTAAATGTGACTCACACTTCCCCTCGACATCCACGTTAAAGTTACTAAAAAAGCCTCTTTCTTTCTACATTAACTTCAGGGACGAGCAGAACTGAAGGCATGATTCGAGTCGCACAATATGACGTCATCAACGCTTGACAGCTTCGGATGTTTGCTGCGTCAAGTTATAAAAGTTAACCAGAGGAAAGACCGGAATCAGCAGTTTGGTTTAAAATGAAGGCGCAAATTTTAGCATTTGAAAGTGAACAAATACAAATATTTGAAGAATATTGCAGAAAATGTCATTTTCATATTAATGTCCCAAAGATTTGCTTTAACGTACTTTACGTGCTTTATATGCGATGTGTTACTTCTATTTTGTGTTTTTGTTGACTATGAGACTTCCTTTTATGATTATATTGATGACTTTGAAATGAATATTTGATGAATTGATAGAAACTGTAAGAAATGTAGTTTGCTTAATTGTCTGGCTTTGAATGGTTTGTTGCCCCAAATGGAAGGAAATCGTGCTATTATTTTGAAAAAGAAGAATTTGCAACCGGAAACAGCATTCTATCTATCTTCATTCAGCAACTTCACTTTGTCCCATATTTGGGTAACTTGGCTACTTTTGTACACAAGTCGGTTTTACGCTGTTTTTGACTTTTGCTATAGAAATGTTATACTGTTGAATGTTAGATTGACTTCGGAGCAGGTATGGCTAAAGAACAACAGCCTCATTGGTCGGATATTTTGAAAAGGCGGTTAGCAAACTCAAAGAAAGGTGAGACAAAATGTAAACTAACGTCACATACTAGCTAACGTTAGCTACTCTGGACTGCTAGCTATCCAGAGGAAGTCGTTGGTTCACTGTTAGCTAAGTCAACATTCACATTTTGTCCCTGTTGCTTTACAGACGAGAGAAGCGATGAGGAAATGAAAACAGAAGAAACTGAGCTGTTCACCAAATATTACACAGAGTGGAAGGGAGGAGGCGACAGAGACAAGTCCTACAAGAACATCCCACGGTTTTACTACAGGGTAGGATTTAAATACATGATATACTATGTGAGCCCAGTAAAAACTGTTGTCAGTCATGTAATTTGATTGTGTTATGGTACAATCCCTCTTTACAGCATTTGGCAAATACATGTCCACTTGAAGAAAAAGATGACATTTCAAGGCTATAGGAAGAATAATTTTAGTTATATAGATTTTTGATCAAGGCTAATTTTGTAAGCTACTGTATGACGGGACGTCCTACTTTTTATTTTATGACACCAGAACAAACCAAACCAATGGAATCTAGTTTTAGCAGCAGTACTTGATAGCTTTATTGAAGTATTCTGCAGGGTGACTGATGACCTCTGAAGATAAGATAAACCTTTATTCGTCCCTCAGTGGGGAAATTTGCTCTTCCACACTCAGCTGTTCGACAGTGTGATGATTTTTACAGTGATTACAGTGCTCTTACATTACAGTAGGGTACAGCAGTAATCTATGCAATACAATGATGGTGGTAGCAATGATGAAGATTATGATGTTGATGTTATTACTGATGTGTAGTTGCCAGCAGAGTATGAGGTAGCACAATACAGGCTTGCTGTGTAATGATGAAGATGTGCAAAAGCAAACCTAACTCAGGTGATAATGATGATGTTGCTCTGCAGCTTCCAGCAGAGGATGAACTATTACTTCAGAAGCTGAGAGAGGAATCCAGAGCCGTCTTCCTCCAGAGGAAGAGTCGAGAACTGCTGGATAATGAGGAACTCCAGGTAAAACACACACACTTAAAAAGTACTCAGACACAACATAATGACGTCCCTCTGCATGAATAGCAGCACTGTAGGCTTCTTGTTTAGTGTCTGTCTACTTTGTTGTCTTTTCATTATTTTTTTATCTTTCTGTAGAATCTGTGGTTTCTGCTCGATAAGCACCAGGTGCCTCCAGTGACTGGGGAGGAGGCCATGATCAGCTATGAAGCCTACCTGCAGGTGGGGGAGAAGGCTGGGCCCAAGTGCAAGTAAGTAACAGGAAGGAAAGGTTTACTAGCAACAGCACAGTTTGGGTAAAACCCCCTGTGCCAGTCTTGTTTTATAGCTCAGTGTGTTCAGTGAGCCAAGGTTTTATGCCAGATCAAAGGTTGATTTTGGGAAATCCCCCTGTCAGCTTGACTTTATATTCTCCTGGTGTCCGTTTGTCTTGTCTGATAGGATAACTGTATATTCAGAGCAAGCTAAAACACAGAAAATCATGATTACATTGAAAATGTAACCTCTGTACCTCTGAAGACTGCCACATTAAACAACCCAAGCTACATAGGCTCTGCTGCCACAAAGTTAACTTTTTAACCAGGAAGTGGACACACATTGAGCGTGTGGTTAATGTGTGTCCACTGTCAGTTTTAAAGGGATTAAATATTAAAAAAGTAAAAAAGGAAGTGATTTTTTTTCATTGTGGCAAAGGAAAAAGAAATCTGACTTTGATATGAATAACAGACTAACTTTAAAACATTTTAAAAAATAAAGACTGATCTAAAGAGGGGAATCTGGCTTTCAGAATGAATACAGTAACGTAAAAAAGTAAAAATTTCTCTCTTTTTGCTCAGAAAATTCTTCACAGCCAGAGTTTACGCCAAGCTGCTGCACAACGACCCTTATGGCAGGATCTCCATCATGCAGTTTTTTAACTATGTCATGAGGAAAGGTAAGGACCTTCAGATGGCTTTCTGCATTACCATGTCTCTATGGACATGTTGCACAGTATCTTCTAGGCCTGGATTTTTCTGTACTTCTGAATATCTTGTCACTGAATGTTGCTCATTTCTATTCTCTCTCCATTTCTAGTATGGCTGCATCAGACCCGGATAGGTCTGAGTCTGTATGATGTAGCAGGACAGGGCCACCTCAGAGAGTCGGTAAGCATTCCCATTGGTAACCACCATTTTAGTTGAAGTGTTATACGTTTTTTTGGTTTGCATTAGTACTGAAATTTTTAAAAATGCCAGGAAAAGTTGACTGTCATCATTCTGTGTAGGATCTGGAAAACTACATCCTGGAGCTGATCCCCACTCTGCCTCAGCTGGATGGACTGGAGAAGTCCTTCTACTCCTTCTACGTCTGCACTGCTGTTCGCAAGTTCTTTTTCTTCCTTGACCCTCTCCGAACAGGTGAGACTGAACCCCACAAATGCTGAAAATGTATCTCTACTGTGAACTGTAATACATGTCATAACACAGTATTGACAATAGTACAGACGGAGATGATGGGTAAAGAAACATCTCCAGAGAGGACGTGCGCTTTATTAGAAGTAATATCTGTGGCTATAACGTGTTTGTAAGGATGAAGCTCTGAAATGTTGTTTTGCTTGTTTTGTTTTCAGGAAAGATCAAAATCCAGGATATATTGGCCTGCAGTTTTCTAGACGATTTGTTGGAGGTAAAAAAATATATATATATATCAATCACATTTCTTCACCTTTTTAAGTCCACATCAGTTTTCACAACCCCATCTCCTATGTTCACTTTTCAATCAACTGTGTAGGTGTTAATTTTAAAATGCTAAAAGTTGATTAGGTTTCTATTCTACTAACCATAAGTCCCCTGACAGAGGAGTCATTTTGTAACCATTTTATATGAATTAGTGCTGTTTTTTCTTTTTCTTACCTTATGAAATGGTCCAACATTACAAGGCAAATTTATTGGGAAGCAATACTAATCACAAGTGTAAAGACCAACTCTCTCACGCTCTCTTTCCCCTCTCCCTCTGTACTCCCAGCTGAGAGATGAGGAGCTGTCTAAAGAGAGTCAGGAGTCCAACTGGTTCTCAGCCCCCTCGGCTCTGCGTGTCTATGGTGAGAAAATGTCTGTGTGTGAATGTTTCCGGTCTTGCATCGAATATTCAGGATGTGAAATGAGACTTGAGAATAATGTAGGTGTTTGGGACCTTGCAGTTCAGAACATTTTCAGCACTGAATGATAAGTTATTGTGACTCCAACATAATATATTATATATAGAATTTGTGTTGGCTAAATCACAAGACTTTAGAAGAAGCAGTGTGAATTTGGAATTTCTGTTTTATAAACTGTTATTTCTTTTATCTTTGTGTCTCTACAGGCCAGTACCTCAACCTGGATAAGGACCACAACGGCATGCTGAGCAAAGAGGAGCTGTCACGCTACGGCACAGCTACGCTCACCTCAGTCTTCCTGGACAGAGTGTTTCAGGAGTGTCTCACCTATGATGGAGAAATGGTACATTCAACAACAGCACCAGGAGAGGAGTGGGAGACATGCAGATGGTTGGCAAATTAGAGAACAGCTCCAGTGCTGCTGAATGAACACCATTCCTCCTAAAGATTATTTAGAAAGCTTATTTGGTGTTTTGATGATGATGGTGGTAGAAAGCACTGCCAAACACCTGAGTCCAAAATTTCCTGTAGGTGGTGTAGGGTAGGTAGGTGTAGACTGTGTTGAGATCTAGTGACTTACTTGGATCTTACAGCACACAGTTCATATTTAAGGACTCATCACTCATTCGGTGACCCCTCATATCCAGTATGAAAGCATCTGCAGTTATTATGCTTGCCCTCTCCTTTATTGAGGATTCTCTTTTATTCCTCACCTGCCTGTATGTTAATGTTCAACTTCAAATGAACTCATACGGTTAATTTTCAGCTGCTCATTTGAGTGAGCACAGTGTGTCCTCTCTGGGCAGGTGACACACACATTTGAAAACAATTTTTAATGTTGAGAATTATAGGCTATTCATCTAAATCTCTCCGTCATGCGTAGTTTTAGACTTGTACATGCTAGGTTTAAATTGGATATTTATTGACGCAATTGTGTTCCTCTTCTTCTGTCTCAGGACTATAAGACCTATCTAGACTTTGTACTGGCATTGGAAAACAGGAAGGAGCCAGCAGCATTACAGTATATTTTTAAACTTTTGGACATGGAGAATCAAGGATACCTCAACGTCTTCTCCCTCAACTATTTCTTCAGGGTATCAGCTGCACCCCCCTCACACAAACACATGAATGGCATGCAAAGAATACCTTTGTAGCACTTTGGTGATCATCCACTTGTTCCATTAATTCTTAAAAACCTTAATCACCAGCTTCTCATCCTAGCTCCCAGAAACTATCTTGCTTTTTTTTTTCATCTTTGTGTTTTCATGAGGATCAGAAATACACGACACTGTTATGTGCTTTGTTCTCCAGGCCATTCAGGAACAGATGAAACTCCACGGACAGGAGCCTGTCTCCTTCCAGGATGTCAAGGTAAATTGTATATATTGTAATACACCAATCCTTATACACAACTTGCTATAATTATGGCAGTAAATGGGTGCTTTCAAGATAGTGAATGCAACTTTCAATATATTTTCAATGATGAGTCTGTTTCAAGGATGAGTCTCTGATTTACATTTATTTTGGTTGAAAGAAGGTTCAAGCAACCTGTACAGATTTTGCACCCTGTATTAAGAGATATTCTTTATTTTCGGGTAAAAACGAGGAACGTTTTGATGACTGTCTCTCCTCAGGATGAGATCTTTGACATGGTGAAGCCTAAAGACCCCTGTAAGATCACTCTCCAGGACTTGGTAAACAGTTGTCAGGGTGATACGGTCACCAGTATCCTGATTGATCTCAACGGCTTCTGGACCTATGAGAACAGAGAAGTGTTGGTTGCCAACGACAATGACAGCAGCAGCACAGCAGACCTGGACGACACCTGAAGATGATCTGGAGACTAAAAAGTCACATCGTCAGTCCCAGCCTGAAAGCCGATTGTCCTGCTGAAGTGTCGACAGTGAACCGAACTCTTACTGCTGGCCCCTCTGGTTATATTTGAGATAAATATGAACATTGTGAAAACCTTGAGGAGATGAATAGAAGGAGGGGGAGAAAAATGAAGGAGCTGGATGGAATGAGGAAAGCCAGACATGGTGCTTTATGTGAGTATTGTTGGAATAATACAGCAGTATGCTAGAAATAATACAATGCCTGTTGTTTTCTGTAAAGAAGTCCTAATACACATTTTTGTCAAATAAATGTTTTCTTTTCATGCCTTTCCTGACAATGCCTAAATGTCTTTTATTTTTATAATTGAAGCTCATCATGTACGCAAATGAAATCAAACAGGTGTGACAAAATCAAAAATCCAAAATACAATCATATAAGAATTTACTTGTCAAATTAAACTACAAGCAGCTATAATTGATACTATTATATTAACAGTGAATTAAATGACTGTGTGTAGTGTGAAAGGGGCCACTCATATCATTAGCTCTTCATTTCCCCTCAGTGCTTATGTCAGTCAAAGTATTTTCTAGTTGCATAATTTTACCCCATTTGTTACAAAAATGGATTTTCACTATTAGTGATAAAGACGTAATGGTAGAACATCATAAAGTATAACAAAAAATGTTTTATGGAACGTTTTTCTAAAATTCAATCTGACCTCTTTATGCCTTGAATTTTATGTTTTAATCACATTATTCCGATGCTGAAGGTAAACAGAAATCATATTTTGAGATTTTGTGTTGAGTCAGAGATGAACCATGAGATAAAGAGATTCAAAACTAATTTAAAGCTGTGAACAAACTAGGTCCATCTTGCTAAATTTTATTAGATAAGATGGCTGGACTGTTAAAACCTTCATGGTTCCGTTACCATTAAAGAAACTTTCTAGGAAGTAAAAGGTGGTTAATTCCTTTTTAAAACAGTGGAATAACTGAAAAAATAATTTATGTACAATAATACCAAAAACAACAGACAACCTTTTAAATGTTTTAAGGTTTTATTAACGCAGAGAAAATATAAATATGTATATAGATTCATTAAAAGCTTGTTAAAATAACCAAAATGTTTGCATATATTGGCCCTTCTTACACATAAAAAAAAGCATGAATAACATCCTTCATTGACTCACGTAGTCAAAGACATTTACCCACCAAGCATTATTAACATACTGTGCTCTGTGTGGTCTGATAATGTTGCCAACTCACTCTCAGTTCATCTTTAAAGCCAATTTTGAAAAGAGGTGTGTGTCATTTCTCTGCATGTGGTCTGTCACCACACCACACAACCATATCAGTGGATAAAAATAACAAATAAGAAGCTTATGACAGCTGAGTCTCAGCATTAGGCCTGCTGCACAGCTACACACTCATATGAAACGTTTCCACAAGGACACTTTAACAATGGCCCCTCAACACACATATGAAGGTAGTAGCACTATATGTGGGCAGCGTCTTCGCTCAATACATTTGAGCAGATTTTCAAAGATTTGAACTATATTATTATTTCATCTCAAGCTAAAAACATTAGCCATTTCCAGAAGAAAAAGTTGTTTCTGTTTGTTAACCTATTTAAGTATCATCACAGAAGTAGTAGAGTATTGAAATCAACAAACTGCTGCTTCTTGCCTGCCGCCAAATCTCAATTCCATAAATAAACTTGCACAACAGCACCTGGGTGGTGCTTAAGAAACAAAGCAGCAAACTTCATCTTAAAAGACACTACAGTGCACAGGAGGGTTTTCAAGTCTATCAGTACACTACGCACATGGACTTGTAGCACTATGGCTGATAAACTATAGCCGACAGCTGTGAGCTCGTTCACTTCAGCAGAGGAGCCTGTGATTGACTAGAGACTCAATTACTATACCAAGATGCTGGCAAGGAGAACTACAGTCAGAACTACTAGACAGTTTCATTTGTACCATTTCCAGTGATTTAGATACAATGCTTACCAGGTGGGACACAACAAGAAGAAAATACAGTATGTGCTGCTATTGTGGTCAAATTGGTAATTAATAAATGAAACCTGTTAAATCAGCTCTTGGTTTAACCAGCCCTTAGTCTGACTCTGCAGCAGTGATCCATGGCTAATGCCTCTGTATGCAATGTACCAATTAAGTTACACAGTAAGTCTACATATTACATGTGTCCCATTCAAAAAAGCAGAAGTAGAGTAACCCTGAGGAAGTATTTGTGACTACTAGAAAGCTGAGGGAGCAGGGTTGTCATATGTATTTGGGAATTATGTTGAACATAGAAGGAACTGTTATGAGGAGGAGCAGATAAAACTCAAGGACTCAGAACTGTTTTCTGTTCATTCTTGGCATTGGTTAATAAATAAGTAGACCTTTCAGATTATTGGTTATCTTGTCAAGTGAGTAAGTATACATACTGTCAATTAGTGTGTGAGTAATTTCATTGCCATCTGTTCATCTCTGAAATTTTTTTAACATTCCTATTCCTAGAATCTGAAATTCCAGAGATGACAGTATAGCAATGACAGGCTGAATTGGAGAGTATAACATGTCCCCAGTGCATGACACCAGTTCTGATTATTCATCATTGATGTCAGACACAAGTAGCCCTGGAAGAGGCTGTGAGCAGAAATGGCTAGACAGTACCAGTATCAGACACTGTTGTCATCTAAACTTGTGAAATGTCTTATTTGCATATATACAGCAGCAGGATCAACAACTGAAGCATAGATGTCGCATGTGTCTGTGGATGCTGCTGCTTATCACAGGAATCACTTTCTGTTCTCTGTTCACTTCAGGGTGGATCAACACCCATTTAAAATTAACGGAAAAACTGAGCTGAATTGATGTTTATTTCTCAGTAAGATTTGAAATCCAGCATTTATTTCACTTTCTTAAGTCAGTTTAAACTGAGTTGAGCCCTGTCCCATTTTGGTTAACAAATAGTTAAATGATACGTCTCAGTCTTGCATACAATTTCACACTATACACAAATTTACATTCACAGGTAAGGCCAGTACAGTCGCTTCCACAGCCCTTGTTTCTCCTTCACTGTGTACTAAGATCTCTTTTTATAAAATAAAAACATAGAAAAATAATATTATTAATCTATACAGCTAAGTAAATTAAGGTTTTGCCAACTGATAGAAATGTATGAAAGTTAGTAGTGTGTGTGTGTGTGTGTTTTTAGTTGTCAGTTTTCAGGAGGGGAGGGGAGAAGGGACTCTGTTGGTGTCTGCTGTGTTGAGAGGAGGCTCAGGTTCGAGATCAAAGCTAATGTTTACAAAGGAAGCTCCAGACGCTTCTGGCTGCTCCACAGTAGCAGGGAGAGGATCATCCCGCTGCTCCGCAAAGTGACGCTCCGCCATCTCAGACAGACGGTTCTCCTCCTCTTCCTCCTCCTCCTGCAGGAGACCACAGCGTATGTAACATTACATACTGTTTATTTGAGACTTCCTTTTTGTGTTCTTGCTCTCCCGCCTCTGCATAAACAGCTTTTAAAGGTGTGACTTTATTCCTATTTACATATGACACTGAAATGCAAGCATGAGGGTGTGTGCATGTATCCTACCTCTTTCTTCATACGGTAGTACTCATCGATAGCATACTGGTATTTAGGTGTAGTGATGCCAAACAGAGAGGCCAGTCTCTCTCCCATGTAGTCACACACTACAGGAAACATACATACATTCAATAAAGATAACTTCAAACACTTGACCCAGTTTCTAAACGTGACCAAAAGCAATCAAATACAGTTAAAGTGGGAAAAATGCATGTAAAATGCATTCTGACATATTCCTGTAAAGCGCCAGCTTTGTACAGTTAGCTCATATTCAACCATTTCCCCAGAGCATTAAGAACATTTCCTGCCTTACTCTGTGGAAAAGATAAGATAAGATATTCCTTTATTAGTCCCACAATGGGGAAATTTCCAGTGTACAGCAGCAAAGAAGATAGCAGAATAGAAAGGAGCATCAGTAAAGTAGCTGTAAATAAATAGTAAATAAGCAATATAAACAAGAGAAGTATAAAAAGTATTAACAATTTAACTAGAAGAAATATAAAAGTAATAATTTAAGCAAGGCTAAAAAGAATTAACAAATTAACAAGAGAAATATAAGAAATATGGGAACACTGTATATACACTATAGACAGGACAGTTGAATTAAAGATGAGATGGAATGAAATATTGCACAGTGAATAAAAAAACTGTGACAGTGGACTACTTTACCTGAGACAGTGGAGGTGGCCATTCTCCACATGTGGAACCAGAAATATGGACCCCAGGTCAGTTTGGACTAAAATACATGAGAAGAAAACCAGGACAATTAGACCACACATCTGCTGGTCAAACACAAAAGAACAAATGTGATCAAAGATTCTTTCTCAAGCATCGTTAAATGACTTAAGTGTCTTTTGTGCATGAAGCAGCAGTAAGATGACGGGAAATCAGGGTAGAGAGAGATGGGGAAAGACAGGTAACAAAGATCCCTGATCGGACTCACACCAGGGACTTATGGAGTGATTCAACCCCTTAGTCTCTCCCTACATAGGCCTGAGAAAAGGACGGCTTTGTTGCAAACACCACCCACAGAATATGCCTCACATCTGACGCTGTAAAAATCCTGATGATTTCAGTACAAACAAACTTTTGATCTCAGCCTACCGTATCTACAGTAACGGCGTCTTTCTTCACAGGCTGCTCCTCTTCCTCCTCTTCATCGGTGCTGTACTCCTCCATGGTCTCCCCACTGGCAAAGTAGATGGTCCTGCGGGGGACCTTCGCCTTCGCCTGTCTCCCCACAGAGTCTCCCATCTCCACCCTCTCAATGTCTACCGCCCCTCCTGGACTCTGACAGTGATTCAGAACAGATAATATATGTAAATGATGCCATCACATTATTATTACTGACATACAGTAAATTATTAGGAACTTTTGTATAATTTGAAAAAGCTAAAGTGCCAATAAGGAAGACATCAGCATGCTAACGGATATTCTTACTAATGCAGTTTGATGTGTCCTCCCACACTCTGTTAGCATTATTGGTAGAATGAAATCACAAAGTAAACATAAGAAACTTACCAAATAAAGTTATTCAAATAACGTTGCATGTAGTTAAATTATTTCTCTCATTATATACAGTTAACTACACAAGGAAGTAATAAAGTACAGTTTACGATAAACGGTTAACGTTACCACTGCAGAGCTTTTATTAGCTCACTTAAGCTACTTTTTTGTTTGTTGACTGTTAGCTTCTTAGCTAAGGAAGTAACGTGCTATTAATCTAAAAAAATCTGTTTTTATCATTCACAAACACGAAAAATAGTAAGAGTTGTATCGCACCGACTAACCTTATCAGTTTCCATAGTTTGTCCCAGTGAAACGTTGACATTAGTTAAATACAACGACAAATCTGCCATCACAGTCACTCCTTCCACCTCAATACAGTCCGGCTGTCTGTGTCCTGCTGGCACCGCTTCCTGCCTCACTCCTTCAGAGTAAAAGCTTTTGGTGCAAAAACCGCGTCATTTGACAAAAAAATTTAATCATACTTAATACATTCTTGTATATGTGTGGTTATTGTATTACTATAGTTTCTAGTTACCTTATTAAGATTAAGTTTTTAAAAACTTTAAATTTAATTTAATCACTTTCATAAAATAAATCAATAATCAACAGTATATATAATAGGTAGATTGAGTGGCTCCACCACAACCAGCTGCAACATTAAAATGCTGCTTACATGTTGTGAATTTCCCCACTGTGGAACAAATAAAGGAATATCTTATCTTATTTTAATGCATCATTGATAGTTATCCAAAAGTGTAATATATACTAGTATAATACTGACAGAGACCACCGCATTGTGAGTACTTTTAACTTTTTATACTTATCTATTTTTTTCATTCAAAATACTTTCACTTGCAATTGAGTATTTTTAAACTGTAGTTTTGTTCATTTCACTTAGGCTTCCTCTAATGCATATTACACATATTCTATACTACTGTATACATCAGACAGATAAACTGCTATAAAATACGATTCATAAATAAATGTTAAATATAAAAAAATGCCATTACACTGACAGCCTGTTAAATGCCTTAATGCTCTCCACATCACAAATTAAAGATTAAAAACTGTACTGTAAAACCAAGTCTCTTGAAATAACTAGTAATTTGATGACAGTTATGAGCAAGTCTGATAGCCATACATAATGAATATCTATAAACTCCATACGTATGTTTTCAGACATCATTATTATTTATGCCTGTGCTTTTCCTACTGTGACCTGTCAAAATGTGTCCTGTGAAATAGGCCTCTTGTGCTGATACTGTGTCTTCTTACAAAGATGTTATTCAGGCTGTGTGTAGTTTTAGATGTATACAATTAGAGTTCAACAAGGATCTAGTAAAAGATCTAGAGTTAATTCAGCAAATCAGGATTGAAGAAGATAAAATCAAGCAGAAAAATCAAGAGAAAAGTAGTTACAGACTCTTGACCACTAGATGTCACTATTTTTGCCTCAGTAAAGCTCACCCTTTTCCTCTTTTTCTCTTACTGGGATACAAGTTATGTCAACCAGTGTGCAATCTGCCAACTAACATCTAAGTTAGAACTAAAGTTACAACTAAGTTAAACCATATGTGATATTTTTATTCAAAGTGATACCGTAATCATGTTTTACCTTTTGCGATCAAAGTTGTATTTCGAAAGTACTGACCGGAAGCTGTATGTCCCGCAGACGTTAGCTTGGCTGTCGTAGCGACGGGAGGGATCCTCTTGTGGTGTGTTTTGGTCCGGACTCACCAAAATGACAGCGAGGAAGTCTGGGTCACGACTGGAGACCGAGATAGAGCGGTGCCGTTCAGAGAGCCAATGGGACAAGATACCGGAGCTGGTACGGCAGCTGTCCGCCAAACTCATATCAAACGGTAAGAAATGTGCGGCTCCCCCCGCGGCTCGTTCATTCAGTGTCAGGCCTCCTCCCTGCTCTCAGTCCTCGGTGCTTCCTGACGACGGCCGCCGGTGCTGGTAGTTCCTGCTCTCTGCCCTGGTTGTAGCCAGTTAGCTAGCGGAGGTCAACAGAGAGACATGGTTTTTCTCACAGGGGGTTTAACCACTTTTCGGCAGTGTTGTGTGTATACACTGAGATCCACTGATTTTAATATAAGGAGAACTTCCTCTGTAGTAATTAGTTCCTGTGGTCTGACAGACACGTCAAGCGGAACTCCATTCAAAAAATCTATCATTCCGTTAATGTTGTCTTTGCTTGACTTGTATGACAAACTAAACGTATTCTAAACTGGCAGATTTTTGATTGGGGTTTCGCATCGCAGGGAGCTTCACTGAAGTTAGCTGCATGGCTAAGATGCGTGATTGCTACATGCTAGCTGTCAAACTCCATGCTGATGCTGAGTTGTCAGCTGACAGCGCAGCACATCATAATATAAATACACGTTAAAGACAGAGGAATATTTTAGTTTGCAGATTGACAAATACGCAAGGCAGTGGCCAATTCTTTTTGTTTTTTTAGATAGAAAATCCCACTTGTATATGTGGTGTATATATACATGTCATGTCATCATATAGCTGCATTCATAACATAGTAATCAGAAAACTTATGATATGAAAAGGAGCTGCTTTACATGCAAACTGTTTAAAATAATTACATGTAAACACCATCCAAACTCCACCCTGCCATGCAATTTGAACTCATCTACTGTCACAGCTTTTACAGAGACATATCACTCATGCTCGTCACCCTGATCCAATAGATCAGACAAACTGACAAATATCTAGATCCTGTCCTGTCATGATGTACTTGCTCTTCTGCAGCAGATGTGTATGCTGCTCTATCTTACCACCACTACAAATAGACAAGGCAGACTGTTCATACTGGTTGATGCATTTAATTACCATGAAAACATCTAGTGTGATTGATATCTCCTATTGGGTCCATGGAGTCAGAACCTGTTCTCAACAGATCAGAACAAATCAGAATGGAAACAGAAACATTAATAGATCATTGTGGACTCCAAGCCAGGAAATGACTTTTAATGGCTTCAGTGAGTGTGTTAAGAGTATCTTGACCCTAAATGCGACAAAAGTTGACTTTCAGTGAAATAACTTAAGAAAGCTTTGTCATTATTTAGAGCTTTTTTTGCACACCACATCTTGGTGAGAAATGTTTTGACATATTGGACAGAATAAATGTGATTATATTATAGACTAAATATAATAATAGTTTATAAGTGTTTTAAACAATGCTGCCATTATGAGATGTAGTTTGGCACATGAGACCTGTGAGCTCTGGTCACTGACTGGGATCAGCACCAGGATTACTGCTCATTTCACTCTTTGAAACACACACACACACACACACACTTTAGAAGCTTGTTAAGACTCTACATAATTCTGGCTGGTATGTGTGTAAGCACAGCAGTGTTTCTCCATATGTAGATTCACTCCTTGCAGTCACAGTCCAGCTGACCACAAGTAGAACATTAAAAGTGGATATGTTTCAGTAATTAGATAAAAAAAGTGTTGCGAAAGATAAATCTTATTTAGACTTAAATTGTCTGTCAATTCATGTTACATTGATCTTTGATTGACATTCAAACCTCATACACTGATCCCAGATTGACCATGTATCATGATCAGATCTTTAGAAATATTGATTATAAATATTATAAATGTTGATTTTTTTTTTGGTTGTAAAGTGATTTTAGAGTGAAACTGACACATGGATGTGCAACGACTTACTCTAATTATTTAACCCAAGCCTGTTAACGTGATGGAGAGATGAGGGTTATGAATTCTCTAAACTTCTGTGTGCGTGTATATGTGTGTGCAGATGACCTAGGGGAGCTGTTGCTGGGGGAATGCAAGCTTCAGACGTACCTGAAGGAGAACCCCATCAAACAGGGAGCCAGTCCCAGGGGCCCACGACCTAAACTGGTGGAGGTCAGGAAACACCTCACTGCTGCTCTGGACAGAGGAAACCTCAAGGTAACTGGATGGAGAGATGGTAGACAAATTGACTGAATGGCTTCTTGCCTGTGTCATCTGTTTTTGTCACACAATTTAGTGCTACAAAATATGGTTCATGCAAGCTTCACAAAATCTAAAAACTCAAGACATTTTCTCTTTAAACGTTTTGACTTTTTGAATTCATATCTTCTGTCGTTCAGGCCGATTACCTCCAGGAAGCCAGCGTGTTGATGGCCAAACTATGCTATGTGGAGGGAGAATACAGAGATGCTTTAGGTAACCCACACACTTCTCTGGTTTATTTATTAATATTTGGTATTTGTTCATAGTATGATTATATTAATCAAAAAGTGCTGTTGATTGTATGTATAAAATTAGGGCTGGAACTAATGATTCAATGATTAATCAATGAATTGTTTAGTCTATAAAATGTCAAAAAATTGTGAAAAATGCTCATCAGAATTTCCCAGAGTCCAATGTGACATTTGTTTCTGAGTGTATGTTTCTTTTGTCCAGCCAACAGTTGGACAAAGCCTTCATTTACTCTCATAACTGACAAAGTAAAGCAACAAATTCTCACCTTTAAGAAGTTGCAAGCTGCCAATATTTGACATTTTTGCTTGAAGAATGACTAAAAAGATGAATTGAGTATCAAAATATTTTTGGGAATTATTTTTTTTCAATCAAGTTTTCAATCAATTAATCAACTAGTCATTGCAGTTCTATATAAATTTCTAGTGTACCGATTTATTAATTCATACTAAACTGATGTATTGACAGGACACTACAGCAGGGTGAACCTGGATGACATGCAGCTGGTGGGATCTCCTGTGTACAGGCTGTCCATGATAGCAGAGGCATATGCTACAAAAGGTATAAACACACACACACATACACACCCAATACAACACCCATTGTTTCATGTCTCATATCCATCATATCCTTCATAACCTCAACTCACCTGCCATCAGCCCAGTTTGCACTACTGCTTTGCTCCACATGGTGGCAGTACAGTGTCACTACTCCTCAGCAGCTGTGGGATAAACTGTAATATGAATAAATGCACACAGTTACACACCAGGCATCTCTGGTTGCCCTTTAATAATAAATATTTAATTGCCATTTTTTAAACATCATTCTCTTCTTATTTAATTTATCTATGTAAGAGAATATAATTTGCTTGGACAGCTTTGAACTCAAGTGAGCATAGTCAGTCATTTATGATTGATAAGATATGAATATGATCATTGTACATTACTCATTGTGTTTTAAGGCACAAAGCATAAGGTTTTAAAACCAATCATCAGTAGGAGTGGTTTGAAAGGCTAAAATGAATACCATACACTGATCAGTGACCTTTGTTATTTTCTGTCTCCCTCTCTCCACTCAGGACTGTGTCTAGAGAAGGTCCCAGCTGCCTCCCCATCTCTATCCAATAAGAACACTGGGTCTCCAGCGTCCAATAGGAGCACAACAGACCGGGAGCAGGAAATCATCACCTGCTATGAGAAGTCCGGAGACATTGCTCTGCTCTACCTGCAGGAGGCAGAGAAGGTAAGTGTTTGTGGCATTGTAGTTTATGTCTTCAATCAGACCTCTGGTTTGTGGGTGGGAGATTGGCATACGCACTTGTTTGATAACTATTGATTGCTGTACTTTCTCACGCGTTGTCACACAAGCACTGACCAAATATTCTGTTAGCGCCTGGACTCCAAAGTGCTCAGCCATCCTTGTGGGTGTGTGATGAGTAATCTGCTGACAGTGTGCAAGTTTGACTAATGCATTACAGCCCATGACAGCCAACTGGCAAACAGATCTCTTCCTCTTTCTTTGGAGAATGTCTGAGAGGACAGTTGACTGCAATAAAAGACAAGAGGATACAAATCAAACTTTAATGTTATACTTACATTCATTTGAGATAATTCCTGTAAGCTCATGGCTGAATACAACAGAAGGTGTGTTAATACAGTTTTTATATAAAGTGTAATCAAGTAATCAAGTAAGTAATCAAGTGTAATAAAGTGAAAAAGGGTCTCATTTTCTGTCTATTGACTAATCAATAAATATAAAAAAAATATAAGTCTGTCTAATAATATTAATAGATTTAGAAATAAAAACATTATTCGTGGATGTAAGTGTTGATGTAATGAAGCGTTCTGAGATCTGACAACACTCATTTTAACATTTCACCTCAATTTAACTACCCCTAACTAACAAACTAAACCAGCAGATTTTAACAGTTGTATTTACCACCCATATACCCCGCCTCATCACTGTGTTCCTGTTATTACCTCTTTTTGACTTGATTTGTGATCCAACACAAGTAACAGAAATGCAGAGTTAAAAAAAGCTATATTTTACCTTGCTTAGTTATCATGTCTCATGCAAAAATAAATGAAATTTGTTAAAAAGGCCACTTTAGAAATGAAATAGAATGAGTGAACCAGTTTGAATTTTGTGAAATCTTACTGTCATAAAATGATATCAGGCCCAGTGTTTGGCTGCATAGCTGTGGCAAATTGTCCATCAGAAATGACAGTTATTACCATAAACAAAGAGCTGGTACACAGATGAATCACCACAGCTCATTATTTTTAGTTAACCCTGTTTTCATTTTGTTAGCGGCAGCAAACACGAAGCCAGCCTTGTGCTCTGATGTAACAAAAAGTTGACTGCAGGGACATGCATTGGCAGATTTGTCAGTGCTTAGGACACCCTTAATTTAGGTTAAGAGGGTTTCAGGCAAAACTCTGCACTTTGTGGGGTTTTTTTTTCTTAATTTGTATTTTATATGTATTTCTTTTTGTATTTCTCTCCCTGTATGTCTGTCACTGCAGGCGTTGTCAGCAGGAATTCAGAACCGCAGCCCAAAGCCTGGCCCAACATCCCAAGACCTGGAACTGGGCTATTTCCTGGAGACAGGCCTGCAGCGGGCCCATGTCATCCACTTCAAGAACGGGTAAGAGATGGAAACAGGTGGTGGACATATAGATACAGGAGGTAGGTAGGGGAGAGAAAGGGAAATTAGAGAGAGCGTGACAGACTTGCCTGTCAGTCACTTTAGAACCACAAACATAAAAAAAAAAAAAAGAAACTTTTTAAAACTATGTTTACACTTCTCTTAAACTTCTAGTTTAGAAAGGGCGTCAGTTGCCCAAACAGAAACCAAGAACAACCCTCTGTGGGCACTTTCCACCCACTTTGCAGTTATCGTGTTACAAAGCTGCTGACAGCTTGATAAAAGCAGAAAAAGTGTGAACACAGTTAAGTAACATACACAGTGCAGTGGAAAGTAGTTCCCACAGTGTTGTTGTTTTAAGTACAGCACAGATAGTTTCAGGGCTGTAGCTGCTGCTAAAACCTTGTGCTGGAAGAAATAGTTTTTTAGTGGACTGGATAAAATCTGAGCAGTTTTCTGTCTTTTTTTCTGGGCTTTGCTCAGTCTTTTTTTGGATCCACTTCTGTCTAGGGAGAGCGAGAGAGGGAACTTATGTAGACACTCTAGACATGTTCATCCAAATGAAATTATGGTGTCTGGTATGAAGACTTCATCCCACAAGAAGTAATGAATTGAAACTTAATAAAGAAAATTTTGTTTGCTAGCATCACCTTACAGTTTCTGACCATAACAACCTTGAACAAACTTTCCCTCATTTGAAGCTGCAAACATGCAAAATTGCCCAGCATGAAATATATAAAAAAATATAAAGAAACATCAAAGATCAAACTCCTGAGACACATCAATGTTAATGTTGGGGATGTAGTTTACTTTGCTTT
This sequence comes from Holacanthus passer, assembly GCA_025331565.1. NCBI lineage: Eukaryota > Metazoa > Chordata > Actinopteri > Pomacanthidae > Holacanthus > Holacanthus passer. The sequence goes on along the minus strand of JAFREQ010000018.1, from coordinate 257,226 downwards.
AGAGCATCACCATAAGACAGGCTTTTTGCTGTGTCATCTTGCAACCTGGCGAAGTTGAAACGTCTGCTAGTGATGCTGCAAAATATTCTTCAGTGACTCACGCACACAGATAGAAACTTGAAAATGTTTTGGACATAGTGTGTATGCACATGGGCCTGTTTTGATATATCTGTCTGAGATAACACATACCACATACCACAGACACTGACAAGTGTTTTTCTTCCTGTTTCCCCATCGCATTGCCAAAGCAACCTGACAAGAGGCGTGGGCCGGTTTCGGGAGATTCTTCGAGCTGTTGAGAACAGGACCACCCAGAGCCTGCGCATGGTGAGAGATGGGTTAGGAGGCTGTTTTTTTTGGTTGTTGTTGTTATTTTGGTTTGAGATGGGATGAGATTACTTATTATTATAAATCTGTGCTTCAGCTCAGGTTTTATTCTTTGACTTACTTAGATGCTTTGACATTTTGGGATGTTCACTCATTCACTTTCTTGCTTTCTTGCTGAGAGTGAGATCAGGTCTCCGCTGGTTGTCTGTCAACTCCAGGAAGTCCTCTTCCAGCCAAGAAGTAGCCAGGCACATAACCCCCAACTCATCATTATTACGCTTGGTTTTTATATAGATGGCATGTGTTAATTAGTGAGCTTTCAAGCTGGCAGTAGGAGAATTTTGTTATCTTCTGAGAGAGCCAGGTAAGCTGTTAACTCCTGTTTTCAGTCTTTTTCAGCCTTCAGAATAATTGGAAAAATTAGTTCTAGACTGGGAAAATTCATGTGAACGCCCTTTGAGTCGGAACAACAACTCGGAAAGTCGGAAAACATTTTGATACGTGACTTGCTGACTTCAACATCATATACACAGAAACATGGAAGACCAAAGTAAATGCTTGGTGGATGGTTAGAAACGTTTTATTAATTCATGTATTGCATATAATGTTTTTGCTCAGATGTTATTAGCAATATGGTATTAGTTTGTAACTGGTAGTTGCTGTCCATGTAGAGTGATCTAGATTAGTTAGAAAAGTTAAAATACAACACATCATCTTTGGAGCATCTATGTTGTTTCCACATTCTGACTTAAAAGCTCATGGACACACCAAAGTAAGAAGAACAACTTCCCAACTTGAGAAATGGAACCATCCGAGGAAACGTGAATGCAGCATTTATGCTAAGCTAAGCTAACCAGCTGCTGGTGCAAGCTTCGTATTTACAGTGGGATCGACCTTCTCATCTTACTCTTGGCAAAAAAGACAATAAGCGCATTTCCCAAAACGCCAAACTATCACTTTGAAATTTTCACTGCTTCCACACTAATATCCAACTATTTACACACTGCTTCAATCTGTGGGGTTGAAAATGAAACAGACAATTTTGAGTCAGACAATGTTGTAGTGTCATTATACTTTATAGATTAAATTGTGCTCAATTTTGACTGTTTTCTGAGCATTTTCTTACTTGCCCAGTCGACTAGTCTTATGTTTAAACTTCCATTTAAAGTAGTTGTTAGAAACATCCCTAATTACAGTCTGTACAGGGACAAAGTCATTAATATAGATGTTTCTTAGTATGTTAGAAGCAAAGTAAGCCCCAAGTAAACAGATTGCTGCTGTGTTGGCACCAGAGTCATTGCCAAACGTGCTGTGTGTGTGTGTGTGTGTGTGTGTGTGTGTGTGTGTGTGTGTGTGTGTGTGTGTGTGTGCGTGCGTGCGCGCGCGCATGTGTACATGCAGACCATAGCCAGACAGCTTGCAGAGATCTTGCTCAGAGGAATGTGTGAACAGAGTTACTGGTCTCCTCTGGAAGACCCGCCCACAGTGTCGCCATTGGACGATCCCACACGACAAGGACACACTCACAGCAAGAACTACAGCCTAAGCCGACGCCCACGAGTGTACTCAGGAGAGAAGTATGTGATATTGTGTGTTTGTTGATGCTAAAGTGGAAATACAGTGGAAAATAGCCAACATGGCTCCCAAAAATACACAGTTGCCAATGTACTTTTTCGACAGTCGCTCTCTCCATCTTCTCACTTTTTTCTCCATTTTTCCATTTTCACTTCTCTCATCCTTGTCCAACTCCATCTTTGCTTGCCTCTTGGTGCATTTCTCCCTCTCTCAGTCTTTTTTGCCCTCAGGAGAACACAGAAGAAGCTTTGCTGCTGCTGCTCATCAGTGAGTCCATGGTGAGACACAAACACTCGTTGGAAAATGTTTCACACCCCTCTCTAAAGCAGTGGGTCCTCAGAAAACCTGACACTGTGCCACCTCTTCATTTATATCTGTGTTTGTGTGTTTCAGGCTAACCGTGACGCTGTGCTGAGCAGAATTCCTGAACACAACAATGATCGTATCATCAGCCTGCAGTCTGCCTCTGTGGTGTATGACCTGCTGACTATAGCTCTGGGCAGGAGAGGGCAGTATGAGATGCTGTCAGAGGTGAGTAATCCCTCTGTGGGCTGCGTGGTCACATTCTGAGTGATTGTAAAAAGTGTTTAAGCCCACACCCGTAGTACACCCACACACAATATCACTTTAATTCTTTTTCACATTCATTTCCCAAAACAAATTAAGGTTTATTACAGTTTAATTGTCTCTACAATAGCTGCACATATTGATGAAGCTTACAGACACCCCGATAACACTGGTAAATCTATCATATTTCCAATATCTCCAGTGTTTGGAGAGAGCCATGAAGTTTGCCTTTGAGGAGTTCCATTTGTGGTACCAGCTCGCCCTGTCGCTAATGGCAGCTGGGAAATCAGCTCGCGCCGTTAAGGTCCTTAAAGAGTGTATTCGTCTGAAGCCTGACGACCCCACCATCCCGCTCCTGGCTGTCAAGCTGTGTATCGGACCCCTGCATTGGGTAAGGAATATCATGTGGACATTAACTCAAATGCAGTTAATTGCTCGAGCATCTTGGTGAGTTTTTCTGAAGCCAATGTTGTGTGTATGCGTAAAACCATCTAACATTACCCCAAAATTTCTTCTCTGTTTTGTCCACTCTCCCCTTCATTATATGTCTGTTCACTCCCACAATCCAGTTGGATGAGGGGGAGTGCTTTGCAAAGATGGTGATTGACATGGGGGAGAAAGCAGCGGAGTTCAGAGCCAAAGGCTACTTGGCCATCGGGCTGGTTTACAGCCTCAAAGCCACTGATGGTAGGTCTCTGTGTGTATGTGTTTGTGTACATCCCTGACTAGAAAGGGTGATAATCTTGCTAAATCAGGACACAGGATTAAGATGTCAGTTAATGTGGGGTTAAAGTAGGAAATTTGGGGGTTTGACTGACAGCGTTCAAAGTCACATATCTCATGTGAAATTTAGAAAAGAGCATGTGTTTGTTTCTTGTTTTCTTTGTGATGTTTTCACATATAGACACATCAACTTCACTGTCTGTTGCACGTCTTGTATTATTAATAATGTACCTGACCGGCTGCATTCTGTCTTTGTCTTTCTTTCTTTCTGTCCCTCACTCCATCTCTCTGCCTCTCTGTAGCATCATTGCGAAGCACACAGGAGGAGTACCAGAGGAAAGCTTTGGGAGCGTTCCAGAGGTTGGGACTGAGCCATGCTGCTCTCTGTTTTCTCTTTCACACCCACATTTCCCTCAGAATTATTGTGTCACAGCACAAACTGCTGCACAGTCTAACCAAATGTTAGAAAACTGTGTTTAATTTACTACTTTATCAGTCCATTATATTTACATGTATCACTTCCACACTCATCTGCGCACAGAGTATATGTATGTGTACTGTATTGTCTTAATTTACATACTGTGCATTATTTATCAGTTTAATATATTGCTGCAATATAGCATCCTGTTTTATATTCAGTCATTCTGCTCTTTAAATTATTGTTATAGTTTTTAATTGTGTCCAAATATTTAAATATCTTCTGGTTTGATTTCTTACATATTCTATTACTGTGCTGTGTTTGCTACTGAAGCAACCCCAATTTCCCTGCAGGGATCTTTAAAATTTAATCTTATTTAACTTTTTATTCAGCATGTCTGAACACACGGCATCTCTCTCTTTCTCTGTAGAGCTCAGAGTCTGTCTCCTACTGACCACCTAGCAGCCTTCTACTTGGCACTGCAGCTTGCTGTGTCCAGACAGGTAACACAGTGTTTAGTAATAACTAAAGGTTGAGCGTATAAAAGCAGAAAGACACTGAATTACACATCTGTCACTTTACATGGTGCTTTTTATCCCGACTGTAGTGAAAACCTGTAGTTTGTGTGTGTGTGTGTGTGTGTGTGTAGATCCCAGAGGCACTAGGCTATGTTCGACAGGCGTTGCAGCTTCAAGGGGATGATGTCCACTCCCTTCATCTGCTGGCCCTGCTGCTCTCCGCTCAGAAACACTACCATGATGCTCTCAATATTATAGAGATGGCTTTGTCTGAGTACCCCGAGAACTTCAAGTAAGACTCACGCTATCACAACACAAAGCACACACAAAGCTTTTCACTGGGCTTAGTGTCATCTTACTGTGTGTTTATGTGTGTGCTGTGTTGTAGTCTGCTGTACACCAAGGTGAAGTTGGAGTCAATGTGTAGAGGACCGGAAGAAGCTCTGCTCACCTGTAAACACATGCTGCAGATCTGGAAGAGCTTTTACAACCTTACCAATCCCAGGTACACACACACACACACACACATACACACTCCCCAAATGCAAATACTAATCCTGATGTTTGTCTTCATTTCATTCATTCAAACTAGTGATTAACTAACTCGGGTTGCAACAGTAAACTTCTAACGAATTTTATTTATAACTTCAAAAACTTCAGAAACAAAGACAAAGGCACCCACCCCCTCCCAACCCTCCCTTCACATGTAATGAAAGAAAAGACAAGAAAGAAACAATTGGTTTACTCCTCTTCATAGGTTTCATCTGCTTATACAATTGCATTGTGTTTTTAAAAATGTATGAACACAAACACAACACAAGTTTAACTGAAAATAAAAGTCATTGCAGTGTCGTGTGGGTCCCCTCAGTGCTGTGATATCGTCACAGAAGGGTTGCCATATCTGTGGAATGTCGTAGACTTAATGTGTAACACAGTTATTCGGAAACATCTGTAGCTCGTCCAATCAAACGCAATCAATCTCCTGTAAACAGGAAGTCTCTATAGGATGTAAAGCTGAGTATAACTGCCAAAAATAACATTTTTAGGAGGCCAAACGATGTATTTGTAATTCAGAACATACTGTTATTTTTGTAAAATGTAAGTTAAGCTCTCTCTAGTTTGCATCATTATCAAACAGCATCAATTCAGATATCTTGACCGTATTTTTTATTAAGTTTTTTGCTCTTCAGTCTAAATAGTTAATATATTAGCATGTTAATGTTAGTCAGTTGATTCAGTAAGCTAACAGTTAAACCTGGCAGTTTGTACTGGGTGCAAATATGGAGTGACAACTGATCGCCATATGAGAATTAGTTTGTGTGGTGCAACCCGTTTCAGTTTAAATCTCCACTTGGTAAACACTTTCATCATAATGAGGCTGAGTTTATTTAGCCTGCAAAAACACTGGAGCTCAGCTCTGTTTTGTCTGTCTTCTGTTTGCGGCAGTGATTCCGGGCGTGGCAGCAGTTTGTTGGACCGAGCCATAGCAGACAGAAGACAGCTCAACGCCATGACTCTGCCTGACTTCAGTGACCCTGAGACCGGTATGCGCACACACACAAGCTTTTTCACTCCTACCCAGGAACCCTCGGGACCTTCCCAGTGAAACTAATCCAGTTGTGCTCAGTAAACATAGACTCATGCACATGATTCATTTATCTAATAGTGGCCCTAATATCTTTTTTGTTCTAGGAAAAGCCCCAGTTGTCATTGATGTTTTAATTATGAAAAGGGCATCAAGAGATTAGATATGGCTTCGTCATATTTGTGTTTATATTCATCTATTATCCCTCATATCTACAGATCTTTAAGGAAAATGTCAGTAGACAAATGTTTCTCCATCTTCGTTATACAGATTCCTGGTCCAATATTTGTGTTGCAGCATTTTTCACTTTTCATTTATTCTTTTTCATATGTTTCTGTTTTATCTAGGAATTATCCTGATATTAGTTGTCACAAAAATGATAAACTTTACAATATGAGACAATTTTTAAAATATCATTTCCAGTTTGTAAAAAAAAAGTGTATGCAAATTGAGAACCAGTGACTTATGTTTCTTTCCTTTTTTTAATCCCTGATTAATTTCACTTATTTCTGTTTTGTTTCCTTTGTTTGTTTTAGTCTCAGGTTCTTCCTCTTCTCACTCTGGTTCTGAACTGGTCTCCCCCAACTCCCCATCCACCATTTCCACCCTCTCCTCCCCCCTGTCCTCCCCAATGTACCCCCCGCTGTACTCCCAGCTGTACTCCCCTCTGTCCTCCCCACTGTCCTCCCCTTCTTCCCCTGTCTTCATCTTCCAGCCTCCTCCTCTCCCTCCACCCAAAAACCCATCCTTCCTCCCTCCTCCTCCTCCTCCTCCCCCTCCTCCCCCTCCTCCCCCTCCTCCTCCTCCTCCTGCGCCCACCAGGATCAGGACTCACTCCTTTTGCAACCACGTCACTTTCCGCCAGCTCTCTTCCAATTGTAATCCGCCTTCACGTCCACATCGGCCCGTAGCATGTTGTGGAGAGTGATCAAAAAGAATACACCAAGTTTTTTGGGAGATTGGCTCATTGATTAACTTGTGTGTTTAGTAATGAGGGGATTCCCAGTATGTTTATTGCTATTGTGCTCTGTTATGCTGATAAATATTAGTCCACTACAGTCACAAAACTGACAAAATTTTGAAACTGATGTAGGCTGTTATCTATTATATTATATTATAGAGACTGTCTGCCAGTCAAAGGCACTACTGTAGCCACTGGTGTTAGTAGCCACTAGTTTACCACAAAAAAAAACAAAAGGCCATACAAGTATTCCACACAGTAATCGGACGGTAACAACAGCAACATCACCACAGTCCCAAGGAGAGGACACAGTACAGATATGACATGATCAATAAACATGATTCTACTCAAAACCAGCAACATAAAGTATCATCCTTACTGTCAACAGTTTGACGACAGTATGTATAAAATCAGCAATATTGCTAGTTTATCCCTTATAGCTGAGATGAGTACAACAGTTTCTCCATTGCTGGCACTCTTACAAAGACATTTTTTTGTTGCCCGGTTCAACCAGATTAGAGATTCAGATTAGAAATTATTCATTACTCAGTGTTTTAAGACATGTAGTACTCATAGAAAGTACTCAGACCCCTTCACTTTTTTCACATTTTATGTTGCAGACTTATGCTAAAATTGATGAAATTCATTTTTCCCTCATCAATCTACACTATACAGTTTTCTAAACTGCAGAAACTGTCAGATCTAGTTATATATAAAATTATAGCATTAAAGTTGCCAGCCTTCTTTTTTCAAGAGTTTTCCAGTTCTTATTTTCTTACTTGGACAACATTAGTGGTAACACTATCACAGGACATCGCTACTGCGTTAGCTCGGAGCACTGGAGAGAACAGTTTGTCTGAGACATGCAGATCATTTTGGCAGTTTTCTCTTCACTGACTCCAGTAAGATGACCAATAAGCTGATCACCCAAAAAGTTGCACCTTTTATAACCAAACCCTGTAATTGTTGACAAGGCGAATCTTGAATTTAACTGGTCATTCAAACCTCACAAGCATGGACAGGGAGTTTAAAACTAAAGTGACTAACCCCCAGGGAGTAATGGATGTGCTTCATTGTCACTCACAGTTCTCAGACCTGCTGTAAATCTGTGCATGTTAACTTGTAAAACTGACACTTTGTGTGTGGATTAGAGTACTGTTGAGCCTTGACGGACCTGCTGCAGTTTGCTTTTTGCTGCTTTGCGTTTTTGTGACTTCCTCAAAGTCTCAGGTTAACCACTTGACACACACGTGTTTAAACTACACTTACTCACAGTTGATGCAGCCAGGATTTAGTATTTAGTAAATTTTTTTTTTTTTTTTTTTTTACATATTACTGCTTTATTATACCTTCACGTTTTCTGCTTTTCCCTGGCTGTTTGTCTCTCGTTTTTGCTACTGTTTTGCATCCTCCTCCTTTCTCTGTCTCTTTTTCTGTGAAGATTTTTCATTTGAGCCAACATCAATTTGTCTCGTTTCCCAGCTCCGACCTTATGTTGTCTGTCCTTGTTGCCATCTCCTCTGCTAATGATGTTTGCACTGGAAAATAATGGTTATTATTTAGATGCATTACTTAGCTACATTTAAAAAAAACACATATCTTTTTTTTTCTCCAGAACCTGATTTTTCACAGTAAGCCAGAGAACAGTTACATTTTTTTAAAACTGTGGACAATAATCCATCACAGTAATTGCAATTACTGAGAATCTCCCTAGATTCTTTTTCGATGAGTGAGCACTTAGTTGTTTCGTGCATTGTTAGTCAATTAAAACTTTGTGAAGGGCAGTACATGTGGTGCAGACGTCTCTAATAAATTAGATCAACACAAAGCTTTTACAAGTTACAAATCAGAGAAAGATGAGCCTCTTTCGTGCTTTTAGTTAATTAAACTTTATGCCCATTACTACCTCACATTACCGCGTAAAATAAAGGCACAAGTGGGAACATCACATCTCATGCGGCGTGGTCTAAAAGGCTACTGTGAAGACTGAAAACCTTGTGCTCTACAGTCATGCTTTTGGGATCAGCGTTCTTTTTCTATCGTGGTAATTTGGATATTTCTTCTCTGTCTCTTCCTCTCTTTTAATCATTAACAATCGTCTTTTCTTTTTTCCCATCCCTCCGTTTTTCAAGGCGGCCTTCAGGACGCTAACACTCTTGGTTTTTCCTCCATGTTTTCTGTTTGTAAGTAGCCATCTAACCTCCATCCAGCCTTCCTTTTTTCATCCATTGTTCTGTCCATCCTTTGGTTCCCGTTGACCTTCCTTTTCCTGATGAGGGTCTGATATATGTACGATATCTGAAGAAAATATGTACATATATCCTCTGCTTTAACGGAGAACTGTACTGAATTTTTATCCTGTTGGTGGTACAGTATGCGGAATACAAGACAACACAATTAAAGGAATACAACGACTTGAAGGAATATCTCTCCAAAAAACTGTGCACATTCTTTGCAAGTGTTTAGGAAGCAACTTTCAATTTTGATGGAAATCTTATGGAATGCCTTACAGCACAAGATATGATGAGGGTGCTGCTGTCCAGCACATTGAGTTGTAAAAGGCAGATGAATGTACTGATGTATTTATCGTTTCCAGTAAAGCAAAAACGAGAGAGCAAATGATGCAGAGCGACAGCACAAAGGAGTGGAAGAAGCAGCTTCCTGATTGGAGCGCTAATCATCTGTGAAATGTGGCTGTACTATATTGACAAATACTAACAGAGCTGCTGACATGAGACAGAATTGTTTGCAGTAATTTTTTTTACCGAAGTGTCATCATTAATTTGCCATAACGAAATCTATTAATGAAAGGTTTTATGATAGATTAAATGATAAGACCTGGAAATAAAACATTAGACAATCTATTCAACACAATCTATTAAAATATGCATTATTTTCACCTCTGTGCATCTATTATCAAGATTTAGTTGGTTCGCTTCTGTTTACACTAACACTTGAGCACACTGCATGTACTCTATTGATATAAAATTAACTGTTCATTGTCTCGTCGCTGGGAAGCACAGAGGGGAAACACACTCACCAGCTTCTGCTGTGGTGATAAGTGACACCTTTCCCTGTAAGTCAGTGTATTCCTTTAACTCAGTGAGCAGCTTTGGCGCATGTGTTGCTGTGTGAATTGTCCACATTTAAGGCACAAGCCACTGCAGAAAGCTTCTTCAGTAACCCGTTGGCAAATCTGTAAACTTGTTTCTACATTTTTTAAAACAAGGTCTCTCATATGCCTCAAGGTTTTGTATTTATTTATTTTGTACAAACACCCAGTTGATAGATTGACTTGAATATGAGGGGTACACAATGGTTTAAGTGAAAGCAATCCATATGAAAATGTACAGCACCACTTCTCAACCTCTTTCTTCAACAGTTTGACTGACTAATCACTGACTGAGTAGCACTTTATTCTTTCAATGCCATGCACCGTACTGTCTATGTGAGATGTAGGCATTACAGTTCATGATGAGAACAGTGTATTCAGGAAGGTAAAAGGGGTGGATGAAGGGAAAAACAAGATAAGATAAGATAAACCTTTATTCGTCCCACAGTGGGGAAATTCACAAGAACAGGAAATGGTGCAATTAATGAAAAGTCTCTAATTAGCAGCTATTTTTCTTTAACCTTTGAGTAAGCTGACATACATTGACACATCATTCAGCAAAACATATTTAAATTTTCATCAATATTAAGTCATTTTAGGGAACAAAACAGTTTGTTTCCACATGTTTGAATGTGCTGTACTAAGCTGGGCCGCTGCATGCTCACATTTAATATTATTACTTCCTACAGTGTCCCTTTAAATCAGTCTACCAAAATTCAGATCCATTTGTGTTGTGTGAGAGAGAGAGAGACATCTTTTTGTCATTCCCCTACATCCACTTATCACACACACAGCTTTAATATCCAGATCTTCTCTTTTTATCCTTATGTCACTCATCTTTTACACGTGGGTAGTTTTTGTCAATGTAGTGAAAAGAGGAAGGGTTTGGGAGTTTACAACACACAAAGGAAGAGCAAATTAATAAGACTAGGGGATGGAGATATTTTATTCAAGTAAAGCTTTTATTCCAGCAAGCTCATTTTTAATTTAGTGCATGTTAAGGTGTAAAAGGCATATATTTATATTATCTATTCCCCTTAGGCTGGCTGCAAATCTTTTCAATAAATTCATGGCATAAATTATAACAGTATCCATAGTTTACAGCATTTAATGAGGGTATTGAGCAACAGGAACAAACTGTAATATTAAAACAGTAAAAACAGTTCTACAAATTGATGAAAATCTAAATTACACACATAGATCATAGTGGATTAAATCGTCATTGTTGAGTCAATATTTATCAGCTGAATCATTACATCTGGACATTTTACTCATTTAGTCAAATCATTGGAATTAGTTGTGACGGATGTTCAGAAGATCAGACGGAAAGAATATAGCAAAAAGAATATGTCAACACACAGTAGACAAGTAGATTAAGATGGCAAGTCAGAAATCTCATATATAATTCATATGTTTTATGTAACATTAGAAGGATATGATAATATGTGGAAAATGTGGGAGATGACAGCACAGACATCATACTATGTTTTGCTTTCACAGAACTGCAGTGTGCATCTGCAGTCCCATGTGGTGGCCATTTTGCATCCCTGTCATAATCTGATGTAATTAAAATGCAGAGACAAAATCAGAGACACACTTCTTTCAATTACTAATCAGCGGAGTGCAGATTGGTGCAGTGTTGATGCATGGTGATGCAGAAATTAATTCATTTTAACCTGGTTAATCCAGGGTCATAACACTGTGTGTTGCAGCGTGTGCAATGGTGTGGACTGATTAAAGGCTTTAGTGCAGGAACAGGAAACTGTGTGCCAATGTGGGGCCAGAATCTTGAGCTTTTTACTGCAACCAAACCCTCCAGATTTCACTGTTCCTCTTTTCTCTCTAACGTTGTGGGAATCAGTGAAACCTGCTGTTGTGTTTGGTTGAGTTGAAACCCTGCATTGTGGCACATGGCTGCCTAATGCTGCTGTAGTAGTAAGTCATTACCTGCAGGAGTTGCCTGGTGTAATGGTTTGATTCTCTCCCTCCAGGTTCGGTTCATGCTACATCTATAGCAGCCAGTCGTGTAGAGCAGGCTCTGTCTGAGGTAGCCTCCTCCCTGCAGAGCAGCGCCCCCAAACAGGGACCCATGCACCCCTGGATGACCCTGGCTCAGATCTGGCTGCATGCAGGTATGTACATACACAAAACAGACAAAGACACTGGGCTGGTATTTTTGCTTCATTTTGAAAAAGAAATTTACACTGTTTACAGAGAGACAAAGACTAAATGAGACGATCATTGTGCTTCCAGTCTGACCTAATCTGATGTTGCGTTAACATTCAGTTGGAGGTTGGGTTAAAGTGCCCTGAAATAATTTCTGTGAGCTTCAGTGATACCATGTCTCTACCCTATTAATGCTAATCTCAGTCTGAATCTGAGGTTAGGTTACTAAATTGAACATATACAATACCTGCCTGTTACATCCTGTAGGTTCATGTAGCCTTTAACCCATCTGAACCTGTCCTGGAACAACTCTGGTCATGTGTGTGGACACAGTCAATGGACTTGTGAACATACTGCAGATCCTATAATGCCTTGTTGACTCTATAAGTTCGTATCAAGCAACTGTAGCTAATGTTTCTTGATGTTAGCAAATATCTAAGATCTGTGGTTCCCAACCTGGGGCTCGGGACTCTCATGAGGGGGACCCAAGATAAATCTGGGAGGTCACCAGATAATTGAAGGGATAAAGAAAAGAAATCTGTAGTTTTTTTACTTTTTACTCCAGTGAAATACTGAATACATTCACCTCTGTTGTCCTTTAAAATCTTTCAAATTAGTAAAAATATCAAATGATTTCAGGGGTCACAAGGTAAAAAAGTTGGGGAACACTGATGTAGAAGATTGTATGGTACAAATCCCAGCACAGATGGCGTGAAAGGCTAATTCTGGATGCAGTCAAAGCGATTTTTGTCACCTTCTGTAGTTTTGCCCAGAGAGGTAAAGTCAATGCTATATTTGCAGTATATTTAATCAAAAGAAGAGCATATAAATAGCCTCCCTTTGCACAATAATAGAAAACGTTCGACTGCTAGTGCTGTGGACTCCAAACTATATAAAATTTGGTAAGGTTGCGCAGTCAATATAAAGATTCCAACCAAAATGCTATATTTGTTCACAGTGTGGATAAGTATTGATAACTGAATTATCAATACTCTGTCATCATCAAATACAGATATGCATCATTCCCTTCAACTTAACATTTTCCCCCATAAGGACACATGATCTCCCTCCTAGCATACAACTTCATCGAACAAGCAGACTTAAAGTTGCAGTGAGTGCACTGGCATTAGCTCACAGGACTGTGTGTAACAGCAGTTTGATGATCTTTGCAATCACACCAGATTAGATTTCCCTCGGAGTGCACTGGAGCCCTGATTCTCATTTCTACATCAGCAGCAGACACAATCATAAGCAGACTGAGGAGTGTCCATAAACAGATGCATGCAGCACACACACACACCCATAGACAGAGGTTGTTTGCGCTCCTATTTATCTCTCCAGCTGCTTCCTGTCAGAGGTGGTCATTTCCAGCTTGGCGACACAGCTAATATAATCATCCAATCACAGGACAGACAGGCGGACCATTCAAACTCATTTCCTCTGTCTGTCTGTCTCACTCTTTGTTTGTATCTTTCTGTCTTCATCACAGCAATACACAGAATGCATTAGGTGACCTCGACACTGAAAATGTTTTTCTTATTGATGCAATTTGAGAGAGAAAAATTGAGTTATGCTTTCTCATTGCTTTTTCTCCTCGTATTTCCTGCTTCTTCCTTTTGCAATTTTAAATATTTCTTTACAAATAAATTTTGCATTCTGTTTGTGGCTCTCAAATCATTTTACTCAAATTCAAGGGCTGCGAATATCTAGACTACTGTTAATATATCTACCTTTAATATATCTGGGTCAGTTTGAGAGATTTAAAAATGTTACTTGTGATGGGGCAGTATCCTCTTTGTGCCACGTAGCAATGGCATTTATGGGAAGTGCAGTCTTATTTTATGAGCTAGAGGCTGCAGGTTATATAGGCTGTTATCTCATTTGTTTACAGTAATTATACCAAGCTATCAGTTAGTTTGATGAAGATACTGATGTTTGTTCCACATAATCCAATAAAACAAAAGCAAACTTGCTGCTCTCGCAGTTAAACACTCACGTCTGTGATCTGGCCTCCCCGTCTGTGTCTCTCTGACAGCTGAGGTGTACACTGGCATGTCAAAGCCCGCCGAGGCCTCAGCCTGCACACAGGAGGCCGCCAACCTCTTCCCCACATCCCACAATGTGCTGTACATGAGGGGACAGATAGCTGAGCTGAGAGGCAACATGGACGAGGCCAAACGCTGGTATGAAGAGGCCCTGTCCATCAACCCAACTCATGTCAAGACCATGCAGAGACTGGTAATACACAAAACACACACATGCACTGACACTCGCAGACTCTGATGTTCTCCTTCTGTTCTGTCCTTGTGTTTAGTCTCTTGAGAACAGAACAAATCTTGTCCTCTGCAGTGTCCGTACAGCCCGAGGGTTTGTGTGATTTATGTAATTAGCCATAGCCCTCTGGGATAGCCCCATTAAACCTTCAGTGAAGACAGGGAACAGTGTCTCCCTCTTTAGTTCTCTGTATGCTCCTCTTTCTTTTTGGTTCTATCCCATGTGGAGCACTGTACTCTCTGCCTCTGTTTGCACATTCACTTGGAGATTTCACTATGTCAAGGTCCATCACAAACTAGTTAGTGTGGACTATAAAAGTCTCAAAGTTGGCATCAGTTCTGACATTCCATGCTCCACTCTCCCCAAATGGAATGAATGAATGAATGAATGTCTTACAAGACACCACAAATTCATGAAAACCAGATCCAGAATGTAATGTATATATTTTAAAGCGCTACAAAAAGTCCCCCCAAAAAAACCAAATTGAGTAATTTTCACAATCAGATTTTCAGACCCACAACAAAAAATCATTCATTACTAACACAACCTTTAAGATAAGATAAACCTTTATTCGTCCAACAGTGGGGAAATTTGCAATTTGCGATTTATAATCATGAGACTAAATGAATAACCCATCTTGCGTTTTTCCCAGGTTTTAAGACAAAGGATATTTCAGATTTTTGTCAAAATGGAAAATTGACACTTAACACATACTCATGATATTATGTGCAATACAAAGGAAAAGATACTCACTAACCGCAAGTTCTCCCAAATTACATAATCTTTTTCCTCCTGAATGTTTTGTAATCTGCCAACCTCAGTGGCCAGGGGAAAAATACCAGTTCTTAACTATGCAACTAGAGATCTTTGACTTCTAGATAGGCGAGATGTAACATATGATTCAGAGCCATACTTTTGTTTAATATGCATATACATACTGTATGGCCTCTTTGGTCAAACTTGAACACCACATTTTTATCTTTGGTATATTTGGGGTTGACAGAATCGCAGAATATGTAGGAAACTTCAAACCAAAAAGGGAATCACCCACTTTGTTCTTCAATTCATTTGACTTGTGTAGTCTATCCATTCCTAGAGTAGAGAAGGAATTCAGGGAGGAGAGGAGGGGTGAGGGAAAGTGGAAGCTATTTGGGATAGATTATTTGCTGCGCCATCATCATACTGTATATGGACATCTGTGGCCCTATCATAAAGTATATAACCCAGAAAAATAATGTAGTCCACTGCTTGGTGAAATCTCAGTAGTTTACTCTCTACAATAAAATGAAATTGCATATAAAAGAACAATAAAACTTGACACATTACAAGTGAGGCGCCACTAAATTCCAACTAGAATCATGAGCACCAGTATGATTCCCTTACACTGAACCAAAATGCATAGCAGTCCACATTCATCCTAACATGGTAACAGATTATAAACCTAATAATGTTCTTCCTCTCTGTCCTCATCTTCCTCTGCCACCCTTTTTCTTTTTATTCTCCACAGGGTCTGATTCTTCACCAGCTGCAGCGCTACAGTCTGTCTGAAAAGGTGCTGAGGGATGCTGTGCAGGTCAACAGGTAGGTCTGTGTGTGTGTTTGCCTGTGCAATGTACTTGATTGTTATATTTTTTTAGAGCACTCACCACAATATTTCTTCTCCTCATCTCTTTTTTTCTCTCCTCACCTACCTTTTCTTCCCCCCTTTCCTGTTTCCTCATCTCCTGTTTCCTGCTTCCTCTTCTCTTATTTCCTCTCCTCTCCTCAGTACGGCTCATGATGTGTGGAATAGCCTGGGTGAGGTCTTGCAGGCTCAGGGAAATGCTGCCGCTGCCACCGAGTGTTTCCTCACCGCCTTGGAGTTGGAGGCCAGCAGCCCCATTCTGCCCTTCACCATCATACCCAGAGCACTATGAAACACACACCTTCACAGTTATCGCGTCAGTACTGTAGCACAGTGGCACAAATGATGGACCTGCAAACTGCTCACACCACATTCACACACCGCATGCCTGCATGCCATTTACACCTGGTTTTACTGCCATACCCTCAGATACACACACTGCATACAAATACAAATAGTACACATGAGCATACATACACGCTTCCCCTTGCCCACCCTCCCTTACCCCTTGCTTTGTCTGTGACCCCCTGACAGTGTGTGAGGGCATGTGTCTGTGTGCTAGTGTGTGGCGAGCTGCACTTTTTGTGTGCCTATCTGTGTCTGTGCATGTACACCCATGTCTGTGTATGTGTGCCAACATGTTGCCTGTGCATATTTGTGTCTGGTTGTATGTGATTTGTAGTATGCTGTGTGTGTTTGTTGTTTTGTCCTGTTCAAAGATGTAAATAAAATTGAGTTAGAGTTCCTACTCTGCGTTCAGAAGCCTAAGAGTTTACATTTTGTTTACATGTTATTTAGTCCAAAAATGTACATGCGCACACAGTTTCATTTTCCTTTCACACACTGAGGGTGAATCTAGCAAGTTTCACAAAAAAATAGATTATAGGCAGGTAAACAGTTTAATAAATTTTTCCTTCATAAGCCAACTATCATTGATAATCTCAACCACAGACACACACACACATTCACTTGCTGTATGGCTGGCTCAGGACAGCTGGATCTTTGAGAATCAACTGGAGCAGTGACAGACATGATCAACGGATCACTAAGGAATCAATCAAACAGTAAATGCCAAATCACAGGCTGCATTTACACACACAGGAGATCAGATCTGAAACTGCTGATGTCTAAGAGACGGGCCTTTTTTTTCTACATCTTTGAATTAAAGCACATTTTATCTCATGTGTATAGCCTTTACAAGCTCCTTTACTGAACCATATTTCCATCACATTCTATGATTTTGCAAATGTTCCTGATATGTGCTTTATTATTCAATTTCCCCAAGGGAAGTTTTGAAGCTAAAGGAGTAATGTGACATTTTGGAAAATACTCTTTTTTGCTTTCTTGCTGAGAGTTAGATGGGATGGTTGATACCACTCTCAATCCTTGCATCTAAAATTCGGCGAAAAAAAGAATCGGCTTAAATTCCCAAAATGTCAAGTTGCTGTAAAATAAATCTGATTTCCATTAATAATTAACCATTTCTAAATCCTTGATGATCTATTTGGAAAAGATTTTTTAATCACAATCATGGCCCACATAAGAGTGCCACCTACAAAAACTCAAACACATAATGTTGATATCCAGTTACATGTCAACTTGTGGAAACCTAGAGCTCCTACGTAACATTTAGATTTTAAAAAAAATGGTAAATATGAATGGGAGCAATCTGTTACACACAGTTTCTCAACAATCTGATGTTCTGTTGTGTGTAAATGCAACCAGTGACTGTGTTTTAGTCTTTGTGTCCTGTCACAGCCATGTTACAACTGGACGAATATAGTTTTTTTGTTCATTTGATTTTTGATTATAAATACAGAGGATTATTGTTGTATATTTGATTGTTGCAAGTGTATTATTATTATTACTGTTATTATTTTAGTAAGTAAATTATAATTCTATTTTCTGGAGAGTGATGTTACTGAGATGCTGTTGGTGGAATAAAAGGATGAACTGATTGTTTGTTGATATGAGCTCAGTCAGTGAGTCCTGTGCTGTAAATGAATGACTGAAAATAAGGATGATATTATGACAGATAATAAAAGTGGTTAAAAACAATTGGGAGTATTTGTTTTATTTGATATATTGAGAAAAAAAAATATGCTCCTCTCTCAGTTTCTATACTCATAATTTAAAATTTAAATGAGAAAAAATATTGACAGTAATGCTTAATATTTTGGTCAGTACAGCCCTGTGTGTCTGTGTGTGGTGTTCCCTCTGGCTGTGACCTCGGGGCCAGCAGTGTGTGTTACTGTCTCAGGTGTGTGTCTGTCAGTGGATAGGTGTGTCCTCCTTTGTGTGTTTTTTATTACAGGATTACAGCGCTGACAGGCTTTGTCCTAGAGTGTCAGGAAGCCACAGTTTGGTCTCACACACAACACAGCCCACCCCCCCCTAATGAGCTCCCTGCTGGATTCTCAGGTATCACTCACAGTCTGTCCCCCTTAAAGGTCATGGCCCCGGCCCAGACATGGACTGTATGTGGGGCTGATATGGGTCTTCTGATGGCATATTTATTGTACATTTGTTCAGCATTACACTGTAAATACAATTAAGCATATGCTGAGGGCTTGTGACAGCCACACAGCACACGTGCAGAATCATAGACAAGTGCACAAAGGTGGGACCTCACTTGGTGCAATTTTTCTTTCTTGGGTATTTTTATTTTGGGCCCTTGATTACACTTGTATTTACATTTCAGGGGGTATATATTTCTTTTTACTCTGTTACATTATATCTGACATTTGAATCTAAGTTAAACTCAATTAAATATCACCGTCAGGTCTAGATCTTGTATCTTAGCTTGGTCTTGACATTCTTGACCTTATCTAAGGATTTATTTTCAGCCTGAAGAGGAGCACAATAACTGTCTTGTGAAAACTATGTACCTCCAAAATATCATCTCTTCGATAGTGAAGGAAAACAGCCCAGTTTTTGGCTGTGTGAAAATGCATTTTTGGATAATACAGTGGCTTTTTAAATAGTTTTAGAAGTTTTTGCAGTTTTTTCAGATTCTAAGTCCTAAACTTACTAGATAGAAAATATGCATATAAGATGATACATATAATGTCCTGCTGTATTGTAACCTTCCCAACAGTAATGCAGTAGTCAGAACACACACTGTGACATGACACACACTGTGTGAGGAACCATTATTATTATGTTCAAGTACATTTACTTTTTATATTTCACTCTACCTACGGCTAACACTGGTTTACTTTTACTTGAAGTAAAGTGCTGACCTTGATTCATAATAGAATATTCTTCTGATGTGATATACTTTTATAAAAAAGTACTTGAGTGTTTCTTTCAGAAACTCTTTGTTTTTCCTCTAAGGTCACAGAAGGCTGAAACATTTTAGTTTCCACACAAATATAAATCATTAATACACCATTTCATTAAATCAATGACAGAGCAAGAGTAATAAAGACTGTTGAATTTTAATTAAACCATTATCATATTTGTTGAGGCTGGCAACTTGATACCCCCAATGACCTCAGTGATTAGTTTATCATATTCTAAACAGCCATAAGATAATTTTATATATGTGCATTTTGCTTACTTGCATGAAGGATGACACATTTCCTGTAAAGGCTGGTGATTTTCATGAATGGGTATATGATTTTGGAAGGAAAAGAGGGAATAGAGTTATAATAACTGCTAATACGCTGTATTTCTGCCCCATACAGTAGCATGGGATGGGCTGTCCAACCCTAACACACACATGCACATATACACACACACACACACACACACACACTTACGCCCCACTCCATTCTTCAGACTGTCAGGTGAAAAACTGAAATATTTATGTGTGTGAAAGCTGGAGCCAGGAGTGGGGGATTGTGTGTCTCTGTATGTCTGTGTCTCTCTCTCTCTGTTTGTGTGTGTGTGTGTGAGAGAGAGAGAGAGAGAGAGAGAGAGAAGGATACACTATGTAAATGTGTGAGGTGAATTTTGAAGCAAATGTGAGAATCTTCTGGATTGGAAACCCTGTTAATAATGTTGGAGTGGCAGCTCACTAATAGCAAGCAGCGAGCAGCAAGATATATTAATACTCTTCAGACAGTTACATAACTACAGCTACTAACTGGGCATGTGTGATATATGGACAACACCTCCTTCACTTCTCTATCAATGTCTTTCCTCTTTGTCATCTTCATTTGTCTGATTCTCATTGATGCCACAATCAGAATCATCAGCTACATATTTCATATATTCTAGGAAGTAGCATCAGTACCAGTAGTACAAACATGAAGTTATACTGCTTATTGACACAGCTCCCAGTAACTAAACACAGAGCGAAGCCTTCTGTGTCTTTGTCAGGCTTCCAACTTCCACTGACTTCAGCTGTTAAAAAAGCAAAGAGTATCAGATTTTGAATCAGAGGCAGGAGAGGCAGTTTTTTAGGAGCAGATTTTATGGGTTTTGCTATGAACTGTAAATCTCTGTTTTCATTTTCTCTTTTCATCCCTCGCTCTCTTCCTCTCCCTCAAGTCCTGGGTTTCTATTATTGTCTTTCAACCTCTTCATCCCCCCCTCCACTTGTCTCCTCTCTTGCTCTCTCCTCAAACTCCCACAGTTTTCTGCTCCCTCTCTTTCACTGCCACCCACCCCATGCCTGGCTCTGTTGCCTGGCAACACCTCCTCATCTGCAGACAGACGTTGTCGACGATCTGGAGAAAGTCCTTGCGACACCCCTCGATACACACTAGCTGTACCATTAGATTGGTGACGACATGCTTGTGTCCATAACCGTCATTAGTGTTCGGGATACTGGCACGTTGGTCAACTTTAGAATGGAGACTTTTGTAAAATACCCCTTTAACCCAACTTTTCCCTCATATGAATCGAATGATACTGATACTGAGAACATTGTACTTGTTTTTCTGCCAGAAGTGCTTTTTTGTTTGTAGCTGTATCAACAAGGTAAGATCATTATCTATGGTGAAGTTTAAATGAATGGGAGAGGGTTTATTGAATATTACTATTATGAGTCCTTACCCTACATTTCCCAGACTGTGTAATCACTTTGCTGCGATGCAGATACATAAATTGTACAAAATTAAGAGTAGTTGCAACTTTTTATAGCATTTTTCTAGTCTATTGTTTGCTGAAAACCAGACCAACTGCTTGTTTAGAAGATATAGGAATGTAACTGACCAATTACCCTCCCAAACCATGTTTTGAAGTGGGCTTCAGCGTCAGTACTTAAACAAGATATTGTATGCAATAAGTAGCTCAGATGAGGTGCAGTGTGGAAGAATTGGCCACTTGCTGAAGGTTGTTCCAAACAGATAGGGGGCAGCATGTCACCAAAGTAACCAATAGCTACTGCTCACTACACCATTTGCTGCTGCCATTTACTAGTTACTTGTGCAGCTATTAACCCATAAAAAAGTGTGTCCAGATCGAGAGCTCGGGGCACCAGGGAGTGTTGGTTTTTGGCTCAGCAGCCTCTCTTACCCCTTGTCCACAAAATTAGCTTTGGTTCTTGAACTGGTTCTGCTCGAGACACTTGGAACCTTGGTGCTATCCAGAGAACAATCCACCAGTTTTGCATGAATGGAGGGTGTTACACAATGCACAACGACCTGTAGAATACAAGCTCACTTGGGTTTGCATGGGGCTAGCTGGTTATCATGCTAACTTCACTACATAGATCCACAATAGCCACCCTTGACAAAATGAAGTTATTTCTTTACATTCTGTATTCTTTTTTTAAATGTTTCAAACTAAAATTCGTACACACATATTACATCTTTAAAGTTGCCATCACTGAAAGAAAATTCTTTTATAAGAAATAAACACAAAGACCCAATACAAGATGTTAGTTCATGGTATTTTATTGGAAAAACAAAATGTAAAGACTAGCATGTACAACTTGGAATGCAGATCAACTGAACAGAACAGTTGGACTGGGCCGGGCCTCGCCGCACCCACACACACACACTTACACACGCAAACTCACACACAAACACAAGATAGAAATGCCGCAAAGCACCGACCCCATCCCCACTAAACTGAAATTAACACCCCTGTGGAATCATGATAGACAGGCAACCTTTGAGGCAATATACTGGACCCAAGTATGCTTCAGTGAGGAAATACCCCAGAATCATCGTTTGTAAATCTCTAACTCTGCAAAAGCAAATCGATACTCATGATACTAATATTGCCACAAAGGTTACTCTTGTATATCATCACCTTTAAAGCCCACCCCATCCCTTCAAATAGCCTAGAACACACCCAAAGCCCAAGGGGCTCAAATCTATGCCCCTCCCAAGCTTCACCCTCAAAAAAGGTAAACACACAAAGGATAAAGCGAGTATCCTGACATGCCAGAAACACAGAATCTAAAATGAGTTCTTATTTATTCCATTTTAATATTTTTCTTAAAAATATCTCTGTCGTCACTGACTTCATTTAGGTAAGCAAACTGCAAAGGTTTCGCTGGTTCACTCACTCCCATCCATCTGTCAACTAACCCCTCCCTCCTCTCTGTGGGTCCCAGGCCAACCTGAGGCCCAACAACAGCATTCTGCCATTGGGCTCTCAACAGTAACCCATCTAAAGCTGCATGCATGAAGAACAGAAAAAAAGAAAACAGGAAGTCATAGAAGAAAGGCGACTGGCCAGCCCATATAATCATCATGACATCAGGCAGATGGAACCAGGAAGCAGAGGAGCAGTGGCCAAACCAGGCAGTTGGAGAGAGGCTGCTTGGCTAACGGGTTGAGATCTGATTGGACAGCTTTGCGCTGGGGGGGCGGGGTATACAAGCCAGTACATGCAGATTCATTTAGGTTTTTCTTTTTGTCTTTTACCATTTTTTGAGCTTGTTTATATGGACAGATTTTCAGTTTTCCAACATTCAGTTTAAGTTGTCTATACAGAACAGTATGAATAAATGTAGATTTTTGCAATAAGAGGTAAGTGAAACATTTGACTGATTCTTTGTCTTAATGTGAGCCCAGTTCATTTGGCAGTCATCATCTGAACAAATTCTGTGGGGAGAAGAAAAACAAAAACCCATCAGGATCAGAGTTTATCAAAGTAAAAATTCATGATTAATCATATTACAGATTACATAATTTAGCCCTGTTTCATAAACATAATTAATCTTAATACTAATGATGGAGGAAAGGAGGTATGTGTGTGTGCACAGCTATGCATTAGTGTGGTTAGGTTTTCTCAAGTGTCCACATAGACTTTCTCCAGAATTCTCAGTACCTTCATAGTTGACCTGTCCGTCTCCATCAATGTCTGCTTCTCTGATCATTTCATCTACTTCCTCATCTGTCAGCTTCTCTCCCAGGTTAGTCATCACATGACGCAGCTCTGCTGCGCTGATGTAACCGTTGCCATCCTAGCCAACACATATACAGCACAACAGTCAGTCACACACAGTGTACAACAGAGACAGTCTTTGTCCAATATCACTGTCCAAAAAGAAAGTCAGTAGTCCTCTTCTTAGTTGCCTACTTAAGCTTAGAGAACACTCTTCAGCTTACCTTATCAAAGACCCTGAATGCCTCCCTGATCTCCTCCTCACTATCAGTGTCCTTCATCTTCCTTGCCATCATTGTCAGGAACTCAGGGAAGTCAATGGTCCCATTGCCTGGAGGACAGAAGGTCAGATATAAAAGGTATAAATGCAATCAGTCAATATTGTTAAAAAGGGTCTAGAAAGACCAGTTTAACAAAAGTCCTCCAGGTTGAAGCAGAATCAGCATACCATCTGCATCCACCTCATTGATCATGTCCTGGAGTTCAGCCTCAGTTGGGTTTTGACCAAGTGACCTCATGACAGTGCCCAGCTCCTTAGTGGTGATGGTCCCATCTCCGTCCTTATCAAACAGGGAGAAGGCCTCCTTGAATTCTGGACACAAGGAGAGGAGCAAAGGATGAAAGAGAAAATATTAGAAACAGCAAATGTAACAAAACTGATATTGCAGGTGATAATGCATGGATCAATGCACAGAATGTGTTTGCTGGTAAAGGAGTTTGTCACTTTACCTGCAATCTGCTCTTCTGTTAGTTGGTCAGCCTAAAAGACAAAAACAGAGGACATGAAAGGATGTGAGAAGAGGAAAAATAACACACTTTTAAAATATTAAATAGCTTAGTCCTTCAGATAAGGGTTGGGATGCAGTGAGAAGTTTTAATAAACCAAAATCTTGGACCAACGCAATTTATCATTTGCTTCCAAAATGTCAAAACCCTACAGACAGCCACCACACTTAAGCCACAAACACAAGTCAGAGGGGACCAAGTGACCATACACTAAATGGAGGCAGGCTGCAAAGACACTCCATTAAAACAACCATGTGTCACGGGTAAAACTCAAGAGTGAACATAATTGCACTAACATCTAGTCACAGCAAAATCCTTTCCAGCATGAACCACAATCACATCTCAAAACAATGACGGCCAAGTGTTGGGCTATCCACAAGCCATACATTAACACCAACATGCCACCTAGTGATGTTTAAAAGCTCTAGCTAACCTGTTTATTTCACTCTGTGTGTGTGTGTGTGTGTGTGTGTGTGTGTGTGTGTACACAACCTTGATGTCATCAAAGTGGATATCTGTGAGGTCTGCTACCAGCTTTACTGCCTTCGGTTCTGGTTTTTTCATCTGTCCACCTCTGCTTCCACCTCCTTTTCCTCCTCCATCCAGCCTTAACCCACCACCTCCTCTGCGCTGCTTCAGATCTACACCTTTTGCTCCTGCACCTCCACCAATTAGTCCTGATTTGATGCTGAGGCCATCCAGTGCCCCCCGCACCATCACCAATCCTTCAGCCAGGCACTCAGCCCGCTTGCTGTTCTGGATGCCCTGTTTTTTAACCTCAGCCAGCTCAGCCTTGGTTCTCTGCAGGCTGTTCCTCAGGTCCTGCATCTCTCTGACCAGGCTGTCCATGCGGCTGGACGACGAGTCCATCAGCATCTGCAGGAATGCTCTGTAGTTCCTCTCCTGCTGCTGGATGAGCTCCTTGTAGTAGTGCTGTTGCTCATCCAAGAGGTCATAGACAGTGGACAGGCTCACCAGCTCATCTTCTGCCGGGTACAGAGCAACTTTCTTAGGCAGCATGATGAGGGAATGATGGAAAGAAGGGCAGCAATGATGATTTAGGATGGGAGGAATAGGTGGATGGAAAAAATGATGGCCAGACATCTATCAGTCGTTCCTGACTTGTAAAGCAGACAGGCAGTGGGAATGGTGGACAGCAGATTTTTCCATCTTACAGAATAGTTACATAACTGTATAGGTAAGGAAAAAACTTGAATTCGAGACTTGATTTGAGTAGATGTTGGTAATTAGTTTTTTTAGTCCTCTTGGATAGGTAGTTGGATGGACACATGAATGATCATCAGATAACTGGATAGTTGCAGGACTTGTCTTTCAATCCGTCCAGAGTGCATGGATGGCTGGATAGATGACAGAAGTTTTCACAATCCCTCTGGAGTGGCATAGGTCAGTGGACTGGCACTGCCTGACAGGTGACGTCTTTCTGTTCCATGAGCTGGATGAAGAGCTGATGGAAAAGCTGGTCCTTCTGTTGACGTTTTCCTGGTTACTTGTCCATTGCTCTGTCTGTCTCTCAATAAATCTGTCTGCTTAACTGTCGATCTTTCTTTCTGTCCTTGTGTCTTGCAGTGCTGTGAATTTACATGACCAGGCGCTGTCCTTCCTTGGCTGCATCTGACTCCAACTGGGTGAGACTTTGGACAACCCTGCTCCCTGGGCCTCCATGTCAGTGTGTGTGTGGGTGAGTGTACGCCTGTCCATCTCCCCAGCAGATGTACAGTAAAGATGGATGCACAGATGAAGTGTCCACCTCCTGCAGTAGTTCAATAGATGAAGAGCCTTCAACACTTTGACAGAGAAGGTGTGTGTGTCCATCCAGGCCAGGAGGCCAGGCCAGAGGAGGTCACTCAAATGTGTCAGGAAAATTGATTTAAGGTGTGTGACAGTAACAATGTCCAGACTGGGGGAGGTCACGGGGGTTGTGTGTGTGTGTTAATCTGTGGCCTGTCATCTCAGTGCTACAGTTGCAGCTCCTAGGGAGGATCAGTTGGCTGGTCATCAGACCTCTGAGACAGCATCATGGGTCACACCAAACGGCCCCCCTCTGTCAGAGCCACATATCCACACAGAACAGTTTCTGTGTGTAGCACACAAATTTCCCCAGAAGTCCACCATGAGTCAGTTAAGGTTGGTTTGAAGTAAATGAGCCAAAATGGGTAGCATAAAGAGACTAAAACTTGCACTTTGTTGTTGAACCCTGTGTTGTAGACCGACAATGACAAATAAATGAGCCTTGAACTTTGAAAATTGAAAAAAAACTGCCAAAACCTGGCCGTCATACAACACTCAATCCTTACTTGCACCAATATTAGTTCATATAAGAATAGTGCAAGAATGCAGAGGGGGAAAAAAAATCCCCATTCCATTGTTTGTGAATCTTCCCATATCTTTCATTTCTACAAGTCATGAGTATGTTTTAAGTAATTCTGAGTTTGAGTAATTGCATTTTTTCAAATAAAAAGACCCATGTTGGGAAATCTGAATCTTTTTTAGAATGTTGTAACACTAAATGAAACTCTGAAATTACTGTCTGGAAGGCTTTGAGATATTAAAGCATAAAAAGGTATTCATGATTATAAATAATATAAATATCGATATCTGAAATCACACAATATTCTGTATTTGTCTGACCTTGAGGACAGAGGGAATGAGAGGGAGGAGAGATGAGATTAATGGTCAAAACTGAAATGTTTCATCTACAAGGTATTAAGCACTGTCAAGCAATAATAATGAGGCTTTCAGAATTTGGCTGATGATAATGACTGCGATGATGCGTGCGTGTCCATGCATGTGTGTGAGTGCTCTAGCGATGGTTAACAAGCTGCTAACCCCTCTAATACCCAGGCCAAATTCCTCTCAAGGCGCTGCAATGCCTGGCAATACAGACCACGTTCCTGTTAGATAGTCTGGGAGAAAGATGTAGGCCCTGTGATTTACTTTTACCCATGGACAGTATTCAGAAATTTAAGGGGGAAATGAAGTTTTATTTAAATTACTGTCACCACTGCTCCTAAATAAAATCAAGAATAATCTGTGCTAACTAACAACAGCTCTGTGTATGCTCATTTTATGGCTATGATCCAATTCCATATCTTTATAATCACTAAACCATAAAATAGATGGCAATGCAGAGCTGTAGTGATCAAAGCTGACAGTGAGAACACACCAATGTCCATTTTGTTTCCAGTATATTCTCACTTCAAGCAGGCTTATCAAGAACACATTTCACATTCCAACACCAGTAAGCTGCCATTCTGCCTTAAACAAATCCCACAAATGTAAAGGAAACATGACAACTTGCAACAGAGATGTCTCAATCCCCCTGACTACTCCCTACTTCCTGTCTCCAACGTTACCCATGTAGCTAGAGCAACAAAAAAACAGCTATGTACCCATGGTAACTAATCCAACAGGTAGCTAGATAGATAGAAATTAATACTATGAAAGCCAATTTTATTTAATCATTTAAAAATCTACATAGTAACATTCAAATTAACAGTTCAACACAGCTCATCCTACTGGTCATCGTGAAAACTTCATGTATAGAACAAAAAGAAAAGAAAGAAAGAAAGCAAACAACGCAGTTTTTAGAGCTAATCTAACTGACTTTGATTCAGGTAACCAAAAGTTCGGTTAAAAATTCTGTTTAAGATGTAATGTTTGTCATGTTATTGGTACCTTAAATATCTCAAGAAATTAAAGCGGGATTTTCACACTGCTGAGACCAAGTAAAAACAACAGACTGCTGCTCCAGTCATTCGTCAGAGGCCAAAAAGAAACAGCAGTGGAAAAAAAAAAATAATAAGAAGACTCATGTTAGTCCACTTGTTTTGGACCGAGGTCTGAGACTTGTTGGTTTTTACAACAGTAATTTAAATCAGCAAATATTTCCCACCTGGAATGCAGATAATACTTTACTGTAGCTAATGAGCAGCTGGAAAAGAAAACCAGACAGTCTGGGACACAAACATGTGCATACATGCAAGGAGGATGTGTGAAGAAATAGTAACCCATAATGACGATTTCGAATTCAATCAAAATTCATGCAACAATCCAGATATAATCAACTACAAATGCGAATTGAAGTGACATGTTGCTGTAAGATTTCGTTAAAACAGTGTTTATATTAGTGATGAAGTTTGCTGAAGTAGAGGGCTTTGCCTGTGTAATGAAAGAGACAGGAGCCGAAGATGTGTTCAGCAGATTGCATCTGTCAAGGTTTGTTTCAAAGACTTATATATACCCTGAAGAAAAGGTCCACTATGCCATATAATCCAATTTTTCCACATGACAACAGATCACTGAATGTGAATGAAAGCAACTCCCTCCACAAGCTATAAACTACAGACCATGACTGGTGTATGATGCTACCACTCCCTTGGGACTATTCCAGGGACAATGAATAAGAAGCTGACATTGTGCATTGATAGACAAACACCAGATTCTGTACCAGAACTGGGGATGAGGTAATGTTTATGCTGTTTAACTGTTTCAAAATATAGGAATGAAAAAGTGTCCTTCTTGCTTGCAATGTTCAGATACAGTACATAAAACAGACCGGTCTTTATTCCTTCTTACATCACTCAGTGCACAAATGTGATATGAAACAAGTGAACTGTCATCAACATATTCAAATAACAGTAGCTAAAATACAATAAGGTTATCCTGTGGCAAAGTGACCATGTACAGGTGTCACACCATATTCTGTGACCTAATTAGGACTGCCAGCTGTTACCACTGCAGTTTTTACAATGCTTACATGTTGTACTTTGATAGCTGTTGTCGATTGCTGTTATGCTGACAGCTATGAAATACTATTGGAAAGCTGACTATTTGACAGCTGTAGTAGCAGAAACTGGTGGCCAGAAATGTAGATCTGTCTCTGCCCCACCAACACCTCACCCATCGCTGTTTTTCGTGGCTGATTGTCTGTCTGTGAATCAGACATCAGTCACAGATTTCGGTGCAACACCGGCATCAAATATTCTATTCACAAACAACTGCGTGTCCAGCATCACCCCCGAAATAAACTAACTGTACAGCTTTTGACGCAAAAATGCAGGGTTGACTGATGTTACAGCTGTCAGATGCAAGAATATCAGTCATTGGGGATGTAACAGTAGCTGTGATGCTAACACTGTCAGCCAACCAAGCCGCCACCACTGCTACTGCCAATATGTGGCCACCTGTAACAGGCAGCACACTTTATGAGGCTGATATCAACTATCGTTATAATTTCATTAAGCCACGGAAACATGATGAGCTCGCAGCTATGTTGAGCCGCCAATGTTAACAGCTAGTTAGCTAGCTAACTCATCAGTACACCCAGTTCTCCCATTCTGCTCTCTGCAATGGAGGCTTTGGGATATTTCAATAAAACATCTCTCCAGGAGAAGCATAAGACCCCTTAGCTGACATTCAGTCAACTCAACACAAGTCGTACATACCACAAAACATGGTTGCTTGGTAAATACTCACCATGTCTGTTTGAGTTGGGAACGTCGGTCTGCTAACGCTACAGGCAGAGAGGAAATGGACGGCTGCCACTGAACAAGGCTCGCTGGAGGCGGGCGGGCGAGACGAACCACCGCTGTACGGCTCACTGTATTCCTCCGCACTGTGGGGGAAACGCGCTCTGTCGGTGACGCTTTCTCCGCGCGCGCACGCACGCACACATGCATACGAGGCTGATGTGCGCGCTCCCGTCACTGTGCTTGTCATGTTGCACACAGGGAAGTTGTCTGGCTTATTGAATTTAAACACTGGTCTCTATTTAGAAAGAGAAGTACAGGTACACTAAGGTGTTTGGTGTGGAGGGGTCTGCATGCTGTGCAGGCCCGGATCAGCCTGTTATGGGGCCGTGGGGTGAGAGTTTGCTATCAGGCACCATCAGCTACTGACAGCCCATCTAACACCCCCTGTGTGTGCAATGTGTGTGTACTCTGTCACCTCCAAGTTCTCATCAGATTCACAGCAGATCAGCCACCTTTTACTGGAATCGTGTTTGATCAATGTTAGTTTGCTGCTATTTGATGAGATACAGTTTTATTAGGAACTTGCACAAAATAGCAAACCTTTAAACCAGATTTTGAGGTTCCCTCTACAAGACAACTAGCTAATAATGCAGGACCTGACGTTGATATTGTACTTTCCCTAACAAATTTGCATGCATGACATGCAGTGAACCTGGGAGCCGATGGCTGTTTTTCCCTGTTGGTAATGCAGCCTTGATTCAGTGTAATCAGACACCAAGAGAAGTCGACTGGTGTGTAACGTTAGTATCACTATACTAAATGAAATGATGCCAATTTCTCTGCTATTGAACATAAACATTCGTAAATCAGACACAAGTACAGTACAAGATTGCAGTCAGTTGAATGAAACTGTGGGCAAACTTTAGATGTGTTTATGAAAATCTAAGTAACTCTGCTAATGATTATTGCCTTTCATTCAGTAATAATAATAATGCTCATCTAGCTTTTTAAATGAGAGCTAAAGAGAGATGACACCATAGTGGAAAGACTTAAACCTCAGCTGATCTTATGTTGATCTCGAAGGCAATAAAAAAACACTCCTCTATCTTCTTCATCAGTCACATTTAAGGTGCCATGTTTCACCTGATGGTGGGATATGTCTCTCGTGGGACTTCAAACACCATATGTCCTGTGCAGGTACGACAGCAGACAGCAGCAAACCTTTACATGACAGTGCTAGTTTAACCAGATGCCTGTTGGCAAAGGACAGTCAAATTTGTGGTGAACTATCAATCGATAAGTAAGCCAAACAAATTAGAACTGCAAAGTGCTCTCAAATGGCTCAAAGTTCATCTGTCTATGTAATTCTGGGGATCATCCCCTGTGTTTCTAACTAAAATAGAAAGAGTACATGTTTCTGCTGCAGCTGAACTCACACAAATATTAGATGTAGTTCCAATTTAAGAAAAATGCTTAAATACACCTTCACACTATTTCATTATATCTCATTAATGAAATTAATGAATTTCTGTGGTTACAGTTTAGGCGATCAGAATAATAATATGTGATCAGAGTGGCTGTGTCTCAGAGCCAGAAACCAGTGATTTATGCTGAGTAATTAGTCAGATTTTGGCTCTGGGACACTGTCTCATATACCTCCCAGTATTATTGTATTATCGTCCGTGTGACCACATCCACCTGGCACCAGTCATGAAGTCTGCTGATGTCTCCAAGCCAACTGGCTTCCATTACCTCTGGCATCAAAATCATAGACTGTCAGTGTTATTGTTATCTGGACCAGTTTAACTGCAACAGGCGTCTAAATTTATATCTATGCATTGATAGTATGTAGGCATAAATTAATATGTGCATGTAGCGACATCATTACAAATAAGACAATGTAAAAACTAATTATTTATAATTTTTCTTTGAAACGTAACAAACAAGATATAACACATTAATATGCTATGCACTGTGCCTATATTTTCATTAAATATAAATTAATAAAATGTAATGGAAGATTATTGAGAGGACCCATTTATCTGGAGTAAAAAAGATAATCATCATTTATTTATTATGCCTTTAAATTAAAATTGCCTTTAAAAGAAAAGGGTATGAAAAGAGACTTTGAAGAGGGGTTCCTCCTGCCTGTTTATGATATTTTTTTAATCTGTTGAAAGTGACACACAAAGTGACGGACTACTTTGTGTTACACAGCGTTTTAAACAGGCGGAAGGATACGTTCTAAACATCGCGGCTGACGGCACTGGGGAAGTTGCGGTTTTGTTTTTGAGAGGAGGAAGCTGATTGGACAGCGTGGAACCGCAATGTTCTGCACACTGTACAGAGGACGCTGATTGGCCAGGGCGGATCTGCAATGCGCCAAACCACGGCGCGGCAACGGAGGAAGGAGGGCAGTGTTGCCAGATTGGGCGGTTTTCCGCACAGTTGGGCGGTTCTGGGTTGCGTTGTGCGGGGAAAGATGTGTTTGGGCGGGTGGACATGATTTGCCATGAGCTGAGCTGGACTTAAATCCATTAAAAATCAGAATATATTAAAAAACATATTCATAAAGTGTCTTCCTCAGTTAAGTGACGACATTCAGTCACTCAGCACAATTTTGATATGATATTTTTATTTATTCTGCTGACGCGATTTTAAGGGCAGAAATGGAAACTAGTTTTGTAGTTGCATTGTATGATGTAGCTTGTGAACTCTTGTTTTATTGTGCAAAATTGAGAAATGGTGATGAATCACAATAACTATTTTATTATAGATAATATTTGAGCCTTTCTTTTTGTTAATTTGGGCGCATTTTGAGCAATTATGTGGCTGGAAAACATCAAACCAATCTGGCAACACTGGAGGAGGGAGCGACTCCACTGCTACTGAGTGCAGTGTGTCTTGTGTTGTAATGTATGAAAAGAGTCAGTGAAAACTTTCAGGTAGTTCACAGGTGAGCTGCCAGATAGAGTCGGGACATATGAATAAAACTCAAATAAAGTAAAATTTAAAAAGTAAAATAAAATAAAGCCATGCTCTCCTCATACCAAAACTCATTTTCTAGAATAAAAAATCTAAAAAATAAAAATGAATCCCCTGTGTAAGACTTAAGATAATAAGAGGATTCAAACCAATTTTAAAAGCAGTAACAGCACATAACTCAACTCTGTGACATTTTACAGCAAGACTGTTCACATGAGGAAATTTAATATTACCAATAACCGAAAGCTAGAACCAACTTTAAAAAATAGCACCAGGTGGAAAGTGGCAACTTTCTAAACCTGACACTGTAGTCTGATCATTTTCTATTCCTGGGATCTGGGTAAGATTGTTTTTCACCAAGGTGCAGGGATATGGTATCATTTAACTTATCATCATCATTGCAAATTTCCCTGTTGTGGGACTAATAAAGGAAGTATCTTATCATCACCATCATCTGGAGACTCTAAACCTAAACCCATGTGTGTTCAAAGCAGTATGAACAAGTTGAAGCAACATTCACAGTTAAAATGCTGAAGCAGTTTAATTTTCTCATTTATCTCAGTATTTGCTTACAGTTTCTTTCATTAGACTCTAATATAGAGTTGCTTTTTACAATCACATCTAACATAAACATGTAATGGAGTTTTATCATCATGTCATCCGATATTTCATTTGAAACACAGGCCTTCAACCTCAGTGTGCAAGCAATGTAAGCTCATATACATAAACAAACTTACAGTACACAGCATTAACTGACAATCATATATTTATTGACAAGGTCAGGTACTAAAAACAGTCTTAGTGGTTTGCTGGGAAAATAAAGCATTAGGTATAATGTACAAACAATGGCTCCTTGCCCATCTTTAAGATTAGATCACTGCAACTTCACTGTTCAATACTGCAGCTAGTGTATGTGAGTAAGCATCTGAGTTTGCGCGTGTCTCCTCTTCTTGCCATCAAGTGTGCCAAAATGTGGGTTGGCATGTTGCCAGTGAAGCAAACTCCAGTTCTTGAATGAGGTGTGTATGTGTGTGTCTGTGTGTTCAGTCCTCCAGTAGTATATCCAGCTCTTCTAAAGGCAGCCTGAGTCGAAGTTCTTTCTCTGTCATCAGATCTAAAAACTCCTGCAGATGCTCAGGGAACAGCTGCACTCCGTCCATGTACAAACCCTGATCTCACACACATGACATACACACACATTTGCAGAAATGCAAGGCACATGCAAAGAGAGAGAGAATTCATTTCTCGTGAGTACAATTTAAAAATGAAGTAGTCAATTGCTGTTAGGAAACTTTTTTGTCTGTGTCTCACCTTAGCCCAGGGGATATTCTGTAAGGCCTTGTAGAAGATCCCTGTGGCTTTATCCACCTTCCCTTCTGACACCTACAAATACACACATGCAAACACATTACAGACGCGCAGCACAATAAGACTTTATACTGACGGTCAATATTTGTGTATCCAAATGTGCAAATTACATAAAGTACGTCTGTATAGGCTGGCTTTACTGTGCGTGTTAGTTCTTATACTTCTATCTCAAAGTCAATATTTGGAAAATGAAGGAAAAAAGGCAGTACTGTAAGTCAGAGAGTAAGAGTAAGTCAGAGATTAACGAGCAAAATGACATAAAGAAAAACTGGGAAATGTGCATTTTGATTGAATTTGATTCCTTTGAAAATATTTTTGAGCAATTTTTTAAATGATACTTTAAAACTTTCTGATACAAAATTTCTTTTGCTTAATTTAAGTGCATAATGAATAGAGATGATTAGGCCTGTACTTGCTTTATACCTATATCTCTGGTCAGATGCTGTAATAGTTGGTGCCTGACTCAACAAAACACATATGTCTTAAATTTGTTTTAGCTTAGTAAAAATAATGCATTACTACTTACTCTCCGCTATCTTAGTCTGACAGATACATGTGAGTTTTGTAACTGTCCTCAACATTTCTTTGCTTTTTTTCCATTGTGTATGCACTTATCGTCTTATTTACAAGTTGATTCTGTGAAAAATAAAATCCCTTTGCAGTCAAGTCTTTAACTATGCTGTTATGACTATGATGGGATAACTGTTGAAAAAGATTGTATTTTTCCTTCAGCTGACTGGTCAAGAATAGGAAATGAGTTCAAGTCAACAGAGTGTCCTCACAAGGGCAGTGAATGTGTGAGATTGTGAGTGTTATTTGCTGTCTCACCAGGAAGTGCATGTACATCCTCCAAAGTAAAGGACAGTGAGAACCCATCTCTGTGGCTATGGTGCTTTCAAACAGTCCACAGATACGGTTGCTGAGGCCATTCTCAGGCAGGATGGGCAAGGCAGCATCATGGCAACAAGATCTATAAATACATATACATATAAATAGTTTAATAATTGTTTTAAAATTGAGAAATGAGTTGAAGCAAAGGATCTAAGACTTTGTACACACAAAAGGCTTATTTCTCTCAAAAATTGAGCACAAATGTGTTAAAATATGTGTCATTGAATATTTTGCCTTTGCCAAGATAAGGCCACTCTAAAAGGTGCAGTTTTATCTTGAAAAAATGACATTATTGAGGGAATAAACTATGGTCTATACATGATACATCATAAGGCTACAGATATGATTTTTTTGTGGGATGGGGCAGAAAGCCAGTCAGTGTGACCACTATTTGCCTCATGCAGTGCAATATATCTCCTTCTCATAGAGTTGGTCAGGTTGTTGATCGTGACTTGTGCAAAGTTGGTCTGCTTCTCTTCACTGGCTGTGTGGAGTTGCTGGATATTGGCAGGGATTGGAACACACAGTCATACATGTCAATTTAGAGCATCCCAAACATGCTCCATAGGTGACATGTCCGGTGAGTATGCAGGCCAACTGGGATGTTTTCAACTTCCAGGAATTGTGTACAGTTCTTTGGAACATGGGGCCGTGCATATCATGCTGCAACACGAGGTGACGATGGCGAAAGAATGGTATGACAATGGGCCTCAGGATCTCATTGTGGTATCTCTGTGCATTCAAATCGGCATCAAAAAAATGCACCCGTGTTTGTTGTCTTTAGCTGATGCCTGTGCATACCATAACCCTACCATGGGCCAATTTGTTCATAATGTTGACATTAAGCAAACTGCTAACCCACACAATGCCATGCATGACAGTTGAGGACAACAAGCACACAGATGAGCATCCCAGAGATGGTTTCTGTTATGGAGAAATTATTCAGTTGTGCAAACCAACTGGATGTGGAGATCCTGGGCTGGTGTGGTTACACATGGTCTGTGGTTGTGTGGCTGTTTGTATTGCCAAATTCTTGGAAATGACATCAGAGATGGCTTTTTATACTAAAATCAACATTGAATTCATGGGCAGAAGCTCTGGTGGATATCCCTGCAGTCAGCATGCCAATTGCACGCTCCCTCAAAACTTGCGACATCTGTGGCATTGTGTTGTGTGATAAAACT
Source organism: Holacanthus passer (assembly GCA_025331565.1). Taxonomy (NCBI): domain Eukaryota; kingdom Metazoa; phylum Chordata; class Actinopteri; family Pomacanthidae; genus Holacanthus; species Holacanthus passer. The sequence continues at coordinate 221,380 of JAFREQ010000018.1, read as the reverse complement.
ACACATTTTAAAGGGGCCTTTTATTTGAGGTGAGCCCATGGCACACCTGTGTAATAATCGGCATCTTGATATGCCACACCTGTCAGGTGGATGGATTATCTTGGCAAAGGGGAAGTGCTGACTTTAATCGACACTGTGAACCAAATTCGAGAGAAATAAGCCTTTTGTGTGCACAGAAAAAGTTTTAGCTCTTTCACTTCAACTCGTAGTAAATTACGATCATGGCATTCTTGATTGCATCTTTGGAGTTGTTACAGTGCTTATTCCATAAGTGCAGGATAAGCCCACACCTACTCACCATCCTTACCTCTGAGCAGCATCCACCAGCTGCTTCCTTTGTTGTTCGGCAACAATGGCAAAGAGGCGTGGCACCACACTGCTGCTGTCCCTGCTCACAGAGTGGAAAAACCGACGCGCCCGGCCAGCACTATGGTAACGGTTCTCCACCTGAAACACAGGTTGCATGAGGGCCAATATAATCCAGTAATGACTAGGTGCAGAATAAGTGCAAAGAGCTGGGGAAAACACATCTAGAGAAGGGGCAAGTAGCTCTTACTGAAGGTCATTCCACAGGATGGAAATGTTGTACTAATTTGATTTGAACTCATGATGATTAAAAAACTGAATGAGTCTTGGTGTAAGAAGAGCATGGCTTACCTGTACATATATGCTCCAGAGAAGGGCGCTGCTGGGCCAGGTGGAGAGGGCTGAGGTCAGCGTCTGCCTCAGTGTTGCCAGAGGAAACACAGCAATGCTGTTGTGGTACCTAAGCAACGCTGCCTGCTGCACTGCTAATGTCTCACACTCAGAAGCTAGCCTGTTAGCACAGTGTCTGCTGGTATGACTGGAATCAGCTGAACCCTCATTACTGTTAAGCTGCTTGTCAAGTGTTAATGTGCGGTGCAGCTCATCCATCCTCTCTCTGGCCTGGCTGTAGACTGTGTTAGCTGCTTGGATGCCCATTGTGAGGTACTGGAACAGAGCGTAGCAGCCTGCCAGGCCTCTCAGCCTCAGCTTCCCTCCTAGCATGTCCTCCTGACCTGGTGGTGGAATGATGAGATGAGAAGTGAGATCAAATTAATGAAGAAACTGACATTTTTCACAAAGAGATATTGGGACCTGTCATGAAAACCACAGGTACTACTAATGACAGCAGGACCTTGAAACAAAAACAGCTAAATAAAATTCAGCCATAATCATTATTATCATTTTTTGCATTCAAAGTAGGAAGGCATTTGCGGAGTAGTTTTTTCCTTAGTTTGCAGCATCTTAATGATGTCTCATCACATTAGTAGTTGTAATTACATTTTTCCTTGGCTTTTTCCTCTACCACTATTTGTAATTTACAAGAAACTGAATGCTTTATCTCAACTCAGAGGAACAGTTTTGATGCTGTACAGAAGTCCATCAAACCCAGTGGTATACAAGGTAAAATAGCAATCTAGAGGCCAGTCACTACCATTAGCTTTTATTTATTGTTATACAAATATCTTGAATAATAATTAGATATGCACCAATCTGATCTGCTGGATCAGTATCAGCACAGATGCCTGATTAAGTGGATTGGGTATTTGCATATACATATACTGCTTATTTGTCACCATCACTATAACAGAACTATATCTATACATAACTATATCACCTGGCCTCATGTTACCTAACATAAAAATGGCTCGAATGTGTTTCCCACAGTGTGACATACAAGTTTGAAATTTAGGTAAAAGAGAGCACCGGTATCAGATCAATAGTTGGCATTGGATGACAGTCTAAGTTTAGGTATTGGAATTCACATTGCATATTATCACAATACACATATCTCACACTGTTGTGTTTGGACTGATTTACAAAGCATAGACCCAACTAAATATTTGAAAAAATGGATTACACACGCAAAAGTTTCAAGTCCCTGCAAGTTGATTTTCATGGTGTACTAAAAGGAAAACAGTAATGTTTTCACCTTCGACTTCATTGATTTTTGTAAATGAATGCTTATTCTGATGTTATTATTATTTGATGTCAGCAACATGTTTCAAACAAGTTGGGACAGGAGCAACAAAAGACTGGGAAATTTGTGGAATGATGGGCGAGGCTCACCACTTTGTCAAACACATGATTGTATAAAGGATATTAGAACATGAGCTCAGGAAAACTTCGTAAAACTGTTGTCAGTTTGGAATGAGGGTTGTAGCACCTCTTTGACAGCTGAAATGCACAGAAGTTGTTGATAAAATGAACCTTTTCTGTTGGCCTGAGGGTTGTGGAGGTTTTGGTCCAGGCCCGACAAGCCAGCAGTCAGAGACTGCTCATACGACCTCCTGGCTTTCAGGATGGAAACTGGAGAGAGGGCCTGGGAGGATGAAGAGGAGGATGAGAAGGTTCCTTCTGCTAGCCTGGTCAGTACACACACAGCTGGGGACACAGTGACATCAGTTAGTCCTCCTCCCCGCACACCTGCCCCCTCCTCCACCTCCAGCTGGGCCCACAGCAGAACCAGCTCACAGAGGGTGGGGCTACTTAGCCCTTCGCTTCCCCCTATTGCGGTGGCTGTGGAGAAGACTTTACGAGCCTCATCGAGGTTGCCCAGCATCCACTCCAGGTGACCGTACTCCCGCCACAGCACCAACGACGAACGGTTGTCGGGTTCTTTGAGCAGTTTTTTGGCAACCCGTTTACTGCTCTTGCCCTGAGAGCGGAGGCGCTTTTTGTTGCCGCCACGCAGGCAACGCAAGACCTGACATATGCACAAAATACAGGTAAATTAGTACAAAAGTCAGACACTCTTTTGACTTAAAACCAAGTTGACATAAAGGCTCATTGTCTGATAAACTGACTCCTACCTTGAGTTTTTCGTACTGCATCCAGCTGTGGGACAGGACAGCTCGGTGGTGGGCAGTAAGGACTGGTTGAACCATATTAAACACATTGGTGACAAATGTCTCGCCCTGCTTCCCAAGCCCCACCCACTTCCTTGTTCCCTGGAGTGTGGTCATAAGACCTACAGAGTTAACCCCGGGGTCAGGTAGGTTGTAGGATGTCAGAGGACGCCGGAGCTCATTACCTAAGATGTGACATGGAGAAAATTTGTCACTGCCTTCATCTCAATTATATCCTTCAAGTTGAGTGTTATATTTTAAAAAACAAACGCATAGTGTCATTTTTACCCTGAGTGAGCAGAGAAAGGTTCTCCAGCAGCAGGCCAGGCTGACAGGGGGCAGCAGAGAGCACAGAGTCTACAGGCAGTCCCAGGAATGACAGGAAACTGAGAAGAAGACGGAGCTGGAGCTCTGGTGAAGACAGACAAATCAGGGAAGGGCCGATGTCATCAAACAACACCTACAGTTGGAGAGAAAGAGATGAAAATCAACAAAGTGGTCACTTCTATTTAGTGTCTTAGATTAAACATATTGTAAATGGCTTCCAAACATACCACACATGAGCAGAGACACTTTAAACCACTACCTGTCTGTCTGGGTCCTCGCAGTCCTCCTCTGTTTGGCCCTTGGATTTGTCAGGCCTCCAAGGCAGCCAGTGAGCTGCTTCACGAGATGACTCCACATCCAACCAGACTGTGTGTCTGGGCTGGTTCCGGTCCTTCACCTCCTCCTCGTCCTCTTCCTCCTCCTCTTCTTCCTCTGTGGACACACACACACAGAAGAACATGAAGCTTATTTTCTTGTTGTGGTTATGATTTTAGCCCACAAATTAATTTAGAGATTATTCCTGGATTTACATCAACACTAAATTAAGTAATGCCTGTCTCACTTTGCTGTATGTGTGTGTGTGTGTGTGTGTGTGTGTTTTTTACCTGCACTGGGCTGTAGCCACCCTCCTCGCTCTTGTTGGAGCATCCAGGCTTTCCAACCTCTGGCCCCCAACTCTCCAACCCTTGCCTCCCCACTGTCCCAAAACGGCTCAAAGAACTCAACCTGAACACACACATTAAAACATAAATTAAAGGCATGATTTTGCCATTAAAACTTTGAATGGCACCAATATTACTCTTGCTGATTCATACAAATACTTAGGAATTCGGCTAAGGAAGTCACTGCACCTAGCTGGGTGTATTAATCAAAATGTCTACGTACTTCTTTTAGCCAAGATTATGTATTATGATTCAGTGTTATGGTCAAGATTATTTATTAGCGTTAGGTTTAGATTTATAATCTAAATAGTAAAATTACAATGAAGTTTAGTGCCTGTGTAGTTTAAGTGCTTTATTGTGTTTTTACCTGCTGCTTGGTGGACAGTTGTCGTACGCTGTCAGGTTTGTAGAAAGTAAAGTCGATCATGGCCTGAAACAGAGAAATCGCCTTCTCTGAGTGACCAGACTGACGCAGGAAATGACACTGCTGGGTGAAGATATCTGGATAGCAAGAAAACAACTTTCAGTAAACATGCATACAGAGAAAAAAAATTATATTTAAACAAATGAGAGTATAATGTATCACATGTTAATCAAGTGTATATGTGTATTTATATGTGTGGACTTCCTTGTGACAGAAGCAGGTGATGAAACTGGGCAGGGTTGGAATGAATATGAATATGTAACTGTTGTCCACTTATCAGTCCTCTCAGAGTAGAAAAACTGGATGAGCGAAGGCTAAACAAAATCACTGTTACCCAACATATCCTCCTCGATCCCTGGTAGAGCCGGGTGAGAGACCATGCTGCCATCACGCACAGCACTGAGCGTGCTTAGACATTTCCCATAGGCAGAGTTGACTTTTGACACAGTGAAGTTGCTGAAGTAGCTCTGGGTGAACAGCAGATACTGCCTCCACAAGGGGGCACTGTTTGGGTGGAGGAACACCTGAAATGCAAGAAACACAAGTTTGCTTTGTTAGAATAACAGTAAGCTTTGGTCTCCTATGTCAGATTTGGTCAGTGACAAAAAGTATGGATATGCCTATTTCCAGGCTCAGAGAAGCAACATAAGAGGATTAATTTAATAAAATGTTGAGTAACCTTTGCTTCTCATAAGGCAGTGTAAAACTGAATAAACCAAATACAAAAAAATACAACAAAGAAAATAAGCCACAGCTGTAATTGCACCTTGATTGTGCCACGCTGCATGAAGTCCAAATATAAATGCGTTGAGTGAGTTACATGGAAATACAGAGACAATAGACTGACCAGTTTCTTCCATTCTTTAGCCAGAAGTGAGGGCTCCCAGAGCTCTTGGCAGATCCTGAGTCTCTCCAGCTGTAGAGCTATGCAGCCAGGGTTGGTGGCCACTGCGCGCTCTGCAATGCTCAGCTTTTTCTCCAGGACTGCTCGGTAGGAAGACTTACAGCGCTCAGATGAGTTGCCGCCCTGCTGCTCCTCGTCGCCTCCAAACACGGTTGCACTCAGCTCATCCTGGAGAGAGAGAGGAGAGGATGAATTTTGGAGGTAATGCTGCACAGAAATAACTTAAGGAATGGCGTCATTGTTGAAAACCAATAAACAGAAGAGTTCAGATCAATTATTGGTTTGCTGATTATTATAGGCTGATATTATCTTGCAGGTGTCATACAAACATTTTGGTGTCATCAAAATCTTAGCTGATATGGTAATGATAAATGTCTGTAATAGCTAAATGACAATGATGCCAGTCTTAAAAGTGCATTAACTAGTTTTACTTTATGTAGACACATGTTTGAGTAACGTTTGCCAATAACTACTAGTTTTGGGAAATTACTATGCGTTTTTAAAAGAATGAAAATCTAGATATTCCTGACCTATTTTTAAAGATTTACATCTCCAGCAGAAATGAAAGGTCTTAAGCTTGAGTGTCACAGACACATGTCACATTGTTGGTTTTGGCCTTTATCTGGGATTTGTTGATGATGAAAACATAGAACAAGGCCTTCCTTCACCTTTAATATTCTTACAATGCATAGGTGTATAAACCCCAAACCCAAACACTGACACATATTCATCCAAACACATACACATACAAACACAAACATACTGTACAGCACAGTATATCATTTCAAAGCTGAATGTAAGGAAAGTGATGCAGAATAAAGCAGCGGTCTATATCATAACAAAAGTAGAATTTTCCTACCTGATATGTTATGAATTTTATCCATAGCTGCGTGTCTGCTGGCTGCTCTCGAAGTCGCCTGTTAAACTCTTCAGTCTTCCTGGCCAAAAGTGCAGCACTCTGTCCCGTCTGTATGTCCTGCGTCTGCTGCTCTGTCTGCTCCTGCTGGCCCTTCCCCTGCAGCCAGAGGGCCGTAGAAGAGTCATACACACCGAGGGGATTTACTGACGATGTCTGTACTCTGTCACCTGGAATGACACATTTAAATTTTGCAGTTAGATGTGAGGATTGAAATGAAAAGATTCTTCTGTGCCAGAGATCTCTGACACAGAAACAGTGCACTCAAATCCTGAAATTCTGAGGACATTTACCACACTTCATAGGTCAACTAAAGCCATTAATTTAATTCCCAAAATCAGGTCAGCCTTACTTGGATTTTTTACAATTTTTACTGATTACCGCTTCAGAACTTTAACTTTAATTCCCCTTTTCCTTCTACAGTTAGGGCCAGTGAAATAAAATTTTTGTTTGACTGCTTTGAGGTTGTAAAGTTTGCCTCTTCACAGCCTACTGTGGTTAAATCTCTCACCTGTCACTCCTCCTTTGTTCTCCTCGTCGTCACCAAGCGGGAGGAAGGAGGTGGGGCTGATGGCATCAATGCACTCAGGAATCGTAGGTAATGTAGGAACAGGGAGCTCGGACCTCAGTAGTTGGCGACTGACTGTAGAGAAGTATCTGTCTGCTGCTGTCTTCTTGTCCCCGCTTTTCTGTTTCTTCTTTGACTCTGATTCCTCCCAGCTGACTCCCTGCCTTCGAGGGTCCAGGCCCAAGGAAGAGCTGCCTTTCCTCTTATACCTAGAACATACAGAGAGTTTCAAATTATCTTTATAATGACAACCTACTGCATCCAGTCTTTTCCAGGCTCAATGATGTGTTTAAAGTTTCTGATTTGTAATATTATTTTTACATTAAAATTAGCATATTTAAGAAGGTTTCTTAAAAAAATGAAAAAAATGTCAAAGCACTGCCCTTGTGGTGCAGAGTGTGTGTATGTGTGTGTGCGTTACCTGGCCACATCTCCTCTGTACAGGGACTTGTACGTCCAGTTGGCTGGGTCTGCTTTACGGTCTACACAGAACGGCTGCTCTGTGGGTGACTGGAGATCATCCAACCAGGAGAAACGATTTGCTAACGGAACAGCCTGGACCCTGCATTGATGCACACACAACCCCCCACACACACAGAGCAGAAGGAAGTCAGTGCTATTGTATATGAAATTAAGAGTGTAAACGTGTGATGTTAAAGTGTGCATTGATACCTGTCTGTCTCTTCTTCCCTTTTGAGGTCACTGGGGTAAATGGTTTCAGAGTCAGACCCACTACTGTCTGAATACCTTCCACTCTTCTTCCTGTGTTTTTTCTTCTTTTTCCTCTTCTTTTCACTCTTCTTTTTCTTCTTTTTGGGTGGCACATCACCCTCTTCCTCCTCCTCTTCTGCAGAGCTCACCTTCCTCCCTACACTGAGGGTTATAAGGAGAACTCAATGTTAATGGGAGTCAGAGATGCAAAGAACACATTCAAACTAAACACAAGCAAAATCAATTTAACTTTTTTAAGTATTTGGAATAATGAAAAACTGTTTATTTAGCAGATCTCTAAAGAGAGTGTTTTGTCATATAGAAATAGAGATGCAATTAAGACAAATAAGAACATAGAAACAAGAAAAACATGGGAATGGATAATGTGTTGTTTTCAGAGGAAATTTAAAAGATGTTGCAAACTACAAAGTTTCATGTCTGCAAACAAAGAACCATCTTTCTTTATTAACTTGTACCTTGATTCCTTCTTGTTCACCGTCTCACTGGTCTTCTCAAAAAAACGACTGTGAAGGGAGAGGGCATCTCTGGTCTGAAAACTCTTATTTTTCAGCCAGTCTAATTCTAAAAGGAGAGAATGGCCATAAAAAGAGTGTTATTCAGTAATCAGGAGGATTCAGAGATCACAATGGTTCTTACCATTCACTGAGTGTGTTAACATGTAATGTAGTATTACGGTTGTAATTTGTTTTTTCAAGGTCATGTGGACACATATCCAAATTATGCAAAGGCTGTATTTCTTCTGTCTTCCATCACCCAAGATTAGATGGAGACGTTAGATGAAGAAGACGGGTAAGTACACCAGAATCTAGGAAGCCACGAACCAAATTGAGTTAACTCATGGACACACTCATTAATCAATGTAATGGTAATGACAACAGGAAGAGGATATCACAAACATCACAAATAAAACTACACACCAGAGTGCATCCAGCACTTTAATGGTTCTGTTATTAACAGAAACACACACTTCGTATAGTATCATAAAAACTTTACAGCAAAAATTTGGTGACTTTAATATAGACATTGAAAAAACGGATTAAAGTTGTTTTTAACTTGTTATGAATCGTTGCTAACATAAATAGCCATTCAAAGAACAGTTTATAGGTTATACAGTGTATATAACGCAACTTAGGAGCCAGAAGTGCCTTTGCGAATATGACATATGAAGCAAACAAAAAGTCACACATCCTGGCTTTCTAAAAAAGTGAGTGAATGTAAACTTAGTGATGAGAAAGTTAGCTGAGGTCTGTCGAACAGCATCAACGACAGGCAGACGTTGAGTCGGCTAATATCAGCTAGCTCGTAGTTCAGCAGGTTTATCTCGTGAACATAATGATAAGAGAGTATTGAGGCGAATAACAATCGATATTAAAGGCGGTGCTACATGAAGAAATGATCACCTTTGGACGAATCTTCAACTTTGTCACTCTCTACTTCTGCAAAAGCTGGAAACAGAGCCATGATGGTAATTTACGTCGCATGTAAACAGTCGCGGGATTATGACGTCAATGGACAGTCAGCGTCAGTGCCTGATTGGTTTGGTGGTTTCCATCCCAAAATATGGCCAAATTGAAATAAAATGCCAAATATTATCTTTATTAAACAATACATCCCAATTCACAACAACAATTTCTCAATATGACATAATAATACAAATCAAATGTCCACAAGTATTTTATTTATTATATAATATTTTTCTTATATTATTATATTTATTTATTTATTTTATTTTTAAGTAATGCATTTTCCCTTTCTGCCGCAAAATAAAGGGACAGCTCAAATAGGAGAGAGAGAGAGAGAGAGAGAGCAAGAGAGAGCAAGCAAATAATGATGTAATGTAGCTAGCACAAAAGTTTCTGTTACAACTCCTATTTCATCTCAGCAGAATATATAAAAATAGTATCATATCAAAGTTGCTTAGACTGGATGTCCTCGCATTATTATATTTTTTAAGATGCTGTGAGTTTTAAATGTATTTAAAAACCAGCCCAACTCATAGTAAATCAGCCCAAATCCTGTCCACAAGCCCAAACACATTTGTCCTCCCACACAATGCAACCCATTTTTTCAGGTCTTCATGCTCGGTGCCTTTTCTTCTCATATTTTTCTTTACATTTTCAAAAGGTCATCTGTCAGAACTTCAACCAGCTCCTGGTATTCAATCTGTTGCCTGCTCTGTTTCTCCCTGCTCTCTCTCTAAGTCTCCTGTTATTTCAGGTCCAGCCACTCCTTGTTGTCTAGTTTGCATTTGCCCTTTCCAGCCTTTGTTCTGCATGCATGTCTGACTCTGCCTTCCTGATCTATAGTTTGAAGACTCCCTTTTGGATCCATTTACCTGTCCACCTGGTTTTGCCTGTTTCTTTGAGTAGATATGACCTTTTATCTTGACCTGTCTGCCTCAGAGTCACGCTCTGAACCATTCGGTCATCTTTGAATGTGGTTATATATACAAATATTTCTTTTTCAGTTTGTTCATTTATTCGAAAAGACAATAAAAAGCATGAAGTATGAAAAATTTAAATGCCAAAATTCATGACGCAAATTACAATTTTTAGTGTTACATAGTCATGACAATTACTTGTTTTTACTGTGTCCAGGGAGACCATCATCTCCTGCAGTGCAGTCTGGGACAACAAATAATCACCCCATGGAAAGTCTGTCCAGACTTATTTTATTATTATTCATTGTCCAGCTTAGTCCTTAGAAACCCCTGACAACATTTGACTTCCAGCTTGACTTAGAAGAAAAAATACCTGTACATCAGAAGAGGTGACATGATCCTCCCTTTAGATTTGTTTGTTATGAAAGCTGTTATAAAATTAAATCAACTAAATTCCTATATTCTTCATAGGGACTCCATGATGCAATTTTTCAAAGTAGGACTATAGATTAACTAATAGACTAATAGACTAATAGATTATGTTTTCTTAATGAATGATACTGGCTAGTACTGGCTGTGAAAACAAATTTCCCTTTGGGACAATACATCTAAACACAAATGAAACTGGCAGACTTTCATATTAAAAGTTCTCCTTTATTGGAACTTAATACTGTATATAAAGAGAACTGTACACTGTACATAATAGAATCAAATGGAACAACAGGTAGGTATATCTACCTCACTAAGAGGAATGTGGTCTGTGAAACATTAAATGGACAAATTTGGAAACGTATTACAATATAGAGAAGTTTGTGATAACTTTAATCTTTCCTGTTCTGCTAGAGAATATAATAAGTTAATAAAAAGTCAATTCCAATTCTCTCTAGTATTGTGTCAGATCAGAGCCCACTCAGTATTGGAGGGCTTAACTTGGGTAGCAAACAATTTATTAATACATTTATTGGTAATGCTCAATGTTGCCTGTGTTTCCTGGTATGACCTTTCTTATTTTGAGCAGCAGGGGGGTCGTGGATTAAAGATAATCACCAAAAAGAAACTCATTGTCAGATTTCTTGTTGAGACATCAGGCGTGTCTCTGCAGAAACACTGTTGTGTATTGAATTCCCGGTTTGTGTTACCAGGGAAACGGAGCCCCCATAGCATTATCCAATCAAAACTCGAAACCAACTTTTATCGACCAATGAGATATCGGCTTTGCCTTGACTGACATTTAATTGGTCCAATGGCGTTCATCTTCCATCTGTAGTTGGCATCCTGCTACCTTCTCAGGTTAGTCCGTTGCTGGAGCGCTAGCGCGGTAACAACTTTTCTCTGTGTCTGTCGCTGTTGACAAGTTCTCAATTTCGACCAAAAATGAGGGAAATCGTACACCTGCAGGCGGGCCAGTGTGGGAACCAGATTGGAGCTAAGGTGAGAATAGTTTGGTGTGAAAGTAAAGTTTGAACTCACTTAAAAAGAGCGTGAATGTTAAATTCGGATTGGGCGGGCAGATAAATTAGCTCACTTAGCAACAAAGCTAATGATAGCCTCAGTGATCTGTGGTTCCAAGGGTAAGTCATGCTAGTTAGCCAGCTCGTTTAACAGTTCCTCTCGTTTTCTGCCTCTAGTTCTGGGAGGTGATAAGTGACGAGCATGGCATCGACCCGTCTGGGACCTACCATGGGGACAGCGACCTGCAGCTGGAGCGAATCAACGTATACTACAACGAGGCTACAGGTTCACTTCACCTTGCTAAGCTTCTACACAGTTAGATTATCTCATCTCTAAGGGAGCCGTTGTAATTCAATACCAGTCGGAAGGCTTGTTAGTACCGTGGCCATCCAGCAGGGGGTCTTTGTCCCGCTAGAAGCCATTAGAAATGAGTCTTGAAGCCTGTGAGCCCTCCTTGACTCTCCTTCCTGGTTACTGTCGCCCAGTTTCCAAGATACAACAGATCAACAAAGCCCCAGCTAACGAAAATATCCCAAAGGAATATGGCAGCTTTAGCTTTCACTGATTAGACCCTATATAAGAGAGTGACTTTGTTTATTGTTATTCATCTGTGATTACACGAGACATTATATCATCAGTAAATGAGATGCAGCGAAGGTCATTATATTATAATAGTAGTCATTTCTCACCCAAGATCCAATGAGCTTTTAATCACTAATTCATAAATCACTTTTGCATGTGGGTTTTGTGATTTAGATGTGCTGACATGCCACCCTACTGTTATAATCATAATCAATTTTAGTTGATGCCAAACAGGTTGCTCAATGTCACAACTGCTTAACCCCAACTGCTTGACCAGGCTCAGTTTTTTCCTGTTAGTCATTTCACTGTGTTTTTTAAATCAGCAAAGTCAGAACTAGTCCCCATAATTTAGCAGAACTTAAAGTGTTGGGCCACAAAATGTTTTTATTCTAAATTTCCCTGTTGTGGGACTAATAAAGGAATATCTTATCTTATCGCTTTGTTTGCTCAACATTTCAGAAGTGTTTATTGCATAACAAAGAGGAGAAAGGTGAGCAGGTTTTGCATGAGTATTTGTTTCAGTACAGTTTGTTTCATGAATTTGTTCACCTGTGTTTTCATCTCCAGGTGGCAAGTATGTCCCTCGTGCAGTGCTGGTGGACTTGGAGCCAGGCACAATGGACTCTGTGAGGTCTGGTCCCTTTGGACAAGTCTTTAGACCAGACAACTTTGTCTTTGGTGAGAATTTAAACTTGTGATTTAACTTTGGTTGATTAATTTGTCGTACGATATGATTGACTTTGCATGTATGATAAAGCCATGTTTCAAGTAGAATTCAATTCAAGAGATATTAATTTCTGTATTTGCATGTAACACAGGCCAGAGTGGAGCAGGTAACAACTGGGCCAAAGGCCACTACACTGAGGGAGCCGAACTGGTGGACTCAGTCCTGGATGTGGTGAGGAAGGAAGCAGAGAGCTGCGACTGCCTCCAGGGCTTCCAGCTCACACACTCCCTGGGAGGAGGCACTGGCTCTGGCATGGGCACGCTGCTCATAAGCAAAATCCGAGAAGAGTACCCAGACCGCATCATGAACACTTTCAGCGTAGTGCCTTCACCCAAGGTTCATATAATACGTAACAATATTTTAATAAATTAAAACTGACTATTTGCTCTCCACATTCTTGTCTGTGCTTTAATGCTCTCCCCTCTTCCTCCCTTTGTCTCCTCTTTCCCTTCACCCTCCCACTTCAGGTTTCAGACACAGTGGTGGAGCCATACAACGCCACCCTGTCTGTCCACCAGCTGGTCGAGAACACAGATGAGACCTACTGCATTGATAATGAGGCCCTGTATGACATCTGCTTCCGCACGCTGAAGCTCACCACACCCACCTACGGCGATCTCAACCACCTTGTCTCAGCCACCATGAGTGGGGTGACCACCTGTCTGCGCTTCCCCGGCCAGCTCAATGCTGATTTGAGGAAGCTGGCTGTCAACATGGTGCCCTTCCCCAGGCTGCACTTCTTCATGCCAGGCTTTGCCCCCCTGACCAGCCGTGGCAGCCAGCAGTACAGGTAGGAAAGCAGGAGCCTGCTTCTTAGAAACCATATCAGACACTTGAGTTGTATTTTAATGTATTTGAAATTAACCCTAAATAAATTGTCTGTTTTTTTTTCAAGGGCACTGACAGTTCCTGAACTCACCCAGCAGATGTTCGATGCCAAGAACATGATGGCAGCTTGCGACCCACGCCACGGGCGCTACCTTACAGTTGCTGCCATCTTCAGAGGCCGCATGTCCATGAAGGAGGTGGATGAGCAGATGCTGAATGTGCAGAACAAGAACAGCAGCTACTTTGTTGAGTGGATCCCGAACAATGTCAAGACAGCCGTGTGTGACATCCCTCCCCGCGGTCTCAAGATGGCTGCCACCTTCATCGGCAACAGCACAGCCATTCAGGAGCTGTTCAAGCGCATCTCTGAGCAGTTTACCGCCATGTTCCGCCGCAAGGCCTTCCTTCACTGGTGAGTAAAAGAAGACTAATGTCAGTACAGTGGGGAGAAGTCCCTGTACTTGTGCAGGCCTGTTCTTACCCAGAATTCATACACAAATGCCTATTTCCATGCACAAGTGTCATTTCATAAGACAAAATTTGTCATAATCCAAAACATTTTTATCACTAGACTTTGACTAAATTGTCAAAATGCATTTGAGTAATTATAACCTTGTTACAGGTACACGGGCGAGGGCATGGATGAGATGGAGTTCACGGAAGCCGAGAGCAACATGAATGACCTGGTGTCTGAGTACCAACAGTACCAGGACGCCACTGCTGAGGAAGAGGGCGAGTTTGAGGAGGGTGAAGAGGAAATGGCGTAGACATCTACCATTACCTTTTTCTTACTATGCAACAGTTAGGGCTGGAAGATACTGTTCAAGTCATTGTTGCGTTTTTGATAATTGGCTTAAAGTCAGTAATTTGGACAAGAATTGAATACAAATATAACACAGCTATTTTATAATAATTCCACTGAAAGTTACAAAATGATAACAGTGAATTCTTGTTCAGCCTTAGTAGGAGTGCATTGGTTTTCACATGTCTTCTGTTTTCCCACTTTATTTTTCACTGTTGGCAGTTCTCTTCTTCCTACCTGTTTTATGAATGTATATGAATGTTTTTAACCTCTCCTGTCTCCTCTCTGTTTAGAGGGTATCTAATCATGACTCCCCCACTGAGAGGCAAACATGTCACGTTCAATGTCTGACATTATAGAGTTAAACGGAAAAAACAAAAACTTGCAGCATACAGTTAAAGTTTAGGGACATTTTGGGTAATTGACATCACAAACAGTTAACATTGCTTCCCCGGTATACATACGTATGTGTCAGTAATTCCAAAGCCCACAGAGTACTGACTGTCCAGTATGTCACAGATCATTTTGACTCCTGGTATTACAGCAGGCACAGGTACAGGCACGGGTTGACTTTCTTTGTCCACTCAGTGGTGGTGTTGTGAACTCATGTAAAAGATCACCCTTTAAGTCTCTGTTAAGTCTTTTTCAAGCTGCAGGTTTTAAATGTATCTGTAAAAGACAATGTAACACTGACCAGTTCAAGGCATGCTTTGCTGAATTTGACACTTGCTCTGTTTGATATAGAATGTAATTCTTTACCAGTATAAAATTATTTCAACTATCAAAAAACCCTTGAAAATGCACTGAACACTGCAAACAGTGTCAGGAACTGGTTACTGCTACATTATTCTTAGTGTGGTTTTTCTGGGATGTTACTGACATCAAAAGTTTTGATGAATTTTAATAAATATTTTATGAATTGGTGCTATGTCGTGTGGATTACTACTACTTTTGCATACTTATAAATGTTACTGAAATTAACCACTACAGATGGGTGATTCTTTTTTTCTTAATCATTCAAATTATGAGGTCTCTAGGCCTCATTTATTAGCTTGATTAAACCTGTTCAAGTGTATAAATCTGCTCAGCTTCAACTGGTCTACTAGAGGGGTAACATCAAGACTGAATCCAATCCAAAAATATTTTTTATGTCACTAATTCTAAATGGTTCAGGATGAAATGAAATTCCTTAGTTGAATTCATTAGGATGTAATTGCTCCAAATGCAACATACAACATCCATTGGACATCCCAATGTCCAATTACTACAGCTATTTCACTTGCATGGGTGAACATTAACAGTAAGTGTCTGGTTGCTGTAAGAACATGAAATATTCACAAGGAACAAGTTACTTTAGTTTTATTGTCAAGCAAGTTCAAATATGCAAAAAAACAAGGTGTGGCTGATATTCTTATTATCATAACCATATCTGTTATATCTGTCCAAGATATGCATATGATGATAATATCCATATATCTATGCAAAATCAGTGATGGAAGCCTGTTATGTAAAGTTTCTATCCATCAAAGCAAAGCGAGCTGGCTGACAGAACAGGTTACCAATGGCTAAACTTCCCTTTAACCCGCATCAAACCACACAAGCACACTTAGATTGTTTGACCTCAATAAAAGCCTTTGAAAGTGATAATACCAGAATACAGGGAGAGAAGAATTGATTGGTCATTCTGACATTGCATTTATTTTTTATTTTTGTGTTTATGGCCTTGTGAAATATTCACGAGCAGGGCATATACAGTATGCCTGAAAAAAGATGTGTGATGGGGGCATATGTTAAGAACATATTAAGCCTATGGGCAGACATCACCAGTCATCATGTAAAAGAATCACCTGTTACCTGCAGCAGAAGGAAAAGAATCTGGAATATTTGAATGACAGATAACACATGGACCTCATGATGATATAAAACTTCCTGTTCCTATTTCCTTTGTTCACAGGCAGACAGAAATGTTCAAGGGAAGATACTGTATGTACATTCTTAGTTTTTACTTCGACTGATTGGGTAATTTGTTTTATGATATCACATGAACATGGTTTTCTTTGAAGACTTAAACTACCATGAGGTAAATCTGAAAGAAATAAGCCAGGTGAATTATTTGATGTTTTTATACTTTGTGATAAATTTAAGCTTTTTGTTTCCACAAAGATATAATAAATAAAATACTAACAAATACAGAAGAGTCCATTCTGTCCATTTCAGTTCTGTTTTTTAACTGCAAGACACATTTCTGATCAAGTAAAAATGATAATTAAACTGGAAAGACTCCCTCACAGTTGTAGATTAATATAGATTTAATTAAAACCATCCATACCCCTCCCCTATACCAGGAGTGGATCAGGAGTTGAGTTACTATTACTATTACTATTCAATTTTATCAAATTTAAAAGTTAAAGCAAAGCAGCTCATTAAGTGTGTTCTACAAGTTTTGGCCACAAGAGGGCAGAAGTGTTCAAGTGGTGGTACAAGCTCCATAACAGGAACCCTGTGGAAGTTTTGATCACTGGAGGAACAAAGTCTCTGGTTCATACTGAAGACTTCAGTCTTAGTTATCTCTAACAGTTGGATACTGTAGTTTTTTTTTTAGCAAACATTAAACTGATTTAATCTGGCTCTATGGCACTGAAAAATAAGTATATATGTAGCAGGTTTTGGACAGACAATATTTGTCAATTCATTGATGTTTTGGTCTTTTTATAGAATTTGAAAGAAGAATTTAAAAAAAGCTTTTAAATAAACTTTAAAAGTCAAAAGGAACTAAAGAAAGGGTCTTTAGAAGGCACACGTTGATTTATAGGTTTGGAAATTTGTTTGATGTTTTCTAATACAACTGCACACAACTGAGATTTTATATAAATTTGTTCATTGTCAATCCAGCAACCTTCAAAGTCCTTAAAGCAACCCTTTGCATCTCAGTTTCAGATTAACCAGCTGTTCAACAATTTCATGTCCTTACATGTTTGCTATCATTATCAATAATTTGCTATTTCCTGCTGCACTGTGACACTTAGATGGTACTAACTTATGCTAAATGAGAGAAAACTGAGAGTGAGACAATCACAGAAATAAACTGATCTTCAATGCAGTCACCCAAACTCACATAGGACTTTACACATTTTATGAATCAATGTTTCAAAACCACACAAACGTCAGTTACACTCCCAACAACGCATTTCCTTTCAGTCATGCTTTTGTTAAAAATGCGGAATAATGGAATAAGATGACTTTTTAATACTTAATGGCAATACAGCATCTTGTGCATGACAATAAAACATCTCACTGTCTTTGGGCCTTTTTTTGCTTAACAATCTTGACATGGGTGTGATAATATTGAAAATAGCAGTCATAATATTCAGACAGTAATATTTCATTTGCACCAGCAGGGGTGACAGTATGTTACAGTATGTTGTTTAAAGAAATTCACCAACATTTACAAAACCCGTTGGATAATGCTAATGGATACCATCAGTCCATAGTGTGAATGCTTAATGTTAGAAAGGAGCACTGGAGAGATCTATCAACTTCAGCTCTGGGCTGGTCTGATATGTCGTGCTTATAACTCATTTACATTGCAACATAGATTTTATATAAAGCGTGAACATGAGGCAAAAGCAAAGGCACATTGGCCGAAATATAATAACAGCTGGAACAACAAAACAGATGCAAGCAGCCATGAACACACTACAACAGTATGACGAAAATGCACCAGCTCCCTGACTGGCCCACATGGTGTTGTGGGTAGTGCAGTCATTATTACCACAAAACAAAAGAACAATATTTTCAAGAAATCTCAACTTAGCAACAGGTGTCTTAAACATTTCATTTTTTTTTCAATTCAATGAAAGGACATTTTAAGATTTTTGTATTGAAAAAAATCCAAATTACGATCCAACATTCTATGAAATGGCAGTAACTGGTGTAAAATGATTTGTAAGATGTACAGGCATTAATGTTTGGGTAAGTTTAACGTCTCTTTGTCAAGTTATGAGCTGCGTTTGAGCTTTAGATTTTTAGGGTTTATTACAGCCGACCATATTTTTGATATTTTGTCTGCTTTTAGTCACTGGGACTATTTATAGTCCACTTTAGAGGGAAGTTCAGAATCCATTCTAAATCGAAGGGCTATTACAGATGAAAGGAAAGAATAGAAGCAAAACTGGTTACCACTGCACACAGTGGTAAATATCTTAGGCACACCGTTATAGTACTTGTTTTTGATTGTACTTATGACCAACAAAAACCATACTATAGCATAAACCATACACACCATTAGTTATAATACAGGAAACCTCAGGGTTAGGTTTTGGAAAAGTATTGTGCTAGTACTTTGAGTTGTCCGCTGCTCATCCAAAATCCCCCAATTCCATTTTTCCTCTAACGAGGGAGATCAAAGGAAAATGGAAGAGAAAAACATAAAGGCTATAATGTCCCAAAGGAGACGATAATTGCACTGTTAGAAATACATACAGGGAATGAGCTGAGGTCCCATTGTAATCAAAATCATAACAACTGTAACACTCCCATTGATAATAATGGTGAGGACGTTTTTCTAAATATTATAAAATCAATCATGGTGGACTGAAAATGAAGCTCATCTTCATGGGTTTGAGTTTAGGAGGTTAAATGCACTGCAATGAACTCGAAGTGGGTAATGAACTACTCTTCCATTTTAGCCCCATCCACCTCCAACGTGATCAATATGATGCACTTTGTTAAACTACATATTGAATATTTCATTTATCAAAACTACACTGGATGTCTGTGGGAAGTGCTTCTCTTGAACTGAGTGACATTTTAACCAGCTACACAGGAATACACCACAGTCAAATTACAAAACTTTCTATAATTTCCTTGTTAATTGTTAGCTCTCTAAATTTAAAAGCACAAGATGTCTGCTGGAGAGAGTTTCAACACTTAAATACCAGTGTCAGCCTTTAAATCTCATAATGTACAAGTAAATTTAGTCTTTAAAGATCCTCCAGTTGATCCAGAATGCTGCTGCACATGTACTGACAAGAACAAGGAAAAGAGACCATATTTCACCCATTTTGACTTCTCTGCATAGGTTCCCTGTCAAATCCAGAATCAAATTTAAAATCCTTCTGCTGACCTACAAAGCTCATAGTATGCTATTACCCTAATAGAGCACTACGCTCCCAGGATGCAGGATTTGTTTTGGTTCCTAGATTCTCCAAAAGTAGAATGGGAGCCAGAGCCTTCAGTTATCAAGCTCCTCTCCTGTGGAATCAGATCCCAGTCTGGGTTTGGGAGGCTCTCTCCTCCCGCCCCCCCGCCCTGCCACTGTCTCTCTCACTCTCAACCCAACCGGTCAAGAGAGATGGCCGCCCATCTAGAGCCTGGTTCTGCTCTGCGGTTTCTGCCTGTTAAAAGGAAGTTTTTCTTCTCCGCTGTCGCCAAGTGCTTGCTCACGATGGGAACTGTCGAGTCTCTATAAATAAAATCATAAAGACTATAGTCTAGACCTGCTCTACATGAAAAGTGCCTTGAGATGACTTCTGTTATGATTGGCGCTATACAAAACAAATTGAATTCAAATCAGTTAAATACTCCCCATATTCCCCAATGTGATAATCCAAAGAGGGGAAACAACAATAAAACAGCACATTTAAACCCCTGAATGAACAGATCTGACAGTGCTTGATGGATGTAAACATTCGTCATCTACATCAGCACTGACGGTTCTCACATGCAATCTGCTGCTCACACCAGTCTAATATGGCAGGAGTCTGTTTCTGAAATAAAACGTACATCTGACAGGTTTGGCATGGACCATTACTGGTAGTAAAGAAGACAGTGTTAACAATGTACTGTTTAACACTCCCTTTTTTTATATTTCAGAGTTTTTAAACTCATTTATGTGGGAAGAAGATGGCCACTGAAGTAACCAAATACAATTATCCCACACTTTAAAAATTCTTTAAATTTGTCTCACTTTGTGACAAAGTGTCCTTTCATTGTGTCTTTTTCGATCTGTCTCCCTGTTTCACACACCTGTCAGCCTCTGTCTGAATGACTGATGGGTGTACATACAGCTTTAATTCACTGTAAACCGTTTGGCATCAGAGAAGGTTTCTGTTGCAGAGAAGATCATCAGCAGGATGTAAATGAGCAGAGCTCCACATCACTGTAAACTGTCATCAGCGGCGGCTGAGGACTGACGTTGGGCTGCTTCCTGTTCCTGCTGAACCTCTCTGACGGCCAAGATGCGTGTGAGCATGCTCTGTAGAGTGGTGCCCTCTAATGGTTTAGAAGTGTACCAGTGGGAACTGTTGAGGTCAGAAATGGAAATTAAAAAAAAGAAAAATTAATTCATCTTGAAGTGTTAACATACAGTGACACCTTTCATGTTATTGTCTACAAATAGCACAGAAGGTAATATTTGAACTTCCATAAAGTCTTTCCTGTCAGTAGCCTAAAAACCGACAAAATTTTATTTGAGTTAATCTACAACATGTCTGTAGCCATGGATAGGAAGCCCTGCTAATAAACGATATATTCAATCATCATCATTCATCACTGAGTTTCTTAAATGTTGGCTCTGACCTGTGTGTGTGCACATTCTGTTCAGGCAGGAGGTAAAACATGTCGGTTCTCTTCTTCACCGACTCTGGGCTGTTAGAGAGCAAGAGGGCAAAGAAGATGAAGCGTTTGCTCAGTTTTATTAGTTGTACAGGGCATTTTTTATAAGTGCTGTTCTTCATTTGTTACTTTCACTGTGTGTGTGTGTGTGTGAGTGTGTGTCTCACCATCTGGAGAGGTAGAACTCATAAAATCTGACAGGGCAGTGCAGAGGATTGGTGACATTTTCAAGCATCTCCAGGTCTCCCTCTTCCAGTGCCTGCCCTTTTCTCAGTCGTTCTAAAAACACAAGTGAGTACCAAAACTCAGTAGATCAATATTTCCAAACACAATTTGCTGTCTGGGACAGAGATTTAAAAATCTGGTTTTGAGGTCTAGAAATACAGTAAATGTTTTTTTAAAGGCTGATACTAATAGTTTGGGATTTAAGTTATTTACACCTGATATTTTGTACAAAATATGGTCAGTTTGAAAATTACTGCTGCATAGACAAACTATAACTTAAAAAGATATACATATATATTACATTATACACATATATTACAACACCCACCTGTCTCCTCTCGGCGTGACGTGGTAGAGCGGCTTCTCTGGTATCGGAGGTAGTGAACTTTGCCAGCTCGGCTGCAGGGTTTGGAGCATCGAGTGAAGTTGGTGAAGGAAAGGCTTTGGTGCTGTGCCAGCGTGGTGAAGCGGAAATTCTTGGTGCAGAAGAAGAGCAGCGTGTTGAGCAACACTATGGGGGAGTAGGCGCCCAGCTGCTTACACTCCCACAGGTAGGACTCCACAACACGGGAGGAAACAACACCACCTTGAGGTGGAAAGGGGAAGCAGGGAAAGAGCTGAGTGAATCAGAGACTCTGTGTGCATCGGTGTTGACTGGAAACCTGTTCTGTGTTGATGGCTTTCACATCACTGCATGCTGTGACAGGTTTCAACCTGGCCGTGACTGAATGAATGAATGATGGACATATTAATAAAACTGGATTTGATGTTAATGAATGCTGGTAGTTAAATATCTTAAAAAAAGATGTATACAAAGTATGAGTGTTATTAATGTTGGTTGCCTATTGTAACCCCAGATTCTGAGTACAGGTGCAGCCTAAACAGCTGTCACTGGTTTTATCCCTGATTTTCTTTCACATCCTTGTGCCCTGCACGGCCCTCCCTCAGGTCGGCATCATCCACATCACCTGCGTGACCTGAGCGCTGCTCCCAAATCAAGCCAGCTTTTTCTTCAGCTGACAAAGTGAAGCCAGTGGGGCCCACAGCTTAGAGGCCTATGCCTATATTCATAGAATCTGGGGTTACGATATATAACCAACATTCTATATCATATAGGCTTTGCCTTATAAGAGCTGTTGTTGGATAAGGCCAAAGCTGGAATTAGGCCACCAGAGTCCACAAGCACTAACACACAAGTCAGGACTAAGAGAAGTGCTGTCTTTAAGGACAGACATTTGAGAGAGATTTGCACTAGGTGGTCAAACTGGATTCCCCAGAGCACATTAAACCCGGGCTAAAGCCCACTGCGGTGCCATGGAACACATGGTTGCTGTCTTCTGACTCCTTTTAAGAAGCATTTAACCAGCAGATACGCAAAGACAGATGTCTCTTCATAGCCCTCCTGACAGGATGAAATGGCTGCGGCATATGTTTTAACCATTGATACAGCCAAAGTTGTATCCACCAACAGCTGGAGGACAATTAACACCTGAGATAGATGGCATTATGTGGGATCTGCGCCTTTCTTCACGCACCAGTGCTGAAAAGTGGACCATTGCACTGTGTAAGAATCAGTAGTAGACGGAGCTCTTGTGCCCTGAATTGCGCATATGACTTCAGGAGGCAAACCTAGGCAAGCCCTGCTGGTCAGGTGGTGGCCGGCAGGTGGAGGAGGAGCAGATACTGACACAGCCCAGGAAGAGGGCAACAGAAGGAGCTGAGTCAGAGGAGTCTTCCCCTGCATTGCAGCTCCCTTCCAAGCTGGGAGTTTGCAATTCGTCCAGAACTTCCTCAACGCGTCTAGCCCAGCTGCCATCATCCTCCTGAAGCACCGCTTGCCACTGTTTCTCTGACATGGGCAGATGTGCACAGGAGGAACACTTGGCCCAGGGAGTGAGAGCCAGTCTGGCATGTTGGGCACGGAGATATGTCTCACAGCAAGCTTGGAGGTCATAATCCATGTTGTAGCTGACACGGCAGGAAGGAGACGGACCCTGTCGGCAGAACGCTGAGTAGACATCACATTCTTATTGTCAATTTTCAAGACAGTCCGTATCAAACGTTGAAGAAAAAGAGGGAGCAGAGTTCAGGTCACGCAGGTGTTACGTATATGACTGTGCATGCGTGCAGGGATAAATCCAATACAACAGTTCTTAGAGAGTGAAGCCTGTACAATATAGAAATGAAGAAACAATGAAATACTGTTCATTTGTAAAGCTGATAATATTTCAAGCAAAGTGATGCTTAATTACATCCAACAGAAACAGAGTAATATTAGTGTTCATGTAGAATCATATTTCTGACCACCTGACAAATAAAAGTCTACTAATAAAAGGTCTACACCAACTCCTTAGGGAAATGTCTTGATCTGCTATATGCTGCACTATGTTCATCAGCAAGTCACTAAGTTTGTTTGTCTGCTTTTCGGAGCTGGTAGTGTGCAGTGGATTTATCTGAGCTTTTGCTGAGAAAAGCTGCCTGCTGCTGCAATAAACAACACTGCTGAGAGTAGTGTGACGGAACTCAAATAGTAAAGATGTGGGCTGTAAAACCAAAACAATTATCATACCAATGGGTAGTAGTTTAGGTTTCCAGAGTTGCAACATCCTCGTCATCTCAGTAGCAAAGTGACTGTACAGCTCGTCAGTAAAGATGTTCTCTATGCGACCCTTCATGAACAGGTACTGTCCAAAGAGAGGGAGACAGAAAAGAAGAGTCCAGAAGAAGAAGAAAATAAAAGAACTAACATGGAAACACAATGTGTGTGTGTGTGTGTGTGTGTGTGTGTGTGTGTGTGTGTACCTGCTGTATCCCCAGACAGAGGTAGAAGATGCTGTCTGGGCTGTAGGCCTCTCCATTGGGCCGTCTCACTTCTCTGATGAAGCGAGACAGAGCAAAGCTCAGCTCAGCAGAGTCACAGTGAATGACGTCTTCTTTAATATCTACTGGATTGGCTACAGTGGAAGAGACCATAAAATACAACTAGTGTGGAAAAAATAGGTTACAATCTAACCAATCAATGGGTCAGAGGAAGAGATATCCTAAAAGAAAAATGGTATAGTAAAAAGAAGTGAGGCTCACATTCTCTCAGTTGCTTGTTTCGTTGTTGGACCCAGCTCCTCCAGGCTTTAACCCCATACAGGTGGTTCACTTTGGAGGCGGCTGGAGTCACTGGTGCACTGCGGTCCACCGGAACAGTTCGCCTTCGACCCTGGATGGACAGGAATACAGTGAATACTGAGTAGTGTGGGAAATGGTTGACTCAGCTGAAAGGTTGACTGTGAGCAGGAAATGCACTCTTAGACCAAATCTGGGCATATTTGAAAACTTTTTGGTTCTATAAATGCAGGTAATATTCACGAATGGCATGACATCCAAGGAGAGGGTACTCTTTGTTAAAAAAGGTTTCTTGACTGTCAGCATTCACTGAGTCCTACAGCAAGTGAGAATCACAGAGCAGTCTGCAAGAAAACTTGTCTGCCTATAAACTAAAGTTAGCAGAGTAAAAGGTTTTCAATCAGAAGCTGATAAAATGAATCTGAGGTTACCCAAAGACTGCTGATCTATCAGTCATACCCGTTTCCGACCAGAGAAACCTTCTCTGGGTCTCTTCACTCCTCGCTGTGGAGCAGATGGCTTCTGATCCAACGATTCTGCAAAAACATACAAAAGAAACTTGTGAGAGTCAGCGTGTGTGCGCTGTTGACTATATTTTTCATCTCCACTTGGTGTTTATCCTTAGCAAACAAAAAATATTTTTGGGTGCTGGCATTCCAAAAAATAACACAAACACAAATTAAATATTTCAAGTTCCACTTTCAGTAATATCTCACCAGATGGGAAGTCAGTCTCCAAGTCCATCATTGGAGAGGAGGGAGGTTGCTCGGTGCTGGTGCTAGGCGGCTCACTTGTCGTCGTGCTCTCCTCCGACTGGTTATTAAGTGTGGGATCAGTTGACTCTGCGATCCTCTCTAAACTCACAGTGAGTGGCAGGTCAGCTTGTACTGCTTTTTGAGTCTCCTCATCTTCACGGATTATGGGAGGGGCCACGTCTGACTTCATGTCTCCACTATTAGAACTGCTCTGGTCTGTAGAAGGCAAACAAAATATCTATATAAGACTTAAACATATACAAATGAGAACAAAAAACACATTTTCAAAGCCGCCACCTGCAGTGGAAAGAGGCCCATGTTTCTGTCTTTCATCTTTCACAACCAAAGGCTCTGATTGGACAGCTGCATCTTTCATGTCCTTATTCTGTGGTGGTACTATCAAGGGGACTGGAACCTACACAAAACAGGAGAAAAGAGTTAACAGTTGATCTGCTGCAGCATATAATCAATACAAAGCACATTTATCATTCTGAACTCGTAGAATTTAAAATGTAATGAGACGTACAGGCAGGGGCACAGTCACTGGAACAGGTGTGTGCTGGGAGTACATGTTCATAGGTACTGGAATGAAGACCGGTACTGGGACTGGCACCATTAACACCTTCACTTTCTCCTCTCCTGCTGATGAGCTAACTGAGGGCAGAGACAGAGCTGGAGGAGGGAGGAGGAGGGATCATGAAGAAGAGATGGAGAGAGAGAGGGAGGGAGAGATGGATAGAGATGGGTAAATATAGACAGTATGACAGGAAGATAATCAACCTTTTACATTTTTAATTGAAAATATCTATCTGCTATTATTATTTGACAGATTACACACATTAACATCCTACCATCTCAAGACTGGATAAAAGAAACTAAAAAGGGAATGGTAAAAGAGGAAGATGAATTAATGACAACTCAGTACAATAAAATATACTGTAAAAAAATGGATCTACTATATTTCATTACTATATACAGAAAAGCCACTAAAGTTAACTAAACAAAAAAGGTAGAGAAACAAATAATGCTGTCTCTGGGTCACCCTTAAATTAAACTTTTGAGGGCAAGGGAACTATTTTTCATTTTCCTGAAATGATTCATAACTATATTCCTGTGGGAAGGATAGACAAAATGTTTTAATATATCTTCTTCATTGCAACTGAAAGGTCCTAAAAATGGTCCTTAAAAAGGTGGACACATTATGTTTATCATCATCAATCACCATGCTGTATTAGTTATTTTGATATACATCCAAACATAACTATGAAAATATGGTTGAGAACACTTAAAGCCTCGATCTCATGTGTGGTAATGTTAATCTATAATTCTCCATATTAAGAAAACACTTTCCTCGTTTTCTGTCTCACACCTGTTCAAAACTTACTATAAGTATAAAACCTTTGTCATCATCTGCTGCTTCTGATTTTCTACATTTAGCAAAGATACAAAATCTATGACTTCTATCTCAGACAGGAGATCAGTACATATTGAATAAATCTTCCTTTAAAATCAATCAATGGCTTAATGTGTATTCCTGATATATGTACGATGCATGTAACAATAAAAACAACATAGTTATGTATCAGGGAAGGAGCTTAAAAAAGTCAGTTCATGAATAAATATGATGTATGATTGAAATGAGAAAACTGTTCCTAAATTTTAACTAATCATTTGAGTTTTTGATACAAAAAAAGATTGATTTCATGAACATCCACCGTATCATTTGTCTTCTTTATGTCTTTATGTCTCTGGAAAAACCTTGACTTGCTAAAAAGGCAACTCGCAGTCTTAGCCCTGAATCAGTGTCTTACTTCAGACATCTGTGGAATAATCTTCCTCTTGCTAATAAATTTTATCTCATCAGATCCTGTAAAAAATTCTTGGGACTTTCTTTTGCTCTCGTGGAGTTTGTGTCTCGGCTATAGCTTCTGTAGCTTACTACAGAAAACATCTTAAATTGACTGCAGCCTTTTGTAACACAAGAACAACTGATTTCACAGGAGAGTTACTAAATGATAGATCCTTGATAGTTTGGTTTAGAGTGACGTGTCTAAGCTTCACATGTGTGGGTTTGTGTTAGGAGTTTACATTCATTAACTGTTTAAACTGAGAAACAAACAGAATATTAGTCTCAAATTAAATTTATTGACATATTTCTTTTGCATGTAACAAAACAGAAACCATAATGTTCAGGTGTTGACAATATTCTTTTAAAACAAACAAAAACAAGTAATGCATAATTTCACAATGAACCATGTCTGTGTAATCATAAGAATAAGGACAAAACCAAAACATGCAGTTACAGCAGAGAGGTAACACAATCTTACAAGACAGTAGGTTGTAAAAGAAGTGAAAAGTAAACATCAGAAACATAATACAGGGCTGAAATCAACTCAAACAGCAACCAAGACAAAGCTGACTTGCTCTGATAGCAGATGGATGAACTGAAGTCAACCTTGGTCACATGACTGCATCAGTAGTGAGGTACAGCAAGAAGTCTAACCTTAAACGTTCATACATCACACATTCATAATAAACATTAAAACGTAGCGTAACAGTAAAAATAAGTGAGCTGAATGAACGCTGCTTCCTTCACTCAGATGCTTAAAAAAATTCAAGTGATTGCAGATTTTTTAGCCTCATGTATACCTGATGGATGCATCTCATGTTACAGGTGGGGCACCAGGACAAGAGCAACTAGGTGGGAATTTCACTTTTAACAAAGTTTCCTAGTTTGGTCAACTTGTCCTCTGGTCACTATGGCAGTGAGAGTGAACCCAAACCAAATGACCTCCACCTCAAATCATCCACTGGACCTGACTGCTCGTCTAAGGGAAAATCTCTCATTTTTACAACGGAACCACGCTCATCATTTATCAATGAGATAATTAAATCTAGTATAGTGCCCAGCTACACAGAAGTTACATACTTTATCTACACCAGAGTGAAAATCCGGGAGAAATGAGCCACAAGGAATTACAGTAACACAAAGAATTGTTTAATACTAATTCAGCACTCAAGTATTTCAAAGTATAATCATATCTAGCAGCACAGTTGCATGGAACCAGCTCCATGAACCTGCATTTCCTTGTTAAGCACATTTCCAGTTGGATTTTGGCAAAAATGGGTTTGCATTGTTGTATAAGACCTACGTGTATGAGTCAACTTCAAGAGCATGTCAGAAATTTGGCTTGGAGCAGACCTACACACTATGGCATCCCCTTCCTAAGAAACCTGTACTGGAACCATGAACTGTGACGTACGTTTTTCCATGGGCTGCATCTTGGGAAGCAGGTAGGCACGAGTGACCTTAATATATGTAAGGATCAGGTTAAATACTGTTTGACAGGTGTCGTTACTGCTAGTGGAAAAAGTGAATGGCTTTTCAGGCTGTAACAGAAAGTGATATAACATTGCAGGATGTGGGGGTAGTAAAACATACTCCTGTGTGCCATTAGGTATAAGAGCCCCCTTGAAATAACATGGCAGCACCGTGCATTTACACAACATGAAATATTAGATTCATAAGACACTTGACAAATGTACCATGATTGGGATCAGCTTTAATGACATGTTAATATATTGTGACACCAATGAGTAATTGAGGTAAAACTTCCTTATACCAACATGTTACAGTACGGCCTTTACTGTAGATGAGTGAAGCACTTAAGGAAGTTCAATAACCCCACATAAAATAAATACCCTATATGGGAGGATGACACAGACAGCTGTGAGAGTGTGTTTTACAGAATGGATCATAAATACTGCTAGCTTTAGCCTGTTATAAAAACATGATTTCACTGCACTGGCTGTTTGCAACCACACTTCAATGTAACTACTGTAAACTTGTGGTTATTGTGCCTTTGTTATCAATAAAGTCATTGGGTTCAACTTAAACAGACAAGTTGAGCTCACTAAAGTAGTGTAAGGTGTGAACACGAGCAGTCAACCCTGCAGCTGTTTTATCTTTGTCCAGGGTCACGGTCGAAGACAACTTCTCGTGTCAGCAGATCAGGAGGCTGTGGAGAGAAAAACTTGGGTGACACACTCGACCCTCTTAAGAAGTCAGTTGAATTTACTTGGAAGCAGCATTTAACATTGTTGCATTCATCACAATTTACACACACGAAATAGGAATGCTTGGATTGAGTATACAGCTGTGGCACAAACTTTTTTTTTTTAACTATTGAATGGTGGTATTATATATTCAAAGTGTAACTGAATTCATTTTTTAAATTATTATTATTCCTCTTTATTCTGAAGGCTCACCTTGTGTTTCCAGTTCAGGAACTGTTCTGTAGATCAGTCTGGTGTGGTAGAGTTCAAAACAGGGCACGGGACAGAGGCTGGGCTCTCCTGAACATGTCTTACAGTAATATGGCGTCTGCCCTCTCAATGTCACACTCTTTTTCTCACAATCCTTCATTTCACAGTGCTCCACCTCCTTTTTCTCCCCGTCATTCTCGTCAAGTGACTTTACTCCCTTTGCCTCCCCTGCATCGTCTTCTGTTTTCCTCTCTGGCTCCTCATCCTCCTCCATCTTCTGCTTCTTCATCTTCTGCTGCTCTTCTTCCTCTACCCTCTTCCTCTTGTGTTGTGAGCAGACCTTGCAGTCAGAGTCAGTCTCCCTCTTGCCTAAGAAATGGCGTCCGCTTAGGCGTGCTGGCAAGCCGTTGCACGTGGATGCGTCAGCAGATGGCTGGTCAGGTTGCGTGGAGCTATCGAGTAGAGCTGGAGCGCTTATTGAAACAGCTGGTTGTGAACAACGAATAATTTAGTGAACCAAAAGAAAATTAATGAATGGATTAGATAGTGTGTACAAAAGGACACACCAGCCTGAAGGAGAAAGGCTACTTCTATCAGTGCTAATAAAACTAGGCATTATATTGTTATTTATAATGCTTATGGCGGGTATAGCATTGACTGATGTATAACTCATACCAATTCTTCTAACTGAAATACAACCCTGATTCCAAAAAGTTCAGATGCTGTGTAAAACATAAATGAAACAGAATAATAAACAATAATTTGCTAATCCTTTTTAACATATACTGAATTGAAAACAGTGCAAAGACAACACATTTAATGTATCTGCTTATTCTGAATTTTAATGGCAGCAATGTGTTTCACACAAGTTGGGACAGGAGCAACAAAAGACTGTGAAAGTTGTGGACCGATCCAAAAACACCCGTTTGGATCGTTCCACAGGTAAACAGGTTCATTGGTAACAGGTGATAGTATCATGATTGGGTATGAAAGGTTCATCCTGGAAAGGCTCAGTCATTCACAAGCAAGGATGGAGAGAGGTTCAACACTTTGTCGTGTCAAATTCTTTGTCACATTCATGTTTTACACAGTGCCCCAATGTTTTTGGAATCAGGGTTGTAGCAGAAAAGCTCAAGTTTGTTTTGACCATCTTAGTCTTTGCAGAAAACTCTGATATTTTATACTTAATAGAAGACCAATATCACCCCAGTATATCACTGTCCACCTTGTGTCAAGCAAGCTAGATATTATATTCCACAAAGCAGTAAGTTAAAAGTTGTTTTTGCGTTGGTGACAATTCTATTCTCTTTTTAATTCTAATTGGCTGACATGAAATCCAACTCACTAGCACTAGCAAGAGCTGTTTGGTTTGATCAGTAAACAGAAGGAGATGTTTTGGAGAGATTTTTCCACACATCAAGCAGGACTGAAGATGCAACACCATCAGAGTGTGTGCAGAGATGGCCAATATAGACTGTCAACACTATTTCTACCATGACAGATTTTAAATATTTAAATGTATGGTATTTCAAATGTCTGTATGACCAATGTGCACCTATTTTGGACACTGTAGTGCATTTTAGTGTCAGGAAGCTGATGGATTGCTGATGATTGGCTGAAACTTGTGCAACTAAATCCTGCTGTGCAGCCCCTCTGTATGAACAAAGCTAAACTACCCAACACTGTTTAAGTGGGTTTTTTTTTTTTTTTTTTTTGCAGTTACCTGCTGATCCTGTGGAAGGTTCGGACAGCTGGCAAAAGATTGCTTGGTCCATAGTGAAGGGCCGACACAGAACTGACTTGTTCTTCATTTGACGTCGACGGGAGACAGGCACTCGCATGGCATCAGTCTGAGTACTGGCCTGGACAAAGACATTAAAAATAAAACAGCAAAAATGAAAAAATATATAAGATCTAATCCAGTTCTTAATCATAAATATACTGCAGTGGTCTTATTTCTGACCAGATTCCAAATGACATATTTAGAAAAACAGATATTTGGTACTAACACACACAGAGTACATACGTGGTCTAGGTTCTTGCCGTCAACGTTGGAGGTTGGAAGTGCTCCTATAAAAGAGGAACAAAAATACAACACTGCAATAAAAACCACTGTGAGAAATACTGTATATATCATATGAACTATATAATCTTGTACAAAATGATTAAATTCAATATACAAAAATTCTCTACTTGACAACAGATACTACAAAAGTTGTAAGGAACTGAAGGAAGCAGCTGGGGAAAACAACATTTTTGTTGCTCTGTTTACTTTGACCAGGAGAAGTGGCCAGTGGCAACAGATATACTTGGGCTACGTGTATGAACTAACCAGTCAGAGCAGTATCTGCTGACACACTGGGCTGAGTGGCAGAGCCTTTGGCCAGTGACACCACATCAGCTATGACAGGATTCATCTTTGAGGAGTGGTGGGGCTGTGTTGGAGCTGGAGGAAGAGAGAAACATATCCAAGTTAGAGAAGCTCTGGTAATTTAGCTTGAGCTTTCTGCTTTTTTTCTGTGTGCTCTTCTCACTGAGTGCTCTCCTAATATCAGACTGGCATGGTGCTGGTTTGTGTCAACTGGCTTTTGTGCAGCATATAAACATCACAAGCACCAACAGCATCACAATCAATATAGACTATAGAAGATATTTTTCATATGGCTCATCATGGCTGAATGTAAAGCTTCTGTAGTGTCTTTGCAAACACTTTATATCCCCAATACCAAAAAAGCTGGGAGGCGTGTGATAATTTACTAATCCTTTTTGATATATACTTGTTTATTCTGCATTCTTCCGTACTCAATTTAATGTTTTAGCTCATCAATTTCACATAGCTGTGAAACGATGAAATTAAAGTTAATCACAGCATATCAACCACCTGCTGCTTTCTGATTATCAGCTGACAAGATTGAACGTCATACCTACCATGTCACATACCATCCACATTCCATTTAACAGGGTTTTCCCATCCTTGCCATGTAAAATAAAAAAGGCGTGCTGGCACAACCAGATGGAGTGCAGCTGCTGGTTTGAAGTGGGCGCGTGATGTTGCGTACTTCTGTGCATAAATCAGGATTTAACACCATTTGAATAAGATTCTGACAGTTGGTGAAGTGTTTGGTTGCCGTTAGTCAAATCTGATCAAATCACACCCACACAGTCGTGATGAAGCAGATTAGGTTTATACGTTTATAAAACGTATAATACCTCAACATGTGTGTTTGTTGCTTAGTTATTGATGAATATTGAGTGTTTTACAGAAATATTTAAGATTGGAAGCCTTCAGTTCCAGGGGCTTTAAAATTTCAGCTAAAGCATCTCGTAACAAACAAACCCCAAACTAAGACAGCACATTTCTCCCACACTGCCATGGGAACTAGCCACATCTACGTTTCTGTTTCAAGCTGGAACTTGTGACTAATACCATTTAAAGTGTGTCATTTTAACTAGCATGGTGACAGCTCGAGTACTCAACATCATGCTGTGTAAGACTGATGTAATAACACAATTTACCATATGGTGTTTGTGGGGTTGTTCCAGTACCGTTACTGCTGGTGTGTTGGCTCGTCTCGAAATGCAGGTAGCAGTACTGCAGTAGGCAGGGCAGGTTGCAGAAATTACGGACTGAGCCCAGACATTGTAGCTTCTCACTCATGTAGCCTTGTTTCCTACAACTGTCACATCTCCCCATCTGGACAGGAGTGGAAGAGAAGGTGGGAAGAAAAGACAGGAGGAGAGAGAAGATGGAGAAAGACAGACAGATTAACAAGATTGGCAGCTACTTTTTAAAAAATATATCTTTTATCTCAGTCTCTTGAAAATTAGTGTGTCTACTTGGGTGTCATGTTTCCAATCACAGGTATTTTGCTTTTATCACACCCAAGACTACTGCAGAGTCATTTGACCCTGAAATGACTGTCGTTTGAATCCTTTCCCACTGAAGACAAAAGCCACATGTTAGTGGGTGGTTTGTCCAGTGTGAAAGGGGTATAAAGCACTCCCGTTGGTCCAATATGAAACAATTCACACTGTAGTGGGACATCTATCTCCTTACCCCATAGTAGAGTACAGTGTACTGGGACATGCAGTGGGGTCTACAGAACTCCTCCATCCTGCCTCCGTAGTGGCTATGCAGCATCTTGTGGCTGATGCCAGAGCAGTAGGCGCAGGGACGCCAGGAATGATCCTTGTTACGAGATGCCAGGTCATGTTTGAAGAGCAGCTTACAGCCTGGAATACAGGATGGGTGGGGTGTTAAATCACTTAAATTAGAGATCTACAAATACGCATATCAGTTCACAAGTCCAGTGACACAGGTTTAATTTGGCATTTAGACTCATGTTGGTTCATAATTTAGTTATTAAAAAGTATGGAAGGCCAGTGCTGCACTTTGTCATAAGTTTAGGCCACTCTTGTAAAGACTGTGATGGGACCAAGTTGACCACCATTAATCAGACATTCTGCATTTGCAGGTTTATACTTTAATACGAAACTTTAAGGCTACAATTCTTGTCAATTGAGCCACAAGGCATTCCTGATTACAATGCAGAGGAGAGGATAAAGAGGAAAAGTCACTGCAGTGTTAACTCACTTTCACTGCAGAAGGCCAGGTCCTGTTGGTTGTAACTGATGGTGTCAAAGAGCACTTTCTCCTGTTTACAGCACTCACATATCACCAGGATATTCTTCTGGATTTTATACTGCTCACAGCACGCCCCACTGCAGAACATAGAAATACGACCCTGCAAGCAAAAACGATCAATAGTATTATCACCATCATGATGAGAGTTACACTCATCATGCAGGAAGCTATAAGGAAGTTAGGCTTGAGAAACTATACATCTATTGAGTGTCTGTATGCGCATGTGGGCTGTCCTTACTTGATGACTGAATAGCAGCGGCTTGACGCTGAACTGCTTGCTGCACTGGTGGCAGGTCAGCTTAGAGGTGTCACTGGGCCCACCCTCTGCTGGTTTCAGGAGCTGACCAACAGGAGCTCTGGCCTGGGCTAGCCCTGGCACAGAGGGGGAGGACATGGCTGGGCAGGGAGGCACCAGTGGGGGCACTGAGGTATGGCTGGGATGGTGGCCCTGGTAGGGGACTGAAGATGGGTAGTCCTGAGGGATGGGAGGGACTGAACTGGCTCCAGCAGAGGGCCCTGGTTTGGGGGCATCTCTGTAGGAGGGGTCCCTGAGAGTGGAGATTCCATTGACCAGGTCTGGCTGAGAGGTGTGCCCAGACTTCTGTGAAGACATAAGGGGAAAAGAACAGCAATGTCAAATCTAAAAGAAGATGAGGTATAAAGCAGATTCTCCATCAACATCTTTCTTTAGAGACAAAAATGGTTCTAAAGACAGTGCCTTTACCCTGTATATAGAAACACAGTCGTAGGAGCAGAAGTTACGAATGGTGCCGTCCACCATGGCCAGATGATACTGAGGAACAGCTGACACCTTGCACAGGCAGCAGGGGAATGCAGTACCTAAGGGAAAAGGGTCATGTTAAAAACATACCTGCAAGCATGTGAGTATACATTCATATGTATAAATGAATAATGAAATATGCTTTCCCTGATATAGGCTGCAGTGATGTCAACTGTAATATATATTAAGTTCAGTGAGCCCCTGCCATATTAATTTGGAGCATTAATATATTAATCATAAACCAATAAGAAAGATTATCGTATTGTCACAGAGAAGATCTTCCAAGTTCTGCATTAAAGACCGCATACACCAGCTAACCCCAACATGTGTGTGTCTCTGTTGTGTGTCCTACCAGTGAGCATGTGTTGGGGCGGTCGACTCTGTTCCACACAAGCAGATGAACAGTAAAGCTGAACTTTGCCCTTTTGGTCTCGTTCCATGATGGTGGAGGACACTATTGCCATCTTGTGACAGTAGGCACACTCAACCATTTTTCTGCAGGTCTGTACCAAAAAATGGTCGGTATAGCAAGTGTTCATGCTATATACTTCTGTCATAAATATTGAAACATCTTTATTTTAAAAGCAACCAAACAAGATTATATATATATTTTTAAATACAAACACATACCTGTTTGTAGGTGCCAATACAGGTAGGACCACAGAAGTTGAGCTGAGATCTTTCAATTGTGAGCGTCTGACAGGAACCTGAGTTGCTATTACAGTAAAGTCCACAGCCTTCACAGCAGTTCATGGCTAACTGCCGCATCTTACGCCATGTTACAAAACAAGCATTACTACAGAGTCTGTGCAGACGACCTTGATGGGTGACCTCATGCTCAATCACCTGTAGAGATAATCACAATCAAACACAAGGACAAGAGAATGAGACCTAATAGTGAAGAGAGGTATACTGAGAAAAATCTGTGGTTATTGTAAAAACTAGCCTTTTGTGTTTCTTACCCTATTAGAAACTTTGCAGACACTGCAAAAGGGTTTTTCAGGCTGTCGTTCTACCGGTTTTTCAGGCGGCTTCTCAGACTTCCTCTCCGGTCTTTTGTCGGCCCATTTATCAGGAATCTTCTCAGCTTGTTTCTTCTTGTGTCGAAATACAGACATACAGAACTGGCCACAAAAGTGCATGTAGGTGCTGTCGTCTGCTGGAATCGTGATCATGTCCCTGGGTTGAAGAATCTCCCTACAAAGAGAATAGCACAAGGAATAAATACAGTAGCCAAAAATACAGGATGGCTGGTTGAGAATAGGAGCAAACAAAGTGGCAAAGAGAAAGAATAGTTAAATTTTTCATTCAAATCATTAGACAATATTTTCATTATTTAGTGAAGCTCAAATGTTTCAAGGGAACAATGCCATCAAGTTTATTACCTAGACAAAGTGTAAAAAGTAAGGATGAAGCCATTAATTTTTTTGAATCATGTGGATGACAGTGATAATATATTATTACATTATGAATACGATAATCCATACTTTGTGTTATTATTATTGTTAATCAAGTTTCACATGAATTAAACATTGCAGGCGTCATAGTGTTACATTATTGTTTGGCTGAGGAAAATGCTTTTTAGATGTGCACAGGATTCAAGAATCTAACATGCAGGGAACTGAAAAGACAATTTTTCTTCAGGCTAAAATAAAATGGTCATGAATTATACAAACCAAATGCAGTGCTCCACAACAGCATTTTATTAAACACTCAATAAAAACCTTTCACTGTCAGCAACATGATGGAACTGTCTTGCTGTCCTGATGCACCCTGTGCACTCACACACATATTTGACATTTGCAAAACCAAGTCTTCTTGCTATCAAACCTTATAGTGGCAAAATGCAAAACAAACATAAAACAAATATATCTTTGCTTTAAACTAGGAGCTACAGAGCAGCATGTCTGTTAAGAGATGGTACCTGTTGCACTGGAAACAAGATCGGTTCTTGGCTGGAGGCAAGTGGCCAGTCAGACAGACTGTGGAGCAGAAGAGCTGCGTCGAACCTTTTCTTTGGAATGCTGTTTGGCCTTTCAGCAGAACCTACAACAATTTATGGAATTTATCATTCATCTACCATGAAACATAAAAACGACAAAAAATGAAAAGCTACATCGCTATGCAAAGACCTGATACATTAAACCTAATCATTTCTGCCAATCATTTCTCTGTCAGTATTCTACGATAATAGCAATGCAGAAAAAAAAAGTGGTGAATAGGGTTTATTTAAATTTTTTTCCAAATATAAGCAACACGGAGTTACACCATTACCTTAGAGCAGCCACTGCAGCGAACACTACCAGGAACGGGGGGCTGAGGTGGGCGTGCGGGCGCTGGTGCCAGAGCTGGTAGTGAACTTGGGACTGGAATTGGTGGTCTGACAGGGAGGGGAGCCATGGCTTGTAGGACAGCACCTCTACCTGGGATAAAAATGGCCGCCGGAGGGGGGGCTGGGACTGCTGCTGGCACTTGTTGGAAAAGCCAAGGAAAGATATTTTTTGATCACTTTTAATAACAACCACCAAGCATGGAAAGTGTGCAATTTTAAAACCCTGGCTGGAGAGGCTTCTGACACATTTTGACCCAGTTACTAAACAAAATGTAGAAGAAGGCGGAAGAAGGAAAAGGGATACTTTATCAATCCCTCTTGGGGCCTTGCTTAAGGGCACCTTGCCATTGCCCAGGAGGTGAACTGACACCCCTCCAGCTTCTAGTCTGATCTTCTAGTCTAGATGAAGGCCTGTTGAATGACTTCTAGCAAGGCATGGATGCGGTGGATGAACCTACATCTGTGCCCACATCCTGATTTCAGCACTCTCTTGCAGGTACACAGTAAAATTGACAAAGCTGTTCATTCCTCTTAGCAACCATGTTTTGGTCAGAAATGGGTCAGAATCTGCCCAATCAAAGCGAATAAAAGATTGTTTTACAAGCAAAGCAATAATTACTGTGAGTTATAAATGCAAATGTGTTTTTGCAGGTGAAGCACTGAATTAAAAGGTGGGCGTACCACCTCAACATTTCTTTTTAAAAATGTAAACAATCTGGCAAGCTATTACAAAAGGTAAAATATAGCTACATGCAATGACTAACACAAATGAAGAGTGTAAGCAGATAGTACTTATTTGGCTTAAACACATATTTAAAAAATATATCTTTGTAAAATTATGGACTGGTGACTTTTGATTTAACATAACTGCTTGCATTAAGAATATCAAAATAAAAAAGATGCTTCGTCCCTTGGACACAATAAGAACATAACAAAATGTTAACTCTGATGTTAATATAAGAGAGAAACATGTTACAATGAACAAATAAATAAACTCACTGGCTGGAGATGCAAAGGTGTTCCCTCCACCTACAGAGTAAACAGAACTGATCCTCAGCTCTTCCTGAAATGAGACCGGTGAGCGGTTAATTATGGCTTCCTCACCTATTATTCAATATGAAAATCACAAGTCTACACCTAGTACTGAACATAAACAGCAGATGCATACTGATAACTTTCTCTCACACCCACCTCCTGATGTTCCAGCTCCTCTTTGATCTGTCTGATGGAGCTCTGAGGCAGTAAAGCAGCATCGTAGCCCTCATCAATGGGCTCATCTTTAATGTTGATAGGAGGAGACATCTGGGGATTACTGTCCTCCACTGGAGCTCCCTCTGACCTCTGAAATAATAAAGAGTATTCATAATTACTTGAGCATGACCAATTTATTGGTTGGCCGATTTTAACTAGCCAATATTGGCCTATCACACATATACTGGTATTGGCGTACATGCTGTGCAACTTTTTTTTTCATTACACAATGCAGTAAAAGATGCTTGGGGTATTTAGAAATGGTGTCATCGGAGTTTGTCCTTGGCTGATATATCGATATTGGAATTTTCTTTTATTCCCCAGTACCAGTATCAGCCCCAAAAAATCGACTAT
Source organism: Holacanthus passer (assembly GCA_025331565.1). NCBI lineage: Eukaryota > Metazoa > Chordata > Actinopteri > Pomacanthidae > Holacanthus > Holacanthus passer. Next base: position 182,862 of record JAFREQ010000018.1, on the reverse strand, counting down.
TGGGGCTCTAATAATTACCCACTGAACGTTAAAAAATTATGTTAAATGCAGTTTTCCAAATGCCTACCTCTCCCTGCTGGCTATCTTCTGTCTCCTCTGCCTGGTCCAGGGGACCTCCATCTGACAGAAAGGTAGGAGAGAAAATTTTCAATTAAAACAAGACATGCTTCACCCAAGAGTTCACACATGCTCTGCCCAAGCCACCATAACTGCCAGGACATAGTGGACAGTGAACACACAGTTTCAAGCGTGCCCTGAAATTGTATGCAACACTTTGTTCAGAGCATTTTACACTGCTTTCCTTTAATTCCTGTGGAACAGTCCTTGCAGATTCAGCTCACGTTTTGTTGTCACAAATGAAAGCTGTTCAATTCCCACGTATATGTAACCATCAGGCCCAAGGAAGGGTACTGAAATTGCAGCAGCTCACACAAAACTCTGACACACCCAGCCTACCTCAAAGAACTGAGTTGCTTAATGTCTGTTGTCAAAAGTTTCACTATAACAAGCCTCAAAAAACTGCTGGTCAAGAAAAGATCAAATTTATGTGACACCAGTCTCAAGCTTATCAAACAGTCTAGCTATATGCTGAGAATACTAATTCAAAATGTGTGTAATAAAAAGTTGCAACTGGTTCTGCTTTTTTTCTGAGATCATTTCCTTAAAGGATAAAATCATTAATTTCTTATGCAGAACAGTGTTGGACTGCTCTCTCAACAAGCGTCTGCACTGTTGATTCAACAGTGCCCCAACTACAGGTGATGACATAGTCGCTTATAGGACCACTACAGCCATTCAGTATTGCACCATAAAGTTGGCAGACTAACAAGAGACAGGACTTTTAGTCAAACCCCCACAATACTGGATCCTATGTTTCCCATAATGCAACTCAATAGTATCTTTCATGCGACCCTTCCTGCCTGGTAAATGCCCATTTCTTTGAAACTCCACACCGCCAGTTTTACTTTAAGTTTTTGATAAAAAAAAATAAGATGTTCCTTTATTAGTCCCAGAACAGGGAAATTTACAAAACGGAGAAATTTACAAAAATGTGTAGTTCCCAAACCCAAGGCCAAATAACCCTGATGACATCACTATGACATTGTTAGGGTTATTGTCTGAGACTTCGGGAAGCTCCCTCCAGGGCCACAGAAGACATTATACAGCTGCTTCCACACAAATGACCTGAACTTGATGTGTAAAATTGGTGGAGTGTCCCTTTAAAGACAGCCAAAAACCCGGTGTGTCAGGGCCCTATGAGGATACTGTGATGCAATACAGACACTGGCAATATGGTAATACGTAGTACGACACTTGCAATCTTGTCCTTTAAAACGGTCTAAATTCTGACACCGTCTTACCTCGGCTGTTATCAGGTGTGTGGTCCTGAGAGGAGTGGGAGGTGTTAGCAGACTCACTGCTTGCTTCCCTTTCCTGCTCCTCCTCCTCCTCTCTGTGCTTTTGAGCAAAGGGATTTCCTCGAGCTGCGCTGTTCCCTGCTCTTGGTTGGCTTCTTTTACGGTTTGCCTCATTCACATGAGTATCCTCCAGGCTGCCCATTGGCAGGGCAAAGTGCCAGTCTTCATCATCTTCAAGGCCATCCAGCGCATCATCAAATGCTGCCCCTCCACTTCGTCCTGTTCTTCCTCCTCCTCCTTCGTTGGTTCTCATAGTAAACAAGGAGTGTTGTTCAGAGGTAGGGGAGGAAATGCGAGGAGAGGATGGCTCTCCCATCCCCTCATCCATCTTTTCCTCTTGTCTGCTGCCATTGCTATCTTCTTCTTCTACCTGTTGGTGTTCCTCTGGTCCTGAAGTTTTGTCCACTGCCTTTGTCTCTTCCTGACCTCCGCTCTTGGAAGAGGAGGCAGAGCCCCTGGAGGAGTCAGCAAAGTCTCCAAGCCCCATTACTTCGTCAAACACTCTAGACAGGTGCTCTTCGTGCTGTAGGGGAGAAAAGGGTGAGTTGAAAACAGATTTCAAGGGCCAAATTCATGTATGGCACACTTAAACCCTCTGTTCCTGACTGTTGAACTTGATAATTGCTAAAAATCCCATGATATCAAAGGGAATTAAATGTTTATTATTGTAAAATGATTGTCCTAATTATTATACAGTACATATAACGTTCAACTTTTCACAAAACTTACACAATTCTTTCCTCAAATTAATTTGACAAATAAAAAACACCGTAGCACCAGTGACTAGACTGTTTGATTCACAAGTGTCCTAGTAATTGACCCATAAACCCTAAGGAGCTGGTCCCAGACATCAAATTATACACCTTAAATATCTCTCGATTAGAAAAATAAAATTCAGTGCACTGTGCCATTCAGACAGTGATATTAATGCTGTCTTCCCACTCAATTTCTCCACATTTCATTTTATAGTATCAATTGATTACAACTCATCCTTCATTATGACAATAGTCTGTAATAAATTTCTACATCAGAAATTGATTCCCACATCTTATTAACTTACCATCAGGCTTTGAAATGTGACACAAAGCTCCACCTAATGCAACAACAATGCAACAGTGTCAAACTCTCTGCGAAATTGTATTGTCAAGCTGCCATTTCGACATCACAACTATATATTGCAGATCAATTATCTGTTCCTAATAAGCACTGAAAGATAAGTAGCAATGCAAGCATGGTTTCTTGTAACATCAGCAGTTAAATCCAAGGTGTTTATCATATATTTATCTTGTCATAGCAGGAAAAGTACCATTGAAACTAATAACAGAAATGATGGCTCTCGTCCATTTAAAGGGAAGCTTCGGTATTCTTCAATGTGGACCCTATTTCCCCATGCCTATTTAGAGACATAAGATATGAAGACATTTATAGCTTAACAATAGAAACACGTCTACCGTGTCATAATATGCTCTACTGTATATTTTGTTGGGTCAGATATCACACTCTTAAGGGCAATATTGTGGCAAGCAGTGTGAAATGAGAGACAGCAAACAGCTCTCTGTGCTGTCAACCATTTAGTGATTGTCAGAACATTGAACAAAAACTCCAAAGACACACAGTAGCAAACTACAACTGGGGTCAAGAAATGTAACAGCCACCTCACTAATTGTTAAAACTATAAACTTGCACAAAAATTAATATCACCAACATAAACCACCATGTTTTGAACAGAAACATTACAAACACTAACAAAAAGTAACATTTGCATTTTGGAACATAAAACAGCATTCTTAAAGTACTCGATCCAGCACTCGGCATGATGGGAAGTGTGGGCCATCACAACAATACTTTTCGTCATTTTGGTGACACTTGCATTCTTCAGCACAGCACGGATGCAGGCAAGAAATGTACATGACGGCAACACAAACAAACATGAAGGAGAGTGAACATGAAGCAGAACAGGGTAATTCCAAACAGGAGAAAGTGACAGAAGAGAAGACAAGACAAGACAAGAAGCTGGTATCTAAAACAGGGCCTACTTCTGTCATATGGATGTGGTTTGGGTATAAAAAGTCTCATACGGACCAGAAAACTGCACCTTCCAAATTATGCCACTAACTGGTCCTTAAAACAGGCTCAAACACCACTAACCTCTTGTACCACCTAAGTAAGAATCATCTCAAAAAGTACAGAGAGAGTCCATGAGAGCCACAAAAGTACAGTTGAGGGCCCAAAACAAACCTCAGACTCAGACGTTGGGTTATTGTATTTGCACATATAGTTGAAGTTTTTTTTGTTTAACTTTTATACATCAATAATTTATATTTTTCTGCATGTAAAACTCAAAAATTTGCACAAAGGTTCCAAATAAAATTTGAGTGAAATGAGCAAGTAACTTATATTTGTCACATATGTAATATAGCATATTAAAAATGTAATTAAACATAGGCCTTTCCATGAGGTCATTTTATATAAACTCTTCATTGAATTTACAGAAAACGTGCTATATCATGAAATGTATAGTTATCTGGATATGAAAAAATTACCAATATTGGGATATCAGATTTTGGACAGCCTTATTTTTGTGTCTAAGTGATGAATGGGGAAAACATTATATTTTTAATTTTGGGTTTGGTTTTGACTGAGGGTGCTGCAGCCGGCAGCCATGAAACAGGCTGCAATCTAATCCTTTGGAGCAATTGCACACCATCAATGTACGTCCACTAAAAGTGCTTATTTTTGCCACTACCAGGCTCAGATATTCTGTCTGACAACATTATGGAAAGGACCCGTACAGATAGACTTTCTTGTCAAAGAGCAAGATCCTTTTTGTTCAACCAGAAACGGTTGTTATATTGCTCTTCTCAAAACCACCATCAACATCAACATCATTGACAATAACAATAATTTTGTCTTTCAGATCATCCTAAAAACACACACACATTGAAACCCAAATAAAATTCACCCCAACCATCTTGGTTCATCTTTCCACTGTTCCAACAATCACCAATTCTGGTTTGGTCAAAATAAACCCTTAATTCACAGATTTAGATGTGAATATGTCAGTGGAGGAATGAGAGAGAGGTCAGGCATCGGAGAGATAGTGGGAAAACAGCATGTAGAGCCAGAATAAAGCATGTTTTTGTCAATGGAGTCTGGTGGCTTGAAAGAGAGTAATATAACAGTGGTTTCTTGTTATACAACAAGGATCTTACTACTTAACAAAAAGGTTTATCTCTGTAGGGATCCTTTCCATAATGTTGTCAAGACAATTTCCCCAAAGGATTACATTGCAGCCCATTTCGGGGCTGCCGACTGGAGTGGTCTTGCACAAAACTGCATCAGTTTCAAAAATTGTTGTCCCCATTAGTCACTCAGACACAAAAACATTGGAAATAAGATCCAGGATGAAAAACGTCAGTCTCCCTTAAAAAGGCATGCCAGTAAGATTGCATGCACAATAACAGTGCCCTGTAGGTGGGTCACCCAAATGAAAAGTTCATTTTATTAAATATATCTGTGCTTATCTTGTCATTTGCTAAAAAGGTCTACTGGTCCAACTACAGCACACACTGTAGTCTGTCTTCATCCACCAAAGGCTTGATGTTATCTGCCCAGCAGGTGCCTCTACCGTGAACAGTCAGACACCAACCCATTTCCAATGAAACTGTCCAGAAAGCCAACTTCTCACATGGCCCCTTGGTGAAATGGACAGGTGTAATTTTGGCTCTTTGTATTCTTACAAATGATACTGTTATAATGAGCTTGTATCTTACTGTGTGGTTTAACATGGGGAACAACACTCCTCACAGTTACACCTAATGACGTCCTGTCCTCACGGAATTAAACCACTTCATGTCTCATATTTTAGAGAACCATCAATACTAGACTTGATGTTATCAATGTCTTGTATTGATCCTGTTGGCTGCAGGCCTCATACTGTCAGATCAGTTGTATAGACAGGGCGCCCCACCAAACTCCATTTAAGTTCTGCAATATATCGCGTTCAGACATATTAGTAAACTTACAGGGACGCACACACCAATCAGTCAGTTAAGACAGTGTAGTAGTTGCTGGAGTCTCCAAGTAAAAAGAGCATGTAAGTGAGTCGCAGGGCAAGACTTCAATAAAATCTCGACTTTTTTATTGTTCGCAGCAGCTCTCCATGATGCAGGGGCTTTGTGGCACAGCAATCAACTGCAAGACAAATTTACACAACTGGATTAATAAAGGCTTTCGGGGGCTCACAAGAAGACCTGTGTCATATTGTGCTGGATGTGTTTGTTTGCTGATTATCAAATTGTCCGGCTGTTAAATGGAGCTTGGCGTAGGGGCATGCATCACTGCTGGATAGCAGCAAGCTACAGGGTTGTAAGCTAGCTAGCTAACGTTAGCTTAAATATGCACATCCCGACCGGAAGCTAGCCCACAATAACTGAATGTCATATTACACAACTAGATCAACTAATCAATTTGGCTTGTCGTCTGGTTGCTTTTATACTTATATTCTAGGTGTGTATTCCTTACCTTCAATCGTTTGAGTCTAAATTCCTCCGAATCCGCCATGTTTTAATTATGCTGCAGACGCCGCGCTTCCAAACACCCACCCACCTTTTTTTCCAATCTTTATTACACCCACTGTGAATGCAGGCAGCTACCAACAAAAAAAGATGCTCCTGTAAACTCACAAGAAAAAAACAAGCTAACCGGATAACGCCGGCAAGTTTGGCTGTGCGTACAAGACGACCCTGTAATGTTTTCGGATATACTTTTTGAATATAAGAAACAGTTTTACAAATAAAGCGACCATTTAATGTAAAGACGACGGCGAAGAAGAAACACTAGGTAGAGTATTACCGTATTTTTGGATGGCGTTTCCTCCTGACACTGTGGGTAATGATGGTAGCTTGCTCCTGATAAAATGATAATTGCGTTCTACAAGCTTAGTTTCCTGCTGTAAATGAGTAATGACGCTTACTTTTCTAGTTTTCAAATGTAGATCACACGCCCCCTTTTTAAATATACTTTCCAGAAAAACTTACCGTGCTATGTTCAGGTCAGTACGGCAATTCCAGCTTGGAGTTTCTATGAAACATTGTATGTATGTATAAAGATAGATAACAAACGTATAGATAAATAACAAACAGATGTTTGTTGTTTTATGGTTGCACTGTTGTTTACTTAACAAAATCAGTATTCTCCAATTTCAATTATCACATAACTAGTAGCACAAAACTAAACTGTATAAGAATATGATCTTTCTATATAGAAGAGGAGGTCTTTCTGCAAGTGTGATTCATTTGTTTTTTGTGGCTATCACCAACTGAGACATCATTACACTTTGTGGTCCTGAAAAGAGGTAATTATGACATAATTATCTCTGACTGTAATAAGCCAAGTTGTGTAAAAAAAAGATGACACCTACAAAATGTCATAGCCCTCATATTTTATGCCAAAACACAGACCTAATCACTATCATTTGAAGGCAGATGTAATCTGACTATTTAGATAATTGAAATGGGTCTGAGATATTTCTTGATATCATTTAAGTTGGAAGAGATCAGAAAAGCCTGCAGTTACATTCATGAATTTACTTTTTGTCAGTCAAACATTTGACACCTGTGGTCTGGGTCTATGCACTAATTATAATTGCACAAGGTACAATTAAGAATACGGTCAAGACTACAAGGAGAGAAGACACTGCACTGTAATTAGTCCTCAGTATCATTATTCTACACTTTTATCTGTTTAATCAACTCCTGTTAACTCAAATTCAGCGGTGAGAAACATGCTGTATCTCATACTACAGTATCAGCGTCAGAGCTCCAGTCCAGCAGGGGGCGATCTCAACAAATGTAGGGATCTACCGTAAAACTGAGGGTATGTGCGTCGACTGTAATCGTGCAGCGTACAAAAGAGAAGTGAGCTCAGTAATACAAACAAAAAACAGACACCGACAAAAACGGGGTCACACTACACATCAGCTGAGGTCCCGTTTAAAACTACGACAACTAGACGCCGACAATGACCCTTTTTCATAAAGCTCTTGTGCGTTTATTGTATCCACTTCGGTATCTTGTATAGAACCAGATAAACCGCAGTTGTGTGCAGCCTGTTTATTAATGACGGTCCAGTCTATGTGTGTGTATTTCTATGTGCGCCGACCCGAACCTTTCACCGCGGGGGTCAAACAGGCATCTAAACGTTTTCAGGAAGCAGTAGAGGGGGTCGACATTTGTTGTTGTTGTCGTCCCTTGCGCCCTGTCCACGGGTCTGACTGTCTGGTCAGCCGGCCAGCGGAGTGTTTTCTCGTTGTAGGTTGAGGTCCCTTCACCGGCGGATGAATGGCAATGACGGCGGTGAGAGCGGTGGCGGCGGGGGGCCCGGCGTCTTTGTCCCGGTTTCGGGGAGCGCTAGTGGCGGCTGTGCTGGGAGACTGTGTCGGCGGAGAGTTTGAAGGAGCGGAGGAGGTTCCTATGGAGAGTGTGCTGCAGCACCTCAACAGCCTGGACGACGAGACCAAGGGAAATGGTCAGTGAGAGGTTGTGATTTCATGTCAGTCGGTGGAAAATGAAATCCCAGCAAATGTACATACTGTAGTAGATCTACAGTATGTACATGGCTCTGCAGTGACCCTCACACTACTGTACTCCTCTTTAATACAGAGCTGTGCTGCTGAAGAGCCTGAAAAGTCACTCTCTAAGTGAGGCTGCATACTAGGCTGCCATTACTCAGATTCCTGATCTTAAACTGGGGCAATAGTCTGGATCATCACACGTTGTTCTACATTATTCTGAATGAATCACTTCAGTTTAATCTACCATGATTTACTGCAAAACGTCCGAATAATGGGAAATAGCCATTATTAATGGGTAAGCAGAAGCCAAAGTAGTAATGTCCACAAACCCCGTGTTTTCAGTGTGAGCTGAGAAAACCTAGCTGCACTTCAGATTAGAGAAAACGTAGCCAACTCATTTTATTTGGCATAAAAGTTAGGATTGATTAAATTCTTCTGGACTTACTACGATTGCAGATGCAATGAATGGTATATAACACCATAATGCTGATATATGATGGAAGGAGTTTTGAGCATCATGCATCATCAGTGTATATATTTCTGTGTGTGTGTTAGGTATCCTTGAGTACAGTGATGACACAGCAATGGCACGCTGCGTGGTCCAGTCTCTACTCACCCGTGCTGGCTTTGATGAGCAGGACATGGCTCGCAGGTACATGATTGCACACTGCTGACACTAACAGCTTATCTACAGAGTTTAAGTATATAATGGTGTAAATATTGTTCCAGAGGCACTGTGGAATAGATTGAACGTGGCACTCATACCAATCAAATCTTTGGTGTCTCACCCCTCCAGGTTTGCAAAAGAGTACAGTGCATCCCCAGGTCGTGGTTATGGTTCTGGAGTGATCCAGGTGTTGAAAAAGCTGTCCTCCCCTCAGCTCAGTGATGTCTACCAGCCAGCAAGGGACCAGTTTAATGGTCGAGGCTCCTTCGGGAACGGGGGGGCCATGAGGGCGGCACCCTTTGCACTGGCTTTCCCTGAACAGGCTGATGTTAAAAGGGTGAGCAGTGGGCATCCTTTGAGCAAAAACCACACCCTGGGTGTCATGTATGTTGAAGCAGTGCACATATTATGAATTGCCATCTTTAAAATTTTAGTAGTGTGTTTGTGCTGGTTTCTGCTCTTTCACCTGCACAGCTTTTGACCTACAAGTCGAAATGTACTATTTGTAACTACTATAAATTATTGTAATTTAATTGAGTAAGCTTAATTAGAAGTTTGAACAAGTTATACACATGTATGGGACACAGAATAAATGGAAATTCCATTGCCAAAACCTTCATTTGCTGTGTGACCAAGTAAACTTTGCTAGAGTCTGAAGTAAAGTCTTGAGTCTAAAAGCAATTCTCTTCTTAAATCAAGTCTCAACTAAATAAAGTAATGGAAGTCAGATCTGAGTTCAAGTTATGGGACTACGCCTGCAGTAACTAGTCTTGTCCATAGCCGTAATCTTTCCTACAAAAAAAATTTATTCAGCCAGTCGTCTCGTTTACATATCAGTGTTAACTGTTAACTGTGGTTAGCTAACTGTGGTTATTGTGGCTCTTCTGTGGTCAGCTAACAGCCAGACACAACTCTGTAGACAAAGTTGACAGGATTTACTTGTAACAAAGTAATCACTTCTGTATGAAACAGCACAAAATACTGACTTGTTTGTGCAGAGTTGATTTAATTTATTTTTTCTCCTTTTTCCACCCCCAGTTTGCCTGTCTGGGTGCCATGCTGACCCACTCCTGCTCTCTGGGATATAATGGGGCTGTGCTGCAGGCATTAGCTGTGCACCTCTCCCTGCAGGGGGCGCTAGACCTGCCTCAGCAGTTCATCTGCAGGCTAATCACAGAGATGGAGGAAGTGGAGGGCAACGAGGCGGCACGCAATGATGCCAGAATGTGAGTTACATGAATAAAGGCAGCTGTAGCACAGATCTGAACTAGTCGTGTCTGCCTGAGGAGGTCATAGATGTGATCTGATGTTTGGGGTTCATTGTCAGGAAACATGGAAGGATATATAAAGATATAAAGACAGATGTACAGAAATGTCTAATTCAGTCTGTATTGCGAGTTTTTTTACTTGTCATTCTTCCTTTAACATGGTGTTTCTGTACAGCCTAAAAGAAGCAGAGAAGCCATTCTGTGAGCGCCTCCACAGAGTTAGAGACCTGATGGACAGGAACAAGGTCAGCATAGAGGAGGTCATTTCTGAACTGGGTCAGTATCTGTTTACCTTTGTCTTTATCTGGACTTTTCATCCAGGTTTTGATGATGCTTTTCGTCGTCTATCTATCCTTTTCTGCCCCTCCATTGTCTGTTTATCGTTACTACCCAGGGCTGCCACCAATGACAGTCTTTATCATTGAACAATTGTTTTCTCAGTTAATCCTTTGGTCTATATAAGGTCTGAAAATAATGAAATATGCCCACCACAGTTTCTTAAAGCCCAAGTTGACTTATTCAGATTGCTTGTTTTGTCCAACCAGTCAAACCTAGTCAAATTTGAGAAGCTAGAATAAGTGAATTAACATAGTATTAATTATATTAAAATAGTTGCAGATTAATTTTCTGTTTGGTTACTAATTGATTAACCAAATTTTTTCAGCTACATTCAGCTGTTATGATAAGGCATGACAGTAGGATGAAATTTTCTCATTTTGTACATTTTGTAGTAGAGAAATGATTTTATTTTTCTCTTGCTGCTCTATTTAAATGAAAGATTTTAGCTTTAAATTTAATTTGGACAGGGCCGATGGATTATGTCACTGAGGACTGATGGAACTGTCTTCTGCATTGCAGCTGCACTTAACCAAGCTATATTTGTTTAATATTTTTGCATTGCAATGAACTCCTATTCTAATCCACCAGCCTCCACTCCACTTTTCTGATGTCTTTTCTTATCACTCACCATTTCCTGTCTTTCCTACCAGGTAACGGAATTGCGGCGCTTCATTCAGTCCCTACTGCCATCTTCTGCGTCCTTCACTGCCTGCAGCCCAGGGAATGTCTTCCAGAAAACTATGGCGGCCTGGAGAGGACAATAGCGTACAGCCTGGCCCTGGGAGGGGACACAGACACCATAGCCTGCATGGCAGGGGCCATCGCAGGGGCCCACTATGGCATTGAGGCTATTCCTCAGTCGTGGATAAAGTGCTGCGAGGGGGCTGAGGACGCAGACATGAATGCAGAGCGACTTCACATGCTGTACCACCAGTCATTACAAGGAGGCGGGAGTGGGACAGGAGAGCAGAGCTGTGGAGATGCATCTGAAAGCCAGTCAAATACTTCTAATGGCACAGAGAAGAAAACTGGAGCTGAGTGATTCTTCAACTGGAGTTTGACAAAAGGACTCTTGAACACACACATACGCACAAAAATGACACACTCTTTGTTTTTGGACTGTGTTGCTAGCTAACTAGCAACCTGTGAGCGAGCTATTTCAACATTGTCACTATTGCAACATTATTTTAAGTCTCAAAACATTTTTTTTCCTGATTGGATTGACAGGTATTGGGAATTCTATGCTTGCAAAAAAAAAGCAACATTACTTTGAGAAAATAAGCAAAGAAGCTTTTGTTATGTAACAGAATAGTGAAGCTGAACAAACAAAAAAACATAAAGGTATTAGGAGACAGAATAGATTGACTGTATGATAACTGTCGTCCAGATATTCACTCAGTGTACACACACACATTTGTATCTCTATCCCTGTGGGGACAGTACACTGACATAATGCATTCCCTAGCCCCTTATCCTAAAATTCACCATCACAACTGAATGCCTAACCATAACTCTTACCCTAACTCTAACCTTAACCTAATCCTAACCTAAAAACTACCCAACCTAAACTTAAAAGTCTTGACTCTCAAAAAACAGTCTAGATCTGCGGGGACCATAATTTTGTCCCCACAGTGACAGAAAATCCACACAGGTTGGTGTGCAGTAAGGTTGATGTCCCCACTGGGATATAAAAACAAAAACACACACACATATGCACACACTCCCCTATCTCCTTTCCCTGCTCTTTTCTGTTTTGTGTTGAACAATCTTTTGTCATGTGAAAGTTGCACTATGAATTGGTCATGTCTTGTTTTATCCTTTTGATGGATAACAATTATTTAATAAACTTTTTTTTAAATTCACATAATCTGTATGAGTGTATATTTTAAAATTTAAGACCCCAAAAGCTAATTTATTTCAGGAAGGTCAGCTCCATCTTTGGAGATGTTTTTTTACTAATCTTGTGGTCCAGTTGAACTAATTTACAGACTGTGAGTATTAGAAAACAAGACGTCTACAGTCATGCTAGTGGTTCTCTGAAGATGTACTTTGTCACATCAGTGCACTGAGCTAAATGCAAAGGTCAACATGCTAACATACAGATGTTTAGTAGGTGTAATGTTTAACATGTTTACCATTTTAGTTTTAGCATGTTAGCAGCTGAGGCTGATGGGGATGTCAATAGTTTTGCAGGTATTTGGTACCTGATAGTGGTGTTAGATCAAATGTTTGTTCAAATGACTACAATTATTTATTAGGGAGAATGTTTGCACAAAATGTCCTGGCAATCCATCCAATAGATGTTGAGAAACAAGTCTTATTTTCTTTTCAGCTTACAGTTTTCCAAAGCATAGTTCTTGATGCATTATTTTATTAAATGAAATGACATGCAGTTCATTAAAACTGTAAACACACATTATTTAAAACAATGTTAATTGACAAACGATGCTGCAGTTTGATTCTTTGGTTCTTTTTGTTTCAGACACGTTGGAGCTGCAATTTCCACCCTTTTTAGATTTATAGTTAAACAAGGCACAGCTAAAGAGTTACCAGAGGAGCGGTTTGTGGTGCTTGTTCTCATTCTGGTATCTGTGTGTGAAGAACAGCAAGAACTTTCTCCAGTACTTTTATAACTTCTGCAGGAACAGTCAGTCCCTGTCAATGATACAGTGACTCTTCTTGCTCTCCCCTAATCAGTATGTCTTATCAAGCTAGAACGCAACATTAGATTAACAGAAAAAAGTTTTTCTTATTGCAAAATTTGTTCAAAGTATATTTTTATGAATCTTTGATCTGGAACCTTTTGCAAATGAATATTTATAATGAAATATCATTAAAAAAAATCACAATAACAGGAATCTTCAAATGTTTAACTACTCTGTATAGCCACATATGATGAACTTTCACAGGCAACACTTGATTAAGATTTCAGAAAATTAGTCACATTTCATGACTTGATAAAAGATTGACATTTTGAATACAGATTTATTTCTAAATCACATTTGCTTTCACGTTTTGTGCAAAATGACAATACATATCAGATTGTTAAAATTTAAAGACAGTAAAATGTAACTCCCAGGTTATTAATGCTTTCTGCAGCACCTTTTTACAGGCAGATTGTGGCTATCTGCACAAAGTGAATGTTAAATCTGTGTTTGCACAGTAGTAGAGAGAAATGGGAGGCAGTACTAATGTAAACTGCAATGTTTCATCAGTCTCATTGCAAAAACAGGTGTAGATTTAAAAAGAAAAAGCCAAGCAATAACTGGAAAAACACCTTTTTTCACAGATTTTTGTCTGCCGGGGCGACCTCAAGGAACAACTGCAGGAACACTGTTAACTTGGTCAGTGCTCCTGGGCAGAGCTTGTAATGGATTAGGGGTATGTAGATTATAGCTCCACTTAAGATAAATAAAGACACATAGAGGTATTCTATCTGAGGGTTGTCTATGATGGGTGCCAGCACAAGGAATATTGCAACAATGACGACCAGTATTGGGAGTACAATGGGGACCTGCGGAGAGAGGAAGAGATGGCAGAAGCTGATTCTCCTCCTTTGTTATGATGGTGTTTTGAGAGTGCATGTGTGTGACACTGACCTTGTATGGCCTGGGGAGCTCCGGCTTCTTAATCTTGAGGTAAATAAGTCCAGACAGGGTGATGGCATAGAAAAACCAGGCAGTGAAACTGACGACAGCAATGAAGAAGAATGTCAGACAAAGGTTGTACATTCTTTATACAGGTAATAAAGAGCAAATGTCAGTATTAAAAACATGATTCAACTTTCACCTGAAGAAGTTGACAATACTCTGGAAGTCTCCAGGGATCAGCACAATCAGAGAGACAATAGTGGTGAAGATCAGGGCTGGAGATGGAGTCAGTCTGCGGACATGAGCCATGGCCAGAATATCTGGCTACAAACCAAATACAAGTCTGGATGAAACTCTGTAACAACAATTTTATACTGAACAGTCTAACATATATAAGCTAGAGAGATTCTCACCAAGTGTCCTTCCCTGGCAGCAACAAAGCACATGCGGCCACCACTGAAGAATGTCCCGTTCAGTGAACCAAAAGCAGACAATGCTGCAGCCACAGACATGATCCAGCCCCAGTTTCCCAACACCTTATTCCTGTGAAAAAAGGCTGAGGTTCTCAGAAAAGCTGCAACAGCATCATTTCTACCTTACAAAAGCCACCTGGTAGAGGTAGAAATAGGGCTTGGGGACATTATTTAGATTTTCTTTACTGTTCAAAAGTTTAGTAGTGATTTTCTAAACTCTCAGATTTTCTTACCTCATTACCTGACTTTTAACAGTATACATATAAATATACTTTAAAATTTAAAATAAAAACAATGCTTTGTAAAATGTTGATAAAACAGACAACAACAGACACTGTACAAAAGGGACAAGGCCGAAAACCAATACCGGATGGCTGTGATCTTCAGACCCTCAGGCAGCCCTGCATTAAAAACAGACATGACTCTGTGGTGGAAATCACTGCATGGGCTCGAAATCACTTCCAAAAGCCATTTTCTTTTAACACAGTTTGTCATTGCATCCACAAATGCAGGTTAAAACTGTACCATGCAAAGAGGAAACCATATATAAACACGATTCAGAAACGCCGGCAACCTCTTTGGGCCCCAAGTCCATTTAAGATGGACTGAGTTGAAGTGGAAAACTGTCCTGTGGTCTGACGAATCAAAATTTGACATTCTTTTTGGGAATCATGGACACCACATCCTCCACTTTAAAGAGGAGAGGGACTACCCGGCTTGTTATCAGTGCACAGTTCAGTCAGCACCTGTGATGGTATGGGGATGCACAAGTGCCCATGGCATGGGTAGCTTACACATCTGGGAAGGCACCATTAATGCTGAACAATATATACAGGTTTTGGAACATATGCTACCAGGTAGATGTCGTCCTTTTCAGTGAAGACCTTGCATATTTCAGCAAGACAATGCCAAACCACATTCTGCACATATAAAAACAGCATGGCTCTATAGTAGAAGAGTCTGGGCGCTAAACTGGCCTGCCTGCAGTCCCAACTTGTCACCCATTAAAAACATTTGGCACATCATGAAACAAGAAAAATAGAGAACCCGAAATGTTGAGCAGCTGAAATCAGGCAAGAATGGGACAACATTTCACTTTCGAAACTCGAAAGTCTCCTCGGTTCCCAAACATTTACAGAGTGTTAATTTTTTTAAAGTTTTTAATTCCTTTATTAGTCCCACAATGGGGAAATTTCCATTCAGGCTGCCACTACAAGGCGCCAACACGATCACGCAGGTCTGGGAATCGAACCCGGGTCTCAGCGGTGAGGGTGCCGAATCCTAACCACTGGACCACCACACAGGGCATGAAAAAAGGAGGTAATGAAGAAGAAGAGGTGATGCAACACAATGGTAAACATGTCCTTGTCGCATCTTTTTTGAAACGTGTTGCTGGCATCAAATTTAAAATAACAATATAGCAATAAAGATTTTCAGTTTCAACGTTTCATATATTGTCTTTGCACTATTTTCAATTAAATATAAGGTTTAAATAACTTGCAAAACATCAAATTCTGTTTTTATTAACATTGTACCCAGTGTCCCAACTTTTTAAAAATTGGGGTTGTAATTAAAGGGTTTCAGAGAATCAGCGACATCACAATCAGCAACATCACAATCAGGTGCTGTCTCACCCCCAGGTTACTGCTACTGCACTGGAGGATATGAGCTCTGTAGGTGTCATCACTGTCAGGTAGCTCACATTCACCAGCAGATATAAGCCAGTCACCAGAGAAATGGCTATGACAACTGCCCGAGGAAGGTTAACCTGGAAGAAAAAAGGCAACATTATTTTTATGTTCTGGTCAATTCCTAAACATCTGGAGCTGAACAACACTCACAGGTTGAAAACATATACCGACACTGACACTGTTATCTTACATAGAAAAAATGTGCATGTTGCATGAGGATGTGCAAGTTAACAAAGATGCTGGACAGAATAACACAATGCTTACATGTGTATGACAATGATTAATTCAAAGAAACAAACATCTTCCGAGCTGCAAAATAAAATCTTCACAATCTGTCACCCAATGAAGCCACTTTCATTAATCAGTTCCAGGAAATACCCAATCTGGGTAAAAAAGCATAGCCCTCCAAATCCAAGCAAAATACCAAGACATTGAGCATCAAACTAGTTTGTGAAAGTTGAACTAATATTAATTAAACAAAAAAAAAAAAATTGTTCTCATAATAAGAGCACATAAAGCACAACAACAGTGATTTAAAGGATCTGCATTAAGGTTCCAAAGCTTTTTAGTAATGTCTGCACAAGCACGAATCAATGAATGTTTCCTTGGAATGTTACTTTTGACAAATCGACCCATGAACCTCTAAAGTCATTGTTTGTATTACATTAACCATTTAAACTTATTCACAACAATTTGAAATTTTCCTGCTTGACGGTATATTTCACAACGTATATTCACTGCACACATGCACATGATAAGAAACTGGCAGATACATACCTTTGTCAGAGTTAGATAAGAGCACAATTGCAGCAATAAAAGCACACCTTTAGTGTTTTTACTAGTAACTTAGCACTGACTGGGATATAGCCAGTACACATTGCACACATTGTAACACCACACCATTGATCCTTAGTATGTAGACGACGTCCCCACCAGATTCACGAATAATTGTCCCAGGCTCAGTATAGGACAGCGCTGCAATCATAGCTACAACTTCTGAAAGAGCCCAAATCAGCAGACTTGCTCCAGGGCTCCCTAATCAGTGCTATGATTATTATTATTATTATTATTATTATTAAATTTGTGGATTGTAGTACTGCATATTCTCTCCCTCTCTCTCCCTGTCTCTCACTCTCAACCCAACTGGTCAAGAGAGATGGCCGCCCATCTAGAGCCTGGTTCTGTTCTGAGGTTTCTGCCTGTTAAAAGGAAGTTTTTCCTCGCCACTGTGGCCAAGTGCTTGCTCATGATGGGAACTGTTGGGTCTCAATAAATAATATTATAAAGAGTACAGTCTAGACCTGCTCTGTATGGAAAGTGCCTTGAGATGACTTCTGTTGTGATTTGGCGCTATACAAATAAAATTGAATTGAATTGAACATAGGCCAGTGCAATCTGGCATCATCTTGAATCTTCTTAAAAATCGTCATCATCTTAAAAAAAAGATGTATATGGGATGGGGTTGGGTATTCCTGGGGAATGTGAATTTCTTGTTTTGTTCAATGAGTGATTGATTGCCCAACAAAAACAAGAAGCAACAAATGACAAAAAGATGTAGATTATACATCTAGACTGCATAATTAATCTCTCAATTTAATATTTACTAAAAGCATAACTGAATTAAAAAAAAATAATTTATGAACAGTAAACAGTAAAACTCTTACTTCTGGATGTTTGAGCTCCTCAGTTAGAGAATTCATAGTATTCCAGCCATCATAGGACCACAAACACTGATAGAAAGCAATCCCAATTGAGTTGACACCAACATTTGTTCCCTCAAAAGAGTCATCAAAGTTCTCAGTGTGTCCCTGGAAAAGCATCACAACACCTCCCAGTATGATCACTGCCAGTGCCAGCACTTTGACCACCATGCAAACCACCTGGATGCCGGTGGCCACACGGACACTCAGACAGTTAACTACAGCCAGCACCAAGATAGCTCCTGCAGCCACCAACTTCACCGCCAGTTGTGGAGGGGTGCAGCCGTAAAAGGGGGCCACAACATATTCCCCAAAGCTCAGAGCAATCACTGTAGCACTGGCAGGCCTCACGACAATGATGAAGCTGACGGCAAACATGAAGGCCACCACTTTCCCTGCTGTCCGCAGAAGGTAGATAAATTCTCCTCCAGACTCTGGTATGACTGTGCCCAGTTCAGCATAGCAGAGCCCCGCCAGCATGGCTATCAATCCAGAGCAAGCCCATATAATAAAACTGGCCCCTGGGCTGCCGATAGCCAGCAGCACAAATTGGGGGGATATGAAAATCCCAGATCCTATGACGGTGCCAGCAATGAAAGACACGGCACCTACAATCCCCACATCCCTCTTCAGCTTGAGTCCCTGCTTGTCACTCTCCATTGTTTGAGAGCAGCTACTTCCTCAAAGACATTAACCGTGCACACTGGACATGCACACTCATGTTTGTAGATTAACTGTTGACTGTTGGGCAATTTTAGAGGCATGTCCACAATCAGAGGTGAAATCACCCTTCACTAACCACTAATCCAAGGAGTGGTGCTGGTGTTTTTCAACCTTTCAGCTTCAACTTTGGTTACTCCTTGCCTCTTAATAAACAATCAAGCGTTTATGGCAAAGATGATGTGACCTAAGACAAGATAAGATAAACCTTTATTCGTCCCACAGTGGAGAAATTCATTTATAAGTTAGTGACCAAATTAGTTGTTGCTACATTTTTAGGGGCCAGGGTAAATAACAAGTAAAAACAATCTCTAACATCTTTTTCTGATGCCTTTGCTCTGGTTGATAGTAATATGTTTTCAATATGTTTGTCTATAAAGTATTAACAGGGCAGAGACAGATTGAAAATATGTTTTAGTTGATTTTAATTCTTACAGTCCTACAGGCTTTTTAAACTGTGAATGTCTATAACCTGCTGGTTCCACTCCACCAGCCTTCAGGCTTCGCTGCCCTGGCTGCAGGACACAGAGGAAGAGGGCATCCTTTGTTGTCCAGCTCCTCAACTCCTAGGTTCATCCCTGCATCCACAAATGCAGGTTAAAACTGTACCATGCAAAGACGAAACCATATATAAACATGATCCAGAAAGGGCGGCGACTTTTCTGGGCCTGAGCCCATTTAAGATGGACTGAGGCAAAGTGGAAAACTGTCCTGTGGTCTGACAAATCAAAATTTGACTTTTGGAACCTGACTTCTTTTTGGAAATCATGGACACCACATCCTCCGCTTTAAAGAGGAGATGGACTACCCGGCTTGTTATCAGCACAGAGTTCAAAAGCCAGAATCTGTGATCAGTTGTAGTTAAGGTTCTTGAAGGGCTTATGAGTAATCAGTTAAAGGAGTTTTTATCAAGACATTCTCAATGATGTCTAGTCTGGTTTTAGAAAAACTAAGTACTGTCACTGCTACAATAAAGATCTTAAAAGACATCAACACAGTTTGGACACAGTTGACCACTCTGTTCTGTTACAGAAGCTGGTTAACATAGGGTTGCCTTCAAAAACCGTCCTATGATACAACCCTGCCCATTTATCGCTATTTTTGGCACCCCTGTTAAACAAAGGCAACTAAATTTGGTCCAAAGAGAAATTATTAATTTTACTTCTTTAACTGCCAAACGCTGCCTCCTCCATCAATGGAAATCCCCTAACCCTCCCTCTGTATCACAGTGGCTTAAAGACACCATGTTCTTCCTCAAACTTGAGAAGATTAAACACACGATGAGAGGGTGTACTGATAAGTTCTTTTGCAAATGGCAACCTTTTAATTCATACTTTACAGACTTGCAGGTCCTGCCAGATTAAGTGCTGTTTTGTTAAACATTGTTTGTGTGATCTCCGTTTGAGCCAGGGTGGGACTGGAAACTGGAAAATCGTATGACATAACTGTAAGTTGTCAATTGATATGTTTTTCCAATAAATATATTTTGCAAAAAAACAACAACCAAAAAACCGTCCTATGGTTGGAAAATTGCTTGAATTTTAGAATGCAATTTATTTTCTCACTTTCTGGATATACAAAATGGTGTCTCTCAAGGGTGCATATTGGATCCTACTTCATTTGCAATTTATATCAATAATTTGTGTTGCAATGTATACAAGATTTTGTTTTTATGTGGATGACACTATCATGTATGGTTCTGCTGCATCACTAGCAAGCATGATTAAGGAACTGCAATCTACTTTTAATGTTGTTCAGAGGAATGTCTGTGAATTGAGATTCGTACTAAATGCTGACAAAACCAGAGGACAGCTGCTGGTGTATATCAGATTTTTACATTAAATAATAAGGTGACTGAATGAGTCTCAACTTAATGACCATAAACTAGATTATTTTACAAGCATGGAAGATTATAAAACAGGGTTAAAGATTACTTGAACACTGAATGCACATTGTTTTTAATGTTTCAGTGTTTGATTTTTAAGGCTAAATGCTGAGTGATATACATTTTTTAAAACCGATAAGCATTTTAATTTTATATTAGGAAAATAAAGTTCATATAAAACACTGGTACAATATTTTGATCACACAAAAAAAGACTGACATTAACTTTTAATCAAATCCCTGCTGCTTGCTACTTTATTATTTCAATTATCATCTGACTGCAACATATATTCGCAGACTCTCTTGTTTGCTTGTTGATTTCACTGACATCCTACATGACATATTGCAAACTGTATAAAATCATGTGGGTAGTGAGATAATAAATCCATTGAATTGCATTCACCTCACAGGAAACCTTGATTACTTTATTTCTTTTGGGTGATGATTAAGAGGAAGGTTAGTGCCATTTTGACATGTCCATGTCAAGGTGACACTAACAATGGACTGCTTAATTGGTCCAATTTTATAACTCCTTCAGTGCAATAATACTTTTACTGAGACCTCATATAACTGTTACTTACCTCTGGACGTTTCAGCTCTTCAGTATGTTGATTTGTGGACAATTCAACCACAGAAGATGGCAAAACATTGACTGATTAAGAGACAGTGGTAATTTTTTCAAGGCATAAATGTGTGTTGTGAAACCAACAAAGACTCATCAAGCAGGTAAATGACAGTTGTTCTACAGATTCTTATGACTTCACAAAATGATGATTCTGGTATCTTATTGCAACGGCAGCTTCTGTCATTTAAACTGACCCGTGGGTGGAGGTCTCTTCTGGATAGTATCTTCTAGATATTACGCAATCTTTGTAATTCATAGTAAATTGTATGTAAACTACATGGGGGTGGCTGTAGCTCAGGAGGTAGAGTGGTTGGCCACCAATCAGAAGGTTAGTGGTTCGATCCCAGCAGTCTATGTATCAAAGTGTCCTTCCGCAAGATACTGAACCCACAAAATTGCTATTCAGTGTTCCATGTGTAAATATATGTCGCTTTGGATAAAAGCGTCTGCTAAATGAAATTGTAGATGGTAAATATAGGAAATGAGCAAGAAAGTTCAACTTACTTCTGGATGTTTCAACTCCTCAGTTAGATAATTCAAAGTGTTCCACCCGCCATAGGACCACAAGCCCTGATAGAAAGCAATCCCAATTGAGCTGGGACCAACATTTGTTCCCTCAAAAGAGTCATCAAAGTTCTCAGTGTGTCCCTGGAAAAGCATCACAACACCTCCCAGTATGATCACTGCCAGTGCCAGCACTTTGACCACCATGCAAACCACCTGGATGCCGGTGGCCACGCGGACACTCAGACAGTTAACTGCAGCCAGCACCAAGATAGCTCCTGCAGCCACCAACTTCACCACCAGTTGTGGAGGGGTGCAGTCATAAAAGGGGACCACAACATATTCAGCAAAGTTCAGGGCAACTCCTGTGGCACTGGCAGGCCTCCCGACAATGATGAAGCTGACGGCAAACATGAAGGCCATCACTTTCCCTGCTGTCCGCAGAAGGTAGATAAATTCTCCTCCAGACTCTGGTATGACTGTACCCAGTTCAGCATAGCAGAGCCCCGCCAGCATGGCTATCAATCCAGAGCAAGCCCATACAATAAAACTGGCCCCTGGGCTGCCAATAGCCAACAGCACAAATTGGGGGGATATGAAAATCCCAGATCCTATAATGGTGCCAGCAATGAAAGACACAGCACCTACAATCCCCACATCCCTCTTCAGCTTGAGTCCCTGCTTGTCACTCCCCATTGTTTGAGAGCAGCTGCTTCCTCAAAGACATTAACCGTGCACATTGGACATACACACTCATGTTTGTAGATTAACTGCTGACTGTTGGGCAATTTTAGAGGCATGTCCACAATCAGAGGTGGAATCATCCTTCAATAACCACTAATCCAAGGAGTGGTGCTGGTGTTTTTCAACCTTCCAGCTTCAATTCTGGTTACTCCTTGTCTCTTAATAAACAATCAAGATTTATGACAAAGATTATGTGATGTGTATGTGAGTTTGTCTGGAAAACAAGTAAAAACAATCTCTAAAATCTCTTTCTGAGGCTTTTGCTCTGACTGTCATATATTTACAATATGTTTGTCTATGAAGTATTAACAGGGCAGAGACAAATTGAAAATATGTTTTAGCTGATTTTAGTTTTTACAGTCCTACAGGCTTTTTAAACTGTGCCTCCTCCACAGAGGGTATGTCAGCTGGGTTCAGGCAGTGAAGGAAGAAGTATTCAGATCTTTTACTTAAGTAAAAGTAGCAATGCCAGACTGTGAAAATAACCCACTACAAGTAAAATTCAAAACCTTATTTAAAAAAAAGGAAAATGTTCCTTGTCAGTGTTTTATTATTATATGTGATGTTTTTGGATTGATATTACTGTCACATTATTGTGTATGTAGCATTTTACTGTTGCAGTTGTTTTAAGGTGGAGCTAATTTTAACAAACCTACTTTATATACTGTTGGCTAGTTTGATCTACAGCATTGCATCATATTCTATAACACCATTATATGTTTGTAGCATCGCTGTCCTGTGAGAACCACGAACCAACTTTTCATGAGCTCAGAAAAACAGCTCTGATTGTAGCTTTATGGCAATGCATTTTTCAGATATCTAATTCAAATTCAACAAGTTTGAAGATACGTGGTTTTCACTGGATAGACAAGGTATGAAAAATTGTAATATGAAAAGTAACTAGTAACCAAAGCTGAGAGACAAATATAGTGGAGTAAAAAGTACATTTTGTGCCTCTAGATGTCGTGGAGAAGAAGCATGAAGTTGCATACAATGGAAGCACTCAAGTAAAGTACAAGTACCTCAAAGCTGCTCTTAACTACAGTATCTGAGTAAATGCATTTACTTACATTCCATTGTTGGATCCAGGAATTCCTTAAAGTGTACCTTACATTGCCTGACAATATTCAGGGCCTTCAGCCAGAAAGGCCCAGTTTACTCAAAGCACATGTTTGGGTTTCTCGGGT
The DNA here is from genome assembly GCA_025331565.1 of Holacanthus passer. NCBI lineage: Eukaryota > Metazoa > Chordata > Actinopteri > Pomacanthidae > Holacanthus > Holacanthus passer. Next base: position 159,478 of record JAFREQ010000018.1, on the reverse strand, counting down.
TTGTCTGGTGACCTCCTCCACCAAATGATCCAGCCTTCCACCCACTGGTGATGAGTTGACAACTCCTCAGCTCCTCTGTTCACCTGCGTGCCCAAGGCATACTGCTGCAGATCTGATAATATAACTACAAAGTCAATCAATCTTTGGTCTAAGGTGTTCTGGTATAAGGTACATGTTCTAACTTACACTTGAACATGGTGTTTGTTATGACTGAACCATGACTAAAACAAAAATTTAATTACAATGCATCACTCAGGTGAAGATAAACAGGCTGATAATCCACCATAAACTATTTGAGCATCTAATTCCCCAGCAGAGCTATAGAGTATCCTGACAGCGACCTCTCCAGGACTTCAAGCAGAAATTCATAAAGCGTCATCCTCTTTATGAGACACAATTGAATAGAAGTGACCTCTCATACTTGGGTAAAGCTCCAACACAGCAGTGCTCAGCCAGGAGCTCTGAGTATCTCAACACCCGCCTTGCTCTGACTCCAGGATTTACTTGAAAACACAGGAATCCACTGACTGATAATGTGTTTTGTTCTATCATACAAGCTGTGGACACCTGGTATTTATTTGCTATGGTTTCCTGACACTAAACTGCGCCTGATGATTGTTTTAAATTGAAGCTGACAGCTTGAGACTGGAACACTGACTCTGTCATTTCTTGGAGTAACATTACTCATACATTTGAGACATTTGTATGCAAAGTGCTATTCGAAACCACACGAACTGGCTCTCCTCAGTGGGATGGAAGAATGGTTCTGTTTCAACCTCCTTCTGGATGGCAGTTCCTCACATCATCACTAGAGTGAGCCCAATCCTGCAGAAGAAAACTTATTTTGGCTTCTAGTATCTATGTATCTGTGATGATATTCATTTGGTCACAACACAATGCTCATGACCATAGGTGACAATTGGAAACTGACTGGTGATTGAAGGTTCAGCTCCCTCTTCACCACAGCAGTAAAACCGGCATCATGTGGAACAGTCCTGTGGACCTGAGACAGCAGGTCTCGCCCTACACAGAAATCCCAGGAGCACTTCTGAGAACCAAATGATTTGTGGACAATTCAACCACAGAAGACGGCAAAACACTGACTGATTAAGAGGCAGTGGTAATGTTTTCAAGGCATAAATGTGTGTTGTGAAAACAACAAGGATTCATCAAGCAGGTAAATGACAGTTGTTCTACAGATTCTTATGACTTCACAAAATGATGATTCTGGTATCTTATTGCAACGGCAGCTTCTGTCATTTAAACTGACCCGTGGGTGGAGGTCTCTTCTGGATTGTATCTTCTGGATATTACAAAATCTTCATAATTTATAGTAAATTGTATGTAAACTACATGGTAAATATAGGAAATATTGAGCATGAAAGTTTATTGTGAAAACAGAAAATGGAAACTTACTTCTGGATGTTTCAACTCCTCAGTTAGAGAATTCAAAGTGTTCCACCCAGCATAGGACCACAAGCCCTGATAGAAAGCAATCCCAATTGAGCTGGGACCAACATTTGTTCCCTCAAAAGAGTCATCAAAGTTCTCAGTGTGTCCCTGGAAAAGCATCACAACACCTCCCAGTATGATCACTGCCAGTGCCAGCACTTTGACCACCATGCAAACCACCTGGATGCCGGTGGCCACGCGGACACTCAGACAGTTAACTGCAGCCAGCACCAAGATAGCTCCTGCAGCCACCAACTTCACCGCCAGTTGTGGAGGGGTGCAGCCGTAAAAGGGGGCCACAACATATTCAGCAAAGTTCAGGGCAACTCCTGTAGCACTGGCAGGCCTCACGACAATGATGAAGCTGACGGCAAACATGAAGGCCACCACTTTCCCTGCTGTCCGCAGAAGGTAGATAAATTCTCCTCCAGACTCTGGTATGACTGTGCCCAGTTCAGCATAGCAGAGCCCCGCCAGCATGGTTATCAATCCAGAGCAAGCCCATACAATAAAACTGGCCCCTGGGCTGCCGATAGCCAACAGCACAAATTGGGGGTTTATGAAAATCCCAGATCCTATGACGGTGCCAACAATGAAAGACACGGCACCTACAATCCCCACATCCCTCTTCAGCTTGAGTCCCTGCTTGTCACTCTCCATTGTTTGAGAGCAGCTGCTTCCTCAAAGACATTAACCGTGCACATTGGACATACACACTCATGTTTGTAGATTAACTGTTGACTGTTGGGCAATTTTAGAGGCATGTCCACAATCAGAGGTGAAATTATCCTTCACTAACCACTAATCCAAGGAGTGGTGCTGGTGTTTTTCAACCTTTCAGCATCAACTTTGGTTACTCCTTGTCTCTTAATAGACAATCATGTTTTCCCTTTTTACGGCAAAGATTATTTGATTGATTGATTTATGAATTTGTGTCCAAATCAGTTGTAGCTACATGTTTAGGAGACAGTATAAATAAGTAGTCTGGAAAACAAGTAAAAGTATTAACAGGGCAGAGACAAATTGGAAGTATGTTTTAGTTGATTTTAGTTCTTACAGTCCTACTATCTGGAATGGAATGTCAGCTGACCGGATTCGTTCTCCAACTACATGGCAAAGAATAACAAATAAATTAAAATGAATAATTAAATAAACAATGAACAACACATTAATTTATTATTTTATACGAAACTGGTCTTGATGATGGTTTTAAAGTAAAGCTGAAAGCTTGAGACTGGAACACTGACTCTGTCATTTCTTGGAGTAAACTCACTCATATGTTTGGGACACATGCAAAGACACATGCAAAGTAAAGCTCATTACTTCCAGCAGTATTGTGTTAATCAACACTTACTCTTTCAATATTTATGAAAATGATTGTACTATTTGTGAGCTTTTGTGAATATAATATCTCCAATATATCCAATATTCCCACTGAGGAAGCTAATGCCACTGGGGTTACTTCCTTTTTTGCATGATCTTTTCTCATCTGACTGGCCTTATCATATCTTAAATTACTCTTCTTAGATGTTATCGGTGGGTATGCTCCTCTTGGAAAATACAAGGTTAAAGGATGTGACAATCCATTGTTCACAAATCGACTTTCAGATATTATTCATGAGCGAAGTCTTGCCCAGGAAACTGCAAGAGAATCCAAAAGTCACTCAGAACAGATACATTTAAGGTAGCCAAGGAACAGATGTATTTCCCTAAAATGTGAAGTGAAAGCAGACTTTTATGTTAAAGAAATGTCTGATAACTTGAATAACCCAAATAACCCTTTATTAATTATTCAGTCAATGTTTTCACTCTTCGGTAACGGTCTGCTACCACAAATGCCAAAACCAAATGCCTTGAATCTGCATTTTGCATCTTTGGGTCTGTTATTTGAAACATGACTATAAATGGCTAAAAACTCTTATGGCTCCAAACAAAAGATGCTTTTTGATTTGAACTTTACTCCTATTGCAATTAATACATGATGCTCTGAGAAAGATACAACCCCAATTCCAAAAAAGCTTGGACGCTGTGTAAAATGTCGATCCAGGTCCATGATCCAGAAAGGGCGGCGACTTCTCTTGGCCTGAGCCCATTTAAGATGGACTGAGGCAAAGTGGAAAACTGTGGTCTGATGAATCAAAATTTGACTTTTGGAATTTGACTTCTTTGTGGAAATCATGGACACCACATCCTCCGCTTTAAAGAGGAGAGGGACTGCCTGGCTTGTTATCAGTGCACAGTTCAAAAGCCAGCATCTGTGATGGTATACGGATGCACAAGTGCCCATGGCACGGGTAGCTTACACATCTGGGAAGGCACCATTAATGCTGAACAATATATACAGGTTTTGGAGAAACACTTGCTGCCAAGTAGATGTTGTCGTTTTCAGGGAAGACCTTCCATATTTCAGCAAGACAATGCTAAACCACATTCTGCACGTATAACAACAGCATGGCTCCATAGTAGAAGAGTCCAGGTGCTAAACTGGCCTGCCTGCAGTCCCCACTTGTCCCTCATTGAAAATATTTGGTGCATCATGAAACAAAAAATATGACAAAGGAGACCCTGAACTGTTGAGCAGCTGAAATCAGGCAAGAATGGGACAACATTTCACTTTCGAAACTCCAGACGGTGGTAATATAGTGTAGATCCATGTCACCCTACAAATGAAAGCCCCGTATCTAAACTTTCAGTTTTAGCTAAGGTTCTTGAAGAGCTTACAAGTAATCAATTAAAGGAGTTTTTATCAAGACATTCTCAATGATGTCTGGTCTGGTTTTGGAAAAAAACTAAGTACTGCCACTGCTACAATAAAGATCTTAAAAGACATCAACACAGTTTGGACACAGTTGACCACTCTGTTCTGTTAGGGTTGCCTTCAAAAACCATCTTATGGCTGGAAAACTGCTCAAATTTTAGAATGCAATTTATTTTCTCGCTTTTGGATATACAAAATGGTGTCCCTCAAGGGTGCATATTGGATCCTATTTCATTTGCAATTTATATATATTAATAATTTATATATATTTATATCAATAATTTGTGTTGCAATCTACTTCTAATGTTGTCCAGAGGAATGTCTGTGAATTGAGACTCATACTACAGATCAGATTTTTACATTAAATAATAAGGTGACTGAATGAGTCTCAACTTAATGACCTTAAACTAGATTATTTTACAAGCACGGAAGGTTATAAAACAGAGTTAAAGATTGCTTGAACACTGAATGCACATTGACCAAAACACTGGTACACATTTTGATCACACAAAAAAAGACTGACATTAACTTTTAATCAAATCCCTGCTGCTTGCTACTTTATTATTTCAATTATCATCTGACTGCAACATATATTCACAGACTTCCTTGTTTGCTTGTTGATTTCACTGACATCCTACATGACATATTGTAAACTGTATAAAATCATGTGGGCTCTGGAGATAATACATCCATTGAATTACATTCACCTCACAGGAAACCTTGATTACTTTCTTTCTTTTGGGTGATGATTAAGAGGAAGGTTAGTGCCATTTTGACATGTCCATGTCAAGGTGACACTAACAATGGACTGCTTAATTGGTCTGATTTTATAACTCCTTCAGAGCAATAATACTTTTGCTGAGACCTCATATAACTGTTACTTACCTCTGGACGTTTCAACTCTTCAGTAACACAATTCAGGTTGTTCCAGCCATCATAGGACCATAATCCTTGGTAGAAAGCAATACCAATTGGACTGATGCCAACATTTGTGTTCTCAAATGAGTCTTCAAAGTTTTCAGTGTGGCCTTTGATAAGCATCACCACACCTCCTATTATAATGACTGCCAGGGCCAGAACTTTGGCCACCATAAAAAACACTTGGACTGACATCGAAAGGCGAACATTAATGCAGTTGACAATGGCGAGCACCAGAATTGCAACTGCAGCCACGCACTTCACCAACAGCACTGGAGGAGGGCAACCTGAGTAGAAGGGAGCCACAGCATACTGAGCAAAACCCAGCGCCATGCCAGCAACACCAGCAGGTCTCACAAATAACACGGAGCTGAAGATTAACATGAAGGCGACAACTGGACCAGATGTCCTGAGGATGTAGATGTACTCTCCTCCTGATTCCGTTATAACAGTGCCCAACTCAGCATAGCAGAAAGATGCCAGGATCACAAGTAAACCACAGCATGCCCACACCACCAAGCTGGCTCCAGGGCTGCCAATGGAGTAGAGCACTGTCTGTGGGGTCATGAAGATCCCAGCTCCGATCATTGTCCCTGCAATGAGGGACACCGCTCCGATCAACCCCACTTCCCGCTTCAGGCTGAGCTTCTGTGTCTTGCCCTCCATATTCGCAGCAGTTACACAGTCTGTCGCCTGAAACATTTACTGGAAGAGAAAACACCAATTTGTGGCCAAAGTCACTCTTGCAGCAACTCGTGAAGTTAATAATTATGTGGGTTGCTCATACTACTGATTGTATTTATAGAGGCCTGTTTTGCTTTGTACCGTATCCTTTTTAGGGGGAGCAGTGCACGCTGTGGTCACCCAAGGGTTGCCCAGACTGTATCTTTAGTGGCTATGCTTTCTTTTGTTTCAAGATACAGTACACCTGAATTAGCTATGCTCAGAAGTCTATAAATCATACCTGCAAGATCCTTCCCCCTGGTCTGCCCTCTGACATTTCTTTGTGCTTTGAATACTTTTGAGTACTTTGTACTTTAAATTGTTCTGGCTAATCATTCCTGAAACACTAAAGCAAAGACAACACGGCCTTGATCAATTTAAACAATTTTAGATTGGGTTTGCCATTGTACTAACAACCATAAAAACTGTTTCTGTTCATTATTTAAGCACTTCAGGAATATTTTAGCAGTTTCAAGTTCATGTATTGGTACACATATGGACTCTTATCAAATAATAGTAATAAAAGTAAAATGATATGATGAAAATGACGAAATATTTACAATACTGTATGCTGAATCTGAAAACACACACCAAACAAATGAGTGATGATTTTACAACATCTTATCACAATGATCACCTAATTTATAATACAGAACAATGTTTTATGATGTCTTCACTTTATGGCTTCATGTTCCTGGAAAGCCTCCATCACCAAGCCATCAAACAGAGCCAAGACATGCTTTTATCTGTCCAACTCCATCAGGAGGCTTTATCTTCCCCTCCTGTAATAAAGAGGTGAACAGTCTTGTTTGAGTGCAGCATCTGTCCGGCTCGTTGGGCTCCAGTGATGGCAGCTAACTTGTGGGCATCGTAGCGGGAGTAGAGAGCCGTGCAGGTCCAGCTGGCCTCCTCTCCCTGACCCCCTGCTGCCAGCATATTACACACCTCGCTGTAGAAGTGGGGAAAGGAGGGCAATCCATAAAATATCAGGTTCTGGATCCCTTTGATGGTGTACCTTAATAAAAGAAGCCAGAGGTCAGGGTTTTATCACACTTTTTCAGGACAAAACAATCATTTCTGTTTACCGGTGTACAGTGCACAAGTGTGTAAGGTCTCTCGACAGCCTGCAATCTGATACAAAAACATATAAAGCTAACCTACAAAAGAAATATTTATGACTATTTAAGAAAGAAAAAATCACTTTCTAATATCCCCAATACCTAATACTTTTTCCCTTTTGAGGGAACTGAATGCTGTGCTTTTTCTGACCTGCAGATACACTGGAAATCAACAGAGGTGTTGCAATAACTAGTGTAATCATGATTCTGTTAGCATACCTTTAGAAACACATAAGGAATTAGATTATTGTTTAAGGTACAATTTAAGCCAAATTATAAATATATCGATATCAATTTTTTATCAATAGACTATAAAAAAGAAGCTACAGTGTCTAACTCTTTTGTCCGGTTGCATGAATAAACTACAGAAAAGGGGCTGACTCTTCAAAGACAGCTGAAGTAGGTCTAACTTTTGAACTCTGTACAAGGAATCACATTTGTTACATTCACATGTTAAAGCAATTGGTGATATGTTAGCTCTTAAAAAGGTAATAACGGTTACTGTCTTTAAACCTTTTACGATTCCTGTAATTGTGGGACTGATTCCAGGAATCTGCATCTTCAGAATGCTCATCATATTCAGAGATTGTTATTCATAGATGGTCTTGTGGTTGATGAGGTTTGATCCACTGAACAACCAGCATCATTCAGCAGGAACTCCCTACTGCTACAAGAGAGCTTTACTAGCTGAATGACCCTGGAGTCTAAGCTGCATGAAAAGACAAAATCCCTCAAAGAAATCAAGGAGCTACCTAATGGAGCATTAAAAAGAACTGACCTCTTGTAGAAGTGAAAGCGTTCAGTGAAGAGCAGGAACTGTTTATCCCCTTTCTGGAAGAAGTGCCTCGCTCTGGACACCTCTGACTTGCTGGAATATTCACAAATGCTAGCAAAGTTTATTTCCTCTTTCTTCATGTAGTTGCGTAACCGGATGTAGTCGAAGTAAGATGGGATGTAGATCAGAGTGTGGGACATAACTGAGTCCCTGTACTGAGGCAGTACTTTATCCAGAAAGGACTGAAAACTACAGGAAGGATGGAGAACAGAGGAAATAAAACAGCTTTAAGTTTTCTTGGGATCAGTCAAGCATTTCTCAAGACCTCTTGAGCTGTTGCATATATGATTATGGTTTTTTTAGGCATAAATTTAAATAATGAAATTTGTCTCATAAAAATACACCAATTTAGAAACAACAATTTAGAGAATAAGCTAAACTGATTTGTATACCAGATAAATCGGAACCATATAACCTAATAAACCAAAAAGAGAAAAGACATGCCATGAGAAATAGAAGTGTAGAGAATATGTTTGTGTATGTGTTTTCATAGGAAAGGAAAAAGTAGAATGAGAAAGTAGAGTGTGTATTCTCAAAATCTACTAAGAAACTATTAACAAAAACTACTATGGCAGAGAGACGTGCTCAAATTGGAGTTGAACATTATTGTTTAACAGTCAACTGAATTTCTGTCTCAGGTTTTCAAATGGGGCACAAGTAGATGGGGAGGCTCAGAGGGAGATGTTCATAAATCTGCTTTGAAATCAGAAAAAAGACACTTTTTGTAACTCCAGAACCTGCCTGGATGCACTGCAAACTGCCAACATTGCCAATTTGCCAAAATGTAAACAAATCCAGGCTAAAAAACAGGGCTCAAGCTGTAGCCCACAGAGTAACTCACTGAATCAATGGCAATGTACTACTTTCCCCAGAGCACTTAAAATCCTCTAGTCTATTGTAAAGGGTTGACAAGTTTTCTGGCTGTGACTGCTCCACATGGTTCACCTGTGGGCAGACCTTACCGAGCATCATGGTCCATGAAGCTGTCAGATAAGAACATCTGAAACACATGAGGAAGCTGAACCAGCACCTGGCAGATGGTACCTGTTTTTGGCATGTTCTTAGTGGCAATCTGGGGAAAAAAACAAACAGAAAATTAACTTTAAAGTACAAATGAAAATTTGTTTTCACTCTTGACCTCAAAAAGTCCCCAGCATATCTAACCAGGGCTATCCTGGGATATCCAGCTGACTACAGTAAACAACTTAGTTGGTGACTGTTCCAACCACTGAGGATTAACTCAATCTGTGGGATCATTTCTGACTCTGTGTTTGACTAAATTGCAGTGTGTCATGAATGTTCACTCCCAGGAGCAGGTGTAATATTGTGTATGAGGTACACAAAGTGTTAAAAGTGCACTACCTGTCCACGGTAGTTGGCACAGTGCTTGGTGAAGATGTTGTTGATCTGTGGATCCTGGATGGAGCTGAACACCAGTGTCTGCCGGTATTGTTGGGCCCAGTTGCTCAGGTTCCACATCCTCACCCTGGAGAAGTCCACTCCATGAGAGTCCAGGGGCTGCAGGTTCATGTGCTTCATCACATGCTGAAGAGGGGTGAACAGACATTAACTTTTAAAGACACACAACTAAGCCAACTTTGGGTTTGCAAAAGACTTATGTATGGAATATTTATTACCACTGAGTTATAAAATGTGACTCTTTAAAGCAATATGAGTCCAAAAGCAGTATCACTCTTTAGAAAGACTCACACCTTAATCTGAAACACTCTGTCTGTCTACTTTGATGCTACATTTTAACATGCTGTTAACCAGCAGATGGCGCCACATCCTTCCCAGGACCTAAAGCTGCTGAACAGATGCCATCATGCAGTGCTAGGTCATGTTGATGGTGTGTGTTCTTACCAAGACGTGTTCCCAGTTCTGCATGAGGAAGACATCTGCTTGGTCCACCACCAGCAGCTCAATGGAAGAGAGGAAGTCAAAGTCTCTCTTACTTTCTCCCTCTGCTCCCAGCAGTGTACGGAGGCCCAGTGGAGATGCAATGATAATGTCTGATGAGTAAAAGGGGGAGTACAGACGCATGCTGCTCCTCACAATGGAGAGACCTGTTGAGGAGGGGAGCAAAAAGGTCTCAGACAGAAAAACCTATGAGGTTCTCCAGAAGTAGGCTGACTTGTGTTTGTTAAACTGTACCTATCCTGAAGTGATCATCCACGTTGCCTGAGAAGATGGCACTGTAATCATCTGGTCTCTGCAGATTGGATGGCTTGTCTTCGGCCTCCTCTCCAAACTCTTCTTTAAACCTCTTCTTGTTGCTGACCACTATCTTCTTGCCTTTGGTCTCCAGCAGGTTGATGAGTGTCTGAACGACTCGCAGAGCTCCGCCTCGGAACGGAACGAGAATCAGGACCTGACACAACAGTCATTATTAAAAAAACAATACTATGCTTTTTATCATTTGTGAATAAATGGAAGCAATGAGAAAAGTGATGATAGCAGGTGATAGTATTAACATGTCAGACTATGTAAATAACCCTGAGGGAATCCAGTGAAATTCCAGATGAAATATTTGATGAAGTATTATATGTTTCTGTACAGCAGAAACATAATACTCATTCATCAACAACTCATTCATTGACTACTAAAGTAGTCTTGGTATTTGAGACTAAAACGGACAAAACCATAAACTGAAGGAGAACTCAGAAATATGCATATTAGATGAGGAAAAAGACTAATTATAAATTAATTAGATAAATATTTGTGATGTTTAGGAATGTTAAATGAAGCTTTGTTAAGAATTTTACCTTGGGCCGGGTAAGTCCTTGGTCTCTAGGTTCGTCCTGCGGCTCAGCTCCAGCTCTAGCCTGAGTTTTCTGCTCTCTTAGCTGTGCATTGTGAGCCAGGACCTGGGAGTTGGCCTTCAGCACATGGTTGAAAACGTGGAGGCAGTATGCACTCCGAACCTGTGGGCCCTGGTTCAGAGGGCAAGTCTCTGGGTAGTAAAGGTCCTTGTAGGAGCCCATAAGAGCTAGCAGTTCTAGCTGTATTGGGCTGATCTCCTCAGCCACCCCGTTCAGATGCTTCCATTGGGTCTCCAAAAGTTTGTGGAAAACTGGGAGGCTTGTGTCTTTCTGTGGGCCAATGGATCCAAACTTCTCCAGGGGATTGGTAAAGAGTAAATTGCCCAATTTTGGCCACTAAATAAGGAGGAAAGCATAGTAAAGTATATGAACTGTAAAATAAATAAATAAATAAACTGGTCAAATTGTGCCGTCAATACCGTGATCTGAGCCTTGGATTTGCTGCCAGACGTTATCTTCTGCACATCCTCTTCACCAAGTTCTGTGTACAAATGCTGGAAAAACATGTCTGAATATACAGAAAAAAAAAAACATAAAGCCTACATCAATCAAATGATATTCCTCAAATAGAGCAAGCACTTCCCTTTTAAAAAAAAAATAAAGGTCACGAGAAGCATCTCTTAAATATCTTATAAGTTACTAAACAGGGAACTAAAAACTATTACAGAAATATTAATTTCAACTGAATTATTTAAACCTTTTTTTTTTTTACCTTTACTGTCTTCATGCTCTGCAGTGTTTTCAGTGCCCTCTTGTCCTCCTTCATCCATAAAGTTGGTCTCCAGACAGAACTGGGACTCATGTTCCTTGTCTATGAACTCTTCAACTCCAGCCTCTTTTTCCTTCCCTTCTACTGCTTCAGTCAGAACCTCATCTGCATCCTCGGGTTCCTCCTCTCCTCCTTCATCTTCATCTCCATCTCCATCCTCACTGTTTTCACTAGCTCCATCGTTGACTCCTACAAACACAAAGCACAACTATATTCAGTCAACTGCAATGTTTTGGCCTATACTGTCCTCAGTGTGCTGGAAATAAACAACCCACCTTCACTAAGAAGCTCCTCTTCTTCCTCTTCATCATCAGTACTCTCCTCTTCACTCTGGTCATTACTGGTGGGTTGGCTGAGAGTTGAAAGAAGTTTCTGATAGGCTGTTTTCTGCTCTGGCTCCTCCTCCTCTTCCTCCGCCAGCTCATCAGACTCAACGTCCGAGTGTTCTGGGCTTGCTGGCTGTGACAGAGGTGAGGACACAGCACCTTTTAATTTGTGATACTATGTTAGTAGTATAGATAAAATATTACAAAACTGTCTGGAACATATCAATGACTGGATGGACCAAAATTTCTGATTAGACAGGAGACCCTTGGTGCTACGACTGGAAACATGTCTTCATCTTTGTTCTGTGACACACTGTACAGTGCTACTCACCAGTTCCACTATTTCAGTTCTTTCAGGTCTTTCACCAACTCTGTGAAACACACATATGGAAATTTAGCTACTTCAACGACATGCATGTTTTATAAGACCACAAACTTGACAAAATAAAAGTCTGGGCTGCTTCCTGAGTAGTATTAAAAGTATCTGTGCATCAACTTTGGCCCATTAAGGTACATATAGTTGTTAATGACAGATGACCCAAATACTGTCACCAATCTATTTCCATTTTCTAATGAGTGTTCAGAGAGGTTCCTTCATCTGGTCAAAAGTTTGTTTCCATTCACTAGGGTGCAGAATTTGGATCAGCTATTTGTTTAAGGGTTTCAAGGCAGCTTAGAGTCAATATCAAGGATGGCAATGGATATTACACAGTGTGAAGGAGTGATGATAAAGCGCGCATGTATGGATGTTGGTACAATGTGTAAGTAAACTTTTGCCTTAGGCTACTGATATTGTTGTACTTTCTGCAACTAGTCATTTGCCAATGAATAAGCAAGCATCTACAATAAAGGGCCACATTGCGCATATGTTAGCTAAATGACTATTTTATTTTGATGTGTCTTCTTCAAATACCTTCTCGGTTGTGTGGTAACGTTACTGTTTGCGTCTAAATGAACTGAACTATCTTGGGAAATATCACAAATTACATTTTAAGAATATGGCAATTTAGGTCTACGCGTTTTCAACAACGGGCTCATTCGAACAAAATTAGCTTTATGTTTTTACATATAACACATAATTATGGCTAACACAGGCTTCTCACTGTGCCTGGCTAAACTGAGACCACAGCTTTCTGAATGTAACTTAGCTAGTTGGCTAACGCGTAACCTTCATTATTCCTTTAAGACAGACCGCAGTTTTCTGTGCTGCTTACACATCGTGGAATGGATGCTCCTCTCCAAATTCCTTCAAGTGTTTCTTCTGTTTTTTGGATAAATTTGTGAAAAGCTGCTTTGTCTGCCTCCTTTTACCCATGTTGACACTGTGTGCTGCACGTGTGGTCCTCTTGCTGCTTCGGTGGTTGTTGTGAATCAGTAGTTGTATTACTACCATCTACAGGTCCGGAGGAGAATTACAGGTTTGCACTTTGCTCCTGGTCGGTGAGGTGAAGGGATTGATGGTCATATTTTGCAGTACCAGAGGAAAATATTTGTACAACCATTCATAGATAATAGTACGAATAGGGCCATTAAAAGATGTCAGTTCATGTAAAGCCACTACAGATTGTACAATATAAATTATTCAATGTACCACCAGAGCAATTACCAATTTACAGTGTAATGACTGAGAAAATATTCATTTTCAAATGTGACAGACTATTAGTTTTAGCTTGTCAGCTATAGAGGGATCTTCTGATATTTGGAAATAGATGGCAAATAGCTTTCTGGCAATAAACAAATGAAATGAAAATTGACTGAATAAAAAAATTAACTTAAGTGACACCTTCATTGAAATATAGACACATATTTCTGGACATTGTTTTGGGGCTAAATAATCATGAGTTTGAATAAACCCACTTTTTTCACAAATTCCTCTGTAACTTTGCTGTGAAAATACAAAAGGGGCTTTAATGCCGAGGAAGAATCTTTCCTTTTCCAACAGAGTAAAACATCTGCTCTATGTCTGTATGTTTAGAAAAGCAGGGTGACAAATGAGTCTTGGATTTATGTATTTGAACAATGTATTCATCAGGCTGACAGTTAAAGGGAAATATATTGACATCTTGTTTTGCAGTATAGGGACAACAAAAACAATTTTATGACTTTCTTGCTTTTACTCTTGATTTGGTTGCCACATCGGCCTGCTGTAACCACTGCTTCCAGTGTAAGCCCCCTGAATCCTGAGGATGCCTTCATACTTAAAACACAACATCAATACTATTTATAGCATTAACAAAAAATTGTTTGTATAGCCATAGTTCTACAATGTAATCTTTACAGCGAGTTGGTATATATTTGATAAATTATTATTATTATAGTCTTACTGGAGGGACAAACAGGGATAGCGTGCACAAGAGGTTATCTGTAGTGTTTTAAGGGTAATTGTTGAGACATTGCTTGTGTAGTAGAGTATATCCTGATTGTATATCTAAGAGTAGACACAGGTCTGCACTCTATCTGCTGTTTGAAAACTAACCTTGATCAATTATTGAACATGGTAATATCAATTTACTGTTTGCCTGTTTTAGCTGTTACCATAGCAGAGGCTCATCTATTATTAACCACTTGGGTGTCTGGTTTTTGTACTCGGGGTATTTTCAGCTCATTTTGACACATCAGTGGGGATATTATTGTTTGATAATTGCACACCACTGTGGCTTAGGCTGAAAGAGCACGTCTGGCTTCTCTGAATGGGATGTGAAACATGTAAGACGTTCTTGTATTTCAATGGAGGGGCCAAAACTGAAACAGGAGAAAGAAAAGACTGGGAAAACAGTTAGGTTTAGAGTGGCATCTGCCAACAGCGGCCGGGTCTTGGCGGAGGTGTTCAAGGATGAAACGGCCTGGTGCGGCTCAGTGTCGGACTCAGTGGACTCTGACTGCACCAGCAGCCCAGAGGCAGAGCAGGGGAGCCCACCTCCTACCAGCGAGGCCAACAGCCATCTGAATGGCCTGGTGGCGGAAACCGCTCAGGATGAGAACGGCTGTGAACCTGATGACCTGCTTTTGTACGCCAGTGCCAAGAGAGAGATGCTCTTCAGCAACAAACGGATCAATATCTGCAGCAAGAACGGAACCATACGAGGAGTGAGGAACAAAGTGAGCGCAGGCCAAGTGCTTTTCAACAACCTCTCCAACATGTACTCTGTAAGTAACTCTGGCAAAGATGTTTCTATTCTGTTACTTCATAAATGTGATCATCTCAGAATTTAAAAGATGATCAAAAACTATCCATATAAAAAAAGTGTTGACCTCGGTGAGGTGCTTGTTCAGTCTTAATCTTAATTCTCTTTCCCTTTAAGGGTTCACTTCGGCATCAGAAAAGGAAACCCTGGCAAAAGGAGTAACAGTTTGGACGTAGCAGTTTCACACACTGTGGTCAACAGGAAGAATTAGCCCTGTGGCAGAAGACTGTCTTGCAATTTGATCTATACCAGGACTCTGCACTTCATTTACTTAACTTTATTTATGTATCTGGTGAAAGCAAACTCTTCAGTGTCTTCTTTTACTACTAAGGCTATTCTAAAAGGACTACAGATTTACTGAATAACAGTGGTCCCTTCTGTTCAAGTTCTTTGATTCAGATTCATTTCCCTGATGAGGGTGTAGTAAATAACATACGGTATAAGCACATATAAGTATCTTTTAAGTTCATACATCTATATACATTTGAAACATCTTATATGATCCATTCCTAAATGTGTAAAAAAAAAAATTTAAATGTCTAACAGTTTTTATACATACTGCTAAACTGTGCTCCTGCATGTATATCACTAAAGGTATATAATCTGTAATTTAAACAAATGAACTAAACAGGTAAGTTCACTTGACCCTCTGAGACTTTGAATGGATTCCTGAAAAGATTTTTGTATTTTTTTAAGACATTGTAAGTATAATTGTGACCCAGGATTTCATATGATTTTGATATTTGGTGGAGTCTCGTTCATTGCATATGGCTGAATTATGTCAACATGCATGTTTTTCTAAGTATTTTTTAATGATGTTTGTACTAGATCGGGTGTGCTTCATAATATGTCTAATCTATAATTCCACATATAAACTGTAACAATATAAATCTTCCTTTGTTTTAAGAGGTTGTGATATACTTCTTTGTCATTGCTCTTTTGCAGTAGATGTTATGTTTGTTATGCTGGTTTCTGCTTTGTTATATATATGAAATGGTTTTTGAAAACTGTAACTCAGTCATGGAAATACTGTTATTTAGCTTCTGTCTTTGTTGGCTCCATAAAACACAGCAGCACAGAATCATATGACCTCCAAGAGTTTTCATGTGAAAATGGAAGACTGAAAGTGTGGATTCTCTGTACACACATGTAAGAGCAAAGTAGATGTAGATCACTGATGTAATGTAGTGTACTCCACTTTTTTATCAAACACTGGGCTTGAAATGCAATCAGAGAGAAAGGGACATTTGGAACTCTTTCTGGCACTGATATCAAAAATGTCTTTATGCTGAAGGTGTTTCATGAAGCTTCATTCAGGCCCAAACACTTTGCAAAGTGGTCTGGGGTCTTCTCATGTTAGAGCTCTATTGAAAAAAACCTGTGATGATAACCTGGATGATCCATGAAGTTCATGAGCACCATAGAAGCCTGCAAAAACTACTCCAGAAGCAAATATTGTACTTTTTACTGTACTTTTTACTCCACACAACTATTTAGTTCCTAGTTATTTTGCAGATGCAGATTTCACCAATAAAACATACAATATGATCAGTGTATGAAATATGATGCTTTATTATAGATCAAACTACTCAAGAGAAAAAGTTAACCTTAGCTCCACCTTCACCAGCTACAACATTTAAATGCTGATTTTAATATAACATCAATACATCAGTTACAATAATTCTACTTAATGAGAACTTAGGGTTTCAGCTGATGATTATTTGCATCATCGATTGATCTGTTGATTGTTTCATCTATTAACTGATTAATTGTTTGATTAATAAAATGTCAGAAAATAGTGAGAAAGGTTGATCAGTAATTTCTTAAAGCCCAAGGTGGTATTTTTAAATGTCTTGTTTTGTCCAAATAACAGTCCAAAACCCAAAGACATTCCATTTACTATCATATAAGACAAAGTTGAACATTTTCACATAGTGGCATTACTACTTGTATTAAAGTAAAGGATCTGAATACACAATACATGCCAATGTACATCATATATCATATTTCCAAACTTCCAAACTATGGTTATGCTAAACATATTTCTGAACACAAAGTGGAGCAATCATTAATGGGGACCGAATTACTATTACTAAAATGTTCTCACAGGGCTGTATAGCCTACATTTAGTGATTTTTAACAACAACAACACAGTATTTTATTTTGTAAGATTTAATAGAGAAAATCCACCCCAAAATCGAAATCACATTTCTTTCTGCGTTACTGAGGCAACTCCTTGGACACTGTTGATTTCTTTAGGATACTATCTTTTCTGATTCACAACCCATAATCAACGTCCCTTGAATGTAACATTATTCAGAAAGGTCACTTGATCTGAAGTTCAAGCCTTCGTCTTCTCAGCAAAACAGTCGTCTATAGCAAAAGATATCATGTTCACGGCCACATCATCACTGGAGCTGCACAGTTTGTAAGACTGAGTTTTAGGGTGGACTTTCCCTTTAAGTGACAGATTTATGCAACAACATCTCACCGCTCACCTGCCTCAGTCAGCACCACGGACAGCAACCCTGAGACCGTGAACGCCTCCTGTCACACACTGACAGAAACACGGCGGGGCCCCCGGGGGCTTCTGGGAAGGACCACCAGGCTAATACAGCATCATCTACCATCATGTTTCTGCGGCACTGACAGCTGAACCGTAGCAGGCAGGATGCGGGATTTCCACTAGACCCCCCCCCCCCTCCCTCCTGTCTTTTTTTTTTCCCACCGGAAAGATCCCCTCAATTTGGGCTTCAGCGATCAACATGCCTCCGTCGACTCATCTCGGGCTTTTCTCAGGGTGGAGCGGCTCTGAACGAGGACAGATGTAAAGCACGTCTGACCAGCAGCTCGTCCGGCTCGAGGTAGTGAAATCTTCCTCCTCTTCTTCCTCCACGCCCTGTCATCATCATCAGCAGCAGCAGCCGCTCAGCACCATGTCCCCTCCAGCGTCGGCTGCGACAGCCAGTGAAAGCAGCACCACCACCGTTTTCGAGGAGGACACTAGAGAGGAGGTAGGATTTTTATGATAGCATCTCTCACATGAGCGTTTTGTTCTGATGTGTTGGTCACATCTTGGCGCAGGGCTTTAATTACTCCATGTGCACCGTGAATGTATCACACTGCAGGTGGATTATTTGCCAGGGATTTGGTATTACAAATCATCTCCTTCAGTTCCTACAGGTTCACATATAGAATTTCTAAGATCTTGCAGCCTACATTAATGATATCAGAGAAAAATGTTTCCACACCTGATTGATTGATTGATTGATACCTGTCTTTGTCATCTGCTGAAGGGGGGCAGCAGCTCTGATTTCATCTTTATAGCTCTTAACTATAAAATGACCTGAAAGGTCAACAGAGCTGAGAGAACTTACTTCTTATCCACTGCATGCAGACTAACTGTCTTTGTCTAATGTTACTACTATGCATGACCCATTCATTAAATTGTAGTCAATTAAAAATCCCTATTGTGCTGTTGCAGTGATCAATCAGAAGAGATGTACACAACAAGCAAAATGGTAATTTAAATAGGTGAGAAATAATACGATAACAGTTTTCCTCTTTTTTGTATTCTGTGTGTGTTTTGACTCAACAGCAAAGACCCCTGAAGCAATCTCTGAGCAAGTCACTATGCCGGGAGAGTTTTTGGAAATGCCTGCTCCTATCCATTCTCATGTATGGCTGCATGGGCGTGATGGTTTGGTGTCATGTCACCAAGGTGACCCGCCTCACCTTTGACAGTGCCTTCAAAGGGAAATCCATGATGTACCACGAGAGCCCCTGCTCTGATGGCTATATCTACATCCCTCTGGCTCTACTGGGCATGCTCTATTTAGTCTACCTTGTGGAGTGCTGGCACTGTCATGTGAAGAATGAGCTGCAGCACAAAGTGGATGTGGAAGGTATCTATGAGCGCATCCAAAGGATGCAGCAAGCTAAACCCTGCATCTGGTGGAAGGCCATCAGCTATCACTATGTTCGCCGAACACGACAAGTCACACGATACCGCAATGGGGATGCTTACACAAGTACCCAGGTTTACCATGAACGTGTCAACACCCACGTGGCAGAAGCTGAATTTGACTACAGTCACTGTGGTGTGAAAGATGTTTCAAAACAGCTGCTGGGCTTGGAGAAGTCTGCTCTCACAAAGATGAGGTTCACCAAGTGCTTTAGTTTTGCTAATGTAGAGTCTGAGAATTCCTACCTTACACAACGAGCACGGTTTTTCACTGACAATGAGGGCCTTGATGACTACATGGAGGCCAGGGAGGGCATGCACCTGAAAAACATTGACCTGAAGGAGTATGTCATGGTGCTGTGTGATCCAGAGCACCACCCCTGGTATCTGTCCCACTATGTCTTCTGGTTTGCCTCATTCCTCACTTTCTCCTGGCCTCTCAGAGTCTTTACAGAGTATCATACTGCGTATGTCCACTACCGTGTTGAGAAGCTCTTTGGGCATGATTACCTCCCTGTGACCCCATGTGATGATCGGCCATATTGGCGTCGTATCCCTCGTGTTAACACCATTGACAGTACAGAACTGGAATGGCACATTCGGTCCAACCAGCAGCTGGTGCCCAGTTACTCAGAGGCTGGCTTGATGGACCTGGCCCAGTGTCCAACCAGCTTCAGTGGGATACGTCAGAATTGTGAGCGCTGCCACAGAGCCATCAGCTGCTCCTCAGTGTTCTCCAGGAGCGCCCTCAGCATCTGTACG
This sequence comes from Holacanthus passer, assembly GCA_025331565.1. Lineage (NCBI taxonomy): Eukaryota > Metazoa > Chordata > Actinopteri > Pomacanthidae > Holacanthus > Holacanthus passer. Next base: position 139,846 of record JAFREQ010000018.1, on the reverse strand, counting down.
GGTGCCAGCTCCCGCATCCCCTTCAGTGGCAGTCGGTTCTCCTTGGCGCGGCGCTATGGCTCCCAGCGCAGCTGCTTCTGGAGGAGTGGCAGCTTGGATGACCAGGAGAGCCCCAGTGAAAACACCCGCTGTCTATCAGAGCGCCTCACCACAGATGATGATGAGGGACCCCCAGACTATGAGGACGCCCTTTGCTATCCAGTACTCATTGTCCACTGCAGTGAGAATTGCCACAACCACAGGTCTTTCCACAGAAATGGCTCCTGTGTGGAGACATCCTTATGACTATGCAGTCACTGACAAAACACAGTGGCATTTCTGTAGCATACAAACACTTTGGATATCAGAAACAGAGTGTGTAAACAAGTCTTAATGTGAGATACACAGATTCATGCTGTATTGTCATACTATCTGAAACAAATGCCTGAATCCTGAATGTGTGAATCATCAAAGCAATAACAGCGATTAGTGAGCGGAGAACAAAGCGACAATGGTATGTGAACCTACTAGGACACACACGGGAAAATGATATCTGCTTGGTTTACAATGAAAATCAAGCAGACAACGACTGTTACACTGTACATCATTGCCATAGCTTTTAAGATCTCATATATACAGTATATATGAACCTGAAGCTGAAGCTGCTGTTACCTCATAAGACCTTTTCAGAGGCCACGGACAAAATGAGCAGGTTTAAACATCTCATGCATTCAGACAAATCTCAGTAACAAAAAACATCAGAGCTGACCGGCCAGACAAAGTCGGAGATTATGATGGTCATCAAGAATGTTAAGGAGGAGTTTCTACAAGTTTAACCTACTTCTAATTACTGCAATACCTTTGAAAATAAACACCACAATCTCAAGAAACAGTAAAAGAAGATTATCAATCAAATATGTTGCGCTTATGCATATCACAACTGGTCAATATGAAAACCTCCAATCCAAAAGAGACAAATGAACTCTCAGATACTCTCACTCGCTGTTATACCAATTTTGGATGTTTGAACATTTTCATTGTGTGAAGTGCTGTGATTTTACTTTATTCTTGTACCTACTTTTTTAAATTAACATGCCTAATCTCTTTCTACTTCAGTTAGTGGCATTCTGCTTTTCCCAGAATGCTTTTTGACAACTGCAAAAAACAGGTATAAACTTCTTTTCAGCTGTGGGTTTTATGTGTTGGTGGAAAGTGACATAAAGAGAGAAATGAACAAATCTGTTTTGTGGCTGCGTTGCATTCTGGTTTATTGGGGCTAATGTGGGATGGATAATTTGGTGTAATGAATGTGCTTGTTCTACAGTGGATTTCTCCATGTTGACTGTTGACTGTTGGTGCTATGTGGCAGCTCCAGAGAGAAATGTACCTTTCTTTTGGATGTTTGACGGACTAAAACTGAAAGCAGATGTTTACAGTTGATGCTTTTGAGACATTTTGTCCTACAAACCTCCACTGTAGATGTTGGTATTATCTCTATGTGATGACACATTGTCACAGTGTGGTTATCTGCAAGGAAATAAGAAAGCAGAATCAGAACATTTTTCTAATTAACATTGCTAAGGTGTTTCGGGTTAACACTTGACATATGATTTGTCTTGACTGACCCAGAAATTGGAAAATTGTTGGAGCACTAACACTGTCTAGTCATGTCTGAAAAACCAGTCATTTATGATCAATTAAATACATTTTGTCTTTGACTTTTTTCTACCTACTGCCACAACAAAACCTGCCAGCAACTGTGGTACAAACACATATTTGTGTCATTACATTCATCTTGCGGTCAGAAAGGACAAGGACAGGTTTACATTAAATCTACAAAACATTTGAACAGGTGAATGTCTGTCAGTCACAACAATTATTATGGATTCAGCTGCAAAAAGATCATAAGGTCATTAAATCCATGCTCAAACTTGCATGATTTCCTTCTGCTAAGACAATGTGTTGAAAACCATACCTGAATGTAAACCACCAGCACACGTGATATATTGTAGTATATGTCCATCATGTGTCTATAGTAAAGGAGTAATGCTCCATTTTTCCATCTGTAAAATGGTGATTTCACTGTCCTGTGTATATTGAATGTGCTCAGACGGTGAAAGAGCACAGCACACCAACATGTCACCATGTTTCCTGAAGAGACTTTGGATGCTGACATTTGATTTATCTGGAGGATGCCTGACTCTTTTGAATAGAGTTTACAGGCAGTATATGCAAGGATGTAAATGCACTTACGTTTACACATGGACATCATACAAACTTTATAATACTGACTTTTTTATAACATCCAACAGGAACTTATTGTATGCATCCTAGTGAATAACATCTTGTTCTTACATATTTTTCAATAATGTAGTGACACCAGTATTATGCACTTGAAGTGACACTAGACATTATGAATTGTAGTGAAGCTGAATGTTGATGTAAATTCCCTTAAGTAATAAAGTATTCAAGCTGATATATTGACAAATATGTAACTGCTCAGATCATAAAACAATACATGACCACTTAAGGCTTCTTGTAAAATGTTAAAATGTTCTTGTTGTCGTTATAATCAAATGGGCTGTATAAATAACTTGATTACCTTTTAAAATATGTATTCAATTTATCTTATGCTGGAAAAATAAAAGTTGCAATAAATGTCTGGGCAAACCCATGTATATTTAAATATGTTGCCTAAATATGTTCCTCAAACTCGCTGGGAAAGTCTGGGTGGAGGGAGTGTTTACTGAAGGAGCTGTTTTCACAGATATTTCGACATGTCAATTGGAAAAGCACAGGTGTAAATAAGAAAATCAATGATGGCTGAATTCCATTTAGCTGCTGTGGTTTCTGGGTCCTGCTGTTCTGCACGCTGACTCACTATCACACTGTCATGGCTTCCTGGGACACCTGCATAGGACAGAGCAGATCATTAACGTTTTTAGTAACACCTGAGCTTTTCATACACTGACAAGCCAAAATGTCTGCTGTGGAGCAGCAAACTGAATGTGTATGACTAAATATACTCTTTATATTCATTTTAATTTTGTTGTTCTGGTGGGTTATACTCTTAGGTGCTTTTTAAAAAAAAACAAAAACATGGCAGGTAAACATTAAAAATATTGGTTAAACAATATTTGAAAATGACATGGAGATGATTGTGTTTATCTGTTTCACAGTGACCAACACTTTTAAAACAATAATAAAATGACTCCTCAAACAAAAAGCAAGATTACGCATTTACCCTGATACCTTTAGTATAAAAACAATTTATTACATTGCATAAAAATAGATGAAGAGAACGACAGACAGTGATGTGGCCACATGTGTGTCTTTGCATTCCCTAGCTGGCTTGACTTTGATTATTTCTGGCTCAACTATTATAACAGATTGAGTGGACATTTTAGAATATCCGCCACTCAGTCATGACAGCATATAACATTGTTGCTGGTAATGTAAAGAAGCAGACAAAGAAAAGGAGACTGACATAGACTCAGTACATTATCCAGCACTGTGTAATACACATATAATTAGGAGTAGAATTGGAAAGCTATAATTTTAAAAGAATATCCTTATGAATTTTGACTGGTTTGCACTGAAAACTGAAAACCTCGCTGTGGTTTGGTGTTCCATCATAACCTTGGCCAGGTAATGTCGTTCCCCTCCGGTGCGGTAGGGGGCAGAACATTTACATTTGCTGGTACACGAGTGAGCCCGTTAGAAGTGGCGACGAAGTACAGTAACAGTCAACCTAAGGTTATTAGGTGAGTGGATGATCAAATAAACATTGCATGTCAGTAACTTCATCTTTAACATTTAGCAACGAAGAAAAACTGCCCGTTCTGTGTTGCTGGTTAGCGAGCTCGTGGTAGACTGCACGAGGACTGAAATCCACGAGCGTGCTGAGGAAAAGTAAAGCTAGCTAGCTTCATCTGCTTTAGCTCGGTTTCAACTTCAGCCCGTAAAATACCAATCTGAGTCAAGCGAGGACAAGTATTACATAAACCTTTGACGAAAAAGAACACAAATAGCTGCTGATGTTTCAAAGACAAAATACAATATCGTTCAACTGTGATTGTGCTTCCTTCCATGGATGTTTGTTGTCGGCTGGTGTTAAATGGAGGCATGAAAACATCACCTCCAGAAAATTAACAAACGCAATCTAACATAATTAGTTAAGCCCCAGTTTGTGTCTCTCCTGTTGTCGTTGTTTTACAGAATAATTAGTGCAACAGCTCTGCAAAAATCTATTTTTTTTTTAATCCCCGAGCGACACAAACCAGGGCTACAAATAAAGTCAGGCTTTTATTTTGAAGGTACATTTTGATTCTGTTGAATAGTGTTGCAGACTTTATAATCCAAATAGTCTTAACTTACTTCAAGATATTATAGCAATCAAACAAAAACAAACAGCACATTTATCTGATTAAATGACATAATTAGTCGTTTACATTGTGAAATTGTAGGAAGAATTGGACATTATGGGAAATAATAGATACTGATAGCAGTAGCTCAGTCAGTTATTCTGAAGCCTTGACTCTTGACGCATATTAATTTATTCAGTCTGTTTACTGACTTTGTTGATACCACAATCATTTTGACACATTGACTTTCATACTTAAATTTGTCACAACAAGACCAGTAATTTAGCATAATGCTTCCTAACTATCTATGCTTTTCTAGTGACTGGCTGGAGTGCCAACATGCAGAGTTTGGTGGTGCAGGCACTCACCATGAGGCAGCTAGGACGGTTGAACCCCTGCCATGTGCTGGCTACTGGATATGGACTGAGGCAGACTGAATGGTGTCCCAGGGCCATCCACACACGCCAGCTGTGGGGCTGCACGTCTTTCCCTGCACTCGGCTGTCACGGGCCTGCTTTCCATGGCAGAGATGCCGTCAGGGGCTGGTCTGTCCAACATCTGAGGTTTAAAAGCAACAAGAAGAAAGGTGCTGCTCGGAAAGCACAGGAGGAAGAGGAGGAAGATGAGGATGAAAAAGACCCTGAGGACAGTGATTATGAAGCTGAGGTGGATGAGAACCCAAATCTACCGAAGGACTATAAAGACATGGAGAAATATGTGCAGTCCTTTCGCTATGATGTCATCCTGAAAGCTGGACTGGACATTGCACGGAAGTGAGTTGCTGCCTGTTGGCTCTCACAGATTTGAATCTTTTCTTTACAGCTTGCTACATGTAACAGAGCCGGGCTGATAATTCCCAATTAGAGGTTTTCAAACAAATGGATATCAGCCAGTACATGCTGTCCAAACTGAACAGGATGTAGTTTTTGTACAACATATTCATTGTTTGTCATGATTTTACTTTCTCAGGCAATAAGTGGAGTTTCAGGTTCAGAAATTACTGATTTGGATGAGTTTTGTTGCCTTAAGTGTTCAAATGTAACTTGTAAACAGCAGGGCCTTTAAAACCCTTTCCTTTTTTGAACGTTAGTATAGACTAACTGTCCTTTGTCTTACAACAGTAAAATTGAGGACGCCTTCTATAACAACAAGCTCAGGCTAAATGGACAGAAACTCATCAAGAAAAGTAAAACGGTGAGTGATGTTTGCTTACAAGGGATGTATTCCTACCCTAAATTCTTAAGTCTTTCCACTTGTGTCTTTAACTCATTTTTCACTACTCATATATATATTTTTTTTATTCAGGTGAGAGTTGGGGACACATTGGACCTGATAGTGTCGGAGAACTCAGAAAAAAACACTGTCACTCTTATGAGAGTCATCCCCCGAAAGGTGTTTGGTGAATCAAGTACCACAGAAAAATACAAAGTTGCCATAAGGCGCTGGAAATCGATAGAGCTTTCCAAGGATGAGGCCTTCAAGCCATGAACTTGAGTAGGACAGTACTGACTGTAATGTCATTGGCCAGTGAAGGTGACAACGCTGGCAGACATGAATGCCACCAGAGGAGTGTGAATTTGAATGGTCTTCAACAAGTTGGATCTAGAATGGATTACAGAGGTATAATGAAAAGGTCAACAATTCTCAGTGGTTGTAGACATTTAGCAGTTGGTTGGGACAAAGATTTTGAATGTTTATCTTTCCCCTCGATACTGATATGAGTTTCCCCCAATAAAGGTGCACTTTGAAGTTTTGAAATTTGAAAATCATGTTCTGATGACGTGACTCATGAGCGCATGACATACTCTTGAAAGTTCATGGGTTTTCATCTGAATCATTACCTTTGTGGTATGTTGGGCTAGTCTAATATTTTCTTTCAATCCTCGTATATTTTTTATTGAGGCAAAAATATATGATGGTAAATACAAGCACTATATATGTTGCATAGCACAGAACCTGTTTGAAAGTGTTCAGCTTTGAAGAAAGGGCCTCCTCTCACTTACCTGGGTGTAAAACTGCAGCCATTATCCAATAAGTTGGATACCACAGCACGAACAGTTTAGTGGTATTGTGTAAAGCAGTCAAATCGTATGTCATATTTATTATTGTGATTTTATTAGAAATAGGTTATCATGAGCCATTGTCATGTTAAATTGTCTTTATAATATAAACTTCTATAAGAAGGCTTAACATAAGCACATTGTTATTAAAACAGTGGTGGCACAATGCTACATCAGTAACTGCAATGGAAATATATCACGTCATTGTGATTCAGGTCTATCCGTAGAGCATATGTGTGATCTATGCTATTAGCTACTATCATTGTTATTGTTTTTAAGGCTACAACATTTATCAACAAAGTATGTTAGATAAGCTATGACAGTTTTGGCTTATAAATAGAAGCAGTTTTAACTCTTTATCCAACAATAATAAGACTACATAAACTACAACATCTACTGCTGTAGTCAAAAGGTAAAATATGACTAAGAATAGTACTGAAGAAACTCATAACAGCTTGGCTTCATCCTACAAAGGACATTTTGTAAAAGTTCAACAATGCGGTTTCAGCTTATATACTGTGCAATTATTTTTATGTCAAAAAGTGTTGCCTAACTGAAAAGTACTGTAACTAGGACACAGTGCTTGACCTCTTGGCCTTCTTAAGAATGTCACACTTCTTGCGATTGGGACGCCGGCAGCGTTCGTCGATGCTTGGTACACATTCATAGTGCCAAACCTCCTCCATCTTATCCACAGGATACACCGCTTCCACATAGTGACGAATCAATCTGAGGCGGACAGGGTCAAGTTGCTTCTTGTTGCAGGCCCCTGAATGGTTATACTGCAGCCGCAGATTCTCCTGGGTGAAGAGCTCTGGGAAGAGGCGCACCAGCAGGCGGGCAGCAAAGTTCCCAACAGAGAGGCTCTGCTGGACGATTTCCCGTACCTCGGTGTCCGTGAGCAGGTAGACAGAAGGTACAGGGAAGTCAGGCTTGGATACAGTCAGTTCGTCCAGGGGAATTTTACAAAAGTCTTTGCTACTTTTTTCAGGGGGTAAAGAGGGAATGTCTGGATCCTCCCTCATGCTATCTGGATTGAGCTGGTTCAGCTGGCAAAGAAAGTCCTGCTCTGACTCTTGACCATACACTTTGCGCTGCTGCAGGTAGGATCTTCTCTGCTCCGTGTCACGTCTCCTGCATCTCTCGTCAAGTTTGCCCACAAACTCCAACATCCACACTCTGTCGTTCTTGGCCCGAGGGTAGACTAACTGCACATAATGGCGGATCAGATTTACACGAACGGGGTCGAGCTGCTTTTTACCAAGAGAACCACTGCAGTTGTACTGCTTCCGTGTGTTCTCGTGGGTGAAAAGCTCAGGGAACATAAGCACCAGCAGCCGAGAAGCAAAGTTCCCAATGGACAAGCTACATTCATAGTTGTTCTTCAGCTGCTCCCTGGACAATACGTACTCATGGGGAACAGTAAAGTCAGGAAGAGGAATCTCCAGATTGTCAAAATCCACAGGTGTCAGCAGCGACTTTTTGGACTTGCGACTGGGCTTTTCATAATCACCCACCTCTGGAACCTTAATAATAGAAACATCTTCAGGAAGGCTGGCCAGGTCATAGCCCTCATCGTTGATATTGTCAGGTTCGCTCCCATTGCCATTACTGTGAGGGCCCTCAAGTGCATCCTCCATATGCTGAATGCACACCTGAAGCCAGCTGTCCTCAGGCACATCAGGAAAATTAGCTTCCATGTACTTTCTTATTATTTCCATCTTGTCAGAGTCCAGAAAAAGCTGCCCCACACTACTAAAACTGCTGGAGCCTTCTGGCATTTTCCCCTCTTCAAAAACCTCAGGGAAGAGACGGTGCATAAGAAAAATAACAAAGTCCTCAGGGGAAGAGAACTCATCAAGCTCCTCTGTGGCATGTGTATTGAAAGCAAGGTCTGGCACAGGCAGGCTGCTCTGCTGGTTATCTAGAGAGATATGCTCTTCCTGGCCCTGCTCGTTAATGAAACGATAGGTTTGAGGATGCTCAGCCTTTATCCCAGCACCTGTGATTGTCTGCTTCATGATCAGCCGAGCACTCTCCATGTCCCTCTGAGCCCAGAAGCGATTAAACAAGTCATTAATCTGAAGGAGGCATTCTTCCTGCCAGACGCTGTTGTTCTTGACCGAAGGGTAGCATACCTCAACGTAGTTACGGATCAGCTGCAGATGTAGAGACTCCAGAGTTCTCTTGCTCGCCATACATTCATGAGAGCACTCCCTGGCTTTGAACAGCTCTGGGAAGAGATGCACCAGCAGCCGACAGCCAAGCTCCCCAGCACTGGATGTCTGCTCCATCAGTTGATTCAGTTCGTCACTTGTTAGCAGATATTCAGGAGGAGGCTGGAACTCCGACACCATGTCGGCTGGTTTGATCTGCTTCTTTATTCGCATGACCTCAAGGGTTAACAAATCCACTTTGCTATGTAGTTGTGTCATGCTTGAATTGAGGGTATTGAGAATGAGAAACATTTTCTCAATCAGCGGATAAAGGCTGGAGTCCGTTGACGAAGCTTGGCCCAAAGTGTCCGCAGTGGGAAAGGTCTCCAATGTGCCATTTTCCTCTGAACTTTGGAGCTTGGATGAGAAGATGCTGCTGTAGTCGAGCTGATTCCCGGCACCATGAGTGGCCTGCTGCTCCAGACTTGGCGTGTTCCTCTTCTCAGAGATCCTGTGGGAGATGCTGAAGAGAGGCTTTCTGTAGGAGACTCTGGATTTCTGCTGCATGCAATCCTTCTTCTCTCCAGTTGTGGTGAGGCAAAGAGGCTCATGTCTGCCGCTGTCATCCATCAAGTGCCGTCTCATCTAGACAGAGTACATAACATTCAAAACACATTTAAAAGACCCCTTGTCCTACAAATAGAATATGCAAATTGTCCTAATGTTTTTATTTGGATAACATGGTCTGAGGTTAGCTTACCTCGCCAGAGACTCTAATTCTCTTGCTGCTAGTGGACTGGTTTGTGTGAGGGCCCACTTCTGGAGATGGCCGTTTACCAGCCTCAGTGGCCCCAGGAGATCCTCCTCCAAGTCCTTCAGGTGGCTCGCAAATAGCAAAGTCCTCCATCTCCTCTTTAACATCCTGGACATGCTTGTGTTCTGCAAATAATGAGAGATTCGCATTTTCTTTGTTAAAGCATTTGCCTTCTGGTTCATATTTATAAATACACATTTAAGTTAACAGTGAGGATTTTTTAAAAGGCTTAATATCCCTTCAGATTAGCAGGATATGTGATCAGACTTTTAGTTTCTTTTCCACATCAACATTGACATGTCTCTTTTAAAGATGCAGTTAACCCACATATTTTCTAAAAAATTAAGAAACCTCTAACAATCCTGCATCTGAATATAAATCTTTGCATGTTTTGCTTGGGCTTGATGACAAAATTATTTTCAGAGGGATTTTGTGCTGTTGCAGATGCACAGATACAGGCTGCAGAAGTTACCTTTCTCAAGCATCGCTTCATCTGAAACTTCTCCATGCTCAGAGGAATTCATAGCCTAGAAAAACAAATCACAAACACATGAAGTAATAGTCGCAGTAGTCAACATACATGATCTAACAGTAGAGCTGAAGCAAATAAATTAATTGATTGACTTGATAGAAAAGTAATTAACAAGTCTGATAATTCATTAAGTAATTATTTAAAGCAACATTGCCAAAAGAAAAATCACAATGGGCTCTGGGAACTTGTAATAGATGTTTGTCACTATTTGTTGACATTTTATAGACCCAAACGCTTTATTGGGAGTTGCTGCATAAATTGATAATAATAACAATCTTTAGTTGCAGACCTGAATGAGATGTTTCCAGAACCCAAGTGAACCGTGGCACTGGATCAATAGTGGTTTTATTAACATATTCTTGATCGATCAGATCAACAAATAACACAATTAAAACTGCACTGTGTGAACCCATTTCTAAACTCCAGACTGTGTATCTGAGTTGACATGTTAGCATGTGCTGGCTGCTATGCTGCCTTTAGGACAAACAGCATGTGATCAGTTGCAGGCAAACGCATTAAGCGTTGGGATAAACCGATAAAACAAATGTGTTGTAATGCCAACTCTTTTTCTTTAACAACTGAAAACGTAGGTGTATTTTAGCCGGGGTCTGTCCTGTGCATGCCACCGCACAGAGTTGCCTCCTAGCTCTGCTCCAGCCTTATTAACCAACAACTACTTCCTCATTCTTCCGCCCATGAACCTTTGAACCAAAACACAGGACAAACCAGCTGTGTGAATCCAACTCTGCACAAACCCCTGTCACCAGCTTGTCATGCTAATGCTAACACGGCTCATCGCGGACATTAATGCACGGAGCTGCTTTGAGGAGTGCAACATTTTGTTTGTGAATTTTAATGACGCGGCAATGTTTGCGTGGACGAGTCCCCCCCTCCTTCTCCTGCTGCCCTCACTCCTGCTAAACGAGCTAAAACACGCGGTTTGAGCTCACCTTTACGAGTCCACGCACTCCCTCAGGACTGTGGGCGACGTGCTGGACATGTCTGCGGACTGTCCCCGTGCTTTATTTGCAGCCAAATCTTCTTCTTGTTGTTGATGTTTTTTTTTCTCGCTCGGCTTCTGTGCTTTCTCGCGTGACGTGAAGGGGCGCGCGCCTGCTGTGTCACTTCCGCACAGCTGTGTGGAGAGAGAGAGAGGGACGAAACAAAATCCACCTAAATACAAGTACAGCGGTGATCAAACAGTCTAAATGAGACAACGGTAGCATAAAATCCCACGATTGTATTCAAACAACAGCGCCGCCCTTTTAAAAAGTGTTAAGTTACAGCTGTCATTATGTTGAGCCTGACATGAGGAGCTGCACTGGGACAGCTGGACCCATTTACAGTCTCTACAGGGCTGTGACTTTTTACACTTGATTACTGTTTAAAATATGATCAGACACTGACATGTTGTGCTCTTTTCCCCCTTTTATAAAATTGCCTAAAATTATTGTGTAAATATATATATAAAGACAGTGGTGGGACATAACTGAGTACATTTACTCAAGTAAGCTGCTGTACATGACTCCATTTGTGAGGTGTCACTATTTTGATGATATGGTACTACACTTCTACTGCAAAAATATTGTAGTTTCACTTGCTACATGTATCTGACAGCCACAGTTACTAGTATGTACTTTGCAGATTAAGATAAGAAACTACAATAAGCATAAAAAATATGAAGCATTCTTGTACAGCAAATTAAACCACCTGACAGTATTTAAAGTAACTAGAACCACTTTGGCCAGCGTTGAAATGTTGTTTACATGTTAATGGATCAGTAATAATGATCTGATATCCATAAGACGTAACAATATAACTCCAACAGGCCATTTTACATAAGTAATGGATACTTTCCCCTTTTTAGTTTATGTAATTATGGTCAAGAACAGATTTGAGTACAAAACAATTACTTACAAAAGAGTGTTTTCACACGCATGTATTCAACTTTTAGTTAAATTAAAGGATGTGAATACTCATCCACTACTGTACAAGATGTAAAATGTTTCTTGTGCCTCTGGTCCTGATTGGCTCAGGAGGTTTGTTGGTACTGTTAAATATATTATGAGCAATATGATATAATTTTTTGCTGTTAGCTGTGGGGTCACTATAATATTCATATATTAACTATTCCTACAGTATATTGTAAATGACTGTGATATGGCAAATCATAAGACTTACCCTTGTGTATTTCTTATCCTGAGTGGTGGTTATTAGTGCTGAGTAGTGGAGCAAAATTGCCCACTATTTCACATTGTGGTGATTTATGATGGCTTTCTCAGAGAGCCAACAACATCTGACACAGTTAGTCTGACACATCAGTCATAGTCCTAGAGTTTTGAAAGAAGCTATAGTATAACATATAATAGCAAAACCCTTATTGGTTAGTAAGCAATTCATTTATACCAGTGATATATGGAACAACATACATTAACAGGAGAATAGGTTATTTGAGCGTACTACACATGTGCAGAATAGGAGGATTGGAAAAAAAACACCAAAAAAAAAAAAAAAAAAAATCAAAACTAAATAAATATGTTAAAAATATTTGTGTTAAATACTCAACTTTTATATTCTATGTATTTTTTCCAATGTATACATTTGTATGAATTCAGATAAGTTTCTGTGTCACATTTATACCGTCTCTAGTCATAAAGGTTGTTTACTGAAGTAAAAACAGAGGTAGGTAGGAGTAACATCTCCTCTTTGCAAGGGTAAGCTCTGTTCACCTTAAACTACAGAGCCCACATTATTTGGGCAACAACGCCCTCAAGTGGAAAGAAGCTGCAACAACATGAGAATGAGCTCTGATCATACCTGTCTGCTGTACAGTTCAATGTGTCAACCATGAGCCTCTGGGCGGTATGTGAACCAGGAGGATATCAACAGTTTTAAATGGTGCACACTGCTAAATATGCATATTAAAACATGGAGTAAACATTAGAAATATTCTTTTATTGATAGTGACTTGGCAGAAACTGTGATGAGAGTTAAACACACTACAACAATTCTCAGTCTCAGTTTTCTTGTAAATTACATTACATCATGTCACTGTATCAAGCTAACATTCTTGCCTTAAATATTTTACATTGTGTTGATAATACTGCATGTGATCTGAATTGGAATTGTCTCCCTCAAATATATTTTACTGATGTCCCATTCATCCTCCATGCAACTATTTATTAACTGAGGCTGTGAGTTTTAAATGCTGAACCAAAGACAATTATTGTTCCATTCTGTTGTATTGCAGGTTGTGACATGATTTATATGAGTGTAAAATACAGTAAAACCTTTCTCCTCTTTCTATAAAAAAAAGCTTTGTATGAAACCTTCCTGAGCTGAGAAAAGCACATGGATACTCAGTTCAGGAAGCAGACTTATCTTGTGAATCTAGTGAAGAGACAAACAATAGAACTAGACTTGACAAATTACAGTTGTAATCTGAAGTCAGTGGGGTATGTGTGTGCACATCATAGACCGTGTTTGTGTGCAAAAACCTCTGATGTTAGGGATTTTTGTTGTTCACTCTGGCTACAAATATCCTCAAATTACAGCTGACAGTCTGTACATCAGTAATCACAGTATCATGTGGCATCCAAAGTTCTAAGATTATGGGCTCAAAACTTTGAAAAATGCATCGCTGTCAAATATATTAACTTGGAGCTGGTGCTAGCTGATACGAGAAGGCAATCATACGGAGCTATATCATATTGTTGCAGCAGAAGGAACTTTTGATTTTTAAGGGGCAGCAGCCATAAAGCAGTTCTGGTTACTTGAGCTGGTAAACTGGTTTCCTCTGATGAACAGAGATTTCAGTCAATGAGAGATGAACCGAAGACCCCACAGTGCCATAATTCTATCTTAATCATTGGCTATTTCATGCACACACTAGCACCCAATGTTCTGTTCCCAGCCACAAATATGTCGATACAGAGATGATATAACAAGACAACGTGTGGCTGGTGTGGTTCTCATTATTCGACTAATGAGCTGTCTCCATGGCAGTCTGATCTGTCAGCCAATGAAGCGAGCAGGCCCTGTGCAGGGGGAAGCACGGCCCAGGGTCAGCCAGGCGACGGCTTGCGACGAGGGGCCGGCGTGCAGCACTTAACACCGGGAAGAGCTCGTTAAAGTGTCATTTTTGGCCAATATGCTCGTCTGTGTCGAGGAGGCCAATCAGCCATACTGTTCCCATCGCAGGAGAATGACTTTCATCCATCACCGTCAGCTATATGATGGTATTAGCAGGTGTTTACAGATAGGCCATTCAGAAGAAGACAAATGGAGGTTCTAATGTCGCTCAACACTCATATTCACTCAGTCATTTTACATACTGACTTATTCCTAACAGGGTCAATGGGGCTGCTGGGAATCTGTCCCAGCATGCACCAGAAAGAGAGGCAGGGAAACACCACAGCCAAGGGATCAGTTCATCACTGGGTTTGGACAGAATGTCACAGTTATGCACATAATATATATGAGACTCTCACCTGTATGCCTTTGTTCTGTGGTGATCTGATGTTCAATTGCGGAGTTTCTTGGCAAACGATGAGATTATTCTTGATTCCAGTCTTTTCTCCAGCTGTAGGGAGAATATCAAACCAAACTACATTCAGAAAATACAACAGTAGAACATGACAGGCATTTTTATAACTGCTGTAGAGCTGCTCTTCATTTTGGCAAACACCACACCATTTTCTCAATTTGGTAATAATGCAAATCCATTAAGAAAGCATAACAAGTTTCTCATTTTCCAATAAGTCATCAAGTCTACAAGTATAAGTGTTTATAAGTAATTAATAAAGGGCTTTATTTACGTTTAGATGTTTAATAATAATCCTTCCAATTTGGTTGTGAAAATTTTTGTTTGGCAGTGCTAAAGTTGTACTTCTAAAAAAAAAAAAAAAAAACTCTTTATTAAACATGAATATAGCCTTTATATGTGGTCTTTGTGGTACAGTTTTGAGTCCATATGAACAAATAGTAGAATTTTGAGTGGCAAGAGTTGTCTGTGCTTTTCAGTAGGTAGGTAGGTCAACCTGATGTAAAATAATGTTATTATTGTGTGTTTCAGTGGGGAACTGTCACATCTCCTGGTTACATAAACGCTGTTTCACCCTGCCAAGAATTAACTGCTTAGTAGAAACACTAGAACACTGGACATTTTTCACATGACAATGGCCAAATTTACGGAATATCACTACAAAAAAAAAAAAAAAAAAAATCATTTGGTATCAGGGGAATGGAATGTGCAGTTTTCTTTGCAAGCTCCAAGAACACTGTATCTTTTCTGTCAAACTCACACATGGGAGTGTGTAATGGAATCTGTGCTGACCGACTCTCTCCGCTGGACCCTGCTGTAATTACACCACTCATCGTCTGGGCCGGGCACACTAAGGCCGCTGTTACCCACTTCATGTTTTGCATGTAAACTTATAGTCTTGCCAACTCTTGCTTTCATGATACCCAAGACTCTCAAACTGGAAACTGTAAGCAAACACAGAGTCGGGTTTCTGCTGTGCGAGACATAAAGCTGACAAACCTCTCCCCTTCCTTGTTCTGCTCTTCATTTGGGCTACACGGGAGATATCAAAAAGATTCATGCTGGCAGTAGCAATGTTGTCAGGGAAGAAAAAAAAGGCTAAAATTTCTGTTCTACATTAAACATTTAGCTTTACCACTGGAAGAACTGTGTTTTCGTCTTGAAGTCAAAAACAAAAAAACTCATCCCATCAAATCCTGTTCTGTAGTGCCTGGTTGATTTCTACTGGGAGCCTCTATGCAACAGTTTCATTGCTTATAGGCCAGACCTCATCTTTTGAAAAAGTTCTGTTTAGTAACTATATTTGTCATTCTGGCAGTGCCCCAGCCTCCTTCCTTGTTTGGTCCTTTTAACTTTCCATGTAACTTTCCTCATGTCTCCTCACGGCGAGGATAAATATTTCATGAGGAGCCTGAGGCTTTTCCCTGGCACATGCTGTACCTCGCAAAACAGTAGAGGAGTGGACGTACAACCCAGCAACAGACAGGAGCTTGTTTTTGAAATAGTTCACTCCACATCACCATCTCCTGCACTTTAGCCCCACCTTCTTCTTCTTTTATATCCTATCATCTCCCCTTCCCTCTCATCCACCCCTCCGTTTCTTCCTCATCCACTTTTCATACTCAGACTCACTTTTGCCACCACTACTCCTCTATCCCATGTTTTCAAAAATGTTAGTAACTGAAGTATCTAATCGGATAATTGCCAGTGACACTTAATTAGAGATGCGAAAAACAGCAATACATCTTTAAAATTATGAACCATCACTATGAGTGCAACTACAAGGACAATGCTAACATGCTGATGCTTAGCAGGTATAATGTTCGCCATCTGAGTTTAGTGTGTTATAATGCTAACATCTGTTAATGAGTACTATACATAGTATAAGAAGAATGTCATTAGTTTTGTTGGTTGGGTCAAATTCAAAATTTGGCCTGATGATGGCACTGGATGAAAAAATTATGAAATTATAAAAAAAAATTAACCCATGAACATCTGTACCGATTTTCAATCAATTGTTCTTGAGACATTTTACGTCACATCACAAATGTCAACCTCGATGACGGAGCTGGAGGATAAGCCACAAGATCATTAAAGCCAGTGGGATTCATCATCCGGGGATCACAAATGGCTCTTAAACATTTCAAAGCAGTCTGTGTAATATTTTTAAGATGTTTCAGTGTGGGCCAAAGTGATGGGCCAACTGACAGACTGACATCCCAAGACCCACATCACTATCATGGCATAGACTATGAGTTGATATGTAAATGTGTCATCATTTAGTATGTTCAAGCTAAGTTTCCTGTCATTTGGGTAAAAGTAATTCTCTTTTGAAGCATTTGATTTTTCAGTCAATCATTCAACCATAACTTGCATACAGGCAGTTCTAGCTCAGGGCTCTTGCTTACGCCAACCTTCTTCATGCAAATTCAAATGAATAAAAGACTTGTTTTGCTGTGGCACCAACATGTGCTGCTGTTCTCTAGAACTACACAAAATCCTCTTTGTTCACCATCTACCCTCAGTCTTCTTTTTTTTCTCTCGTCCTGTCTCCTGTGCTCTGTCCTTCAGGTGTGGCCTGGATGTGACAGACAGCTGCCAGCGGTGGCCTGGTTTCACACCTTGGCTGTCCCCCCCTCCGCATACAGCAGCCTGGGAAACCACAGGCCACCAGGCTGGCGCCAGCCTGTACGGCTTAGAGCAGGGCAGCCGGCCCAATCAATACCTCTGCATTTCCTGTCCATTTGCTCAGGTCTCTTCATTAATAATTACTGCTTGGCGGAGCTTCAATGCGCTCGCTGGCTGGGCCAAGGGGAGAGGCTGTGTGACCTTTCCCCGCCCCTGGGTTGACTTGGATCACATACACAGGCATGGGGACAGACATAATAAGGCAACATAGATGACATTACTCCTGACTCTTGCCATCTCCCCCTCTGCGGAGAGGATATCATGCCAAATACCATTAAAAAAAATACATATTTTTGCAGCTGTGCTTATCAGCAGAGGTACATACGTGGTAGAACACGACTTTGAGACATTTTCACAACTGGTTTGGAGCTGCTCTTCAATTTGGCAAACACCCACTACATCCAGCAGCTATGATTTCAGCATCATCTGAGGTGTGCAGTAATGAGCAGGGTGAACCTGGGTGATTCTAAAAAATGAGATTTTGTTAGAATAAGTGCTGCTTGGTGCATCATTTGCCGTTCATGGCACATTTTCCAGATGACAATAACAATTCCTCAAAACATCTTAAATTACGTTCTGCCTGGTATGTGCCTTTGCTGATAAGCAAGGTAACAATGAAAGCGCCAGGTTTTAAAATGCAGCTTGGCGCGATATTTTCTCAACACAGGACAGGAAGGGAATGTATTGGAGCCAACACAACGCATGACATGATGCTGAAGTAATGTGTTTTTAATTCTTTTTTTTAATGATGACCATTTATGGGTATAGCCATTGCATTTCTGGTGCACACTGTCATCCACAGCGGAGCAGAACAGTTTCTCCAGACATGAGCCAGCACCTGGCTCAAAAGAAGTTCATTTGTCTCTGAAGTGTCAACTGTTCGCTGGTTCTCGTCCTGTTGCCTCTGCACACAAAGACACTTCAGGCATTTAGAAGCAGGAGTGTGTGTATGTGTGTGCGTGAGTGAGTCCAGGTCAAAATTTGGTGATGGCGGAGGCGATGTTCTCCAAGGCGGATCGAGCCTCGGAGGAGGGGAAAGCCTGGATGGCCTCCAGAGCCTTGTTGCCATGGTAACAGCATAAGTCCACAGCTGAGCTCACGCCTTTCTCCGACTGAACTGCTGCCAAAAGCTGTCGAGGGATGAAAACACACGTTAGTTTGTCACGTTAGTGTCACTCTTGTTACCATCCAGCTGTCAACACAACAAACTGTTAAGAGCCAGGGAAAGTTAGCGAACTCTTAAAGTAAGGGTAAAAACTGAATTGTACAGGAACAAAGCATTTCTTTTCCTGACAGAAAACCCATTGTATAACACAATCATGTATTTGAATGATGCCCCTGGTACCACTGGAGGCAGCTTACCACATTTAACTACAAGGGAAAAATTTCCGGCTCATCATGGTGAGTTATATTTAAAGAATTGGCAGGCCTTCTGTGATGACGAGAAGGGAAATGCACTATTCTGCTATTCAACTTAGGCATCTCACAGCGCTCCTGTTTTTTCAGTCTGCTAATTAGAGCACCAGACCACAAGAATGGTACGCAGCTAGTTTTTGCAACAATCCAGGTAACCAATTGACAAAGTGTGACAATGTCTGTCCTTTATGTAACAGTGTGACTGCTTAAATTTGCAAATGATTTCAATTCTAATATGATCTTTGTTATTATGTCTCGTTTAAAAGAAAATTGAATCTCAATAAGACTATTTGATATCTTGAAGAAAGTCTGGTGTGTTGTTATACAAGGCCTGGGACACACACACACACACACACACACACACACACACACACACACACACACACACACAGAGAGCACATAAATTTCATACATGAGGAAGCGAAAAACATCAAGTCAAATCAGCCCCAACCAACAGCTTAAGCATATAGACTGAGTGAATTTGGGCATCTCCTTGTGCTTTACTGCTGGTGTGTTGGGACATCTTTTTGCTGAGGGCGTTTTTCCTCATGAATTCTGGAGGTGGAAAGCCCCGTAGGCCTTCCTTCTCCAAAAAAAAAAAAAAAAAAAAAAAAAAAAAAAAAAAAATTGCAGGTGTCGAACTTGGCATCACCCTGGCTGCTTATTCAATTTAGAAAAGATTCTTCTTCTCCCTCATTTCACACTGTCTCATGCGTTAATCTTGTTTTGTTCTGCATTAACTTTATCTTCCTTCATCTCTTAATACCTCCCTGTTTTCCTCCGTTGGCATTAGTTAGTATTCCAGCTGTGACATTTTTTAATAAAAAAGGTTCTGGATCATGAGAACTACAAACGTCTAATATTACTTTTCTTGATAACACTCATATTAAGGTGCACATATTCACCAATAACTAGTTGCTTATTAGCATACATATAGTAGCATATAATTGCTCTTTATGGTCATTATGAGGCACTTATTGATGCGTTATTCTAGGGGTGAGTGTTATTAAGGGTTATTTTATTAATTCATGTACAACAACTTATTTAATATCAATAAACAGTAATTAGGAGGTTATCGAGGGAAAACTCTGAGTTATTGGTCCAGTAATTGTAGAATATGGGCATGCAGAATAAAGCATTAATAAGTGCTTTATAATGATTAATAAAGAGTCAATATGCTAATAATATACATGCTAATAATAATAGTTAATGGTGCACATGTGTACCTTAACATAAAGTGTTAATGTTTTCGTACACAACTTGTATAACTTTAAATATATTTTAAATAAAAAAGGATTGAAATTGTGAAATAGGCAACTCATTCCAATACAATGTTCATTACAGGAGTTCCTTTTTCACTTCATTTAATTATAGAAACTGTTATTTGAAAATGATCTTTTTCAGAAGTCAGAATTTGTTTCATAATGGCATTTCCCCAATCACACTTTTTCACCAGACAATAACCATCCTTTCAGCCAATCACATGCTTCTAGCCTCCCAGAAGGTCCGAGGTCCTACAATAGTATAGTATATAGTGGTATAGCAGGATAATTATTTAGTAAAATATTTCACTGTTTTAGCTATCAATATTCTACATATTCATTATTATATTATTTATTTTACATCATATTTACTGAAATTTAATCTAAAATTGTGTTGTGATTGGTCATTATATCTCAGTGAATGAACTGAACCTGCTATAAGAAAAGGGCTGACTTCAGGCAAAGATTCTCATCCCCACTTCTTTCATGTAGTCAGATGTTCTTATATTATCAGTGCAAAATAATGTCTTCTAGTGTTTACTTCCACCCAGTCTGGACTTTCTCCCATAATGGCCAATTATGGGAGAAGGATTATAGACTGAATGCAAAACAGTATGAAATGGGAGTTTCTGTAAACATTTACTATATGGCTATTTATCAGAGTTAATGGGATGAAAGCACAAATCATGTAGACAATTTGTAGATGCCAGAAACGTACACAAAGTACACAAACTTCTAATATTGCGTTCCCATCTTTGTGCTGAATCAAAGCAAAGTTTTAGGCTCATGGACCCAAGGTCTTTCTTTTTCCTCCCCAAAATTTCATCCCTCCCTCTGTCCTGCTCTCAGCTTTCCTCCTCGTGTCCCCTCAGCTCTCCTTCCCTTCAAACTTCTCCCCATGTCCCCTTTTCGACAGGTCTGCTGAAGGAGATTCTCTCACAATGCCACTGTCTCAGAGCCTCAGTGTCTCCTCCACAAATAGGCCTCGGTAACTAATCCTTCCTGCTCTGGTTTCAGACGGGACCAGATAACCCCCCCAACACCATCGGACCCCTCCTCTGTAGCTTCAGTCTCCTCTTGCACCCCTATCGGCCCCCCTCTTCCCTCACACATTGACTTTGGAAAGCTCATTTCTCAACTTTGATATAGGTTACAGTGAAAAGACGTCCTGTTTCTCTTTGATGGCTCTGTGAGATGCCTTGCCAATAAGTAAACAGGTGAAAACAAGATAAAACAACGGAAAAAAGGAGTTATCTTCCTGAAATGTGAGACAAAGGCAACAGAGATTGCTTCACTGGGTAAGAGCAGAGCATTTGTGTAACATTGTGAAGTACAGAGTTTATAGCTGAGGAGGCAGATTCTGTATAGAGGAATACATAAACCAGTGGCTTACCTTTGAGTAATCCAGTTGGTTTCTCAGTGTTTTTGCCTGGGCGAGAAAAGAGAAAAGAGTAGTTATCAGTTCAATTGAGAGAGTTTCCAAGGTTGCCTTTACTTTATGATCAATAACCATTTACTGACTTTTAAAAAAGGTACAATTTGATGATGATTGAAGAACTTAAAATGAGCACATTTGTGGTAAAACAACTTTACATTTAAACTGCTCTAAGTAGAAAGTCAAGTCAACTCCCAGCCAAATCCTTCATTTTAAATCCTGCTGATACAGTAGCTAACCCAATAAATGATTACAGATACAAGATACAAAATTTTAATAAATTAAGAATGGAAAGAGGTGCAAGTCAGACAATAAATAAATAAATCGAGTGGTTTCGAGGTCTACCATTCATTCACTACAAACCTTATGAGGCCTTATTAAATTTTTCACATTTTCAAGGTCAAAACGTCTTGAAAAAACAGGTTGCTTGTATTGAGTAAACTTAGTGCCATGTCTTGATGGTTCATATGGCTCATAATTCAACTACCTTCTCCTGTTTCACTAAAAAAATGCCAGCAATTTCCAAGTAATGTAGTGAACCAAACACAGCAAGAGCCTACAGCCATGTTTGTCGCTGTATTTGGGCACAGTCGTGCTTTGAGCTAAATGCATGAAACACAAAGCACAGCTGAGGCTGATGGGAATGTCATTAGTACTGAAGGTATCAACAAAGTGATTATGTGACGTGATTCTATGCAACAAATTTCATGCCGATCCAGACAATACTTGTTTGTGGTGGTGGAGGAAAAGTCAAGGGACCATGAATGTAAGAACCAAATTTCATGACAAGCCATTCCATAGTTGTTGAGATATTTCAGTCTGGATCATAAAACAAAACAAAAAAATAAAGAAAAAAATGAAAGTAGCTGCTGCACTGGTGTCATAGACCATTCACCTGCTGTAGCTGTTGATGCCATCTCTCCTCACCAACGATCTGACGGTGGAAAACCACCGGGGCGGCGCTCAAGCTGAACGACACCGGCTCTCCCATGCTGCTCTTCACAAACGGCTGCAGGTCAGAGTTCAGCTACAGGAGGAAGAGTGCATTTGTCAATCAGGCATCAGTCAGGCTGAGAATCTAATTTGAAACCAATTAGACCAACCCAGTGGTAAAAATATGACAGGTGAGCGTGCCGACCTACACTCTGAATGACCCTGTTAATGAGCAGCATAATGAACAGTCTGGTGAAACATACAGCTAGGCTGATGAGGATGGTTCTCCTTCAAAGCCTTCATTTCGGTTTCCTCCCATGCTGAGATTCCCTGTAGCCACTGAGGCCTGCAGACAGGCAGCTACAGGGAGCCACAGCAGGAGAGGACGTAGTAACACAGCACTGTGAGTGGGCCATTATGATTGACTTTTAGGTTAGCACCGATAAGATTGAGCTGAAAACCTGTGAACCTTGAAAGATGTTTTCTCATCTACATTGTGGTGGTGCTCAACATGCAACCCCCCCCGATATGACATTAACAAGACACTTAGGCATATAAATCTAATACACTGGCAGGATAGTATCAAAAAAACACTATAGCCCCATATCCTTCTTTCAACATTATTTTTGCTACGGTGTGAAGCTGTGAAGACGGCAACAGCTTCCAGAGCAAAGAGCTGCTGGTCAGAGAGGCCACAAAGACAGACATGCTGAGGACTGGGATTGGCTGTGTGGTGGGTGGGACGCTCTGACTAAACTTACCTTGTGGCCCAGTGATAGGTGCTTGCCGTACTTGTAGGCAAAACTTTGGGACTCTTTGCCATGTTTAGCAAGCTCCATCGCAGCTTGGCAGCTCTTGGCCAACAGTGCCCCGTGGGACAGGAAAGCCTGCTCCTCCCATGTCGCCACGTCGATGCCGTCGGTCAGACTATTCTCCTGCAGAGCAGACAGAGGCAGAGAAACTGCAGGCCTGAGCTCTCACTGCTCCTACTGGACAACTTCAAACTTCCGACAGGTCACCGCAGAACTCAATCAAAACAAGCCCTCCCTGCTTTGTGATTTCATATTTCAGTATGTAACTGATTGTGCACTGGAGTGTGACAGCAACTGAGCACAATATTTCCCACAAGCTCCTCAGTTATATGAAACAGAAGGAAGCAGGGAGAGGGACACGATGCCAGAGCAGGAACACACTCTGACAAATAAGTCCAACATAAAACATTATAAACACCACAGGCGTCACAAGGTTAAATAGATCATCCCTGTACAGATGTAGGTATTGTTGGAGTTGATCGGGATAATAGAGTAAAATCTCCGTCGTAAAATGCTTATAATCCTCAAGGATTTTCTAGAATAAACAGACAATAGAAGAGGCCAAAACTGAAACTTTGTCTGAGGTATACAGTTACATTACTCTGAACACTTTTGTTGAAAAATGAACTGGCTGTCAGAACAATTCACAAAGCAGTATTTAACCTCTATGCTGTACAAAGCTGGAACCAACTTCCTGAAATACAACTAAAAACTTTATTTTCTTGTGGCTTTTGGATTAATTCCTCTGCACTATTGTTTTCTTTACTTGTTAAAGTATGTCAGCCTTGATGTATATATATTTTTTGCTGTTAACAAATCTCATGAAAAGACAAAAACCATCAATTCATTTGTCCGTCCCCACCCTGTCTGTGACACCAAGGACAATGGCTCCTACTGAAGATGTAAATCTTAATAGATGCAATATAGTTTCTAGCGAACGTTACTCAAACATAGGCAAACAGTGCATTCGTTAGGGACTATTTAAAGCTTTATTACCAAATTAATCCACATTTGGTGCTCTGTGAGTATTTCTTGCAGCTCACTGATGTGCTTTTAATAGTTTATGGACAACAATGAAGCTCTCCAGCTTTTTTCTTTAATTTACCCCTTTTAAAATTGTCTGCATTATTATTGCTTGAATTTATCTTGTAACTCTGTCTATTTGTAGGTAAAGTGCTTTGAATCACAATTATGATTGTGTGCTATACAAATTTTGCTTTATTTTTATTTTTAGTCTCAAGCCATCAACTCATTTTGTATCACTGTTTTCAAATTGACTGTGAATGATGTATTCTGCCATTTTTCCTTACACTGTCACTTATCACAGATATTTTAGCTCTAATGCCCCACATTAAAGTTGGACTATAGAAGTGGAACAGATGCTTTACCTCAGTATTAGTGGAATTCTCATAGTAGAGTCCTTGAACTACATCACCAATGGCACTTGAGATCAGTTCAACAACCTGTCAAGCAGAGAAAAAACATGAGACATTTGGGTTAAAATTTAAATCAATCTTTAGGTATTATCACAAAATCTCACATTTAGAACTGAGAAGAGACAAAGTGAAATGATGGTTTTGATCTGCACAACAGTCAACACGTCCATCAACAGCTACGCGTCCTGTTGAAGTGTCCTTGGACCTGGGCGCTGAACCGATAACCTACACCCTCATTATAAATCACTCCGGCTAACAGCATCGATTAAACTCCTAAAATGCAGATGTAAATGAGGTTGATCAAAACTGACATGCTACTCAGTTCATCCGTGACATTTGTAATTAAAAACCACAATTTCCACTGATTGAAGCACGAGCTAACAGCGCTCTTGTCTGAACAGCTGGTTTGCTGAATAAATCAGAGGTGAGATGAGGGTCGGAAACCAGGTGAACTGCTGCAAACTCAGCTGCTCATTATTGGGCCGAAGGGGAGCTCCCGTTGATTTCATAAACCAGATCCAGGCTCGCCTTCATTCATTATACTTTGTATTTATAGAGAAGTCCAGTCGATAGAGACAGATCAGGTGTCTGTCCTGTCTGAGGGGCTGAAATGGAGCTAAAAGGCAGATGGTGAGACCAAATCAGACTGTGTCCAGAGAGCAGAGGGGTTAACGAGGTTTTGGAGTGATGATCTGACTTTGGGAGCCTCTTTGCTCTCCTTTTTCTCCACAAATTATTTGAAGATTTATTTCACTTTGTGTATTTGAGCATTGCAGGTTTGTATTATTAATATGTTGACACTTACAGTATGTATATATTGGTGGTTTACTGCAGAAGTGGCACAGAAAGATTAAAGCAAAAATGAAAATTAGAAAATGAGAAAGAACCACTTCTTTTATTGCCAGGCTATAAACTCTCTCCAGCACAAGTTAATCAGCAAACTGTACAAGAAGAAATGTGCTACTTTTTGGGAAACTGACATTAAAGCATATTTAACTCCTACCTTAAAATATTTAAAAGGGACAGCAACTCAAAAGAATAGCTTTGTTACATTGTTGAGGTCTGAGTAGTTTTAGACTGCAGTTGCCCATTTCCTCTTACAGGGGGCATGCATGACTACATTTTAGCTTACAGAAACGCAACTGGCCCCTTATCAACCACCAGAAGAGGGGCTGCATCTTTTCAAATGATTATTCAACGTCTGGATCTAATGAATGAGTAAAAAATCTAAAGTCGATCTCTCCGTCCTTCATTCACAGCCACACAGAACAGTGTGGACAGAGGAGCGGAGGCCACGCCTGTACAGTTCAGATGAATGAGGTTAAATTTAGAGCTCCTTCAGCTCATCCCAGACATCCTTGGTTCATCAGAAAAGTCTGGTGACGCTGGCTGCTCCGTCAGCCTCGCAGTGCCCTTTGGGTAACTGAATCCACCGGGGGAAAATATTGAGGAAACCCGAGCTTCGCCCACAGACCTGGAAGGACAATGTGCCTACAGTATTACCAGATGTGGTGTCTCTGCTTGCCTTGGGAAGTGGGGGCCAGTGGGGGTCTTTTTTTGGAAAGTATCAGATAAGCTCTCCCCCTGCCTCCCCCTTACTCCATTCCCAAATCCAGCCAGATCGTGTTTTGCCGACAGGTCTGCGAGGGGGGAGAAACCAGAGCTCCACGGCGAGATTACTTTACAGTTTATACAAGTAGCGGCATAGGTTTCCTCTCAAGGCCACGACACATAATCTCCATCGCTCTCACTGCCTTAAAAGAAAAAAGAAAAAAAGGCTGGTTTATGAGAAAAACTTCGAAAGCTGCAAGAACTACTCATCTGTTACCCTGTGTATCATAAAGATGCGGCACAATGACCACGTCCAAGCTGCATGAAAAGAAAGGAGAGACACTGTTTAGCAGGCTGTCAGTTTTCATACCAGACTCAAAGTGCCCTCAGCTTAACACACTTTGAAGCTGTGAGAGTTATAAATATAAAACAATTAACAGATTTTAATGAGTGTAAAGAAAATCGTTTACAGCCTTTATTGCATTTGCCTAAGGGTATTTCTATGTTTAAAACTGCAACAATCTATCTGTATGCCTTTTTTTTCATCCTAAGGATCTAAAGCAGGTTGGATGCAGTGTTTAAAAGGCCACTCCACCAGTTTTACACATGACGTTTACTCATCATGAGGACTACTAGTCAGCCTGTGAAATAAATTGTCTATCTTCTGTGGCTCTTTAGAAAAATAAAAAATAACCCAGATGATTTCATCTTGGGAGAAAAGGGGGTCTAATGACAGATGCATTCCAGCTGCATCATGGGAAGGATCCAGTGTTTTTGGAGCTTGACCCGTACTTAAGAATCGAAGTCAGCCTCTGCTGTTATGATTTTGACCATTTAGAATTTGTCTCATGTGAGTGCCCTAACACAATGGAAGAGCAATACTAAGTGGGGGTTGTACCAGCTTTCACTCACAACAGTATAGCTCTAAGCAGAGTGCCGTCTTAATTCCCATGCTTGTTACAGTATATGTGATGTCTGCGATGCTTCATTGTAATTGAATGAACCAGTCATGGAGAGTTTGTCTGTTCAGTTTCTTCAGATAGACACAAAGGTTGATGGTGATGATGTACAGAAATAGCCACACCCATGCTCACACCCTTCTTGGCTCACTATTCATCACTGGCCTACTCCCATGAAGTCTGTGTAAATCCATTAAATTTCTTTGGAAGACTTCTTGCAAACAGACTAATGTAAACTACCATTGAAATTGAAATTGGGTAATCATGACAAACAGAACATTATCAACTCAAGGTCCACTTATTTGTTTGTTCTGGAGCCTTTCACCATATTACACTGTCTTTATCAGCAGATGGCATTTGCTAGGTTGTCAAGGAACTGTAGATGTTTCGAGCACCTCTAAGACTAGGACATCTCATTTATGTTGGCTTAAAATTTGAGGTGGACAGTTTATTCTGTCAGCTGCATAAATACCATGTTATGTAGTTGAAAGCTTCAGAATGAGCAAGTAAGTGGACATTAAGTTGAGGATGTTTCATCATCTGCTGTTCATAAAGAAAAGAAAAACCTCAAGAAAATGAATCGCTGCAAACTTTCTTGAGGTTGACAGTTCATATCATGTCATATTAGGCAAAATTTGCATCAGACTCTAACTTACCTGAATGAAGATTTTAATGTTTGAGATAAAAAATCTGATCTAGAAATTGTTTTCTTTCATCCCGACCAAAAAAAACTGACATATTAAGGTTCAATTACAGACCAGTGCCTAAAGTCAGTCTGAACTCTGAACAAAATAGGATGTGAAGTGAACTGGATTTTGGTATCGTATCATCCCGCCAGTTTAAAAAAAACTTGGGTCAAAACAAATCCCATTCCGGTAACTTTAGCACAACGTGATGGACTCTTCATTCCTGTCTGCAATAATCTAATTTCCCTCCTGTCCATAAACCAGTAAAGAACAGCTTCACGAAAACACAGCTGAATCTGAGCATCGGTGCATACTGTGGTTTGCCCTCGGTTCATTTTGTTTTGCTAACCTTTTCAAACATGAGTAACTGCTGGCTATCGGATGTCCATCTTCTTATTACCCTTAAAAACTTCCACTTTGCGGATGTTTCCTGTGGTTGCTTCAGATTACATTCACACTCCTTATAAACAGGGTTGTCGGTTTGTTTGTGGAAAAAAAAGACTCATAGTTTCAAGCCTTGCTGTGAGTTTGACTGGCATTGTTCTCACCTTGACAATGAACACTTATTGTGATTAAATCATCATTAGCATCATCATTTATTTCTCAGTATGTTTATTTCCATCGTCCAGGGAAACAATAGCAATTCCATTACTGTAATTTGCAGCTTAGCCACATAGTGACAACAATCTCTCACAGTGCTGTGGCAGTGACAAATCCTAATGAAAGCCAATTAGCACTGTAAAGGAAATGCCACACCTTTAGAAATATCTTTAATTTCTAAAAGGAAATGTTGGTTCCTTACACCCTGTTATGTTTCCCATGCAGGAAGCACCATGGATACCACTTACATCATATTTGGGGAGGGCGTCCCTTGGCTGCCATAGAGCAGACATAAACCCAGACTGAGTGTGATGAATAAGAAGCGTCAGGGAAGGCGATAAGGGCTGGTACGGCTGATGGCACGGGGAGGGGGGGAGAAACAGTTATTTTGATCCACTCAGGCAACCGCATTCTGACAGAGCAGCGTGGTGACAGTATCTGTCAGCGAGGGGTTACCAGGCTATGTAGTAGATATGATCTGTGGTGCACTTACAAGACCACCACCACACACATGTCCAAAACTGAAAACTCAATAAGAAGGATTCCCATTGGTGTACGTGTCTATTGTGTCTCCTGACCACATTCTCTACCATATGAAACAGGCTGAAGGCCATCAAAATGTAGGAGCTTGAGCGTAACTAACTGAGGGTCCTGGTGTGAGATTATGTGAATTTTCCAGATCATGAGACCTTCTATATGCTCTTGTAAAGACATGTTTCTGAGAGGGAAAGATCATCTCCCAGATGAGGAGTGATGTGTTTTAAATTACCAGTGTTAATGAGATTGAGGGTAACATACACAAATTCCAGGCACCAGAACATGCCATCCAAAGACAAGATCTCACAGTACCACCTACACCATTGGTGCCCAAATTTTCTGACTTGTGACCCTAGCCCAACAATGTCTACTCAAATTGTTATTCCTCAACACAGGTTGTAGGCAGCTTGACCAAAGACTGATGTAAATAATTTCTCAGAGACTTAATGAGGTAAAAC
Source organism: Holacanthus passer (assembly GCA_025331565.1). Taxonomy (NCBI): domain Eukaryota; kingdom Metazoa; phylum Chordata; class Actinopteri; family Pomacanthidae; genus Holacanthus; species Holacanthus passer. The sequence continues at coordinate 110,625 of JAFREQ010000018.1, read as the reverse complement.
TCACCAGTGTTGCACAAGAAATAAACGTATTGGCTGATTTCTTGTTGGAAGGGACGTGATTTTGTTTTGTTTTGCCCTGACCAATCAGTAGCGAGTGACCCATCTGTCGCACTGATGTGTTCGTTGACATGGAAGCTTACATTTCCTTCCTCATAAAACATTTGCAAAGCCAGTTTTTAAATATATATATATATTTTTACATGCATCCATGCTTCGTCTTCCCGGAATTTGTTGGCTGTCTGGGAAGATTCTCAGTCATTCAGGTCATGGTTATCCAAGGAGGGGAGAATGTAGGGCAACCGGACTTTGTTGTACAAGGGTCCAGTTGCCCTAAATCCTTTATTAGCACATTGCTACATTTGATGGCGCATAACCACTGCCAACTTTTAATCAGCATAGTAGCATGAAAAGCGTATCACACTGCCGACGTGTGTGCATGATACAAATAAACCTGGCAGCCACTTGTAAAAACAATACTCCATAGCCCTACTAGTGGTAAAAAATTTTGAGTTGCTGATCAAACATGACATGTGGATGGCAATTCAGAGGTCTTGATTCAGGCTGATTTTGCAGATTATCTCACTGGCCCTCAAATCTATCCTATGGCCCCCTTTTGGGCCCTCAACCCCCTGGTTGGGAATCACTGGGCTACACTGTTTCAATGAAGAAGGATCTCTGCCTAGTGCAGTCTAAAAACATAACATTGATGCAAACTCAGTACCAGTGATTCAGAAAAAAACATGAGGATATTGCAGATTACCACTAACTGTTTATCCACTAAATGAGTGAATAGGATGTTTGCACTGTAGTCTGTTGTGGAAAAAGAAGGAAAATATCTTTGAGGAATTAAATAGTGTAAGATAAATTCCATGATCAGTGGGAACTCTGCAATATATGGTCATTGCAGGAATGAGATGTTGAGTTTGGATGTAATATGAGTAAGAGAAAAAAATGCAGGGATGAAGACCAACACTGATCTGTGGAGCTGTAAGGACCGCTGGGGAGCTCATATTAAGACAGCAGTGTTTCTCATTAACATCACTAATGTCAGGTCAGATATTTTACAGGGCTTTCATTTGTTACCGTCAGACAAGGTACCTTAGTGTTATCCAGTTGGGCGAGTCCAGTACAGGCATTCGCTAGCAGGAAGTCGCCACTCAGGACGGCCATCTTATTCCCAAACTGCATGTCCTTCAGCGGGCCGTCTGAAACGGTCCACTCCTTCAGATTGACTATCCCACGATGCACCAGGAAGGCCGTGTGGATCAACTCTGTGATTTCTGCCAAGTTCCGCTGGCTGTGAAGCAGAAGAAAAGAATAAATTTAAATATCACAGCTTTTGTGTCAACCACTTTTAAGAGGGGCGTTTCAGAGACTTGATGGTTAGAGAGCTTTTTGACAGAAACCTTTTCATTGTCTTTACACTGCTGGAATATGCAGGTTTGGAAAGTTTGAAAACTCAGTTCACAGCATCACATACAGATGTGCTGACCACGAAGGAATCAATCAAAACAAAGGATTTGCGGGTTGCACTTCATCTATTTAGCAAATTCAAATATTTAAATAGTGGAGTCTTGTTTATCATTTGACTGAAATGTACAACACGGCTCCAAACAAAGCCTGTTGGGATCATTACAGTTCATTCAACTGCTATCTGAAACATATCCTGAGGAGAATACTTCAAAGAAGAAATCCCTGTGTATCTTACAATGATGAGAAATTTCTCTACAAAAACAATTTGATTTAAAAACCTTCTAAGTCAAAATCAGTGTACTCAAGAGCATAAACTGGCAAATATGTCAGACATCTTGCTGCACGGCATGTCAGGGGTTGTTTCAAAAAAGAAATTAAACTTATCATTCGAAAATAACAGCCATTCTTGATTATGAGAGAAAAGACATAAAAGTGGTATTTGAATAGAGGCTTTCAGCGCAGCCTTAGGGAGGATATAATCAAATGTTGATTCAGCCATTGGTGGGGGATAATTAGGCCCCTCTCCATATGGAAGGAGCTCGCCATGCTGCGACAGGAGGGATCCATCCAGACAGGGTTGGGTGCGCTGATAGCCACTTATGACCTTCTTTCAGCCGCTGTGAGAACCTGATGAGCCAGTCGTCTGCCTTGCGCTCCAACCCCTTCCTATACACACACTCAAACATACACACACACACACTCGTATCTTGTAGCCAGGTAATTGCCGTGTTCGACGTCGGCGTGGAAAAGATGTGATTAAAATTCAATAATGTCATCTATTTCGCCTCTCAATCACACCCATTGTCTGGTTGGTTTCTCTGCTCAGTGACGCAGAGCAACAACACAGTCGCCCCGAATGAGAGTTAATAAGTTCAGGGTTTAAATAAAAGGAAATTAACAGATTGACAGTCGTGTTCTCAAGGTGCCTCGGAGTGATGGCTACACTCGACAGGTTTCAAGAGGAGAACTCATTGTTACAACAAGAGGAGCACGACAAAGAGCGGTGGCTGATTTCAGGTCATAAAAATACCATTTTAAATTATATTCAAAGTTCAAAGTCAGCCTTGCTGTGAGGGTTTATTCTGTTGTTTAACTTGAGCACAAAAAACAAAAATGAATAAATACTCTGATAAACCTGTCATCTGCTCACACTTTTGGCCTCCTATCAATAAGACAATCGATCAAGATGGAAAATACTGTTACTGCAGGTCTGAAAGGTTAAACAGGAGCATTTATGCATATTTAATAATTTAACAATCCATTACGTTGCTTCTTAATAAATGTCCGATAGAGCTTCTCTCAGTGAATGCACTGACGAGAAGATGAAAGCAGTCATTTCCATGCTCACATGGATGTAAAGATATAAGCAACTTAGATACAAAAGTTAGGCTAAAATCAAAAAATATTTTGTGCATAATGGAAAAGTCTGATATGACTGTCTTCACTGAACACAACTCATAAACGTTTGACTGTGGCTGTGTCCATTTCTCAAACTTAGCCTCGAACCTTTGGCCTCAAGCATAGAATGGGAATGGGCTACAGAGGTCTGGTAAGCTTACTTCTTTCCAACTCCACACCATCAGACTTTTTTTCATTTTCAAACTAGTGAGCTCAAACTTCAGCTCCACTTGGCACTGATTCAAGTGAAATCACTTGAGGCAATTTATGAGATTTCACAAAACTCCCTCTGGAGCCACAAAAGACTTTATACAACTTTTTTCACCTGTGCTGTAGCACTCCCCAACACCTGTAAACAGACTTTGATGTGTAAAATCGGTTCCCCTTTGGTCTTCTCTTTTGTATGAATGGCTCTAACAAAGGTGGGCAATATTCACGCAATCCTCTATCCTCTTCATTATCAGTATACTATATTGTGAAAAAGCTATTGTAAAACTGTTTATGGATAAAGAAATCAGATAGGTCTGTTTGGTTTTGGCAAATAAACCTAATGAAATACCTGATAAATCAAGGCACTTGATAACAACATACAAATGGAATATTGCCATAAAGCAGCCCTAATCATTGATTTGCAACATTCCTCAAATTGGTCTAATAAACTTAAAGATGTTAAACAGATAGGTTGGTGGCATAAATACCATGGAAAAATCTCTGACGGTAGACAATTTTATATTGTCTCACAAGAACTACAAATATATACATATATCATCATATCGCCAAACCCTGATTCATAATGGTTCTGTAATGTAATTACTTTGATTTTTTATTTTTTTTTATTTTAAAGTATTGAACAATGGCACAAAGTACCAGCCTCCCCAAAACCCAAATCAGTCGAACCCCGGTGCAAACACATCCCAAAGCAGTGCCTCCAATCTAGCAGTCCTGATCGGTAGCAGTAGAGCTTGGGGAGGAAAAAGGGGGACAAGGGGGCCGGTGTATAAATAGCTTTGGTGCCCAGTTGCATAGCAACCGATGCCATCTTGCCGAGGTGTAACGCCCCTCACCACGCCCCTTGTCCTGACTGTTCTGTTCCATTTTCCTCCCTCTGCAGTCTGCCTCACCATCAAATACAGCCTTGTGGATCTGAGTGTGTCCCTGTGTGTGATTTAAAGAGGTGGCCTGTCCATCAGACGGCCTGCGTGATGTGTTCAGTGGCATGGCTTTCATTTGTCACAAAGAATTAAGAGGTGTGGTGCGTACAAGTAGGACTATCTGTTAGTGTGTGCGTGTTTCCATCTATTAATTTACAGTATCTATCTATCTATCTATCTATCTATCTATCTATCATGGTGGTGCTTTGGTGAATCATCAGTGTCAGGCAGCAGAGTGGGAAATGTTTTACAAATGCTGCCTGTCAGGAGGGAGGAGACCATCCCCCGGAGGTTTCAATCACCCCCCAAAACCGCCCCACCCCGACTCCCTCCATCCTTCCATCTCTTCCATCAGAGGTGCTAATGAGCCCAGGAGAGGTGGGGGGATTGCTGTGGGGAGAGAAAGAGAGAGCAAGATAGTGCAAATGAGGTGATCAAGTCATGCTGTGTGTGTATGTGTGTTTGGGTTTGGACTATCCATCACACATGAGTGAGGGAATGCTGCATGTTGAATTCAGTGATCCAGTGTTGCAGTGATGTGAGCGCCAGGTTTTGACATGAGGTGAGTGTGTAACAACTCGTCCTGTAGTGAGACACAACCTGCCGACATGGCTCGGCCTCACAGCCTGAAAGGGACCGGACTCAAGCGCTTCCATGCGGTGCCCAGGTTATTCCAATTAGTTCTAATATTAGGATGTTTCTGCACAGACACGGCTCCACTACACACATGTGCCTTGTGCCAGCTCGCAGTAAGAAAGAAGCCTTTCAGGCACCCAGTGCACAGCCACGCCAAACACAGCAGTCACTTCTGGAAACCACTTGGCACACACACTCACATCCCTGTTGTGAGCTGCATGCTGGTAGTCAATGTCTGCGAGAAAGCCCGAGAGGACCTTGGGGTGCTACCTGAAGCATTTTAACAGCATTGCATTAACACCACATTTAACAATTTACATTTAAATATGTGTAAATAAATCACAACATTGTCACATCTAGTGCACAAATTTCATAAAGCAATTTTCTTTCATTTATGCTATAACATACTTAAGAGTCCACAACCACGTGAGCTGCTCTGTGAGGCTGTAATGCTCCTGGTTTAGAAAAGTTGAAAAGCTGACAGTCAAAAATTGTCATGGTGAAGTGAATATAATAATTAGTCAGAGTGTGGGGTCATAAAAAAAACAATCACAGGAAATTTACTGCAATAATTGTTTGTGTAAACATAAATAGATGTTTTGCTGCCAACAGAAACTGTTGTGTAAACATGTTAGTATGCAAATTTCTAGAATGCAAACTAGCACTTGTGTAAGTATAACTGAGGCTGGTGGGAATGTCAACAGTTTAGTCTGTTTAGTGCAACTGCTTAGTCATAAACCAAAGTATGGGACAAATTGAAATTTTGACCTAATGATGGCACAAGAGAAAAAGTCAGGGGATCACGAATGTTCACAAAGACCCTGAATATCTACTAAATTACATGGTCACCTATTCAATGATAGCTGAGACATTTCACTCAAAACCATTAAGGCCAACCTGCTGGTAGCAATAGAAGAAAAGGAGATTACCAAAGATATTATGATGCATCTTCTGTGGAACATGAAGGTCCAATCCATCTAGTAGATGTTGAAATATTTCATTGGAAGTCAGGGGATCCCTGGTTAGCAGGATTCATCCTCTGGGCACCATGAATATCTGTATAATATTTCATTGCAATCTGTCCTACATATTTTGAGATATTTCAAGCTGAACCAAAATGGTGGACCAACTGACATCTGGCTCAAAACTGCAATACATACAGTATGTATGCCTTATACAAACAGCCCCAGTAAAGGTAATACTTTCACACTGATGTATTTCAGCTTCTAATGCGAGAACTGAGAGATGTTCTTTTACATGCAAACATTTATTGGGTAAAACTGCTGTTTGGACATTGCTAAATCATGCTTGCTTTGTGTTTCATAAGGTAATTGTGTAGTTTAACTGACTGTTAAGTAAGTTTGTCAGTCCAATACATCCTGATTATGTAACTGTCTGGCAATCTGAACACAAAGCAGCAACTGCAAGGTTGTCACAAAAGAAAGTACTGAAGGGACTTTCTGAAAAGTTTTTTTCCAATTAGCTACAATCTTAATATAGCCAAATAAAATAAAAATCATGCCATCTTGTAACTGTGGCTGTATTTGACCCCACATTCCATCATATTCGCAAGATGATGTAGTGCTTCTTTTACAGGAATTGATATGGATGATAACCACAGAGGACAAGATAGAATTACCTGACACCAGGATTTTATTTCACTATTTATCCTTCAGTAGCCATGTAACAGGGACAAAAGTGGCATCGCCTTTCTTGGTCTGCTTGCCATGCACATTTATGGCTCGACAGTGCGATGTTACACATGTTTACTGGCCACGGTTTTCTCCCAAGCAGCACATACAAGAGAACGGATATATGTGGAAGCCAGAAAGACTGTCGAACTAATAGCTGTGGATTTGAATTACCAGCTTGGTTTTAATGTACTGAACCAAAGAATTTGCTTGGTGGAAACTAGCTGTGGTATGATATGGCCATAATTCCTCAGACAACGTTATGACTGTGATTAAGGTTGGTAGAACATTTAAGAAAATCCTCAAGGGCATAATGTCTTTTACACAGCGTTGTGCCAATTAGCTCCCTAGTTACCACAAAAACAAAAGCAACCAATTACATTTTTCACAGTTAGTCAGGCTTTAGGGAATTTCCTGCATAGGAGAAAGATTCATCAGTGCATCCTGCTGATGTTGATACTCGCACCATTTAGCTGTAAAGTCAAACAAGCAGAAGTGTTCAGGAAGTGTAGCTGATGTCAGGGAGTGTGAGAAACAGCAACAAACCAAAAGCAAAGCCAGAAGAACAGCTTATTGGATAGTCCCTGCTTTAATGGACATTTCATGGATCTAATTAGTAAGAAGCTGCAGTGCATGGACAAAACCTAACTTGCCATCTTGTGACTTGGACATGACTGGTGTCAGCGACTTCAGGTACTTTACCTAGGGTAGATGCCACTGACCATGTCCTGAGCCAGGAGATCAGAGGCTGCGTGGTTCGGTCCGGCAGCTTTCGACAGGAGCAGCACAACCAGTCCCCTCATCTGAAGGTTGTTCCTACTGTCATAGACAAAACCCCTGCGAAGCAAATTAAAATGGAAACAGACAAACATCAAAAGCATGTCATTTATTTAACTGTGTACTTTAAGTAATAAGGACACACGGTCCAATAACACTGTGTGGGAAAAATATTTTCTTCATAATTTATCACAATTTATTACAAAATGCCACAGTACAGTGTATAGCCCAATCTTGCAACAGATTTTTAAAAATGGGCAACATGTAGCATTTGTGCTTGTAACATTTTTCCCTCCAACCTGCTCCCTTCTGTTGTGAAGAGGCTGATTCCAGTTACACCTGCTCCCACTGCCACACTTCACCCTGTTTTAATGAGCAATGTTTGAGAACCAGTAACAGCTTGAAAACAGCCAGTACGCGTAGATGAAACGACGTAGCTTAAATACTGGAAGGGAAATACCGTTGGCCAACATATTACCTCCAAAGTAAGACTCTTCCTCCTTTGGGTTGAAAAGCAGTCCTGCCGATTTTGAGTGAAATCCAATAAAGAGGTGCTCAGTGTGAAATGCAGTGCAAAGGCTGGCAGAGGCTGCTAATCCTCATGGTTGGTTATAATAGTGTTTGACAAATAATATGCAAATGAATTATTGGTGTAAAAAATGTGACACCCTTAAAACATGTAGTGAAAAAAAAACTGTAAACACAACATTGACATGTTATCACCTTTTAAGTTGATATGGCATGTTAGCAAACAGTTGCTCATTTTCACATCCAGCAGACACAGAGCAACATAAGTGTTGATTTGGAGCCAACCAATAGTTCTTCTCCTTTTAACTCGGGTTTGATCTGCACCAACTCCTGAGGGAAATAACTGACTCTTTAGCTGCTAAATTCTCCACTATGCTCACTGGCTTGTTGCTAATTTTGTCTGTCTGTTATTTGGTGCTGAGCAGGTGAGACATTGAAATGCTACATAGAGCTGACGGGAGCTGCATGGCTGTGATTATTCTCTGTGGGTTCATCACTATGAACAATCCAGTTCACATTACAATTACTCATGTGAGCCATTGTTAATTTAAGATTGTCGATTACAGCAGCTTTATGGGTGTTTGCATTATTTCTGTTTCCATTATCATGTTAAGGAATTTTAAGATGCAATGAGGGGAAAAATGATAATTCAAAGCACAGGGCAATTTAAGTTTTAATTTAAGTCAATTTATATAAGTGACTTTGCCCTGCACACTGGTTTGATGCTATTTGAGCTTTTGTAAATGGATCTTAGGTCTTGGCAATTTATTATAGACTAGTTCCATTTTGTTGGACAAAGAACGAAACAAAACAACGAAAATACTATTGCAACATGATGAAATGATGCTAATTCTACAACTAAATGTTGAAGGTTTGTTTATCCTATGGTAGAAAAAATACCAGGAACATAATTGATCAGTTTTGCTGCAGGACTGTATGTTTCTTTTGGGTTGGTGGTGGTGGAGGTGTACTCCCGCCCCCAGCCAACAACCTTCTGACACATTCACAGAAACGCACACACACCCACAAAGACACACACGGAGCCCAGTGGTAGCTGCCTGCGTGGTGGGCAGATTAAATATCTTTTTACTCTCTCTGGGGAGCGGTTAGACAGAGCACCTCTAATCCTGTCCCTATGGGAGCCCCTTGTGCCATGAATCACGCTCTCGTTAGGGGCTCCGAGGCAGACAAGCGGCCACGCCCCCCTCCGCTCGATGCCCAGACACCGGCCTCACCAGCCCACCACCAGCCCCAGGCCTCCACCTCCACCCCCACCCTCTCTGACCCACCCCTGCACCACAGGGGGAGGTGGAGGAACCCGAGACAGAGAGTGGATGTGGGAGATAAAGCATGAAGAGAGGGAGGGGATGGAGAGAGATGGAGGGAATAGAGGCCAGACAGAAATGAGAGTGCAAGAAAAGATGACAGAAGAAATACATTAGTGATTCACAGTGTTCTGGTGCTGAAAGGAAAAAAAAAACTACACATACCCTAAAGCTTTGTTCCTTCCCAAAAACACATAAAACACCTCACCCTCCTTTTCCAAAAAAATTTATGATACAGCTGACATTATGTAGGGCTGTCTTTCAGCTCAGCTCATGAGATTTATTTATGGTCACTCTAAATTTTTACTCAGTTGGAAAATAGGGACTAGCCTGGTGCACTGATGAACGCAGACGCATCACCCGGTGAATAGAAAACGACCAGAGAGCAAAAATTATGAAGCTGCACTCCTCTTGGGGAGTCCGGGTAAGCCAGTGGCCTGAGGGTGGCAGATGATTAATATTTATGTCACTATCCACACCAGCATACATCAATCAATCACAACCGCCCTCCCGCAAAGGGGTGGGGCAGGGATGATCTGGAAAAAAGAGAGACAGTGAGGGCTACAGAGAGGGAGAGAGGGAGCGGAAAAGAGAGAAATGGGCTGCTGTCATTTTAAAGGGTTGTGAACAGGTCACCACGCCTTCTGCTCAGCAATTGCAGTGCAGGAATTCAGGAACTTTAGCAGCCGTATGCAGGGGCTGAAATTAATGCATGCAAATGTATGACCGCACATGTGTAGTGCCACACTGATCCTGTCGGGCCTTTTTTTTTGCTTAAATATTGAAAGAATGAATGAATGGGCACAATACACCTGCATATTTCTTAAAGACAGAATTCATGTAATGCATCTGTCTCTGGTGTGCACAGCAGATACCTTTTATAGATTATGATCGTGATATGTTTAGAAAATCGTTTATTACAATTTCCAGGATTTGATTTTCACAATTCCAAGAAGCCTAGTGCACAGCAGGTAGTTCTCTGTGATGGGAGAACGAGCCGTTTGCCTTGAACTTTGCAAAGATCCTGATTGCAGGCTTTAAAGCATAACATATTTATTATCATCAGCCCCTTGCTATGAGTGAAGAGATCCAACACACAATTCTTTTTGGTCTTTTCACTTTAGAGATTTCTGTATTTGTGCTTTTCTCCATGATTTTCTCACTGGTTTGAACTGGGCAGGGTTGAACAGGCCTGATGTCATGTACTTCAATGCACTGATCAGGATTTTACATTTTAATCAGAATCTGATGACAGTTGTGGGGGTGTTTGCTTCTGTAAGCTGGCCACTGTCATTCAAATCTGATTAACAACGCCCACAGGGTTCTGATGAAGCAGATGAGGTGATTTTTTTTTTTGAATGGTAAACTCATCATAAAGAATAATTAAAGGTGTCCTGTGGAATTTAGTTGTAAACAAACACAGGTTTTGTTTATATTCTGTAATACTATATGCATTGTGTGTATCATCAATGTCTAACAAATATTTAGAATTTATTGTTTTCCTTAATAATACATTTGCAAAGTAGTTTTTAAAATATTTCTATAAAAGTCCTACATTGTTTAAATCCATGTTTAATAGCTGGCAATCTTCCTCTTCCCTGTCTTTTGCTGATGCACTGGTGCATTTCTTGGCACATTACCGCCTGTCAATCAGTGAAATAATGTGAAACCATTGGTGGAAATGTGCATTACATCACCCATGTATGCATGCATGTGATATTTCCTGCATGTGCACAATACAAACAAAACAGGGACTCGTAAAAACAAGGCTCCATAGAGCTACTAACTGTCTAAAACTCCACAGGGGACTTTTAAGGATGGATAAGGATTATTTAATCATTAATATTTAATGTTGCAGATTTTATATCAAATTTCAGGGGCTTTAAATGAAAAAACTGAGGGTAAAGCAAAAAGAAACATTGTTTCTATAAATACTCTATATGTCAAGGCTGCCCACTGACAACAATTACTTTTAATATCTTGATGTAGTTTGGAGTTGCAAGAGCTTCTGTCTCCTCAGGGAACATTTCTTGACGTGCTCTGGCCTCAGTCAAAACACAAATGTATTCAGTCTGATCAACTCTTTCTCTTACACTGTACCCTTAGTGCTAAAGCCTACAAATTGTCCCCCTTCATTCAAACATATTAATACTTCACTTAGGTGTTTGTGTTTCACTCTGCAGAATGATGTATGAATGAATGATGATCTGTTTTTGCATTCATCTGCTGAAGAGGGAAAGTTTGGTGGTGATGTAATTTTAAGAATTTTAATGAGCTACATTTTTTTTGATTGTTTTTAAGGAAAAAATATGCAAGGCACAAATTATTATTCCATGCATGCACACTCCATGAGTATTTTCTTGCGTCTTAAAACATGTCTGCAGACTGGAGAGGATATTTAGTTTCAACATTCATTCATGTCCACATAGTAGTTGAAATATGCAGGATCAAACTTGAGATTACAAAAAAAGGTGAGAAAACATTAGGGAAATACTAGTGTAAGTCAAACTCTCAAGGACTGTCCTTAAAGCAAGTAAAGTTTCTTCTCAGGGCCGCATCCCCTCGCTGTAACTCCAGACTTTGGGGCAAAGTTAGCTGAGCTGCAGTTTTTGAGAATGAAAGGAAAGGAAAAACCGAAACCCAACTCCACGAGGGTCTGCCTGTCTGCTATTGTGGATATTTTTATCTGCCGCGCGTCTAAGGCGGAGACACAGTGGGAAATACGAACCAGCCAACCCAAGCTGACAGTGAGGAGTCAGACTGTCAAGAGGTCTGCTCCCCCGACCCCCCTCACCACCCCCGCCCCCCTGCTACAACACCCAAATGGATTGTCATATCAGATTTAGGTGTATAGGTTATTACACCCTTGGGCTCCTGTTTCCAACACACCCGTCTGCATGGCAGGATTGAGTTTGAGGACTCTCTCTTCTCATTCTCTTTCCTTGGTTCTCTAAGTTCCTGATTTCTTTGATAGAACACAAGAATGCTCAGGCAACTCCTATAATAAAGTTCTGGGATAATATTTGGAAGATGTGACCTGTTCTAGCTTCTCCTTCATTACGACAGAATTGGGGCTTTGCAGTTGCATCACAAACCTGCTCTATTGGCTTTGTGCAAATATAGCTAAATATTGGATCTAAAAAATATGTGCCTTAAGGCGCCATAGGTCTGTTCAGAAACACCTAATCAAATCAATGACAAGACAATCAAGACAATGAGGTGACTGTGATACAGTAAACAATCTTGTCGTTTGCCCTTGTCGGCAAGAGAAATCAGTGTACAGTATTTCCCTTAATCCTGATATTTCTGTCACAGAAAAACAGGATTTATTGACCAAACTGAGAATGGTAGTACAAGTATGAAGAGGTCCACCTGCATAGTTTGAGCATAGTCATGTCTCTTTGGTCAATCTTTCTTTGATAGTTTTCTCTGAAAGTGAGGCATTCATGCAAGGACAAACCAATTCATGACTTTGCTTTTGCTCCCTTTGACAGAGACCAAATTCAGTGCAAAAACACTCTTGAAAGTTCCCCAATTTCTCTTACAATTTCATCAATAGGCTTATGGCCCCTCCCTTCTAGTCAGTATGCATTTTGTCCGACTAGTACACTGTGTATTTTCTGTTTAAGTGTTAGCAGTTTTACTTTGCTTCTATCTAGATGAAGCTATTTGTTGCTTCTTTCTTCCTTTTTCTAGTAAGCTTGTTGCTCACTGAAGTGATTATAGTTGATATCATATGACATGTTGTTACTTGTCATCATAGTAGGTCACACAGTGTGACTACCTGAGTATTTACATGATATTTTGAGGTGTGTTTGTTCAAGGTTCTTTGGGTTTTAGTGCTATGGAGCCGTTTTTCTATGTGTGGGTCCCTGTTTTGTTTGTCTCGTGGACACTCGTGCCAATGGTTCTACATTATTTCACTGATTAATGGGTCGTGGTAACACATCAAGATATGAGGCAGCAGCTTTGCAAATGTTTTATGAAGAAAGAAATGCATTCAATACATCTGTTACACACACTGTGTTTTGGTGATAAACACTGAATATAAACATTACTTTAGTTTGTTTATAAGAAAATGCTGCAGGGTCCCTTTATTAGCTCATATGGGATTAAAAAATCATTCTTTCCAAACATCCAATAGTCAGATGTTGAATGTTTATAACTAGTGTTTGACTGAAGCAGGGCGTTGGATTGACAAGTCAGTCTATGTAATCAAATGAAAATTAAGAGAGAATCAGAAAACAGCTGGCTTTACACATCTGGTCCATTCATTCCCATTTGAAGGAAAGGCACCAAATGCTTTCAGATCCCTTGACTCTATTCTGAGGTAACAGCATCTAAATCCAAATTGACGAGTTTGTCAAATCAATTAAGTGCTTCACCAGCCAAAGCTAAGGGAACAATAATATCTGGTTTGATGGTAATCTATCTGTCTAAAAGTGCTGTTATGATATTATGACATTTGTTGTAATGACAATTCCCAGGAGCATAATTCGGAGCTGTTCCACCATGTCTGATAAACACAATGCATTTTCTGGGTTTCAGTTCGACTTTTTTTTAAAAATTGTACTAACATTACAAAAACCACTCTATCTGTCCCAAGTCCCCTCAGCATAGAATAGTCACCTAATAAAACTTGGAGTGTGATACATGCTGTTTTAGATAGTTATCAAGAACACACACAATATAGCATCTGATAGTTATCATAAGAGACACCAATCATTGACAATGGCTGTTCCCTGACTGAAAAAACCTATTGATTGCAAACAATCAATACTTGTTTACCCACATGCCTATAGAATGATGGAAGGGGATACTATGAATACATCTTCAGGTGGGGTCAAGTGTGTTTATGTTTGTGTGTGGGTCAAAATAAATATCAACCCCCCAGTGAAACGAGTGCTGCCACATAACCTGCTGGGTCTCATTTGCTTTTTAATAAAACTGTGGCTCATGATCAATGCAAAACTCTCATAAGTTAAAATGATGACTGCATGAGAGACACAAACTAGAGTTAGCTTTGATATTAATGGAACACTACTACTTTGATCTAAAGTAGTGTGTGCTCTTTGTCTTGTTCAGTAGCGCTGGTTTTATTTCTCTGGCAAAATCTGCCTCCAGGTTTAGAAATAATATTAACTAAGAAGTGAGTTTGGGACAGTATTAAAGCTGAGTGCCGGTTGGTGGATTACATTAATGCCAAAACAGAGTGATTTAAATAATAACCTGAATCCTCTTTTAAACATGAATTGTCTCTCTTTGAAGCTTTGCAGACAGAAAGAGTTTTCTTATATTGACAGATTTTTTCCAACACACTTTGGGATCACTTAAGCAGTGTTACCTTGCAGTGTTGAGCAGAGGGTGCTGAGTCCCGACCAGCTTCCTGACGTGCATGGCAACATTACTGAGTTCATCACTGAGCAGGCAGCGCAGGCTCATGAAGGAGGTTGGATATCCGACGATCTTCTCTGCATCGGAGACCACTTTATTCCAGTTTGACGGTCCCGAGCTGGAGAACAGACTCAGTGTCCTCTGTCCTCGGCTGGACAGAGCCTTGCAGGACAGCCGTGACCATGTAGCTGGAAGCATTTTCTCTCTGACTGTAATGTTTTTTTTTCTAGTTTGACAGAGCTTCTTCAAGTGCCATTCAGGTACTAGCCACCATCTTTAAATTTTCTCACCAGATTCAACCGCTAACGTTGTGACATGTACTTAAACAGTTCCGCATTTGTATTTTTTATAAAAACGTATATTTTGCTATCCTAACAGATATAACATACTGTCACTATAAGAAAAACTAGCTATGTTTCACAACACACGACCTGACACTGCGGGCCGCCATCTTTAAAAACGTAATACGTTGCGTTATAAAACGTAATGACGCCGCCGTTCTGAGGAGAGCACTTCCGGCTCCGCTAGAAAATCACATAGTTTTACGTTGCCTGTTTTAAATTGAATTGAATTGAATTTTTTAATTTATTTTTGTCAAAGTTGAACACTGATGGCACATACACTTTTGCTTTCCTGTGTTTCATTGGGTAAGTATAAGATTTGATAAGTTTTGATAAGTGTCACTTCAGCTTAGTCACATGTAAACTTTTACAGGTGGTTCACACCTGTCATCACTGTCCACCAATGGAAACAATGGCACAGTGTGATTGTGAAAATACAGAGCGTGTCAATTATTATTCTTTTAGAAGTTTCTCCAGTTGTCCAAGCCATAAAATCATTCACTCACCACCCCACCCCAGTCCAGGACCTGGTACCTGTAGCTCCTTCAAATCTTTCCCACTAAGCTCCGGTAGATGGACATTATGAACATTTAATAGATGTTGTCTATATTTGTAGTTAGTAATTACCTGGTATATAGCAGTAAAGAAGAGTTTAATTATGTTTGAATCTGTTTAAACTACTGAATGTATCAATTAAAATAGGAAATCACTAAATTCTGTGTGACAGTCAAAATAGAGTTGATTGCATATTACTTTGTGGTGTTTTGCCTTAAAAACAAAACTGCTAATATAACATTCCAGAGATGAACAGTAGTGGCAGGTACAAACCAATAAACTGAACATATTTGGGGGCCGGCGTAAAGATCAGTGCTTGAATTGTCATACATGAAGATAAAATAATCCAAGGAAAATGTTAACAAAATGTTAACTAAAAAAATGTTAGTTTGCCTTCAACATTGGCTGTCCAGGAGGGGACCGATATAAAAAAAATGATACCAAGCAGCACCAGTGGTCTTACACAGCATCTACCGTTATGAACTTGAAGTAATGTGTTTTCCATTTGATGTGGATGTTATTATTTTCACATTTGCAAAGCTGCTGAATGAGAACAGCAATGACCTATAATTTGATGCATTGGTATTATTTGATTATTAGAGAACACCACTTTTGGTTTTCTTCAGTTATTGTAGAAGACCCCTTAATGTAATGACGTAATCCTTATTCTGATATCTTTTTTCTTGTTTTAATAGATTAAGAGCCAGTGCTGCATCACAATGTGTTTTTCATTTATTGGCACTGAAACATCTGTGACATTTTGTCAAAATTACAACAACTGCTGCATGATTCATATTGAGTCAGATTACTGTAAACTAAGAACATGCTTAGTGAGATTTTACACCAATGTGGAAACACTTATGGAAAAAATCCTTAGCCTTAGTTCTGTCCTCTCTCATTATGTGTTTCCATTATGGCAAAATCATATAACAAAGCCACAAATTTTAAAAAAGGAAAATATAAATTTAACCCAAACCGCTTAAATTGTGAAAAACATGACCCCCATCCTCCATTGTTTCAGTTCATGTAATACAATCCTTGTGACAATGTCAGTTTCACAGTATGATAGGGAAATGCCCCTGGCAGCGTTAGGTTTAGCAATGCTTTCATTGAATCTTACTCCATCTGCTTATTACTGAACTGGAGAGAAAGTCTGTCAAGGACAGCTTACATTACATGAAGCAGTCTCTTTAGTGGATTAGAGTTACTAAACAAACACATATACTGTTTATTATATATCCTTATATATCATGTGGTTATAGATCCTTCTGCTCTCAGCATTATTCTGTTGTAACTGGGGAAGTAGCTAATGTCACTTTTTGTGTTTTTAGGAATATATGTTTCAACAATATTAAGCTATAGCAGCAAATTGCACCGAAATGCCACTGAGTCATTTAGATTACACATGCTTTACTTCATTTCCAATCAACGTATTTAAAACCCCCCCAGTAATTTTCTTGTTCACACAGCTGCTGCTTTTAGTGAATCATCAAAAACATTACAGTTGTATTACACTAAACCAAACTGACGTAGCTAAAGGGACAGCTTACCAAAGAAATCTTGGGATGCAGGTGAGTTGCTGGTTTGCAAGAGCAACACTGTAACACACAAGTCATCTCACCCTGACCCTGCATCACGGTTCACAGCTCCTGTTCCCGCTGATTTTCCGGCTCAAATGGGTGTCACAATGCCATGAGCATCTTCCCCCGGCACTGTCAGTGGCTTTCCACCTGCCAACTCATTGTAATTCCAGTGAAAGTCAGAGGACAGCATGTAGCACACAGCTGAAACAGGTAAATTCATGCCCCAAAGCAAAATTCATTTATCAAAGGGATCTAGATCTGTTTCATATGCCAGTGATGACCCTATTTTTGCAATAACCGAGTGGCCCCTACCTGAGGACGTCCACTGTGAAACATGAGCTCGGCAAAAGCAACAGCAAATTAAAGCATATATATCTGAATGCATCTGTAGGTATGTACGTGTGGAGACGTGCGTCATGTAATGTACATGTATACGCATTGTATGTGACCATGTGTACATTGTGAGTAAAGACCTGTTTCACTGCAGACATTCTGACTTGTGCTATAAGGAAAAGCACAGGTGAAACAAATATTATTTAGTGTCCCACTGTGGCATGACAGTGAAGGAGCATGCACAATATCAGCACCCTGGAACTAGCTCACCTAAATGTAATGCAGTCGTTTTAAATCTTATCAATTACACCTGTGCTTTTCTGAAATGTCTGCTGCTGGTTTATAGCGTGTCTGCTGTCCATGTCAGACAGACAGGCTGTGAAAACATCTTTCCCCTGGAGGCAATAAACAGTATGTAGTGCATCTATCTAAATGACGTACTATTATTAATTGGAATAATTGTTTTGCAAAGTTGTTGGACTTGGAGACTTGTTCAGGAGTTGGGCGAGTAAGAATTTCACTATACCTTTTACTGTGTATGATTGTATATGTGGCAATAAGATTGATTTGATGTGATTTTTAAGGTGAAAAAAACCCATTATGAACCAACGTTAGAAATGTTTTTTTCTTTAAAACATACTGGAGTGCCCAGGTATTTGGGAATATATTGAAAGTACAAAACTGCTTCAGGCTCAAAGTGGGACGTGTTGGGTTTGAATCTGGCCTACATGAGACCTTTGTTGCATGTGTATCCTCAGTCTTCCTTGTCTTTTATAAGTAGAAGAACGACAAAAGTGAGACACCTGTAGGCTCATTTGCGCCATGCACTTTGTTACCTGAGGGAGCAAACCTCATGGAGAAGACTCAACACTCTGAAGGCCAGATGGAAATTTAACTGTAAGCCTGATGATGTTAAAATCAACACGCCCAAAAAGTTTCCTTTGTCCTTGAGAGAGTGAAGTTTCACAAATTTTCTTTCTCTCAGCTCAGAAGAGAAACATCCACTGACCCAACTGATGTGCCCTTGAGCAAGGCACCACACCTGCTGCTCTGGTTAAGACTGACGACAAGATGTTTCTGCACATGCAACCAAGCGCGCCTGAACTTCCAGCCATAAGTTTGGATGATTGGATCAGTGAAGTCTGCAGCTCATAGCAGATAAATGCCATCCTGAGCAGGTAGGTTGCAGACTCCCCTGAAGAACAATGTGGGTCTGGGTGAGTGTGTGGGCACCTGTTTGCTGCTCGCAGCCTGTCAGCGTGAGGGAGCCGCGCTAAGTGGATGTGACTGCTCTGATTGCGCTCCCCGGGAAAGCGAGAAGAAATAGCCCACCTCTGATCACCAGCGCGTCATATAATGTTTCAGCGGACGCCCCTCCCCCTGTCTCGTTTTTTCCCCTCACTCAACCTCTCCTTTGACTCACAGAGGCGGCTCACCACTGGCGCACGGACCGCGGAGGATACGGGCAGAAGATGGCTGACTTAGCCGGGCACCGCAAGCCCTCGGCGGCGTCGCCAGCGTCACACGGGCCGCTGAAAAGCTGCAAGACACCCGCCGTCTGGCGACTGTGAACAGCTGCCTCTCTTCACCCTCTCTCTCTCTCTCTCTCTCTCTCTCTCTCCCCTCTCCCCCTCCTCCTCCTCCTCCCTCTTCCTCACCGCAAATATTGACAGAAGTATCACAGAGAAAACATGGCAGAGATGGAAAAAGAGGGCAGACCTCCGGAAAATAAAAGAAGCCGAAAACCAGCTCACCCGGTGAAAAGGGAAATAAATGAAGAGATGAAGGTAAAAAAAAAAAGGGGGTCTGTGCCCGGTTGCATGTGATCACGCGTGGAAACAGTGCATGTCTGTGGAAGCCTCAGTGCAAATGTACAATCCACTCAATCGGCTGCATGATAGTCAAACTTTGATTTATGATTTTTTTTAAGTTCTATTGTCATGTATCCAGCAGCCTCAGCAGCGCACCCTGCCAACACAGCGCCCTGCACAATGGATGCGGCACCCATTCACTGCTACTGCTCTACTAGTAAGTTTTGGATCAATGAGGAATACAGTGTAGGTGTCATGATTTCGTTTGTGTGTGCCCTGCCTTTCACGGCTTGCCCAGACTTAATGGAAAATCCGGTGCGTCAGTGAAGGCGTCAACAGTGCCTCTACTATTACTATTAATACTATCACACCGGGGAGAGCGGCCAGTGTGCAGGATTAGTAGAAATCAATGGGGGGAAACACTCGGTGCTTTTGCGGGTCCGTGTCGACTGCGTGGGTTTTGCCCGAGTCGAGGTGTGCGTTTGTGTTTATGCGCGCGCGCGCGTGTTTTGCCCAGCTGCCCAGAGGCGTGTGATCCAGATGTGCGTCTGTGAGCTTTACGCACTCGACAAGAGCACATTGTCTCCCGTGCTCGGCCTGCACGATCCCCATCCTTAACAATCACGCACACCTTGTTTTCATCCGTGGGGTTTTTCTTGGTCATTGTGATGTTTGCGCCCTGAGCTCCCTTCATTGTGGAGAAAGAAAGTGTTCCTGGCTGTGTGTATGTGTGTTTGTGTGCGTATGTGAGGCAGGCTGTGTGTCCGCTTTGTCTTCATTTCTTCATTGTTTGTACACATTTGGCCGGAGACGCACACGCACTCACACACGCAGGTGATCACATCGAGGATGATAGTGGAAATTGTGATTTTGAGGGTGTCAGAGGAAAAGCGAGGGTGCTGGCTTTTTGAGCGAGTCCTGAAACAACCCTGGAATAAAGCCTTTTTATACTGAGACCCATCCAAAATACCAGCCGCGTTCATGTGCCACTGTTCTTCTCTGTTACTGTAAAAAATAATTTTCATTTTATTGATGACAGCCCAGATGCTTTGTTGGTGATGCAAAAGATGCATTTATTATTATCATAGTGCAACTGCAATAGTCTTGCATGATAATGTAGCTAATTTAAATCAGTTCTTTAGTTCAGTTTTTAGGAGTGTAATCCACAGTACTGTTTTCACTGTGGGTATTTTCCTTGTGTGCTCAGCTTAGTTGCAGCTTGAACAGATGGAAACCTTTTCAGAGTTGTCTTTGCTTGTTACCCAAAAATTGTATTGGAGGTCCAGAGAAAAAAAAGGATTTTTTTTTCTCGATGAAATTAAAAATATTTCTCATGGTTATCAGTTTGTGGAGAAATACAGTTAACCCATCCTCCTGCTGTCTGGTCCTGATGGCAGAAGGGAGGGATGCAGGGTGGTGGGGGGTGTCAGGCAGGGTCTCTCCATGGAGAAATTTCCTTATTTCCTGTCAGGGGAGCGCTTGAGGTGGTCTCAGAGGAGCGTTTAGAATGGGAGAAATTTTTATGAGCATCATTTAGATGCAATAAAGTGTTGTCTTGCCACATTTTAGCACAAGTCCAGATTTTATGTGGTCATTTTTATCATTCAACAGAAAGCCATTTATTACCATAAATCTATTGGAGCCACAAAAAATCAAATCAAATAACTCCTCTCATAATTTATCAGATTGTCCAAGTAATTATATGTCAGTCATGAGTCAGAAATGATGTTTTATTTGCAGGTTTTCTAAGTTCTGCTGTCAGATGATAAATGCTGTGACACGAGCCATCCGTCAGGGTTCAGTGAATTGACATCTCTTAAAACATGTTTTGGATAACAGACATGCCAGTTAAACATCTCATTTAATGAGAGCAGCTTCATTTGTCATTTGATTTGTAACTGTAATCAGTCCAATTATGGATCTGAGTTTTGAATTTGAGGATGCGCCTGACCAAATAAAAACGTCAGTAGCTTGTGAATTTTTAGACATGTCAATACCAAATACAGGAGACATAGTGTTGTATGGTTGGTGCGTAGGGAAAGACAACACTCTCCCATGACAACTCCAGTATCTCCGTCAATACCAGGGGAAGCTACTGAATGGAGCAGCAGATGTGGTTAAGGTGTCAAAACACTTTCAAAGGCTAAACAAGTTCGATTGTAGCTCATTACGCAACCTTGAATTTCATCTCCTATTGCACCCCCCCCACACACACACACTCACAGACATAAGCGGCTGTCTACAAATTAAATTTAGTAAAACACTGATCCACAGATAGAAACCAGGGAACTAGAAAATAGCTGCAGCCTCTCTTTAAATACCTTCATTGTTATTGTGACATTATGGGAGCTGAAGTGGAATCATGTTAAAACAGATATGAATGTCTTTGATATAACATTAAGTTACTGCATGGTTATGAGAGTAGGCTATTACACCTAGATACAAATCAAACTGTAAACCTGGACCCAGCACTATGACCTGCAGAGTTAATTAACACTATGCCGTGGTTGCATGATAATAGCCTCCCCCAGAAAAGTAAATCCAGTAAGTGAAGTTTAATGAATTGATTTTCTGTAGAAAACTTTTAGATTCTTCTTTTCCAAGTGTTCAGAACAAAAAGACCCAGTTTGTTCTCTCATCTTCAATATTTCAGACCAAAGTCGGAGGAAAAAACACACACACACAAACACACACAGAGACAGACACACAATGTGCCCTTGTGAGGGATCATACTCCTCTGAAAAACCAAACAGTCTGACAGTGTTTCCTTCATCTGGCTGCTTAATGTGTGCCACGGTAAAATAAGCCCCGGTGAGTAATCAAGCAGAAGGAGGAGTGGGCATGGAGGGGATATGAGAGGCTGGAGAGTGGGGTAAGAAACAGTGGAGAAAGGAATGTATACAGCGCTGGGCTGGCTAAGCTGTAAAAACTGTAACCTGAGTGTCTCTGCTGGATCAGATATCAAGGAAAGTAGAGGGAAATGAAAGCAGAGGAGAGGGAGAGGCAGAGGAGGAGAGAGGGAGCAGGGGAGTGGAAAAGTGGAGAAGGAGGAGGAGGAGGCAAAGGGAAACTTGGCGTGTGGATTCGGGAATGTTATCACGGTATACAGTGACCTGCTCTGGTTTCTACCCGCAAGATATCCAATTCCCACCACCATCATTACCACCACCAAGTCCTACTGGCCATGACTGGGTCTTACTGGAGGGAAACAAGGGGGAAGACTGTGGAGAATCACTATTTAAATGTATTTTAATCATTATCCACTACTGATATATGACAGACAGGTGGCAGCTTATGAATTGCATCTTTAATGAAAGAGATGTAAGCACAGGTGAGTTTACCCTGCTGGGCATTTTTGCCTGATGCACCTCCAATGGTGCCATTGGGCCAGCTGCATGGTTGTCAGCTGAGAGCCCCCCTTCACTGATCTTTTGCTCTTTTAATCCTGGAACATCCCAAGGTGGTAGGGACTTCTCTCTACCACCCCCTGCAGTTGGCCCCAGGATCCTTGCTTTCCCCATACCTTATCCTTTCTTCGGATCCAGAGCCAGAAGCTCCCTTGTTCTGCTTCTGGAGAACCTTCTTCAGCTTTGAGCCTGTGATCCCAAGAGGCTTCAGGAACTGCTGGCTGGAAGTTTCAGTGTAGCTCTGGTGCCAATTTCCACTGCATAGATGAATGCCCTCCATCATGATTATGAACAGACAACTGTCAGCTCTGTGTACTTTTCCGTCTCTCTCAACAGCGACCTAAATTATCCCATCCTTCTCTCACCTTAGTAAAGGTGGACCAGAGCATGATATGTGGCCATAAGGAGGTTATGGTGATCTCTTGTGGGAACTTGTGACCGAGGTCAGCTCTCATGTTCCACTCTCCTCCAGGTTACAGGAGACACCACTCCCTTGTGCTACTGTACTAAGGCTGACCCCCTTGCCTGACAAACTGAATCAGCTGCTGTGATGTTACCGGGCTGGCCCTGCTTGCTTCCAGCTTCTGTGCCTCTATAATTTCAGCTAACTTACGCAGGACTCGGTCCTGGTGCCATCCGCACCAGCCCTGCATAAACGCGGTCTTATATCCAGAAAGGATGTGCTGCAGTGCTGAGTCGCAGAGTTGGCAGGTCTCCTCTGAGCTGTACCAGAGGTCCAGGTTCTGGGGACTGGTAAGGGTATCATATGTAGCCCTGATCAGGTAGCTCACCCTTGCTTGGGCCATCCCCCACATATCTGCTCAAATAATGACCTCCTAGGTTGTCCAACTCCCTTGTGGCTGTTGGCTCACAGCTCTAATTTTGTAGCGCTCCTCTTCCACATTCACAACTTCAGAGATCACAGGGTCTTTCCTTCTTCGTGGCTTTTGACCACATCTTGGGTGCTCTTCCTCGTCCAAAACTGGCCCTGTCGGGATGCAGCCATCCAACAATCTCCTGGTATTTCAGGCAATTGATTTCCTCATCTACCTTCTGTATTGCATTTCAATTATTACAAGTATGAACTGTACATCCTCTGTGTTTTGGATGGACAGGTCAGGTGAGTCTCAGCTCGAAAACAAGCCTCACCTCCTGTTTGTAGTCCAAGCTAATGGATTTCAGTGGAAGCCTAAGGGTGTTTCTCCCAAACAGTGCCATGTTGAAAAGACATCTAGGAAGGCCCAGCCATTTATGAATGTAGTTGTCAGCTTTTGAGTCTTCAGGGCTCTAGTGAAGGTGATGTCACACAATAGCAGATATTGGTATAAGGTGAACTGGTAACAACCAGCTAGACCTCAAATTTGCCTGGAACAAAGCTTTCGTTGACCTTGCTCAGACCGTCCGTGTGCTGGGACATTACAAAGGCAGCTGTGTGCTTGTTGGACAGGTTGGCCATGTAACGTCTTCCAAGACTTTGCACAGGTTCATCCATCAAAAGCGTGATATTCTCGCCATCAGCTGAGACTGAAACGTTGTCGTTCCTGACTCCTTTCTGAATTGAGAGACTGCAGAACTTGGCTGGTTTTATCTTCTTCTGGGCCCAAGATAGCAGCTCCCCGAACCTTTTCAGGTGCCTGGAGGTGCATGCTGCTGTCTGAAGGAGTGTGGTAGGGCAGGGAGTCACTGATCTCCTCCTCGGACCATCTGTCTTCAACCAATTAGGATGATCTCAAATGCTGAAGTGAAAAGGATGGGAGAGACAGAGCAACCCTTTACTATCCCTTTCTGCAGCTAGTGCCAGTTAAAGATCTTCTGGCTTGTGCATCAGACATGCAAGTTATTGAAGTAGTTTGCTACTAGGCTCTGAATACATGCTGGTATATGGGAGTTAAAGTTTAGAGAGAAGAGCTTGGTGGTCTGCAGTGTCCTGGACTTGGCATGCACGAAGGGTTCACAGGAGTAACTCAGGCTTGCTTTTTTCCTGCAACGTCTGTATTTCCTGATTCTTTCAGCTCACCACAAATGTGTAAATCCACTGGTTCCACAGGTTCTTCGAGTCCTTCTTTTCTGGGGGCCTTGGCTTTCCTGCAAGATTTCTGCAAAAGGCGTTTTTCTATTAGTAGCCGTAGGGTTTCCCTCTCCCATCTCTCACTTTGTTTGGGAATGATCCTCTCAGGCATCTCTCCATATCATAACTGGAGGGTGATTCGTAGGTTCTTGTCAAAGCTTCTCCATACATCGTTGTCATTGGCTTTTGGTCACAAGACTTTGGATTTTCAGACTGCATCCACTGGTACTCCTCTTGTGGGTTACCTGCTTGGTTTTCATTGTGAAACTGTTGTTGATGGAAATTGTGTTTAGACAACTGGTCCATTCCATCACCATCTAAAGGGTTATTCCTTAGGTTAAACAGATATGCCCAGTGAATTTCATATATTGATATTTCAGTCTTATGCTGGCATTAAAGGAATCCAAAATGGAAAGAGTCTGCCCTCTTGGTACCATGAATGCACCAAGTAAAATTCATGGCAACCTGTTAGATTTGTATATTTTTGTTGTGTATTGGGATATATTGGTCTGATGATGGTTCTGGAGAAGAAAAGTTGGAGGTCGAGGAGTTGGAGTTTGGAGGTCACCAAAACATTTAGATTTATAGTCATTCTCTGGGACCATGAATATTCTCTACAAATCTTATGGAGCTCCTTCCGTTAGTTTTTTTTTGTGATATTCCAGTTGTGAACCATAATTTGGGTCAAGGTGAAATTTTGACTTGGTGGCAGTGAACAAAAGGTGGAGGGGTCATCAGCATAAATAGGAATCATCGTCTCTAGAACATGATTAATCATTCCACATATCATTGAAATCTGTCCTGTATTTGTTAAGGTATTGTTCTCTGAGCTTGCACAGACAGATAGACGGACCAACCAAAGTCACCATCCCACGGCCATGCATTTTAACAAACGTTGCCTTCTTTTAACTTTTCTAACTTGATACATAAAATCTAATCTCTTGGCAGCTTCAGACATAAATTGCACTTTCAGTTGACCTCTGCTCTTTTAGCTCTTAGAAGTCTTTCGGATGAATAGAACTGATAAAAAGAGATTTTGTCTGTGTTAAACCAGATGAAAAAGACTATACATCCAGTGTACCGTATAGACATCTGTAGCTGCCTCTGTGCCTCCAACGCCTGTTCCTCCACAGCTCACCCAGAGCCAAAGTTGGTGCCGCTGCTTTGATGAGCCGCCAACTAGGATTAGATTCCACTCTTAATATTACTCCCACTTTCTCAAAGTAGTAGGGTGACACAGAGGACAGGATGGTAGGAAGGAAAGGGAGACAGAGAGATGCTGTGTTTTTGTCTCCGTGATGTGATTATTTTACAGCTATATCTGCTTCACTCAGAAGTACGTTCAGGTTGGGTTATGCTAAAACTTATTTGTTGTTGAGGATTTTCTCCTTGAAGACTTTTTCTTCTCAAGGTTGCATCCTTGCAGTCGGGCTAATTGCTGCACTTGTTCTTGTAAATGTTTGCACTTTAAGTCTGTCAAAGCACTGTCACTTTATGGTTAATAGTTAAGAACTCATGCTGTTGCCCATGAATGCGGCATGCAGTGACTGTCTTAGAAAACTTCTGGAGAATTCTCTGATTCTCAACTTAATACATTTTGTGTAATTAATAACTAATTTGAATTTTTTAAGAGCTGTGTGGGACACGAAACTACTTAGTGCATCCAGTTTTTCTGACCTGCGTGTATGCATGCATTGAACTCCCCCCACATTAAATAAAGACACTTATTGGCCATTTCTGTTGAAACGTAAGGTGGTGCAAAATACCATTAAAACATGTTCACTGCGTGCCACCATGGGTGAAAACACGATCGTGAATATGGCTGTCAGAACCTAACTTTAGCTCTGCTCAGGAAGTGGTACTAAATCTGACTTCCAGGAACCTTCAGGCAGAGCCAGCACTGCTGTCACATCTGCAAACTTGAGCTGTCCTCATTAACAGCCTTCACTGCTTTCACTGCTTTAAAAACCTCTGTGTCAAAAAAGCTGAGATTACAAGCGTTTGGATTAGACTTTAATTACTGTAAATAATTGCTGCAAATCCTTTCATTGTTGGTTGCTGGTACTGTCCAGCCTTGAAGTCCAGAGAGTTCCAGATGTTTACACACTCATGTTTGCATGTATGCACTGAAACAGTCCTGCAGATACAGTTGTTGTATGCATGGTGTGTCTGCTATGACTTCACCTGTCATTGACTTGAACCGTGCCCTGCACCTTTGTGCCACATCTGCCCATTGACCACAGTGGTGTTTCATAACAGGCCGATCAATAGCGCCTGTCATTCTTCATTAATAATGCCTTCACAGCATTTAGAACAAGTCCTTCCACTAAGTGTGGCAAATTCACTTCTGTGCAGAATGGCAGAAACTATATGCTGTGTATGAAACTGAGGCAAAACTGATCCCAGAGCAGCGGTACTACTCTGAGATACAAATACAACACATCATGAATTTCTCTCTAAAATGCTTAGAAACAGAGTGAATATGTCGATGAAGCAGGAGAAAATCTGCCTCTGTCACTCCTATCCTGTGCCACAGTGTCTCAAATATGCAAAGAGATACTTCTGCCTCAGTCTCAACAAGGGTGTGTGTGTGTGGGTGGGTGTGAGTGTGTGTTGGGGGGTCATTCCCTCTTGGATCTCTCTTACTATAATACCACTGTAAGCAATATCCAAACTGCTCTTTGTGTTGGTGCTCTGTTAATTGAATTCGTATCAAGTAATTGAGTCAGTGGACCAACCTGTTGTCTGCAGGCTGTGGACTCAGACAGACTCCTTACTGTTTCAGCATGTATGATGAACCATTGAAGACATTTCTTTTCTTTTTTTAGAGCTGCATTAGATATTTGATTGTGAAAATACTCCACAATACACCATCTTCATCTCAACCGGGACCCTGTAGTTTCACTTTATTTGCCCAAATTTAATTCTGGTTGCAGATATGGTCCACCCACAGGAAATCACGAATCAATAGTTCAGACCTGCCTCCAGCAGTGTGTGAACAATCTCCAGCTCCCCAAAGTTAGAACTTTTTTTACTCTCTCACCCTCTTGGTATAAAACATCAGACCAGCCTGGTTGATAGACATGATCTTGCTGTGTGCAATGTGCTGAAGTTGTCTAGTTTTTCAAACTTGTCAACATGTGAACTTTCCCAGTGCACTGTTAAAGTTAATGTGGTAGATAAGTTGAAGTTAGTTCTTCCTTTCTGTCAAAATTGACATCCTCTGAGATAGCAATTATCTTTTACATTTATTTTGAGCATTTCTCTTTGATTAATTATGATTTACTAACATCTTTGATTTACCAAGAATCTAGAGTGGAAGCACGATGGTAATATTTGAAAGAGTAGGTGACACAGTTCAGGTTAGAATTTTAGAATTTGCACATTTCCCCCCCAGAAGTAGCGATGCTTTGAAGACAACTTCAGATGCTCACACCGTTTGCAGATGTGTACGTCTGTATTTCGCTGTTAAATTTAGATCAGCTCAGAGTCAAGAGTCAGATGCGCTGGGTGGTACTGAACCACTCCGACATGATCACTCCTGCTCTGACATATCGACAGGAGCTGTTTGTAATTGACATTTAACTGCTTGTAGTCACTGATGAGTGACGACTGCTGCCATCATTAGATAACAGAGAAACGCGGCACTGACTATATAATAATGAACTGACTGGTGTCTTGTCAATTTGATCTGGAGCGAGCCCACCAATGGCAAGACAAGGTGGGTCATCTCTGTGGCAACGCACTGTACAGTTCATTGCTGCGAGGCGAGTGTGTTTGTCCTTGCAAGCCTGTAATATGATTCTACAAGCTGTTATTGTGCGCTAATTGACAGTCACCATGACAGGTACCATACCTAAGGCTAAATTTGTAAAAGATTCTGCTCGACGTGTTTAACATTACAAGAACTATTTTCATAAATATGTGGAAAACATTAAGCTGCTTATAACACTGATGTCCAGGGTTCATGGTAAGCTGATAGTATAGTAAACCTGTGACTAATATTATGCAGACCAAATAATTACAGCTGATTCATCCTCAGTTGCTGTTGTAGTTTGTTTCCAGAAAGAACATTTTCATCTATGTTTTAGAGTCAAATGATAGCTGAACCATTTACTGTAGGGTTCAGTGAATAGACGCTTCTGGGAAGGTTCCAGCTGAGAGGTGTATACTGATAATGGGCTGTGTCCATTAGCAGGGTTATGTTTTTGTTTTGAGTACAGCATTTATTGACTGTGTTGTGGGATGCTGTTATGGAGGAAATACCTTTATGTATCACCTGCATAGAGTTTTATTCATTTTTGCATACCTGCACTAACTCTCTGCATAACACTCTGCATTGCTGTGCTGCTGGAGAATGTTGATTTATTTGTTTCGAACTTGGGTGGCACTCTGTCAAAGACATGACATGACATACTGTGTAAAAATGAAAAACATTCTTGTTATTTGTCTTGTAGTGCATCTCCCTTAAATATTGAAAATCCACTCAGTGCAACATTTTGGGATGTGTGTCAGTCATTACAAACCTTTGCTGCACAACCTAAAGTTACTTAGGTAGAAACAAAAAAAAAAAACCCTGTTGGGGGTTAAGGCCCACTGAGAATGATATCTATGAAAATAAGAAATACCATAAAATGAATAAATCAAAACAGTCATTATGAATAAACAGAATATCTTTGTTCCCTAAACAGCCATGACGCAAAAAAATATGTATAATCGTTGGCATGTTGTTGCTGAATTCCTCAACTTCAGGCTCCATGAATCAGTGGTCCCTCCGGTCCATTTAACCCCTGAGCCATTTATGGATGAAGAGACAACATTTTCAACCAATCAGATAAGCGCTAAGAAATAGAAAGAGGCTTTTCAAATATCTTTAAAAGAATCAAAAACTCATGAGTCAAACCCCTATGTCTGCCTGTCACTGTGTGTTTACCGTGCTGTGGTTTTTATCTCACTGTATTATGATAAGTTCTCTATGCTGGTTAGTGTGCTGTGATAAGGTTCTTATCAGAGCTTTTATTAGACTTGGCTAACATCCTCCTCTTTTATTGTGCTGCGAAAGGGGCCATTAGTTTGTCTGGATGCACACAATGCAGTGTTTGGACAGAGTTGACCCCAATTAGGTTGACCCATACTTATGGAGAAGACTTGGAGGAAAAACCTACATTGTTGTTTTTCCGGGGGCGCAGCTATAAATTTTGAGCGTCATCGCAATATGTCTGCCTAATTAGTTGAAGAAATGTGGTGTTGTGAACAAATCTAAGGAGCTACTCTTAAAGTCAAGGTCTCAAGAGAAGCACAGCAAACGCAACAAAGGAACAGATTGTTACATTTGCTTTTATAACAAGTGACCTCAAATCTCATTTATCTTCATCCTGTTATCCAAATGTTAAGATGTTTGCTTGGGTAACATTTATATTTTATGTGATAATATATGAAATTTCAGAGGTTACTCGCCTTAAATTTGCTGCTATTTATTTACTACATCACTCTATGTCACTACTGTAGGAGCTTGCATTGTAAGAATTACAACTCAAGTAGGATATTGTCTACATCAAAGCAGGTCCACTTTAAGTCTAAGCTGTTCCTGTATGAAGATCTTTGTCTTGAGTCTCACCAGCAAATTGTTTGTGTTGCAGAGTTTTGCAGAGAACACCATGAACGAGCTGCTGGGCTGGTACGGCTATGACAAGGTGGAGCTGAGAGACTCTGACAACCTGGAGATAGGGGAGACGCCACAGCACATCTCTGTCCTCAAAGGTATGGAACTCTAACATGCAGTGGACCGTTTTTGTCCTTTTATTAAAAAATGCATGCATTTTCTGCCTCACTGGTCCTGAAGTCAACAATCTCAATAGCTTCATTTTCCACCATCATATCATGTGCTGCATATAAAGGTAATGAAATGAAATGATGGTGACACCTCTTTGTAAAGGTGTTAAAGGCCATAAATACATAATTTCTGAAACAGCTTCTTACTATGAGTAATTAGGTCCTACGTGAACACATTATTCTCTGCCAACGTTTTAAAAGTTTAGGTTATTACACTTTGAGAGGTTTCTGCATTTTTGGTTTTGTCCCCTTTTCCCACTGGTTTGAAGTGGGCAGGGCTCAGTTGGAAAATTGTGATGTCACATATTTCCAAATGTTTAGCAACATTTGAATCAAGATGTGACGACAGACTGTTTGCTCATGTTACCAGCACTGTCAGTGTTATGTGAAGCCACATCCGCACCCACACAGTTCTACTGAAGCAGATTGGCTGACTTTTTGAGACAAAAAATATAAAATAAAATATTATACTGTAACTAAGAATATTTTCTGAACTTAAACCTGTGTTGTTTGATTTGTACATTTACATACTATCATCTTTTAAAGTTGATGTGGTGAGCTTGTTAAAAAATGATTGCATACATACTCATCCAGGAGACACATTCATTTGGAGTCACGCTCGTGTCAGCCTCACAAATCTAAGCCCTGTATTCACTCTCCTTTCAGCTCTGTTTTGCTCTCCGCCAACTCCTGGGGGAAATGTTTGACTCATTAGCTGCTAAATGCTCCACTATGTTCACTGGCTAGTCACTAAGTTTGTCTGTCTGCCATTTGGTGCTGGGCAGGTAATGTACAGTCAGTTTATTGAGAACAGTGAAACTGAACCCAAATAGTAAGGTTGTGGGCTGAAAAACCAAAACATGGAGCTAAAAGATCCAAATACACTCTGTAGAGTTGATGGGCTGCTGCGTTACATGATTCTTCTCTGTGGGTTTGTCTCTGTGACCATCCCCATTCACATTGCATTTGTTCATCTGATCAACTGCTCATATAAGAACATTAATAAGTGCAACTTTAACCTTCATTGTTGCTTATTTAGTCATAATATTTTAAGGCTCTAAAAACAAACTTTTCCAAGCCCACCTTAAAATACAGACATGCTTTAACCAGATTTAAGGCGTTCTATAGGCTATTACATTATGGTAGGATTTGCAGTGAGTGCCAAGGCATCTCAGGAGTTGTTCAGTAAAGTTTTATGTTGCTCAATTTTCCCTGTCTAGAAAACTTGTTGCCAAAAATCCCACCTTCAACAGAGAGCGGCGAAGGCTCTCCAGACCGAGCCAACAGCTCCCAGTCTTTGCCAGCCTCCCGGAACGGAGTCACAGAGCCCTCCACCACACCGTCCACCTCCACGCCCAGCACCAAGGAACATGGCAACCTGCCCATCATAGTACCCATGATCCCCCCGCCACTGATCAAGCCCCCTGCAGGTAGGGAGCACGACACCTTTTTGGAAAGACACATACAGTAGATGAACTGAAAAGTAGTTTAGACTTATACAAGTCCTTGTTTGTCAAGAAAGCAAGTAAACCTGATGACTGCCAGCAAAAACCAGTATTAAAATATCTTCAACTGGGCAAACCAGTCACCCTTCAGAGCCAGTAGGCTACATAAAGTTTCAACTGTTTTATGCTTACCCATGTGCGCTTTGAACAAGGCTACATTTGAAATTTCCAAAAAGATCAAGGTCATTTTCAGCCCATCGCAGATTGCAGATGTATTTGCCCAAATGCCCAACCACAAATGCACCCACACATTCATTTCTCCAGTCAAAATACCCAACGAGAAGAACTGGCATAGATTTCATCCACAGCTGTTCTCCAGACAGATAACATTGTACTGAAAGTATAAATCTACTTGCTGATTCTCCAGCACTTAGCAGGAAACTGAATGTTTATGCAACATGAAAACTTTCTGTCTTTGCAATGGCCTGAAAGCCTCCAAACCAGGCAGGGACAGGCGACTAATGAGCTAGCTACCTGCTGTACACCTTGTTTTCCTCCACCTGCCCAAGTGTCAATATAACCCCATGAACTCTCTGAGGAAATGTCCGCGTTCCTCGGCCAGACAGAGGGCTTCATTATCCCTTACGTCTGCCGCGGCACAGGAGGTTGGTACGCCCCGGCGGAGGGAGCGAGCTGCCTTGGCATCGCCCAAGAGGAGTCCCCGTTGGCCCTGCCTAGGCGGGGAAACAGATGGTGTGGTCCCACTTAAAGCCCAGCACCAACCCACCACCCGGCCCACACCTCCTTCAACTCGCCCCCCACCCCCGCCCTAACACATATGCTGAATTATTCATGTGCCCCGCAAAATCCGACAAAGGACCTTTTGAGGTGCAGGTACGGCGGATGATGGTGGCATTTAGTATGGAGGCTGCATAATTACTGACAGGTTTTTTTCCCCCCGCTCATGCAGATGTGAGGGTTTCGAGATTGGCTTGTTACGAGGTGCTGGGATATGGGAAGGCGAAAACAACTCCACCTCAAGATGTCTCTTTGTATGAAAATGTTGAGACATTGTGATTTCATATTGGCCTTCGATCCTGTTTATTACATTGCGGTACATACATTCTTCCAAGCAATGTACAAACCCTGATCCACCCACCCAGTCAGCTTAGGATAAAACTATGTCTTGTTTTTCTGTTATCGCTGCAGTGGGCAGCAATCCAGATAGATGCAAAAAGGCAGAGACACTATAGGAATGAGATACAGCACGGAGGAGAGGAAAGACATAAAATATGCATGTTGGGTCCACTGTGCTATCTTTAGGGCCCCGGGGAGTTATTCCCTTAATTGTGAGTTAGTTTGTACTTAAAATCTGATGGCCCTGTAGATCCATTAAGCTCAACAAGAGGTGAAAAGCCTGGCCAGCGTGTGATAAGGAGGTGAGCGGGGGTGAAAGACTAATGGGCCTGCGTTTTTTCGCCCTCACACCCGCATAGTCATAATGTGATAATTGGGAGATACTGGAGGGAATCTCGGAGGATCTCTCTCATTGCAACAGCGACGGCACTAAAAGCCCGCAGCTCATCACCAGCAGTCACAGTTTGCCACAGAAGAGGCATTTCACTGTCACAGAGGGTCTGTTAAAATAATTTGTTGCCCACACTGACCAGAAGGGAGGTGCTGAGGTCAACTGTAGATTTACTCAGAAATTTGTTAGGGCTAATGCTGCATTCTCACAGATTCAGGCAGAGGTTAGATGGCAAGCCAGGTATCATTTTAGTGGACAAGAGCAGTAAAATTAGGTGAGGCCGGCAGAGAATACTGGCATCATTTACAAAAGACAGCGTTGCCTTCCAAAGTTAAAAAACCCTTTGCCATGCTACGCTGTGAAATTAAAATCCAGATGTTACATAGCTCTCTCAGACAAGGAGAAAACATGGCAGATCTGGACAACAAGAAGATGCATTCTATAACTATATGCAATACTAGAATAGTTATATAATATAATAGTCACAAAATCATTTTATTTAATATATTCTTGGATATACTTTATTCCATTCTTTGTAAACGACACAACATCACCATCATTCTTGTTTCATTTCGCCGTCCTGACATGTCAGACTCACTGTTTGTTTTTCCATGCCGTCCAGAAGGTGTTGTCCGTCTGTTGTCTACCGCCTGCCTGAATGCATGTGAATGCAGCATAACCATAAATCATAAGAGACAGATGAGATCTGGGTAAAGTGTTTTTGACCTGCAAAGCCACAATTATTCTTTATGCTTTCTCTTTGTCTTTGTAAGGAGGATTTAAGGTCACTCTCCCACATAGGTCATGAATTTAGCATTCAGTATTAACTGAGAAATAAACCTAAGCGCTTAGTTATGTCAACTGCAAATAGTAGACTGCTCATACAAAACTGTCAGAGCCCTGCTGCAATAATACTACTGTAATAGCTGCTAATGGCGATATTGTCATTTTAATACTACATGTTCTTTTTTTCTTTTATGCTTTTCTTTTAATATATATTTTAACTTAGTGCTTTGATATTGGAAATTCTTAAAGAAAACCACAAGTTATCACTGTCTTGTTGTCTTTTTCTATGCTTATTTATTTATTTTCTATACCTGACCAGTTCACACAGTAACTGTCCACAGTCACCTTGCATTTCATTGTATCATTAACATCCCATAACCTTCACAGTATGGCTCGGGGTCAATATCTATTTTATGTGAACTTCATTTTATGTCCGGTCTTGTCCATGATGTACATATTTGTCACTGTGTTTGTCCTTGTGGGCCAGTGGAAAAAGTCGTGTTTATTTATTTCTGGGTTTCTTCTCTCATGTTTTTTAAATTTTTGGCTTTTCTCCCTTCTCTCTGCCCTCAAAGTGCCCTCATCATGAATAATTTGGGAATAAAAAAAGGAAGAATCAAGAAACAAATTTTAATGTGGTCACACATTAGTTTTGGTCTTTGTGTGTGCAGTGGTAGACGGGTGGATGGGATTTTGTTCAGATCAGGTCAGTTCAGAGTTGTCTAACTTGTCAGTCAGAGAAAAGTGGTCAAAACTGTCTTCTTGTATTCTCTCAACTAGTTTTTAGATGTATTGCTCTGTTAAACAAACCTCACCCATCTGACATTTATGTTGGTTTACACAAACTGTGAGAATTGTTTAAAATCCTCTTTGACCCTGGTGCAGCAAATACACTCACACAGGATGCACATCAGCAGGGAGAGTACACTTTCTGACAGAGCCTCCTGTGTGAACACCCAGCATCATCAGAGCACATCCTTGTGTCCACTTCACGTTCTCTTCATACCCACAGAGCACAGCCGCAAATAGGCATCCTCCCATGTCCCTGGCTCATCCGGCTCTGCTGCATTTACCCATGGCAGGGCTTCATTATAAATCCTACAGTGGGTTTTGTGGCTTGAATCTTGAGTGGATTTAACCAGCCCGGCAGCTGGGCTGAATCAGCGGAATTAATGCCTTTTGGTCCTTGTGTTTAATTGTTGCGAGCTTGTTGATATTCTCCACCATGGACTTCAAATATAATAGACATCACTCTTGCTTAAGCATATTTTATAATCAGAATCGGACCCACTTTCATAAAGACATGTACCACAAGGTCAATATTGGTTATAATGTAAGACATTATGGGTGTTAAATAACAGTTCTTGTTATTTGCAGCTGTTAATGATTATGTGAAACCGTACTAAAGCATATATGGGTATTTTATGAAACAGCTTTTATATAAAACCTGTTAAATAATGCAATCTTGAAAAATATTTGGGATGATCCTTTATGGCACCTGGGCCTCAATGTCCAGCATAATGGTCTGTTATTGTGGTTTGAAAGGAGATCATGTCGGAAAGAATCGTTGTTTGTCTTCATTAAATTATGCACTGAGCTTGAGCTCCATCCTAAGTCACTTCCACTGTTGGTTGTTTGTTCCTAGATGAAGATGCATCCAACGTGCAGATCATGTGCGCCTGGTGCCAGAAGGTTGGTGTCAAACGCTATTCTCTGAGCATGGGGAGTGAGCTGAAGAGCTTCTGCAGTGAGAAGTGCTTCGCCGCCTGCCGCAGAGCCTATTTTAAGAGGAATAAGGTAAAGGTCCCTCTTTACTATCAACTGGACACTTTGATATAACATCATTCAGACACTTTGCAGATACAGTATATCACAAATCTCCTGGCAAATACATGTGATCATCATCAGTGAGTCACAGAGAATATAAAACTGAAAAGTCATAAGACAGGCATAAAAAATATATGTACCCTGATATTTATGTGGTGACGGATCCTTCAGAACAGCATGAATTGGACACGATGCTATTGTCATAGTGTTCATCAGCTGAAAAGGATCTGATATTGAAAGGAATGGTTCAGTGATTTGGGAAATACACTTGTTTGCTTTATTTTCAAGAATTAGATGAAATGACTGATAACATTCTGAGGTCTTCGTGAAGTAGGCAGCTTGAATTACTGTAGGTTATCATAAAGGCTGGTCGTGGGGAAACAGCAAGCCTAGCTCTCTTGAAAGTTTCAAAATCCACTTACAACTCCAAAGCACATCATCATGATGTATCTCATTTGTATCTCAACTCAAACTGTAATATAAAAGCTGCAATTTGTTGTTTTACAGGGAGCTCCTTATTGTAACTTTTACTGACAAATAAAGGTATTTCCCAAAATCGTGCACTATTTCTTTCAGCTCAGGCAAGTAAAACAACTTGGGTAGTTAAAAGAACTTTGATAACAGTTTGGTTAAGCTGTACTGATGGTGAATAAAGATAATATTTGTAGTAAACATGAGAATTTACGACAAGGTATATCAATTGCATTCTGACAACACTCCTTTTCACTTTGCTATTTTAGCGTAAGAACTATCTCTTATCTCTGGTCACATCTTTTTCGTTTACTGTAATGTTTTTTCTGGAGGGGAAACAATTGTCTTAATTGGTTTTTGAGGCACACTCATGTTAACAAAGTGTCACCATGCCAGGCTGAAAAGTCCCAATAAGGTTACATCATTTCCAAATTTAGCACACATGGTAAACACCTATCTTTAGCACTGCTATACAAAGACTTAACTGTAGCTTGAGAGGTCAGAGTTCATTTCAGTTGTCAATGTCATTTGTAGACATCAAGCTAAAATACTACAGCAACCAGTCCAATTAATGTGGACAACTACTAGCTACCTATGATGTAAACCTTAATTCATACTAATTTTTACTAATGAGTAAACAAGATTTTTAAGCCTGACAGTTATCTGTATTACTATTATTTACACACAAAATTAATCATATTAGTTTGCAGTGTTTTTTGTGTGTAAAAACCATCCAAACAAACTATAAAAGGGATACCAAAGTTCAGAAGTGCAATTACTGTAATTGCATTATTGCCAAGAGCACAGCTCCTCTAATACGGCCGCCAGAAAATATTATATCTTCTGGTAAACACGCAGTATATTCTGCTGCTGACAGAGCTAAATGAAGTTTTCATGGCGTTTTGATAGTGTATATACTGTGAGCAGGGCCTTTATCTGTTGTAGCTTCAGCAATTATTATGCTTAATTCTGACTCAAGACATCAAAAGGTCATTTTAACTAAAAAATCTTGTTTAAAAATGTCAACTTTAAAACCCTCTCATTACTTTTTCAGCTTTGGCTTGAATACAAAATGCATAATACATAATACATTAAACCAGAAAGCATTAGGAATAAATCATGGATTTTACTACAAAAACACCTTCAGGCAATCAGCTCCAGAATGACTCGGTCAACGTGGTGCATAAAGCGCAAGGCAGCCGACATCAAAGTTGTTATTGTGTTCTCATTTTCCCCCCGATGACTGTAGTTAAACAATCTCCTTTCTCTCTTGTACCAAAGCTGGGATATGTAAGGAATTACGCTGTGAGTATGATGTGTTTTACTCTCCTGCTTGTCTGTCCTGAAGTCAGTTATTCATCTAAACATAATCACTTCTTCAAGCACTGCACTGGCGCAGGAACAAGATAGGGGTGCACTTAGAGTATGTTTGTTCATTTCAGTTAGTGATATCCAGTTTCTTTTGTTTTCCGACACTTTTTCCCAAAGCATGAGAGTCAAGCTGAGCCTTGTGTCTACTGTTACTCATACTGTATGTTTTTCATTTTCTGCCTTAACATTTTTAGCCCATTTACTTTTATAGTGAGTTTGTAGTTGTCATTGTACTTAATGTTGAAATGATGGCAAATGATCTGTTTGGTCCTGGTGATGACGAGGAGAGCCTGACGCGTCGAAACCTCGTGGGAGAACGTGTGACAGTTGCAAGAGCTATAGAGCTTCGCATCAGATCAAAACGCAGCTTTAGAGCTGGTTTCATTTTGATCTCGGAGCTCCAGAGGAGGTCCGAAAAAAGTAAATTCAGGTCTGTGCCATTTGACTTGCAAGTTGACAAGGCAGCTACATGTCAATCATAGATCAATCAGGGAGGCTGTAAACATGACATCAAATATAAAGCTGATGTGAACAAAGCTCTCTGCTATGAATCCCTGGGCTTCGTCTGCCATCACACAGAAATAAAAAGCAGCTGATATAAAGTTATATATAAAGACAGTAAGAGATTTAAAAGATTTCCCTTACTCTTACCTTGACTGTTATACAGTATATTGTATATAATTATAAGAACAGTCCTGTACAGTACATTTGTAGTTCATTTAGTCCAGGTATGACATCTATTTAAATGTAATTAACTCTGCATTATGTTCTGACCTCATGACTGACATTTTATGTGGATAGTGGAGCTGGAATACATTTGATGGCATTTAAGTTACATTGAAGTGTGGTGAGAAAATTGTGTGAAAAAAATACAAAGATGCAGCAATACTCTTTCCAGTTCTCTCTCCTCTCCCTATTAATCAGCCTCAGACTTTTGACAGAAAATTCAAAGCATGTTCCCTCACTGCAGTGACAGCTCTTCATGCAAGTTATAGTTGTAGAAAAGACGGAATTTCAAAGTGACAGGCTGGATCGTATCAATCTTAGAGGAAATCTTTTACCTTGTGAGCTCTTGCACACAGCCAGTGAACCTGTAAAGCAATACTTCCAAAATACCTTAATAATGAACGTTTTTATTGTTTAATTACTGTGTAATCCATTAATGCGACTTGTGATAATTAGCACTCAGGCCACTACTTCAAACAAACGTTGTTCATTATCTCAGTTGATTAAAACAATAACACTTGATTAAGTGCTCCACTTTATGTTTTGCCTGATGCAGCATGTCTCGTGGCTTTTGCTTAAGGGACACGTTGGCAGGTAATAATAAAGAAAAGGAAAATACATCATAATTCAATGTGATACTTTGGAATTCTGACTGCAAACAACTAAAATCAGGATGATTGGTAGCCTCTTGAAAATTAAGGAGATATTATATATGGAAGCCCATTTCCACCAAAAGTCTGTTATTAGGATGGGTTGACAACATTATGTCCTAAATACTAGGTCATAATTATGATGTATTATTATAAAAATGGGCTTCCACAATTTTTAGCTTTTTTCATGAGTTGGGAATTTAACCCATGACTTTAGATTTGAAGGCAAATTTCCATTATTAAGCCCTGCTGCCACTCTGATATAAGCACTCTGTCTTTTCACTGGTATATTTTAGCGTCAGAAGGATTTCCTATCTCTTGCCATACCTCTTCATTTGCTGTTCATTTACTATCATTTTTGTCGAGGGAATCGGTCTTGCTTGTTTTGTGAGACATTCGCTCACACTAGCAGAACAAGGCAGAAAATTTAAAGGCCCAAATAAGCTTAGGTAATTTAGGTGACACACTGAGCTCTTATCTGTATCACAGCTATACAAACTGGAGGCAGGTCATCTCTCTTCATTTTAAAAACATTGTGGTTGCCAGCATAAGATGAGATAAGATAGAGCTTTATTAATCCTGAAGGAAATTCTTGAATGTATGAAGGACAAGAAGGATGAGGACAAACCAACCAATCTTAATGTTAATAGAAGACAAATAGCTACTTACTAACTCACTACATACTTGCATACCTTAGCTTATACCTAATATCTTCTAATCCTTTCATATCTGGAAATTTTAAGGCAATTTTAAGGAAAAAATTGTTTGTGAAAAACAACACAGATCTATTTACTTCTGCTGAGATGGGCAAGTTAATAAGTTAGGTACAGGTGCAGACAATCCAGGAGTGTCATGGGGTAAGTGCTCTAATAGTTCCAATAATTGTAAGTCAAGTAGTCTAAACATTGATGTTGAAATAATTTATTGATATTAATAAATTTTAAATGTGTCACATGGCAGCTTTAAGATTTCAGGTGCATAAGTAGAATACCTTTATTGATCTGTGCATCAGCAGCAATATCATCAATGTTTTTGCACTAATTTAGAGGATATTTCCAGAATTAACATCATTCACATACACAGGTTCCTGTTAAAAGCCAGGCAGCCTCATGTTGGATGTTTCCTCCAGCCATCAGCAGAATGCACATGTTCACATCATCACAAACACAGGAAAGGCCTGCTCTGCCACAGCGGCTCAGATTCTATATTTTGTCTGGCTCTCGCACATTCATGCGGGCCATTTGTGTAAGCGATACCCACGTTTCTTTTCTCATGCACCCACAAGGTTGGCCACAACAACACAGCCTGCAGGCTTTCTTTTTTTCCAGCAGAAAAAAAATATTGTCATGGCTGAAAAAAAGTATCTCATGTCTGCGTGTGCTTCGGATAGGGGAGAGGAGACGTGGGGGAGGAAGGGGGGATGTAGGGGGCGGGCAACGGCTCTGGCATTATGTTGCATGAAATATCTTCAGCTGCCTCATCCATGAAACCCAATCCCCTCCTCAAGTGACTATGGTTGCTACTTTCTCACATCTCTGCATAACCCTATATTATGTAGTGTGTGTTTGCGTGTGGCGAAAGATGATTGATAGTTTAACTCGGGCTAATCACTTATGTGCCTGTTTACTGTATGCCTTAAGCTTCTGGATTAGTTTGTATGGAAGGTGCTGCTTCTTCACCACTCACGCTACTCAATTATTCTGTCTGTCACCTCACTCTGCCTGCTCACTTTCATTCTCTCTTTGACTGTTCGCTATTGATTCAGAGACATAGCTTTTTTTATGTTTTGTAATGCGCTGCAACTCACTGTGTGTGCATTTTGCTGGTTTGCATGGCGTGCGCACTGCAAAAGCCAGTTTGAGCAGAGAGTTACTAACTGAAGGAAAAGTTCACTGAGATTTTACAAGTGCAACAGCTACGATCTTGGACAGTTTGAGGGATTTAAGTGAATGAAATTTAATTTTAGGGTGGAGTTTTGCTTTCAGCTGGAGGTAGAAGCTGCTCGACTGTCACGCTTTTACAAGCAGCCATTCGGTTTCTCGCTCTATCTTACACCCACACATACACCGATAAACATGCTTGCTCATTGGACACAGTGCCAAGATTAACTTAGGCAATTAGCAGTGATGAATTACCCTCTGTGAGTGTGAAGCATGGCGGCAGAAAGGTGTAGGTTAGTGGATGCTTTGCTTTCTCATTGAGTCAGTCAACCTCATATTCCATCAGAACACGTCGTCCACATGTCATTTAGGTTTGGATTTTAAATGCTTCATGCAGGAGTTTGTTGCTGAAACATCAATTGTGATGAAATGTTGCTTGTGGCTGTTGCAATAACTTCAAATATCTGCTTTTCTCCGCAAATTGAGTTGGAGTTCAGGGCTTGAATTGCTCAGAAAAAATACTTACTGGTTGATTGTAGACTGGTATGTTGTGGTTGAAAAGCACCTGGAGGACTAATTCAAAATCATGTTTGAAGGAAGTTGATAGTGGCTTATCTTTTAATCAGTAGAGTGATTTATTATATTTCTTCATGCAAAATTAAAAACAACCCAAAATACATGAAGATATAATTTTTATTTTACATATAGAGTATAATTATCTCTATATATCTTTATACATCATACAAATAAACATATGAACCATGTTTTCTGCTTCCTCAACATTCCAGAAAGCATTAAGCAGGTGGTGAGGAGACTCCAGCTTGTGTTTTACAGGTTGTTTCTGCCGCAGCGCAGGGCTTTTTGTTCACACCATGAAATTCCCCCCCGGAGACCCCAGACCTCCATCAGTGTCTTTCCCCGGGAGCTCCCTCCAGGCGCGAGGGGGCAGAGTGCTGCTTCATGTCAGCCCAGAAATGTCACATCACCTCTCTCGCACACACACACACACACACACACACAAATGTCTCCTCCACACACAGCCCCGTGGTTGCCGCCCTGCTCCTGAACACTCCACAATTTACTTTGCATCTCCACTGGCTGCCAAGGAGGGCATGCACGCAAAATGAATAAGAGAAAAGAGGCCTGTCTGAGCGTCTGTATGTGTGTGTGTGTGTGTGTGTGTGTGTGTGTGTGTGTGTGTGTGTGTGTGTGTGAGTGTGACTCTGTCTTGTATATGTATGAATATAGCTGCTTGTGGAAATTTTGTGTGCATGATGAAGTGTGTAATGTGTCTTCACATTGCGGCTCAGGCTCACTGCTGGTTAGGAAGCCTTGAGGCCTGCCTGACACAGCTTCAGGGCACAGAGAGGAAGGTGATTATCTCATAGCTGCCAGCCATTCAGCTCAAATAAAGACAAAAGTAACTCCGGCTAACTAGGCGTCGAGATTGTAAAAGTGGAGCCACGCACATGAACTTGCATGCCTTTGTGTCTTTTGTTAAAACTTGCAACTCACACAAAAAGTGCAGTAGACAGTGTACTTCATTTTCGAATTTGCAGGCATACCTCATATTGCAAATTTCAGTTGTGGTGTGATGATGACCTTAAGCAAGAAAATGCTCTCTGCAAACTTGTGAAGTTCCAAGAACAATTCACAATCAATATGCCAAGAAGACATTATTCCAGAGTGACTTTTATTGAGAACAGCGTTTGTTCCACCCTTTAAAAAAGGCATTTAGTACAAGTAAATTGGCCTGCATCATTCTTACTGCAATAAAAACTAAATTTAGAGATGATGGCCACAGTAGTATGCTCAGATATTTCTGCATCGATCAATATGTTAAAGCTCAGAAATGCTCAAAACCACTAGTTTTTGTGTGGCACACTCACTTAAAGTGCAAAGATCACGACCTCTGTAATTGCAGAATAAATATAATACATATTATATACATATAAAATATTCCTGTGCATGTGTGTAATTCTCCACAGTGCACTGTAAACAGAATTGACCTGGTATTGGGATGGCTTCTCAGAACATGAAAAGTAGAGACAAACTTGTCTTTTTTTTTTTTGGGAAGAGTGTGTTTTCCTGCCTGTCATATGCGTAGTACCAGGACTGCACCTTTATTTCAGGATTTGGGTTGAGCTCTGCTGCGCTTGTCTGTGTTTGTCTTTGGATTTGGAAAGCCTGCCTACGAGCGGCTTTCTTTGGGAAAGAAAGACAGCTCTTTTGGCAGGTGACGGGCACACACACCTGGACATGTATCCGTGCCCAGATGGAAGCTAGCACGGTGGCAGCTGGTGTGACGTCCCCTCAGGACGGTGGAGTCGCCAGAGGGGAGCTAGGCGGCCGATGTCCTACTCTGTCGTTCTTTTAAGGAACTTCAGCTGGGTGGCAGCTGCAGTTTGCTGGCATAATGGAGCACCAATAAGGAAAAACACACCTTTAAACAGAACAAACACAACTGGCGCTCAGACTGTGTGCTAAGGCAAAGCGGTGATTGATTTTGACAAGTGTCTATCTGTTTATCTATCCATCTATCTATCTATCTATCTATCTATCTATCTATCTATCTGTCTGTCTGTCTGTCTGTCTATCTATCTAACTATCTATCTATCTATCTATCTATCTTAATCCCATCTCCTTTATCTGTGTGTGGCACCCTGTGTGTGCCTCACGCCTCGTTCACAGTGCCAACACCTCATTAGTACAATATGCAAATGAACTGGCACAGGGCCAGAGGGTCAGAGCACAAACTGGAGACAGAATAATAGCACAATGGCGCATCTTTCTGTGTGT
The DNA here is from genome assembly GCA_025331565.1 of Holacanthus passer. Classification (NCBI taxonomy): domain Eukaryota; kingdom Metazoa; phylum Chordata; class Actinopteri; family Pomacanthidae; genus Holacanthus; species Holacanthus passer. The sequence goes on along the minus strand of JAFREQ010000018.1, from coordinate 66,839 downwards.
GTGTGTGTGTGTGTGTGTGTGTGTGTGTGTGTCCTCAAATGCCTGCCCACATTCATGTGTATGTCTTTGTGTGTTCACCTGTCTTTTACTGTGTTTGTGTGATGTGCCCGTGCTCATTCTGAGAAGATATGGTGCGTATGTGTGTGTTTGTGTGTGAGATGGACAGAAAGTAGTTGAAATGGATCAGCCCACACCTACTGTTCATTTGGGGCACTAACAGCTTCTTAATAACCATGACCCCATAATCTCTGCTTTTGTTTTCTCCAACCTTTGGTGACAAAGTAAAAAATCTCCCCTGTTACATTGTAAAACGTCAGTGCTGAGCACTGTTTTCTGTCAAATGCTTACACTGTATCCTTTCTCGTACAAATAACAGTGCTCTTCACGAGACACAAGACAGCAATATTTGATTTATGTCATGCTTGGAATGGGAAACTCTACCTGGAGCTGAGAGAAGCAGATGGAGGAAGAGGCAAACTCAATCAGCCTTTGGACCAAAAATGTAAAATATAGACCAGAATTGCCCTTTGGTATCATCGAGAGATGAACAGAGCTGGAGGCCAAATTACCTTTGACAAATCAAAGGTTGCAGCGAGCAATTTAAAGGGAACATGATATGAAAGAGAGCTGCACAGGCCAGTGCCTCACCTGTCAGTGGCATAGGCTCAGTGTGAAATGTCAGCTCGAGGGCTGCAAACAGCATAATGAACATGTATAATTGAGCTTAAGTCTCCATTTCTGATAGCAGTAGCTCATTGCCCAGTGGCTGTAAGATATGAACCACTTTTTTCACACCGAGGTCTATATTATATAAAAGTGCATTTCATTTAATGAAACACAATGGAGCTATTTGGCATTGTGCCAGGCAAGGCTTCTCCAATAACTTCTTTGTAACAGAATTGCCCACACCTGGCATAACAGCATTGACTGCCTCAGTTTTCACACTGCGCATAATGAATGACTCACAGAGTGCAGGAGAAGGTGGCTCCTTTTCCAGCTGGTAAAAATGTTTAAAGGAGTTTTGTATTGTGATATTTAAGCATGGGGAATTAAATTCACGACAGTTACTATTTGAGCTAATTTCATATTTGCTTAGTTTAACTAATGTTATTGATATTTCTACAAGAATACATAATGTAAAATTCTGTCATATACTGTCCATTAACATGCAACGCATTTTTGGCTTGGGTGTGAACAGGGGGATCCCCCTTTTCATGCCAAACCACCAAATAGCCTTAGGTAATGTTTCATGTACAACAATTACAGATACATTCATGTCCATGTCAACCATTTTCTCATAATTAAACAAACAAATTTGACTGGCTGATATAAAATGCTGATTTGAATTTATTTGAAAATCAGCCAAAATGGCCAAAATGTTGTAGCAATGTTTTAGGTGGCCATGAAGTGTGTCTTCTTGATTTGAAGTGCTGTTAAGATGCTAAGGAGTGGTCAGCACTGGTTCATAAAATTCTAAATGTGTTCGCTGTCCGGAAACTATTCAACTAAGCCACGTAATAATTCTGTTCTTTGTATTGAGGTTTTATTCAACTGTTGCAGTTTACTCTGAAATACTGATAAGCTTGCTCTACTTTCCATTGCAGTTATCAGTGAGTGATCAAAATGTGATGCCAAGCTCTTGTATTTTTTAAAAGTATGACAAAAATCTCAGATTGTGAGAAAAGGCATATGTTCATTGAACTGTAGGAAGGAACTGATTGTTAACATTAGTCAGCTTTATGTTTCAGTTCATGCAGGCAAGCCCTTACCCACTCATGTTTCACACACACAGACATTTACTTTGATTGATTTTACTCAGGACTGTGGTGTTGTGGACTGCACTTGATTGACATCTCACTCACTTAGTTACCTGTGTTGCACCTGTTTGGGTGAGACAACCTCCACCTTTAATTAGAATTATGCTGAGCTCATGTCTTGTTGTTCAGACCCTAAGCAGCTGAGAAAATGTTCATATCAGCCTGGTAGTTGTTATTCCAAGTTGGAGATATCAGGTCCTTCTGACAGCTATAGATATTTCCCATTTAGCAAAAGCAACCACAGAAGTGTCAGCAAACCAGTGTCAAAATGGCTGCCACCATCTACATCAAAAAGCATCCAACGTTTACTCTATTTCAGTACATTTAGCCAGTTAAATTGAGCTATACATCATTTGTATAGACTGACAAGTTAAAGACTATCTTACTTACTAATGGCTCCTTCTTTGTACACTGCACTTTACCAGGGTAGTGCTACTGCAAATATTTGTATTAAAAGAGGTCTCATACAGATTTCCCAGTCTTCCATATATTTTGATTTTTTCATGTTAGTGTAGAATGATATTACTAATTTTTTTTTTATTTAAATGTGTTTGATTTTCTTATTTAATCTTAAATAAATGGGTATTCAAATGAACACACTGCTGTGGCAGCACTTGTCTGTCTGAACCAAATGTCTTGCAGACTCCTCAACCATTCACATGCATGCGCACACATTCACACACACAGTTTTGTTTCAGAGAATCCTGTTGATTGGTTTGTCCACAAACCAATGACTGTTCACCCATTTTACAGTCACCATTTTCTGTTCATCTTTCTCAGTGTTGTTTTCCATTTCTGAGTTTCCTTGTTGCCTCTGTTCACCTGTTTATTTTGTCCATTCGTAAAAAGAAGCCATTATTTCTCCCCCCAGGCAAGAGACGACGATGGCCTCGGTGGGAAATTACCCCAGCACAGCTTTACTCAGGACACGCCCAGGCTTGTCTTCAAGACAAACAGCGATGTGCTTGTAAGGACCATAACCATTTAACACCAGATAGAGTTTAAGCTTGATGGCTACTGCACAAATATGTTTTGATGTTGTTGTTTTTTTTTGTTAAAAGTGTATAATTTTCAAGTCATTTCTTCCTGACATGTCAGTGGACTGCTTCATATTTGGGCATTACTGTAAAAGTAGACATCAAACACCAGACTCGGGTCAGCCCAAAAATAAGAGACAGTACACAAGCGATACTCATGTTTTGCATAAAGTTTGCATACATTTAAGTTTTTGAGCTTTTCATAACTTTTTTCATGCGTAATCATTTGCTTTGCTCATTTTCCTTATACATCATATTCAGTGACTTATGTTGGGGATTTGTAGGAATTATCAGACAGATGTAGTCATCCAGAATTAAAAATTGGTATGATAGTGTAATGATAACACATTATGGCAAAGCTAATGTGCTAATAGTGTGGAGTTACTTAATTTTATTTAATGAACATTGAGCATAGTTTAGTGAAACTTTGGTGGACCAAGACAATTACATATATGCCGCCAACACGCCATGTATGTGCTGCTAATGCATTTCAAAGGAGCATTAAAGTTTATTTCAACTTGCATTTTATATGTCTAATAATAACTTTGTACTCACCAATTTAATGGCTGAGATCTTGGATTGTGGCAACATGACTGACAAGAAGTCAAACACAAGCAGTCAACCATCTAGATTTCTAACAGATTTCACATCCCAAACTTTTTGCATTAAAAAAACCCCAATATGAAACCATAAAATTATAACCCAACCTATGTGTTTTCTTTAATCATTCAGCACAGATTTCAGACAAATGTCCTGGAACTTTGACCTATCATATTTGTCGCAGTTGTGAGCATTTACTATGGATATTTTACTTTCAGTTTCACAGCTAAATAATGTGGACAGAGATAATCTGGCTGAACTCTCCTGTCTGGTCCCATTGGACTTCCTTATTGATGTTGCTGTGTTTCCTGATCTGAGAACTTACATTCGGTGACTACAATGTTATCACGACCAATAGAAATGGTATCCAGAACTACAAAAAAAACCCCCAAAAAACAAAAACAAAAACACAAGTGCTCCAATCCAAGACCAAAAATTGTCTTCCTTTGAAGCCACAGTTTGACAATTTGGGAATTGTATCTCTTTGCCTTTTTTCTAAAAGATGAGAAGATAAATACTGTTTGTATATCTGCAAGCTAAATATGAAGACAGAGCGAGCTGCCAAGTAACAAAATCTTCCTAACAGCACCTCGTATGTTTAATCTATTCAAAAAGCGAAGTGTCAGTATGGCAAGTCTTGTCTCCATGAGGTTACCAGCCTCCGTGAAGTAACTCCTCCCAACCAAGAAAAACCCCAGTGTATTGTTTTTATACTTGGGTTTTGCATGGATTAAACAAATGAGATATAAAGTGTTTATTGATGAGCTCTGGAGGTGCTGGTAAGCAGATTTCGTTACATTTGGACGGGCTAGCTGTTTGGCCGTCTCCAGTCTTTATGCTTAATTAAGCTAATCAGCTGCAGGCTGTGGCTTCATATTTAGTGCACTGATATGAGAGTGGTATTGATCTTCTCATCTAACGCTGGGCAAGAAAGGGAAGAGCCATATTTCCTGAAAATATGTCAAACTTTTGCTTTAAGCAAAGATATCCCATGTGGAAAAGCAAACATACACCAGATAGCCACATGCCAGCAGAGATATTCCTTCTCAGCGAGGTCCAATCTGCTGCAGTGACATTCAAACACAATCCACCAGGTCTGTCTCATCATTCTTACAGCTGGAGCTATTTTACTCACTGTGCGTGCGCGAGTGTGTGCTGTGAAATATAGTGCAATTGAGGCTCACCTGGCCAAGTGAGAATGGCCTTTGTATGTCACATCTATAATGAGTGATGGCGATGGCTGGCTGTGATAAGACAGGCCTCGCAGGGAGTGTAGCTCTGCACTGCTTTGGCTTTTATCTACAGTTTAAGCTCTTCATACTCCATGCAGGGTTTAATGAAGACGTCAGATACACAGTGTAGCCAATACAGAGTAAAACACTGGGAAAGGATGTGAGCCTGATATGTTTCCCCTTTTGTAAGCCAGGTAATTATAACCAGCATGATAGATCTTTCAATAAATGAGGCCACTGCAAACTGATATATTTGGCTAATCATAGTAACAAGTCCACATGTTGCAGATGGTCTGTTAAGCGCTGCCAAAGTTTAATTTTCTTGTGTAAACTTTAGTGGAAGCTTTATTCTGTTTTCTTTTTCCAGTGGACCAGGTGCTTTATGATGGTCTCTTGCTACATAATCTAGTTTTTGGACTGAATCCACAATGCAACAAGCACAGTGTTTCTGTTTGCTTTCTTCACGTCACTAATGGAGGAGTGGATACTTTGCTGCAGATTGTTTGGAGCAAGAGACGCCTTAACTAAAAAAACCAAGCAACTGGCTCGCTTCAAGCACCTGGTTCATTTTCATGGGTTTAATCCTCGTGTTTTGCACTATGTGATTATGCCAGCAATCTGAGAAGTGTCAAAAGCATCACGTATCGACCTTAACAGGGGGATATACAAGCCTGCCCCTTTATACGCTTTTTCTGCTTAACCCTCTTCATTCTTAGAAACCTCTTCTTCCTACATACAAAACCACTTCAGACACTACAGCCTCTTATGAAACCTTACAATCTCTGCAACGTCTGGAACCTTCCAGCCTCTTAACCCTCTGCAACCTCCTCCTCTTCTTCCTCTTCATTATCTAAATCCTCTGCAATCTCTTTAACATCTGCAACCTCTTCCTCTTCTTCACTGCCTGAAACTTTCTCATCCTCCTCAGCAACCTGTTGGTCCACAGCCTACTCCTTCATCTCCACGACTGCGGCAATTTAATACTCTTCATCCAATCCCTTAACCCCTGAGAATGAAGAGACACCCCACCTAACTTGTTAATGTAAACTAATTATACACTTAAACTGGCTGTTGCCTGATCTTGGGATTCTTAAATGTCGCTGGCCTCGCCACCAGGTCAGAGGGAGAGAGAAGGAAGAAAACGATGACTGCTGAGGTGATTGCACTTGTTTGGAAGCACGATAATTGTTGTAATGCAAACGGTTAAACTGCACCACCAGCACTGGTTCGTTGGCCACGATGGAAATAAATGACCATAATTACATTCAACTGCAAACATCTGTGTACAGAGTGCGGAGAGAGAGAGAGAGAGAGTGAAAAAAAAAAGCACAACTCCATTAGCGTAATGCGCAGTGAAATTTCACTCACAGTGCAGAAAGTCGTTAAGTGCTCTCCATCTGTCTTTCTGAGTCGAGGAAAATTTCAGCACATTTATTATTTAGAATATCGTGGGCCTACCATTATCAAGCTCAACTTGCGAGAGCACCTTTTTGACTTTTACTCAGTCATGGCTCATTGAATTAGCCAGGACTAAATGGGCAGTTAGAACGTGTAGAATTCAAGGGACTGACATCTGAGCATCACCAGCGTAGTGTTTAAGCATAGCAGTCCAGTCTCTTGATCTGTTTTTGCTGAGGTTCCTTGTGTTCTTGCTTGTCCTGAGCTCTATTCATGTCTTCGTGTCAGAAATTTTTCCTGAATTACATTTGGGCACATTATCCCTCCTAAGTTGGGCTGCATAAAGACTTTGAACTTATTACAAAATGCAGAACCACAGCACATCTTTTAAAACTTTTGTCCTTTTGAAAGATGCTTCTGCTTAATTCAATCCACCTTGCACCGCTCAATCTGATGCAAAACACATGATCTATGCAAAGAACCTCATATTTTACATGTGTAGCAGCTGCAGGACAGCAAGCTATGCATTCTTTTGAAATCCTGGCCGGTGCTACAGTGCATCTGCCCAAACAGCCCATGTGAGTCCACTGTCTTTCAGCTGCTGCCAGACAGGATACTGCCAAATAAACCAATGTTGCTATGCAGCGTGCAAAAGGAGTTTATCCACCTTCCGGTTCTCATCCCTCAACTTATTAACATTCAGCTGGGGGGCTTAAGGGTCTGTGTGATGGATGGATGTCGTTGAGGGGTCTGACAACTGATTAATGCCTTAATTATCTCCAGCGAGGACCTGCCACTCCTCCCAGAGCTGACAGAGTGAGCTGTGTGTGGCCTGACGAGGAACGCCGTGTTCAGGGCTCGCCCACTGCTATCTGCTCTACCAGGGTCACATTCATTCTCTTCCCCAAAAAAATTGCACATTTTGTGCTGAAAAGGTGTACAACGGTGATGAAACAGTGCCGCAGGGTGTTTTGGGATCTTTGCCACTGCAGTAAGCAAGACAGGCAACTTTTCAATTTAACCTCCTCACGTGTGGATCCAGTCCCGGTTTGCTCTCTCCATTCAGAAGTGATCCTGCCTTAACACAACATATGATGAGACATTTAATTTGAAACTGAATTGACAAAAATTGTTTTATTATCTCATTATAAATGAAATGATTGGCTCGGACCACACTTTACAAATCCCATTAGATCCCAACAAGATCAGGTAATACCACTAGCTACAGAAAATACATAAAGAACAATTTATTGCCATATGACTGGGTGTCGGTGAACATTAGGAATAGAAGAGAACAGTGAAAATTGTGTTTAAAGGTGTTATAAGTTCTATTGCCGTTTTTGAGGAAGATTTTTGTGGTGTTATATTGCGTTGCATTGGTAGGTATTAATGTTATCTTGTCCAAACTTTATATGTTGTGTGGGCACAATAATACTAGCACTTTACAGTGTAAGGCACTTCTCTCCCACAGTCTCTACGTATATTTTTTATCCACTCAAAAAAGTTGGAGTGGAGAGAGAACAGTGCTGTGTTAGTGTACCCAGTTGTTGAAACCACAAAAAACTCACTAGGCAGTCGTATTTCACAAAAAGATGGAAGCCATGGCTGCATTGCATTTTGGTCTTTTGAGGTGGATAAATAGATCTTCCAGGTTAAAATTGTTGAACATTGGTGTAGAATAGCATATTTATGTTTAAAACAATGCTGTTTTTAACACAATATAATGTAGTTGTAGACTGTCCTCTTTAAGACAATATGCATTTGCATTACTTTCCATTATTATATCCATAAATGACAATACATGTGCACACAAGAACTGACACAGATCCTTTTCAAAAATTCAAATTTTCTCTAATATTAATTAATTGGCACCAAAACACATTTATCATTATTTATTCATTTTGAGTGATATCGTGTACAGTATGTTCAGCCAATTATCTACAGCAATGAGAAAATTACAAACAACATGTTTTGTGAGTTTAAATAAGAAAATTAGAACGTTCTGCCTTAAGCTGTTGCAACAGTCATCTGATTTAAACCCTACAGAGATGTAAAATTATACCATCAAAATGCCTTCTCTGATCATTACTGATCTGGAGACTGCAAGTGCAAAATGCTTGAGAGCTGAAACTTTCTGTGTAATTCAGTATTGGTCAGTTCTTTATGATAAACACTATACAGGATCTTTCTAGCATTTCAAATGGCAGTTTCCTTGTTGGCATGCACTTCAGTACCAAGTGTGGAAGGGATTTGAGGGAAATAATCTTTTTGTCTTGTTGTGCTTGAGGCTTCAATCTCCAAGGGATCTGCAGTTAAATGAGACTGAGAGTGTCTTTATTGCCAACAGAAGGTGTAAATGGGAATTCCTTGTTAGGACAGAAAGTTAAAGACAAAGTCACTTCAATAGCACTTAGCCAGCAGAATGCCATCAGGTGCACATTTACCTCTCAGGAAGGAAAACACATCAATTTAGACTCATGCACAAACACACGCCTACATTGCATAAATCAAATACATACAGACAAGTGCACTTACAGGAACTTCAAAGTTAAGTGTCTGCTCTTGACAGATCTGTAAAAGTATTTAGAAACAGCATCAGTTTCCCTAAAAAGAATCTTTTTAAAATGTGTTTATCTCCAGATGGTTTGGAGGCTGAGCTTCTGCTTACCAGGACACTTCAGAGAAGATAGTGTTGTATTTCATCAAAAACAAATTAGTAGTCTTTTGTATGCAGGGTGACAGGTGCTGATGCAGTGTGTGTACTGTGTTTTTTTTGTTGCAGGTGTGTGACTGGTGCAAACATATTCGCCACACTAAGGAGTACTTGGACTTTGGTGCTGGTGAGCGGAGGCTGCAGTTCTGCAGTGCCAAATGCCTGAACCAATATAAGATGGACATTTTCTACAAGGAGACCCAGGCTGCGCTGCCTGGAGCACTGTGTAATCCAGGACATGGGGCTGGTGGGGAGGGTAAACTGGAGTGCAGTGGAGGGGTACAGCTGCTCACTCCTGAGTCTTGGGGAACGCCGCTAACGGACCTCCGGCGTAAAGCTCCCTCACCAGGGGGGCCTTCCACCATCTCTGCTATGGCCCCTTCCAGTTCTTCTGCCACCTCACCCTCAGACACTGCTGCCGTCTGCTCCCCGTCCTCCTCCTCCTCAGCCAAAATCCCCACACCCAGACCCCATGAGAGCCCCACACTTCCCCCTCCACCTGTTCCTACTTTGCACCCACCTGTTGGGGTTCCTTCTGGTAGCCCTCCCATAGTGATGACACCCCGTGGACCCATGCCCCTGCCTCTCTTTATGGAGCATCAGATGATGCAACAGATGCGTCCTCCATTTCTTCGCCCCTCTGCCCACCCTGCTGGGCCCAATAGCCCCCTGTCAAACCCTATTATCCCTGGTATTGGTCCACCACCTCCACCTAGGACCATTGGTCCAGCAACAAGCCCCATGCACAGGCCCCTGCTGTCTCCACATGTCCACCCTTCATCCAATCCCAACCCTGGCATGATGCCCCCCCACCCTGGTCTCCCCATGCCAGGCCTGCCCCCTTTCCCCCCAGTCAACATGATGCCCAATGGACGCATTCCTTTGCCCCCGATGATGAACTTTGGTATGCCATCCTTGGCCCCATTAGTACCCCCACCGACTCTTTTGGTCCCTTACCCTGTCATTGTACCCCTCCCAGTCCCAATCCCTATTCCAATCCCAATTCCCTTCAGCCCCAAAGCTTCCAGGGACCAGCTGGAGAGAAGTGGCTCCGTCCGCAGTGCTCCAGAGTCCTCTGAAGCTTCAGCTTCTGGGCCCCACTCTCCAGGTTTGTCTGGAGGTGAGCAGAAAGTAGAGCCAGCTGGTGCAGAGCGTCTCTCCCCTGTACGCTCGGAGAGAAGCAGGACGGCGTTGGTGGACTTGACTGTGAAGGCAGAGGACAATTTGGGCAGCCTCTGTCTAACCAGCGGCCCTGGGCTGATGGACGGAGTGATTGATCTAACTGTGGGCCAGAGGTCATGCCAACAGCAGGTAATTCAAAGGATGCTACCTGGGGTCCAGGTCAAAGTAGAGGCAGAGGCTGAATCAAGATCTCCACCAGCTGCTGGGATGGGGAGGGAAGGGAAGGGTAGTCATGACGGGGGAGAAGGGGCCCTCTCACAGGGCCTCCTCAGTGTTACAGAGCTGGAAGGGGCCACACTCCCAAACACACTGGAATCATCAGGCCCACCCTCCAGCAACAGCAGCCCTCCTTGCAATGCCGATCCTCCCGTGAACCAGCTAAATCCTTGTATCTCCAACGTTACCCCACCACCCTTACCCAGCACAGCACGGACCCAGCCCCAACCCCTGCCCCAGCACCAAACTAGCCCTGCCGCCCCATGTAATGTCATAGTCAATGGTACGGGATGGCATTCGCTTCTCACTCCCGCCTTTGAGTCTTGCCCTGACCGAAGAGGAGACCACGTTGCAGCAGAAGGAGAAGCAGAGGAGCAGCCAGCCAACGGTGAACTGGAGCGTGAGGCACTGAAAGAGAACAATTGCTCAGTTGGAGATTGGGAACCGGGGAAGCGGGGTCCAGTGCAAGACGAGATGGCAGACACAGTGGAGGGTAAGCCAGACCCTGACTCCAACTTGGAGGAAGGAGAGCATGCCTATGCCCTGCCGCTGCTGTCTACCGGAGGCTGTGTGGTCATCCAGCCTGTGCCAAAGCCTGGTGCTGACAAAACGGCTATCCTGTCCTGCTCCATCAGTGCCCCTTTATCAGCAGCCGGGAGCCCTGAGCTGGAGCCGCCGCTGAAGAGGAGGTGTCTGCGAATCCGCAATCAAAACAAATGAGGTGGGTTCACCCCAGTGTGCTCCTAGAAGCACTTTTTATACAGTTATGCGCACTCTGTATTTAAGTATCAATTTACACAGATTTATTCAGTGACATTTTGTAATTCACTGTAGGGTACCCATCAAATAATCAGTCAGTTTTGATGTTTCAAATGTCTTCCACTCCCCAGTGTATGTCTATAAACTATTTGAAATGATCTCTTTTACTTTCAAAATGTTCTTTAATGAATAATTTAATATTCATACTGAGTCTTACCATCTTTAATTTTTGAAAATTCTGGCAACAGGGCTATTTTATGTTTTGTCAATTGTGGCTTGATTATGTAAAAAATGGCACAATAATGTTGATCACTTCATCAGAATTTCACAATGTGATGCATGATTCAACAGTAAACGCAATGTGCCCTCACACAGACAGTAAGCAAGAGGTCGAACAAGCATCAACTGAATTATTACCCAAAAAGAATGTGAGTGCGTGTTCCAAAGTCTTAATTTCACTGTGACAGACTGTGCACAGGTGATGTATTTGAATGTCACCTAGAGGGGTATTCACAGGGACTGACTCTTAAAAGCCTTTAAAGGGGTTAATAAACCAGGAGTGAACACGATGAAGCCCATTTTTGAAAAGATGAAATGATCCAGCACGCCTTTAAAGGAAGTGTTAATCCATGTGTGGCAGGGGATGCGCCAGGATTTCCCCAAGTGCCGTACCCTGAGCACTTTGACACTACAATCATTATCCTATTAATTATGTTAAAATAAGATATCATGCATGTGCGTTTGTTTTTTGGAAATTTAGATTTTTTTATACATTTCTTGCATTTAACCACATTACTTCCATTTTACAGAAAGATTACTTGTTGCTTTACTTTGACTGGCAGATTACCTCCATGCGCTTCAGAATGGAAATGGGAAGTCTTTCATGACAAAGGATTTATTCAACACATTAATACAAATTTAATGATGCGCTTCTCGAGTTGTTAATTAAATGAAATTGTATTCAAGAGCAATTGAAGGCCAATTCAAGTTGTGGTAACATGAGGCGAGTGCTCTGAATTAGAGTAATTAATAATGACAAAAGATGGAAATCAAGCCCCATGCACCGTTAGTACTGCTAAAAGCAGCTGAAATGAATCATAGAAGTGATGGAGAAAATGTACCATAACCTTCAGGTAGCTAAAAAAAAAAAAATCAAATTTTTGATTACTGATAAGGGAAAATACAAAATCTGTTTGCTGTATGTCACCTTCCCTACTTGTCTGCAATATCACCAGGCATTCATTATGAAATATCTAAAACATTATGTAAAATTAATGTCACCAGAGAAGCAGACACTGAATATTTCATTCTTTATTTGCCCAGAAGTGTCCTCGAGCTGATACTGATTGCATGTACCAAAGAGAGGAAACCCAAAATTAGGAAGCTGAAAATCTGCATTCTCTTTAGTTTGATCCTCAGTGTTTATCATACCCAAACTGTTCTTCTGTGGTTCTTGTATGAGCCCTGTTGCTCTGAACTGAACGCTCCCACTTACCTTAAAATTAAAGTTGAGGCTCCCTGTTCGACTTCATGCATCGACTTTACAAAAAAAAGATGGGGGGGGGCTTGCTCGCCCAGTGACTCATTCTAATTCTCCTCCCACTCTGCTTCACAGATGGACGCTCTGAGGACCACAGTGCCATCAACGACACTCACTTGTCCACCCCCCACCTCCAAATCCCACCCCTCCCAACTATACCACCGCACATGTGCACACACAAACATTTTTCTCGTCCTCACTCATCGTCCAGTCTACCAGCACCACAAATCGCCTTCGACGACTGATGAGAGTCCAACCAAACATGTTGATGTGTATCATAGCAGAGCAGACAGGACTCCTTTTGTCTGTGTGACAGACACTCTGATGGACTGAACTTCTACAGACTTGATGTCATGGCCAGCAGGATCGCTTGACCTTTGAACTGCAGACAGTATCCCTGCAACAAGAGGACTTTACCCTGCTGCTTCTCTCCTCATTTACAGACTCTCAGCCAACACTGGCTCTTATAGCTTATCCACCCTCCCCTATCAAAGCAAGTGCTCTCTGTATTGTCTGTTTGGAACGCACTATAGGGTCCTGTATTCTAAGCTGCTGCTGGGACATTAGTGAAAGAGCCCCATAGAGAGATTTGCGTCCCTCAATGAAATGCTCCTGTTTCGGTCCAAGCTCGTGCCACAGCACAGGTACAAATTATTTTTTCTCACACAACTTGTCACTAAGGTATAGATGGATTTCACAAAGTTTAGATTGTAGAGCCACAGAGCTGGCTTGTGCTCTGTCTTCTCAGCCTTTGCTTGTGCACAACCAGCAAAAGTGTACTTGCCAACCTCACACAAAGTGTTCAGGGTGATTGTGACAGGTGGTGGCAAAAAAGAAGCACAAGCATAAATACAGTTAATGTAATATGACTGAAGGACAATTTAAAAAGATATTCAATCAGAGGCCAGAAAACAGTCCTTGGACATAAAAACACCAATTGTGTAGAGAATAATTCCCACTGAATCAGCAAACTGGAGGATAAAATATTAACCTTCACCAGCAACTAATGGCATGTGGGTGGAATCATGCAATCTCTGCCATTTTCCTATGGCTTCTATTCATTTGCTCTTAAACTTCACTGAATTTAAATATATATTGCTGCACAAGAATGAGACAGAGTTGTCATGATAATCATTCCTGCTATTGACAGTTTCACACCCTCGGGAATGCCGTCTGTGTGCTTAAACATTAAGCCATGCTAGTAACAGTAATAGGGGCCCCTGCTGTTTTCAAGGCTTACTGCACCTCCAAAAGGACTGGGAAGGCAAGGCAACTTGGAAACTCTGCCAGCCTGCAATGGGTACTTGCTACCGCAGGCTAGTTCTTAATCTTTTCTATAATACATTACCAGTGATGTTCCTGTAATGGCTTAGTTTGAGACTGACTGCACTGAATTTAGAGGGGGCAGAGGGAAGCCAGCTCGTTCATAAATAATTCTTTTGGGACCTGGAGGAAAACTGCTGAAGTAACACTACAGAAATATTTCTACACTAAACACACTGAGAACTCATTTTGGAAATAATTTGAGAAATATTTAAAACGTTGCCTCTTGCTTGTCCACCAATCCTGCCAAAAATTGCTTAGTTTTTGCCTGTTTTTTCTGTATTAAGCCAAATTTAAAGCCAGTGTTTTCCTTGATTCAGTGTCATGCTCTATGTACAGCTTTTTGTGCAGTTCAAGTAAATGCAACAACTGTCACCCATCCAGTTTGATCTGATCCAGTTACACCGCAGCTTAAGCCTGCGAGCTGGGACTCCATCAGACAAAGCCAGCATTTAGTTTACACTCCTATGGAGGAGGTACATTGTACCAGCGTGAGACAAGGTATTATCATATGCCAAAGGCCTCTGGTGTGTTGAAGCAAAACATGTCACCTAGTTTTTAGTGGAAATGGGATTTTAAATTGAAGATTTGACCAGATAATTTATAGTTGCCAAAATAACAAGCACTTATTTAAAAAAAAAAAATGAAAGAACGATACAGGAGAACACAAGTGGATGTCAAAAGCAGTATTACCCTGTTGTCACTGTTTATGGTTTACTCCATCCATAAAGGCCTATGACATGTCCCACTACGAGAAAGGTGAAATGCACATCTAGATTAAAAAGACAATGCACGAGCTGTAGTCATGAGTTACATTAGACGTGTACATTGCTTTGCAGTCCCATCCTATCTCACTGTTTTTTCCTGTAGCCTTTGTTTTAGTTCATTCTGTCACAGTGAGACATTGTGTGATTCACTCTGTGTCCAAATGAGGCCCCACAGTCACACGTCACAAGCATACCTACAGTACTCATATCACACATGCACACACACAATACGCATAGTAAATTTAACTGCATGGACGTGTATGTGTGTGTGTGTGTGTGAGGCAGGTGCAAGCAGAGAGCCCAGTTGAGATTACAGAGTGTTGACTCAGAGTAAGCAGTGTGCAACTCTATCTGTTGCCAGTTAGTCAGGCATTTAGGCTTAGCTTGCCGCTTGCCAAGGCCCAGCTTTGGTGTCACTTTAAGCATTTCCTTGCCCCCGCTTCATTTCTCTCCAAGCAAAGGCAGTGAAAATGCTCTGTCTCTGTTTTGTCTGCTTGTTGTCGTTCATAAGTCGAGATATTCCTTTCTGTGATTTTTTTTCACAGAGATCATGAGCACAGCATTTCTAAAATTACCTTATGGCAGAAGAAAAGAAATTGAACAATTGCACCCCTACTCCAAAATTGAGATTTCCCCGTAGAGCTGTCTCATCCTGAATCTTGCTAGTAAAAGAACAGAAGCCCGGGCTGATGTAACAGAGAAATTGGACACTGTAGTTTCTGTGCAGTCTAACAAATGGGGGCGGCATACAAAACCAGGGCCATAGCCAGGATTTCATTTCAGGTCATGAGCCTCCCCCCAACACACACTTTACCATTTTGACCAGGGAACTAAAATTATATTTCTCAACTACTTCAATGTTACGTATTTATTTATTCAATTAACTGTTCAATTATACTTTCTGTAAATGTTGTTTCTTATGAACATTTTGGATTATATATTTATTATAATTTATAGACTGTAAAGTCCCCCCCCAGTTGCAAAAACACACAGAGGACATGACCTCAGTATCCACAATGATAGCTACAACCCTGTATAAAACTGAGCCAGTGATACAGCTCTGTCCTTTGTTTGAAGCACGACAGATTATAGTTTCCTATTTGTTGGTGTATGAGCCTGCACCATGCAGCTTAAAGAAAGTAGAGGACTGTTTTCAATGATCCTTGTGTCCTGGTTTGCTCCTTTCCTTACTGCCCCAAACTAACACTTCAGCATACACTGCACTGTGTGACAGCTGACAGGCTGCTGACATTTTCAAAAACACACTGACCTTGAAAAGAAACGAAAGGTGTCACTGTTGTTATTATATGACATGTAGACTTATACATTTTTGTCCTGCTAGCCGTGGAAACCAGTGACTGCCATGTGGGCAGATTGCCATAAAAGAACGCATTGGTGTTGATCAGAGGATGAACCCTTTTAAATTTGGGCTCTCCATGCGCTTTCCTCTAGCGCCATCCTCAGGACAAAATAGCAACTTTGTACATAAAATATTTATAGATTTCAATTAAAAGAATATGTTGAACATTTTGGGAAATGCACTTACTACTGTACTGAGAGTTAAATGAAATTTTAAGTCACCTCTCTCATGTCAGTTAAATGTGAAGCTGCAGTTGTCAGTCGCTTAGCATAGCTTAGCATAAAGACTGGAAACGGGGGAAAAAGCTAGCCTGGCTCGATCCAAAAGTAAAACAATGTACCTACCAGCACCTCTACAGCTCACTAATTAACACATCATATCTGCTGAGCTTACTAACTGGCTGTAGCATCATACGTGTATTTCCCAAAATGTTATTTCTTTACATTTGCTCCCCAGAGGACAAAAGGTATTTGTTTCACCTTTGACCTTTATTCTTGTGCCACCACCAGGCTGAATTTACAATTATAGTCTGATGACTGGCTGATCCCCCAGAATTTCTTGAAGTCATTATCTTTAAGAAATTTCATACTGATTTAAAAAGGTGAGGAGATTTGATTTTTGATGAGGAACTAGTTGTTACTACTTGTTATGTCTGTTTTCCCAGCTTGACACCTTCACACACACACTCAGACACACACCAACACAACAACATGCATGTCATGTCTGATCCTAATCTGCACCACGTTGGCGTTGCAAATGGTATACTGTCCATGTCTAAGACAGATAGTGACGACATGAGAGCCTAACTCTCAAGTGGAAATCCTGGACCACTGAATCAGTCTTTGTGATGGCAAACAGACTCACGACAAATCTCCAGCATTCCTTTTTTGATGATGGACTACAGGCCTGGTCAACAGCCTGTTATTATGCAATGACAACTAACTCCAACCCTAATATAGACGAGTGGTCCACAGACAAAATAAAACATGACATGACTTCATGTTACTTTTCAAAAACAACAGAGAAGTTGCCTTAACTCTTGCTTGTATAATCTCTACCGTTAAGACAATGATGCTCGCTTGTAAAGAAGACTCTCCCTTCTTTGTACAAAATGAAATATACCAGAAACAACAACTTTGTTATCTTGCTAGTGTCAATGTATAGATGATCAGCTCTTTCTGTAACTTAACCCTCACATTTTTGCTAGGAAGAAACCCTCCTCCCAAATTCCTTGTTCCTAAACATCCAAGCTGTTCAACGTTTTAACTCGTGGTGGACTGTCAATCTTTTTGTGTACATTTTATAGTATTATTTATTGTTGACAAGTTTTGCATTTGCAAATAATAAAAAAAAGTGAAGGTGGTTTGACCTGAGCATTCTATTCCAATGTAAATGCCTGGTGAACAGTGAAAAGCTTTTTTTAATTATTAAAATGGAGAAAACAGCGATATGAGGAGATGATCTTCTGTCTTTTTATTATGACGTTGTAACATGTACATAACACGTGGCCAAAATTGCTTTGGAAATAATCATTTTTTGTGTTGTAACAGTATTTGTTTTATCCGGTGAATTGCTCATGAAGACAAATAAATAAGAGGCACACACAACCTTGTTTCAGATGGGTCATATCTGCTCACTCTAAGGACACGCACAAGGAACCTGCACGCATAAAGGTCATATTAACTTTATAAGAGATCTGAGAAAACTGTAAAATCTACCTGCTTTTAGCCTTATTTATTGGGAGAATTTGACCTGATTAATCATTTCATCACATAATTCACAACATGTCAGGAACCATCCAGAATCAGTGGAAAACCTGTGAAAATCACAATTAATAACTGGCATGTGAATTTCAGAGGTGTCACATTGTTAAGTCAACATTTTCCACAGTAAAACCTTTGATATAAAAACTGAGAAAAAGCTGTGTAGTGTGACAAATGTAACAATTTCTCTCAAACATGCTTTTTAATTCTATTATAGTTCACAGTAGTCCATATTTGTTTACTGTATATGAGTGCAGAATTACATAAAGCAAGATATGAACCATTCAGCATGTTGAAAATATTTAATTGCTATAAAATCTACAGTATTGCCCTTCAGACATGGTGTCCAACCTAACCCATGGCAATGAGCTGCAAATTGTCAACCAATTTTGCATAAAATTCGAGATAAAAACAAACACCAGTTCCTAAAAAACAATAATCACATGTCAGCTACCAGTCAAAAACAGTCATGCTAACAGCTCTAAAATGTTATTAATAATTAATGCACAAGTGATTATGTGTTTAAACACATTTTAGAATATTGAATCATTCATACCTAGTTAAGCTTTGGTTATATCATTTAAATATTGATGACTAAGATGAAGTGGATTAAAATAAAAACAGCACTATATAATGAGCTCAGTAATTACCACTTATTGTTTCAGATAATAAGCCCACCAATGATGCTAATTAGTAATTAATTAATGATTTATAAGTTGGTTGATGTGAGCTAATAAAATGTCTCACAATTTTTAAACTATTTCACCGCCAGTGGAGGATGATATAGTCACAACTGGATCTTATTTCAGAAATATGCCAACTTTCAGTAAAGCAACAAGCAGTTTTTAACAAATCGAATTGCTTTGATCTCATTTGTTAGTGTGTACAGTTGGAGAGGTAATCTGATTTTAAGGTCTCAGCTCTGCAGAGGAGAAATGTGGATTTAATGGTCTATAGCTCCATCTTATGGTCTCTGGCAGTATCATCCCACTCCTAGTGGGGAGGTAAATGGGAAATTGCTTAATTTCCTCATGAGGGAGACACAAGCAAAAAGTGGACACAATTTAATGTACACGCAATACACCCTGTACACACACATGTGGAAGGGACGAAATAACAATGTAGAGATTATATGATACAGGAGGAAATAAATGGGATTTTTTTTTTTTACGATTTGTTTAAGATTATTGGACTGTATAATACTGTCAAGTGTCCCTAATATATTGCATGCCATCTTTATCATATATACATTGGCCAGAATATGAGGTATTTTATTAATCATATATTATCTTACAATTACAATAATATCATTGATTTATTGACAACATCACATTAACATCAGTTTATTGTACAACAATATAAATACTAATGATACTTGATGTTGTTAGCATTAATAATAGTTATTTTGTCAATAGTGCGTGTGTTTTGTATTTTTTATTCTCCTTCTGTAGTCCTTCAGTAGGTCTCTTCACAGAATATATTTTGATATGCCGCAGTAGAAAAAACACATGTAAATAAAATTAGTGATGACTAAATTCCATTATGCTGCTTCAGTTTCCTGGTATTGTGCGCAGCTCATTGTCACACTGTTGTGATTTAGTGGGACACTTGAATAAGAACACAGTATCCCTTAATGTTATTGGTAACATCTGTGCTACTGTGACAAGTCAAATTGTATAAATAATGCCTATAAAGCATACACATGAACAGTATGCCTTTACTAGATATGTGTATGAGCAACATCTTCACTGTTCAGAAATTGTGAATCGAGTGATTCAAACCCATAAATTCAAACAGTGTTCAAATTTAAGCTGGTTAATGTGATACATTTACTAGACTGTTCTAACAAATAAACAAATGTTGTGACAAAGATCATTTGCCAGTGTGAAAAATAATGAGATTTTTTTCAAGCCTGAGCAGAATCAGCAGGGGGTGGCATTCATTTCTTTCTCTCACCTCTGATTGCTGCTTTAAAAATCAAAGGCTCAATTAAACCTCATCAACAATCTGGGTTGAAAAGCAGTGAAATGAAATGAAAAAAATGAATAACTAAATACTACACTAATGGCTTATTGCATAAAACTAATATCACTGTAGAATAGTCATGGTCAGGCCAGGTCAGGCCACACAGTATCCTTCCTTTACCTCGTATTTTACCCTCCACCAAAAATGATTAAATAAAAGAAGTTATGATTGGAGGTAATCAATTATTTTATATTTTGGCATGTCATGAGTCCAGAGTAAATGAGGCTCACGAGAGGCAATATGAGTTTAGTATGGAGATTGTCTAGTATGCTGCTTTATCTATCCTTTTGTAAGTTATGACACATGATTACGGAAAACATCCTGATTTGGTTTTATAAGTGGAAAGATGAGATTTGGTTTGACCTGTGTCTCAAGCAGTTCCTCACTGTGCTGTTTCACACCACATTCCCCAGATCTCACCTGACAAACAATTGGCTATGAGGCTTTTCTTCCTTGGATTTTCTGTTATTGAAGTTTGTGTTTCTGTAGGTGGTGCTTGTGTGCTGGTCTGTTGCACCCCTTGTGGCCGTTGCTCTCGATGCAAACTGTTCCAAATAAAGAAAATGTAAAATGCACCACTTCCTGTTAGTGATACAGGCTTTTTCCCAGGAAAGAGCAGCAGTATGTGTACTGAACAGGGACTGCAAATAGCTGCAGACTGTTGGGCTACATCAGTGAAAGGGTCAGCAGCAAAATAGTATTCTGTACAAATTTAACAGTTCACTGTAGCTACAGCCATCATGTGTAAGGTGAAGGGATGCATCTGTGGTCCAACTGCTCCCTCTGTTGTGTGAAACAGAATACATCACATCCTCTGACTACAACACTCCAAACTCCCACAGTTCATGATTACTTAATACAGTTATTACAAAGAAAATTTTGTCCTGCTCTCTGACTGATTTCTGTAACTGAGATCATTTCAATTATTGCCCGATTAATCCCTGTGAAACTATTCATTATTTTGTCAGACATCCCTGAGGGTGCATATTATACTTAATAGTTCTAATATATCTAAGGATCTAACAATTAAAATGTGGACTATTTTAGTTGATCAGCCTGTGGAATATTGCAGAAATCCATTAACGGAGGAAATTTGGTAGACAGGTTGTGGGCCCGGAAAAATTAATTAGGCTATATCAAGGCTGCCCAAAGTGGGGCCTGGAGCCAAAGCTGGCCTGCCATAAGGTTCAATTTTGCCTGCCAGATGTTTCTAGGAAAGAAAAGTAAAAATATTTTTTGAGAGGTGAAAATGATCTTTAAATATGTGGGATCCCAGGAAGTCAGTTAATTAAGGGAATTTGGGATCATTTGCATCTTTACAGTACAGTACAACAGGTGTTTGCTTTTGACCTGTGGCCAACCATTATGTTTCAGTTTTGGCTCTCCAAGGGAATAGGTTTCAGCCACCCTGGACTATATTATAATGGTGATATGAAACTGAAAAAGCTGGAACTCTTTCTCCAAATCCCAACTTGATATACTGTAGAAATAAACTTTTAAATTTTAGTTGTAGCAAACTTCTAACCAATCAGAGGTTTGCTTATTTTATTCCTATTTGAAATCCTATGAGATGTACTATTCTGTTTACCAGCTAATCATTTCTTCTGCAACAGCTTGAAAGTGTAAAATAAGTGAAAGACAGATGCAGCCAGAGAGGTGGAGGTGCAAGAGGACAGGACAGGTGGCTTATGGGAAACGGAGTCCTCGGCGTGTTGATGTCAGGCAGGGGGAGGAGAGAGCTTCGCAGGCTGACTCAGTGTGTGTCGGTGTGTGGATGTGAGTGCGCGGTGAAGAATTCAGCAGCTGGAGGACTTTTTCTCCACCATTAAAACTACTTATATGTGTGAAGAAAGCCGATGAGAAGGATAAGCCGAGGAGGATAAATGCGAAAATGCGAGAAGAAGAAGTCCAGGAAGAGAGCGCGTGCTTATTAAAGATTCAGCGCGGGAGAGCAGACGTTATGGCCCCTTCAGGTGACTTGAGGCGGCTCTGAGGACAAACTGCTAACGGGCTCCTAACAGTGTTGAATGGAGTGAAACCAAGCGGAATTGGCTCTAAAAGGCGAGTCCAAAGCTTTTCCAAGCGGCCAAAAAGCAAAGGGAAGGGGAGGAGAGGGGGGCAAAGAAAACGCCCTGCTGCCTGTTGCTCGTATCTCCACATTCAAACTTTATCGCCGAGTTGGAATAAATGCATCTTTCACTTAATTCAAGTTCATCAGTGTTAGCTTAAAACCAGACTGCTAGCTAACTGCAGCCAGCTCACTCGGCGAGTTTTGGGAGTCTGTTCTCTGTGGGAATATTTTTCTCTTCTATTATTCCTGTTGGAGGCGATTTGGGTGGGCTGAGAAGCCCCGGGCTGCTCTGCTAGGCCCACGGCCATTAGCCAGGAACAAAGAGCTTTCACATGTAACGTCAAACAGTTTGGAAAAGCTCTTCATATTTTTTCATACTTCGACCCACCGACGCTGCAGTCATGTCGCTGGGCGCCGAGAGGAGGATGGAAACCCGGCTGAAGAAGCTGGAGGACATGATCAGAGATCCCAGGTCTGCCATGAACCTGGAAAGTTTGCTGGTAAGTCAAGTGGGATACACCTCATGGATTATTAATGATGCCATGTTGTCTGTTTGCTGAAACACCAGACACGTATGCTCACACTGAGATAACGTTATGCCAATGACATTTAGCGAAATATCTTTATTTTTCTGCTTTCCATTCTCAAATTGTAACCTGCTGCTGTTAGCATTGTGTGATGCTGCATAGGGCTGCTCTTTATTATTTTTCCACATGTCCACAAAACTGTAGTTTCAATCTGCCCTGAAATCACATACTTTGCCATAATACCCAACCTTTAGAAAAAACAGCTAAAATAAGAGCCTGATGGTGGATGGACTGTAGATAGGCCCGATTAATACAGTAGACTTAGGTGCAGACAGTGCAGTTTGGGGCTCTGTGAAGCGTGTCTACAGATTAGGATTAATTTGTGGAGAATGTCCCACTAACTACTTATATTTCCGGCTAAAACTCCCTCCTGGGTAACATTTGGGCCCACCAAACCAGACCAGACCAGGACAGTCCCACTACCCACTAGATCTACACACCCATTCAGGTCTTCCTGCACTGGTGAGGTTAGGTGATTAGGAAGATGTCCACCCAGTACCAAACTTTTACTTCTGAATGAGACAAATTTTGATATAGATGCATTTACATGTTCGTTTCTGGAAATCAGTATGATACAGCCGAGGCTACAGCTTTATTTTCAGTGAAATCAGAACTTTTTTCCATCCCAAAAGCAAATCTACAGGACATGCTATCTGTGGCATGATCAGTTGATACGTCAGAAAACTGTTGAATCATAACTCTTTCTAATATGCCTAAATATATGTGAAACAAAACCCTCAACCAGCCACTGCATACCCAGACTGACAGCTCTTCCATCTCTAAATGTTGCCCTAAAACCATGTATTACAGAAGTGCAGACTGATTACCATTTTTACACAGAATGTGAGTCATAGATATTCTGCTTTAAGATGTTTCTGTCTTTGTGTCTCACATATATTTTTGGGAAATAAGCTGATGCATTTCTAACACCGTTTCCTCTGAGGTGAAGTGGTCAGAAGTGATGAGATTGTCATAGATTTTTAGTTGTTAAGACGCAAAGTCCCATGGCCCTGTTTTTAAACACTTTAAAACACTTTAAAGATTGTTTCACCTTTATTTATACAGCCCCTAATGCATGATGATTGAGAATTTAACATGTTGTTTGACCATCAGAAGATAGATTAGTCCGATCTAGTCTGAGTACTAGGCTATGGATGGGCAGGTACTGTTGAGTGTTGAGCATTATACAAAGTCAAAATAGAGCATCAATGTTTGGAAGTTCCTCTGCCAATACAATTTGTTGCCTATATGTATCATGTGAGATTCTGAGGAAAAGGGAAATCATTGTCCCCTTTTGTAAATAGCAGAAGTTAGAGCTTTTTTTTCGTGATTAAAGAATTATTCAGCGTATTGATACTTTTCAGTAGAGACAAGAATTTCTTAATCTTTAATTGGTATACTCTGAACTGGGTTTGGAAAAGAAGCACAAGAGCCTTGACAGGTCCTTCTGGCGAATTCTGTGATGACTTAAAGTTGCATAAGGCAGTGGAAAAATCCTCTCATTATACCAGTGTATATCATGACATCAGGCTGAAATCGGAAAGAACATCTCCCAACACTAAAGATTAACCCTGTTTCCCCAAAATAGATTCTGGTCTTGGTTAGGGACATTTCTCCACAGGAACTAACATCTAAACATGAAGTAAAGCTCTTTGAATGCTCTGATCAGAGACTGCTCCAGTGTCTGGACACAAGGACACTGTTTTCACAGCCTCACCTCTAACTGTGATTCGGAGCCAACACTGTGTCACAGTACCTACTTAAGCTGTAACGTTACATCCGTCTTAGTGGTGGTGTTTGAATTTCTGGGCCCCCTAACTGGATCTGACAGAGGGCAAACACACTGTCGGGTCTATCTTAAAAAGCATCACCTCACCCCTTTTAATGGGCCCCATCTAGCTTGGGGCCCCCTGTACATACCCTCCCCTGCCCCCCCTCCACACTACTTGAGGCACTCCTGGTCTATTCCCTCTTCCCTTAAAACATTTAGCAGAATACTTGCATGAACCTCCGTGGTGTTTACTTCCTGCACGCGAGGCAGAGAGATAGAGGTGGTGAGTGTTTGAGACAAAAGTTGAGTGGGAAGCATGCGTAGGAGAGAAGAGGCTGCAGTTTTCCATTTTTAGCAGCCTCGGTGCTGTCGCTGGGATCAAGAAGTTTTGCGGCTCACAGTGGGATTCAAACACACACTCATGCACACACAAACACTGAGAGCTCAGAAATGTCCTTTTTTGCAGGTGGAATAAAAACATGCATTCTTAAAGTGCTTTAATAATTGCTCACAGGCTCATATTCAGTAAACAGTGAATCACAAAGTCCCTGCTATTGTGGCATAGCAACAGCGTGAAAGAAAAACATCAGAAGAAGATGCTTTGTTGACTATTATATAGTCTCCTAAATAACAGCTTAGTAAAAGATCTGTAATTAATTTCAGGTTTGTACTTTCCAGTCGACTTGAACTTAGATGTATTTTGGACTTGCCAAGGAGCAGTGGGTTGAGGATACGGAGAACTGACAGGGAGGAATCTGCAGCATCTGTCAAGTGAACCCAGTGACCTTCCTGAAAGAAAGCTGACCCATTATAAGCTGGGATGTACAGTATTGTGCTCTGACATTCTAATTAGGAAGCATAAATTTCCCTGTAAACAGTTTTGTCTTCTATAGCAAACCCTTAATCACACGTGCTTCCAAAAAGAACAGAATGCCCTGCAAAGATCACGCAAATGGAGTTTTGAAAATGCTATACACTGAGGTCGTAACTCTAAATCACTATATTGCCTCTATGAGCATTCGATTGAATGTAACCTGAAGTCTCAGCAAACTTCCCCCTGGTGCAAACTGCAGTGATCATTATTTGGCAGTGTACCACTGCTGACTGAAGTACTGAACTTACTTGGCAGCTCTGTGTACAGGGAGTGATTGTTGAGGGCATTTTTCGAGATAAAGAAAAATATGGACACTTGATTGCAAGTCACATAAGTTGCCTTTCTGCCGTCCTAAAGGAAATGACCTCATTGAGTAAATAGTTGGCAGCTATATATGGGGCTCAAAGTCCCTGCGAATGGCTGCACTTTCCCCTTTCACTTTTCAGTCTTATCTCTTTTTCTCTGGCTCTGCTTCTCTCTCAGCCTGCAGCTCAGCCCCTCCTCTCAGGCTTATTAAACACACTGCAGGTATTTGAACTGTAGCTCCAGTCCAAAGCCTTTTGATTCAGCTGCAGACCTGGTACTGCCAGATAACTTTATGCACAACACTTAAGTGTGAACGATATGAGATGTGGGGAGCTCAAGAGTTGGTCTGATGTCTTCCAGATCATCTCTGGGGAGCATTCACTGGCTGTCTCATTTCTATTCATCCAGTATGATCGTCTCTTTACTCAGCATTAGGTGACAAAGCCATTTAATATCTAAATGCTCAGGGTTGGTTATTCATTCCAATCCCTCCACTCCCTTTTCCTCTCTTTGTTTCTCTCATCCATCTCCATTCACATATGTTTCTTTCTTCCTATTTTGTCCCCTCACCTCCCACCTAATGTTTATCACCCTTTCTTTCACCCAGCATCTCTGTCTGCCTTTTTTCTCAATCTTCTCTGTTCCTTTCCATTCCTCTTATCTTATTGCCCCACCGGCCCCCCTGCCCGTACTGGAGCTTCTTCCCTTAATGAGTAGCTCTTTAGGGAGGTGGGGATAACCCCTGTGTGTCTTGTTCTCTGTCTTTGCTCTGATAGTCAACCTGAGTGTCCGCTTCGTCTCTGGAGTGCAGTTGAGTTACTCTCAGCCAAGCAGCAGCAGTCCCGGCTTCAATGTGCTAGCTGGATAGAAACACTGCCTTATAAGGCACTGGGGACGGTGGCCCCGGCCAATTTTTTTTTCTGCAAAACAAGCCAGTCTCTGCTCCACACCTCCTCTGGTGAGACGGTTGGGCCTCTCTGTAGTCTTTTTTTGGTTTTTGCTCCACTCCAGTGAAGAAGACCCGGCATCTTCTGGGTGTGCAAGCCCTCAACCGTCTTAAAATGTCACACTTCACTTCAACTATGTATCGACTTGTCCTCTTTAGTGGTCAGAACTAAGAGACTTTATCAAGGTTATCCCTGTTTATTAAGCCCATAGAGAGTGCAACAGGGTTTTTTCTGAATATCTATGATAGTTTTTGTGTCATGACTTTAGTTTTGAACTACAAATAGTCAAATTTCACATTTATATGCTGTCTCGGTAGAAAACCATTTGAAAGTTTATGTCCTTCAAGGAATAGTTCAACATTTGGCATATATGCTTATCCGCTCTTTTGCTGATTGTTAGATGAGGAACTTGATACCACACTTGTGTGTGTACAGTAAATATGTAGCTATAGCCAGCTGGTTAGCTTACCTTAGCACATAGGCTGGAAAGAGGGAAAAACAGCTAGTCTGGCTCTGTCTGAAGGTAATTATGTTAAGTCTTCTTTGTTTAATCTGCACAAAAGGCGGAAGCATTTTATGTGGGGTTAAGTGTGAATATTTTTTGGCCATATGACTAACCTGAAGTCTCCACTGGTTGCCTGGCAAGCCTCATTGTGAGACAAGACTCCAAGGATTTACTGCACCTGGCCAAGAAATAGTCTGGTTTATAATCTCCTGTAAAATCACATGTCCTTTTACGCTTTAGATTTGACCCTAAATTGGTTTCTTAACATCCCTGCATTCCCATGTTTTTTGTTCACACAATCTGTGTTCAACTGGCATCACTTTAGTTGAATAGGTTAGATTGTTCTTGGTTTTTTTTCAGCTGCTTGACACATAAGACAGCTGTTTACTGTTTACCTAAAACTACCTTCTTACTGGCAGTTAGATTATGTCCAAATTATTTAAGAAGTAATGTACTGAGAACAAAAATGACTGACTGATAAACTGACTGATGTCTTGTGTCTTGTTATTTCGCTTTAAAAGGTAAAAGTCCCCCCACCTGCTGTTAAACATTCATTAAAAACTGAGCAAAAATCAAAGTCCAGCAAACAAAACACACACACACACACACACACACTCAGTGATACACACACAAATATACATATACTCATTACCTTGATTCTGCATTATATAATACCTTGGACAACTAGAACAAGACATGAGCTGGTCCAAGATCCACCTTACAGGGATGTGAGAAGGAATGCTAAAAATGGGGAAAGACTTAATCTCCTGAAATTAGTGGATATGCTGTTTGTCCAGAAAAACTAATAATTTATTATTATTATTATTAATTATTATTATTGTTATTACAACTACAAGTATGCTACGACTGAGTTGCCCATCTGGTCATATGATAAACATTTAACAAAAACTGATCTCATCCATACTCATAATGACATTTGGACTAGAAGCAAAGCTGGAATGGGATGTTTTGAAATTTTCACAGTTGTGTACACTGATCAGCCACAACATTCAAACCACTGACAATTGAATTGAATAACACTGATCATCTCGTTACAATGAAATGTTCTGTTGGGAAACTTTGGATCCTAGCATTTATGTGGATGTTACTTTGACATGTACCACCCACCTAAACATTGTTGCAGATCAAGCACACACCCCCTGTGGCTATGGCACTCCTCAATGGCAGCAGCCTCCCCCAGTAGGTACACACACACACATACACACACACACACACCGCAAAAAAGTCAAAGAGACAAAGTGCCTGAGGCCTTGACCTGGCCTCCAAACTACCCAGATCCCAATCTGATGGAGCATCCATGGGATGCGCAGGAACAAGCCCGATCCATGGAGCCCCCACCTCACAACCCCCGGGACCCAGAGGATCTGTGGTCAACGTCCCAGTACCAGACACCAGCAGGAGAGGGAACCTACATAGTATTAGGCAGGTTGTTTTAATGCTGTGGCTGATCAGTGTATGGTTCTCATGTGAAAGGAAATGTATACACCCTAAGATTTGTCTTAATCTGGTGGATCCTCTTGTCTAGACATAAAGACTGTGGCTGAGATAATGTGGCTGTGCTCACAAACTCCAAAAACAATACAGTATGGTTTAAATGAAATCATTTAAATTTGTGAATACAAACTAGCGTCTTTGACTAATAAAACAGCACTCAGTCTCTAATCTTTGTGTATAGGTTTTGGACATCACATCTCTGTTTGAAGACTTGACTTTTGAAGAACTTTCACTTTCCACTCTGATCACATTGATAAAGATGTGACCAGAGGTATGCAAAAGCACACATGTGGTTGATTGTGTCTGAACGCACAGAGCTTGTTGTTAAATCCTGTTTTTGGCTTGTGCAGAATCTTCACCCTGTTGTGCGGGTGTTAAAGAGTTTGATACCTGAGTCTTCGTGTATTTTTGGTTTTAAATGAGGGTGTGAGCGAGCAGAGAAGAGAAGAGAACTGGAGTCTCCCACGCATAACGCATAAACCATCCATCTGGCCTCAGTGTTATCATTCCATCACAACCTGCTGGTGAAACACAGCCTCCTACACACACACACGCACTTTCTCTCACGCACACGCATACATATGCATAGCCTCGAGTACTCATGGACACACATTTGTGTTCGTTTTCACAAACACATTATTCATTTGATCTTAGCAACACACAAACTGCATTGTGTGCAACCAGCAGCAACACTCTAACAATACAACACATTACCAAACAGCTATGGATCGTCAGTGAGTTCATACAGCTTTCATTTCATTTAACAAACCCAAACAAGAGCGTTTGTGTGTGTGTGGCAGAGTTTAGTCCAGCAATGTTTTAGTATGGAGGCTGGCAGTTATAATTCAAATAATTTATGGCAGTGCAAAAAATATTTATATACAAATTTAACCATGTTCATGAGAAAGGGTTGAAACTGAAACCGTTAATTAAAACCCAGCCTAATGATGTCATTCAAGCGATACTGAATTTTCTTTGCAAGTTGGCTCACTATATCTATTCAGTGGCAGGGAAAGTGGGGTACTTTTTTGCCTTAGATAAGAAGTTATGTAACGAAAACATAAGAAAATAATTAAATAAGAGTGGAATCAATTAAGTATTTTAAACATAAATTCACCAGTTCCGGATTTTACAATGCGAATATCCTCTGGTTTTCTTACTTTTCTACTCTTCTTTGATGATAAACAAAATTTCATTGTGATAAAACAAGACATTTTAAGACATCATCACGACCTCTGGGAGCAGTGATGGGCAGTTTTTGCTATTTAATAGACCTTACAAATAATTGAGAAAATAATCAGTAGATCATTCCAGTTTAAGAGTAAAGAGAAAAAAGTGATTTTCTTTTTCAGATTGTTTCCATTGAGGGATTTTTCAGAGGGCAGAAGGGGTGAAAGAATGCAGTGTTTTGCAAGACAAAAGCAAAAATTGTGGAATTCCTCACTTCCAGGTTGGGAACACCTGCGTTAATCGATAATGAAAATAATGGTTAGTTGCAGCTTTACTGTACTATTCATCATGTGAACAACTGAAACTAGATGTCTTTTCCTCTACACCTGATATATCTATTTTAGATTGTATACGTGTTCATTAGAGAATAGAACATTGGCATAAATGTTGGACAACAATATGGTCAGCTTGCAGTTAGAAACATAACCCAATGCTGACCGCTGCTACTGAAATGGCCCTCCCCAATCATGTTTTTGTTTTTCTAAGTGGAACATTATGAGCATTGAGAAAGCTGACTTTAAGGTTAACATATTGCGGAACGTACATGCAGTCCTCCCTTTGCTATGTATTTTTCCTGGCACATTCCTCAGTATACTTTATAATAAAGCATGGGTGCCAAAAATGCACAGGGCACAGGAGCATGGGACAGAAATCTGTCAAAAGCAAGAGTAAGACATACTCTTGTTATTCCCCGCGGAGACATTAGCTGTGCTATTTGTGAGCCACTGCAGGATTCCTGCCGTTGTGTCTTTCTTGGAGAGTTTACGGGCCCTGCCTGGCACAGTCCCCTCACTCTGCCCGGCCCACCGTTTATCCCCACAACTATTTTTAAAACGGCTGGAATTCAATCAAAACATTAACTTTCTGCTCAATCCTTTTAAAGCCCAGAGCAGTGCTGCTTGTTTTCTGTTCCACATGCCGAGTGATGAGATGGGTATGAGGGCAGGAAGAGGGTTTGGGGGGGGATAACTGCAAAGGAGCAGGAGTTTCTGATGTGAGATGTGTTTCTTATTACATTTTGAATTATATACTCAACAAATAAAAAGTACTCACTACTCATATTAGATTATTTTTTCCTCCTTTTATTAAGAACCTTTGGGCAAATTTTCAATCTTGCATGTAACAAAATAATATTGATGTGAAATATAAAAAGGTAAATAGACACTTTTCAAAAATACACCCATCAAAACCAATCTTATAATACTCATACAAACAGTGGAACTGTTATAAATTGCACAATTTTTTTGTGGTCTGTGTCATGCTTTTCATACTCAAAATGCGTTCATGTAACAGAAGCAGTCCCTCTTTTAGGTGCGAGCTCCTATTTTGTCTTGGCTGGTCGGAGTCTTACTCCTGTTCAGAATCTGTCTCCTGTTCAGAATTAACCTGCTCTGTGTCACGTTCACTCTCCTCAATGTTTGTGTTTCCTTCATGTACATTTCCTGTTTGCACCTGTGCTGTGTGGAAGAATGCAAAGAGTCGTCCAAATGGCAAAAATATTGCTGTAAAGAGTAACACAATGAAATAAACAAGCGTAATAAGACATTTTTCTATAGTCACGCGATATATATCTTAACAGATCACATTCCTCACTGGTGGATCCCCGTGGCTTTTTATATGGTGATAAAGAGCGGAAGCAAGCAAAGGGAGACTGGCAGCTTGGTAATGCCAAGAGCAGGTTGGGTAAATAATATGGAAAGGAATAGAATGTGTTGAAACAGAGCACTTATAAAACTCCTGCCTGCTGCTTCTCTGTAGCTTCAACTGGTTTTAACTCTTTGTATTTTGCAGGAGTTGCTAAGCAACCAGCCATAACCCACTGGCTCGATTACAGTATAGCAGAGATAAAATGCTTAAGCGCTACCTAATAGATGTATAACAACTCATACTGATAGGAGTATCTGTCCAGTTAGGCTTATCAGCTCGGGAAAACATTACTGTAAGCCTGTCACTGTAAGTTGTACAGGGAAGTGTCCAGTATATCAAGCTCGGGTATAGGACCTGACATCGCAGTTTGTAATTATTTAGATCCATTGTCACAAAAAGACGATGAAAGTGAGGCATTACTGTGGACAAGGAAGGGAGGATCGCGGTTGCCTGGAACAGGTCCAGATATGTCAGATGCATTAAAGTTTAAATTGTCGATCCAGCTTTACACTTCCCCAGACATTTGTCAGTTATTTAATATTTATAAATAGCTGCTTCAACTGAGTAGCCGAGAAATGTCCTCCAGAGTCTCGTTGGCATTTTTTACAGTAACGCTAATGGAAGCAAATTGGAAGAGCCGCATGCAGCCGTTTCTCTTGTGTAACTCCAGCGCACTGAACGGCTTATTACGCCACCAAGGTCTCTGCAAATCATGATATCTAGAAATGTCTGCTAATGTGGTCAACAGAGGAATGCCATCCATTTTCACAAGCCACAAACAGGCCTAGCTGACACCTCTGTACTGATTCTACTTCCCCTTGTGCATGTCCATCGAAGTAAGCCAAATGGTTTTTAAGTTTCATTTACCAAAGGAAAAAAAATGTGTTTCATGAAGATACAACAACATAATATCACGACTTCACTGCAGAGCCACTGGCACCTCTTGCAGTCACCAGGGCAACATTTATTTATTTATTTATTTATTTATTTATTCCTCCACACTCGGCTCATCTTGTTTTGGTGAGATGTACACTGACAGAGAAAAGAATAATATGTCATCAAGAGGTCGAGTGTGTACAGAGGGAATGTTTGCTTTATGCCTGTAGCGAGTCCAAGCGCTGCACCAGAGTGTTTACTTTGCATTTCTCGTGGCAACTGTCAACAACAACCTTTATCACCTTTTTCATGTCCAAAGTAGGAAATCTGTGAAACTGAATCCCCTCAGCTTTAGGCTCTTTCTACTCCCAGAGCACCAACTTCCTCCACCTGCCATGCTTTTGTTGTTCTTTTTGGGATTGTGACACCTCCGACCTGTCAATGTGACAATATGTACATGATTGATTATTAATGAATCTTTGTGATGCACAGTGACCTTTCCCTCACAAAACACTTAAGACTTCTGAACTATTTAGTGACACTTAATCTCGATCTACTTTGAGAGTGTGTTGTTTCCACTCATTGCATTGGACAGAAAAATGGACTCCCCTCATCACCACTGCCACCAGCACCACACATGAGCTCCACATGTGACCTCTCCCAGCTGTGTCCGGCTGTTCTACCTCTGCAAACCATCAAACGTTTTGTCTGTGATCACAGAACTGAGGGACAGTTAGGCACCTTTTATTGCCACAGCGCCTGTCAGTTTAAGAGAACTGGAACTCGTTGTGTTTTCATAGATTACTTATTTGCTTCTGAGAAATCAGCTCAACCATGCAGATAGTTATAAAAGTTTTCATTTTCAGAGATTTGTATTTGACAAACTGATCATACTTGATTTTCTCTGGCATCTAGTACATTTCAGCCTGCAACCACAGACTGCTGTGGTTTGGATCGTAAGCTGCTATGAAACCATGTGTTTAAATGATAGCAGCACTAATTCAATTAATACACAAGCATTCAATTCTCATAAACACACAGACCTACATGAAAATTCAATGTTTAAATATTAAACATTGTTGAAAACTAAATACATGATTTATTTGAGGTCTGTAGCATTATGAAAATGATATCTGAGCTATATCATTGCAGCTTGATGCACAGTGACTGCTTACCCTCCTGTTCCTCAGACCTACAGTATAACAGATGTACTCCTGGCATCACACACTGTGACTAAATGGAGGTGACGAATGATGAAGCACATAGAGTCTGTAGTTATTTGGAGATGCAGGGACAGAGTCATAGATACTGCATAACAGCCAGTCAGGATGTTATACATGGTAGCATCCCTCTTACTGGTTACTGACTAAAAAATGCATTTTGAAAGCAGTTAAGAAATCGTGAAAAAGTCTGACAAGACCTGCAGTGTGTATATGCACGAATCAGAAATGATTGTGCATTGATTTCAGTTGTGGTTAATGCACCTTCTGTTGCTTTGAAGGTGTTTCATAAGTAAATCGTGTGTTGAAACACATGCAAAATACAATGTAGTGGATGCATTGTATACATGGTTGTGCCTATAGCTGCTATGCATGTATACATTCATGCAGACGAATGCAGAGGAACGGCAGTAGCAGAGGGTGCTGCCTCAGAGGAAATGACTTGCACACAGGGACTGGCTTCATGACACAGTGAAATTATCTGCCAGCCCTGGGGTGGGGTGGATCATTTCCTGTATCGCTGTGCTCGTGGGGAGATCCTCGTGCATGTTTATGCGCACACGCACCCGGCGAACCCCTCTCCACCCCCGGCGTGTGTATTTTTTTCCCTTAAATAGTAGTTTTGTGTGAGGTCAGTCCTTTAATGGGGAAGTGAAGTTGATACGATGAAACCGAGTGTGCAGCTCGCTGCAGACTGACTGCAGCCGAGCGGAGAACGATGGAGAGGGCAAGAGGAAAGGCAGATAAGACGGAGGGAGAGCAAAAGAGAAAAGGGCAAAAGAGACAAGGGAAAAGTGGAGGAGAAATGAGTGCAAAGGAAGTGAGCGAAACATGAAACAGATTGTGCCATCCTGTCGAGCACTGTAATGAGGGGAGAGCGAGAAGAGGGAGGAAAATGACGAGTAGAAGACAAGTTTGAAAGAAAGCAGTTTAGACCACTGGGTCAGAGTTTGGGTTCTTGTGTTCTCTGTTGGCTTGGTCCAGTGTTTCAAACAGCTCCTCATTGACCGTTCAGGAATGTGAAGCTGACAGAAGTTGATAGATGACTTCCTTATTGTTACACACTGTAACAATTAGGGGTTTGCATCAGTCTGTCTTTTGCTTATTTAATGGTTTCCCTACATTACCCTGGGTCAAACTACGACCATGAATGCTACAAATAGTCAGCTTGTGCTCAGTCGAGCGAACATGCTGCTGCAGTACTGCGGTCCAGTTCCCAGCCTGCGCTCCTGTTCGGGCTGCTGCGACTCATATTGTTCACAGAGTGGAGTATAAAACCACCTACAACACCACTTAAAAGACTAAGACTGTTACGTTGATATGGAGCCTTGAACCTGACTAAATGTAGTAAAAGTTTACCAGACAAGCCAAACATATAACTGAATATATCAGTGAATAATGTTGTTAGTTAAATGATTGATTTTAAAATGAAATTTAGAGCTTTCCTTTAACCTCCAATCAGTTGATCAAATATTTTTAAACATAATATATTACTCTTTGATTTATTATGGTTAGCTCATTTAGTGCTGTTGACTTTATTCACTTAATTCTATTCTTTTTCATCTTGGTGCATATTTAATCATTTATTTTCTCAATGCAACATTTTGTGTATGGTAAATGCAGTTCTCAACCAGGGACTATGCACTGTGTGGAGGTGATTTCATCTCCATTAGACTGACTGTTTTCAAATGGTCACAGAAACAGTGTGTTCATCATTTGACATTGACAGAATCAAGTGGGCTGCTGCTGATAGAGAAATGAGTCATCCTCTCTCTCCCTCTCTCTCTTTCTCTCTCCCTCTCTTTCTCTCTCCCTCTCTCTCTCTCTCTCTCTCTCTCTCTCTCTCTCTCTCTCTCTCTCTCTCTCTCTCTCTCTTAAAACATAGCTGTCAGCTAAACCATTTTCTTTGCATGTCGTTGCTGTTTATGTATCCAGTCCGTCAAGCTGTTGCTTCTTATTTGTTATTAGTTTTCATTCAGCCTTGCTGGGTAGCAGTGATGTGTAACTGTTTTTGTTCTGTGCAGTGGTGAAAAAATATACAGAAAATAAACTCTCCTTACAAATGCAGTCAGTGGTCAGTAATGTTAAGTGTGAATGTAGGCCTGCTGCTGTCAGTCCTGCACTGCCTATAATGAGTAGAATGTATTTACCAGTTGCTTTTGCTTAATGTTCTGTATATTAGAGTCGGGAACAGTTTGCTTTTTTAGTGGCACTGTTGTGAAGTGTGGTGCTGCGGTGAAGAGTTGGGCAGTCAAGTACGTCATAAATGACACATTTCGTCTGCACTTGGCTGTTATCAGATGTTCCCATTATGCCAAATCATTAATACATTTTGTCCAGCATTTGGCCAAATGATCAGGATCTAATTTGAATTTTAAATGAGCAATACATATTTTGACACTTAAGCTGTTTTTCACATAGGCCTCATAATCCCCTTCTTCCGTGCAAATGAATACGTAACTTCACTTCTTGGCTTGCCATTGATTAGTCACGTTTTAATTGCAACACAATGACTCCCAGTATGACGTAACCTTTGACGATCAACACACACTCTTCTATGTGCTATAACTTGTGCTTGTAACAGCTCAGTGACCAATGTTACTGTGTACTTGAAAGAAGTGATAAGAGCAGCTGATAAGAGATGCAGTGTGATTGCACAAAATTTGTATTCATTTTTCTTAGTGCAGCACTACATAGTTTTATACTGCATCTGATGTCAAGATGGACACGCAGGTCCTGGTTTCTTGATAGTGATGCAACCCATTCTACTATTTCACCTATGTCATATTCTGGAGTTGTTGAACAGGCACTTAGAAAATACATTACTGCCTTGCCAGTGTATATTTGTTTTTTGATCTTGACATATATAATACTGCACTATCAGCATGGTTTCATAACACCTTCCTTCAAAACAAGTGCTGCTTGAAATACAAATAAATTCTTATTCCATTTCAGTTTGAGCATATTTACTACATCTTAGCTATGATCTGACATTAAAAATTTATTCATAGTATTTTGAGATAATGGAGATTCTCACTGTTGTTTATGGTTTTAGAGATGCGCAAAAGTCTGCAAATAGGTCTGACATTTAGTGCAGCTGTCAAGGATGCACTTTGTTCTTTGTTTTCTGTTGGTTATGACTGTTGATTAATCGTTCTTTCTTTCTGTGCAGGACTCCATAAACGCCCTGGTCTTAGACTTGGACTACCCCGCACTACGCAAGAACAAAAACATTGAAACCTTCTTAAACAGATGTAAGTGGTTGTTGTGTGTGAAAAAGAGAGAACATTTGCATTTTATTAAAGCTGAGATTTGTTGTTGCGGTCAATTCACAATGTTTTTCTCTGATTTTGTCCTCTTTATACTCAGATGAGAGAGTCATTAGACAGACTCGAGACCTCCAGATGAAGTCTGAAGACTTTGACAGAGTTAAAGTCATTGGTCGAGGGGCGTTTGGTGAAGTCCAACTGGTGAGTACTGGTTGTCATTTTCAGCTGTCACTCACAAGGGTTCTGTAGAGGGATCAAAACATTGTAACTCTAACACTGATGCACTGCCCCTTTTTTTCTAGTTAAGGCCTTTGAGAATTACCTATGTGAACATCCTAAAATGTACATGAAACTTGAACTGCTCTCAAATTTTCAATTTTGTGTAGCTTGTACTTCACCATTTGATCAAAATGCATCTCAGGATAAAAGTTAGAGTCAAAAGTTAGAATCTCAAACTCTCCATTGCTTTTTCAACTCTGAATAACTGAGTCTCACCCCCATTCAGGTCCGGCACAAAGCCTCTCAGAAGGTCTACGCCATGAAGCTACTGAGCAAGTTTGAGATGATCAAGCGCTCAGATTCGGCTTTCTTCTGGGAAGAGAGAGACATCATGGCCTTTGCCAACAGTCCCTGGGTCGTGCAGGTGCGACTTTTAATTTACTGCTCAGCTTGTGTTTCTTCCACAGTTACACTCTCAAAGTTTAAAGCTAGCAGATAGCGGATTATTGCTGGAGAGTGTATGTACTGTTCTCTCTTGTGGATAAATACCATATAATTCCATTTTGATTTTAGTTCTTTGATTCTTCTGAAAAAGTATAATATGTAGTTTTGTGTAGGCTGCTACATTTTACATTTTACTTTAAGACATTGTTATTGTTAATTTATGAATTAAATAAATAATGTAGCAGTCTTACAAATGCATTCAGCTGTGTTAAATAGATTGGTGCTAACTGTCATCTCTTGGTGTGCCACGTATACCAAAATAGCTAATGAGAGCTTGTGCTTGGGTTTTTCCAGTTGTGCTGTGCCTTCCAAGATGAGCACTACCTCTACATGGTGATGGAGTACATGCCAGGAGGTGACCTGGTGAACCTCACCAGCACCTACGACGTGCCAGAGAAATGGGCCAAGTTCTACACAGCAGAGGTGGTGATGGCCCTGGATGCCATTCACTCAATGGGCTTCATCCATCGGGACGTGAAGCCAGACAACATGCTGCTAGACAGACATGGACACCTCAAGCTGGCCGACTTTGGCACATGCATGAAAATGGACTCTGTGAGTCACTAAATCTACAGTCCGGCAGCATGCTGTGTTTCTGAACAGTTGCTAATTTCTTCTTCCACCAGTTTCTTTCTTTTACTGAAAAGTGAAAAGAGTCTGCAAAGACTCTGAGCTGCTTGGTGAAACAGCAAAAATGTGAATGAACATATCTCTATTTTTGGGTTGAGTAAAAGTTGAGATGTGAAGCCCTAATTTAAATCAAGAACAGAAACGATACTGATTTCTGGATTTGTGTTGCAGACCGGCATGGTGCACTGTGATACAGCTGTCGGGACCCCAGACTACATCTCTCCTGAGGTTCTGAAATCCCAGGGAGGAGATGGGTATTATGGGAGAGAGTGTGACTGGTGGTCTGTAGGGGTCTTCATCTTCGAGATGCTTGTTGGTCAGTGAACATTTAATTAAGTGATTTTACAAAATAAGAGTGCATAGTTTTTTTTGAAAATGTATTTGCATTGTAATGCATAGTATTCCTCATCTTGTACTGTAGCATGTTGTAATGATCTCATTATGAGAAACAACTGTTGGTTCCAGTATTCCAGTGCAGTTTATGAGAGTGAACTTACTGTAATTGCTGTTAGGTGACACACCATTCTACGCCGATTCTCTGGTGGGAACCTACAGTAAGATCATGGACCATAAAAACTCCCTCAACTTCCCGGACGATGTGGAGATCTCTAAAGATGCCAAGAATATCATCTGTGCCTTCCTGACTGACAGGTAGAAAGAGTTACAGCTTTGTACTGCAATGCTCAAACATAACATAACATGTCAATGCTATCAAGCTGCACACAGCACACTTCTGTTTACCACTGTTTTTTTGTGGGAAATCAAAGTCTGTTTGTTTTGCTTGGATTTAAATTTACCTTACACTTTTTAATTATAGTTTTAATTACTTCAATGCCTAGAGCATGCATCAATAGGTCATGTTTGACTGTTGCTACTGATTCTGTTGAACTGAGGACAAAGGGTTGATTTGGTCAGTGCTCTACCGCTCATTCACTGTCTTTGTTTTGAGGGAGGTGCGATTGGGCAGAAATGGCGTGGAGGAAATCAAGCGACATCCTTTCTTCAAGAATGACCAGTGGACCTTTGACACCATCAGAGACAGTTAGTATCACCACAGTTTAACCAGCAGCATCACCTGAGCCAATAAAACGAGCCTTTTTACGTGACTCAAAAACTAAACAAAGAATTCTTCAGGAACAGCAGCTGTGTCCAAGAACAAGATCAAATTGTTCATTAGATTGAAACTCCCAGATTTTATTTACACAGCACTTCCTTCTTTTCCAGCAATTCACACTTTTTCCTTTCTTCTGGTCTCTCACTCCTTCCTCAGCGGTTGCCCCTGTGGTCCCAGAGCTAAGCAGTGACATAGACACCAGCAATTTTGATGAGATTGAAGAAGACAAAGGCGATGTAGAAACTTTCCCCACACCGAAGGCCTTTGTTGGAAATCAGTTACCCTTCGTTGGCTTCACTTACTTCAAAGAAGACCAGTAAGTCGTCTGTTTTTACTGGCTGACTCTGAATTTGAGGGACCTCAGCACTTCTACATGCATAAAAGATTTGTTCTTGATTGATTCTTGGCTGTAGTCGTGACTATGTGTTGATTTTGTTTGTTTCCTTCTTCAGGCTACTGAATGCTTCCAACAATACCTCGGTGGCTCATGACAATTCGAAAGGAGAGGTAGGTGCTTTCACCTCCACACACAATAACTGCCAGGTGCACCTTGAGCAACTCCAGTATTAGTGTTTGTCCCATGCTTCTTAAGAAATAAATAAGCCAGGCATCAGTTTACATGACCACACAGAAAAGGCCTGTTGACAAGGCGATCAGTCCAGCTTCATGCTCTAAGACGTTAAGGATTATGATGGAAATGACTCAGATGAGGATTTAGTTTCCTGATCCCATGATTTATTTGTACTTTGTTAGCATTTCAGTGTTCTTAGGTACGCAGAAAGACTTGAGCAGCTTTCAGCGTAAGTAGCTGAGCTAAAAGCTAATCTCCTATTGACTTAAGTCCAAACTGAACGGTCTAAACTGTCAACTACCACTTTGGAGGAAGAAAACAAAGGCCCAGGGTTTATTTTTAGTTTGATAACTCCTGTTGATGAACTGTCACTGCAAAACTGGTTTTAAGTTTTAAAGTTCTGACCTCTAAATTAATCTAATAAATAAATGTAAAAATTGGCAATATGTGAGAACACAACAGTATTATATTTATTTTTGGGTTAAATATTTTTGTCTGT
Organism: Holacanthus passer; assembly: GCA_025331565.1. Classification (NCBI taxonomy): domain Eukaryota; kingdom Metazoa; phylum Chordata; class Actinopteri; family Pomacanthidae; genus Holacanthus; species Holacanthus passer. Next base: position 26,752 of record JAFREQ010000018.1, on the reverse strand, counting down.
AATGTCTAAAACATTTCATCTTGAGAAGTTTGAAAGAGCTTATCCTTCATGTTCTGGTCAACACTTCAATGCTATAATCAACATTGTAGATATTCACTATGATCAAATAAGGTCACACATGTGAAAGAGTTGGTGGTAGTGACAAACCCACAGAAATGAGATCTGTCATCAACAAAAAAGTTAGATATGTTAATTACTTCATTGCATAACACAGTTGAGTCACAGTTTTTTTGAACTTTTCAAGTCACCAGGACGTGCGATTGGTTGTTTTCTCTCCACAGTCAGCAGCACTGCAGAAGAAACTGCGCCACCTGGAGGTGCAGCTGAATAATGAGAAGCAGGTCAAAGATGACATAGAGCACAAATACAGGTACAGTAGCTGTAGAAACATGTAACAGTGGTAGCTTTTCTTCATGTTGCGCCACTGGCAGCAACATGACCATCAATGTCAAAGCTCTTGTACATGTTGTCCTGTTGTCTTTCTGCAGAGCCACCACTAACCGTCTGGACAAAATCTCCAAAGAACTTGAGGAAGAGGTAAGTCCCTGAAACAACAATGAAGTACTGAATCCACAGCACAGACACCTGTTAGTGTTGAAAATCACTTGCATATTTTTAGCTCTGTCCTACTTTTAATATTTGCTGGTGCAATGACCCGGTTTCCCCTCCGGGATTGTATAAGTTCCCTCTTTTTCACACATTTTTATGGCATTTCCCCAAACCTGTATTTAAGTCAGAATAATGATTTCTCACTGACCATGTTTCGGTTGAATGCCATGTGTCATATCCAGTGAGGTTCAGCTAGAGCGCTCACCAAATTCTAATAGCCACATTAAAATGCCTATGGGGGATTGGATTTGTGTTGAGCCCCGATTGGATTCCCAGGAACCACTTCTTATAAAGCGAGTTATGGAATCACAGCACCGTGAAACCAGCCCTATAGGACATGTCGAACAAAGTATTTAATGATTGATTTTAGGTGAGCAGCAGAAAGAATCTGGAGTCGAGTCTGAGGCAGCTAGAGAGAGAGAAAGCGCTGCTGCAGCACAAGAGCCTGGAGAGCCACCGTAAGGCAGAGAGCGAGGCCGACAGGAAGCGCTGCCTGGAGAATGAAGGTGACCTAAGATATGCACATTTTATCACACATATTGTAGAGTCTATAAACATATACATGTTTGTGACACAATGAATTCTTGATCTTGTTACCCAATAAAATGATTTTCCTTTACTTGTAGAATGAGGCATTGATTAGGATTGTTTATGACCATTTATCTGCAGTTGTGTTTTGATATCACATTTTTTCAAATGATCACGTACAGTACAGTGACACTTTTGGAGGATCATAGGGAACATAGTCTATTTTTAAATACTGTTGTTTTAGAATCCAGTAAAATGTGGCTGTGCGACTGCTCAGCTTCCTGTATGAATTGGATTTTAATTTGAACTACAAGTGTTTTGGTGGAAGTTTATAGACAGTGATATAGTGCGGATGATACTGCCATCACCTGGTCATCTTAAGTGATGTGGAAAACACGCTCATCAAGAGGAACACAAATCTGTAGGCCTAGACTTTGGATTGCACTTTGCTTTGCTTTGTGGATACAGTGCAGCTTGCCTAATGATACTCATCACACTTTGGTGTAATTGCTGCTCTTTTCTGTGATACCTAAACTCCTCATTGATTAAAACTTAATGATGAAGGATTAATACTTGATTATTGTTGTAATACAGGTTACATAAGAAGCTTGACCAATGATTTTAAAATTCTATTACATTTTTCATTTACATTTTCCTGATGATGCCTGTGTTCTTATGTTGTGCAGTCAACAGCCTTCGAGACCAGCTGGATGATATGAAGAGAAGAAACCAGAATTCACACATTTCCAATGAGAAGAACATTCACCTGCAGAAACAGGTCTCTCAGGGTTATGTTTTGTCTGTGGGCTTGAAGTTAATGTCTTAAAAGCACATACTATTGTAAAACAAACAACATTGATGATTGTTGGCACTAAAGTAAAACTAATGTATAGAGGACAGAAGTACATTTTAGGAATATGTAAAATCCCTCTAAACAGGGAATACTAAATTGTGTATTAAGCCTGTCTCTGTCTTTTTACAAAATATAGTACTTTGTATGGAAAGTTTGTATGTAACAGGACTCAGGACTTGCTGTAACTATTAGCAAATAGAAAAGTGATGAGTAACCAAATAAAACGGCTGACTGCTCACCAATCTGAACATTCCTTTCGTTCTTGTGTCCATCAGCTGGAAGAAGCCAACACGTTGCTGCGGGCCGAGGCTGAGGCGGCGACGAGGCTCCGTAAAACCCAGACGGAGAGCAGCAAGCAGCTGCAGCAGCTGGAGGCCAACGTGCGCGAGCTGCAGGACAAATGCTGCCTGCTGGAGCGCAGCAAGCTGAGCCTGGAGAAGGAATGCATCAGCCTGCAGTCCGCGCTGGAGACTGAGAGGAGAGAGCACAGCCAGGGCTCAGAGACCATCAGCGACTTGATGGGTGGGTGACACTCACAGTATTTAATACAGCAACTGGAAAGACTTCTCCTCTGTGAACAATGGTCATATATATCAACAAGCAGAGGTATCACATCTTATTTTGTCGGGTTTATATACCCATCCAACTATCTATGATCTCTTATTGATTTTGTATATATTTTATTTATTTATATACATTTATAGAGCAGTGTATCTGCATGATTGTAGTGAGTGCAATGCAGTTCAGTGTTTGAAATTCTGCCAGAAAGATTTGCTGATGTAGTTACCTGCATTTTTAGCCAGTGGAAGTTCAATTACACACAACACAAAATGTGGTGTCTCAGCCACATTCTGTCTGGCCAGGAGCTTACATGGCATTTACTCAAGCAGCTAGGTGGGCAAGAGCAAGGTGCCACGCAAATACAGAGGGTACCAAAGAGGCTTTTCAGACTTTAATAAAGAGTTTGCACTACAGAATCCTTTCTGCAAACACCACATTCACGATCTGTGTTTGAGTGTGTGTGTGATTTGAATTTATTTGTTAGAGCTTTTACCGAACCAGGTTTGTCTGGAGGTGCTTTACAGAGCCACAACGACCGTGACAAACAATGCAATACAAACAAGAACAAACACATCTGATATTTAGAGATATAAGCCTTAACCTGTTTGTCACATTGGTTGAACAAATCTGAATATAGAGTAAAAAATGAAATGCTCTCTCTCCTGCTGACAGTCCCCCTGAATAAAACAGCCAGTTGCTCCATTGCAACTTGTTAGTGTGCAACAGTAGCACACTTTGTCTGTACTGGCCAGCCCACAGAATGCATTTATGTAACTGTATTAGTATGTTATCATCAGGATAATAATCCAACCTTTATCTGATTAAGAGCAGTACTCAGGCTATAGAAACTGTCACGTAAAAGCTTTTATCTGATTGTGTTAATTAAGGTGAGGTCACACAGCTCCATTAACACACTCATGTTTCTGCTCAGTCATTGCCTCAGTTAACTTTGTTCAATGTAATTGAGTCTGCAGTGAAATGCTCCAGTGAACCACAATATTGGAGCAATAGCATTCATTTGAACCATGTAAATATTCATAATCAAGACAGCAACACACTCACACTTTTAGGCTGGCCAGTACTGCTCCTGTCCTGTGCACAGATCAGTGCACATATTCAATGAAGAGATGGATGAGATCAGAAACTACATTAGCTTACAGTGACAATTACAGTAAAAGTGTTGTTTGCTCTGTGTTATCAGTATGCTTTGGAGACCTTGTTTTCTTTTTGAAACTTGCCGCTCTGAGGACTCTTTTGACTTTGTCTTGCAGGGCGTATCTCGGCCCTGGAGGAGGAGGCACGTCAGCAGAGACAGGCCCTGACCAAAACTGAGACTGAGAAGAGACAGCTTCAGGAGAAACACACCGATATGGAGAAGGTAATACAGAAAAGACGTAAGATGATAACTAATTTTAACCCCCTATGGGCTATATATTTACAATTGGTTTGTAAATCTCAGCTTTTTAATATTTACAACCTTCTTCATTTTGTGCCCTTGAGATGCTCTCTTCTTCTGTGAAATCTGTGATCTAACAAATGTGTTGGCCTGTTCAGGAAGTAGCCCATTAACATCTTTTTAATTTAAGACCAACAGGTCATCCAGTCATATGAATACCTGGAGGATAAGTCAGTATAATAGATATATTAAATTAAACATTAGAATTCTCCTTAGAGCACTGTCTTGGGTTATGTGGCTCCACTGTAAACACTACCATGATTAATTAAAGAATTCCATCTAGTGTTTTCCTTATAACATGGTTTGCTTCAGTGGGAGCATCACAACAGAGGACTGATAAATAACCTACAAACTGATGTAAGAGGCTGGCTCTATGGCTGGTTTAAAACCTTGTTCTTCAGAGATCATTGTACTACTGACAATTACAAACAAGGTGCTGATTACACTTAACTTAATGGCCACCATCTTTATAGAATTTCAATCTTCTTGCATGGAACAGCTGGTGATGTGCATTTGACTTTCTGAATAATTCAAAGGGGTATATTGATCCTTAAGTTTTAAGGACTCCAGAGAAGAGCATTGCTGAACAATGTAGCTGGATAGTTAATGATGCACTATAATCATTCAGTGCTTTAATTCTTTCATACTGATTTCAGATAATGTTCATTTGAGTGCAGCATTTGCTATCATGTCTTTATAATGTCATTAGATGTGTGGTGGCTGACTGAATTTTGCTCTGGGTTTGTTTTTTCTTCGTATAGGAGATGAGCAACAAGGAGATTGATTTGACCTACAAGCTGAAGGTGCTGCAGCAGGAGCTGGAGCAGGAGGAGGCCTCTCACAAGGCCACCAGGGCACTGCTGGCAGACAAGAGCAAGATCAAAGTAACCATCGAGGGCGCCAAGTCAGAGTCCATGAAGGGTAAAGGGCACCAACCTTTCTTTCCTTGTTTACTTCAACTGTCTGCTCATCTGAGTTTGTACCATTACACATTAGATGGTGCGAGAGAGATTTGAACTTGAAAAAATTTAACACCAATAGACATTTCTGATTTCACCAGCCAGTTCTTCATTCACAGTCATACAGAATGTGCATTTATTTTTACAGCTTGACATACTTCACTATTGATTAACATAGTTTAAACATGTGCTATAAATAAATGACTCCCATCCAGAGATGGAGCAGAAGCTGGCAGAGGAGCGAGCAGCCAAACTTCGTTTAGAGAACAGAATACTGGAGCTGGAGAAGCACAGCAGCATGATGGACTGTGACTATAAACAGGCGCTGCAGAAACTGGACGAGCTGCGCACACACAAGGACCGACTAACTGAGGAGGTAAGTGAGTGTTTATAGTCTCTGCAGGGGAACAGTGAAGTGTGTGTTTAGATATTAAATCCACCTACACAAACAAATCTTGTTACTTATGTAATCATATTACATGTGAGATCTGACCAGTAGAGGAATAACCTTTTAGAGGAATTTAACTTTTTTTGTAGAAATGGACAAAAACAGGAAGTACAGTTAAAACAATAACAAAAGCAAATTCGACATTCTAAACAATAAAAGCATCAGCCCACCTCATTTCTCTGGCCCTGTTCTTGTTGTTCATTCTTTAAGGTGAAGAACCTGACGCTGAAGATTGAGCAGGAGACCCAGAAGCGTAACCTGACTCAGAACGACCTGAAGGCCCAGAACCAGCAGCTCAGTTCTCTGAGAACATCTGAAAAGCAACTCAAGCAGGAAATGAATCACTTGCTGGACATTAAACGTAGCCTGGAGAAACAGAACCAAGAGCTGCGCAAGTTCGTCTACATTTAATTTGACTAAAACTTTTCAGCATTCATACTCAAGGCTTCATATTTAATATAAAGAGGATGACATAAATAGAATATGCTTTTTTTATTTTTTCATTACAGAGAAAGGCAGGATACAGACGGGCAAATGAAGGAATTACAGGACCAGTTAGAAGCTGAACAGTATTTCTCAGTGAGTCTTTATTATGCTCTGTAATTACAAATGTGGATGTAAAATGACTATGCAGCACATTATGGTTCTGCATCTTGCTCATTAAATGTGTGGGCTGTTATGTGTCACCAGAACAACATTCCCTTTATTTCAGTAGCGATTGCATGCATGTGTTTATTGAATAGCTGATGAAGGAATCATGGACATTGATTTGTTCGTTTTTCATTTATTATACTTCACATGATCTGTGTAAATGGAATATTATAATGCTTAATGGAACCTGTTTCCCTTTATCATAGTTTTTACTTGCTGCTGAATTCACAAGGTGCATCACAATGTGTGCTACTATGTTACCTGTGAGTGCATGGTGTGTTTGACCTGTTTGCTGTGTTTTGCAGACGCTGTATAAGACCCAGGTTCGTGAACTAAAGGAGGAGTGCGAGGAGAGGAACAAACTCTACAAAGATGTGCAGCAGTCTCTGCAGGAGCTACAGGAAGAGAGGTTATCTTATAATCTAATATTCTTTATAATGTACTTCAAACATCTGGGGAAAATTCAAAAGCTTTTGAAACCCAGACAAAACAATGACAAAATAAAGAAGTAGCACAGTTCATTTACATCTCTGTCTATTTTGGGTTTGTGCTTAATAGTTGTTTAGTCTTTCATTTGTATTTTTAACTTCTTTCAGGGATTCATTGGCAGCTCAGCTCGAGATCACATTGACAAAGGCTGACTCAGAGCAGCTGGCACGCTCCATCGCTGAGGAGCAGTACTCAGACCTGGAGAAGGAGAAGATAATGAAGGAGCTGGAACTGAAGGAGATGATGGCCCGCCATCGTCAGGAGCTAGCTGAGAAGGACATCACCATCAGTTCAGTGAGTGCCATCAACTGTCTTCTGCCTTCACAGTTAACATCTTGAATCCAAATGATCTGCAAGTGTTTTATATTGTAGGCAGTTTTTAACAACCTTTGATGATGTTAGTGAAACAGCTGTTCATCACATTGGATAAAGAGCACAGTTTGCCTCATGCAAAACAATATGATGCACAGCAACAAAATGTAATTCCAGTGCATTCTCAGGCTGTAAAAAGACATGAAAACAGACTGAACCAGCTCAGGTTGGTCAACAGGTGGCAGTAGCAGACAGCTCAGACAGTGCTTGTGATTACTATAACAGTGAATATGACATTCACATTTCCTGCCCCATGCAGCTGGAAGAAGCCAATAGGACCCTGACCAGTGATGTTGCCAACCTAGCTAATGAGAAGGAGGAGCTGAACAACAAACTGAAGGAAGCCTTAGAAGGTAATTAAAGTGTTTAAGATTTAACTTAAAATGTAATCATAAGCAACATATTGTCTGGGTTGGCATCTATCATTTTTGTTTTTTTTTTCCCCCCCAGAATCAGAAAAGTCGAAGGATTGGGAGCAACAGATCAGCCAGATGAAGCAGGCATTTGAGAAGCAGCTGCAGTCAGAGAGGACGCTGAAAACTCAGGTAAGTGTTTTTAAACATCAGCAAAGTGACAGTAACTTGATCAGTTTTGCTTTAAAATTAAGAGCTACATTATAGAGAAGACCTTGTGGAATCTGGGCCATTTCTACAGGAAGCACTTCCCATCAGATCAGTCTGCCAATCAGAAGCTGTCTTACAACTAGACAACTCTGAAAACAAGCAAAAGCAGTAACTGTGGCTCCACTGTTCATCTACAGGCCGTCAATAAGTTGGCAGAGATCATGAACAGGAAGGAGGTGCGTGGCGGAGGCAGTCGCCGCGGTAACGACACAGACATGAGGCGGAAGGAGAAGGAGAACAGGAAGCTGCAGTTGGAGCTGAGGTCGGAGAAGGAAAAACTCAACAGCTCCATTATCAAATACCAGAGAGAGATCAACGAAATGCAGGCGGTTAGTAGAACGGTCATGACTGATCACGAGATCATGTATAATTGTTCCTCATTAATAATGTAATTTTAGACAGCTGTACAAATGTGGCCTGTCCCCCTTGAGTAACAACTGTTTCTATAGGTGGGGCCAGCATGTGCAGCAGTATGTCCTCTCCTTCATTGTCTTTGACTGGAACTTGTTTCTCCGGTTATTTTTTATTTGCAGCAACTGTCAGATGAGAGCCAGATGCGTATTGAGCTGCAGATGGCTCTGGACAGTAAGGACAGTGATATCGAGCAGCTGAGGAACCTCCTGCAGTCGCTCAGCGTTCAATCACTGGACTCTGCCAGCGTCAACAGCGGGCCGGAGTTTGATACTGATGATGCGTACACAGGTAAGAGCTCAACCACAGCGTAAAACCCTTTTCACAGATGTCAATATAACTCTTGCCCACCTTCATGTTCATTGTCGCTACACTTTTGAACCAATAAACATAGTCAGGCATTCCAAAAATAGTGCTGCTTGTTAGAAGCTTATCATTATTTTGGTGTCTCTTTCTCCCACTCAGAAACAAGGCTGGAGGGCTGGCTCTCTCTCCCTGTAAGAAACAACACCAAGAAGTTTGGGTGGGAGAAAAAGGTAAAGAGAATGAGACTGCTTTGTTGATGTACAACAGTCCCTTCTTGATCAACATAACCTTACCATTTCTGTTCTATCATTGTAGTATGTTGTGGTGAGCAGTAAGAAGATTCTCTTCTACAACAATGAGCAAGACAAAGAGCAGTCCATTCCCTACATGGTGCTTGATATAGAGTGAGTATAACAGCTAATCAGCCTCTGCTGAGAAGACGACCCAGGACTTGTGTCAGATGTAGTTTGTTTATGAGTTCATTATTTCCTGTGGGGGCATTTCTTGTGATAAAGTGGCATTTACTTATTTTCTTCACACAGCAAACTCTTCCATGTGAGGCCTGTCACTCAAACAGATGTGTACCGTGCAGACGCCAAAGAGATTCCCAGGATATTCCAGGTCTGTCTCAACATTACTTCAATTATTTTATTGTGTCAAAATCACAAACTTTGACAAAAACCCTTCACTCTCTATCGACTTTCCAGATTCTTTACGCCAATGAGGGCGAGAGCAAAAAGGAGCCGGAGTTTCCTGTCGAACCGTTGGCCATTGGAGAGAAGTCCAGCTACATCTGCCACAAGGGCCATGAGTTCATCCCCACGCTCTACCACTTTCCCACCAACTGTGAGGCGTGCACCAAGCCGCTGTGGAACATGTTCAAGCCGCCGCCAGCTCTGGAGTGCCGGCGCTGCCACATCAAGTGCCACAAGGACCACATGGACAAGAAGGAGGAGATCATTGCTCCATGCAAAGGTAGGATGCTCCATTCACATCGAGGCTGAGCAATGAACAAACAGGTTTATTGGTGCAGCTTTTCAGTCATACAAATGTTGCTAATAAAGATAACTGAAGGCTGTGTCTCTCCCACCACCAGTGAACTATGACGTGTCTACGGCCAAGAACCTGCTGCTGCTGGCCACGTCCCAGGAGGAGCAGCAGAAGTGGGTGAGCCGACTGGTCAAAAAGATTCCCAAGAAGCCTCCACCACCAGAGCACTTTGCACGCTCCTCGCCACGCGCCTCCATGAAGGTCCAGCCTAGTCAGTCCATGAGGAGGCCCAGTCGACAGCTCCCCACCAGCAAGAGCAGGTAGCAAAGCAGACAAGAGATCATGTCTGAGCAGCTGCTTTTTGGACAAGCTTAAAAAAAAAAAAAAAAAAAAAAAAAAAGTCATTGACATCCATATGATTTGTTGTATTCCACTTTGTCTGAAATGTTGAGTTATGCAGGAGGTCTCCAGTGAGTCACAGAATAGGTTGCAGGTTGTAATCCACATTATTGAGACAGTAACCTTTTTGAATGGACCATCTGCATACAGGCTGGATTTGGAATAGTATATTTGGTCAAACTACACACCTGGTTGGCTTTAAATATAAACTTAAAACTGAATTAATGTGAATTAATGATATCATCTGCCATCTTGATGAACATGACACACCCAAATGTACAAATATTTATTCTTATTACTCAAAGTACAGGACTGTACTTATTCTCACAGCACTACTTTGTAATACACCCTGTTTAGAGCCCCTAAAAGGTCATGGTTCTTTTGCGTCCCCACCCAATATATTTTTGCAATCACTCTGATCCATAGAAAAAGGCAAAGCTGTATTATGATACAGTATTATGTAGTTGACCACCAGTGGTTATTATTTTAGTACACCCATTATTAGTTGATAATGGGTGTAACACTAACTACATGCAGGGGTTGTGTGTGTGCATTGTCTTTCACTCACAAGAAGAGCCTTATTTATGGATACCAGACTGTATGTATAAGTGTTACCTGGCCATCAAAACTCATCTCCCCTTTCAGATTGGAGGACTTTGGTCTTCAGGACTGGCACTGGGCATTGGATGATATCGATGATGATTGTTCCTCTATTCATTTCTGATGACTGCATATGGTAACAATGTGTGCTGTGCAGTGCAGTGCCGTGATTTCAGTGGCCGTGGAACAGTTTCCACGAGGCATCAGTTTGCATATCTACCGTCTCAGTTTGCTATGATTTTAAAAGGATATGAAACACTTGAGATAAAATGTGAATATTGATGAAAGAAAGCTCAGTGTTTCAAGACCCTCTGCTCTTTATTCTCTGCTACCTTGAAACTACCTTGTGAGACCCATTATGCTGTTTGTAGGGTAGGGTAGCCCATCACAACTGTTCATAGAAGATTAAACGTTGATATTTCTAAAGCTGCTGAGGGTGAAGTTGCTGTTCTGTCGCCCTGTTAACATTCGTGAACAAATCTCACCCATAGTGACTATATATCCCCTGACCTCAGCCCTCGCAGGTCAAATGGCTTCAAAATGAGGCGAGAAGAATCCCACAGTGGACACTGGTACAATTGATGACTTCTCCCACCTTGCTCTTCCTTTGCCCAGACGTTTCCCTGCAAACCACTCAATTCCTCAATGTGTGTATGTTTGTTTACAACCAAAAAGTGTCTTGTTGCACTAAAAGTTCAGACATGGTCCTGGTTGTCAGTTTGTGGTGGTGGTGGTGGGCTATGTCCACATATGTTGGTCACAGTGCATGTGCCTGTTGGGGTTCCTTGAATGTGTGGGAAACATTTGGCTGCTCACCTGATAGCTTGGATCACCTGCCACTGGGTGTTTTAAATGAAAAGCAGATACATTGTCTTGAGGATTAAACTAGAAACCTTTTTCCCTAAATAAAATGGGTAGTATAAAATTCTGTAGTATATAATTGTGACTTTGGCTTATCACAGATGTATTGGTATCAGTGTATGTATTGGCTGATAAATTACAAACAGTTGCAGTAACAAAGCTACGTTTGCAGTAATTTGCAGTAATGTGTCTGCACATTATGTGACGAGCTTAATTTTCAATGGTAAAATGTTCTTCTCAGTATATATCACAGCCACAATTCTTTAAAAATATATATATTTAAGAGATGCTTATCAACAAACCTTGTTCATATTATGTTTTAACATTTTAAAACAAATATCAGTCTCAAGTGTTACTGTATATTGGCCTAAAAAAAGGCTGTATTTGACGTCTTAAAAAGCTACATTTTAAAAACTTTTATCAAAGCAAGAAACACAAGTCACATCAAATCCTACACACTCACACGCCATAGAGAAAAGAAAACTCGATGATATTATTACAACAAAGTGTTGCACACCATAAAGTCTTATTGGACAGTGTGTACATAGGATATTGACTGTGAAGAAACCAAAGAAATAAGTGAGCACAAGTGATTTGTGAAGGATTCTTTGATTAGTATTATTTAAATCCCAGAAGGACATGACCTCTGTTCTCACCACTGGTATTTGCTTAGACTAATCTTGTTTCTCTCTCTTCCTCCAGTTAACCTTGCTTGGGAGTGCGGTGCGTCGTCATGGTGGTGGGGTGCGTTTCCTCCTAAATCAAAGACTGTATACAAAGCTCCGTTTGCAGATCAGCACACTGAACTCCACATCACTTCCACAATCCACCCTGTCATGCTTCAGCCCGTGAGAGTTACAAAGTCTGTTTTCCCCTTTTGTTGAACTTCTTTCCAAGCCAGTTGAAGCCGTAACGATCAAACCCAACCCCTGTGTGATCTTTTCACCCAGCTGGATGGCTTGTAAGCATATTAGCTTACCGAAGTCTTCTCTCGGGCCCCTTGACTAGAGCAATTATGTGTCTCTGGGGGAGCTGGAGTAGCTCGTTCAGCTCCCACAGAACGGAAGAGAGCTCTTCTAAGCCCGACCAGGGCTGGCAAGAAGGGGATACACTTACCTCAACACTTCTCACCAGGACACACTGTCTGATTGAAGGACCTAACAGGAATACTCTCAACTCTTCCTCACCACCTTTGGGGATTCTTGTGGCCAAATTAAAAAAAAAAAAAGACATTCTTGTGTTTAATGATTGTGAACAGTATGAAGGGTTTGATGGGGAACACTACACTCAGAAGACAGTTCTGTAATTTGTTGGTTCAATGCAGGTTGCAGGTTGTTGAACTTGATCCCAGATACAGTATCTGGACTTTGGCTTATTCAAACTCTTTAACATATTGATTGTAGCTTCTTGCTTCCCATGATTCTGTTTTCAGGTGCGTGTCCACACAGGGTCACAGAAACTTGAATGAGGTACTTGAGCAAATGAACTGTGATTTCTAGGAAAGTCAGCAAGGCGGGGAAAGCGTGTCAGATTCCTCCAGGATTTGGGCAGATTATTCCTTGAGCGCCTCTTATTCAAATTTCTGACTCAGGCACGCTCTGAATCACCGGTTTGTCGTATGCCTACCATAACAGTTATAAGTGAACAGAATCCTGCTCTGAATGGCATTAGATGGAGGCCCAGACATGAGAATCCTCACAATCCCATAATCTTTCAAACCTGCACTGTCATGTTATGAGGGTTAATGTTTACTGAATTCAAGGGGTGCACCATTAATGCTTTTCTGATCAAGCTCCGCTCCTTTTGTTGTTTGAATGTACATCTGGGCTTTACCAGAGACGACACGCAGGCATTGTATTACTTCTATCCAAATATACTTGACTGAAGCCCCCTTTCATCACCAACTACTCTGAGTGAACTTGCATGTGTTTGCCTTTTCAGGCCTCACACTTAAGTGCTGTCACCCACAGGCCTCCACCTATTAGAAATGTAGTTTTAGTCATGACCTGATAATGAAAGTGAGGGGAATTTACCAATAAGAAGCAGAAACCCAGAAAAATGAAGGTATGCAATCATATCCCATGAGTCAAAATACTGAGCAGCACTATTCCATTGAAAGTTTTTCTAAGAATGTTTGTCCTGATATTTTTGTATTAAAAGTAACCAAACTCTGAGTTTGGGCACATCGTTGTGTGTATGTGGCTTATATAGCAAGTCGAGAGTAACTGTGTGTGCGTGAGAGTGTGTGTGTGTGTGTGTGTGCGCGTGCATGTACGTTCGTGTACTGAGTGCTCTCCTTTAACCAAGAAGCATGTTTTATACATATAAATATACACAGTATATATTTTACATGCCATACAGTGCACATTATATTATTTATACAGCCTTGTCCACTTTGTATTTAAGGGCTCTACATCCAGATTGCATGTTTGCTACCAAACAGCTCTATAATAACTATTTCAATAATAAAGACATGGATGTGCCTTTTGGTTTTTGATCATTTTTCTGTCTTAAAAATGAAATATCTTGGAAGCTGTAACTGTGTAAAATGTGCACAACATTGCACAGTTTTAATGCACGAGACTGAAATGACTACAGTGTAAGAATCTGGAATGTTTCCTTTATTAAAATAATTCATAAAAGAACTTTACACTCATAAGCTTTTCAAAATACAGTATTTCTTATCCTGAGTAGGAAGATCTCAGACATGCTTGCTTGTGCTGTTGTATCGAATCACATTTTTTCCACATACAGTATAAAAAACAATTGGTCTCTTTTAGTCCCTGGAATGTTATAAAAAGAAATGTGTGGGTTTGATACTGAGGTAAAAACAATATAAAAAGCACATTTTATGGGTCAGTATTACAAATGCTGCTTACATAACTGTTGTACAGTCCTAGCTGTGTCCAGAGTAACCATAGACAGTAACCCAGTAAACTCTGGAAGACACAGGAATGAACTGCAAGGTTTACAGAACAGCCAGTCAGCCTCGGGATCCAACTTTTAACACTTAGTCTTCTTTCTTGGACCTGCTGCTGCGTCTCTGGTAGTAGAGGACAGTAAGCAGCACCCACATGTTGAGCGAAGTCATGACGATGAACCGCACAAGAACTGTGACAGAGAGATTTTATTAGACTTAACACAACGTTGGTGTGCCTGCCTCTCTTGTCAAGAGCTTACAATGGTCATTGGTTTTCTTCTAAGGTTATAAGTTTCATTCTTTGCAGAAAATCATGAGACATCCCTCTCTGCTGCAGATAATGTCATTTCTTCAGATGGAAAAAGCCAAAATTCTTAGTTGCTTAACTGTTGAAACTCACTTATGTCAACCTGTCTAACACATTTAAACCTCATCCCATCTCTTTTATGCTATTTCCTTCCTGTTAAATGTGTACATTTGGCCCTGATTTTGGTTATTATCAATTAGCAGATTCTCAAAATGCATTCTCTTACAGCATCCTGATTCAATTCCCCTTCGATTCTGACAAGATAATAACAACACTGACTGAATAGTTTCTTATGTTGTATAGAAATATTTAGCCTTTGTCTGTATGGATGGATTACTGGAACAAGCCTGAGTGCCCAACAGCTACAGAGAGACATAAAATCACCTGGGGGTCTTGCTCCTATGTAGGATGGGTGGGGGGCTTTTACATGTCTATGCCCAGGGGTCTGTTGTCTCATAATCCATCCATGCCTTGATGGAAACTCTTGCTAGACTACAAAACTACGACAGCATGTTTTGCATTTTCTCCACTGAAACCATCAACAGCTACAAACCTCATCCCAAATAAGGTTTTAAAAGCTCATTTTCCAAAACAAAATTTGATAATTTAGGGAGGTCATGGGCATCAATTCTGACTATTTGCATGATTAATATGACTGACTGAGCACCCAGAAGCTTCCCTCTTACAGAAGTACACTCCTGGCCCTCTTAGTGCACACTAGGATTCATAGCAAAGCACCAGACAAGAACAACAAAAATCTTAACTCATGTAAAACTATGATGGTAATTATTTAGGAAACAAATATTTTCAAAGAGTTTCTTCTGAAATGTTTATAGAGATCATAAAAAATTCCTGTCTGGGATATTACATGTCCCGCAGTCATTTGTAATTCAGTTTGACTTACCCTGTGTGTCTCCAGTTGTCACTGTGGTGGTGTAAATCCGCGCTGAAACAAAGAGGAAGCCGAGTTAATGACATCCTCATTATCCAAGAGAGCATCTAATATTTAATTAATGAAGTGTGGAATTGCTAATTTATTAAATTAGGAGCTGAGTAAATGGTGTAATACATATTCATGCACTGACACATTACAGCAACATTAGGCCACTTTAGGGAGGAGAAAATTTGTTTAGCATTTCTGAATTTATTAGGAATGCTAAACATGAGGGTTAGAGAAACGAGAGGAGGATATCGGCCTTCATCTGAAGTGTGGAGGTCAGCCTTTTTGATGTGTATATATTGTATCAACACTAGTCTGGGTATTTTTAAGACTTCATTAACCTGAACTTATTAATTCTAATGAGACATTTTCCAAAGTTTGCACTTAATTATACTATTAGTATACTACTTTGTTATTATCAAGATGGTTTTTACAGACTAGACAGTGATCACAAGCTTTCCAAGCCTGCCAATAATTAAATGCCATGTCATGAAATAGTCAAATTTAAAGCTGCTATAATCCATATTTTTATCATTACAACTTATCAAATGAGGACGTGTACATGTGAAAGGAGACTGAGCCCCTGGAGAATCATCACTCTGCAGTTCCATCGGTCTAAGGAGCTGTTTTAGCATCTTTCAGCTCATTATTTTGGTTTTACAGCCTTCAATCTCACTGCTCTTACTAGCATCAGTGTTAAAGTTCTTCAAACCCACTGTCCTGTCCACCAACAAACATCAGACCCAAGAGATCATTGATTGAAGAACCTGGGAAAGGTAAAATGATGCAATAGACAGAGGACAACTGTGTTTTCATGTCCAGAATATGATACTCACCCATACAGGTGTAGGTAGCCATAGCCCAGGAGAGGGCGCTAACCTGTCCAGCGTCCTTGGACCTCCACAGGCATTGCAGTTGGGCAAATTTACTGGCTGCACTGATGAATGTGCACAGGCTCTGAGAAGAGAGTGAGGGTCAGACTGCATGCAGATTTGGTCTGTACACTGGTCTAACATCATGACCAGTGTATCTATACAATTCAGCTGAATTTCAAAAAGTGAAAAGTTTTACACTTTGTGTAGTTTGCTTAAAAAAACAACTTAAACTTTTAGGGGGGAAAGTGGGTGCAGGATCAGTGCTCTCACCTATTTATATGCAAAAATGCTATCAGACACATTCATCTCATTAACCAAAGACACCATTAATAGCATTTATAAGGTCTGGGGGGTGTCTTCCTGAGATACACCAGGTGCAATGAGGTCCAGATCACTATCTGTTCGAATCCCCACCTCATTACTCCTGACTGATGACATGTCAACTCTTTGCTTACTTTCTGACATACTGTGACTTATGATCGCTAAACTGATTTATTACCATAGCCAAGTCTATGATCCACTTCTCCAGAGTGAGGAGCCTCCAACCTCCAACAAACCTGAACACATTATGTTAAGGCAATAACATGTGACATGCTATAAAAAGGTATCAGCGAAAGGCCAATGGGTCATTGATTCTCTTCAGCACCGAATGAACACTTTCACTTCCAGGGCTGTTTGAAAGTGATGAAAGGATACACCAAGGTGTATATGAGGCTCTGCCGCAGGCTGCCGTTGTAATGAAGAATCAGGAGCAGAAGAATGACGTCTGAAGAAACAGAGCAGGTTATAACACACACCACACGATCATTGGAGCTGCATGTTTCACATGGCTGGGTTTGAATTTCATTTGAAGGGGCACTCTCTCATTAACTCAAAAAGTAATATGTCTTTTTTTAAAAAAGGTCAAACTTGCTTTTAAAGACACATAAGATAACCTCACCCTCTACTTTCAAGATGTCACAATTGTTTCTGTCAGTAACAAGCCTCTTGGGGGGATGTGGGCTGCTCTAGAGACCTGAGTACAGTGCGAAGTGTGATCTGTTATTTGTGGTTCCCACTGGTTACACACAGAGATCAATAAAGGCCATTGATGATTTAATGCCCCTCTCTGTGGAGACCCATGTCAAGCCATTTGTTTCTGCACTGCACACTGTGCGGTGATACTGGAACATTCTCACATGACATCAATTATCACCCGCATCAAGCATGTGGATGAGCTATTGATTTTCTGTCAAAGCCCTGTGTATAATATAAAACCATGGGCATATGCTTGTCAATGTGATGTTCTGCTTTGATCTGACATGGACAGTTACTGTGTTTGAGCTCTTGTGAATGTATTCAATAAATGGGGACAATGGATAAACCAAGTAAGAATTTTATAGAAATTCTGATGCCTTTACTTACAAAATGAAACACACTGCACACTGTATTGTCTTTTGGAACCCAAAAATGAATAAATGCTCCTTATTTAACTGACTCTTCACATAACCAGTACTGTATTCTGGTTGGTCATAAAATAAGCCTGTGTCTGAAATAAAGACAACTCACCTTGAGCAATGAGAATTGGATATTCCAGGTATGTTGGAGGTGGGTAGTCATAGTACATCTGGTACGTAACAAAAACGATAAACCTGTGAAACAGATGGTATAAGGCTATTACATTGTATTGCAATGTTGGGTGCTAAATCATAAAAGCAATGATTAAGAACAAATGAATGTGGTGCTGAGAACACTTAAAGCCTGATGTGAGTGAGAAGTGCTTTCCCTTGCCAGGCTAACATGCAGCTGGATACACGTGTTTACAGGCTGTCAGGGGTGTGTACAGGTTTCTGTGTGCAGGCAAGGCGATGGCTGAGAAACCGATGCAAGGTGAAGCTGCTGTGATGATAAACGGTCAAAACCAAATTCAAGTTAAAGCTGGAGGAAGCACTTTCACATGACCGTGGTGTCAGATGGCTGATAGAGGTAGCTATTTGATAATACTCCAAAATCCTGGAAGGCATGTCAGTGAACTGCACACAGCAAAAGATCTCCACCACAGACTGGAGTTGAGGAGACAAATTTGAATTTTGCAACAACAAAGGCCATTAAGTCATTTTACCAAGTTCTATCTGAACAAGGATTTGACTCATCAGCAGATGCACGACTTACAATGGGCTTGTAATTTACATGAAGAGCAAATTCATTTTTACATGCAGATAGGTTTGATCATGTTTGAGCAGTTTTTGTTCCCAGACAGGTTGGAGTGAGTTTTGAAAGCCAGAAATCTCAACAACTGGAGACACAAAAACTGATCACCTACAGATATAATTCAAGGCATTTTTCATATGCAGGAATAAAATATTACTCATTACAACTTTGAGATGTGGTCATGTGTATGAATGTAGATTTCTCCCCCAAAAGTGACAAGGGCAACACCAGAGACCCATGACCATGAGGGATGTCAATGTGAATCGATGCAAATGTAATATACATTTATAAAATGACTTTCCATTTTACATAAACATGATGCCCAGTGCAGATTTAAGGCTTGGCTATTTCACTGTAGAACGACCCGATGACAGCAGGCTATCACTCACCAGCACAGTAGAGACATTTAGGACAGTGCAGCTACTGCCAGGCACAGAGGAGAGACAGGATATAGAGACGTTATACAGCCTTAAAGACACAAAGCTGCTCAGTCCCAAACTATGTCCTGATGGAACTTTTATATAAAATACTAAAATAAACAGGCAACATCTCCCAACAAGGAACACTGGCTGTAGGTTGGCAGCTACATTTATTCTAGTTAGTGTCATTACTTCCTGGTGCAGACACAAGATCTAGTCCGGTGCACTGATTTAACGGCAGACAGATCCACACACAGGCCAAACTGAGGCCAGATTCCCCCCGTCCTCACAAAATCCTCAGCTCTGTAAACACAGCACAATTGTTTGGTGTTAAGCCTTCACAGTGGGATTAGTTTTTATTATAAAGCAGCTTTGCAGTTGTGTGCCTCAGAAGTCAGCCAGAGTGTCTGCTGGAGACAATCTGCACATGTCCTATTTTACACTCCATCTGAACTGGCTTTGCATCCTGCAAAGAACCGCTCAGAATCAGGATGTGCTTTCCTTTATTTTATATATAAGACAAACAGTGAGGATGGTGGAGTGATAATATAAGTTTTACATTAAAATATAATGTAGGTGGTGGTTCTGATTTATGCCACAATCATGACTATATATTAGGGATTTAGCTGCTGTTTTATATAATGACCTTGCGTATAACCGAGGCCACATTAAATCCCAAACATTATGAATGGAGTTTGGTGGTGGGGTTTTCTCCATAGGGGATGCACCCGGTGAGGAACAGGAAGATCAGCACATCAACATTGAATGACAGTAAGTAATGTGCTACATACTTTATCACATTTGATCACAGTTTTCCCTCTTAGTTGCACACTTTAGAGATCAGCACGTACCCCAGATAACTCTTGTAAAAAGCACATACCCCGTCAGCTCCAGGAGGAGGCTGTTCAGACTGACTCCGCTCGTTGATTTCGCCCGCATCAGCACAAAGATCTGCGGGAACTTGAGCACCATGCACACAAACAGCGTGCTGAAGTTAGCGGCGTGCAACAACGTATCGGACTCCATTATCTACAGATGGATAAAACAAAATATGAACTTTAGATTGCTCCTGCAGCTGCTGCGATGTCGCCAGTGTCGAGACAGATGGAGTTTCATAAAGACTTCCGTTCTAAAATAAAAAGTATTTCAAAGTAAAAGAAAGCGAACCCGTGTTTCGCAATCATGCCAAAATATGTTTGAGTTGTGAAAGTAGAATATGGTAGACACTGAATCTACTGCAAGCCTCAAAGACTCTTCGTTTAGATAGATAGATAGATAGATAGATAGATAGATAGATAGATAGATAGATAGATAGATAGCAATGATAAACTTTTATTTTGAAGACAAACTTGTTTGATTTCCTTCATTGTTCAGACACTTGGCAGTTTCCTGTCAGCCGGCATCTTTTCTCACTTCCGCATACATCCACTGAAAGCTGATTGGCTCGTTGTGCTCACACGTTAGAACCAATAGTGGATCCATCCAGAACCTGTTTCTCTCTTCCTGCTGTCTCATTTAAATGAGTGTGCTTTTCAGCCATTTCAACAGGCTTCAAACTACACTTTGAGAACAAAATCTTCAGACTGCAGGCACAAAATCTAAATACTGTTACTCAAATGCTATGATAGAGGACCTAAGCAAACTCTCCCCCTGGAGTTATTTCAAAATTAGCCTTTGAAAATGCACCAAATTGTAGAATCTGCTCTACTGATAAAACAGGTGGTATTAGTTTGTCCTTTTAACATAACAAAATCAATTCAGTACACTAAGAATTTCAAATGCAAAATCTTTATTCCAATGATACTTAGATTACAATTTAGCAACATCCAGATCATGCATTGAAAATTTCCCCATTGTGGGACCAATAAAGGAATATCCTATCTTATACAGCCATCTTCGATAAGTTTCTCAAATTCATTGGTAACCAACGTTTTGATTCAAATCTAGATAGATATTGACCCTTTACAGGAAACTTTGCTACAGCATCTACATTAAGTCTCAGCAAAGAAAAGAAAGAATGAAATCAGTAATGAACGGTGACATAAGCACATCATAGCACAGCATATAATGGTTATTGCACTTTTATTGCAGGTTAAAATCTTTAAAAAACAGAAATATATGGAGGCCATTCAAATTCAAGTGGCTCCAAGTGATGACAGTGACCTGAAACACATCTGCACAGAGTGCTTTTAGTGTTTCTTGGCCAACATGCTGAATACTGGAAACATTTTGCAGTGTTGCAGAGAATTTGACTATTGGTGAATGCAAAGATGAGCTCATGGTATTACAGGAAAGACACTGTTTCAAATGCTGATGCAGGCAAAGATAAGATTGATATATTATATTATTATGTTAGACCTCCCGTCTAATTCAGGAGTTTGAAAGCAGATTGTCATGGTTTTCGTCTCTCAGTTTATTTTTTATGTTTTTTGTAGTTATTTTATGTGCATTTTCAGTTTTACCTCTAGTGTTCAGTGGCTGGGGGCGTGGTCTCAGGTGCTGGGGGCGTGGTCTCAGGTGCTGTGGCCTTCTCTGTCTCACAGCTGCATCCAATACCACCTCGTCACTTGCAGCTTAAAAACTCCACTCATTCTCCTCTCAAGCTGCCAGATCGTTCCCTGTCTTTGTCCCTGTTTACCAATGTTTCCCTGTTGTCTAGTGCTTTGTGTTTTTCTATATTCCCAGTGTTTTCCAGCCTACCAGTGTCTCCAGTGTGTTCAGTGTTTCCTGAGTCTCCAGTCTTTCCTTGGCTTTGTCTCCACTGTGTTCATCCCAACCTGCTCCACCTGCACATCTCCTGCCGTCCTGCCTCAGCACCTACCACCCACCGCCCAGCCTCCAACCACTGAAGCTTCTCCCCTTCACCTGTGCCTCATCTTTTGTTTTCTTGTAAGTCCTGGAGTTTTGTTGTTTAATAAATCCCTTTTACCCTTCCCCCACGTTTGTGTCTCACTCCTGGGTCCAGTAAAGAAAACCTAAATTTCAACACGGATATGAATCTCTCAAGTCATGTGATCACTTTTTAATTTTTCAACTTGGTCTCAGGAAATGCAAGACCTGCACAGTTTTGGCCACACAACACTTGGTAGCATAATTCAGAAATTTGAAGTCCGTTTGTCTTTTGACAGAGACTCCACTGGAAAAGAATGGATACTTTTGAAGCAAGCAGGAAAACATCTGGCTGCTTCCTCTGTGAATGACTTGGTCAACATAGTGAAGCCAAGCAATCCAGATATCTACACTAACATTCAGAAAGTCCTTGTGTTGTCACACGCAAACTGCATATTGCAGACTCAACCAGGGAGAAAGAAGCAGACCCACATCATCATCTGCCACGTTGGAGAGAAAAGAGGAGAGCAGTCAGGAGGAAAGTGATGACGACAGCTTGTAGGATAAAGAGTGAGTACCAAGCAGCATCTCCAGGTGCTCCCTTGAGAACCAGACCAAAAAAGTTATGTGCACCCCTGATTATGACCACTCTTTCTTTCCTTTTTCATTTCAGGAGTACTTTTCCATAAATTCATTTTTAAAGGTTTAATCTGTAATTTTTTTCCACCAGATCCAGTACATTTGTATTAATACAGTACTGAAGTCTGAATTAAAGGACAATTTTTATATGTTCTTTCATGTGTTCTTTCACTGTAATATAAGCAGCAGCAATGTAAGTATACTTGGGAAGCTGTGTTTTAACCCATAAGAACCCAGACCCATTTCATAACTTTCTGGAAAATTATGGGGGATATACCACAGACCAAGTGGAGCACATAGAACATATTTCTGATGTTTTTTTTTTTTTAAAAAAAGATTTATTTATATTATAATGTATAATCTTTTATATATTTATATTTTATATAATATTTTTGTTAATTAAATGTATTGTTCTATATTAATTTGTTTAAGAAATATGGTCAGAACATGTTATATGTAATAGGACATGTTATTAAAGCACTGGAACTATTAAATGGGTTTAAAATTACCTTTAGTATCAAAAAACAAACTTTTTGAAATGAGCTTCTTCCTTCACTTTTGCTGCAGGTCACCACCACACCAGGATGTTTAGTATGTGTCGCTTAGGGACTTCATGAGTTAAGGTCAAGCAGAAAGCTGCATGAGGAAGAGTCTGGGCCATTCAAAGTGTTTGTTACACCTGTGTCACCATAGGTTCTTATGGGTTAACTTTTAAAAGCAGCAGAATTACATTCATACCATAGATTTATTAGCTCTCTAGCGATCGTCCGCATGAAAAATCCATCAATCAATTTAATTTTTGTAAGATCCTGAAAATCCAGGTCTTGCGAAAGTCATCTTATTGTATCTATCAATTTAGTTGACAAACCTAAACAGACACTTAAATACACAGTCTGACAGCTGTTGTGTGAAATAGTGCCTCTGCCCTTTTTCCATGAAGGTTAATTAATTCATTATTATAAATGATATTGTACAATTAGTAAAACAATTTAATTAATTATTTGTATAAAAGTACGCATCATTTGTTCAAGGTGTTTCATAATTAATGTCTATTAAATACAAATGTATTTACTTCTGTTCACCTGTGGAAGATCATCTGTGTCTGGAATGTTCTCATGTTCTCTTTAAATTCAAACAAATATTTTTTGTGACTGATTTACTGATTCAAATTAATTTGATTTCTTAGAGATGTTTTGATGTTTGTTTTCTGTTGGAAATATATGAACATTTCGATTTTCTTCTGTTGGTTACAAGAAAATGAAACTGGTTCATTTCAGTATTCAGTAACAAAATATTGCACATGATCATATCCACAATTGATCAAATAATTCCATAATCAATTTCCAGTATTTTAGTTTTCATGAGCAAAGGGATTCACATGACCTCTTTCTACATCCGACAGGAAAAACATAACATTAAAAAAATCAATCACATGGACAACAAAATAAAACTTGAAACCTGTGATCAGCATTTACCCATGAGAACTTATTTGAGATATAATTCAGGGATAAAATATGAATATCTCACCATATAAATTCAAACAGAGCTGTGAGACTCATATGAGCTTGAAACAGACGTAAATGACTTGGAATAAAAAGATATGAAGACACAAACATCAGAACATCATGAATCATTAAAGAGGGTTTTGGCTGCTTTTATTAGAATTCAAAATAAAATGTGTCACCGATGAATATGAGATTTCGATCAAACAAGGGCTCATATTTGAAGGAGCTCATTCCAACTTCCATGTGTTGTTCCGCTGGTTTTCAGTGTTGTTCAATACCATCCTTCAGTCTCTTCAGTGATTGGATCAGTCATCTCAGTCACAAAGGTTTCTGATTTTTCCAGCAGATATATTTACTCACTAGTTTGGAACCATTCTCTGAAATGTCTTTCTTTAAAGAGTGTTTTTGACTTTATTTAGTGGCATATAAATACTGTCTCTTCCTTTCTCCGAAATCTTCATGTCATTAGTCAGAATTGTTAGTCATTAATGAATCTTCTTTCTCACTTTTTATTAAGACATTTTGTAAGTCATGCATTTCTCAATTTGTAATGTTGAATTTAGATTTTGGTTCTATATATTTTGTTATATTAATACATAATATAATATATAAGTAATATTTGCGAAGCTGCTTTAACTTTTAAAAGCAGCAGAATTACATTTCTAACTTAGATGTAGTTTTCCAGCGATCGTCCGCATAAAAGACCCGTCAATCAACTTGATCGATTTTATATGGAATTTGAGATGCATTTGTTCAGCTGAGGATGTAAGATCGTGAAAAATCAGGTCTTGTGAAAGTCATCTTATCGTATCTATCAATTTAGTGAACAAACCTAAACAATAGACACGCTCATTAAATACAGTCTGACATTTGTTGTGTGAAGGTTATCTTGTAAAATGCTTTGCAGTGTCACTCTATGTAAAAATAAATAAATAATAATAAAATCTTCAAATTAAAGAGGGTTTTGGCGAGTTTGACTAGAAAAATGATACATTTATATTATGACAAATTATTTGACTAGAAGATTATTCAGACACATTGAAAGAGAAAGACATTCAAGTCAATATTGTACATAATTATTGGCGAAACACTGAAGCAGAACAACATTGAAATCTGAACAGAGAACAGCCCACAGATCTGTAAATTCAATGTCAAATGTGGACTTGATGTCAGGCCTCGGCTGACTGGATCAAACATGAGATTCCAGATGTGTCCATTTTGTGCACATGTGTACAAACTGATGTTTATGTAGATAACTATAGAAACTGATGTACACAAAATGGACGTCCAGGATTCCAGGGTTACTATGTTTGTCTCCAGGTGCGACATTTCTATCGCTAGAGTTTCAAACCTCGAACGAGCCAGAAAATTTTGTCTGCAGTTTTTACTCGACAATTTTTCAGTAAATATCGCTTCAAGTGAGAATTTCTTTGCCTCTGACAAAGACCAACGACTCAACGAAAGTGACGGACAAGACTCAACAATCTTCCATCATGGAAAATGTGAGATTTGAAGCCTTGAACACTTTTTATCTGTAGTCATGACAAGAATTTGAAATTCAAATGATAGGCCATATTTGAAAGCGAGAGGTCGGAAATATTAATAGTGACGGACAAGACTCAACAAGCTTCCATCATGGAAAATGTGAGATTTGAACCCTTGAACACTTTTTATCTGTAGTCATGACAAGAATTTGAAATTAAAATGATAGGCCATATTTAAATTGATTGATTGATTGAAAGATTGTTCTTATAAAAATTATCTGCTGGCCACATCATTTCCATAAAGATCTAGATAGACATGCAGAGCTGCTGCAGCTAGTTGACAACAGTTGGTGGGAAATGTTGTTTTTTGTTGATTTTCTTTGACTGAAATTTGGATGACAGTCCATTATGAGGAGGACGGAGGTCTGTATTGGAGGCCTGGCAGTTGCCTCAGCTAGAAAATGCTTTGATTTCTGCAGGTTTAGAGACGTCTGTTTGTGCCATTTCTGCCTTTTCACACAGTGTCAATGTAGAGTCTGACTGTGCATATGTGAGTTAAGTCTGTATGTATATAGTAGTTGTTTATTGGTAGTTTATGTTCAAGAAATTGTTGAAATCTTTACTCCAAGCACTTTTTAATCGTTGCGTTTCAGGGCCCTGTAACATGAATAGTTAATGTCAGAGTGACAAATGCCGATGAACATAGCATCCATTTTAATTTGTACTGTCAGTGTTTTATCAGTTATATGCTGTGAAGTGAGTGAATGAAAGTGATTTATTTAGTGACTTTAATTGGTATGGAAGAGGAAATGTGTATGTCTTGTTATGTTTAATGAATATGAGTGATCATAGTGAGGACCTGAAGTTCATTGATCAGAAATGTTTGTTTTTATGTTTGGTGCTTGTGCAATAAACCTCAGAGGCAATTTGGAGAGAGACAACGCGTACCTCGTCCTCATTACCCTACTTTCACCTGCCTTATACAGGTTACATTTATTTGTTGCCGTGGTCTGACATTAAAAGGAGATCACATCATTCAGTCAGTCAGTGCATAAAGTCAAATGTTGCAATGATCTGCGCTGTAATGTAGGATAACGGGCACATTTTAATGAAACATCTGGAAAAATATGAGGGCATATTAATTTGAATATATTTAGTATGGCACTGGAAAAGAAAATTCGAAAAAAAAAATCAATCAGTCATATGTACAACAAAATAAATCTTGAAAACTGATCACCGTTGTAATGATGAAGTGCAGAGATTTCAAGTGCAGTTACTTTTGATAACTTATTTGAGATATAATTCAGGGATAAAATATGAATATCTCACCATATAAATTCAAACAGAGCTGTGAGACTCATATGAGCTTGAAACAGACATAAAGGACTTTGTGTTTCAGCTCATATCTTGTAAAATGCTTTGCAGTGTAAACCATATTATTGAACTAGAGAGAGGAAGTGGAATAAAAAGATATGAAGACACAAACATCAGCTTGAACATCATCTAATGACATCTTCATGTCATTAGT